>CM053162.1:65852350-68352350 GCA_028571685.1 Heterohyrax brucei | reverse complement strand
ACGTGAGTCACTTGGCCAAGTATACACTTAAGAGGGACATATTACAGAAGCTTATGAATATCAGCGTTCAGGGATCATTGGCATCTACCTAAGATTCTGCCTGCCACAGGCATAAAGCAAATGAGTAACTGTGTTAACATTACGGGGAATTAGAGGTTTAGTAGTGGTAAGAGGAGGTAGCTGTGTAAAGTCAAAGATTAAGCAAAGTTCTTGTGGTTCCGGGTTTGCATTGAAAGCATCAGTATAAAGCTTTATTGCACTTTATTAAAAAACAGAACAAATGTGCACACATGTATATGTGTACAATTTTTATTTGTATCCACTGAAATACCTTGGAACAAATAAGTACATATAGCACCTGAATTTTACTGTCTACATTCTATTTTCTGTAATAAGAAATCAAGGCTCCTTAAGAAAGCAGTAGATGATAAGTCTTGACAGAAAATGGAAAAGATTAGTTTGGACTATCTTTTGAAAGAAGAAAGCAAGGCATGTTAAGAGAACTTTGTGAACTAGTGATAAAATATTAGTGTAAATATAAACATTTACAATGGATTTAAACACATATGTGAAGTATAAATTCATAATTGTAGTTGTAACAGTCTCATCCATATCCATTAAGGAGTGCTTGAAGACTAAGTCATTTTGAAAACTGATAAACAAAGGAAAAGCCTCAAATTTACGTTATACTATTCTTGATAAAACAGGATAATTGAATGCTTTTCAGCCTGAGGTGATCTTGCCACCAGATGACATTTGGCAATATCTAGAGACATTTGTGGGTCTCTAGTGATGCAGTGGATAAAGCACTCAGCTGCTAAATGAAAAGCTGGTTGTGTGAAACTATCAGACACTTGGCAGGAAAAAGATGTAGCAGGTGACCTCTGTAAAGATTTATAGCCTTAGAAGTCTTATGGGGCAGGTCTACTCTGTCCTCTAGGGTCACTGTAAGTTGAAATCAACTCAGTGGCAATGAGTTTAGTTTGATTTTAATTTAGGGCCATCTTAAGGCAGTCGTTGGTACAGTGGTCAAGTGCTATGGTCGCTGACCAAAAAGGTAAGTGGTTCAAATCCACTAGGCACTCCTTGAAAACTCCAGGGGCAGTTCTACTGTGTCTTATAAGGTTGTTCCAAGTCAGAATTGACTCGACTGCAGTGGAATTGGTCTTTTGGAAAAGCAGTGGTGGTTCAGCGGTAGACTTTCTGTCTTACAGGTTGGGGTCTTGGGTTTGATTCCTAATCAACTCCCCTCCTACACTGGTATGAACTTTCTATCAGCAGGACCCAGGAATGCTACTAAATATCTTACATTATACGGGATAATCCCATACAACAAAAAACTGTCAGGCCAAAATATTGACAAAACAAAGTTTGAGGAACTTCCAGAAGAAAAAACTAGTTGAACAGGTAAAACTTGTCTTCTGAGAAGTAGTCCCACTAATAAACAATATAGCAATATTTAAAGGAGAAAGCCATCTATTTGCTAATCCTAACAAGAAACAAACCTGGGCGTTGACCATCAGTGACTGCTACAAAATGGCAATAACATCACGTAATGACACATAAATACAGGAGGGCACTACTCCATCTCCATAGCATTCTTGTCGAGAGAGTCAAAGTGTATCTGACAATTCGAAGGAAGGCGTGACACCAACTGAGTATAATTTGCTAAATTCAGACTTTGGGAGACCCTACTGGATAGACGTATCAGAAACATCAACAGCAGCTCACCAAGAAACCGTAAGAGGCAGAGGGGTCACCCCGAGCAACTGCAGTAAATGGAATGCATTTGGATTCTAGTTCCTTCACACAGGTGAAAAGTTAAGTGCTGTAGCTGCTAAACAAAAAGTCAGCAGTTCAAATCCACTAGGTGCTCCTTGGAAACCAGATAAGATAGTTCTACTCTGTCCTACAGGGTCACTGTGAGTCAGAATCAACTCGATGGCAGTGCTATTTTTGAGGGGAGAGAGGAAGCATAAGCATTTGAACAGAAATTGACTCTGGTTATGTTAAGAAAGCATGCAAATTCTTTCAGGTACAGTAATGATATGGCAGGCATACTTTTTAAAATTTTATCTTTTTAGTATATATACATATGTACATGTATATACTAGAATATTCACAGAAAGTATGATGTTTGAGATTTACTTCAAAATAATCTAGAACACAGAGAAGAATATAAGTAAACTAAATTGAAACTATTAATTAGGCATAATATATTATGTTAATCAATTTTTGCATGTTTTTGACATTTTCCCCTATATAAATTTAAAAAGTGTGCAAGTTCTATTTAGTCGACACCATCAGAAACCCTGGTGGTACAAGGATTAAGTCACGCATGGCTGCTAACCTGAAGGTCAGCAGTTCAAATCCACCAGGCACTCCTTGGAAACTCTACAGAGCAGTTCTACTGTGTGCTCCAGTGTCCCCACGAGACAGAAGTGACTTTACAGCAATGGGCTTGATTTTGTTTTTATATAGTTATATTAAGGAAAGTTTAGAAATAGAAGACGTATGAAAAATAGCAATGAAATTTTCCATAATTTATTAATTTTACTTTGGCATTAAATTTGCTTTACTGGAGCATGTTAATTGCAATGTACGTAATTTTGGATATATTTACCATGTATGTTTTCTCCAGCATTATTCATTTCCAAGAGCCATTTCATTGTTACAAAATAGTTCATTAAATAAACATCAGTTGCTTGATTTGCTTTTCATTCACTGTTAACCGTTTAATTTGTTTCTAGTTCAGTATTATACATAACTTTGAATTAAACAATTCGTTTCAGAAACGATACCGTTTCTTATCCAAACTAATTTGTTCTAGGATATACAGGTCTTGTCCAAATCCATCTCTTTGAAACAATTCCTGGGATTTGAATAAGGGGATTTGAGTGTTTGTCATTCTAAAGATTATTGAGACATGAAGCCAAAGCAAGCTCTGCAAAGATTAGGACAGCACTACACTGTAACACAAAGAACAAAAGTTTCCACACGTGGACCAAAGAGGAGTATCTTGACAAGCAGAGATACGATTGAAGTTATTAAGAAACTTTTTCAGTTGAATCCAAAGTCAACACCCATGGAAGCAGGAGGGAAGAAATCAGTGCATTGCACTGAGCAAATCTGCTGCAAAAGACCTGTTTGATGTGTGTACGGACAAAATTGATGGCTAAAGTGAAACTTACCTAAGCCATGGTATTTTCAGTTGACTCATAGATACATCCAAAAGCTGGACAATCATTAAGGAAGACTGAAGAAGAATAGATGCGTTTGATTTATGGTGTTAGCTAAGAATACTGAATGTGCCGTGGAGTTCCAGAAGTAAAGCTTAATCTGTCTTAGAAGAAGTACAGCCAGAATGTACCTTAGAAGCTAGGATGATAAGACTTCCTGTTAGATACTTTGGGCATGTTGTCAGGAGGGACTAGACCCTAGAGAAGGACACCATGCTTGGTAACAGTAGAAGGTCAGTGAAAAAGAGGAAGTCTCCACAAGATGGGCTGACACAGAGGGGCTGCAACAGTGGGCTCAGAAGTAGCAATGAATGTGCGGATGATACGGATCAGAAACCTGCTACATATCAGGTTGCTATGAGTTGGAACCAACTCAACGACATCTAATAGCAAATCACCATCATTCTAAAGATTATTGAGGCGTAAAGCCAAGGCAGTCTCTGCAAAGATTAAGAAAACACTTGGCTGAAAAAACAAATAAACCCATACTAAAAAACCATTGCCATCAAGTTGACTCTGACACACAGTGACCCTATAGGACAGAGTAGAATTGCCCTATAGAGATTCTAAGGAGTGTATGGTAGATTTGAACTGCTAACCTTTTGGACAGCAGCCACGACTCTTAACTACTATGCCACCCAGGTTTCCAAATAAATAAAAGTCTACAACATTTACCTAAACAAAAATGTTTTGTTTGCCTCATAAACTGTCTGGGGCTGGTACCATGTCTCCATGATGTCATCCGTAACATAAATTCCTTCTATGTTTCTGTTTTGCTGTCTTTAATTCTGCATCATGGTCACAATTTGATAGCTGCAGTGTCGTATCTAGGGACTATTCAGAATAGGGTAGAAGGGCCAAAGATTTCTTTCAGTGCTTTGTCTTATTATTGTACATGGGAAAAAATTCTTAACAAACTTCTGGCTTCTCGTTGATCAAAAACGGGTCGCAGTGTCATCCCTGACCTGCAGGAGTATAGGACAGTAGGGTGTGTAGCTTGGAAATCTCTGTAAAAGAGATTTCTGTAAAAGAGACAGAAAACAAGCTAAACTTGTTAATTCCTACTCATAGTAACCCTATAGGACAGAGTACAATTGTCCCACAGTGTTCCCAAGGAGCAGCTAATGGATTCAAACTGCTGACCTTTTGGTTAGGAGGGAAGTTTTAAGCTCTGCACCCTCAGGACTCCATAAAAGAGAAAAGAGAATTGTTGGTGAATGCTGAGTAAGCCAATTCATGGTACCTAAGCCACTACCCAAGAATCCTAAAGTGTTGAGTGACAACCAGTATTCGGTAAAATCATTCACATTACATTTAATAATTTTATAAAAAATGTTGTATTATTTTAATTTGTGTTTGTTGGACTCTTAATGAGGTTTAATTTGTTCTATATCTTTTTCTTAATTTTATTACATCTTTTGTAAATTATCTGTTCACGTGTTTTGTGGATACTTTAATAGGTATTTGTGTATTTATTAAATGACTTATTTCAACAGTTTTCGGGGAGACAGATGTATTAGTGATTGGCAGTATTGAGAGACCAGAAAACAAAATTAAATTGCCGTTTGTGTCATGTTCCGGCCCTTTTAATTGTTCAGATGTAAGCAATTCTATACATAAGTAAACATTCTATACATTTTAATTGTGTGCTGTTAATAAAGTGACTATCTGAATTTGAGAAAAATTATTTAAAATAATTTCTTTTTTGAGCACTCATCAGCCATGGAAGGTGCATTCACTCTGGGTATTTTGTTCTGCTTCTCAGCTTTTATATCAAACCCCAAACCCACTGCTGTCGAGTCAATTCTTACTCACGGTAACCCTGTAGACAGAGTTGAACTGCCCTACACAGTTCCAAGAAACACCTAGGGGGTTTGAACTGCCAGCCTTTTGATCAGCAGCTGCAGCACTTAGTCACTAAGCCACCAGCCTTTATAAGCTGTTTATAGAATGTCTCACTATGGTGTGGGAGGACCTCAGCTCACTGTTACTTTGGAAAGGATCATTTAAATATTTCAGTATTAAAGCTTTAGTAATAGATATAGGTAATTCATCATTCCCCTAAGGAATGTTTTAATTTTAACAAAATCCAATCCTTATTCCAGTGGAATGCATGTTTAGCAATATGATGTCTCTGTTAGCAACCTTCTGATGGACAAAATCTTGTAGCATAGCAAAACGTTCAGGACCTAAGAAATAATGCCTGGCTGGTAATTGTGTATTACCATTTCTATGATTATGAATTTTTGAGATATTTTAAAAATATTAAAAATCCATCAGAAAAAAATGTTATTCACGTTTTCTAAAACTTGAGGAAATTAAAGCCTTAGCTACATACACATCTTAGTGGTAGTCACTATATTTGACAGCAGACCCCGGGATGCCTACAGGAAACAGAGATAAGAGTTATCAAGTCCATTATTAATTGTAGTTGTTTTAATTAAAGTTGTTCAAAGCTCCAGGAGGTAACCAAATATATTGTTTTATTTTAGATGCCTGGCTTTTTAAGTGTCATATGAAACATTGTTGAATCACAGTGGCAGATTCTTGAGGATGATTAAGCATGGTGTCTACTAAAAACTTATGCCAATTATTTAAAAGCTGTGGTAAATAAAATTGAACATTACAGTGAGGAATTTAATGTTTCATCATTTTAAATATTTCAACTTAATGTATTTAAAATTTTATCTTTATGTTTTTTATTTGTTCAAACAGTACCTGAAAGGTAAAGAACTTCCCTTTAAAAATGAGAGGTTTCCTAGTTTCATAGACAAATTTCTACATCTGCACAAGAGCTGTCTACGTTTATGCTTTCCGTTACATACTAAGCGTAGCCATTCAGGTTAGCCTGTCACTCCTCTTCAAAATCTCCCATGATGGCTATAAATCAATTCCATTTTTTCTAAAACCATCGGATAATTTCCAACCTTCACATGCCTTGGCCTCAAAGCAGCATTGCATCTTTTTTTCCCAGTATTTTTTCTTTGCTTCCTTGTTTCTTCTCTTTCACTTTTCATCTCTAGTATCAGGCTACCTAATCTCTTTCCTTTGGAACTCCTCACTGCTCAGCCCGAAGTCTCTCTCCTCTTCACTCTGTTCTGTCATCTGCCAAGATGATCACACGCAGATCAGTTGCCAGCTGTAAGCAGATGCGTCACAAATTTCCATCTTTAGCCAGATCTGACTCTTAGCTCCAGCAAACTACATCCACCGCCTCTTTGACATCTTCTGTTAGATGTCTCAAAGGCACCAGAATCTCTACAGGGACTAAACCTGTATCTCTTTCCAAACCTCATCTTAAGCCCTGTCCATCCATTTGTGCAAGTCAGTAATTAAGAGTCAGTGGTGGCATTTATCCCTTGTAGTTTTTCTACTCATTTGATGAAAAATCCACTCTAATAAACCTCTGGTACAGTAGTAAAGTGTTCAGCTTCTAACTTAACAAAAAAGGCAGTGCTTCAAATCCACTAGTTGTTCCTTGAAAACCCTATCAGGGAATTCTATTCGGTGCCACTGTGTCGCCATGATTTGGAAACGAATTAGCGGCAATGCACGGAAGAAATCCTATTCAAGGGCATTCATTTTTGAACACATGTGTTTCTAATATCACTTTCGTTCTCCAATCTATTTCTGTGTTGGAGATTCACAACGGTCACCCTAGTCTTCTATCCACCTGTATCCAGCAGAGTTCCCTGCAGTTCATTTTCCACAGCCAGGATGACTTCTAGCTGCTAAATCTGATCAGGGCATTCCTTGAGTAAAAGACTTTTGGGGTGTCTTCACTTGTAGAAACATTGAGTCACCCCTGCCTAACTTTCATCGTAGCCTTTAACTGGTTCCCCATTTTGACCTGTTTCCTTGAAGCCTTGGAGCCTTTGCCTCTTTGCTCTATTCTAAATTTCTTTTTCATTAATTTTCACTTATGCCTTAGAACTCAATTCCACGTACACATACGCACGAGGTCTGACAATTAAGCCTGCGAACTTAATTGTTCTAAGTGCTACACACCTCACTGCTGAATATCATCATGGTCATCAGGAAGTTATGCCCAGATGCCAGTGCCTAGTCCACCCTTCAAAGCAGTTTTGGAACTCTTTCTGGAACAGCCATTGTGCATGGTGGCATAGTGGCATGGTGACAAGTTCGTGAACTTAATTGTACAGTTGTCTGTGTGGGAGTCTTTAGCCAGTAAACAAATACTTGTACTGGAACACCCTCCTTACTCACCTGATCTGGCCCTCAATGACTTTTTCATTACCCAAAGATAAAGGAAATATGTAAAGGAAGATACGTAGTTGACATTCATGACATCACGGGCAATGCACTGCTCCAGAAAAAAGAATTCCAAGCTTGCTTTGCAGGGCGGACTAGGTGCTGATGTTGGTGCGTAGCTTTCCAGGAGGAGTACTTCCCAGGTGACTGCGGTGCTATTTAGCAGTGAGGTATGCAGCACTTTTTCCGGAATGAAGTCACAAACTTAACTGGCAGTCCTAGTATACATATATACACATATGTATGTGTATCTACATATATACATGTATATATATAGATATAAATACAAGTATAGATATACACACAAACAAATACCTTCTTCTTCATAGTCACAAATTTGTATTTCCTTGGCTGTATCTTCTATTATTCTTTCAGCTCCATAAAGCATAAAGACAGGTACCATGTCTGGTTTCATTTGTCCCTAACACCCAGCAATATTTCTGGAATTTTAATAAAACCAAAGAGATATTTGTTGATAAAATAACAAATAAATGCTTTCAGATCAGTTCCCATTGCCTTAATTTTTTTTCCCCTTGTGAACTTTCTGGCTAAAATGAAATGAGGTACCTATTTTTTATGCACATATCTTTATTGATGTGTATTTAACACCAATCTATCAACAGAAAAAAAATTCCCATTATTGATGTTTTGACCCAAGATTCCTAGTGTAATATTAGTCAAGTTCCGCTCTTCTGTTTAATGTGAATCTTCTGTTTAAGGCACTGGATTAACACACATTTCCACCTAAGATGGAAACCCCAGTGGTATAGTGGTCAAGTGCCACATCTGCTAACAAAAAGTTCTGCAGTTCAATTTCACCAGACACTCCTTGGAAACTCTTAGGGTTGCTATGAGTCAGAATCAACACCACAACAATGCTTTTGTTTTTTAACAATAAGAAATCCACAACTTTATTTACTTCTCAATAAGCTTAAATCCTTGAGGGATACAGCATCACACGGATTCTGTGTCCAATGACCTTAGCTGGGAGGTTGCTTCGGAATTTGGCCCGAACCATGCCACTGTTCCCATGGGCCCAGGTTACCTTTCCCCAGATCACCCTTGTCTTGTTAGGTTTGCCACCAGGAGTCACTGTGTTGTTCTTTGCTTTATACACATAAGCACACCTCTTGCCTAAGTAGAATTCAGTTTTATCTAGGGCATAAACACCTTCGATTTTCAAAAGAGCTGTGTGCTCTCTCTGATTCTGGAGACCCCGTTTATAGCCAGCAAAAATGGCCTTGGACCACAACTTTCCAGACATATCTGGTGTGTTCTAAGTCCTGTTCCCAGCAGGCCTCCACAGACTCCAAGATGGTGGAAAGGGGAGGGCCACAACAATGGTTTTGATTTTGATTTGGTTCACCTTAGATTACACAATTTAAGTTTAGGTCTTCCATACTGGGATAGGAGTGTGGTCACTCAGTAGTTGGGGGGAGGTAATAATTGCAAAGTGGTTAAGAGTTTGTCCAGTAAGCCAAAGGTCAGTCATTCCAATCCGCCGGCTGCTCCTCGGAAAGCCTACAGGCAGTTCTACTCTGTTCTGTAAGGTTGCTATGAGTTGGAATCTACTCAATGGCAATGGATTTGGTTTGGGTTAATATTTCCTCAGACCTTCAAACCAAGTGTCATCTTAACAGATGAAATTGTTTTCCTATTGTCATATAATCAAAACAAAAGATATTTAAAATTTCATATATGGTGGTCATTGCCTTCATGTTGAATCTAACTCATTGCAACCCTATGGAACATAACCCCTTAGGCATTGCAGGGCTGTGATCTTTCTCCACTGTCTCATCTTTCTCCCATGGAGCAGAGAAGCTGCTAGGTTGGAAACACCAACTTTGATTCATAGTGAGTATTTAACCACACGCCAACAGAGCTCCTTTACTATACCATGCAATACTTTAAAAAGTGGGGACAATGACTACAAACCTGCCATTGTTTTTCTATTGCCAGCCATGAATATCAAAAATGTTCAAGAGTCATGTCATCAGCGAAGACAGCTTATTTCCACACCCAAAACATCAGAGGAAATTAATGACAGGCCTTTTAATCCAATAAGGATGGCTTTCTGTAGATTGTGGTGAGTGTCCTTAATTTTATCTTCTTACCTTGGCCTGGTAAAACTGCCATCAGGAAACTGGCCCCCATCCACAGCTTGGCATTTAGAAATCACTCGTATAATAATGTAAATGAAAGGAACTGTTAGTCCACAGTAAAACAGACTTTTCTATTCTTAGCAATAACTCTAAGAAATGTTCTTCATCTTTCAGGAATAGATTCCAAATAATTTCAATATTGATTGGGTAAGTATTTAAAACTGAGATGAAAAGCTGAAGTCTACCCTCTCCAGATGGGGAACATACCTATTATATGTTATTAAGCAAAGTTTCATTATTGAGACTGTTAAAAAAGCAAATAAAGTGTAATTGCCTTTTGATTAATCCATTCAATGTCTTAGAATTCATCAGCATGCCCTGAGACACAGGTGTACCTTTTCAGCACATAGTGTGCTGTTTAACAAATGTTTATTGATTGCATGACTAAGGAGAGTCTCAGTAAGAGAAAGGCAGAGCTAATTAATTCCCCTCCAGGTAGGGAGCTTTAACAATGTCATTCCAGTGGTGTGACAGTCGTTGTATTAAAAGATTTTTATAAATAACCTAAAGGTAGGAGTGCACCATAAATTACCCAAGCTCTTCTAAGCAAAGGAATGCGGAGTCAGTAGGAGGCCAGGGCAGGAAGAATTTCTGCAGTTTTCTGGGCTAAGAGAAATGAAAATGCAACTCCAGTGTGAACAGATAGGAAACAAAGCACTTAAAGAGTAATTCCCAATATGGAATAACAGATTGTAAGACATTATTTATGAATCAGGAAAATGATCTAAGAATGACTGTATACTATTTCATCTCAAGAACTTGATTTAACTTCATTTGTCAGGGATAGAATTGTTTCTCCCAAAAATATGTGTATCAGTTTGGCTAGGCCATGATTCCCAGTACTGTATGATTACCCACTACTTTGTTATCTGATTTATTTTTTCCTATCTGTGTTGTAAATCCTGTGTCTGTGATGGTAAATGAGATGGGGTTATTGGCAGTTATGTAAATGAAGCAGGGTTCAATCTACAAGATTAGCTACTGCTGCAGGGCGATCTCTTTTAAGATATAGAGGAGAGAAACAAGCAGAGAAATGCAGACCTCATACCACCAGGAAAGCAACACCGAGAGCAGAGCTTATCCCGCGCACCTGCGGGTCCTGTGGAGAGAAGCTCTGAGACCCCTGGAAAGATTGATAACAATTACCTTCCTCCAGAGCTGACAGAGGGAGAAGGCTTTCCCCTGGAGCTGATGCCCTAAAGTCAAACTTCTAGCACACTGCGCAGTGAGAAATTGATCCTCATTTGTTAAAACCATCCACTTGTGGTATTTCTACATACACAGCAGCGTAGCTGTGGGCAAAGGGAGAGAAAACTCACAGGGATACAAGAGTTCAGTTTTGTACACTGGAGAGCGCAAACCTGTATTTTATGACTGTTATTCTTTGTTTTCATACATAAACGGCTCACAATCTCTGCTGATCCATTCCCTAGAGGCTGCAAGCTAGGCAGCAGGCTTAATCTATTTATATTTCAACTACTGAGTACCTTGTCTTAATTGGCCTGAGTGGGAAAAATCCTTGGAAAACCAGCACTTTAGTCAAGGGTGCTGTTAGAGCTTAGTTAATTCATCAGTTAAGGATATATTTATATACGGCAAGTCATCATTGCCAACTCCTGCGTTAAAGGTGGTGCTGAGAACCGGATCCCAGTTTGCAGAGAGTGCTGCCTTCAACAGCAGTGGGCAGCGGAGCAGCAGGAGAGGGTGGTGTCCTCAGGCAGTCATCCTCGTCACTAGGAGACGTCCTCACACAGTGGGCACTGGCAGCACAGCCTGGGCTGAAGCAGTGGTTTTTATGGGCAGCCACCAGGCTGTTGAAGTAAAGCAGGCAGGGACAGGGCATGCATGGCCCTTAGGGCAAAGTTAAAGTTCACAACAGGTGGTTGCTCTGCAGAGCAGCATTGCTTGTTATACCAGGAAGAACTAGTTAACAATGTTCAGCCATTCGAAGAGGTAGCATGTGATCAGGAATTGACAGTATTGAAGGAAGAAGTTGAAGCTACTTTGAAGGCACAGGTGAAAAACAAGGCTCCTGGAATTAATGGAATATCAACTGAGACATTTCAACAAATAAACGCAGTGCTGGAAGTGTTCAGTCATCTACACCAAGAAATTTGGAGGACAGCTACCTGGCCAACTGACTGGAAGAGATCCATGTTTATGTTCATTCCAAAGAAAAGTGATCCAACTGAAAGCAGAAATTACCAAACAATACCGTTAAAATCATACACGAGTAAAATTTTGCTCAAGATCATTCAAAAGTGACTGCAACAGTATATTGACAAGGAACTGCCAGGAATTCCAGCTGGACACAGAAGAGGACGCAGAACCAGGGATGTGATTGCTGATGCCGGGTGGATCACATCAGAGAACGTCAGAAAGATGTTAACTTGCGTTTCGTTGACTATGGATAGGCATTTAGCTTTGTGGAGAATACACATTATGGCTAACATTGACGAGAATGGAAATTCCAGAACACTTAGTTGTGCTCTTAAATGATCTGTACACGGATCAAGAGAGTTGTGCAGACAGAACAAAGGGATACAGCATGATTTAGAGTCAAGGCAGGATGCACATCAGAGTTGTATCCTTTCTCCATACCTTTTTAATCAGTATTGCCAAATAATCCGAGAAGCTGAATTGTATAAAGAGTGAGGCCACAGGATTGTAGGACAACTCATTAACAACTTGCATTCTGCAGATGACTTCACCTTACTTGTAAGTAAAGAAGATTTGTAACACTTACTGATGAAGATCAAGGGCCATGGATTTCAGCATGGATTGTACTTCAGCATCAAGAAGACAAAAATTCTCACAACTGGACCAGTAAGCAACATCAAGGAAAACGGAGGAAGGACTGAGGTTGTCAATGACTTTGTTTTACTTGGTTCCACAATAAACGCCCATGGAAGCAGTGGTCGGGAAATCCAATGACACATTGCATCGGGAAGGTCTGGTGGAAAGGATCTCTTCAAAGTATCGAAAAGTAAAGATGTCACTTTGAAGACCGAACTGTGCCTGATTCAAGCCATGATATTTTCAATCGCATCAAATGCATATGAAAACTGGACCGTGAACCAAGACAACAGAATAAGAATTGATAACTTTGAACTGTGGTGGTAGAGAAGAATGTTGAATGTACTATGGATTGCCAGAAAAACAAACAGATCTGTTCCAGAAGAAGCACAACCAGAGTGCTCCTTGGAAGCAAAGATTTGAGACTGCCTCTTACACACTTAGGACATGTTGTCAGAATGGATCAGTCTCTGGAGAAGAATGTCATAGTTGGTAGAGTTCAGGGAGGTGGTCAGCAAAAAGAGGAAGACCCTCAACGAGGTAGACAGACACAGTGGCTGCAGCAGTGGGCTTAAGCATAAGAGCAATTGTGGACACGGGGGAAGACTGAGCAGTGTTTTGTTCTGTTGTTGATGGGGTTGCTGTGAGTTGGAACCAACTCAATGGCACCTAACAGCAGCAACAAGAGCTTCAGTCAAACACAGTTCACAGGAAGCACCCAGCTGCCAGCCAGACTCTTTCCACTGTGCACTAAGTAGCCTAGCAAAAGTTCCCAGCTGCAGTCCCACTTCGGGAGCAGGCCTGGGGAAGCTCGCAGCCGCAGCCAACACGGCCCAAGGGAACTGGTCCAGCAACAAGGCAAAGCACGTTTATCCCTGGTCCACCGCAGGACAAGGCCAACAGCCACAGCAAGTGTTCAAGTCTGAAAAGCAGACTCGGACCTCTAGACTTTTTGAACCCGGTGCTAAGAGAGGTTGAAAAACTTCCCAAGCACAAGTGAAGGAGAAGTCCAAAGTCACAGTGGGGGCTCCGCTTCAAAAACACAGGGCTGTTGGTGGGTCTGTGTGGCTGCTTTTTATGCTTTGGGGGTCTCGGCACTATCCTGACGGGGGCAGACGTGTTTCTCATACAGCTAAGGTGTGGCTGTTATGATCTCACTGAGTGAGGGCCTCCTCTTTAAGCAAACTGTCTTGTTTTGGGGACCTTTTACTGGGCTCACTTGTATCTAACAAAATAGACCCCGTTTTAATATACATCCTTATTACAAACACTAAACAGTCAAGGCATCTTTCCTTGTGGAATCATTAAAGGATGATAGTTCTTTAGAAGACCATGATCCCAGGTCTTCATCTCCCTCTACACTGTCCAAGGCCATCTTTTTCCAA
Source organism: Heterohyrax brucei (assembly GCA_028571685.1). Lineage (NCBI taxonomy): Eukaryota > Metazoa > Chordata > Mammalia > Hyracoidea > Procaviidae > Heterohyrax > Heterohyrax brucei. The sequence continues at coordinate 68,338,496 of CM053162.1, read as the reverse complement.
ATACATTGTTTTATCTACCATATCTAAAAATATTTATTGATTTTTTTTTATTGGTTTCTGTTTGGTGTTCTTATTTTTACCTGGCCAGCATTTCACACCCTCTCTTTGGTAAGATATTCTGGTTTTCCTTGAGGGAAATTCTCCCCTCTCTTTCTTGGCCCATGTGTTCACATATAAACATGATGTTACCTGTAGTTCTAAGGAAGAAAGATTAGTTACCCTATGATTACCAGTGTATCTTTTGCCCTGCTTCGGGTTATTGGTTTAGGGAAGAAAAAGTGACTCTGTCATAGCAAAGAAGATGTGTGATGTTATGGGGTCGTTATGGAGACAGAGAAGCAGTCTATCATTTGCAGGTTTGGGTGACATGAGAATACGGGATCTCAAGAGAAGCAGGTGTTGAGAGGAGCTTCAGGCTGATACTAGCTTCAGAACAGACTCGGAGAATAGAATCAATCCAGAGGAGAGAAGAGACACATGACATGTTTGGGTCCCAGAAAATTTTTTGCTTAAAGTCAATCCTATACGTTATATGAACAAAGATTGTTTCTGTTTTAGTTTGAACTGGATTTCCAGCACCTACGATGGACATAAATGCTAACCAATACAGTACATGAGTCGGAATGGACTGCATGTTACACAACAATGATACAATACATATGTTGGTATACACTAGTGACCAGGCTGAAACCCAAAATTCCCTTCTGAAATCCAGACATATTGCCAGCTGTGTGGGAGTATCCTTTGGTAACACCGTAAGTTACACATTCAAAACTGAACTTCATTGTACTTCAAAGTGAGGAGTATTTCATAGAGTGTGTATTTTAGAGAAGCTGATTAACATAACTTTATACCTCTTCATCAAAGCCAAAATCTCTGGAGTCATTTTACCTTCCTTCACATTTAACTGGATATCTATTCATTTATTAAGTTGGAAGACTTTATTTTCATACTTGCGCTTATATGCTTTGTAATCTGTTCACACTGTCTCTAGTTTATTCATGGTAAGTTCTTACTTCTGTCAACAGGCCATTTGTTCCATAATGTAAGATCAGCTCGCTAGATATTGATTACTATTGAAATTTTGTCAAAATAAAAAGTATTTCAGTGCTTTTCTAGGACTTCAAGAAAAAAATTGTCTCACATAACATCTTGAGAGGGTTAGACTCAGCTTCTCCCAAATTCCATCCCCATAATGTGGCACATTCTCATAGACCCTGTTCCCCGGCACGCTGAACTGCTTGGAGTTTCTTAAGCAAGGGAGACTTCCTCACATAATCTGATTTTGCATTTACGCATTTTTTTCCCCTCCCTAGAATGATCCTCTTCTCTCCCACTGCTGGAAATTCCTCTTCACACAGCAAGACTCAGTTTTACTGATGGCATCTTAGGAACTATTTTCCTGAGTCTGAGACTGATGGACACTCCACTTCAAGAGCTCTTCTGGAAAGCTACTCTGTCTTTGCAGGACATTGTATTGCACTGATTGTGTTTCTTGTACAATATTTTTTGCAGAGCATAGATGACATTTCCGTCATATCTAGACTACACTGCCTGACGCAGAGTGGGTGTTACCTGTCACTGGGTAACTCTGTGACACATGTGTGGATCACTAACTGTGCCATGGATTCTTCCAGCCAATTCTCTCTCTGTTACACTAATAACTCATTTAAAGATTTTAAGTAGAACCACTGGTGCACCTGGCAAAGCTGTCGCTTCAGAAGTCTTGGTCCCTAATCTTGGCTTTGTCCACTGTAACTGTCCTTTTCTAAAAATAGGGGCAATAAGACAACTGAATCCTACAGTAACTAAAAATTCTGCTAGAATCAGACAATAGGTATTACTAAATCCACATGATACTGTGATACTGTATTTAGTGTAGCTGTGGAAAATGTATTTTATTGGCATTTATTAATAAAAACATTTGTTAATTTGGATCTAGTATTCAAAACTGTCTATATTTTGAAAATATCTTTTAATACTCTACTTTTCTCTAGTTTATAAATTTATTCACTTGAAATTTCAAACCAGGTACTATGTGCACAATTACATAGTGAAGAGTTTAAGACCTGATTTCATCTTCTTTCCATCCAATGGATGCCAACTCATTCTTACCCTGCAGGGCAGAGTACAATTGCCCTCTAGGGTTTCCAGGGAGAGCTGGTGGATTCACACCGTCAGTTCTTTAGTTAGCAGGCATCACTCACTGTAGCGCTTGATCACCAGTCCACCAGGGCTCCGAGATATGATTAACAACCTAAAATATTAATATCTATTAAATTAAATATCTCACATATGATTTTATGTATCAATTTATCCATACTAACACTGCAAGATTTCAGATGCAGATGAACTCTGCAATTTGACCATAAAAATTACAGAAATATTTAGTGAAGATAGATCTTTCAGAAGTAGATTGTTTTTAATGGCTGTTTTGTCCTTCAATTTTCAATTTAAAATTAAGTATTTTGAGACTGGTTTACAGTGACATGCTTACATAAAGACTGGCTTACAGAAAGCTACCACGATTGCTTCACGTTTTTAGTTGATTCCAGTGATGTTTTAGAATGCTTTAGAACTTTGACCTTCAAACTACTTGATCTTATATGCCATAAAATAAATTGCAAACTAGGTAACCTCTTGTACATTTTAAGTTGGTATCTAAGATTATTTTATGTTCAGATAATAGAAAGATGCATATTTTTTTTTATTTGAATATGATGTACATCCTTGAAACATTTAATTTTTTTATTAAAATAAAAGGAGAGTGAGATTTAGCTCATTGCATTTAGGGAAATTGTCATTTCTCTGGGAAACAGAAATACTATTTTGTAAGTATAAATAAAAATGAGAATTATGTCTTTATGATAACCATCTCACTAATGAATTGCAATTCTTGGAAAGATAAACACACACACACACACCCGATAATTAGTATTTTTAGGAATTGTTAAAAAAAGGGTCCCCAATTAATCCCGAGGGTGGCAAAAGCCCAGGCAATAATTCCTTCTACTACATGTGCGATCATCACGAGTTTTGAACCTAGCTGATGACAGCTTAGTGCTAAGGCTGCTAACCTGAAAGTCAGAAGTTCAGATTCACCAGACCTCACTGGCAAGTCTATTGGGTGGCTCTATCTGGTCCTATAAGGTCACTGAGCATCAGAATTAACTCTATGGCAACAGGTTTGGTTTGTTTTTTCTGGTTAACCACAGCAACATAGACCAAAAATTCTTTGCTCTCCACGCTGTCCTTCAGGAACAATGCATTTTCCAGCTGTCCCTTGTTTTGGTGCTGCAGAGGTTTAGTCATGGGTGGAACAGAGCAGCTGAAAGAGAGTTACAGGCATGCTTCCCTAAAACAGAAGAAGGTCAGCTGTGAGCAGGGTGGTGCTAAGAAAACCTGCAGCTTCCTCACAGTTCCCAGGGAAATGAGTTGCAGGAAACAGCATATGTGGATCTGGAAATTAAATGCTCATCATTGTACCCTCTGGGCCTTCATTATGTCCCCACCAGGAAAGCGCTCACTAGCTTGAAGCCTGCTGCCTTGTAGAAGGGCTCTGCCAGGTCTGCCTACCTATTTTCTTAAAATGGAAAATAAGAAAGAAGGGATGAACAGAAACATACAAGTACAGTACCAGAAAGTTAGGATGTGATCAGAAACCATGTTGTTATATTTTGAGAAAAGAAGAACTGAGAAAGATCCAGGGAATCACCAACGACCACCATCAAACCAAAACAGATTGGTGAGTTAAAAGGAAGACTAGCTTCCATGTCAACCTGCAATAATGCTAACAATCTAAGGATGCCTAGACTTCTGATATATACATATATATATTTGTTTTTCTTTGTGCTTTAACTCAAAGGAAACCCTGGTTGTAAAGTGGATTAAGTGCTACGTCTCTTAACCAAAAGGTCAGCAGTTCAAACCCTCCAGGTGCTCCTTGGAAACTTCATGGGGCAGTTCTACTCTGTCATCTAGAGTCGCTGTGAGTCAGACATGACGTGGTGGCAGTTGCTTTTTTTAATTCCAAGTTTATCATCCAAGTCAATTTGTCAGGCCAAACCTTGCACACAAATGACCTCTAGCTGCTCTCCTCACCCTCTGACAGCGTACTCCTCCTTTCCATCCTGTATTTCCGTGTCTGTGCACCCAACACAAGACACCAGCCTCTCATCTCCGCTCTGGCCAGAAGCTGCCCCGTTAGCCTCATGGATCTACGTAAGCCAGGAAATACACTTCTCGCCAGCGTTACTGCGTGTCTTGCAGTCCAGTCTAATCTTTGCCTGAAGAGATGAGACTGCTCAGACTTCTAAAAGTCAAATACAGTGCCTGTAAAATGGTCTTGTTCTAGAGCAGGGCGTCTGCGTAGTAGAGAAGGGTTGTGCAAGAAAGACACAGTATTCTGACATATTTATCTATGCATTTTTAACTCCACACGGCCATGAGATCTTCAGCCACATTGTTTCTGGTTAAGAGCAGCCATAGTGGACACTAACAAACAAAAGGGAAAATTTCTGGGGTTTTGAATTTTGAAAATCTCAAGTCCTACATAAACATTAGGATTTAAAGGAAAACTGGCAAACCCCCAGGATGTCACAGACTGAACAGAGATGTGCCATGGGCTGAACTGTGATCCCAGGAAGATGGTGTGTGACCGTCTGGCTGGGCCATGATTCCTGGTGTGGTGTGATGTTCTGCCGTGCTGTAAGCCCTGTCCCTGTCAGGGCAGCCAGCAGCTGGGTTGCTGGGGCAGGATTCGTGTGTAAGACGGCTTTGTGCCTTGAGCAGTGTCTTGAGATATAAAGGAAAGTAGCTAGCAGATGGATCTGGAGATTCATACCATTAAGAGGAAACCCTCCTCCCCAGCCTGGCACAGTGGTTAAGTGCTACCTTGCTAACCAAGAGGTTAGCAGTTCAATCCCACTGAGTGTTCCTTGGAAGCTATGTGGCAGTTCTATTCTGATCTATACAGTCACTGTGAGTCAGAGTCAACTCAACAGCAATGTCGTATACCACCAAGAAGAATCAGTACCAGGAGCAGAGCACATCCTTTGGAAAGGACATAGAGGTCCCAGTGCCTCAGCAGCTCTTAGTCCAGGAGAACATTGATGCCAAAGACCTTCTCCCAGAGCCAACAGAGAAAGACTTCCCCTAGAGCTGATGCCCTGAATTTGGACTTTCAGAGTACTGAACTGTGACAAAGTAAATTTCTCTTTTTGAAGCCATCCCCTTGTGGTGTTTCTGTTAAAACACCACTAGACGACTAAGACATTAGAGTTTAAGGGAAAATTGCCAGATCCCTGGGAAGCCACGGAATAAACAGGGAAACGTGTCTCTACTCACCAGCTCCAGCTGAGACTACGAGCACCAGAGGAAAAAGCAAGAGAATTAAGCAGACTTTGGAACAGATCCCTGAGAAAGTCCTTTCACAGGGCCTTTCTACCCTGGTCTGTGTCTATGGGAGGGCACAACAAGATCTTTAAATAAGTTTGAGAATTCTAGAGAAGAGGATATCTGAGCCTAGCTGTATGGACCTGAGAGAGTATCAGAGTTCGGTGACTTGAGAAACTGCCTTAGCAGTAAGGTACCATAATTATGTACAGTATTGGTGTGAGTTTGCCTGAGTGAGTTTGTCACAGAGTCCAGTGGTATGGCACCCAAAATATCCCTGCAGAGGACATAGGGCTTCCTGAGTTTCTGGGACAGAAACTGGCATCAGAATCAGGCTGAGGAGCAGGAAGAGGGCTGGGTGTGGACCTTTCTTCAGAGTTCAGATTGGGACAGAAGTGTGAGTAGGGTATACAGTTCTTGCTCAACAGATACTAAAGGGCACGAAGAATCTGCAGACAAACACTGCTACGGGTTAACATGTCTAAAGATCTAGAACGGTGCCCTGGCGACCCAGTGTTTGAGCTCTCGGCTGTTAACAGAAATGTTGGCAATTTCAATCCACCAGCCACTCTGTGGAAGAGAAGACCTTGTGATCTACACTCTCATAAAGATTCCACTACTCAAAACCCACTGCTGTAGAGTTGATTCTGACTCACAGTGATCCTATAGGTCGGAGTAGATCTGCCTCATGGAGTTTCCAAGGTGCTCCTGGCAAACATGAATTGCTGACCTTCCAGTTAGGAGACACAGTAGTGAACCGCTATGCAACCAGCGATTCCCTATCAAGATTATGTGGTGGCCTAGGAAATCCTATGTGACACTTCTATTCTGTCCCGTGGGGTCTTTGCAGGGTTACCGTGAGTCAGAATTGACGCCACAGCACACAACAAAAACAACGGAGAGCCAGGCACATCTCACAGGTTTTCACATGAGTCGGAAACTAGCAACCGATTTTGAAAATCAAAGACTATAACACCTGATACATTAAGGAATGGATAAATTGATTTTTTCCTCAATTACTAATTTTGTTTCACCTTCAAGCTGCAGAGGGTAGTTGGCAGAATTTTGTTGCAGTTATGTGAAGAACAGGTTAAATATTTGCATACCCAGCTTGATGTATCTTAGCAACCACTGATACATAAAACTAACAATAGTTAGCACTTACTGAGCACTTACCCTGGGGGGGGGGGGGCAGACGGAAAGGGTGGCTCAGTTCTTTGCTTGTTTCATCTTCCCAACTATCCTAAAAGTTGGAATTTGTGAGTGAAGCATTTTCATTTTACAAGTAAATTAAGTTTAAGCGAATTGCCCAAGGGCACCCAACCAACAGGTGATAGAAGCCAAAATTAAACCCAAGTATGCCTGTACTCTGGAAATTCTAGTGACATAGAACTGCTGACCTTTCCACCAGGAGCTCCTTGGAAACCGTATGGGGCAGATCTGTTTTGTTCCATAGGGTCTCTAGGAGTCGGAATCTACTTGACAGCACTGGGTTTCTTTTTCTTTCTTTCTTTTTTCATACTTATACTTTGGGCATAGTAGTTAAGTGCGACGACTGCTAACCAGAAGGTCGGCAGTTCAAATTCACCAGGCACTCCTTGGAACCTCCATGGGACAATTCTACTCTATAGGGTTGCTATGAATTGGAATTGACCTAACGGCAAGGCTTTCTTTGCGGGGGTGGGAGTGTGTATATACTCATACAGCCTTTCGTATTTGTAAAACGAAAATTATGTAGTCACTGAGAGGTGTAGGAAGGCCGACAAACGTACAGCAGGTGTCATGATTAAATCTGTGAACATAATTGTTCTACCTACTAAGCACCTCATTGCTAAATATCACTGCAGTCACCTTTGAAGTCCTCCCCTTGGGAAGCTTTGCACTGATGTCGGTGCCTAGTCCACCCTTCAAAGCCATTTTGGAACTCTTTCTGGAATGGCCTTTACACATGTTGGCGCGGTGGCAAGTCGGCGAACTTTATTGTGTAGCTAGTCATGAGGGAGTTTTTAGCCAGTAAACAAATAACTATATTGGGAACCACACCCCTCCACCTGATCTGGCCCCCAATGACTTTTTTCTTTACCAAAGATAAAGGAAATGTTGAAAGGAAGACTTTCTGATGACATTCAGGACATCAAGGGTAATACGACGACAGCTCTGATGGTCATTCCAGGAGAAATTTCCAAAACGGCTTCGAAGGGCCGGCGAGGCGCGGGCTTCGGTGCACAGCTTCCCAAGTGCAGCACTTCGAAGGTGACCGTGGCAGTATTCAACAATCAGGCAAGCAGCCCTTTTTCGTAGGATGATTTCCTGAACGTCACTGGCAGTCTTCCTATAACCGACTTAGAACTGAAAGCCTTCTGTCCGTTTGCCGCTTCGGTAGACCTGACCCCCTAGCTCCTGGGTTTCTCAGCCTTGGCACCGCCAGGCTGTGGAGCCACGCGATTCTTCCTTCTCAGGACTGTCTCGTGCTTTGTAGGAACCCACAGGGCAGCCCTGGCCTTCATTCGCTAGAAGAGGGCACCACCCCTCCTCGACCCCACAGCAGTGTCAACTAAAAATGTCCCCAAACGTGGCCAAATGCCTCTTGAGGGACAAAACTGACCTCAGATGGGAACCACTGAGTTACACCTAAAATGTCTGAGTGGTCACTTAAATGACCGTTTCTTCAGCAGCTGTCTCCCTCTGTGATTGTATATGATCTCAGAACTGATGCAAAAGACTTGACTGGAGTAATCAGAGAATCAATTTGCAAACACATCCACAAATCCTGGAAAGAAATTGGACCCGAAGATGTGTTTTCAAGTTTTTATTACTCAGCTGTTGCTTAATTGAATCGTTTTATTGCCCGGCTAAAATTTCTTAGACAAATCCATTACCTTCTCTGCATCTCATTTCTGAAATAAAAATAATAATATCCACTTTACATAATATAACTATAAGCATAGAATGAAACAGTAAACAGAAATCGGTTGGACTGCAAAGGCAAGAAAATAAAACTACTATTTCTTTTACCTAACAGGAGAAATGGAAACCCTAGTGGGTAGTGGTTAAGTGTTAGAGCTACTGACCCAAAGGTCAGCGGTTCAAATCCACCAGGCGTTCCTTGGAAACTCTGTGGGGTAGTTCTACTCTGTCCTATAGGGTCACTAGGAATCAGCACCGACTTGATGGCACTGGATTTAAAAATAAACAAAAAAAAATGTGAAATATGAAATCAAAGACCAGTGTTACCATTGGGGAGATACTTGATTCCCGCATTCCCTGCGTGTTAATTCCTGCAGGTCTAACACTCTAACACCCCTCCCCCCCATAGTTTAAGTCCTCCACTTATGTAGAAATATGCAATGAGTCAGACAAGCACTGGCTGCCAAACAAAGCCGTGTTAAAAGGAAACAATAAAAATTATTGAATTGCAATTTTATGAAGATGTGTATTTTTCTGGATTTCTGCATGAGAATAATGCAGACATTTACTAAAATCAAGTGTATTGCAAAGTGGTGGGGCTACAGCACAGGTCTTGGCACACTCCCTGGCCTCCAGGCAATGTGGATTTAACAACAGGTAAGACACTACAGAGAGGAAATTCAGGGGGCTTTGAAGGTCAAGGCTAATGGTAACACATAATTATATAAAATACATAGCATTTACTATTTCACATATATGTTATCACAGCATTTTTTACTTTTCAGGAGTCTAACTCGATGCTAAGAAGAAGTAAATTTTGAAGCAATGGAAGAGACATTCCTTTATTAAAAACGTTGCCATCAGGAATGACGCACACTTAAACAACACGATTCTCAAATACTCTGGATGATTAACCTGGGGAAGAAAGCCCCAATAAGCAATTGCTAGAGAGTGACACAGGGTGAGTAAAGAGAAAAGGAACTGAAAACGTGGTGTTTTCTGTCTTGCCAAGCCAAGCCAAGTGCTGTTGAGTCGGATCTGACTCATGGCGGCTTAGAGGGATTTTACTTTCTGCTATTAGTCCCCCAATGAAATATTCAGGCTTTTTTTCTGTATGTAACGTATTCCACTGTAAAGGTAACTTTTATTTCCACAGACTAGCTTTCCTGTCAACTGTTACTTTGAATTCCTAAAGTAGCAAGTAACCTACCAAACTAAAAAAAAAAAAAAAAAAGGTAGATTTAAAGTAATTTATAGTCAGTTTGGAATACAACTGCAGTAACATACTTTTCAGCATTTGAGAATCCACACACACCTGTTGCTGTTGAGAGGATCCCGACTCATGGCCACTGCCGAGTGCTGCACAGCAGACTGACTCCACAGGGTTTTCCTTGACTGTCCAGAAGCAGATCGATCACCTGATCTTTCTTCTGCTCGTCTTCTTTGGTAGATCTAAATAACCAGCTTTTAGGTTAACCCAAACCAAACCCAGTGCCAGCAAGCTTGTGCCAACTCCTAGCAACCCTACAGGAGAGAGCAGAACTGCTCCATAGCGTTTCCAAGGAGCTCCTGGTGGATTTGAACTGCCAACTTTGTTTTTAGCAGACTTAGCACTTCACCACTGCGCCATCAGGGTTTCCAGCTATCCAGGGCCTTGACATCACACATAACAGGTTAACTTGACACTAAATAACTTGCCTATAATAATAACTCTTACATGTCTGGTTCACAGGTGGAGAAGGAAAATTATAATTATATATTTTGACAGTGATCTGATTAGAGAGAAGACAGGGTATAATAAGTTTACTAAAAGTTTCTCTTTTAATTAAAATGACCTTTCAACAATACTGCTCTGTTACATTTCCAGCTGGCTAAAAATGCTGACTTTTATGAATTTTTGATCAAGCCAGGTATTTAGGATCATTCAAGAAATCAGAACTATCAATGGAATTTTTAAACATGGAAAGTTGATTTTATTATATATGTCTTTTCGGAGCATGCAAGCATGGGAAGTTGTAAATGTTCTTTGCCTTTCATACAGCTTCCCATTACACATAATTCAGCACTCTGATGAGTGTTCCTTCACGTCTCTTGCAAGAAAACAAGGTAATTGCATTGAGGCAACCTCACTGACTTTTTAAGTCATGGTGATAGAGCTATTACATTCAATATTTGAAATAAATTATATATGTAAAAAAATGGCCAAGTTTGTTTGAGGAAATTAGGACATAATCTTTTATGCAAAAGAATTAAAATGCATTGAATCAGAAAAGAATGGTTAAAAAGACTGACTTCTAACCAAAATGTTGGTGGTGCAAAACCCCCAGTGATGCCCTGGGAGGGAGATGTGGCAGTTCCTCTCTGCAGAAGTTTACAGCCTTGGAAATGCTATGAGTTGCAATCAACTCACTGGAAGCAGAATTGGGTTTTTTGAGGGGATTTAGCTCATTAGATGGATGCAGAACACCAGTTTTGCTCTTCTGAAAGTTATTAAAGTGATTAAAAAGAACAGTAAAAAAAAAATTAAAACACATTCCAGAAGTTAATCACATTACGTAAGTTATAACAAATAAGGTTAGAATATTTAATGACTATCTATTTTATTTTTTTTTCTGTTTACGATCCCAGATCTTCTTTGAATATATTTTCTCCCTTGAAAAAAAATAGTTTGATAAACATGTGTCTACTGCACATTCAATGTACTATTGTAATCGTCCTCCAATAAGGAGAAAAACTATTTAGGCATAATTAACCATACTTTGTAAGTATAGTAAAGTGACTATCGAATTTCTTCAAATTAAACACATCTGAAGCACAGAATTGCATTGAATTTATTGTTTTAGAGCTTATGAAATGTCATTTACAAATTACATTTAAAATATACAGAAACTATGACTACACTACGCACTGAACCAAATGCATGCGTTTTAAGAGCAGTAAATCACATCATAACATTGAATAAAAATGGCAAAATAATAGTGACATAAATTGTATTATAAAAATTAATAAAGTAATAACATCACAGATCTAAAACTCATTTTTCATGGAAAGTAATCTGGTTATTGTGTGGGGTGGAGAGGGCAATAAGATTGGAAACAGATAAGTTGGAATCTAAAGGCTATTTTTTTCATTTTTTGATCATAATACTTAGAAAAATATAAATTAAAGAAACTTTTTGAAAAAATAAAGGTAGTTATCAGCACAGGCACAAGTAATTATATATCAAACTATGAACCCTTAAAGTAGAAAACACTACTTCCCATCACGGAGGATAGGACATTTTAGAAAAATAGTTCTCATTTGTAGCAGGAATATAATGGCAAAGCTTTCTGAAAATCATAAATTGTATAAACTCTATTATGTTGACATACGGTAATAAAACTAGAGCTTAGCAACCACAGTAAGAAGTCAAGCTGTCCTGCCAATTAGAAGCTAAAGAATTGTACTGCAAGTTACTTGAGCCAGTCACTTGAAACTGCATTTATCAGGTTTTTCAGAAACAAGGAGACAGGCTGGAGACTACGTGAGCAAGAGAGCAAAAGCGCGGTGCCCAGGCACCCCCAATGACTGTCCTGACGGGAACGACAACGTATAGTCCTTGATGTAGTGGGATCTGTAAAGGGATGTGCAGAACTAGAACCCTATTAATTGACAGTTTGTCAGACTGGAGGGTTTCCCCGAGGACTTGGCTCCCAGTTTATCTGTTAGCCCAGAACGAAACCAGCACCAAAGCCAACTCTTCAGACAAAGATGGGAATGGACTATTAAAACATCTAGTGATGCTGGTGAAGAATGCAATTCTTGGCTTAAATACATACAAGAGGCTGTCTGAGCATTGTAAGAGCTGAGGTGAGGTGAGAGTGTGGAGGGGGACAGGAGTCAGCTGAACGGATGTGGGAATTACGTAGTGGAAAGGAGAAGTATGTTTTCACAGGAGAAGGGGATAGGGTGCAGGGGAGAGGGAATTAGAATTGCATAGTGGTGTGTGTTGGGGCTTTATATGGCAAATTACACTGGGTTACACATTTTCACTTAAAATACTTTAAAAAAAATAAGAGAATAGAACAGAGAAGCACTAATTTTATAATTTCAGATTCAGACTAACATGCTGTGAAACTGTGCTGGTTCCTTAACCTTTTTAAGTCTACAGTGCTGCACCTGTGAAAAGGAAATGACAGTGCAATCCAGGATGCTGTAAAAATTAGTTGAGATAACTAACTGGAATTTGCTAGCAGCCCTGTATCAAATAGTTTATAATATTGAACTCTTATTTTTTGTTTTCCTTTCTTTACTCTTCCTTTCGTTCTCCTACTGTACTAGCATGTTATTGAGTAAAGCCAAATACGATGACGTCGGAATAATCATGGCTCTCATGTATTTAGGTTTTTTTTCCTGTTTTCTGGCAAGAGAGACTGAACATTTACGTTCCATTCAAGATGAGTTCAGAAAAAAAGTAAATCATTTTTGAAGAAAAAATTAGTTAAAACACACCTTTTGAATGAAAAGTCATAATGAAGAGTCCTATTTATCTAAAATTAATCTCTAGGTTTAGTACCACTGCTATCAGAATGCAAACAAGGTTACAGCTTTAGGTTAATCTATTGATATGTCAAGCAAGATATAGACTTTACTGATAGAAAAATAATCATACAGTACTAACAAAACCAACTATAAGTGTTGATATTACTATACAGTACACTATCTAACGGCCAGTGCTGTGCTATCTTACGTGCGTTATTTCATTTATGCCTCAAAACAACATTGTAGGCAATGTTAGTATTGTCACTTTATAGACAAAGCCATTGAGACAAGGCAACTTTGAGTAACAGTTTCAGTGTTACAGCTAGTACAAAACGGGCCATGCTGGCTGATCCAGACACCACGATCTTAATGACTGACTGTATATCTAAAGTGGTGCTTGTTTGGTGTCTATCGTGGATTGAATCATGTCTGCCCAGAATATATAAGATCAGTCAATTAAGTTCACAAACTCATTCTAGGAAAAGTGGTACAGACCTCATTGCCAAAGATCACTATGGTCACCTTCGAAGGACTCCAGCCGGGAAGCTATGTACTGATGCCAGCATCTAGTCTACTCTTCGAAGCAATTTCTGAACTCTTTCTGGGATAGTCATCAGAACTGTTGTCATAAAACCCTTGATGGCATGAATGTCACCAAAATATCTTCCTTTCAACATTTTCTTCATCTTTGTGTAAAGAAAAAGTCATTGGAAATCAGATCAGTTGAGTAAGGAGGATGTTTCCGTACAGTTATTTGTTTACTGTCTAAAAACTCCCTCACAGACAACAAACTGTACAATTAAGCCTGGAACTTGTCGTTGTGTCACCATGTATAATGGCTGTTCCAGAAAGAGCTCCAGAATTGCTTTAAAGAGTGGACATGTCACTGGCATCAGTGCATTGCTTCCCAAGGGGAGTACTTCAAAGGTGACCGTGGTGATATTCAGCAGTGAGGTATGGAGCACTTAGAACAATTTCCAGTATTTTTATGTCATTGTCCACTGTTTTGTCATCTGACGTGATTTTCCTATGTATTGTAATTCCTGTCTCTGTGTTCTAAGGAGATGAGATTAGCAGTAGTTACATTAAGGAGGCAGGACTCAATGTGTAAGATTAGATCACATCTTAATCTCATCTGAGATATAAAACGGAGAAGCTAGCAGAGAGATGTGGGAACCTCATATTACTAAACAACGATTACTAGAATAGTGCCTCCTTTAGACCTGGGGTCCCTGTGCTGAGGAACTCCTAGTCAAGTGGAAGACTGAGGGCAAGGATCTTCCTCCAGGGCCAACCCCGAGAAGCTTTCCCCTGGATATGATGCCCTGAATTTGGACTTCCAGCCCACTGGCTTGTGAAAGCATGACCTTTCGTGGGTGGAAGCCCTCCGCTCGTGGTATTTCTGGCACAGCAGCACTAGATAGCAAGGATAACGCCTTGGAGTCTGTTCCAACTCCTAGAGACCTGTGTCAGTGGAACGAAATACTTCAGGGTCTCGCACCGCCCTCACAATCTTTGCTCTTTTGAATCCACTGTTGTAGCTGCTGTGTCCACCCATCTGGCTGAGGGTCTTCCTCTTTGCTGCTGACCTTCCACTTCACCAGGCATGATATCCCGCCCCACGACTCCCACTGCTCTCCCCTTCTGATGGCAAATCCAAGGGACATCTAAATATACAAAGTGATAGTTTCCCTGTCGATAATAAAGGTTATTTTACAGTATAGAATTTCAAACAGTGTGATACTGGCAAAAGAGAGAAGGATAAAATTATATATGCTACAAACAAGTCCAAGAATGTATTAAAAATCATGTATGAGAAGTAACGCTGCAGGAGAGTACAGCGTCTACTGGGCACAAAATTGAGACTAAACTTCTCCTCTGATGTTTACTAAGGAATTAAACGTTTGCTATGAAAATAATTTTATTTCAGACATTGGTCTCTCAGGATGTTAATGTCAAATAAACTACAACTCAGCAGCTCCTATCTTTAACTTTGCAAATCAGTATCAATTCAATGACTATGAATCAATTAACTGGTACTGGAGACACTTTACTAAGGCAGGCAAATACGATTTCTTTTTAATGGCTACAACATTTTACATTACATAATATTTTTAAAATATCAAACAGGTCTCAGAAAGAAATTTCCTCTGAATAAGCATGGTTTCAGATGTCTGAGGAAAATTTTCTGTTTTCCTCGTCAAGCCACACAAGTTTTATTTTGGGGGAATTAGGGTTCATCATTTAATGGAACAGAGACCCTCGCGGCATAGTGGTTAACTGCGATGGTGGCTAACCAAAAGGTAGATAGTTCAAATCCACCAGGCACTCCTTGGAAACTCTATGGGGCAGTACTAGTCTGTCTTATAGGGTTACCATGAGTCAACATTTACTTCATGGCAGGGGTCTGGGTTTGGCTTGTTAACGTAACAATCTGGATTGACCAGATCATATATAAAGTCTGACAATTAAGTCTGTGAAGTCAATTATTCTAAGTGCTACACACCTCACTGGCGACTCTCTCTATAGTCACCTTCTAAGTACTCTCCACAGGAGGCGATGCACTGATGTCAGCGCGTGGTCCCCCCTTCAGACCAATTTTGGAATGCTTTCTGAAATGACCACTGTGCACAATGGCTCAGCATCTAGTTCATGATTTCAATTGGGAGAGAGTTTTTAGACAGTACACAAACAACTGTATTGGAAGACCCTGCCTCCTCACCTGATCTGGCCCACAGTGACTTTCTTCTTTATCCAAAGACAAAGCAAACATTGAAAGGAAGCCAATTTGATGACATTCAGGACATCAAGAGTAATAATCATTCCAGAAAGAGTTCCCAAACGGCTTTGAAGGGTGGACTAGGCACTAGCAGCAGGGCACACTTCCCAAAGGGAGGACTTCAAAGGTGGTGGCAGTGGTCTTCAGCAATGAGGTCTGTAGCACTTTTTCTAGGGTAAGTTTGTGAATTTAATCAAATGACCTCTTATAAACCAGCAAGGGTTCCCTTAACTCCAAGACCTGGTCTTCTCACTGTGCGTATACATTCACTCTCTTACTAAAAATTTCCTTCTTACAGTGAACTAAAACTAACTGAAATTGCCTGTCTGAAAAACTGTTAATAAATGGGTGCACCCTTATAAATTTGGAGAAGGTCTATTTCGTGTGTAAACATCCCTATTTCACTTTGAATTGAAAATGATAAGGAGAAACTTACTTAAAATCTGTCTTTAGAATTGAAAAGGTACTTGCTTACTAAGCAACCATAGAAAGCATGCTCAGGAAAGCAGGGACTGTTTCATTTATTGCTTTGTACACTTTGTGCCCAGAACAGTCACACACCCACCTCAACCCTCCACTTCCAAAAATGACTTGTTAAACAAAGGAATGATTAAAAGATGTTAATTTTTATTGGATACCTGACTATTTGCCAGGATTTGCTCTGAGCACTGGACGCGGATTACTGTGTGTGACACTCACACTGAACTATTTAGTAAATCCCACCACCGTCTCCACAGCTGTTCCGTGTTTCCTGGCCAGGTTTTTCACTGATTACTTCAGCTTGGGTGACTCAGTGAGTGTCTTTCTCCCTCTGAGCCTCTGTCTCTTTACCTGTAAAGTAGAGATATGTTTCTCTGGCCTCAGTTGTCATCAATACCCACAGTCATGGGGTCAATTTCAATTCATGGCAACCCTGTAGGACACAGCAGAAATGTCCCACAGGGCTTCTTACACTATAATCTCTACAGAGGGGTGTTTGACACAAGTGGTCCGATGATTAAGTTCACAGACTAAATTGTTCCAAGTGCTACTTACCTCATTGCCGAATATGATTATCAACCAACCAACTAACCCATGGCCATCAAGTCGGGTCTGACTCACAGCAACCCTGTAGGTCAGAATGGAACCCACCCAAAGAGTTTCCAAGGAGTGCCTAGTGGATTTGAACGGCCAACCTTTTGGTTAACAGAGGTAGAACTGAACCCACTACGCCACCAGGGTTTCCGGAATATCGTTAGGGTCACGTTCGGTGTCTCCTCTGGGGAAGTCATCCACTGACCCAGAGACTAAGCCACACTTCAAAGCAATTTTGGAATTATCTCTGGAATAGCCATTTGTGCACGGTGGCAGGGTGTCAAGTCGGTGAAGCTAGTTGCATAGTTGTCTGTGAGGGAGTTTTTAGCTAGCAAACAAATAACTCTATAGGATACCCTCCTATTCACCTGATCTGGCCCCAGTGGCTTTTCTTCTTACCTGAAGATAAAGGAAATATTGAAAGGAAGACATTTGGATGACATTGAAGACATCAGGAGTAATAGAATGACAGCACTGATGGCCGTTCCAGAAGGAGAGTTCAAAAATGGCTTTGAAGAGCGGACGCAGTGCTGGCGTGGGTACAGAGCTTCCCGAGGGGTGGACTTCCAAGGTGACTGCAGTGGTATTCAGCAACGAGGTCTGCAGAACTTTGTCTAGGATGAGTTTGTGAACTTCAATTCACAGTACTCTTATCTTTTTTTCTGATAGTGGCTGGTGAGTTTGAACTGGAGGCCTTTTCATTATCAGTCCAGTGCCTTAAACACCATGCCAGCAGGGCTCATTTGTACATATGTTAGCCTGTTTTGATGAGCCTAGAAATCATATTTTTCCGCTTTTTTCCCTCATATTTTATGATCCTTGTGAGCTAAACAGAAGTTAGATACTGTGTTCTTGCCTGTGCATACACAAACTCAGTGTCAAATACTTTGTGAATCTCTTTGTAAGATACCAAGCTCTGGTGGTACAGTGGTCAGAAGCTACATCTGTTAACCAAAAGGTTGACAGTTCAGATCTGACACCTGCTCCCTGGAAACCCTATAAGGCAGTTCTACTCTGTCTTATGGGGTACTATGAGTCAGAATTGAGTGGAGAGTAATGGATTCTTTTAGGGGATGGTGTGGATATGTAACATGTGGGTTAAAATGTGATGGAAAAAATAGTTTTCCCAAGTGTCAGTGAAGTACATTTGCAAGTAGCCTTATCGCCCTCATGGTAACAATGCGTAATTTCACACCCTCAAATAAAATGTCATTTGTTACCCCCCCCCAAATCCACTGCCAAAGAGTTGATTCTGACTCATAGCCATCTTATAGGGCAGAGTAGAACTGGCCCACAGTTTCCGAGTAACATCTGGTAGATTAGAACCACCAAATTTTTGGATTAGCAGCTGCGTCACTTAGTCCCTACACCATAAGAGTTTCATTATTTGGTACAGCTATGATAGCTTTGATTTCTTAATTGTAAGGACTGTAAAGGCATTTTCTTAAGTAAATTATTTCTGTTTCCTATTTTCTGTCTCTGCAGCTTCGATCTGTGTGCTTTGGGTATTTAACCTTGCAGTTTCCTCATGTGTATACCGGGAACAAACACGGTGTCTATACTAGAGGCTGTTGGGAGAATCAAATGAAATAAAATTTGAAAAGTAGTCAAATTGTGTCTTGCGCATGGTAGCAGTCTTTAAAAGAGATTGTTGCTGTAGTCTTTGATGGTTACAAGGGTGGCGAGGGAAGGAGAGGGATATTAATTAATTAGACAGTAGACAAGAATCATGTTAGGTGACATGAAGGACAGCACACAGTAGAGGAGAAGTCAGCAAAACTGCACTAAACCAAAACCTAGGAAATTTCCTAAATATAACCAAAGATGTCAAAGGACAGAGTAGCAGAGTCAGGGGTCTGGGGACCGTGGTCTCAGGGAACATCTAAGTCAATTGTCACGACAAAGTTATTTATGAAAATGTTCTGCATCCCACTTTGGTGAGTCTGGGTCTTAAAAGCTAGCAAGTGGCAATTTAAGAAACGTCAGTTGATCCCAACCCACCTGGAGCAAAGGAGAATGAAGGTCATCAATGACATAAGGAAAATAAGAGCTCCAGAGGGAGAGAGCACCACATAATCCAGAGGCTCCATCAGCCTGAGACCAGAAGAACTAGATGGTGCCCAGCTACCAACAGTGACTTCCCGACAGGGAACCCAACAAAGAGCCCCTGACCTAGTGGGAGAAAATGGAGTACAGAACTTAGCTCTACTAAATAGATAAGACTTGGTGGTCTGACGGACTGGGGAGTCCCCAGAAGACACGGCTGTCAGACTCTCTGTTAGCCCAGAGCTGAAGCCATTTCTGAAGCTAGCTCTTCAGACAAATATTGTCTGGACTGTAAGACATAACCCTGGTGGCCGAGCGGGTTAAGTGCTACGTCTGTTAACCAATCAATAGGTCGGCAGTTCAAATTTGTCAGGCACTCCTTGGAAACTCTCTGCGGCAGCTCTATTCTGATCTCTGGGGTCACTGTGAGTCGGACCAACTCAACAGCAGTGAGTAGTGGGTGTAAGACGTAAAACGAGACTGGCGAAGAGTATGCTGGTTGGCTTCAGCAGACACACAGGACTAACGGGGCCGCTCCTGTCCAGAGGTGAGACAGGAGGGAACAGCAACTGGTTGAATGGGCACAGGCAAACACGGAGTAGAAAGGAGGAGGGTGCTGTCACAGTGCGGGGAGAGCAGCTAGAGTTGTAGAGCAATGAGTGTGTTAAGTGTTCAGACGACACACTGACCTGGATTGTAAACTTGCTCTTAAAGCACAATAAAATAATTTTTTAAGTTATCATTATTTATATCACTATGATTATTCATATGTATATATGTTTTTTTCCCTCAAGTGAGCAGTTATAATTGTAAATCACAAAACTGGTATCATATCTCCATGAGACAGTGCTGAAGAAAGATATGTAATATAATGTAAGCACTTTCAAAAGAGCAACAATATCACGTAATCCTTATAGAAACAGTTTTATTAAGCGTGACATCTAGTACGTAAAGGTACGCTATTTAGCTATTCAAGCAAATGAAATATGATGTCTCCTCATTACCAGCTTGGTCAGCCCCTGTGCTGTTGACATTTTGGACCTTTGCTTGTGTTGCGGTGGGGCTGTCCTGTGGGTTGCAGAAGTGTAGCAGCGTGACCAGCCTTGGATGCTAGCTGCATCTGCCTTCGTAAAAACGTCCACCCAAACGAGAGAACATCACCCTCAAGTCAACTCTGACTCACAGCAGTCTGGTACAACAGAGTAGAACTGCCCCATCAGGGTTCCAAGGTACTATTGGTGGAGTTGAGTTTCTGTCCTTTCTTTTAGACCTGCGTTCATAACCTCTCAGCAACCTTCAGTCCACGGTGACTGCAGGCCCTGCCAAATGTCTCTTGGTTGTCAAAACCACCTTCCTCTTTGAGAACCTGAGCTCTGCCTTGGTTTGCTGTGAACACAGTATCGGTGATCCTAACAAAGATATTAGTGATCGTTTATGTTAGCCAGCCAGCCAAGTGCTGTCGATCCAACTCATGGCGACCCTAGGGGCTGGGGTAGAACTCACCCCCAGAGTATTCAGGGAGCACCTGGTGATCATTTATGTTAAACATTAAGGAAAAAAAAAATCTTTAGGTGATTTTGATGATTAACTTAGGACCATTAGCCATCTGCAATGATAACCCCTTGTGGGGCATAGTTTTTTCTGGTTTCAGTGTGAATTCACACCTGATTATACGTAAGACTTACATATCATCAGTCACAATCTTTTTCTCTTTTTATTTTTGTTGATGTAAACAGAGGTCAGAATTTGAATCTTTGTCACAATACAAAGTGTTGTTTTATGTACATATCGTATTTAGTAAGGGTGTAATGTGCCTATTAGTCCCCTGAATAAACACAGTTTTTCTCCCTACCAGATGCTCTGGCCATCTCTGTCACTGGTGAAATGTGCCACCCATCTCCACCCTCAGACAAAAGCAATGAAAATCATGATTCAAGCTCTGCCAGTTCACAAAGGTACCAATAATAATGGAGACACCTTTGAAAATAAACCCAAAATTTGACAGTCAAGTCAGTGTTTATCATTTAGGAGTTCACAGTACCAAGGTAAGAATGAAAATTGGTTTTAAAAAAAAAAAAGAAAATACATAATCTTGTGATTCAAAAGACCTTTTGAAACACAGCGCCAGGAGCAGCAGTCAGAAGGCGTAAACACCGATCCTGTTTTATGCACAGTGAGCAGTACAGTGTGCACGTTTAGGGGAGGAGTTTGAATCTTTCGTCAGATTCTCTAACCATTCATAGCCCCAGATTTAGTCTTTTCTGCTAGGACACTTGTTCTGTACATGCAAATATGTTCTAAGGCCGTTGACAGCTATGACATAAGCCAATAGATCTCCATAGAAGACAGCAGGATGTTTGCTTATGTTCCACTGTGTCCACAAGGAACGATTGGCGACGCAGACAGCTGCACACAGATGAAGTGAGCTGCGTAGAAGCACACCAGATGGGAACACAGTCAAACTTCTACCAGCTGCCTCAGTCCCCTGTGTGTTACTAGGTGTTCCAGCCACATCTGGTGTTTAATTTCAATCACCATCCTGGTACTACTATGCAATAACTCGTAAACTTCAACCATTCTGATGTCCATTTCCACAAACGAACTTCATGGTGTTTTCAAGGTAAACCAAAACCAAACCCATTCCCATGGAGTCAATTCTGACTCACAGAGATCCTGCTGGACAGAGTGAAACTGTCTCATGGAGTTTCCAAAGAGCATCTGGCAGATCTGAACTACAAGCCTTTTGGTTACCAGCCACAGAGCTTAACCACTACGCTACCAGGGTTTCCTTGCCAGGTAAAGAGCCATAATTATTATAGTATTTATGTATTCCTTAAGCACTAACATATAAATCTGTGGTGTAATTTTTACTAGGTTCCTATTTTTTTTAATGCGTCAATGGGGCAGTGGTGTCATGAGGGGGGTTGAGGGAAGGTTTGTGCCATGCTCTCTGACACTGCCGAGGTGTGACATCGAAACGGCACCAGGGTCTCACGCAGCAGCTGCCGGGTGGGCAAGCACCTCGTAGGGTGGCCAAGGCGTTTCTAAGTCAGGCATTACTCGTCACCCAGTGCAGTTACCCAGTTATTCATTACCCGTGTCACCTGCCAGTCCCTAGAGTTGGTGTCACCGAGTGGTAACTCATCACCACCGTGGCCCTTGCCTGCTTGCCAGGGTGCAGGCTGTGGGCCCCGGTGCCTTCCTGGAGTGGTGGGAGCTGTGGAGGGAGGGGCTGGGAGGGTAGGGCCGCGTGGTGTAGCACTTGGGGCAGGGTGTGAAGTACAGGGAGGTGACACCCTAAAGGAGTGCCCTGGGTGGCGCTGACCTTACTGACAGCAGGGCGGTGAGAAACTTCATGTGTGCTGTGTCCTGCACTCCACTTTCCAGTAAATCCTGGGGATTTCGTGTGTGTCCTTATATAGAGCAGTGGTTTTTAGTAGGGCCTGTGCTGTGTTCTGGCAGAGGCAGCAGTGGGCTACTAGCGCTGGCGAACGAGACACGTGCTGTTGGACTCAGTCCACTGTCTCCACAGGAAGGGTTTGGTGACTGCCCTTGGTGTGAGAACTGGAGCACTGTATCTACCAGTAGGGTTTATTTCTCAAGCAATTTTCTTTTGTGTGAGACCAGAGGGGCGTTGTATACCTGAGATTAGATTAGATGCGTGAGCCATGGGCTGGAAAAGGAGAGAAAGGTAGAAGAGAGAGAAAAGGAGAAAATGTTCTTTTTGTTCATCATTGTGTAATTAATTTCTTATCTACTAGAAAACAGGACAAGCTTCATATTACGTAGAAGGTGGTGTTAGCTCCTTTGTCACGATCAGTAAGATTTCGCATAACAATCGGTTGGTGTGATGGGCTAGCTCAGCATGTTCGAGTACAGCCCAGCCGTGAGGTTGACTGCAAACACCATGACATGATTGGCAGGGCCTGAGTATCCCTGAGTATGCCTGTGAATACCTGAGTATACCTGAGTATGCCTGAGTATACCTGAGTATACCTGAGTATGCCTGAGTATGCCTGAGTATACCTGAGTATGCCTGTGTATACCTGAGTATGCCTATGTATGCCTCAGTCAGAATTGATTTGATGGCAGTGGGCTATTTTGTTTGGTTTTAATCACCTCATACACAGGGCATCAAACATGCCATAGGGTTGCTACAACTCAGAATTGACTTGGTGGCAACGGCTTGGTTGGTTGGTTGGTTGGCTGGTATTCAGTTTTAAGCACCTGATATATAGTTCATCAAATGCTCCTCATAATGTTACCCCTGACTTACGGGTAGAGGAGTAGAAGCCTAGGGTGATTAAGTGATCTACCCAAGAGCCTACCCTCTGCCATTAGCTACGCTGCCACTCTCAGGTGTATATATTTGGGTTAATGCTGGTTTTCTAAAGACTCCAAATAAAGACTTTGATTTCTTTGGAACTCTATGTAGGGTGGGGAAAAGGTGAATGCTCTATTGGGTTATCGATATTTGATATCTGTACATTTTATATCTGTATTGTTCAAGTGTAATACATGCTTTATTTTATTTGATTCATGTTCTCAAGTAGGACTCTTTGTATAATCTCTGGAGAACCAGGTTGGACGGTTGTGATTAGGTATGACTTGTGATGGAAAATACAACATTTTGCCCACTCCTTGCTGAGGGCTTCTCTGACTACCAGTCTGCTTCTTGCTGGGCATGAACTCACCTGGGAGCCCCGTGAAAAAGAATGCTGAGAGGATATTGTTGATGACCCTGTGCCCGGTCATAATCTAATTCTCCAGGATTGAAACTACATCCTTCATGATTAGGAAAATTTTAATTCTTATTACAGAAAAATTTTCAATTTTTCACCATTATGAAATATCTTGGGCTTTTGACAAAAAATTTACAACAATGTTATAAAGAAAAATATTTCATTTACTTTTTGGGGAGCTAGGAGTCAAAGAGAAAGCCAAAATGTAAAATCCATTTATCAATAGACACAACCAAAGTGTGTTTCACTTTCTAATTGTCTTATGTGAAATCTAAGAAAATATTTTCGACATGATGGCACTAGAAAGAATTAACCATAGGTTGTGTGCCCATGTAACTAAAGTATAATTCAAAACAGTATAAATAAGATTCTGCACAAAATTAATCCCACGCCTGATACTTTCAGGGCACTTAAAATCAATTCAAGCTATCTGAATTAAAGAGCCCTCTAACTAGTCAGAGTTTGTTTTAGTTCTTGACATGAAATCTGCCCCTTACAAAGTTGTCAGCACTGACTTTGCAAATCTAGTATTTCTTCACACCAAGAATCCCCCGTACTCCACTGAGTTCTGAAGCTATAGATTTACAACTCTAACACTCAGCCTGGTAAAATTATTATTTTTAACACAACTAGTGTGGAATCAAGCAGATGGTAACACTGTGAAGTATTACATGTAACAATTAAACGTAAGTGAAGTCTAATTAGTCTAGAATAGATACATTCATTTAATAAATATTCATTCAGGACAGTGGTTCTTCGATTTCAACAAGTTTAAAAGTTACCTGCAATCCTTATTTAAAATGTGCGGAATGCAGACCCCCACTTCCAGGGATACTTTTTAAGTAGATCTGACTCTGGACCAAACACCCAGTGATTTCCACGCAATGAGCCCCCTTTGAAAAACAGTAACTCAAGAGGCAACTGTGTCTAACTATACTAAAGATGGGGAAGGCAGTGAGAAAAGAAAGTTCTTGCAAGCAAGTAGCTCAGCATTAGATTATTGAATTAGGGAGAGCAACACAAGTGGTCATGCTGAACAGAAGGAAACAGCACTGTCTCCCCGGGTACAGCCCGTACTGAGTCAACTGTGACTGTGAGAAGTTTTGCCGGGGAGGAATTCACAACGTGTGAGCAGGTCTGGATCAATTATTTTAGAGTGTTTTTAGAAGTTTCTGATACATTAAAGGAAACACTGGTGGCATACTGGTTAAGTGCCACGGCTGCTAAGTGCTAACCAAAGAGTTTCCAGTCTGAATCCACCAGCTGATCCTTGGAAACTCTATGGGGCAGTTCTACTCTGATGGGCAGGGATGCTGTAAGTCAGAATCAACTCAGTGGCAATGCATTTGAGGGGTTTTCTTGGAACACATTAAAAGCTGCCCCATAGAGTTTCTAAGGAATGCCTGGTGGATTTGAACTGCTGACCTTTCAGCTGGCAGCAGTAGCACTTAACCACCATACCACTAGGTTTTCTAATCCTTTATATATCAGCCATGTATACACAAGTATGACCCATTGCCACTAAATTGGTTTTGACTTACAGCAACCCTATAGTAGAAACTGTGTCACAGAATTTCCAAGGAGAACCTGGTGGATTCAAATTGGCAATCTTTTTTTTTTTTTTTTTAATTTCATTAGCAAGTGTAGTTCTTAATGATTACATCACTACAGTGCCCTGGTAGCTCAGTGGTTAAGTGCAATGGCTGCTAACCAAAAGGTCAGCAGTTCCAAACTTTCAGCTGCCCGTTGGAAATCATGTAGGGTAGATCTACTTGGTCCTATAGGGTCTCTGTGAGTGAGAATCTAGTGAACAAGTTTTTTTTGTTTGTTTTTTACACACACATATGTAATATGTAAACAGTGTTCAGTCCGTTACAACTCACAGTGACCCTACAGGACAAAGTAGAACTGCCTCAAGGGGTTTCCTGGGAGCACATGGTAGATTCAGGCAGCTGGTCTTTTGGTCAGCAGATGTCGCACTTAAACACTAGCCACCCGGGTTCTCACATAATATATACGCACGTGTGGTGGGGCCTACGATGTTGAGTCCCAGCAGCAACATGGGGGAAAAGGGGGTACACCTTAAGAACTCCACTAAAGGACCGCAGCTGATGGTCCAAAGGCCTGAGAGTTCCCCTGGGAGCATGGTCCCCAACCCTGATGATGTTCCTGATTATAAATCATTACTGAAGTCAGCCATTTGCACAGGAATGAATGGGACTCAGGGACACAGAGTGACCATATCACGTGTGTGCTCTGTGGTTCTACATATCTGTAAGATGTTGTTCTACTGGCCTCTTACTAGAGGAGAGTGGAGAGGGTGGAGAGGAGGGGACAGGAGATTGTTAAGAGGGTATGACATGTATAGAACTGAAAGGAGGCTTGGGCTGTGCCCAAGCAAGGAGAGCAGAAGAAGCTGCAGATAGGCGGGTATACAAATTTAAATTGGATTGTACACTTTCACCCAATCACAATGTGTGTGTGTGTGTGTGTGTGTGTGTGTGTGTGTGTGTGTGTGTGTGTGTGTGTATACACTTGGGAAACTCTGGTGGTGTTGTGGTTAAACACTATGGCTGCTAACCAGAAAGTCAGCAGTTCAAACCTGCCAGGAGCCACTTGGAAACTATGAGGAAGCTCTGCTCTGTCTTTAGGTTTGGTATAAGTTGGAATCAACTTGACAGCAGTTGATTTTCTGGTCTGATACGGACACCTTATATACAGGAGATACAGTGGTTCACTGGCTGCAATCTGACAGGTCAACAGTTTGCATCTACTAGCTGCTTCTTAGAAATTCTATCCTATAGGGTGGTTATGAATCTAAATTGACCAGATAGCAAGATGTTTGTTTATATATATAGTATATAAGTTTACTTTATATATATACTATGTACTATCTTCAGACTCTTTCATGTAGATGTATGCAGCCATAATGTATAGCTATAATCTTTATCGCTGTATGGTATTCCATAATACAATGGAAAATAAAGTTTACATTCTCTGATGAGTGTGTGTTTGGGCCACTTTAGTTTGAGCTGTCAAGGACAGTGTTTCTGTGCACATCTACGTAGCTGAGGCTAGGTAGGAAGGAGCAGGAGACTCGTGTGATTGTTTCTATAGGATTACACACGTCAAGTTGCAGAGCGACGCCTTCTGTAAAATCACACGTTTTATATAGATGTTATTTTACTGAAAATGAAAACTGAATGCTATATCTGAGGATATTTCACGAAGTAAAGGACATAATTTTTACTCTCAGTGTTTGTTTTATTTTCAAAATTTGACCATTTCAGTAAGTAAGGAATCACACATGTCATTCACTGAAAGTTGCAGGTTGAATGTATTTTCATATATTTGCAACTGATATTAGAATATCTTGAACACAGATAAATTATGGATGTTTTTGCAATTCCTTCTGTGTCTCCGTGAGATGCATAAAAAACCTGTTGCCATCCAGTTGATTCCAACTCACAGCAACACTCTAGGACAAAGGAGAACCAACCATGGGGTTTGTTCTAGAGTGGATCCCTGGCAGAACAGCTAGCTAGGGGGTTTGAGTTGTCGATCTACTGGAGAACAGCCAGTGTTTAACCACTGCACCACCAGGGCTCCTTGTGACAGACGTAATAACAGCCCATTAACATCCAACAGGTTCTGACTCATCACACCCCTGATCAACCGAGTACAGCTGCCTCATAGGAAGTCCCCAGAGCAACTGATGGATTTCAACTGCCCACCTTTGGGTTAGCAACCAAGGTCTTAACTATTAACAACGACTTGAGTCTGAGAACTTGAAATTGTTCCTTATTTTGTTTATGTTTCCTCTTTCTGTCATGGCCAAGCCAAGTGCCGTCGAGTCGGATCCGACTCATGGCGACCCTAGGGGCCAGGATATAGGCTAGGCATTTTGGGTTAAATAAGACTCCGAAGTATTGTGGAAGCTGGTTATTTCAATCAACATTAATACATGCTTCAGTTATTTGTTAATCTTTCACTAAGCATTAAGGAAACCAAACAGTCATTTATGTCCACGAAAGTTATGCAGCACAGAGGTGACACCCTAGGCTTTAGATTCTGACAGGACTTGGTTCAGATGTTGACTCTTACTTATTTAATCAGATTCACTGCATGTTAGTTTTTCCATATTTAAGGCAATTATAATCATGACAGAGTTGCACAAGGCTTAAATTACAAAGCAGGCATTTGTCTTTTAAAAAAATAATAATTTTAATTTATTTATTTCACTTTTTCTGAATTTTCAACCTGCTGTCTCTATTTAGGGACTCTCCTATCACCTGAGGCAAAGGAGGAGGTCTGATGGGTCCACAAACACAGTTGTTCTAAGTGCCACATACCTCAGTGCTGAAGATCACTGCAGTCCCCTTTGAGGTTGTCCCCCTGGAAAGGTGTGCACCAATGACAGTGCCTAGTCCACCCTTCAAACAGTTTCATAACTCTTTCTGGAATGGCCATTGTACACAGCGACATGGTGGAAAGTTCAAGAACTTAACGGTATAGATGCCTGTGAGGGAGTTTTTAACCAATAAACAAAAAACTGTATTGGAACACCCTCTGTACTCACTTGACATGGCCCCCAGTGACTTCTTTCTTCACCCAAAGATAAAGTGAATATTAAAAGGAATACATTTTGATGACATTCCAGATATCAAGGGTAACACAACAACGGCTCTCATGGCCATTCCAGAAAGAGTTCCAAAATGGCTTTGGACGGTGGATGAGGCTCTGGCATTGATTCACAGTTTCTCAAGTGGAATACCTTGAAGGTGACCACAGTGATCTTCAGCAACAACGTCTATAGCATTTTTTCTAGGATGGGTTCATCAACTTCACGGGCAGCCCACGTATGCCTGTATCCACAGCAGCTAAAATTGCAGGCCTTCATTTGCAAGCCCGTATAATAATGTAAACTAGGCTGTGCCTATTAGACACCCTCTGGACGGAGCTTGAATGAGTAACTCACAATATGAAACAGCAGAGGCTCCATGGAATCCATCGTGGAAAGTTGGCAGGCTGGACAGCAGCAGCAGCTGGATTCCCCAAGCAGCAACAGTAGCAGCTCCGGAGTCTAGTGTGCTGTGTTGCTGGTGTCGTTATTGCCAAGACAGCTTCGAGTGCCCAGCGCTAACTCCTATGGTACCCTCACTGGATCGTTTTCTTTGCAATGAATCTGGATGCCACTATTGGTTACATGACCTCAAAGCCTAGTCCTCTAGCTCACTCGTAATGGATTCCTCTTATACTTAAATCAGGCAGAGCGAGTTTCTCATGCTTGTGGTAATAAATTTTGATGGATACAGTATATTAAATGTTTATGCAATTCCAGTCTATAATAATAGTGCATATGAGTGCCAGAAAGGCAGAAACTGTGCTTGCCTTGTTTAATGTTCTATTCTCAGCACTTAGCTCAAGTTGGTAGATTCTGGGCACCAAATAAATGCTTACTGGATGAAAGCTTAATATTATTATCTCGGAGATAATTGTCAGACAAAACTTTGGTCATGGACATTTAACTGCTAAAGTGTTGAAAGCATTATTATAAAATACCACTTTAACAGAATATTTTCAATACACAAGACACTGTGTGGTCTCTTCATGTTTGTTTTAAAGAGGGGTTATTCAGCAGTTTGGAAGTTGTGTAATATTAAGTGGTAAACACATGCACGTATTTCAGAGTCACAGGACACATAAAAATCTATCAAGATCCAGTCTGTCAAAGAAACCTCAATCAACAGAAGAGAAAATAGATAAATGGGAACTATTAAGAATCAAACACTTTTGCTCATCCAAAGATTTTATTAATAGAATTAAAAGAACACCCACAGAATGGGAAAAAATATTTGGCAACTCTATGTCAGACCGACGCCTGATCTCCACAATCTATAAGATACTACAAAATATCAATAAGAAGAAGATAAACCATCCAATTAAGCGATGGGCAAAGGAGATGGACAGACACTTCACTAAAGAGGAGATCCAGGCAGCCAAAAAACACATGCGGACATGTTCACGATCTTTAGTTATTAAAGAAATTCAAATCAAGACAACAATGAGATACCATCTCACCCCAACAAGATTGGCCATGATCCAGAAAACACAAAACAACAAATGCTGGAGAGGCTGTGGAGAAAGTAGAACCCTCCTACACTGTTGGTGGGGTTGCAAAATGGTCCAGCCTCTTTGGAAGGCAATCTGGCGCTTCCTTAAAAAACTGGATATCGATATACCATTTGACCCAGTAATTCCACTACTTGGAGTATATCCTACAGAATCAAAGCCTTTCACACCAACAGACACATGCACCAGAATGTTTACCGTGGCACAGTCCACGATAGCAAAAAGATGGAATCAACCCAGATGCCCAACAATAGAAGAATGGATAGGTAAACTATGGTACATATACTCAATGGAGCACTACGCAATGATAAAGAATAATGATGATTCCAGGAAACATCTCCTAACCTGGTTTCAACTAGAAGACATTATGTTGAGTGAAAGTTGTCAGCAACAAAGGGTCAAATACTGTATGAGACCTCTACGATAAGATCTCAAAAACAGACTTGTGTATAGAAGAAAAGACTCTTTGACAGGTGCAAGGGAGGGGAGGGAGGGAGGTTGAGGGGGGGAGGGTTTAGTTTAGATAGTTACTAGAAATCTAGTTGGGAGAAAGCGGTGACAGCACACATTAGAAACAAGAACAATATTAAGTGGACTTCAGCATAACTTGAGTACTCCTTCCATCTTAACTCAATACTGCAAGGATAGAGTAGCTGGGGCGGGGGGCGGGGGACCATGCTGTTAGATGAATTCCAGGCCAATTGGCACAACTAGCATTTTGCTAAGAGAGCTCTCTGCACCCCACTTTGGTGAGTGGCATCTGGGGTCTTAAAAGCTGCCAAGCTGCCATCCGAGGACACAGCAAATGGTCCCAACTCAGCAGGAATGAATGCTCACCGAGGACCAAAATGACATGCGGTCAAGACAACCGAGAAGACAGAGAGACCCAAAAGAGTGGGTGCCTACATCGACTTGGGACCAGAAGAACCAGATGGTGCCTGGCCACCACCATTGAATGCCACGATGGAGCTCACAGAGAGAGTCTCACTGGCAACACAAGAATAAAAAGGGGTGCATCATGAGATCTCCACTAAAAGACCTCAACTGATGGTCCAGCGGTTTTGGGGTTCCTCTGAGAGCATGGCCCCCTGCCCTGATGCTGTCCTTTCCCATAAATTATAACAAAGGTCCACTCTTTGGACATGAATGGATTGGACTTGGCAATGCAGAGTGACCATATATTGGAAGCACTTTATGGTTCTATACATCTATAGGATATCATCTTGCTGACCTCTGGCTGGAGGAAGGGGAGTGGATGGAGAGGAGGGGAAAGGAGGCTGTTGGGAGGATGAGACATGTATGGAGCAGAGAGGGATAGTGTGCTGTCACTGGACAGGGAGAGCAGTGGAAGCTGCATATAGGTGGGCATGTAAATTTATACGTGAATGTATATTTTCACTGAGTTATGTTAGATAAAAATAAAAATAAGTGGGAAAAAAAAAAAGATCCAGTCTCATTAAGCAATAAATAAGCTTCAAGAAGAAGTTTAAGAGTATCAAACTTAACTTTGCATTTGAACTTTAGTATCCCAGGAAGAGAACAAGTTTTTTTTTTTTAATTTTTGAGTCTTTTTTTAACTAAATACTTTCTGATAATAAGGCTGATTAAGAACGACAGACAAGTGTTCTTATTCTTGACCTAAGTGGCGATACTCAGCATGGTCATCAGACTGGACTTTTTAAAACCAGGAAAAAAAAAAAGGCTTCTATCAAAGTAAACAGAAATCAAGTTTCAGAAAGAATCTCTCCTCCCATCTTTTAGTTTACAGATTGTGCAGAGTTAGAACAACACAAAAGAATTTTATTCCGTTTCTAAAAGTACAATGTATTCTGATCATATATTGAAAGCTTACTATTTTTATGTTTCCAGTTCAATTCTCATCGTAAATATTCTAGCTGGAGCACTTATCACCTTATATCCAGAGAATTATTATATCCCAACTCCTATTCTCAGTTGCACACTCCTACCAGTCCAATCTATGCTATACATTTCTGTAGATTAAATCTTAAAACACCAATTCTCCCACTACTATCCCTCTACTTAATGGCTTTATGAATTTCCTTTGCCTACATATTAATTTTTCAGCATCTGCCATTCAAAGACCTCACAATATAACTTTCCAACTTACTTTCTACTTATCATATGTGACAACCCTAACACATGTGTGACAGTGGCAAACTGTCCTCAAACTGCACACATCCCCTTGGAGAGACTCCTAACCACATTTGCAAGTCTGGTTCTTCTATCCCAATTCAGCCTCATCCGTCTTTAAAGTCTGATCTAAAAGTCTTACCAAAGTCATCGCTGGACGCGCCAGTTTTAATGATCTCTTTCTCACGAACTTCTCTAACTATCTACATCTTATGTACTGTCTTGTTTCATAGTGTAAGGTCAAATGTTGTATGTTATATACTTTCTAATATACCAAATCATTTTAATATTCCATCCCATATCATAATTCTGCTCAGTACCTCTAAGAGGCCAGCCACCAATAAGTATCTGCCGATTGATTTTTAGGCACCATCTAAGTATTAATGCTATTCGTCTTAGTGAACTGGAAAAGGAAGTCTGTAGGTTCAGAGGACCTGACTAGAGATGGGATTCAGAATGCCAAACCAGGTGTGGTACTTTTCTGATTTTGGATTTGAGCTTACTCTGTGACCTTATTCCATCTCTTACAGTTAATTATTCATGATTTATCATAGTTGGAGAATTAGGTCTACACTGCTTATATGGGTAATTCATTAATGTCACGATTTTTGAGCTTCTCCTAAATTCTAGGCACCTTTCCAAGCACTTCTGACAGAGCACTGGACAAGACTTTCTTTGCCTATTGCTTTCTTTGCTGTGGGCGGAAGCAACTACAAGCTAGCACACATAAACTAATGACGTGATTTCTCCCCGTGCATCTGTCAACTTATTGTAGTGTGGGGGCTTGTGTGTTGCTGGGATGCTGGGTGCTATGCCACTAGTTTTCAGTACCAGCAGGGTCACTCATGGCAGATAGAGTAGAACTGCCCCCTACAGTTTCCAAATAATACCTGGTGGATTTGAACTGCCTACCTTTGGATTAGTAGATGTAGCTCTTTACTACTGTGCCACAGAATTTTCAAATATCTCAATCCATTTTATTTTGCCACCTATCATCACAAAATCTGCTTTTCTGTGGTTTTTGTAGCTCAGTGATAGTTGGATAGACTAAAAGTTATTCTTTACGTATTTCTCTCCCTTGCACCCAGGGAGAGAATATATTTATCTATATACCGTAGATTAAGTTGTGTTCCCCCAAAAAATGTGTTGCAAATTTTAACATCTATTTCTGTGATCATAATCCAATTTGGGAATGAATTGCCTTTATTATGTTAATGTGACATTACTAGTTTAGGATTTGTCTTTATTCAATCCCTGTTGAAATATAAAAGAGACTAAACAAGCAAGTGAGGGAAGCCAAGATGGCATAAGAGAGATACAAAGTCGCACGAAGATCTCCAAGCAACCAAGAAGCAGAAGCTGAAGACTTAAGAACCTTCCTCCAGGACAGACAGAGAAAGCAAGTCTTATCCTCAAGATAACACTCTGAATTTGAACTTTCAGCCTTCTGAACCACGAGAAAATAAATGTCTATTCGTTGAAGTCATCGATTGGTGGTATTCCTGTTACAGCAGCACTAGATACCTAGAACACCATACAAAATAGATCTCCAATCCATCTTCAGTTTTTTTCTATCTTGGCACATAATCTATGCATCTAGCTACAACTCTGACTCAAATCACCTTCAGGGAAGCAGCATCCACACCTATCTGCCGTCATCATCCGTTTTCCACGAATCTTCCAAAATGACACTTCAAACAAAGTCACACCATATACCTCTTCTATGTTAATGTTTGCCCTGTCATTGCCCTTAAAAAGAAAGCGAGGAGACGAGAGGACAAGAGGGGAGGGGAGGGGAGTTTGTAACGCTGAGTCACATACTACAAGCCCTAATCGTACTACCCACACCTTAATTTTCTGATTTCCTACTACGATTCCCTGCTCTTCTCTCAGTGCACTGAAACAATCACTCTAGCTTCTCTGTGTCCATCCAATGCATCTCTTTGTTTTCTGAGTCAATGGCTTGAATTCTTTGGTCCTCTGTCTAGAACACTCTTCCCAAATACTGTCATTTGGCACCTTTGTCTCACCAGCCATGGATTAGCTCCAAGTTCACTGTCTAGGGGAAGGCTTCCTGGGTCTCACTGCCCTCTGCCACACTTTTATTTCAGAGAGGTAACTCCAGTGGTCATGCAGACAGTGCATTTGGAGAAAGGGAGAAGACCTAGGAGCAGAGAGCTCAGTTAGACAACAGTTGCTGAAGTTATCCCTATGAGAGAAGTGTGAATTTTATCTGTCAGGTGATATTGGTCTGAATCCTTAAATTAACTCACTTCTTAAAGTCTAGTCCTTGTATAGGTCCTCCTTTTCCCCGATCTTTATAGAGCGTGGACAGCTGATGCTTCTTTTCCAAACTTGAGATCTAAAATGAGATCTATAAGAGATATGTCGATCTCTGTTCAGATATTTTAGAACTAGACAAAAGTAGAAAGCAGAAGGTTGAGAGTTGCTCTGTTCTCACTTGCCTGTGTGGAGGAGCAGCAAGGGACCTATAGCCAAAAAGAGCAAAGACGAAGTGCTTCAACTTTCAGCCAAATCGTTTCTTTTAGTGTTTCTCAGAGTAGCAGACATTAACTGGGTCAGTGGCACTCTTCGGTGCTGGCACCAGGCCCATTCGTGGCAGCCAGGTGTGGCCCTGCCTTGCTCTATGTAAGATGCCATCCACATCAATAGAACCTGCGAAACAGGACCATGGGAGGGTCCTTCCTTGCAACTGACTCCAGTGTTCAGCGTGATAGAGGGAGAATAATGAGATAACTTGCACTTTCCTTCAACCGCCAACAGATTGCCCTTGGCTCCAGCTTCTGCTGGGACAAACCCAAGAACATCACTGAGGTTCCACAGTCCAGCACCTTCCCCTTATAGTCAAGTGTTTTTTTCTTTCTTTCCCCCTTCCTTGCAATAACTCAGAAACCCTGGTGGTATAGTGGCTAAGTGTTACATCTGTTCATCAAAATGTTGGCAGTTCGAATCCACCAGATGCTACTTGAAAACTCTATGGGGTAGTTCTACTTTTTCCTGTAGGGTCACCGTGAGTCAGAATCAACTCAATAGCAGTGGGGTTTGGGAGAGCAATGATTCACTAGATAGCTGAGTGTCCTTCCAATGATGCTCATTGCTACAATTTATTGTATAGCAGTATTTCAACATTTTCCACATTTGTGTGGCTTCCTGGATTTTAGGGCTGATACAGATTTTCATTTTTATTGTATTTTCTTTGTCATTTCAGTGAAAACTCTAGAAAGTCATTTAAATACACGTTTTCCCCCCGCCACCTTAAATACACACTGACCTGGCCAGTCAAAGTCTAGGTACTGCATCCTGGAGTTCCTGGTACAATGTTCTCCATTTTTTTTTTTTTTTCTCTCCTTCTGATACTATGTTTTCTTATACATGGATTTTTTTTTAGGTTCCCAATGCTATATAAGAAATAACAATTATAAAAAAAGTCTAGACTATGTCATAATGTATTATTTATGTGTTTAAAAAGTTCAGGAATTCATTGCTTGTCCAAAATAACAATAAATTAATATAGTAATATACTCTTCATACCTTATCATTCCTGCAGGAACTGTTACTGGACGCTATACAAAACTGACATCACATTCACCTTACTCTGGCAGGGGTGGGGAGAGTCCTATTCTACCTTGGCTAGAAGGCTGTTAAAA
The DNA here is from genome assembly GCA_028571685.1 of Heterohyrax brucei. Lineage (NCBI taxonomy): Eukaryota > Metazoa > Chordata > Mammalia > Hyracoidea > Procaviidae > Heterohyrax > Heterohyrax brucei. Next base: position 68,303,082 of record CM053162.1, on the reverse strand, counting down.
TACAGATCATTACAAACTGTACCAACCAAGCAAAACTCCTTGCTAACGAGCAACACCGACCTACAGCTACCCTAGAGGACAGAGCAGAACTGTCCTGAAGGGTTTTCAAGAAGCAGTTGGCGGGTTTGCACTGCTGGCCTCTTGGTTACCAAGCGGATGCTTAACCCCCAATCGACCAGGAATTCCCTGGATCTTTACAGTGGCAGCAAAAGTGAATGAAACTTTGAATGTTTTTGGATAATGTAAATAAGATGGTTGATTATGTTATGAGTACCTAAAACTCAGCATACTAAAGTTAAGATTGTTTCCTGTGTTTGAACAAAGATGTCCTCACTGCATGTACAGTCACTCAGAGTAGGGGCCTCCCACGAACCTTCGTTAAAACGCTTTTCTCTCTAAAATGCAAATTGAGAATGATTTACTTATTTATTTTTACTTAGGGCCAGACCGTGATGGTCTTCCCTCTGAGGTCCCCCCTCTGCGTTTCGGTGGTAAAGCGTCTGTCCCCTGACAAACACTATCCAACAGCAGCCGTGATGCCGATATAAATGGTACATATTAACTCCGCTTAACGGCAGACCCGGTGGAGGCTCCCGTGGAATACATTTTAGTAAAACACATTTTGGTAAAATTAGGGACAGAGAAATGAATTCTTCTTCCATGACTCACTTAGAAAGCTTTGTACTTTTAGTGTATAAATTGGTTTTTGCACAGAAAAAAAGAAAAGAAAAATTCACTGCCAACCCGTCTGGCTCTTGAACGATCTTTTATGTGGATGGAATTACAAACGGTCAGGAGTCAGTTCTGCATTTTAGAAGAGACTTCTGCCTTGCATTACGCTTAGATACATAATTATTGTTATCACAATGGCAATCTCATCACTTTCCAGTTGTAATTAGAAAGGATAATCTTGGAATGACGACATTGGTCTTTCCACTTGAATGAACTAACTGCAAGAATTCCAAATCTGCATTCTCCATGTATACGCGGGGAGACAGGTGAACACCCTTGGAGAACTGCGGAATACCTATGAGTGTATTTTGATAGCTGCCCATCAATGTCTCTTTACAGTACATCTGATAGAGTCGCCCCCTGAATACCCCCCCCCCATATTCTAGCTACTCTAAGCTGCTGCCCCTAGACAAAGACAAGTTTTCTCTTTCTTTATTTAACAAATGTTACTAACCAGGTGAAAATTGCTTGTTACGAAAGCAGTCACTACTGGGTTAAGACAAAGCTGAAATTGTCCCATCAGAGCCCTTTGTAGTGGTGTGAACTTAATTACGTTACTTGACTACTTTGGGGTTCCATCCATTTTATTCTTAAGATATAACCGTGATGGTTGCTAGTCTGAAGACGATGATGATAAATCTGTTTTGAGCATCCATTTGACTCCAGCAAGGAAAAAGAGTAGTGCTTTTCCAAGGTGGTTTGTTCCTGGAGATCTTTTTATCAAGTCCTGACAACTAGAAAAAATGAATTTGAAATGATGATTTATATTACTCTTTGGCAAAAATAATTATTCAAACGTACTAATTGATCATCAAACAGCTTTCTGTCTGAGAAGAGGCAGTCCCTGTCATATGTATGCTGGTTGGTAGATTAGAATGTTTTATGCATTTAATTTAGTGGATCAAGAGTGCATTTTGTGTTGGCTAGAATGATCAGCCCTACTTTATAAAGTGCCAGGTAAGGGCCACCATATGATAAAACCCCATGAACACAGCTACTCTTTCCTGATCCTAAATGAGAAAGTAACTGCCAACAGAGCACCCGTATTCCCATCAGCCGTGGTGACACTGGGAATTCCAAACCATGTTCCCTGACTGCAACCAAACCCGTTATCTTTTAAAATAATGTTCTCCTCCCGTGGAAATATAATGCAGTCTAATTTGAAAGAATTTGCAAATCACAAAGAAAAATTTTGTGTAATCCATAGGTAATCACTTTTAAATAACCTTTTGATATACTTGGCTTGGCATGCTTAATTTTTTTTATTTTTAAACATCTGTGGGTACACAGTTGAAGTCAAGAAGTCAAGCACTTGAATGCTAACTAAATATTTGGTAGTTCAAATCTACCCAGAAGTGCTGCTGAAGAAAAGGTTGGCAATCTGATCCCCCAAAGCCACAGCCTTGAAAACCCTAAACAGAGCACAGTACTTACTATTGTGACACACACGGGGTCACCAGAAGTCACAACTTACTTGACAGTGAGGAGTATATAAGGTCTTTTGGTGGGTACACACAAGCTCATACACACTAACATACTCACATAAGTTGTGTGTGGCAATTGTGAGGTCTTTTTCATAACTTAAAATACATGATTGTTTTTAAAAGCATGGAAATGCCTGAAGAATCAATTACAATCCAATCAGAGATATCTACTATTAAGGTAGATTTTCATTTCTGGTTTTTATACTTATTTTTAAATCTAGAAGAGAAGTATATTGGTACTCACTACTTTCCAGGAACCCAGGCAGACTTGTTTCTCTGTTCGTGTCCATCTGTTTGTTTAAGTCCTGATTAAATTCTTTGTCAGAATGGAAACTGTTTATTCACAACTTTGGCTGCATCAGGGACTAGGAACTTCAGAAACTATATGGGCTGAAAGTGCAAAGATAGTTTATCTCATACGTCTAATCATCTCCATGTGATTATAAACCCATATAATTTAGACCTCTAAAACAAGCATAAGTAATATTTTTCTAAGTAGGATTTGTTTTATAATTTTTTTTAATAACAAGTATCAATTTTTTTTCCAAAAAACTTTGGATGCACACTGCTATTTTCATACTATTTATTACCATTTAAAGATCTAAGCAACACCTTTGCATTCAACGCAGTACGTTTCCCCGCTGAGTTCTAGCACTGTGCTCCAGGCTGTCCCTTAGCTCGGCTCTGCCAGTTGGAGGAGTGTTCACCTTGATTGTTGAAAACCATCCATCTGATTCTGTCATTCTGGTGAAACTCTCAAATACTTAATACACATCCGTTGAGTTGTGATGTGGTTCTCTGTATCATAAACCTGAAATCCAGTAGTGCCCAAGTGGGAAACATATCTCCTTGATACAAAATCCAACTTTCTACTCTTAGTTTTGTGTAGTTAAGAGGTGTTCCAAATGGTTAAGTGCTCAAATGCTAATCAGAAATTTAGAGAGTCAAGTCCATCCAAAGGTGCCTCAAAAGACGGTCCTGTGATCTCCTCCCCTCTGCCCCAAATCAGCGATTGAAAGCCTTACAGAACGCCGATCTAGGGTGGCACACGCAGGCTGTCTGTGTGTCGGTATCACCTTGTCTGGAAGGGTTTTGACTTTTGTCCCTGTCACCAGCACCACCCACTGGTAGCTTGTGGAGCCCTAGTGGCATAGTGGTTAAGAGACTGACTGTAACCCCAAAGGTCAGCAGTTTGAATTTACCAGCCGCTCCTTGAAAACTCTGTGGGCAGTTCTACTCTGTCCTCCAGGGTTCCCCTGAATCTGTACTGACTGCGTAAGTAGTAGACAGTGGGCTATGTTAGTCTTGTACAAGGAGCCCTGGTAAAGCAACGGTTTAAGCGCTCAACGCTAACTGAAAGTCAGTGGTCTGAGCTCACCAGCTACTCTGCTGTCGTCACCTAGCACTGCCATGACACAAATAGCGGACTGTTCTAACACAGAGAAATCTATTTTCTCATAGAAAAGTACGTGCTGAGAATCCAAACGCAGGGGCTGAGCTCCAAGGGTGGTCTGACTCTATTGACTCTGGTTGAGGGTCCGTGCCATCAGCCTTCTCGTGGACTAAGAGCTTCTGAGATGCAGGGACCACAGGTCATTTTGAAAGGACATGCCCAGCTCCCAGTACCGCTTCTCTGCTGACACCGAGGTCCCCAACTCCTTCTGCTAGCTTCTTTCTTTTATATGCCAAGAGATTGCCTCAAGGCGCAGTTACCAGCTCCTGCATTCCGTCCTGCGGCACCAGTACAACTATACTCCATCCTCCCTCGCTAACATCAGAGACGCAGAATTTACAGTGCGTAGGAATATCACAGCACCAGGAACCATGGCATAACCAAATTGCTGCGTATGATTTAGGGGGGGACACAATTCAGCCCATAACACACTCTGTGGGGAGCAGTCTGCCTCTGTTAAGGATTATAACCTTGGAAGCCATGAGGGGCAGTTCTCCTCTATCTTGTAGGGTGGCTGTGACTGAGGATCAGCTCCAAGGGTGTGTGTGTGTGTGTGTGTATGTGTGTTGTTTTAGGTAATGTTTGTTTTTATTTTTATTTTATTCTTTTCTTGGATCCTGTACATCTAAATGAATGCAGGGTTTGCCAAAGGGCACCGGGTCCAGTGAGGAAGATATGGGCACTATTCTTGCCACCTTAAAGAAACAGTGCAGTAGAATGAAGGCCACCCATTCTTTGATGGCATTAACAGTCATGGTATCTGTCTGAAGACACACAAAAGATGGGGATCCTGTGGCTACCTACTCCTTTTCTCCATCCAGTTCTGTCCTTCTCACAGCTAGAAGTTTCTTTTCTGTCTACTGAGCTTGCAAGCAAACCTGCAGTTATTAATTTTTTTTAATTATCCTCCCCCTTTGGTCTAATGCTTTTGTCTTCCTTCTAAATTAGATAAAAAAACATGCACTGCTTGCAGTTCTAAGCCTGTAAAGCTGGCATCTTGGTTCTGGGATCTGTGAAGGAGCACTCAGAAACAGCAACAGGATTTTACGGAGGGGCTCACCCTTCCTGCCCTGCCCTGCCCTCGAACTGACCAGCTCTCAGCAGTTCACAGACGGTCTCCTGCTTCTGAAAGACGGGCGTCCAGGAAGAAAATGCTCTAGCGTGTGGGAAATCCTGCCTGGCTCACCCGGAAAAAAACACCCCAAACTCTGAGAACAGGTGGCAGGAAGCTCTACCGGCAGTGCTTTCTCTGATATCCACGCAGTTGCGGAGACACAGATGACGGAATACTCCCAAGCAAAGACTTTTAAATGGAAATAAAGCAGGTCTTCCATCCGCCCTAATTAGCAATCAGCATAAGGAAAGACAAAATCACAAAGCGCCTACCTGTGCAGAAATCAATGCACACAGGGTTTTCAGGATTTTGAGACGAGGGCACTTCTCTTTATTTTAAGGGAGGATTCCAGAAGGGTTCCTGTCTGTGTGTGAGTCGGTGTTGAGAAGGGAAGGAAAGCCAGAAAGAACAGAGGGGGTTCTCGGCAAAGATTATGAAAGTCTCAAAGGAGACGTATCTAGGGAGGCAGAGGGAAGCTTTATTTTAACCGTTATTGCTGGATTTCATTACTATTTGATTATGTCATTTGAGTTAATAATAGAAAATCTCTCTTTTCTTTTATGCAACGTATTTTCATGAATAGCCTCTACATTACAAATTTCAAAGGTTATGCATGAATACAAATGCTCTCCTTATTTAATACAGTAGAATATTTCATATCTTTATAACTGTGAAACTTCACAATGGGTTGGCAAATTCATTCCTGTCAAGAACATTGTAACTCCTAGGACCCCCCAGGACAGGCTAGAATTGCCCCTCAGGGCTCCCCAGGCTATAATCTGTAGGGAAGTCGATGCCCCATCTTTCTCTGAAGAGCAGCTGGTGTACTGCAACAGCCAAAATGCTGGTTAGGAGCTGAGTGCTTAACCACGGCTCAACTGGGGCTCCTTTATAGTAGCTTAACGAAAACCGAATTCATTGCCACTGAGTCAATTTTGACTCATAGCGACCCTCTGTGACAGAGTAGAAGTGCTCTTAGAGTTTCCAGGGAACACCTGGTAGACCTGACTGCCAGCCTTTTGGTTAGTAGCTGTAGCAGTTTCCTCGCAATAGCTTACAGCCGCTTGTATTGCAACACAATGGTATGGGAACCATTGGGGGTTTCCTGTATTTTCACGACTGTGATCATTTCCAAGAGAACCTGCCTGAGAAGATGGACCACATTTTTTGAGAATGCAATTTCGTTATATATCTTACAGTTCTGAAAATCATTCAAAAATTGCAGTCCTATTGTTCACAGAGTTTTTGTTTCGTTTTTATTTCATTTCTCCCCTTCTAGCCGCATTTTATAGGAACCCTGGGGAAGCACTGGTTAAGTGTTACTTCTGCCAACCAGAAGGTCAGCAGTTGGAATCCGCCAGGTGCTCTGCGGAAACTCTACGGGGCAGTTCTACCCTGTCTGTAGGCCTGCTATGAGTCGGAACCCACTGGATGGCAGTGAGTTTCCCCCCCAAATCTCTATTTTAAAGGTGTGACAATGAGTAACGCAGTGACTGTAAGCATCTTACGTCTGCACTGCAGCCCTGCCTCTAATCCTGTAATAACTTTAGCATAGGCAGTGATACACACCTGTCTACAACACATGGCCGGAAGCTCGAAGGCACACAAGGAGGCCAAATATATGATCACTGCTTTCCAGAAGTTCTGAGCTGCAATGAGCACTTATAAAATAACTTACAAGTGTCAAACAAGTACATGAGATGATAGAGAATTTTAGGTCACAAGGTGGTGGCGAAGGGACAGATCCACCTTGATTACCACTACATGCCAGCTTCTTTGGCAGTTACTAGCACATGGCAGCGCCTTGATATTCTGAAAAGACTAATTAATGCTGAGTCAGATAAGCAGTATTACAGATAAATGAGAGTATTTCTTACAGGAAATGGGATTTGAGTTGAACTTCATGAAATACCAGGGTTGCAAAAGATTCTTGCATGGGAAGTCAAACAAGACAATAAAGAGCTTACACAAAGATCTGGATATGACCTGGTGCAGATCCTAGCAAGGGCAGAGACTGTATGGTTTGGCATGGTTAAAGCGTGGTGTAAAACCAGGAAAATATTAGACAGACCATGTGTAATAGCAATATCAACCCAAGAAATAAGGTCAGAATAATGGTGAAATCTCTTTCTGGAGATTTTTCAATAATGGTCCGTATTTGGTCTAAGATAGCGCAGAAAAACAAACCAAACTCATTGCTGTCAAACTGATTCTGACCCACAGTGACACTGTAGGATAAAGTAGAACTGCCCCATAGAGTTTCCAGTGAGCACCTGGTAGATTTGAACTGCTGACCTTTGGGTTAGCAGATGTAGCTCTCAACCACTAAGTCGTCAGGGTTTCCAGGAAGACTGTATAGTGTAGCAGAAATACACATGAGCTCCATACTCAATTTTAAATTTTCTAGTGGCCACAGGTAACTTCACCATGTAATCAACATAAACATTATTGATGAACTCTGTTGCATATTTTATACGCAGGTACTTTGGACTTCAATCCCATCTTGATTGGGACTATGTCGCTTTAAAGGGCTCGGGAGTCACAGGTACTGGACAGCACCTCTCTGGTATATGATCTGGTCTGGGGCACTCTTGGTTTTCAGAATCCTTCCCTATGAGCCCCGATATCAAAAGGGACTACCAATGTCAATTATTCCTCCCTTTGGATAACTGTTTTTCAAAACGTGTCTACTGAACTACCTGTATCGGAATCATCTGAGACACTTAGTAAAACAACCGCTTATCAAGGGCTAGGCAACTGGAATGTCAGAGATGAAGAATAAAAATCAACATGTTTTAACACGCTGGTCAGATGATTCTTTGGTAGACAATCTGAAAACAGAGTTCTTTTAAAATATGCACATTCCATAAACAAATGATACAAGAAGAGATCTCTTGTGAAATCACTAATGTTTTAGGTGTAAATCAATTCTAGTCATTCCTTACCTTCAGAGAAAGCATGATGGAGAAAAAAACGTATGTGGAATAGTTAATCCTCCTCATAGCCTCTGAAGCTCAAATCCTTCCTTCTTCATCCCAGCACCCCTTGGTGTCTCACTTGGCAATTGAACTATTGACTGTCTTTTCTGCCACCCCTAGGGCATCGTTTCCATGAGGTCTGTTTTCAGTAGCTGCTTTCAGGCTGTCCTTGACTCACACCACCCATGTGCAAAAGATGGAGTGCTCTCTGGTCCTGTGCCGGCCGCACAATTGCTTGTAGAATGGACCATTGTCATCTATTGGGTTTTCACTGGCTTGTGCTTCTGAATAAGTCTCCAGACCTTTCCTCTGAATCTTAGTCTGGAAAATCCACTGAAATCTGTTCAGCATCATAGCAGTAGATAAGCCTCCACTGACAGACCAGTGCACTGGCAGAAAATTGAACCCTGGTCTTCCATATGGAAAGAGAGAATTCCACCATTGTCTCTCTCATGAGGTTTAGGACTGATGTGTAATACCAGTATATACCAGTATATACCAAACCCAAACCCACTGCTGTCGAGAGGAGAATGTATCTACTTAAACAGCGTCTGGCATGATAGTGTGTGTTCAATACATAGCTGATAGATGAATGAATGAAATCCTTCTGTTAGCTAGTTACTTAGCTACAAGAACTAAAAGTTGGGCCATAAATTCAAGATAATATGTATCTTGAAGGACTGTGTTAAAATTGAAAATTGATTACGGGCATAGGGCTTTCATCTAGCACACCCTGTGCCTGCTGCTGGTCTCCTGTCCCTGTGAGGCAGAAGAGTGAATTCATCAAACTGCAACCGTTAATAACTTGATGTCCTCCCCATCCCAAGGACATCTGCATTTGAAAATCAAATACTTGAGAGGAGTCATTTCAATCCATGGGAATTTGCCTCTGCTGGCTGCTGTTCTGCCTTGTGACGATGTGGAATGCATGGAAAATCCCCCATACTTATAGAACTTGGGGAGGAACCTAAGATTTCCCACCCTGAAATGTAGTGCCACCCAGTGATTACAAGTGAGATACACACTGGTTTCTGCCAATGAATTTACCCACCATTTGTCCTGGACAGTGTTCTTTTCAAATACGGTGGATCCAATGTCATGATTTTGGTTTGGAAGTATTGTTTTAAACAAAATTCCTTTGGATTGCATGTCTATTGTATTCCTGATTTCTGTACTGATTGGAGCAGTATTGTGGAACAGTACACGCAGGCAGCTGATACCCAAGGTAATGAAGCAACATCGAGCTTCTCAAATACGTGTTTGTTTGTGTGTATGGTGGGGTGTGCTCTCAAATTGTGTCTATGTGTGCTTCTGTTTCCCTTAGTAATGTAATCCTTTCCTGGAACACAAAACTCGTCTAACTCTGGCCCTAAGCAAACATAACTCATTTTATGTAAAAGGAAGGTTTTTGTTTGAGAGAAAAGCAACAAGACTTTAACTACGGGATACATTTCTTAGAAACAATGGTGTTAAATTCAGATCAGCTCTCTACAATTTCAATTCTGAACAAAGCTTATCAGAAAGGGGCATATGGGGACAGTGAAGGCTGGTGAATTTAATTGGAGAGAAGTAAAAAGAATTTTTCTTCTGCAGAATTCTGATTTTTAAAAGACCCGAAATTAATTACTTCAAGGGAGTTGGAATTAAATGGGTCTTCGTTAGTACTGAGAAAGAAAAATAATAATAATAATGAGAATATCTGACCATTAAATGTAAGTATTTCAAGCTTTATAGCCTTAATGGTGAGGTTAATGGCCTGGGACAGACACTTCAGTACCAGGAAGGGAAGCTTGCTGATGCAGTTTACTGAAGTCGCTCAATAAACCATCTCATCCACCTACCAACTTTCATATATCTCATTTATAGTTTTATTATCATTGTAAAGATGCTTCTTAATCACTGCTGTTCTTTGTAGGAAATGGGTGAAGTCAGATAGGTCAGACGCTGGCCCAACATTTCTGTTCCAGTTCTTCCTTTATACTTATGGTACCGTATTTGATGCTGTGGCAAAGGGTTCCGAATGACAGTGACATTGACTCTTTGCTGACTCATTGCTGTTGACGGTGAACATGAAGTTTTCATGAGAACTGTTTCCTCTAAAACAGGACTTTGTTATTGCTGTGTTTGTTCTCCTCTGGGGTAGGAGCTTCAGAGAGGAAGGCGAGTTTGTGTGGCTGTAAAATGCGTTAGCTCTGACTCCTGCATTCTACCCATCTCTGTCACCAGGTCTGGTGATCAGCCTGTGCCATTTTGCCATTTTGTTTCTGCTGATGAGTGATCATTCCAAATTGAGAATTTAGGACAAAATGGAGAAATGTCATGTGCTGATCATCAGACCTGGTGACAGAGAAGGTCGGCAGTTCAAATCTGCCAGCTACTCCTTGGAAACTCTATAGGGGTAGTTCTACTCTGTCTCTAGGGTCCCTGTGGGTAGGCATCGACTTGACTGTGGTAGGTTTGCTTAGTTTACACCGATAGGTGAAGTCCCCCCCCTAAATAGTTCCATCCATACCTTGTCTATGGTGGGGGCATTCAAGAAGACAAAAGCCATGCTGCTGTTGCTCTGAATTCTTATCCTCTGGAGATTGCGTTACAGCCTCAGGTCCTGTGGAGCAGTTCCACTCTGTCCTATAGAGTTTCTATGCATTGGGATCACCTTTCTGGCTGTGAGTTTGGTTTGCTTTGGAGACTAAAGCCATCAAGTCACTGTCACTCTATTCATGCCCGTAAGATGTCTGAGTACTTGCAATAACCACATGTCTGTTTATACATTTATACCTGTATGTACAAGTATGTACACTTGCATACTTGTTTATTTATTTATTACAGTAAATGAATAAAATTTGTCACATCTATCAACTATCTCATCTATGATAAAATCTTCCCCCCACCCTTGTAGCCATCAAAGTTATTTTCTTCTGTAGACAATTCTATTTTTAAGTACTTATAACAGGGGTCTCATACAATAGTTGTTCTTTTGACACTGACCGATTTCACTCAGCATAATATTCTCCAGTTGAAACCATGGTATGAAATGTTTCTAAAACCATCATCGTTTTTTACCATAGGATAGTGTTCCATTAAGTATATGTATCATAGTTTGTTTATCCATTCATCTGTGGATGGGCATGGGGGTTGATTCCATCTTTTAGCTATTGTGAACTGTGCTTCAGTAAATGTCTGTGTACATGTGTCTGTGTGACATCTTTTGCTTCTAAAGGGTATATTTCAAGCAGTGGATCAAATGGTGTATCTATTTCCAGCTTCTTCAGGAAGCGCCAGATTTCTTTCCAAAGAGGTTGTACCAATCTGAAATCCTACCAGTAGTGCAGGAGAGTTCCAGTGTTTCCACAGTCTCTCCAGCATTTGTTGTGTGTTTTTTGGATCATGGCCAATCTTACTGGGGTGAAATGGTATCTCACTGTAGTTTTGATTTGGATTTCTTTGATAGCTAATGATCATGAGCATTTTCTCTTGTGTCTTTTGGCTGCCTGAATGTCCTCTCTCACAAAGTGTCTGCCCATCTCCTTTGTCCTTTGCTTAACTTGATTATTTACCTTTTTCTTGCTGATATTTTGCAGAACCTTGTAGATTATGGAAAACAGAGGATAGTCTGCCATGTGGTTGTTGAATATTTTTTTCCCATTATGTAGGTGGTCTTTTAATTTTTTTGATAAAGTTTTCAGATAAGCAAAAGCATTTGATCCTTAGTAGTTCCCATTTATCTATTTTCTCTTCTGTTAATCATGCTTTGGTTGCTAGATTTGGAAGTCTGTCTAAACTGTGTAGCAGAACATTCATCACTGATCTTATTTTTTCTTGCAAATTTTTACTCTTTGAGGTTTAAAATTTAGGTCTTTGATCCACTTAGAGTTAGTTTGTATGTAAGATGTGAAATATTGCACTTGTTTCAGTATTTTGCAGATGGATATCTTATTTTGCAAACAACTTTTGTTGAAGAGACTTTTTTTTAACCTTCTGTTTACAATCTTAGAAACTTCAACAAATATTATTTATTCATGAGAGGATGGTGATGTCTCTGGAGTCTCCACACTATTCCATTGGTCTATGTCTCTCTTTTTGTACCAGTACTAGACTGATATCATCAACTTATGCAAAAAAGGCATTTGACAAAGTCCAACATCCATTCATGCTAAAAACTTAGAAAAATAGAAATAGAGGGGACATTCCTCAATGCAATTCGTGTCATCTATGTAAAGCCCACTGCCTTCATCATCCTGAGTGGTGAAAGACTGAAAGAATTCCCCTTGAGAATGGGAACCAGAGAAGGATGCCAATCCTCACCACGTCTATTCAGCATTGTGCCAGAAGTTCTAGCCAGAGTGATTAGACAAAAGAAAGAAATAAAAGGCATCTGTATTGGCAATGAAGAAGTAAAAATCTCCATAGTCACAGATAATATGATTGTATATACAGAGAATTCTGAGGAATCCATAACTAAACTACCAGAACTAATAGAGGAGTTCAGCAAAGTATCGGGATACAGATAAACATAAGTAAATTGGTAGGAGTCCTTTATACCAACAAAGAGTTCATCAAAGAAGAAATCACCAAATCCATACCATTTATTATAGCTCCTAAGAAGTTAAAATACATAGGAATAAATCTGACTAGATAAATAAGAGACTTATACAGAGAGAGCTACAAGGCCTTACTGCAAGTAACTAGAAAAGACTTACAAAATTGGAGAAACCTACCCTGCTCTTGGTTTGGAAGAGTTAACGTTGTGAAAATGGCTATTTTACCTAAAGCATTCTACTTATACAGCGCAATCCCAATACAAATTCCAGGTCATTTTTTAATGAGATGGAGAACCACATCACCAACCTTGTCTGGAAAGGGAAGAAACCCTGGCTTAGTAAAGCACCACTGAAGAAGAGAAACACAATGGGAGGCTTCATGCTACCTGACCTTTCAACCTATTACACAGATGCAGAAGTACACTTGTGTTCTTAACCAATGAACAGATAATGAGAATTTTTGAACATATCCTAAGAATAATAAGTGTCAAAGAAATGAAATCTAAGCACAGTAATTGGCTAATGGTTAGATTGATGGCAAGTCTATAAGTCACAAAAAAAATGGCATTTAATAATTTAACCAAAACCACCAAACCCGTTCCTTGAATTTACTACCACTCATGCCAAAAAAAGAGTCAAATTCATTTCTGCCAAGTCAATTCTGACTCATAGAGATCTAAAAGACAGAATAAAGCTGCCCTATAGAGTTTCCAAGGAGCACCTTGGCAGATTCAAAGTACTGACCTTCTGGTTAATTGCCACAGCACTAACCATTACACAACAGGGGTTTCCTAGACAATTTAAAAAGATATTATACTCTGAAATCATGCATTTTTTTTTTAAGAAAAACAAAGGTAACAAAGTGATCCTATGTTTGAATGGTAGGAGAAGTGACAATACCTATAGAAAGAAACAAAATCAATGGGTGTCACACCCTCCAAAAAAAAAAGAGTAAATATCAGACTATTAATTGATTTTCTTGATGTTTTTTTTTGTTTTATTCTTCTTCCTGCTGCTGTTCATTTTTGCTCCATAACCAGAGATACTTACAAGGTTCTCTACATCAGTCAGAGGTAAAAAAAAAAAAAAAAAATTGCTACCCCATGCATTTCTGTTTGTATGTTAATGTAATCTGCTCCAGCTTATAGAGTTCCTTGGTTTCCTCCAGAAAGTCTGTGCTAGAATAAATAGCCATCACAGGCAATTCTGTCCGTGACTCTGATGTTCAATCCACCCCTTCCATCCTCCCTTGTCCCCTCCATCTTCTCAATCAAAGAATAGAGACCAAAGGGTCTGTGAGTAACAAGGAGTAACTTCACCAAAATCATGTTAATTAACTGTAATTTTAGCTGCCATTGGTTTGTCCTTTTACTCTTTCATTCTTCTCTGCATTTGACCCATTCTTAACTCTTACTATGACCATGGTACCGTGGTTTGTTCCTGGGAAGCATATGATCTAAGAATTGTTATTTGCTAAGAAGGCAAAGAATGAATAACACATACTCCTAATAGAGAAGAACACCACGTCAGACAAACTGATGCAGAACAAGAGGACACTGCATGGCTGAAAGTCAGGAAATGTGTATGTCAGAGTTGCATCCTTTCACCATTACTTTTCACTCTGCATGCAGAGAAAACAACCTGACAAACTGGACTATATCATAAAGAAAAATTGGATGTTAGGATTGGAGGAAGACTCATTAACAGCCTGCATTACGCAGATGACATAACCTTGTTTGCTGGAAGTGAAAAGGACTTGAAATGCTTACTGATAAAGATCAAAGACCATAGCCTTGAATATGGGTAGTGCCTCGACGCCAAGAAAACAAAAATCGTTACAACTGGACCAGTAAACAACATCATGATTAACAGAAAAGAAGGGAGTTGTCAAATATTTCATTTTACTTCATTCTCCAGTCAGTACCTGTGGTAGCGGGAGACAAGAAATCAAAGATGCATTACGCTGGGTAAATCTGCTGCGAAAGACCTCTTTGGAGTGTTGGAAAAAAAGATATCACCTTGTAGACTAAAGTGTGCCTGTCCCAAGCTGTGGTATTTTCAATCACATCATATGCTGGGTAACGAATAAGGAACACAGAAGAATAACTGATGCCTTTGTGTTGTGGTGTTGGAGATGAATACCGAGGACAGCACGGTCTGCCAAAAGAATCAACAGATGTGTCTTGGAAGAAGTACCACCAGAGTCCTCCTTAGAAGTGAAGATGGTGAGACCATGTCTTACATACTTTGGATGTGTTGTCAGGAGGTATTATTCTTTGAAGAAGACCATCATGCTAGGTGAAGTAGAGTTTCAAGGAAGGAAAGGAAGACCATCGATCACACGGATTGACACAGTGACTGTAACAAAGCCCTCAAGCATAACGATTGTGGGCACGGTGCAGGACTGGGCAGTGTTTCCTTCTGCTGTACACACGTAGGCTTGCTATGAGTCAGAATCCTTGATGGCACCTAATACAACCAAACCAAAAAATGAAACCCACTGCCATCAAGTCAATTCTGACTCATAGTGACTCTAGAGGACAGAGTAGAACTGCTCCATAGAGTTTCCAAGGAGTGCCTGGTGGAATCGAGCTGCCAACCTTTCGGTTATTAGATATAACACTTAACCACTATGCCACCAGGGTTTCCACCTAACACAACAGCAACAGAAAATACTGGGATGCTTAAAATCTTTAGAGAGCAATCTTTACTCACTCTTTCTGCATTTTATTATATTATGAAGTATCATTCTTCACTGTACCTAAATTCTGTTGCAGAAGGCAGAGATGCAAAGAAGTAATTACAGTTCAGTGAGCTGAGCGCAGGACAAGGTCCCTGCACAGTATTCTGGAGCCATCATCAGCCCTCTTGCTTGACTGAGCCTTGGGGACATTAACTCTGCTGTTGTGTGTTCTCATGAATCTCTGTCATCTCCAAATGCATGGCTCTATATCTACTCTGCAAGTTCATATCCCTAAGCTCCAAAATAACCCATTCCCCTTTTGTTACTCTGAGCAGCACCGACGCCTACTGTCAATCAAATTGCTGACCCCAAGAACACATCTGCCAAATTAGCCCAAACAATGCACCACCTTAGAAGGCCCTCCTATCTTGCTTCTTTGTGCCACATGTGTGCTGACAGTGAAAAGCAGTCCAGCCCATCTCTTTGAAGTGGCTGATCCACGCCTCAGGAGTATAGACGGAGCAGAGAAATAGTCCGTTGGGGTCCACCTGTTTTAGACGAAGGAGAGAAGGATGGGTGCCTTGTGGCCGTAGAAGAATGACAGAGATTAGTTAGGTTCCTGCCGAAGTTCGTACATTTGGGAAAGGGGCTTGAAATGGTGATCTGTAAAAACCAAGAGGATGTGCCTGGGCAAGAGAAACTGCAAGGGTTTGCCTCTGAAAACAGGGCAGCAGGCTGATGACAGCTCACACAGAAGGGTCTTTATTTCCCAGAAGCCACTCCTAAGCTAGTACAACAGAAGGCTATTTGATGAAGAAGGAGAGAATGTGGCAGGGGGCAGGAAAAAATCCCACGAAGAACTCAAACGGAACTTTAGTTGTGGAGAACTAAGGCACTGAAAAAACAAGCTTGCTGGTAACAGGAAAGACAGTACCAAGAAAGAGATGGGGATTAGTGCCCAGTTAACACATAAATCAATGTTTTGCAATTATGTAAATGAGAAAGCCAGAAACTATTTCATTTTCATCTGATTCTAGAATAAAAGCCCTAATTTTGAAGACTGTAAAAAAGATTTTAAGATATATCGGGCAAACTGAAGGTACTAAGCTCACTCTTGAGAAGGCAGATATTTAACATTTTTTGTTGCATATGTCTGTGACATGCATGACATGTAT
The DNA here is from genome assembly GCA_028571685.1 of Heterohyrax brucei. Lineage (NCBI taxonomy): Eukaryota > Metazoa > Chordata > Mammalia > Hyracoidea > Procaviidae > Heterohyrax > Heterohyrax brucei. Next base: position 68,286,922 of record CM053162.1, on the reverse strand, counting down.
GTGAATACATACATTGCTATAAATATATTCACGTGAGTATTTATACACAGTCAAGGCAATCTTTTTGATAGCACTTTATACTCTTCGTGACACTGCCACACAACTCTTGGAGGTAGGTAAGGCAGATATAATTATCTCGGTTTTAAAGAGATAATGAGTTTAACATCAAAATTGATTAAAACGGAGGCCTCTTATTTACAAAAGGACAGTGAATAACAACAGATTTATATTGCTGGGAGTGAAGGATGACACATTGCGTTGAAAGGAGGAAGTGGGTCCAGTAGGGTTAGAAGTCAAATTCTGACATGGCCCTTTCATTAACACGTTGGTCTAGGTCCCTAAGACTGGCAGGGAGCTGGTACAGAAAAGCAGGGGTATTTACTCTAGCTTTAGGCAAAGGATGTTAAAAAGCATAATATTGTGTTGTATGCATGTTTCCTAATGGCATACCATGTAGTAAAGCAGACTATTTCATCCCACGTTGCCCTGGTATTCCCTTAAGAACTAAGGATTAAGAGACATTTATCCTGGTTGTTGGCATATGCACAAACAGATGGATGGACGTAAGAACGCCGTGAGACTCATCAAACTGATGCCAAGTGTGTTGGAAATTACACAAAACAGAGACCAAATGCCACAAAGCAAGTGTTGGAAAGCATGAACACTTTCAATACTGTTGCAAAGGAAGACATGAAAATATATTTTTAGAACAGCTAAAATACTAACCCACAAAAAGGCATTTGGTTTACTATCCCGAGAAAAAAGCTAAACCAAATGAACCATCCTAGAGAGATCCAAGGTGGTTGCCCCCAGTAAGAAGGAATGTTTAGGTTGTTGTCTGGCATTTAGAAGTGGTCAAGTATGCAAACAGGCACCGCAGCTCCAAGACAGATCCTAGGTCAGGTGAACAATTTACCTGATTCTTTTTTAAAATATGTTTTGATGTTAGATTTTGCTTTTGCAGTTACAGAACAGAAAATCACACTCTGCAGTCATTAAAATCAAATCAACTTTTTTCTTTTGTTTTAAGTAAGCATCTTTGCCTTTCCACTTAGATAACATAAATAAGAATACAACGGGACCACATCAGTTGATTAATAAATCAAGAGACCTGTTATAAGACTCAGTAAGTACCAATGAAGCAGGTCTACATACTTTTAAAGACTGCAAATTATCAAGTAATTTTACATTCAGTGATCATTCTTAGGACCTCCTTTCTCTCCTTTCTGTTTGGTGATTACACCTAGTCCCTAGACTTTACAACTCTCCACATGTATATCTCCCAATGTATATCTCTCGCCAAAATCTTTTCCTTGAATTACCAAGTCACACTCTAGTTATTTGACATTTCCACTTGGGTGTCTAATCTACTTCTGAACACTGACACAGAAAAACTGATTCCTGATGGTGCTCTGATCCCAAGCCAGCCTTCATAAAGTCTTTCCCAGCTCAATGAAAAACACTTCACTCTTCCAGTTGCTTAAGGAGTCATCACGGAGTTCTCACGGACTCACCTTTTTCTTATACTTTATATGCAATCAACAAATCCTATCAACCCAACTTGCCAAATGTATCCAAAATATGGGCACTCCCGGCCATCCTAGTCCAAAATAGCATTGTCTTTCAGCTTATCCATTGCAATCAGCTCTGGAAATCTAGCAGTTTCTGATAAAGATGTTTTGATCGTTAAGTACCTCCCATCTATTTTCCACAAAAAAAAATAGCGGCATCCATTTAAAATAAATCAGATCAGTGATCGGCTCAAGCGCCCTGACTCTCAGTTACCGTCGGTACAGCTTTCCTCGGCCTGCTGCAGCAGAACCCTCCTGACTGCATCCTCGCGCTGCCTCCCCATTCAACTCCAACCTCCTGCCTTATTGCTGATGCTCAGTTAAGTGATTCTGCTACCACTGGAGTCCTTTGCATGTGCTATTGTTTCCCTGCAAGTCGTCCTGCAACATCCTCACACAGCTCCTCTTTTGCTTTCTTGAGGTCTTTGTTCAGACGTCTGCTTATCACAGAAGCCTTCACTGGCCGCTGAGACACGTCACTCACCCTCACCACTAGCCGCTGCACTTTCTAGACCACTGGCTGTGGTTTATTATCCTCCGTAACACTTTTTACCACCTGATATATTTTACATATACACACACATGAAAACACCTGTTTTTTTTTCCTCTTTTATTGTCTATATTTTTCCCACAGTTGTAGGAAATCAAAAAGGAAAAGAAATCCATTGCTGTCAAGTAGAAACTCTTCAGGACAGAGTAGAACTGCCCCATAAGGTTTCCAAAGAGCATCTGGTAAATTTGAACTGCTGATCTTTTGTTTAGCAGCCACAACTCTTAAAGACTGCACATCAGGGTTTCCAGGAATATAATAGATCTTATAGAAGCACAGTATTATCTGCCAAACTTTATGCCTAGGCAGCAGAGGTACTCAGCTATAGTAATACACTGGTTCCTCCTTTCATCTTTCTAATACCTCGTGTGGTAGTGGGAAGTAATGGCTAGTGGGCACATTTTACAGGAATGTGCTCATAAGGAGATGAGTCACTTGGCCGAGGTCCTAGGACAGCGATTGTGAGGACTGAATGGTAAAAACAGGCCGTGTGGTTGGGCCCTCCCAGCCTCACTCCTGCCCAAGGTGCAGGTCAGGAATGCAAGGGAGGAAAGCATAAGGGAAGGAAGCTAGTTCAGGTCTATTTATTCCTACGTTGAATATACCATCTTTGATTTACAGATAAGATTGGTTATTAAACTAACTGCAGTATGAAGAATTATTATTCTTCCTAACTTGAACTGCTAAGTAAAAACAGGCAGAGACCAGCCTAAACCAGAAAGCAGCCCGGAGTGCGTCACAGACTGGAGAGGTAGAGCAAACACGAGGGCTTCTCTTCTTCTCTCCGGTGACTTTCCTGCTATGGGTTAGGGGACAAGTCACCAAGACTTAGACTCAGATTTTGTATTGTCACGTACATGGAGGCGTGATCTTCCCTGGATCACTGAACGAATTGAAGTGGATGACAAATGCATCAGCCATTTGAAAATGGTTAAATATTATTAAAATAATGGATCACCATTATGCACTATAATTCTTTTTTTTTTTTTAAGTATTTGAAACAGCTAAATGTTTATCAAAGCATTCATAAGGAAATGGTTTTAGGAGAAATAGCCTTATTGATATAACAAGAAACTTCATCAAATCGAGACATGAGTTAACATGCCCCAAGACTTAAGTTTTGCTTTCTGTTCAAGCTGATGTGATTGATTTTGTGCAGCTGATGGCTCCACCAGTCTTCTTTTTTTTAATGAGTGGGACTGGTGGACCAGTAAAATCCATTGCAGACAAGGACCATTGACCTGATTGCAGCTTGACAACTGTGACACAAAGCCTTTCCACGGGCAGACCTCAGCTACAGTTTTGGTCCCACGAGGCTTTCAAGGCTTTCACGTTGACTTAATTGTTCCTTTGGGGGTGAGAACTGAGAGTTGACCATGATTTGTGTTGATTTTCAATAAAGTTTCTGCCAGGGATATTTAAGCTGCAACATCTCTCTGACAATTCTATTGTCACCAGCGTATGTGACATTAATAATAGAATGAAAGCGATTTCCTTCGACTGCTCATTTGGCTACTTTCTTTGCAGGTGGAATTTGAAGCCCTGAAACCATCAAGGCAAGCCTGCTTGTTCATCTTCCTTACAAATGCCCCTTTCCACAATTAGTCCTGGCAATTTAAAAAAGTGTTTCTTGTGGCTTCCCTTGCTTGCAAAATCAGCCTGGTGCAATATTGTGCCTTGCCCTTATTTTGTTATTCCATATAGCTAGTATATTGGAACAGAAATTGAATTTTTTTTGTATTTACTTTTTAATTAAATTTTTATGTGACCAAAGCAGTAAAAAGAAAAAAAAAAAAAGAATAAATGAACAACAACAACAAAAAAAAAATCAAAGGATTCACATATAAAATGCTTTATGTGAGCTATTTTTTTTCTACTTTCTGAGGAAAAAAATTAATTGCTTTGAAACATTAACTTGTACAGAGGGTACATTAACTTGTACAAGAGAGAAAGAGGAAGCAGATGAGAAATACAAATGGACAAAAGACATTCTGTATATGTCCAGGTATTTCTCTGCAGTTGCACAATTAACTTATATATGAGTTTTTTGTTTGTTTTCCCAAATTGACAGTCACGTATTTGTTTCATTGATTTGCATATATTTATAGTTTTCTGATTGAACCAAACTGCAAATTCTTAGAGGATTGATTGGCTTTTAAAAAGTCACAGATGCCTATCTTAGCTGAAACTTTTGAATAGACATGGCTACAGCAGTGTCATGACTAAGGTTGGGAAAGAATCAATGTGAGCTAAGAGTTAGATTTGGCTTTGAACAAAAATGTCAAAGTAAAATTTGCCTAACAGTGTTCAACTGTCAATTAAATAAGATAGAAATTCTTTTCTCAAATGGTTAAACATACATATATATTTATATATCTTCATTATTCCTTTTGTTCGGTGTAAGTGAAGAGATCTTGAACTACTTACCAATGAAGATCATTCTCAAATGCTTAAATATACATATATATTTGTGTATCTTTGGCACTTGGCTTTGGCTGGCTATTATCCTTTTTGTTTGCTGTAGGTGAAGAGATCTCGAACTACTTACCGATGAAGATCAGAGACCATAGTCTTCAGTATAGATTACACCTCACCATCAAAAGAACAGAAGTCCTCACAACTGGATGAATAAGCAAATTCAGGACAAATGGATGGAGAAGAGATTCGAGTTGTCAAGGATTTCATTTGACTTTTATCCACAATCAGCGTCCAAGGAAACACTGTTCAAGAAATCAAAGATTGCATTGCACTGGGCAAATCTACTGCAAAAGCCCTCTTTTCAATGTTAAAAAGCAAATACGCCCCTTTGAGGAGTGAGGTGGGCTCAACTCAAGATGTAGTATTCTCAATCACCTCATATCCATGTGATACCTGGACAATGGATGAGGATGGCTGAAGCAGAATTGATGCCTTTGAATTGTGGTGTTGGTGAAGAGTGTTGAATATGTCAGAGAATGAAATCTGTGTCAGAAGAAGGACAGCCAGAAGGCTTCTTAGAAGCACCGATGGGGAGACTTAGTCTTACTTCTTTTGGACATGTTATCAGGAGGGACTAGACTTGGAGAAGAGCATCGTGTTTGGTAAAGTGGACAGTTAGTGAGAGAGATGAAGACTCTCAATAAGATGGGCTGACACAGTGGCTGTCCTGAGGGGCTCAAGCACAGGAGAGAATGTAAGGACAGCACTGGACTGGACAGTGGTTAGCTGGGTCATACGGAGGGCCACTGTGAGTCTGAACTGACTCCACAGCATCTAACAACAACAATAATTGCAACTTTTCCTTTGATCTTGCTGTGTGTGAATCAAATCTTTCGTGTTGAAAAAATAATAAAGGCCTAATATAATAAAATGTTCAAACAACCCATACATGCTTTTGTAAGGTGACTGAATGCAATGCTTCTAGAATTTAGTTGTTGACTACTAGACAACACCACAGAATGATAGAAATATTTCTACCCACCCAATTGATATCCAGATGCCAAATTCCATTTTGTGAAGCTGTTTAAAGTGAGAGTAAGGGGATGTCAATTCCAAAGATTCCAGTTTTGGGAATTCAGACATGCAGATATCAAGAAATTTTTATGTATAAAAGAGGGGAAAATTACTCTTCCCCTAATATGCCAGCTATGTGTTGGAGAAGAAACAACTCCAATTCACACCTATAGAGAAACACAGGTGGTGTTGATTTTACAACTGAGTCCTTTCATAAGCAATCAATTCAGCTTAAATTCTGGGACACATTCTTCTTGTTATGAAAACAAAACAGTTCAAACTTTTACAAACAGTTTGAGTCATTTTCAGAGTCCTTGAGTATTTCTAGTAAAGGTAAATGACTGCGCTGGTGACGTGCTGGTTTAGAGTTAGGCTACTCAGGTAAAGGTCAGCAGTTTCAATTCACCAGACTCTCCTTGGAAACCGTAGGAAGCATTTCTACTCCACCCTTTAGGGTCTCTGTAAGTCAGAATTGACTCGGCAGTAATGGATTTGGATTTCTGGTTGGTTGGTTGGTTGGTTGGTTTTTATCATAATAAGCAGAGCCAGAAGTATTTTTTTCCCCAAATATCTCGTTGATTTTAAATGAACACACAGGATTCATTCAAAGACTGTACATGAATTTCAGTATATAATTTCACCCACCTGCCCCCATAGGCAAGTAAGGATGAATGCCTTGTTTCGTTAGGATTCTTTCTCAGAGGAGGTGGCCCAAACATTTAAAATATGTATGTATGAAAATGGCACAGGACAACCAACAGCATCATGCTGTTAGAAGTAAAGCCACAGTGAGGAGAGCTGACTCCAAGGCCACCACCGCCACCATTTTTCTCCTGTGTAATTTTTAAATGAAGCGAACTTTGCTTTTCAGAGTCTTTTAATACGTATTTCTAAACTGTCTTCTAGAATGATTTCCCCATTTTCTCATTAATACAGCATGAAAATTATCATTGTTTCACATTCTTACCAAGATTAGAGTTTACTACATTTTGAAATATTTAGTATTTTGGCAACAAAAAGACATGATTCATTGGAGTGCAAATTATGTGGCTTTTATTCATGAATACTTTTAGTCATTTTTTCATACACGTCAAATCTTGTTCTCTTATTTTTCAGATTACTTGTTCGTGTTATTTACTCACTTTTATTTTGTGACATTTCATTACGGATGCATTTGTATGACTTCTTTGCATATTAAATAGATTATTTTATATTACATTATTTAACATAGTTTCTCTTTTTAAAAAAGTTTGAATTTTTATGACACATGGAAAAATACTTTTACATTTCTCATTCTGTGCTGGCCTTTTCTAACACCATCGTGGTGGAAAATCCGATGCAAGTGAAGGATTTTTTTTCTTGAGGAGGGAAAATGCCTGCAAGCCATGGCATCCAGGTGTAAGAATAGTAAAGCTCAGGGAATTCATTAACCGGCAGAACAGAAGGATCCCCTGTCTCAGGGCTCCTTCAAGCACCAGGCCTCTCACCACTCACACCTGTGTAAACCTTACGTTTTCTAGTTCTTTCATTATCTCGTTCAACTCCACATGCCCACTTATCCAGAATGCTATTGTTACTGTACTTTGATGTGAATGAATTCTCACTTTTTTATAGAAATTAATCAGATTTCTTAACTCCAACAAATAATCCATTTTGTTACTGAGAAGAAAATCTTTGTGTATATGTACCTGAGGCTCATAAGTGTATTACTTTTTAGATAAGTTTTTAATTTTTCCATGTTTGAGAACATTTTAATATATGTCTTTTCAGTCTGTGATGTATTAAACAATTAGCAACACACATAACATGATCAAGAATTGGAATCATATAATAGACAGGCCTTATTTTAGAGCTATGTGTCAAAATATCTACAATACAAAAAATATAATTTTCTTGAGGTCATATAAAACATTGACAAACTTAAACCCACCCTTAATTGTACTGTAAAAAAATTAGACACGGTAAGTAACAAAGCTAGTAAGTAGATAGGTCAAATTATCTGACAGTGCAACAGTAACCACAATTTCATTTCAGTAGTAAAAGTAACATAAATTATATATATATATAGATATATACAAAAGAACATTATCTTTCATAGCACTTGCATCAAAAAGAAGTTGAAAAATATCGTTTTTTGGACCATGACAAAAGCAATATAATCCATGAATAATAGTTAAAACTATAAGCAAACCAGATTTATTTTGGAAAATCGGTACAATGGTATTTAATGCTGTATCCAAATCACATAGTGATAGACTATTTAATGACACAGAAAAATGGGCATGCTAAAAGCCATTGTGAACAATATTTATAGCCATGGTCCAATTTTTTAGCTAATAATAATCTAAATAAAAAATTTACTGCAGAATTATTTACCAAGTAAATAATTAACGATTTTGCTTGAGATTACGTATACTTCTCTTTCTTTTTTCTTTGCAGTATGGCTGGGATTTCTTTCCAAAAAATGCTGCTTTAAAAATAAGTCAAATGAACTCTGGTTTATGTGGAATAATTAACTGTGTGCCAGTGTGTATATCTGTGGGAGTGCATGTGCATGTGAGTGCATATGTGTGTGTATATGCTTTTTCTTTGAAAATTGTGGTAAAAGAATGATAAAGATTAAGCTCTGTGCAGGAGGTTTACCAGGCTTTTACATGCCCTTTTCCATAGATATGGGAAATAAGTGGAGGACGAAAGCCATCGTGAAAGAACAAGAGAAACATGGAGAGGGAGGTAGAGTACAGATCACGTGTTGTCATCTTTAGCACCAATCACAATTCTAGAAAATCTATTGAGAGTCCAGAGGCAATTCAAAGCAAATCAAGAGCTGGCATAAAAATCATAAAAGTTCCTAGTGAGAGTCATCTGAAAAAATGTTGATAATATAGTGGATAAGCGTGTCACAGCATAAAGAATAGATTTCTGAGTTAGAATTACCCTTCTAGGTCTTATCCAAATCCATTGCCATCAGGTGAATTCTACCTCATAGCAACGCTACAGGCAGGGCTGAACTGGCCCTACAGAGTTTCCAAGGAGCCCCTGCTGGATTTGTACTGCTAACCTTCTGGTTGGCAGCCACAGCTCTTAATCACTATGCCACAAGGGCGTACCCTCTAGGTCTTAAGGAACTCTTAAAAGCGGAAAGGTGGCAAGGAATTGTCTCAGTCTTGCTTTGCAGAGGTGAAATTTTATTTGAATTTCTTTCAAAGCTCAAATGGGCGTCCAAAAAGACCACTCCGTGCCATTAAGTTGATTCTGACTCAGCAACCCTATAGATCAGAGTAGAACTGCTCCCATAGAGTTTCCAAGGAGTGCCTGATGGATTCAAACTGACAACTATTTGGTTAGCAGATGTCGCAATTAATCCACTACACCATCAGGGTTTCCTCAAGTGGGCATATGTCCCCTTTTTCTTTCTTTAAAAAAAGAAAACAAAAACAAACAAACGAAAACCCTTTGAGCTGTAGAATGCAGTCATGTCTGTTCCATCAAAGAGCTTTCAGGGATGAAAATCCTTTGTTACCCTTTTAACAACCACCTGAGGCAGTTGTTGTTAACTCCGCCTGAAGGAACATTTGAGTCAGGCTTGAAGATACTCACAATCTTCAAGTTTTCCTGGATTTGAACTTCACCCAAACCCAAAGCAAACCCCCTGCCGTCCAGTTGATTCTGAGCCTTGCAAACTGAATTAACCGAAGGCCCAGTGCTGGCCCTCGCAGAGACGACTGCTCTGCTTCCTGTGACTTGCAGCCTCCCCAGTCCCCACCCCATCTAGGCTGTGTTTTGTTTCTATTGCTCTCTGTTTGGTTTCTGTTCTTTCCTATGTCTCATATGAAAACCCTGGTTTCCCAGTGGTTAGATGCGGTGGTCGCTAACCGAAAGGTCAGTAGTTCAAATCTACAAGGAGCTCTTTGGAAACTCTGTGAGGCAATTCTGCTCTGCCTTATGGGTATGAGTTGAAATCAACTCAGTGGCAATGGGTTTTATGTCTCATATCATCTGTATTAATAAGGACTTGGATGTAGCTACAGGGAAACATGAAATTTTAAACTTGAAAATAATATTTATTCACTGTTAATACATAATGTGGGAGAGTTAGGCTACTTCAGTGAATTTATCTTTAAATGTATGACAATGTGGTTACTCACAGCTGGGGATTTACAGCCTTCAGACTGGAGTGCCACGATCAACAAACCCACACCAAACCTGTGCCATCAAGTTGAGTCCGACTCTTGGTGACCCCACAAGGCAGACTAGAACCATCCCGTAGGGTTCTAAGGCATAGTTGGTGGATCCAAGCTTCCGATCTTTTAGTTAGCGTCCAAACTCTGACCCGCTGTACCATCAGGGATCCCACTGACTGATATCCACTCTTTGAATAGACTCATTGGCCGTGGATTTGGCTTTGGGGTTTTATTTCTTAGTCTCTTCTCTACATTTTCGCATCCTCCAAAGTTAGCTTGGACAATTTGATGTCTAACCTTGTGACTCCCTAAGCCAGCCATTGGTATCTTAAATATTTGATTCTTTCCTCTTGGATCCTCCCCTTGGCCTCCACCAGCACTTAGCTCACGGCTCAGCAACTTTCCCATTTTTGTCCAAGGCTCATTGACTGAGAGATACTCGTCTCTACAGGTACACTGGCAGCCACCAACTACCTCCGTTCTTGGAAAACAGTCTGAGTTACCAAGGTATTCAATTAAGGAAAATGAGGTGCTATTTATTCCTGTCATTTCAGAGGCAATTCTTGCTACAGACCTGTAAGTGGTCTCTGATGTGTGCACGGTGTCAGCCAGAATTGCCACAGATGTGTTTGCAATATTCATCTTTTTCTAATGAGAAAGAAAAAGAGAGGCTAGTCTTGATCTGTCCCCTACAGTGAAGGCTTTTTATGTTATTCAGTATTACTTTTATAGAATGCGTATTCTGTTCCTAAGCAAGCAATTTTGTTCCCTTGCTGACCTTTTCTTTAATGACAACGACTGATTTATTTATTTATTTATAGTTAGATGAAAGCAAGTCTCAGATCCTTTAATGGGCTCTGTGACATTCGTCATCAGAGTGTAAAGGAAGTCAGATATGCCAGAAATGAATATTCTTCTGTTAACAAAATACACCCAACAACAAGATCAAAGAGGCAGTAACTTTGCGAAAAACTGAGGAGGTTTCTAAAAGTAGGTTCATAGGGTTTACAGGACTGCGGGCATTTTTGCAGCCAACCCTCTGCCCTTGAATCGATACTCACACGGAGCGACCCTATGAGACAGACCAGAACAGTGCCGGAGGGTTTCCAAGGCTGTACATCTGTGAAGAAGCTGACCGCCACAGCTGTCTCCTGAAGAAGTGCTGGGGGATTGGAACCACCAATTTAGGTCGGTGGCCGACTGCTTAACCACTGTGTCACCGCGGGGTTCACTCGTGCCCATTTAGAAGGATGCCCGTCTCTGCAGACTTCTAAACAAAGCACCTCAAGGTCAGTTGTCTGTAAAGGGGAAAGCGATGAGATCTGCAAGAAGTATACAGCAGATTCCTGTCCCCTAAAGCATCCTGCGTCCCAAGGTGACAGGAGGGACCCTACCACTGCTGTCAGCTCCTGCCCTCTCTCTCAAGTCCACGGCTCCTCAGTTCCCTTCGGAAGGAATGTGTACTTCATTTTCTCACAAAACTGTAAACCCCCTGATACTTGTTACAGAAATAAGACCAAAGGCTGAGAGACCGAAAGAGACAGATCTCTAATTACATTTTACATATGACACCCGGTTTCCGTGTCACCCTTGGGCTCACCTGGTTTTGCCACATCCTGGTAGTGGTGCCACCACATTTCATATGAGGAAAGTGAACTTTGCAGGTCTCGAGAGGCTGGCTAACAACTTTGACAGCATCGTATGTGGGACAAAGGAGAGATGGTGTCTGAGTCTGCCTTGTGCACTTGCCACTAGGAGACACCGCCTGTGTTTCCCAGCCGCAGGGAAGCCTGTGAGGTTGGCGGTGGCAGATTTCTGTCTCGGAAGGGAACAGTAACCTCGCAGGTGGGACGGCAGGAGAGATGTGAGGCAGGGACTTCACCACCAATCATCCATGGCACCGTTTTCTGGCAGCAGATTATTTTCAGATGATGTAGGAAATATTCACACTCCTCAGACATAATCTGTTCTCTTCTTGCCCTAGTTTTCCTGCAGAATAGTGTAGTTCTTGTATTTTAATACATTAATAATGCAAAGAGGAGAGAGCCGAGCTCACGTAAAATTAGCAGCTGCCTAACCCAGGGTTACTGTCTATCTGCTCACTGGACATTTGTTCAATTCACCGCTGTGAAGGCAAACAGGCTCGAGAAATCAATTAGCGCATCGTTTCGTTACTAGAGAGATCGCTCTCTGCCTAGTCCGTACCGCCACTGTCAATAAAGCCAGCAAATTAAGCACTCCTGGCAGCGGGGGGTAAAGAGAAAATGCAAGCATAAAAGCTCACAATTTATAACAAGAATAACGCATCTGAATCATTCAGCGTCATTTGCCAATTTTCTAGCCCTCAAAGCAAAGTTGCTACATGTGGCTGCGTCAGGGTGTGTGTGTGTGTGTGTGTGTGTGTGTGTGTGTGTGTGTGTGTGTGTCTTCCAATCGGATTGAGTATTCAAAGGCAACAGAAGACCACTGAGTTGCTTATAGATCCCAAAACACATCTGGCAAGACATTGAATGGATGTAAGATTTTCCATATATGATCCATATGGCAATATGATATTCACCATCCCTTCATCCCTTCACTACCTAGAGAACCCCAACTTACCCATTAAGTGGGTACCACCCTCCCCTACCTGATAGTATCTTTCACAAGAAAGCAGCGTGAATATTAGCTAGCAAGATTGAAAACATTTTCTGTGCTAACCCCTATTCTAAACTCTTGCTTGCAGTCACTCATTTAATTTTCCATGAAACTTTTGAGACAGAGTCTATTATTGTTATCTCCATTCTACACATGAGAAAATTGAGGTTCATGGAAGCAGACTAACCTTCCCTGGATCACCAACGCAGGGTACAAAAAAAAAAAAAGAAAGAAACCCAGTGCCGTCAGTTGATGTTGACTCACAGCAACCCTATAGGAGAGAGTAGAACTACCCTATAATGTTTCCAAGGAGCACCTGGTGGATTTGAACTGCTGACCTTTTGATTAGCAGAAGTAGCAGTTAACTACTACGGCACCAGGGTTTCAGGATAGCTGGAATTTACATGCAGGAATCTGGACCCAGAAGCTGGGTTTTTAATCACGGCTTTTAGTCACTACTTGAGCAAACCAATTCGTTATTTTCCCTTCCTTATTGCACATTTCAGAACTGAGCAGGCTAGGGTAGCTGGATTGTGCCTTTGCCTAAAAACCTAAGTATAGAGGCTTTCTAAACTCCAAATAGGGTGAAAACATGAGTGAGCTATTCCAGAAAACAAAACAAACAAACCCACTGCCATCAAGGCAGGTCCAACGCATAGCAACCCTAGGGGTCAGAGCAGAACTGCTCCATGGAGTTTCCAAGAAGCTCCTGGGTGGATTTGAACTGCCAACCTTTTGGTTAGCTAAAGTAGCACTGAACCTGCTACACCACCAGCATTTCCACCTATCTGTTGGAGCCTGCTAATTCTTTCGCCTCTAGATGAAGCCAAGGGCAAAAAAAAAAAAAAAAAAAAATCAGTTCTCCTTCTGATCTAGAACTCAACCTTGATTTCTTCTCTTTCCATGTTTTTGCCTTATAATCCAAGACAGTGGAATTCTTTTTGGAAGCATGTAGGATTTATTTTAGGCATTCCTGTCAGTTTCTCCCCTGTGGGTGTGTAAGATAAAAACAATTGCTGCCTGATTGATTCCGATTCTCACTGACTCCACTGACATCAGAGTAGAGCTATTCTCCACAGAATTTCCGTGACCAGTTTTCCAGAAGCAAATCACCATGACTTTCTTTCAAGGCATCTCTGGTAAACTGGAACCTTTAGCCTTTTGGTTAGCAGCCAACTGTGGTCAACTTTGGCTCCTGCAAATACCCTGGGACTTCAGACATGACTGAAAAAACTCTGACTCCCAAAAGAATGAATACTCACAGGGCAAGGGTTTAACGTAAGAAATTGGAGTTTTTTTTGTTTCTTTGTTTCTTTGTTTTTCTTTCAGTTATTTGGGTACTTGACACTAAAGCATAGATAGCATCGGTTCTTTCAGAGTAAGCCTGTATCCCTTCAAGTTTGGTTGCATCACATTTTAAGACCTGCAACTAGCATATAAGTTTGATTTCTAACCAACTATATGAAGAAAATAAAACATGCTCTAAAATTGCAAATCAAATGTTAAATATTTCGGGGCAATGGAGGGTTAAACTTTTTTTCCGTTTCAATTAGTGACTCCTGAAAAGAAGAGATTGGATAGAGAAGCATGTTATGAAAAGTCATAGCTGATTCTCACTAATTTAAAGTCGCTGGTGCTTTTCTCCAGTGTGATTTGACCGATCTTTATTCCAACTGTGAGGGAACAAGAGGAACCTTTATTTCTCATTTGATTTTCTGCAAAGCAATGGCTTGGAAATTGAATACCCCACATGAGATTTGTGAGACTTCAGGAAGTAAATGAAAAGGCAGTGAAAGAAAAAAATGAAATATGAATTACCATAAAAACAACGCATTTTTAGAACACAAAAATATCCATAGAAATATCAAATATACCACAGTAAGACCTTGGTCAACTTTCCCTCTACTTGAATATATCAGAAAATGAAATTAGACTCCAGAGAGCTTTGATTTATGCAAAAACAAGCATGAGATCAATTTAACAAGTTTAAACTCTTTACATAATGTAAAGACTGGTACATGTTTCAGCAGACTGGTAAATTTTTAATTACAAGAAGAAATAAGAATGTATGTTTTCATCTCTAATATTAATATAAATTATTATGGTAATTATTACTTTCCAAAGAAAGTTTTAAAAATCTATTTCTTGACTTATTGGGACTGTACTTCATTAACAGACAAACTGAATTATCTCATACTAACTGAAAAATAATAGAACTGGTTTGTCTCCTGCAGATGGTTTTCCTTGTAGTCTGTAAGATCACATTTTTGTGTTAAACACCATGAGATCCAAGTGGTTACCAAAAGGTCACCTGGGAAACCACCAGCAGCTCTGCAGGTGACAAATGTGGCTTTCTGCTTCCTTCCTGGAGATTTATAGCTGAGGAAACTATAGGGTCATTTTGAATTGAAATTGACTCCATGGCATCAAGTTTGCTTTGGTTTTTCTTTTTGATTAAAAAAAAATTGCCATGAAGTCAATTCCAACTCACAGCAACCCCGTAGGACAGAGTAGAACTGTTCTATAGTGTTTCAAAGGAGAGCCTTGTGGATTTGAACCGCTGACCTTTCCCTTAATGGACAAGCTCTTAACTACTACACCACCACAGTCCCTTGTTGGATACATATATATACACATATATACATATATATATATGCACACAGACATGTATATATGCATATACATATATACACACACGTACGTATGTGTGTATACATGTACACATATGTATATATGCATGTATGTGTACATGCATATACGTATATATGTGTGTATATACATACATATATGTGTATACACATATATACATATATGTGTATTTATATATATGTATGTATATATTATATATACATATATGTGTATTTATATATATACATACATATATATAAATATATGTATGTACATACATATATATAGCCAAAACTACTGCCATTAGTCAATTCTGACTCACAGAGACATTATAAGTCAGACGGCATTGGCTGGCTTGGCAGAACTGCCCCACAGCGTTTCAGAGGAGTGGCTTGTGGACTTGAACTGCTGATTCGCAGACGTAACCCTTAACTACCACACCACCAGAGTTTCCATTCTACATATATATCTATACTCTAACAATTACTTATGCTCTGGCTGTTCATGAGATGAGACTCAAGAAAACTACTCAAGAATTTTAGACACTGGAAGATAGGTAACTATATATAGCACAGGGAGCTAAAAAGCCCTGGGAAGAAGACTTTGACTGGAGTCCTCTTGTTGAGAGGCAGCCCTAGACAGCTAAGACTTACCATGACCTTGATCGTGAATTGAAATCTGCATGAATGCACACTAAGGACACATTAGAGGACTGGTGTAATAAACTCAGGTTTAACTATCCAATAAATTTTACTAACGCTATTTTTGGTTAGTATAAGAAACAAACAAACTCACGGCTGTTGAGTCAACTCCAATGAATAGAGACCCTACAGGACAGGCCAGAACTGCCCCACAGAGTTTCCAAAGAGGGCCTGATAGATTTGAACTGCAGTCGTAGCACTTAACCACTCCACCACTAGGGTTTCCTTGGTTAGTGTAGCAAGCTGATTGTCAAGGTCTCCCAGAAGGTCTGCCCATGGTTGTCAAGCAGATTCTAACACATACTGATCCTGTAGGACAAAGCAGAACTGCCCTATATGGTTTCCAAGGAGAGCTGATGGATTTGAATTGCTGACCTTTTGGTTAGCAACCATAGCTCACCACAGCTCTTAAGAATTGCTCCACCACAGCTCTGTCAAAGCATAGGTGGAGAGAGATCTTTAATAACAGTTTTGGCTTGAATTTATCACTTACTTATTATTTGTCAGAGTCCCTAAGTTGTAAAAATGGTTGTTTGAATGCTAGCTGAAAGGTTAGAAGTGCAAAGCCATCCAGAATTTTCTCCAAAAACAGGTTTGAGGATCTGCAGCCTCGAACACCCTACGGAGCAGTTCTAGTCTGTCCAGATGGGCTAAATTTGTTCCACCGCAACTGACAACATAATTTGTCAGGGAAGTTATCTATGTATTTGCCTATGTATCTCTATCTATCTATATTACATAGAATTTCGTGTCGACACTGTAAAGGAACTGTTCATTTGCTTTGGTTTTACACTACTCATTCATGGTCAGAAAGTTTGCCTAATATCACAGATTATATGCATTTGTGTTGCCATTAAATGCCACATAGTCCATTTCTGTTGATTTACATTTATTTGCTTGGCTTCAGGCAGACTGAAAAGGATACGGGCAGGTGTAAGTCGGGCAACCCTCAAAATCCACCCGCAGCTGTCAAGTCAATTCCAACAACCCTGTAGCCAAGTGAAGAACTGTCCCGTAGAGGCGGCTACGTCTTTCCCCCACAGAGGGGCTGATACAGTCAAACCACTGGCCTGATGGTCAGCAGCTGAGCGCTCAACGACTGTACCACCAATTCTCCATCAAGATTCCTGCCTTTGAAAACTATGAGCACTGCTCTACTGTGGAACACGTGCGGCCGCCAAGAATCGGAACTGTGAGTTTAGCTTTTGCGAGTCATTCTGTAGACCGAGACCCATGAATAACCGGGAACATGGTGTACCCAGTGGGGAAAAAGATGACCAGAAGACCCTACACTGGGAACTAGTTAGAGAAAAAAACTCCAGCTCTGTGCACTGCCTTCCACTTTATTTTTATTCTGCTTAGATCCAGACAGAGGTTCCTATCCAACACCGATTGCAGTGTTTTTTGTTTGTTTGTTTGGTTAGCAGCTTTACTGAGACATCACTGATGTATTGCATCTATTTAAAATACAGAATTTGGTAAGTTCTGGCAGGTGCCGGTACCAAGTGAAACCACCACCACACTCAAGGTTGTAGTGTACCCACTGCTCTCAGAGGTTTCCCTGTCCCCCTTGGGAATCCTTGCCCCACCCATCACCTTCATCCCCAAGAAACTACTGCTCTGCTGTCTCCTCAGTAGAATTCACCAGTGACCACCCTGGGCTTGAAGGTTTCTTTATTGGGAGATATTTCAGTGTACCTTTAACTAACTTAATCAGTTCAAGACTACTCAGGTTATTCTTGGGCAAATTCAGGTTGCTCTTGCTTATTCTTTGGCAAATATTTTCTAGAATTTAATATAAATGGAATTATATAAAAAGTACTTCTTATGGGTGGACAGATTGGACTTATCCCACTCAGTATAAATGAGATTGATCTATGTTGAACTATGTATTAATATTGTATGCCTTTTCATTGCTGCGTAAGGCCACATTCACTTCACTGTATGAATATACCATAATTTATTTCTCATTAAGCCATTGATAGGAAAAATCAAAACAAAACAAAACAAAAAAGCTGTGGGCAGACATTTAGATTCCTTTCAAGTTGTTGGGTATTCAACAACCCCACATTGTCTGTTCATCTATAAATCTTTGTATGGGTATATGCTTTCATATGTTGTGGATAAATATCTAAAATCAAAGTGACTAGGTCACTTTGGTGGCATAGTGGCTAATTGCTACAGCTGCTAACCAAGAGGCCGGCAGTTCAAATCCACTGTGCGCTCCTTGGAAACTCAATGAGGCAGTTCTACTCTCACCTATAGGGTTGAAATGAGTTGGACCGACTCTATGGCACCTAACAACAACAACAACAGCAACAACAACTCACATGGTAGGCGATGTTTACCTTTCAAGGAAAATGCAAGTTTTCCAAAGCAATAGTATCATTTTACAGTCAGACCATCAGTGTATGAAAGTTCCATCTCTTCCATATGGACAGCACTCCATATGATAAGGGTTTTCCATCTTCGTCTGCTAGCCTGTAGCTTGTATTTTCATCTTCTCATTCCAAGAGCAGCTTTTACCTTTGATTGAGTCCCATTTGTCAGTTGGTCTTATAAAGATCATGCTTTTATTTTCATATCTAAGTGCTCTTTACCTAACACAAAATCATGACATATAAAATCAAGTTGCTGCAATATACAGACTGAAGTGTTTTGCTGTTTTGCACATAGTTGGGCAGCTTCGTTTAGTGATAAGACTACGCTTTCTTCCCTGAACTGCTTTTGCATCTTAGTCGAACATCCGTCTTAAATTTTGACGTTATTGTAAATGATATTTTTTATTTCAAATTGTGATTTTTTTGGTTAATGTTTAAAAATATAATCTACTGCCAGTGTAATGGAAATCCTGGTGGCCTAGCTGTTAAGTGCTATGTCTGCTAACCAAAAAGTCAGTATTTCAAATCCACCATAAGATCCTTGGAAACTGTATAGGGTAGGTTTATTCTGACCTATAGGGTCACTACGAGTGAGAACTGACTTGACGGGGGTGGCTTTGGCTTTTTAACCATCTTGTACCCTGCAGCTTTGCCACACTCAACCTTTTTTTTCCTTTTTCTTAATTCTATTAGATTTTCTACTTAGGTAGTCATGTCATCTGTAAATAAAGGCAATTTGAATTGCTTTTTTCCAATGCAAATGCCGTTACTTCACTGTTCTTATTTACACTGGCGAGCATCTCTGAGTAATACTGAAGAGCGGTAAGGCTAGACATCTGTCCCTTGCTCTGGCTCTTTAGGTGAAAACATGTATTTCATGCTATGAGCTAAAAAACCTAGCTGCACGTTTTCCACAAATTTTGTATCTCAGACTGAAGAAGTTTCTTCCTTTTCTTAGTTTGCTGAGCTTTTATCAGTAATGTATGTTGGATTCTTTTAGGTGCTTTTACCTACATGTACTGAGACAATCGTGTGTTAATGATACGATTTAAAGATATACATTGATTAAGACTTTTTTTTTAGGAGCCCTATTAGCATAGTGGTGAACTTCTTGGCTGTTCACAGAAGGGTCAGTGGTTCAAACACCTGACCTGTTCCATGGGAGAAAGATTGAAGCTGTCTGTTTCCATAATGTTCACCGCCTTAGAACCCCATAGAGTAGTTCTGCTCTGCCTCATGGAGATCTACATGTCAGAATTGACTCAACAGCATTTTTTTAGATACTAATTTGGCATCCCTAGGATAAAACTCTTTTGGTTATGATCATATGTTCTTAGTTAAAATTTGCTGAAATCTGTATGGAATTTTTGCAGGTATGTTCATGAAGTATATTTGCCTCCAGTTCTCTTTTGCAGCCATGACTTTGTCTGCCTTCATGGTGGTGTAATTATGGTCCTGTGGAATATGCTGGAAATACATACTTCTTTAGTTTTCTGCAAGAATTTCTTCCAGGCGTAATGGAATTCACCAGTTAGTCCACCTCAGCCTGTAATTTTCTTTGAAGGCAAATTTTTTACCACACAATTTCTATTTCTTCTTGATATTTATTAGGGCTATTCTCTTTGAATACACTTTGGTTGCTTGTCCCTTTCCAAAAGTGCGTTAATTATGCTAAGGCGTCAAATTGAATTGTCAAAAGTTGCCTCCTTATTTCCTTTTAATATGTTTAGAATTATTTGTGATCTCCTTTCTTTAGTTCCTGACATCAGTTAATTGTCTATTCTGTCTTTTTTTTACTGATTAGTCTGTATGTTATAATAATGGCATTGTTTTTCACAATGATCAGCTTATGGCTTTATTGATTTTGTTTTCTCCTTTGTTATATTTTATTTAATTTTGAATTTGATTTCTATTATATAGGTTCTTCTGCTTACTTTGGTTTCATTTGATCATCTTTTTTTATTTTTTTTAGTTTCTAGTTATTAAGGAAGAATATAATGTCATTAACTTTGAAAGCTTTTCCTCTTTTCTAAAACAGACGTTTAGTGACATAAAATTGCCCCGTAAGAACTGGTTTCACTTTTTTTAGTCAGGACATTTTGTCTGCTGTGTAATGAATCTAATTCTTGAAACATGTTCATGTCACATTTTTTTTATAGCATCAAGAAGTCAAGAAGATAAAAATATATTAGATCCTATTCTGTATCTATAGTCACATACCAATGTCCCTGTGTATGTATTCATTCATACATGTCTGTATACATGTATGTACACTGATGCATACATATGTATAAGTGTATATACAAATATGTATATATCTATTTCATATATATATTTTTATTTCATAGAGAGAGAGAGAATTATATAAAATCCATTTATCTTTCACAATAATGTATTCCAAAATCACACTACATATTCTTTTGGGGGCTTGCATTGCTGATGAAAGTATAAACAATAAAAAAATTATTGGTACCTAGAGAAGAAAGTAGAATATTATGAGCAGAATAATAATATGCCGATAAGTAACTATGGTTTGTTGCATTTTTAAGAGCATTCATTTTGTGGCAGACACTGTGTTATCTCCTTTACTGATGATTTCATGATGTATTAATATCACTCTGAAAGATACAAATACTATTATTACATTCTATATAACAATAAAGGGTCATATACATTATCTAGACTCTCCATGGTCTCAGAGCTAAATACGGTAGAACTAGGGTTTGAAGACCATGTCTTCAAAGAAAGAAGAAAAAAAATTTTTTTCTTTTTAATTTCAGTGCCTGCTTGGTACCAGTCATTTTATGGCATTTGCTCAGATTTTATTACCTGAGAGCCTCAAACTCAATTGGAAAAAAAATCTTTCATCAGGAGTTTAACTGTATCTCTCCCACATAAGAGGGTGAAATTCTACCATCCGTGAAAATTGCTGCCTTCAATAGAGCATGTCCTCTGAAGAACTATCTTTTTAGAAATTGTAGAAAATCACAGAATATCACTGCCAGTTGCTAAGCTCTTTCTGAAGCTAGCTTCCTTCTAGAGTTTTTCACTTGGTGTATTTAAAGCCTTTTATTTACTATTCTGTCTTCTTTTTGACTCCCTTTCACTTCAGTGTTCATCTGAACGAATTAGGGTCTCTGCAGATTCCGCACATGTAATGAGCAAGCAAACAGAGGTACAGTCCTAATTTCACTGATGCCAAAGTGAGCGTGAACTGTTCTTCAGCCTGGGCTGGGACCATCTGTGTTTTCCAAACCCAGTTGCTCAGGAACTCAGTGGGGAGATAGAGTATTTCAGCTACATATGTACTTCCCCCACAGTAGCCTCTCCTCCTTAAAAACTGTCCAGGCTCATAGTACTACTATCATGGTGACAAAATCATTTATTTCTTCTCCTAGTTCTCTCCTGGAGAATGACTGTTACTCTTTGGTCTACGGAAAGTTGACAGTCCTTCTACGTTGGTTATGAATTGTGATAAAGGGAAATGTATTATCCATGTAATCAACAAAATCCTGATACCTTACTGTTAAAAGCCTGAACACAGAAATCCTCCCAATTCTGAAGCGAGTTTTAGTTTTCTTTAGATGTCTACACATCCCTATAAACATTGCACCTTGTTTTCCGCTCATGTCAAAAGACTAGAAGACCACCACTGAACCTCCCTTGGATCCAGAAATGCATCTTTATCCTCTCCAGAATCTTACTTATATAAGTGGGCCATTTATTATATAAGCGATCCTCAGAAAGAGTGCATAGTGCATTGTACTTCCTCTACCCCAGTGGGTCATTTGTCATTGCTTGGAGATGTTTTTCACTGCCATTTCTAGAAGATGTGGGTTGCTGCTGGTATCCAGCTGATAAAGACAAGGACACTGTAGAATATCCTGCATTGCCCAGTAGACCTCCATCTCCAACAATTACCTGTCCCAGAATGGTGCTGAGGGTGAAAACTGTGTACCAGGTTTTCCTATTTCAAGACTGACACTTTTTCCATGTAAATGTGTCCACGATAACTAGACTTCTTGGGCATTCGTAACTTCCAGAGGGAAATTCCCTTGGCCTCATTTCTCTACACACTTACCTGAGCCTACCTAGCTATGGGAAATCCTGATGGTGTCTCTGGGATGCAAAGAGATAAAGGCATAATAGATATCAAGAATGAAAAAACAAAACAAACAAACAAAAAAACTATTTTCTGCCTAGTTCTGTCATGGTTCTAAACTCTAACCTTGCTAAGCTGCAGTGGTCAATGTATAAATTTCAAAGGCTGCTTCAACACTTGTCAAAGGCCAGAGTCAGTAACCAAAAATAGAAATCTATAGAATAACTTTGCTCCAAAAATATTTTGACTAACACAATGTTGACATTTTAAATGTAAGCTCTAAATTTCCAATGAGCCGAAATTGTTATAGTCTCTAGTAATTCCTCATGCTTATTTATTGTACTTGTTTCTTTGGATACTCTACGTTACTTACCTCTCTGGCACTTCATCTGGCCTATGTTTGATTGTATTCAACCTATGGTGAAACATAGACAAAATACTTCCTATTTTTTTCTCCAAATTCATATATTTATTTTAACTTTCTTAGTCTTTCCACTGAAAAGATTACAACTTCTAATGGAAACCTACCATGAAATGGGAAAGAAAATAGTTTTTCTCCCAGTAGCTTAGAAAAGCCTGTCCAAGTCCATTCATCCTCTCCCAGGGTGAAAGCTCTCCCAAACGGAAGATGACCTCCTAACCACTCAGCCTCATTGTCTTCCTGTAGGAATGTGATGAAACGCAGGGGAAAGCTCAAGAGAAGAATCCCTGTGTGTTTTCATTCTTCGTGTGTGATAAAACACTCCTTCCTTCCTTTGAATGTTCCATGTTCCTGGCCCAAACTCTAGTGAGGCTTTTCCTCCTCAGAAACGCTGGGTGTGAGAGAGGAGGAGGAGGCGGTACCCTCAAAGCTGCCTAACTGCTCCAAATCATCTTGGACAAGACTGGTTACAACAGGACATCAAATTCAGTAAAATAAAATTAAAAAAGAATGAATTTTTACTTTTAAGAGATAGGATAAAAAAAAAAGAAGCCCGCTGTCATCAAGTCAATTCCAACTCATAGAGATGAGATAGCGTAAATAAAATAAAGAGGAGCCTACTCATTATACCAAAGAGAATAAATTGAAACTCAGTTGGAATTAATATTATAGTGTATTAGAGTTCCTAGTTTTCGTAGAACCCAAACCCCACTGTCATCAAGTCAATTACGACTCATAGAAACACTACTGGACAGAGTAGAACTGCCTCATATGGTTTCCAAGGAATGCCTGGGAGAAGCAAACTGATGACTTTTTGGTTAGCAGACATAGCACTTAAGCACTAAGCCAGTAGGGTTTCCAGTTGTAATTGGTAGATTAAAAAAATAATAATAATATAACCACATAGACACAAAATCCACATTATGTTTCAGCAACAAAACAAAACAAACAGAAAAAGACAGAAAATATTGAAGAATTCATTACACTTGTATTAGGAATAAAAATCATAAAACAATTTAATATTTTAAAGTAAATTTTCTCTTTATACACAGAATAGTGTAACATTTTAATTTTTTAGTCATAAACAAAAATCAACACAAGTATGCAGAGATTTACTACATGTGAAGATAAAATAATTCAAATTCAAAACATATGAATCCATTCCATGTTCTTCTTAAAAAGACAACAAAACCACAATTCCAAAAAATGTCTCAAAGATATTTTATTAAAATATTGACATCATAATTCTAAAATTCATCTCAGTTCCCTCAAACAGCTCACTTGCCTACCACTAGGCACCAGATTAATAAATTAAAAACAAAGAGGTAGATCTTTATTTACTGTCTTAGGAAAATTTTCAGTATGTATTATGTAAACAAATCCAAAAGCATACAAACAGAATTCAGATCAATACAGATAATTTATTATTTGATGAGAAAAAAGAATTCAGTTAATGTGCACAGATGATATCTAGAAAAAATTGGATACAAATAATAGCTTAATACCTTTATTTAGTATTTTTCTATTTTTTAATAGTTGTAAAAGTTCCAAATATATTAAATTAAGAATGAGAGGAAAATTAACCTACTGGATTGACTAAGCAGTGTAGTATAAGCACAATCACAACTAAAAACCTTAAAACAGAATCATATGCATTCATATATATACATATGTAGATATGGAAACATGTGAATGCATACTATATATACATACTACTCAAAAGTTTCATATATATTTCTATAAATGCTTAATGATTAATAAGAACAGACATGCCATTTCATAAGAAGCACATAAAAAGTAGCAAAATAACAAATGAATTTGAGGAACTTGGAAAAAAGTTGTCAATAAAATGTTATAGCCAGTTTAATTAGTAAGTTGCATGCAAGAAATAAAATCACAAAAGTAATAGAACAAAATCGAAGCAAATTATTTATTTAATATTTGCTGAAGATAATCTTTGTGCTGCTACAATAATAGGTAGAAACAATGAAGGAACAGGCTAACCTAAGTACATGAAATTGCTTTTTAAATTATACAGTTAAATACCCTCTAAAATAATTAAAGAGAAAATAACAAGTCAGAAATTAAAAACAATCTGTGATATAAAAGACAAAAAATTAACAAAGCATTTTTAAAAAGCTTTGTAAGTCAGTAACAAACTATAAACAGATGCAGCAAATGAACACAAAATTTGGAAAGTAAATTACACAAAAGCCAAAAAAATATTAAAAATGATACACATCATTAGTAATAAAAGTGGTGAGCATTAAAGAAACAACAAAATCCTGCCTGATCTAAATTGTTCAAAACTAAAAATGTTAAAGATGAAGATGAAGTAAAAAATCAATATAAATTGGTAATTACTAATTATATTTGAAGAGATAGAAGTGCAAGGATAGTCACTTTATTTCAAAAATGTTGATCCAAATCAAAACTACAGTGAGATACCATTTCACCCCAACAAGGCTGGCAGTAATCCAAAAAACACATAATAACAAATGTTGGAAAGGCTGTGAAGAGACTGGAACTCTTCCACATGGCTGGTGGAAATGTAAAATGGTACAATCTCTTTGGAAAGCAATTTGTCACATTCTTAGAAAGCTAACAATAGAAGAAATACCATACAATTCCGGATTCCCACTGCTTAGAATCTATCCTAGAGAAAC
Source organism: Heterohyrax brucei (assembly GCA_028571685.1). Taxonomy (NCBI): domain Eukaryota; kingdom Metazoa; phylum Chordata; class Mammalia; order Hyracoidea; family Procaviidae; genus Heterohyrax; species Heterohyrax brucei. Next base: position 68,261,589 of record CM053162.1, on the reverse strand, counting down.
AAGGGATGTTGCACAAACACATACATGCACACAAATGTTAATGGCAGTGCACTCCACAACAGCAAAAAGATGCTATCAACCCAGGTGCACATCAACAGATGAATTGATAAACAAACTGTAGTATATTTACAGAACGGGAAACTATGCAATGATAAAGAAGAACAACAATTTTATGAAACATTTCATAACCTAGAATCATCTGGAAAGACACTATACTGAGTGAAATCAGTCAGCTGCAAAAGGACAAATATTGTATGACATCACTATCATAAGTATTTAAAAAAAGGCTTACACACAGAAGAAAATATTCTTTTATGGCTACAAGAGTGGGAAGGGAGGGAGATAGTTATTCCTAGATTAGATAGTCAACAGGAATTTGGTTAGGTGAAGGGAGTTACAGCACTCAGTAGAAGAAAGGTAAGCACAACTCAATTACACCATAAGCTAAAAGGTTTACTAAATATAGCCCAACATTTTTAAGGACAGATTAGAAGGGACAGGGGTCTGGAGAGCATGATTTCAGTGGACATCAAGGTCAGTTGGCATAGTTCATCTCCTTCTAAGAGATTGCTCTGCATCTCACATTGGTGAGGCACCTGGGGTATTAAAAACCAAAAAGCTGCAATCTAATGAACGTCAATTTGTCCCAACCGTCCTGGAGCAAATGGAAACTGAGAGCATCAAAAACATGAGGAAAATATAAGACCAGGATACAGAAGGGTGCATATGATTAGGAGACTACATAAACGTGAGACCATAAGAACTAGGTGGTGCCCTGTCACCACCAAAGATGTCCTGATAGGGAGCACAGTGCTGAGTCCCTGATGCAGCACAAGAGAAGAGGGAGTGCAGATCTAAAACTCTATTAAAGATGAGACCTGATGGTTTGTCAACTAGGAGTGTCCCCTGAGGATGTGGCCCCTGGATTTGCTGTTAGCCCAGAGATGCAACCAGTGCTGAAGCCAGCACTTGAGACAAAGACTGGACTGGACTATGGAAAACAGAGCGATGCAAGTGATTTGTACATTTTATGACTTTATATATACATGAGTCTATCCAACTGATTTCATTCTAGAAGGGAGAGAAGAGGGTGGAAAGGAGGGGGCAGGTGTTGGTTGAGTGGGTACTGGGAAGCAAAGAGTGGAAATGAAGAGCATGCTATCACAGGATGAGGAGACCAGATAGAGCTGCACAGAGGCAGGTTCTCAGGGTTTTATATGGCAAATTGACTTGGATTGTAAACTGCCGTTTAATCACACACAAAAAAAATGTTGAAACAATCCTCTAAAAAAGACTGTAACTCATATGTAGTAATACATTATCCAGTAACTAAAACTGTGTTGTACATGAGTGTTTGAACTATTTACCATCAAATCGGCTCCTACACATAGTGACCTCACAGGACACAGTGGAGCTGCCCTATAGGTCAATCTTTACAGAAATCAACTGCTACATCATTATCCACAGGATAGGTGGTAGGTTCCAATGGCCAGCCTTAAGGTCAGCAACGAGCACATCCCCACTGGGCCACCAGTGCTCCAGACGAATGCTTAACCAAGAGTCAAACCCATTGCCTTTGGGTCTGTAGTGACAGTACAGGACAGAGTGCAACAGCCCCAGAGGGTTCCTAGGGAGAGCTTGTGGATTCTACCTGTTGGTCAGCAGTTGAGATTTTAACCACTTGGTAACCAAGGGTCTGATAAATTCTTAAACCAAAAAACCAAATCAAAGCCGTTAGCAGCCATCGCACTTAACCTCTATACCATCAGGGTTTCTGCTTAGTGCTGTGTAAATGTGTTTATCAAGTCGTAATAAAAATTGTGGATTACAAACAATCTACTTTCATTTTATTTGTGTAATAGGCGTGTATTCATAAATAGAAAGAAAAATGGGAATAAAAGTTATATTTTTCTTCTTTTTGTGTTTTATATGTTTTCTCATTTACACATAAACTCATAAAATAGAATATTAGGTTTTGAAAAGTCCAAAAGAGGATACACTGAAATCTATCGTCTAACCCGTGGAGTCCCTGATGGGTACCACCATTTAAAACATTGGCTACTAGCTGAAAGGTTGGCAGTTCGAAGTACTTAGAGGTCCCTTGGAAGACAGGTCTGGCATGCCCACTCTGGAAAGGTCACAGCCTGGAACACGCTAAGAAGCAGTTGAACTTTGTGTTCATGGGGTTGTCACTTGTCAGAGTTGACTTCATGGTAACTGAGAAAAATAACAAAGTTACTCTGTACTTAGGATTTTAATTCATGAAACAAAATTGGTAACCTTTTCAACTTTTTTGTTTTAATTATGACTGAGTGAAAATGTACATTCCCATATAAATTTGCATGCCTACCTATATGCAGCTTCCACTGCTCTTCCTGCCCGGCGACGACACAGTATTCCCCTTTCAGACTTTTTATCTTTTAATGTGATTACGTGAAAGTATACAGTCCAAATTAAATTTACATGCCCGCCTATCTGCAGCCCCTGCTGTTCTCGTGCCCGGTGACAGCACATTTCTCCTTTTTGTTCGACATATGTCGTATCCTCTTAACAATTTCCTGTCTTCTCCTCTCCACCCTCTCCTCTCTCTTCTAGTAAGAGGCCAGTAGGGCAGCATCCTATAGATGCATAGAAACATAAAGTGCATATGCCATATGATCACATTGTGTCCCCAAGCCCAGTCCATTCCTGTTAGACAAAAACTTTTTAAGAAATTAAGGCTGAAAAATGAATACAGTTTGCTTTTTAAAAGGGCAAAATATAAAGACGTAAAATTTGGTGATAAATTGATTCTTTCGGTAAACATTTATTAAGCACCTGTTATATAAAAAACATGGAGTGAGGCATTCGATATATAAATCACGCAAAAATCGTCCTATGTTACCTTCTGCTTACTAAATGAGAATCTGGTATAGTTGATAAGCATTAACAAAATCCTTAGAAAAACAAAAGGAAAATCTCCATTTGAGTTCATATCTTGTAAGGCAGAGTAAAACCTGCAAAAGCTAGACCCTGGCTAAGGTGAAAACCTGTCAGAGAAGGAAAATGCAAATATTTTCCATTAAAATGACTGATGGGAAAGTGGAGAGACTACATCCTGTCAAAGGTGGAAAACTTGGGAGATTTTCAAATGCATAGCAGTTCCATCAAGTTCCAGCTCTCCAGGTTTCACTGCATTAGATAGCAGTGAGCAAAACAGGTGATTTGACCGCACGAGGGTTTCTGAAAGGGCTTCCCAAGAAAGTGATGTACGAGAATTAACTAGTTAGAGTTGAGCAGCGTCAAACTGGTGGCCACCAGGTCGATTCAAACTTATGGTGACCCCACGAGGGTTAGAGCAGAATGGGCTTTCAACGGTGGTGATCTGTTGGGAGTAGATCACCAAGCATGTCTTCTGAGATCCTGCTGAGTAGATTCAAACTTTCGGCCATAAATAGCTAAGTGCTTAACCATTGGCTTCCCCTACACCCTCCTGAGTAACTTGCTAGGGCTTACGCTGCAGGCCAAGTGCAGAGTTGACGCTATGCTAGGGCTTACGCTGTAGGAGGGACTGTGATAAACAACAGGGAGCGAGAGGGAGCCAGTGAAAGCTATGGTGAACTCTCTGGGTGAAAGTTTGAGAAGAAGGGCAGAGTAATACAAGGGAAATCTGTGACTACACAGCCAGGTGACTCAGGGATTTGTAGGCCATGATAAGTATTTTAGTTTTTATCCTGAGAATAACGTGACCCTATTAATTTTCTTTAAATAGAGAAAGGGGCTGACACAGTCAGCTTTAGTTTTGAAAAAAGTCATGTTTTTGCAATGGAAGAAATAAATCTAATTGGACAAGACTGGGGTTAGGGAGACCAGAGAAGACATTAAGGTAATGTTATGGATGATGGAGAGAAATGGGTAGATTGCGAGATATTTAGGAGGTAAAATCAGCAGGACTTCATGAAGGATTGCTTAGTATCAGGTGGAGAATGAGGTCGAGCATGACCCTGTGACTCTGACTTACAAAGGTAGATAGCTTCATTCTCAAGGCAGGAAACACTGACAGAGAAGTAGATATGGAAAGAAAGATGATGGTTTTATTTTAGAAATGAGTTTGTATCTCTTAGATATTTAAATTTAGAAGTCAAAGAGAAAAATTGTGTATAGGTGGGAACCTCAGAGAAAAAGAGTGACAATACTTGTTTCTCTTTTATAAATAAGTGGTAGTTTTAATTGTGTCTGCAAAAGAGATCATCCAGAGAAAACTATATAGTGAGATAAACAGAGAGTCCAAAGATTCAGATAAAAGAAAAACAAAATCCTTAGGTCAAGAAATTTGAACTTACAAAGGATATGGAAAAGGGACATCCTGAAATGAAAACACAGAGGCCTGTGGATGGAAACCTAAAGGGAAAATATTTGGAAAAGGAAGAAAATACCAAATGTTAAAATTAATTCAAAGAATAGAAAACATCAAATTTAGTGATACTGAATTCACTGGTGAGTTGAGCAAGAACTGTTTTGATGGTGGCTAGGTAGACTGCAGTGACAAGTTGTGACGGGCTGAAAAACTGAGTGAGACGTGAAGAAAAGTAAACTAGGGTAGCATCTCCGCAAGCCTTATATGGACAAGTAGGCCAGTAGGAGAAAGAACATTTGGACTTAGGAAGATGTACTATGTTGTTTTGAGGGTTAAGATCTAGCCATATTTAAAAGCCTATTAGAAATATCTAGATTAGCCATGGATCTAAACAAACCTAATATTTTTTGTGAATAAAATTTTAGTAGTACACAGCTGTGCCTACACCTTTTCTGACTATTTTCATGCTATAATGCCAAAGAATAGTAGTAAGAACACAAAACATATGGCCTGACTCATTGGCATAACTTGCCTGTGGCTAAGAGAGTCTTCTGCATGTCATATCGGTGAGTGGTGTCTGGAGTCTTAAAAGCTAGCAAGCTGCCATCTGAAGTGCCCCATATGATCCCAACTCACTTGGAATAGATGACGGCCAAGAACAGCAAACACCCAATCAAAAAAGAGCTCACCAGACAGAAGGACCTATGTGAATGAGTGACTGTGTCAACATGGGACAAGAAGTAATAGATGGTGCCCAGCCACCACCCAGGACAGCCATGAGAGTGCACACAACATTGAGCTCCCGTGGCAACACAAGAAAAAGAGTAGTGCAGCTCAAGAACTCTACTAAAAGACCACAACTGATGGTCGGACAGCCTGGGCGATCTCCTGGGAACGTGGACCCTAAACCTGCTGCTGCCCTGCCCAGAAAACAGTACTGAGGTCAACTCTTTGGACAAAAATAAACTGGACTCGGGGACACAGTGTGACCGTATGGTTTGTGTACTTTATGATTCTATGCATTTATAGGATGCTGTTCTACTGGTCTCTTTCTAGATGAGGGAGAAAAGGGTAGAGATGAGGAGGCAGGAGATTGTTAGGAGAGTATGGCAAGTATAGAGTGAAAAGAAAGAATGTGCTGTCGCTGGGCAAGGTGGGCCGAGGGAGTTACAGAAAGGTAGGCATGCAAAATTGATCTGGACTGTATACTTTCTCTTAATCACAATAAAAAATAATAGTAATAATAAAAACATATGTCCTGAGAAACAAGTGTATTTGCTAACTGGGCATTTACAGATAAAGATTTGCTGATCCCTGCTGCAGATCAGCGAAAGATACATTTTGTGTATGTAATAACATAAAGTAATAAGGTAAAGTTATCTAGAATATCAGAGAGTATTGTTTGAAGGGCCCATTTAGGAAAAAGTCATGTTAGCTCTTCAGAAATAAAACTCCTGGATATTTCCCCTCATTTTAAAAGTAAACCAACTCAAATTCTTAAAATAAAACTGAAAATCTTCAGCTATTATTAACGTTCATAAATTAAGAAAAGTAAAATATATCAATAAGAAAAAAGGAATTTTTCATTCTTAATGAAATTACATCTTTTAGAAAAGTAATACATGCAAGGATGTAAAGATGTTGTGCTACCTTATAAGTAATATAGGCAAAAAATCCACATCTGCCTCACTCGTGGTTTCTAGCGAAGTGGTCCTTACTGATTGAATGGACAGATATATGACTAGAGAAGATATTTAAATACAAGTAATTACTATATAAAATAAATATTATCTATGGCAAATATTCAATGAAATGGGTATTTTTCTAAGATAGCATAAAGTAACATTCTGATTCAAGGGCAAAAATTCAAGCAATTCTGGATAGCATGTGTGATGTTCTTAAAGTATTATATCAAAAGAAGGGTTCTGCAAAGGGTGTCTTTGATAGGTATTTAATGAATGTTAAGAAGAATGTAATTCCCATACTCTTTCACCTATTTCAGAGCTAGGAAAAGGTGAATTGTTAAGTATAACTCAACTGACATCATAATATTGAGGCAGCTCATTGGTGAAGAATGAGTGAAAAACACAAAAGACATAATCATAGCTGACCTAGGAGAGACTACTGCAAAAGAAACAATCATCACTTAGTCTAGAAATGTAAATAATAACTTAATATTAGAAAATGCAAACATTTAATCTTAAAACCAGTAAAGGGGAGATAGGACTCACAAAAAAGTACAGCAAAAGACCAAAAAGCCATTTGGTGAAACCATTCATCCTGATAAATGTATTTTATAAATGAGAATATTTGCATGGTAATTGTTATGAATATTTTTTCCCAATGCAAACTATTCTGATCACTACTGTAAATACGGTATCAAGCACACCGTTTAAAAATTGATTGATAGAAAATAAATTTTCACTAAATGAATGGAAAATAAATAGAAAGATAAAGTCAACAAAAATAAGACCTTCTCATTAAAAATTAGCAACAAAAAATGTTTCTCCAGATTTCTGCAATTATTTAATATTTTCCTAGATGTTTTAGCTAATTTAACATGGAAAATTAAATAAGAGCTGTAACTATAAAAAGAAGATAGGAGTTTTATTTTTACAAAACTCATTGCAAACTAGAAATTTTCGTAGAATCAACCTACGGAAATTTAAGCAGATGACCAAAATGTTCGTGATGATTATATACATGCTTGTGTAAACATATACTCTAATGCACACCTTAGAACTCAGACATGAAGTCAATCAACTCATCTTTATGGGGATGCATGAAAAGAGTTACAGAAATGGAGCAGTATGTTATTTTTATATCACTCATAACACTTTGTTTTCAGTACTGTAGAGATGTGACTTATTCCCAAATGAATTAATAGATACATACAATCTCAGTAAAAACATCTTAAGTGTTGTATTCAGAAAAAAAAAAAAAAAAGTAGGGTCAAGATTTATTTGAAACAGAAGTAATAAAGGAAAAGCACAAGGCAATATTTTAAGATGTGTCACATTTAGCCCTAACAGTAAAAAAGCATAAAAAACAAATCATATTTCAAAGCTATAAAGACATTAAAAACTAAGCAGACACTGGATCAGCGCTGATTCTGGTGAAGGGTCCGACGGTACGCGGTGCCGGGGAGACCAGCACAAGCTGTGCAGGGCAGGGCACGGGAGCGCCACAGTCACTTCGAAACGCTCCGAGGGACTCGACTGCTAGACTGAGCGCTGTGGGGACTGTGATCCCAGGAAACAACTAGCTCAAGTGACCTAACACGGTTTATAAACAAAATGGTCAACGTTCTCCCTTGGCAGTGATGACCAAAACTCCCAAAGCCAAATCCAGTGTCATCGAGTCTGTTCTGACTCACAGCAACCCTACAAAACAGAGTAGAACTGCTCCATCGTTTCCAAGGAGGGACTGGCGGATTCGAACTGCCAAAATTTTGGGTTAGCAGATGTAACACTTCGACCACTGTGCCGCCATGGCTTCCAGTAGTAGTGACTGGAATCTGAAAGGCCTGTAAATAGCCATCTAGGATACTCAACTGGATTCACTCCTTTGGGAAAAAGGAAGAGTGAAGTAAACTAAAGACACAAGGAAAAGGTTAGTCCAAAGGACTAAGGAATCATGTCTACTGTGGAATCTACCAGGCCGACTCCAGTGTAACTAGATGGTGCCCGGCTACCCCCGTGGACCACACGGATCACAACAGAGGGTCTCTGAAGGAGCTGGAGAAAACTGTACAACAATATTCTCATGTAGCAAGAAAGATCAGACTAGCTGGCCTGACAGAGGCTAAAGAAGCCCTGAGAATATGGCCCCTGGATACCCTTTGAGTTCAGTAATGAAGTCATTCTTGAGGTTCACCCTTCAGTCGAAGACTGAAGAGGCTCATAAAACAAAACGAGACTAACAGGATACCCAGTCCAGGGACAAGAATTAGAAGGCAGAAGAGGACAGGGCAGCTGGCAACAGGGAACTCACGTGAGAAGGGAGAGTGTACACCTATTATTCAGTGCCATAAAACAATACTTGCACTAACTGGTTAATGAGAGACTAATTGGTTCGGTAAACCTTTATCTAAAGTACAGTAGAAAGAAATAAAAGACATATATATATAGTTATGATGCAAATGAATCCATGAGGAGACTAGTAAACACAAAAAGGACTTGAATATATGGATATGTTGCACTGTTTAGTAAATTATGCTAACCAAAATCAAACCCACTGGCTTTGAGTTAGTTCCAACTTGTAGTAAACCCATAGGACAGAGGAGAACTGCTCCATAGCGTTTCCAAGGAGTGCCTGCTGGATTCAAACTGCCAAACTTTTGGTTAGGAGACTTAACACTTAACCACTACCCCACCTAGAAAATTAGAATTCTTTAGTGGGGAAAAATATTTTTGTTTCTTCCACATGGTCTGCTAAGGCATGTTTTAAATACTTCAAGGAAGTTTTCATGAAAACAAACTATAAGAGAAATGATTAAGACATGAGAAATATTTACTGATACCCAGGAGGGGTAACTCTTTCTACAAATAAAAGCAATATAAGCAAAACATAATAAAACCTGTTATTAATGGTAATAGTATACGCTACCTCTTAAGAAATTTTGATAACACAAAATATAAGCACTCCAGAAAATAAGTCTACTGCATTCAACTCAAAGATATAAAAATTTAACACTAATAATAGAACATTTCAACATATTTAAAGAAGCTGTTGGTATACATGTGGAGAAATGAAACTTATAAAATGCATGTAGTCCCCTAATTTGATATTGAGTTAAGAAAGTGAAATATTTCGAGTCATTGTGTATATTTCTTTACAAATAAATGTAGCGGAGTAAGAAGGTGTTTTAAAGAATATTTGTAATGGTCACCTGAAGCGTCATAATGCCCACCAAGAAAGGAAGACGTAAGGAAATTCTGACCTACCTTAAGCAAAAAAAAATTTAAAAATTATGTTTTAAAAATAGACTCCATTGCATAATGTAAACTTTCAAGTTGGAGCATAGAAATTTGCATACATTGTTTTCAATATCAAATTAATTTTTAAGCCCATACACCCACATTCACACATACATACCTGGGTGTATGATAAAAGTGAATTTATTGAAATTTTCCTAGGATTATCTCTACATACTGAGTTTTTCTTGCTGTTTTATCTTCATATATAACCTCACTTTTTAAAAAAAACATTTTCTAAAGAAACAATCATTGTCTTTGTAAATCGCCATGAGCCGGATCCGACTCAACAGCACTTGGCTGGCAATCAGAAAATAGCCGAAATTATAAACAAAATGCACTAGATTAACACACAAAAGTCCTCTTGTTCATGCTGTAGAGTAACTTGTATCTCTCCTGTTGTTTAGTACCAGCCACTAAGTCACTGCGATTGAGTGGTTTCTGACTCACACTGATCCTTGGAGTGCCTGGGGGATTTGAACCTTTGGCTAGCAGACATAGCACTTAACCAGTACGCCACCAAGGTTTCCTGTTTCGTACCAGTTCAACAGTGTACAATTGAAATACTCTGTTACCCTCGCATAAGAAAAAAGTATATTTGCTCAGGTAATTAACTACTTTGTTCCAGTAAACTTTCAGGAACAGTTGTAATGAGGAAGAGAATAGATGCTATCTTTTTCTAGCCTCAAGATTTTGTCAGTCGACTTGATGGCACTTGGCTTGGCTTTGGCATGTGTGGTTGGAGAACTGTATACATCTTCAAAAGAAAGATACAATGCCAAAATTAAAGGAGGGAAAGGTTGGAATGTTAATGTAAAATCATACTTTCTTCTCCAGTCATTTGAGAAAAGAAAACAAAGGAGAACATGTGCTGTTTGTGGTACTTTTTAATTTCATTATTTCATTTTATTTTTTCTTATCTTTCAAAAGATTGAAATCTAAGTAGTGTTTCTCAATAATAATAATATAAAATAAAGAAATTCTGGACATGCTGAAAGAAGATAGAGGAGAATAACAACCCGGCAACTAAGGAGGAAAAGAGATTGAGAACAGACATGTCTGGTCACATGGGTTCATAGTCACTTTTATTTCCTGCGGGTCAGAAATTAAAAGAAGGATGGCTACCATCAAACTGTTCTCCTTAACAAGATGAGGGATAGTTAGATCTCAGGGTGTCAGGGCCCTTAGTGTTGACACCGATTCACCACAGACAAGGCTGAGGTGTTTACTGTAATGCAGCCAAGAGTCAAAGAAGTGAGCAGAACAATCTGAGTTGCGGAGACCTATGGCATTGCAACTTGATCGTGGTGTCCCTAGAAGTGAAATAGATACGAGTCCTGCAAAAGTCTCATGATCTATATAAAAAGAAGAGTTCTAGGTCAAGTGAAATAGAAGTCTAACTTGAAACATTAAAACTGAGCCACCGTCCCAAAATCAATGCCTAGATTTGAGTTAAGTTAAATCAATACAGCTGACATCAAGTCAATTCCTACTCATGACAACCCTACAGGACAGAGTGGTCCTGACCAACCAGATTTCTAAGGAGTAACAGGTGGCTTCTAAGTGCTAAATTTGGGGTTAGCAGCCTAGCTCTTAACTCTCTTGCCATGAGGGCTCCCCAAAACCCTTCCACAGGAGAGAAGCCTGCTCTACTGCCCAGAACTATTACTGTTAATGCTTCTCCCTGACTTCTGCCAGAGCCGCTATGTATGGTGAAAGCGAAATAGCCCAACTTTGGGAGGTTTCCAGCTATGAACTAATTCCCAGAAACCCAGAATATTACTGTGTTTCCACCAGTCAGAGTAGGGGTTTATGGTGGTGGAGTGATCAATACAGTTTCAGCTGTGGTCCCGCTCACAGTGGGTCTAGTGAGCCTCTTAATCCATCCTGCTGCTGCCTTTCCAGTTCTGGAAGGCATAAGTAAATGTACTTAGCAGCTGGCAGGATACCCACACTGGAACAAATTTGTCTTCTCTATCCAAGATAATGTTTGACTTCTACCCTTTTGTCTCTTTTTGTAAAGGGCCTGTGCTATTGGTGACGTCTGTATTACGTAAAACATAGTGCTGTCTGAGGGTATCCTTTGAGAGACTTAAAAATAATTTTATTTCACTTTAAAATATAGTTATGGAGATACAAATAGAAATGATGCCAGGTAACTCTGTAAGAATAAGAGCTCAGATTATACTCAGCCAAAATACTTACTCTATACATCAAAGCTTTAAATGTATCTTTCTTATTTATAGATGGTATGAAACAGTGAATTATTAGGTCTTCTTAAAGTCACATAACTTCTTAATTCAGAAAGGATACTCCACAAATTTTTTAAAAAATATTGCTTGTGATGCATTAACTCTTTGGAGGAATTAAAAATACTTCCATTTGTTAAGGGAAAAATAACATCTGAAGGACGGCACTTGGTAAGACTGGAAATTTCTAAATTGGTTTTCTAGCCCTTTTCTTCTTTAGTGTTGGTGCCAATAAAACTATTATAAATGCTGCTTTCCTTGAAAGGTGAATAAATTGTTCAGCCAAAGGAGTGTTTTACATAACCAGGGGTGCTATTTAAAAATTAGTGTGTCTTGTACCCAAACTAAATTATAATCCAGGCAAGGGAATAAAAGGTCAGGTTTGTCATTCGCTTTAGTAAAAATGCTGCCATAATTCCTGTTTCTATACCAGCAGATATTATAGCTATCACTATAACTAGTAATAACAGTGAGAATCATACAGCCACATTGTATTTTGCAATTTTTCAGTAGACACAGGGCTTATGGTTAATAATCACTCGTGTAAATACAATGAAGATTTTTATGGAGGAGTACAGCGTGGTCTTCAAATAATAGCTCATTAATCTGGCTTGGCTGGCTAATCATTTCAACAAGTTAGTTGGAAATTTGTTTCCCCAGCTCAATAGATGGAAAAAAATGTCTCACAGTAAGGTCAGAAATATATTTACTTGTCCAATATTGCAGAAGCAAAGTCACTCTGCTTCACCTCTCAGAGACCTATTTTTCACCCCTTGATCTACCCACTGGACCAATGTAATACTGGTCCAGGGTGCAGTTTGGCCACCAACCTAAAGTACTTTAAGGCTGACTTTTCTTCTATTATTTTTATAGAACTATAAACACAAAAAAGAAAATGTCAATTTTTCATCTATGATGGCCATACTAAAAATAACTCAGAAGTAAGTCATTTATTCTTACTGTTCTTGGTGTGTCTGCAAGAGACAACTGACGGTAACGGAGTCAACTTACAACTTTCGAGTATCGGAGCGCTTAACAGTGAAATGTGTTTATGATCAAATTTATACTGTAACCAACAAGCAATATTTTTAGGTCTTCACTTAAACTTAAATCTAGGAGTCAGTTAAAGAGATCAGCTTCAAAAACAATCTCTACCATGTCAAATATCAGCTCTTTAGAAACACAGGAAAGAGCCAATCTGTCAATAAAGAGGATTTGAGGGAAGAGGAAGAAACTGAAAAAGCAAGCCTAAAATGTCTACCCCAAACTGCCTCTTGTTTGTTTGAATAACATCAGTGTCATTTGAATGCATTACCTGATGATGTTTTGTCTTAGAGGGGAAAGTGAAACAAGTTTTAATCCCTTTAAAATGAAAATGTGCAGCAAATAGGAGCTATGTAGCATCACTTTTCCAGAATAAAACAACAAGCATTTGCCATTTTTCCTCTATAGCATATGCTGTTACAAAATCAGCATCTACGTAGTTCAGCTCTTGAAAAAATACCCCAAAGAGTTTCAGTCACTAAGCATATATTCCAGTTTGAAAGTATACCATTTTGCTAACAAAAGATGATTTTTAAATTCTGTAAAACCACTCCTCTACATTCCTCTTAACTTGCCCTCTTTTAAACACTCAAGATTATCATAAAAATTAATGCACTGCCTTTAGTTTTTATTCAGTGAGTTTCGAGAATTCCAATCATAGATGTTTTAAGATTGTAGTTATGCTTGAACTTACTATTTTCTTTCAAATCTAAGTGATTGAAAAGCATTTACTGTACCTTAATATCTTTCACTATAAGAATTTACATTAAAAAATAAAACAATAAAAAGTGCCCTTTCTCTTAGACGCAGTGATTTCACCTTTCCCCCTAATTCTGAAGTGTGAGAATTCAGGAAGTGTGGAAGGGACTGGGATAAAGGACAGACAGTGGCACAGACATGCTGAAAGTAAAAAACAAAACACCATGGCAATGACAGAGAAATGAAATCATTTTAATGTATTGATAATCATTTTTTGAAAACTATCCCCCCATCTCCTCTGAGGCAACTCATATAAATTGGAGAAATTTATCCAACAATATATTACTCCACTGTCTGTGTACAACATACCTTTCACTATTTTAGAAATATTTATGTGATATAAGAATATTTAATTTTACATGGAATCTTAAAACAATAATTTCAAAGTTTAATATTTATGTTTGAGGATAGTGTTTATATGATATTAAAATAATAGACTATTTACTTTTAATGTATAAATCATTAATAAATGTAGTAATCTTTATGTATATATGTATCAACTTATTTGATATCTAGTATCAACCTGTTTGGGTGTTTGCTTCTTTGTTTTCAGACAGATTTCTTCATAATGTTCGAATAAGATTTTTCTGATATTTTTGTAATATGACCAGCTTTCTAAACTGATGTATATAAGCCTTGGTGTCATTTGATCCCCAAATATATGGTAACAAATATTATAATATATAAGATCTGATTTGAAGTCAAAGGTCTTACTTTAAAGGAATTATTCCCTATAATGAACGTATTTAGAACTTAATTTTTCTTGACAGTGAAAGCTTTCCTTTTCAACTCTTTAGTAAAATTCTTTGCACATAGCTAGTAGTTTAAGACATAAAGCCAAACCAATTGCAACTGAGTACATTCTGACTCATAGTGACCCAATAGGGCAGAGTAGAACTGCCCCATAGAGTTTCCAATGAGTGCCTGGTGAATTCAAATGCCAGCCTACTGTTTGGCAGACATTACACTTAACCACTATGTCACCAGACTTTCTCCTAGCAAGTTAAGTGGTTGTTTATTTTTTAAAAAAATGGTTTTTACATCATATGAAATACTGTAATTTTTCTCAATCTTTCTTAGCTTATACTTAAAATTTTAACAGTTTATAGAGTGCACAAGAAAAATAACCTTGTAGTTTCTCTTTCCTATGTAAGAATCTTGAGACTTGATTAAACTAACTCAGTGAATGATGGTTCTTCTGATACTGGAAAAAGCAATTTTAATTTTTAAGACACATTCAATATCATGTCCACACTTCTCACTGGGGCCAGAAACACAGAGTAGTAGTTTTTCAGATCTGCCAGTGTCTACTGAGATACAGCTGGCGCTCTTTCACACTGATGAAGAGAATCAGGAAAGTTAAGACATGGGAAAATTCAGAGGAGTCACCAAGTCCCCAGTACATCCTAAAGCTGAACACTGTCAGTGCAATGCCTGAGAAGAACTTGGGTGATTAGTTTTCACTGCGTGTAGAAAGGTCTCAAGAAGAAAAAAAACCTTGTATCATGTGAACATTATTAGAACATATTCAAATCTGCATTCTTAAAACCGCAGCCAGATTGTTCAGCTTGGGGACTTGGACAACAACCTGTTGCTAACACCTGGTTCCTGAGATGCTAATATCAGCTAATTCTAGAAGAAGGGGATGAATCATTTATCTTCAGTGTAAAATCTTCTAAATTACTCATCTTCATCTTTTTCACCATTGTAAACGCTTATGAAAACTTTATACACAAATAGATATTAAGGGATTCTAACAGAGAAAACTAATTTTTTTTTAAAAAAAAGCAGTTTTATTTTTAAAAGCTTTCAAAATAGCCAGTTACTTGCCTTAATTGAAAAGATGTACGTATTTGTATGTGTGTCCATGTGTCTATTGGCACTTGGCTGGCTGGCCACGTGTCTATGCATGTGGTACAGCTCTTCAAGAATAAAGAGACCTTACAGGTGTTGGCCTAAGCATCTCAAGTCTTACTAACTCAAGAAGCTCTTTCTTTTCTCTTTGCCAGGGAATACAGATTACTCAGGGTTGTTGGTTTTGCATCCACAGTTCATTTTGCTCTCTGGGTACTGTGCACTGCAGGACTGGCCACAGAAATTTTATGAAGTTTGCCGGTTAAAGAAGACTCTGAGTTAGGAAATACAGTGCTCGATGAATGTCCTTATTTGAGTGACAGGTCACAAGAATATGAATTCACACCTGAGTCACACCCAAAATGCCAACACGTAGTATAGGTACAACTTGACAAAATTAACTTCTTTCTAAAAAAAAATTGACAATGTAGACGATAAGTTACTGATAACTTTTATAGAAGATGTAGCATTATTCTTCTTATAAGAAGTTTAGGTCTGACTAAAAATCCGGATAATTATAATTCAAGATTTTTTTTCACTAGTATTTCAAGTGATAAAGTGAAAATAATATTTGGACATAAATTTTGATGAAAAAAGTATTCTCTGTCATTCTGCATACAAGTAAGTAGTCCTAGACTTATGCTCGAGTGATGACCAACTGCTCTTACAATTTTTTTTATACATTTCATTGGTAATAATATGTACCACACACAGCATTGAAGCTCTCATCCTCAGATGTTCATTCACACACATTTAATGTTACAATTTGCTGTTCAAAACACTGTCTTGCAGTAGGCTTTGGCAATAGTTATACAGACTGCCAAAACAAAAAAAATGAGGTATTGGTCTTCTAGCTGAACCAGCTCACAAGTCTTCGGAATGAAGGCCCATCATAAGTTGGGGAACTCTATATAGAAACACTCACACGCAAACACACAACTACAAAAACTCAAAAGGGCTATGCAAACATACAAACTATGTACTTAAATTATAGCCATTTAACATAACACAACATTTGTTATCAGTCACCCAAATAGAGTTTATGTTCCTGTAACGACAGTGAAGCTCGGTGATGGTGGACCTATTTGGCTTATAATCCACTTGGAGTATATCTTGAAATTCATTCAGTACACTCTAAATGCAAGTTTCTAAAGTCTAGAAAGGTGTTAGAAATCCCTCTGAAATGAACTGGGCCTAAAATATTCCAATAAATTTAAATATAGACTGTAGTAAGTGGTCTATAATATCTATCATACAAATTGATAATTTTACTTGATTTTCCAAATGTAACCAAAATGTCAAATGCTTGGTAAGTATAGAGCTGTAATAACATGTAAACTGCCACCAGCCACATCCCTAACAGTGGCACTATTAGCGTTACGGGATCACTTAAGTTTATACTTTAATTACTTTAAAACATTCTGGGTGGAGCAATTCTCTTTTTAAAGGTCTTACTAATTTCTTCCTTTTTAAAAATTAAAAGCGAATGTTCTCTTGTACCATATTCACAATGACTACTTTCATCAAGGTCTACAAGTATTAGATATTCAAAATTTTGTTCAGTATATTTATTTTAAGTAGAAATTTGGAATGCAGAGCAAAGTAGCATTACAATCCATGCATTTTTAATGAAATAATCTTATGCAAAGTTTCACAAGCTATTTTTGTAAGTAAGTATTTGCAATTCTATTTTTATTAACATCTCATTCAGTTTTAGGTAAGGTCCCATTCCTTTTAATTTAAATACTCTTTTCTGAGTACATGTTGAAGAGAGACAAATTAAATCACCCCGTTCAACCAAAATAAGATGTTCCAGATGTATGCACCTCTTATACGTGTGTCGTTTATTATATGTATTATTCACAATGACCTATTTGATTCCTCTTTTGTAACTGTGGGAAAATTTTACTACCTAAAATGTTATACTAATATTCTCCCTTACCAGCCTGGTATGCACACATAAACTTTTCAAAATTAAAACCTGCAAAATATACAGCCAAGTTATTTGATTTGAAAACGTCATGCTCTATTTGGGAGGGCTGCTGGGAGACTGCTTCAGAGTTCGTCTGTTGACCAAAATTCTGAAGTTCAAATCTCCTAGATGTTCCTTGGAAATGTTACGGAGTAGCGTGTGTGGTGGCTTACAGAAATTTTAATGTTTTGATTTTTTTCTTAAAATTACAGACAAAATATGTATTTAGGTCACGATAGTTATATACAAGGAAACCTTGGTGGTGTAGTTCAGCAACAGGTATGCTAACCAAAAGGTAAGCAGTTGATATCTGCCAGGTGCTCCTCAGAAACTCTGTGGAGCAGTTCTACTCCATCCTATAGAGTCGCTAGGAGTCAGGAGCAACTCAGTGGCAGTGTTTTTTTGTTTGTTTTGTGACACAGTGGCTTTGAGTTCAGCTATTAGTAAAAAGGTCAACATTTCAAATCCACCAGTCATATTTTGGAAACCCTTTGGGACAGGTCTACTCTGTCCTATATGGTCACTATGAGTTAGAATTGTCTCAGTGACTATGGGTTTGGTGTTTGGAGCATTAATTAACTGTAATCCTACTTAGAAATATAAGTTTTCAGTTTATGGCAATTTTCTTTCTCTTTAAGGCACTATCAAACTAGTTTCTTGTGCTAAGTTTTCTAGTGAAATACTTATGGCTTTCTAAGATAGATTTGGTATTTTAGCAAAAACCAAAAAGAATCAACACACAAAAAATTTGGCACACAAATTTTATCAGACTGCTATTAACAATTCTCCTTTCTTATTTTCTAAACTATTGAGAAAGAAGAAATATGAAAACAACACCGGACTAAAAGCATACCTCAGACAAGTCACTCCATTCACTTGGTTTCCGTAGGGGAGACCTGTTCTCTGAGACACTAGTTCTCGACAAGAAACATTTTGCCCCGTTCATACAGAAGCATGTGGGACTTACAGGTTTTAGAACAATTATAATTATTTGTTAATCTTCATTTCCCACATCCACTGAAAATTATAATGCAACAAATATTCTGCAAAAGGGGTAGGTAGGAAGGGGTCGTCAATGTTTGTTTTTGTGCGTTTGTGGTGGCTCGAATTAAGTGAGCATTCATGCAAATGAGGCTTATCACACCCTCTCACCCTCTCGAGTGGCGTTCATGATCTTAACTTTGAACTGTACCACGTCATGTCCCTCTTCAGAGGGCACTGTTTGATCTGCCTCTCTAGGACTACTTTTTTGATTCAACAGTCTTGTCACATTTTTTAAATGGTTTTTGTTTTTGGTTGTTTTTGTATCTTATCTATACTGTCTTTCGTAACAATGCAACTGTACTTTTAGGGTTTTTACCTCCACTTTATGTAACAGAGACAGTATTAACATTTGCATGTTTTCACACTCTAGCTATAGTCTTTATTTGACTCCTTTTTTTTTTTTTTTTAAACAAATTATCTAAGGAATTTAAGATTTCCAAACATGTGTCTTTGGAGTGACTGCTCTAACTTGGTTCATCTTTCAGAATCTGACTCTTCCTTCTTCATGAGTGTCATTAACACAGACAGCTACATGGAAACCCTGGTCTCACAGTGGCTAAATGCTACAGCTGCTGACTAAAAGATCAGCAGTTCAAATCCTTCAGGCACTCCCTGTAACACCATGGGGCAACTCCACCCGGTTCTACAGGGACTCTGTAACTCAGGATCAGCTCTACGGCAGCAAGTTTACCTGACTCCAAAAGCCAAGAGTAAGGATTGATTGCATCCAGAATCCCCATTTCTTTTAAGCTGCTTGTTTCTAAGAGCATCGGAAAATAGAGAACTCTAAATAAAATAGGACAAACTTGTTTTACTAATGTTCACACACACTTATAGAGTGAAAAGTGGTCTTGCTGCTCTAGAGAGCTCGGCCTAAGATAAAAGGCAATAAAAACATCAAACTTGATTAGACTTTTATAGAAAACCATTTTATTCTTTTTCACGTTGAAGGGCAAGTGCTTATACAGTTTCTTTTCAGGATATACTTTTCTGGAATTTTTTTTTTCTATTTTCAGTCACACAAAAAGGAGAAATAAGCACTGAGAACAATTCGATAGACCAAATTGTGCGGAGTTGAAGATTACTTCTAATTCAGTGATTTGCCTCTAAATATTTTTGTTAGCATCTGCCTTGAGATCTGTGAAAAGATCTGAATATAGACTGTTAAAAGTAAATTATGTTTTCCAACTGTTACCACCAGTAGTAAAAAGGGCATAGTTTTCACTCATTAAAACTCTTTTGAAAAAAGTATTTACTAAAATCAGACACTACGGCAATATGTTGCCAGAACTTCATCTTTCTCCACCAGCTCATTCCAGCAACAAGGTCTCAGCAGGCACCATCTCTGTACACTTCAATCAAAGTTACCGAGGAAAGAGAAACTTACATCAGTATTACTTATTGATGGATTTGGAATCTCCGACTGTATTTTTCTATGCATTGACAGTTCTTATAAGGAATCTTTAAAATTGAAGAATCAGAAACTGGGGCCAAACTTAGTCTCATGAAAATGATAAGAATATGTAACAGCTGAACTTAACGGTTACAGGTAAGGAAACCACCTGGAACTTGTTTTATTCACAAAAACTTGCATCACTTAGTGTTTTTTTATAACTTTGATGACAGTACACAGGGTTTCTTCTGGAGATAACAGCAACACCAACAGTCTCTCTCACACTTGCCATTGTGTTCTTGCTAATCATTCACAACACTGTGACCTAGTTTTACGACCAGTGACCAAGCCGAAACAGGGACTTGAAGTATCCTTCTGATTACATACAAATAGCTCGCACTTAAAAAAACCTTGGAAAAGTTGGCTATATCCCATTATTAACAGAAAGAAAAGAAAAATGTAGAAAGAAAGATGGATGGAGAAGGAAGGAAGGAAGGAAAAGAGGGAGGAAGGGAGGAAGGAAAGGAGAGGCATTTTAAAAGCCTGCTACAACGACACAGTAGGCCTCTGACATTCTCTACGCTGGTAGGACACCTGAATGGCAAATAACACTGACATGGTTATCCCTGCACAGATCCCTGTTGCATACTTTAATCAAAACTAACAAATTTACAACAAAATCAACCCTTGAATAACTTGCTCTTTGGTTTAAATCTTCATTGTCTCCCAGAATTTTGGTAAATTCACTTTCTTTTAAGTAAACTTGCCGCTCCTCCTTTACTCCATTACAACTCCAAATAACAAGTGCCAGAGATAGATTTCAGAATGCAAAGAGTTGTGTTTGTGTGCATGTGTTGGCAAGTCCAACCTCTGTATACAAATTGCTAAAAAACAGATGGGTTAACATAATGCTTTATTCCAGCTGAATCTCATCCTTAAATGAACTTCCTTCAAGTTATCACCATTAAAAAAAGAAGAAGAAAAATAAAACAAAAAGAAACCAAAAACCAAAAAAACCCAAAGCCAGTCAATTTCCTGGTGATCGTAATTCAATTAGGTAACCCTTTCACACTGAGTAAAACCCAAAGCCAAGGGCTCAGGCCTCTTTCTAGCGACCAGAAACCTTTCTAGAGCGTCAAACATTTACCTCTCCTTCCCCGCAGTAGAAACGCTTTTAGGAGGGTCATGGTTCATACCTCACATTCCCTGGAGCCAGAGATGGTGTACGTGCAGGGGCCAGATCCGTTAACTGATATATCCACGGTCTCAGAGTTTGTAGGCTTGTAGTCCACGTAATACTCCTGCAAAGGGGAGTTCATTTGTCTTTCCGACTCTCGGGCCTTTTTCCGTCGTCTCTTCATGAGAGAGTGTTGCTGAAGTTGTTTCATGCTGGCGGGGTAGCGTTTCCAAGACACGTAGATCACCAAGAGGATCATGGCCACGGACAGAAAGAGGGCCACACTGCCCGCAATGATTTTGTGAAACGATACATGCTCGTACTCTTGTTCTGTGCCCGGCATCGGGAACCCCGGGGAAGGGCTTGGTGTGTTGAGGGGGCCTTGAGTGGCGTCAGACTTGGGGATGGTAGGTTTAGGGACAATCACAGGCTTCTGGGGAGTTTGGGGCACCAGGTGCGATCTCTCCGTGTTGACCACCTGACCTTCCGAACAGATGTTATAGGCTTCCACGGCATCGCTCACCTTTTCACCCTGGATATGCTTAGGTCCTGCACAGATCATGGTGCTCTCCTTGGTGCCTTTGAAATTCTTAAGCCAGTAAAACAGGGGACAGATGCTCCGAGTGCATTCCCACATATTTCCAGACAAAGTGATGGATATTAACGATATCCAGGCATTGACAGTTTCCTGTGAGATGTTGGTGAGCTTATTGGAATCCAGATTCAATTTCTGCAAATTGGGCAGACATTTAAACGTGCCTGGCTCAATCCCTTGAATGTCATTCCCTGATAAATCCAAGTTATGCAAGGAACTCCAGGTCCATGTCAAACCTTGGCTGATAGAGCGAATCCTGTTCCACTGCAGGTAGATAGAGCGGAGGTTGAACAGACGTGGAAAATGAGCAAAGTTGATCTTGGAAAATTGATTGTGCTCCAGATGGAGCTCCTTTAGCTTTAACAGGCCGGCAAAGGCGTTTCTGGACAAGCTTCGCAGCCGATTGTAACCCAAATCCAGAAAGTCTAGGTTTCGGCAGTCCTGAAAAACTCGGATGGGCACAGTCTTGAGTGAGTTAGACCGCAAGTGCAGAATGATGAGTTTCCGGAGACCTTTAAATTGTTCCGATTGTAAGGTCTGCAGTTTATTGTAGGACAGGTCCAGATTGCGGAGATTAGGAACTGGGTGAAAGGTTTTGTTGTGCAGATAGGTAATTTTGTTGGAGCTGAGAATTAATTCTTTCAGTCTCCGGATCCCTTGAAACGCATCTTCATCCACTGAGCTAATGTAATTATGGTCAAGATAAAGCCATATAAGCTGGTTAAGGCCGGCAAACTGATTGGGTTTGAGTTTCTGAATGCTGTTGAACCTTAAGGATAAGCCTTGCGACCCTCCGGAAATGTTCTCGGGGATATCTGTGAAAGCATGGGACTCACAGTACACAATCTTGCCATCGCATCTGCAGTTTTTGGGGCATGCTCTCTGAGCCCCCGTGAGCATAACCAGCAGCAGCGTGGGAATCAGCAACAGCAGCACACTCATGCCTCTGAGCTGCGTGATTAAGTGGAAACCTACAGTGTTAGAAAAAGAAGACAAACGCAGATTGTCAAACTGTGAAAACCAGCCACCGTCAGCTTGCTGCTCTCAGAGGCTTGGCCTCTAGCGTAGTCGTGGGACAGTGGATTGCAGACACCACGTAAACAACACGGCAAGCCTGGTTTTGTGTAGGGTGGCATGTTTGTAATACAGGCTTCTTTCTTTCTTCCTTGATTTTCAAATCATCACAGTACCACAGACCTAAGAGGAGCTTTCTGGAGTTTTAGGGGTTTGTATGTGTATCAGCACAGAGCAACGCAGAACGTTTCTTGGCACTTAAAGCTGACATTTTAATGACCACAAGATTTGTCTAGTCACTCTGTGGAACACCCGTACCCAAAGGAAGTGCACCGTGTCTTCTGTTAAGGGCTAAAATGTGATGTAGTGAAGCTGTGCCTGGTACATTTTTTTTTCTCAGTGGGACAAACAAGCTGTGATTAGCAAAGGAGCTTCAGTAAGCTGTCAACAAAATCCAAGTTTGACCTGTCTGAAATTGTACACTTAGTGAAGACTAAAATAACACTACATGGGCTCTAGCAAATGGTGTTGGGGCTGGAATAGCCGGCCACGGAGACACAGATGGAAGCCTGAAGAACAGGGTGAGGTATCTCCAATGTGGTAATAAGCATCTCTGCTCTCCCCACTCTGGAGCAGCGGCGTCCCGTGGCTCTGCTGTCAATGATACCCAAGCTGAGAGCCCCGGCTGCAGACAAGATGCTCTCCAAAAGGAAGGTGGTCCAGTGCTTCGTCAATATTTGCATTAAGATGCAAAACCACCTTTGCTGAGTTTTAGTTTCTATGATATTTTCCCAGGGTCCCTCCTGCCCGTGGAGGGCATAAACCAGGAGGGGGGCCGCAGGCTCCCCCCCCCCCCCCGCCCCTTGCCTACCGGCTTACGTTTCTCAGACTGGCTCTTTCCTCTCCTCTCTCCATTAACTTCAGAAAACCTGCAAAGTTGCAGTCTCCTGGAACTTAGGCTGTGTTTCCATGTTAAGGGACTTCTGATTTTTGTCAACAGTAGATATACTGTTTCTCAGCATTGAGGGGAAGAAAATAAACTATTCCATGCTGCGGTGTCTCTTTTCCTGAAATATTCCTATACTTAACCAAGTGGCAATGAGCCAAACCCCTAATGTTAAAAAAAAAAAAATCCTTTTACTTCCATTCAAACAGTTAAGTTGTATTTCTTCTCTTGCCCCTTTCCTTAAAAAAAAGAAAAAAAATAAACCCAGCTCTTGCTCTGTCCTCTTGCCAGCTAGAGACTCATTGAAATACATTCCAGCTCGCCCAGACAGGAGAAAGAGGGGAGAAAAATCCAGCCACACTTGAAAAAAAAAGCCTGGCAAATGACTGCTGGGAATTTGAAAGAATACAGCTCCAGAGATCAAACATGACCTATGCAACCCCCGATAAAGTAACAACCTCACCCCAACACACATGCAAGAAACTATTACCAGAAATACAAGCCTGAGTAATAGGACCAAGACAAGGAAGCTCACCCAATATTTATCTCCTTCTCAGTCCCCAAGCTGGGAGTACGCAGAAGGCAGAGACAGTCTCAAAGATCTTTCTCTCGAGTCTCTTTAACTCCATGTTACGCATTTAAGCATTTAAAAAAAAAAAAGGAAAATGATCTAAAAATATATTAGCAACTATAGTGAGCCGCCTGGCAAACTCAGAGACTGCTGTTTTTTTTTTATTTTTTTCCCCTGCCTGTTTTTCCGTCTTTTTCCCAGCGAATGCCACAGCTAGGGATAGGAAACTGAGCGGATCAGATTTACAAAGACAGGGACCACAAAAGTTCACTTACCCATCCTTTGTCATCCAAAACTGGTTTCCCCCTCTCTCAGCTTTCTTCTTATTTGGTGTCTGGTGCTGAAGCCGCTGCCGCCTTCATGTCACAGTGCGACTGTCATTCACACCGTCCTCATCCCGCATGGAAGCCCGCAGCTCCATACAAACTTCCCCGGAGAGCACAGGCAAAAAATATTTATAGATAGATAGATATTTAATCAAAAAAAAAATTGGCACCGGGTGGGATGGGGGGCAGGGAGAAAGAAGCTGTCGGGGGGAGTGGGGGAGGAGGGGGCTCTAGCCTCTGAAGACCATTGTGTAATTCACCAGAAACCCATCAGCAGCAACTGGCGATCTGTGGAGAAGGGCTACAGCCCATCTCGAAGGTAACCAACTTCTCCGAAAAGGAGAGAGAGAAAAATCTTCCGAATACCTGGCATTCCTTATTGTGCTGGCTTTTGCCATTCCCAGAGGAAGCAATTCATCGTCTGGATTTTGCGTTCTTGATTCCAGGAGGCCTCCTGAGCTGTAGGAGACCCCCGGTTAAAAGCTCTGCAGGCTAGGTTGGTCCATGGAGCTGGTCAGGTTGCAAGCGTTGGGTAGCTGCGCTGAGAGGCAGCCCTTGTCTAATTCAGGAGGCTTTCCAGAGACTGATGATGCTCAGAGCGCGTTGGTGCTCATGCTTGAGTTTGTGATACACTGAGTGCCCTCCGCTGGAGAAAACAGATTGCACATTAAAGAGGGGAACAAGTGAGCCTGTCAGTGGTGTGCAGCCTTCTCTCGCCCCGAAAGGGAAATTAAAGGCACAGGATCACTTTTTTCCCCCTCTCTAATAATATAAATTATTAAGGGTTTATGCCAAGAGATGCCTTTCCATCACAGCAAGTTCTGAGTAAACAACCTTTTCTCTAAACACTCTGCATGAGTAGTATTTTTTCCAAAGTTGCCTAAACTTGATTTTTTTTTTCTTTGCTGCAAACATCGCATGAAATTTATTTATTCATTTTAGCGCTAGATAGAATTGGAGCTTTATTTCTGGTGTATTGTTTCTCAGTAAACCACGTAATTATGAAAGCAGTCTTACCTAAGGCGGTGCGGGGGGATTGTGATTTAATCACTTTTAAAGATAATTCGATTTAAGGCATCTTTAAAGGTTTAAGGGAAAACCTTAGTGGTTACTGTTGAAGTGTTATAGCTGTGACCTCAAGGCTCTCTGTTCGAATCCATCAGGTGCTCTTTGGAAGTTCTATCCAGCAGTTCTACTTTGTCCTACAGGGTTATTAAGGGTCCAAAGTGGCTGGATGCCAACGGGTTTAAAAGTTTAAACCCTTAATTTTTAAATTTCCAACCTATGATAATAAATGAGGTGCTGCTAATTCACTCATTTTATTGAACAAGCTAGATCAGTGCTTTCTAAAAGTACATTTTAAATCTTAAAGCAAAGGTCTTCCATACTATCTTATCCAATTTGATGGTAAATAAATCAGATTAACAGCAGACTTCCAAATTGACAAGTATAATACTGTGACGTTACTTACAGTAGCCTTTACTTATAATGCCTAGCATTTCTCATGCAAATTACTTACTTAATTTGCAATATGAGAAAAATAAGAACACAAATTCTTAGAATATCACTTTGTTTCTCTGAAATTCATGGAATCCCTTAGGATGAGGGAGGATGAAGTGATAAAATACCTGAGTTTTGGTTTTTTTAAACTACACCCTTAACTTGAACTTGTAAATAACCTTGAAAAGAAATGATAATTTCACTCCTCACCTCCGTTTTGTTCCTAGTTTTTACTAGGATTTTTTTTAATCCTCTGGCAAATAGTAATTTTTGGAACCATCCAGGAAAATGAAGCAATAGGAACGTAGACATAGATTGCTGGGTAAGACTGTCAACCCAGTTTAGCAGATGTGGGAAGTTTCAACAAATTTTGCATCAGGCTCTGGGATAGCCATGGGTCACTGCAAATTAGTATTTTTAGAAAGAATGCTTGGTGTTAGATTATCTGTCCACTATTTATAATTAACGTGGTTTTACCATATGGAACAGAGCCCTCATGGTCCAGAGGTTAAGGGCTCATATGGCAACTGAAAGGTCAGTAGATCAAGTCCAATAGCTGCTCCTTGAAAACCCTGTAGGACAGTTCTACTATGTCCTATAGGGTCACTGTGAGTCAGAATCAACTCAGTGGCAACTTCCCCCCATGGAATGGAGTTTGGTGGTATAATGGTTACGTGCTTGGCTGTTAACCAAAAGGTTAGCTGTCTCAACCTATCTACCTCGTTGGAAACCTTATGGGGCAGTTCTACTCTGCTTTATATCGTCACTGTGAGTTGGGATTGACTCCGTGGCAATGGGTTTAACTATATATGGAAGGAGCCCTGGTGGCTGAGTGGTTAGATGTTAGGCTGCTAATCTAAAGGTCAGCAGTTCAAACCCACCAGCTGCTCCAAGGAAGAAAGATGTGGATGCCTATTCCTGTAAAGATTTACAGCCTTGGAAACCCTAGGGGGAAGTTCTCTTCTGTCCCTTAAGGTCACTGTCAGTTGGAATCAACTCTACAGCAATGGATTTGGTTGGCCTATGAAGCTCAGTTCTAGTCAGAAACCTGTGGGATCCCCATGAGTCAAAATTGACTGAACAGCAGTGGACTTGCCTTGCAGTGTCTGCTACATGAAGAATTCGACTCTATGTGTAATCTGACTCAGATTTTTGAGCAGGTGGTCACAGGCAAGGAGTTTATGGGTGGCACAAATAGTTAAACTAGAACTCAACTGAAAAGTTGACGAGTCAAGGCCACACAAAGGTGCCACTGAAGTAAGGTCTGGCAATCTGTTTCCCAAAGGTCACATGTGGCCTTGAAAACCATACTGAATGCAGTTCTGCTTCGTACGTTTGGGTTGCTACTGAGTAAACTCGATGAGCAAACTCAGTGACAACTGACAACAGTGTCCCAGGAAAATGTCCAATTCCCAAGATTTCCCGAATAACAGAAAGGTATAACAAGTCACCATATAGATCACTTGTGCATTAAGCAATACTTGATTTTCTGTTTTAGAAATAAGTGCCTTTGGCTTAAGGCTTAATTCGCACTAAAACGCAAATGTGCACTAAAAGAGACAATACTATTGTGGTTATGAAAAACAGTATAACTTTCTAAAGAAATAAATGGGCGTAAGCCATACATATCTAATTTGTTCATGACAGTATAGTTTATAGAAACATGAACCCCATGTAAGTATCCAGTGGAAACTGTGGCAGTGTAGTGCTTAAGTGCTGCGTCTGCTAAACAAAAGGCGTGGCCATTTGAATCCCTCAGGGACTCCTTAGAAAGTTTATGGGACAATTCCACTCGGTCCTATAGGGTCTCTACGAGTAAGAATCAACTTGACAGCAGTGGATTCACTTTTTGGTTTTGGCACTCTCCAGTGGTAGATTAATGAAGTAAACATTAATATATTCATAGACTATAACACATGATGTCATTACAGTAAGAAAGTTTGTATTTTCTGGTAAAAAAAAATGATGACCATAATGTATCAAGTAAATAAGATAGGTCAAAAGACACAGATACTAGAGAAGAAGGAGGAAAAGGAAGTTATCTATGGGCATATTTTTACCTGCGTGGGGCAAACAGTAGATGTTACCATCAGATGCTCCTGGGAGATGGATTTGAGTGGACTTAGTGACATGTTCTATGATTTGTTTTCTCTCTAGATTTTCTAGATTTTTAAATATAAGGAATATGTAATATGCATGTAAATAGATATGCTTGTTTTATACATATTTGTGTGTCTATGAGGATCAGCAATTAGGTTCGTGACCTCATCCTAGAAAAAGTGCTGAAAACCTCAGTGCTGAATGTCACTGCAGTGACCTTGGAAGGACCCTCTTTGGGGAGCTGTGTGTCAACGCCAGCGCCTAATTCACCCTTCTGAGGAATTTTGGAATGCTTTTTCTGGAATGGCCATCAGAGCTGTCATTGTCATACCCTTGATGTCCTGAATATCACCCAAACACCCTCCCTTAGACATTCCCTTTGGCTTCAGGGAAAGAAAACAGTTGTGGGGCCAGATCAGGTGAGTTGAGAGGGTGTTCCAATACAATTATTTGTTTACTGCCTCAAAACTCTCTCACCAACAGCTATACAACCAAGTTCACAAACTTGCTGCTGTGCCACCATGCACAAGAGCCATTCCAGAAAGAGTTCCAAAATTGTTTTGAAGGGTTGACTAGGTGCTGGCATTGATATATAGCTTCCCAAGAGGAGTACTTCAAAGGTGACCGTATGGGTACTCAGCAATGAGATCTGTACCATTTGGAATAAGTTTGCTGGCTTAATTGTCAGATATCTTATCTAATACATATGTGTATATATATATATATGCATATACATTGCTTTGCTTAACTAAAAGCTATGTGAACATCTTTTGACAGTAATCAATGATACTATCTGCATCTGTAAGGTGATGTAGTAACCAGTGACAACAAGTTTCCCTTGAAGTACCGATTCAATAGATGCTTCATTCCAAAGGAAGTAATGGACCGTATGTAAAATTTAAAAGACTGTTGTGAGAGAAACAAAATAAGGAAGAAAAAAAGAGGAAGGAAGAGGACGGGAGGGGCAGAGAATAAGGAAAGGAGGAAAGGAAGTAAAGCAGGAAGGGAGGCAGAGAGGAAGGAAGAGAGAAAGAGAGAGACAGAGAAGGAAAGAAAGGAGGAAAGAAGAAACCCACTGATAGGTTCCTTGAAGCCTACAAAAAGGTCAGGCGGGTTGACAGTGGCAGAAGCTGTACAGTTATCTTCAGGAAAACACCCTGGCATTACTGACCTCCTCCAACCCCCAAGAGAAGGGAGGGTCAAAGTGCCAGCTTAATTGTAGAGAAACACCCCAAACGACTCGGAGAGCTTGCTGAGTATTTGCAGCAATGCGCCAAGCATAGGAAAGGTGTCTGATTTCCATCTGGGAAATCTGGAGCCTAGGAGCTGGGTTAGTCAAAGCAAATGAAGTCAAGGTTCTGTTAGTTTTGCTCAGAGTTTGTATAAAAACAGCTGGGAGTACTTTCCAAGGAAAAGGAAAGGATTGACTACATGTGAGTCAGAGTCAGCTTAAAATTCCCATTGCACTGAATCGCATGCCTCCAAAAGGCACGTGTCAACGTGCTTTGTTCGAGATTACCAGGTTGGTGTGACCGTCCACCGTTTTGTCATCTGATGTGATTTTCTTAGATATTGTAAATCCTACCTCTGTTAAGACAGACCCCCGGCAGACAGAGTTCCTGAGTGCACCGTCAAAATAGATAACACGTAAAAAGTGCACAAAGGGAAAATACGCAAACAATCTAATCCAGTGTGGCCAGGAACCAGATTAATGAAAAATAGGTACATAATTTTCATTATGAAAATCTGAGTATTCCCGTCAGGAGTTCCATAAGTGTGACTATAAGAAGAAACAGTCTCTTTAAACATCTGCTAGGTCAAGATATAACAAATCCTTTTTACGAGAGTGTCAGTTCACCACAATGGTTCCTGGGAAGGTTAGAGACAGAAGTTACCAGGGTTGGGCGGAGCTCAGTGGGAATGTGAGAGCCTGAGAGGGCTTCAGCATTTTTTTCCAGGTAAAAGATGTCCCACGGCAATGGTCCTGTCTGGGGACTGAAGAAGAAAAAGCAAACATTACAGGAAATATTTACCACTGATTAATATGTGGACTTGATATTTGCAATTACTGACTTGAGATTTCATGAATTAAGAAGATAGGATTCTTGTTACCTCGAAAGGCATCAAATGACTTTATACCGACAACTTGAAGTTGTTGCTGTTGGGATTATTTACACTGCAGTTAGCTCCATTAAAAAAATAGAATATTAATTTTTTTTTAATATCCAGACTTAAGAAAGTCTTAGAAAAATCTTAACAGTGTTTTTTAATATCTAGACTGAAGGTAGCATAGAAAAAATATCAACAGTACTTGCTGTAGTTAAACATGTGTTGTATAAACAGTAACTAAATTTTGAACAGCGAAAAATTTGAGCAACTGTCTTATAATATTTGACAACTAGGCCAGCCAAGCCAAGTGCTGTCGAGTCAGATCCGATCCGGAGAACTACCAATTAAAGTTCATTAACTCCTTGGTGAATACCACCATGGTACCTTTGAAGGACTCCCCGTGGGCAGCTGTGCATCCCCGCCTGTGCCTAGTGCACCCATCAGAGCAATTTGAGAACTCTTTCTGACGTGGTCATTCGAGATGTTGTTGAATTACTCTTGATTTCCAGAATGTCATCAAAATATCTTCTTTGCTAAAGAAAAAAGTCCTCGGGGGCTCAGATCAGGTGAGTAGTGAGGGTGTTCCAATACAATTATTTGTTTGCAGGCTAATATCTCCCTCACAGACAACCATACAATTAAATTCATAAACTTGCTGCCTTGCCACCATGTTCAATGGCCATTCGAGAAGGAGTCCCAGAATTGTTTTGAAGGGTGGACTAGGCTCTGGTGTCTGTGCACAGCTTCCCAAGGGGAGTACTTCCAAGGTGACTGGAGGGATATTCAGCAATGAGGTACATAGTGGGTAGAACAATTAAGTTTGTGGACTTAATTGTCAGATCTGGTATGATTTGCTTGAACAAAGAAAGCACTCACTGGACTCTTGAAGAAGTGGAAGTAGAGTACATTCATTTCTTTTTTCACTTCTCTCTTACTCGTTTATTAAGCAAATGTTTCAGACAATATTCATATTGTGAATGTACATTTTGTTAAGTATTGACCAGGACAATACTCTATCTGGGTTTCTATACTTTGACTGCTCCAAAGGTGAATTTGTTTGGAAACAAGATTGCTCGGGATGATTTGGCTTGAGGACATCCTCTCTTTTTTACTTCTAGCTCAGGGAGTAGTAAGAAAAAGGACAAACTGAAAGAGTCACTGCACATGAGCGGTGTGAGGTACCTTCTTAATCAAGCCAATACCATGCTTGCTATTTCCTTTGTCTGCAATAGTCTTGTGATATCCAGTCCACTTGAACGAATGTATATTTCTTCTTTAAAGCTCTCGCTCGCTCACTATATGTGTGTGTGTATAGGTATACGTGAGTGCATATGTATATACATATACACATGAGTCGTGTGTGTGTGTGTGTGTGTGTGTGTGTGAGTCCTGCTGAGTTAAGAACTCAGTTGCTAAGCAAAAGGTAAACCATTCAGATCTATCAGCCACTCCTTGGAAACCCTGTGAGGCAGTTCTGCTGTGTCATATAAGTTCATGATGAATTAGAATAGTCTTTATGGCAAAGGAAGTGGTTTCTCGGTTTACCGTTATTCCAAATATCCAAATATTTGGTAGTTGTTACAGTTTAAATTGTGTCCCCTCAAAATAGATGTGGAAATCCTAATCCCTTTTCCTGTGGCTACAGCACATGGCTTTCTTTGTTACGTTAATGAGGACATGTCAGTATAGGGTGTGTCCTAAACCTGATTTCTTCTGAGTTAAAAAAAAAAGCAGATTAGACAAAGAACATTAAATTTAGTTTACGGGTTTTCACAGTTTTTTTCCATCATTAACAGAATGAAATAGATTTTACTCAGCTGAAAATAGATTTTCTAATGTGGTACTTACACTGATTTTTCCTAATTTATTCTGTCTGATTAGTAATATTCTGGTAACTATGTACTTCATTACTTTCTCAGTTACAGTGTTTGAACAGTGTGTATATAAACATACAGATACAGAAACTGAGGCTAAGTTAAGCTTAATAATCTTTTGAAAATGTCAAAAAAAACAAGTAATACTAGGGCTTTGAACAGCACTCAGTGAATCTACAATCATTCTTGTTGCTTACATAACACAAGAAACTTTGCAATAGTGAGTATTGGCCAGATCCTTGGAAATCTTGCCCACATAGTGATTCAGAGATGTGGCTGCTAACAGCAGGCTGGGAGTTGGAATCTACTGGGTGATTCTAGGAGATTGTGTGGGCAGTTCTACTCTGTCCTAGAGAGTCCCCATGACTTGGAACCATCTCTTTGTCAATGAGTCAGCAAGGTCCATTGGAAGTTCCATATCTCAAATGTTTGGAATTGCATATTTGTCTTCAGTGTACGGTGTTCTCTGGGAAAAAAAAATCTTTGAAATAACAAAAGAAGTTGGCAAAATGACACAACTTTGGTTAATTTAATATTTTAAAAAGAAATTAAAGCAATAGATCAAGACTTTGTTTCCATGTGGTATTTACAATTGATAAGGCTGAAATCTGTATGGACAGATTTATAAAATGTTCTCAGATATTCAGAAACTCAGACTGGGAAGAAAAAAAAAGATGATATGGAAGATGTAGAAAGAGTTAATGTAAGTACTCAGGAAAAAACATAAAACAGAAACCACACAGTTACTATACTATAGGATACTATATTCTAAATTGTATTGTACAATCCATTTCCAATCAGTGTCAAGCCTACATCTGTCCTGGAAATATACAATGTAGTATAAACATTACCATGGTCTTATAAACCATAAATGACGAGTAATCTTCCAAGAACAAATTTTCTTTTATTTTGGCTATACAGGTATTTGACATATACAGAAATCTATATCAAGCTTTGTAAGAAGTTTCATAGTCTTTGGCGTAGTGTTTCTGTTCTGTGATATTTTAAATTAATGTTCAAAGATGTTTACTGCTATAGGATTTGAAAGAGAAAGGAAAAATAACTTACAAGACAGCCAAAAATAGGAGAATATCTCACTAAAGCCTGACACGTCATTCAACAGAATATTTGTAGCCATTAAAATAAAATATAAAAATTATTATTTCAACCAAAGGCCCAAATCTGAAGTCGGTATGCTATCAACTTCTAACAGCCGTTGTTAGAGGGCCCCTGGTGGTGCAGTGGTTAAGAATTCAGCTGCTGAACAGAAGGTAGACCCTTCCAATCTACCAGTCATGCCTTGGAAACCCGGTGGGGCAATTCTGCTCTCTCCTATAGGTTCTTTATGAGTTGGAATAGACTTTATGGCAAAAGGTTTGATTCCTTGGTTTACTACTGTTCCCCAAAACAAAGAAAAAATACTCCTGTCAAGTCAGTTATTAGTTCCCAAATATTAGTTATTAGTTCCCAGTTATTAGTTCTTGCTGACAGTGGCTCCACGTGTGTCGGGCAGAACGGCACTCCACAGGATTTACCAGGCAGTGGCTTTTGGGAAACAGATCATCAGGCCTCACTTCCAAGGAAGCTGTAGGTGGATTTGAACTGCCACCCTTTCGGTTAGTAGGTTAGTGACACCAGGAACGCTTAAATTCATTAGATATATAAATATATATGTAAATAATTAAAAATGCTCAATGTTTTCCCCACTAGATAAAGATTCAAAAGAGCCTTTCTCTTTCTTTATATATATATTTATATATTTATATATATATCTATATATATACGTATATATATATTTCTATTTTTCACCGCTGTTTTCTTAATTTTGAAGCCATAACAAGTTCATACTCCTTCCCTCCTGACAGTCACCACTGGTCTATCACGGCTCTCCCTGGTGCATTACCAGGTCTGTTCAGACCATAAGTCGTACGTGCCATGTTGCCCTGGCATGGGAGCTGACTTCTGAGCCATGCTAAACAGCAACAGGACTTCCAGAACATCACCACTGCATTATTAGTTTTTCCCCTCATCTCTAAATGAGAGTATTGGTTTTCTTTAGATGCTAATGGTCTCTGATAACCATGCACTAACTTAGCAATGCCAAGCCAAGTGCCGTCGATGTGCTAGAAATAAATTTTACCAGGAAAATGTTTGGTCACCCTGTTCCTTGCTTTCTTGACCTTAAAATTCCGAGAAAACCGGATCTGTCGTGGTCTATTCTACCTGTCCTCCCAAACACCACGTCACATGCCTGATGTAAAATAACTGAAATGACTGAGAACCACATTGTAAGAGATGATGAAGTGAATAAATTTCCACCTGTCCATATTAAAGTATTTTAAAATTCAATTCAGTACATGCTTTATTTCTAAATTATAAATACATCTTTTCTTTAAAAAAATCGTAAGTAAAAACATAAACCAAATGCATATTTATTGCTACCAGGTTAATTCTGACTTAGAGCGAGGCCGTCACACTGAGTTTCCGAGGAGTGGCTGCTGGATTCGAAAAGTCAAGTTTTGAGTTCGCAGTCATAGCTTGCTATAGTTCTTAACCACTACACCACCTAACTGCCCTAATTTGTGGATATATACAACCCAGTTAAAAAATAAATAAATAAAGTAAATGTGCAATTTATGTGTGACAGTGTGTAGCAACTTCAGAATTACTATTACATTTATTCAGGAGATAAATGATATAAATATAAATAAAGCAATATAAATCAGTGTCTGTTAGAAGGTTCCCAAATGACCTTGCTTCCCTCTCATCTAAAACAGATGGAGGAAGTTCATTCTAATTCTGACACTAGCAGAGGGGTAAAATAAACACGGTCAGCAGTATAGAGTAAATTTCGTTTCATTATGCAAGAGCATAAGCAGCAAAGCAACAGGAAGGAAAATGCTTATTCTGCTATTCCTAAACCCTCTGGGGCCAATGGTCATAATTATGATTACAACTTAAATAAGAAGTATCTAGATATTGGAAACCCTGGCAGCGTAGTGGATAAGGATACGCCTGCTAAATTTAATAGTAATTTTGGAGTCGCTACAAACTGTCACTGGACTAGTTATTTGACATCTTAGACCTTCAGTTTTCACACCTCTAGGCAGCCCAAATCTTACACAACTTGATGTATTTAATGAACAGTGAAGGCAAAAATGAATAGGTATTAATAAGGGGTTTATAGTATGTGGAGACGTGATGCAGTGGTAGAGAGCTTCGCTGCTAATGAAAAGGCCAGCAGTTCCAATGTCACAGCTGTTCTTGGGGTCTCTAGGAGTTGGAATCGACTCAACAACAACAGGCTTGGCTTTGGGCTTGATTAGTTGCACAGAGTCTTGAAAGTTTCTCTAAGCCAAATGCTACATTTTGGGGGAGGAAGAGAGAGGGGTTTGTGAAGTTTATTGCAAATGTGGGGCTCAGGGGTTACCTCAGAAGGCTATGCCCCCCCAACCAGATTTGAGCAGGGCAGCCTACTCTGCCCGTAAAGGCTGAGTTGTAGCGGAGAAGGCCGCAAAGCGGCACTCCTTGTTACCGCTACAAACAACGAACACCTATTCACTCCTTTCTTTGTGACAGGCATTTCTGAACTGTCTTTTTTCCCCCTTAGTACACATGCTAGTGAGTTCGTTACTATCACGTATATTAGGACAGTGTACTCACGTTGTTCGGTTGTGCTGAGCTGCCTCTGCCTCGTGGCACTCTCGTGTACCGCAAAGTGAAACACGGCCGCGTCCTGTGCCCTCCTCGCCCTCGTTGCCAGTCGCCGTGTTTGCATCTTGCTGAGGGTCTGCCTCTTCTTTTGTTGACCCTCTGCTCTACCAGGTACGATGTTCTCCTCCAGGGACTCATCCCTTCGGATAACACGTCAAAGCCAGTGAGACAAAATCTTCACCATCCTTGCTTCAGGGGAATATTCTGACTGTACTTCTTTCAAGACATGTGAGGTATCTGAGACACAGTTTAAATATATATATACGTACATATATATATACATCTACACCCAGTGACTGGTGAGGCCAGCCTTAGAAGCCAGTCAGCCAGACTCCAAAGTTCCCACCGTTCAGCCCCAACCTGGGCTCTAACAGCTCCTTTGGGTTCGTTATTCACGTGCATCCGGGGACCCAAGTAGGCACTCTCAGTGCTCACCAGGGTTGGGGGAGATTCAGACTGAATCACATTTGGCTTAAGCGTCAAACTGAAGGTGTCTGAAGAGTGGCTAATCTGTAGAGCTGACACGGGTGACAAAATCTCTCACGGAAAGTGGGGGGCGCCTCTAACCTCTGACCCCCTTCCAACCCCAGGTTTGCGTGAACTGAAACCGGTCTCATGCAGGCTGAAGGTGAAAAATGCTGTCCTGCTCCCAGGAAGGAGAGACTATTTTTCTAGGCACTGAGAGGACTGAACTAAACCCTGGGTCCGGGGACAAGGCTGGTGCATTGAGAGTTAGGTGGTTGTCTGTAATATATATATATATATATATATATGTATGTATGTATGTATAAAACTAAACAATTGGCCTAAACATAAAATTAGAAGCTTTAAGAAAATCTTCTTTTCTTTTTGTCTTAAATTTGATAGTTCCTTCTCCAGCTGTATGATTGACAAATGCAATTTATGGATGACAAAACTGACGGGAAGGTGGATAGAGCTGCTGGTTGGTAGAATATGTTATTTGACAACAAAACATTTACCGAGTGCTTACAATTTGCCTAGCAAGGTAACTGGAAATGGAGATAAGGAAATTTTATATAGCCTGTCACAAATCAAATTGTGTCCCCCTGAAAATGTGTGTAACTGTTTGGCTGGGCCATGGTTCTCAGTATTTGGTGATTAGTCTCCACTTCATGATTTTCCTGTGCCTAAATCTTCATCTCTGCCTGTGGTTAATAGGCTGGATTACGTTAAAGAGGATTAGAGGGAGACTGCAACACCTTTCCTAACGTCACCTCCCTGTTCCATCATAAAGGGAATCTAGGTGGAATGTGTCTTACACCACCTTTCATCCTACAAGAGATAAAAGGAGACAGAAGCCAACTGAGAGTTGAGGACCTCGTAACATTAAGAAAACAGCACATAAAACAAAGAGTGTCCTTCAGATCTCAGGTTCTGGGGCCAAGATGCTCTCAGACCAAACACAGACCAATGCAACACAAGGAATTTCCTTCAGAGCTAACAGAGCAAGTGGTTCCTGGGAGCCGGCGCTCTGAATTCAGACTTCAAGCCTACTGTACTGTGTGAGAATAAACTTCTCCTTGTTAAAACTGTCTAGCAGTAACGTTTCTGCTACAGCAGTGCCACATGACCAAGACATAGCCTAACGCTCATGGAATTTTCAGTCTTTCTAAAGAAAATGATGTATATATTTTAAAAGTGAGATTAAAAACTAATTGAAAGCTTATAATAAATGGCAAAGAAGCATGATAGATTAAATACTGAAAGAATAGAATACGAAAGCACTGACTTTCTTCTGTGACTCAGGCAACTTTTGATAGAGAACAAATTCATAAGGCCGGAAACCATTTGTCTGTCAATAGAAGTAACAACAAAATTCTCATCACACAACCTTCTCAGGATGCATGATCAATTCATTCCTTACAGTATTCTTTTAGGCTAAATTTCCACTGAGTAAATCACACAGCAGGAGGATAGTCTTCAGCTTCAGTGAATTAAATTCTTACCCAACGCTAACTTTTAATTTCAATCACGTACAAGATTTTTGTGTTACACTTGTTCTTCATGGTAACACAGAAACACAAACCTACATAACTACATAATACACAATGCGTAGAAAGGTATGTATTATATAACTTAACCAAAGATAGATAAAATCTCAAGAACTTCAGCGATGCAGTTGTTGTTGGGTGCCGTCGAGTAGGTTCTGACTCACAGCATCCCTATACACAACAGAATGGAACACTGCCCCGTTTTGCACCATGCCATAACTGCTTTGATGCTTAAGCCCATTGTTGCAGTTACAGTGACTGAGGGTCTCCCTCCTTTTCTCTGACAATGTCCTCCTCCAGGGGCTGACCCTTTCTGACAACACGTCCCGTGTATGTAAGACACAGTCTCGCCATCTTTTCTTCCAAGGAGCACTCTGATTGTTCGTCTTCCAGAACGGATCTGTTTGTTCTTTTGCTGGTCTGTGGCACATTCAACATTCTTCTCCAGTGCCAGAATTCAGACTCTTATTCTGTCTTCCTCACTCCTTGTCCAGTTTTAACGTGCATACAATGTGATTGAAAATACCATGGCTTGGGTCAGGTGCACCTTAGTCTTCAAAGATGACATCCTTACTTTTTAACACTGTAAAGAGGTCCTTTGCAACAGAGCAATGCAGTAGGGGTATTATTTTCAGAAATGCACATTTACCCAAAAAATATTTGATGAAAATATATTTTGTTTCTTAACACTTTGGGTGGTTTGGGCAGACATAATCAATATGTGAAATCCATGCATTCATTTCAGAATACGAGGATTATTGAGTAACAAAGAAACAATATGTTCAAAACTTCCCTTATATAATATTCTTATTTAGTGGAAGTTCTGAATGTATTGATAATTCTGATAATTTGTGTGTTACCAGAAAGCAGTTTTTGATCTAACATCTACACATACGTGGCATTACTTCTTTCCAGATAATTTAAACTGACTATTCCTGAGAGAATTTGTTGGATCTAATGAAGCTTATTTTATTATTGATTTGTGGCTTGCAGTTGATTGACTTTGTAACTTAATAATGACTTGACTAAACAAAACACTTAAACACTTTCTTTTGAAATAGCTCTCGCAAACCAGGTCACGGCTGCCAGGCTGCTTCTGTAGGAAATTCTAAGTTGGTGCTCAGTATATATATATATATATATATATATATATATATATATGTATATATATGTATATATGTATATATGTATATATATGTATATATATATGCCAAATATATTAATATATTCTTCCTATGGAAATAATTAGACAAATATTCTCACCTATACCTTTGACATTACTGGGAATTTTGACTGGAAGATTCATTTTTTGTGTGATATTCTCCTGTGGGTTTACAATATTTAGCAGTATCACTGGCCTTTGTTCACTAGATAACGTCCAGTTGTAAAATCTAATTTATTTATTTTTTTAAAGACAAATTTGTGACAGTCAGATTGATTCTGATTCATAATGACTCTTTAGGACTTATAGAGCTGCCCCATAGGGTTCCCAAGAAGCACTTCATGGATTTGAACTGCTGACCTTTTGGTTAGCAGTCGAACGCTTCACCACCATGCCGTGAGGGTTTCCACAGTGCTCCTAGAACTGCCAAACATTCCTTGGGAAAAATCACTAAAAACTGCCCCTTCTTTAGTTAAGGAGCACTTCCCAAGCACAGCAGATGAAATGAAGAAAATTCAGAGATAAAAAATTAGAGAGAGGATCTCAGCCCTCAAATTTTTCTAGAAAGATCTTGAGATACAAGGAACAATACTCAGTATAAACTAAGTTTACTAATTTAAGTCAGTGGATTCTGTGTTAAAATAATAATGAATAAATGATTCTCAATGAGCTTTAAAACCAATTGAGATCATCCAAGTTTCCATATTTAGAAAATGTAAACTTTGAAAGTAATGCTATTCTTGACAACGCCTTTTTCTGCTAAATTATTAGACAATGAAAGTCTATTTTGTGGTCTTTAAAGTACAGGCATGATTGATATTTTCAGTCGACCCTGCCTCACTTTACCAGTGCTGGGTTTCTCCAATTACTGTTCTGTAACTGACAACTGAGAGAAAATATATCCTAAATGATAGAAATATTATTTGCTTTTCACAAAAATATCACTATTAATAAAAACATGAGTGGATGCAAAATCTGTCATTACCACCTTTTCATACGTGTAACATGTGCCTCGTATGTTCTTCATTTACATCCACCTCGTACAAGAAATTTTTGCAAGCGTGTTATACTAACTTTTTATAGCAACATGTAAAAAAATGTGATGGTGGTACTTATGAAAAGATCTCTCAGCAGAGAGCATGGCTTACAGATAAATGTATAAAAATATGGTAGACTGCTTTAAATAGTCACAATCATTTTTTGACACTCAGAAACACAGATATTATGACAAAATTATTTAAAATACCAAGTTACATTAATAAAATTTTTAACCCATCATTGTCTTGAAATAAAAAAAATCATTGAATAAGGCCATATTTACCAGATTCTTCTCTTATACAGTAGGAATGACCATGTAAATTCTGCTGTCCAGTCAATTCCAATTCGCAGCAACCCTATGGGACAGAGCAGAACTGCCACTAGAGTTACCAAGGAGCACCTAGAGGGTTTGAACCACTGACCTTTCGGTTAGCAGATATAGCACTTAACCAGTATGCCTCCAGGGTTCCCAAAGATAAGTCTAGGGTTAGCTAATTGTGACTGTTGTTGTCAGTTCTGACTCACGGGGACCCTGTGCACAACTGAGGGAAACACTACCCTGTTCTGTGCCACACCACAATCATTTTTATGCTTAAGCTCATCATTGTAGC
The DNA here is from genome assembly GCA_028571685.1 of Heterohyrax brucei. NCBI lineage: Eukaryota > Metazoa > Chordata > Mammalia > Hyracoidea > Procaviidae > Heterohyrax > Heterohyrax brucei. The sequence continues at coordinate 68,221,213 of CM053162.1, read as the reverse complement.
TGCTTTATCACTCCATTTCCTTCAAAGTCTTCCTTTTTTTTCAGACCCTCTACTAGACCAAGTATGACGTCCTTCCTCAGGAGTTGATCGCTCTTGACAATATGTCCAAAGTGTGTAAAAGTATGTAAGATTCTGTCTTGTGGTCCTTACTTCTAAGGAGCCCTCAGGTTATGCTTCTTCCAGAACATAACTGTTTGTTCTTTTGACAGTCTGAATTGTGACTAGAGTGCCATAACAATAACTCAACTTTGGTAATTCTTAATAAATTTAAACTCTGCAATTTGTGTCAGCCTCAGTACAGTTTAACAGGCTAGGAATTTACTTGTCATTTTTGGCAATGCTAATAGGAAGCAAACGTATGAGACAGGCAATATTGAATTACTACGCTAATACATGTTCATTGATGACTTGGAGAAGAAAATGAAACTTCCGACATTCGTGCAAGAAGAGATGTGTCATTTCTTATGTCAAGAGGAGATTTACTAAACGCGTCTGTGGTATTTCACAGACCCTCAAGCAAGCATCTGATTACTCTTACCTGGTGAGAACTTAGATTTCTATAAACAGAACTGCCTTGAAAATAGAATATTAACTATATCAAGCCCTTCAAGGTATTTCACAGACAAAACATCCAAACACACACAGTAGATATATCCCTACGGGGCACTGACAAACCGCTTTGTGCACCCTTCCTGGACTATATGTCACTAATCCTAAAGCTGCCCAGAAATACAAAAATTGACATTGGCTAACTAATAAATATATCATGTTGGCTAGATTTACTAATAAAAATATTGCTTCTTAAAACTTTTCTATTCTTAGAGGCTTCTAAGTCCTTGAAAGCTTTGGTTTAGGCTTTTAACATATAAGTAAAAGGAAGTTGTCATAGTTACCTAGCTCTCTTAAAACAGAGATACCACAAGTAGATGACTGAAACAAATAGAAGTTTAGTTTCTCACAGCTGAGGAGGCTAGAAGTACAAATTCAAGATACAAGTTCTAAGAGAAGGTCTTCCTTTCTCCCTGTTAGACTTGAAGGAAGGTCCTTGACTCTTCAGCTTGGTTCCTGATTCCATAAGAATCTTCATTGACTGGAACCAATAATTATCCATCTCTGTTCCTTTTGCTTGCTTGTTTAATCTCTTTGAGACCTCAGAAGGGAACTCTGGTAATACAGTGGTTAAGCGCTACAGTAGCTCACCAAAAAAGTCAGCAGTTTGAATCCACAAGCTACTCCTTGGAAACTCTGTGGGGAAATTCTACTTTGTCCTATAGGATCACTATGAGGAGGAATCGACTGGATGGCAGTATATCTCCAAAGAGATTAACTGGTGATGCACCCTACTAATCCTGTCTTATTAACCTAATAATGGCAACCCAGTTTCAAATGGGATTATAACAATAAATAGATAGATGTTAGGATTTATGACACATATTTTGGGGATACGTAATTCCGTCCATAACCTCCCATCCTTTGTACCCCCCAAATACATATCCTTGTCCCATGTGAAACACGCCAACTTCCAAAAAGATCTCATCCTTGGAAGCACCCAAATCAAATATGGATTGGACTTTAGATATAGCCTGTCCCTGTTATCTGTTTCCAAAGTACAATGGCAGAACAGGCCTAAGATGAACATGATGAGAGAAATTGGAGGGAAAGAAGGGTTAACAGGCATCAAGCAAGTCCAAAACCCAGCAGAAAAAATTTGCATTAGCTCTCAAGGCTTGAAAAAAATTCCGTGTTCTGTGAAACCACTTGGGCCATGGCCCTGCCCTCCAGACACCAGGGGAGGCCCTTCAGCTTTTGTGCATCATCCCTGCATTTGTGGCCCACTGAGATGTCGTCTCTGTTCCTTCCTCTTTGGGTAGTCCCATTCTTCTAATCTCAGTGGCAGCCCCACTCTATTTCTCTGTATCTTGGTGTGAGAGTCACCGCCCCCCTTCCTATGGAATTTGAGAACAGCATCCCTAGAAGGGAGGTGGGGAAGATCTGCTTCTTCGAAACCAAGGAGGCCACCTCATCATCCTTAGATGCCCAGTAGACCTCTGTTCCACCCTTTGAAATGAAGGCATTTCTGCTTCCTGTGTCCCTTCACCAACAGTTCTGTTGATCTCTGAGTTGCTCCCACCATGGTCCTTTTCTTTTCTTGGAAAAAACAGCAGATATAATTCCATTGGTCTTTTTTTGCTTGTAGAATTTCAAGAGGCAGTCAGCCTTTTTTCCTTCCATTATTTCTCTGTCCGTTTCAGCCTAAGAGGATTTTTCTACAGTCATATTTCCTTCTCTCAGTCAAATATTTAATCTCTTTAACAAAAGATTATGCAGCCATGTCTTTAGTGAAAATTATAAGAACTGTGTCCTTAGTTCATATAACAGAATTTTCCAAATCACTAAATTTTGTTTCTATTTTACTCTGTTCATGTTTGAGAAAATCTCTTTCCTCTAGCATTCTATTATTGGGGGCAAAGAGAAATAACACATTCCTTTAAGATCTTGCTTGGAAATCTCCTCAGCCAGATATGTAAGTTCATCACTTACAAGTTCTACTTTTCATCCAGTGTATAAACATAATTCAGACAAGTTTTTTTTTACTACTGTGTAAGACTAAATCATCCTTTCTTCATTGTCCAACCAGATGCACATTAAATGTTCACATTTATGAAAGAATTCTGTTGCTAGTGTCATATGCACTCTCCAAGGTGATAGAGACTTTCTCTATAGCTCTCTGTACTTCTTTTTGTGCCCTCACCAGACTTTTTGGATGTACATAATTCTACCAACAGTCCCTCCTCAAGGTATTCTAAACTTCTATTACTAGGCACCTTAAAGCTCTTCTAGCCTCCACTTACTACTCAATTCCAAAAGTACTCCAACACTATATAATTCACCAGAGCACCATTCCTACATCAAATTCTTAGTTTTTAGTGCTGCTATTATCAAAATATCACTAGTGGATGGCTTTAACAAACCTAAGATTGTTTTCTTTCAGTTTTAAAGTCTAGAAATCTGAATTCAGGACATCAGCTGTAGGGGAATACTTCCCTGGTTGTGGAGGAAGGTTTTTGTCACTTTATGTTGTTTCCTGACTCTTGGAGATCTTCATGTGGTTTGTCGTCAACCTTCCCACATCTATGCCTCTGACTTGCTTGTTTAATGTCTTTTATAGCTCACAAGAGGTTTTATTCTTTAGACAAATTGTACAGTAATCCTGCCTCATTAAGATAACAAAGATATCCCATTCTCAAATGAAATTAATACACAATTTTTGGGAAGAGGTCAGGTAGATGAGGCATAATTTAATCCATAACACAAGCTGTCTCTTGAACAATGGTGAATTCCTACATAGCTCATCTAAGTATTGCCATGGGGAAAAGAACACAAAAACATTTTGAAGAAAATCCTCTGAAAGAACATTCTAGCTAGACAATAATAAAGCATAAATTCACCTTTTACAATCTGAAAAGAAGAAAGGTGGCAGTTTTGCATTCAACTATAAAAATGTTTTGTTTGGGTTCTATGCTATAATATCTTCATACAATTTTTTTTTCATGAATGTTGAGTTTAGACTGTATTCTTCTAAAAATTATTCCTTGTTATGGGAAGATCTGGGCAGAGTCAAGTGATGGACTAAACACACTTCTCTTAAATCCCTCTGGAAACCAAGATCTGAACAGATAATTAAATGGAGACTTCTGGACATCTAGCGAGCCCTAGGTCATGGCGTAGGACTTTTAATTTGGACTTCATACCACTGAACGGAAAACCTTCTCTCCTTTGCCCTTGACAAGAGCTGGCTTTCACAGACTGAAGGTAACTCACTGTTTTAGTCAGCTATGACTGCTCTAACAGAAATACCACAGAGAGGATGGCTTTAACAAAGAAAGCTTTATTCTTACACAGTCCGGTAGGTTGTAAGTCCATGTTCAGGGTATCTGCTCCAGGAAAAGACTTTCCCTTTGACGGCTCTGGAGGAAAGTCCGGTATTGCATCAGTCATTGTCCAGGGAGTGTCCTAACGCAAGAACCTCTGGTCTGAACGACGCGCTCTGCTCCTGGTGCTGCTTGCTTGATGGTAGCAAGGTTCTCAAATTGTCCTTGGTTCTTTTTCCTTTTATTCCTTGCAAGCTAAAAGCATTAAGGGTGGGGCAAGCCATACTCCAGGGAAACTTCCCCCACAGCAGGAATTCACAGCCCCACCCTAACCTTTAACATACAGGTTAGCAAAACCACACAATGGAGGACAGTCCCAAGATCCTGGGAACCATATCCCAGCCACGTGGCTGCACACATTTTTGGGGGGACACAATTCCAACCATGACACTCACCATTTTAATGTTTTTCTTTTTTCCCCCTCTGTCTTAGCCAGAGAGCAGAGCTGGGACTTGACTATCAGCTAACCTCAGCTGCACTGCTAGTGGGGTTGGCAGGTGAAATTGGCATATTTTGAGAGCCTGGCATTGGGTTCTGTGCACATCAGCACCTGTGGCCTCTTTCCATGTAGCTTGTATGGAGGAGGCGCCAAGCTTGTGTGGGACTCCATCTTGTTCCATTGGAAGGCAGATACACTCATACGTAGGCCACAGCTAGACCTAATTCCTGGGCTGAAAGGCAGAGCCTGCCCAGAGAAGAGCACTTTTCTGGCAGAAAGCAGGATTCTACACAGTGTTGCCTACAGCTAGGGCCCAATAGGAGAGGGCAGTAGTCTTTTTGTATTTTCAGAAAGTTTATAACGTCTGGGGTTTGATACAGAGTTGCTTGCTTTCTCTGGTGGGAAGAGGGATCTCTACACCTGAAAACCTGACTGGCTTTGGAAGTTGTCAGGTACTTTCTATGTTCTGTTTTAAGACAGCCTAGAGAAACAACTGCGGTCCATCCTCACAGCATCTCTCCCAGCATCTGTTGACTCACATGATGTCCCCAAAGCAACAAACTCTGGAGAAAAATCATAATCAAGAAATCACTCATGGCTTCAGAATGCCCCCAGAAGAAAGTACCACAAAACTTATCAGATGAAGAAACATTTCTGAAACTATCAGAAGGTAACTACAAAGAGAATATGTATAGAGCCCTCCTAGACCTTATACAAAATGCAGCAGATCAAAATGAAACATTAAGCAAGCTGTTTGATCTGATGAGGTACCAGTACTCTGAAATCCAACAGATCAAGAACAAGATCAAAAACATAGAAACTTCAATTCAAAGCCAAGAAAACAGAATAGAACAAATGGAAAACAGACTTTCTGATTTGGAAGACAGAGTGACTGACTACAGCATCTGTGAGGAGAAATCAGAAAAAAAAAAACAAAAAACAAGAGCAATGAAGATGCATGTGGGATTCTATTAAGAGGAACAATCTACAATAAATGGGAGTTCCTAAACAGGGTGAGACACCTGAGAATATAGACAGTATTGCTGCTGAGTTGCTGACAGAAAACTTCCCAGAAATTATGGAAGAAGAGAATATAGATATCCAAGATGCATATAGAATACCACTCAATATAGATCTCAAAAGGAAGACTCCAAGACATATTCTAATCAAGCTTAACAAAATGAAATATAAGCAGAAACTCTTAAAGGCAGCAAGACTCAAGGCAAAGCTAACATTCAGAGGGAAACTCCATAGGCTTTTGTATGATTTTTCAGCAGAAACGATGCTGGCACAGAGACAGTGGCATGACACAGTGAAGGCCTTAGGCCTTGAAGGAGGAGAATTTCCAACCAAGAATTATATGTCCTGAAAAACTACCTTTCAAATACAAAAATGAAATTAAGGCATTTGCAGATAAACAGAAACTTAGAGACTTTGTAAAAATCAAACCAGAGCTACAAGAAATACAGAAAAAAATCTCTTGGCTTTGGCTTAGAAGAACAAAACTGCTGACTTTTTATATTAGAAGCAAATGCAGGACACATCGCCCAGCATCCTGCTTGGTTAGGGAAGGCTCCAAATTCAATCAAAGATATAATAGTGAAAGAAATAATCCAATGATCATATCATGAAAACTAGCATGCTATCATATTAAAAGAGGGATGAACTAAAGTCAATATAGTCCTTCCAGATAAAGAGGAAGTTGAAGAGAATGGTAGTAATTAAAATTGGGTTGATACATAGTTTACTAGGAGGATTACAGCAGCAGCTGTAAAGCACAATAAAGATCCAACATATCAAATCAAGAAACATAATACAGGAGTCTCAACAACCAGAAAACCAACCCTAAAAAAGGTGAAAAATCAACTCACGAAGAAGAATGTCCTAGAACAGATTAATCAGAACAGAGAAACTACCTACACAAAAATAAATGTATCATACTGGCAGCACTGAACACATACCTATCAATAATTACATTGAATGTGAATGGACTGAATGCTTCAGTAAAGAGACATTGTGTGACTTCTTGGATCAAAAGACACGACCTGTCCATACATTGCCTACAAGAAACTCACCTTAGACTTAAAGATAGGAACAAACTGAAAATTAAAGGATGGAAGAATATATATCAAGCTAACAATGAACAAAGAGGAGCAAGCGTGGCAATTCTAATCTCAGATAAAATACATTTTAATGTAAAATCCACCATTGTGAACAAGGATGGACACTATTTATTGCTGAAAGGTTCAATACACGAGCAGGACTTAATAATATTAAATATTTATGCACCTCATATTAGACACCTAAATACATCAAAGAAACACTGACTGCACTCAAAAATTAGATAGATCACTCCACAATTAATAGTGGAAGTTTTCAACACTCCACTCTGAACATTCGACAGATTGCCTAGAAAAAAGCTCAAGAAAGACACAGAAGACCTGATTGCCACAATTAGCCAATTAGAGCTCATCGAGACATACAGAACTTTCTGTCAGTGGACAACTACACCTTCTTCTCCAGTGTGCATGAAACAGTCTCCAGAATAGACCATGTGTTAGGACATACAGCAATTCTCAACAAAATTCATACCATTGAATTAATGCAAAGAATCTTCTCGGATCATAAAGCCATAAAAGTCAAAACGAATAACAGAGACAACATAGATAGAAAGTGGAAACATCTGTGTCCAGGTATTTCATCACTGGGGGTCTGAACCACAGCCCAGAGGAGAGAAAGAACTTTATCTTCTATTTCACACTGGCTAAAAAAATCTTAAAGGAAAAAAAAAAAATTGGGAAAGACCAGACTGTACTTTCTGACTGAAGACTGATTCTTATTATTTCAGACTAAGTCAGTGTTTGTATATGAAATGAAAAGGATTGTATTCTAACAGATCATTCTGGGAGTTCTCAAGGAAGATGATCATTAGCACCCAAACAGAACTCACAGCTGAAATAGCTCTGGATACGGGACAGGATGAGAGAATTCAAGGCAGTAACTGTCTAGGCTGCTAGAATGGATGATGGATCAGACTGAAAGGCAGTCTCAGTGGATGTGCTGAGCTGGTCACTGTAACATAGTGATGACTGCTAGGGACCAAGGACAGGGAGCCTACAGAGAGCAATCATGCGAGTGCAATTCTGTTTTGCTCTTCACAGCCTTCAGGACACTTTATTTATTGTAGCTTTAGTTTCTCCTACTGCTGTTAAAAGGTAGGGCAAGGTCTGTGTTTACATTTTGGATAAAATAGGACAAACTCCTAAAGGTGACAGTGACTGCCGAAGTAAATTAACTTGTGGGGTATCCACGGAACACATATCCACTCTCTGCAAATTTTCAGTGACACTAGGGAAGGGAAACCTGTTCACTGTTTTTGTTTTTAATTTAACAAAGAGGAAGAAAGGGGGTAAAACTAAGAGAGTAAGGAAAATGGAGAGAGAAGGAGAGGAGGAGGAGGAGGGGAAAACAAAGAGGGTCAGCAGAAGGAGAATAGGAGAATACATAAAAGGAAAAGAAAATCCCACAAAACTGAATTTTCTTCATTCAGTGCGGTCTACTCCCATAAGTTCAATATAAAAGTCAGTACTGTCTTGTCTTGTGGGGCCCTGGTGGTGCAGTGATCAAGAGATGTGACTGCTACCCAAAAGGCCAGTAGTTCAAAGCCAGTAACAGTTTCCTGGAAATTCTATGAGATAGTTCTACTCTGCTTTATAAGCTCATTATGAATCAGAATCAACAATAACTGGTTTACAACTATTGGTTAGGAGTTTCTTGGATATCTGTGTGATATACAGAATTTCAAATTCACAGAAACAAACAAAAAATAGCTGTGTTTTGTTTCTAGAATTCACTTCTTGTTGTTAAGCTGGTAAAAGGGCATGGCCTTCCTCCTCTTAACATCCACAGTCTTGCGTTTTCCTTTACCTCTCCGGTCAAGGTTTCCCAATTTCCTCCATCATCTACCTTGCTCTTTAAATCATCATTTTCAAAAACTTAAAGTGATTGGGGTCTACAGAGTAAGAGGTATTAAGAGCCAAATATTAGATGGAGAAGTAGCTACAACCAACTTAAAACATGTATTACAGCTTGCTTAGGTTTTATTTGGACTATTAAGGAAACAGTACGGATTTAGGATGGAAAAAGTTCGGGTAAGATTTCAGTTTTAATGTGATCTTTCTACATTTTGGTTGCCATGAGTCGGATCCGACTCAATGGCACATGGTGAGGACAGTAGGCTAAGTGGGGCAAAGAAAGAAATGGAATGAACTGAAAGTCAAGTTCAAAAACAACTTGGACTGGAAGAATGGCAAGAAATCCTGAAGAAAGTGGGTGGGAGATGGGTTCCAGATACAAACAAGATTTGCTGACATAATTAAGAGGGAGTGGACAGAAGTCTAAGGACAGCTACTTCCTGAGTTAAACCACAGAGTGAAAGAGATGGGGAGTTTTCTGAAAACCTTTTGGGCATGAGAATCAAGCTACGATTTGGGGACATTCTGAAAGTCCATGAAAATATCACATAAACAGATCTCTTCGGTTTCAATTTGGAGATATTAATATGAGAGTTATCAGCATATTAGTATTTCTTGGAAACAAGAAAATATCTGCTAAGCTAGAAATGTCAGTGTGAATATGGTTGAAAATATTGATGATTTTTTCTATCAATTAGTATCTTGATTTAACAGCTTCTTCAACGGCACTTGACTGGCTTGGCTCTTACAGTGTGGTCTTTTGTTATTAGAGCTACCATACAAGCAAAAAGAATATTTGATAATTTATGCATTTATTAAGACAAGTAGAATGCATTTTACTCCTCTAATAATTATACAAAGTTATGTATAAGCCAAGTGCCGTCGAGTCAGATATGTACTTTTAAAAGAAGGCAATATTCTATCCACCTTTACTCTTCTGAGACTTTAATATCTATTTCTGAAATACTATTTTAACAGCCTCTATCCTTGCACTATTTTTATGATATGATTTTGAATAGCATTAATATTCGATGCTCAAAATAGGAAATTATATAGAGAGATGCGGTCCTACCTTTGAAATTAGTTTTAAATGCTGCAAATTTTGCATTCACGACACTTCTATGCAACAGGACATTACACAATTTGGATGTTGTGGGAACACTGTCTCACTACGTAAGAGACATGAAATACGAATGTTGCATTCAGGAAGCTCTTGTGATTGCTACATATGAGTATGTCCAGTTGCATCTACTATGTCCCTTTCTACAATCGAGATTTCTGAACTCTATTCTAATCGCGTGGGTCCATAGATGTATATGCGGTAGGACACTCCCTACTCAGACACTGTACAGCACATGACTGTGTATCCGTATTTCTGTCAACAAACATTCCTCTGCATTGTATTTTTTAGCAACATAAACCCAAATGTAGCCAAAACCCTGGTGACACAGTGCTTAAATGCTACATCCTGCTAATTAAAATGCCAGCAGTTCAAACACATCAGGTGGTCTTTAGAAACTCTATGGGTCCATACCGCTCTGACCTATAGGATCGCTGTGAGTCCATATCTGCTGCAGGGCAGTGGCTTTCCAAAATATGTTGATACATTTCTTTTTTTAGTTTTAAAGTGATTGGCAGGAAAGAATCCTTCATTCAACATCTCTACTTATTTCTGATTTTTTCATTTTAACGATCAATAATTAAAAAATAATGGTAAATATTTTAATAGTGAGTATTCAAAGAATATATTTAGTATCTCTACATTGATATGAAATTGTGTAATAGAATTAGCTTTTATTTAGCTATTTAAATAATTAGACTACAGTTTGCTTATAAATTAATAATTGGAGTTGAATTTGACTGTAATTTCCTTCAATAAATATGGACAATAGATTATTTTCTTGTATTAACTATTGATTTGTTGAATTATATTTATAGATACCTAATGTTGAACTATAAAAACCGTGGTGGTGTAGCGGGTTAAGTGCTGCCTTTGCTAATCAAAAGCTCAGCAGTTCAAATCTTTCAGGTACTCCATGGAAATTCCATGGGGCAGTTCTACTTTGACCTTTATTGGAAACTTTATGGGGCAGTTCTACTCTGACCTCTAGGGTTACTATGGGTCAGATCCGACTCAATGGCCGTGGGTTTTTTAATGTTGAACTATGTTTTAATCCTAGAATAAATGCTGAACTTGAATGTCTTGTTGCTCTCTTAACAGGTGGCATAATTTGTTAATAATTTTATTATTTCTTATGTATACTTTTGTATCTATAATTTTCTTACCTATGAGTCTATGGTTTTCTTTTTGGCACATTATTAGTTACTTTTACATACCTATATGCATTATTATTTCTCTGTCTTTGAAAGTAAATAGGCAACAGTCCATTATTTCCTGAAATCTGAGGGCTCTAAATGAGTAAATACATGCTTTTCATTATTAAAAGTAATAATATAATAAATATTTACAAGTCTTTTCTTTGTCAACAATGCCTGTGGCTTGTCATTTTTTAATTTATAACATTTTTGCTGTAATTTTAAATTAAACTTTCCAAAAGTCTTTATTGACCTTTGCAATATATCTTGCTTGTAAGTTTAATAGCCAAAAAGAAAAAAACAAATCAAACCAAACCCACTGCCATGAAGTCGATGCCAACTCCCGGAGAACCTGTGGGGCAGCATAGGGTGGCTCCTCAGGGGGCTCAAGGCTGTCCGTTTTTGTAGGAACAGGTTGTCGCATCTTTCTCCAGTGTAGTCTCTCATGGTTTCAGTTCATCAGCCTTGTGATTAACTGCAGATGGCCTTAACCACTGCACCACAAGGACTACTCTTTTATTAGTCCATTTTATCATTATTATTATTATTTTTTTAGTAAACCATTATTAGTAGCTGTGTCACTATTCTGGGGCCCTAGAGGCACAGTGGGTAAGAGCTCAGTGTGCTACAGCTGCCACCCAAGAGGTCATCAGTTCCAATCCACCAAGCTGCTCCTTGGAGACCCTGTAAAGCAGTTCTATTCTCTGCTGCAGAGTCCCTGTGAATTGAAAGCAACTTGATGGCAATGTTTTTTGTTTTTTCTTTAAATATGTCAGTATTAATTCCTTACATTACATTCTGAGGTGAATGTCTTTACCTTTGAAAAATAAAATGTAAAGTTTAAGAGAATTAATTTTTCTCAGTGTATCAGTGTTTTAAAAATGAAGCACGTCACTTGTTTTTGATTTGCAATTAGTATGTGGACATAGTTTTAATTTTTTCTTTGCCTCAAATATGATTTGTAAAATTGCAATTATCTTCCAGTGATTTTTATATTTATTCCACAGATTTATTTTATTACTTTAAAGTAAATGACCATATTATGTTAAATCTTCAAAACTGTGATAGAAATGTCTCCGGATTTTATATAAACTATTGTTTATAAATATGACATTAACATTTTAGAAGACTATCTCATACACAAAATATATACGATATCCTCTAATATTTCTCTACATCTTTATTTCTTCTCTAATTTTAGCTGTCCCCCTAGGGCCACCATGAGTCGGATCCAACTCGACGGCCCTTGGCCAATTTTAGCTGTCAGTAACGAAAGAGGAAGTTTAAGTCTTTGACTATCACTATTGTTTATTTCAATTCTCCTAAAACTTCTAAAATTTTGTTTTAATTAAGTCATGTAATCATTACTTGTAAGTCGTCTGAGATGGTACAAAATTCCACCCTAACCGATAGGAAGGAGTGCTCCTGAGAATAAAAGATGCCCTTTGCCAGAGTGCTGGGAGATTAGCGCCCTGTCTGAATTTTCTCTCTCTGGGTATATTGGTAGGAACGTTAGCCACTTTATCCCAGTTTGACGTTGTACCAACAGATACCAGCCAAACTCTAAAACAACCAGGAAGTTGGTCTGCTCCACTTTTGAGTGTTACAAGTCATTCTCGTAGACATGCTTCTTGGAGGAGTGAGTGTGTGGAACTTGTGGTTTTTGGCTACTATACAGCGAGATAAGGCTTGTAATTTCGTTTAGTATTTCCTTTGTGTTAAGGTGGAGGTATAGTTGTGGACACTCGGAAACATTCAAGTCAATGAGTTGTTCTTGGGGTGAAAACAGTTTGTGATGAATTTTCTGGGCCATACTACTGAAATGTACCCCACGTGTGACATGCTCACGAAACATTGGACCAATCCGGCCTGCTTGTGTCAGTCACCTCCTGGTGACATCTTCTACAAGGTGGTGCTGGAAAGCTCAGTGGGGAAGTTGCAGCTCGCCTGGAGCCAAGGGGTGTGTGAGGCTTTCTGGGCCACGGCACTGACGTGAAATGCATTTGGTTGCTCTCCCGAGAGCACGGCCCCTGTAGTCCCCAGACGAAAACTTATTTTTAAAAACAAACACAGCTACCAGCAAACAACGATTCAGCAGCCATTCCGGTAGCAGATAAGCATGGCCTCGCCAAAAAGATTCCAAAGGCAAAAATTCATCTTTTAAAGGCCATAGTGGTCTCTTTTGAAACTGAATGATTTTGCAGAAAAACCACCTCAGGTCAAGCTCCTCGGTGGCCACAAGATGTACCGAGACAAAATCAAGACTCCTGTAAACATGTCCAGATACAAAACACGAGCATTGTCCAAATCACAAAAGCGACTAACAGCGTTCTGGCTGCCAGGACTCAAGACTGCTTCTCCACGGGTGACAGCTGTGATCTCGCTGCCTGGTTCTGAATCCAGATAAGAATGAAGATGCTCAGTTGCGACACTGCCGTGGTTTTCTCAGAGAATCCAACGTGGAGTAAGGCTGGTTTCTTTGCAACCTCCCCCGGACCATCTAACGAAGCTCAGTTCTTCCAACAGGCCCTGTCCTAACGCTCTGCGGAGATGCCCTGGCTCCCAGCAACCCAGGGCTACCGCAGCTTAGGAGCAACAGATCCATCCTGCTTCATTCCTGGTGTGTTCCTGGTGGGCATCATCTGGAGGACATTCAGATACGAAACTCAAAGTCTTCTTTAATGACTTCCTGTCTTGAATTTTTGGCCCATATCAATATTGTATAAGCCAAGCCAAGTGCCGTCGAGTTGGATCCGACTCATGGCTATCATCTGTTAAAAAAGTCTTTTTTAGGCATTGTTTTTTCCCAAACTAAACATCTCTGTATCTTTTCTTTTCTTTTGTGCATAAATCGGGAAATGCAATCTATTAAATGAAATGTCACTTGTCTTGACCGTGATCATCTTCCTTTATATTTTTTATGCTCTGCTTCTTCTCATCAAGCCTACATTTCATATCTTCTTCACTCGGGCTCACGTAGTTTCCAAGTAATGCATTCCATTCTTTTAACCTCCCATTCTTGAAGACATGAAGTGATCTGTGTAAATCATACTTAAGAATAGCTTTCCAAATATTTGTCATGATAATCTGTCTTATTTCTGATTCAGAGTTCTATACTTTTTACAAAATATTTTATCTCTTAAAGTGATTTTAATTATTCATGCACCCTGATGTGCAATTAAACATCACCCTGTTTTAGGAGCACAGTTGCTTATTGTGCTTTCTTTTTCTTCGATACACTAACCTTTTGTATCATTACTTAATTTCATAATCAGATGTAATACTTCTAGGATTGGTGTGTGGGTGGTATGCTAAATGAGTCCCTGCGCATCAGAGAATCTCTTTTGAGGCACTTGTAAAAGAATGAGGGCTTAGCTGATTGAAATTTATTCAGTCACAAGCTTTTAACCTCAAATTTTGTATCCTTCTTTCACTGCCTTTGTGCCTAGAGAAATCTGAGTGCAACCAGTTATTTTCTGGTCCCTTTAGGAGCAGCGTGGCTTTTTTTGATGGAAGCTTGTGTGATTTTTGGTTTAGTCGTTAATATTTGTGAATATTTCTTAGAAAAACATTTCAAGCACTTTTTTTATATCTCTTATATAGTTGCGTGAACCCTATTACACATTTATAGAGAGGTATGGTGTCACAATGGTCAATAGCTCAGCTGCTAAGCAAAATTCTGACAGTTGATTCTTACCAGTCACTCCCTGGAAATCATGTGGGGCAGTTCATCTTTGTCCTATAGAGTCATTGTGAGTTAAAATCAACTGGATGGAAATACATTTGGTCTGTTACATGGAAAAGCTTAAACAAAATTGAAACTTTGGTATTCATAGGTATGTGCATACTAATAGACAAGAGGCAAAGAATATCATCATGAAACAAAAAACCAAACCCACTGCCATCAAGTTAATTCTAACTCATGCAACCCTTCAGGACAAAGATGAACTACCCCACAGTTTCCAAGGAACGTCTGGTGGATTCTAACTGCCAACCTTTGGGTTAGAAGCTGTAACACTTAAACACTAGGCCATCAGGATTTCTAAATAATATCGCCATCTGCCAAAGATGAAATGTGTGACAGTGCGTGCTGGTGGGGACTGTTGGTGGTGCCATGGAGCACTGTCACCCCCAGGACGGAGCACAGCTGTCCTGTTGGCTGTAATCTGTGCAGAAGAACACTGCGGCTTTCTTCCACAGAGTGTTTATGTGAGTTCCCATGGCCAAACTTTCAGTTAGCAGTGGAGTGCTCAGCCGTGGAGCCCTAAGTGCTCAGAGATGACAGGTGTTTAGAAAAACTGAAATTCTGTAGTCTAATTATTCTGAAGGTGTTGGGAATATTTATTAACCATCCATTCTCTTGTTCCCAGAAACTTAATTTATCAGAATTTGCTCAGAGGAAATAACCGTACACAAGCAACCAAATTGTAAAACTTCTATAGTCATTGCAGTTTTATTTATAACTGTGAGGAAATAATGTCATTCAATATTATACTGTTAAAATACATGTAGTAAAATCCATACACATAGCAGAACATTATTTAGACAATACATTGGGTGTCACTACAGTGAGTTATGGACCTTCTCATAACGCATGTGTGCATACGTGTTTGAATAAAAATAAGAACATGCACCAGAACAATGTTAGACATGTCTCCCCAGTCATGTATTTGGAAAGGAGAAAATTAAAAGAATTTTTCCATACTGCCTTTACTATTTTTCTTGTTAATAATTAATAAAAAGAAGCTATGTTCAATTTTTGCTTTTTGGAGGACTTCTTTGCATTTAGGAAACCCTGCTGGCATAGTGATTTAATTGCTGCATCTGCTAACCAAAAGGTCAGTGATTCAAATCTGCCAGGCACTCCTTGGAAACTCTATGGGAGAGTTATACCCTGACTGATAGGATCACTGTGAGTTGGACCTGACCTGACGGCAGCAGGTTTTTTCTCTGCTTTTAACCTGATTTACTGTGAACTCTGCTTATTTCGAAATTACATGTCTTCTTAAACTTTACAGATCCTTTTTTGATTGTTTTCATGTTTTCTCCACAGGAAATGTATTCTATGCATAATTTAGTTCCTTACACCTGTCCTTACTGCTACTTTTCTCAAATGTTTGGAACTACTCCTTTTTTATTTGCAGAAGTCATACCTGGGTATTTTCTTCCTTCCTTGCCTTTCGTTTACTCTAACAGTGTTTGCATTATTTCATGTTGCCCTTTGATCTTCCTTTTGGAAACTGACAACTTACAGTATGTTCTCTGCCTCTTGCTGTGACAACTTAAATCATTTATCAACTCTTGTCATCTGTCACACTGGAATAATAAGAATTTTAGCTTCATGAAGTTACTAGGAGAATTAGCCGAGATAATGCAGGCATAATACTGGCGCAGTCAAGACTTACCAGCGGCTCTAATAGCAATATATATATATACACAGACACACATATACTTATTTATATTTGTTTCTCTTTCTATTTATTTATTTAATGGCTCGACAACTCTCTCAGTAGTAGCCAACACTTATTTCACAAACTCTGTTTTTAACCTGAAGACAAATCCATCTCATCTCTGTAGGATTTCCCTAACCCTTGACAGCAGAAAGGAGGCTCAGTGAGGGAGGAAGGAGGGACACGAAAATCAGCGCAGCGCGTCTCTTCAACGTAAGGGCAATCAGGTTACCCACCTCCTGGGAACCAACAAGCCAATCCGCTGTTGAAATCCTCAGTATAATGCTGCTTATGGTTCCAGAACTGTTTATGTTTCCAGAACCCTGAGGGCCAAGTGGTCCCTTCACTGACAGGTCCCGGGTTCATCCTTTGTAATGTTTACCTCTCTAGTTCTGGTCATAGCAGACTCTACAATAAAGCCGGTTTTTCCAGAAAGCACTGTAATTCTTAAATTACTATTGTTCAAACTATGATTCTGAGGCCCTTTGTGTTAGCATTGTGTGGACTGCAAATTCTTAACTGGACCCTCTTTGAGTTAGATTTCTTTGATGATGACCTTGAAATCTACATTTTAAAATCAATTCACATGAGTTTTCTTCACATTGTATTTGAGGATTATTTTCCTACATGTTGAAACTCAAAACCAAATCCACGGCTGTGCAGTATATTCCAACTCATAGTGGCAAATCCAACACATTTTTGTAACATTTCTCAATACATCTTGTTGATAAGTGTCCAAATTATGATCAATGCTGCTTCTTCCAAAATAATGTTCACATGATTTAGGTCTGTGCATGCACTTTCCAGACTCTTACCTAATCCACTGAAATTAGATGAGCAAGCTATCAGTTGTCAGCTCTGCCCAGTGGTACCTTACACAACAGTAAAGGATGCATTGAATTCACACTATCATGCTTGTCTGTAGCAATCATTTCTCTCTGTCGTAGTTTACCAGGGAGAAAACAACTGTGATTTTATATTTTCTAAAATCCAGAACAAATGTTTACAGGAGAAATATTTTTATTGCTTTATAAAAACTCTTATCTAGACAGCCATTATTTTTTTCAGATATTCCTCAAACAAAGATCCAAAGAATGAACTCACCTCATAATTTGACATTGAGAAAATGATTTTGTGATTGAGTGAAATTATGGTTCTATCTTTAAATGTGAATTGTATTTCTACTATTATGCTATAGTATAAAACCCAAACCCACTGCCAACAGGTCGATTCTGCCTTGTAGAGACCACATACAGTTTCCAAGGCTGTAAATCTCCAAGGAAGCAGAAAACTACATTTTTATCCAGTGAAGAAGTTGGTGGTTTCAAACTGCTGAACTTTCAGCTCACGTTAGCTTGCTTTAACCACTGTACATCCAAGTCTACTTATTATATATAAAATATATTTAATATGCAAACCTTGGTGGTGTATTGGTTAAGTGTTATGACTGGTAACTAAACTATCAGCAGTTCAAATCTTCCAGGCACTCCTTGGTAGCTCTGTGGAGCAGTTCTACTGTGTCCTATAGGGTCGCTATGAGTTGGAATTGAATCAACTGCAGTGTGTTTTGGGTATGCTAAGTTGCATTATTGTACTCCTGAATTTATTAGGCAATTAGAACCCTTACAGTTAGATGCAAAAGTCTATATGAATACAGTGCTTCATGACAGCAATTTCAGTTTCCATCGTCTTACTTCGTACAGATATATCTATATTTCCACTTATTCTCAAAAGTTCCATTAAAAGTATGCTTTGATAGTGCCTACACCTTGAAATGACTTTGGGAATGAATGATTAGTAAGGTAACAGTGATGTCAGATAACGTGAATAGAATGCCTTTCCTGTATAAGGATCAGCCTAAATTAAGTTCACATGTATTATCTTATTTAATACAATACATTTAAGAAGTTTGATAGTTATCTTCAGAAATTCAGAAAGGTAAAGCAAAAGTTTATGTAGTAGCTAGGATATAGTATAAAAATACACAGATGTACATATTCTTATATTCTCAGAACTCTGGTGAAGTCTGAAAATCTTTCCTAAACAGCTTGCAATGTCATCTGATTCAGAAAGAGATCAAGAAAGAATTTACATATATATGTATATGTGCTTGTACTTTAAGGTCACTTTGGAAAACCTGTCGGTGTAGTGCTTAAGGGCTACGTCAGCCAGCCAAGAGGTTGGCAACTCGAATCCACTGGGCAATCCTTGGAAACTCTATGGAGCAGTTATACTCTGTTCTATAAGGTTACTATTGATTTGACAGCTGTGGGTTTGGATTTTTTTATAGGACCACTTTGAGCTACAGCTGTGGACCATGAAACACCAACAGTTCAAATCCATCAGCCACTACTTGGATACCTATGGGGCAATTCTTCCATTTCCTATGCAGTTGCTATGACTGAAAATCAAATAGATGGCAATGGGTTTCATTTCTGTATATATAATCGTTTTTCTTTCCCATCTCTACTACTCTATTCTAATAGGTACGAAGAGTTAATATACATGAAAAACCTCCTTCTCACTTCCTTTTCTGTCTTTGCACTCTCCCACATACACCTACTTTCAAATAATTGAATGAGCTCCTCTCAGTTCCTTATAGACATGAATTACTGTATATTGGAGATGATACAATACTTTTCTTAATGCACAATTTTAAAAGGTTTACATTTATTTTAAAAAGTGAGTTATCATTCAAGTACAGGATCTTTGTTAAATGAAACAAAATTGCTTCCAAAATAACACATTGAAAAATAAATTCATTTTCATAGAGTTTAATTTGCATATCACTAAGTAGAAGAGGGCATTAAAAATCTTTCTAAACATACGCAAACTGCAGCTAACAAAAAAATACCATCAAGCCAAGTACAGGTCTTAGTGTGTATACCAGTGGTTCTCAGGAAGGAGTGTGCCGCAGAATTACCTACAGAGGAGCTTGTCAAGGCAGGTTGCTGAGTTTTGACCAGGACGGTTTGATTCGGTAGTGCAGCAAAAGGACTGAAAAATGAGTATTTCTAACCACTTCCCAACTGCTGCTATTGATGCTGGTCTTTGGTCCACATTTTAGAAACCACAATGCCCACTGTTTGCACAATTTAAACTCTCTATTTTTACTTTCAGAAAAAAGAGGTCTATTCCATTCAAATTCTGCAGCTCCACCACCTGTGGGGCATCCTCTTGGGCATCCTATGAGTGAAAGTCAGCTTCAGTGACAGCCATGAAATTTGATCTCTCTTGTGATTAAATAGGTCAGAGTAGGCTGCTGCAATCTATTATTTTTAAAAGAGAGTTGGAGGTTTGTTTTTTTTTCCCCTCTTGGGTATATTGATTTCATGTTCTTGGATTACACACAGGATTTTTTTTCCCCACTAAATAGATGATCTTTTAAACTTGCAGTATGCATATTTCATGAGACAACTAATTTCCGATGGACATAAAAGCAAAATTGAATACACAAGATACAGAAAAATTGGTTCAGAATAGAAAGACTACCAGAATGATGAAAAGAATAGAAATTATTAGGCACATAGGTGAAAGAAAATAAAAAAAATGATGAAATGACAGACTACATAAAATTAGAAGCAATTTGTTTATGATGTAAGTAAAATTAGAAAGGAAAACAGGCAAAGTATGTGTTTAAAAATTATTACAGATCACTTATGAATAAGTTTTGTGAGAAAAAAATCTTTTTAAATATTGATGATAATAAATGTATATTCCAACAAAGACATTTACAATAGTCATGAAGAGGCAATTCTACAAAAGGAATTCAATTAATTAGTTTGAAAATGCGGTAATGTTTATTTATTTGGTGGTAAAAAGAATGCATATAAAAATAAAAAGGATGATGTAGTTCATGAAGGACATACTAAAAAAATACATTTCATGTGTTTATGAAGATTAGTTATTCTGGTGTAATAAATTAGGGTGACACTTTTGGAAACCAATTTCACAAGATATATTAATGGCCATATAAATATTCACATGCCTTCATATAATAACTTTTCTGGTCTTATCACATAACATAAATATTCTTTTAGACACATACTTTACACATTTCACAGAACTTCATCTAAACTTGGTCAGAGTCCTAAATATTAAAGGCAAAGATAGGCAATATTTAAAAAACAATGTAGGAGAAAAACTAAGTGACTTTGAGTTAGAGATGAGTTTTGAGAGTCATCAACAAAATATGATTCATAGAAGATAAACTGATAGTTTAATTTCACTAAAATTAAAAATTAGAGGGGTAGAGCAAAGATGTCAGAAGAGTCAGATGGTTCCTGCGATCCCTCTAAAACAAAGACACGAAGGAACAAATGAATCAATCATGTGTGGCACTCTAGGGTCCCTAAGCATCAAAAGAAAGTGGAGAAATTGCAGAGCAATGGGAAAGAGAGAATAGACCCAGAAGCACTAGGCCAGACCTAATTTGCCAGAAGTGGCTGTAGCCAGCATGGCAAACGAGCAGTGAAATCTGGAGAGTGTCTTCCTCAGCAGAAGAAACCGAACCGAAGTGGAGTGCACTCACAACTCCAGAACCAGTGAAAAATGGCACTAGGTCATCAAAAGCTAAGTGGCTTCTGTCCAACCTACAGCACCCCCCGCCTTTCTTTGGGATAAACCTGACTACCTTTTCACGACGCTTCCCTCTTGCTCCTCTGCATGGCACCTGGTTCTGGAGTCAGACAGTGTTGGCTAAAAGTAGGTCTCCTTAAGACTGCCCGGAGCCATTCTCCTAGTCTAAGAGAGGAAACAATTCAACAAACAAGGCGATGGAGGGAAACAAATCTGCCAACTTCCCTGAGTCAGAAATTCAAGGCAGAAACATGTCCTTTGGAAGAGGCATAAGAGGAATGCCTTCGGCACAGACACTCAGGTACAGCTGTGGGCCCCCTGCCTGTGTCAGTTTCTGCAGTCACTTAACGATAGCAATTACTGGTCTAGGACAGTCGGCCAGCACCTGCGCCACATACTGGTGACTCTCTACCCGGACAGCTGAGCTGAATCCATATGGGAAAGTACGTGGTCTCCTGGGTTTGCGAATCTAAGAACAGCTCTGACCACCTGATAAGGACGTTTCGAGCTTTGAAGACAGCCAGTAACCAAACTAGCACATATGACTAGCCTATTTGGATATTTCAAGTTGAAACAAGAAGCTAGAACACAGTAGGCAAAGAAAGTAAATAAATGCAACTTAGTGACAGCTCAGAGATAACAGTCAATATCAAATCACTTAAAGGAGCAGACATGAAGGCTTCAGAAAACTTCCAAAACAGAGTCCAGAAATGTTTTAAATGAAGAGAACTTTCTGACTAGAAAATCGGTACCAGATAACAACCCAAGACTACAAAGCAGAACAGAGTAACCAGGTATCTACACAGAGGGGAAGTCACAAAAGGAAATTGAAGGAAAAACACTGAAAGTAGGGTAACATAGATGTCGTTATGTAAGAGATGACAAAATTATAGCAAAAAAAGAGGAAATGATAAAAACATAGTCATAAAATTAAAAATTAATACTGCGTGAAAGACATTTCCAAGGAAATCATAAGACAGACCACAGACTGGGAGAAAATATTTGTAGTACACATGTCTGGTAAAGATCTGTGCTCAGTATACACAAACCAGTTGCCTCAGAGTTGTTTCCTGTTCATAGTAACCCTCTAGGACAGAGTAGAACGGACCCCAGAGAGTTTCTAAGAACTGCCGGTAGATTTGAACTGCCTACCTTTTGGTTAGCAAACAAATGCTTAACTGCTATGCCATCAGGGCTCCGAAGAACTCTTTAATCTAAACTATAAGAAAAAAAACCAACTCAATTAAACGTGGGTAAAAGACACTATATCAAAGAAGAGACGTAGATGGCTAAAGAGATGCTGAACGTCATGTCATGAAAGAATCGATAATTAAAACATGAGTAATAAATAATGTACACCAGTTAGGTTGGCTAATATCGAAAACACTGAGACACCAAGTTCTGGTGAGAATAGGGAGCAGCGAGAATGCTCCTTTACTGTTGGTGGGAACGCAAAGTGATTTTGCCATTTTAGAGGACAGTCAGGTTTTGGTTTTTGTTTCGGTTGAAATTCAACACAGGCTTACTATGTGGTGCGGTAGCTGAACTCTTAATGAGATAAAGCACATGTCCATATAAAAACCTGCACAGGAATGTGTATAGCAGCTTTATTCATAATTACTAAAAATTGCAGGCAACCAAGGTGTCCTTCAATAGGTGATTGAATAAACAAACCATAATACATCCACACAATGAATTATTATTCAGCGATGAAATCAGCTATCAAGCTACAAACATGACATGGAGAAGTCTTAAATATATCTTGAAACAAGTAATTCTGATAAAATAAATACATGTTCTTCGACTGCAAATCATGACACCATGGAAAAGGAAAACCATACGGAGACGATGCAAAGCTCAGTGATTGTCAGGGGCTCAGGGCAGGTGAAGAAGGAGCGGGTGCAGAGCAGGGCGCTCTCAGGCTGGGAAACCGGTCGGTGTGGTCCTACTGTGGTATACCCTGTGTAATGGCAGATACTTGATGCTACATGACTGTCTGAATCCACCGGATACGTAACACAAAGAGTGAACCCTAAGGTAAACAATGAACTTCAGCTAATAATAATGCACCATTACCTGTTCATCAATTATAAAGTGTACACACTGACACAAGATGAGAATAATACCAAAACTGTGTGGGGACACAGGGTATAGAGGCACTGTTTTTATTTTCTGTATGTTATTATCTGATAATCTAAAAGTACTCGAAAAACACAAAAGCATGCATTGATAATAACAGTTATGTTATTGTATTACTGCTGTGTAAAAACAAAAACAAAAACTGTTGCAGTGCTTAACTTACCAACTAGATGACTCCCGTTGTACAGTGACACACTGCTGTTCGGTAGACTCTGACTCAGAGTGACCCAGCAGGGCAGAGCGGAGCATCCCATAGGGATCCCAAGTGGGTTCCAATGCGTAACAATCCTTTAGTAGGAGCAGAAGCGCTTCATGGGCTTCCCAGGTGTTGCTGATGGATTCGAATTGACAGTCTTTCGGTTAACAGCCTGGCTCTTAACCACTCTGCCACAATCCCTCCGCCAAATCCAGCCAGTTGCCTGCTTTTTGTACGGTCTGTGAGCAAAATACTGTTCTAAATTTGGAATAATATTTTCCCTTACTTTTGTTCTTGGATACAATTGAAAGAAAGTAACTGCAAAGAGCAGTTATTTCTGGTGAACGGGATTAGTTTTCTTTGTGAAATAATAAAATGAGAGAAACTAAATAAATGAGAGGGTCAGAGGACAAATGATATTTTTTAGTTTTGTACTTTTAGGTGGCACAGTGGTTAAGAGCTTGACTGCTGACTAAAAAGTCAGTCGTTTCAATGCACCAGCTGCCCCTTAGCAGCCCTGCATTGGAGTTCTATCTGGTCTTACAGGTTTGCTATGAGCTGAAGGGAACCTGATGGCAATGAGTGTTTTGAGATTTATACAACAGTAAACCACTCACATATGTCTTTCTCCTGCTTGAAAATCCAAACACTCATTTTCTTATTTTTTTGACATAATTAAAAATATGAAATGCAGCCGCTTTCACTTCCTTCCCCATTATTAAATCACTATGTGTCGTAACAACAGTGTTCTTTGCTTTTTTAATCAAGATAATTAGAGTGATCTTAATTCTATCACAGCTGCGCTGGGAGTGTAAGTGAACAGAGAGAGAGGCCCTTGCCCAGGGAGACCAGCTAGAGGTCTGCCGCGGTTCCTTGTCTGGAAGTGCGTGTGCTCACACGGGCACCACGGCAGCCGAAAGGCTGAGGAAAGGCAGCTGGAAACGAGTCGCTTAGACCCTAAGAGGCATGGTCAAACCGAGTAGGTAAGCACTTGTGCTGAAAACATTGCTATTTTTTTTTGTTTGTTTTTTAACTTGCAGTTACTTTACCCAGTGCTGCAAAATTAAACTTGAACCAGATCCTGATGGCCCAGTGGGTAAGGGCTAAGCCTGTACCGCAACAGAGAAAGGATTGTAAACAACAGAAGTGCAGCCGCTGCGATGGTACAGGACCATGCTAGCGGTGGCCTGAACGGGTGACTGGGGAAACACCCGCCCCAAACAACCCGCTGCTATTGAGCCCGGTCTGCTCACAGCCACCCTAGAAGTCAGAGCGGAAGTGCTCCGTCAAGTTTCCAAGGAGAGCCCGGCAGATTTGAACTGCTGACCTTTTTGGTTAGTAGATGGAGCACTTAACCCACCATACCATCAGGGGTAGGTGGATTATGTCTGTATTTCTACGACTTTAGATGGAGGCAGGCCAGCATAATTCATGAGGACTTTGTGTGGAGAGAAAACCCTGGTGGCGTAGAGGTTAAGGGCTAGGTCTGCTAGCCGAAGGGTTGGGTGTTGGAATCTGCTGCCAGGTGCTCCTTGGAAACTCTGTGGGGCAGTTCTCCTCTGTCCTAAGAAGTTGCTATGAGTTGGAATCAACTCAGCGACAGTAGGTACTCTCACTATTATTCTGTATGGCAAAAAGAGCTCAAACAAATATGCAATTCTAACATAATCTTTTTACAGAGAATTTGTCTTTTTTTTTTCCTAAAAAGGAATTGAAATATGTATATATTCCTATTTATAAATACATGAAACCCTGGTGACATAGCGGGCTAAGTGCTACATCTGCTAACCGAAACGTCAGCAGTTCAAATCTGCCAGGCACTCTTTGGCTACGTCACTATGAGTCAGACCCCATTTGACACCAGTGGGTTTATATATATATATATGTTTTCTTCTTGTACTTTGATCCCTGTTCCATCTCTGCAATGGACAAGCAGTAATTATTTTCCAATTTTTGCCTAGTTTTCTTTTTAAAAGTAAATATGCAGAGTTGTATATTTGCATATTATCTCTAGATATATGCACATACATGTTTATACTCTATCCAATTTTTTCTCCTTGTTATTACGAATTGAATGTATTTTAAAACTCTTTTCACAATAGCTTATAAATTATGCAATTTTCTCTAATATCCTCATGTC
This sequence comes from Heterohyrax brucei, assembly GCA_028571685.1. Taxonomy (NCBI): domain Eukaryota; kingdom Metazoa; phylum Chordata; class Mammalia; order Hyracoidea; family Procaviidae; genus Heterohyrax; species Heterohyrax brucei. Next base: position 68,196,049 of record CM053162.1, on the reverse strand, counting down.
TCACCTTAGACTGAAAGACTCTATAAATTAAATCATGTTCCCTTAGGCACTGCTGCCAATATCCACGTTACTTATGATCATATATTTTGAAAAACTAAATGACATTTGCTAATGTATTACTGTAATTTCAAATAATCAAATATTTATATAACTGTCATTCACAATTTTATTAGCAAGTGATTCATTTATTCACTCAAGATAAACACATCGCACAGCGCCAGGAGCCAGTCACTGAGTCACATACACTTTTTGTTGTTTTTAACTGCTGGCAAGTCATGGCCTTGTGTGTGACACAAGGGAAGTTGCCAGGTCGTGCAGCACCCTCTCAATTGGCAGCATGTTCAAGACCATGGTCAAAGCTATTGCAGCAACCCATCTTACCGAGTGTCTCCCTGACCTTTGTTGACACTATAGTTCAGCAAATGTGAGGTCGATTTCCAGGAAGAAATCCCTCCTGACGATGTATCTAAGGCAAACAAGCTGAACATTGTTCTGGTCTGATTATAAGGTTATTTTTGCCTAATTTTTGGAAGTATCTAGTCAGATCTTTCTTCTTAGTCTGTCTTAGTATGGATGCTGTTCTGAACACTGTCTACCATGTGCAATACATTTTTTAAGTTATTTTATTGTGTTTTTAACTGAATGTTTACAATCCAAGTCAATTTGTCATAAAAAGCTTGCACACACACTGCTGTGTAACTCCAGCTGCTCTCCCCACCATGTAACAGCACACTCCGCATTTCCACCTTGTATTTCCCATTGTCCATTCAACAAGCTCCTGTCCCCCTCTGCTGTCTCATCTTGCCTGTGAACATGAGCTACCTAGTTAGCCTTGTTATGTATATACTTAAAAAAGAATCACACGCTTCACCAGAATCATTTTTTATCTTAGAATCTAGATCAACCTTTGTCTTTGGAAATGGTTTCAGCTCTAGGCTAACAGAGAATCTATGGGCCATGCCTTCAGGGGACCCTCCAGTCTGTCGGACCATTGAGTCTGGTCTTTTTAATAGAGTTCTAGTCCTGTACATCCATTTTCCTCCCCCTGTATCAGGGAGTCTGCATTGTATTCCCTGTCACAGCAAGCACTGGTGGTGGCATGTCATCATCTAGTTCTTCTGGTCTTATGCAGATGTGGTCTACCACGAGCAGCCTTGCTGTATGTGAACTTCTGGTGGCATAGCTTCTGACATCACAGTGACATCAGCATGAAAGCCATCACAGTACAACAAACTGACAGATTTGGGGTGGAGAACTAACCCTAGAAAGGCAGAAATCAGACATCTAGCATCAAATGTGGAAATCGCTCTGCTCCTTTATACTACAGAAAGAGGTCTTCACTGGGTCAGTGCTCAGAGTTTAAAAGGGCCTACTAAACACAGGATTAGATCTTTGTCGATGTTTTTCTTATAGCCACAGCCAAGCCAGCCAAGTGCCGTCGAGTCGGATCCAACTCATGGCAACCCTAGCCACAAGTGAAATTAAAAGAGAAACACTTAGGTATTTTTAAATTTCTCTAGGGTCGCCATGAGTCGGATCCAACTCGACAGCACTTGGCTTATTCATTTAGTGATCCAGAGAACGAAGTAGCTGCAGAAGCAATCTGGTACATCTAAGACACAACAAAGAAGTTGTCCTCTGTGAAAAGTGTTGTCCTTGTTTGATGGAGCCAGTAGGCTACCAAATGAAGCCCCTCATCTTGCAGGACCTCCTTGGAAGACCATCTGCTCTTCTACCTGGTACAATGCCCAGGAATCCCCAGCTGGTATTAGAAGTGCTTCCCAGAGATTTGCTGAGAAAAAATCTACCTGGTAAAAATACCTATGACCTTCAGCTTCTAAGAAGATAGGATGACAGTATGCCCTTAATGTGGTCTCCTTCACGGACTTGGAGCCCTTGTAGTTTGGTGGCTAAGATCTGGCTACTAACCAAACTGACAACAGTTTGAATCCATCTGCGTCAACTTGGATACCCTGTGGGACAGATCTACTCTGTCTAACAGGATCACTGTGAGTTGGAGTTGGCTGAGTGATAACAGGTTTTAGCTCATTGATTTAAAAATCTTATTACAGTTAAATTAAGATTATTGTTTATTTGTTTGGGTCAGTGTAAAATTGATTATAAAATATTTATTAAGCACATAATTGATGATAGCCAGTTTTTAATAAACAAGACTTACCCATGTGTGTTACATGAAAAAATTAACAGTTGTGTCTATTTTTATTTCCAGTGCCCAGCTTACCAAAACAAGTAAGTTGGGATCTGTAATAAAAGCAGAGTATTGCATCTCACATAGTAGCGTGGGACAGTTTATAGAATGGACACTTCTTCTTCTTCTTCTTTTTAATTTTTAAAGCCTAATTCTGGGTGGTGTTACAACATATTATTTTTTATTTTCTTCTGATTGAAATAATGAAGTAAATTATGGAATGCAGAAAGGTTTAAGAGGTATGACTTAAAAATGAAAAAAACAGCTCCTCCGAGAGAAGAAGGATGCGACACACTTATAACGTTTAATAATGTTGCATGATCATTTTTAGCAATTTAACTTGAGGCTAAGAGACATTTGCATCACTAATATTTTACAAATATGTTTCTTTAAAGGATAATATTCCCCACTCCCAAAACAGAAACAAGAATAAGAATTCACTAAGAAGCACTAATTGGACTCTTGAGTATAAAAATTCCACCTGTTTTTAAAGGACATTAGTGTGCTAAGGGCGCAGTATTTCTGCTAAAAAATAGCTCACTTCTAAGAAAGGTCTAAGGAGTAGTCCTTGCTAAGAATCATTTAATTACCCAGAATTCTCTCTGAGCTGATATTTCCCAAAGCCTGTGTTACGAAGAGTTGCTGGTTAAAACGTTAATCCTGAAATGCATGTTTCAAGATATTGCAAAAATAAGAATCATTAAAATACACGTAGCATAATATTAATTACCCACTAAATTGAGTTATAAATGCCTAAACAATAAATATACCAGATATATTCTACACCATATATATCAAAATTATTCACATATGGAGAAGATTAGTTGTACAATTTTATTGAACACATGAGAAATAACTACATTGGAACACACACACATTTTATGTCTAAAGCATGAATTGTTGGATATCATTTCTATTTACCCTATAAAATCCTCTGTATAAGATAAGGAGGGTAGTAGTTCAGGTCAGGAGGTCAGGAGGGTAGCATGATCAGGTGAGGATGGAGTGAGAAGCCCCCACTTGTCTTTCAGTGGAGGCAGGGAGAGGTAACAGCAGTGGGTAAGGATGATGACACCACGAGGGGAGGAAGGTAACACCATCAATTAAGGAGGGTGATAGCATTAGGTAAGGAGGGTAAAAGGAAGACCCTCAATGAGATGGATCAACAAAGTGGCCTCAACAATGGGCTTAAGCATAAAAACAATTGTGGATATGGTGCAAGACCAGGCAGTGTTTTGTTCTGTGTCGTTGCGAGTTGGAACAGACTCGACTGCACAAAGCAAGAAGGAGGGTAACACTATCAGGCAAGGAGGATAACAGCATCAGATAAGGCAGAAAACAGCATCAGGTAAAGCAGGTAACAGCACTGGGTATGGAGGGTAATAGCATCAGGTAATGAGGATAACACCATCAGGTAAGCAGGGTAACGCATCAGCTAAAGGGGGAGTGAGCAGCCCCCACTTGTCTGTCAGTGGAGCCTTGCTTGTTACTGTGTTGAACGAAGATATGCCACTGGTATTTACACACCAGCAGGGTCACCCACAGTAGACGAGTTTCAGCTGAGCTTCCAGACTAAGACAGGCAAGGAAGAAGGACCTGGCAGTCTATCTCTGAAAGGAATTAGTCAGGGAACACTTTATGAATAACAGCTGAACATTGTCAGATATGGTGCCAGAAAGTGAGCCCCCCAGGATGGAAGACACTCGGAAGATGACTGAGGAAGAGCTGTCTCCCCAAAGTACAATCAACCTTAAAGATGTGGCTGGAGTAAGGCCTCCGAGATCTTCCTTTGCTGATGTGGCATGAATCAAAATGGGAAGAAACAGCTACAAACATACATCAATAATCAGGACATGGAATGTATGAACTATGAATCTAGGAAAACTGGAAGTTATCAAAAATGAAATGGAATGCACAGACCTAGACATCCTAGGCATTAGTGAGCTGAAATAGACCTGTTTGAGCCATTTTGAATCTGACAATCATACCATCTACTATGCTGAGAACGTAAACTTGAAGAGCAATGGCACTGCAATCATCATCAAAAAGAACATTTCAGGATCTATCCTGAAGTGCAATGCTGTCAATGATAGGATAGTATCAATATGCTTACAAAGAAAGCCAGTTAATATGACTGTTATTCAAATTTACACACCAACCACTAAGGCCAAAGATGAAGAGGTTGAAAATTTTTACCAGCTTATGCAGTCTGAAACTGATCAACTATGCAATCAGGATGCATTGATGATTACTGGTGACTGGAATGCAAAAATTGGAAACAAAGAAGAAGGATCAGTAGTTGGAAAACATGGCCTTGGTAATAAAAATAATGCTGGAGATAGCATGATAGAATTTTGCAAGACTAACAACCATTTTATTGTAAATACCTTTTTTAACCAACACAAACAGTGACTGTACACATGGACCTCACCAGATGGAACACACAGGAACCAGACTGACTACATCTGTGGAAAAAGATGATGAAAAAGCTCCATATCAAGCAATCAGAACAAGGCCAAGTGCTGACTGTGGCACAGATCATCAACTGCTCATATGCAAATTCAAATTGAAAATGAAGAAAATTAGAACAAGTCCACAAGAGCCAAAGTATGAGCTTGAGTACATCACTCCTGAGTTTAAAGACCGTCTCAAGAACAGATTCAATGTGTTGATCTCTAGTGACTGAAGACCAGACGAATTGTGAAATGACATCAAAGACATCATTTGTGAAGAGAGAAAGAGGTCATTAAAAAGGCAGGAAAGAAAGAAAAGACCAAACTGGATATCAGAAGAGACTCTGAAACTTGCTCTTGAACGTTGAGCAGCTAAAGCAAAAGGAAGGAATGGTGAAGTAAAAGACCGAAACAGAAGACTTCAGAGAGAAGTTCGAGAAGACAAAAGAAAGTACTATAATGACATGTGCAAAAAGCTGTAAACAAGAAGCCAGAAGGAAAAGCACATTCTGCATTTCTCAAGCTGAAAGAACTGAAGAAAAATTTCAAACCTCGAATTGCAGTAGAGAAGGATTCTACAAGGAAACTATTAGAGGACTCAGAGAGCATCAAAACAACATGGAAAGAATACAGAGTCATTATACAAGAAAGAATTAGTCGATATTCAGCTGTATGAAGAGGCAGCATATCATCAGGAACCAATGGTACTGAAGGAAGAAAGTGAAGCTGCATTGAAGTCGTTGGCGAAAAGCGAGGCTCCAGGAATTGATGAAATACCAATTGAGATATTTCAGCAAACAGATGAAACACTGGAAGTGCTCACTCATCTATGCCAAGAAATTTGGAGGACAGCTACCTGGCCAACTGACTGAAAGAGATCCATATTTATGCCCATTCCAAAGAAGGGTGATCCAACCGAATGTGAAAATTACCAAACAGCATCGTTGATATCACATGCAAGTAAAAGTCCGCCCAAGATCATTCAAAAGCAACTACAACAATGTATCAGCAAGGAACTGCCAGAAATGCAAGCTGGGCTCAGAAGAGGGCATGGAATCAGGGATATCATCACCGATGTCGGATGGATCTTGGCTGAAAACAAAGAATACCAGCAAGATGATTTCTTGTGTTTCATTGACTACTCAAAAGCATTCAACTGTGTGGATCATACTAAATTATGGCTAATATTGCAGAGAATGGGAATTCCAGAACACCTGACTGTGCTCTTAAGGAATCTGTGTGTGGATCAAGAGGCAGTCGTGCAAACAGAACAAGGAGACACTGCATGATTTAAAGTCAGGAAAGGCGTGTGTCAGGATTGTATCCTTTCACCACACCTTTTTAATCTGTTTGCTGAACAAATAATCCAAGAAGCAGAATATATGAACAAGAAGGAGGCATCAGGGTTGGAGGAAGACTCATTAAAAGTCTGAGTTATACAGGCACCACCACCTAACTTACTGGAAATCAAGAGGATTTGAGACACCTACTGATGAAGTTCAAGGACCACAGCCTTCGGTATAGATTGCATCTCAACATCAGGAAAACAAAAATTTTCACAACTGGACCAGTAAGCAACATTGTCATAAATGAAGAAAGGATTGAAGTTGTCAAGGATTTCATTTTACTTGGGTCCACAGTCAACACCCATGGAAGCAGCAGTCAAGAAATAAAAAGATTCATTGCATTGGGAAAATCTGCTGCAAACAAACTCTTCCAAGTCTTCGAAAGTAAGGATGTCACCTTGAAGACTAAAATGCGCCTGACCCAAGCCATGGTATTTTCAATCACACAGTATGCATGTGAAAGCTGGACACTGAACAAAAAAGACAAAAGAATTGATGCCTTTGAATTGTAGTGTTGGAGAAGAGTGTTGAATGTACCATCGACTGCCAAAAGAACAAACAGATCTGTTCTGGAAGAAGTCCAGTCAGAGTGCTCCTTGGAAGCCAAGACAGCAAGACGGTGTCTTACATACTTTGGACATGTTGCCAGGAGAGATCAGTCCCTGGAGAAGGACATCATGCTGGGTCAAGTGGAGGGTTAGCGAAAGAGGAAGACCCTCAGTGAGATGGACTGACACATTGACTGCAACAATGGGCTTAAGCATGAAAACAATTGTGGACACGGTGCAAGACTGGGCAGTGTTTTGTTCTGTTGTTAACAGAGTCGCTGTGAGTCAGAGCTGACTTGACGGCACCTGACAACAACAACATCTCTCCCTAGCTTGTGTATTAACTTCCTTTCTCTGTGGTAACTTTCAGTAAACATACTTTACAATTAGATAAAAATCATATGTGTGTGTGTGTGTGTGTGTGTGTGTGTGTACTTATTGTCTATACTTTTTGTAATGCTGAGAAAAAAAAGAAAAAAAATCAGCTTTCATGTTATCTTCAATTTTTTCATAAATACTTCCTCTAACAATTTTTTAAAGATGCAATGTTATCTTTGCCCTGGTGGCACAGTGGTTTAAGTGCTCAGGTGCGAACTGAACAATTGGACATTTGAACACCCCAGCCACTCCTTGAGAGAAAGATGTGACAGTCTGCTTCTGTAAAGACTGCAGCCTTGGAAACCAACAGGGTAGTTCAACCCCGTCCTATAGGGTTGCTGTGAATCAGAACCGACTTGATGATAATTGGTTTTTATATATTTCATGGGTTCCAAGTAAGTTAGGAATGTTCCAAGAACTTTAGTAAATAAAATGTCAGTATCTGTTCATCAACTAGAAAGCTGTAATTATCAGGACAGTCTGTGCTGTTTTCAAAAATCCACATTCACTTCTAGTTATTTCTGCAAAAGAAACAGGTGAGTTTTCCAAATGAACCACATTGCCAGTGTGATTTCACCTAATCTCTGAGATGTTCCTAAGAGGGACCAATGAAACATACCACTCAAGGGGAACTGTATTAACGCAATAATTGGGAGAGAGAGATGACTTGGAATCAGAACTGACTCAATAGAGACAGTTTCGAATGTTTTCAAGGTTCAGCCATGTAGTAGTGTGTATCAGGCTTCATTCTTCATGGATGCACATTGTTACATTATGTGTATGTACTACATACTATCTACCAGCTCATCTGTTGATGAACATTTAGACTAGCATTCCAGTAAACACTGGTCTATGTGCTCAGCTGCACTGGAAAACTTCTGACAGCATCTCAAAGTACTACACCTGGAATTACAATGCTACAGTGACCCTCCTCCCCTCTCCTCCCTCCTCCCCTCCCTTTCTCTTTTCCTCGCTCCTTTCTTCCTTTCTTCTTTTGTTTCCTTCTTTCTTGCTCTGCTTTCTTTTGCACTTATCATTTGAATTTTTTTGCGATGTCATTCATGTCTTTACGTTTTTCTTATCCTTATTTTTGTTAAGTGCTTAATCTTTGTTATGACGCACTTAATTATAATTCTTCTATTTTCTCTCAAAAATTGACATTTTAATGCTAAGATTATTGTGCATACTTTTTAGATTTACATTCTCAATTTTGTTTGTTGTGTTATTAACCTTCTGTTTCAGAGATTAACTTTTTTTTTTTTGACAAGTACTTGCTTTAAAAAACTCACCACACTAAATGAGGGCTGGTAGATCTCTCATTCAAATTAAATAAACAAACACTAATCTACAAAAAAACAAGCCAAACCCATTGCATTGAGTCAAGTCCAGCTTAAGCAACCCCATAGGGCGTAATCGAACTGCCCCATAGAGTTTCCAAAGAGCAGGTTGGAGTTGAAATACCTGAACGTTGTTCCACAGTCATGCTCTTTACCGCAGCGCCACATCATGAAATAGTAGTATTACTTTCATTTCCTAAATTGTGGTGTTTTTAAGATGAACAGAAAGCAATGCCTATTAGGAATAATTCATAGCTCAAATTATAGGCTTTACCCATAACCAGTCTGATTTACAATCCTAAGAGTTTGTGTGTGTGTGTGTGTGTGTGTGTGTGTGCATGCAATCAAAATATTGAATTGCTCAGAAGCATATCACTACAATGCTTTTTGCTTAAGTTAAAAACAAAAACCCTATTAATTAACATAAAATAAGCTGTGGCTTCACTCTCATTCCAAATGATAGAAAAAGACTAGAATTTTCCTCAAAATGACCAAATGAAGAGAAAGCTGAAGAATGATCCAGTTTCAGGAGACAGAGTGGGATAAGTCCCTGGGTGAAGAACCTTGGTGTCCTAAACTTTCAACGAAATAAGAAAAGGAATTCCAAAATAAGAAAACAAATAATACCATTATGAATTTAGAACAGATTATGTTTCACAGCACAAAAACTTTCAGGGTTTTTTTTGGGGGGGGGTGTTATTTCCCCTTAAAGGAACAGATTAAGAGAATATGTGAGCAATATGATTGACGGCACGAGAATGGCAATCTCATTCTTGATTCTGGCAGTATGGGACGTGAAAATAAACTTTCTAATATACACTAGCTAAAAGTGACAGCAACCAAGTCGAAATACAAGTGACATAATGATCAATGGAAGGCGGGTCTTGATCTTTGACAGTCCACTCTCCTTTGACAAATACTGGCTGTGCAAAGATTTTATGTTCCTTGAAAATAAAGGAAACAAAAATTAGGCAAGAAACAGCAACACAAAACAAATCAATAAAATTAGAAGAAAGGAAATGGTTACATAGGTAAAGCACAGGGGATTTTTAGGGTCATGAAATTATTCTGTACAACATTTTAAAGGTGAGTACATGAGTCTATGCAGTTGTCAAAATCCATTGAACTTTACATCAGAAACAGAACCTTAATGAATGTAAATTAAAAATAGAACTGCATTTAAGAGATGGAAGATCTCAGAAGCGTATGAAAACTGTTACAAGAGACTCTAACTGTATTACAAATATGTATGGATACGTGACATGCACGCATACATTTTCACGTGCTGCCAGCTGAGTCAGATGTCAGCTGGGAGGGCCTGGAGAATACTCAGACGTTGGTTTGCAACTCCAGTCTCCAACAAAGTCAACCGGGACTCCTCGGGGAAACGGCTAGTACAAGACCGAGGCAGGGAACACGTAGATAAAGTCTGAGTGTCTTACAGCACAAGGGAAAGGTGGGGAGTGCTGAGAAGCAGATGGAGCTGCATACAGTGGACCCTGTAACCAGCTGGGCTCCTGAGAGCCACAGCTGGAACAATTGGAGCAACAGGATAATTAGCATAATCAGGACTATAACCCAAAGTATAAAATGGATATACCGGTGTTCACACTCACCAAATAAATGCTGGAGAAGAGAGAAATCTTCCATGAAGAATTCCAAATACCTTATGTATATATGGAAAGCCCTGGTGGCATAGTGGTTAAGTGTTACGACGGCTAACCCAAAGGCGAGCAGTTCAAATCAACCAGGCACTCCTTGGAAGCTAGACGAGGCAGTTCTTCTCTGTCCTATAGGGTTGCTAGGAGTCAATATCAACTCGACAGCAGTGGCTTTTTTAAAAAAAATATAGATCTACCACCCTTGCAGAGAGGAAAGCTTGACTTTCAACTCCCAGAGTGAGGAGAGTTCAGTGACTTCCTTATCGAAAGTACAACGTGCTGGGGGTGGGGGGACAGTAATTTTACAGTGGCCACACTTCACAAACTCTATCTCCGGCCAGGTGGTCAAGGCTTACATTCTTAGTGGTTAACCGTGTTGATAGTGTAGTGTGCACTGAGGGCATTTTGTAGTAAACCATGTTAGTGAGAGTGCCAGCTTACCTAACTAGAATCTGTTTATCAGAAAACTACCCAATAATCCCAGCTAAAGGTCAAAACACTTGGCCAATGTCCGTAATCCTGAAAACTGTCCAGCTCATCAAGTACAACTAAAGTCTGAGGAACTGTCACATCCAAGAGGACCCTTGGGTGCCTGCGTGTAGTGTGATATCTTGAACGAGACACAGAGACAGAGAAAGGACATTAGGTAAAAAGGAGGAGATCTGAACAAAATATGAATGATAGTTAGTGACAACATATCAGAACTTGTCCACTAATTTCGACAAGCAGATCAAGCATTACTAATAGAGGAAGAGGCTGTTGGGTAAATGAGTCTTTCTGTTGCCTTTCAACTTTTCTGTAAATCTAAAACTTTTCTAAAATGAAAAGTTCTCCCATTCAGCGGACAAAAAAATGACAGCATAATCAGACAAATGGAAAAATATTAGAAGCACAATAAAAAGTTATTTGATAAAGTGAAATCACAAAACCTGCAACATTTGGTCACTCAGCTGAAAAAGTAATGTTCAAAAAAGTTAATAAATAAATCACATATTTGGGAAAAAAAACAGTAGATACGGGCAAACAGTGGTAGCCTGTACCCAGTGATGACACGAACAAATGGAATTATGCAGGATCAGGTTTGTTATTTTTAAAGCTGGAATGCCATGTTCCTCAGGAATGTCACAAACAGAACACCCGAATATCTATGTGGTCGTCTTATCCAGAAGTTCAGACGTCTTCCTCAAGTTTCCAACCAACTGGTATTTCCAAACACCCGGTCTTCCTTGTGTACTGTTGTGTAATGAAGAGAGAAATCAAATATAATTCTTTGAAGCTAGAAGATGCCATATCAGCCCTTACAAAGGTGATTATAATGGAACAAGTTCCTTTACTGCTGTAGCTACTGTCTGTGAAATCAAATACTATGTGGTTATTATCATATTTAGTTTGTGTATCATGACTGTTTGTAGGTGAATGAGAAATTATGAATAGCATTAAAAAACCTGTTATTTCATTAACTAGATTTCTATGAAATACAAAATAAACTTAATTTCTTCAAATTTAAAAATGTGATAGCACAAAAAATTCCTTGAGAGAATAAACACTGATTTCATAATAGTTGTTTATTGTCACACAGGGTGTGTCTTGCTATTTAACTGATGTGAAATGAAATTTTTAATTATGAAGTTTGGCAGTGCTAAAACGTAAATTTATTTCAGACTTTCAGGTGGTCCTTCACAAAACATAGAGAGGATTGATACAATCTTGGCATTAAAATGGTCATCTGTCAACAGAGTTTTAATGGCATTCTGATAGACAGCATTACACTGATACTGTTTGGAACTTCTATAGGTGAGTTTTCTCAAAGCATTAAGCTTACTCACTAGTCATGCTATGTCTTCCTATTTAGATTATCACCCTTTAAAAACAAACAAATAATATTTTATCAACTTGTGTTTCTCAGTCCATTTTTCTCCTCATTATGTATTACGCAGATAGGGAGAAATACACTAGTTTTGTTTTGTTCACACATTACATAGTGGCAAAATAAAAGTGAACTGTAACAATATCTATGTATTTACTATACATACACTGTATGCTAATGTGTATACGCGGACAAACACCAACTCACCAACACTTCCTTAACACAGAATTATTTCCTGTGTCTCCTAACTTCATTGGCCAGTAGCTACCTTCTAATTTTCACTTCGTTTTCTTTTTGTACTGGCTTACTTAGCCTTAAAGAAAAGTAATAGTCACCTATTGATCAAGATACATTGATCCATTAATACAAATGATCAACAATTTGTTAACAGATTAATTACCTCACTGATGGTGTTCAAATTTAATTTTTTATCTTCTCTATCTTCTACAAGTCAAATTAAACAAACCTTTTAAATTTTACATGGTTTTCTTCCCTTCAGACAGAATCAGTAAGTAAAATAACAGCTAACATCTACTGAATGCTTGGAAACCCTGGTGGCATAGTAGTTAAGTACTATGTCTGTTAACCAAAGAGTCAGCAGTTCGGATCCACCAGGCGCTATCTGTAAACTTTATGGGGCAGTTCTACTCTGTCCTATAAGCTTCCCATGAGTCGGAATCAGCTCGGCAGCAGTGAGTTTGTTTGTGTTTGTTATGGAGTGCTTTTGCTCTGTCAGATACAGGTCTGGGGGTTTTAAATGAGTTAGTGTTTCTAATGATTCAGTAATGCAGGAATTTATAAAAAACATCTTCTACTTAGAAACACAACTTTCTAGGATACTTGCTTTGCTTTTCGAGGCAGTAGATCCTTTTGTTCAAAATTTTGCTTTATGTCCTCCCAGTGTGGTTCACATTCTGTTTTATTATCTGAGTAATTTTTCAGAAAGATCAAAACTAATCTATATAGATTAGATTTTTCCCCATTCCAAAACCAAGAATTCATCCAGCAAACTTATTTAAGAAGGAATCCAAAATCAATATGTAATTAAAGACACTCACAGGGATTTACAATATACAAGGAGAAACAGACACCTTACATTGAATGATATGTTGTCCTACCAACAGCAAATAAGTCACATTTTGCAGACCCAGATATTACACTGAGTACAATGATAAACATTCAAGAACGTAGTATAATGAGGACACAGTTATGAGTTTGTAATAAGGATAGGCAGCAGTTAGAGCTGGAAATACTTTCGAGGGTAATGGACCTCCATTATTAAAGATAGGCAGTAAACTTCAATTACAGAGACCATAAGACGCACTGAAACATGCTCCCACGAAGCATGTGATTCCCAACATTCTTTTGCCAATAACATTTCCTACAGTTATGGTTGTTCACATTTGTATTCTGTGTATTTAATTTATGACCATAACAGTGGAACCGAATGGTTGGTGTGGCATTAAAAAATTAAAAAAAAAAAAAGGTGTTACCATAGTGATCATTTGTATTTTCAGAGAAGTATGTATGAGCTTTGGAAATCTAATAGGAGATGAGAAAAATTCTACGTATCAGGAGAAAAGTAATGCTCATGGTAGAAAGCTGGAAAGAAAACATGAAGATCAACAGTGCTGTTTACCGCGTCGTTCTAGAAATGACAGAATATTTGGTGGAAGCTATTTATTTTCAAAGTCGTTGGACAAATTTAGAAGAGAAGGAAAGACTCCTTTCAACGTGTCCTCTAAGTGATAGATACCAAACTAGCAGTATTTTTACCTCATGACTTCAGTGAGTGTTTCCTTGTTACCTTTCCTAGAAGGAGTCATTGTTTACTATATGCTGGATTTTAAACTGGATATCACCAAATGCGCAGATAACACATCTTTTACACACACAGTAATTTTGATTCAGAGTGCTTCTGCTGCAAGGAAAATACAATTGTCCACAATGTATGCAAACTGCATATGAAGTGTCGATCTGAATGAATTGTTCACACTCTTAGCCAGCACATTATTAGACACTAAGAAGTGAATATATGGTATTTCTTACAGCAGACTTACAGGCCATAAAAGGAAGGCACATGTTAAAGAACTATTTATATAATAACATTGCAAATTATTGAAAAGTTACATGTTAAATTACCCTATTTTGTCAGTAAACACTATTCAACTTGATATTTACATAAAAAATACAGTAAAATATTAACCCTACATTTTTTCTTATTGCAACACCTAAATTCTACACATTAATGTGCCCAAAGTGAGCTGAACTGAGGAACAAATAAATAATTTCCTTTTTGAAACACTTTCTATTACAGAGAATTGTAGAGAAGTGAAAGATAAGTTTTTTAGTCTTGGAAAATTTACTGAGCTTCTGTTTTCCTGTATAGCTATAAGTATATTTTTCTTAACAACCTTTTTTATATCTTCAAGACTTACAACAACAGTATGTTTCTGGAAAAAATTAGCATAGTGTTATTATGAAAGTACCTTGGACAGAGGACTCCACTGGCAAACAAAGTAGATCTCACATGTTATTTGTGTAAAAATACAGTAGCTGGTGATGTAGGACCTGAGACTTTTTAGGATTCCTGTCCATGACCTTTTATTTTTCTTTTTTCTATCATTAATAAGCAAAGTATTTAAAGCTAGCTGTAAATATAAAAAATCCTGTTGACTGTCAAAACAGTATTGCAGAATACTTCCTTTTACAATCATTGGCACAGATTTTAAAAGTAAGATTTATCAAACATGAAGTCACCACGTAAAGGAAGGGTTGTCACTATGCAAACCATATTCTTTCCTCTTTCCCACAGTATTATCAGGAGGCAGGGTGAAATTGAGGGTTCTTCCTAATCTGACTCTGTTGTATCTCAAGAAACTCAACACAAAGGAGACTCAGAACCACAGGACACTGAATTTAATAGACACGTTACCTAGTCTATGAAAGTGAGGACACCTAGAATTTATTAGATAAACAGCAACATTTCTTCCTTATGTCTCTATTACTACCTTTTAAAAATTTATTTTGTAGTTGAGCCAACATGATCAAAGCCAAAAGCCAAGTGCCGCCCAGTCAGATCTGATTCATGGCAACCCTAGAACTATATATATCAGATATCGAGCAGATATGGTGGTGTCGGGGAGGGGCAGACATTTACCATCTTTATAATGTAAAATAAACCAGTTTATTACTGATTCATTGAGCTTCTCCATACACCCTTTCTCTTTCAAAACTATAAGTGTAAGTAGAATATATTCAGTATCAAAACTACTTTCACTATAATATTATGTCAAGTACTAAAACTAATTTTTCACTTTTTCCATGCTATAATTATTTTTAATCTATTTTTACCACAAATAAACATTATAATGAGACAATATACACATTAACTTACCTGAATTTATAGTCATTCATATTGCAGTTTCTTAATGTGACATTACTAGAACTTGAAAGGAAGAGAAGAATGCAAATTCATACTCCTATCGATGCCAAGCCAAGCCAAGTGCCATCGAGTGCCTAAAGAGGTAATATGGCCTATAAATAAGTTCAACTGTATTATAATAAAATACTTATTTTTTAATTAAATTTGAATTATTTCAAATTTTGTAATGCTGAAAATGCTGTTTTTTTAATGTCTATCAGTTCCTCATAATGAATTGAATGAGTTTCCTATATTTGTTACATAAGCCAGATTGGCTGCTGTCAAGTTGATTACAACTCACAGCAACCCTATACAGCAAAGAAGAACTGTCTAACACGTTTTCCACAGAATAGCTGGATTTGAACTGTTAGTATCAGAACTCATAAAATCTGAAATCTTCTCTGGCAAGACTAGTGATATTTTTGATAATATAATTTCTTCAAAACCTAGGATAACATAAATCATCAAAAATGTAATAGAAAGCTCATGGACGGATATCCTTAGTAGTGAACCGCAATGGACTCATACTGACCATTTTGAAATGGACACTTTTATGCTCATATTATGGTCTAATATGCTGGGATGACAAAGTGAAGAGGAACAGAAAAACATTTGTCATCAAAAAGAGGATTCCGAGATCTGACAATGAACTTGATTGTTCTCAGTGCTGCACACCTCACTGCTGAATATCACTATGGTTACCTTCGAAGTACTCCTCTTGGAAAGCTATGCACACATACCACTGTCCAGTCCTTCCTTGAAAGTAATTTTAGAACTCTTTCTGGAATGGCCATTGTCCATGGTGGCACAGCGACAAGTTTACCAACTTAAGTATCATTGTCTATGAGGGAGTTTATAGCCAGTAAACAAAGAACTGTATTGGAACACCTTTCCTCCTCACTGATCTGGCCCTTAATGACTTTTTTCTTTACCTGAAGATAAAAGAAATATTGAGAAGAAGTCATTTGGATGACATTTAGAACATCAAGGGTAATATGAGGACAGCTCTGATGGCCATTCCAGAAAGACCTCCAAAATTGCCTTGGAGGGTGGGCTAGCTTTCCGAGGGGAGTACTTTGAAGGTGACTGTAGGTATGCAGCACGTTTTCTAGGGTGAATTTGTGCACTTAACTTGTAGACATTGTATCTTGAAGTACAGTGCTGTCAGTGATAAGAAAACATCCATATGTTTACAAGGAGACAAGTTAATAGGAATAGTATTCAAATTTCTGCATGACTATTAAGGCCAAAAATGAGGAAATTGAAGGTTTTACTAACATCTGCCACCTGAAACTGATCAACATGCAATTAAGAAGTATTGATAATTATTGGATTTTGACATAGGAGTTGGAAACAAAGAAGAAGGATCAGCAGTTGGAAAACATGGCCTTGATAACAGAAAGGACTCCAACCTTTTTTCAACAACATGAATGGCAACTGTGCACATGGACCTGTGGTCAGATGCAATATACAGGAATATAATTAACTGTGTTTGTGGAATGAGATTATGAAGAAGCTTGATAAGGTCAGGGAGAACAACATTAGTGTCAGCTGCAAAACAGGACATCACCTGCTCATAAGCAAGTTGAGGCTGAAACTGTAGACACTCAAATTAAGTCCAAGAGCTCCAACATCAGGAATACATGAAAAAGAAAGGGGCATCAGGACTGAAGGAAGACCCATTAAGAAACTGCATTACCCAGATAATTCAACCCTGCTTGCTGAAAGTGAAGAGGACTTGACACACTTACTAATGAAGACCAAAGGCCTCGGCCTTCAGTACGGATTATGCCTTGACATAAAGAAAACAAACATCTTCATTCACAGTTGGACCACCAAGAAACACCACAATAATTAGAGAAAATATGGATGTTGACAGGATTTCATTTTACTTGGATTCATGATCAACATCTATTGAAGCAGTAGTCAAGAAATCAAATCCCATATTGCATTTGTCAAATTTGGTGCAAAAGATCTCCTTAAAGTGTTAAAAAGCATAGACGTCTTTTTTCGGACTAAGGTTTCCGTGACTCAAGCCATGGTATTTTCAGTTGCCTTATACGTATGCAAAAGCAGTACAGTGAATAAGGAAGACTGAAGAAGAATTGATGTATCTGAAGTATGATGCTGGCAAAGAATATTGTACCATGGACTGCCATAACAAGGAACAAATCTGTCTTGGAAGACGTATTATAAGCCACAAGTTTCCTGAGGAGCAAAGATGGCAAGAATTTGTTTCATGCACTTTGCACGTGTTATAGGGAGGGACCAGTCCCCGGAGAAGAACATCTCAGTTGGCAGATTGTCAGTGAAAAGAAGAAAACCCTCAGTTAGAAGGACTGACACTGCAGCCCCAACAACAAGCTCAAAGACAGCAACAGTTGTGAGGGTAACCCAAGACTCGCTCGTGTCTCCTCTGCTGGTATGCAGGGCTGTTGTCAGTCACAGGTGACCTGACAGAACAGAACAAAGC
Organism: Heterohyrax brucei; assembly: GCA_028571685.1. Taxonomy (NCBI): domain Eukaryota; kingdom Metazoa; phylum Chordata; class Mammalia; order Hyracoidea; family Procaviidae; genus Heterohyrax; species Heterohyrax brucei. The sequence continues at coordinate 68,178,353 of CM053162.1, read as the reverse complement.
CACAACAGTTTTCTACAATAAATTGGCAAGTTTTGTATTTTTCCTCTGGCTTAGAAGTTTATAAATTAATTTGTTTTGTTTCCCTTAAGATGTTGATAGTTCTTCTTGAGAAAAACTTCTGATGACCATCTGTTGCAGGAAACAGTTGGTAATCATCTTTTAAAACTGAATCAGAATTTCTAAGGGAAGTCTATTGTTATTTCTAGGTTTTAATTAATTTTTATATCTAAACTATCAAATCAGAATGTTTCAAACATAATTATTTTGAAATCTCAGTATCTGTCTTTAGAAACCCCCCCCAAAAATTAATCCCGCCTCCACTGAGTTATTCTGACTTGTTGTCCGACTCGACGGCACTTGGCATAGGACAGAGTAGAACTGCCACATAGAGTTTCAAAAGAGTGCCTGGTAGCTGAACTCTCAGTCTTTTGGTTAGCAGCCACAGCAGTTCACCACCACACCACCAGAGTTCCTTTCCACTTGTCTTTGTACCCCCCTTTGAATTGCTCGTATTACGTGTTTCTCCTATATCTCATAGCCCAATGGTATATAAATTTGCTAACTAAAGAAATTTTAATTCCTTTCTATTTGCACCATTAGCTTTTTAAAATTTTAATTAATAAGCACTCCTCAGCATTCTATGTCTATTATTATTCATTGTAAACACAACCATGAACTACCATACATTGTGTTGGAGTGAGAAAGCATCTTAATGAGGTTTTGTATCTTGTAAGTGGTGTCGTGTAGTGTTCATAGCATTCTAGCTTTGATTTCTGAAAAGGTAACATTTTCACATTAACTGTTTTAGGAGGAGACACAGAGAAATGTGGGCTGCTGCTAAGCACCCCAACAGCTGAATAATGGAAGTGACAAAATGAGGAGACAGAGAGAAAGAGAAAGGACTAGTGGAACCATTCAAAGAAATAATGGCTGAAATTTTCCCACTTTTGTGGAAAATAACAATCTACACATTAATATATTTAAAAAGATGGAAATAATCTGCTTTATAGTATAAATATATTTAAAAGATAAAGCCCACTGCCATAGAGTCAGATACAACTCATAGCAACCCTAGAGGTAAGAGTAGAACTGCCCCATAGAGTTTCCAAGGAGCACCTGGTGGATAAGATAATATAAAATGTATTATCTGAATCAAATAAAAGTTCCAGGTGGGTATGGCTGAGAAATCAGAAAAAAATAAATTTAGGCAACTATCAAACATGTGGAAATTAACAACACATTCCGAAATGTTCAATAGATCATATAACAAAGGAAAATTATAAAATAATTTGCAGTTGTCAACAATGAAGACACGCATACCAGAACTTAATTGGTTATAGCTAAAGTAAAGCTTAGAGATAAATGTATAAATATAAATGCCTATATTAAGATAGACTAGAGATCTAAAATCCATAATACGGCCTTGGACCTTAAGACACAGGAAGATACAAGCAAACTAAACCAAAATCAAAAAAAGGAAACTAGAATAGAATTTAATGAGGCAGAGAACTGGCAAACAATAGAGAAAACTATTTCTTAGTCAGCTAGTGCTGCTATAACAGAGATATCACAAGTGGAGGGATGTGTTTAACACAGAAAAGTCTTATTGTTACATAGTCCAGTAGGCTACAAGTCAGAATTCAGGGTACCAACTCCAGGGAATGCACTCTTTGGGCTCTGGAGGAAGGTCCCTATGTTGGATCAGTCTTTCAGTATCTCAGCACAAGAGCCTTCAGTCCAAAGGATGTGCTCTGCTCTTGTTGCTGCTTTCTGGATGGTCTGAGGTCCTCAAATCTCTCCGCTAACTTCTGTCCTGCATATCTCAAGGGATTGCGCCAAGGCACTAAACCATCTCACACTACAGCTGAGTCCTGCCTGCCAATTCAGCTGCAGCCCATCCTCCCTCATTAACATCACAGAGGCTGTTTTCACAGCATATGCAACACAAGGAATCTGGGCTCAGCCAAATTTCTGCACACATTTTTGGGGGAACACAATTCAAACCACGACAAAAAACCAAAATCTGATTCTTCAAAAATATCTCCACGTTTGACAAACTAGCTAGTTGGCCAAGAAAAAAAAGAGAAGACTCAAGTTACTTGAACCAAAATGAAAGAGGGGAAAGTTTACCAAAGTTATGGAAATACAAAGGAGCCCTGGCAGCACGATTGTTAAGCACTTAGCTGCCAACCAAAATGTCAGCAGTTCAAACCCCACCAGGGCTTTGTTGGAGAACACTTGGCAATCTGCTCCTAAAATGCTTGCAGCCTAGGAAGCGTATGGGACAGTTCTACTCTGTCCTATCTGGTCACAAAGAGTTAGAAAGAACAGGATGGCAGCAGCAACAACAGATGCAAAAGGATGATAAGGGTTACTGTGAATAGTTGTATAATGAGAAGTGAAAACAAAAATTAGAGGAACTACAGAAATTCCTAAAATGATGCAGAATACCAATAGTGACTTCAGAACAATTTAAAAATTAATTAAAAAAGAGCACTTCCTCATACTCTGAAATTTTTCTTGTATCTAAATCTGAAAGAGACAAACCAAATTATCATTTAGTCAGTAAATCTAACTGTGGTATGCGGATTGTGTTTAGCCCTCATGAAACAAAGATGAAAAAACTCAAAATTAAATATGAACTCACCTCAAAATAAATGACTAAAGTTTTCAGGAGGGATGACTGTGAAGAATTAAACTGTGCAATGAAAGGGTAACTAGAGTCAGCGAAGTTCGATTATTCTAGAAGCTTCCCCACTCAAAGTCAGATGACCTGGTTCATGCCACTTTTCTAAGACACGCTTCATACTGTGATAAACGAATTGACACTCATTAAACTGCAAAACACTACAGAAATGTGAAACTTGTTGTAAATGTATGGGATATAGTTGAATTACCATGCAGAGTGTATCTATTCCTTATAGTTCCTAACTTCACTGGTTTCTTCTTAATCTCATTGGGAAGTTGGTTCATCTTTAAATTCTTTGTTAACCATACCCGCCAAAGTCTTCAGAGCCAAATTTCCAACAATGCTTTTCATTTCCTCTACTTCTCAATGGGACAAGCACCTAGCTGTGACGGCACTGACTTGTTGTATGATTGAATTAAAAGCAGAATATCCTTAATAAACTTAAAATTCATTATTCTTTTTTCTGTTTACACTGATTCATCATGACCTGTATTGGACGTTGTTTTTGCCTTGAATTCTAGGGTATAACATTTTCTGTACAATAGGATTAGTACCTTTTTTCTGTGAGAGCTGAAATCATGAATAGTTAATTAAATGCATAATATAGCCATCAAAGAATTCTTACTGCAGCAGCAAAAACAAGTCAGTCATTCACAGCACCTTGAACTACGTGGTAACTTATTAAAGCACCCACTCACTAGAGAAGCTCTCTAGAGAAGCTGTCATCAGAATAGAACCATTGCAAGCTAAGTTACCTCTATGGGTATTCTAGCTTATAATATTAAAATTAAAATTATCAGGAAATAGTCACTTTCATGTTTGAATGCACTAAGGATATGAGAGTGGTGCCTGTTATGTACTTATCTAAAGATCTTAAGAACTAGTTTTATTTTCAAAGTTCTATCACTTATTAGGAAGCCGTGGTGGCATAATGGCTTAAGTGCTATGACTGCTAACAAAAAGGTTGGCAGTTCAATTCCACCAGGCACTCCTTGGAAACTCTGTGGGGCAGTTCTACACTGATCTACAGGGTAGCTATGAGTTGCACCCCACTTGACAGCTGTGGGTATCACTAACATGTGGTTTGCTATCACTTATTGAAGGGTTCTGGTGATGGAAAGGGTTTAAACACTCAACTGCTGGCCAAAACGTTGGTTGTCCAAATGTACACAACATCTCTGCGGTAGAAAGACCTTGGCAATCAGCTTCCAGAAACATTACAGGCAAGAAAACTCTATGGGGCAGTTCTACTCTGTAACATCAGCTCTGTTTGAGTCAAAGAGAACTCAAAGGCACACAGCTGCATCATTTAGTAAAATTGGAAACTACATATTCACGGCCTCTTGAAAGTAAAACTTAGCTGATTTTGAACAACTTATACAAAGTTAGAAAGAATATTGAGCACAGGCCATGCATTTTCTGCAGTGCATGCACACTGCTCATGGGACGAGGAGCAAGAACAGAGTTGTTACGAATTGAATTGACTTTTCAAGATTTATGATGGCGACTGAGAAAACCTGGATGGAACAAAGCTATGCAAATGTTACAATGGAACTACTGAGAAAGTCTTTATTTGATCTAAACCTGAGAGATTACAAAAAGCTTAAAAAAAAAGAAAAATAGTCTATTTCCTGTGTAATTCTTTTGAGAGACTCAAAGAGTTCATCATATAATTTCTATATTTATTTTCCATGTTTCAATTGATTCTAAAATGTCATCTCCATTTTTCACAGGCATTGTAAATGTTTGTAATACACTCACTCCTTCCTTATTGACAGTTGATTTTAAAGAGCGAATGGTATAGAAAAGTTAGTGTGACCCCATAATGAAGAATTTGCTCTTTTTTTCTGTTTTCAGACAACTTCTTCATCAATTTCTTTTTTTTTCCCAGAAAATATGACTACAGGATGAATAACAGCTAAGTTTCACTCACATGCTCACATTGGTAAGAGCAGTTCTAGATTATTCCTTTGACAAGACAGTGGCTTGGAGGAGACAAAGCTGTATAATGCTGGGCCTTGTGACTGGAGCTCCACAGCTTCACTGCTTCAGCAGGACTGGGCTTCTGCGGGGCTGCCCAGTTACCCTTCTCCATGGAGGGGACATTCTGCAGCTTTTGCAGCCACACTGTCTCGTTAATGTGCAAAATAGTCAGAGAGTAGATGTTTTTACTATTATCTTGCCAGACAGAAAGAAAGTAAGTAGGTGTAACACACTTTGAACGCTTTGTGGAAGTGTTCAAAGACAGCAAATACAGTGGAACATAACATTTCCAGTTATATCATTCAATTCTTCCTTTCTGTTAGGAAAATACTGTCCCAAAATTCAAAAGAAAAGCAAATTTGCCCCCTTGCTACATTGTCTCTGAGACTGAAGTAGTTTCAATATTAAAAATAAAAATAATTCTAAGAAATGTTCTAAGAGCCATCACATGTTCTTTATTCACAAGTGTTAGGTATTGGAGGAATTATTTAGCCTACATTATGAAAAGCTACCTTTGTTGTTATGTATCATTGAGTCAGCTGTAGACCAAAATTCTCACAACGAGATTAATAAGCAATATCATGATAAACAGAAAAAAGATGGAAGTTGTCACTGATTTCATGTACTTGGATCCACAGTCAACAAGCATGGAAGCAAATCAAGAAATCAAAAGACACTGCACAGTTTTCTCAGCTTGAGAAATGCAGAGCTTTTTCTTCCCTTTGGGTTTTCTATTTAACTTTTTGTACTTGTCATTATAAGGCTTTACTTTGTTTTCCTGAGCTGTCCTTTCAAATCTTCTGTCCTATTTTTTACTTCATTGTTTCTTTCTTTTAATTTAGCAGGTCAAAATTCTGGAGAAATTGTCAGAATCTCTTCCAACACCCATTTCAATCTTTTTTTTCTCTCCTGCCTTTTTGATGACCTTTTGCTTTGTTCATGTACGACGTCCTTGATGTCCTGCAGTTCATTTAGTCTTCATTCATTAGTGTGTAACACATCAAATGTATCATTGAGATGTTCTGTAAACTCTGGTGGGATAGACGTAAGGTTGCACTTTGGCTCTTGTGGACTCGTAACTTTCTTCACTTTCAACTTGAACCTGCATATGTGCAATTGATGGTCTGCTCTACAGATGGTCCCAGGCTTGTTCTGAATGATGCCACTGAGTTTCTCTACTGTGTCTTTCTGCAGATGTAGCAGATCTGAGTTCTGTGCATTTCATCTGGTGAATTTCATGCGTATAGTCACCATTTATGTCAGCGACAAAAGTAACTTGTTGATAAAATCTGTTTCAATCTTGCCGTATCAGAAAATATGAATTGAATAGTATTATTACTCTTTGCCATTATTGGTTTTCCATTTCTCGGATCAACTGCATTCCAGGTGATTCCACTAAGTACGCACACACTAACCTATTGCCCTCAGGAGAAATACGGAAGACAGACAGGTCTCTTGTTTTAGGTAAGTAAAAACTTCTATCAACGCACAACTTTAAAAAATTAAAAAGTGTCTATATCCACTAAATCAAGTTATTCTCCCATTTGTCTGTCAGTTTCTTATTACTTTCTGGCAAGAGCTGAGTGACAGAGGAAAGAAATCCACTTTATATACGAGATTGAATAATGTGGCAAGCAGTTGAATCTTGCTTTAGTATTATTTTTTTAATAAAATTTTTGTTGTGTTTTCTGTGCAGGTTGACACAGCAGTTTTAAGTGTCCCTTCAACATTTTCTATACCAATTATTCCGTGACATTGGTTACCTTCTTCATCTTCTTGCTATTTTCATTCTGATGGTTTCATTTCAACTGATCTAGTTTTCCTTCCCCCTTACCTTCTCATCTTTGTTTTTTAAGTAACTGTTGACAGTTTGGTCCCATGGGGTGAATTTGTAAAGGGGCTCAATACTTTACAGTGATATTCGTTATTTTGTGTGCCAGCCTATTATTTAGCCACAAGGTGACAGTAGCGTTAGTTTTGGTTTAAAGTTTGAAGAGTATTTCAGAGCAATAGCATTAGTGGATGATATTTTGAGAGCTTTGCGTAGCTATTTCCGTTATAAAGTAAAGAAATAGCATGATGTAACTTAGATTTACAAAACGACATCACAACAGAGAAAGACTCAGAAAGAACAGAAGTGCAGCCACTACGACAGTAAGGGACGATGTTAGCAGTGGCCTGAACCAGTGACTGGGGACATGCAGGTAGGTGGATTACATTCAGATTTCTAGGACTTTGTCTGGAGGCAGAACAACAGAATTGGTGATGCTTTAAGTGGAGAGGAATCCCTGGTGGCTAGTGGTTAAGTGCTATGGTTGCTAACACAAAAGTTGGCAGTTCAAATCTTCCAGGTGCTCCTTGGAAATTTTATGGACCAGTTCCACTCTATCCTATAGGGTCTCTATGAGTTGGAGTCAACTTGACCTCATTGAGGTTCTTTTTTGTTTGTTTGTTTTGTTATGTTTTATTTTTTAATGTGGGAAGTAAAGGCAAGGTATTTAAGTGTTGGGGTTTAAGCAACTTTTGAATTAGAGTTGGATTTATAGGGACAAATCAAGAGATAGATTTCGGACATGGTATGTTTTTGATCAGAAGTGCTGGTGGCATACTAGTTAAGTGCTAGTAGACTAGCTAAAAGACCGGTAGTTTAAATCTGCCAGTGCCGCTTGGAAACTCTATGGGGCTGTTCTACTCTGTATTAGAGGATCAGTGTGAGTTGGAATCAGTGGGTTTGGCTTTTTGGTTTCTGTTTTAGATCCAGCACCTATTGGCCAATTTCTGGTCCTGGTGGCTTGTGAATTGCCGTGATGCTGAACGCTACACTGCTGGTATTCCTGACACCAGCAGGGTCACCCACGGTGAACAACTTTCAGTCCAGCTCTCAGAGTGGAACGAACTGGAAAGAAAAATCTAAAGAGGCTAGCCAGTGAAAATCTTACGGATCACAACAGAACAATGTTCAACTACCTTGCTTTGGACGCTTCATCAGAAGGTGTCAGTCCCTAGAGTAGGGCATCATACTCGGCAAAGGGCCGATAAGGGTAAGGGACACCCTTTGTGAGACGGTTTGGCCCAACAGCCACGACAACGGACCTGGATGTGCTGGTGACGGCGAGGGTGTTTCAGGACTCGGTAACGCTCTCTTCCTTTGGACCTAAGGTTACCGTTAGCCCGAGTCCACTCGCCAACAACATATTTCAGATGATAAACCTGTGCTGTCTGTATGGCGGCCACTGGCTACATGACGCTGCTGAGCATTCACAACTTGAAGGGTTCGAACTGAGTTGGCAACAAGGGAAAAATGCACACCAGATTTGAAAACTGAGTGTGCTGGTGAAAGAATGTAAAATATCCCTGTAGTGATTGTTATATTGGTTTGGATTACATAAAATACTATTAAATACAATTTTACTTGTTTCAGGAGCCCTTGTGGTCCAGTGGTTAAGAACTCAGCTGCTAAGTGAACTCACTAGCCACTCCTGAGGAGAAAGATGTGGCGCTGCTGTAGAGATTACAGCCTTGGAAACCGTGTGGTACAGTTCCAGTCTGTCCTACAGGGTCATCGTGAGTCAGAGCTGACCCAGTGACAATGAGTTTTATATATTTATTTTTTTCACTTATTTCTTCTATTTGTTCTAATGTAGTTACTAGAATACTAAAACTTACATTTGTGGCTCACATTGCATTTCTGTTGGAAATAACTGGGTTAGACCAGGTGTCTTCAATCATGATGTGATTTTTTTTTTTTTTTTTTTAGGGCCTATGAACTAAAAATGGCTTTTACATTTTAAGGTATGGTTAAAAAAAATAAAGAGTATGCATCAGAGACCATATGTGGTTCACGAAAGTGTTTATTGTCTTGCTCTTTTTGGAAAATGTTTGCTGATGCCTGAGTTAGACTAAGGAGTGGAGGAGTAGGGTGGGCAGTGGCTTAGAAGGGAACAGAGTTAAAAAGGAGATCCCAGCTAGAGGCAGCAAGGTGGCAGGTGTTGCCATGCCGACGGCAGTTAGTGCTTAGCGTGGAACAGAATCATTTAAGAGAACAGTTTAGGTAAACGTGGCCTCATCAAAAGGATTTTGGTCAGATTCAACAGGATAGGTGCTGCAAAGTATCAACTCTCTTCCCTAAATGTAATGTATTAATATCACATGACTTAATGGGGAAACTTTGGCGGCATAGTGATTAAGGGCTAGGTCTGCTAACCAAAAGGTCAGCAGTTCAAACCTATCAGGTGCTCCTTGGAAACTCTATGTGACAGTTCTACTCTGTCCTGCAGGGTCGCTATGAGTCAAAATTGACTTGAGAGCAGTAAGTTGCTTTTTTGTTTTGTTTTTATGACTTAATGGCTAAAAAAAAAAAAAACACCAGAATTAGTGTCTTTATTCCATTAAATTTACTAATGACCGTTTTGTGTCTGTTCCTGTACTGGTACACAGCTGGAACCCTGATGGCATGGTAATTAAGGTCTCAGGCTGAGAACAAAAAGGCCAGCAGTTTGCATCCACTAGAGACTCCTTGGAAGCCTTATAAATCAGTTCCCCCCAATCCTACGGGGTTACTGTGAGTTGTAATTGACTCAATGGAAAAGATTTTGGTAAAGTTATTATTGCTAATTTCTATTAATTTGTCTATAAAAATAGGGGTACAATTTTAGGTAATTAGAATTTCACATGTAGACTAAAACTATGTATGTTGTATAAATACGCACTTAATAATATCACTTCAAACGCGGTGTGTTGCACACACACAGGAGAGTAAGACTCGAAAGAGAAAACGTCAATATTACGGGTGGAGAAGATATTTACGTCTTTTTCAGGATAACATTTGTGGATCAGGATTTGTCAAAACCTGTACACCGATGATATGCTTAAACAGTAAAGAGGTGTATGTGATATTTTCTTCCTATTTTGTAGGGAAGGCGTAGAGGATGTCATCCAGAAGTAAAGAAGTACAACCCCTGAGTAACACTGTGGTGGACTGACTTGGGGGTCCCAGCTCTAGCCCTAGCTCAGCTATGACAGACCCGGGAGACACTGGGCGAATCCCCTAACTTCCCACCCGTGCCCCCGCCGCATCACAAAGCTCGATTTCACTTTAGGTCATTCCTGAGGCTCTTTGCACTTTGTCTCTTTTTTGCTGCTGTACGTTTCATTATAGTTTTGCAGCATATCAAGCCACAAGTGAGCAAAGTAGTTAACATGTGATAAGAATATACAACCCTTCTGTATTTAGCTATTGTAATTCTGAAACGTATTCACTGACAAAAATGGTTACTTGATCTTTACTGCAGTATTTTCTCTCCTCTGATATTACGTAGGTAAAGTAACTATGTTTGTCCTTAGTAAGGCATTTGTAATTTCTGCAACACAATTAATTTACTGAGTATTTTGGGGCGAAAAAGGACTCACCACCATTCAGTCAATTCCAAATTAAAGTGATTCTGTAAGACAGAGTAGAATAGCCCCACAGGATTCTGAAGGCTGGAAGTCTTCACAGAAGACTTTCACATCTTTTTTCCCTTGGAATGGTTGATAGGCTCTATCTACTAAACTTTTGGTTAGTTAGCAGCCATTGTATACCTATGTGTGTGTGTGTATACATACATACACATATGTGTTAGCCTTTCTCCTAACTGAGCAAAGATGCAGAACACAGAACCGATCAAGTTTTATGTACAGACTCTGACACTAAGTTCATCGCCTTTTTTGATCCCTACCTCCTGCCACTACCGTCAAGTCTATTCCAACTTGTAGCAACCCTATAGACAGAGTAGAGTTGCCACACAGAATTTTCAAGTAGCACCTGGTAGATTTGAACTGCCAATCCTCTGGTTAACAGCTGTAGGACTTAACCACCATGCCAAAAGGATTTCCTTAGTGCCTTAGCTTTGATTCCAAAAAAAAAAAAAAACCAGAACCAAACCCACTGCTTTCCAATTGGTCCGACCCATAGTGATTCCTGGTGGTTTTTAACCTATGGAAACCCTGGGGCATAGCGGTTAAGTGTTACAACTGCTAATGAGAAGGGTAGCAGTTCACATCCTCCAGATGCTCATTAGAAACTCTGTGATACAGTTCTACTTTGCTCTACAGGGTCAGAATCAACTTGACAATACTGAGTTTTGGGGTGTTTAAACTTTCTCAGGGTAGAATAGATACATAATTCACAGCGAAGTAGGCAATGCATGTTTAAATCTTAAATGGAAATTGTTTTCTATTTCTTTCAGCTTCATAAAAAACTCACGAGGGGTGGTAAAATATTCTTATGTAGTTTGTTTATGAAAATACATTTTCATGCTCAGGGGACTGAAAAGCTAGATATTTTAAGGAGCTGCAGTTTGTACACACATGTGCAAACTGAATTCTTGGATACAATTCTCAAGATATCAGCTCAGGTTTGCAACAGCAAAGCTGTAAGTAGAGATAAATGAGCCAGAGGAAATCCAATAATGAATTGTAAATCAAGGGCACAATTCTGTTGGTTAATGCACTGAGTTTGGGATATTCAGCAAGTTTGTTATTTTTGTTTTTTCCTAGAAGGAATCTCTCAGTGACACAAATGGTTAGGCCCTCCCCTATTAACTGGAAAATTATTCATTTGCACCAACCCCAAGGACTTATGAAATAAAGGTCCCATCACCAGCTTCAAAAGATTGAAATATTGACAAATCCGTGGAGACCGGTTCTGCTCTGAAGCATGTGGAGTCCCAATGAGTTGAATGAACTGGGTGTCAACAGTTTTCTGTTTTTGTTTTTACTTTCCTCCTTTGAAAGGCGAGGATGAATCCCTTTTCCGGACACCGCTTGGGTATTGTTACCCAATTTGGCTCCATGCCATAGAGCAGACAAGACAATGAAACCTACTCCAAGTTAGAAAGAGGAAGAAGGTTTATTAGGAGGTCTGATACTGCCTGAGACTCGACAGCAATGCCGGCTCTTCTCCATGAAGTCTCAAAAGACAATTTTTACATTCGAGTTTATACATCAGTTCAGAAAGGAATTCTTTATGTTGTCAAGTGCATAGCCCACACGTAACTGTATACATCACTAGTCACAAGAAACTCTTTATTAAACCACAGATATGTATGTCAGACACCTGAAATCTAATCAGCATGTTTGTAACAAGCAGAGACAAAACTCATACAAGAATTTCTCAGCCAGTAAAACCAGCCTGCCAAATTCACTCTGAGATAAGGAGCAAGAAAGAAAATTGTGGGTACACAAAATACCAGGCAACCTTCCTAACCACTGTTTTCCAGGCTGAAGGCCATTTCCCAGAAGAGCAAAGAAGAGGAGAGAGACCACAGTCATGGGAACTGAGGGGGCTCTCTGCCCCTTTGGAAACAAGCCAGTACAGAGGCCGGAGTAGCTGGTCCAGTGAAAACCACTGACAGGTTATTTAATGTTATGGCATTAGTTATGTGAAGCTCTCAATGACCCATTTTGAAAAGGAGAGAACATGTTGCAAGGTATTATGGTTATCCTATGTAGTCAGCTTACACATCACACAGGGTCATACTATGTAGTCAGCTTACACATCACGGACGACTTACACACGTCTACTTCCAGTGTATGAGGACTGCCAATTACGTTCAGAAACTCATTCTAGAAAAATTGCTACACACCTCATTGCTCAAGATCACTATTATCACCTAAGAAGTACTCCTGACAGGAAGCTGTGTGCTGATGCCAGTGCTTAGCCCACTAGTTAAAGCAATTTTGGAACTCTGTTTCTGGAATGGCCTTCAGAGCTGTCGCTGTATTACCCTTGATGTCCTGAGTGGTAACAATATGTTTTCCGTTCAATATTTCTGTTACCTTTGGGTTAGTAAAAACGACATGGGGAGCTAGATCAGTGAGTAGGGAGGGTGTTCCAATACAGTGATCTGTTGACTGGCTAAAACCCTCACAGACAACAATGCAATTAAGTTTGTGAACTTGCCACCATGGCCCCGTGCATGGCCGTTGCAGAAAGGGTACCATAATGGCTTTGAAGGGTAGACTAGCTGCCTTGGTCTGTGCATAACTTCCCAAGGGGAGGACTTCGAAGGTGGCTGTAGTGGCATTCAACAGCGACGTATGTAGCACTTAGAACAATCAAGTTCAAGAACATAATTATCATAGCTCGTATGGTAACAGATTAAGAAAGAAGACAATGTTTTAAGTTTCATTGTGTTTGTTTTCATTTTGGTTTTCCCCTCACTTCCCTTGTCAAGGTTTAGGCAAAGAGATAGGAGACTGGGCTGAGAAGGACAGGTTACAGATTATGAAGTCAAAATTAATCCGTAAAACAAATTACAAGATTGAAATGAGAAACAAATTCTGAAAGACCATGCAGCCAAGCAGCAGTATGAGAATAAAGCTTGAAACATAGGTCCAGGCTTTGCTACACGGCCCAGAAGAGACACCCAGAATGCAGAGGCAAGAGAAGTTCCCTGAGCCAAGAGAATATGGCAGGTCCATTTGATAAGGTTATTGCACATCAACTGTATGTGGGCAGAAATGTTTAAAGAGCCATATGACTTAGGCTTTCAGCTGTGTTAAGAGCAGAAAAAGGAAAGAAACTAAGACAGCAAACAAGCAAGTGAACACACAAAACTGAAGAAAGAAAAAAAATGTAGAAATTTTCATTGCTTGTTTGCCCAGAATGGACTATATTCCTGAGCTCAGAGCTGGTTAAGATACAGATTCCAAGCACAGGTATTTAAATACACTTTTTAATGTTCCCTATTCAGATTGTGTGAGCATTGCAGCCAGATGAAAGATAATCTTTCATCCTCCTCTTTGGATGTCAAGTTCCTTTGAGCCATTTGCAACATTCAAAAAGCATATTGACAGATCAGCAAAAATGAAAGGGCGTTTTCATCACCTTAAGAAATGGTGATCAAGGGAAGTGTGCCAGCCAATTAAAGCATGATCAATGCCTCTGTTTCTTTTCTGTCATCAACTGTGACTAAAAAGAATTAAGTGATTATTTGTTTCAAAGCCCGCCTCTCCTTAATAATGTCATAGCAGGGTGCTCCTTCACCAAAGTGACTTGGATCACAAGAGTTTAAACACACCATGTGGTGGATTGAATTGATAAAGTTTTATGAAGGCAATATTAATCATAGTGGAAACACATAGCAGTCTCTCTAGTCATTGGGTTTCATTTACAGCAAAGCGGTTGGCATTGTTAGGCTTAAAGTCCATTTAGGCTTTTATGCAAAGATACAGAAAAGCAAACATTTGGTTGGATACCAGTTTTTGGAATCCTGATCTTACTTTGTGTTCTTAATTAAAGTCAGTCAGAATGCAATACATTTCTTCCACAATCTAGCCATGCCCTTACCTCAGGAGAGGACTTGTGTTATTCAGCATGCATGGTAATTTGGATATGCAAAACAAGGGAGAAAGTACTTTGCCTCCATCTGCTGTAGAGCCTCTACTTCATTTAAGATTTTGATTGATGGAGGCTGGAAAGCTTGGGGACACAGAGAGAGGGCGGCGCTTGCTCAGGTGTCAAAATGTTTGGAGCCTGAAGACACCTGGAACTTTCACAGTTCTAGATCCATTGATTATAAGCTGTCGAAACCTCTCTGAGACTAAGCATTCAAACGAGACTCCTGAGGACAAATGTGTTACAGTGATAGACTGTCATGGAGTTTTGCCTGTTTCATTTTGTCTTAGATGCATCTGCTGTACTCTTTTTATTTGTAGGGACAACTCAATCCTTCTTGATCCTTAGAAGCTGCTACCGTGTTTAACTCACAAACTTGACAGTCTGCTCTCAAGCCTGTTCTGAGAGAGCGATTAGATGAACATCAGCCTCTTACCATAGCACCTGGTACATGTAATCTGTTATTCCACTCTAGTCTGCAAAGCACAGCGGCTGGTGGGACCTTTGCAAGAGTCAGCAGGAGAGGACTGTGGTTGATGCCAGGTAGATGAGCTCTCTCTCTCTCAGTGTGTGTGTATAGGTGCTTGGTGTATGTGATTTCTCTTTCCTGATTTCATACCTGTTTCTAGTGAAGCAGAAAGCAAGGACAGTCACTCAGAATGAAGAAGGAAGGTGCAGCACTTGAAGGATAGAGAAAAAAGGGTGGGGAATAATAGTCTGGGAACAGTGAAAACTAGAAGACACATACCTTGTGCTTGCCTGGCAGCATGAAGGGGGAACTCCTGGTTCCTGATAATACACGGAAATTGAGGTGAGCCATTGTGTTTGTGAATTTTTCTGCAGGCATTCTTAGCAGCTGGGGATTAAATCATTTACATTAAGAAAAAGGCTGTCTATGAATGTGGTAGGATTTTTTTTTTTTGGTAAGAAAGGAGGGTACAATAAATAGGTAGCAATTTGTTTAATTTGTTGTAGGTTACTACTGTGCTGGCTCCAACTTAGTCAGCTCTAGCTCATGTCAGTTTTATGTATAACACAGTAAATCCATGCCTGCTTGTCACTATTTGTATGACACGTGGTAGGTGTGAGTCCCTTTATATATAACAAGTTGACCATTTAGAATCCCTCCCCCACCCCCCCTTTGTCCTTATGATGGAAAACCTGGTTGCGTGGTGACTGAGTGCTATGTCTGCTAATCATCAGGTCAGCAGTTGAAACCTGCCAGCTGCTATTTGGAAACTCTAGACAGTTCTATTGTGAACTATGGAGTCGCTATGAGTCAGCATCAGCTTGATGACAGTGGGTGGGTTTTTTCATATTTTAGTACCATGTCGACTCGACGGCACTTGCTTGGCTAGTACCATGTTTGTTTGTTTTTTATTTTTTTTAGCATGAATGGTTTCTTTGTTTTATTTAAAGATTAATTTATTTAATTATTTGTGCTATAGTTAGCTAATTTATGTGCTTTTGTAACTAAAGGCAAACAAACTAACCTGTTGCCGTGGAATAGATTCTGACTCATAGTCACCCTACAAAGGCTCCTTTCTTTTATAATTGTAGTAGTATTAAGTTACTTGGAAGTTACTGTAACTATAAAATTTAAAATCTTTATTGAAACATAATAAAGATTCTAAATTTTGTGTGTGTGTGTGTTTTTTTTTAATTGAAAAATAAAGCCAAATAAATCAAGAAGGATGAAGTGTGGTCTATAAGCATATAAAAGAATATTCACAGTGTTATAAAATTATGGTATGTTAATGAGTTTTTTAAAAAATATTCATGAACATATTAAAAGACAACAAAAATGTCAATATCATGATAAAAAAAGTTGATTACATACAGAGAAATCTCTAAAAGCTACATTTTTCAAATGATAACACAACTTTGGAGTTAACTGTATGCACCTTACCCTTTGAAGCAGGCTGACACTTTCAGCTCTGCGGAAGAGAAAGTCTACATTTTCCTGAGTTCTACTTGGTGGAAGGGATGGGTACCCACAAATGTAGATGCTCCCCAAGAAGAGCTCCATGAGCGAAGGTAAAAGTGCAAAGGTAAGTAACCCTACCAAGACGGTACAAATGGGAAGGACACTACCTCATAAAAATAGCAAAACATGAGACACGCTTATAACAAGTCCCTAAGATTGCTAAAAGGAATAAAACCACATATTTGAGGATAACGTGTGTGTGTGTTGTGTATGTGTGTGTGGAAATCCTAATGGCATAGTGGTTAAGTGCTATGTCTGCTTACCAAAGGTTGGCAGATGAAATCCACCACATACTCCCTGGAAAATCTATTTGGCAGTTCTACTCTGTCTTAATAGGGCTAATATGAGTCAGAATTGACTCGATGGAAGTGGGTGTGAGTTTTGAATACACATACACACAAACACACACATGTGTGTATATATATGTACATATATGTATGTATGTATATATATATATATACACACACACATGTATATATGTATATAGCAATCAGCTGCTGTCCAGTCAATGCTAACTCATAAAAACCCCATGTGTGGTAGAATAGAACTGTGCTGTAAGGGTTTGCAAGAGATGGTTTTAGAAGTAAAGCCCTAGGTCTTTATTTCAGGACACCACAGGGTAGACTCAAGCTACCAGTTTTTAGTTTAATGGCCAAGCAGGTCAACTACTTGCACCACCCAGGGACTCTACACTGAATAAAAATAATGTTAAAACTAAGAAACAAAGATCTTTAGATTGTTATCATTGTAGTTGTTACTATTATTGCTAGGGAAAAATCTATAAACAGAATTCATTGTGTCAATGAGCAAAGAAACTAGAAGAGCCATACATTGATGTTATTGGATGCACTGAGTCGATTTCCATTCATAGCAACTCCATGTGACAGAGAAGAATGGCTGACTAGTAGTGACTCAATGTGACAGAGTAGAACAGCCTTCTAAGGGTTTCTACACTAATGTTTCATGAAAGCAGATCGACAGGTCTATCAACCGCTGAGCCACTGAGTAGCTTCGAAACTTCAGCTCTTACATTTGCAGACAAGTACTTAGCCATTATATTACATGGTGCCTGAGAAAATCTATAGAATAATTTTAAAATGTGAGACACGTGGTAAAAGCTCAAAAAGAGCCATTATTTTTTCTTAAAAGTAACACAGAAGTATTCCTTTATCGTAATGATGTCTATTTTAAAAGTAAATAGCTAGCAGTATCCTAGGGGTAAAGCACTATAAATTTTGCTTTTGTTAAATATAATACTATACTTCTAATATTACCCCAGAAAATCCAAATCCAGCCCAAGCAATAATATCAAAAGAATTTTGTAACTTCTAAAATGATAGACCATACTGAGGTCTATTCTTTGGACAAGAATGGACTAGACTTGGGGACATGGTGTAGCTATACGGTGCTGTGCATTTTATGGTTCTATGTGTTTACTGAAGGCTGTCCTACTGGTCTCTTTCTAGATGGAGGAGAATAAAGTGGAGAGGAGGGAACAGGAGTTTGTTAAAAGGATGCTACAAGTATGGAATAAAAATGAGGAGTGTGCTGTCACTGGGCAAGGAGAGCAGAAGAAGCTGCAGGTCTTGCAAAATTGATATGGATTGTATACCTTTACTTAGTCACAATAATAATAATAATATGATAGACAAAAGAATCTACAAAATATTTAGATCGAATGTCTGTCTGTCTGTCCATCTGTTATCTATCAGCTGTCTAGCCATTATTTCTCATCTCTCTCAGCACTTCTATAACCACTTAGACATTTCGATGAAAGTATGATAACCTATACTGGGATATTTAATATTGAAATAAACTTTTCTTCCAGGTATTGGATTTTTTTTAGTCTCATTTAGTTGATACTCTGAAATACTGATTGTTTCTCTTTCCTAAGGAGCCTTGGTAGCACAGCGGTTAAGAGATCCGCTGCTAACCAAAAGGTTGCCAGTTTGAATCCACCAGCCACTCCTTGGAAACCCTCTGGAGTGGTACTACCCATCCTATAGGATCACTATGAGTTGGAATCAAATCAACAGCAATGAGTTCGATTTTCTTTTACTGTCAAACACTCAACCAGTGAGCACCCTACAGGGAGCCATCTGCTCTGGCACACATGGGATCATCATAAGGAAGAATTAAATCTAAGGCAACTGATTCATTTGTGGGTTGATTGCAGAGTTTGTAGAAGATACATAACATCAAAAAGAGAATTTAAAAACTCATTGTAACTGTACGAACAGCAAATAACCACTGCAAATACTTTAATATATAGAAACCCACCCCTGCTTCATCAGTCTCCATTTGCAGACCATTCTCATCCTGGTAGTTTATCTTCTTTCCTTTCCACTTCACTCTTTTCCCCTGATGACCTCCTCAACCGTTTTAATGGAGTTCATTTCACTTTACACCTAGAAATGCTATCAGTTTTCTCAAGGTTTTCTGCTGGAAATTGAAGTGAATGGTTTTAAAACCACTTGTTTTTTACTATGTCTTTTTGATGGTCAATCTTGTCCCAATTCTATACTTTTTTATTATAAGTCTATTGAGGTCAATTGGATTCTGACTCAGAGCAATCCAATAGGACACAGTAGAAGAACGCCACAGGGTTTGCATGGAGAAGCTAGTGGATTCCAGGGGCTGACTTTCAGTTAGCGCCCACGCAATGAACCACTGTGCCACCAGACCCCATGTTTCTTTATTATACTCACTGTTAATGTCTCTCTGTCTCTCATATTTGACCAAGGCAAAATAAGTCTGGGCCAAGCACTACCAATAGAGGAGTGTGACTTGCCTTGGACTTGCCTCTGTATGGGTAAGTGAAAACCCTGCTACAGATGAAGACATTATCTATTATGGAAGCAAGATAATTTATAAATGTATGTTACCTGATTTTGGAGAATGCCTGAATAGCCTAATTAACAATTGGGTAATAACTGGCTTCTATTAAGTACAAAGGAATTCACACACAAAAAAATTGTATCTATGGAAACAAAAATATATTAAGTAGATTTCATGCATTTTTAATCTAGATGGTTACCTTTCTTAGTTCTCTTAATCCAAGGACATTGATTCCCAAGGGGTAGAGAAAGGGACTTTGGGAGAGCACTGACGATAGTGGCTGGTGATGTCTCAGCTGTCTGCACACACCCTCGGTGTACTCGTGCATGCAAACAAAGCGCATCTGTTTAACACAAGTTACCAGAAGACAGGGTCATAACTGTGGCCCCAGGAATGGATAAACAAACATTGCTTCCCCACATGAAAAACTATCCTTCCGTGTAGTCAAGGCTTGCTCTTTAGGGAAATCTACTAGATTTCAAGTTCATTGTTGCCAGGTTACACATTGCATTGTCCGTCGCACCGTCTTTTCTTTGATACTTGAAGGAAAGGGAAAGCCATGTAAGAATAGTAGAAAACGTTCTGAGATCTTAGTCTAAGCTACTCTTTTCTTTCTATACAAATCCCTGTAATCACTACTTGCACTCCCATAGATTTAAATATATTGCAAAGTCAAGTTACATGTACAAAGATGTTTATCAAGCACAGTTGGTAGTGCAAGAATTGGGAAGGGCTTTCATCAAATAATCCAATTAATCAAAGATGTTACATGTTGTGAAAGATATGGCTAGTACAGGTAATAATCTTTGTTCTTTGACTTGTGTCTTATGTTGTCACTTAGAGGCCTGGAGGAATAAGGATGAGTGAAACTACTTTACCTGTTATTCCCTCAGACATTCAAATAACTGATGGCATTAACGTGTCTCCATTCCCAACTCAAAAGGCATAAGCCTACAGATTAGCGTTGCCATGGACAGAAATCAAAATAATATCACAAATTGTCCTATTCTCTCCCCAACCTCAAGAATGTAAGATACTGATGTAATTTTCTATACTGATTATATAATGAAATTATAATATTTTGAATATAGTAGATTAAGTAAATATGCTGCTAAATGAGTGTCATTATTTCTTTTAATTTCTAGTGTTGTTACTAGCAAATACAAATTACATGTGTAGCTAACACTTGAGATCACAATATATTTTTATTTCAGAGCACTGTTTTAGATATCCAGATGAGAATAGATAGGTAGATACATATTTAGTTACGGCTCTTGATATAAAGATACATGCAATGTGTATTTATGTACATTTGCATAGGATGGAAAATTTGAAAGGTATGTTTCCTGAACACTGACTATCTCTGGATGGTGGATGTTTTCACTGAAGGAGTTAGACAGTAAAGTGCTATAGAATTGTGTATAGGAGCCCCTCCTTGATACAAACGTTGAAGTTCTCAATGAGCAGCCAAAAGTTTGGCAGTTCAAACCCACTGAGAAGTCCTTTTGAAGAAAGGCCTGGCAACCTGTATCCAGAAATTCACCACCTTAAAAAACTTGTTGAACTGTTCTGCTCTGCACTTACAAGTCTCATTGAGTAAGAATTGCCTTGGTAGCAACTGGAAAAGAACTCTGTGGAATCTCTACTTGACTTTTCATTTTTCCATTAGCAGCTTCCTGCTAGAGAAAAGGTCTATAATCATTATTGCTTTTTAAAATGTCATCTTCACTTTTCTATAGTTTATGTCAACATCCTTCATATGCCAGGTTCTCTAGATAAGAAAAAGTAGTGAAAATGTACATATATAGATACAGACAGAGAGAAGCAGGGAGAAAGAGAGAGATTGAGGGAGGTTTATAGCAAGGAAACGGTGCACACAGTTGTCAATGCTGGGAAAATCTCAAATTCTTGGGGTCACGTATCAGGCCTAAGTCTATTCCTGACTCGTGTAGTTGCAGGGCTTGACAAACTCAAGATTGGTTTGTTGGCAAGTTGTTGAACTCATGTACTGGGGAAACTGACAAGATTGGCAAGTAAGATGCTAGGCTTCTGGGTCAAGTCCCAAGAATCGGAAGTCGGAGGACGCTGAGCCAGACTTAGGATTCAGAGCAATTTTGTAGATTCAGACATACTAGATGCCACACTACACCCCCAGGAAACTCTCATTCAAATGATTGTCTACTCAGAGCAGACCTCATCACTGAGGTGATTTCATCAGCAAATAACTGCCAAACTACATCATAATTTGTCAGACCACTGAGAATTATGGCCCAGCCAAGTTGACATACAACCTTGACCATCACCTATCCTTTGACCTGGATTTCCATGAATTTTACTCCATCCTCCTGAGTTTGGCTATAACTCTCCCTCTCCCCAGATGCCCTGCCTCTATTCCAGTCTCGTTCTCTTCCACACTTTCCCTAATTTATGTGGCAAGTGCTTCCTGAATCTGCAAGAATTGCAGAATCTTGTCTCATGGGCAAGAGTTAAATCTTAGGATATAGGATGTTTTATTTTTAAAGGACACACATTTTAATAAAAAATATGTATCACACTTTTATATATATATGTAAAGATTTTGGGGGCCCCTGGTTGAATTATCTTCCTTCTAATAATTAATGTTACATAATAAATATGAAATACATTTTCTTCATAATACCTAGAATATCCTTCATAAAAATGCCTCAGTTATTACCTTATAAATATTCTCTCTGTATCACAGATGTCTTCATTTAAGGAAGACAACTTTTTTTTTAGCAATATTAAGATATTGACTCTGGAATCAGTCAGGGAATGAAAAATGAAGTTATGCATATTTAATCTACTCAGTGAGGATTAGGAGTTACCTCTGAGAATAAGAGAAAGAATTCATAGTTCTCCACCTTCCTTCACAAGGGTATTTATAAGGACAAAAGCAGATCAAAACATATGATAAAACATTTAGAAAATATAAGAAGATATAAAATCTAGGGCACTTAATGGTTATCTTTCTGACTAATAATTACATGACTTAAATTTTAAGAAAAAACATTTTGTTGACTTTTGTGAGTTTAGCACTCCTTCTAAGCCCTGAGGGCTATTTCATTTTCTTTTTTTTCACCTGTGAACAGAAACATCTAGTTCACATTAATAATACAATATGTTTTACTAGGTGTATGTGTCTGTATATGTGTGCTTTTAACCTTTCAAGAATTCATTTTATCTTGAACAGTGTTCAGCTTTGACCACCTCTTCTTAAGAGTCTGTACCAAGGGGATTCTTCTGTGCCAGTCCTCCCAGCAAAATCTGTGATGTAGACAGTACAGTTTCTTTTAAAAGTAGAGAAGTAAAGAGCAAGGAAGAGAGAAAGACAATTGTCCTTTTTTTTTTCTTCCAAATTGGCTTGTATATATAATTTTGAAAAATAGCATAGCATTAGGTTTGTTATTTATTTTTATATATCCAAGATTCTTACAACTATTAATATATTATTTAACGGACACTGTAAACAGTACATTAATAAAAATATATGAATGAAAGGAGAAAAGAAGGAAGGGAGGGAGGGAAAATGAGTTTACTTCTTGTAAAAGCAAAAGATGATTGTAGATTTTATTTTGTTTTCTCCCCAGTGCACTCCATCAGTGCCTTATTTAGTGGCAATATCACAAATGTCTTCTGTAGGAGAGGCTGACCAAAGGGATCCCCTAAGAGGTTTATTTGATATTTTAGTCTGTCCTTTGATAGACTCAATAATGTTCTTTTTTTTCTCTTCGGTTACTAGATTTGGTATTTATTACCTTCAGATACAATTGCTTTTTATTGATTATTTTGTTATCCAACACTTTGTATTTAGGATAATATTAAAAGAATCTATCCCACTATTTCGTCCTTTGATGATATGTGTCAGACAGTACAACATGTTGAGGTGCAAGATGAGAGGAAAGTTGGCTGCGCTGGTCAAGATTATGTGTCAGCTTGGCTGGACCACTGTCCTCAGTAGTTTGGCAGTTACATAACGAGGTAATTCAACAGTTGTGTAATGATGTAATTTGATACTTATGTAATGATATAGTCATCTTCCATCTTGTGATCCGATGTGGTCATCCTTCAGTATCACTTAAGGTCTATTCTTGTGTCATAACTTGGTTTTTGGAACCTAATGGTGTCAGTAAATGAGGAGTGGGTACAAATAAATTTATCTGACAAAGAGTTATGGAAGCAAGAGACCTGGAAAAATGTGGACACATCTATAATTAATTGTGGGATAGCAGTATACTGGAAATCTTGGGAAACTAGATATTTGAGTATTCATGAACTGAAATTGAAACCCTGAAGAGATAAAGTTGATAGGGAAAAAAAGACAAATGGGAACGAATAATGCCAATTGTGACACAGACTGATTTTTGCATGCTTTTATCTATTTTTCTCTCACTCCTTTAAGAGAGACTCCCACGATTTTGTTGGGTATATGGCCACTAGCCAAACACTATATCTTCATGTTTATCTTCAGCAAGGTCCTGTTTGAGTTCTAGACAAGGATATGTTAGCAAATGTATTAAGATTTATCAGCCATACTCTTTACTTCCTGCTTTTCGACTGAAAAAAAAAAAACAAAGAAAGAAAGAAAAATGGACTTGGTGAAGAGAGTCAGTGTGGCAATTTTTGAACACAATATGGAATTCATAAGTTTGGAATGTCAGCATCTCACTGAATAAAAGTTCTAGCAGCCCTGGGCATCTTGCTGTGAGAGAATATTAAAATTCTATATTGTTCAGACACTGCAATTTTAGCATTTGTTAGAAAACTTGATCACTATCCTTCCTATTACACCAATGGAGGTTGCTCATAGCAACATTAGGAGTGGAAGACTGACATGCACAAACTTGAAATTCTGGCCTCAAGGCATAGAATTAAATGCAAAGACTTTAAGTAGAGATAATTTCCTGGTGCTTTAGCTTGTACAGAGGGCTTTACTGAATTTGAAACTCATGAACTGTTTTCAGAGTTGGGAAAGTACAACAAAAGTTAAATACACAATCTTGCAAGATTTTTTTCTCTTTTTCTTTCCAAAATGTATGATATGAACAGAGAAAGATCAGTATCTTAACAATAGGAAAACATTTTCTGGAGTTCCTTGATGATGTAAACCCTCAAAACTTACAAAAAATTCTTTGGTGAATCTCCTTCAGGAAATTTTTGTACTTTTTTCATAATGGAAACACACTTGCCTTTCATGAACTCCATATTTTTTTCATTAATTAGAAAATGATTTCAACACACTATGCATTAGTGATAAAGTGCTGATAATAACCAAGGGAAGTGTTAAGCCCCCATAGAGATCAAATAAATAAAGAAGTGATAATGGTAAAAGTTTTTGGAACTATTTCTAGGAAAGGAAACAAAAGGGACATGGCAAAGGAGGAATTAAAATTTTTCATTTGGGGGCAGAGTCATGATGACAGACTAAGCACAAGTCTCCTTATATCCCTCTGGAAACCAAGACCTGAACTGATAATCAAATGGAGCCTTCTTGTCACCTAGTAAGCCCCCAGGACATGACACAGGGCTGTTAATTTGGACTTCATACCACTGAATGAAAAACCTCTCTTTTGCTGACTCCCACTCCTGGCTAGCCCTGGCTTTCGTGAACTGAAGGTAATGCACCATTGTGACTTTTTTTTTCCCCTGTCCTGGCAGGTGGGCAGAGCTGGGTCTTGCCTAGGGGCTAGAGTCAGACACACTGCTGGTGGGATAGGCAGGCAAAATTGTCATATTTTGAGAGCCAAGCTTAGGACTATTTTCATCTAGCCAATTTGGGACTGTCTTTTTATCACTGCCACAGCATGGTTAGTATGGATGCTCAGTGCCTGTGTGTGGGATGCAATGTCAGACATGGAGAATTTAGTGGGACCTAACTCTTAGCCTGGGAGCCAGCACCTGCAAACAGGACAGCACTTCTCTGACAGAAAAGCAGTGGTTTACACAGTGTTGCCTATGATGGGGGCCTGGCAACAGAGGTGGAGGACTGATGACCGCTCAGCACCTTTAGCCCCTCTATCTGCTGACCGTGTGGAAGGTGCCATCTTAGATATGGTGGCTTCAGCTGCACCTATTTCTTACCTTGGGGGCCAGAGCCTGCCCACAGGAGAGCGCTTTTCTACCAGAAAAGCAGTAGTTAATGCAGTATCACCTAAGGCTGGGCCCTGTCAGCAGAGGCCAACAGGGCAGCAGCACTGCTGTATTTTGAACTAGTTTCTATCATCTGGAGTTTGATAAAGAGGTGTTTACTTTGCTAGTTGGGAAGAGGGACCTCTACATCTGAAAACCTGAATGACTTGGGACGTGGTCAGATACCTTTTGTTTTACATTTTAAGACAGCCTAGAGAAACATCTGCAGTCCATCCTCACAGTAATTCTCCCAACATTTACTTACTCACATGAAACCCAAAAAGCAACAGATGCTTGTGGTATACAGGAAATTACCCATGGCTTCAGAAGGCTCCCAAACAAAATAACCAAGGAATTTTCCAGATGAAGAAACTTTTCTGAAATCATCAGAAGGTGAATACAAAATGATTATATACAGAGCCCTTCTAGATCTTATACAAAATGCATCAGAACAAAAGGAAAAATTAAGCAAGCTGTTTGATCTGATGGAACACCAGTACTCTGAAATCCAACAGATCAAGAACAAAATCAAAGACATAGAAACTTCCAGTCAAAGCCAAGAAAACAGAATGCAACACATGGAAAAAAGAATTTCTGACTTGGAGGACAGAGCTACTGACACCAGCATCTATGAGCAGAAATCAGAAAAAAGAAACAAGAAAAATGAAGAAACATTAAGAAGCATGTAGGACTCTATTAATAGGAGCAACCTTTGATTAATTGGAGTCCCTGAACAGGATGAGACACCTGAGAACACAGAGAGTTGCTGCTGAGCTGCTGACAGAAAGCTTCCCAGAAATCATGAAGAAAGAGAATATAGACATCTCAGATGCATATCGTATACCACCCAATATAGATCTCAAAAGAAAGACTCCAAGACATATAATCAAGCTTAACAAAATGAAACATAAGCAGCAACTCTGAAAGGCAGCCAGACTCAAAGCAAAGCTAACGTTCAGAGGGAAACCCTATAGACTTTCAGCAGATTTCTCAGCAGAAACCATGCTGACACAGAGACAGTGGCATGACACATTCAAAGCCTTGAAAGAGAAGAACTTCCAACCAAGAATGATATATCCTGCAATACTATCTTTCAAAGATGAAAATGAAATTAAGACATTCCCAGATAAACAGAAACTCAGAGACTTTGTAAAAACCAAACCAAAACTACAGGAAATACTGAAAGAAGTTCTTGGCTTTAATTTAGAAGAACAGAACCTCTAACTTTATATTTTAGAATGACACATTGTTCAGAACTCCACTCAGTTAGGGAAGGCTCCAAATTCAGTCACACCTTTAATACTTAAAGAAACAATCCAGTGATTATCATGAAAACTATGATGCTATCATATTAAAAAGAGGTATGTACTACAGTAGTTATAGTCCTTCCAGATGGAGAGGAAGTCGACAAGACTGGTAGTAATTAAAATTGGGTTTATATACAGTTTATTAAGGGGATCATAGGGGCATCCATAAAGCACAACAAAGATGTACCATACCATTTGAAGAAATGTAACACAGGAGTCTCAAAAATTACAAAAACAACTCTGAAAAAGATGAAAACTCAACTCACAAAAAAGAATGTCCCAGAACAGACAAATAAGAACAACAAATAAACATATCACAATGGCAGCAGTGAACACATACCCATCAATAATTACATTGAATGTGAATGGACTGAATGTTCCGGTAAAGAGACATCAAGTGACATCTTGGATCAAGAGACATGACCCATCCATATGTTGTCTACAAGAAACTCACTTGAGATTTAAAGATAGGAAGAAACTGAAAATTAAAGGATGGAAGAATATATATCAAGCTAACAACGAACAAAGAAGAGCAGGTGTGGCAATTCTAATCTCAAACAAAATCAATTTTAATGTCAAATCCACCATTGTGGACAAAGATGGACAGTATTTATTGCTGAAAGGTTCAACACACAAGCAAGGCTTAACTATCTTAAATATTTATGCACCTAATATCAGAGCACCTAAATATGTCAAACACTGACTATGCTCAAAGAAGAGTTAGATTACTCCACAATAATAGTGGGAGACTTCAACACTCCACTCTCAATGCTGGACAGATTATCTAGAACAAAGCTCAGTGAAGATACAGAAGACCTCATTGCCACAATCAACCAACTAAACCTCATTGATATATACAGAACTTTCCACCCATCAGCAGACAACGACACCTTCTTCTCCAGTGCACATGGAACATTCTCCTGAATTTACCATGTGATAGGCCATAATGCAATGCTTAACAAAATCCATACCATTGAATTACTGCAAAGTATCTTCTCAGATCATAAAGCCATAAAAGGTGAAATCAATAGCAGAAAAAACAGAGATAGAAAGTGGAACTCTTGGAAACTGAACAACATCTTGCTCAAGAAAACATGGATTATAGAGGAAATCAAGGATGAGTTAAAGAAATTCATGGATTCCAATGAGAACAAAAACACTTCCTACCAGAACCTATGGGATACAGCCAAAGCAGTGCTCAGAGGTCTGTTTATCTCCATAAATGCACACATCTGGAAGGAAGAAAGAAACCAAATCAAGGAACTAACTCTACAGCTTGAACAAGTAGAAAGAGAACAACAGAGGAACCCCTCAGGCACCAGAAGAAACAAGATCATACAGATTAGAGCAGAGCTAAATGAATTAGAGAACAGAAAAAAAAATGAAAAAAAATTGAAAAGAACAAAAGCCAGTTTTATGAAAAGATCAACAAAATTGACAAACTACTGGCTAAACTTACTAAAGAAAAACAGGAAAGGAAACAAATAACCCAAATTAGAAATGAGAGGAGTTGTGACAACAGACCCAACAGAAATAAAAAATATCATCACAGAATACTATGAAAGACTGTACTCTAAGAAATTTGAAAATCTAGGGAAAATGGAAAAATTCCTTCATTGATACCACCTACCGAAATTATCACAACATGAAGCAGAAAAACTTATTAAACCCACCACAAAGGAACAGATTGAAAATGTCACCAAAAAACTGCCAACCATAAAAAGCCTGGGCCCAGATGGCTTCACCACAGAATTCTACTAAGCTTTAGAGAAGAGTTATCTCAAATACTACTGAGATAGTTTCAGAGTATAGAAAGGGATGGAGTACTCCCAAACTCATTCTATGAAGCCAGCATAACCCTGATACCAAAGTAAGGGAAAGACCCAACCAAAAAGAACTACAGACTGATATCACTCATGAACTTAGATGCAAAAATCTTCAACAAAATTCTTACCAATAGGATACAACTACATATCAAAAAAATAATCCATCATGACCCAGTTGGATTCATACCAGAGATGCAAGGCTGGTTCAACATCAGGAAAACAATTAATGTGATGAACCACATAAATATCACAAAAGATAAGATCACCTGATTTTGTCCATTGATGCAGAAAAGGCATTTGATAAAGTCCAACACCCATTCATGCTAAAATCTCTTAGCAAAATGGGCATAGACGGCAAATTCCTCAACACAATAAGGGCCATTTATACAAAGCCAACTGCCTACGTCATCCTGAACAGAGAGAGACTAAAAGGCTTTCCCTTGAGAACAGGAACTAGACAAGAATGCCCACTCTCACCTCTGCTATTCAACACTGTACTAGAAGTTCTAACCAGAGCAATTAGACAAGACCAAAAAATAAAGGGCATCTGCACTGGCAAAGAAGAAGTCAAAATCTCATTGTTTCCTGATGATATGATTGTATATGCAGAGAATCCCAAAGAATCTATAAGTAAACTACTCAAACTGATAGAAGAGTTCAACAAAGTCTCAGTATACAAGATAAGCATAAGTAAATCAGCAGGATTCCTTTATACCAACAACGAGACTGTTAATGAAGAAATCATCAAATCAATACAATTTACTATAGCCCCCAGGAAGACAAAGTACCTAGGAATTAATCTAACCAGAGAAATAACAGACCTTTACAAAGAAAACTACAAGCTCTTACTACAAAAAACTAAGAGAGACTTACATAAATGGAGAAACCTACCCTGCTCATGGATAGGAAGATTTAACATTGTGAAAACATCTATTTTACCCAAAGCAATCTACTTATATAATGCAATCCCAATACAAGTTCCAGTGTCATTTGTTAATGAGATGGAGAAACAAATCACCAATTTTGTTTAGAAAGGGAAGAAGCCCCAGATAAGTAAGGTACTATTAAAGAAGAAGAACACACTGGGAGGCCTCTCATTACCCAACCTTAGAACGTATTGCACTGCCACAGTGGTCAAAACAGCCTGGTACTGGTACAACAACAGACAGATGGATCAACGGAACAGCATAGAGACCCCAGAGATGACACGATCAGCCTATGAACAGTTGATATTCGACAAAGGCCGTAAGACATTAAACTGGGATAAAAGCAGTATCTTCAACAAATGGTGCTGACATTTTATCTCAATAAATTGAAACAAGATCCATATCTTACACTTTATACAAAAACCAACTCCAACTGAATGACCAAGCCAAAGACCTAAATACCAAATCTAAAATGATAAAGCTCATCCAAGAAAAGGTAGGAACAACAATAGAAGTTTTAATACGCAATGTAGACCGACTTCAAAATCTGTCAAACCAACCACAATTAACAAAAGAGAAAATAGATAAATGGGAACTATTAAGAATCAAACACTTTTGATCATCTCTTTATCACAAGAGTTAAAAGATCACCTACAGAATGGGAAAAAATATTTGGCAACTCTATGTCAGACCAATGCCTGATCTCCATAATCTATAAAGTACTACAAAATATCAATAAGAAGAAGATAAATCATTCAATTAAGGGATGGGCAAAGGAGATAGACAGACATTTCTCTAAAGAGGAGATCCAGGCAGCCAAAAAAACACACGTGGACATGTTCACTATCTTTGGTTATTAAAGAAATTCAAATCAAAACTACAATGGGACACCATCTCACCCCAACAAGGTTGACCATGATTCAAAAAACACAAAACAACAAATACTAGAGAGGTTGTGGAGAAAGTGCAACTCTCCTACACTGTTGGTGGTGTCGCAAAATGATCCAGCCTCTTTGGAAAGCAATCTGGTGCTTCCTTAAAAAAATGGATATGGATACACCATTTGACCCAGTAATTCCACTACTTGGAATATATCCTGCAGAATGAAGGCCATTCCCACCAACAGACACATGCACAAGAATGTTTATAGCAGCAGAGTCCATGATAGCAGAAAGGGGGAATCAACCTAGATGCCTGACAACAGAGGAATGGATAGGTAAACTGGTATATGTATCAATGGAGCACTATGCAATGGTAAAGAATAATGATGATTCCAGGAAACATCTCATAACCTGGTTTCAACTGAAAGACATTATGTTGAGTGAAAGTAGTCAGCAACAAAAGGACAAATATTGTATGAGACCCCTATGATAAGAACTCAAAAACAGACTTAGGTATAGAAGAAAAGACTCTTTGATGGCTGCAAGGGAGAGGAGAGCAAAAGGACAAGGTGGGGAGGGTTTAGATTAGATAGTTGGTAGAAATTTGGTTGGGTGAAATCAGTGACAGCACACATTAGAAACAAGAACAATATTAAGTAGACTTCAATATAAATTGAATACTCCTTCCATCTTAACCCAATATTGCAAGGACAGAGAAGCTGGGGGAGGGGCCAGGAGACCATGCTCTTAGGTGAAATCGAGGCCAATTGGCACAACTAGCGTTTTACTAAGAGGGCTCTGTACCCCACATTGGTGAGTGGCTTCTGGGGTCTTAAAAGCTGCCAAGCTGCCATCTGAGGGCACAGCAAATTGTCCCAACTCAGCAGGAATGGATGCTCACAGAGGACCAAAATGACATGGGGAAAGGACAGCCCAGAAGATAGAGAGACCTACATGAGTGGGTGCCTACATATACTTGGGACTGGAGGAACCGGATGGTGCCCAGCCACCACCAGTGATAGCCACGATGGAGCTCACTGAGTTGAGTCTCACTGGCAACACAAGAGTAAAAAGGGATGCATCCTGAGATCTCCACTAAAAGACTACAAATGATGGTCTAGTGGCTTCAGGGTTCCCCTGGGAACATGGCCCCTGGCCCTGATGCTGCCCTTGCCCATAAATCATAATGAAGATCCACTCTTCGGACAGGAATGGATTGGACTTGGTGATGCAGGTGACGATATATTGGATGCACTTTATGGTTCTATGCATCTATAGGATATCATCCTGCTGAACTCTGGCTGGAGTAAGGGGAGTGGGTGGAGAGGAGGGGAAAGAAGACTGCTGGGAGGATGAGACATGTAGGGGGCAGAGAGAAATAGTGTGCTGTCATCGGGCGAGGAGAGCAGTGGAAGCTGCATAGAGGTGGGCATGTAAACTTATATGGGAATGTACATTTTCACTCAGTCATAGTAAAAAAAAATTTTTTTGCTCAGTTTATTGAGATGAGTATACCCTACTAGAACACCTACCTTCAATCATTCTCCAGCAAGAATGTGTTGCCACTTACCCTGTACGCCAAAGCTGCTGCTTCCCTTGGTGTATTAAACAAATGACACAGAGTGGACAGAAAGTCCTCTGACAAAACAAAACGCTCTGACTTAGGAAGACAAGACACATCATTTTGTGTCCATGAAAGAGGTGTTTATGGGTTCAATGATGTGAAAGGCTTTTTCCTGCATCCAGACCACCTTTTATGCTTAAATTGAAAAAGGGTATTCCATCTTTGAGCTTGAACAAAACAAGTTGTGTAAATGATGCAGCTTTAATTGTTTTGTTATCTGGTACATTTGATGGCATGATGTGTGGAAAAGAACTTGGGCCACACTGCACCTTCCGAATGGGGCCTAAAATAATCAGTTACGGTAGCCTCAGGGCTTCCCCCTTGATAGCCACAGCCTGTCTTCATTCATCTTCCAGAAAATACCAGCCAACGATTCTGCCAAAATCCACGACCAAAATCCACACCAATCTGTAATTTGGGGAGATGAAGTGGATATTCTTGAATCGTCATTTGATTCTCAGTGCTCCAAATGGGACAGTTTTGTTAACAAAACGATTCATCCAAAAATGTGCCTCTTTGCTAAAGGTGATTTTTTGGCCCAAAGCAGGTGAACTGCAGTTGCTCCAGAGCCCAATTCCAGCAAAGGTACCGTGCAATCTGTGGTGTAAGGGTAAAACTTTAAATTCAGATGCAAAAATCCTCCAAACTCGGGTCAGTGAAAGTTGCTGTGCTTGGGGAGAAATGGATTGGAATGGATTCTCCTGAACATTCTGTGGAGCGAGGGCGATGTTTTCACTGGAACGCGATGTTTGTGGATGCACAGGCATTGTCTGACTGGCAACAGACTTGCTTTCCTCAGTTTTTTGATTAAGCATCAAACTGTTCCCTCAGTAAGATGATTATGTTAGAAACTTCATATAAGGCACGGAATGTTTGGCAGACGGAACACCCATTGTAAAGTTTAATAATGTCTATGTGTTGTGGAATGTTGTAACTTTTCATGGCTATTTGTCAAAAGTAACAAACAAACAAAAAAATGTGGTAAATAGGCTGCTATGTCGCCACAAATACCGCCACTGCAGGTTGTCAAAAATGAGACATCCTTACTGGAAGACCCTTTACAGTACTGACGCCCGCTTCCGTCCAGTCGATTTCAGCTCACGGCGACCCCAGAGGACACAGCGCAGCGGCTCCGCAGGGCTTTCAAGGAGCGCCTGGT
The DNA here is from genome assembly GCA_028571685.1 of Heterohyrax brucei. NCBI lineage: Eukaryota > Metazoa > Chordata > Mammalia > Hyracoidea > Procaviidae > Heterohyrax > Heterohyrax brucei. The sequence goes on along the minus strand of CM053162.1, from coordinate 68,145,607 downwards.
AGATTCAGACTGTTGACATTTTAGTGAGCCCACTTAATCACTGGGCCACCAGAGTTTTGGATGTATACGAAGTTTTACAAACCTAAAATATTCAAAATAGACTTCTGGATTTCCTCACTCTCTTTTTTAACTACTTTCTCCAGGTTTGTCCATTTCTGTAACTGGTACTAACATTTGTAAAATTGCCAGTACGCGAGGTCATGGAGTCACCATTCTCAGTTTCTATTGTTTCCTCATACTCTGCCCAGTATTCTTCCCTGAAATGTCTGAATGTTCAAAATATATTCAAACTCTTACCCTGACCATCTTGCAACTTTTTCTTTGACAACTTGAGTTGAAGCCACCATCTCCTCTTGCCCAGAATGTCCCATCAGCCTCCTAACTGATACTTCATTTTTCTTTCTTGTCTCTTCAGTAGCCAGTCACCACTCCTTGGCTATGTATAGGTGGGTGAATTAATTTCTCTGTATGTTAATTTCATCTTTTATAAAACAATGCCAACAATAATGTGTACTTTTGGGGTGATAGTGAAGGGTAAATGATTCCTATAGATCACTTAGAATGCTGGACGTATAGTAAACAATAAATCCTGTGAGTTTTTTCATATATATGTATGTGTATATACACATACATATACATATATATATAATTTTAGTTCATAGGGAGGCAGAACTCCTTTAAACTGTGAGTCAAAATATACTGCCTCCCTGGCCAAAATCTTCCAGCAGATACCTAATAAGTATAAAATGAACTACAGAAATTCACATAGCGGAAAGAACTGAAAATGAATTTCAGAATTGAAAGATACAATGACCAGTATTAGGAATTCAATGAATGAATCTAATGTTACATTAGATACAGATTAAGAAAGATTTACAAATTGGAAGCTAATTTAGAGGAAAATATCTAGAATGAAAACGCTACTTATTAAAAGCAGGAAGTAAATGAAATACACATGCTAAGAAGGAAGAACTAAACACTTATGGATTTAGTTTCTCAAATGTCGACCATACTCAAAATAAGGAAGAGTAAAATATGTAAATAACAATTAAAAACAAAATGTTGCTGTTAAATTGATTCTCCAACTTACAGCAACTCTATAGGAGAAAGTAGAAGTAATTTTCCCTTGGGACTTCCAAGGAGCAACTGGTGAATTCAAACTGCTGACTTTTCGGTTAGCAGCCAAACTATGCCAGCAGGGCTCCAAGAATAAAATAGGAATTAATAAAATAAAGACAAAAGGTGAGTTCACTGAAACTAGAAGTTATCTGAGAAATCAAGAAAGGTCAGATGCATCAAAATTAACCTAGAAAAGGAAGAGAAACACTGTAAGAAATGTTTTTTAAAAAGGGCATAATTATAGATATAACCGAGATACATGATGATTGAAAACTGTTACTAGTAGTTTATTTCAATGAATTTGAAAATAAAATGATGCATAAAATTTTCAAGTGAACGTAAATTAGCAAATTAAGTCAGGAGGAAATTGTAATAGATATTATAACTTAAAAATTTGATAGATATGTTGCATGTAGTCTCACAAGGAAGACAGTGGATATCTGAGGGCATTGCAATTTTTGACAGTTTCTTTTTTGTCTTAAATTATCAGACCCTGAAAAGTCTATTTACCAGAAGGTTCAAAATGGAAACTGGGTGAAACACTGAAGCATGCCCTCTGTTATCTTACCAATGCTGTCTTTTTAACAATAAAATCATTTTACTGACAAGTCTTTGGCTAATTGAGAAAAAGTATGTCTTAAATAATAGAGACAATATTCTCCAATCACAAAAAATATATATATGTATAAATATTGGTAAAAACCTGGGTGGACACTAAATTAATTGTTAGACTGGTCTAACTAATCATAATCATTTTGTGAAACTCAGAAAGCACAATAATTATGACAAAGTAATTTGAAATATTGAGTTATATTAATAAAATTTAATTAATCATTAGCTTTAAATAAAAAATGATGTCATAGAAGACTGCATTTACCAGATCCAATTCTTTTTCTGTATTGTAAAAATTATCATTTATATTAAAGTCTAGAATTAGTTAATTGTGACTAGAGTGCCATAAAAATAATTCAATTTTGGCAATTCTTAATAAATTTAAACTGTATAATTTGTGTCAGCCTCAGTACAGTTCAACAGGCTAGGAAGTTACTTGTCCTTTTTGCTAATGCTATTAAGAAGGAAGTGTATGAGACAGGCAGTATTAAATTACTGCAGTAACATGTGCTTTGGAGCAGAAAATGAAACTTCCTGCACTCCTGGAAGACAAGATGTGTCATTTCTTATGTCAAGACAAGATGCACTAACCATGTCTGTAGTGTTTCACAGACCCCCTTACAAGCTCACAACAGACTCAGGACCCTTGCAAAAGGGTTTTCGTCAAACATTCAAAAACCGAAGGATTTTAAGTGTATATGACTTCTGACAATTAGGTCTGCGAACTTAATTTGTCCAAGTGCCACATACCTGAATGCTGAGTATCATTACGGTCACCTTCTAAGTCCTCCCCTTGGGAATCTATGCACTGACGCCAGAGCCTAGTCCACCCTTCAAAGCAATTTTCAAACTCTTTCTGGAATGGCCATTGTGTCCCGTGGCAAAGTGGCAAGTTTGTGAATCTAATTGTATAGTTGTCTCTGAAAGAGTTTTGGTCAGTAAACAAATAACTGCTTTGGAACACTCTCCCTGCTCGCTTGATGTGGCCCCCAGTGGCTTTTTTTCTTTACCAGAAGACAAAGGAAATATTGAAAGGACGACATTCAGGACATGAAAGTTAAGAGGGTAGGTCTGATAATCATTCCAGAAAAAGAGTTCCAAAACTACTCTGAAGTGTGGACTAGGTGCTGGCATTGGTACACAGCTTCCCAAGGGGAGTATTTAAAAGGGGACCAGAATGACAATTCACCAATCAAGTGTGTAGAACTGTTTGTAGGATGAGTTTGGGAACTTAACTGTCAGACAGTGTAAATTCCTTTGAAGAAAAAGTTTCTCAATTATTCATTAATACAAAACAAAGTGCAACTACTTCAGAAGATAAGAGCTATCATTCTGTAACCACGAAAACGGTGTTTATGGGTCCAATGATGTGAAAGACTTTTTCACAGAAGACTGCATTTACCAGATCCTACAACATATATCAGCCATTTAAATTCAGTTATACACAGACACAGACACACACACACATATATATATACACACAATTAGGCATGATAAAATATACACATTTTTAAAAAAGTATAAGTAATTTGAGTTTGTTGTAGAATGAGAGTTTTTCTTCATCATTGTAATAATATCTGTTTATGTGACTTACCACAGCAAAAGACTAAATGATAAAAGTCAGGTATTTATCAGAATAAGGAACAAAAAAGGAATTTAATATTTTAGTATTCATATTTAGGAAAAGAGAAAATAATATCTTAGAATATTATATATAAAAGGAAACATATATCACAAACCTGTAGCAAATATCCAACTCAGGAATGAAATGTCAAAAGGAACCTTTTAAAATCAAGTCGGACCCGACTCGACGGCACTTGGCTTTGGCTTTATAGCAGGAAAAAAAAAGTATTATTTCAAGTGACATTGTAGTGGAAGTCATAAGCACTGTAATGAAAGAAAAAATTAAAAAGTAAATAAGAAGAAAGACACCAAACTCTCGTTATTCACAAAGAACTCATTGATTTACAGAGAACGTGGAAACCCTGGTGAGGTGCTGATTAAAAGCCAAGGCTGCTAACCCCAAAGAGGGCAGTTTGAATCCACCAAGTGCTATTTGGAAACCCTATGGGGCAGTTCTGCTCTGCCTTATAGGGTTGCTTGTGTCAGAAGTGACTTGATAGCAACAGGTTTCACACAGAACATACACAGCAATTATTGGAGATCATGAGAAAATTATCAAAGTTGACAAAATGTAAGATTGATATACCAACTACAAGAGCAAAAAACTAAAAATATGCAATTGTAAAAATTACAGGAGTGACAAAAACAATCTGACATGCATGCCACACCTTTTTAAGAAAACTATTCAGTGCTCATGAAAATCCCTAGGACTTTACAGATAAGCATACTATACTTATCGATAGACGACACCAATATTTTAAAGTTCGCAGTTGTTTCAAATTAAACTCTAGAGTTGATGCAATTTCAATACAAAGAACAACAGTTTTTGTTTTGTTTGTAGCATTTAATAAGCAATACTTGGATTTAACTGGAAAATAAACTGATGTAAGTTATTCAAGATGTACCCAAAGAATTAAAACAATTTTTGGAGGGATTACCTTTCCAGACATCAAAATGAATTGTGAAGGTCTAATCACTGCAGCAAAGAAACCCTGGTGGTGCAGTGGTTTAGTGTTTGGCTAGTAACTGAAAACTCAGCAGTTCAAAATCCACTAGCTACCCCGCAGGAGAAAGACATGGTAGTCTGCTTCTTTAAAGACTTGAGCCTTGGAAATCGTATGTGGCAGTTCACCTCTGTCCTGTAGGTCAGTGTGAGTCCAATTCAACTTAATGACATACGAGAACAGTCATTACATGAATCGGGTGTTGCACAGGAGTACCCAGAGTCCAAATAAATGGTTATGGTGTTCAGACAAAAACCACACATCCAGAACATTATGTTGTATGATACGGTGAAAATTACAGGTGAACTATCGAATAAATAGTGTAGGAACAATTGTTCATCCACATGAGGACAAACATATAGAAGCAAACTCCTGCTGCCTCCTACCTATGAGATATAGCCACAGAGAAAACTTCTTCCATATCTAATTTTTTTTTTCTAATTCTAAATGATAAATTAACCACTACTATTTATCAAATGGAAACGTTGGTGAGGTAGTAGTTAAGTTCTGATAGCTACCAACCAGAAGGTCTGTAGTTCAAATCTGTGAGTTGCTCCTTGGAAACTCTATGGGGCAGTTCTATACTGTCTACAGGGTTGCTATGAGTCAGAATTGACTCAGCGGCAGTGAGTTTGGCTTTTGGTTTTTATCTACCAATTAGAAAAGCTAGTGGCATAGCGGTTATGGCTGCTGAAAGAAAGGTCAGCAATTCAAGTCTACCGTGCGCAACTTGGAAACTCTGGGGCAGTTCTGCTGTGTTCTACAGGGCCACTGTGAATTGGAATCATATTGACAATTTTTTTTTTGTCATGGTAGTAGTTGTTTTGTTTTTAATCAAATGAGCAAACTTAAACATTGTTCTTCATCAAACAATTTACACAGATTGAAAAGTCAAACCAGTAAATGAGAGTATTTTTGTCACATAGTCAACAAAGTTACATTCAAAATATAGACAGGAAATTGGTAAATCAAAAAGATAATCTATTAGGAGATGGCCTAAATGTGAAATGCTATTTCACACACACACATCATCCCTGAACTTGTGCAAAATTCCTCAGCCTCACCCTTCGTGGAGCAAATGCTAAAGACAATCAAAGAACATGTCACTTCACACCAGATGGGTGACGATGCAGCAGCAGGGTGACGCTAGGGGCTGGTTGTGTACAGAGAGGTCTGAACTGACATGCCCTGTCCCCACGAGGGTATCTCGAGCAAACCAGTTGAAAATGAGTTCTCATTTTTGGTAGAACTGAAGAAGCACACCATTTACCAACCAATTCTCGCACTTTCAAGTGACGTTTTGCCTAACAGAGGTTTCCAGGTGACAAGAAAAGCTGAAGGCAACCTGAAAGCACAAACTGCTTTCTCTTAAACTCTAAAGGGCATCGTGAAACACTGTTAATTGGAGTGAGGTTAATACAGTCTTGTGATTTACTTAACCTCGAAAGGCTCGCATTTCATGACAGCGGAAAACTGGAAATCCTGGCGGCATAGTGATTAAGTGGTATGGCTGCTAACCAAAAGGTCAGCAGTTCAAATCTGCAAGGCAGTTCTCCTCTGTCCTACAGAGTCACTCTAAGTGGCATCCACTCGAAGGCAGTGGGTGTAGTTTGCTTGGTTCATGTAGTTTGCTGGCCTCATATTCTCTGACACTGGAAAACTAGCATTATAAATAACAGAATAGCATTCAGAAGCAAGATGTGAATGGGAATTAGAAAAGAATTTAGAGCCCAAAGATTATCTACAAATTCAGCTTACTCGATGAAGAAGAAAGTGTTGTAAAGAAGCAAAGCTTTACACAGCCCATCAGTGAGTTGTAAACATTTCTTTGTTTTGTAAATCTTGCCTGAAAGGAGGAGCAGAAGTACGAATGAGACTAGAGAGGGAGGTGATCAGGAAAACGGAGGGAGCTGTAGCTTTTTATTTTACTCAAAGGGTAAATGAAATTAGGACGGAAGTTCTCCCCAAGTAGGTTGACACAAAAGTGGTTAACCACAAGACAATTCCTTTTCTCTAGAAAAAAAGAGAAACAGAGAAACAGAGAGACAGAAATTATCAGTATAAGGAAGAGGACTCCGCAAATTCTGTCCTTAGTTAAGATAGTAAGTAAAAGGCAACTTTTAAGGCAACACTGAATTTGCTGCATTATTTTTCTCCTCCTTGTTATATAGTCTTTTTAATCCGCAGCACCATGTTATAGTATAATGTAGTAAAACTCTGAGACATCAAGTGTTCTCTTATACAACTTGATGGGTGTGATATCAAAGAACAATACCAGATGTTAAAATGTGTCATGCAAAGGAAGGTTTACTTTTATTCCTGTAGGAATTATCTCCTTGCTAGTACCTCCGGAGTCCAGCTTTGATTGGGGACAATATGAGAAACAGAACAAGAAATTTCCGAGTCAATAATAAAAGGAATCCATAAAGCCCTGGCTGTGCTTGACATACAACTAGGAACAATCGTAAAAGAAAGTCTGACTTCCATCCATAATCTCTTGTAAATGAATTTATGAGAACATGTTCTCCTATGAAAAGATTATTCCCTGGAGTGGAATAACATAAAAATGGTAGCTGTGTGTCTTGAAATACTAAACATCTTCTCTTTACACAGCTTGGGATTTAGTGCTAAAGAAGACCCAGTGATTATGTGTGGAATCTCCCTGTTAGATGATTAAGACAAAGGACTAAATAACTATATTACGTGGTGTTTATTTCTGCAATGTGGTGTGTTACGGCTGGTATTTTCCTGAATTAAGAAAAAAGATTTCACAAAGCTTTACACGCTGCAAATGTTAGCAGACAGAGATGGGAGGAACTACGCTTCTGCCAAATTTGCTGGGTTACTGCCAGAAGCATTCGAAGCAGAAGTGAAAGCAGTTGCAGAATTTTCTAGGGGGATAGAAGATCCATAAAAATACACCACAATATTTGATACTCTGTATCCAGATGATTAAGATCTCCGATTGCCAAACTTAGTTCTTTGAGTATTTTCAGTGACCAAAACGGTGGCCGCTGCATACTGTCCAGCATTTCCATTCAATCCTCAGGTCTTAATCATTTCAAAGTCCTTAACAGCTTATTACAACACAGGAAGCATCCGAATCTGTGTCTTTTGATGCTTTGTTTCTTAATAGTAAAATCATTTCTTGCTATTGTATGTACCTCATAATCTTCTATTGAATGTGGAATATTGCACATAGAACAGAATCGATTGAGGATAATAGCACTGACTCCTGGAAACTGTCAGTCCTCTCCAGTCAGATCTTTAGTATATCCATTGAGCTACTCTAATTAGAAGCTGGGCTAGATTTTTATTTTGTCTTTGCTGTGTGGAATTCCTGGTGGTACAGGGGTTAAAAGCTATGGCTGCTAACAAGAAAGTTGGCAGTTCAAATCTGCCAGGTGCTCCGTGGAAACCCTATGGGCAGTTCTACTCTGTCTGTAGGGTTACTCTCAGTTGCAATCTGTTTGATGGCAATGGGTTTGGTAGGTAGATAGATAGATAATATTCATTGCAATATTCATAATGATTTAATTGCGTCCCATGTTGGTGTTAAGGCTAACCAAAGCCAGAAAAAACAAAACCACTGCCTTCATGTTGATGCCAACTCATAAGAACTCTACCAAACAGAGCAGAACTGTTCCATAGAGTTTCCAAGGAGTGCCTGGTGGATTCAAACTACCGACTGTTTGGTTAGCAGATGTATCACTTAATCGCTTAAATGTTAGAAAAATTTTTTCCAGCTCCCATTTCAGCATTTATTCTTCCCTCTATGTTTGAGTCTAAAAAAAAAAAAAAAAAAAAATTACTCTTCATAGTCTTGCTGTTCTTTCATTACTTAACTGATATTACTTACTACTCGACATTTGGTTGTCTGCAGCTGGGGAACAGGAAGTGTCTATCATTCTTGCCAAGCCTCAGTCTTAAAATGCCTTTTTTGTTTCTAGGCACTGGATATGAAATACTATAATTAATCCTGGCTCTTTCTCTTTTGGCCATCAAATATTGTCCTGTGTTTATGGTGCCATAGTGGTTAAGTGCTATTGCTACTAATCAACAGGTTGGCAGTTTGAGTCCACCACTTACTCCTTAGAAACTGTGGAACAGTTCCACTCTGTCCTATAGGGTTGCTAAGTGTCTCAGTTGACTCAGGGGCAGTGGGTTTGGTTTGGTATCTGTGGCAGGTTTTGGGTGGAAGAGACACTTGTTATCTTACTCCAGAAATATGAGAACCATAATCATATTAAGCCCAAGACTGTTATATGACCATTTCATAGGTCTAGTTGTTTTTTTGTTTGTTCTTTTAATTTTTTTCTTCTTCTACTACTCTTTTGACTCATGACTTGATGGCACTTGGCTGGCTGACTACTCTTCCAATAGTAAATTTTGTGCAGCTATTCCCTGGTGGTGGCTGTTCTTTCTTCTCTGATTTAAAGGATATCAAGAATTTCCTTTGTCGGAAGAAATGTCAAAACAGAGAGGCAGGGATTTTTACATTTTCTTGAACAGTGTCTGACCCTTACTGTGCTTGCCCCAATGAGAAACCTCTCTTTGATCTCCCTTCCTGCTCCTAATCCATCAAAAAAAACAACAACAACAGAAAAAAACTGCTTGCCATCGTGGGAGAAGCCCCACCCCACTTAGGTCAGTAGCTTGCAGGAATATTTTTAGGTATTCATTAAAAATTGTACTTATTTCTTCTTTGTCACAGGTACAGTGACCACATTTTCTTTCTGTATTCTATCCTTGTCTGAACTTCTTGTGCCTCTTTAGAGGGATGTCTTTATTTGTTATGGATCGAATTATACCCTCTCTAAGATGCATGTCGACTTGGCTAGGCCATGATTCCCAGAATTGTGTGACTGTCTTCCATTTTTGTGAATTGATGTAATTTCCTACCGATTGAAAACACTGATCCTACCTATGGTTAATGAGACAAGATTGCTGTTGTTGCTAGGAGCTGTTGAGTCAGTTCCGACTCATAGCAACCCTATGAACAACAGAATAAACACTGCCCAGTCTTGTGTCATGTCCACAGTTGTTTTTGTGCTTAATCCCACTGTTACGATCACCGTGTCAATCCATCTCATTTAGGATCTTCCTCTTCTTCGCTGACCTTCCACTGTAACAAGCATGGTGTCCTTCTTCAGGGGCTGATCCCTTCTGACAACATTTCCAAAGTATGTAAGATGCAGTCTTTGCCATCTTTGCTTCCAAGGAGCACTCTGGTTGGACTTCTTCCAGAACAGATCTGTTTGTTCTTTTGGCAGTCCATGGTACATTTAACAGTCTTCTCAACACCACAATTCAAAGGCATCAACTCTTCTTCTGTCTTCTTTGTTCATGGTGCAGCTTTCACATGTATACAACGCAACTGAAAAACCATGGCTTAGGTCAGGTGCATTTTAGTCTTCAAGGTGACACCCTTACTTTAGAATACAAGATTAGGTTATTTTAAATAAGATGCAACACTGTTACTCAAGGTCAAAGCCTTGAATAAATGGAGTTAATCTGAGGAGTGCCCTATATCACCTTTTATGTTGCAAGAGATTAAAGGAAACAATAGTGAGCAGAGAGGAAGTGATCTCACTAACACCAAGAAAGAGTATCCAGAAGCATGAGAGTCTTTTGTATTTGGGGTCTCTGCAATGAGAAGCTCCTAGGCCAGGAGAAGATTTATGACAAGCACCTTCCTCCAGAGCCAGCAGAGAGAAACAGTCTTCTCCTGGAGTTGGCACTCTGAGTTAGGGTTTCTAGCCTCCTAAACTGTAGACATTAAATAGCTGTTTGGTAAAACATGCATTTGTGGTATTTCTGTTACAGCACTAGATAACCATGACAGAATTTGGAACTGAAAGAGTATGATGCTACTCTAACAAATATCAAAAATGTGGACGTGGTCTAGAAATTGAGTAATAAGAAGAGTCTGAAAGAGTTTTAAATTGCCTAGAAGTGAAAGCTTCGATTTTCTTGAAAAGGCTGTTGGTGGAGTTGTGGATTCTAAAGACAATTCAGACGAGGACTCAGAAGGGACTGGGGAGAGTTGTAATTCCAGAGATGGCATAAAAGCCGTGAAGCGGTGGTACAGAAGTAGCAGATGGAGAACCAGGAGACCAGTGGGAGATAGCACTGCAGCCGACCCGCGGAGCAAGAGAGCTAAGTGCCTTCTAGTAGATATTTGCTACCAGAATAGGGTTTTTTCAGGCACTCCTCAGTAGAGCTGAAGAGCTTTGAGACACTTGTCCAAGGAAGACAGACCTTAGGCCAGCTCAAGGAGCCAAGGGAACAAGAGGTGAATGAAGTAGAAAGCAGAAGCTGAAGATACAGGGAACACAGGAACCAGAGGTGTATTGGTCTCAAAGGACCACCTCCTTAGTCTCAAAGGGTGGGAACACAGACTCCTAGGTTTCAAAGTATGAGATCTTTGCCAGTTTAGTTCCAGAGTATCAGGCTGACTTTAACAAGGGCCAGCAAGAGAAGGCCAAATATGCTGTTTAGGGGGCAGGGCTGCCGTATCTAAGGTACAGAACGATAAGGACTGCCTCACTCCAAGGGGTGGAATAGCTGCTAAGATGGACTCGGAATGGGCCACCCAAATGTGATGTAACAGAGGTGCAGTTCTGGTGAGTCTGGAAAGTAGAGCAGAAGCCCAGGACTGGCGGGCCTCCACACAGAATCGGGAGAATGTGATCAACACTCAGACTCCAGAGAACAGGACCATTGTTTCAGTGTTTTCAAAGAACAGAGGATTAGTCTCAAACTTTGAGAGCTAATCTCTTCTGTTATCTTGCTTACTGCCTGTTATCTCTTCTTTCCTTCTGCTTTTTTCCATCCGTAATGGAAATATCTGTCTTGTGCCAGTTCTACCACTGTACTTTGAAAGAAGATACTTTGTATTCTAGATTTCACAGATGAACAGGGATTTTGCTCCAGGGTAGAATTTGGACTTGGAGTTGATTTAAAACTTTTGGGATGGTATGATGGGGTAAATATGTTTAACATATGGCAAGGACGTGAATGTTTAGGTACCAAAGGGTAGAACGTTATGGGCTGAATCATGTACCCCCAAAATGTGTGTCCATTTGATTGGGCCACTATTCCTATGCCACGATTCACAGTATTGTGTGACTGTCCTCCATTCTGTGATTTAATATCATTTCCCTAAGTGCTGTAAATCCTACTCTCTGTGTGTGGTTAATGAGACAAGATTAGAATATGGTAAATAGGAATACGGTGGGATGCAATACCCTTACTCAAGTCACAGGCCTAATTCCATTAAGGGGAGATTCTCTAGGGTATGATCTGTGATACTTTTTTATCTCAAGAGAGACAAGTGAGCGGAAAAGGAGAGACTTCATTAACAGCAAACAAGAAAAGCCAGGAATATGTATGTCCTTTGTAGACCGGGTCCCTGCAATGAGAAGTTCCCTACAATGAGAAACTCCAGACACAAGTCTGATGACAAGGACTTTTCTCCAGAGCTGACACATAGAAAAAGACTTCCCTTGAAGCTGGCACCCTAAATTCAAACTTTTAGCCTCCTAACCTATGAGAGAACACATACCTGTTTGTTAAAGTCATCCACCTGTGATAATTCCTTTACAGCAACGATAGATAACAAAGGCATCATCTTTACACTTTAGGCTACTTGGCTGCTCTGTGAAGACCCTTGGGTGGTACAAATGGTTTGTATTCACACCTGACAACTGACCTAAACATTGGAAGTTTGAACTACTCACTAGTGTGTAGAAAAAAGGCTTAACCATCAGCTTCTGTGAAGATTACAGCCAAGAAAGTGCTATAGGGCTGTTTTTCTCTGTGACACCCAGGGTGGTCATGAGTCGGAATTGACCTGATGGCAATGGATTTTTTGTTTTATTTTCTTTCATTGCTCTGTGATCTCAGTTCTCTAATGGTTTCAAAAAATACATATTGTTATGGAATTTGTCAAACATATTTTTAGTTCTTGAATACTTAGGTAGGTAGAACACTCTTTCAAGTTTCCAATTCCTTGACCAAAAAAAAAAAAAAAAATACCAGTTTATGTCTTAAATCAGTTACAGAGAAGATATCCATAGGGGTTGGCCAAGACAGTAGAACAGGTAGACACTTCCAGTGTTCCCTGTAACAACAAAGATGCAAAAGAATAAACTAATTGATTGTATATGACATCCTAGGAGCCCTGAGCATCAAAGGGAAAGTTGAGAAATTGGACTGAGCAATAGGAAAGAGAGAATTGGTCCAGAAGTACCCGCGATTGGCTAGAACTGACCCACCATGAATAGACTGGGGCACAGTATGGTGAGCAGAGTGGTGGAGGCCGGAGGGCATCCTCCTCAGAAGGACAGAGTGGAGATTCCATTCACAATTCCAGAACCAGTAAAACTCAGCGCTAAATTATCAAAAGATAAGTCTTTATGTGTAACCTACCACATGCAGATCTAAATCTTTCCTTCTGAATATGCTTCTCTTCCTTTTCCAAGTGCTTCCCCCTCCCTTCTTTGTACTGTGCTTCCTCTGGAGTCCATTAGTTTTGAAATATGTGGAGTTGGTTAAAGTTACAGTTTTCATGAAGTCTGAGTTAGAAGGTATGGAGTGCACGATAACTGATTACCACATGAACAAAGTAAAAGATTATGACAGTGGAGTATCTGAACTGGAAGCATAGGACTTGGAGACTAATAATTGGAACTGAAACTATCATTTCTTTTGATGAAAGCTGGATAGTCGTTTGACAATGGCTGACTGAATTGGAAAAGATACACTTGTAGACATGACAAAAAAATAATTGTTGACATTACGTGATTCCAGATGTTGGAATCATAAAGAAAAATATATTCAGAAGTAGGTTTAACACAGAGTTAAAAATATTAAATTTACTAATGAGAAACCTACACACATTGAAACAACATTGTGTATATACTACTATTCATACCATTTCCATTAGTGTTTTCCTATGATAGTATCATGATTACAGATTGTTGTACCTAAATAAAAAGGATACCGTGAAGACCAAGTATCAAATATTGTTTCTTTATGTATTGTAAGAAACTCTTTAGGAATAAATTTCTTTCATCTTTGTGATGAACTGAGATGAAAACAGTCACGGTAATATGGACACTCAGTGCCACAAAGCAATGTCTATCTATTTGTCTGCGTTACATCATATCACATTAGTATTCATATTTATATATGTGTATAAATGTTCTACCCTGGCCCCTAGGGTCGCCATGAGTCAAATCCGACTCGACGGCACTTGGCATATATATATTTTGGAGAAATTGGGATACTGGTTTGGAATGAGCAAACAGAATTCACTTTATCTAGAAGTATAATGGATGGAAGACAAAAGAAATAAAAAACACCATTTCATTATTTCTATTATTTCTACCCAAACTGTGTTTCGGTTCCATGTCCAAATTAGTTTAAATAAGACTTATTAAACATACAATCAAATATTTAAACTAAGCCTACCTCTTGGGAGTAAAGAAAAGCCTGTAAAGTCAAAGAGAAAACAGAAATTGCTATTGCAATTGACATACTACGGAATAATCAAAGTCACTTTTTGTTAAATGCTTGTTGTATGCCAGAAACTCTGAAAAGAAATTTGCCAACATTTGCTACTTTAATTTACATGACAAAATTATAATAAATCAGCTTATATGACTTTCTGATTGCTTAGGACAGGTAACTGACACATCGAATTTAAGCAATTTTCCTCATGCCATGCAGCTCTTAACTGGTAGATAAAGAATTTGAATCTATATTTCATAGTTCTTGAGTTTTTAACATTGTATATATACTATTATTCATATAGTTTTCATTTCAGTTTTCTTATGTTCATATAATGATTCTAGGTTGTTGTATCTAAATAAAAAGAATAGCATGAAGACCAACTATTAGACCTTGTTTATTTATTTGAATTATTGTAAGAAACTATGTAATAATACATTTCTTTCATCTTTGCGAAAGTAGATCTCTTCCCCAAACAAAAAGCAAACCTGCTGTCCTCAAGTTGATTCTGGCTTACTGAGACCATACAAGACAGAGTAGAATGGTTCTACAGGGATAACAAAGTAGTGTTCTACTGAGCAGCGTCATAATAGAGGGAGAAAATATTCAAGTTGTGAAGGATTTCATTTTACTTCAGTCTACAGTCAACACCCACCTTAGGCAGCAGTCAAGAATTAAGGTGATGTATTTTCAGCGAGCAGATCTGCTGCAAAAGACCTCCTGAAAGTGTTAAAAAGAAGGATGTCACTTTGAATCTAAGGATATATCTCATCCAAGCCATGTATTTTCAATGGCTTCATTGGCATGTAAAAGTTGGACAGTGAATACGGAAGACTGAAGAGCTGACACCTTTGAATTATGATGTTGACAAAGACTGTCGAATACCTCGTGGACTAGTAAAAGTATAAATAAGTCTGTCTTGGAAGAAGTACAGCAGGAATGCTCCTTAGAATCAGAGATGGCAACATTTTATCTCACATACTTTGGATATGTTATCATAAAGGACCAGTCTCCGGAGAAGGATGTCATGCTTCGTATAACAGAGCATCAATGAAAAATAGGAAGACATTCAGCAAGATGAATTGACACTGTGGCTGCAACAAAGGGCTCAAGAATAGGAAAGACTCTGAGATGCTCAGGACTAGGCAGGGTCTTCCTTCTTGGGGTCACTATGAGTGAGAACCAATTCGTGGCCCCTAGTAGCAACAATGACAAGCTATATAGAATCCAACTGCCACATCTTTCTCACATGGAGAAAGTGGTGTTTTCAATTTCCCTGCCTTGTGGTTAAAAGCTGGCCCCTACTCTCTATTAAGTACAAGCTGGATATTATTGTTGAAGGAAGTATTTATTACAGATTTTATAGGAAGTTTTTGGGATTGTTTTCCAAGAGGAGGAAGACCATTAACACTGCATCGAGTGTCTTCCTACTCTTTATGTTTCCCAGATAGGCTGCTTGAGTTGGAAATTTTCTTAAGCAAGATGACACAGGTCTTGATTTTCTATTTGTAGTCTAGCCAAGCCAGCCAAGTGCTGTCGAGTCGGATTACATTACCTTAAAAATAAGTATCTTATAAAATATTAAAGAATGTTTTCAAAAGACAGCTGGTTGAAAATGTCTGCAAAAACTCTAAGTGAAGCAAAGCTAAATAAGTGATTTAAAATATATGTATATTTACTCTAAATGAGAAGACAGAGAAAATTATGACATAGTTCCCAACTGAACACGTAGTCATATCTCTTGTTGCATTTTTAGGATCATGCTGAGTTGGAATCAACTTGATGGCAACAGATATGACTTGGGTTCTTTTTGGTTAACCTTGAAAATGTTCCTTGTGTAACTGAGATAGCTACACTCACAGCTTTATTCCAATATAGAAGCACTGAAATAAACAGTTAATGTCCCCATACTGTGAAATAGACTAATACAAACAACATTATATGACTTTACAACAGTATTTATCAACATACAAGACAAACACCCTATATACAGATTGGATTGCAAATTCATGCTCATTTTTCCAAAAGACAACAATGCCCCCTTTTTTTTCCATTTGTAGGAGCGGAAACAGATCAATTTAACTACAGGAATTTAGCAGAGAATACTAAAGGTGCTATTCAACATAAAAAAGAAAAATATGTAGAATCCATCACATTGCGTATTCTAAGTTGTCTCTAAGAATGGCAAACAATTAATAGAACCCTTATCTCACAACACTGAGTAGTTTTTCTTTCTTCCATATGTTATCCAGGATCTTTCCATGAATAAACCGATTAGTTCTCACGATCAACCTGGAGATATTTACTATTATTTCCTCCTATTACATATTGAAGCCCAGAGAGATTTTTTAAATTCATTTTGTTTTTATTTTTGTTGTGGTTGTTGATAATACACACACAAGAACATATCAATTCAGCCACTTCCACAAGGGAATTCAGTGACATTGATTCCATTCTTCAAGCTGTGCAGACAACTTTATCCTCCCTTTTTGGACTTTTCCTAGTCATTGACACAACTCACTGCATCTTAAATTTCCTATCCAAACTTTTGAGTTAGTGTTGCCACTTTGACTACATATAGATAATTCTTTAAAAAGCATAACACTCAAGATAGGCATCCTTTACTACTTAAGCTAAACTACTGTTTGGTTTTAAGGAGACTTCAGAAGATACTTTCGATTTAGGCTTAAAATGCATCTCAAGGAAATAGATTTGGAGATTTATCCAGCCTTAATTACTCCAGAAAGCCCAGATTCCCGACAATTTGAACTTCTGTTCTGTATTTCTGCCCTTTTGATCAGGATTCTTCTATAGCACTTTTATTCAAAATGCTCAGTGATGATAGCCAGGCATCATTCAGTTCTTTTGGTCTCGTGGCAAAAGAGATAGCTCTTTGTGGCAGTGATTAGCCACACATTCCATTTCCTCCTTTCATTCCTGACTATCATTCCTCTGTTGCTCTGGATGAATGGAGATCAAGTATTGTACCTTGCAAGTCTGCTTATAGCTGTTAAATTCAGGCACTATGAAAGGGACTTGGAGATAGAACAGGAGCACTAAATACGACATTAGACCAATAAACTGTCGTGTCTCATGAAACCATGACTCTAAACCTCCATACCAAGAAATCAAATCCCATAAAGCATTTGACTGTACATGAGCATCCTCAGCTACTGTTATTTTCTTGTTGTTGCTGTTATAAACATTATAATGATAAAAACAATTTATTGATTAAGGGTGCAAATCAGTCAATTAATGTAATTGCTGTTAATAAATTGAACATCTATAAAAAGTTGAATCCCAGAGACATTTTTGCTCAATCTTTCAGCAAATTCAAGGTAAAAATTTATACAGATTGGCTTCAAATATCAAGAAGAAGAAGGAAAGAATTTTTTTTTTTTTAATATTGACATACAGGGCAAATATTGTATGAGACCCCTACGATAAGAACTTAAAAACAGACTCATACATAGAAGAAAAAACGCTTTAAAGGCTGCAAGGGTGGGGAGGGAGGATGAGTGAGTGGAGGATGATTTAGATTAGTTGATAGAGACTTGGCTGGGTGAAATCTGTGACGGCACCCATTAGAAAGAAGGTCAATATTAACTAGGCTTCAACATAACATGATTACTCCTCCTATCTTAACTCAATTTTGCAAGGACAGAGTAGCTGGGGTGGGGGGCCGGGGCCGGGGACCATGCTCTCAGGGGAATTCGAGGCCAAGTGGTACAGCTAACATTTTGCTAAGAGAGCCCTCTGCACATTGGTGGAGGGCATCTGGGGTCTTTAAAGTTGCCAAGCTGCCGTGTGAGGGTGCAGCAAATGATCCCAGCTCAGCAGGAATGGATAATCGCCAAGGATGACCAAAACAACACGGGAGAAAGAGAACCCAGAAGACAGACAGACCCACGTGAGTGAGTGACTGCGCTGACTTGTGACTGGAAGAACCTGATGGTGCCTGGCCACCACCAGTGATAGCTGCGATGGAGCTCCCAAAGCTGAGTCTCGCGAGCAACACAAGAATAAAAACGGGCCCCCTGAGATCTCCACTGAAAGACCACAGTTGATGGTCCAGGGGCCTCAGAGTTCCCCTGAGAGAATGGCCTCCGGCCCTGATGCTGCCCCTGTCCGCAAATCATACTGGACATCAACTCTCGGACAGGAATGGATTGGACTTGGTGACACAGAGTGACCATATCATGTGTGTACTTTATGGTTCTGTGCACCTATGGGATGTCATCCTGCTGACCTCTTACTGGAGGAAGCGGAGTGGGTGAAGAGGAGGGGACAGGAGGTTGTTGGGAGGCTAAGACATGTATGGAGGGGAGAGGAAGGGTGTGCTGTCACCGGACAGGGAGAATAGTGGGAGCTTCATATACTTTGGCATGCAAATTTATATGGGAATGTACATTTTCATTCAATCATAATAAAAAAAAACAAACAAACAAAATTTACATACGTTTTTAAAAATCTTGAATTGTGCAATGACATCAATGATATGGAGAAAAGGTTGTTTTTGTAAAATGTTATGGTTGTTATTGTTTGAGAATAACTTTTTGAGGACAGTTTGATACTAGAAGTTAAATTTTGAATGTACTTCACCCTAGACTCAGTCTTTGCACTTTTAGGTATTTATCTCTCTTTTTCTTTTTTATACACAAAAGAAATATGACTAGACTTGTTGCAAGGTATCAGGGATTTTGGAAAATGAAGTGATACAAATATATGAAACTAAAGCTGGAAGAGAATGTATATATTGCTTTGCCAAGCCAAGTACTGTCAAGTTGGATCTGACTCATGGAGTTATTCTTTTATTTAATAGTTATCAAAATTGAGACCTAAAATGACCAAAAGACAAACAAAAAAACTCATTGCTGTGAAGTGGATTCTGACTTCTAGCTAGCCTCTGTAACAGAGTAGAACAGCCCCAGAGTTTCAAGCCAAGCCAAGTGCCGTTGAGTTGGATTGTAAATTTTTACAGAAGGTGACTACCATGCTTTTCTCCAGGGGTTAAATAATTATAGATAATCATCTATCTAATTAGTGCAAGATAGGAGTGGAATATGGTATCTTTCTCCTTTATCCAGAATTGAGGCTTCCTATTGCACAAATATCTTGTTATTTTTGTTATTCTGAAGATGTTTTAGGTGTTATTCTGCAGACATTTTCAGATCCCTGGTGGCACATTGATTAAAGACCTAGGCTACCAACCAAAAGGCTAGCAATTCAAAGTCTCTCTGTGGGAGAAAGATGCAGCCGTCGGCTTCTGTAAATTCAGGAGGGACTCCATGGCAGTGGGTTTGGGTTGTTTTTGGTTTTGTAGACAATTTCTTTTTGTTCTTAGACAATGCTCACACAATTTCCACCGCAGCTTAAGAAACCTTTGCTTCTCTCAAAATTCTAGGTCTTCAAAATACATACATGGAAAGTTAACTTATTCTGTTGGACATGAAGAGATAAAAATGTTGCCTCAGGCAGATAAATAGATCATATTTGAACTCGCTGTTAAGCGTAGCCACATAATCCCAGCTAGTAAATATGAAACCTCAAAATAAACTATGTCACAAACTAGCAAAAGCAAAGTCCACAAAAGGAAGAGAATGTTTTAAAAAATGTTAAACAATAAAACTATAATTAAAAATTACTGTCATAATGTTCCAATTATATCAAATTTTATGGATGCCAAAATTAAAATGCCCCAGTGTTCTCCCTCCTTTACTGTAGCCTAACACAGAGAGCATGATTCCGATTTGCAGAGAGTCCTTTCCAATACTTCTCTGTGGATCACATGCCGATTTTTTTTGTTCTGGATTTTGATTTTACATAAATGAGATTGTTCTGGAAATCTTCCCTCCCATGAGCAATAGACCTGTCACTTTCCTTTCAAATACACCAGACCATTCTCTAAAATATCTAATAATAAACATTTTACGCTGGTCCAATTCTTCTTCTATTCTGTAAGATTTTGCTACGGATGACACTGAACATATAACTTTGTATTCTGATGACACAATTTCTGATAAATACAAGACACACAATTGCTGGGTCTAATGGTATGTATTTTGTTTTGTTTTGTTTCTATGTTTATTTATTTTTTTGTTACGACTGAGTGAAAATGTACATTCCCATATAAATTTACACAAAAGAATTGCATTAGTTCAAACTTCCAATCATGTGCATGGAGAGCGAGTATGCCAGTTTTTTATTTTTCTTTTTAAGTTGGCTTATCTCGAAGGTATTTCACTGGGTTTACATTTGCATTTTAAAAATCATTTGAGATTTTGAGATCTTTAAAGTGTTCATTGAGTTTACAGGCTATTTGTGTCTTCTGCACTTCATTGATCCATGTCCGTAGTTAACGACACTGTGTAACTTTGCTCCT
Source organism: Heterohyrax brucei (assembly GCA_028571685.1). Lineage (NCBI taxonomy): Eukaryota > Metazoa > Chordata > Mammalia > Hyracoidea > Procaviidae > Heterohyrax > Heterohyrax brucei. The sequence continues at coordinate 68,125,351 of CM053162.1, read as the reverse complement.
TTTCCCATGTGGGGATAGTTATTATCTTATCGCTTTAAAGAACTACTTAAGTGATTTTATTTCAACCTTTCTCTGTGATAGGCTCACTATAAGTTGGAATAGACTTGATGGCAGTGCTTTTTTTTGTTTATTTGTTTTTTGTTTTTCTAATTGTCTGTGGAGGAGCCCTGACGGAGCAGTGGTGGAGAGCTCAGCGGCTAACCAAAGGGTCAGAAGTTTGAATCCACCAGCTACTCCTTGAAAACCCTACAGGGTAGTTCTACTCTGCCCTATAGGCTCTCTATATGAGTCAGAATTCACTCCAGGGCAGCGGCTTTTGTCTCTGATACATACAGCAAATGAAGTTTCCAGTCTGTCAGTTGCATTTTTCAGACTGTCCTGTGTCACATGGAAAGTAAATTAATTTTTATATAGTACAGTTATTAATCATTTCTTTTAAGGCCTCTTGGTGGTTTGCCTTCTTGCTTATCAATGCCAAAAATACCGTGCATACGTACACACATACATGTGTGTAACTGTCTATACTGTATTTATATCTTCATCTATAGATTTGTATTTCTATAGATTTAAATATATATACAGAGAAAGAGAAAGACCAAGAGAGGACGAATAGTTTTCTGTTAAGCTCTTTCTGTTAAGCTCTTTCTGTTAAGCTCTGGCATGTATTTTTGCATGTGATATAACATAGCAAAAAAACTTTCTTTTTCCAACATTCGTGGTTGTGCTTCGGTAGCATTCATTATATTATTTAATATTCGCTTGTAATCTACATTAATATCTATATATACACAGAGTTTCTAATTCTGTTTCTTGGATGATTTCATTTTGTGAATCCTGAGGAAGACTCACAAAAGCCCAAGTATCTTTTCAGCATGCTTCTTGCTGCTTTAGATCTTGGGGGCTCAGGGTGAAATTATAACAGATCTTCTTAGGCAAGACTGAAGATTCTTTGGTAGCAAGATTTCTGCTAAAACTTAGAATGTATCTTGATTTGCTTTCAGTCATTACTGTGATAAAGAGAGAGAGAGAGAGACAAAGGAAAAAGTTTTTTGAAACCTGATCATAATTTTAAAACCTGAAATCTCTTTTTCCTATTGAGATCCCTGTTTTTGGCCTCTTACCCTCTGTTGGAATTTATTGGAGGCTGCAAACCCTGCAGATGGGGCAAAATAAAAAATGAGTAAAGCTGTGAAATGGGAAGACCTGATTTGTTTTTTCCTCTGTATTTGCTCTAATTTTTTGGCCAAGAACACTGCTTGGAAGCTCTTGCAAAACTCCCTAAGGGAAAATCTGAACTTTTTTTTCAGTCCAATTTCTTTTTTTTATTAAATTTCCTTGTTTCCAAGTTTTTGGAACATCATACAGAGGTATTCTCAGTCTGTTTACATGACAGCCTGTGTACAAAGAGACGTCTGCTCCGCAGCTCTACATTCTGTCTCTTTTACTGCAAGTTGGCCAATGCCTGTCTCACGCCTCTTGTTTTACTGAAATCAGAAGGATACAATCAACAGCTTCCAATGTTCTCATTGGCGTTATATCTCTACAAAGAGCTACAGGCTCAAGAGCCATTCCATCTGACTCTCTGGTCATAACAGGTGAGAGTTGGACCACTTGTTTTGCCAAGGTATAACTAGAGTCGTTACTGCTTAGCATGCTATATTTTGGTCACTGCCAGGTAGTTGAATACTAAGCCCATGCTACATAATTTGTGTTTTGGTACCATTAAGACAGAACAACCTCTACCAGCTTCTCCACAGAGATATGCACAAACCTGTTGCAACAAACACTACCAACATATACTTCCTCAATCAAAATACAATCAGATTTCTCTCTCACAGTCTACAGACAAATGGCAGTTTATGGTAGAAGGGTAGCTCTGATTCACAGTGTTTCCATTTTTCTTAAAGTTTAGATGAAATTTGTTTTCCTCCAACACAAGTGCTGTGTACCCAGAAGAAAAGGTGAAGCAGAAAGACTGCAGATCCTATATATCTATCTAGCTATCTATCATCTATCTGTCTGTCTACCTATCTGTCCATCTGTTCATCTGTCTATCTGTCCATCCATCCATCTGTATGTCTGTCTGTCCACCTAATTATTCGTTCACTCATTCATTTTTGTGGGCAGAAACAGGAAGTTGTATGTAGTACTTCCACTCTTGTTCTATTTGTACATCTTACCTGCAGACTCCTGCAAACTGCATATGAGAGTGGGAAATATAGTCTCTACTAATACGTACATGTGAAACTCTGGTGATTAGTGGATAAGTGCTATGTCTGCTCACCATAAGGCCAGCAGTTCAAATCCACAAGGTGTTCCTTGGGCACTCACTCTATAGGGGCAGTTTTACTCTGCCCTATAAGGCTGTTATGAGTCAGAACTGAATTGATAGCAATGGGGTAAGATGTGCATGTCTTCATAATAGAATTATGAAAATAAGGAAATTAAGAATGCAAATTAGGATACCATTAGTAAATTCTGTTCAGTAGGCTTTTAAACTATCTGTATTTTCTCCTTGTCTATCATTAACCTAAATTTTTTTGACAATATTTCATCCAGTACCTGACAGTGTGACACTTCCTTTGTCTTCTTTCTCTGATCCAAATTTTATTTGCATGTAAAATAAAACATTGTATACAAAATGTCATACCCTCATGTAAAAATTACACAAACACAATAGTGAAATTCCATAAAAAAGTTTACAAAGAAAAATATTCTAGTTTCACATAGTAGATGAAATCTCCTTCAAGCATAATGGTCAATATTTAACAATTTCTTTTTTTGAGGAGCTTATTTATTTCTATGTGATTTTTCCACCCATCTTTTTTATTCCTTTATAGCTTTTCCTAATAATAACTTGTCCTGGCTGATGATCTAGAGATTCTCCATTGTCTCTGTCCACAGATATGGTGATATGTTCCCTGTAACTTCCACCTGGCAAGGTTTGTGTGTATGGTAACAACTTACGTCGTTGGTAAAAAAGGTATCTGCAATGAAGGTCATCTGTCTTGACAAAGTCTGTCATATAATCTTTGGCATCAATGCCAAGGTCATATTTTCCAATTTATGATCCTTTGGCATTTCTATATTTTATATCCCAATCACCAGTAATTATCAATGCATCTTGATTGCATGCTAGATCAATTTCAGACTGCAGCAATTTGTAAAAATCTTTCGTTGTTTCATCTCTGGCATTAATGGTTGGTCTGTAAATTTGAATAATAATTTAAATAATAGTCATATTAACTGGTCTTTTTTGTAGGCACATGGATGTTACCTTATAGCTGTTAGTGTTGTACTTCAGGAGAGACTGAGAACTTTTCCTTATGACAGTGAATGCAATGCTGTTCCTTTTCATTGTCATTCCTGGAGAAGTAGAACACATGACTATTTAATGAAGAATGGTCAACGCCAGTCCAATGCCTAGGATATGGCTCTTTATGTGGACCATTTCATTTTGACAACTTCCAAGCTCAGAATCATGTTTCACACATTTCACTCACTGACTAGTAATTGGTGCTTGGGGCTGTTTCTTCTCCTTTTGAATTCTGCCACATCAGCACATGAAGGTCTTCAAAGATCCACTACATTTGTACTACTAACGGCAACTCTGTCTGAGGAGGTAGCTTTTCCCTACTTCTCCATTGGGTGCCTCCACTCTGAGGGGCTCATCTTTGGGTGTTATATCAGACAGCGTTCTGCTGCTGTTCGTAGGTCTTCACTGAACAAGTTTTACAGAAATGCATAGTCAGGTCTTTCTTTTTACTCTGTCTTAGTCCAGAAGTTGCCCTGAAACCTGACCACTATGGGTGACCCCGCTGGTATCTGAAATATCAGTGGCGTAGCTTCCAACATCATAATAACATATAAGCCAGAATAGTACCACCAACTGACAGGCAAATGATGGCTAAACACCTTCAGTAAGAACAAGCTGAGAGACTAACTGAGGAACAGACTTCTGTTGTTCATATTCAGGGTCAAGCAGGGCTGAAACAAAACAGAACTAGCCTATGAGAGCCAAACTACAACCCTGGGGTCTGAACCTGCTCAGTGGCAAAAATTTTGTTTTGTTTTTGGTTTATAGAACATCTCAAGAGTAGATCTGACACACTGAATGTTGTTGTTGTTGTTATGTGCCATCAAGATGCTTCCAACTCATAGCGCCCTATGAACAACAGAATGAAACACTGTCTAGTCCCGCGCCAGGTCCACAATTGTTTTTATGCTTAAGCTCATTGTTGCAACCACTGTGTCGATCCGTCTCGTTGAATGTCCTCCTCCTTTTTGCTGACCGTTCACTCTACCAAGAGTGATGTTCTTCTCCAGGGCCTCATCTTTCCTGACACCGTGTCCAAAGTATGTAAGATGCAGTCTTGCCATCTTTGCTTCCAAGGAGCACTCTGGTTGTACTTCTTCCAGAACAGATCTGTTTGTTCTTTTGACAGTCAATGGTACATTCAGCATTCTTCTCCAACACCACAATCCAACACACGGAATTGTAATGATCAAAGACCAGATGAGTTTGGGATGATGTCAAGGACATCACATATGAGGAAAGCAAGAGATGATCAAAAAGACAATGGTGAGACAAAATACAAAAATGGATGTGAGAAGAGGCTTTAAAACTTGAGTTTTTAATGTAGAGTAGCTAAAGGGAAAGTAAGAACTGATGAAATAAAACAGTTGAACAGAAAATTTCGAAAGGCAGCTCTAGAAGACAATGAAAAGTTATAATGAAATGCACAAAGATCTGGAGTTAGAAAACCAGAAGGCAAGAACATGCTTGACGTTTATCAAGCTAAAAAGCTCAAGAAAATCTAACCCTGGACTTGTAACACTGATGAAATCTGGGCAAACTATCTAACAACACAGAAAGCATTTAAAAAAAGATAGAAAACCCAATCACTGTTCTGGAAAGAACCGGTTGATGTTCAAACATTTCAGAAAGTAACACGTGATCAAGAACAAATGACACTGAAGGAAGAAGTAAATCTCGCACTGAAGCCAGCCAAGTGCCGCCGAGTTGGATCCAACTCATGGCGACCCTAGGCATTGGTATAAAAACAAGACTTCAGAAACTGACAGTATCAATAGAGAAGCTTCAGTGAGCAGATGCTAAGGAGTTTGAAAGACAGCTACAACTGAAAGACACCCATACTTGTGCCCATTCAAAGAACTCTGAATGTAGAATTACTACATACACATGGAAATAATTATTTAGAAAAATAACATGTCATCTGTGATAATTAAAAGTGCATGTCAGCTTGGGTGGGTCATAATTCTCAGTGATTTGGCCCTTGTCTAACGATGTAGTTTAGCAGTTATGTAAAGACATAATTTGGTATTACATAATGTAGTTATCCTTTGTTTTGTGATTTGATGTAATCAACCACTCAGCTGTAAATAGAGTTTCCTCATAGTGTGGGCTGTACCTAATACACGTGGGTGTTATGATAAAGCTCGCCGGCCTTTCCTGTCTCTTGAACCAGAATCCAGCTTCCCATCACTTTACTTCTTGATCATGAACTTGAGCTAGTACTTGTCATTTTGCCTACAGATCTTGCATCTGTAGCCTGTGAGTTGGTATACAGCTCTGACAGCTGAGTCTGTGAACGTCATTGTTCTTAGTGCTACATCCCTTATTGCTGGATATCACTACCGTCACCTTCAAAATATTCCCTTTAGTAGCTGCGCACCGACACCAGTGCCCAGCCCACCTTTCAAAGCAATTTTGGAATCCTTTCTGGAGTGGCCCTTGCAGCGGCAAGGTGGCACGTTGGAGAACTTAACAGTGTAACTGTCTGTGAGGGAGTTTTTAGCCTGAGGGAGTTTTTTGCCAGTAATCAAATAACTATATTGGGACATCTTCACTTTTTACCTGATCTGGCCCTGAGTGACTTTTTTCTTTACACAAAACTAGAGTCAATGTTGAAAGAAAGACATTTTGAAAACATTTAGGACATCAAGGATAATACGGTAACATCTCTGATGATGATTCCAGAAAAAGAGTCCCCAAACTGCTTTGAAGGTGACCTCGGTGTTGGCATCAGTCCCTAGCTTATGACGGGCAATACTTTGAAGGTGACTGTAGTGATATTCAGCAATAACATATGGAGCACTTTTTCTAGGATGAGTTCATAAATTTAATTGGCAGTACTCTGTGTATCTATTGACAACATATACATGCGCACACACCATATACATATATATACCCCCACATATATGTATGCATACTTATGCATGGGATATATATATACATACGCACACACATACACAACTATACATATATACACACACACAAGTCCATTATATGCACACAAGTATATATGTATATATACACATATACATACATTCCTACACATATATACATACACATGTATAAATAAATATATACACTCACACAAGTATATATCTACACAGAGTGCCATCAAATTGGTTGCAATTCATAGAGACCCTACTGGACAGAGTAGAATTGCTCTATGGTAGATTTGAAAGATTTGAACTGCCAATTTTGGTTAGAAGCCAAACTCTTAAGGACTACCCTACCAGGTAACCAATGGACACACACACACACACACACACACACAATCGATTACACTTCTCCAGGGAACCCGGCCTAAACCTCCACCTCTCTGGAAAGCCCTTAGAGTTCACTGCCTCCAAATTACTTACTCAAGATGTGACGAATTTAGGACCGTGTGATTTTAGTCAACAAGGCCCAAGTTATGTAACAATCATGGCATAACTGCCTTAAATATCAGCTTTCTGTAACCTGAAGTAAATCTGAGCTCTGCATTACCCATCTGGCCCGTTAAACATTTACAAATGAACTCATAGATGGATGGATAGATTTACAGAATGAACATTTTCTGTTCAACCCAATGAGAGGAGTAGAAAGCTCAGAACTATCTGTAGATCCTCAAGAAACATCATATTCCCTTCAGGATGGGAAACACTACTTCTTATCGCATGAAGCTAGTCATCAACTTCTCTGGCTATATCCACTGCAAACATCTAAGAACGGCTTCATGTTTAGCTTATGAAAAGATTAAATACCACAAGAAAAAAATAAAATTTATACTTCTGCAATGAAAAAGGAAGGTAAAGAAATGCATGCACCATTTTGCAGTTGAGCAGTATTTTGAAGGGACTGTTCAAAGAAGAGATTAACCACCAAACACTGTCATCTCCAACAGAAAAGAAAGCCTTTGGTATCAAACACCTAACTTAACTTTTCCCTTGTGTTCCACACCACATTATTCCCTGTCACGGTATCATTTTGAAAACCATTATAAGAATTTGTATAGCCAGAAAAATTACAAAGGTTCTAATTACTATTCCTCAAATGAGGAACTGTTTTAAGACAAACAATGGTCAGCGTTAACCAACAGATAGGCTGTTTAAGCCAACTAACCACTCCACATGAGAAAGGTGACCCTCTGAATTCTGTAAAGATTTACTGCCTTGGAAGTCTTCTGGGACAACTCTACTCTATCCTGTAGAGTCACTATGAGTCAGAAGCAACTTAAGGGCAGTGAGGTCTTAAAAAAAGTGATTCTGGGTCAAAGTGCACAGTATAATCCTGTTTTGATTCCATTTGATAAGTACCATTATTCTAGTATTCCACGGAATTATTCCTGGGGAAAACATCTTTTGTTTTTAAGTAGAATGACACATTCTTTTCTGGAATCTTTTATTAATTTCATGTGCTACTGTTTATACCCTCCACTCTATGGGTTTTTAGATGTTGGCAGTGGATGTAGACAACCAAGTCAGCGAGTAACTCGTTGCAGATAATTTTCATTACCTCTCAAAAATCAGTAGTAACTGGAAATTGTAGAGTCTTTGTAACAAAATCAATTAAGAAAACAAACTTAAAATGTATTACATGTATTTCTTTTTTTCCTTATTAGTGACAATGGAAAACTGGAACACAAACATAGAAACACAGCTTTGTATTTTGACAAGAAAAATAGCGAACAGGTAGTCAAAACAGGCACCAGTAAATGTGACAATATTCTTTTTCTTCAAATTCTACTCACTGAATGCATTTCAATGAATGAAGGAATCAACCCCAAACTAAAATCTTTGACTTGAGTTTTCAGTCCAATGATTTTCATGCATTAGGGAATTATAGCTGAAATTGCCCTGTTTAGATCCGGTTGTGTAAGGTTCAGGAAATATTGACGGCTCTGCAGAAATCCAGTGCACTTCCTCAAACACAGCCAGCTCGCGGGTCACGTGTCGGTCAACTGGAGTCAGAGATAAAGAATTTCTTAAAAGCCCTATGATAGACCGCTACCGGCAGCAGCAAACACATTGCTAAATAAAGCATTAGCAACCCTTGTTTGCTGCGGTTAACTGGACCCTAAGCCCTGTCAGCAGTTCCAGTAGTGTGGTCTTTGTGTCTGTTCTTTCACATTCAAATCTTGTTGAAATAGTGGGAAAAACATTGAATGCATCCCTCTGCTGCAACTGATACACGTGATAAACTCAGAAGGGAAAGTCACAAAGCCGTAGATGCAGGGAGTACCCCCCAGGGGAATGTGTGATGGAAAGCAGTGGCTTTCTGGAATATTTCATTTTGCCGTATTAACTTTTTTCTCCAGGTTGAAACACAGAATTTTTTTGTACTTTGGTCTTGTTTTTTCAAAAGTGTTTTGACTATTTGTGGTCTCTCGTTTCTATAGGTATTTTAGAATCTGTATCTCAATTTTGCAAAAACTGAAATTTCAACAGTGTTTTGAATCTGTTGATAATTCAAGGATATTGACACACATTAAGTCTTTGATTCACTAAAATGGACTATCTTTCCATTTAGTTAGGTTTTCTTTAGATTCTTTAGGCATTATTTCGTAGGTTTACACTTCTTTTGCTAAATTTATTATAAAGCATTTTATTTAATTTTCTGATGCTTTTATATGTGGAATTTTCTCAATTTCATTTTTGATTGTTTATTGCTAGTGTGTAGAAATACAATTGAGTTTTGTATATCAATCTTGTGTCATCAGAACTTACTGAACTTGAATTTGCTTATTAGTTCTATTTTTCCCCCATTTAATTCTTTAAGAGTGTATCTATACACAAAATTATATCATCTGTGAATAAAGGTAATTTTATTTCTTCCATCCAGTCTGGTTGCCTTTTAATTTTTCCTGCTAAATTTTCCGTTTAGACTCTCCAGTAAAATATTAAATCAAAGTAAGAATGTTAGAGTTGTAGGTCTTTTCTGAAACTTAGAGGGAAAGCTTATATTCTTTCACCATTGAACATGACGTTAGCAGACAGTTAATTCTTTTTAACTGGTATCTTCCTCTTACCAGGTTGAGGGAGCTCCTTTCTTCTTAATTTCTTGAGTGTTTCATCACGAAACGATATCAGATTTTCAAAAGTATTTTCTGTGTTCTATTGGGATGTTCATGTGTTTTTTTATCCTTTATTTTAGTGTTTGTACTGTTGGATTTTTGTGTGTTAGATCAACTTGGTGCTGCTAAGATAATTTCCACTTAACCATATTATGTAACAATTTTGTATTTTTCCTTTCAGATTTCCATTTGCTAGGCTTCTTCATTTTGGGGGAGGGTGTTTTTTTTCTGTATTTTAAAGCAATGTTGGTCTGTAGTTTTCTTCTTTTGTGGTGGTCTTGTTTAAAATCAGCCTTATAAAATTAGATTGGAAGTGCTCCCTCTTGGTCAATATTGCAGAACAGTTTGACAGTTTCTTTGTGTTGTTGTTAATTCTTGTTTAAATACTTGGTAGAATTCATAATTAAAGTTTTACATGGTTAATTCAATTTCTTTATTTACAGTTTACTCAAATTTTGCTTTTCTTTCTTGATTTCAATAACTTCTGGCTTTCTTAAAATTTGTCAAGTTCATCTGAGTTATCTCATTTCTTGCCATAAAGTTTTCCATAGCATTCTCTCATTATCTCTTCCATTTTTGTTTCAGTAAGATCAATAGTAATGCCCTCCTTTCATTCTTCATTTTAGTAACTTAAGTCTTTTTTTCCTTCATCACTCTAGAAAAAGGTTTGTGAATCTATTGATCTTTTTAAACCAACTTTTTCTCCACATTTTTTTTAAATTTTTTATTTTTATTTAACATAACTGAGTGAAAATGTACATTCACATGTAAATTTACATGGCCCCCTATATGCAGCTTCCACTGCTCTCCCTGTCTGGTGACTGCACACTGTTCCTCTCTGCTCCATACGTGTCTCATCCTCCCAACAGTCTCCTTTCCCCTCCTCTCCGTCCACTCCCCTTCCTCCAACCAGAGGTCAGCAAGATGATATGCTATAGATGTACAGAAACATAAATTGCTTCCAATATATGGTTACTCTGCATTGCCAAGTCCAATCCCTTCCTGTCCAAAGAGTGGAGCTTTGTTATAATTTATGGGAAAGGGCAGCATCAGGGCCGGGGGCTATGCTCTCAGAGGAACCCCCAAACCGCTGGACCATCAATTGAGGTCTTTTAGTGGAGATCTCATGATGCACCTCTCTTTATTCTTGTGTTGCCAGTGAGGCTCCTCTCTGTGAGCTCCGTCATGGCTATCACTGGTGGTGGCTGGGCACCATCCGGTTCTTCTGGTCCCAAGTCGATGTACGCACCCACTCTTGTGGGTCTCTCTGTCTTCTCGGTTGTCTTTACCGCATGCCATTTTGGCCCTCGGTGAGCATCCGTTCCTGCTGAGTTGGGACCATTTGCTGTGTCCTCGGATGGCAGCTTGGCAGCTTTTACGAACCCAGACGCCACTCACCAATGTGGGATGCAGAGAGCTCTCTTAGCAAAATGCTAGTTGTGCCAATTGGCCTGGAATTCACCTAAGAGCATGGTCCCCCGTCCCCCGCCCCAGCTACTCTATCCTTGCAGTATTGAGTTAAGATGGAAGGAGTACTCAAGTTATGCTGAAGTCCACTTAATGTTGTTCTTGTTCCTAATGTGTGCTGTCACCGCTTTCTCCCAACTAGATTTCTAGTAACTACCTAAACTAAACCCTCCCCCTCCGGCCTCCCTCCCTCCCTCCCCTCCCTTGCAGCTGTCAAAGAGTCTTTTCTTCTATACACAAGTCTGTTTTTGAGATCTTATCGTAGAGGTCTCATACAGTATTTGTCCTTTGGTCGCTGACTACTCTCACTCACCATAATGTCTTCCAGTTGAAACCAGGTTAGGAGATGTTTCCTGGAATCATCGTTATTCTTTATCATTGCGTAGTGCTCCATTGAGTATATGTACCGTAGTTTACCTATCCATTCTTCTATTGTTGGGCATCTGGGTTGATTCCACCTTTTTGCTATTGTGGACTATGCCGCGATAAACATTCTGGTGCATGTGTCCGTTGGTGTGAAAGGCCTTGATTCTGTAGGATATATTCCAAGTAGTGGAATTACTGGGTCAAATGGTACATCAATATCCATTTTTTTAAGGAAGCGCCAGATTGCCTTCCAAAGAGGCTGGACCAGTTTGCAACCCCACCAACAGTGTAGGAGGGTTCCACTTTCTCCACAGCCTCTCCAGCATTTGTTGTTTTGTGTTTTCTGGATCATGGCCAATCTTGTTGGGGTGAGATGGTATCTCATTGTTGTCTTGATTTGAATTTCTTTAATAACTAAAGATCATGACCATGTCTGCATGTGTTTTTTGGCTGCCTGGATCTCCTCTTTAGTGAAGTATCTGTCCATCTCCTTTGCCCATCGCTTAATTGGATTGTTTATCTTCTTATTGATATTTTGTAGTATCTTATAGATTATGGAGATCAGGCGTCGATCTGACATAGAGTTGCCAAATATTTTTTCCCACTCTGTGGGTGTTCTTTTAATTCTATTAATAAAGTCTTTGGATGAGCAAAAGTGTTTGATTCTTAATAGTTCCCATTTATCTACTTTCTCTTCTGTTGATTGAGGTTTCTTTGACAGATTTTGGAGTCTGTCCTCATTGTGTATTAAAACTTCCATTGTTGTTCCTACCTTTTCTTGGATGAGCTTTATCGTTTTAGGTTTGATATTTAGGTCTTTTATCCAGTTGGAGTTGGGTTTTGTATAAGGTGTAAGATATGGATCTTGATTCAGTTTATTGCAGATGGATAACCAATTTGGCCAGCACCATTTGTTGAAGAGACTGTTTTTACCCCAGTTTAATGTCTTAGGGCCTTTGTCGAATATCAACTGTTCATAGGCAGATGGTGTCATCTCTGGGGTCTCAATTCTGTTCCATTGATCGATCTGTGTGTTCTTGTACCAGTACCAGGCTGTTCTGACCACTGTGGCAGTGTAGTATGTTCTAAGGTCGGGTAATGAAAGGCCTCCCAGTGTGTTCTTCTTCTTAGTAGTACCTTACTTATCCAGGGCTTCTTCCCTTTCCAAACAAAATTGGTGATTTGTTTCTCCATCTCATTAAAAAATGATGCTGGAACTTGTATTGGGATTGCATTATATAAATAAATTGCTTTGGGTAAAATAGACATTTTCACAATGTTAAGTCTTCCTATCCATGAGCAGGGTAGGTTTTTCCATTTATCTAAGTCTCTCTTAGTTTCTTGTAGTAAGGGCTTGTAGTTCTCTTTGTAAAGGTCTGTTGTTTCTCTGGTTAGATTAATTCCTAGGTACTTTATCTTCTTAGGGGCTATGGCAAATGGTATTGATTTAATAATTTCCTCCTTAACAGTCTCGTTGATGGTATAAAGGAAGCCTACTGATGGTCGCCATGAGTCGGATCCAACTCGACGGCACTTGGCTTGGCTTGGCATCTTGTATCCTAAAACTTTGCTGAACTCTTCTGTCAGTTTGAGCAGCTTACTTATAGATTCCTTGGGGTTCTCTGCATCCCCACAATTTTTATATTGTTTATTTCATTATATTGCATCCTAATTATTACTTCCTTCTTTCTGATTGCTTTGCTGTATTCTTTTTGTACTTCCTTAAGGTGGAAGGTTGAGTTACTGATTTTAGATAGTCTTCTTTACTAATGTAGACATTTCTAGCAACTTCCTTATTCATGTGTTATGCTTTGTTTTCACACATCTCAGTAATTTATAGTTTCCTTACTGAGACCCTAAAATTCTCAATTGTTGCTTGGGACTATGTTGCATAATTACTGTATATTTGTATATATAACAAAATCCCTTCTGTTATCAATTTCTAATTTTATTTCCTTGGGGTTGAAGAATATACTTTGCATTATTTCAAATATTTAAATTACTTGAAAATTGTCTCTTGCTGTAACATATGGTCTACTCTGGAGAATGTTTTATTTGCACTAAACAAGAATGTTTTGTATAAAAATGGCATGGTGTAGGTGTCAGGCCTCCAACCTCACAACGGGGACAGATGATCACATTATTTGTCAACAAAAGTTATCTTTCTTGCCTTAAACATCCAGAAGCCTGAAGAAGAAAAAAGCCTATGGATCAACCTTGGATCAGCAAAGCCAAAATTAGTAAAATCAAGTCTCTAGTTATCCAAGACTAACTGCAAAAATGTCTGATGGCAAAGTCTACTGCACAGCTTGTAGAGATCCTTCTAGCATAGATCAATGCTTGTTTTCATAAAAACCATCACTCATTTCTCCATCAATTAACATGTTGTAGAATGAAAGCCAGAGCTTTGGGCTGGAAACCGTAATGAAGTGACAGGGGCAGTATGGATGTTCACCGTCAGTGTATGCGCTCTGCACCAGGGCGTGACAGAAAGGTGACTGCATCACAGTGTCAGGATCATAGCTTTGTAAAACTCATCCACACATAAGCAAATAGAAATTTACAGCATGAAGTATTTTAGCAATGTAATGTTTAGACCTATTTCAGTGTTAATGGTAGTTTAAAATGGATTGGCAAACAGGGAGAAGCACAAAAAAAATGTAAAGGAAAACAGGAAGATCAGAAGGCGATACTTAAAAAAAATCTTGATAAGGACTAAGAAACAGACTTTTAACAGAAAGATTGACAATTTAGATCCACCAGCCACTCTGTGGGAGAACTATGTGGCATTTTGCTTCTGTGAACATTTGTAGCCCTGGAAACTCCATAGGGTTTCTGAGTCAGAAATGACTTCAGGGCAGTGAGTCTGCTTTGGTCATTAATGACTCATACACTTTCTCTTGAACTCACTTTTGGCAATGTGTTAGCTGCCTAACTTTTAAATTAGCTATAAAAACTTAATGTGATCAAGTATTTTATATGTAGATAGATTTTTAAATTAAAATTAAGTGTTAACACTTTATGAATTTTCTTCTCAGCCATTTTCAGAAATCATTTAATAAATAAAATACAGAAATGAGCTTTCTTAATGTAGAGCCAGTGGCATCTAAATTAAGACAGAGACATATACCAAGATAGGAAAAACTTCACATGTAGAAAACAAAAATAAAATAAAAGAATAACATAAATATTTTCACATAAATCAAAAATTTGTGAGTTCACAATTCATACATTTGATTAAACATGTTCAAGAATAAACATTGTAAAATGACATCAGATTCCTAGTATTTACATACATGCACGTGAGGAACATGCTAAAATAAACTTTTAAGTAAAAAATAAAATAAAATTTGTGCAATGGAATTTCCTTGTAATGATAATGCTAACAAAATCTGAGCTTTATGAATAAAACCAATCCCTTGGCTTATAGATCGATGCACACATTTTAAGAAAACATTCATGTCCTTTAGTGAAGAGAAGTTTCTATTTTACACTGTGAATTTTCCCCTTAGATTTAGTTTCCTTTTGCATATTTGTAACGAAATTTCTTCACTAGAAGCTAAAGGCATGTCAAAAAAGGTAATATGCAAACGAGGATGCTATGTTAAAACCACAATTCATCTTCTCTACAAACAGAAATAATTTCTCATACACTGAGTTGAAAAAAAAAAGAAAGAGGAGGAATAAATATTTGTGATTGCCAAAAAAATCATAGGAAGAGTAGATGATTTACCATTTGTTCCCTGGGCCAGGAACTGCTCCAGTAACCTCCCCTTATTAGTTTACATCTATCAAACCAGTAAAGGACGCTGCATTCTGCCTGACTTTGGAAAATCTGGTTAATTACCTAATTTGTTAGTTACAAATAACACCCATCTAGTGAGCTGACAAGGCTGGGAGGTGTCCTGGAAATCCACTGGGTGTCCCCTTTGCCCTCTTGGTGAGGGAGTGGTCAATTTTATTCTTGAGAGTGAGAACCAAATACCTGAGACAGCACAGTGCCCGCTTTGTGTGTCTGTTGTCTTAGTGTCGTCAGAAGAAGTCTGAAATGACAAAGGATAGCACCTACTTCCAGTGTAACAGAAATAAGAAGAAGCCCAAGTGTTTCCTTCATTCCTATTAATACTCTTTCAGCTAATCCTGGCTTCTCTAGGCTTTCTATGCCCTACTGTTTTGCATTCTTCAGTAAAAATGAGTGTTCTAAAAAGTAGTTGCACTTTGTTTTGTGTTAACTATACGTTAGGCAAGGGGCTCTGGTGAACTGTGGTTAAAGCCCTCATATACTAGCTAAAACGTTGCATCAGCTGCTGGGTGGGAGAACGATGTAGCAGTCGGCTACCTTACTGATGACAGCGGAGAAAGCCTGTGAGGTAGTTCTGCTCTCTCCTACAGAGTCACAGTGACTTGGAATTGACTTGATGGTGATGGTTTTGGTTGACCTGGTTTATGTGTTAGGTAGTTTTCTATTCGTTGAGCAAATATTGCCTTGGTTTAGCTTCAAACAATCCTAGAGCTTGATATGATTATTACTCTAATTTTGCAGGGAGAAAATGGAAGCACACAAAGGCTGTACTACTCACCAAAACTAATTTATCCCATTGATAGACCCGACACTGGGATCCAGGCAGTCTGGGATCTTAATGTTAGCTTTGAGTTTAATTATACAATTCTCTTGGATTTGTGTTGTTCACTGGTGACTGATTGCCCTCTGCACAAATTCCGCAACTCTTGCTATGACACCAAACATCATTCCTCCAAGGCATTGGGTAAGTAAAGCCTTGCTGAAGAAGAAGAACAAAGTAGGGGGTCCTCATACCACCTGATTTTAAAAGCTGTTACACGGTCACATCTGTTAAGAATGACTGGTACTTGTGCAAGGGACCTGAGAACCAATGGAATGGAATTGAGAACCCAGATGTAAATACATTAACCTATGTTATCTGATAACGGCCCAGAGTCTGTCAAATGGTTGTCATGGGTTGAATTTTGATCCCCTAAAAACATGTATAAAAATTTTTCTCGACCATGCCTCCCAGTATTTTCGGGTTGTCTTCTATCTTGTGATTTTCCTATGCCATAAATCCTGGTCTCTGCCTATTGTTAATAAAGTGGATTGTGTTAAAGAGATTTCATCAGTATGGATTGTATCTCAGCATCGAGAAAGCAAAAATCCTCACAACTGGATCAGTAAGCAACATCACCATAAACGGAGAAAGGACTGAGGTTGTCAAAGATTTCATTTTACTTGGGTCCGCAATCAACACCCATGTAAGCAGTAGTCAAGAAATCAAATGATGCATTGCATTGGGAAAATCTGCTGCCAAGGACCTCTTTTAAGTATTGAAAAGTAAAGATGCCACCTTGAAGACTAAAATGTGCCTGACCCACGCCATGGTATTTCAGTTGCACACATGCATATGAAAGCTGGACACTGAACAAAGAAGACAGAAGAAGAACTGACCCCTTTGAATCGTAGTGTTGGAGAAGAATGTTGAACGTGCCATGGACTACCAAAGAACCAATAGATCTCTTCTGGGAGAAATACGACCAGAGTGCTCCTTGGAAGCAAAAACGGCAAGACTGCGTCTTACATACTTTGGACATATTATCAGGAAGGATCAGTCCTTGGAGAAAGACACCATGCTTGGTGGATGGTCAGCAACAAAGAGGAAGACTCTCGATGGGACGGATTGACACATTGGCTGCAACAATGGGCTTAAGCACAAAAATGATTGTGGACAGGGTGCAAGACTGGCAGTGTTTCATTCTGTCATTCACAGTGTCGCTGTGAGCCAGAACTGCCTTGATGGCACCTAACAACAACAACAAGAAAGAGGTTTACGGTGGGATTGTATCACCCTTCCTAAGGTCATCTCCCTGCTCCAAGGTAAAGGAGGTTTCCCTGGAGTGTTGTTTGCACTAGCTTTTATCCTACAAGAGTCAGAAAGAAAGGGAAACAAGCAGAGGTGGGGAAGGACATCACCGAGAAACACTGAGAGCAGAGTGAATTTTTTGGCCTTAGGGTTCCAGCACCAAGATACTCTCAGACCAAGGAAAGACTGATGTAACACAAGGACCTTCCTTCAGAGCTGACAAAGGGGAAAAGGCTGCCCCTGAAGGAGACACTCTGAACTCATACCTGTAGCTTACTGGACTGTGTAAGAATAAACTTTTCATAGTTAAAGCCACCCACATTTGATATTTCTGTTAGAGCAGTACCAGATGACTAAAACACCAGGGTAAAGACTCTTTAATAAACCACTCTAACATAACTGGATATCCACCTTCAAATAAATGAAACAAGACCCATCCCTCCCACCATACACAAAAACTAACTGAAAATGAATCAGACACCTAAATGTAAAATCTAAAATGATAAAGATCATGGAAGAAAAAAATAGAGCCAATGCTAGGAGTCCTAACATTTATCATAAATAGTATACAAACCCGTAACTAACAGTACTCAAACACTAGAGGAAAAATCAGATCACTACAAGCCCCTAAAAAATCAAGCACTTATGCTCATCAAAAGACTACACCAAAAAGTAAAACAGTTCCGACAGCATGAGAAAAAAGTACTGCCTGCAGCTGCGTATTTGTCTCTCCAAGTGTGCTAAGGCTTATGAGTACAGATACCATATATGTCATGCATTGTTCGCAAACTTTGGTAGATGCCTAGGTGTACAACATGTTAAAAAAATAGATATTTAGTATTATCAATGAATACACAGATGAATGGAAAATTAAAGGGGTACATTGAGTAACATACTGTATGCTTCATGAAGCTGTAAGAATGGTCTATTTCCTATCCCATTCATAATGACGAGGCTGGAGAAAAGGGAAACAAGGGTGACTTGAGAATAACAAATCTCTCCATATGTTTGTCATACTTCTCTCAAGGTTGTAAAAATACACAGATGTTCTAAGAGTGAACTGGCTGTTAATGAAACTTTAATTATTGAAACAATTCCAGGAGAAAGAAAGCACACAGGTACCACTGCATTTTTTATATATGTGTGTATGTATATATTTATGTATATGTATATATAGTAGTAGCATTTGTAAATGTGACTTATTGTTTATAGATGTAAATACGTCAGAAGCTGTAAAGTACGCTGAACTTTGGGGTGCTATATCAGGTGAGAAACTCTCATTTTAAATCCTACTAGTTTATGTTTTAATATTTTGTTTTATGGGCCTTCTGTATATATAGAACTCTGCTGGACAACACAAGTCACAGACATTTTTTTCTTTTGAGATGTTTCCTGACAAGCCATGACACTCACAAAAACACAAAAATAAAAAACTAGCATTGAAGTCCATCAAAGAAAGGTTAGAAAAGGTTAAGTACAGCTAGCATTCTGTGGACTAAAAGAAGACAACCAACTAAAAATAGGTAGGTCTACAGAGAGAGGAGTGGCCCTAGTGGTGGGGACATTCATGGGTGGTGAGGGAGGTGAGACAAACCGGGTGTGGGGGCCAAGCACTCTAGCAAGCTTTTTAAATGTCGTGTGGCGAGATGGACTACTCACCCACGTATTAGATGATGGAAGGATAGACAGACATCCATGCATTGACTGGACGTATAAACAGAGGGGGTACTGTGTGATGAAAGAGTCATACTGTACTCACTCAGAAACTTTTTGTTCTTCTCGCTACACAGAGGGTGCTGGGCTTCACCCAGCGAACTGGACCAACCTAATTGCTTCACTTTGTATCCCATTTGTCATTGTTAATAAGGAATAGCCACAAAACAAATCTGAACCGTCAGCAGAAATACTGTCTTATTTAATAATGGATTGTGATAGCTTTTTCTAGATATTACACAAGAGATAGTTTTTCTAATTCTTGGTGACACTATTGAATAGACAGAGTGATTGAATGTTATGTCAAGAAACAAACAAGTGTTTAGAAGTCAGTTTTTAACTTAGGTCAGTTCTCACATGCATGAGAATGAATTAATCCTTTTTCCATTTCCTAATCTAGGAAGGGAAACCCTGGTTGCCTAGTGGTTAAGTGCTACATCTTCGTGTTAACCGAAAGGTCAGAAGTTCAAATCAGCCAGGTGCTCCTTGGAAACTGCAGGAGGTTCCACTCTGATCTGTAGGGTTGCTGTGAGTTAGAATTGACTCAACAGCAATGGCTTTTAATCTAGAAAGATCCAGAGCTGCTCTGGCCACAATCCTAAATCTTTCTTTCTTATTCTGGCCAGTTCTGGCATCTGCCTGCCCCCCAACCCCAGGAATAATGACGAGTTATCAGGAGGTTTTAGGGAGAGTGATTCATTCTTACATCCTTTGCAAACATACACCCACTAATTCCCTTTATCCGCTTCTCAGTTCAGAGTATCCTCCAAAAATGTTTTAATTTAACTGATGCAAATGGAGAGAGTTGAACCTTCTACTTCCGTGAAACTCCTCTCTTCCTTTTAGTTTCTTAAGATGTACTTTTAGCAGTAAACTTCAAATATACAGTTAGAGAAATAAAGTCTTGTTATTATTATTATTTGATCAGTTACTTTAAGGGTTTCCAGGCAATGTCCGCTTTTCTTAGAAAAACTGTAGTCTTTATATTTTATCATTCTTGATAACAGTTCCTAGAAAAAAAATAATTATAAATCAGATTGTTCATCAGTGTTTGTACGTGTCCCAAAAAGCCCACAGTTAGAAAGAGGAAATAAAATTCAAAGCATTTATATTATTTTCATATCAACTAATAATATTCCTATTTGCTGCTCCAAACACGTATACACAAACAAGCATAAATATATGAACTGAAAGGAAATTGGCGGTCCTGCTTTCCTGCCGAGCAGATTCTCATAGCTGGGCTCCTACGACAAATTTCAAATTAAGAATCTTAAAACCTCTTAATTGCTTTTAGTTCAAGATGGAGAACTAAACTCATGTCTCTGCGCCTTCTGATGATAATTTAATTTTCTGTAAAAGAATACAAAGGGAAAGAATTCATCAGAACCAGAAGCAATGAAAAGAGAAGGCAGATGAAAGCTTGTTAACAAGTAGCAGAGAGAAGAGAGTGCTCCAGGTGAGAATTTACTAGGTGCTCCCATGGAGGTGAAAACTCCCTAAGACAGGAAGAAACAGAAACAAACAAATGCTGACAGTTAATGAGAGGGGTAAAACAGAGATGAAAGCGGAAATTCAGTAACATTGTCATAAATGTTTCCTTCTCTTTAGTTTCTAAAAGGAACATATTTTCCTTTACTATTTCAAACTGGATCACCTTTGGGATATGACAAAATGAGAAAGATGCAAGGATAACTATGAATACTTTTACTGAAATGAATATAATAATGGTGAATTTACCTTGGCCACATCAAACCACTTTAAAGCTACAACCATTAAATCAACTGGATACTGTTTCGGAAAGGGCCAGGTAAGTCGCAGAACAAAATCTAAAGCGAGGAACCGACACAGCACGTCAAGTGCACCACTGCCTGCTAAAGACATGTCAGTTCATCAACAGATTCAATCGCTTAGCGGAGACCTCTAAATATCCTTACATGTACACACGTACTTCTTAAGTTCTGTAGATGTTCTGTTTGTTGATTTGAGCTGCTCATTTCTGAATACTCTCGATTATGTATTTTCCTTTTATATGTAACACATATTGCCATGGAGCTGATTCTGACTCCCAGTGACACTACAGGACAGAGGAGCACTGAGCCACAGAGTTTCCAAGGAGCATCTGGTAGGTTCAGACTGCCGACCTTCTGGTTAACAGCCGTAGCTCTTAAAGACTAGGCTACTAGGGCTTATTCAGAATAATTTCAGCAACATGTTTTAACGTCATCATCTAGACTGTAAAGAAATTTTTTTTGTTAAACTTGTTGGATTTTGTCTTCAATATTATTAAAATGCAATTGTTTCTATTTAATACTACTACTATGTGTAATTTTTCTGTTGATTTTAAAATGTGTTTGAAATACCCTTGTTGATGTCTTTTATTAAACTTCTTCTTTTGGATATTTATCTTTCTCCTGTTCGTCTATTTTAGGAGAAAAGAGACAAAGTTAATTAGCAAAAATGTGATTTATCTGTTTCTGAAAGTCTTAAGAATTGACTTAAAAATTCTCAGTTGAATCAGTAGCAATTATTTAGATCTAAAGATACATTTTACTACTTACGTGGCTTTCCTTATTTGTTATATCTGCATCTTCTCTCTACCTGGATTTGTTTAAGTAATGTTGTTTTCAGAAAGCATATACGAGGTGTGTACTTCAGGAGTCTTCATTTGTCAACTATGAACTTATTTTGTCTCATATTTGATCGAGTGTTTGGACAGCTATGGAATGTTAAGTTAAAAATATTTACTCTTAGAATCGGAAACCAGTGACTGACTAGTTTTTTAGTATCGAGTATTTCTTGTTAGAGGCAGCAATACTTCCTGGAAGAATTAGCCTCCTCTGCGCAAGAGACATAGCTTCAAGTCCTGACCAAGGCACCTCGTACACAGCCACCATTCCTGTCAGTGGAGGCTTCAATGTTGGGTCACCAAGGACTGGACCAACCTGGTGGCAGTTAAGAACAGAAACATTCTTGGTCAATAAAAAGCACTCACAGCTTTATTTCTGTGTAAACATAGTCCCCTTGTCCCAAGTTGTAGGGTACATCAGGGTTGTGGGAAACCGTGGTAATGCCGTGGGTTAGGCGCTGCACCTGCCAACCAAAAGTTGGGCAGTTCAATCCCACCACGCACTCGTTGGAAGCTCTGTGGGGCAGTTTTGTTCCGACCTCTAGGGTCGCTATGAGTCGGACTGGACTCAACAGCAGTGGCTTTGGCTTTGGTTTTCCTGGTTGTGAGCTGCCATGGAGCCCGGTCCCCAACTCAGGTATGATATCTCACACTTCCTATTTGTATTTGGCTTTCAGTATTATTTCTGTACATATTAGTGTGTTTGTCTCACCTTGATGTTAATAATTTTGAAAGCTACTCTTTGATCTCTTTCCATGACTTATTTCATTGATCTTGGTACATTTCGCTCAGTTATTCTTTTGTATTTGTGCACTTGTGTTACCTCTTCTCTTCCACCACTTGACCTAATAAATGAATAGTGGACACAGTGTTCAATCACTGACTTTCATGAAATTTTTGGATGACTCTTATCCTTGTTGTCTAGGGCTAATTTATGGTAGAATTCTTCAGCTCTGTCGTTAATACAGTAACTGCTTTTTGCTATTAACACTTGTTCTAAATACTATTAGTCACTTAAATGAGCTTTATTTTTCTGAAAGAACATCTACTTAAGTAAAAAACAAAGTATTTTTTTCTCTCTCCCTCTTTTCTCTTTCTATACATCCACTTGCATTTCTTGCTTCACTTGTAAGAAATCCCTTGCTTTTCTCTAAAGCTAGTAATTCAGCATTATCTATTTCTCTCTCTCTCTCTCTCTCTGGCTTGGTAATGTTTAGTTTCTCTTCAATTCACAGTCCTCGATATTGTTGGTGATCATTAAAGGTTTTGTAATTCTCTTTTCTTGTATATATGTGTGTGTGGATATATGTGCGTGTGGATATACGTGCGTGTGGATACATATATACATACATGTATATCTATACTACCATAGTGATGATGAATGTCTTAACATAGTTACATATATGTGTAGGTGAGTGCACATATGTATGTATGTATATATATGTACGTGTGTATATATGTATATATATACATATGTATATACACACATGCATACATACGTAGACTCACCTACACGTATATGTAACTATGTTAAGACATTCATCATCACTATGGTAGTCTGATTGCAGGTAGTGATTGTGGGAGCCCAGGCTTTAGTAATAATGATATACTGTCAGAATACTTTAAATCTACAAAGAAAGCAAAGTCTGCCTACGTTTTACAGAGTCTTCCGGACAACTTTTCTTTCTTTCTGACGTTTATGTATCCACTGTGCAGGTCAAGAAAACAGATGCCTACCTTGAAATTTCACTCCCTTCTATCCAATCCCAAGAAAATCAGCATTCTGACATTCTGTTAGAAGTCTTTACCATGGGTCTCTAGTTCTCAGCTGATAATTATCTGAGGTCAGTGGTTCCAACTCCAAAGCTACTCTGCTAGAGAAAGGTATGGCAGTCTGTTCCTCTAAAGGTTCTGAACCAAAAAAACCAAACCCATTGTTGTGAAGTTGATTCTGACTCATTGTGACTCTATAGGACAGAGTTCAACTGCCCCATAGGGTTTCCAAGGAGTGGCTGGGGAATTTAAATAGCCAACCTCTTAGTTAGCAGCCAAGGTCTTAACTACTGTACCACCCAGGGCTTGGAAACTCTATGGGGCAGTTCTACTCTGTCTGATAGGTCACAACGAATGGGAATTAGCTCAAAGATAGCAGGTTTTGGGTTTAAGACATGTTAATTCAGATAGCTAGATAGATAGTGCTTCTAACCATACATAGCTTAACATCATTGTTTAGGTTTGGTTTGGGCATTAATTCAAATGAAATCATGTAGTATGCTTGTCATCTTTTATGTAATGTCTTATAATTCTGATATTCATCCAATCACTCTGTTTTGTGGCATTTAGTTTATTGTCATTGCTGTATAAAACCCATTTAATGGATGTAATACAATGTACACAACCATTCTAGGCTTGATGGGCATTTAGGCTATTTCAAGTGTTTGACAATCATGAACCATGCTGGTGTAAACATTATTGTGCATGTCTACGAGGAAAGCTTTGTACCCATTTGTGAGGCTGGCAATAACCTGTAGGTAGGCTCACATTTTTCTTTGAACCAGAAGAGCAACAACAGAAGTTTCAATGGCTTTTCCACCTCCACAAAAAAAAAAAAAAAAAAAAAAAAGAGCATGTTTCTGGATTTATACTTGGGGGTAAAAGTCACAAGCAGTGCTAGTGGGAGACAGTGTTCTCCAAATTTTGTGATGAATTAGCTAGCTAGCTGCCATGTGGCTTTCCTTCCCTCTGCTTCTTCTCAAACTGAACTGACAATTTGGGTAATTGTGTTAGGAAAAATCGCTATGATGTGTGTGCTGCATGAGATTACAGTTTTATCAGCTGTTACATGGCTCTTACCATAATGGAATTTTCTTTATATCAAGAAGTGTCTCAAATATTTTTATTCTTCAACAGCATCCTTCTGAGTGGTTCAGTGCTATATGAATTTGGCACTATATTTGTAGATTTATTTTTCTTTATGTAATCATACTTTGGGAGATAAGAGAGGTATAAAGGGACTCTTGTAAATGTTTTGAATC
Organism: Heterohyrax brucei; assembly: GCA_028571685.1. Taxonomy (NCBI): domain Eukaryota; kingdom Metazoa; phylum Chordata; class Mammalia; order Hyracoidea; family Procaviidae; genus Heterohyrax; species Heterohyrax brucei. Next base: position 68,100,906 of record CM053162.1, on the reverse strand, counting down.
AGAAATAGAGAATTTTAAAAGTCAGCGGCAAGACTGTGGAATAAATGCAGTAACTACAGAAGCAACACTGCCAACAACAATAAAAACAGTAGAAATTTTCATAGGGTCCCTCCGAAAATTACTTTTATATCTAAAGAACTCACTATATTGAAGTAAAAATTAATGAAAGCATGTGCACCCCCAGAAATTGTTTCCACAGGGAATGGGGCTGTTCGGCCGTCAGCATCTATTTCATCTGCTTCCCAGTCTTTATGTTTAACAAAGAGGCAGGTCATGCATAACAATGGTATTAATAATAACAATAAACTGTAATGTTTTTTCCAAAACAATTCTGGAGCTACAATTTTGGATGTGAGAAGGAGGCCTTGTCCCTTCTGCCTCTGAGGTTCCTTGCACATAGTTGAGGAACCACTTGATTTTCTTGGTTGTCAATAAGAACCTCCCTGGATCTAGATGATGATTCAGCCACTTACAGCAGCCACCTCCTGATGGCTGGGGTGCAGCTAACACGGGGTGCTTCTGGTCTCAGTGCTTTCAAGAGTGGCTTCCTTATTCCAAATCTTCACAATTGCAACCAAAACAGAACCATCCTTGTTGGGGCAGATTGGAAGTGTCAATCTCAAATCACTCCTCAAGGCTCTATTTAGAGAGCTCTTCACCAACACTTTCCAAGTTTGTATAGTTATCTAATTTTCTGTATTAAATTCATTTCTACTTTAAAAGTAGTAAAGTCATTTCTGATTACTGCAAGTAAGCCCTGGCTTAACACATTTGATACAAGAAATGATTGTATATAAACCCCCCCAAATATGAAAATCTAGAAGTATTTTTGCCCTCTAACAGATTGTGTAGGCAATAAAGATTTGTGCAAAAAACAGGATAGCCAAGTGGTGCAGCGATTAAGAGCTCTGCTACTAACAAAAAAGGTTGAGCATTTGAATCCACCAGCTACTCCTTGGAAACAGTCAGGGACAGTTCTCCCCTGCCTTACAGGGTCTGCTAGAAGACTCGGAATCAGTTCATTGGCAGTAGATGACCAGAAAACGAGGTGAAAAAATCTAAAGGGAAGGAAGACAGGAACACTGAAGTGGATACGAATTTACTCTCATTCTCCCGGCACATAGAGACAGAAGAATCATTTAACATATTACCTCAAGAGCTTGGAGTAAAGTGCCTATTGAAACTAAGGAAATGAGAATGGCCAGTACATACAGAGTGAATGACTTAGGTCTGTCTATGTTGTCATGCTTATGTAAGTTAAATGGCACAATCTTAGCTCAGCTCCAAGGATGTTCAGACAACCAAGGAGCTTCTGTAACCTCCTTGAAGCAATTTCTCTTATCTTAGTGTCATTAGCTGAGGTGGCCAAATATTAAGCAGATGTAATCTGTGATTACTGAGCTATTATATAAGTTAGTAGTATTTATAGCTTGTTCACGTCTACTGTGTAGAAGAGCTCCATGTTAAAAACGGCATTTTAATGACATTACATAGCTCAATTTGAAACTCTCAGAGTTTTTTTTTTGACTGGAGAAGTAACTCCTCTCCAATGTATGATGTAACATGTTCTTCCTCTGTAGGGAATCATGATACAGTCAGAAGGAATGTGTCCGTAAGGGGATGCCTATTTCTTCTTCTGCATTTCCATAACACCATTTTAGATGATTAACTGTTTATATGCAACGTCTGACTGATAAAAGAACTCCTCTACACCAAAAGAGTTGTAATATTTTCATGAACTCTGTTAGCAGTATCCAAAAGACCATACACGTAAAATTGATTCTGAAGGTATTAGAGCAGAGATGAAGAGAAATAATAATGAGTTAGGTCAAACTTCACAACATGGCACACTGATCAGATCTATTATATTCTATGTCAGGTCAGTGAGCTACAAATCATTCTACTTCTTTTCTCATTTGGGGTATTACAACTTAGACTCAATAGGGGTCAATATAACAGAGAGAGAAAGAGAGAGAGAGAGAGAGAGAGAGAGAGAGAGAGAGAGAGAGACTGCCAGAAATACAAGTCTAATGTAGAAGAAGGGATCCCAAACCTTAATAAAATAAGAAAATTTGATTTGATTTTTCTTTTGGGTATATTAAATCAGCCCTAACTATGCTCACTTAAAAGACATGGGGGACAATTTATTCATACATTTTTCAGTTGGGGACAAAATGGAGTACGATGCAACTGAAATAGACTTCCTCATTTCTCCAGAAATAAAGGGTTGTAGAATTTCAAAGACTGAGGGTCAAGATTCTACTATTTACCATCCTCAGCAGTAGGAAGCTTGAATCAAACTAATCTGATCCAAGCAATAACTGATGTTTGATGACTGATTACTGTGATCCTAGAATATAGATACATGTAAAGAACTTAAAGTGTCGGCTTGATTTCTCCAACTGGGGGGAAAACAAAATTCTGGCACCAATAGTACAACAATAGCAACAACAAACTAGACCTGGAAAATTGGGATTTAGCCAATTTATGAAGAGACATTTATGAGGAAAACCTTATGAATAGCAGCCAAACATTGTGCTGGAAAGTGAGCCCCCAAGGATGGAAGGCACTTGGAAGACTACCGAGTGAGAGCTCCCTCCTCAAAGTAGAGTCAACCTTAACAACATAGATGGAGTGAGACCTCTGGGATCTTTGTTCACTGATGTGGCAAAATGAGGAGAAACAGCTGCAGACATTCACTAACAATCGGGGCATGGAATGTACAAAGTATGAAGCTAGGAAAACTGAAAACTGTCCAAAATGAAACGGAATGCATAAACACTGACATCCTAGGCATTAGTGAGCTGAAACGGACTGCTTTTGGCCATTCTGAATCCAACAATCACATGGTCTACCATGATGAGAATGACAACTTGAAGAGGAATGGTGTTGCATTCATCATCAAAAAGAACATTTCAAGGTCTTTCCTGAAGTACAATACTGTCAGTGATAGGATAATATCCATACACCTACAAGGAAGGTCAGTTAATATGACTATTATTCAAATTTACACAAGAACCACTAAGGACAAAGATGAGGACATTGAAGACTTTTACCAGCTTATGCAGTCTGAAATTGATCAAATACACGATCAGGATGCATTTGACATCATTCCACAGTTTGTCTGGTCTTTGATCATTAGAGATCAACACATCGAATCTGTTCTTGAGATGGTCTTTAAACTCATTCAGAAGTGACTACAACAATATATTGACAAGGAACTGCCAGAAATGCAAGCTGGATTCAGAAGATGCACAACCAGGGATATCATCACTGATGTCAGATGGATCTTGGCTGAAAGCAAAGAATATCAGCAACATGTTTACTTTTGTTTCATTGACTACGCAAAGAAATTTGACTGTGGATCTTACTAAATCATGGCTAATATTGAGGAGAATGGGAATTCCAGAACACCTAATTGTGCTGTTAAGGAATTTGTATATGGATCAAGAGGCAGTCATGTGAACAGGATGAGGGGACACTGTATGGGCTAAAGTCAGGAAAGGCCTGTGTCAGGGTTATATCCTTTCACCATGCCTTTTTAATCTGTATGCTAAGCAAATAATCTGAGAAGCTGGGTTATACAAAGAGGAATGAGGCATCAGGGTTAGAGGATGACTCATTAACAACCTGTGTTATGCAGACAACATCATCTTACTTTCTGGAAAGAAGAAGATTTGAGACACCTACTGATGAAGATCAAGGACCACAGCCTTTGGTATGGATTACCCCTCAACATCGGGAAAGAAAAAATCCTCACAACTGGACTGGTAAGCAACATTGTCATCAATGGAGAAAGATTGAGGTTGTCAAGAATTTCATTTTACTTGGGTCCACAATCAACACCCATGGAAGTAGCAGTCAAGAAATCAAAAGACACATTATATTGGGAAAATCACTGCAAAAGACCTTTTCAAAGTATTCAAAAGTAAGGATGTCACCTTGAAGACTAAAATGCACCTGACCCAAGACACGGTAGTTTCAGTCACACAATATGCATGTGATAGCTGGATCATGAAGAAAGACAGAAGAATTGATGCCTTTGAATTGTGGTGTTGGAGAAGAATGTTGAAGGTACCATGGACCACTAAAAGAACAAACAGATCTTTTCTGGAAAAAGTCCAACCAGTGTTCCTTGGAAGCCAAGATGGCAAGACTGAGTCTTACATACTTTGGACATGGTGTCAGGTAAGATCAGTCCCTGGAGAAAGACATCATGCTTAGTAGAGTGGAGGATCAGCGAATAAAAGGAAGATCCTCGACAAGATGGATTGACACAGTAGCCACAACAATGGGCTTAAGCATAAAAACAATTGCGGACATGGTGCAAGACTGGGCAGTGTTTCGTTCTGTTGTCCGTATGGTCGCCATGAGTTGGAACCGACTCGACGGCACCTAGCAACAAAAACATGAGGAGACAAGTATTATTGATCATTTTTTAGTTATTGCCTGATTGAATCCATAGGTTTAGACACTCTCAAATGAAGACGAAAAGCAGCATCAATGATGAAATGCTCTGTAATACTCCAAAAAGTATTTATATTTTCTTTCTGGCATCTGTCAAGTTGCCTAGAGGTCATTTATGAGATGATTAGGCACTGGGGGAAATAAAAAATTCAGCCACTTAGAGAACTATCTGACATGAGAGTGACTTGATGTCGGCAGGTTCACTGTGGCTAGCTATGTGTCAGCTCTATTCTTGTGAGACTCAGATCTCTTTTTAGTTCATCAGTTAAAACAGGAAGTTATGGGAGTTGAAAATAAATGGGGCTCTTTGAATACTCTACCTCATAGTAACCCCAATGCATATATGAACCAAGCCTTGGTCATTTTCTCCAAATAAAAATTTCAATTGTCACACAGTCACTATACTTCTTGGACAGAAGTAATCTTTTAAAGCCTTAGTAAATGGACTGTCCTCTGTACTTTCCTATATGACTTAGACGAGGTTCATTTAATGTATCTTTGGTTTAATTAAATCTCGTGTTCTTTTTCCTAACTCTTAGAACTCTGCCTTCCACAATACTCAGGAATTCTTGGCATTTGAATTTCATATATTCAGTTAATGTTACCACCTGACTATCTTGGAGAATACCCACAAAGGCTCATAGCCTTCTGAAGTTCAAGTTATGATGGTGAGCAGTGCCAGCCGGAGGGCCAGGAACTGCTGCTCCCTCAGAGTTAACCTGAAACAATACAGCAATAGGAACATCAGCAAAATCTAAATAAGTAAAAATCTGGTGATTCTTATCACATCCCTGATAAATTCTACTGTTCTGATACTACAAAAGATCAAACTCCTTTGGAGAATAATTTTACATAACTGAAATCCTACGTATGTAGTAACCCTGAGTGCCTATAAAGATTTTGCTAAATCAGCAGTTCAGAGGAAATCCTCTGGTTGCAGATTCAGAATGCAGTCTATCTATCAAGTCCGAGATCAATACGTGGTACTGAATCCCCCACAAGAACTGATTTCACTTACAACCCATCCCAGTGACTGATAAGGAATTTCCTGTCTCACATTCCAATATCTATGTCCTCTGCAAGCCTGAAGACCCTGAACCGGGAAAAGTGAAATGACAAAAACAAACAAACAAACAAAAAACGAAGTGATCTCCTCTGGGACTGTAAAGAAGGCAAAGATGTCTTTTCTCAGTACTGCCATTCAGCATCGTAGTAGATATTTTATCATATAAATAAGGAAAAACAATGTCAAACTACATTTACTCATAGGTGGTATCATGATTTATGCAGAAAGTTCTAAGAAATACACTAAGGAGCATTATTACTAGTAAACAAGTCTAGTAAATTGCAGATTACAATCTCCACGTAAAAATACCCTTTTCCCTTTTACATGCTAGAAACAAGTGAAAATAAAATTAAGGAACAACAATTACAATAGCATTAAAAACATGAAACATGAGAACAGACAACCAAATATGTGCAAGATATCTGCACTAAAAATATATCACATTGCTGAGACAAATGTAACAAAAATAATGGAGGGCTACATCAAGCTTCAGAATTAAAAGATACAACATTATGAAGATTTTATTTCTTCCTTAGGTGACCTATTGAGTCAGTTCATTCCAACTGAAATTTCAGTAGGCCTTTTGATAGTGGTGGAAAAGCCTATTTTACAATTAAGTTAATAATAATAATAATAATAATAAGGGTAGCCAAAGCAATTTTAGTAAGAAGATAAACAAAGATGAAAGTTTTATGCTACCTGAAGACAGACACAAAAGACAGCACATTGTATAATTCCGTTTATGTGAGATTTTCCCAAAAGATGATTCCTGGAAAAATCTTAGAGCCCAACAGTTGCCTGAGACTGAGAGTAATAGAAGGGACAGATTCAATAGGCATGAGAGAATTTTTTTAGGGTGATGGAAGTGTTGTAGATCTCGATTTTGATTATTTTCATATAACCATAAATTTACTGAAAACTATTAACGTCTCTTCTTACACTTGGTGATGATGTGCTTCCCATAAAGGATGCCTTCAGGGCTACCTCTGAATTCCAAGGAGCCACCAGACTACTGGGTTGCTGATTCTACCCAGTGGCTCCAATAACACCATGAGGGTTGCATCCATTCAGTCTGAACAACGAACCCATGCAGGACACGGCGTTGGCATGTGGAGGTCATTCCAGTTACAGGCAACTGACAGCATACCCCACGTGTAATTCCAGAACGATCAGTCCACAGGTCTTGGAAGTTATCCAAGCAGGCATGGAGAACTCCTCTCTGTGTCTTTATGTTCCACTATAAGCAAGGGACCAGGACAGTTTTTGCATCATCTCTCCCATTCAGAGTGCATGCTAGCCTGTGATGCTTTTATTTCACCCCATTTTAGATAATCACTGTTTAAATTTTTAATTTACACTGGGAATTACAGTAAGCTCTTTAGTCTGAAGAAATACACAGCTTCTTTTATTCTAGCTTTCTCATTGAACTCTGAGCATCTGCATTCACAAGCAAAGTCCAATTTCAAAGTGAGTGTGTCCTGGGGCGACCAGCATCAGCCTGACTTGTTAGCTACGAGTAGGGCTTTTCCCTAGAGAATCTGGTCTCATAAACATATCTCTGCTGGTGTAGCTTACAACGTGTTTATTGGCCTTCTGTGCCTCAGAAGGTTCCAGAGGAACAAGTTTAGGCTTAGCCTTGTATTTCTGCTCCTCCCCCCACTTCTAAACACTTCACGGAGTTGTTCTGGGGAAGAACTGCCTCCTCAAAGCAGAGTCGACTTTAATTATGTGAATGTAGTTTAGCTTTCAGGGTCTCGGCTTGCCTGTGTGGTATGACTCAAACTGAGAACAGCTGCAAATATTTGCTAATAATCAGAAAGTGGAATATACCAACTATGAATCTAGGGAAACTGGAAGTCATCAAAAAGGAAGCAGAAGGCAAAAAGACCTATGTGTTAGATGTGAGTGAGCTGAAATGGACAGACGTGGGCCATTTTGAATCACATGATCATGTCACCTGTTACACTGCAAGCAGCAGTCAAGAAATCAAATGATATACTGCGCTGGGAAATTCTACTGAAAAAGACTACTTTGAAGCGTCAGTAGAACAAAGATATCCCTTCAAGGACTAAGATGCACCTGACACAAGCTGTGGTACTTTCAATAGCCCCCTATACAGGCGAAAGCTGGAAAATGAAGACTATTAAAGAGCTATTATGGCATTGGCAAAGAAGATTGAATATACAGTGGACTCCCAGGAATGAACAAATCTCTCTTAGAAGAAGTAGCTAGAATGCTCCTTAGAAGTAAGGATGGTGAGACTTCATGTCTTGTACTTTGGAGATATTTAACAGGAGGAACCAATCCCTGAAGAAAGACGTCATGCTTTGTAAAGAGACAATCAGTGAAAAAGAGGCTTTGAACTAGATGGATTAACAGTGGCTATAATTGATTTTCTCAGGCTTAGAAAAGACTGTACGGATGGTGCAGACTGGACAGTATTTTGTCCTATTCTACTTACAGTCACTGTGAGTGGGAGCCAAATTGATAGCACCTAACACTGGAGACCAAAAGTCTCTTGCCCAAATTACTGAGGCCCAAACACAGGAAGCACTCCTTCATTCAAATCCTGCATCATTTGTGTCTTAGTCTTCTGGTACTGCTCAACAGAAATACCACCAGTGGATGGCTTTAACAAAGAGGAGTTTACTCATACACAGCCCAGTAGGCTAGAAGTCCAAACTCAGTGTGCAGGCTTCAGGGATCACACTCTGTCTCTGTTGCCTCTGGAGGAAAGTCCTTGAGTTGCATCAATCTTTCTTTGGTCTGAGAGCATCTTGGCACAAGAACCTCAGGATCAAAGGATGTACTGTGCTCCTGGCTCTGCTTTCTTGTTGGTATGAGGTCCCCCACTCTTTGCCTACTTCCTTTCTCTTTTGCCTCACACAAGATGAAACGATAAAAGGTGATTTAAGCCACACTCCTGGGAAACTCCCTTAGTAAGGGTGTCACAGTCCCACCTACCCTTTTTTAACATAATCCTATCTTTTAACCACAGTCAGAGATTAGGATTTACAGTATAGAAAAATCATAAAACAGAGGACAATTGCACAATACTGGGAATCATGGGTCAGCCAAATTGCTACACACATTTTTGGGGAAACACAATTCAATCCATGACAATTAGCTAAATTCTGATATTTAATGTGCCCTTCATGATTTAAAACTTCCTCTTTAATTTTAATTAACTTTGTTTCTAAAACCTGGCAGAGCATAGAAATAAAGCAATGAGAAAAGCAATAATAAATATTTATTTTTTTAATTTGAAACATTTGGGGAGCATAGATTTACAGCTGTCAACTTGAGTAGGTTCTGTGTTAATTATAGTCTCCACAAGGTGGATTTATTCTAAGAACATTTCACTGACTGAAGATACTATGCAATGTAACCTATGAACAGCTTAAACAGAAAAAAATATTAATTTTGTGAAAGCAATTAGAAAAGATTTGATAAAATTTGAGTAAATATTAATATATACGTACTCTCACATAGACACCATCATACAAGGTCTGACAATTAAGCTTGTGGGCTCATCCTAAAAAAAGTCTACATACCTCTTTGCTGAATATCATGATAGTCATCTTTGAAATATTCTCCTTGGGAAGCTATGCTCCAATGCCAGTGCTTAGTCCACTCTTCAAAGCAGTTTTGGAACTTTTTCTGGAATGGCCATAAGAGCTGTTGTCGTATTACCCTTGATGTCTTGAATGTCATCAAAAAGTCTTCCCCTCAATTTCCTTTTTCTTCAGGTACAGAAAAAAGGCCCTGGGAGCCAGATGAGGTGAGTAGTTAGGGTGTTTCCATATAGCTATTTGTTTAGTCCCTCACAGACGGTGCCATGTGAGCTGATGCGTTGTAGTGATGCAGGATCTGTGAGTTGCTGGAAAAGAGTTCAGGTCATTTTCATCTAATGTTTTGAAAAGACTTTTCAGCACTTCCAAATAGTAAACTTGGTTAACTGTTCACAAATTCATAACAAACAATCCCTCTGATATCAAAAGAGGTTAGCAACCAAGTTTTGACTCTTGATTTGGACTGATCGAACATTTTTGGTCGTGGAGAATGGACTGACTTTGCTTGTGTACTTTGGTGCTTTGTTTCAGGGTCGTGTTGATATACCTGTGTTTCATCAACAGTGATAATATGGCCCCAAAACACTGTCTTGCATCTCCACAAGATCTTGGCAAACATTGATTCCCCTTTGCTGTTGTTCATTGGCGAGCTTCTTTGGGACCATTTTTGCACACACTTTTCTCATGCCAAGATTTTCAGTTATGATTTTCCTGTTTCTTTTTCAGTGTTTACTTGGTCTGCTATGCTTCTCACAGTCAGCCAACAATGTTGACACACCATTTGACAATTTTTTGCAATGTTTTCATCAGTTCTGTTCATTATTGGCTTCCAGGACCTCTGTTAATCAGTGACGCTTTCTCTCCTCTCAGAAAAATGTTCAATCTGCTTGTACACTGCCATTTGATTCATGATATCCACATAAACATGGACCAACATGTCTGTGATTTCACTTCCACTGTTGTCAAGTTGAGCAAGAAGTTTAAATTTTGTTCATTGCTCTTATTCAAGCTCTGACATTCTTGTGACAGCACACAGAACAACAATAATGAACACCACTCAGCAAGATGGCATCAGACGTCAACATGAACACATCTGTGAGAGTCTGCTACACCAAGGTCATGAAACGTTACCAAGTTGTTTGGACAGTGCTGCCAATGTGAGTGTATGGTGGCAAGTTCACAAACTTGTCAGACCTTGTTCAATGTACATGATAATGTCATTCTTACTGGGGTTTTAAACAATTCACAATTACTAACTTTTCTTTTTGAAATTGTATTATCTGCAACCGGATAAGGAAAGATAAATAATAATTAAGATTATTAAAAAGAAGAAAGCATGTGCCCATTTGCTGGTGGTAGGATTATTCTTTTAAGGAAACAAAGAATTAAATATAAGTTAATAGGATTAATGTTACTGTGTAGAAAGTAGTAGACCTTTTAAGAGACAAAAATAAATAAAAAATTGCCATTTTCCAGATGATTTTTTTGTTGTTGTTATAAAGAAATCTACTAATATTTTGATGTAAAAAAATTTCCATCAAAATTCCAACATAAAGGTTTACGAGCAAGGGCAACATCAGGACCAGGGGCTCCCAGGTGAACCCCAAAGCTGCTGGACTGTCAGTTGTGGTCTTTTAGTGGAGATCTCAGGGTGCACCCTTTTTTATTCTTGTGTTGCCAGTGAGACTCAACTTAGTGAGATCGCAGGGAGAGCAGTGGAAGCTGCACATAGGTGGGCATGTAAATTTATATGGGAATGTACATTTTCACTCAGTCATAATAAAAAAAGGAAAAATAAATCAATTAATTAAATAAAAATTTAAAAACAATAAAAAATTCCAACATAATATTGATTGAATATTTAAAATATTGAAATAACTCAATTACTATAGATGCAAATAGATTATTCAACTATGACAACACGAGTGGCAAATATTTTAGGAAAAATTAAAGTTGTATTCTTATCAGACATTTACTAAAAATTAAATTTGTTTAATTTAATTAATAATGAGATCACAGAAGAGTCATTGTCATTAACATATTACAATAGGATATATGGGAGACAGAGTTAAGGTGGTGGACTAAACACACATCTCTTTATATCCCTCTGGAAACCAAGACCTGAACTGATAATTAAACAGAGCCTTCTGGACACCTAGTGAGACCTTGGACATGGCTCTTTTGCTGACCCCCACTCTTGGTGAGGGCTGGCTATCATGGATTGAAGGTAACTCACCATTTTAACTTTTTTTCCTCTGTCTTAGCTGGCAGACAGAGCTGGGACTTGACTAGCAGCTAATCTCAGACACACAGCTGGTGGGATCAGTGGGTGAAATTGCCACATTTTGAGAGCCTCGCTTTGGACTCTGTGCATCTTGGCATCTTTGGTCTCTCAGCCTCTGCCATTGATTAGGCTGTACCAAGGCAGGTAGACAGCTTGTGCGGGACGCCACTGTGTCCCACTGGGAGGCAGAAATACCCTTACAGAGGTCTTGTCTGGACCTAATTCCTAGGCTGGGAGGCAGTGCATCCCCAAAGGAGCGCGCTTTTCCAGCAGAAAATCAGTATTCTACACAGTGTCACCTATGGCTGGAGCCCGACAGCAGAGGCCAGCAGGGCAGTAGCCTTTCTGTATTTTGAACTGGGGTTGGATATAGAGGTACTTACACAGTATTCTCTAATATGTATTTAAGTGTAAAAATAGACAACAAATCAGAATGGTGTTCTCCAAGTATGCATGTATGCTTGTGTATAAGTGTGGAGATATGACAATACCTAATTGATCTAAGTGCTACCTACCTCATTTCTGAATATCATTATGGTCATCTTCAAAGTACTCCTCTTGAGAAGCTATGCAAGGACACCAGCACCTAGTCCAACCTTCAAAATAATTTTGGAACTCTTTCTGAAGTGTGACAAGTTGGCAAGTTCACAACTTAATTGTATAGTTGTCTATGAGGGAGTTTTTAGTCAGTAAACAAATCACTGTTTAGAACACCCTCCCTCCTCACCTGATCTGGCCGCATGTAGCTTTTTTCTTTACACAGAGATAAAGGAAATATTGAAATTTTGGCATTTTGATGACATTCAGGACATCAAGGGTAATATGATGACAGATCTGATGACCATTCTAGAAAAAGAGTTCCCAAATTGTTCTGAATCACAGACTAGGTGCTGGCATTGGTGCATAGCTTCGTAAGGGGAGTACTTCGAAGGAGATCATAATGATACTAAGCAATGAGGTATGTAGCACTTTTTCTAGTATGAGTTTATGAACTTAATCATCATCCTTGTATTAATACTTCATATTAATGTGAACAATTTGAATTTTACTAACAAGATTTTAACTGTGGCTCTTTGGTTGATATCATTGGGTTGTTTTCATTTTCTTCTTTCTGTGTTTTGTTACAGTAGGAATTTAGCAGAGGAAAAAAAATTAAAACTATAGTTTCCACAAAATACAAGCAATATGGATTAAGGATAACTACAGAAGCAGAATGCTGAGTCTGTCAAAGAATACTAACAATGACAGCCACCACTCAAACAAAACAAAAACTAATGTTCTCATTGAACCCATTCCTTGCAGTGAGGCAAAAAAAACGATAGCTCTTGGGATCCTTTGAACACTTCAAGTATCTGTTTTCCAAAACAACCAGGCAACACCTGGAAATACATACTGATGAGGCCAAAGCCCAAAGACCACAGCTGGTCAGTTAACATCAGGTAGGGAGGAGGGCATGATGCCATTGGTCATGATTCTTCAATGAGGATGATAAAAGACCTGAACACTGAACTTTTCAGGGTTTTCTGGACTGACAAGAACTTCTGGAGTCTTTACTCCAGGAACCCTCCTAGACTTTGCCCTGTCTTCATTTGTCTCCTTTCTCGTTATAATAAATTGTTAACTATGAGTACTGAGAAACTAAAAAACTTGAATCCACTGCTGTCAAGTTGGTTCTGACTCGTAACAACCCTATACATGAGTGGAGCTACCCCATAGTTTCCAAGGAGCACCCGGTGGATTTGAACTGTCAATCTTCTGGTTACCAGCTGTAGCACTTAGTCACTATGACACCAGGGTTTTCATAAGTACAGATTATTTCCATGAATTTTGTGAGGTATTTGAAGAAATTAAGGAACCCATAGGAGCAATGGGAGGCTGTAGGGCTAATGTCTGTGGCTGTCTGGAGAACAGAGCCCTTCTAATTTGTAAACTTTGACCCAGTTCTGGGTAGGTAAGGGAGACAGAAGAGCTACCTGGTCAGTTACAGAGATGGAAGGAGTTTTGCTCAGGCCTTCCAACTCCATACAGACCTTCTGCATAAAAGCTATTGAGCAGTATGATATACCCTGTTTGTGCCCACTTTGGCCTTGACAGCTCAAATCTGGCAGCCAGCCACCTTTGTGTAAAAGTGGTATATGATAAGATCCCTGAGCCACAAAGCACAGTCTCTCGCCTGCTGCGCCTGGTGACTTGCTGTTCCCTGGCCTTGGCACCAGTAAACTCGCCATGATCATACCAGCTGAGGCACCACCATTCCCAGGCCTGCCTGAACCTCCAGCACGCCTTCCCAACACGGAGTACCTGCGTTTCAAGGGCAGTCCATCCAAAGGACTGTGTCCTTTCACCTTGTGAGCCCTAAACTGGTTTGTGGTGGCTGGGGTCACAGAACAGCTGCACGTGCAGCTGGTCTGGAGACTATGGGCTAGGAGAACTAGGAGAAATGGGAACCACCTGAACTTTGAGCTGATACCCCTGACCTAGCTCTTGGTCTGGGAGAGTCTGGGAAAGAGAGTGCTGTTTGGGGCAGCTGGTGACAAGGATACAGATATGGGAAGTGAGCACCAGACCCACTTGCAGGTGTTGCTTCCATTTCTGCTGATCCTTCCCACTCAGTTACCAATGAAGGTGAAGTTTTCTCAATGTGCCCCATTTTATTACCCTCATCCTTACCCTGTCTTCTTTAGAAGCTCCCTCCATTAATTTTTGTTGGATTCATTGAAGCAAACGGACTCTTTCATCTCCCAGGAAACATTCTCATCACTCTCTCTGTGGGGATAACAGAGATCTTTGTCTTTCCCTTCTCTTCTTTAGCTACATAATTAATATCTGTTTCACAAATATTACATGTATAAGCCATGCCAATTATAGAACAATTTCCCGAAGATACAAAAATGAGAAAAATATAATTTTCCTCATCTGAAGAGATTCTAGTTACATAAACAAGCTTAAAGTTATTATGTTGCTGTATTTCCTCATTTCTGTTCCCAGTACTGTCATTTGACCTATAATGACCCTATAGGACAGAGGAGAACAGCCCCATAGAGTTTCTAAGGAGTGCCTGGAGGATTTGAACTGTGAATCTTGTGGTTAGGAGCCACAGCACTTAACCACAACGCCACTAGAGTTTCCTTATTTCTGTTAGGCAATGTGAATTCAGTTTTAGGTTCTGTTCTACATTTCTGGGATGAGTCAGGCAATACTTAACTAAGAGTTTGAGAATCCAGTATTTTAGTCCAATTCTTATACATTTTCCTGAAAATTAAACTTGAATTTTCTGTAGTCTTTATCTTAGATTACTTACTCGGATTCCTGAAGCTTTACGCTTGGTTGGAACACCTGCCTAATCTAGCAAGAAAGCACACTAAACATATTTGGCAATGGACAAAATAATTACAGGAAAATAATAAATTCTACTGAGACATAATACTTTCTACAAATCAATGATTTTGGAACTCTGTTTTTACTTTTAGTTTTTCCACAGATTTAGTGATTCTTTTTTACTTGAATTATATTTGTTTTTGAGGGACTGCTAAGTAGCACATGCTTTGCTATAGCTGAACTGAGCATTTCAATGTGTTATGGCTACACAAACGAATGTCAAAACTTTTCTAACACACTCTTTAAGGATCATTTGAGAATAGCTTAATTGTAATTATTTATTATATCTTCTATGATATTTAATATTTAATTGATTATGAAACCATTGACCTACAGGACCACTTCTCAAGTGTTCTCTTGTAGGAGTTCCTACATCAGATGACAGTGGAATTGTTCTACCACTGTCTTAGGGCCAAAACTGAAGTAGTTGACAAGAAGTTGAATATACGTTTTAAACTTTTCATATAACTTTACAATTATTTCCTTCCTGTTTTACCCAATTGACTGTTTCTTTTAGTGATGTTTTTGACCTTCCGGTAATGTACCTTAGCCATTTCTCCATTAACAAAGTTTAAAATAGGTAATGTATAACTCAAACTGTTCACTTATGAATCATTGTCTTTTCAAATCATCTGTTTGTCACGACTTTGCTTTATTATAGCATTGAATCACTTGAGATCTCTGGCTATTGACTCAAAAAGCATTATTAAAATGCACTTTAAGTACATATACCACTCATTACCTTGATAATTAACCAGTTAAACTTCTGTATGAAAAAGTTAACATAAGTGTTCACTTCCTACATCGAACAATTTCTAATCTTTTCATATTCACACTTCAACTGTGAAAAAGCTAGTATTTTCCTCTTAGTAATTATACAACACTGAGATGATGTAAGTACTTAAATTATAAACTATTTCAATATGGGACACTTGAGACCTAAGATATAACATGAGATAGAATATACAAACCAGGGCACATAATAATAATAATAATAATATTCCCTACTTGTAAAAGCAGAAACCACGGTGGTGTACTAGTAAAAAGTTGCAGTTGCTAACCCAAAGACTGGCAGCTGAAATCCACCAGGTTACCCTTGGGAACCGCATGGGACAGTTCTATTCCGTTCTATCAGGGATACTGTGAGTCAGAACCCACTTGAGGGGAACGAGTTATTGTAAAAACTGCAGCAGTCCTGAAATCTAAATATGAAGATCACTATCAGCTTTCTTTGATGGTGACAGTGCTTGTGTCTTGTCTCTTCTTCAAAGCCAAATTTCAGTTCCTCTTCTCATTCCTTCTTCCTATAAAAAAAATAATCAGTTTTCCTTCCAAATATCCACCTTCCTTATTTTACATACATTTTTTTTTTTTTTTGGTTACCCTTACTGTCATGCATGGAACTATGTCTCCAAAAATACAAGGTCCGACAATTAAGTTAGCGAACTCAATTGTTCTGAGTGCTACATAGCTCGTTGCTGAATATCACTACAGTCACCTTTAAAGTACTGTCCTTGGGAACCTATGCCCAGCGCCTAGTGCACCCTTCAAAGCAATCTTGGAATTCTTTCTGGAATAGCCATTGCACGTGGTGGAATGGTGGCAAGTTTGCACATTTAATTGTATAGATGTCTGTGAGGGAATTTTTAGCCAGTAAACAAATAACTGCATTGGAACATCTTCTCTACTCACCTATCTGCCCCCCAGTACTTTTTTCTTTATGCAAAGATAAAAGAAATATTGAAAGGAAAGTATTTGGATGACATTTAGAACATCGGGGGTAATATGAGTACAGCTCCGATGGCCACTCCAGAAAGAGTTCCACAATTGCTTTGACGGATGGACTAGGCAGCGGCGTAGGGCACACCTTCCCAAGGGGAGGACTTGGAAGGGGACTGTAGTGATATTCACCCACGAGCGATGTTATACATTTTCTGGGATGAGTTTGAGAACTTTTGCCAATCCTAGGATGTTTATCAAACGGCGTAGGCCACGATTTCTCTTATTACATGACTGTCCATCATTTTCTCACCTGCTATGATTTCCCTAAGTGTTATAAATCCTGTTTCTAGGGTGCTAAACAGATGGAATCAGTGACGCTCATGTTAATGAGGCAGCACTCCATCCCCAAGATGCACTGCGTCTTGAGCCAATCACTTTTGAGAGGAAAAAGAGAGAAGCAGAGAGACGTGGGGACCTTGTGCCCCCCAGAAAATAGCATTGGGAGTAAGCTGCAACTTTTAGACTTGGGGTTCCTGGACCTTAGTAACTCCTGTTCCAGGGGAGAATTGGTGTCAAGGACCTTCCTCCAGAGACAGAAAGCCTCCTGGAGCTGGTGTCCTCAATTTGGATTTCCAGCTTCCTAGCTGTGATAAAATATATTTCTCTTGGTTAACGACATCAATTTTTAGTATTTCTGTTATAGTAGCACTAGATGACTAAGACATTTACTATTTTTAATCTCTGTCGTAATAATAATTTCAGGTCTTATCTTCCCTGTAAACACTCTGTGACATATGGTAGTTTTATTCTTGATCATCCACATACTGGGAATAACACTGCTCTGCACATGGTTAGCACTCTACTCATTTATTTAAAGAAAAAAGTGATAAATATTTGACTAGTACATCCTAAACTACTCTTATTATAACTTTATAACTTTGTTCTTTGGTAACTTTAATAAAACATTCATGAGTATTAAGTGGTGATACAAACTATTTTTTTAAGATAGGACACTCACATTATGGAGTGTAGGCATTCAACATTATGGCATTCCTAAACTCCAAAAACGACCACTGCCATTGAGTCAATTTGAACTCATAGGGGACCCTACAGGACAGAGTAGAACTGCTCTATACAGTTCCCAAAGAGCAACGGGCAGATTCAGGCTGCTGGCCTTTTGGTAAGCAGACATAGCATTAAACTACTAAGCCACGATGGTATTTAGGCACTCTTTAATACTATCTTTAATTGCTATAAGTCTTCCCTTTCATACAGAAAACCCTTGTCATGCCCCTCAGGTTTTTGCCACTACATGTGCAGTGACAATCATACATCTGTTCATGACATGGTTTGCTGAATATTTTAAGCATACTGTTGAGACCTCCTGACCAGAAAAACAATCTTATGAGATACTACTGCTGATTAACAGTGCACCTGGTTATCCAAAGGTGCTGATGGAGATGCAGACGGAGACAGATCATTGTTGTTTTCAGAGATCAGTGATGTTGCTGGCTCACACAGCATCCATTCTGCAACCCATGGAGCTAGGAGTCAATTTATTTTTGAATCTTATTACTTTAGAAATATATTTCCTATGGCTGTTGTTGCCGTAGGCAGTGATTCTTCTGGAGGATTTAGGCTAAATAAATAAAAAATTTCCTAGAAAGGATTCACCCTTCTAGATGCCATTATGAATGTAATTGGCTTAAGGGAGGAAAGTGACCCTCCCACCGGGAATCCAACATTAACAGGAGTTTGAAAGAAACTGTTTCCAATCCTCATGGACAACTGAGGGATTCAAGACATCAGGGAAGGAAGTTAAGAGCCAGAGGAAGAAAGAGCCAAAGAACTGGAAACAGAATTGAAATCTGAAGAAGTAACTGAACTTTTCCCTTCTCTTCATGAACTTAAAGAAATGAACTGCTGCTAACAGGTAAATGAAGAATGTGACCTCTTGAAATCTATTCCTGATAAACATGCTTTGAACATTGTTGAAAATTACAACAGAGAATTTAAAATATTACATAAACTTAATTGGTAATGCCACACCAGTAAGGCTTCCTGAGAACTGCCTCCAGTTTGGAAAGAGCATCTACTGTGGGTTAAATGCTATCAAACTAATTGCTAGGAAGAAGTCCTTTGTGAAAGGAAGAGTCTATAGATGCAGCAAATGGCACTGCTGTCTTGTTTTAAAAACTGCCACAGCCACTCGAAACTGCAGCCATCTCCACCCCGATCACCAGCAGCCACCAGCACAGAGGCAAGGCCCTTCACCAGCCTGACTATAACTCACGTAAGGATTTGCACTTTTTAGCAATCAAGTATATTTTAATTAATGTGTACACATTGTTTATTTAGACATAATTCTATTCAACACGTAACAGACTACAATGTAATATAAGCATAACTTATATATGTACTGGAAAGTCACAGAATTCAAGCGACTTGTTTTATTTGTCATGGTCTGGAACTCAAACTGTAATATCTCTGAAGTATGACTGTATAGATAGATGTTCCTGCTATTCCAAGTGGCTCTATAATGAGGATTTGGGTACATGTAGCTCTCTATAATAGCATTAAAAGGACAGCATCAAATATTGCCGTGCACCATGAAATTGTTTCTGCATCATGAAGACCCCATAGAACAGAGCTGAACTGCCACATAAGGTGTCCTGTATCCCAGGCTGTAATCTTTAAGGGAGCAGATCTGCCACAGAGCAGCTGGCAGGTTTGAACTACCAACTAGTGGTTAGCAGCCAAGTACTTTAACCAATGTGCCACCATAGAACCTTTAGCATAAAATACAGCATATGAAACACTTAACCGCAACCCCAAATCTGTTGTCATCAAGTCAGTTCCAACCGATAGTGACCCTGCAGGCAGAGTAGAAGTGCCTCATAAAGCTTCCAAGGAGTGACTGGTAGATTTGTACCGCCAGGCTTTTGGTTAGTAGCCAAGCTCTTAACCACTCTGCTACCAGAAATCCTTGGAAGACACCTTTTCCTATCAGCTTTTTGTGATATAATGAAACCCTTAATAATATATTATAAATCACATTCATTTACAATAGTGGGTTTAAAAGCTAAACTTTTTATATTAAGACGAGTGAAGTTAAAAATCGAATAAAATGACAGAATCAGTTGGAAACTCTAATTTCATGGTTAAGCACTACTGCTGTTAAATAAAAGGTCAGCAGTTCATGTCCAGCAGGTACTCATTGGAAACTCTATAAGACAATTCTACTCTGTCCTATGGGGTTGCTGTGAGTCAGAATTGACTTGTTGGCAAAGAGGTTTTTTGTTTGTTTTTTAAAAAGAATGAATTGGAATGGAACTTCTGATGGCATAGTGGTTAAGTGGTACAGCTGGTTACCCAAAAGTCAGCAGTTCAAATCCAGGTGCTCCAGAAACTCTATGGGGCACTTCTACTCTGTCCTAAAGGGTCACTATGAGTCAGCATCCACTGGAAGACAGTGGGTTTGGGTTTGGTTCTAATGCCCACGCATAGTTCTGGGGTGTCTTGTTAAAATGAAGATTGTGCTTCTGTAGCTCCAGAGTGCAGCAGAGAATCTGCCTTCCTAACAAGCCCCTGGTGTTAATCTTACACTTTAAATAGCAACAGACTGATTATAAGATTAATTATCTATAATTCACAGACGAAGCTTCCTGCATCTTTTAAGGAAATGCTATCAAAATGCAGACCTTAGAGAATTACCAAGATATTTTAAAATCATACTGAAAATCACAAGTATAAAAATATATTTGTCTTGGTACGGTTTGAATCTTCACTAGTAGAAATAACCAACATTGGTACAAACTCCACAGTGTCTGTTATATCCATATATCTGCACAAAATGTTCAGCTTCTCTCCTTCTCAGCAGGTATGGTTCTCATTAGCACCTGTGATTTAAAAAGCCTGAGCTTCTCCCAGCAAGATGCAGTTTTATTAATATGTGTTGTATTTATATATCTCTCTTTTTTACGATGTTATTATGTAAAGCCCAATGTATAGTTACGGTTCCAGGACCTGTTTTCTTCATAAATATTGGATGCTAAAGGAAGGACTCTAACTGGAAGCATTTGCATAATTATATAAGGGTAAACATTAAACCAAAATTACTTAAGAATAAATTAAAATAACGTGACCAAACTGACAGTTCAAATGACCAAAGTGAAATAAGAAAGTAAGAGTCATGGAAAAATGTGTTTGTTAGCTTTTATTTAATATGGATGCTATTTTATTTATTTACCTATTTATTTTTGGATGAAATAAATATCTAGACATCTAACTATCTCCACTGAAAACTATGAATTGTTTACTAAATATGCTATCTGGATGCACTGACACAGTTTTTCTTAGCACTATGGTGGGCTGATCAATGTTTCACAACAGCTCTCTGTGATAAGAAAGCCTGAGTTTGTAGCATTTTCCGATACATAGTGTACAAACTCTCCCCGATCAATGCTGAGCTTCCCAGATGACATCAGTTGAGCAGAAAGGTAAGACAAGGGACACCAAAGGGCTCTGGTGTGACAGAGGGCAGATGGAGTTAGCTCCAGAGAGCTACTGATTTAGAAAGACTGAGAGCTATTTTGCTTTAACGATGGTGCATCTCAATAATTATTAACAACAATCTTTACCTAATGAATTGTAACATGACTGCATTTTAAATTATGAAGTATGGAGATTATAAGCAAAGCACACAAAGTTAACAATACTTCCAACACTCAAAGAATGAGTATTACATATTCGTATACACCCTTCTAGATTTTTTATCAAAGCTTTACATCTGTAGTTCTCACCAAATTGGAAATATGCTTCATTTTACTTTTTTGTCCTATTCAATTAATTGATAATATATATATATAATTTTCCTAAAACCAGCTGTCACTTACACTTAAAAATCCTTGAAGATTGAATGGAATCTCATTGTACTGATACTAAAATAATTTGATTCTATTTTCTATAGATGGATATTTATACTCACCAAAATCATAATATAACAAGGCAGTGGACATCTGTGTACAGAAATGACTGTGATCATCTGCAACTGCTTCCTTAGGATAGTCTCCAAGGGGCGGAATTACTGAATCAGAAGTTGCAATTGCTGTCAAGATTTCTGCTATGTGTTTGTGGTGTCCACTTGTCAGCTCCGTGTTTGGCTGCTATACCAAGTGGCAGGGGCGGGGCCTGCAGTGGCTTCCCTCCCTCAGCTCTCATCTCTCTGCTTTCCACCACCTACTTCCTGTCTGCTCACCTGGCCAGCAGCTCCTGCTCTCTTTGGCATCTGGTTCCTGGACCTGAACTAGTAGCTGTCAGACTGATCAACACTTAGGGCTGGAGGGTGAGAATCCCGTTCCCTGACGTGCTGATCCTGGGATCACCAGCCCCTGCAGTTCCTTGAGTCAGCAGAGAGCTTGCAGTCTCATCGCCAGCCTAGAATCCACCGACCTGCACAGCCGGTGATCTAGAACTCTGGTCTCTGACCTGCTGACCTTGGGTTCACCAGCTCTCGTGGCCAAGTGTGGCTCATGCCAGGACTTTGGACATTCAGCTTCTACAACTGTGTGCGCTGTATTCTTTATACATAGATCTTTCCTTGTATATACACATGTTACTTGCTTTGCTTCTCTAGAAAACCCAGACTAAGACAATGTTGTTCAATGAGTCTTGGGTAACTTTATACCAGTTTAAACACCTGTGAGGATTCTCTAGAAAGAATTTTTCTCTAAACTCAGATAAACCAACTTAATTAAAAGGACAAAATCACTGAAATGTCTTTGGAATTCAGTTAAACATGGCATTTCATTTAGAGCCCAAGGTCCAGAGAATAAGGCCAACATCTAGATTCTGGAGGGCAAATCCATTGCCTAGATTGTCCCAAAAAAGAAAGGATTATTTTCAAGTATTGAAAGCTAATTGTTTCAATCAGTTAGTGTTGCTCTAACAGAGATACCACAATGAAATGGCCTTAAAAAAGAGATATTTTATTTTGTCACACTCCAGCAGGCTATAAGTCCATATTCAGGGTGTCCACTCCAGGGGAAGGCTTTCCCTCTGTCAGATCTGAAAAAGTTCCTTATGTTGTATCAGTCTTTGGTCAGGGAGCATCTTGGCGAAGGAACCTCAGGTCTGAGGGACACTCTCTACTTCCAGTGCTGCTTTCTTGATGTATGAGTTTTCCACTCTCTGCTTGCTTCTGTTTCGTTTTTATTTCTTGTAGGGTAAAGGATAAACATTCAAGTTTGTTGTTTTAAACTCAAAAAAATTGGGATAATTTGCTCTGCAGTGGTTGCTATTGTCATATACCACTGAGTTGATTCTGACACATAGCAATGCTATATAGTAGACTGACTACGTAGGGTTTCCCAGGCTAAATTCTTTATAGGAGCAGATCTTCTTGAAGAGCCACTGATAGATTTGAACCACCAACCTTTTGGTTAGCAGCTGAGTTCTTAACCATGGTGTCACCAGGGCACCTTTAAGTAATAACCAGTGCCATTTAGTTGATTCTAATGCACAGTGACCCCATAGAACACAACAGAATTGCCCTATGGAGTTTCCAAGGAGGAGCTGGTGGATGCCAATTGTGAAACTTTTGATTATCAGCTGAGCTCTTAACCACTGGACCACCAGGGCTCATTCAGGCAGCAATAGATGACTGATACAGACCTTTAATCCTTGCTGAAAAAAATTGGAGAGGACAGGGATTTCATTCTTCTTGGATGAACAATGAATACTTACGGAAACAGCAGTCAAAAAGTCAAACATCCTATTTGGGGTGCTGCAAAAGTCCTCTTTAGATCTAAAGAAAACAATAACATCACTGTGATGATTGAAATATGCCTCACTCAAGCCATAGTATTTTTGATTGTCTTGTATGCCGTGAGTCAGATCTGACTCGACGGCACTTGGCTTGGCTGTATGCATGCAAAAGCTGGACAATGAAAAAGAAGACCGAAGGAGAATTTATGAATTTGAATTACAGTGTTGGCAAAGAATATTGGGTATGCCACGGACTAAAACAAGAACAAATAA
Organism: Heterohyrax brucei; assembly: GCA_028571685.1. Taxonomy (NCBI): domain Eukaryota; kingdom Metazoa; phylum Chordata; class Mammalia; order Hyracoidea; family Procaviidae; genus Heterohyrax; species Heterohyrax brucei. Next base: position 68,077,379 of record CM053162.1, on the reverse strand, counting down.
ATCAGTCTTCAAGGGAACATAGCCAGAATGATTTCTAGAAGTAAGGTGATGGCCCTTTCAGTCCAGAGGTCCAGTGGCCCTTTGTCTAGGGTATTGATGTGTATGCATTCTATTTCATTTTTTTTAATTTTTTAAATTTTTTATTTTTTATTTGATATGACTGAGTGAAAATGTACATTCCTGTATAAATTTACATGCCCACTTATATGCAGCTTCCACTGCTCTCCCTGTCAGGTGACAGCACACTATTCCTCTCTGCTCCATACGTGTCTCATCCTCCCAACAGCCTCCTTTCTCCTCCTCTAAAACCACTCTCCTTCCTCCAATTTGAGGTCAGCAGGCTAATATCCTGTAGATGTATAGAACCATAAAGTGCTTCTAATATATGGTCATTCTGCATTGCCAAGTCCAATCCATTCATGTCCAAAGAGTGGATCTTTGTTATGATTTATGGGCAAGGGCAGCATCAGGGCCAGGGCCCATGCTCCCAGGGGAACCCCAAAACCGCTGGACCATCAATTGCGGTCTTTTAGTGGAGATCTCAGGATGCACCCCTTTTTATTCTTGTGCTGCCAGTGAGACTCAACTTGGTGAGCTCCATCACGGCTATTGCTGGTGGTGGCCGGGCACCATCCGGTTCTTCCGGTCCCAAGTCGATGTAGGCACCCACTCATGTGGGTCTCTCTACCTTCTGGGTTGTCTTTACCCCATGTCATTTTGGTCCTCAGGGAGCATCTGTTCCTGCTGAGTTGGGACCATTTGCTGTGCCCTCGGATGGCAGTTTGGCAGTTTTTAAGACCCTAGATGCCACTCACCAATGTGGGGTGCAGAGAGCCCTCCTAGCAAAACTCTAGTTGTGCCAATTGGCCTTGATTTCGCCTAATAGCATGGTCCCCTGCCCCCTGCCCCAGCTACTCTATCCTTGCAATATTGGGTTAAGATGGAAGGAGTACTTATGTTGTGTTAAAGTCCACTTAATATTGTTCTTGTTCTAATGTGTGCTATCACCGCTTCCTCCCAACCAGATTTCTAGCAACCATCTAATCTAAACCCTCCCACCTCGCCCTCCCTCCCTCCCCTCCGTTGCAGCTGTCAGAGTCTTCTCATTTTTGATGATTTGCAATTTTCCTGGATTCCAGGAAAATTCCAGGTCCCATTTATTAATGAATGTGTACATCCATTTGTTCTCATTTTGAATTACTAAACTTTTGGTTATCTGCTTCTGAGTCCTTTGGACTCACCATTTGGAGGGACCGAACCTTGGGAAAAGACATCATATTTGCTAAAGTAGAGAGTCAGGGAAGAAGAGGAATGCCCTCAATGAGCCGAACTAACAGAGTGGCTGCCGCCATGGGCTCGAACATACATGGCTGAGCAACATTTCCTTGTGTGATTTATCAGGTCTGTTTGAGTCAGGGTGTACTCAACACCTAGTGTTAACCCCTGCTTTACCAGGTTTGCCCTTGGCTTTCTCTTTGCTTCAGTCCAAGACCCACTTGATTTTTGTCTGTGCCCTCCCTGAGGCCCATTCCCATCTGGTGTCTGTCTTTCCAAACCACTGCTGGTGAACAGGGTGAACAGCAGCGCCCTGTTTCACTTTGCCTTCAAGACCCACAGACCCTTCAGTCTTTTTCAAACAAAGGAAATCTTCTTTCCTTCCATTTCTGGTTTTCAGAAAATCTTGTATCAGACATACTTGCTTCAGGGTGCACAGTGCTATCTCACTGTGCCCTAGAGTTTGCAAAAAAAAAAAAAAAACTTCTTTACATCAACTTGTTTCCATTTTCTGCTCTGCAATAGTGCCTGGAGAAAAGAGACACAGAATCCGCCTTCCTGCTTTATATGAGCTGAGCAAGCTGAGCAAAAGAAAAATAACACATACACACACGTAAATTATTATTTTCATTTGTACCTCAGACCTTTCTTATACTAACACCGTGGAATTTTCTAATCACAGTACAAAATCCTCTGGAGCTGGAAATGGATTTGCATTTCTGTTCAAAACATCCTCCATTTAAAGATTAACTTAACCTTGTATTGTTAAAAAGCTTCACTGCTGTGATTTCTCTTTAATGAGTTATCTGTTTTGATCCAAGAGATGTAAAGCTTCCTATTTTATTGTTTGCAAATATCTGTTTTAGTTTAATTTTTCTGAAAGGAATTGTATTCTTTCTGTGGATTGGTACATCAGAAAAACTTGGATTGCCTTTACATTTGCATCAAAATATAAAAGGTAAAGAATTCTTAGATGATAAACTTTCTTTGCAACATCTCTTCGTTTTATTGTATTGAATGATTTTTCAGTGAAGTTTGAAGCAAACCACATCATTATTATTAATATGTTAGGTAAACTAGTACCAGGAATCACAGAAGAAACTCACTTCAGTTGACTTGGTGTCCTGTAAGTACTGTCCACTGGGCTTCGGAATGCCTTCTATCTTTGTCCTTCGGTTACACATATAAAACCTTCTCCATGCTTGTCCTCTCTCACGGCTGTCAGTTTGTTGTTCTATGTGTACTTTTGTGTTGCTATGATTCTGAAAACTATTCCAAAGGTCTGCAAATATGAATAGGGTCACCGTGGTGACAGGTTTCAGCTGAGCTTCCAGACTGAGGCAGACAAGGGAGAAGGACCTGGTGGTCTGCTTCTGAGAAGAATTCGCCAGTGAAAATCTTATGAATGGCAGCAGAAAATTGTCTGCTGAGCCTCTCAGTTTGGAAAGAACTCAAAACATGACCAAGGGAGAGCTGCCTCCTCAAAGCCGAGTTGACCTTAATGACACAGATGAAGTCTAGCTTTGGGGACCTTCTTTTGCTGATATGGTATGATTCCAAATGAGAACAAATGGATGTACACATTCATTAATAAATGGGACCCAGAATTTTCCTGGAATCCAGGAAAATTGAAAATCATCAAAAATGAAGTAGAATGCATAAACATCAATATCCTATGCATTACTGAGCTGAAATTGACTTGTACTGGTCATTTTGGATCAGAGAATCTAATGCATTCATTATCAAAAGGAACATTCAAGATCTATGTTGAAGTACAACAATATCCATGATTAATATTCATATGCCTACAAGGAAAACCAGTTAATATGACTATTACTCAGATTTACAAACCAACCAGTAGGCCAAGGATGAAAAACTGAAGACTTTTAGCAAATTACAGAGTTTGAAGTTGACCAAACATGCAATCAGAATGCATTAACTACCGGTGATGAGATTGCAAAAGTTGGAAATGAAGAAGAAGGATCAGTAGTTAGGAAGTATAGTCTCTGTGGCAGAAATGATGCCAGAGGTCATGTGAGTGAATTCTGCAGGACTAATGGCTTCCTCACTGGAAATGTCTTTCTTCACCAACATCAGCAGTGACTATGTACATGAACTTTGACTGATGAAATATACAGGAATCAAATTGAGCACATCTGTGGAAGGAGATAGTAGAAAAGCTCCATATCATCAGTGAGATCAAGGTTAAGCATCAACTGCAGACAGACCACCAATTACACACATACAAGTTCAAGTTCAAGCTGAGGAAAATTAGAATAAGTATACAAGAGCCAAAGTATGACCTTAAGTGTATCCCTTTGTTTAGAGGCCATCTCAAGAATAGATTTGACTTGTTGAACTCTAGTGATAGAACCAGAGGAGTTGTGCAATGATATCAAGGACCTTGTACATGAAGAATGTGAGAGGTCATTAAAAAGGCAAGAGAGAAGAAAAGGCATAAATGGATGTCAGAAGAGACTCTCTAACTTGATCTTGAACAACAAGTGGCTAAAGAAAAAAAACGATGGAGAAAAAAGATTTGAACAGAAAATTTCAACAGGCAGATAGAGAAAACCAAGGAAAGTATTATGATGTGAAAAGACCCAGAGATAGAAAACCAAAAGGGAAGAATATGTTTAACATTTTTTTTGAGCTGAAAGAAACTAAAAAAATAATTCAAGCCTTGAGTTGCAATGCCAAAGGATTCTATGGTGAAAATATTAAACAACAGACACAACATCAAATGAAACTGTAAGGAATACACAGAGTCACTGTACCAAAAAGAAATGGTTGAAGTTCAACCATTTCAGGAGGTAACATACAATCAGGTACTGATGCTACTGATAGAATCCAGGCTGCCCTGAATGCATTGGTGAGAAACAAGGCTCTAGGAGTTGATGGAACACCAAAGGATGTGTTTCACAGAACAGATGCCACACTGGAAATATTCACTTACCTATATCAAGAAATTTGGAGGATAACCACCTGGCCAACCAACTGGAAGAGATCCATATTTATGCCTATTCCTAAGAAAAGTAACTTAATCAAATGTGGAAATCACTGAACAGTGTCATTAATAGCACATGCAAACAAAATTTTGCTAGAGATCATTCAAAAGTAGCTACAGTAGAATATTGGTAGGAAGTGCTAGAAGTTCAAGCAGGACTTAGAAGAGGACATAGAGCAACAGATGTCACTGCTAATGTCCTGTGGATTCCAGCTGAACGCTGAAAGCAGAGAATACCAGACTACCAATGTTTCACTGACTATGCTAAGACCTTGAAGTTTGTGCATCATAACACATTTTGGAGAAAGGGAATTTCAAAGCACTTAATTGTGCTCCTAAGGACTCTGTGCATGGATCAACAGGCAGTCCTTTGAACAGAAGAAGAGGATACTAATTTTAAAACACTAACAAAAATAAACTCCCCTGCTGTTGAATCAGTTCCAACTCATAGCAACTCTGCTGAAATCGTGTTCTTCACTCTACTTATTCAATCTGTATGCTAATAAAATAATCCAAGCAAAAGGGCTATATGTAGGACTTGGCATCAGGATTGGACCAGGACTCATTAACAATATAAATTATGCAAATAACACCAAGAAGACACAAAGCAGTTACTGATGAAGATCAAAGATTATATCATTCCGCATGGATTACACCACAACATTTTAGGAAAAAATTCTGACAACTGGAGCAACGAGCAACATCCTGATAAACAGAAAAGCTGGAGGTTGTCAAGGATTTCACTGTACTTGGATCCACAAGCCACAACCATGAAAATAGCAATCGAGAAATCAAAACATGCATTGCATTGGGCAAATCTGGTGCAAAAGATCTCTTTAAACTGTTAAAAAGCAAAGATGTCAACTTGAAGACATAAAGGTTTCTATTACTTTGTGCAAGTCCTGCCAGTTAAGTTTGTGAATTCGTCCTAGAAACAGTGCTACATACCTCATTGCTGTATATCACTACAGTCACTTTCAATGTACTACCCTTCAAAGTGCTTTTTCTAGGATGAGTTTGTGAACTTAAATGTCAGATCTCATATGATGACAGCTCTGATGGCCATTCCAAACAAAAAATGCCACAATTGCTTTTATAGGTGGACTAGGTGCTGGCATCAGTGCACAGCTTCCCAAGGGGAGTAGTTCAAAGGTAACCACAGTGATATACAGAAATGAGATATGTCACACCTTTTCTCGGATGAGTTTGTGAGCTTAATTGGCAGCCTCTGCATGGGAAAGATGGACAGTGAATAAGGAGGACTGAAGAAGAAACAATGCCTTTGAGTTATGGTGTTGACAAAGAATACTGAGTATGCTATGAACTGTCAAAAGAACGAACAGATCTGTCTTGGATGAAGTACAACGAGAATGTTCCTTAGAAGCAAGGATGGCAAAACTATTTCTTATATACTTTGAATGTGTTGTCGGGAGTGATCAGTCCCTGGAGAAGGACACCATGCTTGGTAAAGTTGAGAGCCAGTGAACAAAGAGGAAGATCCTCAACAAGATGGTCTGACAAAGTGGCCGTAACAATAGGCTCAAGCATACCAAAGATTGTGAGCACGACACAGGGCCGCGCCGTGTTTCTTTCTCATCTGTATAGGGTCTCTATAAATTGGAACTGAGCGGATGGTTCCTAACAACAACCGTCGTGCTTGTCCTCATATGCACACAAACCAGCTGTATGAGCGTGTGTTAATTCCCGTCTGATTACAGTCAGTCTTTACCACTCACCCTCACACATCTTTGTCTTTCTACAGTTTTCCTGCACAGTCTTAACTTTGGTCTCAGGAAGAAGAATCACAATAGAGCTTGGCTTTTTCTTTTTATCGTGTGCCATAGTCCTTGAATTTTACCCATGTCTCTTGACAAGGGGATGTTAAACCACATATTTATAAGTTCCTTCTCGTGTATGTAATGATACCTACATGGTAGGCTTCTTACATTCTTATATTTTTTTCACTTTAGCAAAATAATTACCAATTTAAAAAGGCTTCATTAAGAAAACAGTGGAATTTTTAAAATGGTCCATCGAACATAATTTGATTTGACTCATTCAAATGCCTGAAGCGTACAAAATCAGAAATTTTTTTGGTCAAAACGCATCTAATCCCTGGGTGGTGTGTTAGTTTCCTCAGGTTGCAGTAACAAATCACCACAAACCAAGTAGCTTCAAACAGAAGTAATTTTCTCACAGCTACGCTGGGCAGGGGCTCAAATTAAAGTGTTGAGAGAGCTTGACACTCTCAGGAGGCTCTAGGAAAGAAATCCATCCTTGCTTCTTGTAGCTGCCGGTGACAGTCACTGATTCACAGCTTGTCTCAGCATTACCGATCCATTTCTGCCTCCATTTTCACACGGCCTTCTTCTCTGAGTCTGTGTGTACCCTTTTCTGCACTGTATTTCGGTTCTACTCTCATCCAATACTTCATCTCAGTTCTTATCTTAATTAGTTTAATAACACCCTATTTCTAGATAAGGTCACATTCTGAAATGCAAAGTAGACATGACTTTTTGAGGAACACTGTAGAATCCACATGTACAAGTTAAAGGCTGTATCTGCTAACCAAAAGGTCGACAGTTCAAATCCTCCAGGCACTCCTTGGAAACTAGATAGATCAGTCCTACTCCATCCTATAGGGTTGCTATGCTGGCAGTGAGTTGGGTTTGTATTGATTCAACCCACTACTATGTACTAAACTACCACACAGCTAAAGAGCTTCTTACAACCTGAATCCTAGTGCAAGCGTGAAGAGTATTGGCAGAGAGTAACAGTAACACTGTTTCTCTCTCTGAGATTAAATAACTCCATAGTAGGGTTTCATTACTGCTCCTACCTGGTAAATAGCATGAAACTACTTTAAAAAATTTACTGCCTCATCATTTGAAAACAAGATTTATATGATCAAATTAATGCCAGCCAAGTGCTGTCGAGTCGGATTCGACTCATGGTGACCAAATTAATAGTGGGTAAATTTAGAACCAATAAAAGAAAACACTTTAGATAAAATGTTTTCAGCTCTTAGATTCTATTGCCACAGGAGTCCCATAAATGAACTATTTTTATAGCGGCTGACTTTCAACTAGTAATAAATAACAACCATTGACACCTAAAACGTATCCACAAGAAGATGCCTGGATTTCCACAAAGGCCTTAATAGCGAAATGATCAGCCTGTAATGAGCTTTATTTTTTCTCACTATAGGCCCGCAGAAAACTCCCACTGCAACTCTTCTAAAAAAGTCAAGGACTAACGGACCACAATCGCTATGGCTTCTGCTAGGTTGAGTCCAGTACAACTAGATGGTACTCGGCTACCACCACTGATTACTGTGACAGGGATTACAACAGAGGGTCCCAGACAAAGCTGGGGAAAAAAAAGTTGAACAAAATTCTAACTCACAAAAGAAGACCAAACTTACTGGCCTGACAGAGACCTGAAGAAACCTTAAGAGTATGGCCCCTGGACATCCTTTCAGGTCAGTAACAAAGTCCCTATTGAAGTCTCACTTCAGCCAAATATTAGATTAGACAGGATCATAAGACAAAACTGGATTTCAGGGCACACCAGCCCAGGAAAAAGGAGGGGACAGGAAAACTGGTAATAGGGAACCCAAAGTTGAGAAAAGAGAGTGTTGATATGTCATTGGGCTCTTAACCAACATCATAAAACATTATGTGTGCTGTTCAAAGACAAACTAGTTTGTTCTGTAAACCTTAATCTAAAGTACAGTAAAAAGTAAATAAATAGATAAAATAATAACTATAAATAAATAAAACACCGGTAGATGTCTTTCTGGTGTTCTCTACTTTCAGCCAAGATCTATCTGATGTCAACAGTGACATCCCTGGTTCCTTGTCCTCTTCTGAATCCAGCTTGAACTTCTGGCACTTCCCTGTCTACGTACTGCTGCAGTTAATTTTCAATGATCCCTCATAAAATTTTTATTTGTGTGTTATATTGATAACTTTTAAAATAATAATAATAATTTCTGCTTTCAGTTTAATCATCTTTCTTCAGAATAGGCATAAATGTGGATTTCCTTCAGTCAGTTGGCTCAGTAGATGTCTTGCAAATTTCTTGACATAGACAAGTGACCACTCGCAGCACTGCCTCTATCTGTTGAAATATCTCAGTTGGTTTTGGTCAATTTCCAGAACCTTGCTTCACATCAATGCCTTCAGTGCAGGTTGGCGTTCTCCCTTCAGTGCCACTGATTCCTGATCAGATGTTACATGCTGTCTTAGGCTGGGTTTTCTAGGGAAGCAAAACCAGTAACACGTGTAGGTACAAGGAAAGATTTATAATATATATATATAGACAGATAGATAGATACAAATATAGGAAACAGCTCACGTAATCACAGAAGCTGAATGTCCCAAGCTCTGGCACAAGCCTCACATGTCCACGGAAGCTGAGGAACCCAAGGTCAGCAAGTCAGAGACCAGAGTTGCAGATCACCGGTTGTGTAGGTCAGTGGATTCCAAGCTGGTGGCCAGACGAAGCCGACAGAGGCTGGAGGTCAGTGGATCCCAAGCTGGTGGCGAGACGAAGTGACAGAGGCTGGCGAACCCAGGATTGGCAGGTCAGGGAGCAGGACTCTCACGTGCCGACTGTAAGGACTGATGAGCCCAACAGCTGCTAGCTCAAGTCCCGGAACTAGACACTGGAACAAGAGAGCAGGAACTCCTGGCCACGTGAGCGATCAGCAGCCCTAGTCCAGGGTCATGAGATGAGAGCCGAGGGGCAGGGAGCCACCACAAACCCCGCCCTGCCACTTAATACAGCAGCCAAATAGGTAGTAGCCAAGTTGACATAATCCTGACCACCACACATGCTGAAGTGAAGTCTATATTATGGGGTACCAATATAGCCATATTTACCTTCCATGACTGTCTTTTTACATGGCATATTTCACACTTACTGTTAACTGCATTTAAATGTATCTGTTGTAAGCAGCATATGATTAGATCTGGCTCTCTGACAGAAACCGTGGTGGAATAGTGGTTAAGTGCTACAGCTGCTAACCAAAAGGTTGGCAGTTCAAATCCGCCAGATGGTCCTTGGAAACTCTAAGGGGCAGCTCTCCTCTGTCCTCCAGGGTAGCTGTGAGTCAGATGAACTTGATGGCAGTGGGTCTGGATGGGTTGGGTTTTGCTCTCTGATGGCGCACCCTCTGGTAATCTCTTTGTTTGGTTTGGTCAATTTATAAATTGTGTACTTTTTCATGTTTTTGTATTTATGTCTATGGTTTTATTTGTTTTCAATGGTTTTCTGGTCTCTAATGTTTTTTATAGGAAGTCATTAGTAATTAATAACACTATTTCTTTTGTTTAATGTGTTCTTTTTCTTTGGCTGTTTTCAAGATTTACTATTTACCCTGATTTTTTGTTCACTTGTCTTTATGTTCTTAGGGTTTTCTGAGCCTAATGAGTCTGAAAATCCGTGAGTCTGTAAATGTATGTTGTTCAACACACTTGGTAGCTTTTTACTTATAAATTCATTACGTACTTTGTCAACTCTGTGATGACTCTCCTCTCCTCATACTTTAAATACAAATAGGGTAGAACTTTTAGTACTGCCTGACAGTTTCCAGAGATTCTGCCATTCTTCCCATTTTAAATCTTCCCTCCCTGTTCTTTGGTTCGAATAATTTCTATTAGTCTGTCTTCAAGTTTCTTGACTTCTTCATTTTATTTTTAACTGTCATCTCAGATTGGCTGTTAATTTCATCCTTTTTTACCCCAGGTATTTTGCTTCTTCTTGATTTTTTAGACCTTTTTTTCTTTTTTCCTCCTGAGATTCTATATCACTAATCATGAGGATGTTTTTATTTATGTCCTTCAGGATCACTGTAGTAGTCACTTCAAAATGCTTTCTTTTCACACAATATTTAGTTTATTTCAAAGTTTCTCTTAGTGGATTGCCATTTCTCTTCAGTATGGGTGATATATGTATTTAGTTCACGTGTCTAATAGATTTATATTGCCTTGTGGACACTTGAATGATACTTACCAGAGACCCTGGATTTTGTTGTGCTCCTCTGAAGCATCTTGACTTCTATTTATTTGTTGTTTTCATGGGCAGATAGCCTTTAACTTTACTTTAGGCTAACTTAAAATATTGGTGGCAGGTATCATTCATCAGCTGTTCTAGGTTTGGCTGTGCTACTTGGGGTCCACCCTGTACTTGTGTATCTCTTACATCAGACCACTATTTGGATAAAGTTTACAGCTAAGACAGTAGGTAGCAGCCCTTCTGTGGCTCTTTATAAAGAATTATCTCGCCTCCCTTGTCAGCTGAGGAGATCATCCCGATTTATGCTCGCTGACCATTAAATCAGTGTGAAAGCAAATTTTCTGTTGAATTTTAACCATCCTGTGTAGCACTGGCTAGCGCCTTTTCTCGAATGAAAATCCATTAAAAAATGGGAAATTTGTGCAATTTTATTGACTTTTTCAGCTACAGGTTCCCCTTTCATGGAGAGCAAGCTCCACTGGAACTACGCCTCCACACAGAGAATCTGGAAACCAACATTATTTCTGCATATCTCATCTCTGCTGGTTTACATTTTTTCTTCTCTTCCTATCCGTGTGTGTTATTTACTCCTACTTTAGCTGATTACATTACCCACTTACCTCAATTACTAGTTTCTAAATTCCCCCTCATTTTAGTTACCATTTCCGTTAGGCTGCTCCCTGGGAGTTTTCATGTTGCGTTCTTCTTTTAGTTTAAATCCTTCAAATACTTTTGACAGCAGTTTAGAAGATTTGGCTACTAATCCAACATCTTGGTTATCTCAGTTTTTGTTTTTCTACTGATTATGTTATTTTCTAATTATAAGTAGCATTCTACTACTTATGAGTATACATAGTGATTTTTCACTATATTTTGTATATTGTGACATTATTTTCTTAAGTCTTATAATTTTTGGTTTACTTTAATCAATTTTCTATGGGAGAAATTTATGAGGATAACTATTTTTTCAAGCTTTGGTTATAAGTTTACTTATAAATGAACTTAACATTAACTTCAGGGTAAGAGTAAGCTTACTTTCACTTTTATTATGTGATCTTTCCACATTCCCAAATGTATTCAGACAACTTTAAACTGTGGCTGGTCAGACACTTTCTCAGCACCAGATGATCTCCAGAATCTCCATGTACCTCACAGTTGCCTTAGAGCTGTTCTCAGTCAGAATCAGACTTTGTATGGTTTCATCTTGAACACCTATGGCTTAATATTTGCACAGAAACTTACTTCTTCCATCTGAAATATTTTCCACCTATGGCATCCCCTTATCCAGTAACTTGCCTCATCATTTACAGCTGCCTCAGCATCCTTGGGACTTAAACTCTGCCTCGTGTCAGTGACACTGTAATGATATGGTTGTACTTTAACTCTCTGTACTGATACATGGATAAATTAGTGTGCTTTCCTGTTCTTAGGGATAACGGTCCTAAGTTTACATGGCCTTCAACATAGATCAGCTAAAATGAAAGGAACAATGATGAAGCAAGGGAGTTAAACAGAAGATTTCAAAGGGTACCAAAGAAGCAAAAATACAGCACTGTGGTGACATGTACAAAGAAAGGGAAGAATGTGCTTGACATTTCTCAAGCTGAAAGAACTGAAAATAAATAAATATTGAGTTACAATAATGATGGATTTCATGGTCGAATTACTGAATGAAGCAGGCGGCATCAAAAGAAGATAGAAGACATATCATCATTGTCCCCAAAAGAACTGTCTGGCATTCAAACATTTCAGGAGATAGCATATGATCAAGAAGTGACGTTAAGGAAGGAAGAAGTCCAAGCTGTACTGAAGACACTGGAGAAAAACAAGGCTCCAGGAGCACGTGGAACACAAATAGAGATGTTTCAACAGATGAAAGCAGAGTTGAAAGTGCTCACTCGTCTATGTCACTAAATTTGGAAGACAGCTATCTGGGCAACTGACATAAACGGATCTATATTTATGCATATTCCAAAGAAAGGTGATCAAACTGAAGGCAGAATTCTGAAACAATATTATTAATATCACAACCAAGTAAATTTTTTTTCTAAAGACCATTCAAAAGCAGCTGCAGCAGTACATTGAGATGGAACTGTTAGAAACTCAGGCTAACCTCAGAAGTGGACTCAGAACCAGGGCTATCATTGCTGATGACAGCTGGATCCTGGCTCAAAGCAGAGAATATCAGAAAGATACTCATCTGTGTTTTATTGAGTATGCAAAGGCATTTGACGATATGGGTCATAATAAACTATGGATAATATTGTGGAGATGGAAATTCAGGGACAATTTATTGTGATCATGAGGAAACTACACATACATCAAGAGGCAGTTGCTTGAACAAAATGAGGGGATACTCCATGGTTTAAAATCAGGAAAAGTATGCATCAAAATTGTATCCTTTCACTACACTTATTTAATCTGTATGCTGAGAAAACAACCCAGGAAGTAAAACTGTGTGAAGGACAGGGCATCAGGATTGGAGGAAGACTTACTAACAAGCTGCATGATGCAGATAACACAACCTTGCTTGCTGAAAATGAAGAGAACTTGAATCATTACTGATGAAGATCAAAGATTATAGTCTTTGGTTTGGATTATACCTCAGCAAAGAGAAAACAAAAATCCTCACAACTGGACCAATAAGTAGCATGATGATAAAAGGAGAAAAGTTTGAAGTTATCAAGGATTCCATTCTACTTGGATCCACAACCAACAGCCTTGGAAACAGTAGTCAGGAAATCAAACCGTGCATTGCACTGGGCAAATCTTTTCAAAAGTCCTCTTCAAAGCGTTAATCAGCAAAGATGTGTTGCTTAGGGACTAAAGTGCACTTGACCTACATCATGGTGTTTCCAGTCACCACACACACATGTGAAAGCTGGAGAATGAAAAGGAAGATGGAAGAAACATTGATGCCTTTGAGTTATGGTGCTGGCAAAGAATATCAAATATACCACTAGCTTCAAAAAGAACGAACAAATCTGTATTGGAATAAGTACAGCCACAATTATTCACTGAAGCAGAGATGGTGAGACTTTTGTCTCCCATACCTAGGACATATTGTCAGGAGGGACCAGTCTCTGCAGAAGGACATGGCACTTGGTGAGACAGAGGGTGAGCAAGAAGAGGAGGACCTTGGATGAGATGGATCAACACAGCGACTCTAACCATGAGTTCAAGAAGAGCAGCTGCCATGAGAATGAGATAGGGCATGCACAGGACTGCTGACACAGAGGCATTGGTGACACGTAGCAGAAACAACATTTTGAGACAGTTGTTAATATGCATTTTGATCATTTTTATAGTAATTAGAAATAATCACCTCTTGCCTTAGCTTTGTGCAAATAATACTCGTATGTTTGTTTAACAACTGTAACTCCCCACATGATGTCAATTGTTTTACAGTATGTGTAACAAGAAATTGGCATAGTGACATGAAAATTCCTCTCAGGGCAAAACATGGTTGGCAAACAGAAGAAGCACGTTCTTTATGTAAAAATACAATACCAGTTACTTTGCTATGACCAGAACAAAAATATAAATATGAATTCACTGACCTTCTGGTTTATTACGAATTCTTTCTTTTTATTAAAAACATGATAACATTAAAAAAGTTTTAAAGGCTAGAAATAAACAAAAAGCTTGAATAGTATTTAAAAATTTTGTTGACTATTTTGCCTTAAGTTTCTATAATCACAGTTAAAATCTTTTGATCACAAAACTCATGGAAATGAAAATAAATTAAGCTTAATTGTTCTAAGTGCTACATACCTCATCACTGAATATCACTATGGTCACCTTCGAAGTACTCCCTTTGGGAAACTATGCACCGATGCCAGCACCTAGTCCACCTTTCAAAGCAATTTCAGAACTCTTTCTGGAATGAACGTTGCTCACCTCACAGTGGCAAGGCAGCAAGTTTGAGAACTGAACTGTTTAGTTGTCTGTGAGGGAGTTTTTAGCTGATAAGCAAATAGTTGTATTGGAACACCCTCTCTACTCACCTGATCTGGCTCTCGAAGAATTTTTTCTTGACCTTAAGATTAAAGAAATATTGAAAGCAGAACATTTTGATGACACTGAGGACATCAAGTGTAATATGACATCGGCTCTGATGGCTGTTGTAGACAGAGTTTCAAAATTTCTTTGAAAGGTGAACTAGGCACTGGCATCAGTGCAGAGCTTCCCAAGGGGAGGACTTCAAAGGTGACCATAGTGATATCCAGCAATGAGGTATGCAGCACTTTTTCTAGGATGGTTTCATGAGCTTAAGTATTGTACATTACTAGTAAAAAGTCTTTTTGACATAATCTGTAAGCACCAATTAAAAGTGAGAAAAACAATAATTTAGAAAAAATCAGCAAGTTATTAAAAAAAATGTAGAAGTAACTCCTTGAATCAAAGAAGAAATTAAAATTAAAATCAGATATGTTCATATAGAAATAGAAAGAGAAACATTGAATGTCAAAAAATGTGGCACACAGCTAAGCATCGTGAGAATCGATGCCTGCCTTTGAACTGAGATGTTGGTGAAGAATATCAGAATGTAGCGTGGGCTGCCAAAAGGACAAACAGATCTGTTTTGGAAGAAGTACAACCAGACTGCTCCTTAGAAGCAAGGACGGAAAGACTACATCTTACCCACTTTGTATATGTTGTCAGGAGGTATCAATCCCTGGAGAAGCACATCATGATTGGTACAGCAAAGGGTCAGAAGATGGAGGGAGACCCTCAACAAGATGGATTGACACAGTCTCAGCAACAATGGGTTCAAACACCATGGTTGTGGGTGTGGCACAGGACTCAAAATTATTTTGTTCCGTTATACACGGGGTTGGTATGAATGGAACTGAGTCAATGGCACCTAAGAATAATAGTCTTTGTTTTTTGAGAGGAAATCTTCTCAATATTACCAAATATCACAGTCCAAAAAATGTGTAATTTCTTGACCTAGCAAGTTCAACTTTAGAAACTCATTATCTTGAGACATTTGTTATAGCAAAAGTGATTTATATTAGCAATGTGCATAGCAGCAAAACAAACATGTAAAGAATGAAGAAGCCGGGGGGGGGGGCGGAGTCAAGATGGCGGATTAAGCCCACGTCTCCTTCTATCCCTCTGGAAACCAAGACCTGAACTGACAATCAAACAAAGCCTTCTGATCACCTAATCCGCCTCAGGACACGGCACAGAGCTGTTAATTGGGACTTTAAACCATTCAGCGAAAAATCTCCTGTCTTTCGCTGACTCCCGCTCCTGGCTAGCCCGGGCTCTCACAGACGGAAGGTAAACGCACCATTTTGACTTTTTTTTCCTCTGTCTCGGCTGGTGGGCGGAGCTGGGCCTTGCCCGGCGGCTGGACTCAGACATGCTGCTGGGGGGATAGGCAGGCAAAATTCCCATGTTCTGAGAGCCAGGCTCGGGACTCTGTTAATCTAGACACTTTGAACTTTTCGTTTTGTAGCTGCCTCAGTGGGGTTTGTGCAGAGCTCCGCGGTCAGGGTGCAGGACGCCATGTTGGTACCGAAATTTTAGTGGGACCTCGTTCTTAGCCTGGGAGCCAGTGCCTGCAAACGGGACAGCGCTTCTCCGTCAGAAAAGTAGTGATTTTGCATAGTGCTGCCTACGTTGGGGGCCCTGCAACAGAAGCAGAGGAATCGCTGCCTCTGGGCATCTTTAGCCCCCCTGTCTGCTGCCTGTGTGGAAGACACCATCTTGGGTACAGTGGCCGCAGCTGGACCTAATTCTTAGCGTGGGAGCCAGAGCCTGCCCACAAGAGAGCACTTTTCTATCACAAAACCAGTACTTGAGGCAGTGTTGGATAAGGCTAGGCCCTGTCAGCAGTGGCCACCAGGGCACTAGCAGTGCTGTATTCTGAACTAGTTTGTTATCATCTGGGGTTGGATACAGTGGTGCTTACTTTGTCAGATGGGAAGAGGGACCTCTACACCTGAAAACCTAACTGACTTGTGAACTGGTCAGATACCTTTTGCTTTACATTTGAAGACAGCCTAGAGAAACATTTGCAATCCATCCTCACAGTACCTCTTCCAGCCTCTATATACTCACATGGGACCCAAAAAGCAAAAGACAAATGTTGCATAAAAGCAATCACTCATGGCTTCAGAAGGCTCCCAAACAAAGCAACCAAGGAGTTTTCCAGATGAAGAAACTTTTATGAAAGCATCAGGAAGTGAATACAAATTGATTACATACAGCGACCTTCTAGACCTTATACAAATTGCAGCAGAACAAAATGAAAAATTAAGCAAGTTGTTCGATTTGATGGAACACCAGTACTCTGAAATCCAACAGATCAAGAAGAAAATCAAAGACATAGAAACTTCCATGCAAATCCAAGAAAACAGAATGGAACAAATGGAAAAAAGAATTTCTGACTTGGAAGACAGAGCTACTAATGCCAGTGTCTATGAGCAGAAATCAGAAAAAAGAAACAAGAAAAATGAAGAAACATTAAGAAGCATGTGGGACTCTATTAAGAGGAACAACCTTCGATTAATTGGAGTCCCTGAACAGGGTGAGACATCTGAGAACACAGAGAGTATTGTTGCTGAGCTGCTGAAAGAAAACTTCCCAGAAATCATGAAGGAAGACAAAATAGACATCTCAGATGCATATTTTACGCCACCCAGTATAGATCTCAAAAGAAAGACTCCAAGACATATTATAATCAAGCTTAACAAAATGAAACATAAGCAGCAACTCTTAAAGGCAGCAAGACTCAAGGCAAAGCTAACATTCAGAGGGAAACCCTCTAGGCTCTCGTCAGATTTCTCAGCAGAAACCATGCTGGCACAGAGACAGTGGCACGACACATTCAAAGTCTTGAAGGAGAAGAACTTCCAACCAAGAATTATATATCCTGCAAAACTGTCTTTCAAACATGAAAAGGAAATTAAGACATTTCCAGATAAATAGAAACTCAGAGACTTTGTAAAAACCAAACCCAAACTACAAGAAATACTGAAAGAAGTTCTTGACTTTGGCTTAGAAGAACGAAACCACTAACCTTATATTTTAGAATGACACACTACTCAATACTCATTTAGGGAAGGCTCCAAAGTAAATCACAGCTTTGATTTGGAAAGAAGCAATCCAGTGATCATCATGAAAACTATGGTGTCATCATAATAAAAGAGGGATGTCCTACAGTCGTTATAGTCCTTCCAGATAGAGAGGAAGATGACCAGACTGGTAGTAATTAAAATTGGGTTTATAAATAGTTTATTAAGGGGGTTCATAGGGGCAGCTGTAAAGCACAACAAAGATGTGTCATACCATTTCAAGAAATCTAACACACGAGTCTCAACAACTATGAAACCAGCTCTGAAACAGGTGAAAAATCAACTCACAAAAAAGAGTGTCTCAGAACAGACTAATAAGAACAATAGAGAAAACATCAACATAAAAATGAACGTATCACAATGGCAGCAGTGAACACAATCAATAATCACATTGAATGTGAATGGACTGAATGCTCCAGCAAAGAGACACCGAGTGTCATCTTGGATCAAAAGACACGACCCATCCATATGTTGTCTACAAGAAACTCACTTGAGACCTAAAGACAGGAACAAACTGAAAATTAAAGGATGGAAGAATATATATCAAGCTAACAATGAACAAAGAAGAGCAGGTGTGGCAATTCTAATCTCAGACAAAATCAATTTTAATGTCAAATCCACCATCGTGGACAAAGATGGACACTATTTATTGCTGAAAGGTTCAGTACACAAGCAAGACTTAACTATATTAAACATTTATGCACCTAATGTCAGAGCACCTAAATATGTCAAAGAAACACTGACTACGCTCAAAAGAGAGTTAGATGACTCCACAATAATAGTGGGAGACTTTAACACTCCACTCTCATTACTAGACAGATCATCTAGAAAAAAGCTCAGTAAAGATACAGAAGACCTCATTGACACAATTAACCAACTAAACCTCATTGATATATACAGAACTTTCCACCCAGCAACAGACAACTACACCTTCTTCTCCAGTGCACATGGAACATTCTCCAGAATTGACCACGTGATAGGCCATAATGCAATGCTCAACAAAATCCATACCATTGAATTATTGCAAAGCATCTTCTCAGATCATAAAGCCATAAAAGTTGAAATCAATAGCAGAAAAAACAGAGATAGAAAGTGGAACTCTTGGAAACTGAACAACATCTTGCTGAAAAAAAGATGGGTTATAGAGGAAATCAGGGATCAATTAAAGAAATTCATGGATTCCAATGAGAACGAAAACACTTCCTACCAGAATCTATGGGATACAGCCAAAGCAGTGCTCAGAGGTCTGTTTATCTCCATAAATGCACACATCTGGAAGGAAGAAAGAAACCAAATCAAGGAACTAACTCTACAGCTTGAACAAGTAGAAAGAGAACAACAGAAGAACCCCTCGGGCTCCGGAAGAAAGGAGATCATAAAGATTAGAGCAGAGCTAAATGGATTAGAGAATAAAAAAACAATTGAAAAAACTGAAAAGACCAAAAGCTGGTTTTTTGAAAAGATCAACAAAATCGACAAACCACTGGCTAAACTTACTAAAGAAAAGCAGGAAAGGAAACAAATAACCCAAATTAGAAATGAGAAGAGAGTTGTCACCACAGATGCAACAGAAATCAAAAACATCATAACAGAATACTATGAAAGACTGTACTCTAACAAATTTGAAAACCTAGGGGAAATGGACAAATTCCTTGACTCATATCACCTACCCAAATTATCACAAAGTGAAGCAGAACAACTTAATAAACCCATCACAAAGGAAGAGATTGAAAAGGTCATCAAAACACTGCCAACTCAAAAAAGTCCGAGCCCAGATGGCTTCACGGCAGAATTCTACCAAGCATTTAGAGAAGAGTTATCCCCAATACTATTGAAACTATTTCACAGTATAGAAAGGGATGAAGTACTCCCAAACTCATTCTATGAAGCCAGCATAACCCTGACACCTAAGCCAGGGAAAGATCCAACAAAGACAGAGAACTACAGACCGATATCACTCATGAACTTAGATGCAAAAATCTTCAACAAAATTCTTGCCAACAGAATACAACAACATATCAAGAAAATAATCCATCATGACCAAGTGGGATTCATACCAGGGATGCAAGGCTGGTTCAACATCAGGAAAACAATTAATGTGATTAACCACATAAATAACACAAAAGACAAAGATCACCTGATTTTGTCCATTGATGCCGAAAAGGCATTTGATAAAGTTCAACACCCATTCATGCTAAAAACTCTTAACAAAATGGGCATAGACGGCAAATTCCTGAACACAATAAGGGCCATTTATACAAAGCCAATTGCCCACATCATCCTGAATGGAGAGAGACTGAAAGACTTTCCCCTGCGATCAGGAACTAGACAAGGATGCCCACTGTCACCTCTCCTATTCAACACTGTGCTAGAAGTTCTAGCCACAGCAATTAGACAAGACGAACAAATAAAGGGCATCTGCATTGGCAAAGAGGAAGTTAAAATCTCCCTGTTCGCAGATGATATGATTGTTTATGCAGAGAACCCCAAGGAATCTATAAGTAAGTTACTCAAACTGATAGAAGAGTTCAGCAAAGTCTCAGGATACAAGATAAACATAAGTAAATCAGTAGGATTCCTTTATACAAACAACGAGACTGTTAAGGAGGAAACTATCAAATCTATACCATTTGTGATAGCCCCTAAGAAGATAAAGTACCTAGGAATTAATCTAACCAGAGAAATAACAGACCTTTACAAAGAGAACTACAAGCCCTTACTACAAGAAACTAAGAGAGACTTAGATAAGTGGAAAAACCTACCCTGCTCATGGATAGGAAGACAACATTGTGAAAATGTCTATTTTACCCAAAGCAATTTATTTATATAATGCAATCCCAATACAAGTTCCAGCATCATTTTTTAATGAGATGGAGAAACAAATCACCAATTTTGTTTGGAAAGGGAAGAAGCCCTGGATAAGTAAGGTACTGCTAAAGAAGAAGAACACACTGGGAGGCCTTTCATTACCCGACCTTAGAACATACTACACTGCCACAGTGGTCAAAACAGCCTGGTACTGGTACAAGAACAGACAGATTGATCAATGGAACAGAATTGAGACCCCAGAGATGACACCATCTGCCTATGAACAGTTGATATTCGATAAAGGCCGTAAGACATTAAACTGGGGTAAAAACAATATCTTCAACAAATGGTGCTGGCAAAATTGGTTATCCATCTGCAATAAACTGAATCAAGATCCATATCTTACACCTTATACAAAAACCAACTCCAACTGTATAAAAGACCTAAATATCAAACCTAAAACGATAAAGCTCATCAAAGAAATGGTAGGAACAACAATGGAAGTTTTAATACACAATGAGGACAGACTCCAAAATCTGTCAAAGAAACCTCAATCAACAGAAGAGAAAGTAGATAAATGGGAACTATTAAGAATCAAACACTTTTGCTCATCCAAAGACTTTATTAATAGAATTAAAAGAACACCCACAGAGTGGGAAAAAATATTTGGCAACTCTATGTCAGATCAACGCCTGATCTCCATAATCTATAAGATACTACAAAATATCAATAAGAAGAAGATAAACCATCCAATTAAGTGATGGGCAAAGGAGATGGACAGACACTTCACTAAAGAGGAGATCCAGGCAGCCAAAAAACACATGCGGACATGTTCATGATCTTTAGTTATTAAAGAAATTCAAATCAAGACAACAATGAGATACCATCTCACCCCAACAAGATTGGCCATGATCCAGAAAACACAAAACAACAAATGCTGGAGAGACTCTGGAGAAAGTGGAACCCTCCTACACTGTTGGTGGGGTTGCAAAATGGTCCAGCCTCTTTGGAAGGCAATCTGGCGCTTCCTTAAAAAAATGGATATTGATATACCATTTGACCCAGTAATTCCACTACTTGGAATATATCCTACAGATTCAAGGCCTTTCACACCAACGGACACATGCACCAGAATGTTTATTGCAGCACAGTCCACAGTAGCAAAAAGATGGAATCAACCTAGATGCCCAACAATAGAAGAATGGATAGGTAAACTATGGTACATATACTCAATGGAGCACTACGCAATGATAAAGAATAACGATGATTCCAGGAAACATCTCCTAACCTGGTTTCAACTGGAAGACATTATGTTGAGTGAAAGTAGTCAGCGACAAAAGGACAAATACGGTATGAGACCTCTACGATAAGATCTCAAAAACAGACTTGTGTATAGAAGAAAAGACTCTTTGACAGCTGCAAGGGAGAGGAGGGAGGGAGGGAGGGCAAGGAGGGGAGGGTTTAGTTTAGGTAGTTACTAGAAATCTAGTTGGGAGAAAGCGGTGACAGCACACATTAGGAACAAGAACAACATTAAGTGGACTTCAGCATAACTTGAGTACTCCTTCCATCTTAACTCAATACTGCAAGGATAGAGTAGCTGGGGCGGGAGGCGGGGGACCATGCTCTTAGGTGAATTCCAGGCCAATTGGCACAACTAGCGTTTTGCTAAGAGAGCTCTCTGCACCCCACATTGGTGAGTGGCGTCTGGGGTCTTAAAAGCTGCCAAGCTGCCATCCAAGGACACAGCAAATGGTCCCAACTCAGCAGGAACGGATGCTCACCGAGGGCCAAAATGGCATGCGGTAAAGACAACCGAGAAGACAGAGAGACCCACAAGAGTGGGTGCCTACATCGACCTGGGACTGGAAGAACCGGATGGTGCCTGGCCACCACCAGTGATAGCTATGACGGAGCTCACAGAGAGGAGCCTCACTGGCAACACAAGAATAAAAAGAGGTGCATCATGAGATCTCCACTAAAAGACCTCAATTGATGGTCAAGCAGTTTTGGGGTTCCTCTGAGAGCATGGCCCCTGGCCCTGATGCTGCCCGTTCCCATAAATTATAAGAAAGGTCCACTCTTTGGACAGGAATGTATTGGACTTGGCAATGCAGAGTAACCATATATTGGAAGCACTTTATGAGTCTATAAATCTATAGGATATCATCTTGCTGACCTCTGGCTGGAGGAAGGGGAGTGGACGGAGAGAAGGGGAAAGGAGGCTGTTGGGAGGATGAGACATGTATGGAGCAGAGAGGAATAGTGTGCCGTCACCTGACAGGGAGAACAGTGGAAACTGCATATAGGGGGGCATGTAAATTTACATGTGAATGTACATTTTCACTCAGTTATGTTAAATAAAAATTAAAAAAAAGAATGAAGAAGCAATTTTAATAATTACCAACAACAAAATAATTAAACAAAAATGGTAAGGATATTAAGAAAGAGATTATTAAATCATCCAATATCTGAGAGCCTATGATACCTTATAAGGCAACCTGTATGCCAACAGAGCTTATAATTCTAGAGTAAATCATTGGAAAAAAGAAAAACAAAAACTCAGAATGTTGGTGTCTATGGCTGCTTCTTTATGTTTTTATGGGATTTTAGTAAAATTCTGTAAAACAGAGATGAGTTTGGCATAAATACAGCCATCATAAAAGCCCTTACACAAACACCTCCATTAAGGATGCTCTAATTGCCTGTGGGTTGTATTTTAGATGACAGAAGTCCAAAATGATGGGGAAAAAACTCAGACTCAAACTAAAGCTGATGGAAGATGTAGCTCGCAAGAAATAAGATTGTGCCTCTAAGCCTTTTTGAAGCAACCTTCAGTAATTATTTTCTTTCAGGTAATGGAAGCCAGCCAAGCAGCATAGATGAAATAAAGGTCTTTCTTTTCCACTCAAATCCGTTGTTTCAGATGGCCGCAAGCTTTGTGTGATTAAGTTGAAAGAGACAATGATGGTCAACGCACACATCTAGGAAATAAAACACCAGATGTTTTAGGCTTAGAGACAGGTTCTAAATATCCCTGCCCTAGAATTGACAAGAAGCTAACAGAATGGAACCTACTAAAGGGTTGAAGAAATTATGTCACAAAAAACACCATAAACTTGCACAAGAAAACCTGTAATTTTAAAAACCCAGATGCTATCCAAAAGATCAGCACTTTGAATCCACCAGCCCCTCCTTGAAAACTCTGTGGGGCAGTTCTACTCCATTCTATAGGGTCAAAATCCACTTTGCTGCACTGGGTTAGACAATGACTCGTAAAATGTAAGTTGGAAAAAACATATGACCCTCAAGAAGATCGTATTCTCCAATGATTACTTTAGATATGGCCAACTGGCCAAAGAAAATAATGTACAAATAGCAAACTTCACCTAGGGTTAAGTTAGGAACCACAGAAGAAAACCATTGAGAACTTACAGCCCAGAGAGAGAAATTGTTCCCTTAATGGGAGCTTGAAGTACAGATATTTTGTTCCTACTTGTCTGTTGCGTGTTGGATAAGTATCTTAAAGACTTCTAGACCAAGAGGAGAAACCCTGGTGCAGTGATGGTTAAGTGCTACAACTGCTAACCAAAAGGTTGGTGGTTCAAATCCACCAGACACTCTATGGGGCAGTTCTACTCTGCCCTATAGGGCCACTATGAGTTGGAATCAACTTGATGGCAGTGGCTTTGAGACCACGTGGGGATCTCCTATTTGTCTTCTTTCATGACGTGGACCTAGGAGAAAAATACATATTGCTCAAAAATCCAAGACTTTTGAATGAACACAACTATTAGATGGAACTTTAGGATTATCTCCCCTGCAAAGCTAGCTGCCATCAGGTTGACTCTGGCTCGTCTCAACCTTGTGTACAAAAGAAAGAAATGCCACTCAGTCTTGCGTCACCCTCACAATCATCGTGTTCAAAACCATCATGGTGGCTACTGTCTCAGTCCATCTCAACAAGGGTCTCCCATGCCTTGCTTGCCCTCTAACTAACCAAATATGGTGTCCTCTTCCAGAGACCGATTCTTCTTGATAATGTGTCCAGTGAGAGGAAGCTGTACAATGTTCTGTTGTCTTACATAACATTTTTGTTGGCTACTTTTTAGACTTTGATTGCTAGGTTTTTCTTCCTATGCTGGCTTAGTCGTAGTTTGGAAGTTGCACCACCGTCTGTTACCATGAATAACCCTGTTTATACCACTGGTGACATGACTTTCGGCATCAACACAACACACAAGCCACAAGAGTGTAACAAAATAACGGATGGTGGTTATCTCCCTTAATGTCAAATTGTATGATTGTTTTCAGGTGCTGTGAAATCACTTCTGATTCATAGTGAGCCTGGGTACAACAGAAAAAAGCATTGCCTGGTCCTGAGCCAGCATCACCATAGGCGTTACCCCTGAGCCCGTTGTTCCAGCAACCACATGACTCTAACTCATTATAAGTCTCTCTTTTTCTTGGACCTTCTACTTTACCAAGAATGATATCCTTCTCCAGGGACGGATCTTTCCTAATATTATGTCAAAAGCACATGAAATGAAATCTTGCCATTCTTGTTTCTAACAAGCATTCTGGCTGTGCTTCTTCCAATGTAAATTTGTTCGTTGTTCTAGAAGTTCACGGTCTATTCAATGTTCTTCACCAACACTACAGTTTGAAGGCAGCAGGTCTTCTTCATTCTTCCTTATTAGGGCCCAGCTTTCACGTGCATATGAGGTGAATGAAACACCACGGCTTGAGTTAGGCACACTTTAGTTCTTAAAGTGATATCTTTGCTTTTTCACACATTAAGGATGCCTTTTGCAGCAGATTTGTCCCACTTAATGCATCGTTTGATCTCTTGACTGCAACTCCCAAGGACAATGATTGTAGATGTAAGTAAAATGAAATACTTGACAACTTCCATATTTTCGCCTTTAGCGTGGTATTGGTTATTGGTCCACTCGTGATAAACTTTACTTTCTTTGTGTTGAGGTATAACCTGTACAGAAAACTGTGGTCTTGGATCTTCAACAGTGGGAGTTTTAAGTCCTCTTTACCTTTAGCAAGTGAGATTACATCATTTCCTTATGGAAAGTTGTTGAGTCATTCTCTAATACTGATGCCACATTTAAGTGAAAGGGCAAGTTAACTATATTCTATTTAAGGGAATAAATATGTGTACAAATAATTAGCTGTCTGAGACACTGGCAGAGAGTTTTCCTTATTTTTTATAGAAGTAGAACATTAACTGGGAAATATCAACCTAGAATACTATATTATATTGCCCAACATGTTGGTTTTCCTGTCTTTTCTTTTAAAACAAAGTGTTACCATGTGATCAATTTCTTGAGGGACTGAATAACCAAATAGAAAGCAGCTGGAACATATATGACTATGGTAAACTGACCCACAGCCTCTGCTGTGACCATGTTGGATAGCCAGACTATAATCTCTACAACAGTCAACCCATGGTTGCCAAGCCTTGGTCAATGTGTGCCAGCTTTAGTGATTTCTCCTCATTTACAACTCAGGAGTAACCAGAGAAAGACAATACCAAGAAGCAAACCAAGCCCATAGGCTTTCCAAGGAACACCTGGTGGATTCAAATTGCAACCTTTAGCTTAGCAGCTGAGTTCTTTATCATTGAGGAATTAGGGCTTCAGGGGAAGATAAATATATTTTCAAACAAGTCATCTAAAGTACGCACTTCTAGTTATCATAACTCTAGCTTCCCATCCCAGCAACTTCCAGCAGAGCATATCTGAAGCATTCCTTCTTACTTTTTTCTTTGTAAACCTTGCCCATCGTCTGTCTGCCTTTGCGTCCCTGCCCAATACAAAGGTTGGTGGCCAAATCCTTTGTGAATTCCAAGTTTGTAGCTTCCATTTGTTCTCAGGTAGGGTTATCTTGGTTTATTTCTGCACTTTCAGCAACAGGATTTGGGAGGACATGCAAAGTATAATTTTGATTGACACCTGAAAATAAAGATCTTTTCCTTCTCTTGTTCTTTCCTTTTTCCCACTGGCTGAGACTGAGACATGATATGACATGATTGTAGCCGTATTTACATATAAAATATTGAGGGTAGAAGATGGGGCTTTCTGTACTGACTTTGTGAAGTAGAAGCATTTTATCAACACAGATTGTATAGGGGGAGAAAAAGACATTGATAGCTCTATGATTTGGGAATTTTAGTTACAATCGCTGACCTGATATAATAAAACACAGAGAATTAAACAAAAAAAGTCACATTTTATTGATGTATAATTAACATATGACCCAAATAATGTTTTTTATATGGTACTGTCCAAACAGGGAAGGCCTGATAGTTCAGTGGTTAAGAGCTTGGCTGCTAACCAGAGGGTTTGCAGTTCAAATGTATCAGCTGTTGCTCGGAAACCCTCTGACGTGGTTCTTCTCTGTTCTGTAAGGTCACTATGAGTTGAAATAGACTCTGAGGCAGAGGGATGAGTGTTATTCAAACAGAAGCGTAATTCAAACAGGTGGTGCAGTGGCTTAGGCACTTGGTTGCTAAGTGAAAGGTTGGTAGTTCAAAGCCACCAGTGACTCCACGGGAGAAAGATGTGGCAGTCTACTTGCATAAGGTTTGAAGCCTTGGGAGCCCTAAGGGACGTTTCTACCCTGTCCTGTAGGGTTGCTATGAGTTGTAGTCCACTCAACAGCAGTGGGAGGGTTTATTTAGTTAAACTTTAAAATAAATACAGTTAACAAATGCTGTGTTAGCCCGAAATATTTTCCTCATGGCTTTTTGCAGTTAAATGTCTACCGGCAAGCACTAATCTGTTTTTTGATCTTTGTCTTTACAATATATACACATATATGTGTATATATATAAAATAGAGTGTGTGGTTTTAGAACCATTTGAGATTTACAGAGTTTGTACAGAAAGCAGAGTTAGTATATACTTCCTCTCCTTCCTTACAGCTTTGCATATTGGTATTATACACTCATGATACAGTAGTTACAATTTACAAACCAATATTTATACCTGTTATTAAAATAGGTTCATAATGTACTTAAGATTATTTAGGTTGTGCAGTTTTATGTGCTCTGACAAATGAATAATGTCATGCAGCCACCATGGTGGCATCATACAGAATCACCTCACTGCTCTTGATGTCCCATCCTTTCAACTCTGCCCCCAGCCGTTGGTAAGCATCTGTTTCCAGCCCTTTTGGGGAAGGTCATATGAATAGAATCGTGAAGCTGTAGCCTTTCGTGTCTGAGTCCTTTCACGTAGCATGATACTTCCAAATCCTTTCACACAAAACAGTGTACAAATGAAGGGAAAGTCATAGGTATGAGTAAACAGTGGATCAAACTCAAAAATAGTTATAAGTCCTATTACCACAGTGGGTCTACGGATGGCAGAGGTCCTTAGGAGAGAGTGGCCAGGGCATAAAGGAGGACATTTGAGAGAATAATTATGCAAATCCTCAGCATTCAATAGATAATAGCAAATAATGATGGAAGGTGATGCATTAACACATATTATAAAGCATTATTTAAAGATAAAGGGATAATCAACAGTGTCAGAACAAAATTGCCCTGGAAAATATTAAACCAGGCAAAGATAATTTTGTTAATAAAAGAATTATTGCAAGACAAATGGGGACAAAGAGACTATTGAAATTGGGGAGAAAGATGAGAATGAAGTCTGAGTTTTGTTCCAGGGAGGCAGAAGACAGGCTAAGTTTTAAAGCCTGAGGTGGGTTAGCAGAGGGACTACTAAAGGATTTTAAGAGTTTTAGCAAAAGGGTATGTCAAGTACCTGGTGTGATCTCCTGCATTCAGCAATAAGGCCAGATGAATGGTGCTCTATCTCGATTCTTTAGCGGCCAGAAAGAGAAGGAGGTCAGGATACTGCAGTCAGGAAGAAGCTTGCATGAAAGTTAGTCACACTGAGGGGACATTATGGTTGTCTTCGTCAGATAATTTTGTAGAACACCAAAGGGTACAAGAATTTCATTAGCCATTTCTAAGATCACAGAGCTTGGATAAAACTCAATATTATCACCTGTAGCAATAATAAAGATACTTGTCAGTGTTTGTTCCTGCAGAGGAGGACTGAGATTACAGAGTCTGGATTTTAGAAATACTATTTTTTTTTTTATTATAAATGGGGGTGCATATATTTTCATTCCAATGAAAGCAATATGTATGGATAAGAAGAAAAAGTCATTTAATAAGGGATTATAGATATATCAAATTAGGGGAAACTGAGGAAATGAAGAAATAAAGATACAAAATAAAAACTCCAGAAACTCAAAGGCCACATAGGATGATGCCATCTGAGCTCAGATCAAGTTTGGGGACAAGAGAGGAAAATGGGTGTGGCTCAAAGAAATGGCCAGATTTGAGGGAATGTGTAGTAGACAAAGGGTAGCACAAATGGTTAAGTGTTGACTACCAGATGACAAGTGGGCGGTTCAGATCAGCTTAGAGGAGCTTCAGACGACAGGTGTGCTGATCTGTGTCTGGAAGGTCAAGCCATTGAAAAACTGATGGAGGGCCTTACTCTGCACACACAGTGTCCCCATGGGCTGAAATCTGCTCGGTAGCAGCTAACAGCCACAACAGAGTCAACAAACTCCTGCGTTGTGTCTCAGGATTTAGGCTCGCTGGCTTGAGCCCTGCTGGTGAAAGGCTTAAGCTCTAGGGTGCTCCCTGAAAAGGCAGTGGTTCAAATACCCCCGGGCTACATGGGAGAAAGAGCAAGTGACTCACTTTGTGAAGATGACAGCTGAGAAAACTCTCATTTTAACTCCTAACATTTATTAAAATTGGCTCCATCAGCAAAGGGTCAGAAAGACAACCAGTTAGCATAAAAAAAGAAATTTAAAAAATTAGCTGCCCACTCAGCCCAGCATGTGGGTACTTATTCCATCCGAGCAACTCACCAGAGCAAAAGAGTCATAGACAGAGTGACTAAGAGAGGCATCTCCTCACAGAATAAAGCCTCCAATTACCTAAAATTAAAATAAACAAAGCCAAAACAAAAGTGTCCTAACTTAATTTAAAAAAAAAAATCGCAACTAACAGCAACAACAAAAAGCCTGGAGGAGATGCTGCATCTTTTACTGTAACAGTTTGTGCAACTAAGCTTTATCCTTTGTGTGTTACAGTTGATGCTTTATTAAATGCTTGTGCTAACATTACAGAATTACCTTCATCATCCATTCCTACTTCAAAAAAAAGTTTTCAATATCGTGGGATTATGAGACTTTATCTAAGTCTGAACCTGAACTTGAGATTCTTATCAACACTCGGTATTTAATGAATCTTTCTAAAAAATGGAATAAGCCCTTCAAAACATCAGTTATCATAAGAGAAAATAGAAAAGAATTGAAACACTTGTGAAGGTGAAATTGAAGCAAAAAAAAGTTGGAGAATTTGTTCTTGAAGGTTTTGAACCTCAGAATAGACAAGCAAAGACTTCTAACCCACCCATAATTCCCTCTGGAATCCTTCAAACTACATTAATTTTTAATAAGCATAAATATCTATTTTACTGACAGCTCCCTGTTCTAAGGCAAGTGCTTGAGTTCCTGCGACATTTTGAATAATGTTTCATTGCTATAACATACAGAGACAAGATTAGGTGGTAAATCGATTGCTCAGTGTACTTACGGTCTGAAAGTTTAAATTCACTCCTGGTGATATATCCCACAGTACAGTGGTCCCCAAATAATTTGACTTTTGTAGAGACAGAGATTATAAAACACTGACAAAAATACTGTCTGTAGAAACCATCTCTAATGTGTTACTTAGCCACGAAACAGGACAACTTTGAGCCCAGCTCTCCTAAAACAAGGTTATTGGTTTTCAATAGCTGCTTAGACATAATTTGTTTTCCACAAATGTCATGATGAAACATTAAAAAAAACACATGCTACATAAAATTACAGTCCACCTGTCTTCAAAGATATAGAAATATTGGCTCATGCAGAAGGCTTACGAGTTAACAGACATGAGTTATGTAGACTCAACATGCCTACAAGTAGGATACTATCTGCAGTGAATATCTGCTTGCTTAGGAGGTTGCTGTGGATTTAAAAAACAAAAAAAGTTTAATAATGCTTTTAAAAACTCAATGATGTAAGATAAAAGGTAAATCAACAAAGCAATGTGATAAGATCTTTCTGTGTATCCAGAAATATTGAAGGTTAATTTTATATTACGGTGGCCTAATGCTGGCTTTTTGCTAAAAACAGTTAGATATTCAATTCAATCCTTAAAAATAGATATATAACCTGAGGACCAGAAATAAGTATGCATTCATCCTTACTGTGTAAGACAAAGGATACAATATTAAGCTAAATAAGGAGAACATACAAATTTTAGCCTCCTGGTTTAAAAAAAAAGGAGGGGAGGAGGTGGATTTGAAAATGTTTCAGAGGAAAAGGCAAAATGGTAAATACTCAAAATGAGACCCATGGAAATAAACTGAATTGCACTGGTGCCCTTTAGGAGGCAGACAAGAAAACCTCCATGTGAATTGATGAGTTTCTCCCACAAGTGGGTGGTTTATTCATCATTGATAATCACGAGCTCTCCATTTCCATGGAGAAGTTTTAAATTAATGTGGAAGACCTTTACCTCAGGTACGTTTATGAAGTTGTTAAGTGCTTAACTTTACAGCAGGAGGATCATGAGGACATCCGCCGAGAGAGAACAGAGCAGGCACCCACGCAGAACGGGCCGTCTATCACAACGCGGAGTGGAACGAGAAGGATTCTCAGATCCTTTCCTCCTCGAGATTGTATAGGCATTCTTTCCCACAGGAAACTGTAACAAAATAAATTGCATTAACGGGAACAGCAGGCTGTTTGCCGTCAGCTTAACTTCCACGGCTATAACTGTGATTCACTTCCTTTCACCCCGCAGTTTGGAAAAAAAAAAAAAATAGAAAACTACAGCACTGTCTCTCGACAACGCACTTTTTAAAAAAAAAAAAAACCATCCAGTCTGAGTAGACATAAAGTCCCCACTCCTGAATTCCCTTCTGTTGGAACTGTAGAACTCTAGCTTGGTTATGAGGCTGTCAATAGAGCCCTCCACTGTTGATTCACGGCTGTGTTACTTCATTGTGCACTGATCTTTTCAATAAATTTCAGTGTTAAGACAAAGTTATTGTTTGTAGTTAAAGTTTTCAGAGAAGGATGAAGGAGAAAAAGGAAAGGCACTTTCATAAATCATCAAAGATCCAGCAGCAATTTGATGGAGATTTCCTTCCCACTGCATGTCAATTTGACTCTCAGATGGATCTGCTCCGAGAAAAACAAGATCATTTAGGCAGAAAGTAAAAAAAGGAAATGAATAAAAAGAAAAAGGAACTAGGTTTGTGGATACTATATGGGGCAAAAATGTTTAACATTAATTATCTCTGATTATTCACAATGTCTTTATTACTCTGACTATTCCTTGTCTAAAAGTGCAGAATTTCCTTCAGTGATTTTCAGCAATTGCATGGACCGATACATGCACTGTGGCCTATACATCCACTGTATATATACAGCGTGTGTGTGGTTTCACTGTATCTCCACAGTTTTTTACATCCAATTTCAGAAAACACGAAATGCGCGCTCCTGAACTTTCTTTCATCGGACCTGTAGAACTCCAGCTTGGATACAGCTCAGTGTGTCCTGTACCTGGTTATGAAGCTGTCAGTAGGACCCTCGCTTGTTGATTCATGGTTGTGTTACTTCGTTAGGCATTGGTCTATTTGATAAAATTTTAGTATTAGAAGAGACTTATTATTTGCAGTTCAAGTTTTCAGTGAAGAATGTGTACTAGACGTACTAGAAAAATAATTTTCAAGACTTCTTCCTAAAGGGACTGGTATTCCCTGACTTATCTGAGAATGGGTTGGGCAGCATAATATTGAACTTTGAAAGGTTAGGAATTTATAGTCTGGGGTCTGCTAAAAACATATAAACCACCAATACTTTTCAGATTGGTTGATAAAAGCCAGTGGTATGATGGTGTCATGGATTCAATTGTGTCCCCCCAAAATAGATGTAGCCATTTGACTGGGCCATGATTCCTACTGTCTTGTGACTGTATTCCATTCCGTGGTTTTCCTGTGCTGTATGTTAAAGGGTTAGGGTGAGGCTGTCAATCTCTTTATAAGATCACCTCCCTGCTCCACTGTAAAGGGAGTTTCCCTGGAGTATGGCTTGCCCCACCCTTAAAAGGAAAGAGAAAAAGGTGAATTGGGAAGCTCGTACCATCAAGAAAGCTGCACCGGGAGAAAAGTGCCTACCTCAGACCCGAGGTTCCTGCACCAAGATGCTCCCTGGACAAAGACTGATGCAATACCAAACTTGCCTCCTGAGCCAACCAGGGGAAAAACTTCCCCTGGAGCGGACACCCTGAATATGGACTTGCAGCCTACCAGACTATGTAAGAATAAACTTTACTTTATTGAAGCTATCCACTCTGTGGTAATTCTGTTACAGCAGCACTAGCTGACTAAAACAGATGGTAGTCAATGAACAATCACTTCTTGAGGGTAGGGAAGAACCCAATTCATAGTATTGTCGCTTTCTGTGGTATGAATGCCTAACATGGTCAATTTCAAGCTACCCATGTATCATCAAACTTTGTGGAAAACAAAATAATATCCTAACTTTATGTACAAGAAGGTGAGAATCAGAATAGTAAAAAAATGTGACAACTATTGATTTTAACATAAGTTGCAATATTTGAACTCATGTGTGCCTGGTTCCAAAGCTCATACTTCTAACAAGTCTTTTTTATTTAGCTCTGAATTAATTAAAACTCAAAAATGAATAAGCATAGACTCAGTGGGATTAACTGTACGTGCTTGACACATCAGCAACTCTGGTGTTTCAGATAAGTTTAATGTCAAAAAAATTACAGCTGATTTCAAGGGAGAAATCTCAAAGGGAAGAACTATTAACATGGAAGGATGGTATTAGTAAATGAAAGAAAGCACTCAAAAGTACTTTATTGACAAAAAGTTGGCAATCAGCTACCTGTCTGCAAGAATATTCATTATTTTATTAATTCAGTCAAAAATGTAATATACACACCCATACATATTTAGATTAAGACAGTGTTGTTTTTTTTTTAAGTGCTTTGAACTATGGCCCACTACACATACAAAATGAAACATAAGTTTTACAAAACAGTATTTACCTTATTATGACATAGTTAATTGGTTTATGCCTTCTGCCTTAGGCTTGATTCTCTAGAAAAACAAAACCAGTAAAGCTGATAAATATATGTGATTATTTCAGGAAACATAAAATCTGCACTCCTGAACTTTCTTTCACTGGACCTATAGAACTCTAGTTTGGATAAAGTTCAGTGTGTTCTGTACTCGGTTATGAGAATGATCACGTAAACACTGAAAATCATGTCCCAGCCAAGCTCAAAGACAATCTTAACCATCACACCTACTAATCCATAGTTTAGCAGTCACTTATGCAAAGTATGTAAAGTACCTGACACTTAGTAAACTTTCTATCCCATCTTTTTAATTGGTCTTAAATACAGTCTGAATCTTAGGTTAAATTTTCTTCACCAAATCACAGAGAGATGAAAAATCACACCAATGATCTAGTGTTAATTGTCTATCCGTTGCTTCAATCTCCCTTTCACCCCCAAAATACAAGGACTGACAATTAAGTTCAGGACCTTTCTTAGAAAAAAGTGCTGCATACTCTGTTGCTGAAGGTCACTACAGTTACCTTCAAAGTAGTCCCCTTGGGACACCAACACCTAGACCACGTTTCAGAACAATTTTGGAACTTTTTCTGGAATGGCCATTGGAGAGAGCCGTCATTATATTACCCCTGATGTCCTGGATGTCCTCCAAATTTCTTCCTTTCAATATTTACCTTATCCTTGGGTAAAGAAACAAGTCATTGGGGCCCAGACCAGGTGAGAAGGGAGAGTGTTCTGGTACACTTATGTGTTTACTGGCTAAAATCTCCCTCACAGACAGCTATGCAACTAAGTTTGTGAACTTCCTACCATGCCACTGTGCACAATGGCCATTCCATAAAGAGTTCCAAAATTGCTCTGAAGGGGGGGGTTAGGTGCTGGCATCAGTGTAAATCTACCCAAGGAAGGAAGTACTTCAAAAGTGACCATAGTGATATTCAGCAATGAGGTACGTAAAACTTAGAACAATTAAGTTCGTGGACTTAATTGTCAGACCTTGTACATTTATACTTTTCATGATTAGTTCATCAGAGGCCTAGTCTTATTTGTGTGGTTTTTATTGATAAGCTGTTCTACCTTTTACTGAGCAGTCATGTTGCTCTTTGATGCTTTCAGTCTCTCATTCTTGCTCTGAACTCTGGAATCTCGCAGAACTTTTCTCTTTCCCAGCCCACATGAAGGCATATTAAGTATTTGAAGGACTCTCTCATGAGTCATCTTATTTATCACTTTCAAAATATAGATACCTCATTTACTCCAACATCCTGCATATACAACAGCCTTAAATACCTTTATCCTCCTGTCCACAGTTTTAGAATTTAACTCATGTATGTTCCCAGTCAAAGCACTTTGCTTAGAGCTGAATACTGTTCCTAAAAGTTTACTCTCACTCGTTCTAATGCTCTGAAGAGCCAAAACATTTAATAAGAGGTTTCTCACATATTCTCTTTATCTAGCTCAGGTTTTCACTTGTGAAAAAATTTATCATGAAACATAAACTGTAGACTTTAACTATCATTTCAGAATTTGGACTTAGGCGTTATTTTCAAACACTGCATGCATAAAAGAGGCCCTAACTACTCAGAGTTACTGATCATGTGAAAAAATGTCCCCTTGCTCCAAAACACAAGTGTCTGTAGCATTTGTATGTATTACCAGCCTCATCAGACCATCTTTTAGCACTTTTTTTTTAAGTTAAAAACTATTACT
Organism: Heterohyrax brucei; assembly: GCA_028571685.1. NCBI lineage: Eukaryota > Metazoa > Chordata > Mammalia > Hyracoidea > Procaviidae > Heterohyrax > Heterohyrax brucei. The sequence goes on along the minus strand of CM053162.1, from coordinate 68,042,264 downwards.
GGTAGTGTAAAGTAAAGCCACAGACTGGTTGATTGACTTCGAGGAAATGGACCAGGCAGTGGGGGGTACTGTCTAGTCTCAGTTCTACAGGTCACGTGATAAGAAGAGTGCCAAGCCTAGAGCAAGAGTGAGCTCTGCCAGAACATCCATTTATGTTCTGCAGGCAGGCTAGATCCTGAGGAAAACTTCCCTTCCCACTGACTGGTTGATCAAATCATGTCGCAGCATTCAAAGTGATCATATTACTTTATTGTTACATCACATTACATTACATTATGTGACAACAGCAGACAAGTCTGGCCAGACCACTGGGAATATCAGCCTAGCTAAACCGGTACAAATTAATCATCACATGACCTTTCAATTTAAATGCTGTACCTTCTACAGTTTACCTCTTCCTTCCTCTCTTCCCCAAAGATTCTGTATCTCGGTCTTCTTTGATGTTCGGGTTCCAGATTCTGATCTTTGGACATTTTCACTAGATTTTTTATAGCTCGTAATGTCATCATCCTACTCTCCAGAGGTATCAATTCTATCTTCTTTTCTGTCTCTCTCACTGCATACTTTGGGAAGACAGTGGAATACGAAACAGAGGTGATAGCTTCTTTCTCTTTTAACACAGAGATACCAATCAACCACTGATGAACTGCTACGGCCCTCCATCACAGGTAAGGGACCAAACTAATATGTTACGACCTACCTATCTTCCTCTGTAAGGTATGAAACCAAACAAAAGTGACAGATGACTCAAATGACTGCTTCAAACCAACACTTTATGGTTTGTACATCACACAGAGATCTACCCTTTTGTGTGCTTATTCGATCTCAGATTCATTCATCATATGATCTCTATTACATTCTACATCCCTGAAATTTTCATTTACCTGGTGCTGTTCCATATGACTTTCAAATTAGTTTTAACAAATGAGAGGCACTGACAAGAAACTGTAATACAAGAATTAGTCTCCCTTATTTTCTCTGCTTTGAGCTGGATTGCTGACATCATCAGCATCTTTCCTGTGCTCTACTCTTCTACTAGACGGCCTGCCCTCTGTGGCCACACATTCACTAGGAAGCCCCCGCACCTAGGGGTGGATTATCCAATAGGGAGGATAAGCATGGCACTTTTCTTGCTTCCCAGATTATCTGTAAAGAAATTCTTCACTACAGATTAGTAAGCAAGCACAGGCTTACATTGCTTACTGGATCATGCGCTCCTGTCAGGGATTATAAATTGCAGAGGATTTGATTATTTTGGAAGATGTTGTGGATTTTGCAGAGAGAGACAGGTGCCAGTTAAAAATGTGACATTGTTCACTCCTTGCCTGTTGGATAATCCACCCACCCTTTATCACTTCAGTACTTGCCAAGAGCCCTATGCTTTTGAGTTTTGGTTAAAAGCCATTCCTTTTGTCCTTCCATCTCTAGGGAATATAGCGAATTGTATTGCTAGTCTTGGTTAATTTCACATTTCCTGTTTAACTTTTTTGCTCTTACGGCCCCTTACTAGGCTTGTGTATTGTCTTTATTGAAGTACTTTTCCTGACCTGATCTGTATGGATCAATTTTTGAAGGGGGAAATATACTTCTGAGTGACCTGTGTGAGCTTCTGGCTATCTAGTCCGACTGGATTATTTGGCAAGCATTTTGAAAGTTAAAGAGTGGAAGGACTTTCTCTGTTCTGTTTCTGCTCTTTTGGCCAGACTTATGCAAGCTTCCACTTATCCAAATACGTGGTAGAACTTATACCAAATCTCTCATGTGAAAAAACAAAAAGCTGACTCACCATGTAAGAGAACGTACAACTGATCAGTGTGTCTGACTTTATTCTCTATAAAAATCGCTTAGCTTTGGGATAGTAATCAGAAAGCTTGTCCTTTTTGTGACTGTTTCCTTATCTATGATACCAGAAAGATAATATGTCTATAAAAATATCTTCTAAGTTAATTAAGAGATGTGTAGAAACTTTGCAGAAATTCAGTGTTAAGAACGTTCCAAAATGAAATGTCTCTAGAAAAGCAAGTTCTTGGCCTAGACACTTCGCTCTATGGTGCTTACTCCTTCTAAAGTAGAAAAATGAGAAACACAACAGCCCACAAAGACAACTTTCACATACAATTGTTTCAAAAGGTATTTGTGGCAAATCTTTAATTTTGTAATCCATCTTGTCTGTACTGTGATTCTCTTTTGGTCTATGTTCAACACTACTTTCTTAGCTTCATTAAAACGTAAGAGAGACATTCAATAAGTATTTAAAGAAATATGTTTTAGTTAAATACTTGAAGACCAACTTAGGGTCAAAGTACGTAGAACCAATAAGGGAAAGTCAGTTCTCCCCGAAGAACAATTTCGTTGAACAGGGCACAGAAATTCTCCATCAGAATTTAGCTCTGTGGTGTAAACTCAGTGTCTTGTACCTGCCAAAGCCAAGTGCTGTCGAGTCAGATCCGAGTATGATGATTTACACATGGTAGACACTTCAGCTAAACAGAAGTTATTTATGAAGAAAGTTTTCACTCAAATTAATATCAAGGAATTTACACCCTTTGAATGTTCCCAGTTATGTCAATATCTAAGATGTCAAGTGAATTATGGACTTCTAGCATATCCTGGACAATTAAACTATATTTATAGTGCAGTTTTGCCAACAGTCTTCTTCTCTTGATCTCAGAAAGCCTTGATCACAGGCTGCGACTTCTGGCTAACATGTTGGAATTTCTGGGTCATATTTTTGTCTACTCCAGTGATCTATTATTGCTAAACAAGGAAACAATATTATTAGAGAGAAAAGCAGACTATTTCATCAAGGGCACTGCCATGGATTGAACTGTGTCCTCCCAAAAATGTGTAGCAATTTCACTGGATAATTATTCTCAGTATTTTGTGATTGTCCTACAATTTGTGATTTTCCCATTCTGTAAATCCTAATCTCTACCTGAGATTAATACAGCAAGATTGGGTTATGTTAAAGAGGATTACAGTGGGATTGTAACACCCTAACTAAGGTCGACTCCGTGACTCTATGTGAAGGAAGTTTCCCTAGAGTATGGCTTGTACTGCTTTTTCTCCTGCAAGAGATAAGAAGAAGTGAAAGCAAACAGAGTTGGGGACATCATACCACCAAGAAAGCAGTGCTGGGAGCAGACTGCAGCCTCTAGACTTGTGATTCCTGCACTGAGATGTCCCCAGACCAGAAGATGACTAATGTGTCTCAAGGTCTTCCTCCAGAGCCAACAGAGAAAGAAAGCCTTCCCCTGGAGTCAGTGTCTCGAATGTGAACGTGTAGCTTACAGGACTGAGAGAAAACAGACTTCTCTTTGTTACAGCCATCTATTTGTGGCATTCCTGTTACAGCAGCACTAGATGACTAAGACAGATACTGGTGGCTGTGAGAGACCATGAAAATCAGATGTTTATTTCCCCTTTCAACTTTAATAGCTCTGATAGACAAGAAAATGAGGAAAGGCTTGCCATTTCTTCAACTTGTTTATGCCCCACATCCTAGACGCTGGGCGTTTCCAGTGACTTTAGACTCCCCTGTGCTAATTTCTCAACAACAATCTGAAATGTAAATATTTAAAGCCTCTATCTTGATCACTTTGAACCTTGAAGCTATAGTCCGCACTGTGCTCTCAGCCATAGCCTAACTTTGCTTTCATTAGGGCAATATAAAATAGAAATCAGATGCACTAAGAGTTTGCATAAAATGTACAAAATCGTATTATTTGTTGCTAAGAACAGATGAAATGTATAGTCTACATGTAAGCAAGCTATACATTCATGGGTCCTGTTTACACAAAGCATATCCTACTTAACAAATACTTTCCTAGTTTCCAAGTAGCAGACCAGTAGACATTGAATCTATTTTTTGCTATGTCTAAGTTTAATATCACGTCTTAATTTACCTCTCCCTCTCCTCTTTTGCTGTTTCATTCTTCCCATAACAAGGGCATTTTTCTTTGCTTCTCTAGTTTTTTATACCTCATAATGCTAATATTCTCATCACCAGGGGAAAGTCTATTTTATCCTATGTAGACATTTGATTTCTAAAAGTGTCCCTAGAAGGATATCATTATTAAAAAAAAAAAAATCACTACATCTAAATTCCTATATGAGCATAACTGCCCCTTAGGGTTTCCAAGGAGTGCCTGCTGGATTTGAACTGCCAACATATTGGTTATTTTGTTTAGCAGCTGTCATGGATTGTGTCCCCCCCAAAATATGTGCAGCCAAGTGGCTGGGCCATGGTTCCCAACAGCTTGTGACTGTTCTCCATTTTGTGGTTTCCTATGCTATACATTAAAGGATTAGGGTGGGACTGTAAATCCCTTTATAAGATCACCTCCCTACTCCACTCGAAAGAGATTTTCCCTGGAGTGTGGCTTGCCCCACCCTTAATCCTTTCAACCTTCAGGAGACAAAAGGAAAGGGAAACAGTGAGAACTGGGAACCTCACATCATCAAGCAAGCAGCACTGGGAGAAGAGCGTGTCCTTCAGATCCAAGGTTCCTGCGCCAAGACACTCCCTGGACAAAGACTGATGCAATACTGGACTTCCCTCCAGAGCCGACTAGGGGGAAAAGCCTTCCTCTGGAGCGGACACCCTGAATTTGGACTTGTAGCCTACCGGACCGTGTAAGAACAAACCTTCCTGTGTTAAAGCCATCCACTCTGTGGCATTTCAGTTAGAGCAGCCCTAGCTGACAAAAACAGCAGCCATAGCTCTTAACCACAACGCCAGCAGGGTTTCCTTTTTAAAAGAAAATATATGTGAAAAGCAGCTCTCGCAGCAGAATGGTTAAGAACTCAGCTAATAACCAAGAAGTTGGCAGTTCACCTCCTTCTAAAACCTATGATGCAGTTCTACTCTGTCCTATAGGGTTCCTTTGAGTCAGGATGAACTCACTGACAGTGTTTATATATGATGCTTACATGGTTGTGGTATATATACACATATATATTATATGTTTCTCATATGTATACACATATGTATGTATGTGTATGTGTGTGTGTGTATATACTCGAGGACTGCCAGTTAAGTGTGTGAACTCATCCTAGAAAAAGTGCTACATACCTCATAGCTGAATACCACTGTAGTTACCTTCGAAATACTCCCTTCAGGAAGATACACACTAACACCACTGCTTAGTCCACCCTTCAAAGTGATTCTGGAGCTCTTTCTGCAATGGCCATTGCACACAGCGACAACAGCGGGAAGTCGGCAAACTTAATTGTGTAGTTGTCTATGAGGGAGGTTTTAGGCAGTAAACAAGTAACTGTATTGGAACACCCTGTCTACTCACCTGATCTGGCCCCCAATGGCTTTTTTCTTTGCCCAAAGATAAAGGAAATATTGAAAGGAAGAAGACATTTTGACGCCATTGGGGACATCCAGGGTAATATGACAACAGCTCTGATGGTCGTTCCAGAAAAAGAGTTCCATAATGGCTTTGAAGGGTGGACTAGGTGCTGGTATCCGTGCACAGCTTCACAAGCAGAGGACTTTGAAGGGGACTGTAGTGATATTCAGCAATGAGGTATGTGTGCATATATGTATATATAAGAATCTGCTTATCTTTCTAGAATGTCTTGAGTTAGGGCTAAGTATAAAACATTAAACAGAGCAGTAGGTTAATGGGAGCCTCAAATGCATTGACATTTCTTCCCATTGAGAGATGAGGTTTAATTCTCTTAGCCTATAATCTTGGTGGCCTTGGAGACTTTTTTTTCACAAATGCAATGTGGCAGAAATGATATTCTGAGATTTCTGAAGCTGAGTTATACAAAAGCTTACAATTTGTATCTGGGTCTTCTAGGAGCCCTCTGACATTGTGTGAGAAGTTCAGCATCTCTGCTGGAGAGACCTTCCAAGACTCCTGGAACTGGGGGAAGAGAAAGAACAGCCCCGTACTGCCCAGTCGTCCTGCATATCCCTGGAGGGTGCCGGACAGAGAGGTGAAGCAATCTTGAACACTTCAGACTGTGAAGTAAATAGTCTTATATTAACTTTATTCTGTTTCATAAGCATTAGAAATTTCTTTAATAATCTGTTTTGAAATCAACAATAAAAACCTACTTAAAAAAATAAATCTATTCTGAAATCAATAAGAATAATCAATTGGAGATGAAGGAACAATTATATTTAGAATAAAAGTAATGCTATTCCAAAGCTCCAATCTACAATCAAAACTCCTGCAGGAAGAAACAAGTTTTAAATATGTGTGCATGTATGTAAATATGTGTTTCAGTTATCTAGTGCTGCTTTAACAGAGATACCACAAGTGGATGGCTTTAATATGTACACAGTTCAGTAGGAGACAAGTCTGATTTCAGTGTATCTGTGCCAGGGGAAGGCTTTCCCTGTGCTGGCTCTGGAGGAAGGTCCTTGTGTTATATTAGTCTTTGGTTGGGGAGCATCTTGGTGCAGGAACCTCAGGTCTGAAGGACACACACTTCTCTTGGTATTGCTTTCTTTAATGGTGTGAGGCTCCCATTCTCTGCTTGCTTCCCTTTCCCTTTATCTCCTGTAAGATGAAAGGCTAAAAGGTGTTGCAACCCATACCCCAGGAAAACTCCCTTTACAGTGGAGCTGGGAGGTGATCTTATGAAGGGATTTATAGTCCCAACCTAATTCTCTAACATACTGTGCAGGAAAATCACAAACTGGAGGGCAATCATAAAATATTAGGAATCATGGCCCAGCCACACAGCTACACGCATTTTGGGGATACCCAATCCAAACCATGATAGTATGTGTGTATACGTACTGTGTATATAGATGTATATATGGTGTGGAAATAGTATGTCTGCATCATGCACATCTGTGTTTGTTTACGAAGTTTTAAACTCAAGCACAAACTGAGTCTCCCTAGGTTTTAGGTTAGCTGGAATTGCAAACAGGTTTTTCACATTCTTTCATTTTTAATTTTTACGATGCCTCTGCCAGTTAAACAGAATCTGTTGGCATAAGCTCTGAGATTCCAACTGTTAAGAGTGAAAATGAAGACGACAGAACAGCAGTCAGCACCGAGGCAACCTTCTCACATCCCGAGGATAGCACTGCCGCTTCTGTTTGTTGTTGTTTTGTTTTGAATACACGTTAGAGCTACAGAAACTCAGGCCAGCGTTGCAGTAGGTGGTTAAGGGAAGCTTAGCCTCACAGTCCACGTGTCCATGGGGTACCTAAAGAGAACAAAGGGAGACTATTTATGCCAGCCGTGTTTAGTACAAATCAAAATTGAATTTATTTAAGGCTGACAACATCCTGGCAAGTAAGTAGAATGCCTTTTCACTCCCCCATCTAAATCTTTAGTCTGTGTTTCCAGCCATTTTATCACCTATGTTCATTCAAATCACAAACCAACCAACAAACAAATCTTATTTGGCTGCTCAACAACTAATATGGAACATTTGAGGAACGTTTTTCTTGTATCCTGTATAATAAAAATTCTAATTCAGCGAAATACGAAAAATCGTATCATTTCACCTTTAAGATTTAAGAACTTTTGACAATCATGTCTGTGAAATTAGTAAACATGACTTACCAAAAACCAAAGACAAATCCTTGCTGTCAAGCCAATTTCAACCCACAGTGACCTGACAGGACAGAATGGAAACTGCCCCACTGGGTTTCCACGGAGTGTCTGGTGGGTTCAAACTGTCAACCTTCTGCTTAGCAGTCAGGCTCTTAACTGCTTTGCCACCAAGGCTGACATTCACATGTTCCACTAACCTGTACTTAGTCCTTTTATGTTATTTAGTAAAAAACACCGTAAAAGTCAATCTGTTTGGTTCCTCAATGTGACAATTTATGAGCTTTAAAACATAAGCCACTGGGGGAAAAATGCTATTACAATAGGGGGGCATTTGAGAGACACAAGCTGAAATATAGGCAAGACTATGAATTCAAATTTCAGGATGTAACAACTGGGTTCGAAAGCAAAGACCAGGTGCTTGGTTGTTGTGAGTTGCCACGGACTTGACTCTGACTTTTAGTGACTAGACGTGTTTCAGAACCCAGTGTTATCTCATCCTGAGTCACCTTCCTGATTGCCGCTGTATTCCAACCCACTGCTTAGGACTTTACGTCACTCTGTCTCACTATAGGTTTCCTTCTTCTTCACTTTCCCCACCAGGGTGTCCTTTTCTACTAATAGACCCTTCTTGATGCTGAGTCCAGTGGGAGCTGAAGTCGTGCCATCCTCTTTTCTAAGCAGTATTCTTGCCCCTTATCTTCTAAGACCAATTTCTTCATTATACTGGCAATCTACCAAACCAAACCAAATCCACTGCCATCAAATCGGGTCCAACTTACAGTGACTCTAGAAGTCAGAGTAGAACTGCCCCATGGAGTTTCCAAGGAGTGCCTGGTGGATTTGAACTGCTGACCCACTATGTCCCCAGGGTGCCCTGGCAGTCTACAGTGTACAGTGTACTCATATTGTCACTAACACTACAATTCAAATGCATCACTTATTCTGTTTCGTTTGTTTCTTTGTTTTGTTTTGTTTTTGTCATTATGCAGCTTTCTGATGCATGTGAGGCTTGGTTCAGGAACACTTTAGTCATCTAAGTGACATCTCTGCTCTTTAAACTTTAAAGAAATCTTTTAAAGTAGTCTTGCTCAGCACAACGTGTAATTTGATTTCATGACTGCTGCTTCTTTGGATGCTGATTGTTAATCCAAGTAGAATAAAATCATGGATAATGTCAATTTTTTCTTCATTTATTATAATGTTGCTTATTTGTCTAGCTGGGAGAATTTTTCTTTTCTAAATGTTCAGGTATAGTAAGTACTGACGCAGTAGTCTTACTATTTTTAGCAAGTGCTTCAAGTCAACTTCATTTTTTGGCTGGCAAAACTGTGTAACTTGAACGTCACAGGGTATTAATGAGTCTCCAATGCTGACGATGTGTTTATTTTCATATACTCTAGATTAATTGATCATTCACTTGGCTAATGTAATCAATAAGTAAGGTGGAAGGATACAACCCTGGTGCCCCCTTTTGCAATTTTGAATCATGTATTACCCTTTTATTATGTCCAAGCAACTGCCTCTTCCTTTACACAGTCAGTGAAACACAGGTGAACATGTTTTCGGCACTTCCTTCTTTTGGCCACTATCCATCTGACATCAGCAATGACATCCTAAGCTCTGTGTTCTCTTTTGAATCTAGCTTGAATTTCTGACAATTCCCTGTCAATATATTGCTGCAGTAGTTTTTTACAATTGTTTGTTGGAGTGTGATATTAATGATAATCTTTGATGACCTCCAGTTCACTTTAGTTACCTTTCTTTGGGATGGACACAAACCTAGAGCTCTTACCTTAGATCGACCAAATTTCTTGACCTAAATGAGTAAACATGTCAGTTGTGTTCATTTGTTAAAACAGTTCAGTTTATATTCCACCAATTCTTTGAGCTTTGTTTTCGCCAAGGGAGCCCTGCCAGAGCAGTGGTGGGTCACTGAGAGGTCAGCAGTTCAAATATACCAGTTACTCCCTGGCGGAAAGATGCGGCAGTCTGCTTTTGTAAAGATTACCACCTTGAAGACCCAGTGAGACAGTTCATCTTTCTCCTATAACGTTACGATGAATCAGTGCAGCAGAATTTGTTCCCTCAGATTTAGCAGTTCTTGATCACATGCTACCTTCTGAAATGCCTAAACATCAACTAATTCTTTCTGCTACAGTGACTCTGTGATTCCTTCCACCTTGTTTTGATGTTTTACGCATCGTTCAATTTTTTCGTCTATAGAATCCTTCAGTATTGCATTTCACGGCTGTTATTTTATCATGAAGTCTTTCAACTTGAGAAGCACATATTCTGCTCTTGCTTTTTTGTTTTCTAGCTCCAGGTCTTTGCACATGTTAATATAATACTTTACCTTGTCTTCTCAAGCATCGCTTGGAAATCTTCTATTCAGCTCTTTTAATGAATTATTGTTTTTCAGTTTACTGTACCTATACTGTTCTTACGAGCAAGTTTCAGTGTATCTTCTGACACCAGTATTGGTCTTTTCCTCCTTTCTTGTCTTTTTTAATGATCTTTCTTCAAGTATGATAATCCTTGCTGTATCACCACAATATTTCTGGTCCCCAGTGACCATTGTGTAAAATCTATTCTTGATCTGGCCTCTAAATACAGGTAGCATGTTTTCAGGGTTTTACTTCTGTTCTCAAGGAAACCCTTGTAGCACAATGGTTAAGCGCTGTGTCTGCCAACCAAAAGGTCAGTCGTTTGAATCTACCAGGCACTCCTTGAGAACTCTGTGGAGTTCTACTCTGTCCTATAGGATCATTATGAGTGGGAATCAACTTGACAGCAATGGATTCGGTATTTTTTTTTAATTTGGTTTACTCGTGGATTTGCTTTGATTTTCTTCAACTTCAGCTTAAAATTGCACACTAGTAATCAGTGGTCTCTTCTGCGGTCAAGCCCTGGATTTGTCGTGACTGATGATATCAATCTTTTCCATCATGTCCCTCAACAGAAGTGATTGATGGATTCCTCCACAGTTTGTCAAGTGAAGGTCACAAGCGTAGACACTGACTGCACTGTTTTGTTTTAAAGGGCATTTTGGATGTATGAATTTTTGGCCTTACGTAAATTCTGTCTTCTAATTTCTGACATTGTTTTTAACACCAAGGCTGTCTTTTCCAGCTGCTGGTCCTTCTTCTCTGTCTTCAACTTTCATTTTATTCACCAACAGCTATCAGCGCATCTTGATTTCACTTTTGGTCAGCTTCAGACTGTAGCAGATCATTACAATCTTCAACTTTTTCATCATTGAAATTCAAAGTTAGTATATATATTTAAAAAATAGCACTGTTAACTAGTCTCCCCTTTAAGTACATAGATGTTAACCTATCAATGACAGTGTTGCACTTCAGAATAGATCTCAAAATGTTCTTTTTTATGACGAGTATGATGTCATTCTTCTTCAATTTGCTATTCCTAAGATAGCAGACAATATAGTTGTTGGATTCAAAATGACTATTACCAGCGCATTTCAGCTCACAAATCCCCATGGTAGGCATATTCATTAATCTCATTTTATTATTGATATCTTCTAATTTTCCTTGATTCATGCCATGTATATCATTTGTTACAGTTGTTACAATTACTAATCCATTTTTGTTACTGTTCCTTCTCATTTTTGGTTGTATCACAACAGCAAAATAAGATGCCACTGGTTTTACCCCATTTTCATCATTTAGGACAACTCTATTTGGAGGAGAGTTGTAGTTCTTCATTTGTATTTCAAGAATTTTCCAATCTGAGGCCCTCATCTTCCAGGGATACAATGAAGAATGCTTTGTTGCTATTAATAAGGCTTCTGTTATCTAAGTTTCAGAAATAGACCCCCTGGTCAATCACAGTCTGAAAGCTGTACTGAAATCTGTCCATTGTGAATGACTCTGCTAGTATTAGAAATACTGCTAGCAATACACAAGACAATCTGTCTTTAGATGCACAAAAATGATCTAAATAATTTTTCCTAATATATGAGGTCTGACAAGTTCATGAAGTCATCCTAGAAAAAGTGCTACATATTTCATTGTTCAATATTGTTGTGGTCACCTTTGAAGTACTCCCACTGGGAAGCTATGTACCAATGGCAGCACCTAGTCTACCCTTCAAAGCAATTCTGGAATTCTTTTTCTGGAATGTCCACCTGAGCTGTCATCCTTGATGACATCCTTGATGTCCTGAATGTCATCAAAGTGTCTTCCTTTAAATATTTCTTTTTTCTTCAGGGAAAGAAAAAGTCATGGGGGTGGCTGATCAAGTGAGTAGGATGGGTGTTCTGATAGAGTTATTTGTTTACTGGCTGAAAACTCCCTCGCAGACAACTATACAATTAAGTTCACAAACTTGCCACCTTGCCACTGTGAGCAATGGCCTTTCCAGGAAAAGTTCCAAAATTAGTTGAGAGTGGACTAGGAGGTGCCATCAGTGTGTAGCTTCTCAAAAGGAGTACTTCAAAGGTGGTGTTCAGTAATGAGGTGCATACCATGTACAACAATAAGTTCATGGTCTTAATTGTCGGACCTTGTATTGTTGCTTTGGTTAAGTGTTGTAGAGTGTATTTCAACTCTTAGCCATTCCTGTACAACAGAAGAAAGCACTGCCTGATCCTGAGCCATGCCCACAGTTGATTTTACTCTTGAGCGCATCACTGTAGACACTGGGTCAATCCACTTGTTGAGGGTCTTCCTCTTCTTCACTGACCTTCTACTTTACCAGACTTGAGGTCCTTCTTCAGGGATTGATCTCTCCTAACAATATGTCACAAATATATAAGATGTAGTCTCATCATCCTTACCTCGAAGGAGCAATCTGGTGGTATTTCTCATAAGACATTTTCCTAGCATAGGCTCTTCAGATTTCCAGTGGAATGATGTATAAAGATATTAAAAATTAAGAAAAGTAATTTTCCTAATAATTCACTGTTTTACAACCATATGACAAATTATTATCAAAACTTTGCAGACATCCCATATTCACAACACACTGATTAAGAAAAATCCTATTCAGCAACCATGTCATATGACAGACCATTTGTAAAAGTAAGAAGAATTGTCTGTATCTTCTGCAGTGCCTCTACAAGTACACACACTGAAAGATACAAGGAGCCAGAGATAGCACACCAAGAACACTGTGCCATGGTGCCTCTTAAACAAGCAGTCAAATTTTGGATTCCTTCTGCTTGTCCCGTGCCTAACTTCTTTCGCTTCTTTTATGTTATGGTCTCTCTTTTCAGGATTTAGTTCTGTGTTTAAATTTATTGGGATAATGGAACCAAAGGTAATGTTTTATAAGCTTATTGGCAAGGACAAATACAGTGAAATGTTTGGTTTTGATATTGTACTTTTAAATATTATTGTTTCAGGATAGTATAGTAAAATGAAACTAAAACAAAGCAAGAACACAAATAGAGCTTGGAGGCAGAAGAAACGTTCTGCTGATTGAAAAGAATGGGTCACCAACAGAAAACCATTTAAAAACTGGGAGTTGACCTCAATCTTGTGGTCATCAACTTCCTGCCTTGCAGTAGATTTCCAAATAAAGTATTGGTCCACTTAGAAGCAACCAAATGTAGGACCAAGATAACAAATAAAATATTAATTAAAAAATTGAAGTAAGAACCATAACAAATTAAGCCCAGAGATCTTGGAATAAAACCACAGAACCAGGAAGGGAATATTTTCTTCAAATATACATAGGAATATGTCTCAGAAAAGTATCTTCTGAAAAATACCATGGAAAGCTCATAAATTATTTAGAGGCCAAGATAGAATTAGTAATATTAAAAAGCAAAGTACTGATTAACTGGAGGGTATCTTTTACAGAAAAGGTTAAAGATATAACAAAAGAGATTTGTTCTAGAAGATAATGAAAACTACTAATGAGTTCTTGAAAAAAATACTGGAATAGAAAAAAAATATTTCAAAAATGAGCAGTTTTTCAGGAAATACTTGGCTGTATAGAGAACAAAAAGCAATCAGTGGTAGGAAAAATATAGTAACATATTTTTGAAAATGGAAGACTTAAAAATTCAAAAGTTTGGATTTCAGATATATTAACTAAAAAAATACAAAATGAAGTTGTATCTTGGTGGAATTTATGAACTCAAATGATAAGAGAGAAGAAGTTTCTCTACATGGAAAGAAAGTCAAAGCCACTGCCTTCAAGTCAGTTCTGACTCATAGCAACCCTATAGGTCAGAGTAAACCTACAACAGAGGTTTTCCAAGGAGCGCCTGGCAAATTCAAGCTGTGGACCTTTTGGCTGGCAGGTGTTGCACTTAGCCACAATGCCACCAGAGTTTCTACATGGAGAAAAAGTTTATGTATAACAAAAAAAATTAAAAATTTACCCCCATAGCGATCAGGGAAAATTTGCAGACCTCAAAGAATATGGGAGACTCTATGTCAGGAAAAGAAACCCTGGCGGTATAGTGGGCTAAGTGCTCCGTCAGCTAATCAAAACATCAGCAGTTCAAATACACCAGGAATTCAGGGGAAACTGGATGACACAGTTCTACTGCGACCTCTAGGGTCGCTGCGAGTCGGGCTGAACTCCCCTGCAATGAATTATTTTAGGAAAAATTCCCCAGCTTGCAGAACAAGTCCTTGATAAAACATAACCAACTCTCTCTTCACATGAACAGAAGCACAAGGAAATATTTACAAACTAAGGGAAAAACTGGCTAATGTGATCTCAGAATGAAATAGGGCTGCACAAAAGATATTTGCTGACAAATCCAGGGCCAACAAGATTTAGGGAGATGAAGCTGGCATTCTGAAAGAAACTGTAATGCTTTTAGTGAGCTAGGAACAAGCAGGTTAGAAAATATTTTCCTTCTCCTATGAGAGTTTGTAACCATGGCCCTGACCTACGCACAATCAGATTTGAAAGAATGTTAATCACCTTTGTGATCTGAAAAGTTCCAACCCTGAAATCATCCAAAAGCAGACACGGAGACACTTAGCAGAATCAACTGGATTGCTAACGCACCATGAACTTAAACTCTTCAGGTTATCCAGATGTGAGAACAAGTCCCTAAATAAACAACTATGCATGGGAACACATGAGAACAAATAGAAATGAAGGTAATCACCTGAGTTAGATATATAAGTGTTTCACATATATCAGAAAATAATATAAATTAAACATGTATTCAGTGGAGTGAAAAGAGGTTAAAAAATATGAGCAAAGAATTAAAAAGCATAAAAATGCCAAAAACAATATGAAAAACACACAGAATTTAAAACATTATTTTGAACCAAAAATGTAATAGATTAATTAAAAGGCAGACTAGAAATAATTAAATACAGGTTTGCTGACTTATAAAACAAACCATTAAATTACTGAAATTAATCAGTAAGCAACAAAAAAAATCAGGTAAAATATTTAAACATAAGAGAAATTAAGAGATAGTATACTTAGTTGTTATGTTATTGTTCGAGGTAGATTCAAGCAAAGAGGATTCCTTGAATTCTCTCAACAGTTTTATTCTTTCCCTTGTTGTCATGAATTGAATTGTCCCCTCAAAAATATGTGTACCAATTTGCTTGGGTCAGGATTTCCTATATTGTATGATTGTCCTCCATTTTGTGATTTTCCTATGTTGTGTGTTAATGGATTAGGGAGACCTTCCTAGGATGCCCTCCCTGCTCCACTGTAAAGGGAGTTTCCCTGGAGTATGGCTTGCCTCACCCTTTATTCTTTCATCCTCCAAGAGATAAAAGGAAAGGGAAGTAAGCAGAGAATTGAGAACCTCACACCATCAAGAAAGCAACACTAGGAAAAGATTGCACCCTTCAGACCTGAGGGTCCTGCACCAAGATTCTGCCTGGACAAAGACTGATGCAACACAAGGACTTTCCTCCAGAGCCAACAGAGAGAAAGCCTTTCCCTGGAGAGGACATCCTGAATTTGGACTTGTAGCCTACAAGACTATGTAAGAATAAACTTCCATTTGTTAAGGCCATCCACTCATGGTATTTCTGTCAGAGCAGCACTAGCTGACTAAAACACCTGTATACAACTTGTACATCTTTTGTTGAACTGAGACCTTGCCTTCTTCCTTCCCTTTCTTTCTCCCTCTCTCCTTTCCTCCCCACTCCCTCACCAACATTAGAAGGAAGGTCAACTTAACTGGACTTCAGCATAAATTGAAAACTCTTCTAATCTTAACCCAATATTACAAGTATAGAGTAGCAAGGGAGCGGGTATGGGGACAATGCTTTCAAGGGACATTGAGGCCAATTGGTATAACTAGTCTATTGCTAATAGAGTCTTCTGCTCTCCACATGGGTGAGTGGCATATGGGGTCTCAAAAGCTAGCAAACTGCCATCTGACCCCAGATGGTCCCAACTCATATGGAAGAGATGATCACTAAGAACAACAAAGACACGAGGGACAAAGTGCCGAGGAGACGGAAGGACCCATGTGAATGGGTGAGTCTCTCAACATGTGACCAGAAGAACCAAATGGTGACCAGCCACCACTAAAGACAGCCGTGAGGGGGCAAACAGTGTTGAGTCCCAGTAACAACACGAGAATAAGAGGGGTACACCTCAAGAACTCCACTAAAAGACCACAACTGATGGTTCAGTGGCCTGTGGGATCCCCTAGGAGCATGAGTCCTAGATGTGCTGTTGCCCCTGACCAGAAAACGTTACTGAGGTCAACTCTTCAGACAGGAATGAACTGGACTTGGGGGCACAATGTGTATTTACTATATGGTTCTATGAATCTATAGGATGCTGTCCTATTGACCTCTTACTAAAAGGTAGAGGAAAGTGTGGAGAGAAGGGGACAGGAGATTGTTAAGAGGATACGACATATACAGAACCAAAAGGAGGAATGTGCTGTCACCAAGGAAGGAAAGCAGGGGAACTGCAGATAGGTGGGCATGCAAATTTAATTTGGATTGTATACTTACACTTAATCACAATTAAAAAAAAAAAGAAGAAGAAAAAGAATATGAAAAGAATACTCAGAGTCATTGTACCAGAAAGAACTGGTCAATGTTCAGCCATTTGAGGAGGCAGCATATGACCAGGAACTGATCATACTGAAGAAAGAAGTTGAAGCTGCACTGAAGCCGTTGGCTGAAAAGGCTCCAGAAATTGATGCAACATCAACTGAGATATTTCAACAAGCAGTGCTGGGAGTGCTCACCCATCTATGCCAAGAAATTTGGAGGACAGCTTTCTGGCCAACCAACTAGAAGAGAGCCACATTTGTGGCTATACCCAAGAAAGGTGATCAAACACCTTGTGGAAATTACCAAACAATAACATTGATACCACATACAAGTAAAATTTTTCTCAACATCATTCAAAATCAACTGCAACAGTACGTTGACAGGCGACTGCCAGAAATTCAAGCTGGATTCAGAAGAGGATGTGGAACCAGGGATAATCATTGTTGATGTCAGATGGATCTTGGCTGAAAGCAGAGAATACCAGAAAGATGTTTACCTGTGTTTCACTGACTACGCAAAAGCATTCAACTGTGTGAATCATAAGAAATTACGGCTAACATTGTGGAGAATGGGATTTCTGGGACATTTAACTGTCCTCATGAGAAATCTACATGAATCGAGAGGCAGTCGTGCAAACAGAATAAGGAGAAACTGCGTGGTTTAAAGGCAGGAAAATTGTGTGTCAGGGTTGGAACCTTTCACCATACTTTTTCAACTTGTATGCTGAGCAAATAATCTGAAAAGCTGGACTACTTGAAAAAGAGCCAGGCATCAGGATTGGAAGAAGACTCATTGACAACTTGTGTTACACAGATGACACAATCCTGGTTGCTGGAAGTGAAGTTGAAACTCTGAAGAAGATTAAAGACCATAAACTTGAGTATGGATTGAACCTCAATATGAAGGAAACAAGAATCTTCACAACCAAACCAGTAAACAACAAAATATGGTATGTAAAGCATTGAAGTTGTCAAGGATTTCATTTTACTTGATTCAACATTCAACTCCTGCAGTCAAAAAATCAAAAAGACACATTGTGTTTGGAAAATCTGTTGCAAAGGACCTATTTAAAGTACTGAAAAGTAAAGATGTCACCTTGAAGATTAAGGTACACCTGACCAAAGCCATAGTATTTTCAATTGCATCATATGCATGCAAAAGCTGGACAATGTCCAAGGAAGACAAAGGGAGAATTGATGCCTTAATATTGTGGTGTTGGAGAAGAATATAGAATGTACCATGGACTGCCAAATGAACAAACAGATACGTTTTGGAAGAATAGCCAGAGAGTTTCTTGGAAGCAAAGCCAGCAACACTGCATTTCAAATAGTTTAGAGATGTTGTTAGGCCATATCAAACCCTGGAAAAGGACATCATGCTTGGGAGAGTGGAGGATCAACAAAGAAAAAAGAGAGAAACATTCAGCAAGTCAGACTGACACAGTGACTTAAGCAGAAACATGATCATGGTGTGGTGCAAGACCGGGGAGTGTTTCCTTTTGTTGTGCACGTAGGTTCACTGTGTGTCTGAACTGACTCAGTGACAGCTAACAACAGTAACAACATGTAGAAAATTATGTTATCTAAAAACAAATGTATCTGTATGTATTTCTCCAAATCTTTAACTTTGTTTTCCTTTTACTGTCTTATTCCACTTGCAAAGAAGTAGACTACTATGCTGAATAGGAGTGGTAGAAAGTAATATAATTGTCTTGTACTTTTTTTAAAATTATGATTCACTGAAACTATACAACTCAGTTTGATTTTGCGTATCTAGCTCTCCACAATTCTATCTGCTCTCCCCGTCCTGTGACAACACACTCCTCCTGTTCACTCTTTACTACTAGTATCCCGCAACAAACACCTGTCCCCTCCTCTCCAGCCTCTCCTCCAACTGCTAAAAAGAAACCAGTAGGACAGCCTTCTATAAATACATGAAATCATAAAGAACACACACCACATGCTAAGTCTGTGTCCCCAAGGCCAGTCCATTCTTATTTTGAAGTGTTGACCTCATCACTGGTTTCAGGCCTGGGACAGCAGCAAAGCTACCAGCCATGTTCCCAGGGGACCCTCCAGGTTGTTGGACCACCTTTTATGGTCTTTCAGTACAATTATTGATCTACACACCTCTTTTTTGTGTGTTACATCAGCGACTCTACCTTGTGTCCCCTATCAAGGCTCTCTTTAGTGGTGGCCGGGAATCATCCATTTCCTCCGATCTCATGCTGATATAGTCTCCCAACCTGTATCCTGGGCTCATTTTATCTTGTATCTTTGATGTTCTCAGTCATCATCTGTTCAGGTGGATTGGGACAAATTGACATTCCTCAGACAGCAGCTTGCTATCTTTTAAGACCCCAGACACCACTTGCTATTATAGGGTGCAGAAGACTCTCTTAGCAAAAGGCTAGTTATGCTGGTTGACATCAATGTCCCCTGAAAACTTGGTCCCTTGACCCCTGTCCCTGCTACTCTATTGTTTGAAATGCTGGCTTGAACTTAGAAAACCTCTTAGTTTATGGAGTAGTCCATTTATACCGACTTGTCTTCTACTGAGTGTTGTAACACCCTTCACCTAACCAAATTGGGTTAGACTGAGACTTACAGACTTTGGACGTGTTGTCAGGAAAGATCAGTCCCTGGAGAAGGGCATCATGCTTGGTAGAGTGGAGGGTCAGCAAAAAAGAAGACCCCTGACGTGATTGATTGACACAGTGGCCCCAACAATGGGCTTAAGCATAAAAACGATTGTATACACGGCGCAAGACTGCACAGAGTTTCATTCTGTTGTTGGTAGGGCTGCTGTGAGTCAGAACCAACTCATGGCACCTAACAACAGCAACAATCAAATTCACATTGACTGTCTATTCTATGACAAACCTTCTCCCTCAATTCCCACCCTTGTAGTTACAGCGTCTGTTCTTCTGTGCATAAATTTGGGGTTTTGTTTTTGAGTGCTCGTAATGGTCTCATACAATACTTGTCCTTCTGCAGCTGACTGTTTTCAGTCAGCATAATGTCTTCTAGGTGAAAATAGGTTATCAGATGCTTCCTAAAATCGTCATTGTTCTTTATCACTGCATAATGTTCCGTTGTGTATATGTGTGTATACCATAACGTGTTTACCCATTCGTCTGTTGATGGACACCTAGGTTGATTCCTTCTTTTTGATATCGTGGACTGTGCTGCAATAAACATTCATGTGAATGTATATCTTTTACTGTGACAGCCCTAAGTTCTGTAGGATATATTTCAAGCAGTGGGATTGCTGGATCATATGGTATTTCTATTTCCAGCTTTTAAAGAAAATGCCAAATTGCTTTCCAAAAAGGCTGTACCACCTTGCATTCCCACTAGCGTGCAGGAGAGTTCCAATCTCTTGACAGCTTCTCCAGCATTTGTTTTTCTTGTGTGTGTTTTTTGGGTTATTGCCAGCCTCACTAAGTTGAGATGGTATCTCATTGTGGTTTTGATTTGGATTTCTCTAATAGCTAATGACTGTGAGCATTTCCTCAAGGCTCTGTCCGTGTCCTTCGCCCATTGTTTAATTGGGTTATTTGTCTTTTTCTTGTTGACATTTTACAGTACCTTGTAGATTATGGTAATTGGAAGTCAATCTGATATGTAGTGGCCAACTATTTTTTCTCATTCTGTAGGTGTCTTTTCACTATCTTGATAAAGTCTTTGGATGAGCGTTCAGTGTTTGATTCTTAGTAGTTCCCTTTGATCTGTTTTCTCTTCTGCCATTTGTACATTGTTGGTCAGATTTTGTAGTCTGTCTAACCTGTGGATTAGAACTTCCACTTTTGTCACTACTTTTTCTTCCATAATCTTTATCCTTTTAGGTTTGACATTTAGGTCTTTGATAAATTTTGAGTTAGTTTTTGTGTGAGGTGTGAGATATGGCTGTTGTTTCAGTTTTTTTTGCAGATGGATACCCAGTTTTGCCAACACTGTTTGTTAAAGAGACTGTTTTTACCCCAGTTTACAACCTTTGGGACCTTGTCGACTATCAACTGTTTTGTAGGAGGATGGTGGTTTTTCTGGGTTCTCTATTCTGCTGCATTGATCTATTAGTCTGTTTTTGTACCTATACCAGGCTGTTTTGACTATTGTGGCCATGTACTATGTTCTAAGGTCAGGCAGTATATTCCTCTTTTTCAGTAGTGCTTTACTTATCTGGGATTTCTTCTCTTTCCAAACAAAGTTGGTGATTTGTTTCTTCATCTCATTAAAAAAATGACATTGTGACTTGTGTTGGGGTTGCATTGCATTTGCAGATTGCTTTGGGTAGAATACACATTTTCACAACGTTAAATCTTACTATCCATGAGAAACGTAGGTTTCTCCATCTGTATAAGTTTCTTTTGGTTTCTTGCAGTAGGGTCTTGCAATTTTCTCTGTGGGTGTCTTAACTCTCAGGTTAGATTTATTCCTAAGTATTTTATCTTCTTGGGGTCTACAGTAAATTGTATTGACTTGGTGATTTCCTCTTTGACATTCTCTTTGTTGGTGTAAAGGGAACATACTGATTTACTTATGTTTCTCTTATCTCCTGATACTTCACTGAACTCTTCTATTAGTTCCAATAGTTCATTTATGGAATCTTTAGTGTTTTCTGCATATAAGTTCATATCATCTGCAAATAGGGATATTTTCACTTCTTCTTTACCAGCTGGGATGTCCTTTATTTCCTTGTCTTCTGTGGTTGCTCTGGCCAGAACTGAATACAAGTGGTGACAGTGGGCATCCTTGTTTAGTTCCTATTCTCAGGAGGGATTCTTTCAGTCTCTCTCTGTCCATGATGATGTTGGCAGTTGGTTTTCAATAGATGTCCCTATTGCATAGAAGAATTTCCCTTCTATTCCTATTTTGCTGAGAGTTTTTACCATGAATGGGTATTAGAGCTTGTCTAATCTCTTTTTCTGAATCAACTGATAGGATCAAGCGATTCTTATACTTTATGTTATTTATGTGTTTAATCACATTAATTGGTTTTCTGATGTTGAACCAATCCTACATTCCTGGTATGAATCTTACTTGGTCAGGATGAATTATTTTTTGATATGTTGTTGAATTCTATTGGCTAGGTTTTTGTTGAAAATTTTTGCATCTAGGTTCATGAGTGTTGTCGGTTTGTAGTGTTCTTTTTTTTGTGGGGCCTTTATCTAACTTTGGTATTAGGGTTACACTGGCTTCATAAAATGAATTCAGGAATGTTCCTTCCTTTTTTATGTTGTGAGATAGCTTCAGTAGTATTGGAATTGACTCCTGTCTAAAAGTTTGATAAAATTCTCCAGTGAAGATATCTGGGCCAAGACTTTTTATAGTTGTAAGTTCTCTTTTTTTTTCTTGTCTTTGTTTTTATTACATTTCAAATTCTTTTTTTGTGATGGGTTTATTAAGTTGTTCTACTTTCATTTGTGATAATTTTGGTAGGTGATATGTATCTAGAAATTTGTCCATTTCCTCTAGATTTTCAAATCTGTTAGAGTACAATATTTTTGTAATATTCTGTTATGATACTTTTAATTTTGATGGGGTTTGTTGTGGCATCTGTCATTTCATGTCTTATTTAGATTATTTGTTTCCTCTCCTGGTTTTCTTTTGTGAGTTTAGCCAATGGTTTATCAATTTTGTTACCTTTTCAAAACACCAGCTCTTAGTTTTGTTATTTTTTCCGTTTGTTTTACTATTCTGTACTTCATTTAGTTCTGCTCTAATCTTTATTATCTGCTTTTTACTGGTGCCCGAGCAGGTCTTTTGTTGTTCTCTTTCTACTTGTTCAAGTTGTAGGGTTAATTCTGTGGTTTGGGCCCTTTTTTCACTCTGGATGTGTACATTAATAGAGAGAAACTGATCTCTGGGCACTGCTTTTGCTGCATCTCTTAGGTTCTGGTAGGATGTGTTTTTATTCCAATTTGATTCCATGAATTTTTTTTATTGCATCCTTGATTCCTTCTAGAATCATGAACTTTTGAGAAAGTGCTGTTCAGTTTCCATAAGTTTGAGTTTCTACCCTTGTGTTTTCTGCTGTAGATATCACCTTTTATGGCTTTACGGTATAAGAAGTTGTTTTGCAATAATTCAGTTGTTTGGATTTTGTTGAGACTTGTTTTATGGCCTAATATGTGGTCTATTTTGAAAAATGTGTATTGGAAAAGAAGGTGTACTGATCTGTTTTGTGTTAAAAAATTCTAAGTATGTCTGTGAGATTGAGTTGGTTGATTGTTGCAGTAAAATCTTCTATATCTTTATTGGATGATCTGTCCAATACCAAAAGTGAAGTGTCCAAGTCTCCTACTATTATTGTGGAGTGATCTATCTTATTTTTCAATGTTGTCAGGGTTTGTTCAATATATTTAGATGTTCTGATGCTGGGTGCATAAATATTTAATATTGTTTTATCCTCCTTATGTATTGAAACTTGAAGCAATAAATAGTGATCATCCTTGTCCACGATGGTGGATTTTACTTTAAAATCTATTTTATCTGAGATTGATATTTCCACTCCCGCTTTTCTTTGTATGCCATTAGCTTGGCATATATTTTTCCACACTTGATTTTCAGTTTGTTCACATCTTTGAGTCTAAGATGTGTCCTTTTTAAGCAGCATATAGACAGATCCTGGTTTTTGAACCAGTCTGTTACCTTTCTTTATTGGAGCACCCATTCCATTTAGACTCAGTATATATTCACAGATATGTGTTTCATGTTGCCATTTTGGTGCCCTTAGTTTTGTGTTGTTGACATTTTCTTTGATCCACTTAACATTCTGTTCTGGGTTGTTTTTCTTCATTGGTTTTCTTTTCATCTTTTTCAGTGTTAGTTTGTGTCTGTTGAGACTTCTGTATTGTGTTTCTTGTTTTGATCCAGAGTATTGTTAGTTTGCTTTGCAGCTACCCTTCTCCCTACCTCTCAATGTTATGGGATTAAACAAGCCTTTAACTTTTTCATGTCTCTTTAACTTCCTCTCCATCTGAAAGGTCTATGAATAGTACAATACATCCCTCTTTATAGTGTAATGTTGTCATAGTTTACACACTGAGATCTCTGTTTGCCTAATTTTAATAGTTTAGCTTTGATTGCAGACTCTCAATGCTTTGTCTTGGATTGCATTCTTGGATATACATCTGGTGTTTTCTAACTGAAGAAATTCCTTCTGTATTTCTTGTAACTTTGGTTTGGTTTTTGTAGTCTCTAAGCTTCTGTTTGTCTGAGAGTGTCCTGATTTCATCATCATGTTTGAAAGACAATTTTGCAGGATATACAGTTCTTGGTTAGATGTTTCTTTTTCTTTGTTTCCTTCAATGCTTTGTCTATGTCATCCCATTGACTTCTTGCCAATAATATATCTGCTGAAAAGTTGGAAGACAGTCTGCAAGGGTTCCTTTTGTACGTTAGTTTTTGTTTAAGCCTACCTGCCTGTGAAAACCTCTAGCTATGTTTGATTTTGCTGAGCTTGACTATAACATACCTTGGTGTCTTTCTTTTGGGGTCCACCTTTTGTGGAATTTGATGAGCCTTTTGAACAGCTGTCTTCTCTTCTTTCATGATGTCTGGAAAGTTTTCTGTCAGCAACTCTTCAACAATTTTCTCTGTATTTTCTGCTATCCCTGTTCTGGAACTCCAATTACATATAAATTGTTTTACTCCATAAGAGTCTCACATGCTTCTTAATGCTTCTTCATTTTGCTTGATTCTTTCATCCATTTTCTCTGTATAAGTGTTGATGTCAGTTGCTTTAACTTCAGTCTCCCTAATCCCGCATTCCGTTTCCTCAATCCTGCTCTTTTGGCTTTCCATCAGTATATAACTCTGTAATTTTATTTTTTGACCTGCTGAATTCCAGGTGGTTGATTTTCTAGCAGTTTGTATAGTTCACTTAGTTTTAATTTTGTTCTGCTGCACTTTGTTTAACCTCCGTCATAATATCTAGAAGCATGCTGTATATAATTATTTGTTATTCTACCTCTGATAATTTCACCAAGACTTCTTTCTCCAGGGAAATTCTTGATTATTTTGGGAGTTTTCTGGAACCATGATGGTTGACTTCTTTAAATTGCTAACTATTAATTACTGTCTTCATGCCATCATAAAGCTGTTCAGCTTCTCCAATGTCAGATTAGCAGAAGCTATGGCATATCTCTAAGAAGGGAGTGAGTAAAGGCATGCTTGGAATTGGCCACTAGCCACTGTTGAGTTCTCTAGGTGCAGCTGACTTAGGTACTAATTCTCTGATGAAAGAAACTCTGTCCAGTCCAGGGATGCAACTCAACTTGGCAACAGGCCACATATGGGCCCTCATAGTGGTAGGCTCTGCCTCCTGGCTGACACAGTTTATGTCCTAATTGTGCCAACTCTCCAGGGTCAAACCAGCATACACTATGGCTTAGCCCAGGGAAGGGAGGAAGAAAGGGTACCACCATACTTGTTGCCAGTAACGACTGCATTCTCTAGATAGGATTGTCTTAAAAGCTGCTTTTCTGCTGAGAGAGGTGACTTCCATCAGCAGTTGGCAGCAGCTGAGCCCTCAGGAGTTGGCAGGCCCCACGTCCTGGCTAGCAAAAATAGCAACCTACTCCTGGTATCCTGACACTGCTATCTCACCTCTGACAAAAGTGATTTTCCCCTTCCTGTCTCCCAGTCCAATCTCATGGCACTCCAGTGATCTTGGGGCTCCCAGAATGTCCACCCTGCTCCATTCAATTATGTTTCTAGGCTTTATTTCTCAGAGGGAATCAAAGAGATGGGTGACTAGTCAGTCATCTTGGCCCACCCCTAGTCTTGTTCTTGATTTTAAAAAAGTCAAAATCACCACCACTGAGTCAATTCCAAATCACAGTGACTCTACAGATCGGAGCAGAACTGCCCTATGGTTTCCAAAGATCATGTGGTATATTTGAGCTGACAGCTTTTGGGTTAGCAGAGACAGCAGTTAACCACTATGCCACCACACTAGGATGAGAGTAAATTCTCACCATTAAGCATGATAATAATTCTAAATGTAATATATAAGTTCTTAATCAAATTGAAGATGTTTCCTTCTTAGTTTGCTGAGGATTTTTATCATAAATGGGGTTTGAATTTTATTAAATACTTCTTCATACATGACAGACAAAGAACATATGGAAGATGTCAAGGATTGCATTTTACTTGTATCCATAATGAACACCCATGTGAGCAACAGTGAATAAATCAAACAACATATTGCACTGGGAAGATCTGCTGTGAAAAGAACCCTGAATGTGTTACAAAACAAAGACTACACTTTGAGGACTAAGGTGTGCCTAACCCAAGCTATAGTACTTTTAATCACTTCATATTTATGAGAAAGTTGAACAATGGAAAAGGAAGACTGAAAAAAAATTGTTGTATTTGAGTCACAGCATTTGCAAAGAATATTTAATATACCATAGATTGCAAGAAGACTGAATGAATCTGTCTTGAAGAAGTGCAGCCAGAATGCTTCTTCAAAGAATGGGGAGACTTTGTCTCAAGTTAGACATATTGTCAGGAGGGACTAGTTCCTAGAGAAAGATATCATGCTTAGCAAAATAGAGGGCCAGTGATAAAGAAAAAGATGTTTAACAAAGTGGATTGACAGAGAGGCTGCAGCAATGTGCTCCAGCGCGATAACTCTTGTGAGGATGGAGTAAGAACAGGAAGCGTTTGTTCTGTTGTAAGCAGAGTTGCTGTGAGTTAGAATCCACTTGATGGGACTTAACAATGACAACCTAATTATCACAGCTATGAAAACTTTAAGGAAATATCTTACTACAGTTGAAACATTTGAGTAATTCCTTAAAAATGTAGCACTGAGCTTAGGCACCTAAATTTTATCATTCATGACTGAGTGCATTGGAACTCCCATTCAGTGTGCTAGATTATGAACAAGCAATGATATAGCTATAGATTGGAAAAGAAATTATTAACATCTTATTGATATTCAAGTGATAGTTTGATCACATATCAAAAGGAGAGGAGAGAGTAAAAAAAGACAAAAGGAAATAATGAAGAAATAAAAACCAAATAAAGATGTGCTACAAAACGGTGAGAAGGGTAGCAATAACTCTATTTAGATAACAGCTATCTCAGATGAAGTGAAATGTAAATGAAAATGAAGAATATCAGAAGATACAGGAATATGTTCCTGAACTATTGAGTTACATGGAAAATTTCAAATTATGCTCATAGAATTCCACATAGAAAATATAAGGTAGAACACAAACCTGAACACAGTATAATTTATTAAATATGACCAAAAAAAGAAAAACCAAGATTGTTACTTTTGAATCCATTCTGACTTATAGCTACCATATACGACAAAGCAGAGCTGCCTGATAGAGTTTCCAAGGATCAAGTGGTAGATTTAACCTGCTGCCCTTCTGGTTAACAGCCAAACAACCACTGCACCAGGGCTCCATTAAATATGACCAAAAAAAAAAAACGCTGCCATTAATTAAATTCTAACTCATAGTTACGCTATAGGACAGAGTAGAACTCGTGCATAGGGTTTCTAAGGAGCACCTGGTGGATTCAAACTATCAACATTTTGGTTAGCCACTGCAGAACTTAACCATTATGTCACAGGGTTTCCATTAAATATGACAGACAAATATAATTCTAAGTTTAAAGAGAGAACACACATAAAATATAGAGGAACAAAAAACAAATTTACACCACACGGTTTTGAACCCCATATGGAGGTAATAAGATAGTAGAGTGATATTTTTAAGATATTTAAAGAAAAAACTAATTATGCAGTTTTTTAATTTAGGTAAGTCATCATTCAAATGTGACTACGTAACTAAAATATCCACAAGCACTCAAGCCCTCAGAATCTTATCATGCTGTGCCACAAAGAATTGGTTTTGCCTAAGAAAGAGATCTGGTCCTTTCTCTTTGCTTAAGGGAGATAAACATAAAAAATAAACCTACTGAAGTTGAGTCAATTGCAATTCATAACAAGCCTATACAACAGAGTCCTGTATGGGACAGACAGAACTGCTCCTTAGAATTTCCAAGGAAAACCTGGTGGATTTGAACTGCTGATGGTTTGGTTAGCAGAAAAAGAACTTAACCATTATGTCACTAGGGTTTCCTTTCTGGGAGATAATCCACGTTATATCTGATAGGAGTGCCTTTGTGTACAGTAGGGCTTGACCACAGGAGATTTTAGAATTGGGCCAGCCACGTCCAGTAGTCCAATAGGCCGCATCAAGAAGACCAATCACGCAATTTATGGTGAGGATTTTATCAGTCACCTTGGAAGCTGAATTCAACTACCTAAGAAATCAGTCCATCAACAAATTATGCCCAGACTCAAGTAAGAGTTCCTGTTTGGCAATATTTCATGCATATTGTCATACATTGATAATTCACAGTGTAAGGCATCCAGAGGGTAAGAGAACCCTGACAGACTGTCTTAGTGTCTTCCTTTGGCTGATTTTAATCTGCATAGCTTCCCTGTAACAAACGGTAACTCTGAATCTAATAGTTCTCAGTGAGTTTTGTGAGTCCTTCTACTGATTTATGAAACCTAAGTGTGGTTTTGGTAACTTCCTAACTTTGTAGTTCACCTCAGAGGTAATGCCAGTCTTGGGGACTTTACTCTTTAATTTTGTTGTTGGACCTTAACTTCTTGAAGATGGTATTAAAAGTCTTGGGCTGACCTGGCAGTCTGGAGGTTTGTGTCCTCTGACATGGCAACTTGGCTAACTCTGGGTGCAGATATGGAGCCACATTGAAAATAAAAGTGGATAATGTACTCAAATACCTAAAGGGGAAAAAAAAGGAAGAAAGAAGAAATCCAGGAGAATAAAAGAACTGCAGTCAACTCAATTCCAACTCACACCAACACTGTAGGAGTTGTCACTGAGCAATTCTTTTGGTAAATTCATTCCTTCTGGTAAAAAAGGAAGAGAAGGGAAAAACTAGCCAAAAAAAAAGAGAAAACATATCCACAATAATCTAGAAATGAAATGTTTAGGAAATATTAAATGTTATGAATTGAATTGTGTCCCTCAAATGCATGTTGTAATTCAACATGTGCTTGTAAGGCTCTCTGGGAATGGGTAGTCTTTGTTATGTGAATGAGGCAGGATTAGTGTAGGGTATGCTTAGAATCAATCTCTTTTGAAACATAAAAGAAATTAAACAAGCAAAGGAGAGAAAAGAGAAGGGGAAGACAGATGCTTAGATGTCTGGAGATCTCCAAGTATTAGGAAACAGAATCAGAAGAGACAAAATGGTCATTCTAGAGCCTACAGAGAAAGAAAGCCTTTGCATAGAGTTTGCACTCTGGCTTCAGACTTTCAGCCTTCCAAAGGAGAAAATAATTTTCTGTTTTAGAAAGCTATACACTTATGTAGTTCTTTTATAGCAGCAATAGAAAACATGAGATTTTAAGACAATGCGAAATTGAGAGACATCAAACTGTGTCTAACAATCAAGACCCAATAACCCCAAACTGAAGATTGTTGTCAGCCACTAGTCCAGAAGTAGCCTACACTTCATTGTTGCTGTTAATTACCACAGAGTTATTCTCTCTAGTTTCTTAATGATTTCCATTTCTTTATCACTGTTGTACTTTCTAATACAACTCCCGTCTTAATTCTTGGTAACTGTGGTAAACACAGAAACCCTGGTGGCATAATGGTTAAATGCTATGTCTGCCAAACAAAAGGTCAGCAGTTCGAATCCAGCATGTGCTCCTTGGATACTTTATGGGGCAGTTCTACTCTGACCTATAGGGTCTCCATGAACAGGAATTGACTTGGCAGTAGTAAATTAGGTTTGTTTTGGCTTTGGTCACAAACACATTGATAACCTTTCAAAATTCTTGCCTCTCTTTTGTCAGTAACTGTACTCCACCCGTAAATTTCACGTGTTGTATCTCAGTCATAAACAGAAATCCACATACTCCCGCTCATTCTCTGTACTCGCTTGGCTTTCCCATTCTGTGCTCGTTAACACCTTTAATCCCTTGATGCCACTACTTTTTCAGTGTCCTGATTCTCCTCTCATTTCTTAACTTAAATTCCATGGTCAATTATCAAAATCATTTCCTTACAAGTATCCTCAGTTTCCCCGCCTCCGGCTGACTTTTTCTTCTTCCTTCTTCCTTTCTAAAATTATAAGCCTGATTCATATACTTCAGCCTGCTCCACACTCAGATTCACAGAACTGAATGTGATTGCAGGAAAAAAGAGAACGCATGCAAGAGAACCACGCTGGTTTAGCCCAGTGTAAAGAATCACTGTGACCGTGAGCTGGTCTCTCAGTGCTGCCCTGTAATTATTCTGTATTTCTCTATACACCAATATACCGTTCTCCCATTTAACTATATTACCTTTTCTTCTCTATTCTGAAAGCTACAACACACTTCCTCCATGTTCAGCTGAAGAACTTTTATGACTTCATGGAGAAAAAATGAAGCAATCAGAAGCAAGTTTCCACCAACTCCCACGACTACACTTACCAGCCCTCTGCCATCTGCACCCATATCGTCTACCTTCCCACCTGTTATTATAGTGAACCATCTGTGCTCTCTATGAAGCCAATCTCCCCGCTTACATACTAGAGCTCAGCCACTCTTATTTATTTAAGGAAGAGGCTCAAAGGATTCTTCCCTCTCCACTGCTTTAATTCTTTTCTTTTCTCTATATCATTTTCTTCAACATAAAAATTTGCTGTTATATCTCCAGTCTTATAAAAAAATAATACGCAATTATATCTGCCACTATTCTACCAAGCTATGTCCCATTTCTCTGTTCCTTTATACAAAAAAATTCTGGGAAAAAGAAAAAAAAAAAACCTAATCATTGTCTGTAATCCCTCTTTCTAAATCTCTCTTTAACACTCCACTTTTTCCCCAGCGTTCTACTGCTCATGTGAAGATCATCACTAACTTAGTGACTGCTGCATCTAATGGTTACCTTTTAGTACTCATCTTACTTGAAGTCTTCAGTATGGTTTATCATTATCCTCTTCTTTATTTGGTTTCAAATATGCCACACACACAAGGGTGAGCTCCTTTGTAATTGTTCCTTCTCAAGATATTTTTCATCTTTGTCATTTTCTCTTAAAAATCCTATCATCAATGTGTCATAGAATTCCATCCTTGGTCATCTTCTACTTTAACTCCCTTATAATATCTTTTTTAAAAATACCTAAGTTCTGATGACTTCCAAATTTGGATTACTAGCTTAGACTTATTTCCTAAATTCAGACTCATGTCAAGCTCTTTTCAATACCTCCTCTTTGAGGTCTAAAAAGCATCAGCATTTCACGAGCAAACTAGCGTTCATTTTTTTACCCCCAAAACCTCTTTGCATGCTGTCATGGGTTGAATTGTGTACCCCCCAAGAAATGTGTGTAGCGATTTGGCTGAGCTGTGATTCCCACTATCATGCAGCTGTTCTCCCTCTCGTGATTTTCCTATATTGTGAATCCTAATCTCTTCTTGTGGTTTTCAGGAAAAGACTGGATTATGTTAAAGATTAGGATGAGACTGTAACAACCTCACTCAGTCACTTCCCTGACTGAATGTAAGGGGGGTTCCCTGGAGGGTGGCTTGTACCACCCGTTATCCTACAAGAGATAAAAGAAATGGTAGCAAGGGAACCTCATACTGTGACAAAAGCAGTGCTGGAGCAAAGCATATCCATGGGACTTCAGGTTCCAGAGCTGAAATGCTCCCAGACAAAGGAAAGGCTGAGACATCAAAAGAATCTTCCTGCAGAGCCACGAGAGAAACCTTTCCCCTGGACTAGGGCCTTGAATTTGAACTTGTAGACTACTGAACTGTGAGAGAATAAACTTCTCTTTGTTATAGGTGTCCACTTGTGGTGTATCTGTTACAGCAGCACTAGATAACTAAGCCAGCCAAGCCAAGGGCCGTCAAGTTGGATCTGACTCATGGATAACTAAGATGCATTCGTAATTGACCACTGTCAGTTACTGATGACTCATTCTCAAATGGTTCACACTTAATATCTCATCCTTTTCTCTTTCAAGCCAAACTGAATCTTCTAGGCAATACTTTTGGCCTATCTTCACAACATACCCAGAATTATATTGCTTCTTAGAAATTCACAATTAGTATTTTAGTGTTTTTCTCTCATCATCTTCCCTCATATAGTTTATTTCCATAAAGCTCTGTTTCTATGTCTTCTTAGCGTACTTAAAAGGCAGACTATTTCTTTTAACACAAAAAATTCTTCAATGTCTGGATGGTCTGATAGATTGGAGAGTCCCCTAAAGACATAGCTCCCGGACTCTCTGTTAGACCAGAGCAGAAACTCTGTTTCTGAAGCCAACTCTTCAGGCTAAGATTGGACTGGACTACAGGACATAAAATGACACTGGTGAAGAGTGTGCTTCTGGGCTTAAGTAGTTACATAAGACTAACTGAGAAGCTCCTGTCCAGTCTTGAGATGAGAGGGAAGAGGGGAACAGGAGCTGGTTGAATGGACACCAGCAATATAGGGTGGAAAGGAAGAGTGTGTTCTCACAGTGTGCAGAGAGCTGCTAGAGTTACACAGCAATGTGTGTATGAGTTTTTGCATGACAAATTGACTTGGATGGTAAAACCTTCACATAAATCACAATGAAATATTAAAAGGAGGAAAAGAAGAAGAAGGGAAAAAACTCTAATGGTCCTGCATTTCCACACAAGGTAACCACCAAGGTCCATAAAATAAGGACCTGTGTGTGAAGCCTCCTCTCCTGGATTTAATTGTATTCTCCCCCAAACTGTGTAGCTATTTGGCTAGGGGGTGATCCCCTGGTATTGTGGGTGTTCCTACATGCTGCAATCTCTGCCTCTATGATGTTAATGAGGGAAGATGGGCGGCATTTCTGTTGGTGGTGCAGAAGTCAGTGGCTAAGATGACATTGTTGCCTTGTGCCTTGAGGCAGTCTCTTGAGCTGTAAAAGAAAGAAGCTAGCAGAGAGGTTTGGGAAACCTCTGATGGCCAAGAAAGAGGTGTTGGGAGCCGACTGCTTCCTTTGGAAAGGACCCAGGGTCCTTGCACTTCAGAAGCTCTCCGCCCTGGGAAAGCCTGACCAAAAGCACCTTCCTCCAGAGCCAGGAGAGAAAGCCTTCCCCTGGATCCGATGCCTTGAATTGGGACTTGTAGCCTATTGGACTGTGACACAGTAAAATTCCTCTGTTTTAGAAGCCATCTCCTTGTGACATTTCTGTTACAGTAGTGCTAAATGATTAAGACACCTCCCTACTGTTCTTTCAAGCTTGACCTGTTGGGCTAGCTTCCCCTCCGCACACTGACATAGCACACTTTCTTCTTTGCTTATGTTCAAACAGACTAGGCATCCTCTTGCCCTTGGATCACAGTATTAGATGTTTCCTCTGTCTGGATAATTTTCTTCCAGATATCTTAACAGCTAATTCTCTCACCTCTTTCAAATCACTGCTAAAATATCATCTCCTTGAGGTCTACTTTGTCCAATCTATTTAAAATGGCAGTACATGAACACTGTGCTCCTTTATTTTCTATGACTTTTGTTCACTTCCTAACATTTTGTACGGTTTAATTATTAAATGTGTATTACTATCTGTCTGTTTTATTCACTGTCACATCATAAATGAAAGAGTCCCTTCTGTTATTTGATAGGCATTGAGTAAGAGTGGTGACCACACAACGAGGAGTTAGACCAACCAAATATATGCTAAGAGTGCCAGAACTCAAGCAAGATAACAAAATCATCACAAAAGACAAACAAGAATATTATAAACTTGCAAAATAGAATAAGAATGCATAAATATGACAGGATGATGTAAATTGCATATGTAAAATAATTTTAACATTGAGGTTTAAATAGTTCCATTTCACAATATTGTAATTCTACTTCTACTGAAGTTTTGAGTATTTGAGATAAGGACCTGTTTCTCAAGTATCATTTAATAATTATTATTTAAAACCTTTTAGCTACCAATATTCATATCTTTTTGATTTCATCTAATCTAGCAGTGGGAATAGATTTAATCACTCCTAATTATCTATTCTTTCTGGAAATGTTTATCACTTTTAACCTATGATATGTTGTTTATTGTGCTTAATACTGTTTTCTCTCTGCTTCATCAAAAAGGCAAGTTCCATAAGTGTAAGTGATTTTGTGTCTTGGTATTCTATAAACATTAATCATGCTAGGTAGTAATAAAACCAAGCCAAGCTAGTTGCCATAGTATTGCCTCTGACTCAGCTACCTTATTTATGTCAAGGTAAAACTGGGCTCCATGGGATTTTCAATGGCTATGATCTTTTAGAAGTGAATTGATAGGTCTTTATTCTGAAGTACCTCCAGCTGTACTCACATTACTGACCTTTCCTTTAGCAGCTGTCTTTGGGCTCCCAGCCTACCAGATTATTAAAAAATAAACTCTTTGTTACAATCATTTATGTGTGGTTTTTATGTTACAGCAGCAGTAGATGACCAAGATAGTAGCTGAGCACTTAACCTGGTGTGCCACCCAGTGACTCCAGGTACGCAGTAGGTGTTTAATAAATGAATTAAGTAATATATTTCTATTACTGAGCCAACCTTGAATTCCTAGGATATTTCATTCTTGGGCACATATCATTCTTTTAACTCTTACTGCTCAGTGAAATTTACAAATAGTTAAGCATTCATCAGAAACTGAAAGATTGGCAGCTTGAACCCAGCAGCTTGAAGACTTGGCCTTGTACTTCTGAAAGATTGCAGTCCTGAAAACTGGCAGGAATGTTGTTCTACAGTGAAACATATGAGCGTACCATAAGTTGAAACTGGCACAACTTCAACTAGCTTATTGGTCTTTTAAAATTTATGTTCTGAAGAATTTGAGTTTACAGCTTTTTCTAAATGCATTGTCATTACATGTTTTTACGTCAGAGCTTTTTACAATAATTTAAGATTATTTTCTGTGTTGTGCTTTGTTTTTAAGTCTGGAACTTCTACAAATGAAACCCTAGGTGACTAAATCACTCTAAATTATCATATCTCAACATCCTAATACTAATAAATTTGTGTGTCTACAATGTGAAACCTATTTTTATCTGTATTACATCAACTTTATCATCAAATTGGATTTTGCCAGTTATATAAATGTTAAGGTACTTTGTCAGATGTTATTTTTGTTGAAATTAGTAATGAGAAAATAAGTTAAATGTATAAAACTATTTCTCTATTTCTTGAAACATTTAACTGTGAGCTCCTTAATATCATTTTTTGATGGAAAAAAGCTAAGCAATTATTAGTTTTTATTATAACTGTTTGCCTGGGGAATTTTGAGAAGCTATTAAATCTAAAGTGATTGTGTGTGAATGATTCACACACACATACGTCTATACATGTATGTACTTACATATTTAACTATATTGGAAAGTCACAGGGATTCCTTATAGTTCATTTATTCTAATACTGAGACTAAATGAAGAGATGGAAGTATAAAATCATTTGCTGTACTGCATCCAATGAATTTGGGTCCTTGAGACGTCTGATGTTACTTTCTCTAGAGATCTTTAAAATCATGTGTCTTTAAAGCTAAGTAATACAGGCAATAGAGATGGAGAAAAAGCAGTTGTCACAGACTTAAATTTACTTTTGAAAGCGCACTATACCCTCAAAGTAATTTTCCTTTTTCATGAAGCTTTACCTACGGAAAATATAAATGTTATATTCTACTTAGTGTATTTTAACTAATAATACTCTATAATACTTTGGTCAGGATATATTTTTATCAAGAATATTCCTAGACAGCATTCATTGACAGTTCTGTAAGAAAGAAATTGAGAAGGAAATGATCTTGTCTTAAGACGGTAACAACACAACATTGCTAAAATTTCCAGATTGCCTAGCTTACGGTTTACTATCAGCCAACTCCTACAATTACTAGAGCGGATTTCATTCTTTCTTCTTTATTTTTATTTATTTATTTATTATGCTTTAAGATTACAATTCAAGTCAGTTTCTCATACAAAGAAGGAATCGGACATTGTTATGTGGCCCAGTATGCTCTCCCAGTAATGTGACAGCACACTCGTTCTCTCCACTCTGCATTTCTGATGACTGTTCAGTCAGTTCCTCTTCCCTTGTGTTATCAGATCACACCTCTGGACAGGAGGTGCTCAGTTAGCCTCACGCATCTACTTGGGCACAGAAGCACACTCTTCACCAATGCCATTTGATGTCTTACAATCCATTCTAATCTTTCTCCAAAGAGTTGACTTCAGAAATGGTTTTAGTTCTGGGCTAAAGGAGATTCCAAGGGCCATGCCTTCTAGAGTGCCTCCAATCTCAATTTCTTAATGTCTCTTGATAGCTGCTGTCCAGTTGGCCACCTCTCACAGTAACTTAATGCAAAACTGGCCTGTCTCAGTCCTTCATCATCGCTGTAATCGCTATCTTCATCACAGCAGATGAAGCTGTGGTGTTACATAGGGCATTCACTGGCAACGAAGTGAAAGCCTACAATCCAAATTAAATTTGCACACCTGCCTATCTGCAGCTCCTTTTGCTCTTCTTGTCCAGTGAGAGCACACTCCTCCATTTCATTCTATGTATATCATATCCTCTTTTTATCTTCCCATTCTACCACGAATATTTTATTTCTATTGCATTTATTTATTTATATTATGATTGAATGAAAATGTACATTCCCATATAAATTTGCGTGCTCACCTATATGCAGCTCCCACTGCTCTCCCTGTTCAGTGACAGCACACCCCTCTTTTCTGCTCCATACATGTCCTATCCTCCCAACAGTCTCCCTTCCTGTCCTCTCCACCCACTCACTTCCCTCCAGCAAGAGGTCAGCAGGATGACATTCTATAGATGCATAGAACCATAAAAGTCCCACAAGATATGGTCACTTTGCATTGCCAAGTTCAATACATTGCTGTCCAAAAAGTGGACCTTCATGATTTATGGACAGGGGCAATATCAGGGCCAGGGGCCATGCTCCCAAGGGAACCCCGAAGCCTCTGAACCATCAGTTGTGGTCATTTATTAGAGATCTCAGGGTGCACCCCTATTTATTCTCTTGTTGCCAGTGATACTCAACTTTGTGAGCTCCATTGTGGCTATCACTGGTGGTGACACCAGCCAGTTCTCCTGGCCACCAGTCTCTGTCTTCTGGATTCTCTTTTACCCATGTCTCTCTTGTCCTTGGTTATCATTCATTCCTGCTGAGTGGGAACCATTTGCTGTACCCTCAGATGGCAGCTTGGCATCTTTTAAGACCCCAGATGCCACTCATCAATGAGGGGTGCAGACAGTCCTCATTAGCAAAATGCTAGCTGTGCCAATTGACCTCAATCACCCCAGAGAGCATGTTCCCCGGCCCGCCGCCCCAGCTTCTCTGTCCTTGCAACATTGAGTTACGATGGGAGGAGTACTCAAATTGTGTTGAAGCCCAGTTATTATTAATCCTCTTTCTAATGTGTGCTGTTTATACAACCAAATTTCTATCAACTATCTAATCTAAGCCTTCCCCTTCTTTTCCCTCCCTCCCTCCCCACCCTTGCAGCCATCAGACTTCTATGCGTGAGTCTGTTTCTAAGTTCTTATCATAGGGGTCTCATACAGCATTTGTCCTTTTGTCGCTGACTGCTTTCACTCAACGTAATGTCCTCCAGGTGAAAACAGGTTAAGAGATGTTTCCTACTATCATCATTGTTCTTTATCATTGTACAGTGTTCCACTGAGTATATATACCATAGTTTACCTATCCATTCTTCTATTGTTGGGCATCTGGGTGGATTCCATCTTTTTGCTATTTGTGCTGCGATGAACATTCGTGTGCATGTATCAGTTGGTGTGAATGGCTTTCATTCTGTAGGATATATTCCAAGCAGTGGAATTACTGAGTCAAACGGTATATCTATATCCATTTTTTTAAGGGACAGCCAGATTGCTTTCCAAAGAGGTCGCACAATTTTGCATTCCTACCAACAGTGTGGAAGAGTTCCAGTCTCCCAACAGCCTTTCCAGTATTTGTTATTTTGCGTTTTTTGGATCATGACCAACCTTGTTGGGGTGAGATGGTATCTCACTGTTGTTTTGACTTGAATTTCTTTAATAGCTAATGATCATGAGCATGTCCGCGTGTGTTTCTTGGCTGCCTGGATCTCCTTTTTAGAGAAGTGTCTGTCCATCTCCTTTGTCCATTGCTTAACTGGATGATTTATCTTTTTCTTACTGGTATTTTGTAGTATCTTATAGATTATGGAGATCAGGTGTCAGTCTGACATAGAGTTGCCAAATATTTTTTCCCATTCTGTAGGGGGCCTTTTAATTCTATTAATAAAGTCTTTGGATGAGCAAAAGTGATGGATTCTTAGTAGTTCACATTTATCTATTTTCTCTTCTGTTGATTGTGGTTTGTTTGATAGATTTTGGAGTCTGTCCACATTTTATATTAAAACTTCCATTGTTGTTCCTACTTTTTCTTGGATGAGCTTTATCATTTTAGATTTGATAGTTAGGTCTTTTATCCAGTTTGAATTGGTTTTTGTATAAGGTGTAAGATATGGGTCTTGTTTTCATTTATTGCAGCCAAGCCAAGTGCCGTCGATTCGGATCTGACTCACGGCAAAGGATATCCAATTTTGCCAGCACCATTTGTTGAAGAGATTATTTTTACCCCAGATTAATGTCTTAGGGCGCTTGTTGAATATCAGCTGTTCATAGGCAGATGATGTCATCTCTGGGGTCTCAATTCTGTTCCACTGATCTATCTGTCTGTTTTTGTACCAGTACCAGCCTGTTTTGGCCACTGTGGCAGTGCAATAGGTTCTAAGGTTGGGTAATGAGAGGCCTCCCAATGTGTTCTTCTTCTTTAGTAATGCTTTGCTTTTCAGGGGCTTTTTCCCTTTCCAGACAAAGTTGGTAATTTGTTCGTCCATCTCATTAAAAAATGTCACTGGAACTTGTATTGGGATTGCATTATATAAGTAGATTGCTTTGGGTAAAATAGACATTTTCACAATGTTAAGTCTTCCTATCCATGAGCAGCATAGGTTTCTACATTTATGTAACTCTCTCTTAGTTCACTGTAGTAAGGGTTTGTAGTTCTGTTTGTAGAGCTCTGTTATTGCTCTTGTTCCTAGGTACTTTATCTTGTTAGGGGTTAGAGTAAACAGTATTGACTTAGTGATATCTTTGTTAATAATCTCACTGTTGGTATAAAGGAATCCTACTGATTTACTTATGTTTATCTTGTATCCTGAGACTTTGCTGAGCTTTTCTATCAGTTTAAGTAGTTTCCTTATGGATTCTTTGGGTTCTCTGCATATACAATCATATCATCTGCAAATAGGGAGATTTTTAGTTCTTCTTTGCTGATCCAGATGCCTTTTATTCCTTGGTCTTGTCTAATTGCTTATATCATACCCTCTTAATGATCACCTGTCTGCTCCTTTCCACCCTCTCCTCTCTCTTATAGTAAGAGGCCAGTAGGACAGCATCCTATAGATGCATAGAACCATAATGTACACACACCATATGGTCACATCATGTCCAAGTTCAGTTCATTTCTTTCTGAAGAATTGATATCTAGTCAGGGACAGCAGCAAGTCTAGGACCCATGTTCCTAGAGGAATCCTGAGGTCACAAGACCATCAACACTGGTCTTTTAGTGGAGTTCTTGAGGAACACCCCTCTTTTTCTCATGTTGCCACTGGGACTTGGCATGGTGTTCCCCATCACAGTTGTCTTTCTTTGGTGGTAACTGGTCACCATTTGGTTCTTCTGGTCACATGTTGATACAGTCACCCATTCACATGTGTTCTTCTGTCTTCTGGGTTCTTTTTCCCTTATATCTTTGTTATTCTGGTGATAGTCTCTTCCAGGTGAGTTGGGAGCATTTGGGGTACATCAGATGGCAATTTGCTAGATTTTAAGACCCAAGATGCCACTCACCAATACGGAATGCAGAGGATTCTATTAGCAGTAGGCCAGTTACGCCAATTGGCCTTGATGTCCCTTGAAAGCAGGGTCCCCACATCCCCATCCGTGCTACTCTGTTCTTCCAAAGAGTTTTCAGTTTATGTTGAAGTCCAGTTACGTTGATCTTCTTTCTACTGTGAGCTGTCACTGCTTTCAACCACCTAAATTTCTATCAACTATCTAATTTATGACCAGCTCTCTCTCTCTCTGCCTTCCCTTGCAGCCATCAAGGAGTCTTTTCTTCTGTACACGAGTCTGTTTTTAAGTCCTTGTAGTAGGGGTCTCATACAGTATTTGTCCTTGTGTAGTTGACTGATTTCACTCAGCATAATGTCTTCCAATTGAAACCAGGTTATGAGATGCTTCCTAAAATAATGATTGTTCTTTATCCTTTGCATAGTGTTCCATTGAGTATATGTACCATAGTTTCTTTATCCATTCATGTGTTGTTGGGCATCTAGATTGATTCCATCTTTTAGGTGTTACAGACTGTGCTGCAATAAACATTCATGTGCATGTATCTGTTTGTGTTTCTGCTCATGATTCTCTAGGATATATTCTGAGCAGTGGGATTACTAGATCAAATGGTGTATTTATTTTCAGCTTTTTAAGGAAGCATCAGATTGTTTTCTAGAGGTTGTACCATTTTGCAATCCCACCAGCTATGTGGGAGAGTTCCAGTCTTTCCACAGCCTCTTCAGTATTTGTTGTTTTGTGTTTTTGGATCATGGCCATCCTTACTGGGGTGAGATGGTATTTCACTGTAGTTTTGATTGTATTTCCCTAATAGCTAATGATTGTGAGAATTTCGTTGTGTGTCTTTTGGCTGCCTGGGTGTCGTTTCTGGTGAAGCATCTTTCCATCTCCTTTGCCCATTGCTTAATTGGGTTATTTACCTTTTTCTTACTGATATTTTGATGTACCTTATAGATTATGGAGATCAGACATTGGTCTGACATGTAATTGCCAAATATTCTTTCCCATTCTGTAGGTCGTCTTTTAATTTTTTGATGAAGTCTTTGGATGACCAAAAGTATTGATTCTTAGTAGTTTCCATCTATTGATTTTCTCTTCTGTTGATAGTACTTTGTCAGATTTTGAAGTCTGTCTAAGCTGTGTATTAAAACTTTCATTGTTGACCCTATTTTTTTCTTTCACGATATTTATTATTCTACGTTTGATATTTAGGCCTTTAATCTAATTCAGGTTAGTTTTTGTGTAAGGTATCAGATGTGCATCTCCCTTCAATTATTTGCAGATGGCTATCCAATTTTGCCAACACCATTTGTTAAAGAGAGTGTTTTGACCGCCATTTACAATCTTAGGGTCTTTGTTTAATATCAACTGTTCATGAGAGGATGGTGGAGTCTCTTGGGTCTCTACTTTGTTCCAATGGTCTATATGTCTCTTTTTGTTCCAGTACCAGGCTATTTTGACTACTGTGTCAGTGTAATAGGTTCTAAGGTCAGGTAGTGTGAAGTCTTCCACTGTGTCCCTTTTCTTAAGTAGAGCTTTGCTTACCTGGGGTTTCTTCTCTTTTCAAAGAAAGCTGGTGATTTGTTTCTCCATCTCATTAAAAAATGTCCCTGGAATCTGTATTGATATTGTACTGTATATGTAGATCACTCGACGGCACTTGGCTTTGGCTTGGGTTGGGCAATCATAATGCAAATCAGAACTACAGTGAGATATCATCTCAGCCAAACAAGGTTGGCTATGATCCCCAAAACACAAAGCAACAAATACTGGAGAGGCTGTGGAGAGACTGGAACTCTCCTACACTGCTGGTGGGATTGCAAAATGGTACAACCTCTTTGTAAAGCCATCTGGCACTTCCTTAACATTTTTACAATGTTAAATCTTCTCATCCATGAGCAGGGTAGGTTTCTCCATTTATGTAAGTCTCTCTTGGTTTCTTCCAGTAAAGTCTTGTAGTTCTCTTTGTATATGTCTCTTATTTCTCTAGTTTGATTTATTCCTAGGTATTTTATCTTGAGGGATATAGTAAATGGTGCTGATTTGGTGATTTCTTCTTTGATGATCTCCACTGGTATAAAGGAGGCCTCCTAGAGATTGAAAAAAATACAGCAGAGCATATTAACTGGTCTTTGTAGGTGTTTGGATTTGATCCTATCACTGACATCATTGTATTTTAGGATAGATCTTTAGATTTTCTTTTTGAAGATACTAGTGATACATTTCTCCTCAACTGTCATTCACTACATAGCAGACCATATGATTGGCCAATCCCGAAATGCCCAATATAAGTAAAAATTTCAACTCACTAATGCCTAGGATTTTGATGTTTATGAGTTCCATTTCATTTCTGAAAGTACTTCAAATTTCCCTTGATTCACACTTTGTACATTTCTAATCACTGTTTGTATGCAGTGGAATTATATGTGTAGTTTTTTCTGTTAGTTTCTGTCAAGTCAATGCCTAGTCATAGTTTCCCTATGTGCTGGAGACAAGAACTGCTCAATAAGGTTTTCTTGGTTATAATCTCAACAGAAGCAGATCACCAGACACTTTGTCTGAGGTACCCATAACTGGAACCACATCACCAGCATTTCCATTAGCAGGTCAAGCATAATGATTTATAGACATGTAATGAGCTCAGCTGTAAAATTCTCACTTTTGATGCAGAAAACCCAGGATTCAATTCCTGGTCAATGCAACTCATACTCAGCCACAAATTAGCTATCAGTGGAAGCTTGTCTGTTGCTACTGTACTGAACAGCTTTGAGTGAAATATGACACCAAGACAGACAAGAAGAAAGGCCTGGTATTTTACTTTCAAAAAATAGCCAATGACTGTAACCTTTCCCTACACTGAATATGTTATAGTATCTCGGGACGGCTGAAGAAGTGCTTCCAATGTGAGCTGGAAGGTGGGCCTGCCCGACCTGATGGCCTGACTGATTTTGGCAGCTGTTGGACAGCTCCTAGCTTTTTAAAATAGGACTGCCTGGAGAAATAACTGCTGAGAGACCCAGCCACATCTTTTCCAGCATTTACTGACACACATTATAGAGTTGGTTCATGGCCCCTCAGTGACACCAGAAATAGGGCACTGACTTTCCCAGCCAGGAGGCAGAGCCTACCACCCCAGAGAGTCTACAGCAACCAGTCACTAGAGTACCCCCAGAAATTCAAGGCAACTCAAGTTTCACCATCAGGTAAGTTTTTTGATGCTTTATTTTGGAAGTTTTCCACAGCCATGGTAGATAGGGTCACTGTGAGCCAGTGGCACTGAACAGTAGCAGCAACATAGCTAGTTCTGTTTCTCTCGAGTAACCCTGAAATCTGACTAATGCAGTCCTTGTTCTTCATTTTTCTGTTAGTTTATATTCTTTTGAGATCTCTCTCTGAGTCGGATTCAACTCGATGGCACTTGGCTGGTTTGGCTCTTACATCCAGGCAAACACAAATACTTTTCTTCAGCTTAAATGTATTCAAGAAACAGGATTATTTGGTTCACAGTATAGCAGATAATTATTTCAATAAAATAAATTATTTTAGTAGAATACCCTTTAAAAGTCAAAGTGTGTTTCTATTCTGAAAATTGTATACATTTTACCAATTTATTTTCTGAATATTATTTATTTTGTTGCTGAGGATATACACGGCAAAACATACATCAGTTCTAGTGGCTGCAAGTACAATTTAGTGACATTCTTCCAATTGTGCAGTCATTCTCACCCTTGTTTTCTGAGTTGGTCTTTCCCAGTTAGCATAAACTCACTGCCCTCTCAGGTTCTTATCTAATCCTTTGATTACTGTTGTCAATTTGATTTCTTACAGATCTCAAGAATACTCCGAGAGATCTTTTATTTTTAAGGTTTAAAGACTGTCTGAGGGCTATTTCAGGAGTTTATCTGGCCTCCATGGCCCCAGAAAGTCTGGGGTTCAGTAAAATTTGAAAATTTTTTCTATTTTTCCACCATTTTGATCATAATTTCTGCATAGAATTCTTGACCAAAATGTTCAGTAATGCTAGCCAGTTCATTTTATCATTTTAAATAAGTTTTGATTTTTAGTGGCTAAAGTAACTTACATATTATAAATTGTCCCATACCTCAATTTTATTGACCATAAATATTAAGATATGGAAGCAACATTTTGCAGTATTTTCTGGTTTATATTGCTTACTTTTTGTTTTTCAAAATGTTCATTGTCCAAAAAGGAAGCTTAGAAAAATAAATTCTTATAAAGTAAGTATGGTGACCTCTGACTCAATGGCACTTGGCTTCGCTGGCAAAGTATCAAAAGAACATAGAAACATTCAAATCTATTGTTTAGGGACC
The DNA here is from genome assembly GCA_028571685.1 of Heterohyrax brucei. Lineage (NCBI taxonomy): Eukaryota > Metazoa > Chordata > Mammalia > Hyracoidea > Procaviidae > Heterohyrax > Heterohyrax brucei. The sequence continues at coordinate 67,998,498 of CM053162.1, read as the reverse complement.
ATTGAATGTCAACAGTAAAATACTCAGTATATGCATGTGTTAAGTAATTGCTGCTCCAGAAAAAAATTGAAAATATAGAATAGGAAGACATACTACTAAACATGTATTTGCATTGTGAAAAGATGCCGTGAAAAAATTTTTTGGCTTTTTTGTAACTTTGAAGCAAGTAGAAAAATATTTTCATATATTAACTTAGGTATGCTGAGAACAATAATTTAGAATATAATATGAGGTCTATTTCAATCCTTATCTCCCAAATATGTAGGAACCAATAAGGAGTCAAAATAATATTAAAAAAATCACAAATAGTGTTTTGCCAGTATTATTTCATTTCATTCATTATATTTCAAAACAAATTATATTCCATATAAAACATTTCCAAAAAAAATGAAAATAGTGTGCTTTAATGTTTTCCAGTTAACTCATCTATTTGTCCAGTTACGTTTCTTTGATTTTAAAAGTTTTCGTTTGTGCTTCAAAAGAATGTATGACATTACCTCCTTTAACATCATGCAATTCTATTTGCCAAGAATTGATCCTTAGTTCATTTTGTCATTTCAAAACTTCAAATGAAAATAATGTTACTGTAGTTAGCAGGAAATAAAAATATAGAGAAAGTAAAATTTCATCTGTATAAGATAACTGACTGGATAACATTTTCAGTATCTTTATACCATATACGAAGTAGCACAGTTCAAGTGTATATTCCCTCCATTAAATTTCCATTTAGCAAATACTGTGATGATACATTTTACAGTAACTCTTTTTCTTTAACATGAACAGCACCTAATATCTTTAAGCATTCAAATGTCTCTTTTCAAAATCAAGATTTTGAATTATTTCACAATCCTTATGAAATTGTTCAATCAACCTTCACTGTCACAGATTTCAAATATAATCTAGTTCTATATTTTTATTATCCAATAAGATATCCCTGCCTAAATCTCTTGTTAAAATAATGAATCTGAGACATCAAAACATGAATGCATTATTTTATTTTCCCTTCTCCAAGTTTATGTATTCTCATTAACAAGGAAAAAAAGACCACTATCTCAAAATTCAAAATATTTTGTTGGTAATTTAAATTATTGTTTTAAAAATTGATTTAACTTTGTTTTTTTACTGATGTTGAACATATACACAGCAGAAGATATGACTCAACAGTTTGTGCATGTACAATTCAGTGACATTGATTACATTCTTCAAGTTGTACAACTATTCTTATTCCTTTTTCACTTGCTCTTTTCTCATTAATATAAACTCACTGCTCTTTAAGTTTCCTAATGATCTTCTGAGTTCCTATTGTCGATATGAGTTCATAAATCTTAAGAAAACGAGATACTTGTTATTAGTTGATTTTAAGAATAATTTAGGGGATGTTTTTTGGTTTAAGGTTTAAAGATTACATCAGGGCAATATTTTTATGGGGCTCATGCAATTTCCATAGCTCTCATGTAATCCACGAGGATTTGAAATTTTGTTCTGAAATTTCCCCCCTTTGAACAGGATTCTCCTACAGAATCACCGATTAAAACATTCAGTAATAGTAGTCAAGCACCAGCTAGTTCATCTGGGATCATGGCAAAGGAGGCAGTTGTTTACAGAAGCAATTCGTCACCTGCAGAGGCCTGACAATAAGGTTTGCAAACTCATCCTAGAAAAAGTGCTACAGACCTCATTGCTGAGTATCACTACAGTCACCTTTGAAGTACTTACCTTGGGAAGCTATGCACCAGTGCCAAAACCTAGTGAACCCTTCAAAACAACTTTGGAAGTTGTTCTGGAATGGCCATCAGAGCTGTCATTGTATTACCATTGACGTCTTCAATGTCATCAAAATGCCTTGCTTTCAATAGTCCTTTTATCTTTGCATAAATGAAAGTGATTGGGGGCAAGTCCAAGTGAGTAGGTAGAGTGTTCCAACACAGTTATTTGTTTACTGGCTAAAAACTCCCTCATAGACAATTATACAGTTAAGTTCACGGACTTGCCCCCATGCTCCCATGGGCAACAGTTGTTCCAGAAACAGTTCCAAAATTGCTTTGAAGGGTGGACTAGGTGCCGGAATCAATGCATAGCTTCCCAAGGAGAGTATTTTGAAGGTAATCATAGTGATACTCAGCAATGAGGTGTGTAGCACTTAGAACAATTAAGTTCACAGATTTAACTGTTAGAACTCATATTCCATATCCTCCTTATATTCCTAGCTTTCCTTCTTCTGTTGCTCCAAACAAAAGCACTGTAGGAAGAAAGTAAGGTAGTGCTTGCCAGTCAGGAGATGGGACACCAATTCCTAAACACATAATTATAGACTGATTTGTAGTCAGAGTCTCACTTAAGACCTTTTCTGAGAAACGCTTTGTGAGCACCAGAGGGAGAGAGCATCATAAAGCTCAAGACAGGTGTGTCTTAGTGACACAAAAAGGCAGAAGAGGCAGGGGACACGACACATACAAGGGAAATGTGTTATGGTGACATTCTGCAGGGAAGATGACTCTGTAGCACTAAGTTCAAAATTGTCAAAGAAAAGAAATTATTTGAAAGGCACTCTGACAGCAAAAACTTGTACAGTGCCCCAGTGTTCTCACATAAGGAAGACATTCTGAAACCATTTCTTATCTTTGTAAAAGGACTCATTTCTTCAACACTATTGTATCAGAAATCTAGCTCTAAATAGTGACACTGTTATTAAGGTTGCCTCTATGTTAGCTTTATTTTTCGCATTTCACAACCAAACTCTCATCCTGGCCTCAGTCACTCAATTTAGTTACAGGATGTACTTCCTTGGTCCCTCATTTCTCTGTCTTCAATTCAACCAGAAAGAAATTTTTAACTGCAGTTTTGTTTTACACAATTTTCTTATAAAAAAATATGTTGATGCTTAATCTCTAGAAGAACAAAATCCAAATTAAATAGTTGTCTATTTATTTACATAAACAGAAATGTTAAATTCCAATTGAAATGCATATGGCATTCAGTGTCCTCCTACCATTTGCTAAAAGTTCCAAATCTAAGTAAGATAATTAATTATGTTGTACATGCTGTGGGAACAGCATGTATTACACATCTAACATCTTGTATAAAACACCACTCACAGTTATCAAAATACAACAAACCAAACCAATAAATGCTATGGGTTCAGTCACTGATTTCCTGGTAATTTACCTTTTTTTTTTGAGATTATATGAGTGTCTTTAGTGATAATACCACTTTTTAAAAGTGAAAATACAAATTTAGCATCATATTTTCTAATGCAGATTGCAAATGTTTCCTACATAAATTTTCAAGTTATCTTTAACATTTTTACAAGTTAGAAGGCTGTTATGAGTGACAATTGACTTGACAGCAAATTTTTTTTTAATAGTCCATGATTTATACTCTTTGTCTATCATCCAGCTGTGTAGTTAGATTTAAGATTATCAACAGATTTTGCTGAGTGTTGGTTACTGGTTGCTGTGACCTCAGAGCCGTTTCTCCTGGACTGATTTTTGTAGTCTTTATGCACTGAACTCCAAGGTCAGCTACACTTCAAGCTGTTTTCAGCAATGGACTTTGAAAGGCAGGAGAAAGAGACAGGTTTCTCCTGCCTCAGGTAACATCTCTGACAGCAGGTGCGGTTCTTCCGAGGCTCCAGCTCCCAAGAGAAGTGTCTACCGTCCCTCTGTGGTACTAGGTTATCCAGTTGCTGTCGAGTGGATCCCGGCTCGTGGAAACCCCAGATGTGCCAGCGGTGGATTTTTTGGAGCCAGATTGCTTGGACTTCTTTTTTCCAAAACACTACCAGGTGGGCTGAAACCTCCAAGTTTGGGATGGGCAACTGGTACTTACACTACCCATGGATTCCCAGCTCTGGTGACTTCCTTCCTTTGTCTGTCTAGCCTAGAGCATAGAAACATAGAACATTAGAGTTCCCTGATTGACTTCTCAGCTCTTCCATCACTGTGTAGCCAGTAGGATAGATTAAATTTTCTCTGTCTTGCTTGATGGGACTGATCAGTAAGACAAATCTTGGCCAATCTTACAATTATTTTGTATATAAACCCCTACAAGTTATTTGCTCGATTAAGGTTATGTTTTTGATAAATATTGCCAGCATATTCAGAAGTTTTGTAGTCTGTAGGAAGATTTAAGAACATGGTTTCAGAATTTCCTCACATTGTCATGAATGCTGAAATTAGCATTAAAATATAAAAACAGCATTGCAATTTAATAGTTCAAGCATGTTATTTTATCGTTTTCTTAATTTGTGTTCATTTGATTACTATGGAGGTTGCAGGAAACATCTGCTTTTATTAGATAAAGTTTTAAAAATATCCTGGCACATGTATTAGCCCTAAATTAAAGGTGATAGCATGTATTATAATCATATTGTTAATACCTTTTTTTATAGTAGAGGTTAATTATATCTCCTAAGCCTGTGTCTGTACTATTAGTAGTCTGTTACTTAGGACTGCCAAAGTGTTTCAAATATCTCATCAGCTCCACTGTGAAATTATCAATAAATGTTGTAAAAACAAAATGTAATAAACTACAATACATTTAATGAAGGGAAGGGAAAAAAACTGTACTTTAGTATTGAAATGAATAGACCAAGATACATTAACATTTTGCTTTTTATTACAGAAGTAACACTTGACTATTTTAGACTCCAGAAAAGTACAGTTCAGTGAGAAAAAGCCAAATCAATAGCAATTCCTTTATAAATAGGAGAAACCCATTGTTAACAGTGTTGTTTATATAATAATTTCAGCTTCATGAGGTTATTTCTAGCCATTATATAAAGAGAAGTTTGGAGAAATTACACACACACTCAAAAACATTTGAATTTTATGATATATGTGTGTTACATATATAACATATAATATTTACAAAAATTCTTTTGACCAAAACATAAATAGTCCATTAGCTTATTTATTTTAACATTTATCAGCAACAGAAATCCGAGGAACAAAAAGCTGAACTCTCCTTCAGAATAATATATCATAAACCCATCCATCAATCAGTAGTGGTGTCCTTAGTTACTATGGTGACACCTGGTTATTAGGAGATGCTGTTCCATTGTTTGTCCTAGCTATCGCCTGGATAGGGTAAGAGAAATTTGTGATTACTCTGAGTCTTCACTAGGAAGCTCTTTGAGGAGATGCCTGGCTGGTCTTGCACTAGTTATAGATACTACTCTAGGTAATAGATCTGTTTTCAACTTGTGAAAAATGAGACTTGTGACTGAGTAAACCTCCTACGCCATGTGGCATATGAGAAATATTAATCTGCTTTAGGATCCATCTATAGGAATGCACAATTGAGTATCATTCTTGGTTCTATTTCAACTAGTATCCTGGTCAATTTGTCACAGTTCCATAAACTAACTCTGATGGCATAGTGATTAAGTGCTATGTCTGCCAACCAGAAGGTAGACAGTTTGAATTTGCCATGCACTCCTTAGAAACTCTGTGGAGCAGTTCTACTCTGTCCTATAGGATGACAGTGAGTTGAAATAGATTTGGCAGCAGTGGGCTTGGTTTGGCTTTTAATGAGCTAGAAGTCCATATTTGGATTGTCAGTTTCAGGAGCAGGCTTTCTTGTCTGGTTCTGGAGGAAGGTCCCTGTTGTCAGTCTGCCCCTGGACTGGAACCTTCTGAGGAACAGGGACCCTGGTCCTTTCCAAACAATGCGCTCAGCTCCTGGCACTACTTCTTGATGTTATGAGGTTCCCAAATCTCTCTGCTAGCTTCTTTCGTACATTTCTCAAGAGACTGCCTTGAGTCACAAAACAAACCTACACATTCAGTCCTGCCCCTTCAACACAACTGGATCCCATCCACCCTCATTAACATCATGGAGGCAGGATTTACAACTCGGAGGAGTGTCACACAATACCAGGATACATGGCCCAGCCAAACAGCCACACACGTTTTTTTAGGAAATGTAGATTATGAAAAATCAGCTTCGTGGCTGAGTAAAAGTCCTGTTCCATGTTGTATATGAAAAGTATTCATCAATTTTGTGGACCATCTCTAGGAATTCTGTATTAAGTGTCATTCTTGGTTCTATTTGAACTCTTATCCTGGCTGATTTGACCTGTCATTAGTTTATGGCTATGTGTTATATATCTCTATATTTTTGGAACATAGGAAAATTTGAAGGTCTGATAAATGACATGGCATCCCTGGTGGTATAGTAGTTAAGTGCTATGCCTAGTAACTGAAAGGTTGGTACCTTGAATCCACCAGGTACTCCTAGGAAACTTTATGGAGCAGTTCTACTCTGTCCTATAGGGTCACTATGAGTCAGAATCAACTCAATGGTAGTTTTTTTTTTTTTTTTTTAAGATGAAATGGAATTTTAAATATCAATATCCCCCACATTAGTGGACTGAAATGGACTGGTATTGGCCATTTTGAATCAGACAATCATGTGAACCGCTATGTTGGGAATTATAAGTTGGAGAGGTATAGCTTGGCACTCATCACCGGAGAAAAGATTCCAAGATCTTTCCTGAAGGACAATGTTGTGATTGTTAAGGTAACATCCATACATCTACAAGGAAGACCAGTTAATATGAACATTATTTGAATTTATCTAGCAGTTACTAATGCCCAAGATAAGGAAATTGAATGTTTTTACCAACTTCTACAGTCTGAAATTGATCAAGCATGCCATCAAAATGCACTGATAATTTACTGCTGATTGGAATGTGGAAGCTGGAAATAAGCAAACAAAGTTGGATTGCTGGAAAATGTAACTTCAGGTAGAAAAGACATGAGAGATAAGGATGTAGAATTTTAGAAGACCAACAACTTATTCACTGTCAATGTCTTTTTTTCAACAACAAAAATTGCGGCTGTCACAGATTGAATTGTGTCCTCCCAAAAATGTGTATAGCCATTTTACTGGGCTATAATTTCTGGTGTTGTGAGATGTTCTGTTCGAAATACTGTAAATCCTGCCTCTATGATGTTAATGAGGGAGCATGGGTGGCAGTTGTGAATGTATAAGACAATATTTTGCCTTGAGGCAATCTCTTGAGGTATAAAAGAGAAACTATCAGAAATTTGGGGATCTCATACCATGAAAAAGTGGTGCTGGGAGTACAGTTTGTCCTTCAGAAAAGACCTAGCATCCCTATGCCTTAGAAGATCTCTGTCCAGGGAAAGACTGATGACAAGGACCTTCCCCCAGAACCGACAGACAAAATCTTTCTCTTGAACATACACCCTGAATTTGGACTTGTAGCTTACTGGATTATGGCACAGTAAAAATTTTCCTTTTAAAGCTATCCGGTTGTGATATTTCTGTTACAGCAGCACTAGATGACTAAGACAGCAACATGTGGACCTCTCCAGCCGGAAAACATAGGAATGAAACTAGTATATCTGTAGAAATAGACAATGAGAAAGCCCAATTTCGTCTTTACCAACAATGAGGGTTGCCTGTGGAATAGAACCATAATTGCTCATAGGCAGGTTCAAGTTGAAGATTAAGAACATTAGAACAAGCCCATGAGAACAAAAGTGTGACCTTAACTACATTCCACCTGTTTATAGAAACCATGTCAAGAACAGACATGACACAATGAACACTTATGACTGACAACCAAATGAGTCATGGGAAGACGTCAAGGAGATCATATACAAAGAAAACAAAAGGACATTAATAAGACAGGTAAGAAAGTAAAGACCAAAACAGATTTCAGAAGAGACTCTGAAACTTGATCTCACAGATAGAGTAGTTAGAATGAATGGAAGAAATGTGAATTATCACAAAGCTGAACAGAAGATTTCAAAGGGTGAAAGACAAAGTGCCATGAGATGTGCAAAGACCTGGAGACAGAAAACCACAAGGGAAGAACACAACTGACATTTCTCAAGCAGAAATAACTGAATTAAAAAATGCAAGCCTCAGGTTGCAAAACTGAAAGATTTTATGGGAAAAATACTGAAGTGTCAAAAGAAGATGGAAGGAATACATAGAATCACTGTACATAAAAACAAAATTGGTTGATGTTCAGTCATTTCAGGATGTGATACATGATCAAGAATTGATGGTATTCAAAGAAGTCCAAACTGCATTGAAGACATTGGCTGAAGACAGGGCTCCAGGAAGTGACAAAATACTATTGAGGTTATTTCAACATGTGGAAGCAGCTCAGGAGGTTCTCGCTCATCTATGCCAAGAAATTTGGAAAACAGCTACCTGACCAATCGACTGAAAGTGGTCCACATTTGAATCAATTCCAAAGAAAGTTAATTCAACAGAGTGAGGAAATTATCAAACAGTATTATTACTATCACACACAAGCAAAATATTGCTGAAAATTGTCCAAAATGGTTACAGCTGTGCAGTGACAGGGAAGTGCCTGAAATTTAAGTTGGAACAAAAAATGTCATTGCTGATGTAAGAAGTACTTTGGTTGAAAACGGAGAATATCGGAAAGATGCTTACTTGTATCTTATTGACTATGCAAAGGCATTGGATTGTGTGGCTCATAACAAATTATAAATAGCATTGTGAAGAATGAGATTCCAAAACATTTAACTGTGCTCATTGCAGAACCTGTACATAGACCAGGAAGCGCATTTGGATGGAACGATGAGCTATTGTATGATCTAAAATTAGGCGACATGTACATCCAGGGTTGAGTCTTTCACCATACTTATCCAATCTGTACATTAAGCAAATATATCTGAGAAATTGGATTATATGAAGAAGAATACAGCACCAAGATTGGAGAAAGACTCATTGACAATGTGTGGTACATATAGGCGACTCAACCTTATTCACTGAAAGTGAAGAGAACTTGAAGCACTTACAACGAAGATCAAATGCCGTAACTCAGTATATTAAAAAAAAATTGTAACTGGACAAATAAACAGCATCATGATAAATGGAGAAAAGATTGAAGTTGCTGGAGATTTCATTTTACTTGGATCCATAATCAACACCCATGGATGCAGCAGTCAAGAAATCAAACAATATATTGCACTGGGCAAATCTGGTACAAAAGACCTTTTTCAAGTGTTGAAAACTAAAGAGATCGCTTTAAGAACCAAGAGCCAACTGCTCCAAAGGGTGATATTTTCATCCCCCGTAAGCATGGGAAACCCACAAAATGAATAAAGAAGACAGAAGAATTGAAGATTTTAAATTATAGTGATGGCAATGGATATTAAATATACCATAGACTGTGAGAAAAATGAACAAGTCTATCTTGGAAGTAGTACAGGCAGAGCACTTCTCTGAAGAGAACTTGGTGAGACTGCATCTCACCTATTTTAAGCATGTTATTTATCCAACTCGACGGCACTTGGGTATTAGAAGGGACCAGGACAGACCCCTACAGAAGGACATCACTACTGGTAAAGTAGGGGCTCAGCAAAGAAGACCCTTTATGTGACAAAATAGCTGCAAAATGGACTGCAACAATGTAAAAATGGCACTGGACCTGCAATGTTTCCTGCTTTTGTACGCAGAGTCACTGTGATTCAAGGACAACTCAACTCGACCTAACAGCAACATATTCCACTTGCTGAAGGAGAAAGTGTTTGCATTACTTACATAAATCCTAACTGTGCAGTCAACACTTCTACAAACTGAACAATGGTTCAATGTCTTCCATCATATAGCGCCCAGAATACTGAGTTGCCCCTTGAATTTCTCAGTTCTCTGTAGGCTTTTCTCTTATTTTCTCCCTTTTCTCTCTTCTTTAAGACAAAGTAGCTCAAATGCGCACACAGATTCTCTCATTCTGGAAACCCATCTGTTTCCTACTCACAAAAGCCTTCCGAAGAAAGGCCAGAGAAGGGAAGTTCCGTAACAGACAGACACAGAGCTTATTTAAGCTTGAATTGTAATAAAAATATTTTTAACAAAATAAAAATTACTGTTGAAATAGCTTTCTAAAATATAACCAGAGTCAGAATTCTGCATCTGTTGACATATTCTTCCACCTGTGAATTGAAACTGACTGTGCAACAAGCAGAAACCCTGGTGGCGTAGTGGGTTACATTCTACCTCTGCTAACCAAAAAGTCAGCAATTCAAATCCACCCCGCCAGGTGCTCCTTGGAAATTTCATGAGGTAGCTCTACTCTGACCACTGGGATCACTATGAGTCACACCTGACTCAGTGGCAGTGTTTGTTTGTTTGTTTTTTTAATGTAAGAAGCTGGAAACCCTGGGGTCATTGTGGTGAAGATTTGGCTGCTAACCAAAAGGTCGGTAGTTCCAGTCAACCAGGTGCTCCTTAGAAACCCCATGGGGCAATTCTACTCTGCCCTAGAAGATCACTATGAGTTGGAATTGAGTCAATAGCAATTTTTTTTTTTATTAGTAATGTAACAAGCTAATCCAAGAAACCATCCTTATTCTCTTTGATTGACTGAATATTAGACTTTAAACAAGTGTTGCCCCTTAAACTGTTGTATTGGCTTATCATCCACACGGGATTTGAAAAATAATGAATGACATACAAAGCAGGAGTAGGCAGACTTTTGCTTTAAAGGGTCAAATAATACATATTTTAGTAATTATGGCCGTATTTTTTCTGTAATAACTACTCAACTTTTCTGTTGTAGTGTGGCAGCATCCAGAGATGGTAAGTGAACAAATGGTTGTAGTTGTGTTCTGACACAACTTTATTCACTGAAACACAGGTGGTATGACCTGAGCCCTTGGTTCATAGCTTGCTGACCTATGAAATAAATACCTTTAGTAATTTTTCATGTCTATTGGTGGATATTTAGGAAATATAGAAAGCCTCTAAATAATAATCTATGTGAACTTCTTGGTGTGGGTATTATTAGCTTTGCTAACATGCAAAAATACAGTTGTGCCTATACACGCACACACACACACACACACATACATACCTCTGTATACCAAAACCCAAACTCAATAACGTCGAGCTGATTCTGACTCATAGTGAACCTACACACAGAGCAGAACTGCCTCAGACTTTCTAAGAAGCACGTGGTGGATTTGAACTACTGATCTTCTGATTAGCAGCTGTAGCACTTAACCACTATACTACCAGGATACACACACACACATTCCAACAAAAATAAAACCCACTGCTATTGACTCAACTCCAACTCCAACTCCAACTCGTAACAACGCTGTAAGACAGAGTAGAACTGTTCCATTGAGATTCCAAGGAGCTCCTGGAGAATTCAAACTGCTGACCTTTCAGTTAGCAGCTGTAGCACCTAACCACTATGCCACCAGTTTACAAGGGAAAGATATCAGGTTGTTATAGTAAATATGGCTATGATCTCCTTCTCTAATATCTGATCCTTAAAGGTACAGAGCATAAAAATCCTAACATTGAGCTATTTTGAAAAAGATAAGTACAGTATTCTTGGGGAATTTCATAGCTACCCATATCGTTTTAAATTCTAATCATATTCCTTTATAGGAATATGATTATATTCCTTTATAGAAATTACACAGTTGCTGCATGTAAGTTATAGGTTTTTAAAGATTTGTCATCATCTCTCACTCAGAATAGGGAAGTAGAGGAAGAGGACATTCATAATCTTTATCTGTGTAAATGCAGCCAGATCTTTAAGACTGTAAGGGGCCCAAAGTGTTGAGTTTGGAGTCTTGATAAAAACAGTGGCCTGAAAATCAAATGCAGGTTCTGTTAGATGGATTTCCATGAAAGTAGTGTTTAAGACTTGACAGCGTTTAAGGCTTATAAAGTTGTTTGGTTCTGGTCAACAATGACAAAATTAGAAAGCAAATGAAAAGAGAATTTAAATCAGAGAAGATTCTTCAGACACTAGGAATAAAAGGGTTTGAAAGGGTTCTAGAAATATCTAAGGCACCTACCATTAGCCAAGCCAAAGCCAAGTGCCGTCGAGTCGGATCCGACTGGTGAGGGTGCAAACCTACTTCATCGTCTCTTCAGTGTATGGGAAATGCCGTCCTGAATGCCCGTATAAAGGAGCGCTGTGACCGTGACTGGTATTTTCCTAACTGAAAAGAAAATATAAAAACATTCTAGGGGAAAACAAAACATAACTTGCAGGATTATAGATTTATTACATCCTGGGTGTCTAGGAGGGGGGAGGCACTGTGGTGAGTACATAGGGAGCAGGAAAACATCTAAGCCCACCTGAATTCCAGAACAGCCATGGATTAGAAGTAAAGCCTGCTGTCTTAGCAGGATCTTTACACTCTCAGCCAAGAATTTTGCTCTAGGCTAAATGCAATCAATCTCATATTGGTAAGTCAGGCTTAGGAGCTTTCCTGCCCAAGCTATAAACTTTTTATAGCCTTTCTAAAACGTACATTACAGACCATTATTCTAAATTATCTTTTAATTTTATTTTATTCAGTTTAGAATGTTAATTGCTCCCGCTTTGGGTCCTGTAAGCTTTGTAGAGTACGTAGACACAATCAAGTATAGAACCTTCCCTCAGAGAGCGCATCAGAAGGAAGGAAAAGACAAGAACCACCAGAGTCTAAACACGAGGCAGAGCATGAGTACTGCTTTAACAAAACTCAAGCATCTAGAGACTCGGTGGGGTGGTGATTAAGTGCTACAGCTGCTGACAAAAGACTAGGAGTTCAAGTTCACCAGGCATCTTTGGAAACCATGGGGCAGTTCTACTCTGTCTTTAGGGTTGTTATGAGTCAGAATAGACTGGATGGCAGTGGATTTTTCTGCTTGTTTGTTTGAAAGACGTGGGAGGAAGAAGAGAGCATTTGGCAAAGCACATCAGGAAAAGACGTGATGTTGGGAATGAGCTGGGGAGAACTATATTACTTGTATTTTCTATAAAATTGTGCAGCACATTTGGTGATTGTTAACGTAAGCTAAGGTTGGTGTAGAAACCCTGGCGGCATAGTGGTTAAATGATACATCTCTTAATCAAAAGGCCGGAAGTTCAAATCTGCCAGGTACTCCTTGGAAACTCTGTGGGAAAGTTCTCTTCTGAACTACAGGTGGCTATGGGTTGGAATCAACCCTAGGGCAGTGGGTTTGCTTTAGGTTAAGGTTAGAATGATATCCACCTGCAAAAAAGTGAAACAGGACCTATTCTCACCACATGCACAAAAACTAACTCAGAATGGACTTAAGGTCTAAGTATAAAATCTCAAACAATAAAGGTCATAGAGGGAAAAAGATAGGAGTAATAATGGGAGCTCTAATGTGTGGCATAAACAGAATACAAATTATTAGTAACAGTGTGCAGACACCAGAAGCAAAATAGACAACTCGAAATTCCTAAAATTCATCCAAAGACCTCACCTGAAGTGTCAAAAGACAACCTACAGACTGGAAAAATTTTTAGATACCCCAAATCTTACTGGAGTCTGATCTCTAAAATCAAGAGAATACTGCAAAAACTCAATAACAAAAAGATAACCCAATTTAAAAAATGAAGAAAGGATATGAACAGGTATTTCACTGAAAAAGACATTTAGGCAGCTAACAGAAATGTGAGGAAACTTCTCAAGATCATTACCCATGGCCACAGCTGTTGAGTTGATTCTGACTCATAGCATCATTAGAGAAATGCAAAGCAAAGTTGCAGTGAAACACCATACACTAGCAAGACTGACTTTCATCCAAAAAACAGAAAATCCTAATTGTCAGAGTGCTGTGGAGAGACCAAACACTTACACACTGCTGGTGGGAATGTAAAATGGTACAACCACTTGGGAAATCAATTTGGCACTTTCTTAAAAAGCTGGAAATGGAAAGACTACTTGATCCAGCAAGCCTACGTCTTGGAATATATCCTAGTTAAATAAGAGCTGCCACATAAATTGATGCATGCATGCCAACTTTAGTTACGGCATTGTCCACCACAGCAAAAAGGTGGACTCGAATCTAGGTGTTAACGAATAAATGGGTAAATGAACTATGGTATATTCATACAATGGAGTATTACGGGAAATACAGAATAAAGATGAAGGTGGGAAACATCTCATAACATGGAGGAATCTGGAGGGCATTGTGCTAAGTGAAATTAGTCGGTAGCGAAAGGACAAATACTGTTTGAGAGCACTTTTATCAGGACTCACGAAAAAAGTTTAAACAAAGAGAAAACAATCTTTGACGGTTATGAGGGTGAGGATGAAGGAGAAAGGTATTTATGTTAAGAAATGTATATTAAAATAAATTAATAAATAAACTAGGAGTGCTGGTGCTACAGTGGTTACTTTTGTATTTTAAAAATTACATAACACTTTCAAGAATATTACTATATTTAAACCCAACTATTCTGAAGGGGCTGTTCTACTCTGTCCAGTAGGGTCAATGAGTCAGAATTGACTCGATGGCAATGGGGGTTTGGTTTTGGTTTTGTTCTCTAGGGTAGGAAGAGGACCAATGACTATTTTACAGGTGTAGAAACTGACAATTGGAATGTACTGGCAGTGAGGGGCCAGGGGCAGCGAACAGAAGTGGAAAGATAATATTAACAACAGGCCTAACTTTTCTAAAGCAGATGAATAATAAAACAACTGGATTGCTTAGTGCTAAGAAACAAGTTGTGATTTTCCTGAACTGGCATGTCTAATGTTTTTTCAAAGTTAGTTATAGGAGCAAAGAATAAATAATAGAAGTATTTGTTACAAAGAAATACGTCTTTCTGTTTTGAATTCAGAACAGTAGTTCAGTTGAGGGACATCCAGCCGAGTTAAGCGCTGTGAGTGTTAAGGCAAAGTTCCCTCTGAAGAGGAACAGACGATAGAGAACGGTAGCGATCACCTCAGTGAGAGCATCTGCAATGAAAGAAAAACACGCTGTGACCACATTCTTAATTTCCCTTGCATAGCAAGGCAGAAATTTGACGTGCGGGGTCATCTAAAGAATGTGACAAGTACAAAGCAATTTGGAAGGCTGACAGTGACAAAATACAACTAAACTTTTAATAATGGAATACATTTGTACTAGCTACTACCTAAATGTTACCTTTTGTAGCAGGATTATTATATTAGACCCTTGTCTGATCCCAGTGATTAGTATGATGGCTGCCTTGGTAGACTAGAATGTTGGATGTTCTTCAGGGAGATTTCTGGGAAAAGGAGAGATTTGAATCCTTTAGATGGTTCTCAAAACAGTCCAGTGTTATCTGACCACATTTACCTGACTTAATACCACCTGCAGCTCAAGGCCAATTTTTTGTCTCTCTTTTAAATTGTAATTTAGATGAACTTTTACAAAATGTCTTAGTCGTCTGGTACTGCTGTAACAGAAACACAAAAAGGGTAGGGCTTTAGCAAAGAAGAGTTTATTCTTACACAGTAGGCTGGAAGTCTGAATTCAGGGTGCTAGCTTCAGGGGAGCATTCTCTCTGTCAGCTCTGGAGGAAGGTCCTTGTGTTACGTCAGTCTTTCTTTGGTCTGAAATCATCCTTGTGCAGGAACTTAAGGTCTGAAGGACATGCTCTGCTCTGGGCACTGCTTTCTTGATGGTTTGAAGGTCCCAGCTCTCTGCTTTATTCCCTGTTTATCTCTTGTTGGATAAAAGGATAAAAGGTGATGCAAGCCACACTCTAAGGAAACTGCCTTTACAATGGAGCAGAGAAGTGACTTTAGGCAGGGCCTTACAGTCTCTCCCTAATTCTCTTTAACATAAGTAATCCAATTTATTAACCACAGGCAGAAATTGGATTTACAGCACAGAAAAATCACAAATGGAGGGCAATCACACAGTACTGGGAATCACAGCTCAGCCAAATTGTTATACATATTTTTGGGGACACAATTCAATCCATCACAGACAAACTAGTTTCTCATTAAACAGTGCACATACTATTTTGTGACATTTGCAAATGACCCCCTGACATGTTAGCTCTCTTCTTTCTCCACCTTGGGTTCCTTATTACCAGCTTTCTGGCTGCCTCTTGCCTTCTTGTCCATGCCCCTGGACCTGTGGGACCCTTAGGTCTTGTTTTACGAACCCTGTTGTCAGTCAGTGATGGTAGCTGGGCACCACCTGGTTGTACTGGACTCAGCCTGGTGGAGGCTGTGGTAGATGTTTTCCTTTAGTCCTTCGGACTAAACTTTCCCTGGTATATGTAGTTTTTCTCATTCTTCTTTGCTCCAGAAGGGGTGAGACCAACGGTCTTAGATGGCCACTCATAGGCTTTTAAGACTCCATATGCTCCTCATCAAAGCACAATGTAGACCACCTTCTTTATAAACTGTATTATGTCACTTGAGCTAGATGTTCCCCAAGACCATGATCCCCCAAATCTTTGGGCCAGAAATACAGTCCCTCAGGCAGCGTGGAGTACCGGTGAAACTTTCATGACTCGGGTCAAGTCTTTCTTTGGATACTTAAACCATGAATTTGCACAATTAATGTCATTTTCAAAAAAATAAAAATTATTTCCTTACGTAGACCTCTTTTCTCCGTTTTATGTTAGCCACTATCAAATATGTTTACATGCCAAGTCGTTCCAATGACACGTAAGAGTTTCCCTTATGTGTTATCTAAGTGTCGCTCACTGGTTTTTGTTTTCTTGGAACATACGCATCCTCCATGAAATCAAGGAGACTCTTCTGATCATCTCTTACAATGAATGTGTTTCTAAGATACTTGCTGAAGGTAGTGTCTTTGGTGTCCTTTAAATAAGTAACATTTTAAGTACTTACAGTAGTCTGTTTCCAAAAGTTTGGGTTATTTTTCTTTTTCAACTATAATAGAGTTTATGTCATTTTATTTGCTAAGGATGGCCATTATAGTCTACCAAACATACTAAATCAGATTTCGCTATTTACGTCAGCATTATTAAAATCATTCAAGCCCATCATAGAATCATTCCATTTTTTGACTTTTGGTTCTGTTTTAACAGTTGCTTATGTTTCCAAAAGCATTACCTGAAACATAGGCTGTTTTACAAGGTATTGCAAAATATCAACAAGAAAAGGATAAATAATCCAATTAAGTGATGGGTGAAGGAGATGGAAAGACATTTCTCTAAAAAGGAGATCTTGACAACCAACAACACATGTAGAATTGCTCACGATCATTAGCTATTAAAGAAATTCAAATCAAAACTACAATGAGATACCATCTCACCCCAACAATGTTGGCCATGATCCAAAAAAATACAAAACAACAAATGCTGGAGAGGCCGTGGAGAAATTGGAACTCTTCTACACTGCTGGTGGGATTGCAAAATAGTACAACCTCTTTGGAAAACAGTCTGGCATTTCCTTAAAAAGCTGGAGATAGATATACTATTTGATTCTGTAATTCCACTGCTCAGAATTTATCCCTCAAAAACAAAAGTTGTCACATGAACAGACACGTGTACACAAATGTTTGTTGCAGCACAGTCCACAACAGTAAAAGGTTGGAATCAACCCCGATGTCCATCAACAGATGAATGGATAAGCAAACTATGATACATGCATTCAATGGAACACTATGCTATGATAAAAAAAAAAAAATGGCCATTTTAGAAAACATCTCATAACATGGTTTCATTTGGAGGAGAGCATGCTGAGTGAAAGCCATTAGTGTCAAAAGGACAAATTTTGTATGTGACTCCTTGTTATAAGGACTTAACAAAAGAATTATACATAGAAGAAAATGACTGTGTTGGCTACATGGGTGGGTGGGGGCTGAGGATTAATCATAGATGAGTTAATTGATAGATCTTAGAAATTTTATTCTTTTATTGTAATTAATATAAATAAATGAATAAATTTAAAAAAAAAGATGAGCATGTGTAAAAATGTCACATCTGTATCGTCAGATCTCCTCATCTAGCTTCACGTGGTGGAGGCGGGGATAGAATCAGTATTAACATCAGTACAAGGCAGATTCCGTAGAATGAAGGCCAGATCTGTCTCTTCTTTTCAACCTTTTATCAGTTCTGACACCAGCCCTCCCTCCCATGGCACTCTCTGCATCTCTGCTGGTTTTGATAACTTGTTGCAATAGATCACACAGAACTCAGACTACTCACAGTTATGGGGTTTATTAAGGAAATTACAGGTTACGGTTCAGGATCAGATTCAACTCAGGATAGAGTTCTGTGGTCAGGACAGCTTTCTGGCTGTGCCTGCAGGTGGACCTACCTCTCGGCTCTTGATCTCTCATCTTGGTCTCTGCTCCTCTCAGGGAAGTGTTACAAAGTGCTTTAGCTCTGCCAGTAAGTTCTAGGAGGCACTGCACCCCACCCGTAAGCCTCGCCCAGAAGACACTCAGCTCTCTCTCTCTGTGAGTTGGAATCCTCACTACGTTCACCTCACTCCGTGGACCAGAAAGCCCACTTTGCCATCTTATGCCAGCCTCCTCGTTCTGCTGCCACTGTTTCTCACTGTCTTGTGTTATGTGTCACAACTCTCTGTTGCATGGATCTAGACAACGCTCAGCTCAGGAACCCCAAGTCTAAAGGACACTCTCTGCTCCTGGCTCTTCTGATGGAAGTGAGATCCTTCTTTCACTTCTGAGATTGATTTCTTTTAAGCCCAGAGAGATAGAAAAACCGACAGATCCCCTCAGACCTGATCTGCGTGGTCCCATTCGGTCAGTGTTCCGTGTACTTTGTGTGCATTATAAACAAGCTGTTGAGTCCCCTGATGGTCACAAGCACCTTATTTGCACAGCACCACAAACAGCGCGGCCAGACAGCCATTAGATATTAAAAAAATTCAAATCGAAACTATAAATGCTGCAACACACCAAATAATTTTTTTTTAGTACAAACAAGATACAGTAATATTCAAGCAAGAAGGTAATGGTTTAGAAATACACTAAGCAATTAAAAAAAAAAAAAACTATTGGCAAACCAATGTAGGTACTACAGAGAGCAAATGAGGCCAAAACACAATCCAGGAAAGATTGCCTATGTTCCCTTCACTGGTCAGGGCTGCTAGCACACACTTTTCACCATGCAATTAGACTGTTCTCTGTCAAAGCTGCAGCAAAGGATCTCTGCCCAGTATCGGCGGGGTCCCAAAGTGGTGAAAACTCATGCTCAAGCCTGTTCTTTTTGAGACAGGTCAAGCTCCATCTCCACCACACCCCACCTTTCTTTTGCGTCTTTCTGTCATTTTCTCCCTAGTAGGAAGAGGTTGGCAAGCCCAAAATGACAAATGTCTCCTTTATGATGCATTTACACTGCTTTCTGACACATTTATTAATTAATTAGCCTGTGTGTTTCACTAAACATGGTTAAATTTGGCCATCACTAGTAAGGTAGCTCCCTGATGTACATACTGATGGGTCAGTGAGAACTGAGGGTACAAAAGAAAGAAATTTATGGTATCTAGGCTGTATTTCAAACTAAAAAACATGACCTTTGGTGTCGGTATAATTTTGATTCAAAAGCCAATTACTCAAACTTCTGACACTGAGAAACAGTTTATTTAATAATTCAGATTTTTTTTTCTTTTTTGTCTTTGTGTGTGGTGACGTAATGGTTAATTGCTACATGTTCTCACCAAAGGTTCAGATCCACCAAGCACTCCTTGGAGACTCTACGGAGTAGTTCTACTTTGACCTATAGGGTCGCTATGAGTCAGTATCAACTCGACGCCGGAAGGTTTTTTGAAGTCAAGCTAATATGTCCTCCAGTGTGTCATGTCTGAGTTTACAGCAGCGTATATCGTCAGTTAAAATCTGTTTGTCTAGGGACCGTATCAGTGGATTAAACAAAATTACAGTGCATACCACCCTCCCCCACACCCTTTGGATCTTTAAGATTGTTACTGTTCTGTGCCCTTAGTCCTATATGGAAGATAGATTTTTTTATTTATTATCTTCTTTGGGGAGGAGGCTGGGGGGTGCTATCATTTCAGAGGATTCCATTTGGCGATCTTCACAGGACTAGCTCTTACAGGTCAAGAACTCAATGTAATTATTGGGTGAACTATCAAACATTTCTCTTCTAAACATATGATTCAGGACTGCAGAAATGAACAGTAGGTGGCCTGTAAAGCCAGAGAACACAATCTGAATCACACCATAGCTAGAATTCAATTTGTTCTCTGTCTTATACGTCCCGGCTTTATCAGGGAACTGTAAAGATGCTTTATGAGTCCTGCCTTCTATGGAATCAATTCTGCCTCATGGTGACCCGTGTGTATCAGAATAAAACTGAGCTCTGTAGAATTTTCAATACTAGTTTTGCAGAAGTAGATCACCAGGACTGTCTTCTGAGGTGCCTCTGTTTGGAGGCAAACCTCGGATGCTCTGCTTAGCAACCAAGCTCTCCAAGTCTGTACCACTGAGCGCTCCGTGATGCTTTACATGTTCAGAAAGCAGTATTAGCATCCATTCTAAATTTATTCGTCCTCAGAATGTCGGAGCATTCCCTTCCCCTAGTAGGTGGTTACCTAAACAGTATCCTGCCATGCTTTCAATTGTGTTCCTCAAAAGCTGTGTAGCAATTTGGCTGGGCCGTGACTTCTAGCATGGTGTGATGCCCTTGCTGCTCTGAGTCCTGCCTCCGTGACGTCAGTGAGGGCGGATGGGCGGCAGATGAGTTGGTTAGGCAGGACGTACTGTGTGGGATCGTGCTGTGGCATGGCACAGCTTCTTGGGATATAAAAGAAAAGGAGGCAAGCTGAGATTTGGGGGCCTTATACCATCAAGGAGGAAAGCAGTTCCAGGAGCTGAGCACCTCTTTTGGAAAGGACTGGGGTCCCTGCACTTCAGAAGTTTCCAATCCAGGGAAAGATTGATGACACGGACCTTTCTCCAACACCGGAAGAGAAACCCTTCCCCTGGAGCTGACACCCTCCATTTGGACTTGCTACTTACTAGACTGTGAGAAATAAAATTTCTCTGGCCCCTAGGGTCGCCATGAGTCGGATCCGACTCGACGGCATTTGGCATTTGGCTTTGGCTTCTTAAAGTCATCTACTTGTGGAATTTCTGTTAAAGCAGCACTCATTGACCAAAACAGATCCTTTGAGGAAAGACTGAGAAAATCAATACTACCTGTTCATATTTGACAGTGCTGCAGGGAAACTGTACTCTCGACTACCGCCACCTTTCCATTAGTCAGTGGGATTTGGGTACGAGATTAACTCAACATAAAGGTTCCAGTTTATTTGTAACCGGTGTATCTGACAGCCTTCAGCAGCCTAATTACCCAACCTTACTTCCTTTTGGCTGTATAGTTTGAGTAACCCCTTCCTTGGTTACCCTCAAGAGAATCTGTGTTCTATTAATCATTCCCACTGCTTTCTATGGATTGCCTTTCTCACGTTATAACAATAGTGTCCTCCTTGCTGGCTAAGTGCCACCACTTTGCCTTTGGAGAGTCCATTGTCCCTGTTTTGATAATAATGGTGTTTGCAAATATTATTTGTAACCTAGATACGGCAATCATCTCTGAGATGCTGAAAGATGTTGGATCTATTCTTATCTACACTTTATAAAGCGTAGTCATCAAAAGAGCTTTCCTTACTTATTTTCACTCCAACGTGCAGTGAAGCAGCCCCACCGCCCTCCCTACCCAAATCTACATGCTTGGGAATAAGGAGGGTTTCTGCCCAAGGTGTAGGCCAGACTCTGTTTCGTTGTTTACTGACTAGTTTGTGCTGAATTTGAAATTCAGCTAGTTACAATACCTCCAGAAGCTTGAGGCTTCTTTCCTCTCCTCCTTTCTTCTCACAGTATGATTCCAGGAAAAACACTTACTCAGGCTTGCAAAATATATCCATAGATTAAGAAGATGTTAACTAACTCAAATTTCCTGATTAGCAACACAATACTTAAAGGATCTTGCAATTGCCTGGTGCAAAGTTCCTGGGTTTTCTGAACTTAAGCTGTAGAAAAAATTATCTTCCCTAGAGTACTTTTCTGAATCCTTGGAAAATGCTGCCCACTCTTTAACGGAAACTCCAGTTTGCTCTTTGACTTTTCTTGGTGATCAGAAGTGAGACTCAAGGGTATATTGTCTGTCTCCCCCCTGAGAACTCCAGGCCAGGGCTTGAGGACCAAGCAGGGTTATTTGGACTCACCACTTGAGGAACTTCTTGGGAGCGACCTGCAAGTAAATAACCTCTTGAATTTTGAGGTTTGCTTTCCTTTGTTGAGGTCTTCAAGACTTACCACAGAATTCTGGTTTTGTTCTTGTCTTTCTCGTTTTGTCGTTTCTGCTTTTATTCTAGTATTACAAGAATTTCTGCCAAATTTTGTCTTCACTAGTGGCAGTAGAAACGCTGGTGACATAGTGGTTAAGAGCTATGGCTGCTAATCAAAATATTGGCAGTTCAAATCCACCAAGCACCCCTTGGAAAACATATGGGACAGTTCTAGTATGTTCTATAGAGTTGCTGTGAGATAGAATTGACTTTATGGCCCATTTTATCTTATTATTATTATTTTTTTTAGTGTTGGTAGTATGAGGTTCTGGGCAATTTAATGTCCTAAAAATTTTTGAGTTTGTGAACCCTCAGGCTTCATAAATCACAAAGAAGACAGAGGGCACGGGACCAGTGGTAAAAACTAATAAGGCAATTGCCTGGCACAGATGCAGTTCAGGTCTCCACAGCAGGATAAGCTGGGTCATAAAGCAGGCCAGAGCATCGGGCTGCCTGCTGGCTGCAAGTTCAAATTCAGGTAATGAAGGAACATACTGGTTTAAGCAATACACTACCCCAAAGCTAAGAGTCTTAAACATTGACTAAACTCAAACTTTCTTTGAAATTGGGAAGTGTCATATCTAGGAGCAACGTGGAATTCCCTTCCGGGACTAGTGCTTGACATATGGACAAGCACTGTGACTGCTACCTGCTTGTACCTAGATGGTTGCCATAATTTCACTAATGACAGACAGCCCATAAAATGTGTGGGTAATTTTGGGGCACAGAAAATTAGAAAAGATCACAAATTAAACAGAGCCAATGAGATGCTTCTTTTAACTGATTTTGAAGTGCACGGGAGATGTGAGGGGAGTAAAATCACTTTCATACCAGACAATGTTTTTAAATTATCTAAACCTTGATGGTGTAGTGGTTAAGAGTTACAGCTACTAACCAAAGACTGGCAGTTTGAATCTACCTGTTGCTCCCTAGAGACCTGTGGATCAGTTCCACTTTATTCTCCAGGGTTGCTCAGAGCTGGAATCGGCTCAGCAGTAATAAGTTTGGTTTCTGGCTTAACTTAAATAAGGAATTGGAATTCACGTTTCTCTTCTAGCTCTTCAAAACATCCCCAGACATTTTGTCCCCCACTTTTCTGTCTGTCTCTCCTTTGTATCTTTCTTGACTTTCTTATTCCTATGATACTGTCGTGGACTTCATTGTGTCGCCGAAACATAAGTGCCAGCTTGGTTAGGCCATAATTCCCAGTATTATGTAGTTATGTTGCCCTTCATATTTTTATTGTAATTTTATATTAAAGAGGATTAGGGTGAGATTGTAACACCTCTCCTAGATTCACATCCCTGATCCAATGTACAGAGAGTTTCCCTGGTGATAAAAGGAAAGGAAAGCAAGCAGAGAATGAGGACCTCGTGCCGCCAAGAAAGCAGTGTCAGGAGCAGAGTGCTTCCGTTGGATCCAGGGTTCCTGCACCGAGAGTCTCTTTGTCCAGGGAAAATTGAGGAGAAGGACTTCCTCCAGAGCTGACAGAGAGAGAAAGCCTTCTCATAGAGATGAAACCCTGAATTCAGACTTCTCACCTTATAAACTGTGGGAAAATCGATTTCCCTTTGTTACAGTAGTCAACTTGTGTTACTTCTGTCATAGCAGTATTGGATAACTAAGACAAATACTACTAAAATTTTCTCTGGTAACATTAGCACTTTGCTGAATTTCCCTTTTCCCTAGAGAACTTACTAGGAATATATGACCTGTTACGGATTGAATGGTGTTCCCTAAAAATGTGTGTAACTTGGCTAGGCTGTGATTCCCAGTACTGTAAAGTCATCCATCATTTCATGATCTGATGTGATTATCCTATGTGTTGGCAATCCTGACCTCCACGATGTTTATGAGACAAGATGAAAAGAAGTTGTGTTAACGAGATAGGACTCAATATACAGGGCTGGGTTGTATTTGGAGTCAATCTCTTTTCAGATATTCAAGAGAGAAGCCATCAGAGAGGAGAGAGACCTCCTAACACCAAGAAAGCAGAGCCAGAAGCAGAGAAACAATTACATTTGGCTCTAGATCTGAACAGAACAGCCATCCAATTGTTGGAAGATTCTTGGACTGTCAATAAAACATGGCTAAAGGTGATTCCAAAGGGTTTTCCTCCAACAGCTGATATGATAAAAATTCATTCGTATGGACAATATAAAGATGATAATGTGTAGTCATTAAGCCAGACTATTTCAAAAGTTTGCTGAAACTCTGGGATTATTCCATCATTCTCTGGGGCTACAGGAGTTTTCAATGCAGCAATTATTCATGGTTTTCAGCCTTAGTAAAAAGAAATCAGCTAAATGGGAAAACAGCCCCGTTACCGAGCTGGCAAATTTAGCTCCCAGATTTTCTCAGACCTTGGAGACTAAGTAGACCTCCAAGTCCAGAAAGCTAATGGCCTCGCAGTTACAACAAGTGCAGGCACCTAGCCAGCACGATAAATCCAAGCCCTTCTGAAGCACTAGACCTGAGACTTAAAATTACTGCAAGAAACCCAGACACTGGGCAAAGGCTGACGTAAGGTGAAGGGCAATCGAAAGAAACAGCTTCAACCAGATTCGAAGGAAGGGGCTCCAAAGAGGCCAGCGAAGCTTTTTACTCTGGTGGCACTTAATCTGCAAGGAGAAGCTATTAGGTATGTGAATGGAGAAACTCACAAATTTTTAATTGATACTGAGACATCTCTCTCTGCAACTGGTAGCACGTGTTTACAAAAACACTTGCCCTGTAATATAAAAAATTCAAAAGTTGTAGGGTTACAAACCGAGAGCAATTTTTAATGATTTCAAAATCTCTTATACTCTCTGGCCCCATTGGAAATGTACAACCTTTTCTACTCAGCCGTGATACTCCTGTTAATTGGCTGTGCTGGGACTTCTGTCTAAACAGGTCTGTCATTTACTATTTTCAGGAAAAGGAGAAATATTATTAACCATGCCAGACCCTTGAAAACCTCTAATGAGAATCTAAATTTCATTTCACTCAAGGAAAAAAACTACTTGCTGTTTGCAGGCATTAGTCATGCACAAAGATAATGTAATCCCCTCTAACCTATTTTTCCTTAATTCCTGAAACATTATGGGCCATCACATCTACTGATATTGGATAGGTTTTAACAAGAAAACCTGTTAAGGCTCAAGTAGGCACCTCTAAGCCTTTACCAAGACTCCTTCAATACCCTGTAAATGAGACGATGAAGAGGAGTTAGCTCCTATTATTCAGGACTTTCTTTCTAAAGGGCTTGTTGTTTCTTGCTAAGAAACCAATAACAGACATCGGAGACATTTTTCAAGATTTACGAGCTGTTAACCACATTGTCCTTCCTACATTTCTAGTAGTTTTAATTCTTCATTTCCTACTTTTGTGTAGTCCTTCAGATGCTACACATTTTGCTGTAACTGATCTTTGTCACGCCTTTTTCGGTACTTTTGTCTATTTTGAGACCGATATTTGTCTACGTTTACTCGGGAAATTCAACAATTTACTTTTATAGTAATACCACAGGGAGTTAGCAAATCTCCCTACTTCACTGAAATTCTCCATTCTTATTTACACCTCACAACTCAAAAATTGATCTAAGCTACTATAATATTTTAATTACTTATTAGTAGTCTCAGACCCACAGCAAGCCTGTGCAAATGGAAGAATCATCTTGTTAAAACATCTGATCACCGGGAGGCATAAAGTTTATAGAGAAAATTTACGATTGGCCCAGCCTTCTGTTATGTACTTGGGTCATTTGACTTGGGCAGAAGGTTTTTACTACTGATCTTAATTAGGAAGGAACTATTTCTATTCTTTCTATCATCAAATGCGAGGAAAAATTATATGGCTTTATGGGCCTTTGCAGCTACTGTAGAACTTAGATTCCTAATTTCTCCTGGTTAACACAACCACAATATAAACATCTGAAAGCCTCCAGACTAGACTATTTTATATTGTAGTGAAGGATCAAGAAGTTGTAATTAAACAGAAAGAACGTATAGCAAAAATGCCTACACTATGCTTTCTTAACGATCATCTAGATTTTTCCCTGGAAACTCTTCAGGTATTTTAAGTCAGAGAATATAAGCGTATTAGAGCATATTAGAAACCAATAAGTTGTTACAGTCTACATCTTCACCCTGAAGCCCAGCCTCAGGTCTCATACTGTCACAGTCCAGCTAGGTGAAAATACGCAGATACAATGCTTGGAAATATTCTAAATGTTCGTATTCCCCATGCAGTATCTTCAGTCCTTAGTTGTGCTTTGACTCAATGTATTTCTGTCAGTCAACTCACTTCCCGTGACGTGCTCCTCCTGGGTACCCCTGAACATCTGACTACATTGTGCAACTCATTTAAATCTCACCACTCTCATTCCTGAAACAGACAATGAGCGTTACCCAACTCATGTCTTAAATTTAGCTGAATAGATTTTAAACTCCCTAAAAAGCTTTAAAAGACATTCCTGTAGCTAGTTCTGATTTAATTCCATTTGTTGAGGCTCCTGTTTGAAACATTTTCCTACCAGCTCTTGCTGTCTGACTAAATACACCATCATGATCCTTACTGTGGTTTTTGAAAGTTAAACCCTTCCAGAAGCTGTTTCAGCCCCAGAAACTGAATTTGCTCTTACTAGAGTCTGCACACTTGCCACACAAGCCTTGTGACTGTTGACATAGATTCTAATGCCTTCAGAGAGACTCAGGATCTTAGCATGGTAAGGAAGCAGACAGGATTGCTAACTTGGAAGTGACCGAAAAAAAAAAAAAATGGAGCTTTAATAGAACTTTTAAATACCTTCGTACTCTTTTCTGAGATTGCTATGCTTAAAAACACAACAACAACAAAAAACCAACCAATCTAAAGGAATCTTTCATACTGCAACCTCAGAGGGAATAACCTTGTTATTAAAGTAGCCTGACAATCTACCTCTCAGATTATCTTTACCCTTAATGAAAACAGGAAAATGAGACTACTGCGTCTTGTTGATAAATAACTACACCAAAAAAAAAAAAAAAAAAAACCTCAAACTCACTACCATCAAGTTTCCAAAGAGTGTCAGCTAGATTTGAACTGCTGACTTTTTGGTTAGCAATCACAACACTTAAACATTATGCCACAAGGGTTTCTTAATAATCATAACTTTAACAAATTAACTTTAGAAAAATTAAACAATTAAATTTGACAAAATTCAAAAAAGGGTGAAAAAGAGGTTTCTCAGGAAACTGTAATGAAATTATATTTAGGAACTGAGCAGAAAACTTGTCTAATATAAATTATTTCATTTCCCTGTGTCAGAAAGTCTCCGTGGAAGATCCCATTTCAGATGAGATGAAATGATTGAAATTTTAAGGAAATATTTATAGTGCCAATATTTTGAGATTGATGAACGTATTACCTCTCAATGTTCTATTTTCGCTATAGTCCAGGCAAACTTCTTAAAATTTTATCTGAGAAATAGTCACTCCCTTTAGGACCTGTGTTTGAACGGTAATTAGATTGTATGCAATTCTTACCTTCAGTGGTTACAGATATCAGTGGGTGATGACTTGCAGGTTTTCACTTGGGTTGAAGATTTTCTTAGCGGTAAAGCGACAGCAATCTTCAGAGCTAAGAAACTTTTGATAACATAACGCTCACTTAGGGGGTACCAAAAACTCTTTACAGGGAAACTCACTTTACTGGACAAGGAGTTAAGGAAATATATGTGAATATTCCTATTTATGAGACTTCATTGCACTTACCACACTTAATCTTCCAGACTAGTTGAAAAACTAATGGCATAATAAAAGCCCAAGAAGCCAAGATTTCTGTTTTAAGCTTATCCTGGAGTAAGATCCTTCTAATCTGAAGTTCACGCTGTTCGGGCCACATAAACTAATCAAGTATGAAATTATAACTGGAAGGCTCTATGGTCCTTACTTATTTCTCAAGTTATCCTGATACTGATACTAATTTAATTCAACTTGAATTATTGAAACATTTTCAGTCATTGATTCAGTAATCTGAAGAGTACCTTTTCACAAGTCAAAGCATCTTTAGACAGCAAAAATTCAGAGATACAAAAATTACTTACTGTTGAACCAGATTGGAAGAGTCACTAATTAAAAAATTCCCTGGAGTTTCATTGGAAAAGAGTGTATTTGGTCATTCTCATTAACTCTTATGTCCACAAATGACAAGGAGTTAAAATTTAGATTCACTTACCTGCTTGAATCGCCATGAGTCGGGTCCAACTCGACGGCACTTGGCTTGGCTTTGGCTATCTGCTTGAATACTCTGGGGGTCAGTTCTACTCTGGCCCCTAGGGTCGCCATGAGTCAGGCACTTGGCCTGGTGGATCTCAACTTAAAAAGGCTAAAGCATCTCATTGAAGGACCTAAATGGAAGTTCAGCCACATTTGTGGTCAGAAACAGAAAACACTGAAGTAGATGACTCCTCCTCAAATCTCAGAATAAGAGTTCATGCAGCCAACTGAAATTTTTGGATTTTGTTTCATGATTACTAGTATTCTTATGGTAGTTGCTTTATTACCCACTTGCGATATTATCACTGTTACAACATTCTCTGTTTCTGCGTACATGATGCAGAAGGAATCTTCTTTATCGTAGTTACTTTTGTATCCCATTTTGTGTTTTTTTAGTTGCTATTATACACTTTGTAACACTGGCTCTTTCTCATGCCTGGCATGATATTGCTTTTGTTTGCTTATCTCAATCAGTAGCTGGTGCTGATAATCTCACTATTGGATTTGCCATCAATTCCCCAAATTTGGACATATTAGTTCAGAATCTCTAGCTATGCTTGTGTTTAATTCTAGCTCTGCACCTGTTTCTATTGTAAATTCTAATATTTATTTGTAAATGAACAATACATGTCAGATTGTGGCACCCTCCAGAATTTTTGATAAGTCCCCAGGGGCCTTGTTTCAACTTAATTCAGCATCCTCATGTGAATGTTACAGAGGAAAGCTTGAAAAACTGTCCACTTTGACAATAGAATTA
Organism: Heterohyrax brucei; assembly: GCA_028571685.1. NCBI lineage: Eukaryota > Metazoa > Chordata > Mammalia > Hyracoidea > Procaviidae > Heterohyrax > Heterohyrax brucei. The sequence continues at coordinate 67,969,435 of CM053162.1, read as the reverse complement.
TTTCAGTATGGATTGCATCTCAACACCAGGAAAACAAAAATCCTGACAACTGGACCAGTAAGCAACATTGTCATAAATGGAGAAAGGATTGAGGTGGTCAAGGATTTCATTTTACTTGGGTCCACAGTCAACACTCATGGAAGCAGCAGTCAAGAAATCAAAAGATGCATTGCATTGGTAAAATCTGTGCAAAGAACCTTTTCAAAGTGTTGAAAAGTGAAGATGTCACCTAGAAGACTGAGGTGCACCTGACCCAAGCCGGGGTGTTTTCAATAGCATCACATGCATATGAAATCTGGACCACAAATAAGGAAGAATAATTGATGCCTTTGAATTGTGGTGTTGCAGAAGAATGTTGAATGTATGATGGACCACCAAAAGAACCAACAGATCTGTTCTGGAAGAAGACCAACCAGAGTGCTCCCTGGAAGCAAAGATGGCAAGACTCCAGTCCCTGGAGAAGGACATCATGCTTGGTAGAGTGGACGGTCAGCAAAAAGAGGACGACCCTTGAGGAGATGGACTGACACAATGGCAGCAACAAGGGACGTAAGCATAAAAACAACTGTGGACATGGCACAGGACAGGGCAGTGTTGGGCTCTGCATCGCTATGAGTCAGAACTGATTCAATGGCACCTAACAACAACATGGAATTATTAAAAAAAAAAAATCAACCAAATTATCTCTTTTCTACCAAATGACACTGGAAATAGTATGATCTGTGCTCTTCGAGGATATATATATTTTTATGTATGATACAAATACACCCTACTCTGAGAAGACCACACCTGAATAACAAATGCTCTACTTGGTAATTATCAAATCCAGGTGGTTTAAAAATGGTAGGTCCAGGTACACGCAGCTCCTTAGGGATTCCTCTAATTATCCTCTCTTATCATGAAAATGTACACTGGACCAGTGATTTGAAACTATTTTCCCAGCACAAAAGAGATTAGGAAATCACATAGTGGACCGGTCAGGGAATGAGTGGGCTTTTCTTTGGGACCTTTTCCCATTTGGGATATCCTCGAACTCAAAAAATCTGTTTGTAACTTGTCTGATCCTGCGCTCCAAATAACAAAAGCACAGAAGTCCAACAACAATCTTTAAACTCTCTTACAAAAACTGTCAGATCACAGAGTGTCCTTGATTTTCTTTTATCACAGTAAGAAGGAATCAGCGCAATTGCCAAGACCACTTTCTTTAATTGAATAACAGATCTGGAGAAGTAGAACATGATCTCAAATAGGTCTGCTATGTCCTGCATCCAATTCCTTTTTCCTGATGTCTTTATTTGGCTACCTATTAAAACTGATTCCTGGATAAGATCAATTTTACAAAGTGGATTCATTCTCTTAATCTTTATGATGACTGTTACAGGATTAATCAAGTATTTCATGCAATGTTTTCAAATGCTTGTACTCACAATGCAATGTTACTTTCTATGAAAAAGACCATGTACTTTGAAGAAATAATTCCTTAGATTAGTAGTTCAGATTTTCACATTTGCTGATGCTACTCTCTGCTAAGTATTCTTATTAACTTGGCCTGCCTCTCACACACCTTTTCTTAAAAGATCTCAGAAGCAGAAATACAAGCTATGGTGTGGTGAAAAAGGGACATACTGTGTCTAGTTGCTATTCAGGAAGTGCGTCTAGGGTCTTGAACCAAAACCAAACTTAATCAAGTCCACTCAGACTCATAGTAGCTCTGTAGGACACAGTAGAACTGCCCCGTAGAGTTTCCAAGGTGTGCCTGGTGGATTTGAATTGCTGACCGTGTCTTTAACAGCCCTAGCACTTGACCACTATGCTATGAGGGTTTTAAAAGCCTACTTTAAGAAGGAAATCATCTAACAAATACCAGGGAAATAAATCCATGCAGAAGACATTCTTATAACTGTTGTTGTGGTTACGTACCATCTAGTCATTTCTGACTCACAGCAAACCTGTAGGACAGAGTGGAATTGTCCCATATATGTCCTAATTGAGACTACTGGATTTGAACCGCCAACCTTTTGGTTAGCAGCCAAGTTCTTAAGCACTATGCCATCAGCTTCTTGGGTGTTACTTAACCCTAGTTATCGTTTAGTGGCCAGCAGGGTGTGGGGCAATATCAGATCCTCCAGGTGGATGGCGTTGCTTTGCATGATAGATGCCTCTGTGTTATTCTAAAGCAAGAAAGGACAAAGTCTGTGTTGCAGGCAGAAAACTCGAAGGAATCACAGGGTCAAACACTCTGGACGCACCAGCTCAAATCTGTATGTCTGTTTGTCAGAACCAGCCAGTCAGAGCTCTTCAAAAATGTAATGATGGTATAGTTAAGACATCGAATTTCCACCTTTCTTCCATGTCTGCTATATTTATAATTAGTCCCTGGGCCTGGGCCTCAGCTTTTCATGTCCTCAGAGTGAGGGAGATGAAACTCTCCTTTAAAATGTGATGAGGCCTTTTTTCTCCCCGCTCCCCTCAAGTAGTTTAGAAAACTTTGAGAGATTTTTCCCTTACCTCCCCATGGTTTTCTTTGTGGTTGTGGTTGTTGTCTTCAGCACATAATTGCCAATTATTTTGTCCTTACCGTTAATTACTCTTCCCCCAGCCATCTAAAAACCCTAATAAATCCTTTGCACTACTCCAAAGAACAAACCAAATGCATTCAAATTCACCGCTGGTAAATCCTTTAACAAGTTGACTGTTAGAGTCTATTAGCATTCAGCTTACAGCCAGTGACAGTGTCCTCGTTGCCAGTTAGCCAGCAGGTGATGCTGTGCACAATACTCATTGTCTTAGACCAATTTTCTCCTCACTATGTGTGAGTCCAGAGAAAGCTGACACTGAACTCAAACTGTGAATGCAAGATTTTACTGTGGCTCGTTTAAGTCCATCACATGTGGGAGACAGAAGGAAGGGCACCCAGTCCAAGGACGAAGCTGGGCTATGCTGCGTTCACAGAGGAGGCTTCCGCCCGGCAGGCAGCTCTGGGGCTGGAACGGCCCTGCCACAGAGCAAGTGGCCCTGCTCCCCTGCCTCTGCCTCCCACCACCGGGCCCAGTCTGCCCCGGGGAAGAAAAGGAAGCTTCTGTGGAGGTGACTGTCTTCAGACAAAGCCAAGTGTGGAGGTGGAGGGGTGCACACAGAATGATGGGGAGCTGTGGGACCAGCCAGCCATCAACATTTTCAGAAATGGAGGAGAGAAAAAGATGCTTCAGTCCTGAAAAAGGGGGGATGGTCTGTAGTTTCCTCAACAAAACACTAGTCTGTATGCCTGCATGTGATGGCTGCTGAGGTTGCAAATGCTACTTTACACTTTGGAAAATATTTTTGCACTATTTAATAAAGCCAAAGTTATGTATATTCTGGAACTCAGGATGTCACACTTACAAGTGTGACTTTAGGAACTTTTACACATGTTTAAGAGATATGTATAAAGTTTTCATAATGGGAATAGCTAGAATAACAAATATGTAGGAAAAAATCCAAATTATGCAATCCCAATACTGAACTACAGAATGAAAGCACTATATTTACATAAATAACCACATATGAAGTTTATTAACATAACACTAAGTAGATATCAGATCTGGCTCGACGGCACTTGGTTGGCTTGGCAAGTAGATATCAAGTTGTGGATTGCATTCAGCATGAGCTAATTTAGATGAATCTCCAAAGTTTGCAAAAATAAATGGCAGACATTTAAGAAAAATATACATGAGTACATACTTGATCTTTCAAGGGAAAGAAGGAGATGATAAGCAAATTTTAGGTAGAATCACCTGAAAGGGTGAGAGGTGGGTAAAGAGAAATGGCAGTGAAGAGGACTGGCTGAGGGAGGAACTTCTAGGAGCTGTTAGCATTAAGCCCGAGATTTGTAATCCTTGTTACTTATTATGAAATTCATATATGTTGTATGTGCTCATTTATATTCAAGTAAAGTGATATTAATAAATTACTTCCAAAATAGAATAAATCCTTTCTTTTTAAAGGAACAAGAACAGAGATCTTTTCCTAAAGAACAATTAACTCTGAATAATTTATGGTTACCTTTTATCAAACTTTTATTGAATAGCATATGTCTCTGAGTTGAGAGAAGGTGAAAGTAACTCTTGAATTTTATTTTTGTGTGTTACATAAAGTTCTCATGAATTGACTGGGATGGGGAACAGGAAGAGCTGGCTGCACTAGGTCAGCCAAAGAGAGGAAGACCTCTGATGAGATGGATTGACACTGTGGCTATGAGGAGTCTAAGCACAGCAGCAAGGATGGTGCAGACACAGCAGTCTTTCCTTCTGTTGAACATAGGGTTGCTGTAAGTTTCCACTGACTCAGACGAACCTAACAACAACAAATCATGCCAGGATTCAGGTTTCTTTTCTCTTTATTCTGACATCCTCTAGATTCCCTTGCTTTCATGGTCAAAGACAAGTCACCACTACAACCATATCTAAGTTCTAAGTTAGAATAGTTGGGAATGAAATCATGGAGACTGAGCAGTTCTCTTTAAAAGGCATGACTTACAAGTTGCACACAAACTTTCTCCTCATTTATTACTGGCTAAAACATAGTCACATGACCAATCTTAATTAATTACATATAAGGCTGAGAAACATGGTCTTTAGCTATATGCTACGCTCTCTGCTAAAATGTGTGTTTCTATTGCTAGGCAGAACAATGAGGAAATACATACTAGACATAAAAAAGAAAGCAGTCTCTGTCACCCTTTTTTTGATGTAAGCATCCAAAATAAAGCATTTTTGTATTGAATTGGAGGGGAATATTAGAATACATCATGACCAATTAAGATTTTTCCAAGAAATAGAAGAGTTTTGCAACATTAGAAAATTTATCAATGCAAATTGTTATGTGAAATCATTAAAAATTATTAAGTGAACAACTGCAGAGATAGAGACAAGAGTTTAGTCAGAGTTGATGTGCATTCATGACAATAACCAGCTTATTAAGTTCTTTCTGCCTAACGCAAAGAATTTTTCTGAAACTGTTATAAGAAATGACATGTACGCTAAGGCATATACTATTGATCCTCATTATTCACCAATTCCGTATACTCCAGTTTGTCTACTCGCTGAACTTTCTTTGTAATCCTAAAATCAGTGCTTGTGATACTTTGCAGTCATTTGTGGACACATGCAGAACGACGAGAATTTTGTGTCGCCACCAGGCACACCTCCAGCTGATTCTAAACACGGGGTGCTCTGCTTTCGCCTCACAGCTCTCACACTGTAAACAAATGTCCTTGTAATGGCCTATTTAGTGCCAAGTATTGTGCATTTTTCTGCTTTTTGTTACTTTAACGTTTAAAACGGCTCCCAAACAAAAGACTGGAATGCTGTCCAGTGTTTTCAGGTCCTAGAAATTCTCCACGGGACTCACAGAGAAAATACAGGTGCTGTGTAAGCTTTGGACAGGCATGGACTGCAGTAACGTTGGTCATGAGCTCAGTGTTAGCGAAGCCACATACATACTAAACAAGGAATCCTTAAACAGAAGTATACAAAACAAGGTTATGTGTGACTGGCTGATGGAAAGGTTGTGGCGAGAGCCTTGCAGGACCTGATCCCATGTTTCTCCGTGGAACAACGATTGGTTCAGTATTCAATATAGTGGTACTGTCAACAGCATCATAAAACATACCTACTGTGAATGACCATACCCAATAGCACCTGCGGGCTGACGCTGATGTTTAAAGGCATAATATTTTAAGCACTCTGTCTCTTTTTTTCAGACTCTTAAGTGCCTAATTCTCCTCCATGTGTTATGGCCTTTGAATACAAGGTCCAACAACTAAGTCTGTGACCTTGATTGTTCTAAGAGCAACATAACTCATTGCTGAATACCACTCCAGTCACCTTCAATGCACTCCCCTTGAGAAGTTATGCACCAACCGCGCCAGATAGTCCACCCTTCAAAGTAATTTTGGAACTCTATCTAGAATGGTCATTGTGTGTTGTGGCACAGTGGCAAGTTTGTGAACTTAAGCATAAGGTGTGCGTGAGGGAATTTTTAGCCAGAACATCCTATCTACCCATGTGGTCTGGCCCCGTGACTCTTTTCTTTATCTGAAGATAAAGAAAATATTGAAAGGAAGACATTTTCATGACATTCAGGACATGAAAGGTAATATGATGACAGCTCTGATGACCATTCCAGAAAAAGAACTCCCAAATTGCTCTGAAGGGCGGCCTAAGTGTTGGCGTCAGTGCGTAGCTTCCAAAGGGGAGTGCTTCGAAGGTGAGCTGAGTGATATTCAGCAATGAGGTATGTGGTACTTTTCCTAGAATGAGCTTGTGAACTTAATTGTCAGACTTGTATGACACACAGAAGTTTTCAGAATCAGCTTTCACACAGCAATTCTACTTATAATTAATAGCCAAGCACACTTGTCAGACCTCCATTTCTTCAACAAATCAAATGTCTTTATAATTTGCATCTTTCTAACTGCTAGTCAGTTCACTTAAACTAAATAAGAACATTAATTAGTCAGTTAAAATTTGGCTTCACAATCCAAACTAAATTTCTTTCATATTCTTCAGCTTCTGAGTGGCCAGTCATATTGAATCTTCTACAACAGTCTTTGTTTATAGGCACGCTTGTCTGAGAAGTCATACTATACACTAGACCACCCATTTGGAATCCATGGGGCTTTATATGCAGTATAAATGACAGTAGGCTCCTTTTCTGTCCCAGACAGCTGGACCTATCCCTGTGTTAAGATTCTTAAAAATGTTATCACTCAGTATTAGTGAGAATGGAAACCCATCTGCAAGAAAGTCAAGAATGGCATTGCATCGTTTTTGGTCTACACTTTCCTACATTCCTTCTAACATTTAGAAGCGATATTTCATTTTGATGAAAAAACTATTTGCGGACCAACAGTGTGTTGGATGATATGAGATCATCCTATAAAGGAGGTAGTTAGAAGTTCATGAACAGTTGAGTCTGTGCTGTATAAAGTGCTTCAGATGTGTTTTTACACATTTTTGTTTATTCCTCCCCACCCACGACCACACATTTTGTTCCTATTATCTCATTGTAACTTCTGCTATACTTCTGTCTTGTTTCTACACTTTTTGAATGAGGCTTGTGGGAGGCCTGGCATCTCACAACAGCCTAAAGTGTATGTTATATTAAAATTAAAGCTCTTGCTACACTGTGACTCATAGCTACACTCATAGTGTTGACATTTTTGGAAACCGATCCATCATGAAAAGTGTGTGTTCATGCATGTGGGTGAATATATTTGTGAATTATGTATTCGTGTGGTGAGTCATGAATCATAAGCATGGGAGAGTATGTGTCTATTATCTAAATTAAAAATATAGTGAACCAGGGGAAAAAAAGAACAGTGATTTAAAAAGTTAGCTGGGGTAGACGAATGCAAGATAAAGAAAAAAGGAAACGAAAAAAAGGAAGATAAGGAATCCCTTTTCTTTTGCAATTATAATTTTTCTGCTATAATGGCTCAAAGTAGATAAAATGATTGCTTTTATATTACAAAAGAATATAGGCTAGTGTTGTCTCCAAAGTGCTTTATCTAAAAAACAGTGAAGGACTGCCTATTCTTTCATTCTTAAAAGAAACAAAAAAGATAAAATGAAAGAATGAGAAAAACCTGAATCTTCACTTTCAAATTAGTGGTGTCAGGGAGGACCATTTGTAGATCTAGCAAAAAATGGGATAAGGAAATTATAGACACCTTATATAACTACAAAGTGAAAAATGTGCTTATCGTTCCTCCTAACTTATATTTAGTTGCAGAATTAATAAGAATTACGAGATTAGGGATTGTGTTAAGCTAACCTCTTTTGTGACACAAAAGACAGAAGTGGCCAGAGAGACATGGGGCCCCTCATACCACCAAGAAAGCAGGGACACGAGCAGAGAGCATCCTTTGAACCCCAGGTTCCTTCACTGAGATGCTCCCAGGCAAAGGGAAGAGTGAAGTGTCAACAGGGGGAGAAAGTCTTCCCCTGGGGTCAGGGCCCTGAATTTGTACTTCTCACTTACTGGACTGTGAGAGAAGAAACTTCTTGTTCGTTAAAGCCTCTCACTTGTGGTATTTCTGTTATAGCAGCACTAGATGTGTTTGACAATGCAGGACACAACTGATCCAAACTTTGTAATTTCATCAATGTCTGATTTATTCATAATTTGAGACTGTTCTGCAGTGCAAGAAACCAACTTTACCGATACAATTCAATTATATGTTATTCTCCATTCACTGTACTTTACTGAGGTGAATGCTTAACTGACTGAATTTAATAGTCCATAGGATAAGATTTTAAAATTTTCATCAAAGGAAAAATATAGTTTCATGTTTTCAGTTTTCTATGGCAGAAATCTGAATATGCAAAAAAAATCTCTTTGGAACGCAAGCTATTTTTTAATGATATGATCTCTATTTTTCTTCTTTTTTTTTTATTATTTTGATTTACAGCCAGTTAGATTCATAAACATTCTCAACCTGGCCCTTCGGAAACAGCAAAAGGAGAAACAGCAGTCACCCACCAACATACCGTTGATTGACATTCCACTGAGACATCAATAAGAGGCACATGTATGGGCACTACAGTGAAAACACTTCTTTCTTTTTTTTTGATGGTTTCTTGTCCTCATTTCACATGACTCAGTGGTTTCTGAAGCACACCTTTCCTCATTTAGTTCATACTTTATAAAATTGAAAGTTAAATAAAAGTAAAATGGTAATCATTTTCTTTAAATAAACACCAAGATTATAATATTCTATCCTTGTCATTTTCTCTTAAGATTTTTGGAACATTTCCTTGCAACAGAGCTTCAAACTGGCAGAAAGAGACCACAAATGTGCTTGGGAAAAGTGATTGAAGTGACTAATTTATACAGCAAAGGATACAGAAACTTAACTGAGGTTTCTCAGCAAGATGGGGAAGGAGCAAATGCAACTTGGTTTATCAAAGATTTCTTGAGAACAAAAAAGCTTCTAAGAGATGAATCAGTGACACCGTCTGAACAAATAAAGCTTTTGCCCAATTCAAGAAGTTCTTTTCATCATTGAAGCTGACAATGTCATTTAGGAAAAACTTCTTTTTTAAAAAAGAAAAGTCTTTATTCTTGTCTTTTAAGGAAAGGCAGAGGGACAGAACAATATCCCCAGTTTTCAGACCAAATTCAACATCTCCCCAAAGCCCATCTTCATCCTGTAGAGACGAGAGATGCTCACATGGTTCTGTCTATTTGATATGGTTCATTACTAGCTAAAAGTCTGTTGGTTCAATTCCACCCACAGGTATCTCAGAAAGAGAGACTGGTGACCTCTTTGCAAATGGTTACAACCTTAAGAATTCTACTCAGTGGAGTGACACAGGGGCTGCAATAACGGACTTAAGCATAAAAATGAGTGTGGGCACTGGGCAGGACCAGACAGTGTTTCATTGTGTTGTGCATACGGTTGCTATGAGTCGGAACTGACCCGAGAGGACCTAACGACAACACTGCTCTACTCTGCAGCACTTAGGGTCTCCATAGTTAGAATCAACTTGATGGCAACTGCGTCCGGCCAACAAGTCAAGCTAATTGCAACAGTTACATTTTTGAGAGATAGGTCATCTCTTTCCTTATTCTAATATCACTCTACTTCTTCCAGTTCACTCGCTTATTGAACCATCACTTGTACATCAGGGAAAACGAAGTAGGGTGAAGCCTCGTCACGGTGAGTAGCACTAAATCTGGTCTAGACTGTGGAATTCAAATCCGTGATGATCTAGATAGTCAAGAGCAAGATTTCAGGTTTACTGCCTCTGTTCTCTTAGGTGTAAAGTGTGGGCTAATAGAAACCTCAGAGGGCTGTTGTTAGTAATGAATATATTGGTGAATGCAAAGGAATTAAAACCTTGCTTGTTATTATATGACAAATGTTCTGTGAGTATTGTTTATGATGGTGTTTATCATTATCATATACATGTAAACAGTTACCAAAAAATTATTTATTATCTCTATATACATGCACATACTAAAATGCCCCTTGCTAACTAGTGGATTCCAACTCCTTGCCACCCAATATGAGAGTAGAAATGCCTCAGAGGGTTTCCAGGGAGTGGCTGGTGGATTCAAACTGCTGACCATACAGTTAGGAGCAGACCTTCTAACCACCAGGCCACCTGGGCTTCCCACACACGTATAAAACAAGCTTGTACCTCCAAGGTAAATTCAGCACATAGCAATCGGTATTCTATGCATGCATGACACTGTATAAATTTATGCATGTCTGTGTGTGTGTGTGTGTGTATATATATATATATACATATACACACACATACGATTTATCTTTTCTCTCCCCTCCCTTTTTCTCCTCTATTCCTCCACCATTCCTTTCTGCTAAAATTACTGAATACTTCAATTTTAAACTAACTATTTGTATTGACCCCCGTCATACTGCCACGGCTTGCATGTTGCTGGAAGCTATGTAATGCTGGAAGCTATGTCACTGGTACAGCCAGAAGAACCAACAGATCTGTCCTGGAAGAAGGACAACCAGAGAACTCCTTGAAAGCGAAGATGGCTAGACCGTGTCTTACAAACTTTGGACATGTTGTCAGGAGGGATTAGTCCCTGGAGAAGGACATCTTGCTAGATAAAGCAGAGTCAGAGAAGAAGTGGAAGGCCCTCAGAGAGATGGATGACCACAGTAACCGCAGTGATGGGCTTAAGCATAAAACAACAGTGGGCCCGGACCAGGATAGGGTACTGTCTCCTCCTGTTGTTCAAGGGGTTGTTATGAGTCAGAACTGACTCCAGGAGACCTAAACACAGCAACATTTACATCGAATCCATTTCATTATTCAATTCTAAAAATAATTAAAGCCTTTGATTCTTTTTCAGAACTTGTGAGATCAATATTAGTGCACATAACTCCCTGCATGGATTTCCCAGCTTCACTACCCAAGGAGGGGACAGAATGACACAGTTGGGCATTACTTTATTATATCAGGCTTCAGGGCAGGGGTGGCTCGTTCCTGACCCTGAAAATGCCAGCAGGGAAGGAACAGTGAAACTATAGCTGGTGGGGTACCACAGGACGGCCTCCTCTTATGTGTTAAATGTCATTTGAAATGACCAGCAAAGAAGAAAAGGCACGGAAGCTGTATCACACCAAGTCTGCTTCTAAGTGTGTATGTTAGATAATCTCTTACATTTTAAGAAACAGATATAAAAGGATGTTTATTTTACTTCTGCAAGACATAATAAAGTAGAAACTTTAAATGTCCCTCAGAGCAGAATAATTATATTTTAGTTTATCCTAACAATGGAATACTGTAGAGAAAATAAATCACTATGTATGTTCAAATTAAAATGCTGGTTGTGAAACCATGAAACGGTATGAGGATACAATTTATGTAATTACTGAAGCACTCACCACAATTCTGTGTGTGTGTGTGTGTGCGTGTGTGTGTGCATGTGTGTGTGTGTCTGTGTGTGTGTGTGTGTGCGCGCTTGTGCACGTGCGTGTCTTAGGCTGGCTCCTGTAGAGAAGCAACACCAGTAAAACTTATAAATATGTACACACAGAGATTTATATCAAGGAAATAGCTCACATGATTCTAGAGGGTGGAATGTCTGAAGTCCTGGATCAGGACAGGTACCTCTGCCGGTTCACACAGAGGTGGAAGCTGGTAAACCCACGGTTGGCAATTTGCAGCTCACGGCCCACTCGCAGGCTATGAAGCTCCATGAATCTCAAGCTCAAATTAGAATTGTAAACTGCTAGCTCAAGTCCCAGTTACTGGAGGTCAGATAAGAGACAGCTACTTGATCCAGAAAAGGCTAACAACCTTGGCAATGTAAGCAGGAAGGAAGGAAGTAGGATGTAGAAAGAAAAGAGATGAAGGCTGAGGAGGCGGTGAGCCACCCGAGGCCCCACCCCTGCCAGTAACCCTTCAGCAGATTCTGTCATGTGGGTAATCACAATATTATACGATTGCCAGACACTGAGAGTCATGGTTCAGCCAAGTCAACATATGGTCTTAACCATCATAATATGCAAATATACATATCTCTATGAGCAGAGTTTCTAACCAGACGTTCAGTGGTTCAAATTCACCAGCTGCACCTTGGAAATTTGACTGGAAGGTTCTGCTGGGTCCTCTAGGGTTGCTCTGAGTCAGAATTGACTTGACAGTACACAACCACCACCACATATGTAGTTACAAATTTATGTAAGGTAATAACATAAAGCCTTACATTGGAATGATTCACATCTGCGTTGTGATATAAAATACGGGATGCTGTAAACATTTAACAGTATTCTTTTTATTTTTTTCCTAAGCAGACAAATGATTTGAAGCAAATTTTGCTTCTTTCCAGTGTTGGCTAATTAGATATCAGCTATGTATTTCCCTGTTCTCCTGTCTATGTTCAAAATAAAAAATATAAATATAAAAAATACACACAAAAGACAAGCAAACAGTACTTTCTCTTTACCTTGCAAACCACTCTGGTTGCTTCCCTATCACCAAGCCACAACAGACAAAGTTCTTAGTGAAGTTGAGAGTGATACCATTTCTTTTTTACTCTACCAATGCATGTTGTCTAAAATCCCCACCAGGGAAACCGCGGTGGCATAATGCGTAAGTGCTACATCTGCTAACCAAAGGGTCAGCAGTTCTAACTCACCAGGTGCTCATAGGAAACACAGAAAATAAGTTCTGTGTTAAAACTTGGAAACTCTATGAGGCAGTTCTACTCTGTCCTATACAGTCACCAAGAGTCAGAACTGACTCAACAGCAGTGGTCTGGCTGGTTGTTAAACCAAGGGGATTCGTCTTTCAGCAGCCACCGTGTGTGTTGTGATCCATGGGGTTTTCAGTGGCTAATTTTGAAAAATAGATGGCCAGGCCTTTCCTTGTAGTCCATCTTAATCTAAAGGTTCCACTGAAACTTGTCACTGTGGCAACCCTGCTGGCATCTGAAATGTTGGTGGCATAGCTTCCAGCATCCCAGCAACATCTGAGCTGACACAGCACAGCAGATGGCCAACAGGTGGCTGGTGGTGACTGCCATCGTGTTCTGAACGGAGCCCTAGTCCTTCCTTTGTAACACTTACAACTGTTTATAACCATCCTTTGTTTTCAGCATGTTACAACTTTTATGACACTTTTATTGCTACAAATGACATCAGTGTCATTAACGTTATAGAAATATAGAACCTCAAGCAGAATTTACAGTTCCTCTTAGATGGATAGGGATTAACCGTGAAAACCTTTCCATCCTGCAGGCATGCATCCTCTGCTATGTCATGGTAAAACACAGCCAACATAAATGACTTAACTATACTTTTAACCTGTTGGGTCAGGTCTTGAAATTCTAAAATGTTAATTATTTGTTTGTAACGTTTTTCTTTAATATCCAGAGAGAAACTCTGTCCTCAAGTCTTGGTTCTGCCACTAGCTATAAGTGTGACCTTGGACAAATTATAGAACCTTTCTGATAAAGAAAAAAAGAAAAAGAATAAAGATAAAACAGCCCTAATCAGCATATAAAATCTTAAAAAGACAATACATTATTGTGTTCTTCAGAACAATAGCAGACCAATCATAACAACAGTGCACAGAACAGCCACAGCCCTTCTTAAACATTTGAGACAGTTGTGAGCAGGTGTCTGATTTCCCACTGTGTCTGGAGACAAAGTACAGTGTGTGTGTCTTTTGTTTAACGTTCACTCCTAGTGTTTACTGGTCTATCTGGAACATAAGAAACAATTTTATAATATGAATAATGATATAAATAAATGAGAATACTTGCTAATTTATTTTATAAAAATCTTTGTCAAGCCAGCAGCTAATTTTAGATTAAAAAAACTATATGTGTTGAGCTCACGTTATGACTTTGCAAAGCAGGTAATCAAGGGACAAGGTATATTATAGAAGTAAGTATCCTAGTAGATGTGCGTATTCAAAAATGACACACACCACTTAAAAAAGAATAAAGTCTTTTGAATTATAAAAGAATTCAGAATTCTATAAGTTGTATGTAGTTCAAGGTTCTATTCACAGAATATAAATTAGTGTAATGTGAAAATAAGTTCTTAGTTAAAACCATTTTAGATAATCTATTTAAGCAAATTTAACATGATTTCTTTTGTAAAAAAAACTATAATGAAGAATTTCTCATAACCTTGACATTTTAATATATTAATAGGTAGGTATAGAGTGAAGACTCTAATATAAAACAGGACTCTTTATCATATATTATCTGTGAAAATTGCTCTGAAGAATGTTAGTCAAGAATCATTGGTCCCATAAGATCTTTGAAAACAAAAGAGAAGGAGACATGCGTTTGATATGTAGGTTCTCTTATGTTAATTTCAGAAAATCTCCCCGTCCCTAAACTAACCTGCTATTTAGGATCAATGATTTATCCTTATGAGGCTACTATGCGGATCAAATTGAATCATAGTGAAACATTTTGAAAATCAAGAGAGCTACAAATATGTATTATTGTAATAATCCTAAATAAGATTCCACAGGGCTCAGATCAATATTGTCAAATTTCTTAGATGAAATCAACTTCAGTTTTTCTGTTGATCACATTCAAAAAATAAAATCTGTGAAAGGTACACAATCATCTTATGTATACCTACTGCCGTTGAGTCAAATCTGACTCATAGGGACCCTACAGGACAGAGCAGAACAGCTCCCTGGTTTCTAAGGAGCACCTGCTGGATTCAAGCTACTGACCTTTTGGTCAGCACCCATTGCACTTAACTGCTACACCATCAGGCTTTCCAGCTCATGAATAGTAATTTTTAAATTTTATTAAAAAGTCATAGCTACACAGCCTCCAATAGTGCCAGGGACTGCTTTCCTAGACTTTTTTCCACTCCAACTTATGAGGAGAAATAGGGTTCTTGACTATGTGATTTCCTTTGGACCGTAGAATTTTTTGTCTTTCTCATGTCAGCATTGGTAGAGTCGTGGATAAGTGCTACGGCTGCTAACTGGAAGGTCGGCAGGTCAAATCCACCAGGCACTCCTGGGAAGTTCTGTGGGGCAGTTCTGCTCTGTCCTGTCGGGTCCCTGTGAGTGGGAATCGACTCGAGGGCAGCGGGTTCTGTTTTGGTTTCACGTCTGGATCTGCTGGTGGCCTGACCACGCCGGGTCGCACTGTAGGGTGGTGATGACACGGGTGCCCCGGGCACGGACTCTCAGGGGCAGGTTTTCCCACACAGCTGAAATCCAGGGCCCAAGAGACTCAGTTATGGTACCCATGGATGGCTGCTGAAGTCCAGACAGAACGCTGCAGAGCAACCGGGTTTGTAAGACAAGAAATCATTTGTTTGTTCACGTGTTGGTTGCGTTTTTGTAAAGAAATGATTTTGGAAGAAGATTTGCTCTCCCACAATCTTTTCAGCTCAAACTATTCTGGAGTCTTCAAAGTGATCAGAATCCAGTCCGACAAATTGTGTGAAGTCAATCGTAAGCAGGGCAAGTAGTGTATGACCTCATTTATATAAACCTACAGGAAATGGGGAAAGACAGAGATCAATGCTCTTTAATGATACTCAGGGGCAGGAGGGAGGGGAGAGTTAACTGTGATAGACAAACGTGTTGATTAAGGGGTGGTGAGTGCACAGCTGATTGTTTTAATTGTGGCCTATTCTCTTGTAAAAAACTGAATTGTGAAAAGTTATGTGATAAATACACTTACAACAATAATCAAAAAGAGAGGGAGAGAGAGAAAGTAGCTGCTGAGGCTGAATATGTACGTACAACCAAAAGTTTCATGGGATTTGTTTCCTTGACTTCTTAGTTATCTGGTGCCGCTGTAAGAAAAATACCAGAAGCAGATGGCTTTAACAAATTGCAATTCAGTTTTTCATAGTTTAGGAGGCTGGAAGTCTAAAGTCAGGGTGAAAGCTTTAGAAGAAGACGCTCACTCTCTGTTGGTTCTGAGGGCAGATTCTTGTCTCCTTACAGCATTGTGGGTTCCCCATTCCTTGGAGACCTCCGTGTGTCTTTGAGATGCTAGCCGTATCCCGTTCTGGGAAAAGATCATCTGTTTAGATACGTTCATTACAAATAAGAGAATTGGAGGGAAAGAAAAGCTATCCCTCACTAATAAAGTCTGAAATCAAGCCAAAATATTTACATTAGCTTTCCAAGCTTGAAAAACTTTACCATTCTCTGAGACCAGCTGGAAAATAGCTTTGGCCCTACACAAGACTCTGGGTGTCATGGCTTGAATTCTGTCCCCTCAAAAATATCTGTAGCCATGTGGTTGGGCTGTGATTCCCAACCACTTTGTGGTTTTCCTATGCTGTATGTTAAAGGATTAAGGTGGGACTGTAAATCCCTTTATAAGATCACCTCCCTGCTGCACTGCAAAGGGAGTTTCCCTGGAGTGTGGCTTGCCCCACCCTTAATCCCGTCAACCTGCAAGAGATAAAAGGTAAGAGGAGCAAGCAGAGATTTGGGAACCTCATACCATCAAGAAAGCAGCACCGGGAGAAGACCACTTCCTTCAGACCTGAGGTTCCTGTTCCAAGATGCTCCCTGGACAAAGACTGATGCAATACCGGACTTTCCTCCAGAGCCGACAAGGGGAAAGCCTTCCCCTGGAGCGGACACCCTGCATATGAACTTGTAGCCTACTGGACTAAGAACAAACTTTCCTTTGTTAAAGCCATCCACTCTGTGGTATTTCAGTTAGAACAGCCCTAGGTGACTAAAACACTGGGTGTCAGGAATGTTCTCTGGATTCTGTCTAGAGTGCCTGGAGGCCTGGGATTTAACTCTGCTTTCTAAGCCCACTGGGACAGCACACCTGTTCCCTCAGCTTTGGGTAGCCCCATTCTCCTAACACATTTGAGTGATGATGATTGCACACCTCCAACCACTGCAGGTCCCATTCTTCTGTCCTTTGGATGTGACAGCCCAGCCTCTTAAGCTTTGGGGGCAGCAGACTTATCCTCCTGGGACACATTAACAGCAATTCCACTCTAAGTACCAAACGTCTTACTGTTAGCTTCTCTGGAGAAGCTAATTCATTGTTTACATATAGATGCTGTTGTTGTTCAGTATCGTCAAGTTGCCTTTGACTACAGTGACCCTGTGACCCTCGTGTACCACAAAATGAAGCACCACCTGGCCTTGTCCATGCCCACAAGCACTGTGACGCTTGAGCCCGTTATTGCAGTCACTGGGTCAGCCTATCTTGTAGAAGGTCTTCCTCTTTTTCGCTGAACGTCCATTTTACCATGCATGATGTACTTTTCCAGCGGCTGACACCTCCTGACAACACTTCCAAAGTACATAAGACACAGTCTAACCATGCTTGACTCAAAGAGCATACTAACTGTACTTCTTCCAAGTCAGATTTCTTCCTTCTTTTGGCAGTCTGTAGTACACAAGCTACCATGCAACTGTGCACAAGGGCTGTTCCAGAAGGAGTTTCAAAATTGCTTTGAAGGTGGACTATATGCTGGCATTGGTGCATAGCTTTCCAAGAGGAGTACTTTGAAGGTGACTGCAGTGATAGTCAGGATGAGGTCTGTAGCACTTAGAACAATTAAGTTTGTGGACTTAATTGTCGGACCTCATATTCAGTATCCTTCTCCATCACCTCAATTCAAAGGCACCAATTCTTCTGTCTTCCTTATTCATTTCCCAGCTGTAACATGCAGATGATGCATTTGAAAATATCGCAGCTTGGGTTAGATGCACCTTGGTTTTCCGGGTGAATTTTTTCTCTTTAACACTAAAGTGATTTTTGGAAACAGACTAGTCCAATTCAAGTGTTTTTTTTTTGATTTCTTCACTGCTGCTTCCATAGGTGTTGACTGTGGACTTAAACAAAATTAAATCCTTGACAACTTTATTGTTTTCTAGATTTATCATTGTTTATTGGTCCTGCATTGGGACTTTTTGTTTTATTTTGGTATGTAATCTATACTGAAGGTCGTGGTCTTTGATCTTCATCAGTAAGGGTTGCAAATCCTCTTATCTTCCAGTAAGCAGGGTTATGTCATCTGCATAGTGCAAGTTGCTAAAGAGTCTTCCTCTAATCCTGATGACTACTTCTTCTTCATATAGTCTAGCTTATTGGATTATTTGCTAGGGGTACGCATTGAATAGATATGGTGAAAGGATGCAGCCTTGATGCATACCTTTCTGGACATTAAACCAAGGAGTATCCTCTTGTTTTGTTCAAACAACTATGTCTTGATCTATGTACAGGTTTCTCTTGAGGACAATTAAGTGTTCTGAAATTCATCTTCTCTACAATGTTATCCATAATTTGTCATGATCCACAGAGATAAATGCCTTTCCATAGTCAATGAAACACAAGTAAACATATTTCTAGTATTCTTTGGTTTCAGACAGGATCTTTCTGACATGAGCAAGGATATCCCTGTTTCCACATCCTCTTCTTAAGCGACCCTGTTGGTTTCTCAATACCACTGGCATATCATTCATCATCACAGCAACTCATAAGCATATATATAGGTATATGTTTATTTCTACCTCTATCTCCATCTTTATGCAGACATGTGTGTATATATGAAACGTCTGTCTTGAAGAAATGGTTCAAGTGGTTGTGGAGACTGCTAAGTCACAAGTCTATGAGTTAGGCATTAGGCTAGAAATTTCTCCTGACATGCTTGCAAGATTTCGTACACCCTCAGGGAATCCCTCCTTCCAGCAGACACTTGTGTACTGCAGAGATTTCAGTAAGAGTATAACTTGAGTAAGGCAGTGACTTTGGTTAGGCCTCACTTGAGTAACACTGTGACTTGAGTTAGGAAATGCCTTGAGTCAGGATATGACTTGAGTCATGTCTTTTGTTAAAAGTGTGACTCAAGATATACTCCATTAATGCTGTCTAATTAACATATAGAAGTTTGGGATTTAAAACACTTAAAATGGAAAATATGCCGTATTACAAGATGGAGGACAATTATATCAGATCACAAAACGGAGGATAAGCTCTGAGCAAGTCGACACGTAACTTGAATCATCTATGATGGTTAAGGATGTATGTCACATTGGCTGGGACATACATCTCAGTGATTTGATGGTTATGGGATTACGTGGTTATCCTCCATGTTGTGCTCAGCTGATCAGGTTAAGTACAGTTTCTTGGAGGTGTGGCCTGCATTCTACCTACCTACCTACCTACCTACCTACCTACCTACCTACCTACCTACCTACCTACCTACCTACCTACCTACCTACCTACCTACCTACCTACCTACCTACCTACCTACCTACCTACCTACCTACCTACCTACCTACCTACCTACCTACCTACCTACCTACCTACCTACCTACCTACCTACCTACCTACCTACCTACCTACCTACCTACCTACCTACCTACCTACCTACCTACCTACCTACCTACCTACCTACCTACCTACCTACCTACCTACCTACCTACCTACCTACCTACCTACCTACCTACCTACCTACCTACCTACCTACCTACCTACCTACCTACCTACCTACCTACCTACCTACCTACCTACCTACCTACCTACCTACCTACCTACCTACCTACCTACCTACCTACCTACCTACCTACCTACCTACCTACCTACCTACCTACCTACCTACCTACCTACCTACCTACCTACCTACCTACCTACCTACCTACCTACCTACCTACCTACCTACCTACCTACCTACCTACCTACCTACCTACCTACCTACCTACCTACCTACCTACCTACCTACCTACCTACCTACCTACCTACCTACCTACCTACCTACCTACCTACCTACCTATCTATCATCATCATCTATCTATCATCATCATCTATCTATCAATCAATCTATCTATCTATTATCTATCATCTATCTATCTATCATCTATCTATCTATCTATCATCTATCTATCATCTATCTATCTATCTATCTATCTATCATCTATCTATCTATCATCTATCTGTCTATCATCTGTCTATCTGTCTATCTATCATCTATCTATCATCTACCTAATCTATCTATCTATCTAATGTCTATCTATATATAGAATAACTGTATATATATGAACATTCTGGCAAAGCTTTCTCACTTACTCTGGATCCATCTGGGTTATTATCACTGGACCTCTGCTTCTTGAGACTTGAGTCAGCAGCCTGCAAGATATCGTGGTTAGTAGATTAAGTGTTGGTGAGAAGTGAGACTCTGGGTGATCACATGCTTGGCTCTTTTCTATGGTTTTGTGAGGTCAAGAGCACAGAAAAGCTGGTTGGTTGATTGTACTTTCACTAGATGAAAGGGTGGAAGAGATGAGCTCAGAGCTTCACAGTTGCAGCTCCATCACTGCATAAAAGCCCTCAAAGTTAGCACTTGTGCTTGAAATAAAGCTACTAGTTTTGAGTGGGGCCAAGAGCAAGAAAATGCTCTGCAACAGATTCAGGCTGCTATGCAAGCTATTCTGTTATGTGAACCATGTGCTCCAGCTGATCCAATGGTATTTGAAGAGTTGGACAGATGGAGATGTTGTCTTGGTTCCTGGGAAGGACCCTATTGGTGAATTACATGACAATACCTCAGGATTTTGAAATTCACTGATCTTGCCTTATTCCTCATCATCCTGAAACAGCTGACTTGAATTTCTTTATTTCATCCTTGATTTCTTCTATAGCCCATGGTTTTTTGATAAAGATGTTCAGTTTCCAAGAGTTACACTTCTATCTATGTTTTTTCTGCTATTGATTTTGACTTTGATGATTTTATGATCTGAGAAGATGCTTTGCATTAATTCAATGGTATGGATTTTATTGAGAATTGCATTATGTCCTAACACATGATCAATTCTGGAGACTGTTCCATGGGCACTGGAGAAGAAGATGTAGTTATCAGCTGATGGGTAGAAAGTTCTGTATGTATTGATGAGGTTTAGTTAGTTAATTGTGGCACTGAGGTCTTCTGTATCTTTACTGAGCTTTATTCTAGATGATCTGTCCAGTATTGAGAGAGGAGGGTTGAAGCCTCCCACTTTTATTGTGGAGTGATCTAACTCTTTTTTGAATGTAGTCAGTGCTTCTTCGATGTACTTAGGTGCTCTGATGTTACGTGCATAAATATTTAATATAGTTAAGTCTTGCTTGTGTACTGAACCTTTCAGCAATAAATAGTGTCCATCTTTGTCCACCATGGTGGATTTTACATTAAAATTGATTTTGTCTGAGATTAGAATTGCCACCCCTGCTCTTCTTTGTTCATTGTTAGCTTGATATATATTCTTCCATCCTTTAATATTCAGTTTGTTCCCATCTTTAAGTCTCAAGTGAGTTTCTTGTAGACAACATATGAATGGGTCATGTCTTTTGATCCAAGATGTCACTCGATGTCTCTTTCCTGAAGCATTCAGTCCATTCACATTCAATGTAATTATTGATAGGTATGTGTTCACTGCTGCCATTGTGGTATGTTTATTTTTGTGTTGATGTTTTCTCTGTTGTTCTTATTAGTCTGTTCTGGGACACTCTTTATTGTGAGTTGATTTTTCACATTTTTCAGAGTGGGTTTTGTAGTTGTTGGGACTCCTGTGTTACATTTCATGATATGGTATGTTGCATCTTTGTTATGCTTTATGACTGCCCCAAGTTCTCCCTTAATAAACTATATGTAAACCCAATTTTAATTACTACCAGTCTTGTCAACTTCCTCTCCATCTGGAAGGACTATAACAACTGTAGCACATCCCTCTTTTTAATATGATGGCACCATAGTTTTCATGATAATCACTGGATTGTTTCTTTCAGTATTAAAGCTGTGATTGAGTTTGAAGCCTTCCCTAACTGAGTAGAGTTCTGGATGATGTGTCGTTCTAACATATAAAGTTAGTGGTTTTGTTCTTCTAAGCCAAAGACAAGAACTTCTTTCAGTATTTCTTGTAGTTTGGGTTGGTTTTGACAAAGTCTCTGAGTTTCTGTTTATCTGGGAATGTCTTAATTTCATTTTCATCTTTGAAAGATAGTTTTGCAGGATATATCATTCTTGGTTCGAAGTTCTTCTCCTTCAAGACTTTGAATGTGTCATGCCATTGTCTCTGTGCCAGCATGGTTTCTGCTGAGAAATCTGATGAAAGCCTACAGGGTTTCCGTCTGAATGTTAGCTTTGTTTTGAGTCTTGCTGCCTTTAAGAGTTGCTGCTTATGTTTCATTTTGTTAAACTTGATTATAATACGTCTTGGAGTCTTTCTTTTGAGATCTATATTGGGTGGTGTATGATATGCATCTGGGATATCTATATTCTCTTTCTTCATGATTTCTGGGAAGTTTTCTGTCAGCAGCTCAGCAACGATACTCTCTGTGTTCTCAGGTGTCTCATCCTGTTCAGGGACTCCAATTAATCGAAAGTTGTTCCCCTTAATAGAGTCCCACATGCTTCTTAATGCTTGTTCATTTTTCTTGTTTCTTTTTTCTGATTTTCCTAACAGACGTTGGCATCAGTAGCTCTGTCCTCCAAGTAAGAAATTCTTTTTTCCATTTATTCCATTCCATTTTCTTGGCTTTGAATGGAAGTTTCTATGTCTTTGATTTTGTTCTGGATTTCAGAGCACTGGTGTTCCATCAGATCGAACAGCTTGCTTAATTTTTTATTTTGTTGTGCTCAATTTCGTATAAGGTCTAGAAGGGCTCTGTATATAATCCTTTTGTATTAATCTTCCTGTGATTTCATAAAAGTTTCTTCATGTGGAAAACTCCTTGGTTGTTTTGTTTGGGAACCTTCTGAAGCCATGTGTGATTTCTTGTTTGCCACAAGTGTCTGTTGGTTTTTGGGTTTCATGTGAGTAAGCAGAGGCTGGGAGAGATACTGTGAGAATGGGCTATAGATGTTTCTCTAGGTTGTCTTAAAATGTATAACAAAAGGTATCTGACCACTTCCCAAGTCAGTCAGGTTTTCAGGTTTAGAGGCCCTCTTCCTAACTGTCAAAGTAAGTGCCTCTATACCCAACCCCAGATGATACAAACTAGTTCAAAATACAGCAATGTTACTGCCCTGTTGGCGTCTGCTGACAGTGCTCAGACTTAGGCGACACTTGTGTAAACTACTGCTTTTCCGATAGAAAAGTGCTCTCTTGTGTGTAGGCTCTGGCTCCTAAGCTAAGAAATAGGTGCAGCTGCAGCCATCGTATCTAAGATGTCACCCTCCACACAGTCAGCAGATAGAGGGGCTAAAGGTGCCGAGACATAGTGAGTCTTCAGCCTCTGTTGCCACACCCCTATGTAAACTACTGCTTTTCTGTTGGAGAAGTGCTGTCCTATTTGCAGGCGCTGGCTCCCAGGCTAAGAATTAGGTCCTGCTAAAAATCTCCATATCCAACGTGGCATCCTGCACATAGGCCCTTTGGTTCCGTATAAACCACTCTGTGGCAGAGATAAAAAGAGAGGCCCAAAGTGGCTAGGTATACAGATTCCTAAGCCTGGCTCTCAAAATATGGCAATTTCACCTGCCTATCCCACCAGCAGTGCATCTGAGACTTGCTGTTAGGCAAGACTCAGCTCTGCCCATTGGCCAAGACACAGAAAAGAAAGCCATAATGGTGCATCACCTTCAGTCTGTGAGAGCCAGGGCTAGCCAGGAGTGAGAGTCAGCAAAAGAGAGGAGCTTTTCTTTCAGTGGTATGAAGTCCAAATTGACAGCCCTATGCTGTGTCCTTGGGCTCACTAGGTGACCAGAAGGCTCCATTTGATTATCAGTTCAAGTCTTGGTTTCCAGAGGGATATAAGGAGATGTGTGCTGTGTGCTTAGTCTGCCACTTGACTCTGCCCTCTGAAGCAGCTGACTTGATAGAACAATGGACCAGCTTCCTAAAGACTCAGTTATGATACCAGCAAGGCAGTTATACCTCTGTCATGGCTCGAATTGTGTTCCCCTCCAAAATGTGTGTAGCAACTGGTCTTGGCCATGATTCCCAGTACTGTGTGTTTCTCCCCTATTTGGTAATTTTCCTATGTTGTGAATCCTAATCTTTCCTTGTGGTTAATAGAGCAAATTTGGATTATGAAAAAGTAGATTAGGGTGGGAGTTTTCCTGGAGTGTGGCTTGCACAGCCTTTTATAGGAGATAAGTGGCAGAGAAGCAGGTAAAGAGTTGATGACCTCATGCAATCAAGAAAGCAGCACTGACAGCAGAGCATGTCCTTTGGACCTGAAATTCCTGTACTGATGCAACACATGGACCTTCCTCCAGTGCTGACAAAGACAGTGCCTCCCCCGGGAGCTGGCAACCTGAGTTTGGACTTCCAGCCTACCACATTGTGTAAGAATAAACTTTTCTTTGTTAAAACCATCCAATTCTGGTGTTTCTGTTAGATCAGTGCTTGATGACTAAGACAATCTTTCAGAGTTGGGACAGTGTTCTCTAAATAAGCACACCATACATGGGGCTTGTTTTAGTCAGCTAGTGCTGCTCTAACAGAAATACCACAGAGAGGGTGGCTTTAACAAAGGAAGGTTTATTCTTACACAGACTGGTAGGCTACAAGTCCAAATTCAGGATGTCTGCTCCAAGGGAAGGCTTTCCCTCTAGTCATCTCTGGAGGAAAGTCCAGTATTGCATCTGTCTTTGTCCAGGGAGCATCTTGGTGCAGGAACATCAGGTCTGAAGGATGGTCTCCTCTCTGGGTGTTGCTTTCTTGATGATGTAAGGTTCCTAATTCTCTGTCTGCTTCCCTTTCCTTTTATCTCTTGCAAGATAAAAGGATTAAGGGTGGTGCAAGCCACACTCCAGGGAAAGACCCTTTACAGTGGAGCAGGCAGGTGATCTTCTGAAGGGATTTACAGTCCCGCCCTAATGCTTTAACACACATCACAGCAAAATCACAAAATGGAGGACAATCATAGAATACAGGGAGTCATGGCCCAGCCACATGGCTACACCTATTTTTGGGGAGACATAGTTGAATCCATGACAGGGCTGTTTCTCTCATAGCCATTCTTCATGGTTACAGGAATCACTGGGGTGGAACTGGGAGGGGCAGCACACACTATGAGCTGACTAGTGACTGACTTGCAAAACTTTTGCTTCCTGCCCCTGGGATTCTCTGCCTTCACAGCCTGAGAGGTTGTTTGCTGATCTTGGATTCTTCAGTCTCTGCAACCACGAGCCAGCCACCTGCTGTCCAACATGCCAATCTTGCTTTCCTCAGCCCCTGCAGCTCTGTGAGTCAAGAGAAGCCTCCAGCTTGATACCTGACTCACAGACTTGGGATTTGCCAGCCTCTGCAACTGTGTGAGGCACGCACGGCTTTCTTCTCTAGTGAATCCAGCCTCTAATACCATTGCACTTTGTTGGGTGGGTTAGGGTCACTGTTTCAGGGAACACCCCACTTAACTGGCCTCATAGCATACTCAGTCCTTCTATTTGTCCTTCTGGTTTATTTTGTAGTACCTGAGGTCGAATCCACCAGGTGCTCCTTGGAAATTCTATGGGTCCATTCTGCTCTGTGTATAGGGTCACTAGGAGTCAAAAGTGACCCAATGGCAGCAAGTTTTAGAAAACTTGTTGGTGCAGTGGTTAAGTTCTACAACTGCTAACCAAAAGTTTGGGAGTTTGAGCCTACCAGGCACTCCTTGGAAACCATATGGGGCAGTTCTGGTCTGTCCTATAAAGTCACTTTGAGTTGGAATTGACTCAGTGGCAAAAGATTTGCTTTGATTCAGGGTCACAGAAGCTTTCAGGAGTTATCCAAGGCCAACACACAGTTTTTATTTGTCTGTAACAACAGAGGAAGAAGGAGAGACAGAAAGAAGATGATGATACCTGCCTCTGTGAAGAATTTCCTCATTTACCAAGAGATTGGAAAAAAAGGACATCTGCTGGCTGCCACTACTGGAAATTTTGATCAAAGATTTACAGAAGAATCCTGACCAAAACAGGGAAAACACAAAAGAGAATTTCAAAATCTCCTCATTCTAAACTTTGTCAAGTCGTGGATGCTGGATGAACCCTGAAAACTATTGCCCCAAGAAAAATTTTGAAAACCAAAAATATTCTCCCTAACAGTAGATTAGCTTACCAAGATAAGAAAGTCTGCCATAAGCACTGTGCATTTTCATGGTTTAGGTATACGAGACGTTTGAGAAGAACGACTCAAAAGATTAGACAGGAGATTAGGGGCCAGCAACTGTATGGTAATGGTGGAGGAACACGTCACAAAAGCAGGCTGAGAATGCTTACCAACTCAGAGAATGTTATCAAAGTCATTAATTTTACATGTAGAAGCGTTAAATACTGTAAGAAACAATAAAAACACTTTAAGTCACAAAGGTGTTTTAATATTAATTAGCAATGTTATCTTAAAAGGGAAACAAATTTCCAGTTCCGTAGATGTGAAAAAAGAAAAGAAGGATACTACAAGAAAAGCAGATATCTGGTTTTTTTTTTTTTTTTTAATTTTAAAGTTATTTCCAGAGCCAGTGAATTTTAGTTTTCTCATAAAGAATTTAATTACAGTATTTGTTAATAACTTATCACTTCAGTCATAATTCCAAGATTATAAATATCAACAGAGGGCAATGCATACATATTTTAGTTTCCTTCAATCTAGTATAGATTTAATATTTTCTTAGGGTTAGTGTAATGGATTCCTATTGTGATGTTCTGAGAGATGGATTTTTTTGTTATTAATTTTGTGTGGGCTTTCCTTTTTCACTCAAGAAGACATTTGTACTGTAAATGCCGTAATGACACAATAAAATGTCATATTTAAAAGTGGAAACAAATGTGCACAGAACATATCAGGCTCTCCACCAGCACCAAAATGGCTGTACTATAGGAATGTCAGGAAACCCCTGTGACATAGTGGTTAAGTACTTTGGCTTCTAATTGATAGGGCAGCAGTTCAAATCCAGCTCCTTAGAAACTGTATGGGGCAGTTCTATTCTACACTATAGGATCACTGTGAGTCAGAACTGAGGTTTTTTGTTTGTTTGTTATGGGAGTGTAAAATGTGCTGATTTTAGTTAAGCTAAAAGACCACGTCCAAAAGTTTCCAAGTCTATGAAGAGGTCACAAGCTAACATGGTAGAGCCATTAGGAATCAATTTGGAGAAAATCTAGCAATCTGAAAATTTAAACTTGAATGCACTTAGTAGATACCGAATTGGACTGTAAATGATTTTAATATCTCACATGGTAATTTCAAAACAAACAAAAAAGACCCATTGTTGTTGAGATGATTCCAACTCATAGAGGCCTTATAGGTCAGAGTAGAACTGTCCTATAGGGTTTTCAAGGAGTTCCTGTTGGATTTGAGCTGTTAATCTTTTGGTTACTGGACATAACAATCATTACACCACCAACAGTTTTCTATGTGGTGATTCAGCAATATGTAAACGTTTCCTGAATACCAGTAAAGGCATCAGGAATCTAGAATTTTTAAGGCATTTTCCCAAGACTCTTTTCAGTGATAGCTTCATACTTACCAACTTCTTAGGGGAAATTTAAACCCTTCTCTTTCAGATCATTCAATTGTCATTTCAGTTAATTCTTTCAAGGGATCCCTACCAAAAATAATGGGAGATTGTTTATAATTCTCTGTGAGACTGCCTCCTGCCAAAAGGAAATAGCAAGCGCTAGATTTATTGCACTGCCTGAAACAAACAAAAGAATACAAAATAAGGAAACAATGGCCTTCCAGCCCTGTGCATCAGGTAAGGAGTGCTAGTCATCCTGTAGCCTAGGAAACCCTGTTTACTACCCTTTGAGAGAATTTCTAAGCAGGAAAAAAGGGGGAATCCAGCAAGAGCAATGTGGATTCCTGAAATTCAAACCAACCAAACAAAAAACAATTTTGCTGTCATCAAGTTCAAACTCATAGTGGGCTTGTAGGACAGAGTAGAACTGCACATGCAGTTTCCAAGTCTGTGACCTTAAAGAAGCTGACTGGTACATCTTTCTCTCGCAGAGTGGCTGGTGGATTATAATTCAGTTAGCAGCCCCAGACTTAATCACTGTGCCACCAGGGTCCCTCATATTGAGACCAAGATGGCTAAAATTCACAGGAGAGGGTTCTAGATGAAGAGAACTGCCCACGAGGACAGCTCAGAAGGTGTGTAGAGGCTACCTTCTAATTTTCAGCTGACTGTTGATCGGAGTGTTCATGTGAGCACATCATTCAGGCCGTGAAGAGACAACCAGAGGAGGTGATGATAAAGATGAAAAGCAGTGCCTGAAAGGATGAGCCTACACCCAAGCAACTTAACTGCATACCAGACGATAGCTCAAGAAGCCTTGGAAGAACACAAGGCCGTCATCAGGAATTCAAATGATTTGTCACCAATCAGAAATGCACCATAAGAAAAATTAGAGAATTTCTTGAGACATAAGGAAAATGACAACAGATAAAAGTATGGATCTCTAGAAAGAAACGGAGAACTTTGGAAGTAATATCTACATGAATCATTAGATAATATTTTTTAATTATAGTCAACTCTTTTTAAAACATAACTCAGAACCCTTGTGGTGTAATGGTTAAGAATTTGGTCCATGGTGAGAAAATTCCAGCTGATGACTGGAAACCCCATGGGGTGACCTACTCTGTCCTGTGCAATTGTTATGAGTTGCAATAGACTCAACGGCAAGTTAAGCACTTAAGCAAAATGCTAACAATGTAATATGATATTTCTAATCTATGTGAAAATAATTGTTATGTTAATAGTGCAAATGACACGAGGGGAGAAATCAAAGTTTATTTTCAGAAGGTTCTCATGTTATATGTGAACTCATTTGGACATGTCTGGAGAAGGGATCAGGTCCTGGAGAAGAACATTGTACTTGGTAAGGCAGATAAGCCACAAAAAAGAAGAAAACCCTTAAGGAGATGGACTGACATAGCAGCTTCAATGACAGAGTCAACCAAACAAGTATTGTGAGGATGATGTGGGACGAGGCAACATTTCATTCTGTTGTACATCGGTTCACTATGACTCAGAACTGACTCAAAGGCACTGAATAGCAGCTACTCAGAAACTGATGACTGATGTCCCTGAGGGTGTTCCTCTTTTGCTTCTACAGAGGTAGTCTGTTGGATCCCTGTGTATCCCATCCTGAGGTTCACTTGTATAGATGCTGTTTGTGTTACTGAAAAAAGATGTTGGTAATGAATAAATCATGGATTGTGCAAAATTCTGTCATGCCATCTCCAGCATAATTGCTTTTACCAAGGTAATATTTTGCAACTGCTCATGCCTTTTGTGTTCTAACCACAAGTAATTATCAAGGCATCTAGATGGTGAGGTTGATTCTTTCAGACTGCAGAAGTTAGTAAAAATCTTCAATTTCTTCATCTTTAGCATTATTGGATGGTGTGTAAATTTGAATAATTGTTCTTCTTTGTAGGTGTATGGGTAGTATCCTATCACTGGTAGATAGGATCAGTTTTGAAATGTTCTTTTTGACCATGACCGTGACACCATTTGTCTTCAATTTGTCTTTCCTGGCATCTTAGACAATGTAATTGTCTGATTCAAAATGGGCAGTACCATTCATTTCAGCTCACTAATGCCTTCTGTATTGGTCTTTTTGTGTCCCACCCATTTCATTTTGGACAACTTCCAATTTCCCTTGATTCACATTTTGTACTTTCCTATTCCAATTACTAATACGTTTACAACTATTTCTTCTCATTTCAAGTCACATAACATCATCAAATAAAGATTCCAGAAGCTTTATTCTCTCCAAGTCCCTAATATCAACTCTACTTTGAAAAAGAAGAAATTTCCCAGTTTTATTTTGAGGGCCTTCTTGCCTGAGGGGTTTGTTTATTTTATACAATTCTCTGCTAACTACTGGCCATTTTTGGTGCAAAGTAGACGGCTGCTCCTTCTTTGTCTTAATCTGGAAACTCTATCTAAATATGTCTACCTGGCATTTGAAAGATCAATGACATAGCATCCAGCATCAAGTAACATGCAAACCATCACAGCATGACAAATTGACAGAAGATGAGGCCAGGGGCCAACTTTGGAACAGACCATCAATTTCTCATATGCAAGTTTAATTGCTGTTGAAGAAATTTAAACAACTCCATGAGAGCCAAAAATACCACATTGAATATATTTCAACTGAATTTAGAGACCGTCTCAAGAATGGGTTTGACTGATTGAGTACTAATGACCAAAGAGCAGGAGAACTATGGGGTGACATCAGGATGTCATAAATGAGAAAAGCAGAAGGCCATTGAACAGATAGCAAAGAAATAAAAAAAAAAAATGGGTGTCAAAAGAGACTCTGAAGTTTTCTCTTGAACATACAGTAGATACAGAGAGAGAAAGAAATGATGAAGAAAAGAATCTAATAGAAGACCTCAAAGCATAGTGTGAGAAGACAAAGTATAATAAAAAATGAAAACATCTGGAGTTAGAAAACATAAAGGAGTAAAAACTTGGTATTTCTCAAGTGGAAAGAACTGAAAAAAACCTTCAGGGCTTGAGTTGCAGTACTGAGAAATTCTGTGGAAAAAACAAAAAAAATGAGTAACATAAGAAGCATCAAAAGAAGATGAAAGGAATACACAGAGTCACTGTACCAAAAAGAATTGGTTGACGTTCAGCTATTTCAGGAGGCAGTATGTGATCAGGAACCAATAGTGCTGAAGGAAGCCATTTGTCTTTGTCATCTAGCACTAATAGACATACTGCAAGTGGATGACTAAATTTAAGAACAGAAATTTATTTTCTCAGAGTCTAGTAGGCCAGAAGTCCAAATTCAAGGCTTCAGCTCTAGGGGAAGTCTTTCTGCCTAGGCTCTAGGGCATGGTCCTTGTTTATCTCCCTTTGGACTAGGAGATTTTCCATGCAGGGACTCCAGGTCCAAATGATAGATGCTAAACTGGGTGCTTCCTTCATGGTGGCACAGGTTTCTTTTCTCTTTTTACTTCCCTTGCCTTTTATCTCTTGTGAGATAACAGGTTGTGCAGGCCACACCGCGGTGAAACTCTCTTTACGTTGGATCAGGGATGTCACCGTAGTAAGGGTGTTACAATCCCACCCTAATCCTCTTCAACATAAAATCACAATCACAAAATGGAGGACAACCACACAGTACTGAGAATCATGGTCTAACCAAATCAGCACGTATTTTCTGAAGACACAATTAGTTCCATGACACTACACTTTGGGCCCCAAAATGTGTGTTCTTGCCACATGAGAAACATATTTACCTTACGATGTCATAGCAGAAGTCTCAAATTAATTCCACATCCAAGATCCCAAAATTCCTTTTCATTTGTGAAATCCAGAATACAAGTTATCTGCTTCCAAAGTACGATGGTAGAAGAGGCACAAGCTAGACATTTCCATTACAGGGAGGGAAAGACAGTATAACAGGTACCAAGCAAGTTAGCAGCATTACACCAGCCCTGATTTAGATTTGGAGAATAATCCTGTCTTCTCTGAGAAAATTTACACAATGGCATAGCACTCCAGAATCTAGGCATTAACCACATTCTCTGGATTCTGAGTGGAGGTCTCTTGGCCTTAGTCTTCAGCTTCACCTTCCAGGCCCACTGGAGTGGCAACTCCACTGAAGAAAGAGGGCTAAAAAAAAAAAAAACAAAGGATCCATATATTGGACTACTATTTTAAGTGCTTCAACAAAGGTGTACAATGCTGGAAACATTCGCTCATCTATGCCACAAAATTTGGAAGGCATTTACCCGGCCAACTGAGTGGAAGAGATTCACAT
This sequence comes from Heterohyrax brucei, assembly GCA_028571685.1. Classification (NCBI taxonomy): domain Eukaryota; kingdom Metazoa; phylum Chordata; class Mammalia; order Hyracoidea; family Procaviidae; genus Heterohyrax; species Heterohyrax brucei. The sequence goes on along the minus strand of CM053162.1, from coordinate 67,937,742 downwards.
TTGTGACCATTCTAAAGAAAGGTGATTATTCAACTGCTGTCATCAATGTTACAGGAAACTAAAATTTTACTAAAGATAGTTAAAAAATGATGGAGGAGTACATCAATAGGGAACTGCTGGAAATTCCAGGTGGATGCGGAGGAGGATACAGAACGTAAGACACAATTGCTAATGTCGGATGGGTCTTGGGTAAAAGCAAAGAACGTGAAAAAATGTTTACGTGTGTTTTATTGACTCTGTAAAGGGGTTCCACTGTGTGGGTTATAACAAATTATAGATAACATTGTGGATATTGGGGATTCCAGAACACTTAATTGTGCTCATCAGTAATATGTACACAGGTCAAGAGGCCAATGTGTACAGGTCCAACAAGTTGTCAAATATTTTTTTCCCATTCTGTAGGTGATCTTTTAACTCTCTTGATAAATTCTTAGGATGAACAAAATTGCTCAAGTCTTAGTAGTTCTCATTTATCTATTTTTCTGTTAATCATGCTTTGTTTGTCAGATTTTGAAGTCTATCTAAATTGTGTCTTAGACAACCTATCATTGATAGTATTTTTTTCTTGCGTGATTGTTATGGTTTTGGGTTTGATGTTTAGGTCCTTAATCCATTTAGGGTTAGTTTTTGTGTAAGGTGTGAGATAGGGATCGTGTTTCAATTTTTTGCAGAAAAGTGAAATTTTGCTAGCACCATTTGCTGAAAAGATTATTTTTACCCCAGTTTACAATCCCAGGCCTTTGTCAAACACTAACTGTTCAGAAGAGGATGGTGGCGTGTCTGGTGTCTCCGGTCTATTGCTTTGGTCTATATATCTGTTTCTGTACCAGTACCAGGCTGTTTTGACTACTGTATCAATGTACTAGTTTCTGAGGTCAGGTAGTGTGAGGCATCCTGTTGTGTTCTTCTTCTTCAGTAGTGCTTTACTAAGCCTGTGTCATGGATTGAATTGTGTCCCCCCAAAAATATGTGTAGCCACATGGCTGGGCCATGCTTCCTTGTATTCTATGATTGTCCTCCATTTTGTGATTTTGCTGTGCTATATGTTAAAGGATTAGGGTGAGACTGTAAATCTGTAAATCGCTTTATAAGATTACCTCCCTGCTCCACTGTAAATGGAGTTTCCATGGAGTATGGCTTGCTTCACTCTTAATCCTTTCACCTTACAAGACATGAAAGGAAAGGGAAGCAAGCAGAAAATTGGGAACCTCACATCATCAAGAAAGCAGCACTGGGAGAAGAGCGGTCCTTCAGACCTGAGGTTGCTGCACCAAGATGCTCCCTGGACAAAGACTGATGCAACACTGAATTTTGCTCCAGAGCTGACAAGGGGGAAAGCCTTCTCCTGGAGTAGACATCTTGAATTTGGACTCGTAGCCCATGAGACTGTGTAAGAATAAACTTTCCTTGTTAAGGCCATCTACTCTGTGGTATTTCTGACTAAAACAGCTGGGATTTCTTCCCTTTCCAAACTAAGTTTAATATGAAACATATGGTGATATGCTTCTCTATTTCAGTAAAAAAAAAAAAATAAAAGACGTCAGAATTTGTATTGGGATTGCATTGTATAAGTAGATCATCTTAGATAAAATAGACATTGTCACAGTGTTAAGTCTTCCTATCCATGGGCAGGGTAGGTTTCTCCAGTTTTGTAAGTCTTTTTTTTTTTTTTTCTGGTTTCTTGCAGTAAGGCCTTGTAGTTCTCTCTGTACAGGTCTCTTACTTCTCTAGTTATCTAGGAACCAGACAAGGATGCCCACTCTCACCACTTCTATTCAACATTGTGCTAGAAGTTCTAACCAGAGCACAAAGGCATCCATATTGGCAAGGAAGAAGTAAAAATCTCCCTATTTGCAGATGACATGATTCTATATATACAGAGAATCCAAAGGAATCCATGAGGAAACTACTGGAAGTAATAGAAGAGTTTAGCGAAGTATCAGGATACAAAATAAATGTAAGTAAGTCAGTAGGATTCCTTTATACCAATAGAGTTCATCAAAGAAGAAATCACCAAATCAATACCATTTACTACAGCCCCTGAGAAGATAAAGTATCTAAGAATAAATTTAACTAAAGAAATAAGAGACTGATACAGAGAGAACTACAAGGCCTTACTGCAAGAATTTTCTGATTTTCAGGATCTTTGCATTTCATCTGAATATTTAAATTACCGGCATCCTATTATATTTAGAATTTTCTTATTCATATAGTTACCCCCTACACACGTGCACACACACAGAAACACAAATGTATACCACACATCTATGCTACTCTTCTTTCACTTCAAATTTGACCTCAAATTCTGATTTGTACTTCTGTGGCATTCTAAGATTTCTTAGTGCACAAGTTCCACCGACTCTTAGCAGTCACTGTCGTCTTGCTTTTAAGCTTTCTGACCTACGTCAAGAATCGTCAAATCCCCCAAGATAACATGAACTCAGATTTTCAGGTAGATGTTAATGAAATCAGCAGGATAAGAGCCCTGGAGCCAAGATCCTTTGGAAGCTTCTTGAAGGCTTCAAATATTTACATTCTTTTTTTGGCAGGTAATGTTGGCCCTGAGTAGCTCAAATGCTTAAGTGCTTGATTAATACCTGAAAGGTAGGTTGGTGGTTCGAACACACAGATGACCTGGAAGACAGGTCTGGCAATCTGCTTCCAAAAGGGCACAGTCTTGAAAATCCTATGAAGTAGTTTCATTCTGTGCACATGGGGTTGCCATGTGTCAGAAACAACTTGACAGCAACTAACAACGATGAAGACAGTGTCTGTCCCTAACTGGCACAGATGATTTCCCCTGGACTGCTGGCCCAACAAAACAATCTAATTTCTAACAGATTACAGCCAAGAAAATCAGTTGTCTTCTGTAACACACAACGTTGCTACATGTGAGAACGCCCAGGAGTTTGGTTTCAATGTTGGTCAGACTCGTTCTATGCCACCTTGGCAAGGAGTCTTTGGGCTTTCTAAGTGATCTAATTGCTGCAAATGAGAGTTTTTTTATTTTTTATCTATCTATTATATATGTATATGTATTAAAAACAAAAACAAAAACCCTTAGCCGTTAAGTCGATTCTGACTCATAGCAACCCTGTAGGACAGAGTAGAACTACTCCACTGAGTTTCCAAAGAACACCTGGAAGATTCAAACTGCTGGTCTTTCAGTTAGCAGATGTAGCACTGGACCACTGCTCCACCAGGGTTTCCACATACGTATACATGTATGTAATTTGGTTTCAATTTTCTTGAAACTATTATTTCTCCCAATAATAAATAATGTAGTTCTTTGTAGCACTAGAGTTTCATCTCTGAATTGGTTTCAATTTTCTTTCCAGTCTTTCTTTTCACATTAACCAAAAGTTTGCCATACAATTCTGTCAAATATGTTTTGTTAAATTAGCAATATATTTTCAACTTCATATTTCTGAGACTAGGCGATATATTTAATTAGTCATTCTAAATGAGATGACCAGAAAATTAAATAGACATTCAGGATCAATGGAAATAAACATACATTTTCCACTTTAATCTACTAATGTACGCAATACCCTTGATTAATTTATAAATTAAATCATCCTTGAACTACTAAACTGATTTATTCTCATCAATATTTTCATATTAGTTCATTCATAGTATGATAACTTTGCTATGTCCTTTTTTAAAAAGAATATATTTTTGTACCTTTATTCTGAAATATGAATTGATCATCAGGATTTGTAGTCTATTCCTAAGCTTTCTCTTGTTTCTTTTTTTGGAAGAATTTTTATAAATTTAAAATTGGCATCAGGGGTATTTTTTAAGCATCGATTTTTTTTGCCATCGTTTCTGCTGTTTCTATTTAATATTGGATTTGTACAGTTTTCTATCCTATTTGGGGTTTAGATTTCATTCTTTTTTACAAAATCATCCTTTTAGATAACATTGGATGTTCTGGGTTTTTTATTTTATTTATTTTGTTACTGTTTAGTTCATTCTGCAGAACAGAATGAAACACTGCCTGGTCTTTTGTTATACCCATGATCATTTTTAGGCTTAAGCCCATTGTTGTGGCCCCTGTGTTAATCTAGGGTTTTCCTCTTTTCCACTGACCCTTCACTCTACCACATACAATATCCTCTCTAGGGACTGATCCCTCCTGGCAACATGCCCGAAGTATGTAAGACGCAGTCTAACCAAACTTGTTCCCAAGGAGTATTCTGGTTGTACTTCTTCCAAAAAAGATCTGTTTGTTCTTTTGGCAGCCTATGGTACTGTCAATATTCTTCTCTAACACCACAATTCAAGGGTATCAATTCTTCTTCTATCTTCCTTGTTCATTGTCCAACTTTTGTATACAAATGATATGATTGAAAATACTATGGCTTGGGTTGGGTGCACTTCAGTCATATATATGTATTTATAAAGTTTAACTGTGGTATCAAGTGTTCAGAATCATTGTGAACAGTAACCCAAATTTGGTACTAATATCCAGGGTGATGACATACACATTCTCTCTCTCTCTCTCTCTCTCTCTCACACACACACACACACACACACACACACATCCTCAAAAGGATGTGAAAAGTTAAATACAAATGGAGGTCAGTGAACTCCAGAAATAGAGATAAGTTCATTTCCACAACTATATGTAGCCTCTTGCTTACAGTTGTCCAGTCTTAATGATACCTTTTGCCTTTGGAAAAATACAAGGCACTTGAATGTGATGTGGAAATCATTTCCCAAACATTTACAAGACTTGAAGAACTTGGCGATGGTTTTCTAAGTACAAGATCATGGCATCTGCAAATAGAGGAAGTTTTACTTCTTCCTTTTACATTTGATTTTCCTCCCTTCCTTTCCTCCTCTTTTCCTCTCTCCCTCCTTCCCTCCCCCCCTTTTCTCTCACTCACTCTCTCCTGTCCCCTCTCTCTCCCTCACTCCTTCCCCTCTCCCTCCATCCTTCCCTCCCCTATCCCTCCCTCCCTCTCCTCTCTCTCCCTCCACCCCTCCCCTCTCCCTCCATCCCTCCCTCTCCTCTCTCCCTCCCTTCTCCCCTCTCCCTCCCTCCATCCCCTCTCCCTCCACCCCTCCCTGCCTCTCTCTCATTCCTTCACTCCCCCCTCCCACTTCCTTCGTGTTATTCTTTTTTTTTTCTTTCACAAATTGTTCTTGCTATAAGTTCATGGAATTACTTATTCAATTAAAGTGAAGGAAAAGAAGCATATTACTTTCTATAATCTTATGTGGAAAGGATTCAGTCTTTCAGAATTAATACAATGTTAGTTTTTCTCTGTTTTATTTAATTTTGTTTAAAGATATTCTTTATCAGATTAAGAGAATTCTTTTTAACATTAACTTAGTCTGCAATAACAATACTTTATAAACTGTAAACTTAAAACAACAGAAATTAATTCACTCACAATTCTGGAAGACAGAAATGTGAATTGAGGTGTACATCTGTCAGTGCTCCCTCTGAAAGCATCAGGGAAACATCTTCCTTGTTCTCTCTGGCACGTCGTGATAGCAGGCGTCCTTGCCATCCCTTGGTCTGCAGTTGCGTCACTCCGCCGTGATTCTCTATCTTCGCGGAAGTGTTTTCCTTCTCTGTGAGTCTCCGTGTCTGTTTTCTCTTCCTATCAGAACACTAGTCATTTAATTAAGGTCTGTATTAGTGCAATATAAACTAATTTTAAATTACTGAATTACATCTACAAAGATCCTATTTTCAAATTACATCACTCATTCTGAGGTTTTGGATGGACATGAGTTTCGAGCATATTATCCAACCTACTGTGTTGAGCGTCTTTACCAAGAGAAGATGAAATCTGACAAAAAAATAAAAAAAATCTCTATCTACCGAAATAGTCATATTTTCTTTTAATTTATTGATGTGGTATATTGCATAATTTGACTTTGGGGTGTTAAAACTTGCATTCCAGGATACAGCGTCACTCTATTAGGGTTCATAATTTTGTTTATAAAGTGGAAGATATAATGAAACACTATTTTTGTTTATTTCTTTTCCACATGTTCATAAGATACATTAGTCTATAATTTTTATTTATTTAGTGTGATGTCTGTGCCTGCTATTGATATTGCAATAACAATAGCCTTGCAGCATAAACAGAGGAATGTTTTTTTCCTGTTTGGAGGGCAGTTTTTGGCAAACTGATAATAATTGTTCTTTAAAAGTTTTAAAAATTCACTGATTAATCACCCAGCACTAAACACTACTTGTAGGTTATATTTGCTATAATCTCTTTGCTTGTTACCCTACTGTTCAAATGTTCTATTCTTTATGAGTCAGGTTTTGTAATTTGCATGTTTTTTGAAATCTGTGCATCTCTGCTAATTTTTTGGCACATGTTTGTTAAAAGTTTTCTCTTGTACTCCTTTTTTTTATTTCTGAAAAGTCAGTAAGAATATCCAATCTTTCGTGTACAATTTTAGTAAATTGAATCTTTAATCGTTTATTTTTTCTTGTTCAGTCCTGCTGGGAAGGTTTGCCAATGTTTGCTGATGTTTTCAATAAACAAGAGTTTTGTTTAATTGGTGTTCCCTATTTTCCGTGTTATTTCATTAATTCCTGCTAAAATCTTTAATATGTTACCCTTTCTTTTTTATAAAAAATATTTTATTGTGCTGTCAGTGAAAGTTTGCAATCCAAGTTTGTTATGCAAAAACTTGCACACACAATGCTGCATGGCTCCAGCTGTGCTCCGCACGTGGGGACAGCACACTCCTCCTTCCCACTACGTGTTTCCTATGTCCCCTTCTTATTGCTTTGTTTATATTTCTTTCTACAATATCTTCTTGTGACGCTCCCTGAGTGGTTTAATATCTTCCCTGCAGAGTCCTTCACTATTGCCACTCAAGGCTTGGATTCTTTTCTTCAGCTCTTTCAGCTCAAGAAATGCAGACTGTGTTCTTCCCTTCTGGTTTTCCATTTCTGGCTCTTTGCACATATCATTATATTACTTTGTTTTGTCTTCTCAGGCTGCCCTTTGAAATCTTGCGTTTAGGTCTTTTACTTTGCCATTCCTTCCTCTTGTTTTAGCTGCTCGACATTCAAGAGCCAGTTTCAGAGTCTCTTCTGACATTCACAAAGAGAACAAGAGGTCATTAAAAAGACAGGAAAGACAGAAAAGTAACTCACATGTATGTACAGCAAATTATCTTCTCTCTCATTTGTTCATTTCTTCTCATTTTGCTTTGAATTTTGTAGATATTTCTTTCAGTTAAAATTGCTTAATAGTGACTATCTTACCTTTAATTTTTGTAATAAATTAAAATATTCAAAATCCTTTGTCTAAATATCTATTAATTTAATCTACTCAGATATAAACAGTCTCAACTCTCTTTTTCCCTTCTGTTTAAATTTCCCATTCTACTTCAGTGCGAAATATTTTATACTCAGTTTCACTTTGCTTTCAGTGATCTGAGTTCAAGAACTTCTGTGACATATAATCTTTTAAATATGAAGTCAGACAATTACATGTGTGAACTCATCCTAGAAAATATGCCACATACCTGCATTGCTGAATATGATTACAGTCATCTTCTAAGTAGTCTTCTTGGGAACCTGTGCAACAATGCCAGCTGCAGCCAACCCTCCAAAGCAATTCTGGATCTGTCTTTCTGGAATGGCCATCAGAGCTGTTGTCGTAGTACCCGTGATGTCCTGAATGTCATCAAAATGTTTTTCTTTTAGTATTTCCTTTATCTTTGGGTAAAAAAAAAAAGATGTCTGGGGCCAGATCAGGCGAGTAGGGTGTTCTAATATAGTTATTTATTTACTGGCTAAAAACTCCCTCACACACAAGATTGTGCGAGCTGGTGCATTGTTTTGATGCAAGAACCACAAGTTGGCAAACAATTCAATCCTTTTCATCTAACCTTTCCACGCAGCCTTTTCAGCACTTCCAAGTAGTAAACTTGGTTATCTATTCATGCAGTCGGTCCAAACTCATAATGAACAATCCTTCTGATATCAGAACATGTTGGTAACATCATTTTGACTCTTGGTTTGGACTGATGGAAAGTTTGTGTTGGTGCAGAATTGGCTGATTTCCATTGTGCACTTTGACACTTTGTTTCAGGGTCACATTGGTACACCTGTGTTTCTTCACTGGTGATAACATGGCCCAAAACATCATCGTGCCTCTCTGAAAGGTCTTGGCCAACTTCAACTCTCTTTGCTTTTGTTTATTGGAGAGCTCCTTCAGGACTGTTTTTGTACATGCCTTTCTCACGCTGTTGTTTCCGCTGAGATTTTTCTGTTTCTCTATCACTGTTTGCTCGGGCTGCTATGTTTCTCACAGTCAGCTGATGATTTTGATGCACAATTAGAGAAGTTATTTTTCTTTATTCTGAGTAAGTGAAAGTACACAATCCAAGTCGGTTTTGCGTATATGCCTCTCTACAACTCTATCTGTTTTCCCCAGCCTGTGATAGTGGCAAACTCCTCCTTTTCACTCTACTACTAGCATCTTCCAATGAAAACCTGCCCCCTCCTCTCTACCCTCTCCTCTCCTCTCCCCTCTAGAAAGAAACCAGTAAGACAGCCTTCTACAAATGTATAAAACCCTAAAGTGCACACATGCTCACTCTGTTACCCCAAGTCCATTCAGTTCTTAGTTTGAAGTGTTGACCTCAGTATTGGTTTCAGGTTTGGGGTAGCAGCAAGTCTATGGGCCATGTTCTCCGGGGATGCTCAAGGTTGTCAGACCAGCAGTCTTGGTCTTTTAGTAGAGTTCTTGATCTGCACACCTCTTTCTCTCACGTTACATCAGGAACTCTACACTGCATTCCCTATCAAGGCTGCCTTTGATGGTGGCTGGGCACCATCTGGTTCTTCTGGTTTCACATTGATACAGCCTCCCAATCACATGGGTCCTTCCATTTCTTGGGCTCATTTCTCCTTGTGCCTTTGCTGTTCTTGTGGATCCTCTGTTCCAGGTGGATGGGGACCAACTGATGTTCCACAGATGGCTGCTTGCTGGCTTTTAAGGCCCCAGACTCACCCCTAAAATCTCACTCTCACCCCCCACTCACCAATATGAGGTCCCAGAGACACTCCTACCAAAAGGTTAGTTATGCCAATTGCCTTTGATGTCCCTGAAAAGAGGATTCTTAGATCCTGTCCCTGCTGCTTTGTCCTTCAAAATGCTGGGTTGAATGTAGAAAATCTTTTACAGTGTAGTGTGTTAATTTCAACAAATTTTTATGATGTTTTTGTCAGTTCTGCATGTTTGTAGCCACTCTGACCTCTCTTCATTAGTGATACTTTCTTTCCCTTCAGGAAAACATTTAATATATTTATATATCTTTGTGTCTTTCATGGCATTAACCCTATAAATTTGGACTAACATGTTCCTGATTTCACTTCCACACTTGTTAAGTTTAACAAGAACTTTAATGTTTGCTCATTGCTCTAATTCAAGTTTCAAAATTCTTGTGACAGCACACAAAAACAAACAACAACAATAATGAATGCCACTCAGCAAGCCACTGCCGTGTGTCAACATGAATGGAGATGTGAGATGCTGATACACAAAGCTTATGAAACCTTACCAAGCTTTTTGTAAAGTGCTGCCAATGAAAGCACATGGTGGCAAGTTCATGAACTTCATTGTCAGAGCTCATGTACTGCTGGCTGGTTCCAAGAGATTCTAATTTAATCTTTCTGGTAAGACACTTGGTGATTCCCATGGATAATCAAGGTTCAGTTCTATCACTGATGTTGGTTTGGTATTAGCCACACACTGACGTTTCTTATCTAAAAAAAAAAAAAAAACTTTTATAACGGTGGAAGCTGGAACAGACAAATTAGACAGAAGGACTGGAAGACTCATCTTGAGAATTTGTAGAGCCACAAATGGAAAAATCTGTTCCCCAAACGATAGTGCCGAGATTATTCACACTGAGTCATGTACTTAGACAAATGGATTTTGTAACTTATATAATTCATTGGTCTTTTTTTTTTTTTTACACAAGTTTAACCATTATCCTAAATACTATAATAAGCTAGTAGATGCTGAGATCTATGCCAAGTAGTTGGGGGAGGGGAGCGGGGAGGAAAGAAGCAATTTTCTGCCTTTTAATGTCTTCTATCTTGCCTTAGGCAAGTGCAAGTTTCCACTCCTTTTCTCACATAAGTTATCACTGCACATGATGCTATCACTATGTTAATCGTAAATCTGAATACTTTCAGATTAAGGGTGTGAGGTAGTAACAAAAGTTGCTCGCATTAATTTCTCAATTCTATCTAGTACCCAGTCTTTTTACTTTAAACACCTCTTGCTTCTATTCACTCTTCAACTCTAGTCTGCTTATACGAGTAGATGTCTTCCATTAATAGGCCCCGCAACTTTATCTAATTTCCTCTTCTATGTTGTTCTGAACTTTTGTCAGATTGACTTAAAGTAGGATATCTAGTTTTGACTATAAGGCACATATATTCTGCCATAACTCCTATACAGTAAAAAAATAATCATGAATGAACAGTTCAGCGTATTTCTTTCCAAACTTGTCCTACAAAGACTTTCTATAAATACTCTAACTCACTGTTTGTCATTAGGGAAATACCTTAGCCATTTTTGATACTATTCAGTTTTCCTTTCATTTATTGTAAGAGCTAAATAATTCCACTGATATTTCTGCTGTATGGTATAAACTGGAATCAACCTGTTGACATTGAATATGGTTGGGTTTACATGGCAGTATCTTCATATTATGAAGCTGAAGTGAAATTTACATTTTTATATAACAGATATGATTTAATGACACACATTTGAAATAAAACTAGATTAAAAAATTAAGATTTAAGATTAAAGCTGAGGAAGCATAATGAGCTATTCCTCCTGAATATTTTCTTTCTCCTTCCTTCTCCTCAGTGTTCTCCTCCTTCTTCTTTTTGCAGCCACACTAATAAAAGGGAACTGCAGTTGCTGACTTCCTCGACATGTGGCCCATCCCCATCATACTTAGAACTAAGGTGAGTACAAGGTGATTCCTAGGAGAAGAAAGCAAGGAATATTGTGTGTGTGCAGTTCTAGTCTAGGTTTATAAATTCAAATAAATTTTAATATTTTCTAGACTTATTATCCTACACCTCCAGAGAATGAAATCACAAATTTCAAAAAGAAGCAAGTCTAAAAATGAGCAGTTCAGGCATATAAAATCTCCATTCTCTTATCTCCCTGAAAAATTAGTTTGAAAGGAATTAAAGGAATGATTGCAAGTTAGACACATTTTTATGTCCTCTCAATTCAGTGATAAAATACCAGAAAAACCAAACCAAACCAAAACAAGCAAACTCATTTCTACAGATCCGTTCTAACTCATAGTGACCCTACAAGACAAAGTAGAAATGTTCTATAGGATTTCCAAGGAATGGCTGGTGGATTCAAACTGCTGATCTTCTGGTTGCTTGGCAAGCTCTTAGTTCTCAAGGTCAATAAAAGGAGACAAGAGAAACTGAATATAATACTTTATAGCATTTAGGAGAATAAAAAGAAGAGTAGTTGTAAAGAAGTAAAGTTATCATCCGGGTGGCTGCAGTGAAGGTGGAATATCAGTGAGCTGAATCCCAGCATGCTCCACATAACAGATACCTCCCACCCTTAGAAAGTCTTTTCATGTGGAAAAACAACACAAGCAAACAAACAACAACAAAAAACTGAGTACCTACAAGAGAAGATTGTCCAAACCCAAACCCACTGCCATCGAGTCGAATCCAACTCATAATGACACTATGGTAGAGAGTAGAATTGCCCCATAGGGTTTCCACAGAGCATGTGGTAGATTCAAACTGCCAGCCTTTTGGTTAGCAGCCATAGCGCTTAAACATTGTGCCACCATGGTTTCCTGCAGAAGATTAGGACTGAGAAAATTGCCAAAAATATGAGTACAAAGGAGTTGGACTCTCCACATCCTCTCTCCTGTCATCAACTATCCTTCAGAAACATAAGGCTTATTCTAAGGATAAACTGAATGCAAAGTACTCTAGATCCAGGGGTGCAAACGCACAGAATGCACAATAAGCATGGTGTGCACAGGCTTACTGGTGCGTACTTACAGATCCATAGTGCACAATTTCAACATTTTTTGGTGACATCAACGTTATAACAGTACCAGGCTGTTTTGACTTTAGGCAGTGAAAAAGATTCTAAAGTTGGGAAGTGAGAGGCCTCCCAGTCTGTTCTTCTTCTTCGGTAGCGTGTTAGTTATCCGGGACTTCTTCCCTTTCCAAACAAACTTGGTAATTTGTTTCCCCATCTCATTAAAAAATGTCACTGAAATTTGTATTGGGATTGCATTATGTAAGTAGATTGCTTTGGGTAAAATAGACGTTTTCACAGTGTTAGGTCTTCCTATCCATGAGCAGAGTATGTTTCTCCATTTATGTAAGTCTCTCTTAGTTTCTTGTAGTAAGGGTTTGTAATTCTCTTTGTAAAGTTCTGTTATTTCTCTGGTTAGATTTATTCCTAGGTACTTTACCTTCTTAGGGGCTGTAGTAAATAGTACTATTTTGTGATTTCTTCATTAACAATCTCATTGTGGCTATGAAGGAACCCTACTGATTTATTTATATTTATTGTGTATTCTGACACTTTGCTGAACTCTTCTATCAGTCTGAGTAGTTTACTTATGGATTCCTTAGGATTCTCTGAGTATACAATCATATCATCTGCAAACAGGGAGATTTTGACTTCTTTGCTGATGCAGATGTCCTTTATTTCTTGGTCCTGTCTAATTGCTCTGGCTAGAACTTCTAGTACAATGTTCAGTAGGAGAGGTGAGAGTGGGCATCCTTGTCTAGTTCCTGTTCTCAAGGGAAATTGCTTCCATCTCTCTCATTCAGGGTGATGTAGGCAGTTGGCTTTGTATAAATGGCCCTTACTGCATAGAGGAATTTGCCGTCTATTTGTATTTTCCTGAGAGTTTTTAGCATGAATGGGTGTTGGACATTACTAAATGCCTTTTCTGCACCTATAGACAAAATCAGGTGATTCTTGTCTTTTGTGTTATTTATGTGGTTTATCCCATTAATTGTTTTTCTGATATTGAACCAGCTTTGCATCCCTGTTATGAATCCAACTTGGTCATGATGGTTGATTTTTTGGGTATGTTGTTGTATTCTATTGGCAAGAATTTTGTTGAAGATTTTTGCAGCTGTATTCATGAGTGTTATCGGTCTGTAGTTCTCCTTTTTGGTTGGGTCTTCCCCTGGTTTGGTACTAGGGTTATGCTGGCTTCATAGAGTGAATTTGGAAGTATTCTTTCCCTTTCTATACTGTGAAATAGTCTCAGTAGTGTTGGAGATAACTCTTCTCTAAAAGCCTGGTAGAATTTGGAAATGAAGCCATCTGGGCCTGGGCTTTTTTTCATTGGTAGTATTTTGATGACCTTTGTGATGGGTTTATTAAGTTCTGCTTCATCTTGTGATAATTTTGGTAGGTGATTTGAATCAAAGAATTTGTCCATTTCCTCTAGGTTTTCAAATTTGTTAGAGTACAGGCTTTCACGTATTCTGTTACGATATGTTTGATTTCTCTTGGATCTGTGACAGCAATTCCCCTCTCATTTCTTATTTGGGTTATTTGTCTCCTTTCCTGTTTAGAAAGTTTAGCCAATAGTTTATGAATTTCGTTCATCTTTCAAAACGCCAGCTGTTGGTGTTTTCAGTCTTTTCAGTTGTTCTATTCTCTAAACTGTTTAGTTCTGTTCTAATCTTTATGATCTGTTTTCTTCTGGTGTCTGAGGACTTCCTCTGTTTTTGTCTCTCTACTTGTTTAAGCTGTAGGGTTACTTATTTGGTTTGGGTTCTTTTTTCCCTCCAGATGTGTGCCCTCCAGATGTGTGCATTTATGGAGATAAGCTGACCGCTGAGCACTGCTTTGGTTGTATCCCATAGGTTCTGATAAGAAGCGTTTTCATTCTCATTGGAAACAATAAATTTCTTTATTTCACCCTTGATTTGTTCTATAAGTCACGGCATTTTGGAAAAGATGTTGTTCAGTTTCCATGAGTTCTCCTTTCTATCTATGTTTCTTCTGCTATTGAATTCTATTTTGATGTCTTTGTGATCTGAGAGGTTGCTTTGTATTACTTTAATGGTATGGGTTTTGTTGAGAATTGCTTTATTTCATAACACATAGTCTGGTTTTGAGAATGTTCCACCAGTGCTGGAGAACAGGGTGTTGTCCACTGATGGATAGAAAGTTCTGTATATATTGATGAAGTCTAGTTGGTTAATTGTGACAATAATGTCTTCTGTGTCTTTCTTGAGCTTTATTCTAGATAATCTGTCCAATATTGAGAGTGGAGTGTTGAAGTCTCCCACTATTATTGTGGAGTGATCCATCTCATTTTTGAGTGTAGTCAGTCTCTTTGATGTATTTAGGTACTCTAATATTAGGTTCATAAATATTTAATACTGTTAAGTCCTGGTTGTATGTTGAAACTTTCAGCAATAGTGTAAATCCTTGTCCATGATGGTGGATTTTACATTAAAATATATTTTATCTGAAATTAGTATTGCCACACCTGCTCTTCTTTGTATATTGTTAGCTTGACCTATACTCTTCCATCCTTTTATTTTCAGTTTGTTCATATCTTTAAATCTAAGGTGAGTTTCTTGTAGGCAACATATGGATGGGTCGTGTCTTTGCATCTAAGAAGTCACTCAATTTCTCTTTACTGGAGACATTCACATTCAGTGTAATTATTGATATGCATGAATTTAGTGCTGTCATTGTGATGTTTTGTGTTTGTGTGTGTTGATGCTTTCTCTGTTGTTTTTATTAATCTGTTCTGAGACTTTCTTTTTTGTGAGTTGATTTTTCACCTTTTTCAGAATTAGTGTTGTGGTTGTTGAGACTCCTGTATTACATTTCTTGATTTGACGTATTGCATCTTTATTATGCTTTTCAGATGCCCCATCATCTCCCTTAATAAACTATGTATAAGCCCAATTTTAATTACTATATGTCTTATTAACGTCCTCTGCATCTGGAAGGATCATAATGACTGCAGTACATCCCTCTTTTCAATATTATGACATCATAGTTTTCATGATATGATCACTGGATCATTTTTTTCACTATTAAAGCTTTGAGCGAGTTTGGAACCTTCACTAACTGAGTAGTATTCTGGGTAATGTGTCCTGAATTTGCTTCTAAAATATAAAGTTAGTGGTTTTGTTCTTCTGAGCCAGGAGATTCTTTCAGTATTTCTTGTAGTTTTGGTTTGGTTTTTACAAAGTCTCTGAGTTTCTGTTTATCTGTGAAAATCTTCATTTCATTTTCATATTTGAGATACAATTTTTAGTTGAAAGTTCTTCTCCTTCAAGGCTTTGAATGTGTCATGTCACTGTCTCCATGCCAGTATTGTTTCTACTGAGAAATCCAACAAGAGCCTACAGGGTTTCCCTATGAATGTTAGCTTGGCTTTGAGTCTTGCTGCCTTTAAGAGTTTCTGCTTATGTGTCATTTTGTTAAGCTTGATTAGAATATGTCTTGGAGTCTTTCTTTTGAGATCTATACTGAGTGGCATTCGACATGCGTCTTGGATATCTAGATTCTCTTCTTTCATAATTTCTGAGAAGTTTTCTGTCAACAGCTCAACAGCAATACTCTCTGTGTTCTTAGGTGTCTCACCTTCTACAGGAACTCCAATTAATCGTAGATTGTTCCTCTTAATAAAATCCCACATGCTTCTTATTGCTTCTTTACTTTTCTTGTTTCTTTTTTTCAGATTTCTCTTCATAGATGCTGGAGTCAGTAGCTCTGTCTTTCAAGTCAGAAAGTCTCTTTTCCATTTGTTCCATTCTGTTTTCTTGGCTTTGAATTGAAGTTTCTATGTCTTTGATCTTGTTCTTGATCTGTTGGATTTCAGAGTGCTGATGTTCCATCAGATAGAACAGCTGGCTTAGTTTTTCACTTTGCTCTGCTGCATTTTTACAATATGATAGGCTTGGGCCTTTCTCCCCTCAATCTTACTAATATTTAACATTCTTATTTTCAGATAACTTTTATTGCCAACAGTTATTTGAATTATTTTTCATAAAAATGTTTTTATTGAATATTAGAATATTACATTCTCATTCTGTTCTATTAATTTCCTCCTCGTATTGATAGTTCCTTTTTGATATACTTACCTTGTTCTCACTGACTGATGGAGACTCTTAAATATTAAGAAATTGTATCTATTAAACCAAAGACAACCCTCACTGCAATGAAATCCATTCTGACTCACAGCAACCCTATATAAGACAGAGCAGAACTTCCCAAAGAGTTTCAAAGAGTGCCTGGTGCATTCAGCAGACCTTTTAGTTAACAACCATTGCACTTAACCACTACAGAACCAGGATTTATTAAAAAATAAGCATTAATATAACACCCAAGAAAAATTTTGCTAAAGATAAATCAAAAGTGGTTGCGGCAATACATCAACAGGGAACTGCTGGAAATTCAACCATTTCAGAAGACAATATGGAACAAGAATTATCATTACTGATATATAGATCTTGGCTAAAAGCAGAGAACAGCATTTCATTGAAAATCTTGCTCTTTTTTTTCTTTTTTCCACAGACCTTCTGTTTTACCAAACATGATATCCTTCTCCAGGGACTAATCATTCCTGACAACTTGTCCAAAGTGTGTAAAACATAGTCTCACCATCTTTGCTTCCAAGAAACATTCCGTCTGTATATCTTCCAAGACAGATCTGTTTGTACTTTTGGCAGTCCATGATTTATTCAGTATTTGTCTCCAACATGACAATTTAAAGGTGTCAGTTCTTCTGTCTTCTTTATTCACTAACCAGCTTTCACACACTTACGATGCCACTGAAAATATGATACCTTGACCAGAGACACATTTGTCTTCAAGGTGATATCTTTGTTTTCCATACTTTAAAGAGATCTTTTTCAGCAGATGTGCACAATGCAATGCATCTTTTGATTTCTTTGCTGCTGCTTCCATGGACATTGATTTTGGATCCAATTAAAATAATATCTTTGATAATCTCTACCTTTTTTCCATTCATCATGATGTTACTTTTTAGTCCAGTTGATGATTTTTGTTTTCTTGATTTTGAGGCATAATCTGCACTGAAGACTGTAGTTCTTTGAACCTCATCAGTGTTTCAAATCTTCTTCATTTTCAGCAAGCAAGGTTGTGTTATCTGCATAACATGATTTGTTAATGAATCTCCTTCTAATCCTGATGCCCCATTCTCATTCATATAGGCTAGTTTTTCAGGTTATTTGTTCGACATACAGACTGAATCAGCATGGTGGAAGGATACCACCATTCCTGACTAAACCACTCGGTATCCTCCTCTGTTCTAATGGCTGCCTTTTTATCCACGCACAGATTCCTCGCAAGCACAATTAAGTGTTCTGGAATTTCCCTTCACCATAATATTATCCATAATTCGTTATGATCCATACAGTTGAATGCCCTTGCACAGTCAATAAAACAGAAGTAAACATTTTTCTAGCATTCTTTGCTTTCAGCCAGTATCCATCTAATGTAAGCAATCAGCAACAATAACACTGGTTATATTTCTTCCTCTGTATCTGGTCTGAATTTCTGGCATTTCCTATAAATATACAGTTGCAGCTTCTTTTGAAAGATCATCAGCCAAATTTTACTTGTGTGTAGAGTTAATGGTATTGTTTGATAATTTCTGCATGCATTTGGATCACCCTTCTTGGGAATGGCATAAATACCGGTTTCTTCCGGTCAGTTGTCTTCCAGGTTTCTTGTCATAGACAAGTGAGCACTTCCAGCTCGTCTTCTGACACTGTATCAGATAATATTCTATTGCTCTTATTAAACTTTTCACTGGCTGATTATTTTCAGATACAGATTGGCAGCTCTTTTTTCTTAGTCTTAAGCTCAGCTGAAACTTGTTTCCCATGGGTGACGCTGTTGGTATCGGAATACGATTGCAGTAACTTCGAGCATCACAGTAGCGTGCCAGCCCCCACGATATGACCAACTGATACACACATAGGAATGTTCTTTCAGCAGCCAAAAAACTCAATACCATTGGGCTGATTCTGAATCATAACCACTGTATAGGGCAGAGTAGAACATCCTCGTATGGTTTCCAAAGATAGCCTGGTGGATTTGAACTGCCAACCTTTTGGTAGCATTTAACAACTGTACCACTAGGGAGTCTTTCTTTGGGCACATGAAATTGTATATAAAAAATATATATATAGTCATTAAATGAAAGTTTACAATCCAAGTCAGTTATGCACACCGGCCTCTCTGCAACTCTATCCACTCTCCTCACCCTGCAACAGTACTCTCTTCTTTTTCACCCTTTATTTCTACCATCCACTCAAGCAACACTTGTTCCTATCTCTCCACCCTCTCCTCTCCCCTCTGGAAAGAAAACAGTAGGACAGCCTCATACATATATGAAACCCTACAGGATACATGCATGTGATTTATCTTTGAAAGACTGTTGTTGGTTAATGGCTAAGGGGTCATTATTTTAATATCTGTATTTCTGCTTTACAAGTGTATATGGGTGCCGTGTTGTATATAAATATGTTATTGTATTTCTCCAGCTGTGGTCTTTAGACTATTCTTTTTACTTTTATTAAGAATCCAACTTTTATACATGTCATATCTACTCACCACCTGCATTTAAGAACTCTTTAGAAGTTCATTGTCAATCATATGCATGAGGAACATGAGGTTTTCTATCTGCTACAAGTGTTTTATTGAGATATAATTTAACTTCTCACTAACAAGACACCAATGTAAGGAACTTTCCTGCACAAAAAGAAATGTGGCAATGATGAAATGAAGCAAAACCGTTCTGACAAACAGCAGCATGCCTTTATTATTATAAAAATAATGTGCAGGGAGGTGGTGCTATTGGCAAAAAGTATAAAATGCCTATTGTTTGTCCCAAAATGTAGTATTTCACATACTATACACTCTACCTCTCTAAAGCATACACTACATGGATTTTATTTTATTCAGAGATGTATAACACAATCCATTATAAATCACTTTTGTTTTCATTATTTGTATTTTTAAACTGTATTCTAATTTTACCATTTGTCTTTAATTCCTCCTTTCTTATTTGAGGTTTTTTTTTTTCTTAACATACTTTTTAAATGGTTTCACTTTTTCTTGCCTTTCTTCTTTGGTAACAAAGTATTTTCAAGTAGCACATCATTCTCTGAGTATAGTTTCCACAATGTCTCCCAAATTTTACATATTTTATATTTGAAGTTTTGTGGATAGTTTATGCCTGCTATTGAAACTTTATTTTTTATCTAATTCTTATGATTATGATGCCAAGCCAAGTGCCATTGCTCAGTAGTTGTTTTTTATGTCATTAAAAAAATCCTATTTGTTGATACAATTACACAATGGGGTTTATATCCAGTCTGCATTTTGAATTTAGTGATATTTTCTTGGTGTCAAGTAGGAATGATAATAAAACATGTACATTTATGTGTTATATTAGAGTATCTGTACATTCATTAGAATATGTGTGTGTATATATACATACACATTATAGCCAAGCCAAACATATATGCACGTACACAACAAATCTTATTTGTTAAATTTAAAAAAGCAAATTTGGTAAAAAAAATTCCTTATTGTAGTATATACTGCCACTCCCTTAAGCTGAATTCTGTAGATATCTAGGGAAGAGAGACCAATGAAACATATATATACACATACAGAGAGAGAGAAGCAGAGACAGAGACACAGATTTGTATCACAAAAATGATCCACAAGGTTGGATCACAACCTTGTGGAGGCTGGAAAGCCTCAAGTCAGCAGGTTAGGTTAGAGGTTCTTCCTGACTCATGTAGTTGCAGGGCTGGCAAATCCAAGATTGGCAGGTAAGACAGCAGGTCTTTGGTTTGTAGGCTGTGGAGGATGACTAATCCCAGATCAGCGGTGTGCTGCTAGCTCGAGTCCTCCCAAATCAGAAGTTAGATAAGACTTCAGAGTGGGGAAAATCCAGCAAGCATGGCCAGAATGGCCACATTTATTGGATGCAGGCCGCACACCTGAAGTAACCACTTTTCAACTGATTGGCTGCTTTTTCATCATGGCCGTGAATTTATCATGGAGGTGATTACATCATTACACAGCTGTCAAATCACTGAGCTTCATGGTCTACACGTGCTGACATATACTTTGTGGGGACACAATTCAGTCTATAACATTTACCCTTTGAACTCCAAACTTTCATGTCCTTGCCACATGTGAAACACATTTATCCCATCATATCATCTGAAAAGGTTTAAATCAACTCTCTGTCCAAATCCCATCTTGGAGTAAAATTCTTCTGCACCTTTGAAACCCAGCAGGCCATGTGTCTGCCCTTTGAGAACACTGATGTTGTGGTCCTACCCTTTGAAGCCAAGGATGCTCTGTTTTCTACATTCCTTGTCTCTTCAGGTTCTGATTCCTCTTTCCTTGGTTTCTCAGTCCTTTAGAGCTCCTACATCTCAGGCCCCTCAGGCCATCCTGGAAACTGTCCTGCAAAGCTCTTCAGCTCTGCCATAAAGGGCCTGGAGCAACCCCATTCCTCCAGGAAGCCGAGGTCTTGAAGATGCTCTGCTCTTTTTTATTATTTATTTATTTATTTATTTATTTTTGAATGCTGGATCTCATGTCTTTTCAGGGCAGTCTCCTAGTTCTACTGCAGAATTTTACCATCATTTCTTCAAAGCAATCTAGGCTTCCACTATTAGGTACCTTAAACTCTCCCAGCTTTTACCTGTTCACAGTTTAAAAATCACTTCCACAATTCAGGTACCCGTTGGAGCAGCACTGCATTCCCTGGTACCAAATTCTATTTCAGCTGTTTAGTACTGCCGTACCAGAAATGCCACAGCTGTCTATTCCCTCACAGTCTAGGGGCCTAGAAATCTGAATTCTGGCTGTCAGCTCCAGGGGAAGGCTCTCTCTGTTGACTCTGGGAGAAGATCCTTACTACCAATCTTCCGCTGGTCTAGGAGCTTCTCAGCCCACAGACCCTGGGCCCAAAGAATGTGACCAAGATGCATCCTAATCCTATTGATTGTTTTCTGCCTCATTAACATAATTACCTTTAATCCTGCCTCATTGACATCATAAAGGTAATGATTTATAACATACAGGATAATCATATCAGACCACAAAATGATGGGAATCACAGCCTAGTCAAGTTGACACACATTTTTGATGAGCACAGTCAATTTATAACAGCTGCTGTGTTCTTATGTAATTTTGTTTCCTATATCTTTAAAATTCTAAAAGGAAAAAAAGAAAAGAAATTCTGAAATATTCTTGCATATACTGCTCTTAAAGATCTTCATTTTTTTAGCTTTTAGCTTATCATATACATTTTTGTAACTTTTCATATTTCTCCACAAATTTTGCTATATTTGTTATATAATATTCTACATCCTAGGTATTTCCTTTGTTCTTTGGTTGCTGCTTTTGCTTGCCTTTAGTTTGCATTTTTATATTTTAAACTTTTTGTAATAGCTTTATTTGGGAGTATTTGTAACCTGCCACCTCTAAGCAATGTTTTTTTTTAAATAGGTGTTAAGACTCTGTTTTAGTAAGAGATTCCAGTCAGTTCATGTTTAGTTTAGTAACCTGTACTAATGGTTACAGTTCATTCTGTTTTATGAGTTATTTATTTTACAGAGTGAGATAGTTTTTTGTGTATATCATATAATTTGAAGTTACATGTATTTTCCAATTTGTTTATATTTCCTTAATTTTTTCCATTCTACAAATGATTACTTTCCCTTTCTCTGCACTCAAAATCAGAAGTATAGTTCCTTTTACTACATTTGAAAGGTACTTCAAACAGTTTTCCCATGAAAGTACACCGTTCTCTAGTTATTCAATTCAAATAATATGATCCTTTTCACATGTCTGTTCTCCTGCTCTCTTTGTTTCCCTATCTATTTCTCAGGAGACCTTTAGAATATTTGCAGTATTAGCCCCCAGCATTTTCATATGTAGTGTTCTTTGTCTTTCCCAGTGGAGTTTAATAGACTATTACTAAGATGTCTTTGATTTTTTGTGAGTCATGCATGAAGCTAACTGATTCCAGTGTTACCCCTCTGTGCTCTCATCAATGCCTCCTTGCTCCTATTTTTAAAGTCTTTATTATTTTCTATTTTTATCAGATTTGTTATGTGGATGATAGGTTCCCTGAATTTCTTAAAATCCATGCATATTCTTCTATATTGCTTTGGGTCCACAGTGCTAGGCTTTTTTCTCAGGTGTCTGTAGCACCTGTTCTATAGTCTGGCTTCATACAAGAAAAGCACAAAGCAGTACAATACAATTTTTAATTTTTGAAGATCATGAATCTTTTTTCCCGGGAGGCATGTAGAACTTCCTGATGTTCACTGGTTGCAAGGGGGGCAATGTATTGTATAAGATGCACATCCTCCCTCTGATCCCTCCCTGGGCCGTGGTGAGGTATGCCGGAATGCAAGTCAGTGTCTGTCCATAACTAGGTGAAGGCATCTTTGATTTTCCTACAGCCTCATCTATTTTCTTCCTTCACATTTATTATTCTATTTATGGTACGTCTTTTGGATGCTGCTTCTAATCTCTTATGTTTTATCATATTTTCATCTTTTTTATGCATAATTTTATTTATTGCAACCAGATTTCCAAGCCACTAAATCTAGTCTCACTGACAGTTTTTTCTTGTATCATTTATACAATTAAGTCCCATTAAAAAACAAAACAAAACAAAAAACTGATTGTGTCAACATGAATGTCCTTCAATATTGTCTCTCTTTGTTTTTATCCAAGGTGCTTCTTTTCTGGCTTTAGGTATATGTTTGTTTCTTCTAAATAATACCACCGTTTTTGACTGCTGAGATAGTATTTCTTTTCTGTTCATTTATCAGAAAATTTCACAAACTCGGGACACAAAATTAAAAAATATACAGTGATAACGATGATTAGGTGCCTTGTGGGAATTTCAGAAGTAGTAAGCAAAAATAAATGCAGAAGAGGCAAAATCTAAAACAATAATCTGAGAGTTTTCAAGGATTATGAAACGTAAGCTTCCCAATGATGGTATAAATATACTTACAATGGAATACAGTGAGTGTGCATGCACACACACACACACACACACACACACACAGAGTAGATATTAATGCAACTATACCAGTAATCAAAAAGACACTGTTAAATAGTCGGCTGCTAACTCAAAAGTCAGCAGTTCAAACACAGCCAGCAGATCTACAGGCAACAAGAGCAGGCAGTTCTCTCTCATAAAGACTGCAGGCACGAAAACCCTCTGGGGTGGAACTATACAGGCATGAAATACAGCCAGTAGGTGCAATTGACTTGACGGCACACAATGTGCTGATAACCACTGTGTTTGTAAGTAATCTAAATACATCCATTAAGGACAGAAACTGACAATTAGATTCTAAAAAACTTAGATATATATTGCCTACAAGACCCTGGTGGCAGAGTGGTGAAGTGCTACTGTTACTAACGGAAAAGCCAGCAATTCAAATCCAGCAGGTGCTCCTTGGAGATTCTATGGGGCAGTTCTACTCTGTCCTGTAGGGTCACTATGAGTCAGAAGCATCTCAACAGCAGTAGGCTTAATTTTGAATTTTATATAAAACTCACGTTAAACATGAAGATGTATGTAGGTTAAAAGTAAAAGGATGAGAAGGCATCAACACTCTGAATTCTAAAAAAAACATACACCTGGACTGACTGTATTAATTTCAGATAAAGCAGCCTTTATTAAAAAAAAAAAAAAAAAAAAAAAGGACTACTCTCAGGGAGTAAGAAAGACATTAATAATAAAGGGATGAATATTCCAAGCTGACATAACAATCCTTAATACATTGGTACTTAACTGCAGATCATCAAAATACATGAGGCAAAACTGGAAGAACTACGAGGAGATATAGACAAATCCACTATTATGCTTGGATTTCTCCATTTACAGGAGCTGGTTATCTGTAATCGCTTTCAGAAAATTGAACTAAACTCTTCCTAAGTCACTCTATGAGGTCAGCACTACTCTAATACCCAAATCACATAGTGGCATGGCATAAAAGAAAAACTGCAAGCCGATAACTCACATGAACATAGACACATAAATTGACATGCATTGTGACATATAAATTATCATACACTACAACCAAATATGATTTGTTCCAGGTAAGCAAGCCTTGTTAAGTATTCAAAAATCAATTAATGTAATCCCCCATACAAGAAAACTAAACAAAAATATAGTAATCATATCAACAGATGTAGAAAAGCACCTGGTAACATTTGACAGGTACTCGTGATAAACATTCTCGGTAAATTAGAACAGGAAATTTTTCTCAACTTGATAAAGAAAGTCTATTTTAAAAATAACCTACAGTTAACTTTATACTTGCACTGAAAAATTAGATGATTTCCAATAAGATCAGGAATAAGGCAAAGATGTCTCCTCTCACCACTCCCATTCAAAAATTTATTAGAAGTTTCAGCTAATGCAAAAAAGGCAAGGAAAGAAACAAAATGTAAATGGAATTGACAAAAGGTTGACATGTGGTTGACTCAGTTATTGAATGCTGCTGTAAGAAAAATACTACAAGTGGACAGTTTTAACAGACATTTATCTTCTCACAGTCCAGGCTAGAATTCCGGATTCAGAGTGTCAGCCCCCGTGTAAGATTTTCCTTTTCTGGTGGCATAGTGGTTAAGTGCCATGTCTGTTAACCATAAGGTTGGCAGTTCAAATCCACCAGGCGTTCCTTAGAAACTCTATGGAGTATTTCTGTTCTGCCCTAAAGGATTGCTATCTATTGGAACTGACTCCATGGCAGCGGGTCTGGTTTGAGTTTGGTAGGCTCTGAAGTGAGGTTCTTGCCCTTAACCTTCCCTTGGATCTAAGAACTTATCAGCACATGGATCTGGGGTCCAAAGGATGTACTCTTCTCCTGATCTTCTTTCCTGGTGGTATCCATCTTTCTCCTCCTCTCTACTTCATTCTTTTATTACTCAAAACAGATTGACTCAAGTAAGACCTGATCTTACAGACTGAGTCCTGACTCCTTAACATAGCTCCTTCCAATCCTCCCCCATTAACTTCATGGACGTAGGACTTACAACACATCGGATAATCATATCAGATCACAAAATAATGGATAACCACACAACACTAGGAATCACAGCCTAGTCAAATTGACACATATTTTGTGGGACATTATTTCATCTTATAACCCTCCACTTTTTGGCCCCCCAGAGTTCACGTCCTTGCTACATATAAAACACATTCATCTATCACATCATCCCCAAATCGTGAGTGAATTCCAAGTTAAAAATCTTATCTTATGCAAAATTGCTCTTCATCTGTGAAATCTAGTCTACAAGTTATCTGCTACCATTCAATAATGGCAGAAAACACAAAAGGTAGACATTTCCATGACAAATGAAAGAACTTGGAGGGAAAGAATGGACAGCAGACACCAAGCAAATGAGAACACATTATATTAGATCTCAAAAAGTGAAAATAATCTTCTATTCTCTGACTTAGGTTGGCAGTGGCTTTACTTCTAGACTCTAGGTTCTGCCCAGACTCTCTGGATTCCAGGGCATGCCTTCAGCCCAGGGTTTCAGTTCAGCAACCTACGGCAAGTGGAACAATAACCCTGAAGCCTTGCGTTTGGGAAGCACTGTCCTAATCCATCAGAGTTTTGATTCTACTTCTTTGACCTTGACGGATTCTTCTGGAATTTGAGCATGGCAACCCTGCTCTCAGGCTCGGGGAGTGAATCTGGCCCCATTCCACAGGCACTTGTGAAAGGTAGCCCCGTACTGTGGGAATGAGTTAGCAAAAATCTCAGTTTTTGAAACTGAGAATGCTGTGGCCCTGCTCTGTGAAACCTCAGAGGCCAAGCTTCCACATTTTGAGACCCTAAAGGTTGTGACTTTCCCCTTTGAGACTGAGACACTTCTACTTCTTGTCCTCCTTGTCCCTTCAGCTTCTGCTTCTTGGTTCCCTGGCCTCATGGCCCCTTGGTTCTGTGGGACAGCCTGATATCTGCCCAGCTTGGGCAAATGCTCCAAAGTTCTTTAACTCTCCCAATTAGTGTGTGGGGGAACCCATTCCTCAAGGAAACTTTGATGGGAAGGTACTCAGCTCTCTTGCTTCATGAGGCAGCAAGCCTATTTCCACCTAGAAGGACTTGTAGGTATCTTACTTCACCAGAAAAATCTCCTGCACTTGGCTATCTCCCTCTGTGGTTCCTACATTGTTTCCCACCCGTCTTGTGGTTCTGTTTCTGCCATTTCTCTGCTGCTGCTTCTCACTGTGTGCCCTCTCTCCGGTATTGCAGTTCTTGTCGCTTACTTCTGAGTCCTCAACAGAATTGTCTTTGACGTCCCTAACTACACCAATATCTTATTCAAGGCAATCTAGGCTTTTATTGTTAGGTCACTTAAATTCTTCCAGCCTCTACCTCTCACTCAATTCCAAAACCTTTTCTACCCTGCAGGTATCTGTTAGAGCAGCACTGCCCTCCTGGTACCAATTCCTGTTTTAGCTGTCTAGTGCTGCTTTAACAGAAATACCACAAGTGAAATTCAACCTCTCACAGTCTAGGAGGCTAAATGTCCAAATTCAGTTCCGTAGCTCCAGGGTAAGGCTTTCTTACTCTGCCAGATCTGTGGGAAGGTCCTTGTCATCAAGCTTCTCCCACGTCTGGGGTTCTCAGTGAAGGACATACTTGTCTCCTGATTCTTCTTTCTTGATGGTCTGCACTTCGTCTTCTCTCAGTCAAACCCTGCAAACTGAGTCCTGCCTCATTAACATCATAGAAGTTAGAATTTATAACGCACAGGATAATCACATTTGATTGCACAATGGTATATAACCACAAAATACTGGAAATTATGGCCTAGTCAAGTTGACACACATTTTTTAGGGACACAATTCAATCCATAACAATGTCTGCATATAAAACCCAAAAACGAACTTCAAATTCATGTGGATCTAATGTGATTCACTTTTGTATATTAAACTCACATACTGTAAACTCAATTTAAGTGGTTATCCTGAGTTTACAGTAAAGGAGATTCGTATACAGAAGTCAACCACTTTGTTTTATACTAGCAATAAACATCTGGAATTTGAAATTAAAAAAAACATTAATATTTACATTGACACCAAAAAAGGAGACACTTGATGATATATATAAAAAGGAGCCATGCTAGTACAGTGGTTAAGAGCTATGTCTAAAGCTATCCTAAAGGTCTGCTGCTGAAATTGAGCTGTCACTCCCTGGAAATCCTATGGGACTGTTCTACTCTTTCCTACAGGATCCCTGTGAGTTGAAATCACCTTGACGATAACAGATTAGGTTACTTAGTTTTATATTTAAGAAAACACGTGCAAGAGTTGTATGAGGGAAACTATTTGAGTCTGATGAAAGAAACTAAAGCAGATGTCAGTTAATGGAGAGGTAGTGCATGTTCATGGAGAGGAAGACTCAATGCTGTTAGGATGCCTTTCATCCTATATTGGACTGTAGATTCCACCCAATGCCCCTCAAATTTCCAGGCACACAGTTAGTAGATTCATTTTTTTTTTCAAAACAGTCACTCAAAAAATTGACTATGCAAAGGCATTCAATCATGTGTGTCATAACAAATTATGAATAACATTGCAAAGAAAAAGAACTTCAGAACACTTAATTGTGCTTCTGAGGAACTTTTCCATACAACAAGAGGCAGTTTTCTGAATTGAAAGTGTTACTTGTTTTAAAGTCAAAAAGGTGAACATCAGAGTTGTATCCTTTTACTATATTTATTTAATCTGTGTGCTGAGCAAATAATCCGAGAAGCTGGACTATGTGAAGGACAACAGACATTAAGGCTAGATGAAGACTCATGAACAAGCTGCATTACACGGATGATACAACCTCACTTGGTGAAAGGGAAGAAGGCTCGAAGCACCTCCTGACACAGATCAAAGGCCACAGCCCTTAGTATGGGTTACACTTCAACAAAAATAAAACAGAAACAGACGTCTTCACAACTGGACCAATAAACAACATCACGATAAATAGAGAAAATATTAAAGTTTCAAGGACTTCGTTTTACTTACCCACAATCAACGCCTGCGATAGTAGCAGTAAAGAAATCAAACCACACGTGGCATTAGGCAAATGTGTTGCATAAAACGTTTCATACTTTAAAAAGTGTTCAGAAAGCAAAGATGACCCTTTGAGGATTAAGGTACATCTAACCAACCTGTTTTGGAAGAAGTACCACCAGAGTGCTCCTTGGAAGCACAAATGGCAAGGCTGTGTCTTACATGCTTTGGACATGTTGTCAGGAGGGATCAATCCCTGGGGAAGAACAGCACGTGTGGTACAATGGAGGGTGACTGAAAAAGAGGAAGACCCTCAATGAGATGGAATGACACGGTGGCTTCCACATTGGGTATAAGCATAAAAAGGATTGTGGGAATGGGCCGCATTTTGTCCTATTGTGCATAGGGCCACCATGAGTCAGAACAATCCTGACATCACCTAACAGTAACAACCACCACCAGAGCCATGTTGCTTTCAACTGCCTCATACGCAAGCAAAGCTGGACAATAAATAAGGAAGACTGAAACACTGATGCCTCCGAACTACAGTGTTTGCAAGGAGTACTGAACATATCGTGTTCTGCCAGAAGAAAGAACCAATCTCTCTTTGAAGTACAGCCAGAATTCTCCTTAGAAGTGAGGACAGTAAGACATGATCTCACAAACTCTGGACATGTAGTTGCAGGGATCAATCACTGGAGAAGGGTCTCTGGCTTGGTAAAGCAGAGAGACAGTGTAAGAGAAGACGACCTTCTGTAAGACAGACGGACACAGAGGCTGCAACAGTGGGCTCAAAGCTAGCAGCAACTGCAAGAACGGTTCAGGGCTGCGTAGTATTTCGTTCTGCTGCACATCTGGTCACTGTGAGGCAGAACGGCCTCGGTGACTCCTAGCAATAACAACAGGCACTCAAAAGATTTCATTCATCTTTTAAAAATATAATGAGATTTTGTACAATTATTCACTAGGAATATGTTTTTAATTTATTTTTCATTACAGCCTTTATAATACTTTTTAAGTTTTTCTAGAAAGAATTGGCTTTACTTCTCATGTAATTGTTTACTATTTTTACATAGTTTGCCTTGAGAATAAAAGAACAAAATCATAGATAGTAAGTTTTTTGTTCACTTCCTTAGAAATCTTAGGAACATATGTTTCTTCATTCAAAAAGCAATCTGCTATTACCTAGCAGGCCCTGTGCAGCACCTCATTGTTAGGCTAACAGTGGTGGACAGAAACTTTGGAGTCTCTGTCCTCATGCAAATGACAAGGCCAAAAAACGTTATTGTAAAAACCACTGAGATAATTTTGATAAATGCCATCAATAAATTCATTAAATGCTAGGTTGTTTGTGAAATAAGGCATTATTTTGTTTAGTGCCCTAAAAAATGCTTTCCAATGCTGTGTTCATTCATCTCAGGAAGGTTAGTAAGGTAACTATATTACAGGGAGATTTAGGATAGCAAATACCAGGTTCTGGACAGAGACACAATTCTTTGGGAGGCTCTATAACAGAAGTATCAAGTTACATTAAAACAAACAAAGAAACAAACTAAAGCATTCTAATTTAGATTGAGCACACAGAGCAAGGAGGAGACTATCAGGCAAAAAGTTTAATTTAAAAAATTGATGGAGGAGACTATCAGCCATGAAAATAATGTGAATTTCATTAAAGAGCAATGGAACATTGGAGAAGTTTTATGAGCTGACTAACATCCTTTATAAATCCTGCTTCATGGGGTCTCTGCTCAGCTTGGAATGCGATGTATGTTGGGAAGCCTCTGAAAGGTGGTGTAGTTGCTGCACAGAGAAATTTAGGTTTGCCAGAATGGAACCTCCTGAGGCTGCTGTATATGGCAGGACTCACAACCGAAACTGAAGCTAGAGGAAGAGTAACCTATTATATCTCGTTTTCTAAAAACCATTTAATATAAGTAGGGGTTTGTTGAACAAAAGTGTGTCTTATTTACATATTAGTTTCTTAGTCTATTTTAATGTACATAATATTTAATGAGGTACTTCACGCTGGTGACTGTTCCCTTTGTGATAAACTTTATTTCTTTGACATCGTGTCCCTTTGTTATTCTAACAATCTTTCTACTTTCATTGTTTAATTTTAGTCTTGTTTGCCATTGCCATTTCCCTCGTCTATCCTTAAGTATTAGAGGTTAGTACAGTTCTGTCCTGGGTGCCATTCTTTCTTCAAAATGAACATTTTGGCTTTAGAATCTCACCTAGTTAGTTAAGTTACACACTCATCTATTTATGATTTATGACTTTAAGCCAGATATTGTTTTCACAGATCGGCCTACTCAATAGGTCTTCCCTGATCGTCACAAATTTAAAAAAGAAAGAGAGAAAGAAAGGAGAGAAGGATTGAGGAAGGAAGGGAGGGGAGAGGGAAGGGGAAGGAGAGACAGGAAGTTAGAGGAATAGAGGGGAGGGAGGGGAGGGACAGAGGGAAAAGGAGAAGGGGAGGAGAGGGATGAGGGAAGGGGAAACTTACCTCTTTGAGCTCATTCCCGCTCTTGGAGGACCCTATGTGTGTAAGAGTAGAACTGTGCTCTGCAGGGTTTTCATTGGCTGATTGTCTGAAAGACCTGTAGGTCTTTCCTCTAAGGCATCTCTGGATGAACTTGAACCTCCCAACTTTCACGTAACAACTGAGCACGTTAACGATTTGTTCCACCCAGGGAAAACACGTACGTAGGTTAGTAATATCTTGAAGGTGTCCCAAATTCAGTATGCCGCTAAGTGATAGCGTGATGGATGTCCCACAATCCAGTTTTCTTCATTGCTTCTTAAAGTGAAAGTAACCTTTATGTGGTGTTCAAATCCATTCACTACATTGCACTCAAAGAACTGTTACAAAAGAAAACCTAATGATGTGAATTTCCTTTTTACCCATATGTTTTAGTTAGCTAGTGTCACTCTGACAGAAGTACCAAAGTGGATGGATTCATGAAAAGAAACTTGACTGTTGCAGTCTGGTAGGCTAAAAGTCTGAATTCAGATGTGTGCTCCAGGGGAAGGCTTTCTGCCTGTCTGCTCGGGAGGAAAGTCCTTGTGCTGTTCCGTCTTTGGTCAGGGAACATCTTGCCACAGGAATCTCAGGTCTGAAGGATGTGCTCTTCTCCCAGTACTGCTCTCTCGATGGTGTGAGATTCCCCACACCCTGCTTGCTTCGGGTGTTTCTCTAATATTGTCTGTGTTGGACTTCTCTCTAAGCTAAGCCAAGTGCAGGAAGGTCTAATAGAAATCCTGGTGGCATGGTGGTTAAGAGCTACAGCTGCTAACCAAAAGGTGAGCAGTTCAAACCCACCAGCCATCCTTGGAAACCCTTGGGCAGATCTACTCTACCCTACAAACTCTGTGAGTTAGAATCAACTCAATGACTGCAGGCTTGCTTGTTGTTTAAGGACATAACAGGTTAGAGTTGGTCAGCCTGAATGCTTTCACAATGAAGCCCAGAGAAGGCATTGTGTTGTGACTGGCCAGATGTCCCAAAGTGCTTGGGTGTTTCCAATGGACCAGACTTGTGTCACAGTGGTGAGCATCCAGGGAATGGCTGTCATAGGGAGGTGGGAAACAGCAGAATGATAACTGAAGCACTCCCCAAATGCCTTGTGGCTAAAGCCTCAGGGGTAACCAGTAAGTGCCGTTATCAATATTTATTCCTATACATCGCAGGGATGCCATGTCTGAGAGCTCCAGTCAAGTGTTCTGGTTTGTATAAAATCCACAGGAAAAAGTTTTAAATACATGCCAAACCCCTAAAAGCTTGATGTCACCTCATGAAAATGTTAGTTGAGCAATGCTATTTTGCCCACAGGTGTTACTTTCTTTCTACTTAGCTTCAGTGACACGCTTAGAAACCATCGTGAGGGGACTAGGTCAGGAGCAGGATAAGGAATCCCTCACGCTCCATCACTCTGGATCCACAGGGTCTGCAGATGGAAGGGCGGCAGCTACTAGTTTGAATCTCAAGATTTTATTTTTAAGCTGAGCTAAATATCTTACTTACCTGATTAACTTACCTGAAAAGGAAACCAAAAGTTGGTGAACTTGTGCTACTTTTTACCGACGGTTGCACAGAATCAGTTGCATACAACAAATGGCAAGAGATAATTACAGTCAAAAATATAACTTTCCAATCTACACTGGGTCTGCTTGTGTTTTGTTTTTACTGTAACTGTTATATTGGTACCCATGGTAAATAAATAAATAAATTCCTTATTATAATTATCTGCATGTTCTTGGTATATAATATAAATTATAATAGTACTTTAATAACATTTGTCACACATCAGTGGTTGTCACGAGCCTTAAGAATAATCTGTTCCCTTTTTCCCCACGGTTTGATTTAAAACAGGAGCCGGTAAACTACAGCCTGTGGGCCAAATCCAGCCTTCCATCTGTTTTTGTAAAGATTTATTGGAAAGCAGCCACACTTACTCATTTACATGTTGTCTATAGTGGCTTTTCTGCCACCATGAGGGTTGAGGAGTTGCATCAGGCCCGCACGAGCCATAAAGCCCAGAAAAAATCTGTCACTTCCTGATCTAGAGATATTCTGTGCAATCTCCAGAAGCAAACACAAGAGCAACCTCACACTGTTCAAACCCTTTTTCACTCAACAGCTGATTTTCAAATTGATAGTAACAGATTGATTTTCAAGGAAAACAAAACGTGCTAATGTGTTTGTGTGTACAGCGTGCTTTCATGAAGTCTTGTAAACTGCCAGCGTATGCATCTTGCTTACGAATATTAATGTTAATTCCTCTCATTTATTTGCTGCAGAGATATTTATCAGTGTAGTTCCACTACTCAAGTATAGTTTAATTTAGAATAAAGGAGGGTCAATGCATTACTTAGCTGCAAGGAATATAAATGAAACATAATGGACTCGAACTGGAAAAGGTATTTTCTTTAAAAAAAATTTCAATGATTCTTTAATAATTTTAGCTAAAAGTGGATTTCATATTGGAGTCAAGAGGAACATGCAAATAGAAACCGTAACTATCATCTGTAACAGATAAGACATTGGACCTAGACAAATCAGCATTTCTATTGACTGTACTAGGACCTATCGTGATAAACACTTGACATGTAAAATCACACAGCTGTGACAGCAGTAGTCTTCCATTGACACATGGCCAGACTGTGAAGGGTCAGCGGCACTGGAAACTCTTTAAATTAGGTAGATATTTAGCAAAATATCAGTAAGAAGATATAAAATATCAGTAAGAAGATGTAAATAACAGTCTATTGTCAATCTAGCCGTCATTATTTTTTTGGTAACATGGTTTTCTCTTGGTAGTTTTTCAATTGTTCTTCATGGTGGTTGTTCACAGTATCTCAACAATATGTCAAAGTGTTTGTTTTATTTTTAAATCTCCCTGGCACTCTAAGGACATTTAATACCATGACTCGTAGTTTAATCACTATTAAACTATTTAAACTAAGAGATCAGTATTAAGTATGTTTATTCCTAGAAAGTACTGAGGAAAATATCATCGGTATTACAATTCCCACTTATGAATGCACCTCTAAAGTTCTGCAGACAGTAGACGCAACAGGATAGAAGGCAGCAACATATAATATGTCAACTCCGTCAACTGCGTTCACATCAAGGTATCTTTTATTACATATAAACAAAAACCCAAATCCATTGCTGTTGAGTTGATTCTGACTCACCAAAACCCACTGTTGTTGAGCAGATGCTGACTCATAGCGACCCTACCGGGCAGTGCAGAACTGTAGTTTCCAAGGAGCAGCTGGTGCATTCAAACTGCCAACCATTTCTTTAGCAGATATAGCACTTAACGATCCTATAAAACACAATAGAACTGTTCCATAAGGTTTCCAAGGCTATAAATCCTTACTGAATATGTAACTTCTTTCTCCCTGCAAATTGACTGGTGGATTTGAACTGCTGAGTTTTCAGTTAGCAGTTTAGTGCTTAAACACAGCATCATTCAGGTTCCTTTTATTGCATATATTAAACAAAAAAAAATGTTGCTGTCAAGTTGATTCCCATGCATAACCACCCTACAGGATACATAGAACCAGTGAGTAGGGTTTCCGCGGAATGGCTGGTGGATTCAAACTGTCTAAATTTTGATTAGCTGTCAAGTCCTTAACCACTATGCAACCAGATCCCCTTATTACATTTAAAAAAATACAGTTGCCATATGGAGTCAACTTCAATACATAGTGACCTTACTGTACAGGGCAGAACTGCTCCATAGAGTTTCCACGAAGCAACTGATAGATTCAAACTGCTGACCTTTTGGTTAGCAGCCATAGATAGTCTTTAGACACTATGACACCAGGGTTTCCTTATTACATGAAGTAGAAGCAAATTAAGAATTGACCGACTGGGCAGTTGCCTGGAGCACTTCAACATCAAAGATATCAAGACATACTGTTTCTGCAGTGGGACAATATTAATAATATAGCATTGGGTGCTGTTTCTACTCAGAGAATGTTACCTAGTATAAGTCACAGACACTCCCTCAAACTCCTCATTTATGTTCTGTAAAGTAGGAAGGGCACGAGTCCTGGTATTCAATGTCCTTAGAGTACCAGGGAGATTTAAAAACAAAATGAACACTTTGACACGTTGTTGAGATATTGTAAACAACCACCAAGAACAATTTAAAAACTACCAAGAGAAAACCATGTTACCAAAAAAACAATGACTGCTGGATTGACAATAGACTGTAAACTTTGGTCATGTTGCCCTCATTCAAGAATAATGGCAAGTCAATTTAGTGTATGTGTGTGTGTGTGTGTGTGTGTGTGTGTGTGTGGCCTGACAATTAAGCCAGCAAACTTAATTGTTCTAAGTGCTACATCCCTCATTGCTGAATGTCACTGTGTCACCTTCCAAGTACTCCCCTTGGGAAGTTATCTGCTAATGCCAGCACCTAGTTGACCCCTCAAAGTAATTTTGGAACTCTTTCTGGAATGGTCATTGTGCACGGTGGCACAGCGGCAAGTTCACAGACTTTAATGTATACTTGTCTGTGAGGGAGTTTTTAGCAAGTAAACAAATAACTGTGTTGGAACACTCTACCTACTCACCTGATCTGGCCCCCAATGATTGTTTTCTTGACACAAAGATGAAGGAAATATTAAAAGGAAGATATTTTGATGACACTGAGGACACCAAGGGCAATATGACAACAGCTCTGATGGCCATTCTAGAAAAAGAGTTTCAAATTTGCTTTGAAGAGTGCACTAAGTGCTGGCGTCACTGTGTGCCTTCCCAAGAGGAGTACTTCAGCGGTGACCACAGCAATATTCAGCAATATGTAGCACAGACACAGACACGCACACACACACACACACGTACATGCATTGCATATAGACAAACCATCCTTACAATCGTCACATAGATATAGAGCAATCGAGACACATGATTTTTCTCCTGTGCACATCCTCTTGTTCAAGCAATGCTTTTTGCTTTTTTCCCTGTTTTCTTCTGTTCTCTTGTCAAAAATCAATTTACCCTATATATCTAGTTCTTCCATGTTTATTATACTCCATTTACTGCCTAGTCTTTCACAAATGCTACACTAGTTAGTATCTTAAATCTTAAAATATGATAGTGTGAGGACCCAAACTTATTTTTTTATGAATATCATTTTAAAAATCCATGGATTGTTGTATCACCACCTAAGTTTTAGTGTTAAGTTATAAAATGGTGCAATTAATTTGCAATGTCAAATAAAATTTTGTACAATTTCATAATATTATATCTTTAGATCATTAATTTTTTTGATTATTTTTTCCTCCTTGTTTGACCTTCAAAGAAGTGAAAGCATGGTGGACTTTATCTTTTATCTACATTTCTTTCCTTTGTAAAACTATATTCCCTTTAATGAGACTGTGAATTAAAAATAAACTACAGACAGCATAGTTTCTTTTGCCACTCCAAATTGCTAAAATGTTTATCAATTATACATCTGATGCATTTTCACCCAAAAGAGTGAGACAGTGAAGTGAAACTTAATCTTGTGATGAAATTCAAATGTATAAGCATTTCCGAAAGTTTGCTCACATGTACGTCCTTACGTAATTATTGCTGCATATAATATTCTGTAGGACGCATTCATATTTTTGTAAAGATGTATTGTGTAGTGGAAAGAATCCAAATGCGTAATGATGAGACCGAGGTATAAATTCTGTCTCTGCTAAGTTACTCTCTGTTTCTTTCTTTTCTTATCCCTTTGTGAAAAACGATGTATTAATATCTATGTTTAACCAGGAAGGAAGTAAATGAGATAATGAATGCAAAAATTTTTTTATAAACAGAGAAATACTATGTAATTGCTCTTATTACTTAATTGCTGGCTCATTGAGCTGCCAGATCAGATAACAAGAGTTGAATTTAAAAAATAATATACAAAAAAAAAAAATCTTGCAATGTAATTGTCCATCACCTGAAGGTAAGCCATAAAACTGCTGAGGGCTGCTTCTCTTGGGCCAACTGGCAGAAAGCCTCTGGTGAGTGACTGCTTCAATTTCATTATGGGTATTTAAAAAGCACAGCCGTTCACACACGTTCACACACCTGGGCTCTATTTCTGTTGTGCCAGTTGCAGCCTTGGCCCAAGCACTTAGTAGAGGTGGTATCAAAGGTCATTTTTTACTCATTCCTTTAAAGCCATTAAAGAAGAAGCATCAATTACATATCTTGTCTGACGATTAGAAAGGTCAAAAGTTGTAAAAAGGCACACCTTTAACTTAAAAATGTGATTATGCTTCCTAAAAATTACGGCTCTTACGTTCATTTGGATAAGATGATATTAATTTCTTCAAAGGGCAAGCACCGCACAAACCAGAAATCTTTTTTATAATTTTATGTGTTCTAGCTTATATGCTAATTATCCGTGGGGCAGCAGGAATAATGTTTGGCAAAGACAACCACACAGTGACTGAATTTTAAAATAATTGCTATTTCAATTATAAAAGTGACAATTTCGTTGCAGAAATGAGAAAAAAAAGTAAGCCAATTTCTTGGTTTTTAAATTTTTATTCAAATCCGTTCATTTAAATGTACTCATTTCCAAATTTGCATAAAAATCTAGACCATTCTAATGAGCACAAGAACATATTTTATGCGTTATAACATCTTGCTCAGTATTTCATTTCAGAAACATACTGTAACTTTATAACTTTTGCAGCACATCATCAACTGTCACTTGGTTGCCTGATGGCTTGCTGAGCTCTGAGAGACTAAAGAAGGTGGCCTTTGAAAGGGAAGTCCTAGGGTGGTATTAGGGCACTGCCTGGGTCTAAAATGGGAAGAGGACTGAATGTTTCTTTCCTCCTCTCCCACTAGTTTTCTTTTAATTAGACTTCTGCATTGTTTTTATTTTTAATTCAATGGTATAGATCTTCCAGTGAACAGAGTTTCGAAACCTGTGAAGTAACTGCAACCTTAGTCTTAATTCTGAGTCTTCCTGCGTTCTCTGAATTTCTCCTTCTCTGTGGGCGGTGTCGTTTGCAATCATGATGAGGAATACTGCTTAATAGCAAGTTGCTCATTCTTGGCTTTTTTTTTTTTTTTTTGGTTTCCTAGCCCTCTTTAAAGAAGAGACATTTATTCTCTCACAATTATGTAATCTAGAAGTCAGAATTCAGGGTGCCTGCTGTAGGGGAACGTCTCTCTTTGTCTCCTTCCATTCCTAGTAGCTGCAGGCAATCTTGAGCCTTCTTGGAATTCTAGATCCTTCTGCCTACATCTTCATATGACATCTCCCCACTGTGTTGGGGGTTGTCCCTGGCACTGTTTGGATAAGACACCACCCAGAAGGCTGTGCCATCCAGTGTGACCTCATTAACACAACAAAAAAATCCCCACTCTCCCCTACTTCGAAGCCCCGTCCTACTGACAGGTACAGGGGTTCGGATTCAGCACACCTTTGGCGGGTACAACTAAACCCATAAGATGACTGAAAGATACTCTGTTGCATTAAGGAAGTTCTGTTCATTAAATAGAAAGTATAGAAAACTAGAGAACATATTATTTTTCCTTGATCTGCCTTTAGACTAGTTCATTCAAAATGCGAGCTGTGCTATAGCCTGGAGTAGCTGCGAGGAGCTATCATTTGCATAATCGCTGTGGAGTGGATTATTTCTTTTAAAAGGGTAATTATAGTTTGACTTTCACGTGTCCATTACATAAATTCATAAAAATCTGTGTTCAAACAGAATGTGCGCACATGGAATCATTTTTAAATTGACCAAGGGAAACTTAAACTACCATTTAGCTTTCACAAAACATATGGGGAAGCTATTTTAGTTCCTGCTCTACAGAGGACGGCTGAGAGTTAAAAAGACGTTTCTATTGTTGTTCAGCTGGTTAATGACAGAAATATATTTTGCAATCAGATCTGTGTGACTAAGAACGTACTCTATTTTTGCCAGAACACACCACTGATTCTCCCCACCCCCCACCCCTGCACTGATACTCAGAGAGAAACTCTAACAGGCAAAAAAGAGGGTCTAAGGATTTTTATACTGAGACACATTGTGTGTTTGTCAGTGTGTGGTTTATCAGTTTAATTCCGGAAATAAACTCCTACAAAATATCAGACAAATGGACCCTAGTTTTTATTCACTCATGAACCTTTTGTTTTGGAATCCCCCCCTCCACCAGATGATCTTACCTAAAACCTAAAAGAATGCATGGAAATGTCCTGGTTTTTAGGACCTGAAAAGATTGGGGAGTTGTGTTTATAACCAAAACAGTCTCTGAGTTTTATTATTATTCTGCTTCTTCCTACTAGTGTGAGATTTGCAAAAGTTACACCACTTTCTAAGCCTGATTGACCCCATTTGTACAAAAATCAGGCTTATAGTATTGACCCAACAATAAATAGTGGCTGAAATACCAGCTATAACTTCCAGTGTTCATTCCATGTGTGCTGTATTTCAGGCATGGTTCTAAGAACAATACCTGTATTGAAGGACTCATTTTGCACAGGGCCTCAGGAGCTGGGAACTGTTCTCACTAATGTGTTAACAGCAGGAGAGAGATGCCCGCGGGTTAAGTATTTAAGAAACATCCCTAAGCAGTCAGACTCTGGAGCCTCTCCTGTTATCCATCGTGTTCTGTAATTTTCTCATCTAGCAGAAGCATGGTTTCAGACATACTTTGGAAATAGCTATTCAATTCTTAGCTTTAGTAATCATTTTTAATATTGTTTATCATATAGCATATGTATCTCACTCCATACATATTAATACATAGACATAGCTAGTCCTAATTTATGATGTGCTTTTGTTTAGAGGAACTGCACCTGTAACCAACTGTCTGTTTCTTTGTTTTTATACCATATACAGTTTTTCAGTGCAGAGTTTTGTAATGTTAGGCTTCTCAGATATTCACTGGCAGCTGTTCATAGGCAGTGTTTTCAATCCCCAAAGACAAAAGATGGGATTTAAAAGATGCTAACAATAAAACCTCAAAAAGAAAAAACATGACTTACATTAGAACCAAGTTATAACAGAGTCATTGAAATGGAACTCCATCATAAATCTAAGACTAAGTATATATACGCCCATTCCTCACTTATCAACATAGTTAAGTGTCAGGACCAGGTTATTATACAGTAAGTGGTGTTACAAGAGAATGGAAGATGACCTTTGAAAGCCAGAAACTGTGATAGGCGTAAACCTGTCAGATTAAAAAAAAAAAAAACTCAAATAGTTTCCATGAAAATGAGTGACAGAAAAGTGGTAAGACAGTACGTCACCAAAGGGGGGATACTTGGGAGACCTGGAAAAACAAGATCATCCTTCCAAGTCTCGGCTGCCTTAGATTACTGCATCTATACCGTTTTTGTATGTCCTGTTTATGTGTGTACACATTTACATATACTCAGAACTGACAAAAAGCATTGCAAAAGTTGGTTGACTTGTGCATCAAAATGGTTGGCTAACTGTGAGAAACACAGCAGACCAAGTAAACATTGATAGTGAAACAGGAAAACGGTCCTGTAGGAACTCACTGATAAACAACAGGAAAGGAGAGTTGAAGTTTACCATGACCTATCAGAGAGGCAAGATGATGTTTGGGGCCGTGTTATCACTGGTGATGAAACATGAGTGAACCAACGTGCACAGTGCAAGTTAACCAGTTTTCCAAAGCCCCAAATGTTCCATCAGTCGAAATCAAGAGTTAGAACGATGTTGCTAATGTTTTTGATATCAGAGGGATTTTTCATTATGAATCTGTACCACTGGGACAATCCATCAAGTTTACTGTTTGGAAGTGTTGAAAAGGCTGCATGAAGATGTTAGACAAAAATGACCTGAACTTTTTGCCAACAACTCATGGCTCTTGCAACCTAGCAATTCACCCGCTCCCATGGCACTGTCTGGGAGGGAGCTTTTAGCTGGTAAACAAATAACTGTACAGAAACACACCCCCTACTCACCTCATCTGGCCCCCAGGGCCTTTTTTTTTTTTTACCAGAAGATAAAGGAAATAACAAAAGGAAGACATTTGGATGACATACAGGACATCCAGTGTGATACGACCACAGCTCGGATGGCCGTTCCAGAAGAAGAGTTCCAAAATTACTTTGAAGGGTGGACTGTACTCCGGCGTTGGTTCATAGCTTCCCATGGAGGGCACTTCGAAGGGGACTGTGGTGATATTCAGCACCGAGGTAGGTGGCTCTTGTTCTGTGATCAGACCTTGAATTTACCCGTCGGACCTCTGTATGCCTTACCTATCAGTCTGTAAGGCTTTCCTCAGCTGCACAGAGCATGTATGTAAAGAGCAGGTGGCTAGGCCAGCCGCCCTGTTCTTGAGACATGGCCTGCTTTCCCACTTTCTTCAGGCAGAAGTGGCAAAGTCCTGCAGTCAGTGGTTGAGAAGTGACCGTTGTATCCAGACTAAAGTTCAGAAAAATGGCCAGGAGTGCCTCCTCTCTCTTCCTGTTTAGAGTCTGTGTAGTGAGAAGACAGTGTCACAGAGATGCAGCGATGTGGACCACCGAGCAGCGTCCACACTTCCTGGACCTGCAGAGGATTTGACATCAGCAAGGAAGAAACTTTCTGTGTGAAGCTTTGAGATTTATTTTGATCTTAATACAACATAATCCCGTTTTAACCTGGTATGGGCAACACTTTATGAAAATCT
The DNA here is from genome assembly GCA_028571685.1 of Heterohyrax brucei. Classification (NCBI taxonomy): domain Eukaryota; kingdom Metazoa; phylum Chordata; class Mammalia; order Hyracoidea; family Procaviidae; genus Heterohyrax; species Heterohyrax brucei. Next base: position 67,896,461 of record CM053162.1, on the reverse strand, counting down.
CTGGATAATTTAAGTTATAAATCATTATCAGTGTTCAGGTGTTAATGATATTTTTATCATTAACATTTACCACAAAGTAACATTCTGGGACTCATTGTTGAGACCTGTTGTGTTACTGCAGGAAACACTTGTAGCAGAATAGTTGAGTGCTACATTGACTAACTGTGAAGTTGGCAGTTGAAATCTGCCAGGCACTCCTCGGAAATTCTATGAAGCAGTCCTACTTTGTTCTATAGGGTCGCTATGAGTCAGAATGGGGTCTACAGCAGTGTTTTTTTTTTTTTTTTTTGGTTTGGAAGTTCAAAATAAGTCTTATTGATGTTAAATATTGGGAGGTTCACTAGAAAAGTCAACCATTGTCCCTGTTACCAAGATTTTGGAAGTTTCCATGCTCAAAAGTACTTTTGAATATTAATTGTGAAAATCCATTGTTATAAATTCAGAAAATAAAATGACTGTCAAATCACAGATGCCTTAAAAATGAAGTATCTTAGAAATATCTCACTAAGTTCTAGCATTCCGTTTGGGGTTTCTATTTTATCTTAACGTAAAACTTGTTTATAACCTGTGCAAGTATAATAAAAACAGCCACTGTGTTAGTCCATGTGCTTGTCATAGTTCTGACAAGCATGTCTGGGTTATCATTTGATTTTCATCTGAACCAATGGATTGAGGCAGGTGGCATTCTTCAAGCTCCATTCTACTTTTTTTTTGTGCTAATAAATGATATGGATGGTCATCCGTGTGAGTCTACTGGATGCATAAATGCCTCAGTTTTGAGACCAAGTTTTCATTGCAAATTCTTTTTACCATTGTCCCTGATCCTGTCCACTTACCTATCACTACATGGGCAGGGTGATTACACCCATCTGCATATCACTAGATGAGCAGAGTCATTGTGAATGATACTGGACTGTGAAGAAAAAGTTAACCAATGAAGAGAAAGGAGAACAAAAGTCCCCTCCTCCAGGTGTGACAAAGCACCACGACAGATGTGACCTTTGCCTTTCCTATGCTCTTCCACTGATTCATTGAAGACTGATGTCTGTGGGCCTCACATAACAGAATTTTGGAAGTTTTACGATTAACATATGGTCTGACAATGACTCCAAGCTATTACAGCAGAATAAGCGTGACTTCAAGAAGGACAGTCTTACCTGACATAACGAAAAAATGACATGAAAAGCCATGCTGCATTAATGGAATAATTAAACCACATTCCCCCAGATCTACGTCAAAAACTTTTTTTTTCAGGATCTGTAGCATATTTCAGTAGCAACTTATATTTTCACTTCAGAATGTCTATCAACATTTTTGAGATTTTTAAAATATCTAGGTTCTTGTAATTTGCATTTTCTGTATTTATTTCATTAACCACTTTATACTTGGGACCCAACAAAATGTACAAATAATTGCTAAATAAAGTAATTTAAATACAAAATATTTACACTGTTCACTACTAAGTGTGGTTATGAACTTTTTTAGTCTTCTCTAAATGCATTTTTGGAATTTGATTAAGAATGTAAAAATATTTATTTCCCCAATAGGATTTAGTATCTAAGAGTCTAGCCTATAAAAATAGCTTCCACATGTTGAAAAAGATATGGGTCTGAGTAGGTTGTTGTTGTTGGCAGGTGCCACTGAGTTGGTTCTGACTCATGTCAACCGTGGAGGTAGCAGAACGAGTCTCTGCCTGGTCCTGTGCTAGCCACATAAAGTCGTTGTTAGGCTTGAGCCCGTTGTTGAAGGCACTGTCAATCCATGTCATTGAGGGTCTTCCTCTTTTTCACTAACCCTCTGCTCTACCAAGCATGATGTCTTTCTCAAGGAACCGGCCCCTTCTGTTCACATGTCCAAACTACGTAAGATGAAGTCTCACCATTCGCACTTTGAATTGAGTGATCTGGCTATACTTCCTCCAAGAGAGAATCGTAGTTGTTGGGTGTCTTCAAGTCAGTTCTAACTCGCAGTGCCCCTGTGCACAACAAAATCAAACACTGTCCAGACTGCACCAGTCTCACAATTGTTGTTATGCCTAAGCCGAGTGTCATAGCCCCTGTGGCCATCTGTCTGGTAGAGGGTCCTCCTGCTTTTCATTGACCCTCTACTTTACTAAGCTGGTCCCTCCTGATGGCATGTCCAAAATACATGAGACAATACTTTGTCATATCTGTTTCTAATGAGCATTCTCTGTTTGTTCTACTGGCAGTCCCTGTTATATTCAATGTTCTTTGCTAACACCATAATTCAAAGGCATCAATTCTTTGTTCTTTCACACACATGTGAGGTGATTGAAACTACCATGGGCACTTCTGTTCTCAAAGTGACATCTTCACTTTGTAACACCGTGACATCAAGTTTAGAAAAGGACTACAAAGAGAGTATTTGTGCATGTGTACGTGTTTGTGTATTATATGTGTATTAATTTCAGTGGTAGATGCTTACTTTTATTTTTAAACTCTCAATAGTTGCGATTCATGCATTGATTACCAATACCACATCCATAGTTTTAGCACTCATTAAAGAGTGTGGTACATCCTCATGTCCTAATATGACAAGCTGTGTGACATATCAGGAAAAGAAAAAAAAGCCTAAGCATGCGCAGTGAAATACAAAGACTCCCATATGCATATTATACACCAATGAACATTCTCTATGTGAACAATTTTCATAATTATGTTTCATAAATGTGTCCTGTTGGAGAAGCAGTGAGGAAGTTTCATCTGATTTTTCCTTTTCTAATTACATAAAATTGAAAAAAAGGAAGCTGTTTTTTGACATCATTTCGTGGGTAAGGTATTAAATGAGATGGGGAGGGGAAAAGAGGGTGACAGAGAAATGGAAATGCCAAATCATCACAGAGAATAGAGAATGTGACCTACTGTTACATAACATGACGTTACATAACAACCGGGTGCTAGTGGACCTGGTAGGGTGGGTCCTGAGCCTGCCTTTGGAGACCAGGAATTCCGCTGCTGACTCTGCGCTGACTCCATCCACAGACACCTCCCAGCCAGAGCAGGGTGCTCGTGGGTGCGAAGCTCCCATTTGTGGGCTGCAGTTTATGGAAGTTTTAAAGCTGCCAAAACTTTCAAAATTTTAGAAAATGTTCTATTTAGAAACAATTCTGATTAATTCAGTAGACGCGTTGAAAATGTCTCTTTCTACCAAGTAGTTTTTGCATGATAATAGTGTATTTATTTCTCAGTGTTTCAAATTCTTCAGGTTTTTTATTCTTTTCAGACCAGAAGTCATAATTATTTCCATGGCAACTATGCTTGTTGTCAGAGTTAGAAAATTTTGACTTCTGCTGGGTATTTTTTTTTTTTTTTCGGGAGCAAAGGAACATTTAAACAACAAAAAGTGCTATTTTTTAAAAAATAGTCAAGATCTGGGAGAAAAGGTATTGGGGGGGGTCGCCATGAGTCGGATCCGACTCGACGGCACTTGGCTTTGACTCTACAACATTGTTTCTTTAGCTGTCTCAAGTTATAATTTATATCTCCTTTTTCCCAGCCATAATTTCTTTCTGTATTGAGACTCAAATACTGCATACATAAAATGAAGACTACACATTCACAAATTTTGGGTTATGAAATTTGTCCCAGATATTCAATTTTCTGACTCTAGATAGAAAAAATTCTGTCTAGAAGCTAAATTATATCAGTAATTTCATCTATAAAGAATTATTTTTTCCTTGACTATCTTTAAGTACTATCAGAATCTTACCAAATATGATAGTCATACACTACGATTTATAAAATATAAAAAATAATTGATTATGTTCTTTTATGAAGAATATATAATAAATATTGTCACAATACATTCCTGAATTGAAAAAAAAAAAAGAGAAGATGAATATCGAAACAAAAAATTCTGTTTCCTGCAGCCCGGACTGCTGAAAGTTACGGCTCGGTGCCACCGGAGGGTGACGCTGAGTTAGTGAGAGGGAAGCAGATTTTATTTTAGTGCATCTATAGATTTGTTTACAGGTAGTGAGTTGTTTTTCCCTGAACCTTTCTGACAATCATCAGCAGCTCCACTAGCAGAACCCACTTTATGCAGGACAGAAATTAGTTATAAAATGCAGACCTATCTTGCCCAGTGTCACAGTGAATTGGCTGCAGATTCCATGCTGCTAGTTCCAAGCTCCTGTTTTAATCTTAAAAAAGAAATCAGGAGATAAAGCAAAAGGGCAGAAAAATTAAGTTAGCCAAATATTAACTATAGGTACTCCACGTATGCATCATAGGAGTTTATTGGTAAAGTTTTAAACTTTGGAAAAAGGAGCTTCCTTTATGTAATTTATTTCTATATTAAATAGAAATGCACCAGGCGACTGCTTGCAGAATGAGTGCTGTAACATTCTCGGTAATACGTGGGATATCCTTTTGTGTCTAAGTCACTGTTTATTGAAAGAGACAATACAGAAGCTGATTATGCAAAAGGGAGGAGAAATACTAAAACAGGGTAAACTCAGGAACTACCAGTCTCAGGGTTGAAAGCTGGAAAATGAGAATTCAGGTGTTGACACTGCAGTGTCTCCACCAGAAGCAGGGTTCTCAGCGTGAAAATAGTGACTACGTGGAGGGCAAATTGGTGCTCGCTCTGAGGGTCCCACGGGATCTCAGATTTCCGCTAATTAGCGTACCCTGTCAGCTCCCCTCCCCCTGCTTTTCACGGCCCTAGGATGGTATGAAAGCATCTTTTCTTGTTTATTTGTGCTTTTGTCTAACCTACAATATGTGAATCTGTCCAAGATAGGAATCCTGCCAAGTTTGTCCTTGAATCTCAGACTGATACTTGGCAAATGGGACAAAGTCTACACTTTCTTCTATTGGACTGGATGGACGAATAAATGAAACAAAAACATCACTCTTTTCCCACTTCCCAGTCCTTCACCTGGAAATTATGCAACTTTCTGTGCCATGAGAAACAAGTTGCAGTGGTGAAGTGGTTACAGCTCCCGGCTGCTAACAAAATGGTCAGTGGTTCAAGTCCACCAGCTGCCGCAAGGACACAGATGTGGCAGTCAGCTTCTGAGAATAGGACAATCTTGGAATCCCTACTGGGCAGTTCTACTCTGTTCTAAAGGACTGCTGCAAGACAGAATGGACTCACTGTCAGTGGGTATTCCATCAGAAATGCATGTCTACTGAAGTGAAAACTTTGTACCGAGCATTACAGAGCTCTGAGTGTTTAACAAAACAGTTTGGCAGGTGAAGTTTCATTTCACCTTTAGGTAGATAGTAAAGCTTATTTCACAAATATGTTAGGAAGTATGTGGTATGCATTAGACACTGTATAGTTATGACCCCTATTTTATAGGAAAAAAACAAGTTTCAAATTGCTGAAATGTACTGTTCAAAATCAGAGGTAATAAAAGGCAACACCCGGGTTCAAAGAGATACCTTCAAGTTCCTCTTATGTCACCCTAATGACTTCATTCGTTGTATGATGCAACGCTCACACTGTATAACTCTAGAGATCAGTGCGGTTTTGTGCCATCAAGTCGATTCTGACTCACAGTGGTCACAACCGATAGTGTAGCACTGGCTCATAGGGTTTTCTAAGCTGTGACCGTTACAAGCTGGGGCTAGTAGCACAGTGATTAAGGGCTGTGACTGCTACCAACAGGTCAGCAGCTCAAATACACCAGCTGCTCCTTGGAAATCCCATGGGCAGTTCTACTCTCTTCTGCAAGGTCACTGTGAGTCAAAATTGGCTTAGCGACCACAGGATTTCTGTGTGTGTGTGTGTGTGTGTGTGTGTGTGTGTGTGTGTGTGTGTGTGTGTGTGTGTGTGTGTGTGTGTGTGTATGTGTGTTGATCTTTATGGAAGCAGATGGCCAGGTCTCTTCAGTGGAGCTGCTGGGTGTGTTAGAACAACCAGCTGTCTACTTGGTATCTGAGCACATAAACTTTATGTCTCCAGGTCCCCTCGGAAGTAAGCCAACACTTTACACGCATGACACCTTAAACTGCAATTAGCCATTTGTATTTCCAGGAATAAATCTTAAAATATACGTTTTTTAAAATTTATTTTAGTTAATTAATTTACATATTGATTTATCAGAGTAATAAATCTTAAAATACATATACTTGTACATATATGTGCCATGAGTGATTCAACACAGAAATCTTAAATTTTGATAGCCTGAAAAGTGACTAAAAAGTATCTAACTTGGGATACTACAGACATTATCTTCCCGGAAAATTTTAAATAATGATTTATTTTGTATTTTTTCATGTAAACTTAGTTCTTTGCTGTTAAAAAAGTGTGAAGACATTAAAATGTATTTGATTATACTGCCAGCATTGTCAGACACATGCTTCGTAATATATAAATAGTTATGATCTAGTAAGTTGGCTGTATGTAAAATATCTGTACGCTGCAATGTCTTTCTTTTAGAAGAGACAGCTAGACGTCAATAGTCCAAAATCTTTAAAACACTGAATGAAAAGCAACCAAAAAAAGTCAACTAAGAATTCTATAACCAGTGAAATTTATTTTTCAGGTATGAATACTCAAAGTCATTTTCGGGTTTAAAATAAGAACACATGCTCTCAATTCTGCAATGAATAAATTCTAATTGAGGGCTTACAGAAGGGACGTGACACCAAATGCAACACAAAACCTTCGGGAATCACGAGGTCCATTGGAAACGACACTCACGGATAAACATATATGACAATTTTCCGTCTGAATTTTCTTAAAGCACAAACGAGCTGACCAAAAGAGTGTGGCAGACTTCTGGTTCAGAGGAATGGCACAGACTTTTTCCCCTACTCATGCCTGTAAGTACAACCATGCAAAACAAACTCATTGCTGGTGAGTCAATTATGACTGACAGAGATCCTACAGAGAAGAGCAGAGCAACCCTGCAGGGTTTCCAAGGCTGTAATCGTTACAGAATCAGATTGCCACATTTTTCTCCCAAGGAACAGCTGCTGGATTCCAATGACTAAACTTTTTGATTATCACCTGAGCATTTTAACAGCTGTGCTACCAGGGTTATTTCAGTACAACTACACATGGAAACAATAGAAAATAAATCTACAAGAGGAAAATAAAAAATATGTATATATAAAAATAAAAGTCCTCCTAGAAGGAAGAAAAAAGATGTCAACAGGTCTGCAGAATAAAAGGTTTACAAGCGATTGATTCTGTTCGTATATACCACAGTATATTTTTATTCTGCAGACCTGTTACCCTGGTGGTGTAGTGGGTTAAGTGCTACATGTGCTGAGAGGTCGGAGGTTCAAATCGGCCAGGCGCTCCTTGGAAGCTCTGTGGGGTAGTTCTGCTCCGACCTATGGGGTTGCTGTGAGTCAGATCTGACTCAACGACAATGGGATTTGGGGTTGGTATATAGATCAACAAAGAACATGTGAAAATCAAAATTGAAAATATAATAACTATTGACAAATGATCTAAACAAATGAAGTACTTAGGATTAGCCTAACAAAACACACCTTTTTGTTTTTTTTCCTTTTATTTCCACTGTTAGCAGATGAATTGTGAGTCAAGCAGACCCAAAGTGTCGTAAAGTAGAACTGTGTTCCATAGGGTTTTCGGTGGTCAGTGTTTTGGAATTAGATTTTTAGGTCTTTCTTCTGATGTGTAATGTCTATAAAACCCTAATTATAAAAATGCTGATGAAAGAAATCAAAGAGAACCTAAATAAATGAAGAAACAAATTATGTTCACAGATTAGAGGAGTCAACATATGAAATATGTTGATTCTGTTCAGATTTATCTGTGGCTGTAAGGCAATTTATATGAAAATCTCATTCAGGGTTTATATACACATAAAATGAAACCTACTGCTGTAGAGTGGGGTCTGATTCATAGCGACCCTGGAGGTCAGAGTAGAATGGCTCCCCGTAGAGTTTCCAAGGAGCTCCTGGCAGATTTGAACTGCTAACCTCTTGGCTAGCAGACATAGGACTTAACCCACTACACCACCAGGGTTTCCTTGTATACGAAGCTTAACCACTTCCGTGGAAAGGTGTACAGGTCCTAAAATCACTGACAAAAATGTTGACAAGGTAGATTAAAAAACAAGACACCCCCTGCTCTGTGTCATCTTACTTTGCTGCTCTTTTTGGAGCCCTGGTACACAGCGGTTAAGAGCTCGGCTGCTAACCCAACAGTCAGCAGTTCAATTCCAAAGCTCTTCCTTGGAAACGCTATAGGGCAGTTCTGCTGGTCATTATGAGGTCGTTACGAGTCATCTTGGTTTGTCTGTGTGGATGTTGCTGCTGCTGCTGCCATTGTGCATCGTCAAGTCAATTTTGACTCATGACCGTCCTCTATGAGAGAGTAGGAATGTCCTGTAGGCTTTCCTAGGTTGTAATGCGTACTGTATATGTGTATATGACTTTCACAGTATTTGTATATGAGGTCTGACAGTTAAGCCCCTGACTTTAATCGCTCTAAGCAGCATATATCTTACTGCTGAGTATCATTATGGTCATCTTCAAAGTACTCGTCTTGGGAAGCTGTGCGCTGACACCGGTGCCTAGTCCACCCTTCAAAGCAATTTGGGAACTTTTTCTGGAACGATCATTGTGCACGGTGGCATGGGGACAAGTTCATGAAATGCTTGTATAGTTGTCTGTGAGGGAGCTTTTAGTCAGTTAACCAGTAACTGTATTGGAAAACTCTCCCTGCTCATCTGATCTGTCCCCCACTGACTTTTTTCTTTACCTGAAGACAAAGGAAATATTGAAAGGCAGACTTTTAGATGACACTCAGGACATTAAGCATAATATGAGTACAGCTCTGATGGCCAGTCTGGAAAGCATTCCAAAATTGCTTTGAAGGGTGGACTAGGCGCTGGAGTCAGAGCGTGGTTTCCCAAGGGGAGGTCTTTGACTGAGACTATAGTGATATTCAGCAGTGAAGTAGGTAGCAGTTTTTTTAGGATGAGTTTGCAAACACAACTGTCAGACCTTCATATATAGCTTTTACAATATTTCTGTACATGTTATTTATAATCTAGAAGCACAATTCTGAAACATACAGATGTCTTTTATAATATACATAGATATACTTTTTATAACATACACACGTGCCTGTGTATGTGTCTGTTTCATATTATAAAACTGGCTCTACCGTTAACGTTTTTGACTGTAGTGTCTTCTTTACCTTTACAATGACGTTACCAGACTTGGGCAGAAGTACAGAATTGACACTTCGCACGTGGAAAAGCTGCATCTGTCTCCTGGTTCTCGTGGCCACCTGTCTTCTAAGATTCTATACCGCTACTTAAACAACTGGGGGGAGCAACAGCGGTTCATAAAATAATTGGAGGAGACAGTTTCTTCGCGTATCAGTCTGATTTGGGTTCTGGAGAATTATTAGAGTTTTTGTTTTGTTTCATGGCTTTTGTGTCAATACTTTACTCTTGGTTTTTAGACATCTCAGTGAAAATGTGCAAGTGATCCTTAACTCCTGGTCTGCTGCAGTGTCAGGGACTGCTTCCGCGTGGCCTTTCCAGCCACACTCTTCTAACTCCCACCGAAGTAATCGGCAGGACTGCGAAGTTACGGCAACGCTGGTGGCCTAACGGTTAAAGGAAACGGCTGCTAACTGAAAGAGTAACAGTTCAAATCACCAGGCGGTCTTTGGAAGCTCTACAGGGTTGTTATACTGTGCTCCACAGTGTTGAGTCAGAATCTACTCAGTGGTAATGGGGTTGGGTTTGGTTTGGGGGTTTTTGGTGCAATTATGGCAACTGTGGTCATTGAAGAGAATGGTCATTTTTTTTTTGCTGTCCCACTGGGATTTGAAATGAGCCACATCAGAGGTATGGAAGAAGGAATCCTACCACCACCAGGGAAGAAAAGCCAGGAGCTGATACAGCCTTTGGACCCAGGATTCCTACGCTGAGAGTCTGCTGCGACCAGAAGACAGACAGATAGAGACAGAGAGAGAGAATGAGCTGAGACCCAGAAGGTGGAGAGAAGTCACGGGAGCAGAGACCCAGCAGCAGTAGACGATGCGGTGGTCTTCCCAGCCCAGAGAGAGAGAAAGCTGAGCAGTCACACGTTGCAGCAGAAGCCTGGGTCAGGGAGAGTTGTGTCTGCAAGTCTGACTGCGAAGACCTGGCCTCATGGAAGAGCAGCATTCCTCAAATGGAACTCCAATTGTTACTTCTCTAACAATTCTTGCAATCATGAATGTTGTCTGAATTCTGTGTGGCCATTGCAATGAATTCTTGTACCTAGCAGAGACACCGAGAGTGCTGTGTGAGTGATAATTGGTGCCAAAATTGGTAAAAACGGTCAAGAAAGTAGGCATGTTTGACCTCTGTCTCCTAAGAATAAGTTTTGGGCTGTTGACCTTGCTTCTCTTTTCTCCTATGAAATTAGAGGAGATCAGACTCTGCCTCCACTCCGTACTTACTCCTGTGCAATACTACCAAGCTGTATGGACTAAAGAATTTTTTTCTGCCTTTCCTTACACATTTGGTCATTATTCTTTAAAGCACTTTTCTCCATAGCTGCTAATACATCGTTTAAAATAAACCATTTTTATATTTGCCTGTACTGAAATAATGCACTCCAAGTTGTAGTAAAGAATATACTTAATTGGTGAGCAGTTACTTTCACCCAGGCTGGTGATGGTGGGAGTCTACCTAAATTTCTGGAGCACAGTTTGAACAATGCAAATTTAAACTCTTAAAATGTGCATACACTTAAAACTAACTATTCATATTTGAGAAACATGTTCAAAGAGTATCGTTAAAATATACTCAGCCTCAAAAATATTTGTTGCACCATTAAATATAATAACCACATATTTATCAGAACTTAAATAACCAAAAACTTAACGTGTGGTGGCATCTAACTAAGTTTTTGAGATGGAATGTTGTGTAACAATTACAATTAGAATCAAAGAAGACTGTTTAATGGCATAAATAGTGTTTAGGATGTGTGTTGAAAAGCATTTCTGTATTTAAAATTAAATGGGCTATATGTTTGTATGTATTTATATAAATGAATACATATATAGATATTTAAATGATACAATGTTTATATAAAAGTAAACATACAGATACACATATGCATAGTTATCCATAAAAAATATTATGACTATAATTTTCCAAATATTAATAGTGGTTTTCCTTTGGTGAATTTATGCTTTTGCTTTACCTTCCAAATTATTCCAAGAGAGAATATACACATATTAAACCAACAAGCCAAACTCCATGCTGTGGAATCAATTCTGACTGCTTTATAAATATATTCTGATTTTATAATATGCATAAAGTATTTCTAATACTTCATGTGCAATTATTATAAAATCATTAAAATCATATGAAATTATTCTATTATATAAAATATTATTTAAATAAAAATATTATGTAAAATTATTATAAAATAATTGCATATATATTTTTTACATTAAGAGTCAGCAATACTTGAAAATACAGTTAAGGAATAGGAATTCTATTGTGAAACATCTCAGTAACTAATGGTACTATTTTTACTCACTGTGTGGTTAACATAATAAGTAAAAATAGTACTCATTATGTTAAACACTCAGTGAGTGTCTGTTCTGTGCCAAGTATTGTGCTAAATTAGGAACTTGTGATTAAGTGCAGACAGAAGAGACTAATACAGCAATAACAATACAGTGAAATAAAAGTTATTGCAGATGTTTGAACAGGATACTAGTGAAATCCAGGAAAATGTCTGACTTATTTTGAATACTCCCTTTTATTATAAGAATTAGTCTTTCAGTTTATGATTTTACTGTTCACATACTCCAATTCTTATGTTGTAAGAACTTGTTTATCCTATATACTTCATTTGAGCTTTTCTAAATTGCCCCTAGCAAAATAATCCCAAACCAGATTTGTTGGCTTCCAATTTACACTGACCTACGTGACAGTAGACAGGCTCATAGTGTTTCTAAGGAGGGACTGGTGGATTCTAGCTGCCAACCTTTTGCTTAGCAGCTTGAACTCTTAACCATTGTGCAAACAGGGCTCCAACTTAATCTTTTATTATCGGTGTTGTGTTTTGAGCTATAATGAATTCTAACCTGAGTGATGTGTTTCTTACAACACAATTCTGAATACCACACGGATTTCGTAAGAACCTGGCGTCTCCTCTCTGGTTACGTTCACTCATTGTGTTTCTCTCTCCTTTCTGGAGGATTGAGACGAGGGTTTATTTACCCGAAACTTGGTAATCTTTTTTAATACAAGCTCTTTCTATTCTAGGGGAACATTACTTTCACCTTGAAAGGTTTTAAGTTAAGCTGATACATATGTATTTCTATGATGCAAGGCTGGTATTGAGAAGACACTGCCATTAAGTTGATTCCAATCAGTAGTGACCCTAGAGGTTGGAATAGAACTGTGCTATACAGTTTGCGAGGAGCGTCTGGTGGATTCCAACTGCTAATCTTTTTGGTTTGCAGCCTGGACTTTAAGTCTTTGTCAAACATCAACTCCATAGATGTATGAATTTAATTTTTGGACTCTTAATTATGTTACATTAGTCTGTGTATTTGCTGTTATACCACTGCCAGGCTATTTTAACTACTGTGGCTGTACAATAGGTCCTAACATCAAGTAATAAGAGGCTTCCCATTGTGTTCTTCAGTAATACTTTACCTACCCAGAGCCTCTTCCCTTTCCGCATGAATTTTGTGATTTCTTCCTCCATCTTATTAAAAAAAGTTATTGGAATTTAGATTGATATCCCCTGTATCCATCGATCACTTGGGTAGAATAGACATTTTCACAGTGTTGAGTCTTTCCACCCTCGAGCACAAAAAATTTCTCCACTTATATAGGTCTCTTGTGGTTTCTTGCAGTAAAGTCCTATAGTTTTCTTTGTATAGGACTTTCATGGCTCTGGTTAGATTTATCCCTGGGTATTTTATCTTCTTGCAGGCTATCGTAAATGGTGTTAATTTAGTGATTTTCTCTTTGAAATTTTCTTTGCTCGTATCTGTATGTTTGTGTTTGCTGAAATTTTCTATTACTTCCAGAAGTTTTCTTGTAGATTCTTTGGAGTTTTCTGTATGTAAGTCATATTATCTGCAAGTTAGTATGATTTTATGTCTTCCTTACCAATTTAGATGCCATTTATTTCTTTTTCTAGCCTAATTTCTAGTCTAATTGCTCTGTTTATGACCTCAAGCACAATGTTGAATAAGAGTGGAGATAGAAGACATCCTTGAATAGTTCCTGTTCACAAGGGGAATGCTTTCAGACTCTCTTTACTCAGGATACTAGCTTTTGGCTTTGTATAGATGCCATTTGTTGTGTTGAAGAATTTCCCTTTTGTACCCATTTTGCTCAGATTTTTCATCATGAATGGGTGTTGGACATTGTCAAGTGCTTTGATATCAATTAATAAGACCATGTGATTCATGTAGTGGATTACAGTGATTGTTTTTCTAATATTGAAGCTTCCCTGCACACCTAGGGTGAATCCCACTTGGTCACAGTAAATTATTTTTCTGATATGTTGCTGAATTCTACTGGCTATAATTTCACTGAGGATTTTTGGATCTAAGGTCCTGAGGGATATTGGTCTGTAATTTTCCTTTTTTGTGGTGTATTGTTCAGTTTTGGTGTCAGAGTTGTCTGGCTTTATAGTATGACTTTGGGAGTAGTCTATCCTTTTATATACTCTGAAATATCTTTAGTAGTAGTGTTAATTCATCTCTGAAAGTTTGGTAGAATTCTCCAGTAAGGCCATCAGGGCCTGGGCTTTTTGTTTGTTCAGAGCTTTAAATTATCTTTTCAAATTTTTCTTTTATTATAGGTATGCTTAACTGCTCTACCTCTGTGCTAGTTTAGGAAGGTAGTGTGTTTCTAAAAATTTTTCCATTTCTTCTAGGTTTTCAAATTAGTCATGGTACAAATTTTCATAGTGTTGTGTTATGATTTTTTAAATTTCAGTTGAGTCTCTTGGTTTTTTTTTTGAATTTTTAAGTAGTTTATTTGATTGTTTTATCAGTTGCTGTGATTCTACTCTGACTCACAGTGATCACATATCTGTCAGAGTAGAATGTTTTCCTATAGGATTTTCAATGGATAATTTTTGGAAGTGATTAAATTTTTTTGTTTCCCCCCCAAAAAGCAGATTGTCTGCCTTTCTTTTCAATTTCCTTTGGATGGACTTGAATGTTTGTTAGAAGCTGTGAGACTGGATACTGGAGTCCACTTAAAGGGACCTCGGAAGAAAGATCTGATGATCTGCTTCAAAAATGGGCCACTAAAAACTCTGGAGCATAACAAATCTACAGTGACTCACATGTAATCACTGTTAGAGTAGATTAGAGTGAAACTCGCTTATGAAATAATTTTAGACTTACAGAAAAGTGACATCCACAGGGCAAAGTGCACAGAGGGAACTGCAGACAGGGAGGCATGCAAATTTAACTTTGATTGCATACTGCTTTCACTCCATCACGATAAAAAAAAAGTCACATAGTGTCATGTATTTTAAAAATACCCACCTACAATTATCAACTTAAATATCCATATTAATATTATAAATACCAAGACATTAACAGTTGTACAATATTGTTAATTGAATTGAGGAGGTAAATTTCATTTCACCACATTTTCTAATAACTGCATATGCATATATGTAGATATATATGTATTATTTGTTTTTTTAAGTGCTATCTAGTCAATTCTGAATCATATAGATCTTACGTACAACAGAGAGAAACACCATCTGGTCCTGTACCGTCCCCACAATCGTTATGTGACAGCCTATTGTTTCAGCGTGTTAGTCCATTTTATTGAGGTTATTTCTCTTTTTTACTGATCTTCTATATTACCAAGTATGATGTCCTTTTCCAGGGTCTAGTCCCTTCAGGTAACATGTCCCAAATATTTGAGACACTGTCATCATCCTTGCTTCTAAGAATCATTGTAGCTGTACTTCTCCCAAGACAAACTTGTCATTCTTTTGGAAATCTGTAATGTTTCTGACATTCTTTGACACAACCATAGTACAAAACCTTCAGTTCTCTTTGGTCTTCTTTATTCACTGTCCAACTTTCTTTATTTTTTTCTTCCTTCCTCTCTCTCTCTCTCTCTTTCAGTTGTGATTAAATGAAAGTATACAATACAAATTAAATTTGTGTGTCTGCCTATCTGCAGCTCCTTCTGCTGTCCTCGTCTAGTGACAGTACACTCCTCCTTTTGTTCTGTTTATGTTGTATCCTCTTAACAATCTCCTGTCCCCTCCTCTCTACCCTCTTCTCTCCCTTCTAGTACGTAGGACAGCATCCTTTAGATGCATAGAACCGTGAAGTCCACATGCTATGTGGTCACATTGTGTATCTGAGTCCAATCCATTCCTGTCTGAAGAGTTCACCTCTGTAATGTTTTTGGTCAGGGGCAGCAGTCGGTCTAGGGCCCACGCTCCCAGGGGAGTCCCCAGGCTGCCAGACCATCAATTGCAGTATTTTAATGGAGTTACTGAGTTGTAGCTCTCTTTTTCTCATATTACCAGTGGGACCTGACACTGCCTCGTCACAGCTGTCTTTGGTGGTGGCCAGTTCCCATCTTTTGGTCTCATGTTGATACAGTCAACCATTCACATGGGACCTTATGTCTCCTGGGCTCTTTTTCCCTCATGTCTTTGTTGTTCTTGTGATCATCTACTCCATATGAGTTGGGACTATTTGGTATACCTCAGATGGCAGTTTGCTAGCTTTTAAGACCCTAGATGCCACTCACAAGTAGGGAGTGAAGAAGACTCTCTTAGCAATAGTGTACTATGGTTGCCTCAATGTCCCTTGAAAGTATGGCCCCCAGACCTCCTTCTCTGCTACTCTATCCTTGCAATACTGGGTTAAGATTATAAAAGTTTTCACTTTATGTTAAAAGCTAGTTACCTTGATCTTGTTTCTACTGTGTACTGTCACTGCTTTCACCCAACCAAATTTCTATCAACTATCTAATCTATGACCAGCCATCTCCCTCTCCACCCTTGTAGCTCTCAAAGAGTCTTTTCTTCTGTGCGTAAGTCTATTTTCAAGTCCTTAGAGGAGGGGTCCCAAACAATATTTGTCCTTTTCATCATCCAACTTTCTAACACACGTGAAGTGGTTGAAAATATCATGGCTTGATAAGATATACCTTGGTTACCAATGTGATATTTTGCTTTTTAACACTTTAAAGAGGACTTGCAGCAGATCTTCTCAATGCAGTATGTCATTGTATTTCTTGACTGCTGCTTCCATGGATATTGATAGTGGATCTGAGTAAAGTAAAACAAAATCTTTGACAACTCTAATATTTCTCCATTTATCATGATGCTGCTAATCAGGCCATTTGCGAGGATTTTTGTTTACTGTATGTTGCAGTACAATCTGTACTGGAGGCTGTAGAGTTTGATATGCATCAGTGTTTCTAGTCTCTTTCACTGTCAGCAAGCAAGGTTGTGACATAAGTATAAGGCAAGTTGCGAGTCTTCTTTCTCTTCATTTCTTCCTTTTGATTTACCTACTCTACATTCAGAAGATATTTGCAGACTCTCGTCTGACACTCACTTTCATTTTTTCTTTGCTTTCTTCGTGTATGATGTCCTTGAAGTCCTTCCACAACTCATCATGTTGTTGTAGTCATTCAGTGCCATTAAGCTGGTTTCCATTCATAGTGAGCAAATGTACAAAAGAGCAAAACACTGCCTGGTCCTATATCGTCCTCAAAATTGTTGCTGTCCTTGACCGCTTGTTGCAGTTACTGTGTCACTCCATCTAAGTGGAATCATCATTCCTAACAATATGTCCAAAGTATGTGAGATGTAGTCAAGTCATCCTTGCTTGTAAGGAGAATTCTAGTTGCATTTTTTCCAAGACATATCTGTTCAGCCTTTTGGCAGTCCACAGTCTATTCAGTATTGCTTTCCAACATCACAATTCAAAGACATCAGTTCTTTTGTCTTCCTTGTTCTTTGTCCATTTTTTCATATGTTTATGACGTCATTGAAAATACCACAGCGTAGGTCAGGCACACATTAGTCTTTAAGGTGGTACTTTTACTTTTCAACATTTTCAAGAGGTCTTTTGTCTTTGCTCAGTGCAATGCATCTTCTGATTTTCTTGAATGCTGCTTCCATTGATATTGATCATGGAAATAAGTAAAACGAAATCCTTGACAATCCCCATGTTTTCTCCATTTATCATAACATTGCTTACTGGTCCAGTTGTGAGGATTTTCGTTTTCTTGATGCTGAGGCGTAATCCACACTGAAGGCTGAGGTTCTCAGTCTTCATCAGTAAGTGCTTCACGTCTTCACTTTCAGCAAGCAAAGTTGTGTCATCTGTATAACAAAGGTTGTTAATGAGTGTCCCTCCCATCCTGATTCCCTTTTCTTCATATAGTTCAGCTTCTCAGATTATTAGTTCAGCATTCATATTGAACGAGTATGGTGAAAAGACACAGACTTGACACAATTTTTCTGACTTTAAATTATGTAGTATTCGTGTTTTTTGTCCAAAAGACTTCCTCTTGATCTGTGTACAGATTCCTCATGAATACTGCTTATCTAATAGTTGGTAGTTAGTGTTCAATGAATCAAATCTATTCTTGTGATGTTGATGGCATCTACATTCAGATGAGATACACTCAGGGCTGTACTTTGACTCTCACAGGCTTACACTAATTTCCTTCCGCTTAAGTTGAACTCACGTAGGAGCAATAGATGGTCTGTTTCACAGTGGCCCTTGGCCTTGTTCTGACTGCTGTTGAGCTTCTCCTTTGTCTCTTTGGATAGTCAGTTTGATTCCTGTGTGTTCCATCTGGTGAGATAAAAAGTGTACAGTTGCTGTTTATGTTCTGGAAAAAACATACTTGCAATGAACAAGTCATTGGACTTGCAAAATTTTACCATGCTATTATGAATGTTGTTTCTATCACCAAGGTCACATATACATATTTGTGATACCTCTGCCTGGTTTTGTACAAGGGTTATGCAGTCTTCATGGATTGAATTTGGAATTTCTCAGATCCGACTCAACGGCACTTGGCGTTTGGCCTTGGCTTTTCTTTAATAATGCTGTAATTATGGCTTGGTGTTTTACTTATTCTCTTAATTTTTGTTTATCTAGAGATGCTCCAACTTTTCCATCATATTTGAGAGTTTTGCCATTTATATCATTCTTGAGTGGCTTTTCTTTTCTTTCAAGATTTTATATAGGTCAATCCATTACCTTCTTGCCTCCACGGTTCCGGCTAAATAGTCAGAGCTTAGTCTTATTATGCCTTTTAATCTCTTCTCAAGCAGGTCCATGTATTGTGTTTTGGTCTTTGGCTTTAGCAAGTGTGACTATGATATGTCATGTTGTTCTTTTGAGGTCTAGCCTAAACGGGGTTTGTTGCTCTTCTCAAATGGTCAGTTTTTCGTCTTTCATGTTGTTAGGACAATTTTCTGTCAGTAAATCTTTAATGTTCTTCTGTTGTGGTTGTTTTTTTCCCCATTTTCTCCCTCTGTTCTAGAACTCCAATTACATGTCTAACCCTACATCATCCTTAAAATTGTTGCTGTTCTTGACCTCTTGTTGCAGTCACTGTGTCAATCCATCTCACTAAGGGCCTTCCTCATTTTCACTGATTCTTTGCTTTACCAAGTATGATATCTTTCTCCAGGCACTGATCCCTCCTGATAATATGTCCAAAGTAGGTAACATACCACATCGGTCGTATACCACATTGTTCTAATAGTGCCGTCATTTTTTTCTCAATTTTCCTTAAACTAGTATTGAAGTATTTGCCTTCAGTTTTTGTGATCCTGTTCCCATTGTTTCAAATTTGCTCTTAAAAATTTCTATTGCATTGTTCATTTCTGAAATCTTGTTTATATTTTGAATTTCTAATTGCTATTTTTGTACGATTTCTGAGTCCTTATTTTGACAATTTTTCCCTATATTGTTTTCCTGAACTCTTCTATTTTTTTTTCTGTTGTCTCTGATTTTGTCTGTATTTTTAACGATTTTATTTTTTTAAAAAAAAATGTCTGTATTTTCCTTCATCTCTTGGAGAGCTCTGAATATTAAAGTTATGAGTTCCCTGTCAGGTAGTTCCACTTTCTTTCCTTCTAACAGAAGGTCAACTGGCATTTTATTTTCCTCACTTTATAGAGTAGTCATGTCTTGGTTTTGTATGCTAGATTTTGTCTTTTTTTTTTTTTTTCATTATATTCAGAGATCATTTTCTTTGTTTCCTTCTTATGCCCTGCTTTTTCTTTTATTTGGTTGTGTAGGGACTAGTGGGCTGGGTATTCTTTGTTACTTGTGTATCTGTGGACACAATTCTTCTTACCATCTGCTCGAGGTGGACACAGCTAGTGCCTCATCCATGGTACAGCAAGAAGGTCCAGTGTTAGGGGACAGTGTAGCGGATGAGTTTTTTGCAGCGTGTAAAAGGCCTGACAGGGCAGGGCTGGGGCAAGCCTGGGGTGGGGTCCGGGGCTTCTTCCCTGTACTGCTACTGGGTGAAACACTTAGTGCATGGTGAAGCTTGGTGGGAGTGAAGGAAGAGAATGTGATATGTGGAACCAAGTGAGTAGCTGAAAAAAGTGACATAAACAGAAGCAAAAGAGAACACAAGAAGAAAAAGTGGACAAAATGGCAGCACAGTAAGAGTCAGTGGATGCAGGTAGGGAAAACCCGCCAAGGCTGGTACACACGGGGACACAGCCTTGCACACAGGGCTGAGTGGCATGGCTTTGCCTGTCAAGGAAGGACACATGCAGCACATGAAGCTAAGTAGGCAGGAAAAAGGTCAATAGAGAGAATAAAACAAAAGCGACAAAAATAAATGTAGTGCTGGGGGATCCAGCTGTCAGGACAGCAGCAGAACTCGGGTGATGGTGAACTGATGTCTCTCTCACTGAACAGCACGACACAGCCCATCAGGAAAGGGTATCAACAGCACAGTGTCTAGAGGAGAGGAAGGCATAAAAGGGAGAAAGGGAAGATAAATAAAAATAAAAAACGTGGCACCGAGGCAACTGGCTTATGGCATGGGCACACATCCGGGGAGGCAGTATTCCAGAGCTTTTAGCTAAGTGGTATGGCACAGTGCATAGAGAAGGAGGGTCTGGAGGCACAGGGTTAGGTGGGTGGAAGAAAGGAAAGGAGAAGAAAGAGTAACAACCAAAGAAGACAAGGAAAAAT
Organism: Heterohyrax brucei; assembly: GCA_028571685.1. NCBI lineage: Eukaryota > Metazoa > Chordata > Mammalia > Hyracoidea > Procaviidae > Heterohyrax > Heterohyrax brucei. The sequence continues at coordinate 67,876,289 of CM053162.1, read as the reverse complement.
TGCAAACAAAAAAAAAAGAAGAAGAAGAAAAATGTGCTGAAGGAGTCTGCCAGTAGAGGTGGCACAGATCTAGGGAGGTCATCTGCTGGTGGCTCTCTAGCCAGGCTGTGAGGCACAATCTATCCAGAAGGGGTAGGGAGGCCACATAAGGCTATACGGGTGGGAGAAAGAAGAGGAAGGAAGGTTGAGATATAAGAAACGGAAAAAAAAAGCAAGCCAAATAAAATTTTGCTGAAGGAAGCATCCAGTGGAGCCAGGTGAATCTGGGAATCAGTGAGCTGGTGCCTTTCCAACTTAGTGATGGTGACCTGTGGGAACCTGTAGAAGCCACAAAAAGGGAAGCACAGTGGGGATGGAAAAACTTGTTTTCCTGGTTACCAATGGCTTTGTCTCTTGTTGAGAGCCCTGTAAAGTTGCCCTTTTTGTACTCCCTTTTAGCAGTCCTCGGTGGCTGGAGGTCCAAGGTGGTGAATCAGGGTGACGTTCAGCTGGCATCTGTCTGGCAGAGTGACTGTGGCCCTTTGGAAAGAGGCACAGGTCTCACACAGGGAAGAAGAATAAGTAGTGCACCGGCGCTTACAGGGTGCTCTGTCTCCTTTTGGGAGCTCCGTGAAGTTGTCTTCTGGTTCTCCTTTTCTGTGCTGTTTGATGACTGAGGTCCAAGGTGGTGAATTTGCACTGCATTAGCTGACAGAGGACCTCCACGGGGTTGCCCTCTTTGTTCTCTGTTTTCTGTCAGTTTCTGATTTCATTTGGTGTTTGATTGAGTTCTTTGTCCCTTCATGTGACACTTAGAGGTCCAGGACCGACATTTTAACATGTTTTATGTATTAATTTATTTTGCCTTTGCTGTAGAGGGAGGTCGGGATTCTTCTGTCTGTAGCACCAGGTTGGCTTGGACTTTGGGGTTATAATTTTAAATATTAGCTCAGTCAACTGCTATCTTTTCATTTTTTAAGTCCTCAAATTGTACAAAACCATTTCTTCTTTGGATTTCTTCCATTTTCATCACGTTCTCTCTTAATACAATTTTTCCTTCTTTATCTTGGTTTTTCCTTTCTTGGCTACTTACCTGTTTTAAATGCCATTATTAAATTTCTATTTTATCCTGGCTCCACTGGATGCTTCCTTCAGCAAAATTTTATTTGGTTTGCTTTTTTTTTCAGTTTCTTATATCTCAACCTTCCTTCCACTTCTTTATAGTTTATCCCTAAATTTTAATATAATAATTTTTGCATTTATTTTTTTTCCTGAATTCAAACAAAATTTTGTTTTTTTCTGATTTTTTTCCCATTTTGCTTTAAGTTTTCAATTTCTATTTCAAGTTGTATTTTTTCAGTGTTATTCTGAACATATATAATCCTGCTTGAAAAGTAGATTTCTAGCTTTCTTCTGCTTCATGGTTATTTATCCTTTATTTTGTACAATTTTATTTATTGCTTTTCTACAATAGTTATTTATAGTCTTCACTTTACTTTGTTAGTATGTATGACATTGAGGTTTTTTACAAAACTTTTAGCTTAGTGATCTCCTTTTATGCATTCTACCCGGTCCTTTAGGGTTGCTGTGATTCCAAACTGACTCAGCAGCAAATGGATTTGCTTTTTCTGTTTGGTTTCTGTTACTTTATTAAAGTCCAGGTACTGCAAAGGGCTTGTTTACTTCTTTGATGCAACAAGTGTGTGAATCCTCTGATTTTGTGGTTCTGTTTCGGTTTCTTCTAACTTAAATACCCTTTGTTCTTTCTGAATCATCTACTTGTCAATGGATACTTTTTCTTCCTTTCAGCTTTTTTTTTCCCAATTTTTATTTGGTTTTCAAGACCGTTTCTTCGAATCATACTTGTGCTTTGTTACATCCGTCCCATTAAATTACTGGCCTGACCCTTTTAATTGTATTTGTTCCTTTTGAGAAGTATGTACTGTGAAATCCTTTCCATCAAGCTCGTAGTCTGAAATTCCTGGTTACTATTTTTTCTTTTTTAGGATTTTTATATTTAAGATAAATTTAATCTTTCTTATGTTCATTCCACCTCACGCTCAGGCTACTTCTATCTGCATGTAAACTGTTTTCTCCAAATTACAGGTATGTGTATGCCACTGCCTCAAAGATACAAACAGTGGAAAAACTGCTACGAAGAGGATTCTGCTACCTCTTCTGATTGGATCTCACACACGAAGACACTGAACAAAGTGTTGGCAATTGAATTCCACTGTTGTTAGCTATAGAAAGCAAACAGCAAACAAAGGGAACAGATTTATGGTGAACCCACCAGTCTTGCTCCCTAGTATGTGACCCATTTCCCGGGAGACAGAACTGCTTATGTCTTCATAGGTACCAGGTCACTCTTCACCCAAACCACTGTCTATTCCTCTGCCACTGGAGACATGGTGCCGCTCAGCTATCAGCAGACACACTGCCAGCTCAGGTCAAGTTCTAGGCTGACGTCACTGCTGCTTACAGCTGCCCGTGCTGTGCTGCCCGGTGAGCCAGTGTGGTCTAGCCCTCCACCCACACCACCGCGGCTACTGCCAGCGTGGCCACGGCCACTGTCCACTCCCTGAGCCAGTTCAGCCACTGGGACCACCTCTGTTGTTTCTCTGTGTCTTCAGTGTTACTAGAACAGTGGTATAGTCCTTGGTCCAAGTTAGAGCTCTTTTCCTTGAGTCTAAGAGGTTCTGGGGGTCCTGGTGTTGCAGTTGTGAACCAAGAGGTCAGCATTTCAGATCCACCAGCCACTCCTCGAAACACTAGGAAGCAGTTCTTCTCTGTCCTGTAGGGTTGCTGTCAGTCAGAATTGACTCCATTGCCCATTTTTGTTTGTTCATTTGTCTGGGAGCTTCTTGGTGCAGGGACTCTGCATCCAAAGAATGTGCTTCTTTCCAGTAGCTTGCTGATCAGAGAGAATAGAGTAAAATCTCTTGGAGACTGGCTGCCTGTATAGGAAAACTACTTGTCAATTTCAAGGGAGGGCTTTTAGGATTCTAAACTAATAAATCCTGTTGAGTAGATTGTAATCCGTTTAAGCAGAAAGAATATCATCTGTTTCTCATTAAACCACTCAGCAGACAGCACATAGACCAGTAACTTGTAAGATGTTGATTCAAACAATTATCGTGAGAAGCCTGTAAACTCGGGGTCAGACAGGCCACATAGGAAAAATAGACCAAAAAAAGTAAAACATTGTACCACATGCCCAAACATTGTTTTGCTTGGAGCTTTGCTTGTGCCACTAAGTACTGTGACAGGGTTGGGTTAGTTGGGAGCCTGTGAGCATATAGTCCTGGTATTGTTTGTTTTCTTGCCTTTTTAATCTTAGCTATTTTGTAGTTTTGACCTCCTTTGTCTTTAGGTAATGCCAAGAGTATAGTATTGTGCAAAATATTTGTTGATATAAAGTCATATTATATCATTTGGGAAGGAGACTAGTGAGCAGTTGACCACTCTCCCTCCATGGTTTACAAAGGCTGGTTCATAATGAAAGCCCCCCACTGCGTTTTCATACAACTGTAAATAGTCTTTCATTGGCTCATATTCCTTTAAAATCACTCAGACATCTAGAAGCTTAATTGCCATTGGCATAACGGATTTTGTTGAGAGGTCAGACTTTACATAATAAATCATTTTAAAAATATTTTATCATTTTTTAATAATAAACAGTACAAGGCTAACACTGATTCATTTTATATTGAAAGAAGAAGCTATTCAAAAGATTATTGAGTTATATTTCCAAGGAGAAATAATCACAATCATATTCTTTGCTGAATTCCCTTGTACTTGCTCTTCTTTCTCTCACCCTTCAAAAGCAGCATAAACCAACGAGTCAAAATCACTAAGCCAATTGTAGTTTAGTAATGTGTGATAATAAAGCATTTCATAGAAAATATGAACTTCTCATCAAGAGGACATTCAAGAGAAGAAAACCGTTTGTGTGATTTGTTTTTGACTGGTTTCCCAGGAAACAGATCCCACAGCATCAGCAGTTCTGACACGTCTGCAACCTCGACCGTTCTAAAGGCTACGCGCCTCGTTACCGACTATCACTACGATGACCTTCGAAGCCCTCCCTTTGGCAAGCTGGGCACTGACACCAGTGCCTAGGACACACTTCAGAGCAATTTGGGAACTCTTTCTGGAACAGCCGTTGCACCCATTGGCACCATGGCAAATTCATGAACTTAATTGTATAGTTGTCTGTGACTGAGTTTTCAGCCAGTAAACAAATAACTGTATTAGGACACCCTCGCGCTCACCTGATCTGGCCCCCAACGACTTTTTTCTTTACCCAAAGATAAAGGAAATCGTTGAAAGGATGAAGACATTCAAATGACACTCAAGACAACAAGAGTAACATGACGACAGCTCTGAGGGCCATTCCAGAAGAGCTCTAAAACTGCTTTGAAGTATGGACTAGGCGCTGATGTCAGAGACTAACTTTCCAAGGGGTTTATTTCGAAGGTGACTGTAGTGATATTCAGCAATCATGTCTCCTAATTTTCCACTAGTACTTCTGCTTATGGGACCTGGTCCAGTCAGGTAACCTAAGGCAAGTCGTAACTGGTGGTTTCAGTTGTGTTGGATCTAAGCCAAAGACTTATATCTCTTATTGTTTCATTTGTTTATTCATTTATTTATTTCAGACAAATGGTGTGATTACTCATGTCACCCTCATGCCGAATCACAGTTGTGTAAGCAGAGTCCCAGGCTCAATAACCTGGAGACCGTCGTGAGTCAGTGCTGAGATCGCTGTAGCCCAGAACCAAGGCAAGTGCCATCGATCCAGAGAGCACATGAGACAGAGCTCATCTAGTGTGGTGCATAACGGAACATGTTTATGAGGACTTATTAAGTTTGCAAACTCATCCTACAAAAAGTGCTACGTACCTCATTGCTGAATATCACTATGGTCGCCTTTGAAGCACTCTCCTTGGGAAACTATGCACCAACATCAGAGCCTAGTCCACACTTTAAAGCAATTTTGGAACTCTTTCTGGAATGGCCATCAGCATTGTTATTACCCCTGATGTCATGAATGTCATCTAAAAGTCTTTCTGTCATTATTTCATCTTCTTTGAGTGAAGAAAAAAGTCACTGGGGGCCAGATCAGGTGTGTAGGAAGGGTGTTTCAATACATTTATTTGTTGACTGGCTAAGAAGTCTGTCACAGACAACTATACAATTAAGTTCACTAACTTGACCCCGTGCCACCATGGGTAATGGCCATTCCAGAAAAGGTCCCAAATTTGCTCTGACGGGTGGACTAGGCTTTGGCATTGATGAGTAGCTTCACAAGGAGAGTACTTCGAAGATGACTGTAGTGATATCCAGCTGTGAGGAATGTAGCACTTAGAAGACTTTGTTCACGAACTTAATTGTCAAACCTCATATATAAGACCAACGGAAGATGTACATAACTGAATTTTTATATATTAACCTTTAACTTAGTGAAAGATAACTTATTTAATACTGTCTCTTTTAATATGCTATTGTGATGCTTTGGGCTTTGTGATGTCTAATATATTTAGCTTTTTGTTTCAGTGCAAAATGCAACTCTTAGTCAAGCACGGGGAAATGCAATGAAATGATAATTCCATTTTCTTGTCAACAGCATTTTAGTTAGGCAGCACAGATAACAAAATATTGTCATTCTATTTTTATAGACCAAGTTCAAGTTTTTTAAAAAAAATCTTTCTTACAATTTAAAGGATATATTCATCATTTTATTTCAATGTGTAAAGAAATGAAAATTTCACTTTTATTTTAATGATAATTTCCTTTTGAAAGCCAGAAAAAATGCTGAATAGATTGTTGTTTCCCTTTACAGAGCTTTTGAGCTACTTTGCGTTGTTTCAATAAGATACACATGAACTTGATATGCATAATAATTTTGGAGCTGTTTTGCTTTTTATTTTCATCTGTGCTTTCATATTTCATCTTTGTGTAGACTCTTTTTTCTCTGTTGTGTAACCCAATTATAAAATTAAACTGTAACAAATTATTATCCCTAATAGTTCGACTCATACCATACTTTAGACATTATGGAAATTAAAAGCATCTCTTTCAACAAATTGTTAATACTAACACCCTAATATGTTCTAACCTTAAGTGATACTTAGCAGTGAACAAGAAATAAATGTAATCTGTAATTTATTTGTTCAGAAGGTAGCAAAATTACACTATAGTGCTAGATAGGTTGGTTCATAAAATAAACAAAAAATACTGGATTTAAGATGAATGTGAATTTTTAAGGAATTAAGCAAAGTATAATTCTCAGTACAATACTGATCAATAAGTGTTAGAGAAAATGAAACTCAGAAAACTTAACAAAATAGAAATAGGAGAAAATCTAAAATTAAGTAGTCAAAGAATTTGAATATATTATATAAAACAACAGTCATGAAAATAATTATTATAACTCCTATGTTGTTTGTTCTAGGCACACATGCTTTGGAGCAAATCAAGGACTAAGAAAACTCAAAACATTATTACTATCAATATTTTTAGCCCCATCTATTTTAAGCTAATGTATGTCCTCCATGAGACTAATATTTCTCTTCCTAATTAAATGTAATACAAAATTCTATTTATTTTTATGTTAATTTATCCTGTGCTGCCTTTTTCCATTTAATTACTAGTTTTATAGTCTGTTTTTTCTTTTCTAGAGTATATACTTAGTTGGAAACCCTGGTGGCATAGTGATGAAGTGGTATGGCTGCTAACCAAAAGGTTGTGGTTCAAATCCATGAGATGCACCTTGGAAACTTGATGATACCATTCCACCCTGCTCTATGTGGTCATTATCAGTCAGAAATCAACTCAGTGATGATGGTTTTCTCTTTTTAAATATACTTAGTGAGTATGAAAGCTTGTCAGTGTTGTTTGCTGTGTGTTCGTAGTACCTAAAATAATTACAAACATATAATGAAAACCAAGTAAACCAGTTGCCACTGAGTCAGTTCCAATGCTGAGAGTCTCCAGCCCCTGGGTGGCAAAAGCAGTTAAGCACTGAGCTACTAACCAACAGTTGGCAGGTCAAATCCACCTAGAGGTTCCTTGGAACAAAGGCTTGGTAATCTGCTTCCAAAAGTTCACAACCCTAAAAACCCTATCTAGCACAGCTACACACATGTGATTGTCTTAAGGGACATATAATCATACGCTATAAGAATTTCATGGATGAATAGACAGATGAAGGACATCAATTATCCAAGTTTCCTAAGTCCTTTCCTCTCTCTATCAGTAAAGATGGAGAGGAAAAAGAAAGAGATTAAAATCTAGACTTTTTCTTTCTCTCTCTCTCTTTCTGTGTTTTTCTCTCCCTCTCCCTCTCTTTCTGTCCCTTCCTGTCTCTTTCTTTCTGTATCTCCCGTGATTGAGTGAAAGTGTACAATCCTGTTTGAATTTGCACACCCACCTATCTGCAGCTCCTTCTGCTCTCCTTGCCCGGTGACAGTACACTCCTCCTTTCTGTTCTATACACGTCATATCCTCTTAACAGTCTCCTGCCCCCTCCTCTCTACCCTCTCCACTCCCTTCTAGTAAGAGGCTAGTAGGATAAAATCCTACAGGTGCATAGAACCATAAAGGGCACACACGCTATGGTCACTCTGTGTCACCAACTCCAATCCATTCTGGTCCAGGGGGTTGAGCTCAGCAATGATTTATGATAAGGGGCATCATCAAGTCTAGTGGTTATGTTCCCAGAGGAACCCCCAGGCCTTTGGACCATCGGTTGCTGTCTTTTAGAGGAGGTCTCAGGGTGCACCCCTTTCTTTCCTCATGCTGCCACTGGGAATCAGCTTTATGAGCTGCGTCACAGCTGTCACTGGTGGTGTTCAGGTACTCTCTGGTTCTTCTGGTCACACGTTGATGTAGTCACTCATTCATGTGGGTCTTTCTGTCTTCTGGGTTCTCTTTGCCCAGTGTTGTTGTTGTCCTTGGAGATCGTATGTTCCTGCTGAGATGAGACTATTTGGTGTACTGCAGGTGACAGCTTGCTAGCTTTTAAGACCCTAAAGGCCACTCAGCAATATGCAGTGCAGAAGACTCTCTTAGCAGTATGCTAGTTACGCCAGCTGGTCTCATCGTAGACCTACTTTTTACAGGTACAGATGGCTCCCTTCTACTGTTGTACTGTCATTTTGAGATTTCCATCTTGTAGTACAGAAAAGGTGAACTTGTCAAAAATTGCCATCTTTACTGCTTACATTTGTGGCTCTTCTGAACAAAGTAAAAGAATTATTCTAGACCACGACTTTGTTCCAGGAAAACTAGACTTATGTGGCTTAGACAGAAGTCCTTTAGGTCTGATGGCTTATAAGATTGTTTTCATTATCTCGACTTTTTCTCAGGACACAAGTGTTACTGATCATCAAAGACACTAATGTTCTTAGCTGCAATTTCTGCTTTATTAATATTGTTCCTTCTTTGTCTCTCTGATTTTCCAGGATTAGTGTTACAAATTTATGATATGCAGTCTGTGCTTCATGTGTAAATCTCTGAAACAGGTCTAGCTAACCCCAGAAATAACTGGTTAAGCGTGAGCTTCAGTAATGACTTTTCTGTGTGTTTCTGCTATCGACTTGACTCTTCTGCGTGCAGTTCTTACCCCTCACAGAGAGAGAAACTTTTTTTTTCTCGCCTGCATCAAAATCAGTGCTTAGAAGGATTTTGCATGACCCTTTGATGCTCTCCACTCCTAAACTTTGGTTCATGTTTTCTCGAGCTTTTCTTCTGGTTTCAAAAGCTTTATTACTTTTAAGAAACAACAACAATAACATAATGACCACTGAAATAAACTTTTTAACCAACATTGCTTCTTTTTACAATCTGCCAGCATCATTGAAAAAAAACTTTTATTTAGATAGAAAACTATTTCTACACATTTCTAAGCCTGCTCCCCTCCCCACATCCAAGTTTCATATGGAAAAGAGCACATAATTATACAAATAGTGAATAATTTGCAATGTAGAACAAATAAAAGAAGAATGACATCCATTAAAGAGAATACATATCTGCATGCCAGACATACTGCATGCAGGAGAAGTATAGCTGAATCATGAAATTTCATCATATAAAATAACTTCTGGAAAGATTGTGAAAATAAGACTTTACTACACAATTTGTTGGTACGGATAGGTGGGTAAAGGAATGGGTGGCTGGGGGATCAGAAATTCATTGCCATTTGGGACCATCTCCAATTTGACTCCATTCAAAGTTTCCCTTTATATTTTATTATATAACCCCCCCAAAAGACATTGTTGTTGACTCATAGCAACCCTATAGGACATAGTAGAACTGCTCCATAGAGTTTCCGTGGAGTATCTGGTGGATTTGAACTGCCAAACATTTGGTGACCAGATGTAGCACTTAACTGCTCCACCAGCAGGGTTTTCTTTTTACTGTAGAGGTGACGTAAATTGTGAACATGTTCCTCTGCTAACCAAAAGGTTAGTCATTTACGTCCATGTAGAGATGCTTAGAGTTGTGGAATGACATCACAGACATCATCCAGGAAGACAGCAGGAGGTCACTGAAAAGACGGTAAAGAAAGAAAAGACAAAATTGGATGACAGAAGAGACTCTGAAACTTGCTCATCAATGTTGAGTAGCTAAAGCACAAGGAAGAAATGACTAAGTAAAAGAACTTTACAGAAAATTAGAATGGGCAGATGGAGAAACAAAGTAAAACATTACAATGACACGTGCATAAAGCTGTAAAATGAAAACCAAAAGGGGAAAACAGCAGAGTTCCATTTTAACACACCTACAGTCATCATGTAAGCACTAGTAAGGATGTCACATCAAAGACTAAAATGCACCCGACCCAAGCCATGGTATTTTCAATTGCATCATATGCATGCAAAAGCTGGACACTGAATAAAGAAGACAGAAGAACTGATGCTCTGAATTGTGTTGGAGAAGACTGTTGAATGTACTGTGGAACACCAAAGAACAAACAGATCTGATGAAAGTACAACCAGAGTGCTCCTTGGAAGCAGAGATGGCAAGACTGTATCTTACATGCTTTGGACGTGTTGTCAAGAATGATCAGTCTCTGAAGAAGGATATCATGCTTAGTGCAGTACAGGGTCAGTGAAAAAGAGGAAGACCCTCAACGAGATGGGTTGGCAGAGTGGCTGCAACAATGGGCTTAAGCATAAAATCATTGTGGACATGGCGCCAGAGCGAGCAGTGTTTTATACTGTTGCTCATAGGGTCGCTATGAGTGGGAACCGGCTCGACAGCACCTAACAACACAACAGCAACAGCTGAACAGCAAAACAGTATCATTATTAAATGTTATGTTAGAAGGCTGTACGAAGTAATGTTTCTTAAAAACTAATTTTGCATCTTGTCATTTGTTTATCTCTGGATGGAAAGTTCATATTTTTCCCTATTTCCTTGTATATACACTTGTACCCTTTGGAGGATTAAATGACACTGAATCCCAAAGTCCACTTGTTTGCCCCCTCCCTGCCTTCTCTCCTTTCCCCTTTCACTGTATATTGTTCCGACTTCACATATTTATAGCATTTTCCCTCATATTTAGGATAATCATATATATATGTCATAGATCTCATATTTAAAGCTTCAAGAGAATAAGCCTTATATCTGGCTATAATTTGTCTTGCAATATTACTTTATGCTTTTCATGAAGCACAACGTGGCAACATGAAATTACTGGTAAGATATTGATGTTGAAACATGTAGCTAATTAGACCACAATAAGTTGTGTAAAATTCTTTGCATATTCCAAACACTAATTTGAGCTAGGAATCACAATATGGAAGGATGGTGTCTGTAGGGAAATAAATCCAAGTAGTTCAACATTTTGAGCAGTGGGCATGGTATAATACATGCGTCATGAGCCATAAGCTCAGCTAGAAGGCTTTGATGGCAGGAATGTGAGGACATTTGTATTGAAGAGATTAAGAAGCAGAGTCAGTAAACATGACGTGCAGACTGAACAGCAGAGCTAAACACTGCCTCAAACATTTCAAATAAAATAGTTCTTAAAATCCAGCTATCTCTATCCTTTATTGCCCTATTTAAGCTAGAGAAGATTTAGACATTGTATTAATCTTTCTCAAAGCTAGTATTCAGGATGCACTCTGTCTCTTACTTTGATTTATGGATGTTGCATGTTAAGGCAATCAGTTGTGAAATAGAGTCACATTGCAGACAGTAAGATGTCATTCTGATCTAGATAGGATTGTTCCAGCTCTGACTAAGCCAAACAAGTCTCTGCAAAACATCACCCTTGCTTGATGGTCAGGATGGTGATAACGATGATTATACTCTGAATTTGGTGGTGCAGACTTCCCATATCTTCTGGTTAAAAACAAAAACAACAGCCAACAAAACCAAGAAACCTATTTTACATAATGCCATTGGGTATGAGACAGGAAGGCTTGTAGTGCAGATGGAATTCAGAGACAATACTTGACTCTATTACCCTCACCCAGAGGTTTGCCCTCAGAGTGTGACTTGGAATGACAGAATACATAGCACAGGGCACTCCCATGCACCCGGAGTGAAATCTCTTAGCACAAAAAAGAAGTTTCTTTAATCAATGACAACCCTCTTTTCACCTCTACTGGTATCACTAGGGTACTGTAAATCATGCCATAAGATCCTAATTTGTCTCCCAGTCTCTAGCCTTTGCCTTGAAATATATTTTCTACACAGTAGCTCCGATGATATATTTCTTGTTTTTTTTTTTTTTAATGATCAAGCAAATCTACCCACCATCCAGATCTAAACATGCCCTGAAAACCTTTTAACAGATTCCCACCATATTTAGGATAGATTCAAAAATCTTCCAGATGACCAAACAGCCACTTGAAAACACATAAAATAAACCCATGGCTCTTCGGTCAATTCAGATTCACAGAGACCTTGTGAGACAAAGTACAACTGCGTTGTATGGTTTCCTACAGCAACTGGTAGATTTGAACTGCTGAGCTTTAGGTAAGCGGCCAAGCTCTTAACTATTGTCCCATCAAGACTCCAAATAGACAATTAAAACAAACAAACAAAAAAAACAAAAAAACAAAACTAACACCCATTGAGTCAATGCTGACTCACAGCAACTCTATGAGACAGAGTAGAACTGCTCCATAGAATTTCCAAGGAGTGCCTGGTGGATTTGAACTGCTTACCTTTGGTTAGCAGACTTCGCACTTAACCATTACACCACCAGGGTTTCTGGATAGATAATTACTACCTATAAATTCAGATTTACTTCTTACTGTCATCCCAGGACACAGCTATTCTGATCTCTCAGGTCTTCAGAGGCTGTATTTCTAGCCTCCGAATGTTTTGCCATGTTACTAACTCGTCCTAGAAACTCTTCTTCCTCTCCAGTTGAAATTCACTTTCTCCAAAATAGTTTTTCTGCTCTTCCCAATCTAAGAAAAAATTTCTACTTACATTTTCCCATGACATTCTAGAATCTTTCTTAGTAACAGGGAAATACCACAAATTGTGGAGTCTTGGGTTGGTGCAATCTCTCTTTCTCTTTTTTTCTTTTTTTGTCTTGTATTGTGATTAAGTGAAACTTGACAATCCGTGTTAATCATCCATATACAGTTCTATGCCCACATCTCTATGAAACTCTAGCTGCTTTCTCAACATTGTGAAAGCATATTCCTTCTTCCTACCCTCTATTCACACTCATACAGCCAACTTCTGTTTCCTCCTTTTGATCCCCCCATCTCATTTCAACAGAGGATCAGTTCTAACAGCCTCATATCTTATGTCCTGTCCAATTTTTGTCCGAGGAGTTGTCTTTCATACTGGTTTCAGCTGTGGGCCAACGGTTCTCAGGGGGGCCCACCAGGATGCTGGAGCATCAGGTCTGGTCTTCTAGTAGAATTCTAGATCTTCACCCCCCTTTTTCTCATGCTGCATCAGAAATTCTACATTGTATCTCCTGTCAAGGTAGTCATTTGTGGTGGCTGGGCACCATCTAGTTTTTCTGGTTTCATGTTGATTTAGTCGCTGAATTATATGGCCCCTTCTGTATTCTGGGCTCATATTTTCCTCCTGTCTCTGATGGGCTTTATTTTACTTTGGTCCAGGTAGATTGAGACCAGTTGATACTCCTTAGATGGTAGCTTGCTATCTATTAAGACCCCAGATGCTACTCACCAAAGTGGGAAGCAGAACATTTTCTAAAAAAAAAGAAAAAAAAAGTTACACCAATTGACTTAGATGTCACCCAAGTGTATGGTCCCTAAGTCTCTGTCCCTTCTTCTCTGACCTTCAAAATGTTGGGTTGTGTTTAGGAAACCTCTTAGCTCTTGATATAGTAAAGCAGAGTTGATCTCTCTTCTCTTGTGTGCTGTCCCCTCCTTCACCTAACCCAGTTCCTATCTATTATCTAATCTATCAACAACTATCTCCCTCCCTCAACTCTCTGGTAACCATCAAAAATTGGTACAAACTCTTTATGTGCTGGCCAGCTAACTAAGAGCTTTGAAGTTCAAATCTACCCAGAGGTACTTGAGAAATAAGTTTGGCAACCTACTTCTGAACAATCAGTCACTGAAAATTCTTCAAAGTGTAATTCTACTGTGATACATAAGAGGCATCCATGAGTTAGGACTGGCATGATAACAATTAGTTAACTGGCAACACAATTTTTAACTCCCTATTCCTTACACAGTCATTTGTGAAACATTTGTCTTTTCAACTATGTAAGAAACACTCTAATTGTAAGCTGAGTTTTATTTCTTCAGGACTGGATTTCAAACATTGAGTCAATATATGTGGCCTGATATGGTTAAAAGTAGCAGCAGGATGGAGGGTCAGAGAAGGGAAGATGGGAAAGCAGTTCACAGTGTTAGTCACAGGAAAAGGTCAGGAAAGAGATTAAATAACCCAAACCAAATCCAAGGCCACACAGTTGATTCCAACTCATAGTGGCCTGATAGGACAGAGTAGAACTGCTCCCTAGAGTTTCCAAGGAGTGTCTGTTGGGTTAGAGGTGTCAACCTTTTGGTTAGCAGCTGTAGCACTTAGCTACTACACCATCAGGGTTTCTGGCAAAGAGATTAGTAGTACCTAAAGTGGAAACCACTGGGACCACAAGAAGGAACTGTGAAGTACCGACAGGCAAAGAAAACCAACTGTAGTGTTACCCTCCATGTCTCTTTCCTCAGTACTTTCCATCTTCTACTTTGCATTCCAACCTGGTCGAAATTTCATTCTCAAATATTTTGACAAATTAAATAATGAGAATGGTAGACATCTTTACAAGTTGAGAGTGCTAGCCCTTAATGTAAATCCACGGTGTATCATAAACGCATATCAGAGCACATCCCTTTGATAACAAACTAGTGGACCAGTCATCGCTGTGTAAGAAAATTTATCTTAGCTCCAAATCATATCATCTAGGAAGCCTGAGTCACCATTCACACTTCCAGCTGAGTTGGAATTTGTGCAGGAATTGGAAAGTTTCCTAAAAATGTTAGGCGTATGTGTTCTCAGCAGAGCGAAGCTAGAGAAAGCAAAGCTGAGGCTGACCATTCCTTCACAATACCTACAAGGGTGCCTTGTTCATAGAGCAAGGCTGCTAATAATAATTATCTCAATGCATGTTCACACTAAATATGCATTTTAAAAATGTAAGCAGTTAAGAAAAAAACGTAGTTCAAATTGTAAAAATCAACAAACTCAACCATATCTCTTTACACTGTAAAACCAAGTTAAACTCATTGCCATTCAGTCAATTTTGATTTATAATGACCTTAGTAGACAGAGCAGTACTGCCCCATTGCAAAGATTTGAACTGCTGACATTTTGATTAGCAGCTAAATGCTTAATGTCTATGCTACCAGGGCCCCCTTGAAGTCATAGTAAGAAGATTTATAAAAATACCAGTCCTTTCTTCAGTGAAACTGCAGCCACAGAGACTGTCACAAAATTAGGTTTCATAACAGAAGCTATTTTCTAAATTCTTCTTTAAAAGTTTTTCACATCCCACTGGTAATCTATACTCTGTCCCAGGAAGGTCAACTGATTTTTCCTGTACAACTATCCTTTTTCTCTTCTGTCAAAACAAACTTCTAGCCCTTTGATATTAATGCTAAGTCATGTAGTAGGGTAAGTACGTACATACAAGTAAATAAATAAAAATCTAAGTCCAGAAAGCATCTGATTCAGTAGATTTGAGTGCGGCACTGAAAGGTGGTTTGGGTGTCACACGACCTCAGAAACATGAATTGTGGGTGATAATGGATAATGCTAAAATGACAAAGATACTGTAAAACTTTTGTGTTGCTTTGTGAAAACAGTCACATTGTCAAATAGTCACATTGTCAAAATAGTCACATAACAATGATAACTTTAACACAACACCAAGCTTGACTAATGATATAAAGCATCAGAAAAGAAGCAATCCCAGTCACAGATTTTTACTTTTTAACAGATTCAGGGAAACTGTTCATCAAGGTTGTAGCCTTTCACCATATGTCTTCAATGTGTATGTTGAGCAAATAATTCACAGAACTGGACTACATGAAGAAGAACACAGTATCAGGATTACCAAAAGACTCATCAACAACCTGTGACATGCAGAAGACACAGCCTTGTCCACTGAAAGCGAAGAGGACTTAAAACATTTACTGGTGAAGATCAAAGACTACTTTCTGCTATTCTTTCTTGATTACTATAACTGGTGTTTGCTTTTGAATTGGTGACAACTCATGGTGACCAACAAAACATTTTCATTCATTTTTTTCCTACTGTAATTATGTCTCTAGAAGTCTGTCAACTCATATAGTCACTGTGTGTTGGCATCAACTTGGTGACAAAGGCTCTTTTTAGAAGTATGCACCTATTTATAAAATATCTTTAATAAAGTCCTAAAAGTACAATTCAGATTATATATATATATATGTATATATATATATATATATATATATGTATGTATGTATGTATGTATCTGTATATGACTTGGACTCCATTTCTTGTTTCATATATAAAAGAGTGTATTTTTGCTTGTAGTAATTTGTGTAATTAGCTACATAGATATGAATTTGTTCTCCATAATTGTAGCTTGGTGCAAGCCATTAACAAAACATCACACTCTTTGCCAACATTTATCCATTCTATCATTAAGTCAATACCTTATTTACATCACGGGCACTAAGATATAATTTCCAATCAAAGTGTCTTTTAATTAGAAGGAATTTGATATTAACTAAACTCTTACAACTTTCCTTTACAATAGTCCAACAGATTTTCCTGGATACATCCAAAGAACAAACACATGGCAGCATAGCCCTCTCTGCCTTAATACCTTCAATGAAATCTAAGAAGCCGTATGCCTTCCATAATTGTCTTAGCCATCTAGTATTTCTATAATAGAAATACCATAAGTGTATGACTTTAAAAAGGAGAAGTTTATTCTACCATAGTCCAATAGGCTAGAACACTGGTGTAAGCCCCAAAGGCAGACTTTCTCTTTCTGTTGGTTCTGGAGGAAGCTTCCTGTGAAATTTGACCTGTGAGCATCTTAACACAAGAACCTCAGGACCAAAGGACACACTTGCTCCTGCTGCTGATTTCTTAGTGGTATGAAGTCCCCCATGTCTTTCTGTTTGCTTCTCTCTTCTACATCTCAAAGGAGACTGGCTTAGGGCACTATCTAATCTTACAGATCTCTTCAATATAACTGCCACTAATGGCATAGTGGGTTAAATGCTACGTCTGCTAACTAAAAGGTCAGCAGTTCAAATCCACCAGGCTCTCCTTGGAAATGCTATGAGGCACTTCTTCAACTTCTAGGGTTGCTTTGTGTGGGACTCAACTCGAGGGCAGTGAGTTGCTGTTGTTGTTGTCCTTTTAATCCATCTGAATACGTCATAGTGACAGAATTTACACCAATAGAGAAATCACATGATAACGGGGATCATGACCTAGCCTAGTGAACAGATTTTTTTTTTTTTTTTTTTTTTTTTTAGGGGGCACAATTCAATCCACAATAAATATTGAGTTGTGTTCCGTGGAATACATAGAATAAGGGAAAGTGAAAAAAATGACTGGGAAAGACACAGTTTTAATAACAACTTGCTAAATAATAAGAAAGAAACTTACAAATTTTTCATTTGCACTTCAGCATTTGCCAATTTAAATATAAATTTAATCCTCACATGAAGCCTGCACTGTGGTCATTGTTCTAATTTTAGAGATGAGGTACTGAAGATTTAAACACTAATTAATTTCTGTAAACTCACACAGCAAATAATGGGAAAAGGATTGCTCTTTCAGATTTTAATGCCTAAACCAGCCCTTTCTTCATTACAGCAGCTCTTCCCACATGTGCTTTCTGGGATGGTATTTATGAAAGTGATTGACGGATATTTACACACACACACACACAAAAAAAATGCCCTACAGGACAGAGGAGAACAGCCCCATAGGGTTTTCAAACAGTGGATCCCAAATTCAAACTGCTGACCCTCCGGTTAGCAGCTGGAGCTCTTAAGCACCACACCACCAGGGCTGCTCATAGATACCATAGGAGGGCAGAAAGAGGCTCGGTGGTAAGTCTAACTTTGGCCAATGTAGAAGCAGTTACCTATATTTCTTAACCACTGGACACCTCAGTTTTTTAATGTTATTTCACAATTCGATCTTGCCAACGAGGAAGTAGAATACAATGTTCACCAACATTATTTAGCTCTGGAATTTCTCAACAGCAGAACAAATGCTGGGAGTAGTTCTTAGAATGTTCTCTGGTAAATGCTGGACTTTCTGATTCTGCAATTTAGATTTTAGACTTTAAGCATCTGAGAAGGGCCAGTATTTCTGGAACTGGACTGGAATGCCAGCTAAGAAAAAGTATTCCTTGACTTATGAGAATCATTCAGTGCCAACAGCGAATGAACACCTGTGACATTTGTTTCTGTTGTAGGTGAGATATGTATTACAAAACATCGGTCATTTCAACCATTTTTGTGTGTATACATCAGTGACATTATTTGTGTTTCCATAGTATGTGACCATTGCACTACTCATTTCCAGATTTTTACTATTAAGACTTTGAGGACAGCAAAAATCAACAAGTTAATGAAGGATCTACCCCTTTGCCTTTTCTAGATGTAGAAGGAATACACAAACTATTTGTTAAAATAGTGTAAGTGATACTGAAATAATCTAGAACTTCAGACTCAATTTTGAGAACTCAGAATGCCAGGGTAGTTTGTGGTGAGCATAAATAGATTAACACTGAGTGGTTAGAACAATCCTGCCTCCTAGTTTGTTTTACTTTGCCTGATTTGTGAATTAAAAATTAAACTGTTATCTTATCTCAGGCTGTGCTCATTTTCCTCAACTTCCAAAAGTCCTTAAAAAAAAAAAAATTCCTTGAGTTTGTTGTGCTGAATTGCATCTAAAAATCCAAACCATTTCTGCAGTGAGTTCTAGTTGGCTGTCCTAATATCCTGTTTTAATAAGGGTTTCACCAGTGAGATAAAAATTAAATGTTTGCCAGAGTCATGCATTAATAACTCAAAACCTTTAATTATAATGGCGCTCAATTTAATTAAACCCTACATTACAAACTGTCGGCCTTCATATTACGGACGCCTATGTTGAATGGTTTATAGCTGAGCCGTAAAAAGAAGTTATTCCATGTTTCAGAATATGATACAATTTCTCCAGTTAGGAGGGAATGATGGTTGTTTTCAAATGTGGAAATTAAAACACTCATTGTCGGCCCAACAATGACACTGAAGGCAGTTAAAAAAATAATAATAATAATCAGCAATTCTCTGATGATTTCTACTAACCTAGACTGGTAATCATAGTGATCTTATAAATACTAATCCAGATTAGTAAAAATCATTAGAGAATTGCCAGGAAACAGGATTTTATGAATTGGAATCAACTTGAGAGCAATGGATAGATTAGTAATCACTGGAAAAAAAAAAAGAAAGAAATGACGTGAACTAAGAGGAAAAATGGACAGATAAACGAAAAATCCTGTGTTTCTCCTTTTACTGAGGTAGAGAACTTGGTAAGTTTGAAGAGACAAGTAGCCCTCTGCCTATCAGTGAAATTATTCATCTGGAAAGGATCCTGAATTCTCCTCTCGTGTCTCAATTATTCCCTGTCTCCTGAGGATCTCTAAACTAGAAGGCGAATCGCAGACTCAGCATGCTGGAAGACCTGCTGGAGGACTTGTCACAAACAGATCGCTGGACGCCAGCCCCCGAGTTTAGGTCTCAGTTTCTGAATCAGATCGGGATAGGGCACAAGAGTCTGCATTCACGGCAAATTTCCAAATGGTTCAGCAAACTTGCCGGATGCCACTGGTACAGGAAGCTCTCTTCATTACCACTGGTACAGATTAAACAAAGATCAACCCACTTTAGACATTCTTAATGCTTTTATATTTGTGGAGAGAAAAAAAGAGTGAGCCTAAAGGATATCAGGTGAACTCAAGAGTGAGGGTGAAGCACAAGCTCACATCTTCTTCAGAGAAGCATGCTTTCACCAATAATATGAGCTCTTCTACTACATACGATGTTCTGCTCCCTACTGTGACAATTTCGTTCCTAGGAGACAAAAGAAAGCATCAGGGGAAGATTTAGGTGTTTACTTTTTCAGTGTGATAATCTATCTCAGATTTTTATGTATCTCTCAAGCTATAAATCTAAGTGACATAAATTCCAACACATACTAGGAAGTGTATATTATAGTCAAGTATAGTATACTGTATACTATACTATTCTCTGAATAGTTCGGAGATTATTTTAGGTTTCAGAGGACTCTGCGACATTATATCAAAAATCTTAAATAGAATCTAATTCGTAAATAAAAAGGGAAAGAAGGTATTCTGAATTTCTTGTGTATTAGAAATGCAATAGCTTTCACCAGGTCCCAGAAAGAGACATGGAGAGAAATAGTTATTCTGCATTATGAAAAGAATTCACACTAACAGTCCTTAGAAAAATTGTCACTGGTGGAGGAAGAGGGGAGCTTACTCTGGACTCTCTACTTTGTTTGGCAATGGGCAAGGGCGGAAGTAGGCTCAAATACCTAAGAAATACATAGAGAAAAAAACAGTTGTAATTGAAATTTCTTCTTCTTCTGTATAGTTCATTCTAATAGGGCTTCACCTTTAACAGTCTGCAGAGTACTACTGTTGTTGCTGTCGGGTGCCTTCCCGAGAGTGTCAGTTCATAGCGACCCCACCTACAACAGGAAGAAATCCTCGGGTCCTTCTGTATCCTACCTACCACTGCTATGCTTGAGCACTTAACTCAAATACATCAACATCAAAGCCGTTTAGCTGATCCTGCTACTCTTTTTGTGTGCAGTCTGTCCTTTTTTATTTCCAACCGCCAGTACAGAAGAGATGTTCTGTTCGCTACACAGTCTTTCCAACATTTTGTCTGCCTTCACTCTAACAGGTGGTCTTCCTGGGTTCACTGCATGTCCCCACTGGAGGACCTGTGCGGTGGCAATTTCCGTTAGAACAGGTTGTGGATAGGAAGGACAGCAGGACTGTCTACAACCTGCTTAATGTTGCTTTCGATCTGAAAATTAGTTTGGAGAGAACAAAATCTTTAACACCGTGGTCTTTCTCCTGATTTGTTCAAACATTTTTATTTCCTTCTGTGAAATTTAATAATTCTGTAACAATTTATTCAGGATTCCCATTATAATTTCCTAA
Source organism: Heterohyrax brucei (assembly GCA_028571685.1). NCBI lineage: Eukaryota > Metazoa > Chordata > Mammalia > Hyracoidea > Procaviidae > Heterohyrax > Heterohyrax brucei. The sequence goes on along the minus strand of CM053162.1, from coordinate 67,855,597 downwards.
CGAATGTTTTCGCTGCTATTTCTAACGCTGATGAGTTCTCAGGTATATATTGGATTGATCATTGCTGATGTAAGGAAACACTACTGTTTTGGAACTAGCCATCACACGGAAGTTTCCCTGGAGCATTTACATGTAAGAATCATTGTGAATGTTGGCTTGAAATACTAATTCTGCATTATGAAAATAATTGACACTAATAATTCTTATTGGGTTTGAACTTATATAGAAAAGTATTGCCTCTTGTCTAGAAGAAATCTTTTTCTGTTTATAGAGCTGATGGTAATTTTTATTTTTTGCAGATGTTATCAATTATTTGGAAACCCTGGTGGAGTAGTGGTGAAGTGCTACAGCTGCTAACCAAAAGGTGGGCAGTTCAAATCCACCAGGTGCTCCTGCTCTACAGGGCAGTTCTGCCCTGTCCTATAGGATTGCTGTGAGTCAGCATTGATTTGACGGCAGTGGGTTTGGTTTGCTTCCTTTTTTTTTCGGTTATTAGTTATTTAAATAAATTTACTAGTATTAGCTGAATTTTAAGTCTTTAGAATGGCTCATTTTTGGCAATAATTTGTTATCTTTCAAGGCTCTGTAAAATACTTTTCAAAAACAATGATCACAAAACCTAATACTTAAGATGCCTTTCTACCCACATAGGTCAGGCAAATCATATCAACTTAACAAAGACATTAACTAGCGCTGCACATGTCTCACCCAGTTAACCTATTAAGCACAGATTTCTCTGACTTTAAAGTCTGACGTCTCTCACGGTTGCTCTTCACATTCTGTTTGCTTATTTGTTTTATCATGCAACTTCTAATTATTCCTCAGCAAGGCCACGAGCCAAAGAAGTTCCCCAGAACAAGTGGATAGGTAAGTCCTATGCTATTTTAAGTATTCCTAAGCTACAAGAAAAGCAGTGTAAGGTTTGAAATGCTTTCAAGAACGACATCAAACATTAGTATGCAAGTATAAGGATGGAACAAATACATAGATTAATTTTACTTATGAATATGGATGTGGAAACACTGTGATTAATATCAAATCAATCCTGTCTTTCAATGTGTTTACTACAGCAAGTCTGTCCAACATATGTAGTTATTTTAAAATCTCACCACCAACATCCTTTTTTTCTGTACTGATAGAATTTTCCTGACAATTATATATAAGCATAAGTTTAAAAAGCCAAAAGCAAATTACTTCTAATAAAGAAGACTTTCTTCTTGTTGTTGCTATTAATATTAAAATAATTGCTTAGTATAGCAGACATAAACAGAATCTAATGAAACAATGAAATTTAAAAAAAATCAATATTAAAGGCTAAATTAATTTTAAGAAAACTAAGTTTGGTCATCAGTTCGTATTTTACACAAAATCAGTTATACGATTCAGATGAAATAGTTAACTGTAAGAAATTACAAGAAAATCCAAGCACATGAAAAATAGGCTGGTATCTTTGAAATATCCTCTGTGCTGAAAGTCCTCCCACAGATTATGGAGGAAATAAAGATAATGGGAAAAACAGCTACAGCATGTGAGAGCACGTCGACGTCTCTCAGTTTAACAAGGGTCTTAAAAAGGAATTGAAAAATAGTGATGTGAGCTTTCCCGTGAACCTGTAAACTCACTGCTGTGGAGTCGGGTCGACTCACAGTTACTCCAGAGGTAAGAGTAGAAATGCCCCCATAGAGTTTCCAAGGAGCATCTGGTGGATTTGAACAGCCGATCTTTTGATTGGCCGAGGCAGCACTTAACCACTGTGACCCCACAGTTTCCAAACTTCAACATAAAAACGTGCAAATGTCAATAGTATTAATAAAAAAAATTAAACAGAAGAAATGTTTAAGTGTATTATTAAGCAAACTGGAAAAAAAAAACTAAGCAATGACTTTTTTTTTTTTTAATAAATCAAAATAAGGTAGAAACAATGGCAATACCCAGGGTATTCAAGGCATTTTGGAAAATCACCAAACACATAAACTCCTGAAAGAAGACTGTACAAAATAATACCCATGCCTTCAAATCTTTAAAACGTGCATTGACTTGATCTACCTCCCTCTTCCGGGAGCAAATCTAAAGAAAACAATCAACATAGTCTCAGAGATCTAGACGTGTATCCACCATGCATTGCACATAAAATTATGAAGTTGTGAAAGGGTATGTATTTAATAAAAAGTGATGAGATGAAGAAATTTCAACATTTTAATAAAAGGAGATAGTCAACTAACGTAAGAAGAAAAGAATGAAGATGTTAAAGACCTAGGTAAAACCAGATAATCCATTCATATTTTATGTTTACCTTAAAAATACTTGTAGGTATTTTATTTTAATAACTTTCATGTTTATAATCAAATGGTGATGAAGGTTAATTATAGATACTTTGAAACTCACAGGTGACTCTAAAGAAGAAAATTAATATCACTCAGAGTAAAATCACTATAAATATTTAAATGCATATGGATATATAGTCACAACACACGGAAATAAACAAAAAACATAGTCTGAGTCCATGGTAAGTAAATTAGAAAACGAATGCAAAGATTTTACTTAGCTTTTTAATTTTTTTTGTTGACCAGACAACAAGTCATTTGATATAATAATATCAAAGTAGAGCATATTTTAAAATTAGGAATAACATGAAATGGAGTAATCGAAAGACTTTGTCATTTGTGAATATAACAAATACCCAGCATGAGATTAGGGATTTAAAAAAAACAAAAAACACCAAATCCACTGCAGGTGAGTGAATTCTGACTCAGAGCAACCCTATAGGACAGAGTAGAACTGCCCAGCAGAGTTCCAAGGAGTGCCGGGTGGTTCCAATCTGTCTAATTTTTGGTTAGAGCCACAGCACTTAATCATTACATCACAGGGTTTCCAAAAACCCCAACTCATGGCCACTGAGTCAATTCTGACACACAGTGACCCTGTAGGACAGAATAGAACTGCCCTACAGGATTTTCATTAGGGGACCAAGAAACTCCACCCTGCCATTTGTTGGATGCAAGTTAGTTGTAAGAACTTCTAATCATATGCAATTACGTGTCAATAAAATGGCCCCAATTGGTTTTCAGTAATGAATCTTTTTCCTGAGGCTGCCTTATGGAGGAATTATTGACATGACGGGGCTAACCTGCTTAGAAAATAAAGTATTCTGTTTTCCTAGAAGAATAAAAATTGGTCAAGGATGAAATGGCCTGGCATGGACTCAGTGGAGTGACCTCTGTAACTGAAATTTAGACCATAAGTATGAGAATCTCTCTGTCCTGTGAAAGAATAATGCTGCTCTGAACCACCCTTAGTCTTTCTACATTCCATTTAACCATAAGATTGGCTCACACAATGAGATAGCCTTTGGTACGTGCTGCTTTACTCTAGTTCTGTAGTTCAGTCCTATTTTCTAGTTCCTTCAGGCAAGCATAACAGATTTCACTTTTTTTCTCATATGTACAAATGTTATCCTAAGTTACTGAAAAACTACCAAGCAGTACTTACCGGATGAGCTCAGTTCTGAATTTAAGTGTTACATACACACTTACAAATGCTAACAATGCTGTATGATTCTAAGTGATCTTTTTCCTTCTTTAAATTTATCTATACTGCCTAAGTATCTTTCCAAAATTAGTCTGTGCTACTTTGTTGATAAATAAATATCTGATAAATACACACAAGGGAAGGTTAAGTATGATATTATGTAAGTTTATAATAATAAAAAATGCAACCCTGGTGAAGTAGTGGTCAAGGGCTACATCTCTGAACCCAAAGGCTGGCAGCTCAGACCCACCAGGTGCTCCTCAGAAATCCTACAGGATGGTTCTATTGTGTCTGGTAGGGTCCCTATGATGGCAGCAGGTTTGGTTTCATTTTTAGACTAAAAATATGTAATGCTAGAAAATATACTAATTTCATGAATCTACACTGCATTTATCAAACATTTAAAAAGTACAAGAATGTCAGTATTCTTAACATTCTAATCATTTGCAGCAAAAAGATGGTGTATGTATCAGCTGCACTCTTAAAGTACACAGATCATACATCTTTATGCGTCTAAAATTCCTAGGTTCTAAACAAGTCACTCATTTATTTTTTAGTTAGAAAGGTCACTTGATGATAGAAAAATAATGAGATTGTGTTGGGTTACCAAGAATGCTTTTTGCTGTAGAAAACATTTTTCCTTTAAAGGTTTCTGGACAAAAAATGGATTTTCTCCCTCTTAGATTATATTTCACAAGGATTATGAGTACTAGGTGTCATTCTTTGGATACCTTCCTTGAAAACTCTGACAGAGAAAATGGACTGAACCGACTCATCTCTTATGGCTACTTCTGACAGTGACCGTGCCAGAGCAGGATAAGAGACGCAGCCCCCATGTCTTCACTGGGAAGTAACGCCGTTGTCGTCTGTGTAACGTCACTGGAGCTTGTTAAATGAAAAGATTCAGTGCCTGAGCTCTGTTTGGAAACATGCCAAAGCCGTCTTCGCTCACTAATCCCCACTGGCGCTTGAAACGCTATAGCAGAAACACTGCAGAAATGACTCTTTAGCTGAAACCAGAATGTTTGCTTTGGAGCTTAGGGTGTGAATTTCTCAGTACTTTTCTCTACATATTCATTCTTAAGATTGCCATGCTTGGTTTGCATATGTATATATATTTTTTAATAATTGTGCTTATTAAGTAATAATCACCCACTGTTTACTTTTTGCTATATTAGATTATGGGTATGTATTAAAATAAGGCATGCATCCCAAATCAAATGCGGCAATATAACACATTGAAATAAACCCTGTAAATGACAATCTCTTAAGTAATTTTAATTAAAAACATAATCAGTGATAACAACTAAATGTAAGGTGTGAATGTAAAAAAGGAGATGTACTGGTACAAGCTCGAATGAGAGCAATTTGACAGTGTACGTTAAGGAGTGAACTCAGCACAATTCCTTGTTGCACAGTTGAGCACCTCTACACCAGTTCCTGATACTTAGCCTAACCTGCTAGGATTAGCAAGCACCTGCTTCTGGAAGATAGGATAGTCAGTCAAGTAAAATAACTTCCTTATCAAGACTAATAGCTTGCTTAAGACATCCTTCAAGAGCTTGAACTTACTTTGCCTATCAGTCTGATGCCAGTTTCTTATAAACTCTGCCTCATCTGAACCAGTTCCATGCATCCCAAGTCCTGGTTTAATAGCGCATAATTCAGTTTTATCTAAAGCTGACGTATCTGTACAAGAGTGTTGTTGTTTTGGAAGGAGGGGCACTGGCCAACAGTATAAAAAAATTGAAATAATACATAAAAAATATTCCATTTCCACAAATTTGCCTTAGGAAATAATCCAAGTCCATATAAATACTTAATTATAAAAAATATTCAATGCAATGCAATTTACAATAGGGAAACCTTCATCAGCAGAGGGACCATCACTTGAATTACTACCCATTCATAAGATGGAATACAGTACATCATTAAAATTCAAATATTAATTACAATATAAGAATACTGTTATGCTCTAAAGAAGTGAAAACATGGTGGTTGAAAGAATTCTTTCGTCCTCGCAAACATCTGTCCTTCCCAGTTATATTCACTTCAGTAAACAGCTCCTATGTTAACCTTGTCAATCAAGTCCAAATACGTAAGAATCTCATAGATTTCATCTCTCCCTGACATACACATTTTGTCTACAAGAGCACGGTTAAATGTTCTGGAATGCTGGTTCTTCATTACGCTATTCACAATGTTCTCTATTTGTGATGATTAACACAGTTGAATACCTTAGCACAGTCAACAACATATATCTAAATATCCTTTTGGTTTTCTCTGTTTAGGCCAAAAATTCACCTGACATCAGCAACGTTACCCCTCATTTTCCATTCTCTTCTCAATCCAGCTTGTCTGGTGGTTCCCCGTTGATGTGCACCATCAATCATTTTTTAATTATCATCCGCAGAATGTTGTTAGAATGTGATTCTAATGATATTGCTCAATAGTTTACAGGTTTCATTTGAATCAACTGTCTTTGCACTGTCCATGGTGATGGAACTCTTAGTCAGTTTGTCAGATAGATGTCTCCCAAATTTCTTGCCATAGATGAATGAGCATTTTCATCATTGTATTTATTTATTGAAGCATATTAATTAGTTTTCCATCAGTTTCTGGAACCTCTTATTTTTGTTGTTGCAATTTGTCTGTTTCAGTGTCTCCATTGTACCTTGAACTTCTTTCAGTACCCGTGATTCTCAAAACCTGTGCGTGCATCGAAATCCAAATGCACGTAAGATAAAGGGGTATTGTATGGTTCCAAATATAAAAATATGGAGGGAAGTTTGAGTCCTTTCAGTTTGCTTATTTAATCTCTAAATCGAACAATAACCCAAGAAGCTGGACTACAGGAAGAATAAAACAGTGTCAGGGCTGGAGGGAGATGCATTAACAACCTGTGATACACAGATGGCACAACTTTGCTTGCCAAAAATAAAGATAAAACATTTATTGATAAGATCAAAGACTAGACATTTCAGTGAGAATTACACCTGAATGTGAGGGGGAAAAAAAATCCTCCCAACTGGATTGATCAACATCAAAATAATCAGACAAAATTCTACTTGACTCAACAACGATGTTCTTGGAAGCAAAAGTCAAGGAATCAAGGCCATACTACGTTAGGCAAGTTGGTGGCTAAGCAACTTTTTTAAATTCTAAAGGAAAAGATCGTACTTTAATGACTAAGGTGTGCCTGGTCCAAGCCTTAGTCTTTTCAGCTGTTTTGTTTACATAAGTGTACAGTTTTAAAGTAATATATAACCTCAAAGAGTTTCCAGGGACTCTCCGGTGAATTACAACTGCCTATCTTTTAACCAGCAAGGGAGCAACTCTTAATCACTGCACCACCAAGGTTTCCCCATTTATAAAATTGTGAACATCTATTATAAATATTGTTAAATTCAAGTAATTGGTAAATAGGGCAACAGTTTTTTTGTTTGTTTTCAAATGATGATGGAAGATTTAGCAGAAGATATTGGTGATGACTGTGCAACATAATTGAGGACATTGGTTTTATTGGACTGAACACATGAAAGGTTGCCTAGTGGTAAGTGCTATGTCTGCTAACCAAAAGGTGACAATTCAGATCTGCCCCACTCTCCTCGCAACTCTATGCGGCAGTTCTACTCTGACCTATAGGGTCACTATGAGTTCACATCGACTCAACAGCAGTGGGTTTCCTTTGGTTTACTTACACGTGAAAAATGTTGAATTGGCAAATATGTTCACATCATAACAACAGTAAAACAAATTTTTAAAAAGAACCTCACCTACAGATGCAAAATCAAGATTGACTGTGAAATCTCCCCTAAGTCAGAGTCTGCACTTCGACAGCATCCTTACATCTACAACTTGAAAGTAAAAGAGCAATGGTGAGGGAAGAGAGTGGGGAAAAAAGGCACACACACACAATTCTTAGAAAGGTTCAGAGAGGGACCTTCTCCGAATTGTTGAGGTCAGAAAGGAGGAGAATATGTTAGTGCTCCTTCAGTGACTATCAAGGATTCTGGGTTTATATTCAGTAAAGAAATTATTTCTTTGACTGTAGACACATATGAGATTGATTTCTTTCTTTTCAAGTCTGTGAGAGTGTCATTGTTCTCTCACAACAGAAAGGTCAGTCCTTTGTGACATGATGAAAAGAGAGCATTTCGAGGGAAAATAGGACAATGCCTAAAAGTAACTGTGCACATCACAATTAGGCTGCAGAGCGGGTCCTCTGACACCAGACAGCAGAAGTGGCTGCAAACTGTCCAAGTTCAAGGGAATGAAAACCTTAGAAACCACTCTCTGAAAATATGCTACTTTTCAATAGATTTTATCTAATGTCACTTCCTCACTATCCTCCCCATTTACCTTTTCTGAATTCTGTTGCCTTTTTTTCCAGAACATATAAAATCACATTTACTATATAGTATATGGTTTTTTTGTTTTTTTTTTTTTAATTTTCTTGTAGGCTAAATGGATGTGGTTGAAAAGTCCATTGCCCACAAAGAAAATAAAATTTTAAATTACTTAAAAATACGGCCCTTGGCTTGGCTATATTTCTTGTGTATACCTGACCATATTTATCTGTCAAAGACATCAACAATACTTACTGAGTATTTGTGATGGATGTTACATAGTTTTCCGTATTTTCCATGACATTATTAAACATTTAAAAGTCTTGTATTGCATGTAATATCAGTCTTTATTTGAACTTCAGAAAATCTCATGGCTCTTTTTGTCTGAGGATATAAGTACTTCTTTCAGTAAGGAAGTTCCCTTAAGAATTCTCACAAAATGGATTTTCTTGAGTTGGCCTTACAGATTAAAACAAACAAACAAACAAAACCTTCAAACCTCAAACCTTTCACCATCAGGTTGATTTTGACTCGTAGTGAACCTATTGGACAGAGCAGAACTGTCTCATAGAGTCTCCAAGGAGTGTTTGGAGGGTTTGAATCACTAACCTTTTTGTTAGCAGAAGCAGCATCTAACCATTACACCAGTAGGGTTTCATGTACATTGCAAAAGCCAAAAAGGCACTGCCTTTGTATCAATTCCAACTTGTGGCTACCATATAGGTCAGAGCAGAACTGCCTTGCAGAGATTCCAAGGGGCCCCTAGCAGATTCAAACTGCTAACATGTTGGTTAATAGACATAACACGTAACCACTATGCCAGCAGGGTTTCCACATACTGTAAAGCAAGTATTAATCCATTTTTTAATTATTCCTGATATGCCCTGGCTCAGAACAATGGCATTCCACAGTGAAAAACAAATTTGATCCTACAGATTCTTAACGCTTTTCTTTGACATGTGTGTATAGTTAAGCATTTATTTGAATTAAATAAGTTAAATACAGAATAAAACTGGTAGTACTGAGAAACAAAAGTTTTATATTGAGATTGTGTTCTTACTGGTATGATATTTCAAGGGAAAAGATATTTAAGTTTATGCATCATAAATTGAGTGCTTTCGGAGAATGTCTGTCAAGTTACAGGACACCAGGTGCTGGCAGGACTCGGGACCCTTCTGCAGGGTCGCTCTGCCCACTGTTTTGTTTTCAAATTCAAGTTTCGTGCAGTTGGAGGGCTACACATTGTGTCCCTATGAATCATATATCCATAAAATATTTTTCTATGTCTACTTTTTGGGCATAGAAAGCAGATTTTAAAATAATGAAAAAACGTATATCTTCATGCTCAGAAAAGAGCTTTATTATTTATGCTAAATCATATGATAAAGTGAACCAACATTTTCTTTTCCAATAGTTTAAAAAAATACTTTTTTCATTACTCAAATGGAAATGTCATTGTCTACTTGTGTTAGCAAAGCAGATAAGTTAAATAAATATAAATAAACTCACCGACCTGCTTAAAACATATCTATTGTAAAAAATGTTTCACTTTATTTCATTTTATATTTCTCTTTTGCTGTTCTTCTTCCTTTTGTTTTGCATGCTTCTTCCAAATAGACAATATCTAGCCAACAAAGTAAATCCTTGTTTCCCAGTTGGCATTGTTTCACATGCATTGTCCAGTCTTAGAATTTCAAGTTTCATGACATGCACGGCTGTTAGACAATACTTGGTTATTTTCATCATTGGTGGCATTTATTACAGTTACATTCACTTTTCCAAAAATATTCAAAAGAGTTATACCTTTGCCAACGAGAAGAGTTTTTCTTTTCTTTCTAACAGAAAATACCTTTTTCCATTTCAAGTAGAATAACCCCAAACCAAACTCACTGCCGCGGAGTTGATTGCTTAAAACATATTCAAACTGCCTCATAGAGTTTCCAAGGAGTGCCTGGCAGATTAGAATTGCCGATGTTTTTGTTAGCAGATGTAACACTTAACCACTACACCACCAGGGTTTCCTGTAGAATAAAAACCTCAAAACCAAACCCACTGCCATCGAGCTGATTCTGATCACAGTGACCCTATAGGCAGAAGAAAACTGCTTCACAGTGTTTCCAAGGAGCGCCTAGTGGATTTGAACTGCCTGCCTTCTGGTTAGCAGCTGTAGTACTTAGGACCAAGGAAATATCACCTGCAAGGAGTCAGGTGTGGAAATTTGCATAAGCAGGCCTTATTTTCTTTCTTCCTTTTTTTTAATTGGTTGCCACGTCAGATGCCTGTCACATCATGTTGACACTTAATGAATGTCTATTCAGAATGTAAATTACCAGTATCATCTCAATTCGGGCTTCATCGGCTGAAGTTTACTTCTTCATTCTGTTTATTTTGCACGTATGTAGCAACTTTCTGCAAAATTCTAGTTTCTGGGCTTTGGAAATTAACAAATTGACAGCATTTGTTGGTTTTATAAATTGTAAAAATACACTGGAATTATATCATGAATGGCATTCAGAAAATAAAACAATGTTTAGTATGCTAAACAGAAAGACAACTTCAGGAGAAGAAATTATCCTTTAAACTTAATCTTTTAGTTTTTAATTTTTAATTTTCACCCTTTAAAATGTACAGTATTTTGATGCATGATTATTCGTGTTAGTTGCCACTGTGTCAATTCTGAAGCATGGTGGCCACCCCCCGTGTGTGTAGATTAGAACTGTTCCATTGAGTTTTCAAGACTGTGACCTTTCAAAAGCAGATCACCAGGCCTGTCTTTCAAAGAGCATCTGGATGGATTTGAACTGCCAACCTTTCAGTTCATACTCCAACATTTGGCACCACCAGGGAACTCGTGTGTTTTGATACTGTGTATAGCATGAAGTACATTACTTTGGTAGTACATAAATATAAGAGAATACATGTAACTATACTGAGGGTGATAACTTGATTTCATTTTTAAATGACAAAGTATACCATCAAGAAACTGGGGTCTGTTCACCTAGAGGTTAGTCTTCACAGCTTCTGTGTTATAGCTCAGTGACTTCATACTGTGTGGTTAGGAGACTGAGCCACATTAGATAACTCAAGGAGAAAGAGACACAAAGGGAAGACAGTAAACTAGTCTAAATATTGTTCTTCTCTCTTTACTATCACAGTATTTCTGATTTTTTTATTTTTTATATAATGATGTTTCATGTTAGAATTCACTTGTTTAAAAAATAATTCCACCAGAGTAAACACATATGTATATACGACTGTGAACTAGTGTTGTTGAATAAATGGACACTGTCTTCTAGAGAGAGTAGAAATCATACTAGTTACAGTGATAAAGAAAACATAAGAAGGATCCCGCATACGGTGACCTCCTCCTGGTACTAATAAGCATCAGAGGTCCCTCTGGTGGTAAATTAAAGTTAACAAATTAGTAGTGGATGAAATTTAGCCAGCAGTATATGTAGAAGTACTTTAGCTTGGAGTAGTTACCCAAGGTCTATTTGAAAGATTTAGACTTCATGTGGACCTTTGAAAGAGTCTAGAGTTTGGAAAAAAGATCAGATATAGAAGGGAACAACCAGTTTTACCTGGTAAGTGGTGACAAATCCTTGTTATGGAAACCCTAGTGGCATGGTGGTTAAGACTATGGCTGATAACCAAAAGATAAGCAGTTTGAAGCTACTGGATCTTCCCTGGAAACCATATGGGGCAGTTTTATTCTGTATTTTAGACTTGCTATGAGTTGATGTGCACTCAGTAGGAAGGCATTTGTCTGGGATTTTTTTCAGTCCTTATTACAATGCCCTGGTTTCCCAGTGGTTAAGAACTACAGTGAGTTATGTCTATAAACCAAAAAATTGGTCATTCAAACTCCCTGACTGCTCCTTAGAAATCCCCTGGGTCAGCTCTGCTGTGTCCTGTAGTGTTGCTATGACTCATAATTACTAGAAAGCAACTTGTTTGCTTTTTAAATCCTCGTTATACAGAAAGTCAGATTCAGGATTTAGTGTAAAATAAGGTTAGGATATGTTGCTATGAGTCAGAATTGGCTTGACAGCAATGGGTGGCAATGGGTACAAGAACTCAAAGATCTTTGATTTCAAAAGCTGTGATCCTTGCATTACACTATACGACTTTACCCACTACCATTTCAAAATAAGTACACACATATAAAGTCTGAAAAGTTTGCTAACTTACCACTGTGTGCTTACATTGGTAGCATTATAGAAACTGCTCAGTAAGGTTTCAAAACCTTGGTGTATCATTGCCTCACAGCTGTTTTTGTGTTGATGTGTGGTGGTGTCTTGCTTAGTGTTGTTCATTATTGTTGTGTGTTTTTATGTGCTGACATGAGAATATTTGAGTTTAAACTAGAGCAGTGAGCCAGTCAAGCCAAGTGAACAAACATTAAATTTCTTGTTAAATTTGGCAATTTGGAAGTGAAATCCTGGACATGTTAGTCCAAGATTAGGGGTATAATGCTGTGAAGAAAACAGCAAAGCACAACTGGATTTAAAGTTTTTCTGAGAAGAGAGGAAGCGTCACTGATGACGAAAGGTCAGAGCAGCCAGTAACAAGCAGAACTGACAGAAACATTGCAAAAATTCATCCAATTGTGCATCAGAATTGTCGGCTGACAGTTAGAAGTATAGAAGACCAAGTCAACATCACTAGAGAAGCAATTAGGAAAATCATAACTGAAAATCTTGGCACGAGAAAGGCATATACAAAAACGGTCCCAAGGGAGCTCACTGATGAACAAAAGCAAGAGAGAGTCAAAACTTGCCAAAGCATTTTGGAGAGGCAAGACAATGTATCGGGCTATGTTATCACTGGTGATGGAACACGGGTATATCAATATGACTCTGAAACAAATTGTCCAACTGCACAATGGAAGTCAGCTAATTCTCCATTACCAGAACTCCTTCAGTCCAAATGAAGAGTCAAAACTATGTTGCTAATCTGTTTCGATATCAGAAGGATTGTTCATTATGAATTTGTACCAACTGGACCAACAGTTAACCGAGTTTACTATTTAGAAGGGCTGAAAAGGCTGCTTGTAAAAGAAAGAGGAAAATGACCTGAACTTTTTGACCACAGCTCATGGTTCTTGCATCACGACAATGCACCAGCTCACATAGCACTATCTGTGAGGGAGTTTGTAGCTAGTAAACAAATAACTGTATCAGAATACCTTCTTACTCAGCTGATCTGGCCCCCAATGACTTTTTTATTTATCCAAAGATAAAATGTTGAAAGGAAGATATTTTGATGACTTTCAGCATATCAAGGGTAATATGATGACAGCTTTGATGGCCATTTCAGACAAAAAGTTCCAAAACTGCTTTGAAGACTGGCCTAAGCGCTGGCATCAGTGCATAGCTTTATAGTGATATGCAGCACTGAGGTATGTAGCACTTTTTCTAGAATGAGTTCACAAACATAATTGTCAGATCTTGTAAAATAAGATAATAACAGCAAAAGATGCTAGCTATCCAGACAGTGTTTCGAGGTTTATGGTTTGCTGACATTTGTGCATAGTCTCAGATGGCACAAGTTGCAAATTAAAGAGTTCATCTAATCAAGGCTGTCAAAATTTCTAGGCCTTTGAAAGTTTCCCCAAGCTTCAGTACAAAATGGAGAGTGTTTTTGACTATATGAAATAAATTTAGTAGATAAAATTGCAAGATACATTAAATAAATGAAATAGTTAGATTATACAAATATTTTTTTAACAATCACTAAACCAAATATACTAACTTAACCCCAAAAGTGATTATGAACATTTCATTTTTTAAATTTAAAATTGTAATTTTATATGAACCTTAAGTAAAAATGTTATTATTTGTTTTCTTATATTTCTGTTTTCAGAAGCATCTTCTAGTTTGTCAGCTTCTGATTTTTCATAGACACATTTTCAGAGGTTGCAAAACAGCTCACCGAATGGATTCAACTTAAATTATTTTTAAGAACTCCACCTTGCAAAATATATTTTCTTTCCAAAATTTCCACAGACATCTGTATTCTCTTTTTCACACATTCTTATTAGAGAAAATCCTTGTTGGATTATATGAAGAAAAGATACATCCTCATCTCAGAGTTGAAAAAAGGGGAAGATATTGTGTAGGCAACGCCTGAAAAGAGAGCTGAGGGCCACTGGACACGAAATAAGTGGAGACAGTGGAGTCAATGAATCACAAAAAGCCAGCCATGCACTCTGAAAGTCCAGATATGTCAGAGACCTCAAAGTTGTTGGCCCATGTGGTACTTTTTTTTTCTCAAGAAATTCAATTGTTTTATTTACTTTTTAATAAAGTCTTTATTTTATGAATGTTGTATATTTACTAAACTATTACAAGTATAGTACAGAAATTTTGGTGTAGCATTTTTAATTTTTTGACAATCATGCAACCTCTTTGCAAGCAGTTTTCCTAAACATGCTATGTGCACTACAAGTAGTTTTCCTAAACATGCTGTGTGCACTATGTCTGTATGCCTGTTATTTTTGTAGGTATACTCTTTGTGAAAAACAATGGTAATCAGCACTCAATTTCACCTATTATTAAGATTGCATTTGTTATCTATTGCTTCTCTGTGAAGGTTCAACAAATTTGCTGGCTTAAAACACCACACATTTATTACCTATAGGTGGAGAATTCAAAAGTCATAAAATCAAGATGTTAGTAGGGCTGAATTTTTCCTAGCTATCGTAGGTTAGAACATATTCTCATTCCTTTTAGTATCTAGAAGCCAAGTGTATTTGTTGACTTAGGTTTCCTTCTTCCACCTTCTGTTTCCCTCTCACACCTCTCTTTCACTCAGCACGTCTTCTCTGTCTTTGGCCTTCTTGTCTCCCTTTCATAATAATCCTTGTAATTATGCTAAGTGTGGCAAAGAATCAAGAATAATCTTGCCACCTCAGTATCCTTAAATTAATCATATCTGCCAAAGCATTTTTAGGGACTAGTAGCCTACCCAAAACATCTTGCCTTATGGTGGCGTGTTTGTCACAATTAATGAACCAATATCAATAAATTATGATTAACAAAAGTCCATTCATTATTTAGATTTTGTTAATTTTTTCAAATGTTTTTTCTGTTCCCAAATCCATTCCGAATTTCACATTACACTGAAGTCTCTGATGATGGTGACTTTTCTGATAGTTTTGAGGACTTTGATATTTTTGAGGATTGTTGCTTATATATGTTTCAGAATAGCATTCAATTTAGATTGATCTAATGTTTTCCTCACTATTAGACACAGTTTATATGTTTAGGGAGGAGAACTACAGAAGTCCCATTTCCATTATATCATATCAAAGGTTCATACTATCATTATGACTTATTCTGTTGTATGCAGGGTGGCTGTCATGGATTGAATTGTGTTCTTCCCCTGACAAAGAAAAAAAAAGTGCTAGGCCACGATTCCTGGTGTTGTGTGATGTGTCTGTATGCTGTTATCCCCGCATCTATAATTTTAATGAGGGAGGATGGGCAAGGGTTGTGTTGCTGGGTAAGGACTCAACATATAAGATTGTATTGTGCCTTGGAATAATCTCTTGTGCTATAAAAAAAGGAAGATAGCAGAGAGATTTGGGGGACTTCATACCATCAAGAAGCAGTGCCAGGAGCAGAGAACGTCCTTCGGAAAGGCTCTGATGTCCCTTGCTTCAGAAGCTATCAGTCCGGGGGAAGACTGGCAATAAGGACCTTCCTCTAGGGCCAACAGTAAAAGCCTTCACCTGTAGCTGATGCCCCGACTTTGGATGTGTAGTTTGCTGGACTGTGGAAGAATAAAATGCTCTCTGTTAAAGCCTTCCACTTGTGGTGTTTCTGTTAGAACAGCACTAGATGACTAGGGCAGTGACTGTGCATTGGAGCCAACTCAATCCAAAATCAAAATCAAAGTCAAAAGCAAAACCCATTGACTTCATGTCAATTCCAACTCATAGCAACCCGACAGTACTTGCTGATATTAAACTTGATTACCCATCCTGAGATCCAATTATTTTATCCATTTTTTAAATTACTTCTCTTTTTCACCCTTTCTAAACTGTGTAATAAAAAGTGGCAAGTTACACTGTATGTCTTTAAGAGTGGAGTATCTACATAAGTTATCTGAAATTCTTTTATACATTTATGGAGTTGCCTTTTAATTCTCTTATAAGTACCTTCCACAGAGGAATTTTTTAATTTTGCTAAAGTTCAAATAATTATTTTTTAATGGACTGTGTTTTTAGTGTGGGTAGAGTGGATCACTGAAAGTGGATTTTCAATGAAAAAATAAATGCTAAAGTGTGGGATTGTTTCAAACTGATTAAAAGTTCAATATATATAAAGGAAATAATTTTAAATTTATATTAAGTTAATGATAGAGCTTCAAAACATCAGAAATAAAATTTTACAGTTACTGAAGACTACACACATTACAATCATAGTTTAATACTGAAGCAAAATGATTAAAACCATTCTTGTTAAATGCTGTCTAGTCAGTTGAGAATAAAACACTTCCCATTCCTGTGTCATGTGCTGTGATTAACTAGCCACTCATAACTGACGTGAAGATAAAAGAATTTTATCTTCAAATATGCTTAGGACATTTATAAAAAGAAAACATATTATGCATTTTAAACCACTTCATGACAAATTCTTAAGGATTAAAATCATCTCTTTCATGTTGTGTGTCCCCCTAAACCAAACTAAAGCCACTACCACTGAATCAATTCCAATATGAGGCATATGACCAGTTTGGATTAAATTTAATCTTATCAATGTAACAATGACCAAAAAAAATCTTTTCAAAAATTTGAATTCGTAACTTTCATCTACACAAAAATAGAGAAACAATTATGACTGAAACACACAATAGACTGCCTGAACCTGAGTAAAACAAAAGCCAAGGAGAAAGTTCCTTTGGGAAGTTAAGGCATTCAAAACCTCCCACGTACCGTGTGTAATTTAGAAAGCCTCTCATATGCTTGGATAGAGCATGTGCTCAAAAAGACACCAAGCATTCACTATTGGCTATTCTGAAAGTTATGAGCTGGACCCAACTTGATGACGGTGTTTTTTTGGTTTTTTTGTTTGTTTATTCTAAAAGCTGATTGCAAGCATGGCTCACTGTTGAAGAAGTACCCCAGTACAGAGCTATTCTGCAAAGAATAGAGGTGATATTCTGTTTTGGTTATTGTTGTTTATTTTTAAGCTACTGGAAGTAATGAAATCTCAGTCAAAACAGCAGCTACACGTAGGCCAGAAAACACAGCTTTCTGTAACTACACGTGACAGGGAATTCAGTCTTTACAAAAATAATTGAGAAAGGCCACAAGATAAATGATTATAGCCTTCATTAACCAATAAAACAGCAAACTCTAGGGCACTGTACAAATCTTATTTCCAAATCTCATCACTGAGAAATTGTAAATATTGAATTTATTAGATAAGCACTTCAAAACAACTGTCTTAATTATTCTTAAAGGACAAATAAAAATCAGGAAAATGTTATGAAAACAAAATGAGGTATCAATAAAGATACTGAAATTATAAAATGGAGTCAGATTGAAATTTTATAGTTAAGAGTACAATATGTTAAATTAAAAAAAATCAGGAATGAAAATCTACATCAAATTTAAGCTGACAGAAGACAGAATCAGTGAACTAGAAAATAGGACAATTTAAATCATTTAGTCATATGAGAAGAAAAAAAAAGACTGAAGAAGTGAACAGAGGCTAAAAACACTTTGAACACCATCAAGTGCACCAAGATATACATGACGGGAGTCCCGAGGAAGAGAGCAAGAGGATGGTGCAAGAAGACTATTAAAGATCATAGTAGCAATGGTGAAAAAACTTCCCAAATTTGATTAAAGATACAAATCCACACACTCAAGAAGGCAATGAATTACAATTAGTACAAATCAAAAAGATACTCTCCAACACGTACTATAGTCAAACTGCAAGAGACAGAGAAGGAATGTTGGAAACAGCAAGGGACAAATGACTCTTGGCTTTCAAGGGGTCCTCATTAAGATGGACAGATGTCACGGTGCCAGCAGCCACTGGAATGACACTCCTAAAGTCCTGAAAGAAAAGCTGTCACCCCAGAATTCCTGTGTCTGGCAAAATTCTCCTTCAAAAATCAGGAAGACGTGAACATATTCCCAGATAAAGGGAAGTCCTACAAGAACTATTAAGAAAAACCCCTTCCTTTGATGAAAAAAGGACATTGGGTAATAAATCAAAGCCATATGAAAATTGCAGTTTTTCAATAAACTTAACAACATAGGCAAGTATAAAATCCAGCATGACAGCAATTATTTTCTACCTGATTTACAAGACAAATATACAAAAGCAAATAGGACTCTATTTTTGGATAACCAATGTATAAAGAAGTAATTTGTGACAGCAGTGATTTAAGAGTGTGTGGGACTGTGTAGGAACAAAGTTAGTGTGCTCTGAAAGTGCTTATTGATTCAAACTAGATTTTAATAAACTTCCAGTGTTAACTATAGCCCATTGGTAACCACAAAAATATATCTTATATAGCACACAAAAATTGAGAAAGGAATCCCAACATTTTACTACAAAAAAAAAAAAAAATTAGCAAACAGTAAAACAGGAATGGAGTAAATGAGAGGAAATAAAGATCGAAGACACACAGAAAACCGATCCCAAAATGACAGATGGAACCCTTTATCAGCAATTATGTTAAGAGTAAATGACTTAAATTCTCTGATGGACAGAGAGAGGGGGGCAGAATGGGTCAAAAAAATGATCTAGCTATGTACTGTCCACAAGAGACTCATTTTGAGGAAAAAGACTCAGAAGTGTGACAGTGAGATGTCAGAAAAAGACAATGAGTCCAGTTAGTGACTAAAAGGTAGCTGAGGTCGCTGTACCTTAGAGGTCTGACATCTGGCGGAAAACATATATGTGATTTTGAGGCCTGGCTACAGGCCGTTTTAAAGGTCAGGCCTGGCAGGTGTCCCTGGGGAACGCTCGGTTTGGTTCACAGCTGACGCGCTGTGCTCTCTGCAGGAGTTGAGGGGAAGGACTCTGGTCCCCGAGACCGCACGTGCTCTTCGGCGTAGCTGCATCCCTAGCCTGCTTGTCTGCACGCACAGGCTTACGTACTGAGTCATTCTACAGAGAACTTCTCAGGTGTCTTTGATGACAGCTTCTTAACTGAGAAAAGAGAAGGCGACCCTGAATGCAGTTTTCCTTACTCTGGCCGAACACACCGTTGTTTTCCACTAATAGCTTTTCCCCATGGAAACCCTGGTGGTGTAGGGAGTAATTGCTGCATCTGCTAACCAAGAGGTCAGCAGTTTGAATCTGCCAGGCACTCCTTGGAAATTCCATATGGGCAGTTCCACTCGTAGGATCACTATGAGCCGGACCTGACTCCACAGTGGTGGGCTTTTTTCAGCGCTTGCCCGTGGTGGCACCCCAGGCCTGGGATCCGTAAAACTGCTGGTGCCTTTTGTTCTGGGGACTTCAGCAGCACAACGAGCACCATGCCCACAGCAGTGCATCTCACCTTCACCTGAGTGCCACTCCTGGGGAATTACGGGACAGAGAATAAAAACTGATAACGTCTCCAGATTTATCTTGTTTATACCACCATAGTAAGTGATTCAGGTCTTCACTGTCATTTTAGCTTATACTCTTAATTGGCTACTCTAGTAGCTAGGAGCTTCGTTCTTCTCTCTTCAGGTTAGCTGAGGTTTCTAACAACACTAACATCACACAATACAGACTCCATGTATGAAGTATATGTACAGAGACTGCCAGTTAAGTGTGTGAATTCACCGTAGAAGAAGTGCTGCACACCTCATTGCTGAATATCACCACTGTCACCTTCAGAGTCCTCCCCCTGGAAGCTGTGCACCAGTGCCAGTGGCTAGGCCACCCTTCAAAGCATTTTTGGAACTCTTTCTCGAACGGTCATCTTGTAAGGTGGCGAGATGGCGAATCTGCAAACTTAGATGGAAATTTAAAGCTCTAACATTCACATTTGAAAAATATCTCAAATTATTATGGTTTGATCCTCATTTTAAACATTAATAGAAAAATAAGACCTAATTAAATATGAAACCAGTAGAGGGGAAGAAATAATAAGGATTTGGGTGGAGATAAATAAAACTGAATAAAAAAGCAATACACTGAATCAACAAAATTAAAAGTTGTTTCTTGGAAAAGATCAAGAAAACTGGCAAATACTTAGCTATACTGAGACAAAAAAGTGATAAGATACAAATAATAGAATTCAGAAATGAAAGTGAGAGCATTTCCAGTAAACTCAGAGAGATACAGAGGATTATATGAACATACAATGATCTTATGTAAAAATACTAGATAACCTAGATGAAGTAGATGGCACAAATTTCCTTGCCGAAACATAGAAGACTTGAACCACTTGCTGATGATTAAAAGCTATACCTTTGTGGATTTCACCTCCACAGAAAGAAAACAAAAGTCTCAAAACCAGGTCAGAAAACAAAACCAACATGAATGGAAAAAAGATTCAAGTTGCCAAGGACTTAATTTTAGAGGTTCTACAATCAATGCTCATGAAAACAGCAATCACAAAATCATATGAGGTACTGCACTGAGAAAATTTGCTGCAAAGACCTCTTTAAAGTTTTGAAATGGTATCACTTTGAGGACTCAGATGTTCCTGACCCAAACCATGGAATTTTCAGTTGTCTCATATGCATACGAAACTTAGACAGTAAATAAGTAGGAAGGGAAAAGAATTGATACCTTCAAGTTGTGGTGTTGAAAAAGAGATTAACTATAGCTTGTTCTACCAAAAGGATGAATACCTCTATTTTGGAAGATGTCCAGCCAGAATCCTCCTTACTCAAGCAAGCATGGTAAGACTGTATTTCACATACAGTGAACATGTTATCGGGAAGCATCAGTTCTTGGAGAAGGACTTCATCACACTTGGTAGAGCACAGGGTCAGTGACAAAAGGGGGAGACCCTCAACAAACAGATGGCGAGGTGGCTATGACAATGAGCTCAAATATAGTAATGACTGTGGGGATAGGTCACATTTTGTTCTATCACGTACAGGGTCACTAAGAGAGGGAGCCAACTTGCCCCCCAAACAACAAAAACAGATGGAGTGGAAAAATCTCTCTCTCACACACACAAAACCACACTCAAATTTCATCAACTAACTCAAGAAAAGCTACAGAGTGCAACACTTAGAGATAATCCAGTACCAGAAGAAGTCACTGGAGGATTTTACCAAACATTGAAGGTAATTAACATTCATCCTAGCTAAACTCTTGGAAAAGAATGAGAGAATACTTCTGGCTGGACTTCTTCCAAGACAGATTGATTCGTTGTTTTGGCCCTCCATGGTCTGTTCGATAGTCTTCCCCAGCACCTTAATTCAAAAGCAACAATTCTTTGATCTTTCTTGTTTGTTTTGGACAATTTTTAAATTTTTTAGACTCATACTTCATACGTTCTACAATTACAATTATTGGATGTCTGAAACTGTTTCTTCTCATTCTGACATGTGCCACACCAGCCAACAAATGTCCGGAAAGCTTGATGTCGGTGACATCACTAGGGTCGGCTCTACACGGATGAGGCAGCTTCGCCCCAGGCGTCTTCTGAGTGCCTTCCGCTCCCAGGGACCCATCTCCCGGCACTGCACTGACCACTGCTCTGCTGCTGTTCCTAAGGGTGTCACCGGCTGATTGTTTTTAGAGGTAGACTAGCAGCTCTTAGTCAGGAAGATTAGCTGGAGTCTCTCTGCGAGCTGACGTGCTGGCGCTGGAATAGTGATGGCACAGCTTCCTGCGTCACAGCAGCATGGAAGCTCCCACAGTATGACAAACTAATAGATGTATGCGAGGTTTCATTTCTATAACCTGTTAATGCAAATAATAATACACGTAAACCTGAGAGCTGTGACTACATGGAGCTGCCTGATTTTCCTGGGTTTCCCAAGTTCTCATGTTTGACAGGTTGCTGCCTAATTACTTGTATATCACTTATTGTAGGGGAAAATATTTGTTTTCCAAATCTGGCAGGCTTCTGCCTTACACAGGTTTTACTATAGTTAAGTTATACTCTGTACCAAAAAGTAAACCTCAATGAATTTTAAAAAGGCAATACTTGACAGACTACGTCCTATTATCATGATATGCTAGAACTAAAAATATGTTAATAAAAGTCCAAAGAAGAGAAATTGCCACATAAAAATAAAAAAATATGTACATTGTATTAAATATTTCTGCATGTAAGAAAGAGTTAATAAAACCACAATTAAAGAACCTTTAGAAAACACTGAAAGTAAGAACATTGTGTATCAAGACTTTTTTGGTGGTAGAAGAGTCAAGAAGGAAAAAAAAGGAGGATTAGGTAACCTCCTCATAATGAGTTTAAAAAAATAAACAGAAAGTAAACTTGTGGAATGTAGATAGTTCCCAGCAGAAATGATATCCACACTTCAGATCTTTGTGAGTTCTGTCCTTTTGTCATTTATAGTTAAAACTAATAAAAATGATTATTTTATTGGGAATTATTTAGCCAATGTCACAGCCTCTAGAAAATAAATAAACATCATGCTTTTCATAAACTCCACAAAATGGCCCGCAGAGATGTTGATTTCTCTGCAGCTTTACAATTCTAAATTGCAAAGTATTAGGTGTTATTGGAAATATGCTGTAGAAATCTACTTTGTCAAAACACCCTGGTTACTTATAACAAAGCTTTGGAATAACCTGTGAGTGAATAAACAAGCGTCACATGTGTAATAAATCGAACATACAAGAAACATTTTGTATCGCCTTGTAACCTATGATCATTCAGTCCCTCTGATAGCCTTGCATCAGTTTGGGTGGCTTGGAAGCCAGATGAAAGGAAATAAAATGTTTACTACAAGGCAGTGCCTTTGCACTCTACGTGGAGAATAGTAAACCTAGCCCTTTGATCCCACCATTAGTCTTTTTAATGATTCTGAGCCACAATTTCCGTGCGATAACATCTTTTTTCCCCTCTATGCTTGAGCTTTGAGAAGCTCAGCAGAACTGTGATTTTTATTTTTTTTTAAACTTAAGCCTTTAAGTAAGGGAAAGCTAAAGGAGAAGGCTTAGGGAGGTTTATTCAACATTGTTGGAGAAAGAAAATCCCTGCCTTACTGCCAGACGTATTAAACTCCTGATCTTCCAGTTGCATAAAATTATCACTGGCATTATATCTGTGTCAGTTGAACCTACTACTGGAGAAAATGATTTAACTAGCTTCCTCTTTCAATGTCATTCAAGAACTCTCGTTAGTTGAAGAGGTATGCTTCTCGTCTAGGGTAGTGCTGCAGGCTTCTTGGTATTAGTCAAATGTTCCATTACACTTAATGAAATATAAGTATATTTCAGAGGCATTGATGGCTTTTGTGAAGGTACCTTTGAGGTATGTTTATCCATACAAAAGATACATTAAAATGTTGGCATGCAGTATTTCCCATCATCATAAAATATTTTTCTGTCTTACAAGCAAATTAATAATATTTTGACTTAGGTTACAAAGGTCCACATTTTCTGCAACAAACCTATTTTATCATTTGCTAAATCATTCATAAAATTTACAGATCAATGACATTTTATCCAAGAGCCTCATTTCATAATGAAAGAAAAAATTAAGGCACAAAACTTTGAATATCCATTTGCTTGGCAAACATTGTTTCTTTTTTCTCCTCTCTTCTAATGTTCTGTGGGTCCTAACAAAAAATAACCTGATTAAAAAATAATTGATTATTTGAACTAAGTAATGGATGGAAGACCAGAATTTGGAAAGTACTGTTGTTGAGGCTTACATCTTCCATTTATCATTCCACGGTTAATAAAAATTCCACTGACCTAGCTCTTCACAGAACCCCAGTTATAGCTTTAGGGTAGTCTGCACTATTCTGTAGCATAACCATGTCTTACAACTAGCGACCTGTGAGAAGGACGTGGACTTTAGTTTCCCCTTCTATGCAATGTATGAGTGGACACAAAATTGAAAGTCCTTTACTGTGACTCAACGACACTTGGCTTGGCTTACCACTTGTAGATTAATCTATTTCTACATAGGAAAAATAAAAATTATTTTAAAATGACTCTTTGTTGATGTATTTCTACAATGTAGACTAGGTATGAGTTCTTTTCAAGAGTTCAAATAAGAGAAAGAAATAAATGAATGCTACCTGACAGATGGAAACATAGGTGGCCATAGTGGTTAAGTGCTATGGCTGGTAACAAAAAGGTTGGCAGTTCAAATCCACCGAGCGGTCCTTAGAATCTCTGTGGCGTAGTCTTACTGTGTCTTATACTTTGTAAAATGTTTGGGATGCAGAGATGACTCCGATACAAATTGGATCCCAAAAGGCATAGAATCTCCTAGGAGAGACAAATAAACCCCAAATTCCCCAACAAGTGTCCAAAAAAAAAAAAATCATCTTCAAATGAATTCTGATTCATAGAGACTCTACAGGACAAAGTAGAACTTCCCTATAGTGTTTTCAAGGACAGGCTGGTGGACTCAATCTGCTGACCTTTTGCTAAATAGCCGAGTTCTTCTCCTCTCTGCCACAAGGGCTCAATAACAGATGCACTATTGAGAAGTTCACAGAATGACATAAAAATTTAAATGAGAGGTTATTGGCCATCAGTGCGTGATCATTTGGAGTAAGGCTGTGGGTTTGTGAAGAAGGGGCGGGGGTGCTAAATCTTAAAGGGGTTAGTGCTTTACTTTTACATGATACGAGTAAATATGAATGTGAGTTATTACTTTATGAGCAATGGAATGATGTATGCTAAATGTTCAGACAAGGGGGAGAGATGGACTATGCCTGGGTTTATTTTACTATTCTAGAAATATACAGAGTAGAATTTTGTGAATAATGTTAGGCATGTAATAATCACTGGATTCCATTTAAATGAATTCATCAACAGATACAGTAAAAAAAACAAACAACATCTTTGAAGGAAAGTGGGTGGAGAGGAGAGGAAAGGAGACTGTTGGGAGGATGAGACATGTATGGAGCAGAGAGAGGAAAAGTGTGCTGTCATCGGACAGGGAGAGCAGTGGAAGCTGCATATAGGTGGGCAGGTAAATTTATACAGGAATGTACATTTTCACTCAGTCATATCAAATAAAAAAAATAAAAATAAAAAATAAAAAAACAGCCTCTTTTGAATAAAACGAATACATTGTTATGTTAATATCAAGTAAAGTTTGAATTATACAGAATTATTTTGATGGATACTCTAATGTTTAATTTCATGAGTTAGCTTAGCTAGACTACCGTGTCTAGTTGTTCTGTCAAACACCAGATGTTGTTACGAGGGCTCTGTGAACTTAATTCTGTCATCACCAGTAATGCGTTGAATTCCTGACTATTGTACCCGTGAATGTGATCCTGTTTGGAAATTGGTTTTTCAGTAGGTTATGTTAGTGAAGATATGCTTCTTCTGAATGATTAAAGAAAAAATACACGGGGAGAGGACAAATGCCAATGAACGCCACGGAACTTCAAGGGTCTCCTGGGAACACTGAGAAGGCTGGCCCTCCTAGAGTTGTGCCTTGAACTGGGGCTTTCAGCTACTAGAACAACCAGAAAGTAGATTTGTCTTCTTTAAAGCCAACCGCTTGTGTCGTCTTTGTTACTGCAGCAGTACCTGATGGAATGTAGTCACAGGTCATTAATATTTGTAGTCAACAGGCTTTAACTAAAGCGGATTATACTCCATTACATCAGCGGGTCTCATTCAATAGGTTAAACATATTGAAGGCAAAAACTGAGGATTCCCAAGAGAGAAAGGATTCTGTCTCAAGACTATAACACAGAGAATCTGTCAGAGTTTCAGCCCAGCTAACTAGAGACTTCAGACCTAACCCTGGCAGAGTTTCCAGGCTGCTGCTTGACTAAAGGAGTTTGGACTCTATCAATCACAACAGTTTTGGAAATCAATTCCTTAACATACACACACACACAAATGGGCAAGTTGGCTAATGATAAATTTTTTAGTCTTCTTTTGCCTTGGGTTGCTTTTCTTCCTTATTCATCTTTGAAGTAGATAAGTTCTACAAACTAAAAGTAAAGAATAAAGGAAGGACTTATGAAGCATCTGGAATGAATACGTGTATGTGCGTATATATATGTGTATATATATATATCAGCATAAGGTGCCGTGGGCCAGCCCCGACACTTTACAGGGTCACGCACGGAGGGAGGGAGAGGCGTGGCGGGAAATGAATCAAGGAGACAGAAAAGACTTTTCTGGTTTAAGGCAGCCCGACCCAGAGAGCAAGAGAGAAGGCTGTCTGTCTTTATTGTTTTTATAGTAAGAGTGACGTGAATTTTACCTGCCCACTGACCACACAATCTATTGGCTAGTTTAAAACCAAAACCTCATGGTTGGCAAATTTGAAACCAAAAACCTCGTGGTCTTGAGGTGATGTAATTTTTTACTCTGCCACATGAGCTATTAGTTAACTGAAACCTGGTGATCCTTTTAACTGTCAAGGCTTTTTAGATAATGGCCTAAGGATGCCTCGAGCTCAATCAGCCCTACTTATACCTCAAGGTTAAAAGGTTCACGAGGAAGGGTCTAAAGTTTATGATCTCTATTTGTTCCTACTTTGCTCTTTATCTCCTCCTGCGGGGATAGTAAACATCTACCGTCCCCCACCCTATGTCCTTCTCAAGCTGTTCTAAAGAGGATAATTCCTTTCACATGGGTGGGGATGTGCAGTTGGGGGAAGTCAGCAGAGGTTGGGCTGGCCTTGCTGCTCTCAAGCTGGCTGTGTTAGAAATCATTCCTCTGAGCTCTTTCTCCAGAAATTCCTGTACAGGTTTCCCCAATATTATTTCATAAACCAAGGGGGTAGTAAAGGGCCCCTCTCAGAAGGCATCTCCCCTGATCCTTGTGCCAGGAGAGGAGGGGGTATCTTTTTGAAGAAAATTTAATTAGGAAGCCAATTAATATCAAGGGCAGTAGGCTAAAAAACATGTCACAGGTGGGATGCTTCAGCCCGTCATTTGCAGGAGCTCGTGACTTTGTCTACAAGGCTGATGGCGGACCTCCGCAATAAGGTGCAGAAGCTCATTGGCTAAGTCATAAGTGATTATTAAAATAAAAGTTCTAACACCATCTGACAGGAAGTTTTATATATGAGGTCCAACACTTAAGTACATGAACTTAATTGTTCCAAGTGCTACATACCTCACTGCTGAGTATCAGTATCAAAAACACAAACCCAACTAGTG
This sequence comes from Heterohyrax brucei, assembly GCA_028571685.1. Classification (NCBI taxonomy): domain Eukaryota; kingdom Metazoa; phylum Chordata; class Mammalia; order Hyracoidea; family Procaviidae; genus Heterohyrax; species Heterohyrax brucei. The sequence continues at coordinate 67,828,453 of CM053162.1, read as the reverse complement.
CCTTTGAGTCTGGTCCGACTCATAGCAACCCTGGAGGTCAGAGTAGAGCTGCACCACAGAGCTTCCAAGGAGCACCTGGTGGAATTGAACTGCCAACCATTTGGTTAGCAGACGTAGCACTTAGCCTATTATGCCACTGGGATTTCCAAAAGTCAGTACTGTCACCTTCGAAGTACTCCCCTTGGGAAGCTACACACCAATACCAGAACCTAGTCCACTCTCCAAAGTGATCTTCACACTTTCTGGAATGGCCATGGTGCACCGTGGCAAGGTGGCAAGTTCCTGAACTTAATAGTTGACTGTGAAGGAGTTCTAAGCCAGTAAACAAGTAAGTTTTTTGGAACATCCTCCCTACCCACCTGATCTGGCCCCCGGTGACTTTTTTCTTCCATTCATGGAATGAGAATACATTTCAAAATACATGGGACGCAGATAAACCGTTCTGAGAGGGAAAATTACAAGCCTAAATGCGTACATCAGGGGGGAAAAAGTGTCAAATTAATGATCTAAGTTCCCACAGCAAGTAATCTGAAAAGGAAGAGTTATTTTATTTGGTGTTTATTTTAATTAAGCAAAGAGAAAGAAGGAGTAATAAAGATAATATCAGAAATCAACAAAACTGAAAACAGAAAATCGGTAAAGAATTAATGATATGAAAATGCTGTTTCTTAAAACATAAAATAAAATTGATAAATTTGTCTAACAAAGATAAAACATCTCATAACCTGGTTTCAACTGGAGGGCTTAGATTAGATAGTCGCTAGAAACCCGGTTGAGTGAAATCGGTGATAGCACACATTAGAAACAAGAACAACTTTAAGTGGACTTCAGCATAACTTGAATACTCCTTCCATCTTAACCCAATATTGCAAGGACAGAGTAGCTGGGGCAGGGGCCAGGGGACCATACTCTTAGGTGAAATCAAGGCCAATTGGCACAACTAGTGTTTTGCTAAGAGGGCTCTCTGCATTCCACATTGGTGAGTGGTGTCTGGGGTCTTAAAAGCTGCCGGGCTGTCATCCAAGGACACAGCAAATGGTCCCAAATCAGCCAGAACGGATGCTCACTGAGGACCAAAATGACATGGGGTAAAGACAACCCAGAAGATAGAGAGACCCACATGAATGGGTGCCTACATCGACTTAGGACCAGAAGAACCGGATGGTGCCCGGCCACTGCCAGTGATAGCCACAATGGAGCTCACAGAGAGGAGTCTCACTGGCAACACAAGAATAAAAAGGGGTGCATCCTGAGATCTCCACTAAAAGACCTCAATTGATTGTCCAGCAGTTTCGGGGTTCCTCTGGGAGCATGGCCCCTGGCCCTGATGCTGCCCTTGCCCATAAATCAAAATGAAGGTCCACTCTTTGGACATGAATGGATTGGACTTGGCAAGGCAGAGTGACCATATATTGGATGCACTTTATGGTTCTGTACATCTATAGGATGTCATCCTGCTGACCTCTGGCTGGAGGAAGGAGAGTGGGTGGAGAGGAGGGGAAAGGAGACTGTTGGGAGGGTGAGACATGTATGGAGCAGAGAGGAATAGTGTGCTGTCATCGGGCAGGGAGAGCAGTGGAAGCTGCATACAGGTGGGCAGGTAAATTTATATGGGAATGTACATTTTCCCTCAGTCATAAAAATCAGCAGTATCAGGAATCAGTTAATTGTCACTATAGCTGTGCAGCCATTACATGGATCCTACGTATATACTACAAATAAAGTTATGCTGGCAAATGAGACAACTTAGAAGAAATGAGTCAGTTCCTAAAAAAAAAAAAAGATTATCAAAACTAACCAACATGAAGTAATCTGAATAATATTAAAATTTTATAGAAACTGAATTAATTAATAAATCATTTCAACTCTCAGAATAAAAGATTCTTGAGGCCCAGATGATTTCACCAGAGAATCATATTTAACATTTAGAGAATTAGCATCTTTTAGAGACAACTTTTCCGTAAAATAGAAGTGAAATAAACAGTTCTCAGTTTATTTTGTGAGGCATGTAATTCCTTGATCCCCAAAACAGGCAGTAAAAATTAGGACCAGAAGCTAACATACAAGCAAAAGACAAACAAACATAAAACCCTGCACACCAATATTTCTCTAAATCTTGGACACAAAATCCTCACCAAATCTAACAATTTACAAACATTATTATGCACCTGACAAAACAGGATTCAATTCATGTTTACAAGGCTGGTTAAACACTAAAATAATCGGTCAATATAACCCAACACATCAACAGACTAAGAAGACAAAACACATGTCCATACAGACTGGTGCCAGAAAAAAATATTTGACAAGGTTGATCACCTATTCATGAAGAAATTCTACATTTATCAGATAGAGGGGACCTACTTCAACTGAGGAAGAGCATCTAGAAGAAATATGTAATATTATACTTACTATTGAAACATTGTTTCACTCTAAGATGGAGAACATGGAAAAGAAGGGTACTCTCACCATTTTTATTTAATGTACTAATGCAAATTCTAGTTACTGTAATAAGAAAAAGAAAAGGCCAATAGTTTGAAAAATAGGAAATAAAATTATACCTATTTGTAGGTAACATGATTGTCTACATAAATAATCCCAAGGAATATATTTAAGAAAAAAAATCCTTCTAGAGCTAATAAGAGATGTCAGCAAGATTGCGTCCTGTAAGACTGACTCACACACAAAAAGCAGAGTCACATACTTAAACATACAGAAACCAGAATTTAAAAATACAATGCCATCTGCAATTGCTTTAATGAAATGAAACCCTTAGTACAAACTTGACAATCATGTACGATGTCTACATACTGAAAGGTACAGAATGCAGATGAAAGAAATAGAAGAAAAAGTCTCTAAATGGAAAGGTACAGGCTTCAGAGATTGGAAGACTCAAAATAACTAACATGTTATTATCTCCAAAATGAGCTATATTTTCAGAGATATTCCTATCAAAAAAAATTTTTGTTTTATGTTTAAACATAAATAAGCATATTATAAAGTTAGTAAGAACAGATACATGCATTGAAGAGCCAAAACAATTTTTTTAAAGAATAAATTGAAACAATTCTGTCTGTCCTGTGCTAGCACCAGTTGCTGTCCCAGTGTGACTTTGGTGGAAGAGCAAAGACATACAGAAACAGACCAGAACAGAGAAATCAGAAATAGACCCACGTAATGACTCTCTGCTTATTTTTAACAAAGGTATAGAACAGATGTGTCCTAGCTTCCATACACAAATGCCGTAAATGGATGGCTTTTAAGAACAGAAAATTACTTTCTCATAGCGTCAGGAGACTAAAAGTCTGAATTGCAACTCTGCTTCTAGACAGAGATTCTTCTTTGTCTATCTTAGGTTCTAGGAGCCAACAGACCTTGAGTTCCTGGGCTTGTAGCTGTATCTGCCGTGTATTTTGGACAACGAGCAAGGGAGACAGAAGAAGAATTGATGTCTTTGAATTGCGGTGTTGGAGAAAAATGTTGAACGTACTGCGGACCGCCAAAAGAGGAAACAGATCTGTTCTGGAAGAAGCACAACCAGAGTACTCCCTGGAAGCAAAGTTTGTAAGTCTGAGCCTTAGACACTTTGGGCATGTTGTCAGGAAAGATCAGACTCTGGAGAAGGACAGTATGCTTGGTAGAGTGGAGGGTCAGTGAAAAATAGGAAGACCTTCAACAAGATGGATTAACACAGTGGCCTCAATAAGGGGCTTAAGCATAAAACCAATTCTGGGCATGGTGCCAGACTGGGCAGTGTCTCATTCTGTTGTTCACAGGGTTGCTATGAGTTGGAACTGCCTCGATGGTGCCTAACAACAACAACAGGTCATGTACGTCTGTCTTCAATGTCTTTTCAGTGGATTTCCATATCAAAAGTGTATTTATATATTTATTTTGTGAAAATTAAACGTTTATGTATATAATCGGTGTTGGGGTTGCACAATCAGCTAAGCTTTTTTGGTGGTTTGGACCTACCCAGCCTTGAAGACAAGCCTGGAAACTGAGAGGCCACAGCACTGAAAACACTACGGAACAGATCTGGTCTCCTACTTGGGGCTGGGAGGAGTTGGAACCGATCAGAAGGCAACTAAAATCAGTAACATTATAAACGTGCATGTATGCACACATAGTATTTTATGAAGGTGAAATAGCTTTGTAAAAGACTTGAATATATGTACACTTTTTACTGTGATTAAGTGGAAGTTTACAATCCAAGTCAATTTTCTATATAAAACCCCAAGTACCTGCCTCTGTGCAACTGTATCTGCTCACCCTGCGACAATATACTCTTCTTTTCCACTCTTTACTTCCAACCAACACCTGTCCCCTCTTCTCCACCCTCCTCTCTTCCTTTCAAAAGGAAACGAGTAGCAAAGCCTTATATGTATATACTAAGCCATAAAGTACACACACCACATGCAACACTCTGTGTCCCCCAGGTCCAGTCCATGCTTTGTCTGAAGTGTGGGCTTCAGAACTGGTTTTGGCTTTGGACATCAAGAAGACTAGAGGCCAGGTTCCCAGGAATCCTTGAGGGTGTTGGACTATCACGTCAGGTCTTTTAATAGAGTTCTTGATCTGCACACACCTTTTTCTTGTGCAATATCAGGGACTCTACACTGTGCCCCCCATCAAGGCTGTCTTTGTTGTCTGCGTGGCACCGTCTGGTTCTTCTGGTCTCATGCTCTGTAGTCTCCCAAACATATGAATCGTTCTGTCTCCTGGGCTCCCTTTTCCTCGTGTCTTTGATGTTCTCAATCGTCTTTAGTTTCAGGTGACCTGGGGCCAGCTGATGTCCTTCATATGGCAGCTTGCCAGATTTTAAGACCCCAGATGTCACTCACTAACATGGAGGCAGAAGACTTCCGTTAGAAAAAACTAGTAATGCCAGCTGACCTTGATGTCACCTGAAAACGTGGTATCTAGACTCCTGTCCCTGCTATCATTTGAAATGTTGGTGAATTTATAAAACCACTTAGTTTGTGGTGTAGTCCAGTTAGGCTGATCTGCGTTTTACTGTGTGCTGTTGCTCCCTTCACCTAACTGAATTCCTATCAACTATCTAATCTATGAATAACCTTCTCCCTCCCTTCCACCCTTGTGGACATCAAAGAGTATTTTCTTCTGTACATAAGTGTTTTCTTAAGTCCTTATAACAGTGGTCTCATAAAATAATCACTGTTGTTTATCATTGCTTAGTGTTCCTTTGAGTATATATACCACAGTTTGTTTATCCATTCATCTGTTAATGGGCACCTAGGTTGATTCAATCTTTTTCTGCTGTGGACAGTGCTGCAATGAACAGTCACGTGCATGTATCTGTTTGTACAATAGCCCTCATTTCTGTAGCATATATTCCAAGCAGCAGGATTCCTGTATTGCATCATATTTTTGATTTCCAGCTTTCTAAGAAAACATCAGATTGCTTTCCAAAGAGGTTTTATCTTTTTACGTTCCCACCTGGAGTGTAGAATAGTTTTAGTCTCTCCACAGCCTCTCCCACATCTGTTGCTTTGTGTTTTTTGGATCAGTGCCATCATTGTTGGGATGAGATGGTATCTCATTGTCGTTTTGATTTAGATTTCTTTAATAGCTAATGATCATGAGCATTTCTTCATGAGTCTTTTGGCTGTCTGGATGTCTTCTTTGTTGAGTTGTCAATCTCCTTTACTCATCACTTAATTGGATTGTTTGCCTTTTTCTTGTTGATATTTGTAGTACCTTGTAGATTATACAAACTAGAATTTGGTCACGTGTGGTTACCAAATATTTTCTCCCAGTTTGTAGCAAATCTTTTCACTGTCTTGATAAAGTCTTTGGATGAGTATAAGTGTTTAATTTTTAGTAGTTCCCATTTATCTCTTTTCTCCTCTGCTATTTATGCATTGTTAGTAAGATTTTGTAACCTGTTTAAGCTGTGCATCAGAATGTCCACTATTGGCCCTATTTTTTATTCCACAGCATTTATCATTTTAGATTTGATATTTGTCTTTGATCCACTTTGAGCTAGTTTTTGTGTAAGGTGTGAGACGTGTGTCTTGTCTCAGTTTTTTGCAGATGGATATCCAATTTTGCCAATACCACTTGTTAAAGAGATTTACACCCTCTGGCCTTTTTCAGATATCAACTGTTCATAGGAGGGTGGTGGTATTTTTGAATTCTCTATTCTGTTCCAATGGTGTATATATCTATTTTTGTACCAGTATCAGGCTGTTTTGACTACCATAGCAGTGTAGCAGGTTCTAAGGTCAGGTAGTGTGCAGCTTCCCTCTGTGTTCTTCTTCTTCAGTAGTGTTTTACTTATCCGGAGTTTCTTCCCTTTCCAAAGAAAGTTGGTGATTTGTTTCTCCATCTCCTTAAAAATGACGTTGGAATTTTTATTGATATTGCATTGTTTATATAGAATACTTTGGGTAAAATAGACATTTTCACAATCTTAAGTCTTCCTATCCATGAGCAAGGTAGGTTTCTCCACTTAGATAAGTCTCTTTTAGTTTCTTGTAGTAGGGTCTTATAATTTTCTATGTATAGGTACCCCACATCTCTGGTTGGATTTATTCCTAGGTATTTTCTCTTCTTGGAATCCATTGTAAATGGTATTGATTTGGTGATTTCCTCTTTAATGATCTCTTTGTGTAAAAGAACCTTATTGATTTATGTTTATCTTATATCCTGATACTTTGCTGAACTCTTCCGTTACAGCAGTTTATGGATTCTTAAGAGTTTTCTGTGTATAAGATCATATCATCCGCAAATAGTGATACTTTTACTTCTTCTTTACTGTTGAGGGTACTCTTTCTTTAACTTTTCTGATCACCCTAGCCGGAGCCTCTAGTGCAATGTTGAATAGATACAGTGACAGTGTGCATCCTTCTCTGGTTTCTGTCCTCATGGGGAATTCTTTGTGTCTTTCCGTTCAGGATGATGTTGGCTCTTGGCATTGTGCAGATGCACCTATTACACTGAGGAATTTTGCATCTGTTTCTACTTTGCTGAGATTTTTTGACATGAATGGATATTGGACTTAGTCAGGTACCTCTTTTTGTATCAATTGATAGAATCAAATGATTCTTATTTTTTGTTTTATTTCTGTGGTTGATTACATTAATTGTTTTTCTGATGTTGAATCAGCCCTGAATCCCTGGTATGAATCCTGCTAGGTCACAGTGCTTTACTTGTTTGATATACTGTTGAATTTTATTGCCTAGGATTTTGTGGAGTGTTTTTGAATCTACATTCACAAAAGAAATAAGTCTGTAATTATTTTTGGTGTTATCTGTTTTGGGCTTTGGTATTAGGATTATGCTGACTTCATAGAATGAATTTCCATTCCATCCTTTTCTACGCTGTGAAGTACCTTCAATAATATTGGAGTTAATTCCTCTCTAAAAGTTTGTGGATTTCTCCAGTGAAGCCGTTTAGGCCAGGGTTTTTTTGGTTGTTGACTTTTTGATTACTTTTTAAATCTCTTCTTTTGTTATGGTTTATTAAGTCATACTTCTCTGTGTGATAATTTTACTAGGTAATGTGATTCTAAAAATCTGTTATCTCCTCTAGGTTTTCAAATCTACTATAGTTTTTCGTAGTATTCTGTTATGGTTCTTTTCATTTTGGTTGAGTATTTCTGTTGGGATATCTTCCATCTCATTACTTATTTGGGTTATTTTTTTCCTCTCTTGTTTTTTCTTTTGTGAATTTGGCGAGTGGTTTCTCGATTTTGTTGATCTTGAAAAGATTTTTTTTTTAATTCTTTCAATTGTTTTTCTATTTTCTAATTCATTTAGTTATGTTCTAATTTTTATTATCTGTTTTCTTGTGGTATCTGAGGGGTTCCCTTTCTACTGTTCAGCATTAGGGGTTAATTGTTTGGTTTGGGCCCTTTCTTCTTTTTGAACACATGTATTTATAGAGATAAATTGACCTCTGGGCACTGCTTTGTGCTGTATTCCACAGGTTCCATGTTTTCATTTTTATTTTGATTCCATGTATTTCTTTATTGTATCCTTGATTTATTCCGTGACCTATGAATTTTAAGGTGGTGTTCACTTCCCACAAGTTTAAATGTATACCTACGTGCTTTTTTCTGTTATGTCAGTCTTTATGACTTTATGGTCTGAAAAGATGCTTTGCAATAATTCAGTGGTTTGGATTTTGTTGAGTCTTGCTTTATAGGCCACTACACAATCTATTCTGCAGAATGTTCTGTGTGTGTTGGAAAAGAAGGTGTACTTCTGTTGTTGGGTAAAAAGTTATGTATATGTCTATGAGGCTAAGTTGGTTGATCATTCCAATAAGATCTTCTGTATCTTTATTGACCTTTTCTGTGGATGATCTGTCCATTACTGAGAGCAGAGTGTTGAAAACTCCTACTATTGTTGTGGAGTGATCCATCTCATTTTTCAGAGTCGTCAACATTTGTTTGATGTGTTTAGATGCTCTGATATTGGTTGCACAAATATTTAATATTGTTACATCTTCCTTATGTATTGATCCTTTAAACAGTAAATAGTGACCATCTTTGTCCATGATGGTTGTTTTTACTGTAAAGTCTATTTTATCTGAGATTAGTATTGCCACTCCTGCTCTTCATTGCATGTTGTTAGCTTGGTATGTATTTTTACATCCTTTGGTTTTCAGTTTGTTCTTATCTTTGAGTCTAATATATCAACAGATTTTGTTTCTTTATTGGTACATTCAATCCATTTATGTTGAGTTTAATTGTTGAGAGATATAAATTTAGTGCTGTTATTTTGTTACCTTTATTTGTTGTCGACATTTTCTTTGTTCCATTTAATATTCTATTCTGAGCTGTTATTCCTTATGGGTTTTCTTTGCCTCTTTTTCAATACTGGTTTTGTATCTGTTCAGACTTCTATATTGTGTTTCTTCTTTTGATGTGTAGTATTGTTAGTTTGCTTTGCAGCTACCCCACTATTCCCTGCTAATCATCTACCTTTAAACCAGTCTTCGGCTACTTTCTATCTCCTTGATTTCCTCTCCATCTGAAAGGCCTATGAATATATAAGTAAATCCCTCTTTATAGTGTAATGATGTCATAATTTACATACTGAGGTCTGTGTTTCTCTAACTTTAATATTATAGCTTTGCTTGAGCTTTGTGACCACCGATGGTGTGTCTTGTACTGCATCCTTGAGTACATGTCCGGAGTTGATCTTCTAGTTGAAAATTACCTTCAGAATTTCTTGTAATTTTGTTGATACTTGCAAAATCTCTAAGCTTCTGTTTATCTGAGAATGTTGTAATTTCACCATCATATGGGAGAGACAGTTTTGCAGGATACACAATTCTTGGTTGGAACATTTTTTTCTTTTTTCTTCAAGGCTTTGTAAATGTCGTTCCACTGACTTTTTAGCAATATTGTTTCAGCTGAACAGTCGGAGCTCATGCTAATAGATACTGCTTTGTAACTTAGTTTTGATTTAAACCTAACCGCCTTAAAGAGCCTCACCTTATGTTTCATTTTGTTAAGCTTGGTTACAATATGTCTTGGTGTCTTTCCTTTGGAATTTACCTTTCCTGGAGTTAGATGAGTACCTCGCATAGATAGCTTCTATTCTTTCATGATGCCAGGGAAGTTTTCTGTCAGTAACTCTTCAACAGTTCTCTCTGTATTTGCTGCTATCCTTCCCTGTTCTTGTACTCTGATTATTCATAAATTGTTCCCCTTGGTAAACTCACACATAACTCTTAACGATTCCTTACTTTTTTTGATTCTTTTGTCTTATTTCTCCTCATAAATGCTGGTGTCATTTGCTTTATTTTCAGTCTCACTAATTCTGCTTTTCATTTTCTCAATCCTGCCCCTTTCACTTTCAATTGAATTGTCTGACTCTGTGATTTTAATGACCTGCTGAATTTCAGATGATTGTTCTAACAATTCATGTAGCTTGTTTAACTTTTCATTTTGTTCTGCCGCACTTTGTCTAATTTCCATTCTAAGATCTAAGGGACCTCTATACATAATTCCTTTGTATTCTACCTCTTTTGCATCCTATCTAATTTCAGGAAACCTTCTTCATCTGGGAAACTTTTTGATTCTTTATTTTGGGGGTGTTCTGGAGTCATGACAGCCTACTTCTTTAAAGGTTACCGACTGTTGCCTCTGAGCACATCAGAAAACTGTTGTGATTTAATTGTTATTGCCATCTAACATATATGTATGTAGATATAGATTTACAGATGTGTATGTATTTTAATTTGGTTTTGACTGTCCAAGCAGTGTAATCATTTGAGCTAGAAAGGTAATTGGAGCCTTAAAAATTCCAATACCCTATCACCTGATGGTTGGAGTGATGGTGGCACTGAGAAATGAGTCAGGAGTTGCTGGCTCAGGGGAGCCAGCAGAACTCTTCTTCTGGCCTTCCTTTTGTTTCCCTTTCCAGGTCCATGAGAAAAATCTCAGGGCACACACACCTCCAGCCCAGGTAGTGCTCTAGAATTTTTATCTAACATAGAACAGAGAACAAAAGCAAAAAAAAAAAAAAAAAAAAAAAGTCTGTGTCTACAGAGTGAAGTAGCACATAGGAAATGTTTGAGTCTCAAAGTTGATGCATATTTAGCTTGCAATGTAGCTACGAGGAGCTGCTGAAACATGTCATCTTCCCCTCCCTTTATTTCCTTCTCTGAGTCTGGGAGATAAGCTCAGGGCACACAAGTAAAATGCCCCACCTCTGCCAGGTAGTGAACCAAGAACTTAGTCTCAGGCATAAAGCAAAGAAGGTTAGTGGGAAAGGCTCGAGACAGGGAGACCGGTCATCACGTAAGTGAAGATTGAGCCCTGAGTCATCCTGAGCACTTCTCTTAGAACATGTAAAATTGACCTGGTGTTTTATAGATGCAGTGATTGCCTGGATCAACAGAGGTTTACTTCTACTCTTCCCTTGGTTTCTTTCTTGAACCCCAGGGAACAGAGTCTCAAGCATGGCAGTGCCAGTCTTAGCCTCCTAGCTGACAAAAATGGATATCAGTAGTGGTGCAATCTGTCCATCACCACACCAGAAACAGTGAGACCCTTTGTGCTGCTATCTCCTGACAGAGTTAGTTCTTTCCCTCACTGCCACCCAGTTCTTTCTGACAGTTCTCTGCCTGATCTCAGGGCTCATAAACTGTCCATTGTGTGTTCCATTCAGTTGCTTTTCTAGGCTTCAGTTCTTAGAGGGAATTGAAGACACATGACTAGTTGGCCATCTTGGCCCTGCCTCTCAAAGATTTTAATTTTACAGAGGCTTTCTAAATATATTGTTCAATTGTTCTTCTCTGTATAGCGGCTTGATATTGCTGGAGGTTTTCTTTCTTTTTGCCTTTCACCACTTTCTTTCTTGCTCCCTTTTTGCCTCACTGTGACAACTGAAAGTAAAAGTGAGGAGTATAATAATAGTATCTTTTAAATCTCCTTACAATTATGTTGGGGAACATTTTCTTAACACTTACAGACATACCAGTTCATTTTTACAAATCTTGCAAGTTCAGTGTCCCATGTTACTTTTATTCTATGCTTATTTTCACCAAAAGTAGGCCATGAATGCCACAGCACAAAGACATAAGTGAAATAAAAAGGGACTTTGCTCTTTAAAAAGGAACCAGTAATCCTCACCAGAAATCCTCCATATTTCTAGAAAGTTTACTATAAGACAAAAAGCAAAACTTCCTCAGTTTGTCACGTAAAAGGGGAAAAGCAGCATAGGAGTTTTAACCAAACACCGGAAATGAACACAGCATTCTGGCTATGTATAAGTTGGCTATCAAAATGAGACACTATTAGGTTGAGCTAAAAACTTCTCTCCATGGTCCTGAAAGGCATGTTCCCAACCCAAGAAGCGATGGCTGGCTAGATTCTGTCCTAAATAACTGCGAATTATGTATTATCTCTTTTTAAATTCTCACAGAAAGAGAAGTGTAACTCAATTGCTACAACATTGTGTGAATACATACAGAAGGTAGAATTGAGTATGGTTAAATAATTAATTCTTAAAGAGCATCCAGAGGAAACTAAAATTTTAGCATCCCCAGGAGATTTCTAAATGCAGATCTTTCCAATGTTCAAAACAAACTTGGTGTCCCAGTGTAGCTATTGCATGGTAGACTTGAGGATAATTAGGCTTAATAGTTGAGGCATAAATTATATCACAAAATATGAGCTTATTAACTTGGTTTAAGGCAAATAGTATTGGTACATTTTTAGTCTCTTTATTATTTAGTCTTCCTTGCACCACTTGGAAACCTTGATAGTATAATGGTTAAATGCTACATTTGCTAAACAAAAGGGTGGCAGTTCAAATCTATCAGGTGCTCCTTAGAAACTCTATTTAGCAGTTCTATGTCTTATAGGGTTGCTACGAGTCAAAATTGACTAGATGGCAGTGGATATTTTGTATCATTTAGAAAACTGATGGCTTAGTGGTTAAATGCTGTGTCTGCTAACCAAAAGGTCAGCAGTTTGAATCTACCAGGTGCTCCTTGGAAACTTTATGGAGCCATTCTTCTCTGTCCTATAGTGTTGCTACGAGTTGGAATCAATTCAATAGCAGTGGGTTTGGGTTTTGCCTCATTTGACAAAAGTATTTGAAAAAGAAACTCACTTTGCTAAGCTGTCATCAATAAGTTACCCATTAGTGCCATATTAGACTTTGATTAATATAATCTCAGGAGAAAAATATACCAGAAATGATGAAAGAGAATTCAGCTCCACAGATATGCAGCCAGTTGCGTAGCATTAGCCAAGGCTATTAGCAATGTTCCTATGCATCCACCCATTCATTCAACTGGCAATTCAAGAATCATCAAGTGAGTGTCTATTTTGTGTTAAACATAAGGACAAAAGCAGTGAACAGTAAGAGTCTTGCTCTCTGAGGTGATGAGTCCCTTTTATACGGTCTTTCTTGCCAGGGTCTTATAACTCCCATCACATGACTGGGTGAGACTATGAATAAGGTTCTTATGGCTGATTAAGGCGGTAGGATAGTTACTCAGGTAGAAAAGGTGCATGACACAGTTGTGGGAGTGTGACTATGAAAAGAAGGTATAAAGAACCCAGTGAGGGGATTGGTCGATTTTGCCAACCTGCCAGGCTTAAAGGGAGATGTGGCGAGAGTTCTGCTCTTCGAACCTTAGACACAGTGAGGGACAATGAGTGACAGTCGCAGAGAAATGGCTGCAGCAGAGGTGGCGATATCAGCAGACTAAAAAGGATATGGCACACAGTGGGTTTCCTGGATCCATTGTGAGAAAGCTGTGTCTTTGGGTAGAGGCTTACTGGAGGGAAATGCCCCCAGGAACTTATCGGCAGAGTTAAAGAACTCTCTAATAATTGTCTGAGCAGGACAGAAGCTGTCCTGAGGGCCGGAGGGCTCAACGAGACAAGAGACCGAGGGCCAGAGAGAGGTCTGCCTGTGAGAACAGTTGAGAAGAGAATGTCTTGATCAAAATAGGATACTCAGAGTATTTCTTGATCATATATTGTAACCTGCTCCCCTAATAAACCCCGTAATGTCTATGTGGCATGTCTGTGAGTATGATTTGTGACTTCTATGTGGCTAATATAGCAAATTATGAGCCCAGCAGAGAAGCAAAGTGTGTGTGTGTGGGAGGTGTGGATAGATGTCTCTGGAACTGTTTAAAAGGCCTCCACTGTTGCTCCATCTCACAGATACCAGCCTTGGGCTACGAATCTTGATTCTTCTTCAACCTTGTAAAGCTACAGGTCAGACACTTCTCTCTGAAATTTTTACGCTGTGATTCAGCTTGAAGTATAATTATATGAACATATTTAGCATGATTTGTTTGCTGTTGTTGAGAATACACAAAGCAGAATACACACCATTTCGACAATTTCTATCTGTACAGTTCAGTGACATTGATTCCATTTTTCAAGTGTACAATCATTCTCATTCTCCTTTCCCAAATGGCTCCTCCATTAACATAAAGGGGACTGCTCCCAGTTTTGGGATTGCTCCCAAACCTTCCCAGCTGATCTCCGAGTTCCTTGTGTCAGTTTAATCCCATATATATGTGGTTCTTTAAAAGAACACAATGCTAAAGGCAGACACTCTTTAATAAGTAAGCAAAATTATTGTTGGATTTTAAGAAGACTGTAGTGGAAATTTTTGTTTTAAGGTTTTAAGGTTATCGCAAGACAATAGTTTTGGGTATTCTTCCCACATCCATGGCTCTAAAGAGACTGAACTCCATGAGAATTTTTTATTTTTCCTGCATTTTTATCCTTTTAACCAAAGATTCATCCATGAAATCTTTGATGAAAATGTTCAGTAGTGGTAGCTGGACACCATCTAGTTCTTCTGATCTGTGGTAAAGAAGGCAGCTATTCATGAAGGCAATAAGCCACACACTAAAATTTTTCCTCTGATTCATGACTCTCCATCTTCCACTGTTGCTCCAGTAAATGGATACCAACTCTTGTACCTTGCCAGTCTTTAAGCCTCAGGAACTACTCGACAAACCAAGAGATACAAGGGGCACTAAGTAAGTTATTAGGCAATTTGACGGCATTTGGCTAAATGGGATGTCCCATGAAGCCATAAACTTCATTTTTGTAATAAGAATATTAATAGTAATACATCATTTATTCAACCTGAGTGCAATTTTGGTGTGTCTCTTACGTATTAAGAACCTGCTGGCTAAGTGGTTAAGAGTTTGGCCACTAATCAACAGGTCAGCAGCTCAATTCCACCAGCTGCTCCTTGGAAATCCTGTGAGGCAGTTCTAAGCTGTCCGGTAGGGTCTCTATGAGGCAGAAATGACTACATGGCACTTAACAAAAACAACATTACATATTCTGTTTGTTTGCAGTGTTAATTGCTAATTGAATAATATATTAATCTTTACAGTCCTGCTCCTTTTTCATTAGAATCTGCATATAAAAATCAACATATGTGTACAAGACATACAATTTGAAAGAATAACTCAGAGATAATTTTAACTCTAATTTAACTTTAGAGTTAAAAAGCTGTCTTATAAAAATAGGAAATGAATTACTCTCTCTTTAAAGGCTGGTTATCTAGAAACTTTTCTGTTCACTTCAGACTGTCACAAAGCATCTCTGTAAGTACTTCATTTTCTTTAAATCAAATATGAATAACATGTCTGCACATGTACGTATTTTTCTGTTTTGCTTTACTCTGTGAATAAACACATAAGCCTGACACAGTTTCTACACACATGTACTTCAAAGTTTAATGAAGGAAAACAATAGATTAAAAGTTGCTTAAAATAACTACTTGAGGCAAATTCAAGTCCTAAGAGTGAGAAAAAAAAGAAAACATGAAGTAGAAATTCAGGCTATCGACCCTGTAGACAATGAAAGAATGACTAATATAAGTGAAAGGTACCAAGGATGATTATCAGAATAAGAACTGATCATTCAGCCTATTTCCATTTTAAAAGTTTTTAATAAAAGCACATATGAAATAAAAGACAAAGAAGAAAACCCGCCAATTCCTATTTAGAGGGAAAAACTCCTATTAACTAAGAGACACAAAGAAATGAATTTGAACAAACTTTCTGCACACTGATATTTTTAGACCTTTAAATCTCTTAAACTAAATACAACTGTTTAAATCACCTGATTTTTTGCCAGCCTCTGAACTCTGAAGATTACAGTTGTGCCCCCAAAAGACAGTGATTTCAGATTCTGATGCTAGATGACCCAAGATTTGGCCCACTTTTCTACATCCACTGAAATTCAGCAACTCACAAGAAAGCTGAACTTTCGTGAGGTGTTACATGTACACAGTTTTACATGGTTTGTTCCTTAGCTCTTGCCAACAAAAGTATGAAGAAGTACTCTTAAAATGCCAGCTTTGCATCTAGGGAATCTGAGGCTTAAAAGGGTTAAGTGAGTGGTATAGTAACTTGCCCATCATCACAGGTGGTCAGGGGTAGCAGGAGTTAGCAAGAGGTGGGGCCTAGATGCTCTGATTTTACCACAATAAAATTGCCTTAGTAATAAAATTAGCATAAAATATTTGCTATTCAAAGGGAAAGAATTGGGAATAACCAGAATTTTTGAGGTGAAAGAAGAAGTATGAGGATTTCAGATAGATAAAATAACATGAATGTAAGAAGGTGTTAGGTCAGCTTAACAATTAAAGTTAGGTCCCAGTGGGTAATCGGAAAACCTAGCTCAATAAACTCAATAAAGAAGAACGCAATAAAGAAAAGATACAATGCTGGAGATGACGGGCAACTCTGCAGTAGGGTAATCCTGGAAATTAGAAATTGGGCAGGAGCTTCAAATTGGATTCTAGAAATGGCTTCAGCTGCCATCTAACATGACCCAGAGAAAAATGAGGATTTAAACCTCTTTTCAGAATGTAGTTTAGTTCACAAAAAGCAGAAGAATCGGTTCAATAAATCCAGAGGAAGGGGGCAGGGGCAGAGCAGAGAATAACAGCGGCAGAGGCGAAGAGCAGCTAGGAGGTAAAATACCCCAGCACACGAAGAAAGAGCTATGAGATGAGAAAGTGCATTCTTTATTTTTCCTTTAATATTTTATTGCACTGTAAGTCAAAGTCTAAAATCCAAGTCAATTTTCCCTAAAAAACTCAGTACGCAAACTTCTGTGCAACTCTATCTGCTTTATCAATCTTGTGGCGTCACCTCCTCCTCTCTACCTTGTATAGCCCCTTTTCTTTCAACCAACTCCTGTCCCCTCCTTTCCACTGTTTCATCTCGTGTCTGAACAAAAGCTGCTCGGACAGCCTCCTGTAGACATTTAAGCCAAGAAGCACACACTTCCCGAGTATCACTCTGTTCCTCATCAGGCAGACTTTTTTTGTCTGGAGAATTGGGTTTGGTACTGGTTTCAGCTCTGGGCTAGCAAGGAGTTCATGGGACATGTCCTCAGGGGAACTTCAAGGATGTCCTACCATTAAGTCTGGTCTTTTAACAAAGTTCTGGATCTGCGCTCCCATTTTCCTCCCACTACTTCAGGGCCTGTTTGCTGTGTTCCCTGCCAGGCAGGCACTGGTTGTTGTCATTCACCGTCTAGGTCTGCTGGTGTCATGCTGATGCAGTCTCCTGATCATTTGGCCCCTTCTGTCTCCTGCGGGTACATTTCTCTCAGGTCTTTGATGTCCTTGTTCTCCTCTGCTCCAGGTGGACTGGAACCAACTGATGCTCCTTAGACAGTAGCTAGCAAGCTTTTAAGACCCCAGACACCACTCAACCAAATGGGAGGCTGAAAAATTTCTTAAAACAACAAAGAAAAAACTTAGTTGTGCCAGTTGACCTAGATGTCCCCTGAAGCCATGATCCTCAGACTCCTACCTCTGCTCCTCTGACCTTTGAAATGGGTTGTTTCCGGAAGCTTGTTAGCATTAGTTGCAGTCCAGCGGTGTTAACCTCCCTTCTGCTCCATGCTGTCACTTTCTCCATTTAACCTGATTCCTGTCTACTGTCTAGTCCATGAATATGTGTCTCTATGCCACTCCTTCCCTGTAACCATCAAAAATCATTTTCTTTATTGTTTAAACCTTTTCTTGAGTCCCTATTGTAGTGGTCTCATACAGTATTTGTCCTTTCATGACTAACTGCTCTCAGCATGCCTTCCAAATGACTCCATGTTATCAGACGTTTCCTGAGATCATCATTTGTCTTCATCATGGCATAGTATCCCATTGTGTGAGTATGTCCTCGTTTGTTTATCCTTTTGTCTGTTGATGGACACCTCGATCGATTTCATCTTTTTGCTATTGTGGACAGTGCTGCAATAAACATTGGTGTGGATATATCTATTCATATGACAGTCTTTATTTCTCTACTATATATTTCAAAGAGTGGCATTTTGCAGGGTCATGTATTTGTATTTCTAGTTTTTAAAGAAAGTGTCAAATTGATTTCCAAAACAGTTCTTAATTTCCCACCCACAGTGCAGAAGAGTTCCAGTCTCCCGACAACCTCTCCAACATTTATTGATTTGTTTTTTGGATTAATGCTAGTCTTACTGATGTGAGATGATATCTCATGGTAGTTTTTATTTGTATTTTTCTCTCTTTATTTATACATTTTATTTATTTATGAGTCAGATCCGACTCAGCGGCACTTGGCTGGCTTTATTGTGATTGAGTGAAAGTGTACAATCCAGTCTAAATTTGTGTGCCTGCCTATATGTAGCTCCTACGTTCTGTTCTATACATGTCATTTCCTCTTAACAATCTCCTGTCCCCTCTTCTTCTCCCTCTCCACTGCTTCTAGTAAGAGGCCAGTAAGATGACATCCTACAGATGTCCAGAACCATAAGGTGTACACACAATATGGTCACTCTGTGTTGCCAAGTCCAGTCTATTCCTGTCTGAGGAGTTCACTTCAGTAATGATTTATATATATTTTTAATATGAGTTCATATTAGGACATAGTAGAGCTGAGACTGCAAAAGACATCAGTTTGGTATTTGGGGAGGTTGCTGTAACCAGCACATTATAGAGTGATGGTTTCAGAAATTTCACTCTCGAGAGGACAGCCTTCCAAATGTGCCTCAAGTAAAACCAAAACCTGTCATAAATAAAGTCAAATTGAAAGAGTTGGTGGGAAGCAATCCTCCACAAACAGTTCAGAATTTTGTAGCCACCATGAGAAGATCTTCTCACATCTCTGGAAAAGTGAGACAGTCAGAGAACCAGGTGACACACAAATTGACAGAAAATAAAAAATCACAGTGCCTAGAATTGTGCTTTGTGCTGCTGTCTTCCAAAAAAAATGAGCCTTTTTTGAAATATACCATCACTTGTGATTAGAAATGGGTCATTCATGGCAATAGTAAACTATCTGGGCAGTAGTTAGACACAGAGCAGTCCCCAAGACACTACCCCAAATAATCACTTCACTCAGAATGGTTATAGTGACTATGTTGTCTTCTGCAAAAGGCACAGCCTGTTATTTTTTTCTCAAAATATTCAGTCAGTCAGTGCAAACTCCTACTGTCAGGAAACTGATAGCATGCGTGCAAAACCAAGATCAAAACAGCCAAGGCTGGTCAACAAAGATGGACCAGTTCTGCTACAAACAACGAGTATCTACACGCTTCTCAAACTGTTTTTCAAAAATAAATGGAACCAAGTTATGATGTTTTGCTCCACCCACCTTATCACCGGACATCTTCCCAGTGGATTATTGTCTTTACAAACACTTGGAACTCATCATAAATAATAAAAGATTCATGAGTCAAGAAACTGTGTTGTTGTTAGGTGCCATCAAGTTGGTTCCAACTCATAACAACCCACCATACTCAGAAAGAAACACTGCCCAGTCCTGTGTCATTTTCAATATCATTTTATGCTTAAGCACACTCACTTTTGTAACTACTGTGTCATCCTGTCTCACTATGGCTTCCTCTTTTTGCTGCCCCCTACCCTACCAAGAATGAAGTTTTTCTACAGGGACTGGTCTATCCTGATAATGTGTCCAAAGTACATGAGATGAAGTCATGCTGACTTCACTTCTAAGGAGCATTCTGGAGGTACTTCTTCCAAGATAGGCTCACTTGTTACGGTAATCCATGGCCTATCCAACTATTCTTCAGCACCACCACCATTTGAAGGCGGCAGTTCTTCTTCAATATTTCTCACTCATTGTCCAGCTTTCACTTGCATATGAAGCAGCTAAAAACACCATGGCTGGAGTCAGGAATACCTTAATTCTCAAAGTGACATCTGTGGTTTTGAACACTTTAAAGGGTAACCCCTCCTCCAGCAGGTTTTCTCATTTCACTGTTATTTGGTTTCTTGCTTGCTGCTTCCAAGGGCCATTGGTTGTGTATCCAAGTAAAATGATATCCAAGAACTTCGATATTTTTCTCCATTTATCAGGATGTTGCTTATTGGTCTTCATGAAAAGATACTTGTTTTCTTTATGTTGAGGCATGATTCATATTGAAGGGTGTAGTTTTTGGCCTTCCTCAGTAAGTGCTTCAAATCCTACTCAGTTTCAGCAAGGCTGTTATCACCGGCCCATCACAGATTGTTAATAGGTCTTCCTCCAATACTGCTGCTGTGTCTCACATTATTTGCTTAGTGTACAGATGAAATGTGGTGAAGGGATACAAACCTGATGCACACTTCTCTTGACTTTAAACCACACAACATCCCTTTATTCTGTTTGAATGATAACCTCTTGCTCTGCATACAAGTTCTTCACGAGCACAATTAAGTATTCTAGAATTCCTAATATTCTCAACGTTATCCAAAATTTGTTACAACCCACACAGTTGAATGCTTTTGTGTAGTCAATAAAACAGATGTAAACATCTGGTATTCTCTGCTTTCGGCAGGATTCATCTGACTTAAGCAATGATGTGCTTTGTTCCACATCCTCTTCTGAATCTGGTTCGAATTTCTGGTAGTTCCCTGCTGATGTAGTGTTGTATCTGCCTTTTATTTCTTTATTTTTTAAATCTATTTTGGTCTTTATCTTTCTTTCCTGTCTTTTTAATGACATTCAGATTTCTTTATCTATGATGGCCTTGCACAGCTCATTTTATCTTTGGTGATTAGCGTCCAATGGGTCAAATCTATTCTTGAGATGATCTCTTAATGGCTTCAGGTTTTCCTAGATTCATGCTTTTTATATTCCACATTCCACTTACTAGTGGATATTTGCAGCTGTGTCTTCTTGTTCTGAGTCATGCCACATCAGCAAATCAAGATCTCAAAAACTCTAGAGCATTCCTGTCATTAAGGATGAGTCTACTTCAAGGAGGCAGCTCTTTCCCAAGCCATATTTTGAGTGTCTTCCCACTTGACGTGCTTATCTTCTGGCAGTATGTCCAACTACGTTCCTCTGCTATTCATAAAATTTTCATTGGTTAATTTTTTTCAGAAGTAGAATACCAGGTGCCTCTTTCTAGTCTGTCTCTTTTGGGGGGCTTCTTTGAATCCTGACAACCATGGAAGACCCCGCTGGTATTTGACATTCCTGTGGTAGAGTGTCTAACATTCCAGCCAACAGGGAAGCCACCACAATACCACAAGCTGATAGACAAGTGGTGCCAACAAAATGTAGTTAAATGATTTGTGCAATCAACAGTCTCAAAACTTGAAGAATTTTGTTGTTACTATTATTGTACTTTGGACAAGGTTTGGGAAACCCTAGCTGCATAGTGGTTAAGCCTATGGCTGTTAACCAAAAGGTCAGCAGTTCAAATCTGCCAGGCACTCCTTGGAAACTTATGACACAGTTCTACCCTGTGTATAGGGTCCCAATGAGTGATAACCAACTCAACTGCAGATGGCACCGTTTTGGGTTTTTGTTTTAGATGAAGGTCTACAGAACAAACTAGCTTCTCATTATGGTTAGTATATACAGTGTTTTTGACATTGGTTAACTACCTTATGACATTCAACATTCTTTATTCTTGACCTTGGGTTCCCTATTACCAGCTTCCATATCCATTACTGCCTTGAAGAATTTTTTACGAGAGGAATATGTAACTTAACATCATGTTGGCACAAGATAATTGAACATAATGGAGCATATTTTGATTAAATAAATTTGTTTCATCTCAATTTATGCTTTCACATTTCCTTAAAAAGTTAACATCTTGTGTGGTTCATCTTAATAACTTACTGTAAATGAAAACAAATGGAATTGTTACTATTTACAAAAAACATTTTATGCATCATTTGAATAATGATCTGAAACTGAATGAATCATAGCTCTTTTTGACATATGTGGAGAAATCTATTTGAAGCGGAGAGACAGAATCAAATTCATTGAAATAAAGAGGTGAAAGGGGATGGGGCAATTTAATACTTCAAAACCAAAAAACCCACTGCTGTCAAGTCGATGCCAACTCACATGACCCTATAGGACAGAGTAGAACAGCCCCATAGAGTTTTGCAGGACCACCTGGCAGGTTTGAACTGCCGATTTTTTGGTCAGCGGCTGTAGTACTTAACTGCTATGTCACCAGGGTTTGAGACAGCTTAATAGGCACCATCGATGTATGATTCTTGGCAGCATGAACTAGGACAGAGTATCCCAGGTTTTAAAGGAAACAGATAAATTCCAAGATACGTACTCACTTTATGTGAGAGTGTGAAAAGCAATGTGTAATATTAAATCATTCTTAAAAATAAAATACTTTCATAAGTTTCTAGCTAAACATGATTGGTTTTTCTGACCAACAGATTTTCTGACTTTCATGCTGAGATTAAAAATATCAGAATCAGTTGCTTTCTCACACAGACATCAGTCATGCAAAACTGGCCTTGAAAAAGTGCTCAGAGTGCATACTTGCTCTCCATGCTAAAGGACAATAAAACAGTTGTCACCAAGTTAAGTCAATCCCAACTCCTAAAAGTCCCTCCATTGAGTTTCTAATGGCATTTTTTTTCCCAGAAGTTTGCCAGGCCTTTTTTTTTGAGGCACCTATAGTGTACTCAAACTAGCAGGTTCCAGAGTAGTGGCTCAGCCTATCAATCACCTGCACCACCCACATCCGCCTGCCACTGTATTAACTTCTCCAACCTTGCCCAGTGGTGATGTAACCTCATATATTTTTATTCCTTTATGGTGTCTCCTTGTTCATTCTCCCTGCCTCAGATGATTGACTCTCATCTGCATCCCAGATGCCATCCATCCCCCATCCCATATTTGTGAGATTTTTATACAACAACTCTTGCAGTACTAGCCATACAGACGTAACACATAGAAAGAAACATAGCTGATGATGTAATGTTTCTGCCCTGTAATTTCATGACAATATACAGAGTACTTGCAACTGTGTATGACTAAGTGTTAGGGACAGGAGTAGGTGGAAAGCAGAAGGATGCCAGTTAACTGAGGTGGTAAGTGTCCCAAAGGAGCTTCCTTGCCAACAACAACAGTAGCAAAGAGTCAAGAGCCACAAAGCCCCAGGAGCCTAGTGGTGTAACC
The DNA here is from genome assembly GCA_028571685.1 of Heterohyrax brucei. Lineage (NCBI taxonomy): Eukaryota > Metazoa > Chordata > Mammalia > Hyracoidea > Procaviidae > Heterohyrax > Heterohyrax brucei. Next base: position 67,805,545 of record CM053162.1, on the reverse strand, counting down.
TATAGGAGAGAGCAACTATTGTTTCCCCTGCACAACCCTGTGTGCTACTGATGGTGGAAGGAGGCTGTGATGGGCCACTTTTAGGCTTCGTGGTGGTTCCCAAGAGAAGACTAAGAAGAGCAGAACTGCCAAAGGAACTTGTAATGAGCAGTGGACTAATCCCATAGATTCTCTTACTCAGACATCACGTGGTGATCAATCTGTCCTTTTGAGTTAAACCAGAATGATTAAATGAAACTCCAGGTGAAAACAAGTAGGTGATCAATGGTGCACAGCTAAATTCAATCAAAAAGGTCATTATCTAAGCGAATGGGAAGGGTCTGAAAAGAGGATGAAAGGTCGTAGGGTGGGAAGGCAGGCACTGTGGGGGTTGGGAGCAGGACCAGGGCTTCAAAAGGCTGGAAATAGAAGCCACGTCCAGGTAGTATCTCAGAGAAGCACATCTTTGAAATGTCATTTGGTCTGGTATGAGTTTTTTTTTTTTCTTTGACACCTCTCTATGAGGTGACATAACATACGCTGAGAAGATGCCTCCTTTGCCATTTACTTTTCTCTTTTGAAACCAGAAGAGAGCCAAAGCAAAGGAACTGCCACACAGGGAGTTAACCTTTAAATTTTCTCTACAAACTACCCTTTTTCCCAGTCAGTTCACTAAGAGTTACTAATGGTCAAATGTATTTTTTTCTTCTTTGAGAATGGCAAAAAATAATAACTGCATAATCAGTGCCTGTGTAATCTCCTGTCTCCATAAATATTATGACTAGTAAATAATGTTGCTGCTTTTCTTGATTTGTGATAGATCAGGGCTTGAGGAGAAATAACTCAAGTAATATATATGCAAGCATAGATTATTATCTAGATATTTTAGTGTAGAAAAGATATTTCCCCCTTTATATCATAAGAACAAAAGTACTTATTGTTTAAATTTTATACACTGCAATAACTTAAATTTGCTAGCAAATTGGAGCTGATTTCCTAAGAAGCCGCAGTCATAATTTTTCAAATAAGGAGACCTTCTATTTCTGACACGTAATTTCTCCCTGACTGATGGCAAGCATTCTTGAGGCATCTACTCACAACTGTATAATGACGATTCTGTTATTTTTCTGTCATTAATTTGCAGAACTCCAATTGCCTACAGGGTATTTTCACATGTAGGTCTCACAAGTATCTCAAACATATTTAACAAACCCAAAGGGCACACATCCTAGTCTCTGTAAAATTCCCACTCCAAGCTTTGAAATGCACTGCCTTTCACTGCTATGCTTCGAAGGATGTTATGAGACTTCTCTTTCATTTTTTTCTCTCTGATTTTCTTTACTTCTCCCATTCGTCTTTATTCACTAGACTTCCTCAATGGAATCACAAAAAATATTTAAAGTGCTATCTCTCTTTTCTTAGCATCAGTGCAGGTCTTCATCAGATTTGATTCCTGACCACCAGCCTCCTCTCCAGCATGCCAGCTTACATCAACTTCTGTCGAGTGCAGCTGCTCGTGCCGCTCTTCTGTCTCTAGTATTCACAGAGGAAAGCTCAATTTCATAAAGTCGTCCCCTAAATCCACCAAGACATCCGTTCCCTTCCTTCCTGCCAAAATTCATAATACTATCTGGGAAAGTTTATTTTATTTGTATCTCAATATATCACTTTCCTTTGGAAACAATGTCTTTCTGTCTAATTCTCTCAAAAATGTGCACAGCCCTTCAATATTTTATAACACTCTCCCTTTTCCTTGCAGTTTAGAAAAATATTGCATTTATTATTTGTAGACTTCAACTTGCCTGAAGAGAATTGACAAAAAAATCATATTTCTGTTACAAGCCAGAAAAAGCTTTGATGAAGTATCTACAATCCCCCCAAGCATAAGGTAGCCTCACTAGCTTTTGTATTTAAACATAATTTGGTTCCTGTCTAGAATACAGTTTAAGCTTTACATGGTAAAGTATATTTACTTTCTCCATTAGGTTATAAACCAAGAGAGGCTGCTGTTTTTGGACTCCTAATATTATCCTTCTTGAAAAACAGCACCTGTTAGACACTTAAGAAACTCTTGCATCATTAAAATTATACCCCGATATTTGCTAATGAAGAGGGTTCGCTCTAAGTTAAACTGAATATTTACAATTTTAGAATCTATCTCTAAATGTTTTGTATTGCTACTGCTACTCGGGCTTTTTTCCACACCCACACAGATGATGTTACCTAATCTACCTGTGCAGCAAATTGCAGGTGTTGATGAAGCATATCCACTTTAATTGAACTGTGAACCCGTGGGAGCATCCACTTATTCTCTCTTAATGGCATTTATGTTTTTAGATTATTTAGTAGCTTTGATTAGGTAGAAGAACTCCTTATGATTTATCAAGTAAAATGACATGATTAATGTTGTATATTATATTTTCTTTAATATGATTTTATGAGTAGAAAAAAGCATCTGGATTTAATTACAAAATTATATCGAGCATCAGTGGTGCATGAAAAACAGACTAAGGCTGGGTATGTCACTTCAGTGATTACAGACACCCACTGTTTAATTTTACAAAGACTGTCACCTTTGTAGCCATTTTGCAGAACTTAGCAGAGGTAGTAACAAGCGGAATTAGACGTGGCTCAAGAGATCGGAGAACATTTGTGAGCATCTCTGATTCCATTTAACTTTATTTATTTATTTTGACTCATCATCTTTTCAATTTTCCTAATCGTGTATATTTGTGCAGCTGTCTTAGGAAAAGGGGAATCCGCTGTTACCCTCTGACCTTGCTCGAAGGCTGACTGCCTTCTCTCCCCTCATTTGTCTCTGTCAGCAGTCATTTTCTTGTCCACTTTATACATGCCTTGCCTGGCTTCCTGTTTAAAGACATATATGACTATTGCTAGATAAGTCCTAAAGGAACGTTTCTTAATCCATGGCAGCTTAGAAAGCCCAGGAAAGATGTAGAAACGTGTCACACAGATAAAAGCATAGTCTTTGGTGCCAAACTGGAGCTGATTTACTATTTATTAACAGTATGAGCTTGAGTAAATCATATATTCTTTCATAACTTTAGGTTTATTTTCTGTAAAGATTAGCTAAATCCTTTATGCACCTGTTCTAGGTTGGGTTCTCTAGAGAAGCAAAGTCACTAAAGCATACAAATATAGAGAGATCTATGTTAAAGCAGAAGCTCACGTGGCTGTAGAGGCTGAGAAGTCCCAAGGGGATCCGAACAGATGCCTTGCCCATTTCATGCAGCCAGGTTCCCACTCACAGACTCTTATACTTCATCATTTCTCTGACCAAGTTTCAGAGTCTCTTATGATACCAGTTTTGGTCTCTTTCCATCCTTCCTTCATTTCTCCCTTCCTGTCTTTCCTTGCTTTCTTGTCTTCTTGATGATCCTTTGCTTTCTTCAGGTCTGATACCTTTGATGTCATAGTACAACTCATCTAGTCCTCAGTAATTAGTATTCAGTGTGTCAAATCTATTCTTAAGATGGTCTCTAAATTCAGTTGGGACATATTAAAGGCCATACTTCGGGTTGGTGTTCTAATTCTCAGCTTGAACTTGAACTTGCATATGAGCAGGTGATGGTCTGTTTCACTCTCAGCACCAGACCTTGTTCTGCCTAATGACAATGAGCTTTTCTGTCATCTTTTTACACAGATGCATTGATTAGATTCCCGGAGTGTTCTATCTGGTTAGATCCACATATACGGTATCTATTTATGTTGTTGAAAAAAGTTGTTTGCAATAAGAAGTCTTTGGTCTTACAAAAATCTACCATGTAATCTCTGGCATCATGTCTATCACCAAGGTCATGTTTTCCCACTACTAGTTCTTCTTTATTTCTGACTTTCCCACTCTGCAATCATCAGTAATTTTTTTATGTATCCTGATCGCATGTTCAGTGAATTTCAGAATGAAAAGTGAAACTGTTCATTTTTTTCATCTTTGTCCCTAGCGATTGGTGGATAAATTTGAATAACTGTCGTATTAACAGGTCTTCCCTGTAGGCCTATAGATATTATCCTACCACTGAGAGTGTTGTACTTCAAGACAGATCTGGAAATGCTCTTTTTGAAAAATGAAAGGGGTGCCGTTCCTTTTCAACTCGTCATTTCTGGCATAGGAGAATGTATAATTTCTATTTCAGAATGGCCAGTCCCAGTCCACTTCAGCTTACGAATGGCTAACATATCAGTGTTTGTGTGTTCCATTTCAGTTTTGTCTGTTTCCAGTTTTCCTAGATTCATACTTCATGCATTCCACATTCCTATTATTAACAGATATTTGTATCTGTTTCTTCTCATTTTGTATCATGCTTCATCAGCAAATGAAAGTCATGAAAGCTTGACTCTAACCACATCACTAAGGTCCAGTCTAGTTTGCAAAGTCAGCTCTTTCTCAGTTACACATGAGGAGGGCATCTTCCAGCACTAATTGAGAAATTGTTCTGCTATCATTCGGAAAAAAATTCACTGGCTAATCTTCTTTAGAATGAGATGACCAGGTCCTTCTTCTTAGTCTGGAAGCTCTACTGAAACTTGTCCACCAAGGCTGACCCTGCTGATACTTGAATCTTGGTGGCATGACTTTTAGCATCATAGCAACACACAAGCCCCCACAGTATGACAAACCAACAGATGTGTGAGTTGCACACTGGTGGTAGAGTGTTTAAATGCTATTGCTGCAAACCAAAAGGTTGGTAATTCTAATCCACCAGATGCTTCTTGAAAATTCTATGGAGTATTTTTTTTGTGTGTCCTATAGGGTTGTTGTGAGACAGAATAAACTCAACAACAATGGAAAAATGTATACATATATATGTAGGTGTATGTATACGTATATGTGTATATATACACACATGTGTATATATACATATATGTACACACACACACACACACACACACACGCAGAACTCTTGTGACTCAGTGGTTAAGAGTCATGGCAAGCTACAACTGCTTAATCCAAATGTGTCAGTTTGCATCCACCAGCTCTTACCTGGAAATCCAAAGGAGGTACTCTACTTCATTCTATACAGTCACTATGAATCAGAATTAACTGAACAACAACAGGATTTTATTGCAGATATGAGTTCCTTGTCATTCATGTGGTTCAAAAATATCTTCTTCCAGTCTTCAGTTTTTCATCATCATAATTTATTTCAGTCAGGAAGTTTTTTATTATGAAGAAGTATGACTTACTCACTACTTTCTTTTGTTATTTGAATTTTTGTATCATGCCTAAGGAATCTTTACCTAGTTAGAGTTTCCAAACACTTTTTCTTACATTTTCTAATAAAATTTTATAGTTTTCCATGTAAGCCCATAGTGAAACTTGAGCTAATTTTTGTATGAGGTATGAAGTTTATGATTTTTTTCCTTATTGCCTATAGATGTCCAGTTGTGCCAGTACTGCTTGTTGAAAGGATTATCCTTCATCCGTTACTGCCACACCGTTTCTGTGTTAGGGTGGTAAGGCTATGGATGATTTTTTAATTTTTTTTCTTTATTTTTCTAATCTTTTAAATAATAATCTGGAAATAGCAATGGAAAACTTTTTTTTTTTTTTAAGTACAGGCATTCCCTAGGTTATAAATGGCTGACTTACGAACAATGAGTTCTTAAGAGCAGATTCCTATAAAGCCTATTAAAAATTTGAGTTACGAGTTGGATCTGACTCGACGGCACTTGGCTTGGCTTGGCTATTGTGGTCATTAAGATTGAGTGTCAGCCTGGCAGGGCCATGACTCTCAATGGTTATACATAATCACTCCAGTGATGGGATCAGCTTTGAGTAACCAATCAGCTGAAAGTGAGTTTCCTTGGACGTGTGGCCTGTATCCAAATACAAACAGTCTGTTTTTGTGTGGGATCCTGCAGCTGAGTCCTGTTCTTTTGACCTCTGGTTATTGGAACATGAGATATCAGCTACCTGCTGAACTTGGAATTCCTACATCTTCACAGCCTGTGAGCAAGATCCCTGCTCTCCCACCTGCTGACCTTGGGTTTGCTTGACCATGTGGATGCATGAATCAGGAGAAACCTCTATCCTGATACACATCCACAGACTTGAGATGTTCCAACCTCTACGATTCAGTGAGCTGTTGCCTTGATATAACTCTCTTCACTTGTTTTGTGTCTCTAGAGAAGCCAGCCTTAGACAAATACATACAGTAGTTTGTAGTAACAAACATACACACTAATTTGTGATTCTCATGAAAACATTGTGTGGTTTGGAGGTGTTTCTTAAGTATTTTTTATGCATACAAAAGTAAAATAGATACTATGTTGTGAGATAAACACTTCAATAACTGATGCTAAACAAGAACCCTAGGTACCTGTTCCAGCTTACCTACAAAGTTGACTTAAAGGCAAACTTAGGAACAGATCTTATTCATAACCACAGCATTGTTTGCATATAAAATGAAGGACAATGTTCGAAAGATACTGTGAAAATGTAACTATTAACTTAATTCCCATCTCTCACACATATGTCAATCACTAAAGTACAATTTCAAAATTTAGGTAAAAAAAATTCTTTGACATTCAAGTTGTCTTGATCAGATTGATTCTAGGCACATAGTTTAAATTCATATGATTCTCATTAAAGATTTTGATCGCATTAGAGATTTTTAAAGCTCCCAAATAAATATGCTAAACTGAACCCCAAAAGTGTTTTACTGATGAAAAGGTAGAAATTTGTAATGTTCTAAGTTTAGTGTTTGAGACCTAAACAGAATCCATTAAATTACATAAAAAGGCATACAAAGATTAAATGTGTTATATCAGCTTGCTGAACTCTTGCTGGAGGAAGAGGAATGAGGGGAGAGGAGGAGATAGGTGACTGTTGGGATTTTAGGACATGTATGGAGCAGAGAGGAGGTGTGTGGTGTCACCATGCAGGGAGAGCAGTGGGAGCTGCATATAGGTGAGCATGTGAATTTATGTGGGAATGTACATTTTCATTCAATCATAATAAAAAAAATAATTCAAAAAATAGAGTTTAAAGTATTATTAGATACTGGTAGCATCAAAAAACTAAATTTTGGTGAAACTACATGTTCTGTTGTTTTTCTTTCCTTTTAATGAAACACACTTCGGTTTGCACTGCAATCTGGGATTCCAATTTATCCAACACAAAAGCTTCTATGAAAATACCCATGTGAATTTTTCCTTATATAGTTTGTTCACTTCCACAATAACAACTTATTATGAGAAACTTCAAATGGATAGGGAACGACTATTACCTTACAGAAATCAATTAAAGAAGGCAAGCTTCTCTAAAATTAACTTTGAGACACTGCCAGGAGTTGGTATTACTACTCTTAAATGACTCTGCTTACCTGAAGAACATTTATGGAACCAAAGCATTCTCACTGTGTGTGGAAGACATGGAGCTCTCAGATATGGTCATGTGATCATTTGAGGAAATTATTGCTATTGAATGTTTACCACATCTAGCACCATATATTAGTTAATATTTAAGGAAGCTCCATTAACATGTACATATTTAATAGCTAAAATGGTAACATTTTCTGAACTCTAATAAACTTGGAAGGTTCACATATGTCTATTTAGTATTCAGTAAAATACTATTTAATCCAGTTTCTCAAAATCTGCATATTACTGCTCACATTCTGGAAACTCTGATGGTGCAGTGTTATGGCTGCTAACCAAAAGGTCAGCACTTCAAATCCACCAGGTACTTCCTGAAAACTCTCAGGGGCAGTTCCACTCTTTCCTGTAGAGTTTCTATGAGTCAAAGTCAACTCAACAACAATGGGCTTGGTCTCTTATTTCATATTCTATGTATAAGCAAATTGAGACAGGGAACACTTATCGATTGTCTAATGTCAAGCTACTAGTATTTATACCAGAAAGTGACTTGAAAAAAGAAAGCTGATAGGATACAGGCCACCAAAGCATGGCAACACATTGATTTGATTCTTTCAATTCATTGTGTAAAACAAGCTATGTTAGCCTAAAGGCCAATGAGGTTGTTTGAAGGATAGTAATCTAGGACAGATCACTTGTGACATTTGAAATGTTATAGCACATTTGAAATTGCTAGAATTAGTCCAAATTCCTCTTTTACATACTACTACTCTTCTTCTCCAACTTGATAGATACCTCTTGACTCCTGATTTCTCCGTTTTCTCCTATTTGTTTTCCCTGCCTTGGATTGAGTGTTGCACTATTCATTCCTATTCTTCCCACCCAAGCAAGTTTTCTGCGTGTTCTCTCTGTTATGTTTGAAACCTCTTTCCCTATTGCATTCCAGCATCTTCAAGTCTCACACCTCACCACCTCTCCAACTACCTCAAAAGAGAGCAGAATACCCTACTTTTCAGGCAAGAGAAGGGTCATCCAATGTAAATTTCCTAAATATCTCTCCTCGTGCCATCCTCCCACCAATATTTGCATCTTCATCTAATCCTATGGTCTTAGATTGCTCTTCCACAAAATTTAATTATATGATGATCTGCTAATGAGTCTTGGTCACCAGTTACTTTTTATCTTGAGTGCTACAACATCTTACTCATTAATAAACTCTTTCCCTCAAATATTTTCCACCTTAAAAAAAAAGGAAAAGAAATGAATCTTGTATTTTCCATATAGCCTTGCCTCTAATTAGCCACTTGTAGCTTAATCTCTTGAAAAAGGAATAGACTGACTTACAACTACTTAATTTTTAGTCTCTGGGGAGTCCCACACATTCATTGGGTACTTAGTAAATTTTGACTCACCATTTCTGAAAGGTAGAATAGTAATGATAAATGTTTCTGCTTGAGAGCTATGTTTTCGTTTCTAAGAAGTGTCTCTAATAAAGGAGTCTGTTTATAATTCCCCTTAAAATTCAACCTCTTCTATTTGTTTTTGCATATACTTCTACTTCACTTTATTCATGATTTAAAAATTTAATTATCTGTATGGTAGCCTTGTTTAGATCTCTTAATTTTTAATTCTGGGTCTTATCCAGATTGTTTTAATTCACAAACATTGTTTTGCATGCTGTCTATCATCTAAAGAATAGCAGAATCTACCTTTCATCGTTTAATTTCTTCATAGGTTGTCACTGACACAGTTTGGTAAACATGTAACTGTTGTAGTGGCCCCATGAAGAAGAGAACACTCTGGGTCCTGCATCACTGTCACAGTCCTAGTGACAATACCGTTGTTACAGGCACTGTGTCAATCCACCTCTCTGAGGGTCTTTTCCTCAGACCCTCTGCTTTACCAAGTGTGATACCCTTCTCAAGTCCTGATCACTTCTGATAACATGTCCAAACCATATGAGATGTAGTCTTGCCATCGTTGCATCTAAGGAGCGTTCCGATAGTACTCTTCCCAAGAGAGATTTGTTCATTGTTATGCCAATCCTTGGTATAGTCAATATTCTTCTCAAACACTGATTCCGAAGCAACAATTCTCCTTAGAACCTCCTTGTTCGTTCTCTAGCTTTCACCGTGTATGAGATGACTGGGTGAGGTAATTGAAAACACCATGTCTTGGGTCTGGCCCAGCCGGCTCTTCAAGATGACATCTTTGCTTTCCAACACAGTAGAGAAGCCCTTTGAAGTTGGTTTGCCCAGTGTAATGCATCATTTGATTTCTTGACTGATGCATCTATGGGTGTTGACTATGGGTCCAAGTAAAACAGATAAAATCCTTGACACTTTCAATGTGTTCTCCAGTTATCATGATGTTCTTGTTGATCCAGTTGTGAGGATTTTTTTTTTAATATTAAGGTGTAGTCCATACTGAAGGCTGTGGTCTTTGATCTGCGTGAGTAAGTGCCTCAAGTCCTTTTTACTTTCAGCCAGCAAGGCTATGTCATCGGTATAATGCCAAATAGCAGTTGTAAATAAGCGTTCCTCTGATTCTGATGCCCCATTTGCCTTCATGTCGTCCAGCTTCTCTGATTATTTGCTCAGCATACAGACTAAATAAGTATGTTGAAGTGTTACAACCCTGGCATGCATCCTTCTTGACTTTACACCACCTACTATCCTCTTGTTCTCTTTAAATGACTGATTGTCTCTTCACCTGTATATGGTTTCCTCATGAGAACACTTTAATATTCTGGAATTCCCATTCTCTCTGAAGTTATCCATAATTTTTTTATGATCCACAAAGTCCAATGCCTTTACATAATCAATAAAACACAGGTAAGTGTCTCTCTGGTATTCTCTATTTTTGGCCAGGCTGCCTCTGACATTAGCAAAGCTATCTCTTATTCTATATCCCCTTTTGAATCCTGCTTGAATTTCTGGAAGTTCTCTATTGATATATTGCTGCAGCCACCCTTGAATAAACTTCATGAAAGTTTTACTTGCATGTGTTATTGATGATATTTTCCCATAACTTCTACATTCAGTGGGACCACCTTTCCCAGAAATAGACATAAATATGGATCACTTCCAGTTGATTAGCCAGGTAACTCTGTTCTAAATTTCTTGGCCTGAATGAGTGCTGTTCCTTTGTGTTGAAACACCTCTGTTGGTGATCTTTCAATTCCTGGAATCTTGTTTTCCACCAGTACCTTCATTGCAGCTTGGACTTCTTCCTTCATCACCATTCATTCCTGATCACATGCTACCTCCTAAAATGGCTGAACTCCCGCCAGTTATTTTTGGTATAGTGACTCTGGGTGTCCCATCCATCTTCTTTTGATTCCACATAGTCTTTCCATATTGAAACTCAGCACAAAGATTTTACTTGATGAAATGCACACGAATCAAATGGACTGAATCCATGGAAAAAGACAATGGATAAACTGAATATCATCTGTTAAAAGAAGGCTGGGGTCTAAGCAAGGAATAGCTTATAGACCATCAGTCACTCATATGCAAAATGTAACTGAAACTGCAGAAAATTACAACAACTGCACAAAAGCCTCTAGAATAGATGTGATGTGTTGAACACTAAGGAGGAGACAAGTCATGGGACAACACCAAGGACATCACATACGAAGAATAAAGGAGTCATTAAAAGGACAGGAAGGAAATAAAAGACCAGAATAGATGTCAGAAGAGAGCTTGAAACTTACTCTCCAAAGTCAAGTAGATACAGTTAAAAAAATAAGTGATTAAATGAAGAAGTGATGGAAGTGCTTGAGGAGACAAAGTGAAGTACTGTAATGAATCATGAATGTGCAGAGGACTGGAGATAGAAAAACAAAGGCGAAGAACACATTCAGCATCTCTCAAGCAGAAAGAACTGAAGAAAAATAGAACCGTGTAGTATAACTCTTAAACACATCATATTCAGGAAGGTTCAACAGGAAACTGAATTCATGTCTAACCAACCAACCAACCAGCCAACCAGCCAACCAACAGCTCCTTCTTCTCTTACAATCTACTATTTAATGAGTGACATCAAATTTTACCCTGGCAATAAAACAGAAATCAGGACAGATGCCTATTTTGTCCATTTTCTTTCTTTCTCCACATCCGATCAGCATATCTAATTGACACAATAATGTAAATGATTCTTGTAATTTTCCCTTTCTCTCAGGTTAAATATGTCAGAGAAGTTCTTTTCAAGATGTGTTCCTAATACTTCTCCACTAGCTGTTTTTGTTTCCATTCAATCAGTTCTCTACAAGCAGATTGCTTTTACTAGAAAATAAATTTTATCATACCATATTCTTGCATTAAATTCAGGAATGGTAAAACCCGTTTTTCAAATGATGGTTTCAATAAATTTGACAAGCAGCACAGTCAGAGGGCACAATATTCTACAGTCTACTCACATAGTTGATTTTTGTGGTGTGGCCTGACTCCTATCCTGAGTCATCATTTTATTGTAAGCTATTGAGTGACTCAGTATGAATTACCTTGTTAAAATAAATTATCAGGTATGATCCCAAAGGTCCATTATGAATAACAAAGACACAAAGATTACTAGTCGAATTTTGAGTATTTATAGCTTACCACACAGGAACTAGGGACAAAGGGCAGCCAAATTCTTTATTCCATAGTGACATAAAATATTCCCTATGAACTGGTGTTAGCCTAAAATTCAGATTAATATCTTAGTCTTCATCATAACATTCTGTTTTCCTCCCACATAAAGCATCCATGCTTTATATGTGTTGCACAGTATAACAACATCATGTGTGATGCTTCCATGGTGGGACTGTTACCACCTACAAGTTTGCCCAATTGCTTATGATTTTATCCAACTCCTGCTATTATTCTTAGCTACTGTTGAGTCAGTTTTGACTCACAGAGACTCCATATTTTCAGACTAGAACTGCTCCAGAGAGTTTCCAAGGCTGTGATCTTCTAGAAATGAATTACCAAACCTGTCTTCTGAGGCAACTCTGGGTGGATTCCGAGTGCCAGCCTTTGAGTACTCTTTAGTATTTAACTATTTGTGCCTCCGAGAGATTCCTGCATACATTCTACATCTATTAAAATATTCAAATATGCTAAAAGAAGTCTTCCATGAGTGTTTCCTATCTTTATCCAAAACCTCTGTATTATGGCAAATAATTCCTCTTATTGTTACTTGTGTACATGTGTGTATTATATATATATACACACATATATATACACATATACATAGTCTACAATTTTTAAAGACTGTGAAGCTCTTAGAAATTGGACTACGTCTTATTTTTCTTTGAATTTCTCATGAACAACTTATAACTTCAATTATTTCAAGTACTGACGTATTCATTGATTGAATAAATCAAAAAATATATACCTTTGACCTAAAATAGATTGCTTTCTTCTTGTGATAGAAATTCTGATATCTGACAGACAATGAAATATAAATAAGATCAGTTTTGAATTTTAAATTTCTCTTTTCAGGATTCCAAACAGCTCACCTTCTTTCTGACACATTAATTCTTCAAATATATTTGCAATGTCGACAGTTTTCTTTTTCATTCGTTTTTAAGTGGCTGAAGTTTTGTCTTCCCTTCACTGATGTCCAGAAAATGGTATTTATCACTTTAAAACTGCTGTTATTTATGGATTTTCGTCACTTTGGTCCTCAGCAGATGAACTTCTTTTGTATTCTGGTAGCCTTTATGTACTAACTATGGCAAATAAATGAAAGAAGTCCAGCAATTTACACAAAATTTTCAAAATCAAGTCATTTCATCCACAAGCATTTGGAATTTTACTTATTCTGTTCAAACTGTAGCATCTTTTTTCTTCTTTAACTTTTGTCCTATGATTAAGTTTAAAATCCAAGTCAACTTTCCATACCTGCCTCTCTGCAACTCTATCTGCTCTCCTCACCCTGTGACAGCGTGTTCTTCTTTTTCACTTCTTACTTCTAGTAACCATTCAACCAACATTTGTCCCCTACTCTCTATCCTCTCTTCTCCCCTCTAGAAAGAAACCAGTAGGACAGCCATATACATGTGTTTGTGCGTGTGTATACAAAGTCTTAAAGTACACATACCACATGCATCACTCTGTGTCTTAAAGTTGAGTCTGTTCTTCTTCTGGTGAAATACAGTGTCTTGGTATCCTACAACTGCATAGTAATTTCTAGCATCTTCCCTTCCCTGGAGACCCAGGGAAGGTAACTTTTTAACTAATGATTTTACAACATCTTCTGGTTTGAATAAGCCAAGGCAACAGAAAATAAGCCCAGTGCTGTTGAGTCGATTCTGACTCATAGTAACCTTAGAGGACACAGCAGAACTGCCCGTAGAGTTTCCTCAGAGCTCCTGGTGGGTTTGAACTGCCAACCTTTGGGTCAGTAGATGTAGATCTTAAACTCTAATCCATGAGGGTTTCCTCCGGTTTAAATAGTCTCCTTAAATTAGTAATCGTTCCAATTCAGATTCCTCTTCTAACTAAGAGTTAGTCTCTTTTGAGGTGAGTACACTGATTTCCTGTCCTGCCTACTCTTCTATGTGTTGTTCTCTCTGCTTTTGTTAGGGTAACAATCTTTAGGGTCTAAAGAATTCTGGCTGCACATTTCTGGCTTCAGGGTGATTATACTGGTCTGTCCTAGTTCATGCTGATCCGACTTGATTTATGATCACTAATTTTCCGCTAATTCATTCTGGTCTTCTGGGCATTCTAATGATACCCACTTGTCACACTCTGTGTGTAAAAGTGTCCACACAGTCTGTCTGGGCTACACTAGGCCTCTGTTGTTTGGTGTTCTCTGACCTTCCAATTTCCTTCAGTGTGTTTTATTGAATTTGGAATGCATGCATGCATAGAAGTTGCTGAGCCAAGAAAACTCATTAGAGCCATCAGTGAGGCGTATTTGTCACCAAATGGTGTGCTAAGTCTCCCAGGACATATTGGATGTGGCCTAGAGGCTTAGAATCTTCCAGTCTGTATCTCCAGTTCTGAGAATGATATTAGTCCCCCTGGATTTATTGGGATTGTCTACCCCTTACCTGTCCTTAAATTCCATGCCCAAGAAGGTAAACAGAAAAAAAAAAAAAAAGTACAGATGGACACATCTTTCTCTTGCCTTCACTTCAGTTCTCTGAATGGGAATGGTCTACATTCTCTACCTGCTACTCTGAAGGGAATTTCTATTCTAAAAAAAAGAAAAAACATGGGAAAACTGAAATTCTGACCCTTTTGTTGTCATCAGCAATTAAAAGAATGTAGACATTGTCCTTTCTTCTTAACAAAGAATGGCTCTAAAAATGATATTATCATGGAGAGAGTGGAGAGGAGGGGACATGTGTTGGTTGAGTGGATACAGGAAGTAACAAGTGGAAAAGAAGGATGTGCTGTCACAGGGTGAGGAGAGCAGATAGAACAGCAGAGAGCCTTGTGCTTGGGGTTTATTATGGAAAATTGGCTTGGATTGTAAACTTTCACTTAATCACAATAAGAAATGATTTTTAAAATGGTATTATGTTTATGTTCATAGAAAGTTTTTCTTGAGGCTTTTAGGGAAATAACCACATGGACAGTTATGGAGTTAAACTAGAAAAATACATGGACTTCTAAACATTTAAACATATGCCACCCCATTACATGTATTTTGATTACTTTTGCATCCCCCATCGTCCTTACAGCTGCCAAAAATATTGTCCGCTGATGGCACACGACTTAATGCCTTCACATCAACTGACCTTAACTGAAAGACGCAACTCTTCCAAGGGTACACCCCCTTCTCAAGAGGCTTTTGTGTTCGTAACTGGTCCTGTGGGGTGCAAAGGTCCAGATTCTTGACCTCAGCTGAGAATACTCTGAAATGCCATGGCTGATGGCAAAATTCCCATAGGTTTAGCTGCAGCTTCTGAGGCAAATGTATTTTAGTTTAGCTTCTGTTTTGGCTGAATTCCATTTGTCTCCCTCATTTCTTTACGGATGTTATTGCTGAGATATCTTGCAGATAAACCTCCTGCAAGTAAATCTGCACTTTATATTTTGTTTTCCCCAAAACTTGACCTGTTAGAATCAAGATTGTGGAGATGAACTCAGACCATTTGGGCAAATGTACTACACCTCCCACTGACCACTCATTCTTCCTTCACTCATATGTATTTTTCCTCAAAGCCCTTTCCCCAAATTACTTCTTGCATACATGTCTGTCTCTGAGTCTCTTTCTTAAGAAATTTATCTACAATACTTTAAATGATATCTCTTGCCTCTAGAAAAAAATAAAAGGAAGAATACATTGTAAAGATACCATACATTTAAAAAAATATGTAAGATAATCATCTCTTAAATTTACAGTGTTTTGGTATTTTGCCAATAAAATTGCCAAGAAAAGTGATATCGATGACATTGTTCAGTAATTTTTACATTCAGTTGGATCATCTTTAGTGGGAAGAGGCAAAAATACGGGTCTCCTCCAGTCTGTTGGCCAGTAGCTGTCTTCCACATCTCTTTACATATGTGAGTGAATACCTACAGGGCTACATTTTTCTGCTGGAACAAGGTTATTACCCTATCAGTCCCTGAAGCCTTGTTTTTTTTGCCAGCGCCCTCAGTGTAGCTTGGGCTTCTTCCTTCAGCATGATCAGCTTCAGACCGTTTACTACCTCCTGAAATGTCTGAACATCAACGAATTCTTTTTTGAAACGAATTCTTTCTTTCATGACTCTGTGTATTCATTCCACCTTCTTTTGATGTTTTCTGCATCACTTAATAGTTATCCCTGCCATAGAAATCTTCAGCGTTGCAACTCGAAGCTTGAATTTTTCCTTCAGTTCTTTCATTTTGAGAAATGCCAAGTGTGTCCTTCTCTCTTGGTCTTGTGTCTCCAGCTCTTTGCATACGCCCTAACGATACTTTGCTTTGTCTTCCCGAGCTGCACTTTGAAATCTCTTTTTCAGCTCTTTTAGTTTATTAGTTCTTCCTTTCACTTCAGCTATTCAGTAGTTAAGAGTAAGTTTCAGGGTCTCTTTGGACACCCATTTTGGCCTTTTCTTTCCTGCCTTTTTAACAATCTCTTGTTTTCTTCCTGTATGATGGCTTTGATGTTATTCCATAACTTCTCTAGTCTTTGGGCATTAGTGATCAACACATGACATCTATTTTTGAGATGGTCTCTAAACTCAGGTGGGATAGATTTAAGGTCGTACTTTGGCTCTTGTGGACTTCTAATTTTCTTCAGTTTCAACTTCAGCTTGTATATGAGCAACTGATGGTCTGTTTCACAGTTGGTTCTATACTGACTGATGATATATGCATGCACTAGGATATGCAAAGAAATTAAAGCAAATTTACAGAATTTTCACTGGCAGAAGCAAAAGACTGACAATCTGAAAAAAATATGATTTGCCACATAGGAAAGAAACTCAGGAAGATTTTCTTGTAAAAAAGAGAAAAAAATGGATAAAGAAGTGAAGATATGAAGGAAAAAATTGAAGAATCAATCATGTGTGATCTGGCATAAGTACCCAGAAAAAAAACTGGTAATAAAAAATGAACAGTAGATAAAATTAATGTTTTGTGTGCCAAAAACAATGTCTATGTGAATATTGACATGAGTCAACACTGAAAATAAAATAAACTATCAAACTCACCACCATTGTTTCCAAGTGGTAATGACCCTCTAAGACTGAGTAGAACTGCCCCTTAAAGTTTCCAGGGAACAGCTGGTAGATTCAAATTGCTGACCTTTCAAACACTGTCACCGGGGCTCCACCATCATTGCCTATTATAACACTTATCTATAAATGAAAAGATAGAAGACAGTGATTTGTAAACTTAATGGATTATAAGAATCAAAACCAAACCAAACCTATTGCCGTCAATTTGCTTCCAACTCACAGCAACTCTATAGAACAGAGTGGAGCTGTCCAGTAGTTTCTAAGCAGTAGCAGATGCATTCAAATATCTGGCCTTTTGGTTAGCATCCCAGCTCTTAACTGCTGTGTTGTCAAATTTCCAATGAATTGTAAGGCGATCTTTAAATATTTCCTTTCAATCTGGTTATAAAAATAAATCCAATTATTCATAAATTTTTTAAAGGAATAATGGGTTAATAATCTGTGTTGTTGGGTGCTGTTGAGTTGAGTTCTTTTATTTCAATGCCTGTACTGTCTGGGTATAATTTATGTGCATGTCATATTAAACCTGCTGCCATTTAGTCTGACTCATGGAGATCCCATGTGTATCAGAGCAGGACAGCACTCCATAGGGTTTTCAATGGCTATAATCATGTGGAAAACCTTAGTGGTGTAGTGCTTAAGTAGTGTGGCTGCTAATCAAAAGGTTGGCAATTCAAATCTACCAGGTGCTCCTTGCAAACTCTAACAGGCAGTTCTATTCATCCTATAGTGTCACAATGAGTCTGAATTGACTTGATGGCAATGAGTTTGGCTTTTTTTTTTTTTTTGGTATAATCATATGGATGAAGACCCTCCAGCTTTTCTCCACAGCACCACTAGGTGGATTTCAGCTGTCAATCTTTACATGAATAGCCAAGATCAAACTGTCTGTGACACCCAGGGACCTTATAAAGCACAAATGTATGTGTCTGCTTTACAGATGGGTAATTAAAACTGGTGGAAATAATCGTATTTTTTACTCATGGTCTTAAGCTGAAGAATAAGGAAACTTCCATTGTAAATCACGAAATGCCTGAAAAATCCCACATCTATCTTATTTTACTCTTCTGCTTCATGAAACATACCCTAACACCCACACACAATTATTTTTTTAGAATGACATTTTTTATATATGGTGGATTAAAGATATAATATATTCCACTTGTCAGAACCATTTCCCAGATAGTTATTTCACATTCACATTATTATATTTTTACACAAATTACACATACCTTCTACATGTGATTACCAACTGCTCCCTCCTTCTTCAAGCTATTTTTGTAAGAGCCCTAAGCTATTTTTTTTTTAATATCAACTTAAAAAGAATAATTGGTATAGTGGCTCTTATGATAACTTGCAGAGGGAGGGAACATTTCACAAACAAGAGGTAGAAGATTGCATTATTTTCATAAAAGTTCTTCACTTAATTAGTGAAGCAAATGTAAATCGGTTGTAGATTCTGATTCATGAAGACCTTACGTGTTTCAGAGTAGAAGTCCTCTCCCTAGGGTTTTCACTGACTGTCTTTTCCAGAAGTAGGTCAACAGGTCTTTCTTTAGAAGTACCATTAAGTATACTCAAAGCCAATCTTCTCTTGACTTCCTTCATCACCTAGGAACTCCAAAACAACCTGACATCATTTAAAATTTCCCATATTTTAGTACATCACTGCATTTTATTAAAATTCTTTCTCATTGATTTCTTCATAGAGTCTTACATTCCCTTCTTTTCTTACTCTTCAGTAAATGCCAATGACACTATTTCCACCTCATTCTTAGCTAATTAGTATAAAAAACAAACAAGAAACCTAGTGCCATTGAGTAGATTCTGAGTCATAGAGACCGGATAGTACAGAGTAGAACTGCCACATAGAGTTTCCAAGGAGCACCTGGTGGATTGAAATGCTGGCCTTTGGTTAGCAGATGTAATACTTAACCACTATGGCACTAGGTTACTATAAATTGGAATTGACTTGATGAAAATGGATGTTTTAGTAATGTTTTTAAAATAGTAGTTTTTAATATACCATGCTATCTTGGTATATATATTTTTATCATTGTATCTCAGCTACTTAGCTCCAGCTAACAAATACTAAAGTAGAATGTTCTCTTTCTGTTTGTACTTCTGCTATTATTGCTTAAGCTTTTTACTTTAAGTTACTATTAAATAAAAAAGAACATTAATATCACTCTTGTTATAGTATATTTTATAAGAAGTAACATTTAAATTTATAGTAACTTTCTTGAAGTTATGGGACAGAATAGAATTTCATTTTAAAGTTGTCACTTAAGAATACACAAATGTACATAATAAAAGCTGACATTTCATGGTATTATCTACTATTTAAAAAATTCTTTTGCTATTCACTATAGATGTCATGTTGGAAGATAATAAGATTTTAAAATTCTGAACTTTACATGAAACTAGGAGTATTTCTTATTGTGTATTAGAGCCTAAATAGAAATTCTCTTTAAGAGAATAAGAAGCATTATAAAAAGTGTTTCAGCAACCTCCAGCCTCTGCTTCAGGATGTAAAGACATAATATGAACTTTTTATTATACTGACTAAATGAAAGTTGCAGGGAAACTCAGTAAGCATGCCTAAATATATCTATAATAGGAACCAATCATGTGTGCATTTACTTGCAGAGGGACATGAGATACAGAGATAGATACACAGAGAGACAGAACATCACTAGCAACGCTATTGATCTCCCTATTGTTTATCATCAGCATCTTTACTACATAATAGCAAATTCTCATCATCTTATATCTTATCTCAATAGCAAATTTCTAATCCTCGTTTCAGAAAGAAATAACAGGAAACACTTCTCTGAAATAGGAGACCACTAATAAGATTGTTTTCAATCTTAAAGCCAAAACCAAAACCAAGCCACTGCCAATGAGTCAATTCTGACTAAAGCAAACCTGTAGGATAGAGTAGAACTGTCCCATAGAGTTTCCAGGGAGTTCCTGGTGGATTTAGTTGCTGACTTTTGGGTTAGCAGCCCTAGCAGTTAATCATTATGGCTCCATGGTTTCGTTTTTAAGCTTAGGTGATGTTTAATTACTACTTCATTGTGCTTTTTATTTTTTTCTATGCTATGTAGGTGAGAGTTGGTAGTGACCAAAAAGTTTTAAAAATATCAAAAAAGGAGGGCAGAGTCAAGATGGCAGACTAAACACATGTCTCCCTAAATCCCTCTGGAAACCAAGGTCTCAGCTGATAATTAAATGGAACCTTCTGGACACCTAGTGAGCCCTAGGGCATGACATACGACTGTTAATTTGGACTTCATAACACTAAACAGAAAACTTCCTCTCTTTCTCTGACCCCTGTTCTTGGTGAGTGCTGTGTTTCATGGACAGAAGGTTACTTGCCATTTTAACTTCTTTTTCTCTGTCTTAGCTGGCAGGTGGAGTTGGGACTTGACTAGCAGCTGATCTCAGACTCACTGCCAGTGGTATTGATAGGTGAAATTGCCATATTTGGAGAGCCCAGCTTTGGACTCTGTGCATCTCGGCACATTTGGCCTCTATTTACGCCTCCACCATTGATTAGCCTGTACCGAGACAGGCAGGGAGTTTGTGCAGGATGCCATCTTGTTCGACTGGGAGGCAGATTATGCATACGGAGGCC
This sequence comes from Heterohyrax brucei, assembly GCA_028571685.1. Lineage (NCBI taxonomy): Eukaryota > Metazoa > Chordata > Mammalia > Hyracoidea > Procaviidae > Heterohyrax > Heterohyrax brucei. The sequence goes on along the minus strand of CM053162.1, from coordinate 67,784,921 downwards.
TCAGCTGGACATCATTCCTAGGCTGGGAGGCAGCACCTGCCCAGCAGAGAGCACTTTTCCAGCAGAAAAGCAGTATTCTACACAATGTCACCTACAGCTGGGGCCTGACAGCAGAGGTCAGCAGGGCAGTAGCCTGTCTGTATTTCGAATTAGTTTCTAACATCTGGGGTTGGATACAGAGGTGCTTACTTTGCCAGTTGGTAAGAGAGATCTGTACATCTGAAAACCTGACTGACTTTGGAAGTTGTCAGATATCTTTTACCTTCCATTTTAAGATGGCCTAGAGAAGCAACTCAGGAGTCAGATCAGACTTGAAGGCACTTGGCTGGCTTTTAGAGACGCAAATTGCAGTCCATCCTCTCAGCATCTCTCCCAGCCTCTATTGACTCATATGATGGAACACCAGTACTCTGAAATCCAACAGATCAAGAACAAAATCAAAGAGATAGAAACTTCAATTCAAAGCCAAAAAGACAGAGTGGAACAAATGGAAAATGGACTTTTTGACTTGGAAGACAAACTACTGACTCCAGCATCTGTGAGGAGAAATCAGAAAAAAGAAACAAGAAAAAGGGAGAAGTATTAAGAAGCATGTGGGACTCTATAAAGATGAACAATCTACCATTAATTGGAATTTCTGAATAGGACAAGAGACCTGAGAACACAGAGAGTATTGTGGCTGAGCTGCTGAAAGAAAACTTCCCAGAAATTATAAAAGAAGAGAATATAGATAGTCCAGATGCATATGAAATGCCACTCAATATAGATTTCAATAGAAAGACTCCAAGACATATTATAATCAGGCTTAACAAAATGAAACATAAGCAGAAACTCTTAAAAGCAGCAAGACTCAAAGCCAAGCTGACATTCAGAGGAAAACCCTGTAGGCTTTCACTGGATTTCTCAGCAGAAACAATGCAGGCACAGAGACAGTGGCACGACACATTCAAAGCCTTGAAAGAGAAGAACTTCCAACCAAAAATTATATATCCTGCAAAACTATCTTTCAAATATGAAAAATGAAATGAAGACATTCTCAGATAAACAGAAACTCAGAGACTTTGTAAAAACCAAACCAAGCTACAACAAAACACTGAAAGAATCTCTTGGCTTAGAAGAATAAAAATGTTAAAAGTTAAAATTATTCACAACATTATAAAGTCAAAATTGTTTCAGAAAGAATACACAAAAATATTTTTGGTACAGGTTGTATAAGAACTTACTAAAAACTAAATGGTAAAAAATGATGCCTCTGGATGGGTAAAATAAAGCAATTTGTTAACTAAATTGGCATCAATGCCAATTCTTTTCCCTGCAAATCAGAAACATATAGTTATATGTATGCAATTATATATAGCATTCATTTTAATATTTCAGTAATATAACTCAGTGAGCAAGTTTCTTTGGTCACACATTACAGGTACAGAGATGCATGCTGCTTCTCAGTGTCCTCAAAGATCTCACAATTAAAGAGGCATATATATGCATTAAAAAAGACAGTATATAGTTAGAAAGTGTAAGTCATCATATACTGTTATAGACATATCTAACGTATCTAGCTTGTTGAAAGTAAAGAGGATGTCAAGTACTTATTAATGAAAATCAAAGGCCCCAGCCTTCAGTATGAATTAGACCACAACATAAAGAAAACAAAAATCCTTACAACTGGATCAATAATCAACATCATGGTAAACAATGCAAAAAATTGAGGCTGTCAAAAATATCATTTTACTTGGATCTGGAATCAACAATCCCGGTAAGACCAGTCAGGATATCAAAAGACACATTCCATTGAGCAAAGTGACTGACAGATATCTCTTCAAAGTGTTAAAAAGCAAAGAGTTCATTTTGGGGGCTGAGGTGCATCTGATCCAAGCCATGCTGTTTTCAGTCACCTCATATTCATGCAAGGTTTGGATGGTGAATGATGACGACTGAAGAGCTGACACCTCTGGGTTGTGGTATTGGTGAAGAACATTGAATATACCTGCTATGGGCTGCCAAAAGAACAAACAAATCCATCATGAAAGAAGTACAACTAGAAGGTCCCTTAGAAGCAAAGATGGTAGACTCTGAGATCTGACAATGAAGTTTACAATCTCATCCTAGAATAAGTGCTACATACCTCGTTGCTGAATATCCCACAGTCATCTTGGAAGTACTCCTCTTGGGAAGGAAGCTATGCATGGATGCCAGTGTCTAGTCCACCCTTCAAAGCACTCTCTCTAGAATGAGTTCCTGAACTTCATTGTCAGACCTCATATATCTTACAGATTTTGGACGTGCTATCAGGAGGGATCAGTCCCTGGAAAAGGATATTGCACCTGGCAAGGTAGTGGGTCAATGAAAACGAGGAAAACCCTCAATTAGATGGATTGACACAGTGGCTACAACAACGGGCTCAAGTATAACAACAGTTGTGAGGATGGTGAAGGACTTGGCAGTATTTCCTTCAGTTGTGCGTAGGATCATTGTAAGTGGGAATCAATTCAATGGCAGCTGATAACAATAACAACAAAGTCTAATATATCTAATGATAATGAAAACTTGAATAAATTTATAAAATAGAAATATTATAGAATACTCTCACAGAAACCTCAAAACAAAATGTAAAAACAGCAACGTTGATTCCTGGGGATGACAAACTATTATAAACAATCATTCAACAAACTGAAATTTTCAAGTCAAAAATGAAACATATATGTATGTATATATACATTATATGTGTATATATGTGTGTATTTACATATATAATATTAGAACCTATGCAGTTTGTTTACAGGAGAACCCTGATGAAAATTTATAATATGAAACTATAACAGCACTAGATAACAAATCCAAGTGAAACAGATTCTTACTACTGATTATAACGTCTACACTTGTAGTCAACAATCCATTGTAAGACTAAATAGTGTACCAAGAAATTCTTCACCTGTTTCAAGCTATAACCAAGCAAGCAATAAATCCAGGATTGAAGGCGAGGGAGAAATATTCATTCCGTGCATCTCATCCCCCTTCAGGTTATTTTTTGATTCCTAATTACCAAGCCATGACATTTTCAATGGCCTTCTATGCAGGTGAAAGCTGGGCAATGAATAGTGGAGACTGAAGAAGAATTGAAATGTCTGAATTATGTCATTGGCCAAAAAAAAAAAAAAAAAAAAGAATATATCATAGACTGCCAGAAAAATAAACAAATCTGTACTTGAAGAATTACAGCCAGAGTGCACCTTCGGAGCAAGAATGGTGAGATTTCATCTCACATACTCTGGACATGACAACAATGCCATGGGGAAAAAAGAACCCAGAAGACAGTAAGACCCACCTGAATGGGTGATTACATCAACATCCAACCAGAAGACCCAGATGGTGCTTGGCCACCATGAATCACAGTCATGATGGGGCTCACAGTGTTGAGTCCCAGTGGCAACACCAGAAAAAAAAGGGGTACACTCTGAGAACTCCACTAAAAGACTGCAAGTGATGGTCCAAAGGCCTAGGGGTTCCCCTGGGAACATGGCCCTAGACCTGAGCTGCCCCTGATCGTAAATAATTACTGAGACCAACTTTTCAGACAAGAATGGATTGGACTCGGGGACACAGAGTGACCATTTTGTGTGTGCACTTTATGGTTCTATGCATCTATAGGATGTTGTTCTACTGGCCTCTTACTAGAGGGGAGTGGAGCGGGTGGATAGGAGGGGACAGGAGATCGTTAAGAGGACATGACATGTATAGAAAGGAAAGGAGGAGTGTGCTGTCACCAAGCAGGGAGATCAGAAGGAGCTGCAGATAGGCGGGCATGCAAATTTAAATGGGAGTGTACACTTTCACTCCATCACAATAAAAAAAAAATTCAATTTGTTCATCTTTGGCCTAGTAGTTGGCATGTAAATTTAAATAATAGTCATATTAACTGGCCTTCCTTGTAGGCATATGGATGTTATCCTTCACTGACAGCATTGTACTTCAGAAAATATCTTGAAATGTTCTTTTTGATTATGAGTGCAACACCATTCCTCTTCACACTTTTGTTCTGGCATAGCAGACCATATGATTGTCAGATTCAAAATAGCCAATGTTGGTCCATTTCAGCTCATTGATGTCTAGGATATTGATGTTTATGCTCTCCATTTCCTTTTTGATGATTTCCAGTTTTCCTAGACTCATAATTTATACAGTCCATGTTCTGATTATTAGTGAATGTTTGAAGTTGTTTCTTCTCATTTCAAGTCATGCCACATCAGCAAACAAAGACCCTAAAGACTTCACTCCATCCACATCACTGAGGTCAATTCTACTTCAAGGAGGCAGCTCTTCCCCAGTCGTCTTCTAGTGCCTTCCAACTTGGGTAGCACATTCTCTGGCACTATATCTGACAGTGTTCTATTGCTATTCATAACTCTTTTAAGAAGCAGACTTATGGGTCCTTCTCCCAGTCTGTCCTAGTTTGCAAGCTCAGCTGAAACCTATCTACCATGGGTGACCCTGCTGATACCTAAATACCGGTGGCATAGCTTCTAGCATCACAGCAACAAGCAAACTTCTGCTGACAGACACAAGCAGCATAGGAAAGGAAACAGACTAGTTCCCAGTAAGAGACATCACTACTACCACTTTATCAAGGGATGCTTTGAATTCACCCCTAATGTCTCTTCATTCTTCACTGCAGCAAAGCCAGGAGAGGAGCCACCGTAGACAGCAAGGTCGTGTCTCACAGGGCATGCTGGCACTGTTCAATCAGAAGAGTTTATGTAGTTCATTTTCGTGATGAAAATACCTGGAATATTGTGACTTTGGAATGCTCTCCAATGTTCCAAATTAACAGTCACTTGAGGTCTTTGCCCAATAGAAAAACACATCTCAGGAAAAGAGTCAGATATGTCATTGTCTCTGCAGTTTACTAACGTTGTGCATCACATTTATTAAGACATAATAAAGAGTCGTAATAGAAAAAGGGCAGTTAGAATAAAATAAAGAGGTCCATCAAGTACTCATCCCAAGTTTATTACTGCAACGAACTTGGGTTATAATTACCAAGGCAGGAGAGAATAGCTGTAACTTACTTTTATGTAAAAACCATATTATACTAAGCCAATATAGTAACATAGTTTTTATGGATCATAACAGTTATACTGAAGAATCACACAAGTGCATTTTCCTAAAAAATAAAGTAAGTGTTGATAAGCAACTATAGAACTTTACAGTTGCACTGAGCAAAAATAATTGTCATGGCAGAATAATAAAAGCACATAAATGTTTGTTGCAATGCTTGAGAGAAAGTAGGTATAAACTTTAAAAAATACAAAATAATAATATGTTTACATTAGGTTTAATGTTTTTACTTTGAAATGACTTTAAAATAAAATTCTATGTATATTCAAAATTGTTTATTATCTTTCACTAGTGGTAGGTTAGAGATAGCTTTTATTGCTAAGAGAGCTTTTTTGACGTGTTTCCATGGATTAATACAGGAGATAATGACTTTTTAGCTGTCTATTTAAATGTCTACTTTATAAAACTCCAATTAAAATTTGATCTCAAGCCACTATGACTTTATCACTATATTTGATTTTACATTTAGATGCTTAGAGAAAAGTTAAATGCTATCACTGTTTATTTAATATCTAGTAACAAATTAAAGCATAGCAATTCCTATTTAAGACAAATAGACTGTTTCATAAAAGAGTACAAGGTCATGAAGGAATCTGCATAAAAATGAGCTATAACAGAACAACTTAGGGAAAGGCTGGCATTCGTGTAAAGGCTAAATACATTTACAGATTCCTGGCTATACGTCTATAGGCCTTATTGATCATGAGTTGTGGAATATATTAGGTTAAGTAATAAAGAGGGAATTTTATAAATGTTAAGTAGGATGAAATGTACTATAATTAAAAATAACTGTCAGTAACATTGCTTCTCTGGAAGAAACATAACTGGAGACTGAGATACGATGATTACATAAAGAACTGAACTATTTAGATATTCTTTTAGTTACAAAATAAAGACCGGGGATGGGATTGCGAAAATTTATGCAAAGTCTACCTTTTAACTTAAAGGGCTGAGGCAGATTCATTGAGTCTGCAAATTCAACAATGTCTTGAGAGAAGTACTTACTTGCCTGTGGAAACACCTGATAAGTCACAAGAGACAGCACATAGACAGTACTTTGATTCTAGGTAGTATACTAAAAACAGTAATTTCATTGCTTTCCACATTTAAAAATAGAAGCTAATTACCATAGTCTGTATATAACAAGGACACTAGCAGCATAGTGGTTAAGAGCTACATCTGCTAACCCAAAATCTGACAGTTTGAATCCACCAGGTGCTCCTTAGAAACCCTATGAGGCAGTTCTACTCTGTCCTATAGGGTTATTGTGAGTCAGAATTCACTCGATGGTAGTGTCTTTTGGGTCCGGGAATATGATATATCTACATTCCCAGTCATTATTTCTTTTCGTTCTGGTTATGCAAGTATACTCATCTGCTTTTTATCCATTACTTGGTTTCAGATTCATTAAACCTGTGATTCTAATAACAATAATAAAAATAAACCCAATGCCATTGCTTCAATTCCATCTCATAGCGACACTATAGGACAGAGTAGAACTGCCCTATGTTTCTAAGGATTTCCCGGTAGATTCCAGCTGCAAACCTTGGGGTGAGCAGATGTGGCACTTGACCATTATGTCACCAGGGTTCCCTTGAATTCACAAACCAAAATGTATTTTCACAACTGAGAACTCTTTAGAGAAACAGTGCAGCACTTAGTTTTCTTATTCTACTGGTTTTGCTGTTGCTGAATCCTGCTGTCATGCTAGTTAAACCTTCAGCCGTTAATGGATGGGTTGGTAGTTCAAATCTACCAGGTGCTCCTTGGAAGCCTTATGAGGTAATTCTAGTCTGTACTAAAGGTTTGTTGTTAGTTGGGATCAACTCAAGCACAGTGAGTTTAGTGTTTTGTTTGTTTGTTTTGTGTTATGCCTATCCTAGCAAGAAAACATCACTTTCACTATGGCAAGGTGGTGGGAAAGAAAGAAAATGCTCCTGAGTGAAAAGAAGATTAATATTTAGTCATATGACCACCTGCATGGAACATGGCCTATTTTTTTAACCACAATCAGGATTACAAATAAGTATCACACTTTGATTTTCCCAGCTACTTAAAGAAACTTTTAAAATTTATTTCCCTAAAACTTTTCCTCCAACCTTTGTTTTTGTATTATTACAAATAAACCATGTTTATATTAGTACCTAAACACTGGATTTTTAGTAACATTTACAACAAAGCTTTTAATATTATCAGGATAAATTCATGGAAATGGATAGAACATACATTTTAAATTATGTGCATCTATCAAGTAATGATGTCTTCAGATGAGGAGACAAAAAGCAAGCTTTGCATTTCATGTCAGTATGTAGACAAGAGTCACTGCGTCATTAACAATGTATTTTCCTCCACATCGACATGTAAACCAGTGGATTTTCAGGTGAAAATGATGTCTCGCAACACATTTCCTTCATTATGTAGCAAATAGTTATTGAAGACCTACTTTCATCTAGCAGTTTACTAAGGTCTGGAAACAGCAGGGAACAAAAGAGGGGTGAAATCCTGACCATTACTGGTGAAAAGAGAAGTAAAATAAATAGAATGTTTCAGAGTGTTATAAATATTTAAGAGAAAAATAAACCAACAAAGCTTGTTATGCAATGTGGGTTTAAAGGTAAGCATTCTAATCTGAATAAAGCTGTGGAGATTTTGAAGAAACTGAGCAATTGCACCTTCCTGGAAAAGCCTCCCGGAGGAAGGAAATTGAAGCGCTAGGGTGAGCGGACTGCGGGCTCGGTGGAGAGAGCGGAGTCGGGCAGGGAGGAGCAGTACGTGCGGTCTAACACAGAACAGAATGTCTCTGGAAGACTTTGAGGAGTCACATGATTCACATGAAATTTTCTCAGATCACTCGGGCTGCAGAGTGGCAAACAGACCGAATTTGGTAGTGGGGTTGACGTCAGGGAGGTGGAGACCCGATTAAGACCTGATCGCAATCATCTGGTGAATGAGAACTGTAGCTCGTGCCATGGTGAGAGTAACTCAAAACCCCAGCCCGCTGCCCTTGGGTCGACTCTGAATCATAGCGACCCTATAGGACAGAGTAGTGCTGTCCCGTAGAGTTTCCAAGCAGCACCTGGTGGAACCGCCAGTGTTTTGTCTAACAGCCCTAACACGTCACCACTACAACACCAACATTTCTGAAGAGGGTAACATGGGTGTGAAAATTATTCAAACTTCAAACACATTTTGAACTTCCAGCTAAATTATTAAAAAAAAAAGAAAAGAAAAAGAAAAAAGACTGGTGAAACCCCTAAATTCTTAAAAAAATATTCTGATGGAAACTTCTAGGCAGTATGTTTAGGAAGTGTTAAGATAATGAGACTGAAACGGATAAAGCAAACTCAGACTTTGAAAAATTGTATTTCCAGTTTTTCATAACTAAATCAATTTTGAAGAACTGACTAGGAGAAATCTCTATTTCAGCTTCACTGACAATCCCACATTCAAATACAAAACTGACGAGAATGATTGTACGCATCCATAGGGTATCATTCTGCTGACTTCTGGCTGGAGGAAGGGGAGTGGGTGGAGAGGAGGGGAGAGGAGACTGTGGAGAGAATGAGACATGGATGGAGCAGAGAGGAAGAGTGTGCTGTCACCGGGCAGGGATAGCAGTGGAAGCTGCACATAGGTGGGCATGCAAATTTATACGGGAATGTACATTTTCACTTAGTCATAAAAAAAAAAAAAAAAAAGAAGAAGAAGAAGAATAACACAACGACAGCTCTGATGGCCGTTCTGGAAAAAAAATTCCAAAATTGCTTTGAAGGGTGGACTAGGTGCTGGCAACAGTGCGTAGTTTCCTACACACTTCAAATATCCTGCTGATATTCAGCAATGAGCTATGTAGCACTTTTTCCGGGATGAGTTCCCGAACCCGACTGTCCCACCACCGATAGGCTTGTATGAGTCAGAATTGACTGGGTAGCAACAGGTTTGTTTTGGTTTTGTATCTGCTGTTTGTAGTCAGCAGTACGTTTGTGAGATTCCCCTGTGTTGTGGAATTTAGCACAATGTATATTATGTTCAGTATAAATCAGTGAATCATGCCCATTTTCTGCATGTATCATAATAAACCTATTCCTCTAACTACTAATATTTGAATTCAGCATACTTGGAAGCAGGAAAAGATAGATTCATGAGTGTTGATCAGTATGAAATCCTGAAGTTAAGTATATTAAACCTTAAGGTACACCAGAAAAATACTGAAACAAAAATATGAGGTGGTGGGAAAATTAGGATAATGCCATAAATCAAAGACCAAGATGCTAATAATATTAAGAACTGTAAAATGCCTACATTTTGTAGTAAAAAAAAAAAAAATTAGGCTGCCCAGTGAAAGATGTGGTCATTCCGCGGTATGGCTGAAATGAGAGGAGTTCCCTTACCTGTCATGACAAGATCAGCTGGCTTCAGACAAGGACGTAGGTGGGATCAAAGCAACATGAGTTCCTAGTGTTCTGTTGACATCATCTGGGAGTGAATGGTCGTTGCTTTTTTGTTTGTTTGTTTCTTTATTTTTCTCCCTGTCCTCATAATCCCATAAAGGCTCACAGACATCTTCAGATTTTGGAGTTAAGTACTTACAAGGATTGAGGCAAAGGACATACATTATTCTCTGATTTCCATTCTAGCTGTGTAACACTTGGAAGGAGAGAAACCACTTAGTCAAACATGACCTGCACCCAGTGCTGGCTCACGCTTTAGGGTGTCAGGAAAGCAATAAAGTAAGGTGATACAGAAACAACTGGACATGTATACTCAATGGACACCTGAGCCCAATTCAAAGAATTCGATAGTCACCTAGAAATATTATGTGACAGAGAAAAATAATGACCCATGTTACAATTCAACAAACTAAAATAGAAGAATTGTTGTTGGTATTAGTACTAAAAGAATCATTCAAAAAAAAATAGACCACCTGCTGGGCCTGTCTTCCAAATCTCTGGGTGGGTTCGAACCACTAAACTTTTCAACTAGTACTTGAGCTGTTAACCACTTTCACTGCCCAAGAAGTCTACATCTATTATCTGTATGTATCTGTACGTCTATGTCTATATGTTATCTGTATGGATACAGCTTATTCACAGAGCTAGTTGAGAGCAATTTTCAATGATGAGGTAACAGTCATCACCCAAAAAAGTTAAGATATAAGCTAGAAAATACAAAGTAAATTCACTGCCCCAGCACTCTCCCCCCAAAGATAAATGAACATGGCGAGATGTACAGAATACACTTACTAAATATTAAAAACAATTTTTTCTTGCCTTCTACAGAAACAAGATATTGAACAAAGAAGGAGATGAAGAGAGGGAATCTGTGTGGCTTCATCCCTACATATTGTTCAACTAAGGTAGAACTGTGTAAAACATATTTTTGACAAAAATAATTATATGTACACACATATATGTGTGTGTATATATATATATACATACATACATAGATACACACACACACACACACACACTGCAAACCAGTTGTCATCAAGTTGATACCAACTCACAGTGACCCTCTGGGGCAGGGCAGAACTGCCACACAAGGTTTCCAAGGAGCAGCTGGTAGATTCAAATTGCTGACCTTTTTTATCTCTTGGTTAGCAGCCAACCTGTTAATCACTGCATCACCAACCAGGTCCCTCTCTCTCTGTACATATGTATAAATATATGAATGTATATGCCAAGCTAGCCACATGTCATTGAGTCCTAAACATGTGTATATATAGCTACATATGTATATCTATATACATGTAAGTGTATATCTATACATATGTGTACACCTGCACATACATGTATATGTACACACACACCTACATATACATAAATGTGTGTATATGTATATAAACATGTACAAATGCACACACATATATACATGTGTATATGTACACACGTCCACATATACCAAAAAAAAAAAGAAAAATAATCCCACTACCATCAAGTTGGATCCCATTCATAGCAACCTGAGGTCAAAGTAGAACTGCCCCATAGACTCATAGAGTTCACAAGGAGCGCCTGGCGGATCTGAACTGCTGACCTTTTGGTTAGCAGACATGGCACCTGACCCACTATGCCACCAAGGTTTCCATGTACACAGATACACAGATACACACATATACACATACATATGTGTACGTATTTACATACATGTATATACACATACATACATATAATGTATATAGGAAAACCTAGTGGCATAGTGGGTAAGCGCTACGGCTGCTAACCAGAAAGTCGGCAGTTCAAATCCACCAGGTGCTCTTCAGAAACTCTATGGGGAAGTTCTATTCTGCCCTGTAGCGTTGCTATGAGTTGGCATCTACTCGACAGCATTGGGTTTTATATATGTATGTGTGTATATATATAAAGTGGCAGCCCTCATGTATATGTATATATTAAATTCAACAGTATATAAAAATATGCCACGTGCTATGGGTTTTATTTTAGGAATATAAGCTTAGTTCACAATCAATATTATATTTTTAAAGAAATTCTTTTAAAAAATTCTGATTTTTTTTAAAAAGATCTGACATGAGGAGAGAGAAAGCTCAGAAAACATTCTTTCATATATCCCACTTTTGACTTATTTGTCTTTATGTGGATGTGGTTGTTTCAGGAAGAGATGGGTGTGATATATCAGAGTCTGATGTACAAAAAATCTTTGGGAAAAGATAGAAAAGACTATCTTTAATAAATTTATTAGATACAGCATATTTTAGGCAATGGAGGAATATGAGTCAAAAGAAATATTCTGCAAGTGAACAGAGGTGAGGCTTGTAAGTATCCCTATTTAATGCTTTTTTAATCATCTCTGACTAGCACTTTCTAAAAATGCCAGAGAGGTCAATTTATAGGAGAAAGTAAATTCAGGAATTGTGCACTTAATGCAGTGTTTCTGCTAGTAATCCTAAAATTTCCTAAAGGGACAGCATCTAGGAAATCATAGATCTCTGCAGTATGATAGTTAGTTTTTTGTTTAATATACAATTAGCTAATGTAAAACCAAGCACACATATACATATAAAGTGAGAAGTAAAAATAACTTATGCTGGGGCTAATAATTTATTGACTGCTCGGAGATAAGGTAGCCATAGATTCCAGCACCAGATGTAGTGCTCTTTTAGTTCCTTTCCCAAATAGGTCATGGTGCAAAAAGTGAGAAAATACCATCTGTAGAACACATATTAAAATAGTAATAATAATTTACCATGTAGCTTGGCCACAAATCTATTTATCTTTTTAATGGAACTAGATAACCTACTAACTTAACCAAAACGGCAAATAAAATGAAGAGAGATTTCTCTTTGGTATAAAAATCATATGATATATTTTTAATATCTAGAATGATATTGTGGATTAAAGATAGCCAAATATCAAAACTATGCCTTGTAGTGTTTTCAACAGACAATGAAGTTGTATCATTTTTCTCCCGTGTCACCCCTAGAGTGTTTTATTTTCTCTGCTTTCCCTTTTTATGAATCAGTTATTTGATCAGCATGGTCCTATACTCAGCAGGTGTGGTCTAGACTCTAGAACACAGCTGGAATAACCAAACCCAAGATGTAATCACAAAACTAAATAGAACACCTGTGCTTCAATGCCACACTTTATTCAAGTAACCCAATACCTTAGCTCTTGTAATAAGGCAAAATAAGAAGAATACAAATTTTCTTCTAATTGGTAGGTAAGTTTTCCTAAACAAGATACCTTCCATCAGGTGGTTAACTCTGAATAAATGATTACTGAATGATAAGTAAACAAATCAAGAAATATATTGGATTTAGTTAAGTAAATAGATATGCATTTAAAAACAAATTAATGTGGTCATTTCAACTGTTTTTACCAGTACTGTTTGTGGCATTAATTACATTCATTATGATATGCAAACTTTATGACTATTGATTTCCAATTTTTTTAACATCTTTCACAGAAACTAAACCCCTTAATCAATAACTCACTTCCCTATTCCATCTTCCCCCATAACCATTAATAAGCCTTAATGTGTCTGACCTACCACATTTTCAATGTTCGTCCATGTCTCAGCATGTAGCAGAATGTCACGTCTCTTTACATTGGTGGTTAGTTGACTTAGAATTAGCTTCTGACTCATGGAGACTCCACGCTGAACAGGACTGGACCATGTGCATCACAGCTTTTTCAATGACTACTGTTTCGGACATTGGTCACCAGGCCTTTTTTCCCAATCTGCCTTAGTCTGGAAGTTCTGCTCACACCTGATCAGCATCATTGCAAGACAGGAGCCTCCAAAGACAGACAAGTGGGAGCTGCACTTGATGGGTGTTGGTTGAAAATCAAGCCCAGGCCTGCTACATGGAAGGTGAGGATTCTACGATTAAACCACAGCTCAGTACCTCTTTGTGCTTGAGTATCATTCTATTGTATGTGGAAAACACGTGTTGTCGATCAATTCTTCTGTTGATAGGCAGCTCAGCTTTTTCTACCTTTTGGCTACTATGTAATGCTGCAGTCACCATTAATATTCAGTTGTCTGTCTGAGACTGTGCTTTCAGATCTTTTGGGTATATATCTGGGAGTAAAATTTTTAGGTCATAATGATACCCTTAACGTTTTCCACAGCAGTTGCACCACGTTGCATTCCCGGCACCAATGGAGAAAGGCTCTATTTCTCCACATCCTCACCACTGCTTATTATTTCCATTATTCTGATACATCAAAATAAATAAAATTTAAAAAAAAACCAAAAATGCTGCCATCAAATTGATTCCAACTCATAACAACCCTATAAACAGAGTAGAACTGTCCAAGGAGAGCCTGGTAGAACTGAACTACTGACCTTTCGGTTAGCAGACGTAGCACTTGACCACCTATGCCACCAGTTTCCATAATCACCCCAGTAGAGATAAAATTGTATGTTGTTGTGATTCTGGTGACGCAGCAGTTAAAGCACTCAGCCATTAACCGAAATGTAGGCTATTGGAACACACCAACCATTCTGTGGGAGAAATATGCAGTCATCTGCTTCTCTAAAGATTTACACCAGTGGGTTTAGTTACCAATACAGGAGTCGTGGGACACAGAGGTTAGGTTTTGGATGTCAACCTGAAGATCTGAGGTTCATACCAACCAGTCAGTCCAGTGGAGAAAAAAAACCTGTGAAAAGTGTAGCCTAGAAAACCCTATGGGGCGGGTGTACTGAATAGTATACAGAAACAACAATGACTAATAACATGAAATATCACTTCTTTCATTTGCTGATATTTATAGATCTTCTCCAGTGAAAAGTCTATGCATGCATTTCACTTGGTTTTCAGCTGGTGGTTGGTCTTTCTTTTCCTAGGTTGTAGGAATTCCCTATAGTCTGAATATTAAACCCTAACCCAACATATTGATGTTGCTAGTGGCCGTTAAGTTGATTTCCACTCACAGCAGTACCGTGATTGCTGAGTACAACTACTCTGCAGGGTTTTCAAAGCCGTGGCTTTTTGAAAGTACATCCACGGGCCTGTCTTCCACAGTGCCTCTGGGTGGCTTTTGAACTACAAATTATATTATTTTGTTTCCTACCTTTAGGCTATTGATTCGTACAGTGTTCATTTTCATGTAGGTGTGGAGTAAGGGTCCAACTTTGTTCTTCTGTGTATGAAGATCCAGCTGTCCAGGTATCAGTAGCTAAGATGACATTCATTCTTTATTTAATTGGTTTATCACCTTTGCTGAAGACCAATTGTCTGAAGAGGAGTTGTTGTTAGGTTGTTAAGTACTGTTTAGTCAGTTCCAACTCACAGTGACTTTCTAAGCACAACAAGACAGAATCCTGCCAAAATCAAATGTCCAGAAATTTACTGAAGGTTTTTTTGTTTTCTTTTTCTTTTTTGGTGTGTGTATGTGTGTGTATGGTATGTGCTATCACTCAACAAAAACAATGAAGTTATCCTAGGTTGTGATGCAATAAAATTGCCCTAATATCAAAAGCATCAAAGGGAGAGACATTACTGCTGATATTTTGCCCATTCTACATGTCAGACAAGGGGTATTTGAGTTTCTTCTATATTTATCTCTCTCTTCTGGCACATGCGGAAAAACTGCTATGTGTAACACTACGTTTTGTTGTCATGGAAGGAAAGACAGCTTCAGTTGATCTGTTTCCAGCAATTAAATTTCATAGTCAACAGGGAGAGACAGCACATCTACCCACAGCTTGTCAGCCAGAGTTAGTCACTTGGACTCACCCGAGAAAGTGCAGTGATACCATGTACCAAGAAAAGGGAGGATCCAGATGTATTTAGAGACCATAATGTGACAATAATGTTTCTATAAGGTAGCCTGTATTTTACCTTTTCTACATACAAGCAGATGTAGTCTCAAAAAACCTTTATTCAAGATCACACATACAATAAATGTTAGAGTCAAAAAGTGAATCTAAATCTGTCTCATTCATAGATTTCTTTACACTGCACCGTGCAGCCTCACACAGCTGTAATAAAACCAGACAGCTGGGATACAGAATCGAACAGCAATTTATGTAGAAAACAAAATAACGTGTTCATCAATCAATACTCTAAACCTGATACCTGGACAAATAATTCTGCAAAAGTGACTGTGTTCCCTCTTTTCTGACTCTGCAAAGTCTTCTAAATAAACATAAATATCTAATGGTTGTGAGTCTCTCACTTAAGATTAATGGGCGTGAAACTCCTTCATTTAAGCAGCCCATTTAACATTTCTAAAGGGATAAGTGTTGATAGAATTTTTGAACCAGAACAGGTTGTTGTCATTGACTCTCAGCCTTACTCTAAATTTATGCAAATGTAACAAATTGTCATATTATCATAATTTATATATGTGCACATATACATGTATATGCAGTATAATTAATAGTATGTATAGATAATGTTCTCGTAAAATAACTCTACATTTTAAAATAGATAGACCATGGTTATTTTAAGAACTCAGTCTGGAGTTAAAACCCCAGTTTCTACAGGAATGGAAGGGATGAAATCTTTGAAAATAAATGAGCCAGAAATATCAGTTCTATTCAACATCATCATTATAGCCATTAGGGCACAAACACATTATGGATTTAGAACACGTTGTTCAGATAGAAAAATAGAAGTCACAAGGTAGGGTGCCGGATTTCCGCTTGATATGGATTGATAGTGTTTTGTAAAGTTTTACAAAGAAGACTCAGGAATCTAATGTGTCAAGACAAAACCAAAAGAAAACAAAGAAAGACAACTCACTGCCATCGAGTCTGTTCTGATTCATAGCATCTCAGTAGGACAGAGTAACAGTTCCCCTTAAGCCTCCTAAAGAGTGGCCTGCTTTTTGGCTAATAGCTAAGTTTTTAACCTCTTGTGCCACTAGGAATGTTTGTGGCAATAAAGTACAGAGAGCCTTGCTCCCAGAAACATAGCAAAATCAGGCTTGGTTTTCTCACATGAATAGAGTCTGAAAAAAAGCTGTTGTTGGCTGTGATGAGGCTTCTCTGTAATATCAAAGGTGATGGAAGTTGTCTTTTCCTGGTGCTGACAAGGTGGCTGCCATGGCTCCAATCATCTCCTGCTTTTGAAAAGCAAAATAAGACAAAACAAAGAAGCAAACAGATCTTTTTGGAAATAGCATGTAAACAAATGAAAGCAAGATACTGAACTTTGTTGTCTTTTAATCGGGCAGTTCATTCTGTCTATGCATCTAGGGCTGCCATAGCTGAGGCACCAAAAGGGGATGTCTTTGGCAAAGGTACACTTATCCTCTCATAACCTAGGAATGCAGAAGTCTGAATTCAGAGCACCAACTCTGAGGAAATGTTCTTCCCAGCAAATTTGCCCTGGTCTAGCGGCTTCTTGGAGAAAGGACCCAGGGTCTAAAGCAGCTGCTGCACATCGGGATTTTCTGTCCTGGATGGCAGGCTGCCCCTCTCCTCTCCGCTCCTTTCTTTTATACCAACAAAGGGATTATCTCAGAATACAACGGAATCCTATTGGACGTATCCAGCTTTATTGACAGAACTTGCTCTAATCCTCCCGCATTCTCATCATGGAAGCTAGGATGTACAGCACTTAGGCCGATCACGTCAGCTCACAAAGTGGAAGACAACCGCACAGAACCGGGAATCAATGGCCCAGCCAGGTTGACGCACATTTTAGAGGGCCACAACTCAGCAACATCCTGCTTCTCAGATACAATGATTATGGATTTGTATGATTATTGTACTGTTGTTATTTCAAATGTAGTCTTAACGTTCTACTTACTGTTATGCACTTTTTATTTGAACCACGAAATTTATGTTTCTGCATTTAAATTTATATCAGCATGATCAGTAATGACATAGCATTCGGAGCACAGTCCTAAACAAGATATGCTCTTTATTTTCTATTTTTCCTTCCCATTCTATTTCTCCATTCTCATCTCAGACTTTTCTTAATGAGTTACCCGTTGTGCCTATTTATTAATTACTTTATCACTAAACCTTGGGCTTTGTATGTGTTCTGCTTTAGAAATTCTTTTCTTTTTTTTTCTTTATTTTAGCTTTTTTCTTAATTACAGGTAAACAAAGAACAGAATCAGTGTCAAGAATAATAACTCTGCCTGCAAAGTAGAAAATGGGATGAATTTAAAGGAAATATCAGGCGACTATAATACAGTGAGTCAGGAACATCTGGAAGAGAGAGAGTCTGTTATTTAGCTAAATCTGTGCCTCAGATGAGGCTCTAGTGTTAGAGGCTCCTCATATTTTAATGTTCATAAATTCAGATGAGCTAATGAATGTATGAGTGCTAAAAGAAGAGACCCAAGAAATAACACTTTTGCATCTGGGGTGTTAAAAGCTAGCAAGCTGCCATCTCAGGTACACTGAATGGTCCCATCTCAGCTGGAACAGATGATCACTGAGAACACAGAAGACACAAGGAAAAAGGAGCCCAAGAGACAGAAGGACCCATGTAGCAGGAGACTGTATCAAAATGTGACCACAAGAACCAGATGTTACCCAGTCACCGCCAAAGGCAGCTGTGACAGGACACATAATGTTGAGTCCCTGTGGCAACACGAGGAAGAGTAGGGAAGCTCAAGGACTCTACTAAAAGACCACCACTGATGGTCTGACGGCCTGGGGGACCCCTGGGAATGCGGCCTCTAGATCCAGGGGTGCCCCTGGCCAGACAACACTGCTGGGATCAACTCTTGAGACATAAATGGACTGGACTTGTGGACACGATGTGACCAGGTGGTGGGTGCACCTTGTGGTTCTGTGCATTTACAGGAGGCTGTTCCACTGGTTTCTCTCCGGATTGGAGACAACAGTGTGGAAAGGAGGGGACGGGAGCTTCCTAAGAGGCTGCAAGTACAAAACGAGGAGGAGAAGTGTGCTGTCACCAGGCAAGAAGAGCAGAGAAGCGGTAGGCAGGCGGGCATGCACAATCCATTTCAGTTGTATACTTCCACTTAATCATAATAAAAAAATAAATAAAAAATAAATAACACGTTTGAATATTGCTGTTGGAAAAGAATATTGACTATAACATGGACCACCAAAAGATAGAACGAACCTTGGAAGAAGCACAACTGAAGTGTCCCTTAGAAGAATGGGTGGTACAAACGTATCTCACATACTTCGGACATGCTCTCAGGAGGCTTAGTCCCTGGAGGCCTTCCTCGTAGTTGGTAAAGTGGCCAGTCAGCGTAAAAGAAGCAAACCGTTGTCGAGGTGGATTGACACAGTAGCCTTAATGATGAGCTCGAGTATAATAAACAGTTGTGAGGATGCGAGTTCTGTTGTACTTCGGACTGCTATGAGTTGGAATCCTCGCTAGGACACTTAACAAAACAACAACAAAAGACAACATCGTGATTTTAAAATTTGCCTATCAAGTAAATGGTTGCCATTTACTTGGCTGCTGGATCTCTGATGTTTTGTGTACTTTCAGGAAGGGGATGGGTAACACAGTCCATCAAAATAGACATATTAAGGTAATAAAATATGTAGACTATTCCAATAGGACACACATAAATCTTATGGTATAAACTATGGTCTAAGATCTGTTTCCCAAGAGATCTTGCCAGTCAGCTTAGAGTCGCTTCTAGAATTTTATTTTCTTCTTGAGTTTGCATATGCTGTTGAGGTATTCTAATATACTACTTATTACTGCTTGTTTACCATCATGCAAACCCTTCTTATGCTCATACACACATAAGTAAGAAATTGTATTTCTTAAGTAAAGTTAATAAAGTTAAGTTAGATTGCAACACCTTATTCTCCCACAAACTGCTGTATACATTATATATAACATTCTGTCTGCTTAATCTTGATGTGTTATTGATGCAAGATGTCATGAAGCAAATATATGGTGATATCCTGTTTCCAGAATACCTGGATGCTTAGTATATCGAGTATTTGTGGATGTTGATTGTCCACCGATATGTACCCTATGCTCTGACGTAAAGCAAGGATGAAGCTGTTGCATTTCATGGAGCAGAGTTAATTAAGATGATCACATTGTACTTGAAGATCCCAATGTACAAACACACTTCTTCAGACACTTTTGGAAACCTCACCTATTGCTAGTTTGGGCCAGTGCCATATTGGAGAGGATACTGTTAATTCTAGCTGAGTGTTGTGGTTGCTTGATGTGAAATGTGATTGGCTAAAGTAATGTATTTTGTTGGCTGAAAAGGAAGAGGATTGGGAAAGGTCATATTATTGCGATGTTACTTTACTATGTTTCATAAACTTACTCTTCCGCTTACCTCATAGTGTTACTTCTATTTCCATAGTTTTCTATGTCATATAGAGTCAAAAAGATTTCTAAAATCGTATATGTAAAACATGTAATACATAGTTTGATGAATTCTGATCTTCCAAGGTTACAATCACAGATTTTCAAAGACAACACAGATCCAAAGCATACACGGAGTGTATGTTTCCATATTAGCTTCGTATTGCTGTTGAATAAAACTTAAAAATAATAAACCTGATCCAATCTTCTGATAGTGTTTGGAAAGACCTGTCTAATAATGTGTTCTTGAATTAAGACCCAGAAAGTGGAGATGTTGTAATTTTAAAATATTGAAAGCATGAACTAGGCTTCTGTTTTTTACTCTAGTTGTGAAAAAAACAAAACATACTGTCATCTAGTCAATTCTGATTCATAGCAACGCTATAGGACAGAACACAACTGCCCACAACATTTCTTTTCCCTAGACCATATTAATTTTACAGAGCAGTAAATAAAAAGGTAAGAAAAGTTCAAGAGCAATTTCCACAGAACCTGTCGATGTGTATTAGATCTCTATCATCTGAGGACATCAACAAGGAATATGTTTGATTTCAGTGGCACCTCAGAATTACTAAATTTCTCTACAAGTATCTAGTGTGGTATGTTAAAGGTACCCTTGCAATGTGATAGTGCTGAGTTTATCTGAACGCTGTGACCCTGGAAAACAGAAATGTCTAAAGAAATCACTCACACTTTGTTCAGGAAAGCAACTTACAGCAAATAACCTTTTGTTCCCTTATGATTTTAATAAGCCACTCTGGGGCTTCCATGTTTATGTTTGATAAGACCAGAAACACATCCTCTAAATTTCCATTCTTAGATTCATAAAAGATTAACTGAAAGGCTAGTTCTATTTATAAATCAGAAACAAAATACTTTTAGCCAAACTTTAGTCAACCTTTTCTACCAACAAGTCCTTGAACTTTGTCTCATTCTACATGGCAGTTCAAATCCACCAGGTGCTCCTTGGAAACTCTATGGAGCAGTTCTAGTCCGTAAGTTAGGCTCACTATGAGAGGGAGCTGACTCAATGGCAGTGGGTTTGGGCCTGAGCCAACAGGTGGGTCTATCCCTTGGAACAGGCTGATCTCAGTATAACACTTCCTGTGGTTTACTATTCGACATCTTCACTCTTGTTGTTTGTTTGTATTAAAAAGAACGAAAGAAAAAAAAAAAAACTTAATTCTGGGAATGCTTGTTGATCTCATGGTCTCTGTGTTTTACCTATTACAATGGACCCTTATACTAATATTGACCTTATATTAATAGTCCCCTTCTCCTCTTGCTGTAATCTTTTTTTTCTGGAAAAAACAAACAAAACAACAACGACAAATCTTTCCTCATCTAAGCTTGTTTTTGTTGTTGTTGTTGTGATTAAGCAAAAGCTTACAACCCAAGCCAGCTTTCCCTGTGAAGCTCTGAGCGTCCGCCTTCCTACAGCTCTGTCTGCTCTCCTCCCCCTGTGACAGCACATTCTTCCTGCTCACTCTTTGCTTCCAGCATCCACTCAGCCAGCACTTGTCCTCTCCTCTTCACCCTCTCCTCTCCCCCCCAAAAATAAACCAATAGGATAGCCTCATATATTTATTAAACCCTAAAGTTCACACACTACTGCATCACCATGTGTCCCCTGGACCAGTCCCTTCTTCGTCCGCAGTGTTGGCTTCAGCACTGGGTTCAGCTCTGGGCAAGCAGCAAGGTTGGCCCTTTTTTTTTTTTTTGGCAAATGCTTCTTGATACTGCAGGTGGAGAGCGAATTTGCACCTATTTAAACTATTTGTACAGGCAGGTACTATGGGCAGAAACACATTCAGCTATTGCCCAAAGGCTATCTCACTTCTGATTAGGGCCATTCTTACTTTAGGAAATGATTTGTTCTCTGTGAAATTTCAGCATAGGCCTTTGCCCTTTAGGTTTTCCTTAAAAAAGATCTCGGCTGCCTACTTGTTCCATTATTCTTTCCTAGGAAATCCTGGTGGCAGAGTGGTTAAGTGCTACAGTTGCTAACCAAAAGGTCAGCAGTTTGAATCCACCAAGCACTCCTTGAAAACTTTCTGAGGTAGTTCTGATAGAAGTCAGAATTGATGGCTTTTTTTTTCTTAATTCTTCCCTATAAAGCTTTCAGTGACTCCTTTAACATCCACTGCGTTCTGCTATCTCAGGGTCTCTGAAATCCCTAATACTTTTCTAGGCACGTTTATGACATTGGTGTGCATTCTGATCAGACCACAAACTGGAAAAACAGTCTATTATAATTCTCGTGAGCAGGGCACACAAATACAGAACATCCGCAGTGCTAACACTGAGCCAAATCTGTGAAGCAAATATTGTGGTGAGCACAAATTTATTGGAAAACTGTAGGAACAGCAACATCAGTAAGAATTCATTGTTAGTTGTTCTTTTGTTTAGGCAACAAAGAGTTACTGGATCTTTACACTGAATGTGAAGCTCTTTAGGTTTAGATGAGTTTTTGCACTTTTTTAATTTTTTTTAAACACTGAAACTCAGAAAATTTCTTATTTTAATGAGCTGTGTGAACTCAGCTTCCAAGATTCAAGAAAAAGGCGGATTGAAGCCAAGAGGTATAATTAACTGCATGCTTATTTGCTAAAATAACTGTGCAATTCTTCCTTCTTTCCCTGAATGGAGTCCCTAGGACTACTGTCATTAGACTGCCATCACGGTCCTGTCATTACAAGGGTGGTAAGAAACAAGTTCTAGGATCTGCTGTTCTCCTCAATTTAAGGGTAATTTTATGCTAGAAGCAGAAGGGTGAAAGTTTATTTTTAGCTGCACTCCGTAATTCTTACATAGTGGTACCTATGTATATTTGTAGACAAACATGATATCTGGTCATTTTACCTAGTGGCTTAAGACAAAAATAGTAATTTGAATCTGGTCAACATTCTTTACTAATGAATACACAATTTTGATTCCAAATTCAGTTCTGATGCAGTAGAGATGTATGGGCAGTTCCTCTTTTTACGATTTACTCGTGTTTCCGTAACAGTGAATACTGGATATGTTAAGCATTTATTACAGACTGGTGTGGAATTTTCTAGAGTGCACCCCTCGTGCATGTCACTAGTACTCAGGCATCCCTCTTCTGTCCTTACTGCTTCTCATTCTATCTACACCATATTCTGTTCCTAAGAAACAACCCCCATGTGTTAGACAATGCTAAAGCCGTATCACCAGGCAGGACGTTTCTCTTGTAGCACTACTCTAGGGTGAACCACGGGCACATACAAACATGTCCTGTTTATCATGCACACCCCATTTAGCTGCAGTCTCCAGCAGATCAAAGGTGATGACTTTAATAACATACTCTAACACAGAGCCTGTCATACAGAAATACACATTTATACATACATTCTTTTAAAACTAAACTCAACATATACTAAGTTAAAATGGTCATTTTCTTGTTCCGTTGCTGTTCCTTAATTGGTTCACATGTTTCAAAAAACAAGAAAATGACCAAGTACAGCTGCTGCCGGGAGGGAACTGAAGTTGGAATGAAAGAATGGATTTAGCAGTTGGAACTTGGGCTGGGTGTTTATTGGCTTTCCTCTAAAGAGACTCTCTGTATCACAGTGGGGACAAAGCTAGACTGCCAAGCCAAATACTGTCGAGTGGGATCCAACTTGTGACTAGACTGGGGGGACTTTAAAAGAGAACAAAGGACAAGAAAGTGGAAACTGAGCAACATTAGTCTAAACAGTTTTGCAATAAAAAGGATAGAACAATAAGAAGCTGTCTGGTAGAAAAACAATCTAGGTTTAAAAGAGTTTTTTTTTTTTAAGATTGTATTTATTACAGCATGTTATTATATTGATCAAAGAGATAAAATAGAAAGGAAAAATTTCATTGTGGAGAGAGAGATGGTAATTATGTTTAGACGGGAGATGGAAGAGATTATCTTTTGTAAGCAGAAGGAAGGCTGAAGATACAAACTCATGTAAAGAGATTTTAGAAGATGTGGCGGGGAAAGAAGAGGGTGCGGGAAGTGAAGAGATGAACATGTACAATGGACTGGAAAACGTGTAGATGATGCTTTGGAAACTTTGATGAGTTTGACAAATTAATGAAATGGAGGTACTAGATGAAGTCAAAAAGTGGTGGTCGGGTGTAAATAACCGAGATTTTAGAGGTGACCCACATATTCAAAACACTGCCACTGAGATCCTTTGTATTTAGCATAGACAGAAGGAGACATCATTACAGGTGAGTCACTAATGAGAATTAGAGATGATTCTGTGAGTGGATGCCAGGTGATCTTGCTGATAACTGCTTCAAGTAAGCAAGTACATTGCTGTCTGTTGCCTTTCATCCACGGCCCATTTACATGTGTTTTCTTCTGTGAATTCTAGGGACAGATCTTAATGGAGCAGCAGCTGCAGCCACTTGGCTTGGCTGCTTTGTGCCTGAACAGGTTTTCCCCCAGGTAAATAATGTGTATTGATGTCACTCATCCAAGAGCTTTAGAAAGAGGATGGAGATTACTGCTGTGAAAAGACACAACTCTCAAATCCATGCAAGATGTAAAGACTGCAGTATAAACCTAGACCACTGGGAGCTGACTCTCTCTCCAGTGTCTATAGACATCTAGTAATTTCTTTCCAGTGTGTTTTTAAGTGAAAGTTTACAATTCAAAACAACTTCTTACACTAAAACCTACATACGCTTTGTTATATGACCCTAGCTGCTCTCCTTACGGTGTGATGGCACACCCCTCTGCTCCACCCTGTACCTCCCCTGTCCATTCAGGCAGCTCCTGTCCCCTCTGCCTTCTCATTCTGCCTCCAGACAGCAACTGCTCCGTTAGGATCCTGTATGCACCCAAGCCAAGAAGCATACTCTTCACCTGTATCACTTTATGTTTTATATACCAGTTCAACATTTGTCTGAGGACTTGGCTTCCTGAGTAGTTTCGGTTCTGGACATACAGAGAGTCAGGGGGCCGTGTCTGAGAACCCCGCTGTCTGTCAGACCATCAATCTGGTCTTTTCACTAGAGTCTCAGTTCTGCACCCCACATTTCTCCCACTCCATGGGGGACTCTTAGTTTGCTGTCTTTCCTGTTAATACTATCTTTGGCTGCAGCCAGGCACCATCTAGTTCCCGCTGTCTCATGTTAGTGCAGTTCTGGTTTATGTGGCCATTTCCGTCCCTTGGACTCCTATTTCCGTGATATCTTTAATGCTCTTCTTTCTCCTTTGCTGCAGGTGGTGTGAGGCCTTTTGAGACTCTTAGATTGATGCTTGCTAGTTTTTAAGACCCCAGACACCACTCACCAGAGTATAATACAGAACATTTTCTTAAATACCTTGTTTGTGCCAATTGACTTAAATATCTCCTAAAACCATGGTCCCCATACACTCATCCCTGCCATTCTGTACCTCCAACTGCTGTGCCTAAACAGATCATCCACTTCACATTACCAGGTCTCGACCAGTGCGACACTGGGGCATAAGTTGTTTGCATACCATGGGGATTCTAAACCTGTTAGGTAGATTAGAGTCCTGTGCTGTGTTATCAGATCCCACTGGGACAGGATGAGAAGAGTGTAGATAAAAGACATAAAAGCTAAGAAACAAGCAGTAATAGGTCAAAGACTCATATTCAAGAAGGTAAGATTTAGAATTTACAGCTCTCAGAGGTGTTTCTTACATATGATATTGCTGAGATATGGTTTCCTATGGAATCACATAAATAACTTTTTTTTCCATATTCTAAGTACGTCCCATCCTCCCTCATGTCTTTAATATTTTTTAAAAAATTACCAACTTCGAAAGAACTTGATAATACTTTTTCCTTTAGCTCCTTGATTTCAGGATTTTAGTTTGTAATTTGCACACTTGTTCTTAATTTTCCATAGATTCTACCTATTAATTTTAAACTTCCTATCTCTTGATACAGAATATTTTGATACTTTACATACATTACTTGTACCTTTCTTAAATTTTATTTCTAAGCATATATAATTTATTTTAATTTTTTATCCATTTTATCTTGTTACTCCTACTCTTTACACATATTATTTTTAGTTTCCATGACCTCTATTGTACACACATAAGCTTTATGTATTTCTTGCTTCATGCTTATTTTTATCATTCTTTTAATATTCTTATTCTTTATATTAAATTTTACACTGAAAACTTATTTTTCCACAAAGTCTTTTTTTTTTCTTTTTTAATTTTTGCATATTCTTAAAATTCTGCACTAGTGAAACAAAGAGCCTCCACTGTACATAATGCTGGGGGAAGATTCAGACCTTTCATTTTTCTTATGAAAGTGGTAAGAGTTAGATAGAAAAGGGGTCCCTTGTGGTCTAATTGGAAACCCTAGTGGCATAGTAATTAAGTGCTACGTCTGCTAACAAAAGTTTGGCAATTCAAATCCACCAGGCACTTGGAAACCCTTTGGGGCAGTTCTACTGTGTCCTATAGGTTCGCTCACAGGGCTTCCAAGGAACAGCTGCTGGATTCAAACTGCCCACCTTTGTGGGTAGCAGCCATAGCTCACCTTACCTTTTAACCACTATGCCACCAGGGTTCCAAAGCAGCACCTTAAAATCCTTTGTTCCGCCATCACCTTCTTACAAATTTCAGAATAAAAACTTTCTGGGGGGAAGCTCAACTACCTCATTCCTTGATGCTTCTATCTAAAGAGTCAGAGAGAGGCGAATCACTGAGAGATTCACAAACAAGACACACTGTCTCCACGTCAAATTCGTGATCAAATTCTCATCAACTGGCAATCCACTAATTTCCATCATCATGTTCTTCCTCACTGTCTGCAATGGTAATTTTTTTTTCATATCTCTCATTCCATTTACCTTTTTCTCTCCCTTTTCTTTTTAGATAAAGGGTTCACTCCCTTCTAAGACTAATCATGTCAACACCATTTTAAATTTAGTTATATTTCCTATTTTTTGTTTCTTTTGCCTGATCTTCTCAACATGGTCACTGGTTTCAAAACATATTCTCATTTAAGCAAAACAACTTCGTTTCACTGATTATCTCTATTAAAGTATCTGCATGATTCTTTCAGCCATGTTACAAAAGAAAGAAAACAAAGACCTGTCCGTAAGAGCACTCCATTTTCTCTTCTTAACCATCTTAACTCATTTTTGACCCATGACAATCCCTTCCTCCTGTCCCCAAAAATTTATTGTATAAGATTTCTCTAAAACCATGAGTCGGATCCGACTCGACGGCACTTGGCTGGCATTGGCAAAATCACCAATCAGTAGGCAGAGCTGGATTTCAGCAATGAGTGCTACTATGTTGATACAAATAGTTATAATAATAAACCCCTTCAGCCCTAAGCCCTTTCCCACCAGCCTTCTCCCTTCTCACTCATTGGTAGTAGGGTAGTAGTCTCGGCTGTGTACCTGCCTTCGTTGCTCCTAGAACTGTCATCTAAACAAGATCATTTAGCCTACCTGAGCCCCTTAGGGCTCTGCTATAACTTTACAGAACGAGCCTGAGCACTCATCATCACGGTTGGCCTCAGCAGTGTTTTCTGGTCAGGGCCAACAGCAGGTCTGGGGCCCATGGTCCCAGGGGATCCCCCAGTCTGCCAGACCATCACTTGCAGTCTTTTATAAGAATTCTTGAGTCCAGCAACACAATCTTATGGTTCCATTCTTCAAAAATGTGTTTTCCTTTAATATCATGACTCAGAACATTCATGATTTTCTGTCTTGTTTTCTGGGTTCTCCTTTTTACAACTTCAGTGCCTTTTTTTTTTTTTTCCTTTGAAATCTGATATTTAATCTTAGGCCTTCTTCTATTCTACTGGTGTACTCATAGTTGATTTTATCCATATTCATGGCATTGAGAACCACTAGCAGAATAGTGAGTCACAGAGTTACATCTCTAACTCAGCAATTTCACGTCTCTAGCCCAAACTTTTACTTAGGCTTCATACTCATATATTCATTTACTTCCTTAAAATCTCTAATTATTTGTTTCAAAAGGAACTCAAATTCAACACATCAAAAATGGAACTCACGCTTACTCTTTCATATCAATACCTCCTCCAACTCTTCACTGATGAACTGACTCATTACCTATCAACACACTCAAGAAACAAGCCCCAGATTCTTTTGTAACATCTCAACTTTCTACCCTATACTCTAGGGCAGTCTTGAATCTGTTTTGCTGCTGTCAATTTGTACTATTTCTAAGTTAATGTAACAAACAAACAAAGAATCTTTTGCTCCTGACTGCACAGCTTCCTAACTGGGTCTGTCTATAGCATGTCCTATTACAGCCGTACAACATCCAAATTCCAAGTCAACCAGCTATGACAATGTGTTACGATTCTAACTGTGTTCCCCGCCAAACTATGTGCGCAGCAGCTTGGCTGGGCTGTGTGTTGTGTGATGTTCACTTATGTTGTAAACTCTGAATTGGTGATGTTAACGAAGGAAGATGGGTGGCAGTTATGCAGCTGGGGCAGGACTCAAGTGTTGGATTGTGTTGCACCTTGGAGCAGCCTCTTGGAGTATAAAGGCAGGGAAGGCAAGTCTACATGGGGGACCTAATACCACCAAGAAGCAGTCCCGGAAGCTGGGTGCATCTCTTGGAAAGGACCAGGGTTTCTGTGCCGGAGAAACTTCCAGTCCAGGGAAAAACTGATGACAAAGACGTTCCCCTAGAACCAGCAGAGAAAGCCTTCTCCTGGAGCCGACACCCTGAATTTGGACTGTTAGCTTACTGAACTATTTTAAAGCTATCCACTTGTGGTATTTCTGTTAAAGCAACACTAGACGACTAAGACACCACGTAAACACCCAAAAGCTTCCTGTCAAGGGACAGCAATGACACAAACTCTATTACATATGCAGCCCTCCCCTTCTCGCTACCTCCACTCCACTCTCTGCCTGTCTCCACAATCACCGCTATGTACTGGCACATGCGTGTCTTCCTGCGACCCTTGTGTTTACGGTGTCCCTTTGTTCTACAGCTCCTTTGCATATACTATTTTTATTCATAGAAAGGACCTTTTAAAGTATTAATAAGCTCCACTCCTTTTTTACCCATCTTTCTCCCAATCTTCTTTTGTTAAAGTATCTGTTGCTACGTAAAACCCAAACTATTAGCACAAGCTCTTGAAGACATTTAACATTTCTTCTTCACAAGTAACACTTTTGTACTGCTTTAAGGTCTTGCATTCATGGAGCTTCATATTGGAGGAGTTAGATATTAAACAGCTCGATTCATAGTACAAAACAGTGAGGAATGCATCTACTCTGTATTTAAAAGATCATTTAAAGAGATGTAGGAAAGAATGGAAGAGGAGGCTGTTAGAACTCCAGAGATCTAGAAACACTTGATAAGGATTCATAAACATAAAAGAACTGAAAGGCAGACATAAAATTATTTACAAACCAATTTTGTGGCCAATGTTTATCTGTAATTGAGTTGAATTATTAATTATAATTTAATCTAATAGTATTCTTTTGTTGCACTATAATCAAGTTAGTAAAGTGGAAAATCATATACAACAGGTAAACTTTCACTGTTTTTAACAACTTAAAGTATTTTTGAAATCAGCCATTTTCTATTTAATGACTGTTATCATTAGAAGTGCTTAGAGTTTTTTAATGAAGTCAGATTTACTTTTCCTAAATTTATTATTTTTTTCCTCATCCACAAGAAATCAGTTTAAATGATTATGTGTCATCTTTTTACTAGCTGATGAGTATTTCAAAATAAGCATTTCATGTATTGTGGCTAAAAAGCCATTGTTTTTGGAAGTGTCATCCTTAAAAATAAAAGAATTGGACCACAACTACAAAAGTGAGAGAGCATCCGGTGTTTGTCCTAAAGAAAGACATCTTTATGTACGTGGACCA
This sequence comes from Heterohyrax brucei, assembly GCA_028571685.1. Classification (NCBI taxonomy): domain Eukaryota; kingdom Metazoa; phylum Chordata; class Mammalia; order Hyracoidea; family Procaviidae; genus Heterohyrax; species Heterohyrax brucei. The sequence goes on along the minus strand of CM053162.1, from coordinate 67,755,190 downwards.
CACTAAGATAACAACTTGTGGTGAGGACTATGGAAGTTTTTCAAAAATCCCTCATGAATTCTGGAACTCAAAAAAATTACTGTTATTACTTGAAAATCCATGAAATGAAATGACTTAGAGTAAGAGGGTCTGGCAAAAGTGTAGTTGCAAAAGTGGCAAACGAATAGTTCTGAGTGACTAGCTAATGAGAAGTATTAAGTTTAATAAAAGAAAAAAAAAAAAAGAAAGAATTTAAAGAAGCTTTGAATTGGTTCCAGAAACAAGAATTTTCTAATTCCTCGTTATGTAGGGGTTAGTCTTAGGGAGAAGTAGATTTAGGTAATACATATACATATTTTTAGCAAACAACCGTGTTATAAACAAGAAGTAAAAGGTCTGATTTTTAAAAATTCATTTTATTATTTCCTCTTCATGACCGAGAAAGAAAATCTTAAATGATGAAATCATTTGTGCATTAAAAATACAATGATACAATAATGTAATGATTAAGGTTATGTGTCAACTTAACTAAGACATAATTCTCAGTTGTTTGGCAGATATTATATAATCCTTCCCCTTTTGTGATCTGTTGTAAGCAGCCAACCAATTGAAACGGACTGTGGCAAACATCCAATACATACAGATGTTCTGGCCAAGCTCTCCCTCCCCGAATCCCACATCTGACACACCATCCTCTGACTTCTGTTTTTAGAACATGAGCCAGCAGCTGCCTAGAAATCTCTACCGTGATATCTGACCCACAGACTGCAGGGTTTTCAGAATCCATAACTGCGTGTGCTATTTCCTTGAAATGAATCTGTCTTTCTCTCACTCTCTGTCCATACACACACACACACACACACACACACACATGCACACACATCACTGGCTTTGCACCTGTAGTTCTTTCATTACTAGTTTTTTCTCCTTAATGTTTTGTCCTTAATTTTTTGTCAGCTTGTTTTGAGTATTGGAACATACACTTACTAATGGAGTATGCTTAATTTTTTGGTTGGTAATAAAGACTTTTGGATCCAACTCAACGGCACTTGGCAATATAGATTTTGAGAAACATAATCCAATAATATAAGACACCAATGAGGAGATTGGCTCTGTGCATTACCAATCTGTAGTATGACAATGTACCAATGAGTGCTATATAAATAATTTGTTATGGGCCCCTTTCCATCAGGTTATATAGGAAACCTCTAGTTTTCCAAGTATGACAGAATAACCCAAACAAACTCATAGGAATCTGTGTCACATAGAAAAGCCAAAATTATGTTTGAAAGCCTTATCTAAAGGAAGAAGACTCAAAAGTTTACAAAAATACCACTTACAGGAAGAATCTCCTAATAAGCTGCATTCAACCTACAGAACAGTGAGCCTCCAGCTTTAGTCAACTGAGCTCACGTACTTCCAAGAGACCCCCTGTGATGAGAAATGCATTAGGGCTAGAATACCTTCTCACCTATGAGGTGCCATGGCATAAAAGTTACTAATGGTAATGAAAGGGTTAGAGAACCCAGATTAAGACAGAGAACAAAACACATAACCTTTATAATGGTCATTGATAACTTAACCAATAAAAAGTAGAATCCTCAAATTCAGTAAACACTGTTTGTCTGTGCAGCTGGCATTAACAAAACAAAATCATTAACTCCGTGTATTAGTCAACAGGAAACCCTGGTGGCCTAGTGGTTAGGTGCTACATCTACCCACCAAAAGGCTGACAGTTCAAATCTGCCAGGTGCTCCTTGGAAACTCTGTGGAGCAGTTGTACTCTGTTGTATAGGTTTGCTATGAGTCAGAAATGACTAGCCAGTAGTGGGTTTTATTAGTTAACTATTGCTGTGTGTTTTAGTCACCTAGTGCTGCTCTAACAGAGATACCACATCGTGGATGGCCTTAACAAAGGAATGTTTATTCTGACACAGTCCAGTAGGCTACAAGTCCAAATTCAGGGTGTCCACTCCAGGGGAAGATTTTTCCCTTTGTCAGCTCTGGAGGAAAGTCCTTGTGTTGTATCAGTCTTTGTTCAGAGAGCATCTTGGTGCAGGAACCTCAGGTATGAAAGATGTGCCTTCTCCCAGTCTTGTTTTCTTGGTGGTGTGAGGTGTACAATTCTCTGCTTGCTTCCCTTTCCTTTTATCTCTTATAGTATGAAAGGATAAAGAGTGGTGCAAGCCGTACTCCAGAAAAACTCCCCTTACAGTGGAGCAGGGAGATGATCTTATGAAGGCATTTACATTCCCACCCTAATCTTCTACAGCATAGAAAAATCACAAAATGGAAGACAGGACACAGGGAATTCTGGACCAACCAAATTGCTACACATCTTTTGTGGGGGACACAATTCAACTCATGGCACTGTGTAGCAGAATTGTTGTTCATGATTAGTGGGTTAGGAATTTTGTTAAAATCACCTGGAACAGCTTATCTCTATCTGATGTGGAGTACAGGTGTTAAATGGGGTCACTCTTGAATTCGTTGTCAGGTAGTAGAAGAGAGGGGCTAGCTGATCCCAAATGGTCTTTCTCACAAAATCTAGTCCTCAGTTGAGAAGGCTGGAATAACTGGTATGGCTGTAATCCTGTATCCACATGAACTACAGCTCTCTTTGTGGTCCTTTATTCTCAAAGTGAGGAAGAAAGACAAACTGAAAAAATTCTTCAGGTCAAGCTTTGGAGGCCATAGAACATCATGTCTACTGCACTCTATAGATTCAAATAAATCACAAATTTGGTCTAAATTCAAAGAGTGGGGAAATTGACTTCTTAATTTTGATGTTGTTGTTAGGCATCTTTGAGTCAGTTCCAACTCATAGAGACCCTGGACAAAATAGAACAAAATGCTGAACAGTACTTCATCACGTCCACAATAGTTGATACGCCCATTGCATATCAACCACTATGGCAATCCATCTCATTGAAATTCTTTCTCTTTTTTGCTGATCCGCTCTTTTACCAAGCATGATGTCTTTTTCCAGGGACTGATTCCTTCTAACAACATTTTTAAAATATGTAAGACATAGTATTGTCGTTCTCACTTCTGAAGAGCACTCTGATTGTACTTCATCCAAGATGGATGTGCTCATTCTTTTGGCAGTCCATGGGGTATTCAATATTCTTCTCCAATACCACAATTTAAAGGTGTCAGTTCTTCCACTGTCTTCCTTATTCATTGTCCAGCTTTCACATGCATATAATGCAATAGAAATTTATGGATTCAAATGAGAATGAAAACACATCCTACCAGAATTTATGGGATACAGCAAAAGCAATGCTCAGAGGTCAGTTTATAAATGCACACTTCCAGAAAGAAGAAAGAGCACAAATTAGAGAATTAACCTCACAGCTTGAACAAGTAGAAAGAGAGCAACAAAGGAATCCCTCAGGCACCAGAAGAAAACGGATTAGAAAGATTAGAGCAGAATTAAATGAATTAGAGAATAGAAAAACAATTGAAAAAATTAACAAAACCAAAAGCTGGTTCTTTGAAAAGATCAACAAAATTGATAAACCATTGGCTAAACTTGCAAAAGAAAAACAGGAGAAGACACAAATAATCTGAATAAGAAATGAGTTGGGAGATGTTACAATAGACCCAACTGAAATAAAATATATCATAATAGAATACTATGAAAAGCTATACTCTAACAGGATTGAAAACCTAGGGGAAATGGACAAATTTCTAGATTCATATGACTCACCAAGGCTATCACAAGGAGAAATAGATCAACTTAATAAATCTATCACAAAAGAGGAGATTGAAAAAGTCATGAAAAATCTACCAACCAAAAAAAGCCCTGGCCCAGATGGCATCACCAGAGAATTCTACCAAACTTTTAGAGAAGAATTAACTCCAATACTATTGAGGCTATTTCACACCATAGAAAGAGATGAAATACTTCCAAATTCATTCTATGAAGCCAGCATAACCCTGATACCAAAACCAGGGAAAGATCCCACAAAAAAAGAAAATTACAGGCTAATATCACTCATGAATCTAAATGCAAAAAACTTCAACAAAATTCTAGCCAATAGAATTCAACAGCATAGAAAAAAAATAATTCATCATGATCAAGTTGATTTCATTCCAGAGATACAAGGCTGGCTCAACTTCAGAAAAACAATTAATGCAATCAACCTTAATGTAATCAACATTAATAACACAAAAGATAAAAATCACCTGATTTTGTCAATTGATGTAGAAAAGGCATTTGACAAAGTTCAACATCCATTCATGCTTAAAACTCTCACAAAAATAGGAATAAAGGGGAAATTCCTCAATAAATTCAGTAGCATCTATGCAAAGCCAACTGTTTTTGTCATCCTAAATGGTGAAAGACAGAAAGAATTCCCTTTGAGAACAGGAACTAGACAAGGATGCCCGCTCCCACCACTTCTATTCAACATTGTGCTAGAAGTTCTAGCCAGAGCAATTAGACAACTCAAAGAAATAAAAGGCATCTGTATTGGCAGTGAAGAAGTAAAGATTTCCCTCTTTGTAGATGATATGATTGTTTATACAGAGAATCCAAAGAAATCCCTAAGTAAACTACTCAAGTTAATAGAAGAATTCAGCAAAGTATCGGGATACAAGATAAACATAACTAAATCAGTAGGATTCCTTAATACCAACAGTGAAATTATTAAAGAAGAAATCACCAAATCAATGCCATTTACTATAGCCCCAAAAAGATGAAATACCTAGGAATAAATCGAACTAGAGAAGTAAGAGATCTTTACAGAGAAAACTACAAGACCTTACTACAAGAAACTAGGAGAGACTTACATAAGTGGAATAATCTGCCCTGCTCATGGGTATGAAGACTCAATATTGTGAAAATGTCTATTTTGCCCAAAGCAATCTACTTATATAATGCAATCCCAATACAAATTCCAACGACATTTTTTAACAAGATGGAGAAACAAACTATCAGCTTTATTTGGAAAGGGAAGAAGGCCCGGATAAGTAAAGCACTACTGAAAAAGAAGAACACACTGGGAAGCCTCTCACTACCTGATTTTAAAACCTATTACATTGCCACAGTAGTCAAAACAGCCTGGTACTTATATTAAAAGAGACATATAGACCAATGGAACAAAGTAGAGACCCAAGAGATGCACCATCCTCCTATGAATAGCTGATATTTGACAAAGGTAAGATTTTAAGCTGGGGTAAGAACAGTCTCTAACAAATGGTGCTGGCATAATTGGAAATCCATCCGCAAAAAAATGAAAAAAGATCCATATCTCACACCTTACACAAAAATCAACTCAAATTGGATAAAAGACCTAAATATAAAAGCTAAAATGATAACTCTCATCCAAGATAAGATAGGGTCAATAATGGAAGTTTTAATACACAATATAGACAGACTTCGAAATCTGACAAACAAAATACATTCATCAGAAGAGAAAATAGATAAATGGGAATTAAATAAAAATCAAACACTTCTGCTCATCACTTTTGACTTCATCAAAAGAATTTAAAGACCACCTATAGATTGGGAAAAAATATTTGGCAACTCTGTGTCAGACTGATTCCTGAGTTCCATAATCTATAAGGTACTACAAAGTATCAATAAGAAAAAGATAAATCATCCAATTAAGCAATGGGCAAAGGAGATGGACAGACAGTTCTCTAAAGAGGAGATCCAGGCTGCCAAAAAACACATGTGGACATGCTCACAATCATTAATTATTAAAGACATTCAAATCAAAATGACAATGAGATACGATCTCACCCCAATAAGATTGGCCATGATCCAAAAAAACACAAAACAGTAAATGTTGGAGAGGCTGTGGAGAGATTGGAGCTCTCCTACATTGTTGGTGGGATTGCAGAATGGTGCAACCTCTTTGGAAAGCAATTTGGCATTACCTTAAAATAATGGATATAGATATATCATTTGATCCAGTAATTCCTCTGCTTGGAATATGTCCTACATAATCAAGGCCATTCACACCAACTGATAAATGCATACAAATGTTCATTGCAACACAGTCCATGATAGCAAAAAGATGGAATCAACCCAGATGCCCAACAACAGAAGAATGGATGGGCAAACTTCGGTATATGTACTCAGTGGAGTACTATGCATTGATAAAGAACAACGATGATAGCAGGAAACATTTCTCAATTTGGTCTCAACTGGAGAACATTATGCTGAGTGAAACTAGCCAGTGACAGAAGGACAATTATTATATGAGACTCGTATGATAAAAACTAAAAAGCATACTCATACATAACAGAAAAGACTCTTTGATGGCTACAAGGGTGGGGAGGAGAGGAGGGCGGGGGGAGGGGGGAGGGTGAAGGGCGAGGGTTTAAATTAGATAGTTGTTAGAAATTTGATTGGGTGAAATTGGTGACAATGCACATTAGTAAGAAGATCAGTATTAATGGGACTTCAACACAACTTGTGTACTCCTCCCATCTTAACCCAATATTGTAAACACAGAGTATGTACACTTTCATTTTTTATTTAATAATAATAAAAAAATACTATGGCTTGGATCAGGTACACTGTATTTTTCAAGATAACATCTTTGTTCTTCTACACTTTGAAGAGGTCTTTTGCAGCAGATATTCCCAATGCAATGCATCTTTGAATCTCTTGACTGCTCCTTCCAGAGGTGTTGATTATGGAACCAAGCAGAATGAAACCCTTGACAACTTCAATCTTGTCTCCATTTTTCATAATATTGTTTTTTTTTCCAAGATATGAGAATTTTTGCTTTTTTTTGTGCTGAGGTGTAACACATACTGAACGTTGTGGTCTGATCTTCATCAGTAAGTGTTTCAAATAGTCTTCACTTTAAGCAAGCAAGGTTGTGCTGTCTGTATGACACAGATTTTTAATAAATTTTCCTCTATCTCACCCCAACAAGGCAAGCATTAATCTAAGAGACAGAAAACAGTAAACATTGGAGAGGTTGTGGAGAAACTGGAACACTTTTACATTGCTTGTGGGAACGTAGAATGGTACAGCCACTTTTGAAATTGTTTTGGCACTTTCTTAAAAAGCTAGGAAAAAAAAGCAGTACCATAAGATCTGGCAGTCCTACTCCTTGGAATATATCCTAGAGAAATAAGAGTAATTGCATCAATAGGTATATGCATATGCGTGTTCACTGCAGCTCTGTTCACAACTGAAAAAGATGGAACAACTTAGGTATCCATCAATAGGTGAATGGATAAATAAATTATGGCATAATCACATTCACAATCAAAAAGGACATTTCAAGATGTGTCCTGAAGTATGCTTTCAGTAACAGGATACTATCCATTGCATACAGAAAAGACCAGTTAATACGACTCTTATTAGTCAGAATCAACGCGATGCCAGTGGGTTCGGGGTCTGGTTATTGAAATTTGCTACCAACCACTAAGGTCAAAGATAAAGAAACCAAAGATTTTTACCAGCCACTGCAGTATGAAATTGATCAAACATGCAATCTAGGTATGTTGATAATACTAGTGAATGGAATATGAAAGTTGGAAGCAGAGAAATAGGATCCATATTTGTAAAATAAGGCCTTGATGATAGAAAATGTCCTAAACACACACCTAACCAGATGTAAAACACAATAATTAAATAGACTACATGTGTGGAAAAAGATGATGGAAAAGCTCAGTATCATCAGTTAGAAGAAAGCCAGGGAACAATTGCCAAACAGATCATCAATTGCTCACATGGAAGTTCAAGTAGAAGCTGCAGAAATCAAACAAGTTCACAAGAACCAATACACAACCTTGAATACATCACACCTGAATTTGGAGACTTTCAGAAGAACAGATTTGACACAGTGTACACCAATTCCTGAAGGAAAGGAGAGTTGTAAGATGACATCAACAACTTCACACATGAAGAAAACAAAAGGTAATTTAGAGACAAAAAGGAAAGAAAAGTCCAAAATGGACGTCATAAAAGACTCTGAAACTTGCTCTTAAATGTTGAACGTTTAAAGTGATTGGGAGAAATGATGAGGTAAAGGAGCTGAATATCAGATTTCAAAGAGTAGATTGAGAAGACCCAGAGCTAGCAAATCAAAAGTAAACACTGAGTATTTATCAAGCTGAAGAAAACCTGAAAATAAAGGCATTTCATTGCAATTGTGAAAGGTGACTTGGACAGAACTTGAACAATGCTGGAAGAATCAAAAAATAATGAAAAGAGTGTAGAGTCACCGTACCAAAAACGGAAACCCTGGCTGCATAATGGTCAAGGGCTACAGCTGCTAACCACGTGGTCAGCAGTTCAAATCCACCAGGTGCGCCTCGGTGACATTGTGGGGCAGTTCTACACTGTTCTGTATCATCTCTATGAAGCAGAATCCACTCATTGTCAGTGGGTTTGGTACCAACAACATCTGATCAACTTCCGTCTTCTCAGGAGGTAGCATATGATTCAGAACCGATGGCTTTGAAGGAAGATGCCAAATCTGCAGTGAAGGTATGTGAAAAGCAAGGCTCCAGGAACTGAGGGAATAATAATTGAGGCATTTCATGAAACAGATGCAATGCTGGAGGGGCTTACTCCTCCGTGCCAAGAAATTTGGTAGACAAACTACCTGGCCAGCTGAATGGAAGGGATCTATATTCGCGTCTATTTAAAAGAAAGATGATTCAACAGAATGCAGAAATTATCAAAAAATATCATTACTATCACATGCAAGTAAAATTTGTTGACAATTGTTCAAAACAGCTTGCAGTAGTTCCTCAATAGGAAGTCTTAAAAAAAATGGTGTCAGATTCAGAAGAGGAAGTGGAATGAGACGTATCATTACTGTTACCAAAGTGAGCTTGGCTGAAAGCAGAGAATACCAGAAAGACATTTACCTGTGATTTATTGACTATGCAAAGTCATTCAACTATATAGACCCTAACAGATTATGAATTACTTAGCTAAGAACACCTCATTACGCTCATGAGAACTTGTGTATAGGTCATTTGAACAGAACAAGTGGATACTTCATGGTTTAAAATCAAGACAGGCAAGTGTAACGGTTGTATTCTTTCACCAAGCTTATTGAATCTGAATGTTGAGAAAATAATCTGAGAAGCTGGACTATATGAAGAAAAAAGAGGTTCAGAATTGGAGGAAGACTCCTTAAAAGTGTACATTATGTACATGGCACAACCTTGCTTGTTGAAAACAAAGAAGATTTTGAAACACTGATGAAGATCAAAAACTATAACCTTCAGTATGAATTACACTTCAACATACAGGAAACAAAAATCCTCACAACTGTACCAATAAGCAACATCATGAGAAACAGAAAAAATACTGAAGTTGTCAAAGATTTCATTTTACTTAGATACACAATCAATGTCCCTGGAAGTCACACTCAAGAAAGGAAATGGCATGTTGCATTGGGAACATCTGTAGGAAAAAATTTGAAAAGCAAAGCTGTCACTTTAAGGACTAATGTGTACCTGACTGAAACCAGGATACTTTCAGTTGCCTCATACGTGTGTAAAAGCTGGACAATGAACAAAGAAAAATCAAAGAAGAGCTGGTTCTTCAAATTATGGTGTTGGCAAGAAGTCTTCAGTGGACTGCCAGAAGGACAAACTAGTCAGAAAGGAGCACAGCCAGGGAAATCCTTGGCAGTGAGGACTGCGACACTTCGTCTTCTGTCCTTTGGGCAGGTTACCGGGTGAGGACAGTTGCTGGAGAAGGACTTTATGGTCTCTAAGGTCGAGGGTCAGTGGAAAAAAGGAGAAGCTCAAGGAGATGGATTGGCACAGTGACTTTACAACGAGTTCAAATACAGCCACCACTGTGAGGACGGCACAGTCCTGGGCTGCATTGAAGTTTGCTGAACAGAATGAGACTGCGACTGAGAGCTGACTTCATGGCACCTAACAACATATACAACACAGGTCTGGCAACTGAGTTCATGAATTCATGTTAGAAAAAGTGCTGCTTACCTCATTACTGAGCATCACTGTGGTCATGGTCGAAGTCCTCCCCTTGGGAACGTGTGTACCAGGGCAGGGCCGAGCCCATCCTTCAAACCATTTTTCTAGGATGAGTTTGCGAACTTACCTGTTAGGTCTGTACACCAACAGCTCTGATGGCCATTCCAGAAAAAGAGTTCCAAAATGGCTTTGAAGGGTACACTAGGCAGTGGCATTGGTGCCTAGCTTCCCAAGGGGAGTGCTTTGAAGGCGACCATAGTGCTGTTCAGCAACGACATAAGCAGCCCTTTCTCTAGGATGAGTTCATGATCTTAACTGTCAGACCTAATTCATATGAACGAGTACAAAAGGGAACTAATGGAAAGAAATTTTTAATGAGTTTTCATATATCTCTGTAATTTTAGAACTGTCTTTTTCATGTTTATTAATTTACCTCTGTTTCTTTAAGTATACCTTTCTATTTTTCCATTTTATATTTGCATCATAAATACAAAACAGACTTGTAAAAATCTAACTAACCAATAAGTATCCCTCCTAACTCATAGATGATTTATATAAATAGCACATAAATATATGCATTTTAATACTAATGTGTTCATATTGAAATGAATTACTTTGTTTCAGTGAATCATGTGCTAGAATATATGTTTCTGTCCATGCTATTAACCCCATTTAATCTTTTTTTAATAGCCAGCTAAATTGTCCTGCAGTATGAGGTTTTGAGGACAAAAGGAGACTAATGGAAAGAAATTTCATAACGAATTTTCATTAGCTATACTTAAAAAACAAAATAAAATGAAGTGAAAAGCAAGCAAACAAACAAAAAAACACTGTTGAATTAACAAACCAATAAAATTTGGGAGAGACAAATTAGGTGAGTCAGACTCTAAGCGAAAGGAGGGAAATCTTATGAGATAACAGATAAAACTTCTGTGTAACTTTCTTCTACTTCTAAAGTGGTTTCCAGTTGTCCTCCTCAGGGATCTGACCTAGTTCACCCACTTTTAAGAGAACCAATAATGTATAAAGGTGTTTGAATTCTTTTTATATCGAAGATCCAAATCCATGTGGACTAAGCACTGGTTGTGATTCCTGCATTCTATTCAAAACCCATGCCTATTGCCAACAAAGCAGGGATTTTATTGGCAGTTATAAATATCATAGAATTTTCTTTTTAATGAACATGTTGCTCACAAGATGGAAATAGGAATAGGGATTTACAGTCATTAACAGCAGGAGCCAGGTACAAAGATCAGGATAATTTCTAGAAACTTATTTCTAATGCAGACTTGGATATCAGTAACACACTACCATTATAGTTTATGAGCTTCAAGTTTTCTTAGGTGGTAACTCGACTGGTGAGCTTTTATTGCAATGGTAGGAGCAGGCAGTAGAGGAGTTCACATAGGAAAGTGACTTAAAAAGCCAGAGAAGTTTTCAAAGATAAAAGGGAAAGTTTCAATTAGTGAATGCTGTAGAAGAATTCAAAAGACTCAATAGACTTATGAGAATTCCAGAAGGAAAGAGTAGAGAAAGTAGAGGAAATACCAAAAAAAAGAATGTGCTAAGACATCTGTCATCTGATTGAAAAATTTGGATTACCAAGTGTCTTGGTTTATTAGTTCTGGTACAACAGAAACACTACAAAGGATGGCTTTAATGAATAGAAAATTCTATTCTCACAGTCTAGTGATTAGAAACCCTAATTGAGGCTCTTGGTTCCAGGGGAAGGTCTGTCAGTACTGGGGGAAAATCCTTGCCTTGGGTTTTGTCACATTCTTCCCCGCATGCCTTGGAGGTCTTCACATGGCATTTATCTTGGCCCTATTTGTCTTTGCTTCTCTCTGTTCCTAATCTATTCTTCCTGTGTCTTGAAAGTGGTTGACTTAAGACACAGACTACCTTCCTATGGCACCGTAATGTAACAAAGAAAACTCTGTGCCAAACGGCATTACATGCACAAGTGTAAACCCAAACCAAAAACAAACCCATTGCTGCTGAGTCCATTCCAGCTCGCAGTGACCCTGCAGTGCAGAGTAGAACTGCTCCATAGGGTTTTCAAGGAGCACCTGGTAGATTACAGCTGCTGAGCTTTGGGTTAGCAGCCAAGCTCTTAACCACTGTACTACCAGGACTGCCTTTCCAGATAGAAAACCAAAAACCAAGTCTGCTGCTGTTGAGTCAATTCCAACTCACAGAAATCCCACTGAACAGGGTAGAACTGCCCGTAGGGTTTGCAGGGAGTACCTGGTAGATTTGACCTGCAGACCTCTGGTCAGCAGCTATAACTCTTCATCACTAGGAAACATCACCAATGTTTCCTTCCCAGGCATAGGGATTAGGATTTGCATCATGTATTTTCGGGAGACATGATTCAATTCACAGCTCCAAGTAGCAGAGAAATTTAAAGAGGGAAAAAGAGGCATTCTAAAAATAAATTATATATCTATATCATCTATACCTATCTATAGCTATATATCTATATATTTTCCCAGAGTCTGAGACACTCACTGATTCTATCATTATCTGACAAGTTGGGAGTTTAAGAAACGTATTTAAGGTCATTTAGTAGTCTTGGGAAATACCAGGAAGAAAAGTCCAGTCTCATGATTACACTGCCTTGCACAGAAGAAAATTATATCATAATGATAATAAATCTGTCTTGTATAGACCATTTCTTCACTAAGTGCTGCCTGTCATTACAAAAATTATTTGTTCTCTTCTGCTCATTATCTTAGAAGAAAGTCATCACTTCTACCACAATTACTGGTGGGAAAGAAAGGTCACATGAAATGCTGAGAAATTGACGGTGGAACTGCCAATAACAGCAACTGCTTTGGGGACGGAATTTCCATCACTGGTCTTAAAGCAAAAATAAACACTCGAGGTAATGAAAACCCTAGATGTCTCTGAAATGTTTCATCAAAGAGACAAGGAATGGGCTGGTCAATAAATATAGCAAATCTGGAAGTTAAAATACTTTCCCTTTTTTACAAAAAGCCTACAACAGTAAAACGAATTGAGAAAAAAGTTTGAATTTTGTAAATGGAAATAGATACATTGTAGTCAAATCTGTAACATTTATTTGTTTTTTGTTTTAGTTACAGTATTTTCCCATTCAAGATTCAAATAGAATAGCTAGAAATTCCAGTATGGACCATACATCATCTTCATTTGCGTTAAATAACACCGACACATGCAAGGGACTACCGCACATCTGGTGCAGGTCACCTGCAACTAAAGCAAAGCCAATAAAAGCAACAATCCCTAGTTTATAAGATATTGAAAGTGATCACATTTCTAACTGCTGTAGTATAATACTTCCATTTAGCTTCTGCAGTGATGAAAATAATACCACCTTTAATTAACAATGAGCAGGAACTTAAACTTCTCTATGTGCTCAGACATAGTTACAAACAAAAAATAGACGAGTCTCGGATCCGACTCGATGACACTTGGCTTGGCTAAGTGTAATTACTTCATGGAAATCACATATGTCAGTTTCATAATGGTCTAACCACCTGTATAAGCAGCATTTACACAAAAATCAATTCCCAATTTACAAAATTCTTTACCTTACTTTACACTGTTATTACTTAAAAATAGTTCCTGTGTCAAATCAAAACAACAACAAAAATATGTGAGTCAGAAATTATCAACAAAAAGATTTCCTCACATAGTGTAGCAGCTAAAACATGGTTATCAGCTGACTCAGGTCTTAGATAACTTGTGTGACCAACCAAACATGATGTCCTGCCAGATACCTCGACAGGAGCTGGGGCAGGAATTCAGAAATATTAGGTGATTTCAAGAACCACCAAGCATGTGTGATGTCCAATTATTGTAAAAATGGTTGTGTATCTACCTATCTACATATGTGTTGTTTTTGTTTGCTGCTGTCCTTCCTGACTCATGCCAACCTCATGAATGTGAAGTAGAATTACTCCACAGGACTTTCCAGTTCATGACCACTCAGACGCACGTCGCTAGGACTGCCTGCTGAGGCACCTCGTGAGGATCCCAACCACTAACCTTTCACCCAGTAGCTGAGCTCTTTTGCACCACCGAGGATTTCTGTGTGTGTGTGTGTGTGTGTGTGAGTATCACAATGTTAAATTTAAAGAGTGAAAAGCAACCTGAAAAACAATAGCAACAAACAATCCTAGGGACACTGCTATAGGAAATGAAATAAATGAATAAATAAATAAAAGCTCCTGGCCTTCTCCCAGAAAACAATGAATGGCAACGGACGCCAGGGAAATGACTAGTCAAAGGCAACATGATAATGAGTCTGCATAAGAGAATGTTTTCAGAATATTAAAGAAAAATATAAACAAATAAATCACTGTAAACTTAGAATTACTCATCTGTTCAAACTGTCATTTATCTGAGAGTGTTAACTAAAAACACTTTGGGAAATAAAGAATTCAGAAACTACGCTACCCCAGTCCTTCAGGAGAACCATTTGAAGATGTTCTGTAAGTGCTGACCCACTTCGGGCAGAAGCAGTAGGGAGCAAGAAGTGAAGCAAGTACAGTCAATTTCTTGGCTACTTACAATGTATTTTTAATACTGTGTATAGTATGATTGCAGTTTTGAGTATATTTTTAATGGCACATTTCTGGAAGCCTCTAAGAAATGAATTTACTATGTAATTATAGGCCTGTGTGATCTTTATTTCCTTTTCCCCTGCTTTTAACATTTACTATTCTACTTCATTCACAAAGATGCTTTCATTTATTTATGAAGATAAAGAACCCGTACTATAACTTTAATATAAAAAATCAAATATAAAACATTAAAAACTATATATTTGACTCAATAAAGTAGCGTATTACTTACAATTTTTAACATGTAAAGTAATGACACATGCTGTTAAATAATCACGTTTAAAAGCTCTCTAAACAACAGATAATTATCAACAGATAATGATTTTAAAGCCCAGAGAGGTGAGAATTTATTTTTGGTTTGTATGACTTCTCTAAAACACCCATCAGACAAATCTTAGAACTTCTAGATAGTTTTATATTGAAAAAAGTTACTTTGGATTAAGAGAATATAGTAATCATGAACTGATATTAAACTAAAAACCGAATTTCAACCTCCATGGCAGAAGACTGATAAAAATTGTCTGGAGACTGCAAACTCCACAACTGAGATGAATACACAAACCTGTTGCCATCAAGGTGATTCTGACCCGCATTGACCCTGCAGGACAGAGTGGAGCTGCCTCATGAGATTTCCAAGGAGCCCCTGGGGGACTCCAGCTGCCGGCCTGGGATTGGTAGCCAAGCTCGTGAACACTGTGCAGCCAGGGTTCCCAAGGGAGATCACAGAACTCAAAAAAACAAAAATACCACAAATCATTCAAAATGTGTTAGATAAATTAGACCAAAAACAAAGAAGAAAATCTCTAGAGGATTTTTCTAGTAAACTTAACAGCTTTATTTAATCATACATACCTCTCAAAGAATACATTTTAAAAATACAGATACAACAATAAAAGAAAAAAATTAGCCATGCAGTAATTTACAAAATAAGTCTCCACATATTTAAAAATGCAGAAATCATATCGATTTTTTCTAAAAGTTAATGAATAACAATCAAACAATAATGTGGCTAAATCAATGACCAACTGAAATTTACAATCATCTTACAAAAAATAAAAGTTACTACTGAAACCCTCGTGTGCTTTCTCTGATCCTATATACTTCTCCTTCATTACAGAGGCGTCTTGAAATTTTAAAATTTATGATATTCTTTACAACTTTTGTACATATATATCAATAAAACTATATTGTTTACTTCACATCTTTGAAATAAATACATTTTATATTTTTATATATATTCATCTAACTTTTTTAATGTCGTCTTCTGTGTTTAGACATTGGTAAATTGGTGTATCAACCAATAATGTATAATTTGTGTTTTTAGTATTACTCTATTTTCTAAAATAGATTCTTTTACAGCTCTTGATTCTCACAGGCAATGTTGCTATGAACACACAGGTATCTTGATGTGTACTACAGGCAGGTGAGACAAGGTCAAGAATACATTAAATGATTGAGGTTCAGGGTCTACACACTCAATTTTGCAAAAAAATCTCACTTTTTTTGGTACTAAATTAATTTATCTAACTCTGGTATTATGTGATGGTTTTAATTTGTCTTTACCTGATTACTAATGCTGTTCATTATTTCATAGTTCACTCATTGGTGACCTACATTTTCTGAAACATGTATTGTAAAAAGCATAGTGGCCTCAAACCTAGTCATTTAATTTCAGGAGGAGAGAAAATCAGCATCGGCATCAGCCCGAAGCTGATCTCTGTGAGATGGGTGTCAGACATGTCTCCACTCCCCAAACATTTAACCAGTTCCAACACCATCCACGCGTTTCATGGATCTACTTCCCTCCTAGGTTCAATAATCCATCATAGTGGTTACATAGAACTCAAAGACCATACTCAAGACTACAGGGTTTGTTAGAGAAGTAACAGGTTACAGCCCAGGATCAAGATCAACTTGGAGGTAACAGGAACAATACATGATGT
Organism: Heterohyrax brucei; assembly: GCA_028571685.1. Classification (NCBI taxonomy): domain Eukaryota; kingdom Metazoa; phylum Chordata; class Mammalia; order Hyracoidea; family Procaviidae; genus Heterohyrax; species Heterohyrax brucei. The sequence goes on along the minus strand of CM053162.1, from coordinate 67,738,722 downwards.
AATTCTTTGATCATTGCTGCGTAGTCGATTCCAACTCATGATGACCTTGTAGGAGAGAGTAGAACTGCCCCCACAGGGTATTCAAGAAGAAGCTGATAGAGTGAAACTGTTGACCTTTTCTTAACCGCTGATCTCTCAACATTTTGCCACAGCACTCCTTTTTACAGCTGCTATCAATTCTAAATGGCATAACACGTATTTATATGGAATTTTTAAATAAACAAGTCTAACGCGTCTTTTTTCTTTTCCTTTATGGCTTTTCTATGTTGGGTCTTATCAAGAAATTAAATTTTACCCTTCATTAAATAAAATTTTGTATATCTTCTTATAACCAATTAATGTCTTTAAAATTTGTTTGGTTTGAAATTGTTTTTTTTTTACGGTAGGAACTATGAATCCTTTTATAAAACGTATCTGAACACGGAAAACCATAGCAACTTTCAAGCTTTCTTCATTTCCCATATTCTCATATTGTTGGTTTCCTAAAATTGCACATTTACGTGAGTCAGCTCTCTAGTGAATGCCATTGGCCATTTATTCCTGAAATTCACATTTACTGCTCAGCCTCTTCTTCTTCTATGTAAATTTTAGAATAAGTTTTTCAGATTCCTTCCAAAACTCTACAAATTTAATTACAACAACCTTGAATCTACAGGTCATTCTGATGAGATTTTACGATGTTAAAATGTCTGGTCTCCCTACCCTTGAAGAAAATACATTTGTTTATTTACTCAGATCTTTAATTGTAATATGTTTTTCTTCAATAGATTGAGAGGTTTTCATGTGATATTCTGATGTATACTTTTTTTTTATTTTGTGTGGTGTTAAATTTTATCTTTCATTGCATTTTCTAACACTTTATTTTTAAGCAAAGAAATATAATTTATGTTTTAATATTTAGATATTCCTCTTTCTATCTAATTCTTTATTTTTTACTTCTAAGTGATTGGTTATTCCTTTCCAGTTCTTATAATGGTTGCTTTGTTCTTTGCCTTGCTAAGCTGTCTAGGACCTTCTGCATAATGATGAATGGGAGCAGTTGTGGCGAGCACCTGTATCTTGTTCCTGATCTTCAAGGTAATGCTCTTACATTTCAATATTGATGACAATTACGTTTGCTTTGGGATGTTTGCAGATATCCTTTATCAGGTTACAGAAGTTTTTCTTACTATTCCCTGTTTGCTGAGAGCATTTATCAGGAATGGTATTGAGTTTTATCACATGCATTCACTGCATCTTCTGAAATGATCAATTGCTTTTCCTTGTCTAATCTATTCAAGTGCTAAAATATGTTCATCTATTTTAGATAGAGAATCCACTTTGCATTCTTAGAAATTACACTCTTAAAAATAAACAAAAACAAAAGATACATCATGCTGGATTCAGCTTGCTAATACTTTGTTTAGAATTCTAAAACATATTTTCTCAAGCCTGCATTGCCTTTAGTTTTAGATTTTTAAACTGTGTCTACCTAATTATTTTATTTAAACAAGAGAGTTAACACTTGAACACAAAAGACTGAAAACACATAGGGACCATGGTAAGGCCATATGCGAAAATAGAAATGTGACCTACAATTTTTGCAGTTCAGGAAACCACACCAAAAATCTCTGTGACAATCAGCCTAAAACTGACAGAATTTGATCAATAACTGCCAGCTTCTCTGACATTTGCTCCTTTCCAGTTTAGGCCAGAGGGACCCAGCTACGCTCCCATAACTAGTCACATACAGCACCCACCTCCAGTTACCTGGCCTACGTGACCTCCAGTCTCGTGTCAACAACCACCAATGAAAGCACAGCTGAGGCTTTCTCTTTTTCTCCACTATAAATTTTTCCAACTTCCTTGCTTGACTCTTGTCTGGTGCCAAGTGCCAGTGATGGCGGGTGACCTCATAGCGTGTTCTGAATAAGTAGCCTCCTCTTATTATCACTTGGGTAGTTTTTACTTATTTCCACAAATGATTAAATCTGTCATAGCAAATCTCACTATTTCATCAGGAGGTATGTAACCAGAAAGTGTGTAACTTAGGTATTAGAGATAAGTCACATTTAATCCATCCAGATTGGAAAGAGTAGCCATTTTTTAAAGGATATCGAGTATGAATCTGTGGTCCCGTAACCAACTGACACTCAGCTCACTTGGTTTTCACAGCTGGGTATTTATACTTGCTTAACTCACAGGAAAACACATCTTTCCAAAAGAAGTGACTTTGTGGAATAGATTTTATTGCTAATAAAATTTGTATCTTAATTAAAAAAAAATCATGTCCAAATGAACCAGATTATTACATGTGAAGATTTAGTTTATGACTGAAATAGCTGCAAGTGTCAAAGAGCTACTTGCCATATTTCATTTTCATATTAAAGGGATACTTTTCACAATGAATTATGTTTGGGTTCTGAATATTCTTAACTTGATGAATATTAAAACACATAACTTTGATATTTTACCCAAACTAAGCCAGCATGAGGTATATTCTCTTTGCCTTTTTATCTTCTGACAATATTCCAGATAATTGTGGATCATTCCAAGAACGATAAAAATTGATCTGGTTAGCCAAATTCTGTCTTCATGGCCTCATGATCACAAAGCTAGACTGTACTACTGAAGCATTGCTGAATTAGGGTGACATTATTTCAGTGTCATATAGATATAAGTGATTCTTGCTTGGCCTGTAGTAATTTTCAGATACTGTATATTTTCTGTCTTACTTGCATGTTTGATTCATGAAAAATTCTCAGGCTAGCCTTGAATCTTGCTTTCCATCTCTTCCCCTCTATACTCTACTTTGTGAGGGAATTCTCATTCAAAATCCAGTCACAGGTGAGATTTTTTTCAGGAGCACAGCTATTCAGCATTACGCAGGGCTGTCCTTTCATTCTGTTTCAGGATCCCTGTGGTAGTACTGTGAACTAGTAGGTGCTCCCATCTGTGAAGTACAATCTTCAGTTGTATTCTTGTATTGTGTTGTACTTGCATCCTGCTGCTTACCAGTCCTTGACCAGAAATGGACAATGTCTTCTGTTTTTCTCAGTACCACCCTCCTCTAATCTCATAAAACTCTGCAATCGAACAAACTGTTCAGCAACTGTGGGTGTTAAAAAAATATGTATTTGTAAAAGCAGCTGGGTGGTGAAACACAGGCAATTTTTCTTTGTGTCCACACAATTCTGAGTTTTTTAATCAATGAAAAAAATGTTTTTACAACACGATGACATATACTAGACACATACCTAATTTTTGTGTGTCTTGTTCAATCTCGAAATATTGTGACTGCTTTACTGCATTTTCTCTTTGGAAACCTGTGTTTGAGAACCTAAGTTCTAAGTATGTAGTTATTTAGGAACCATATTGATTTAATGTCCATTAGTCAACTTTCAAATTCTTCCCCTAAAATCTCTCTAATTAATTAACAGCCATATCCTACAAGTGAAAATGTAAGCCAACCATCTGGGATATGAAACATATTTTGCACGTATCTGTTCTTTTTAAGTTTTCATCATTAAGGTCAAGTAGCTAAGCAGGACATTGAGTCTTTTCAACTTTTGTGAAAATGTCATTAGTATTCCTGCTTTCCTGTGGACATATTTTGTTGAAATGACTTTTTTCACCTATTTATTAATCAAATGCTACCCAATAGTTCAGTTATAATACCTCAGGAATTCTATTTCTATTGAAATACACATCAAATTCCATTTTCCTTGAAACAGTATTGCATCAGCTGTAATTCTTGTTGAAAGCTCTGATTTATAGTATATGAGATACGCCATTTTTAAGATGTAGGTGTATCACAAATTATACATATAACCAGTGGCTCCTGACTCGTGTGTTGGAATAGAATCATGCTCCATGTGGTTTTCAATGGCTGATTTTTCAGAAGTAGATTGACAGGACTTTCTTACAAGATACCTCTGGGTGAACTCTAACCACCAGTCTTTCTATTTACTGCAAAGAAACTTAATCATTTGCACCATGTAGGGTGTCTGTATCTCCTTCTCTTTCTACACCTACACACACACACACACACACACAGAGAGAGAGAGAGAGAGAGAGAGAGAGAGAGATTCATTTTTATATATTTCACTGATCTTACCTTTTGAATTTAAGATCCTTATACCCCTTTCTGGAAACTCGGGCAGCGTAGTGTGCTATATCTGCTAACTAAAAAGTTGGTAGTTCAAATCCACCAGCTGCTCCTTGGAAAGTCTATGAGGCAGTTATACTCTGACCTGTAGGGTCACTATGAGTTGGAATTGACTTGACATCAATGGGTTTGGTTTTGGCCTTTTATACCCCTTCCTATGGAAACTCTGGTGGTGTAGTGGTTAAGTACTACAGCTGCTAACCAAAAGGTCAACAATTCAAATTCACCAGGCACTCCTTGAATCTCTGTGGGGAAGTTCTACTCTGTCCTAGAGAGTCACCAAATTGGCTTGATGACTCTAAATGTTTTTTAATCCCTCTTTCTTGTAGGTGAAGATCATACACTTTATTTGTTCTACATTCCTTATAACTCCTGGTAGTTAAAAGTGAAATATAAGACTAATAGTTCATTGACTGATTGAATTTTTTAACTGAAAGTTGGGCAAATCACATTCCCATGACAATCATCAATCACCTTGAAAAGAATGTAACATAGATAAACCTGTTGGTGTGGAACTGGTTCAGATTCATAGTGACACTATAGGTATGAAATAATGCATTTAACCAATACCTGTTATTCTCATTCAAAAACAAAAATTTCAATACAATTCCTCAGGAATTTATGGGTGATCAAAAGTAATTTTAAACTTACCTTTTGTTTTGTTCTCATGGGAGTACGAGTATCATTAGAGCAATAGTTCATTCTGATGGACCACATTGGAAGGCATGGATGTATAAATCTTTACTTCATTATTTGCAGAGACTATGCTTTGTAACCTAGAAAAAACACAATGATTTCAGAATCTAAGAGGTTTCCAAACAGGCTCAATAATTACATGTTTGTTTCTAAGCAAGTTTATGAAGCATCCATCAATCTCAGCAGCCTATCATATTGACTATCTTTTCTCAAATTTAGCAAGGCAGAGTTAAATTATGCTTCTTGATCCTTTAAGCCTGGCTAGTATTCCATTTACACGAGATGTTTCTTACTATATTATTAACAACTCGTCTATAATTTGCCACTGATGTAACTAGTGTTGAACTTACACAGCTCATACCACTTCTTTTGTTATGAAAGAGAGAATGATCTTGAAGATATGTGCATGTTTATGATCAGAACATTGAATTCATTCAACAAAATAGTTGAACTTTGACCAGCAGGAGCAGTCAGAATAAGTTGACTCACTGTCTAAAGACTTATTTCAGAGGGCGGAGTCAAGATGGCCGACGAAACACATGTCTCCATAATTCCCCCTGGAAACCAAGGCCTGAATTGATTACTAAATGGAGCCTGCTGGACACCTAGTGAGCCCTAGGATACAGCACAGGGCTGTTAATTTGGACTACATACCACTAAATGGGAAAATTCTTCTCTTTCACTAACCCTAGCCCTTGTTGAGTGCCAGCTCTTGTGATCCGAAGGTAACTTGCCTTTTTAACTTTTTTTCTCTGTCTTCACTGGCAGGCAGATCTGGGGCTTAACTTGCATTAATTTATAGCATCTGGGGTAGGATACAGAGGCCCTTACTTCTCCAGGTGGGAAGAGGGACTTGCACACCTGAAAGCCTGGCTGATCTTGGAAGCTGTCAGATACCTCTTACCTTTCAATATAAGGCTACTTAGAGAAAGAACTGTTATGAATCCTGATGATGGCTCTTCCAGCCCTTACTGACTCCCATCACAGGGTCAGCTGACAGGCTCCCAGTGACTCTTCAACTAGGGCCATGTCTTTGCCAATCAGGACATTGAGCCTGCTACCCCAGAGATTCCACTGGGCCCAGCCAATGGAGTACACAGAGGTGACTGGTGATCACCTTCCTTTTCAGTCTCTGCTTTAGATTCTATTAAGGTAACACTGGAGGAACAAAACACCCTCCAAATGTCCAAAAATCAATAGGCTTTGGACAGAGACATAAAGAAAAATTCACCTATGATTCCAGAAGGCCCCCAAAAGAAACAACCAAAGAGCTTCCCAGGCAAAGAAGCCTTTCTGAAACTATCAGAGGGCAAGTATAAAGGGTTAATATAGAGCCCTCCTAGACCTTATACAAAATGCAGCAGAGCAAAATGAAAAATTAAACAAGCTGTTCGATCTGGTGGAACACCAGTACTCTGAAATCCAACAGATCAAGAACAAAATCAAAGACATAGAAACTTCAATTCAAAGCCAATAAAAGAGAGTGGAACAAACAGAAAACTGACTTTCTGACTTGGAAGACAGAGCTACTGACTCCAATATCTATGAGAAGAAATCAGAAGAAAGAAACAAGAAAAAATGAAGAAGCATTAAGAAGCTTCCTCTACTAAGAGGAACAATCTACAATTAACTGGAGTTCTTGAACATGGAGGGACACCTGAAAACACAGAGAGTATTGTTGCTGAGCTGCTGACAGAAAACTTCCCTGAATATATGAAAGAGGAGAATGTAGATATCCAAGATGCATATCAAATTCCACTCAGTATAGATCTCAATAGAAAGATTCTAAGATATACTATAATCAAGTTCAACAAAATGAAACATAAGCAGAAACTCTTAAAGGCAGTGAGACTCAAAGCAAAGCTCACATTCAGAGGGGAACCCTGTAGGCTTTCATCTAACTTCTCAGCAGAAACGATGCTGGCACAGAGACAATGGGATGACACATTCAAACTCTTGAAGGAGAAAAACTTCCAACCAAGAATTATCTATCCTGCAAAACTGTCTTTCAAAAACAAAAGTGAAATTAAGACATTTTCAGATAAACAGTAACTCAGAGACTGTAAAAACCAAATCAGAGCTACAAGAAATACCAAAAGAAGCTTCTGGCTTAGAAGAACAAAACCATTAACTCTGTATTTTAGGAGGCAATACAGGACACATCATCCAGAAAACTATTCAGTTAGGGAAGACTCCAAACTCAATAAAAGATATAATGTTAAAAGAATTGATACAGTGATCATATTGTGAAAACTATCATATCATCATATTAAAAAGAGGCATATACTACAGTAGTTATAATCCTTCCAGATGTAAGCGAAGTTAATAAGACTTGCAGTAGTTATAATTGGGTATAAACATAGATTATTAAAGGGAATCACAGGAGTAGCCACAAAACACAGTAAAGATACAACATATCAAATCAAGAAACATAATACACAAGTCTCAACAACCACAAAAGCCACACTGAAAAGGTGACAAATCAGCTCATAAAGAAGAAAGTCCCAGAACAGAATAGTAACAAGAAAAGAGAAAACATAAACACAAAAATAAACACATCACAATGACAGCACTAACCACTTACCTATCAACAATTATGTTGAATGTAAATGGACTGAATGCTCCAACAAAGAGACATCAAGTGACATCTTAGATCAAAAGACATGACCCATCTATATGTTGCTTACAAGAATCTTACCTTAGACTTCAAGATATGAACAAACCAAAAATTAAATGATGGAAGAATATACACCAAGCTAACAATACACAAAGAAGAGCAAGTGTGGCAATACTAATCTCAGATAAAATAGATTTTAATGTAAAATCTACCATGGTGGACAAGGATAGACACTATTTATTGCTGAAAGGTTCAATACATAAGGAGGACTTAACTTAAATATTTATGCATCCAACACTAGAGCATCTAAATACATCAAAGAAACACTGACTACACTAAAAAATGAGATAGATCACTCCACAATAGCAGTGGGAGACTTCAACACTCCACTCTCGGTATTGGACAGATCTTCTATAAAAATCTCAATAAAGACATAGAAGACCTTATTGCCACAATTAACCAACTAGACCTCATTGACATATACAGAACTTTCTATGCATCAGCAGACAACTACAACTTCTTCTCCAGCGCACATGGAACATTTTCCAGAATAGACCATGTGTTAGGACATAAAGTAAAACTCAACAAAATCCATGCCACTGAAATATTGCAAAGCATTTTCTCAGATCATAAAGCCATAAAAGTCAAAATCAATAGCAGAAAAACATAGATAGAAATTGGAACTCATGGAAATTGAACAACATCTTGCTCAAAACACCATGGGTTATAGAAGAAATCAAGGATGAAATAAAGAAATTTATGGACTTAAATGAGAATGAAAACACTTCTTACCAGAAACTATGGGATACAGCCAAAGCAGTGCTCAGAGGTTAGTTTATCTCTATAAATGCACATATCTGGAAGGAAGAAACCAAACCACCAAAGAACTAGCCCTACAGCTTGAAAAAGTAGAGAGAAAGAACAACAGAGGAATCTCTCAGGCACCAGGGGAAAAAAAAAACAAAAAACAGATCATAAAGAATAGAAAAGAACTAAACAAATTAGAGAATAGAAGAACAATTGCAAAAATTGGAAAGAACACAAGCTGGTTTTTTGAAAAGATCAACAAAATCTACAAACCATTGGCTGAACTTATTAAAGAAAAACAGGAAAGGAAACAAATAACCCAAATAAGAAATGAGATGGGAGATGTCACAACAGATCCAACAGAAATCAAAAACATCGTAACAGAATACAACAAAAGACTATACTCTAACAAATTTGAAAACCTATAGGAAATGGACAGATTCCTAGATTCACATCACCTACCCAAATTATCACAAGGTGAAGCAGAACAACTTAATAGACTCATCACAAGGAAGAGATTGAAAAACTCCACCCCAAAACTACTAACCAAAAAAACCCTGGCCCAGATAGCTTCACTGCAGAATTCTACCAAGCTTTTAGTGAAGAGTTATCTCCAGTACTACTGAGACTACTTCACAGCATAAAAAGGGATAGAATACTCCCAAATTCATTCTATGAAGCCAGCATAACCTTGATACCAAAGCCAGGGAAAGATCCAACCAAGAAAGAAAACTACAGATCAATATCACTCATAAACCTAGATGCAAAAATCTTCAACAAAATTTTTGCTAATAGAGTACAACAGCATATCCAAAAAAATAATTCATTGCAACCAAGTTGGATTCATATCAGGGATGCAAAGCTGGTTCAACATCAGAAGAACAACCACATAATATGATCAACCACATAAATATCACAAAAGACAAGAATCACCTGATTTTGTCTATAAATGCAGAAAAGGCATTTGGTAAAGTCCAACACCTATTCACGGTAAAAGCCCTCAGCAAAATGGGAACAGACGGCAAATGCCTCAATGTAATAAGGACCATTTATACAAAGTCACTGCCTACATCATCCAGAATAGAGAGAGACTGAAACAATTCCCCTTGAGCACAGGAACTAGACAAGGATGTACACTCTCACCTCTCTTATTGAACATTGCACTAGAAGCTCTAGCCAGGGCAATTAGACAAGACCAAGAAATAAAGGGCATCTGCCTCATCAAAGAGGAAGTAAAAATCTCCCTATTTGCAGATGATATGATTGTATACAGAGAGAATCCTAAAGAATCCCTAAGTAAATTATCAAATTGATAGAAGATTTCAGTACAGTATCAGGATAAAAGATAAACATAGTAAATCAGTAGGATTCCTTTACACCAACGATAAGATTATTAAAGATGAAATCACCAAATCAATACCATTTACTATAGCCCCCAAGAAGGTAAAACATCTAGGAATAAATCTAACCAGAGAAATATCAAGCCTGTACAAAGAGAACTACAAGACCTTACTACAAGAAATTAAGAGAGACTTACATAAATGTACAGGAAGACTTAACACTGTAAAAACGTCTACTTTGCCCAAAGCAGTCTACTTATATAATGTAATCCTAATATAAATTCCTGTGACATTTTTGATGAGGTGGAGAAACAAATCACCAATTTTGTATGGAAAGGGAAGAAACCTCAGAGAAGTAAAGCACTACTGAAGAAGAAGAACACACTGGGAGGCCTCTCGCTACATGACTTTGTAAACTATTAAACCACCACAGTGATCAAAATAGCCTGGTACTGGTACAAAAAAAGACAGATAGACCAATGGAACAGAGTTGAGACCCCAGCGATGTCACCACCTTCCTATGAACAGTTGATATTCAGAAAATTTCCTAAGACATTAAACTGGGGTAAAAGCAATCTCTTCATCAAATGGTGCTTGCAAATTTGGATATCCATCTGCAAAAATTTGAAACAAGACCCATATCTCAAATGTATACAAAAATCAGCTTAAACTGGATAAAAGACCTAAATATGAAATCTAAAATGATAAAGCTCATCCAACAAAAAATAGCATCAACAATGGAAGTTTTAACACACAGTGTAGACAGACTTCAAAATCTAATAAGTATGATCAACAGAAAAGAAAATAGACAAATGAGAACCACCAGGAATCAAACACTTTTGCTCGTCGGAAGACGTTATCAAAAGAATTAAAAGACCATCTACAGAATGGGAAAAAGTATTTAGCAACCATATGTCAGACTGACATCTGATCTCCATAATCTATAAGGTACTACAAAATATCAATAAGAAAAAGATAAATCATCCAGTTAAGTGATGGGCAAAGGAGATGGACAGGCACTTCTCTGAAGAGGAAATCCAAGCAGCCAAAAAACAAGTGAGGAAATGCTCACAGTCACTAGCTATTAAAGAAATGCAAATCAAAACTACAGTGAGATTCCATCTCATCCCAACAAAGTTGGCCAGGATTCAGAAAACGAAAAACAACAAATGCTGGAGAGGCTGTGGAGAAATCAGAACTCTCCTATACTGTTGGTGGGATTGCAAAATGGTACAACCTCTTTGGAAAGCAATCTGGAACTTCCTTAAAAAGCTGGAAGTAGATATACCATTTGACCCACTTATTCTACTGCTCAGAATATATCCCACAGAATCAAAGACATTTACACCAACAGATACATGCACACAAATATTTATCACAGCACAGTCCACAAGAGCAAAAAGATGGAATCAACCTGGATGCCCAACAACAGAGGAATGGATAGGTAAACTACGGTATATACACTCAATGGAACACTATTTAAAGATAAAGAACAATGAGTATTAGGCGCATCTCACAACTTGGTTTCAATTGGAGGACATTATGCTGAGTGAAAGTAGTCATCAGCAAAAGGACAAATATTGTATGAGACCTCTACAATAAGAACTTAAAAAGAGACTCATGCATAGAAGAAAAGACTCTTTGAAGGCTGCATGGGTGGGGAAGGAGGGAGGGCAAGCATCGAGTATAGATTAGATAATTGATAGAAATTTGTTTTGGTGAAATCAGTGACAGTACATATTAGAAAAATGATGAATTTTAACTGGAATTCAACATAACATGATTACTCCTCTCATCTTAACCTAATATTGCAAGGACAGAGTAGCTGGGCATGGGTCCAGGGACCATGCTCTCAGGGGACATCAAGGTCAATTGGTGAAACTAGCATTTTGCTAAGAGAGTCTTCAGGGCCCCATATTGCTGAGTGGCATCTGGGGTCTTAAAAGCTGCCAAGCTGCCATCTGAAGTACACCAGATTGTCCCAACTCAGCAGCAACGGATGATCACAAAGGACCAAAATGACGTGGGGGAAAGAGGACTCAGAAGACAGAGAGACCCTCGTAAATGGGTGACTACATTGACATGTGACCAGAAGAACTTGATGGTGCCTGGCCACCACCAGTGATAGCCATGATGGGGCTCACGAAGTTGAGTCTCACTGGCAACACAAGAATAAAAAAGTGTGTACCCTGAGAACTCCCGTAAAAGACTGCAATCGATGGTCCAGTGGCCTCAGGGTTCCCCTGGGAGCATGGCCTCTGGCTGTGATGCTGCCCATGTCCATAAATCATAATGTAGGTCAATTCTTCAGACTGGAATTGACTGGACTTGGTGGCTCAGAGTGGTCACATCGTGTGTGTACTTTATGGTTTCATGTACCTATAGGATGACATCCTGCTGACCTTTTGCTAGAGGAAGGGGAGAGGGTAGAGAGGAGGGGATAGGGGATTGTTAAGAGGATATGACAGAGAGGAAGAGAACGCTGTCACTGGACAGGGAGAGCAGTGGGAGCTGCACATAGGCAGCCACGCAAATTTATACACGATTGTACATTTTCACTCCATCATAATAATAAAAAAAGATTTATTTAAATTATACAGAATAGCCACTTCCTTTTTCACATACAACATAGTTTCATTCTGCTCAATATTATTTATGATTTACAGCATAAACATTTACATAAACAGTGGTAGTTGATTAGAAGATTCGATTTAGTATTTTTCTAAATCATTTTATCTTTTAGTTACTAGAAAACCTTCTTTGTCGATATCCAGCTTTCAGTGAAAGCAATCAGTGGGTCAAAAACTTCTCAGGAAAGTTTTGAGACATTACAACACAGAGACCCTTTGATGTTTGATCGCATGACAAAGAGGCATAAAATACTGAATTCAGATACATCTGACAAGCTTCTTGAATCTGTGCAACCTGTACGACCTTTAGGTTGGAAGCTGTCGCTCTTAATTGCTAAGCCTCCAATGTCTTCAATCTCTGATTAATAAAGTATTTTTAATGATGTACACTCTTCATTAAAATATATTTAATAAGTTTCTTTGTATAAGTTTTGTTCAGTTTTTCCTTTAATGCTGCATGCGGTTTTCATATAATTACTCTAATTAACTACAGTTCAAGTACTTGATGAATAAATTACACAGATCAATGTTCTATTTCCCTTAGGTTTGTCATATCTTGTCACAAACCAAAATTGAACCCTCCCATTTAGTCTCAAATTTAAACTGATAAACCTCAACAAAAACAGTAAGGAAGCAGAAATCAAAGAATCTTTCTTAAATTTATGAGTGTTTGTCTGCTAACAAAAGGTTGGTGGTTCAAATCCAGCCAGCTGTTGTGCAGGAAAAAGACCCAGCAGTCTTCTCCCTTAAAGATTACAGTCTAGAAAACCGTAAGGGGAAGTTCTACTCTGTCACATGAGATCACTATGTGTTGAAAATCCACTTAACAGCACCTAACACTTAGCTCTTAACTACTGCACTGCCAGAACTCCATGTGTGTATATTTGTTGTTGCTAGGTACATCAAGTTTTTTTCCAGCTCATAATGACCCTATATACATATATAGGGTATGGCACTGGACTGAATATGTGGATATATATGTATAATATCTGTCTACCTGTGTGCCTATCTAATCAGTTAAAGTTGAAAGCAACAAGCTTTTTTAATGTATGTATATATACATATAAAACATAAAGATATGACTTTGTAGTTACTTTACCTAAGCCTATGTAATCATGGTACCAAGCAAAAAGCCAAACCCACTTCTGTTGAGTCGATTCTGGCTCATAGCAACCCCACAGAAAAGAGTAGAACTGCTCCATAGCAGAGATGGTAAAATGTGAATATCTGACTAGTAAATCACAGCTTTCAGTGTTGTCCTTTTCTAGTGTGTGTATGATCAGTAAAGCAACGGGAAAAATGAACTGTTAACTAGAAACTCAGGGGATCTAAATTACTTTATAAAATAATGGATGAACTCATAGCATAAGAACGAAATTTTCTTTTTTATCTGCTTTTTAATTTTTTAGACATGCAGAAAAATATTCAAATACACTTGAATTTACAGGGACTCACAGAGATTTTCTGTGTCAGAGTTATTCAGTTATGATATTTATTGCCAAGCCAACCCAGGTGCCGTCGAGTCGGATCCGACTCCTGGCCATGATAGTATTTATTACACTCCTTTATATTCTTGACACAAATTTGGCTTTGTTTACCGACATTCAGAACTGAATTAATAATATTTTGGAGAATGTATTAATTTGGAATAATAACCAAACCCAAGCGCACTGTTATCAAATCAGTTCTGATGTACTGCAAACCTATGGGACGAAGAACTGCCCCAGTCTTTACAGATGCAGACTGCCCTGTTTTTCTTCTGCAAAGCAGATGGTGGGTTCAAACTGCTGACCTTTTAGTTTGCAGACAACTGCTTAACTACCGCACCTCCAGGTTTCCCTTGGGGTAAAAACAAACAAGCAGGCAAGTATGCAAACCAACAAACATGTGTTGCCATGGAATGGATTCTGACTCACAGAGAGTGTACTGGAAACCCTAGTGGCCTAGTAGTGAAGAGCTGCAGTTGCCGACCAAAACGTTGGCAGTTCAAATCCACCAGGTGTTCCTTGGAAATCACATGGGGCAGTTCTACTCTGTCCTATAGGGTCTCTCTGAGTCTATGGAACAAGAAAAAATTGGATTTACTCAACTGCTGCTGAGAAATGGCAGCTGAATTTAAAATAAAAAAAAATACAGGGGGCATGATTTTTGTTTTGAAGGTTCACATGGAGATTTTTCTTTCTAGTTCTGCGTGTGACTTCAAAAACTGAACAAAATCTATCCTAGGCTAATGGGGTGAACAGGGAGCTGTCCTGTGTATTGGGAGTGTTTCTACGGAAGCATTTTGCTTTTGTCCTTCATTAAACAACAGTAGCTCCGGCCATGTACTGATAAGTAGAGATGCTACCCCCAAACCAAACCCACCGCTGTGGAGTCGATTCTGACTCACAGGGCTCCCACAGGATAGAGCAGAACTGCCCAGAGAGCTTCCAAGGAGTGCCTGGAGGATATGAATCACCAACCTTTTGGTTAGCAGACAAAGCAGTTAACCTCTACATCACCAGGGTGTAGAGGTTACCAAGTTAAAACGTTTTTTCTTGAAAATGTAGAAAAATGAGAGACACTTCTGAGTTTCTCATCACACTCTGGACAGAGATCTTTTTTTTTTTTTTCCAAAAGCAGTGTAGCTCCACTAATGACAGATTATCTCTTTCTCTCTTTTCATTTTTTTTCTGATTTTTGGAGCATAATTGGACAATAAGGTATCAACTTCAGATTCCTCAGACCCCCAGTGATTGCCTCCAACACCCAGCATCACCTCTCCTCATTGTACTGGCTGCTCTCACCCAACTGAGAATTTTTAAAATGCAAGCACTAACAAATAAGTTAGCAAACCCAACGTAGAAACAGTGCTTACATACCTCACTGCTGAATATCACTATGGTCACCTTCGAAATACTCCCCTTGGGAAGCTGTGCACCAGAGCCAGTGGCTTGTCCACTTTTCAAAGCACTTCTTCTAGAATGATTTTGTGAACTTAATTGTCAGATTTTGTCCAATGACAGCTCTGATGGCCATTCCAGAAACAGGGTTCCAAAATTGCTCTAAAGAGTTGACTAGACATTGGCATCAGTGCATAGCTTCCCAGGGGGAATACTTAGAAGGTGACAGTAGTGATATTCAGCGATGACATACGCTAGGATGAGTCTGGGAACTTAGCTGTCCCGTCTTGTAGATCGATGCTGCTGCTTTTTCAGTCATTCAAAATTTCCTCATCTATTCATATGTTAGTGAACATTTGGGTTGTTTCCACCTTTTTTTTCCTGGCCTTTATGAATAAATCTACTCTGAATACTTTGTACAGGTTGTAGACCTCTTTCTTTTTTTCCTTTTTCTGTGGAAAATCACTTGGAGTAGAATTGCTGAGTCAGAGGGTAGATAACTTTTTCAGAAGTTTTGAAACAGGTCTCCAAAACAGTCATATTGTTCCATACTCTCTTCACCAACATGTGAGCTTTCATAGCCTTGTCTCTTTCTCGACTTTTAATGTTTTCGGTCTGTTTGATTTTAGCTATTCTCAGGGTTATAAAGGACCAACTCAGTGAATCAGAGATCCGGCTCTTAACCAATGGACTCTTGGACCAATCTGATTCCAGTGAACATACACAAAACCACAATGTAATGAGAAAGGTGGCAGTTCGGTTAGAAGGAAGGGTAAAGCTATTCAGCAGAATCCTGAGTAAAGGCCATAAAATACTCTACAGAGGGGAATGAAGACAAAATGGTAGTGAGAGAGGATGAGTGGCACAAGTTCAGACCGAACTTTTCTCTCCCACACCACAGTGGAAATTTCTTTCATATTACGAGCCAGTTCCTGAGAGGACAACTCAACTGAATGAAACCCAGATCATCCTAATTTGACCCCCAAAGTTAGTTTTCTTTTCTTTTTTTAGGTGTTTTTCCTCAGGGCTCCTGTCAAAAATCCTGACTTGTGAGACTGCAAAGAGAAAAAGCCAGAAAGAGACAGGTAACACAGGTGAAGAGAACAGCCGTGTGAGCTCGGGCCTCCGGGGCCCAATTACCAGCTGCAGAATTGAAGAAGTCAGATTCATTTCTGACTTCAGACATTCTATTTTCAATTTATTTTGCTGTCATATCACCAACATTAAGAAAACGAATATTTTATCTACAATTTCAGTAAGGATTTCACTGGAGATGCTTCTTTATGTAGTCAATTATTCACCACCATTATTAGCTATGCATAATTATAATGTTTGTTCATGGTCTCCTGTACCTTTTATTATTAAACACCAGAAGCTAACACTATAAATGTTATCCAGGTTACTACTAATTAACGTTTATTAGTGGGGAAACAGGTACTGGGGAGTTACTACTTTACAGGTGCTGAGTTTCAGTTTCAGGTGATGAAAATCATTTGGAAATAGATGATGGTGATGGTTATACAACACAATGATGGCAAATAATGAATTGTACCTTAAAACAGTTAATATGAGAATTTTGGTTACATATGTATTTTCTATGATGATTATGTGAAAACATACAATTCATGTCAATTCTGCACATCCGTTTCTCTACAGCTCTGTCTCCATTCCTCACAGTGTGACAGCACACTCCTGCTTCCACTCTCTGCTACTAATATCCTCCCAACGAACCCCTGTCCCCACCTCTCCACCCTCAACTCTCCCGTCTAGAAAGAAACCAGTAGGATGGACTTTTATAAATGTAAAGTACACACACCACATGCCTGCTCCTCATCCCTGAGTCCCATCCACTCTTAGTCTAAAGTGTTAACCTCAGTACTGGTTTCAGGTCTGGGGCAGCAACAAGTCTGGAAGTCATGTTCCTGGGGGAACCTCCAGGTTATTGAACTATCAGTTCTTGTCTTTTAGTACAGTTATTGATCTCCAAACCTCTTTTTCTCATGCTATGCCAGTGACTGTATAGTGTGTCCTCTATCAAGGCTGTCTTTGCTGGTGGCCAGGCACCATCTGGGTCTTCTGGTATCATGTTAATGTACTCATCCAATCATAAGCGTCCTTCTGCCACCGAATTTGTTTTTCCTCATGTCTTTTATGTTCTCAATTGTCATCTGTTGCAGGAGAATTGGGACCAGTCGATGTTCCTCATATGGCAGCTTGCTGGCTTTTAAGACCCCAGACACCACTCACTGGGGGCACAGTAGACTTTCTTAGCAAAAGGCCAGGTGATCTCAATATCCCTGAAAACATGGTCTCCAGCCCCGTCTCTGTTATTCCATCCTTTGAAATATTGGGTTGAATTTAGGAAACTTACCATCATTTTTCTTTATCATTGCATAGTGTTCCATTGTGTACATATACCATAGTTTGCTAATGCATTCATCTGTTGATACACCTATGTTTGGCTACACATATTTATTGTATTTTTTAAAAGTTGGAATAGCTCATGATTCTATGTCTTTCATGAAAATATTTGCTTGAGTTCACAAAATCGATGAGTTTGTATTTCCTATCAGACACACGTTAACTGAGTCAGAGCAGTGTGGACAAGGATTTAAATAACTCGGCCAATAAAATACAATGATTTCTTTAAAATTTAATTCAGAAAAGTATTACAACTGAGTTCTTAAAGTTAAATAAATGTAAGACAAAATTTAACTCATCTAAATTCCATATTCTGTATATAAATGTATCATTTCTTAAACAGTTGGACAACTATTAAAAATAGAAGGACAAACAGGACAAAACCTCTTCCCCCAAATTGAATGTAATTATTAATGAATAGTAAAAATGTTGTTTTAAATTGTAAATAAGTGAAAGTATACAATCCCAATTAATGTTGTATGCTCGCCTGTCTACACCAACCTCTGCTCTCCTTGCACTGTGACGGTATACTCTTCCTTTACATTCCGTACTTGTCATATTTTGTTAACAAGCTCCTGTTCCCCCCTCTCTACCCTCTTATCTTCCATCTATAAAAAGACCAGTAGGACAACATCCTATAAATGTATAGAACCATAAAATATATACACTATGTGGTCACATTGTATCCCTGAGTCCAGTCCATTTTTTTCTGAAGAATAGACCTCAGTAGCTGGAAGACCATCAGTTGTGGTCTTTTAGTAGAGTTCTTGAGCTCCACCCCTATTTTTGTCATGTTGCCACAGAGACTCAACATTGTGTGCCCCATCATGGCTGTCTTTGGTAGTGGCTGGGCACCATCTTGTTCTTCGGGTCACATGTTGATACAGTTTCCCATTCACACAGGTCCTTCTGTCTCCTGAGGTCTTTGATTCTAGCGTCTTTGTTGTTCTTAGTGATCATCTCATCTGGATGAGTTGAGACCATTTGGTGTACCTCAGACGGCAGCTTGCTAGCTTTGAAGATCCCAGATGCCAGTCACCAACATGGAGTGCAGAAGACTCTCTTAGCAATAGATCAGACGTCAGTGTGACATGTAATTGGCAAATAATAATGGTTTTGATTTTCAGTTTCCCTTGAGAACATGAACTAGACAAGGATGCCCACTCTTACTTCTCCTAGTCTACATTGCACTAGACGTTCTAGCCAGAGCAATTAGACAAGACCAAGAAATACAGGGCATCTGCATTGGCAAAGAAGAAGTCAAAATCTCCCTATTTACAAATGATATGATTGTATATGCAGAGAATCCCAAAGAATCCATAATGAAACTACTCAAACTGATAGAAGAGTTCAGCGACATCTCAGAATCGGTAAATCAGTAGGATTACTTTATACCAACAATGAGACTGTTAATGAAAAAATCATCAAAGCAATACCATTTACTATAGCCCCTAAGAAGACAAAATACCTAGGAATTAATCTAACCAGAGAAATAACAGACCTTTACAAAGAGAACTACAAGTCCTTATTACAAGAAACTGAGAGAGACTTAGATAAATGGACAAACCTACCCGGCTCATGGATAGGAAGACTCAACATTGTGAAAATGTCTCTGTGGCAACATGAGAAAAAGAGGGGTGGAGCTCAAGAACTCTAATAAAAGACCACAACTGATGGTCTTCCAGCTTGGGGGATTCCCTAGGAACATAGCCCCTAGATCTGTTGCTACCCCTGACCAGATTACCCAAAGCAATCGACTTATATAATGCAATCCCAATACAAGTTCCAGTGTCATTTTTTAATGAGATGGAGAAACAAATCACCAATTTTGTTTGGAACAGGAAGAAGCCCTGGATAAGTAAAACACTACTAAAGAAGAAGAACACACTGGGAGGCTTCTCATTACCCAACTTTAGAACCTATTACACAGCCACAGTAGTCAAAACAGTCTGGTACCGCTACAAAAACAGACAGATCAGTGGAACAGAATCAAGACCCCAGAGATGACACCATCTTCCTATGAACAGTCAAAGGCCCTAAGCCATTAAACTGAGGTAAAAACAATCTCTTCAACAAGTGGTGCTGGCAAAATTGGATATTCATCTGAAAAAAACTGAAACAAGACACATATCTTACACTTTATACAAAGACCAACTCAAACTGGATAAAAGACCTAACTATCAAATCTAAAGTGATAAAGCTCATGCAAGAAAAAGTAGGAACAACAATGGAAGCTTTAACACACAGCATAGACAGGCTTCAAAATCTGTCAAACAAACCACAATCAACAGAAGAGAGAATAGATAAATGGGAACTATTAAGAATCAAACACTTCTGGTCATTCAAAGACTTTATCACAAGAGTTAAAAGGTTACCTACAGAATGGGAAAAAAATATTTGGCAATTCTGTCAGACCTATAGCTATAAGGTACTACAAAATACCAATAAGAAGAAGATAAATCATCCAATTAAGTGATGGGCAAAGGAGAAGGATAGACACTTCTCTAAACAGGAGTTCCAAGTAACCAAAAAATACATGTGGACATGCACACAATCATTAGCTATTAAAGAAATTCAAATCAAAACTACAATGAGATACCATCTCATCCCAACAATGTTGGCCAGGTTCCAAAATACACAAAATAACAAATGCTAGAGAGGTTGTGGAGAAATTGAAACTCTCCTACACTGTTGGTAGGATTGCAAAATGGTCCATCCTCTTTGGAAAGCAATATGGTACTCCCTTAAAAAAAGTGGATATAGATTTACCATTTGACCCAGTAGTTCTACTGCTTGGAATATACCCTACAGAATCAAGGCCATTCACACCAACCGATACATGCACATGAATGTTCATTGCAGCAGAGGCCACAATAGCAAAAAGATGGAATCAACCCAGATGCCCAACAACAGAGAAATGGATAGGTAAACAATGGTATATGTATTCAATGGAACACTGTGCATGATAAAGAACAATGATAATTGCAGAAAACATCTCTTAACCTGGTTTCAGCTGGAGGACATTATGCTGAGTGAAAGTAGTCAGCAACAAAAAGACAAATACTGTATGAGACCCCTACAGTAAGAAATCAAAAACAGATTTATGCATAGAAGAAATGACTCTTTGATGGCTGCAATAAAGGGGAGGGAGAGAGGGAGAGTGAGGGATGGTTTAGATTAGATAGTTGATAAAAATTTGGTTGGACAAAATCAGTGACAGCACACATTAGAAAGAAGAACAATATTAAGTGGATGTCAACATAACTTGAGTACTCCTTCCTTCTTAACCCAACATTGCAAGGACAGAGAAGCTGGGGTGGGGGCTAGGTACCATGTTCTCAGGCAAAATTGAGACCAGCTGGCACAACTAGCATTTTCCTATGAGGGTTCTCTGTACCCCACATTGGTGGATGGCGTCTGCGGTCTTAAAAGCTGCCATCTGAGGGTACAGCAAATGGTCCCAACTCAGCAGGAACAGATGATCATTGAGGACTAAAATGACACAGGGGAAAGAGGACACATAGATCCACACGCGTGGGTGTCTACATCAACTTGTGAACAGAAGAACCAGATGGTGACTGGCCACCACCAGTGATAGTCACAATGGAGCTCACAAAGTTTAGTCTCACTGGCAGTACAAGAACAAATAGGGGTACACCCTGAGATCTCCACTAAAAGACCACAACTGATGGTCCATCAGTTTCAGGGTTCCCCTGGGAGCATGGCCCCTGGCCCTGATACTACTCCTACCCATAAATCATGAGGAAGGTCCACTCTTTGGACAGGAATGGATTGGACCTGGCAATGCAGAGTGACCCTATCTTGGGTGCACTTCATGGTTCTAGCATCTACAGGATATCATCCTTCTGACCTTTTACTGCAGGAAGGGGAGAGGGTGGAGAGGAGGGAAAGGAGACTGTTGGGAGGATGGGACATGTAGGGAGCAGAGAGGAAGAGTGTGCTGTCACCAGGTAGGGAGAGCAGTGGAAGCTGCATATAGGTGGGCATGCAAATTTCTATGGGAATGTACATTTTTGTTCAATCATAATAAAAAAAGAATGGTTTTGCTTTTAAAAACTAAACAAAACTTTGCTAGAAAACCAGAATGTAAGATAACATTTTAGTTAGTTTGCCTATCATTAGTTACAACAAAAAGAAAGATTACAATTTTTTCTAAATCTGAAATGTGTCATAAATATTGTCATAAAATAATCATAATTAAAGAAATTACTAGTTACAAGTTTTAAGTTTGATGGTTGTTTTAGGAAACAAATAAAATAAAAAAATAACTTACAAAGGTCTTGCCTCAGTGCTAGATACATTATTATGTGTCAAGCAAAAAAGTAAAGACAGTAAAATTCCAAATGAAGTGAGGGTCTGCAGAATTCAATGGAGCCTTTTATAAGCTCACAAGAAAACATTCATCTATACACACACACAAAAAGAAAACAACACATTTTAAAAGGTTACTAACAGCAGTTTGAAAAATACGACATGCAAAGCCAAAATTTGAGCATTGGCAATAATTTTAAAATAGATGAAGTCAGATTAAGAAAAACTTGTCCTAACGTTTCAATACTGCAAGCAATCTTTGTTAAAAAGACAACACCTAGAATTCAATTCTCCACTGTCTGTCTCCTGACTTTTTAAGAACCTCAGAGTATTAACAACCAGAAAAAGACTGGGCTTCCAATTCTTTCTGTTTCATGAACTTTTTCTGAAGTACACACTGTAGTATTACATGTATACTGACTATGAGGTCTGGTAGTTAAGTTCTTGAATGTAATTGTTTTAACTGCTACACAACTCTTTGCTGGACATCACTATGTTCACCTTTGAAGTACTCCCCTTGAGAAGTTACGCACTGTCTCCAGAACCTAGTTTACTCTTCAAAGCAATTTCCCAGCTCTTTCTGGAATGGCCAGTGCACACGGTGGCATGGTAGCAAATTCACAAAAGTTGTCTGTGAGGTAGCTTTCAACCAGTAAACAAATAACTGCATTGGAACACCTTCCCTACTTACCTGATCTGGCCTCCAATAACTTTTTTTCTTTACTGAGAGACAAAGGAAATATCAAAAGGAAGACATTTTGATTGCACTCAGAACACAAAGAACAATGATGCCCACTCCAGAAAAAGACTCCCCAAATCTCTTTGAAGGGTGAGCTAGGTGCTGGCATCTGTGCATGGTTTCCACAGGGAGTACTTCAGAGAAGACCACAGTGGTATTCAGCAATGAGGTGTGTAGCACTTTTTCGAGGATGAATCTGCAAACACAGTTGTCATCCCTCATATACAGAATGAAGAATGCTGATTCTGAGCAAGTATTTTGTTAATAGAGTAATACAGTAAGCAGAAATGTGTAAGAGGAAACAAACTGTAACCAATAGGGATAGCACAGTGTTGAACAAAAAAGAGGAAGACTATCTGACATTGAAGGAAAGTTCAAATGTTGGTAAACAGAAGGGCACTGATTAACACTTTCAAAAACACTGGAGGCAAATACAGTAGTTTAGAAAGGTAAAAACATCTGAGTGCAAAGACATTAGGTGAATTCTGGGTAAAAAGATGAACTGAACATATTAATTTATTTGTAGGCCTCCTTAAAGCTTCATTAACATGACAGTAATCATGTTTTGTAAAGGGGATCTCTCATGAAGATGACGAAAATAGGAGAAGAGACAGCAGAAACAATAGCAAATTGGACAAGGGAATGCAAATGGGTAAATAATGTTTCACATAAAAGTGCTGAGAAATAAATTCCTATGCTAGGAGAGAAGAAATTAAAAGCAAACTAATTTACTATTTTTAAGCAAAAATAGTAAATTGTCCTCATTTTCAACGTGTGACACCCTATAGCACAGAGCAGAATGGCCTGTAAGGTTTCCCGGACTCTATGCAGGCACACTGTCACGTGGTTTGCAGATGGGCTGGTATGTTTAAAAGAAAGATCTTTGGTTAGCACCCAAGAATTGTAATCACTGTGCTACCAGACCCGAATGCATTACCAGTGAGTCAATTTCTGACTCACAGTGACCACATGCTGGAGAGTAGAACTGCCCCTCCAGATTTCTAAGGAGTACCTGGGAGCTTCACACTATGGGTCTTTTTGGTTAGCAGCTGTAGCACTTAACTACCATGGCACCAGGATTTCCAGGATTAGTAATTTACTCTGTACAATCTGAATAGACTTTGATTTTGATAGTTTTTTGTATATCGGCATTAGGATTAAAGTGGGACAAAGCCCTAAAACAATACGGATTGACTAAAAGTTATTCAAGAATAAGTAGTGATTGCTATCATTGTGTGCTTAGTGACCCCACAGGATAGAGTAGGACTGACTGCCCACTGGGATTTCCAAAGCAGTGAGACCCATAAGTTACTTGCCCTACTTTTTGGCTGCAAACACTTGGTTTCCTCCCCTTGTCTAGTTAACTGCAGTTTATTGTCTAGAGCAAGATTTACAACAATAATGAAAAAATGAAAAATGTAATAGAAGATTTACAGGACAAAGTTGTTGACTCTTCCCAGAAGATATGGAAAAAGAAAATTAAAACTAAATGTTTTTCTGTTTGTTTGTTTTTAAAGAAAAATATTAGAGTACCAGTCCAGGAGTTGCCAGTTTAAACAGAAAATTCAGAACTATAAAAGACAGATAAAATAAAGAAGGGATATCACCAAAATAAAAGTATTTTATGAAAATTTTCAAAAAAAATGCCATAAATCTTCAAAAGAATATCTAGCAATATAGCTGATGATATGCTCGCTCAAGGCACTTGTGAAGTTTCATACACTAGATAAAAGCAATTCATATTCAAACAATGAGAAGTTACAACGCAGCTGTATTCCTAATTAAATGCTGAAAGCTTAAAACCAGAAAATAAAAATTGTCTTTTGGTTCAGAAGGAAAGGTATGTCAGACTATAATTCTTCATCCAACAAAATAATCAACGAAGTATTAGAATGGGATAAAGATATTTTTTCAGATATGAGAGTTCAATAATCTTATTTTCCCTCTTTTTTTTAAGGAGGGTATGAGAGCTGCTAAACCACATTTCTGACCTCCACCCTTATTTACTTATTTTAAAAATTATATCATATTGTGCTTTAAGTAAAAGCACAGTTCAAGTCAGTTTACCATATAAAGCCCCATACGCATATGCCCCACATTATAAGCTCCCGTATCCCATGTGCCTCTATAACTTGTCCCCCTGATCTGTGACAGCACACTCCTTCCACTCTATGCTTCCCTTATCCATTCAACCATGGCCTGTCCCCTCCACCCTCTCATCTTGCCTTTGGACAAGAGCTGCTCAGACAACATCATGTGTCTATTTAAGCCAAGGAGCACACTTGGCCATTATCACTCGCTCTGTAACTGATAGTCCAGTAAATCCTTGTCTAAAGAGTTGGCTTTGGTACAATTTTGGGCTAACAGACAGTCTGGGAGCCATGTCCTCAGGGGACTGTCCAGTCTGTCAGACCGTGAAGTCTGATGTTTTAAAAAAGTTCTAGCTCTGCACACCCATCTTTCTCCCACTACTTCAGAGACCTTAGGTTCCCTGTCATGGCGGTCGTTGACTGTTGGTGGCTGGGTACCACTAGCTCTTCTGGTCTCCTGCTGCTCTGGTGGCCTGATCATATGGCCCCTTCTGTCTCCAGGGATCATATTTTCCTCATGTCTTTGACGTCCTTCATTCTCTTCTGTTCCAGGTAGATTGGGACCAGTTAATGCTACTTAGATAAATACTTGCTAACTTTTAAGACCTCAGATGTCACTTACCAAAGCCTCAACCCTTATTTGATTGTGTCTAGAGCCACACCAGTTGAACAAGATGACTGATAGGGAACCCAGGGTTTTCAGATCCCATCCAGTCAGATGTCCAAGTCCATGTGCACAGAAATGGGAAGAAGTTAAGTTTACTTCCTGAGGAATGCAGAAGTGGGAGCTTATAACAGAACTGGAGTTTTGATTCAGATCTCGTATCAGCCATTTTATTATGCTAGTGCCTCATGTTTAGAAGTTTACTAGCTCAATATAAGCAGACCAAAAAAAGAAAAGAAAAGAAAGAAAAAGAAACTAGATAATTTTGAATCCTATGAGAACCTAACTTTTGTGGAGAAAAGGAGACTATACTTACAGATTGTTATAGAGCTCATCTCTGAATATCATATGCAAATATTATTATGTAAAACTTGAATACTGATTAAAAAAAAAACTCATAGCAACCCAAACCCTGGTGGTGTAGTGGTTAAATGCTATGTCTGCTAACCGGAAGACTGGCTCTTCAAATCCAAGTATTCCTTGGAAAGTCTACAGAGCTGTTCTACTCTATCCTATGGGTCACTATGAGATGAATATCAATTAGGAAAAAGAAAAAGACTATATATATCAAGTTGAGTGTCTCAACCCAAACAGTAACCAGCTACATACCCATACCAGACCTACATAAAATTAAATGAAGAGTGTTACATTTATAATTATCTATCTATACACATGAATACAGAAAGCAGTATGAAAGAAAAGCCCTCATCTTTTCACCATTCACAGGTTATATCTAGCTGAGTTACCCTCACACAGGAGGGTAAAATAAGAATACCAACATTCCTTAATTTGCATAAAAATTTCTGTCCTTGGGGGCTTGGTAGTACAAGGGTTAAGTGCTATGGCTGCTAGCCAAAAGGGCCGCAGTTGGAATCCACCAGCCGCTCCTTAGGGATCCTACCGGGAAGTTCTACGCTGTCCTACAGGGCTGCTGTGAGTCTGAACCCAGAGAACAGCAATGGGTTTCACTCTTTTTTGGTTTATCCTGCCCTTGTTGTTTAGCACGTAGCTTTAGTGACTCAAAATTTAGATTCAGAGTCTGAGTTTTTCCCATCTTCTAACTTTGCATCTTTGGCAATCACCTCACCTGAGCATCTTCATAATATTACCTTCCTCATAGCTTTGATGTGCAATTTAATTAAAGCTGACAATCTAGGGATCTTGGGAAGTGTCAGGCATGCAGCAATCACTCTGATGTGAATTATTATCAATAAAAAGAGCTCAGAAAACACACAACATAAAAAAAACTTGCACAAGTAAGTCTGTAAAATGGATTTTTCAGTCTAAGAAAGAATCACAGTAACTCAGCAAACAAATGATCTCACCAAAATAAAAGATTCTTCAAAAGATCTTAAGCAATAAAAATGTTTAAAATAGGCTTTCAAAATAAAAATTTTAAAACGTCTAACATTTTAATCAATTTTAACAACAAGAATTAAAAAAATGAATGTGCAATAAGATGTTGTGATATGGCCCAAATTAGGAAAATCTGCTTTCTGGACAAAACTATTTCAGACTATCAAGAGCCATAAAACCATAAAAATCTTTATTCACTCCTACTCTCTGTGAAGAATGTGTCTAAGTTTTATAGTCAGGTGTTTCCCTTGCATTTTTTAGCCCTTGGCTTGAAGAAGAGCTTTGGCAACCACAGGAAATATCATCTGACCCCAGTAGGGTTCATTCTGCAATACACATGGACAGAAGAAACTTTTCCTGTGACTCACAGCGCTACTTTTGTAAATAGAAATTCATCCTTCCAGTCTAGTCTTTGGTGTAAGAAAGATTTCAAATAAAGAGACAGGTACACAAAAAGTCAGACATGCAAAAAACTGTTAATAGGGGATAGTACACTTGACAGGCAGAAAAAGGTCCAAGAGCCTCAGTCCCTTCCTTGTTGGTGTTGTACACTCCAGCTTTCCCCTCCCTCTGGCATTTTTGGTTCTTCTTGACCCTGGTCCCTTCTGGTGGTTGGAATTATATTACGGATTGGCCTTTAGTTCTTTCAGATCTGCTTGTTGGGTGACGGCGGTGTCTTTGTCCTCCTTGGTGGCAAGGCTGGCTTTTTGTTTATCCTGGCTATGAGGTACTTTCCAATTCTTTTGGTGTCTGAATGTTGATTGTTCCCTGCTCCTGATTGTTCAACCTCTTCATTCTAACACTTTGATAAGCAAGCAGGGCCAGGGGAATCACTTGAAAGCAGACAATGAGAATAAGGAATCATTTCTATTCTGACAACAGGCAATCCTCAAGGTCCATGGAGACATCCAATAAAAATATTATTTTCCTTTTTGAGACACTCAGTTTCAGATTTTCATTGAATTCTTGTATAAATGTATCATTTAACAAGCTACCTAGGAAGCAAACAATCCTTTTAAATGAAGGTGGCCTTTCCAAAAATAAACTTTCAACAAAGTACTTTGGGTCACTGCCTTTATTTTCTTATGAAATTTGGGCAAGGTTTTCATGGAGGCAGCTAGGAGAGACCCTACTGGTGCCTAGAAAGAGACCGTGCTCTCTGATTCACATCCAACAGGAAAAAGAAAAAGTAAACAAAACATTGCATGGCAATGATGTAAGCTCTTCAAACATTGTCACAATAGCTAACTCTTTTATCCTTTACTGTGTTTCTGTTGGTAAATGTAACATCGACTGATTTTATTTTACAATAACCTGTGGGACAGGGTTATTAGTATTATTTTTC
Organism: Heterohyrax brucei; assembly: GCA_028571685.1. Lineage (NCBI taxonomy): Eukaryota > Metazoa > Chordata > Mammalia > Hyracoidea > Procaviidae > Heterohyrax > Heterohyrax brucei. Next base: position 67,710,656 of record CM053162.1, on the reverse strand, counting down.
AATGAAAAATGGAGTGATTAATTTGCCAGTGCCCCACAACTAAATAGTGGTAAATTTGGAATTGGAAATGAGGTTGTCTGGTTCTGGAGTTCACAAGTTGAAAATACTAACCAGTATAGAATATTGTTTCTATTCATAAATGAGTTTCCAAGATCTCCCTTAAAATGCAAAAGACAACCAAGAAATGTAAATGTGTGCATTTGACCTGTGATCATATTCAGAAGAACCAAACTCATTGCCATAAAGCTGATTCAGAACGACAGCCATCCTAGTTCACACGGTAGAACTGCTATACAGGGTTTCCAAGGCTGTAATCTTTATGGAAACCGATTACCACAGCTTTCTTTCAAGGAGACGTTGGCACGGGGGTGAGGAGGATGGGGGTGTCTTGCAGGCTTTTTAGTTATCAACAGAGGCTTAACCATTCTGCTGCCAGAACTCCCTAAAATCCTGTTACCAAAGACTAAGAACTACGTGTGTATATATTTGGGTGAGGGAGTACAAGGAAGTAGTGGTTCTTCAGGGGTAATTAAAGCAAATGATATAAAAATGAAGAAGGACAACAGAAAGAGAGACGAATAATAAGACATCATCGTTTTCTGAATTGTAGGACGAATACTCACAGCTTAAACACATTTATTTAGTACACGAAAGGATACGACAATGCAATAACCAATTAAAATGGCACCAATCTACAGGGACACAAAATGCAAGGTAACAACGACACAGGGTTAAAAGGTGGAAAGTGGATGTGTGCATGGGAACTAAGTGAGCATGACCGGTAGGTCTGAAAATCAATCAATAAGCAATTCCAGTCACTCCACAGAACCTCAAAAACCATAAATAAACAAACGTCAAAAGAACTAATTTCCACCAGAACAATTCTGACTCATAGTGATCCCATAAACAAACAAAAATGCTAAACTTCTTGCTACCCAGTTCCGACTCATAGCTACCCTGGAATACAAAGTTCTCCGCCTCCATAGACATTCCCAGGAGCACACGGCGGAGTTGAACTGCTGATCTTTTGGTTAGAGCCTTGGACTTAACCACTATGTAACAAAGATTTCAGCACAGAACCTTCGAGGGAATCAAATATTGAGACACCAGGTTCATATAAAGGAGGTGCAGAGGGGATAGGGGAGCTGGAGAAGGACTGTTGAAAACCTGCACTTCAGTTTTTCTTTTTAAACCCAGCTCACATAGCCCTATGACTGTTCCTCTCTCCCTGGAAGACAAATAGGAATTTACTGTCTCCCAGTGTTCAACCAGAGAAAATCTGGCTTTGAGACACAAGATAAAGCTGTGGACAAGCACATACAATAATTTGGGGAAATGAGTTGGCGCTATGAACACTGGCAGAAGAGCAAGCTGTATTTCCAAGTAGGAGTCTAATAAATTCTCATCTGGGAAAATAGAGCCAAGAGAAAATACAGCCCCGTAGGAAAGTTTCCTGTCCCTATTTAAATTCCCCAAAAGTTTGCCAAATATTTCAATCAGAGCTGAATGTTAACGTTTATCTAAAATGAGAGGCATGCCTCTAATGTGAAAGACAGACCCAAAGAAAAGGAAATGGACTAGAAGACTCATAACTAAACAGAACAAGAGGACAGAGAGCTAAAACAAAAATATTAAAAAACAAGAAAATGTCAATTATTAGTAACATTGCTAATCAGAGTGATAAAAGAAAATATTGCAAACCATACTAAGCAAATGTGATATATATACTACATGGGGAAAAAAAGGCGCAACAGAAATGTCATATAATTGTTGAGGGAAAAAGATGAAACTGTATTCTAGAAAGGAGAACTGAAAATACAGGAGGCAAGAATAGCAAGAGAAGCAAATGAGAGGATCCGTTAATCCCTAGGTGTTCCAGAACGAGGAAACAATGGTAAGAATTCATAGGTAATTCCCCAAAGTTCTTAATCCACAGGAATTTGGTTTTGGAAAATTTTAAAACTAATTAATCAACAATTATTTAGGCTGAAAATTTGTAATGTTTTCTGTGTTCATAGCCATTTCTTTTATGCCACCATCTCCAGTTTGTGAACCCAGAATTCCAACTGATATCTGATAAGTTGAAAACCATCAGGACATTTGTCTTCAAAGAAGCCCCACCCCTAAATGACATCAGCTGAATTGCGTCAGCCTTGAAATACATATAAATCCTAATGCGTATATCTGTGAATGTAGCCTCACTGGGGCATATGAGTATAAAGAGTTGTTGTTGGGTGTCATTGAGCTGATTCTGACTCGCAGCGACCCTGTGCACAGCAGAACGAAACACGTTGTGCTAATGAGGACATGTTTGTGCAGGATTTGTCTTAAACCAATCATGTTTGAGACAGTAAAAGCACAGCTTAGGTACAGAAGCAAGGAAACACAGATTAGGGGTAGATATCAGGTCATATGGAGACTGCCAAGAGGAACAGAAGCCGAAAAAAAGATGATTCTAATCTCCGAGCCCACAGAATGAGAAATCTTTCCCCTAGAACCTGTGTCCTAAGTTCTGTCTTCTAGCCTCCTATATTGTGAGACAGGGACTCTTGTTGCCAGGTGGTTAAGCGTTCAGCAGCTAGCTAAAACGTCTACTACTGTTTGAACTCGCCAGCTGCTCTACTGGAGAAAAGACCTGCTTACCTAATCCCATAAACATTACAGCCTTGGAAACCCTGTAGGGCACTTCTGTTCTGTCATATACGCTGTGAGTTGGTTTGACTTGACAGTACACAGAAGGATCCTCCTACGTTAAAATACATTTCTGCTTGTCAAAACCACTCACTTGTAGAATTTCTGTGGTAGCAGCACTAGCAAAATAAGACAATATGTTTTCTGATTTCCTGTTTCCAAAAAAAATCTTACTGTGGACTTCAGATGTGGATTTGCTGTTACTGTGTTATAGGTGTGTGACCATATTTTTCTTCTACCCATCGACAAACTGGTATTTATTACTGGAGAGAAAATTAGTCTCTTTTTTGTTTAAAAGTATGTTCAAAATATGTATGATTTGACAACATTCTAGCCTGTATCAGCATTTCAGGTATTCTAATTTGATATTATATAATCGTGCTTAATGAACTCTGTCTTAGGCTGAGTTCTCTAGAAAAGCAAAATCGGTAAGGCATATGAATATAAAGAGTTGTTGTTGGGCGTCATTGAGCTGATTCTGACTCGCAGCGACCCTGTGCACAGCAGAACGAAACACTGGCCAGTCTGCGTCCCACTCACAATTATTTTTATGCTTAAGGTCATTACTGCAGCCACTGTGTCAATCCGTCTTCGTGAAGGGCTTCCTCTTTTTCACTGACTCTGTGGTTTATCAAGCATAATGTCCTTCTCCAGAGACTGCTCCTTCCTGACAGCGTGTCCAAATTGTGAAAGACTTAGTCTCCCCACCCTTAGGAGCACTCTGGTTGTACTTCTTCCTGGACAGATCTGTTTGTTCTTCTGGCAGTCCATGGTACATGCAGTATTCTTCAACACCACGGTCCAAAGCCATCAACTCTTCTGTTTTCCATATTCATTGTCCAGCTTTCACATGCATATGACATGATTGAAAATACCATGGGTAGGGTTAGATGTACCTTAGTTTTCAAGATGTCAGCTTTACTATCCAACACTTTAAAGAGTTTTTTGCATCAGAGTTCCCCAATGCAATACTTCTTTTGATCTCTTGACCACTGCCTTCACAGGCATTGATTGTGAAACCAAGGAAAATGATCCTTGACAAACTCAATCTTTTCTCCGTTTATGATACTTACTGGTCCAGTTGTAAGGAATTTCGTTTCCTTGATGTTGAGATGAAATCCATACTGAAGGCTGTGGTCTTTGGTCTTCATCAATAAGTGTTTCAAATCCTGTTGACTTTCAGCAAGCAAAGGTTGTGTTGTCTGCATAATGAAAAATTGTTGATGAGTATTCCTTCAATCTTGATGTCTCATTATCTTTCTCGTAGTCTAGCTTCTCGGATTATTTGCTCCACATAGATATTCGAAAGTTGTGTTTAAAAGACACCATCCCTGACTCTAAACCACGCACCATCTCCTTGTTCTGTTCACATACTGTCTCTCGATCCATGTACAGATTCCTTAAAAAGCACAACTAAGTGTTCTGGAATTGCCATTCTCCTCAACAGTATCCATAATTTGGTATCATCCACACAGTTGAATGTCTCCTCATAGTCAATAAACCATAGGCAAACATCTTTCTGGTATTATGTGCTTTCATAAAGGACCCACATGGCATCAACAATGATATCCCTGGTTCCACATCCTCTTCTCAGTTTGACTTGACTTTCTGGCAGTTCCCTGTCTGTTCACTGCTGCAGTCACTTTTGAATTATCTTTAGCAAATTTTTATTTGTGTGTGATACTAGTGATACTGTTCAGTAATCTCCACTGTTGGTAGCATCCCCTTTCTTTGGAATGGGCATAAATATGGACCTCTTCCAGTCAATTGGCCAGGTATCTGTCTTCCAAATTTCTTAGCATCGATGAGTGAACACGTTTAGAGCTGCATCCATTTGTTGAAACATCTCAGTAGACATTCCATCAGTTCCTAGAGCCTGGTTTTTCACCAATGCCTTCAGTGCCACTTCAACTTCTTCCTTCAGTACCACTGGTTCCTGACTACATGCTACTTCTTGAAATGGTTGAATGTCAACTATTTATTTTTGATATAATGACTCTGCATATTCCTCCCATCTTTTTTTGATGCTTCATGAATCATTTAATATTTTTCTCTGAACTCCTTCACTATAACAACTCAAAGCTTGAATTTTTTCTTCAGCTTCAAAAATGCAAAGTATGTTCTTGGTTTTCTATCTCCAGATCTTCGCACATGTTAGTATAATACTTTTTCTTATCTAGCTGCACTTTGAAGACTTTCATTCAGTTCTTTTAATTCATCATTTTTCGTTTTGCTTTAGCTAGCCCAAATAGAAGAATATGTTTCAGAGCATCTTCTGCATCAAATTTGGTTTTCTTTCTTTATTGTCTGTTTAATGACCGTTTTCTTTCTTCATGTATGATGAGCTTGACGTCATTCTGCAACTTATCTGATCTTTGATTATTAGTATTTAAGACACCAAGTCTATTCTTGAGATGGTCTCTAACCTCAGGTAGGATATATTCCAGATGGTACTTTGGCTTTTGTGGACTCGTTCTAATTTTCTTCAGTTTCAATTTGAACTTGCATATGAGCAATTGTTGGTCTGTTCCAAAGTCAGCACCTGGCCTTTTTCTGACTGCTGACATTGAGTTTTCTGTTGTCTCTTTCCACATATGTAATCAGTTTGACTCCTGCATGTTTCGTCTGGGTGTCTGGTCACCATTTATGTTGGTGAAAAAAAGGTATTTGCAATGAAGAAGTTGTTGATCTTGCAAAATTCTCTCTTTCAATCTCTGGCATCGTTTCTATCATCAAGGTCGTATTTTCCAGCTACTCATCCTTCTGTTTCCAGCTTTTACATTCCAATCACCAGTAATTATCAAAGCATCCTGACTGCATGTTTGATCAGTTTTGGACTTCAGAAATTCATAAAATTCTTCAGTTTCTACATGTTTGCCTTTAGTAGTTGGTGGGTAAATTTGAATTACAGTTGTATTAACTGGCCTTCCTTGTTGGCATATGGGTATTATCCTATCACTTACAACCCTGTATTTCAGTATAGACTTTGAAATATTCTTTTCTGATGATGAAGGCAACAACATTTGTCTTCAAGTTGTCATTCCTGGCATAGTAGACCATATCGTTGTTTGATTTAAAATGGCTAGTGCCAGTCCACTGTAGCTCAGTAATGCCTAGGATATTGATGTTTATTCATTCTCTTTCATTTTTGATGATTTCTGGTTTTCCTAGATTCATACTTCAGTGCATTCCACATTCCTATCACCATTAATGGATGTTTGCAGCTGTTTCTTCTCATTTTCAGTCATGCCACAACAGCAGATGAATGTTGTGAAAGCTTGACTCCATCCAAGTCCTTAAGGCAGACTACTTTGAGGAGGACACTCTGATTTAGTCGCCTTTTGAGTGTCTGCAAACCTGGGAGCTCATTTTCTGGCATCATATGTGATATTGTTCTGCATTTTCTGGCACTGTATCTGACACTGTTCTGCTGCCAGTCATACAATTTTCACTAATTCTTTCCAATAGTAGATTTACGAGTCCTTCTTCCTTGTCTGTCTTAGTCAGGAAACTCAGCTGAATACCAGAGGCATAGCTTCTAGTATCACACCAAAACACAAGGCCCTACAATACAAAAAACTGATAGATAAGTAAGGACACACACACACACAAGATCTGGCAATCAGGTTCACAGACTCATCCTGGAAAAAGTACTACTCATCTCACTGCTAAATATCACTACTGCTGCCTTCAAAGTACTCTCGCACTTGAGAAGCTACACACTGAAGCCAGCACCAAGTCTACCCTTCAAAGCCCTTTTTCTAGGATGAGTTCACAGACATAATGGTCAGACCTCATATGATGACAGCTTTGATGAAAATTCCAGTAAATGAGTCCCAGAATTGCTTTGAAGGGTGGACCAGGTTCTGACTAGTACTTCTCCAGGGAAGTACTTCAAAGGTGACAGTAGTGATCTTCAGTGTTGAGGTATGTAGTACTTTTTTTTTAGATGAGTTTGTAAACCTAATTGTCAGATCTCATGTGTGTGTGCGTGTGTGCACATGCACGTGTGTGTATGTAGAGAGAGACGAAGACAGAGAGAGAGAGATGTTTGTGGGAAACAGCTCATGTGATTGTGACACCGAAACATGACCAGTCCCATTCAGGATGGAAGCTTCTTGCCGTCAGGGAAGTTGGAGAACCTGAAGTCAGCAGATTAGAGAGAAGGATCCGCATACACAGGGTGTGAAGATCTGTGTAGTCCAATATGGCAATAAGGACCTCAAGGTTTCCCCTGATTCACATAGCTGCAGGGTCTGGCAAACCCAAAACTTGCAGGTTGGCAAATAGGGCTCCTGCTCACAGGTTGTAGAGATTAGTGAATCCTAAGATTGGCAGGTAAACTGGTAGTTCAAATCCCAAGAACTGGAGGTCAGAAGAGAGTCAGCTGCTGCATCCAGAAAAGGCCAAAAGCCTGACCTCTTCAGGAAAGTAAAGTGGAAAAGAAGCACGAGATGGAAGGTGGAGAGATGAAGACTGAGGGGACGGTGACCCACCACAGGCTCTGCCCCCACCGGAGCCAAAGCACAGCATTGAATGACTGCCATTTAATGACAACATTAAATGACTGCCAAAACACAGAGAATCAAGGTCCAGCCAAGTTGACTCACAGTGTTAATCAGGTCAAACCCTATGTGATCTGAATAAAAGATTCAGATTTTATTTGCCTGTGGATAACGCTGTTTTATTTTCTTCTTCTGTATCTACTGTCTATTTTCTCTCTAAATTTACCCAGCTGAAGACATTCTGCGCTATCCATAGTAATTATGTCCCTTACAGTCCGGCTGAAGAAGTCAAGTGGATACTCAGTTATGTTTTTTTCTCTTGCATGTAGTAGCTTTGGCACATAGGGTAAAAAAGATCATTTTTTTAGATTTTTCTTTGCTTTTATCATAATAATGTAATATTTTTTGAGTGTGACTTTTTAATTATGTAGTATTATTCAAAGTGTATTACTATCATATCTTACCTTTAGACAACAAAAAAAAAAAACAGACGTGGTACATAATCATGTTTACTTCTTTTCTGTAGTCAGAGTCACTTATCCAAACCTAAAGGGTCCACCTGGGATAGGCCTTGGGACATCTTGCTTTCTGACCTTCTCCTCTCTCTGTCTGTCTGTCTGTCTCTCTCTCTCTGGTGTGTGATTTCTTTGGCTATTAAACCAAGTACCTTAACTGCAGGGTCTATTTTCTCTCTACCACTGCACTACTTGTTCAGTGTACAAGGTACTCATTTCCTTCTTCATTTTATTTTTTCTGCCCACCTTGGATCTTTGGGATTTGGAAAGCAGTCAAGTGGGAAAGTTCTGCATATGGCCGATTCCTGAGTACAGTCTTCTGAATGACACATGAACATCTTTATTTGTAGGATTTCAGATAGCTCTTAGAAGCTAAAAAGCCTGACATAGGATATATACTACAAACTGTGGTCCTTATAAGCCTTTATTTTATTCTTATGATATCACATTTCTGCTTAAATTTACACCTAGTTATTTGTTTTGTCAAGAATGGAGTTACAAGTATTTGCTGGAAATCTCTAATTTTGTATTCTGTGCCTAGTAGCTTATTTGCTATGCAACTTTATAAGAGTAGTAATAAAATAATTACTAGTATCATTGAGTACTCACTTTATAACAGACAAACTTTTCTAAAAGCTTCTCTATATTTCTTTATTTTATTCTATACTCAAATAATAAATTCATAATAGCTATTTTTATTTTGATTTCTTACTGTGCTAAATAGAAGGAACATAAAAGAGAATCTGTTGCCTCTGGAACTAAATTTTTATCTTTTCAGTATTTGTGTTTACTGAGATTTTTAAGAGACGTTCTCATATCAAAACTACATAATTAAATTATTATACTAGAAAGAAGGTACAGAATATTTTAAAAGTATAAAAAAAATTTCCAATGAAATGCAATAAAAAAACAAGGATTGACATTTTTCTGTTACATATAAAAGGTCTAAAGACAAAAATATAAAATAGGAAAAGGCAACTATTCATGCCACACACGCACATATACATAATTATGAGACCTGACTTTTTTGAAATGATATGTATATATGCAGTTCAAAGCCATCACGTGCTCCTTGGAAGCTCTATGGGGCAGTTCTCCTCTGTCCTGTAGGGTTGCTATGAGTCAGAATTGCCTTGGCCGCAATGATTTTGGTTTTTGTGTTTTATGTATCTATGAGTCTGTGTGTATACAGTTGATACTTGTCAGAGTTGACTCAAAGGCAATGGGTTTATTTTCTTTTGGTTTGAGGTGTGTGTGTGTGTGTGTGTGTGTGTGTGTATGTATATAATTAGCAATGTAGGAGTAATTTGATAACATAGTGATTCATAATGGGAGAATGTAGGAGAACACTCAGCATTTGACAAATCAAATACAAAAATAATGAAAAAGGATAAAGAAACTGCATGTAAACTAATATAACTAACCACTGCATGTAAAGTTGTGAAATACCTGAAGACAGTGTAAAAAACATTCCAATACCTTTCTATTGTCATTGACAAGACATAGACAGCCTGTGGAGAACTGGGCTTTGTTCACTAACTCTTGGCCCCTCAGCTCTACATTTCAGAAGGTGAGTGGATTCTAACTTAGTAAATTATAGAAGAAGTTGTACAGCTGTGATAGGCAGTTCAGAAGTAGGGTAGGAATAAGACAGAAAAGGAAAAAAAAGATGAAAAAAATCAAGGTTAAAAAATAATGCAGGTATTAACCGTACTTAATTCATTGTTTTGACGATTTTCAGAAGTGCTAGCCATGTGTTCTTTAGAAACAGAGATTAACCTGTCACGAAGACATTTATATGGAAATTAGTCCATGATAACCTAACATATTCTTCATTAACCTTGACTTCATCTTCAGATGAGAATTTGTCTTTCTCTCCTTTGGGCAGTGATCTTCGTGTTACTAGACAGATTGACTCCAGAGCTCTTTGTTAAGAGAAGGCCTGTAGACTTGGGTGGCTAGGCCAGCCAAATGCCATTCTGCAGGTTGATTCAAGAAGCACCCGAAAAATGTTGGTAATTTTGAAGTCTTTCTGCCTTCCCACCTGCTCCTGAGAGTTGATCTAGGTGAAGTCCTGTTTTTATGTCATCAAGCTGACAGCAGCAGTCTGATAAAGGAAGTATTCACAAACATTTACCTGTCAGAGTCCTTAGCAAAAGATCAAAACAACTGTCAAATGGTGTCATTAAAAGCTCTTGGTGTTTTTTAGTATTATCTGGCACATGTTCTAACATGAGTAGTCAGTGAAATAGTTATGTAAGTAAATACAAGTCAGTTGCTTCAACACGCATTTACATAACTATTCTCAAGAAGGTCAACTCCATGTTTAAAACGTTCCCACTTGGACAACCTGTATAGCCCTTATTTGTCATATATTCAAATTTATTTAATTTAGTGGAGAGCCTTTTTATTCTGAGATTGCGTGCTTTTTCACTCTTATTTTGTAAAACGATAATTGCTCCTAGAAGGCGATATCCACTGTCATCTACTCTGTAGGACAGAATGGAACCGCCTCCAGGGTTTCCAAGGAGTGGTAACAGCTGAGTTCTTAACCACTTTACCGCTAGGTCCCCAAAGTGGTGATAGGTCGTCGGTAGTGAATTTTATTTTAAAGTTTTTATTGATCATACCTGACCAAATCTTTATTGTGTTCCCTTTATTGACCTTATTCCTATCTATTCTTATTTTACTTATCTATCAAGTCCAACAGTACAAGACTGAGTAAATGGCTAGCTACCAAATAATATGTAATAGAAGTTAATATGAAAATCAGTTCTTTTTATTTGAGTGCAGTATATTTTTTCACTCCAATGAACTTTCACTATCTTAAAGGAGGAAAAAAAAGTGAGTCAGTAGTCTGTTGTTATGGATTAACATGATCGATAGAGGAAGAAGTATTGAAAACATTATATGAGTGTCTTATGTTCCCAGAGTACTAGGTATTAACTAGGAACACTGCTCACACAGTGATTAAGAGGTGAGATGCTAACCAAAAGGTTGGTGATTCAAAGCCACCAGCCAGCAGCTTCTCTGGAGACAGATGTGGCCATCTGCTTCCTTTGAGACTGCAGCTTTGGAAGAGCTATGGGCTAGTTAGTTCTACTCTGTCCCATAGGATCACTGTGAGTTGAATTGGACTTGAGGGCAATGAGGTTTTTAGTGTGAACATCATTCTTTGATGTCACAGAAGATAGAAATTATTATATCCACAGTGGTAATTCAACACCCCTAAGAATTTTAAGGTCTAATCAACTTTATTTTAACAACAGAAAAGTAAAAGTAATTAATGACTAACATTTTAGGATCTTTCCTTTGTATTTTTGGACAAATAAATTTTATTCAGCAACAGCTACATGGAATCTATTGAGCAAGCTGATTCTCTGATTTATGCTCCATTATCCTAAAATGTCAGAAATTATTCTCAGTCCAAAACAGCTGGTGGAACGATTTATAGGATGTTCTTTAAGAATATGACACCTGAATATATTTAGAGCTAAATTATTCCTGCAGTTCCCTAAGACTTGTCTTCTTTCCCTAAAAGAAAACTAAACATAACTTGGTCAAGGGAAGCACATTTTGTACTTAGCTTCCATGATTTTTTTTCAATGCTTTTTTTTCATTGTCTTTGGCAATGAAGCATATGAAGAATACTATTACTTTATAAAACTCGTGCTCACTGCCTTACTCAGTTAGGTTTTTGTCTTTTACTTGGAGTGACTATACATCTCCATTTGCCTAGGGCATTTTTTTGTGTCTATCCCTTTACCTGAAGTCCTATGCAGTTTGGAGACTGTCATGAATTTTTTAAAATAGATCATGGTTTTGGTGTCAAGTATAAAAATTCTCTAGCCCTAGATCCTGAAGAATTTCGACTTTTTTCCCCTAAAAGTCTTAAAGTTTTAGGCATTATATTTATGTCTGTGATCCACTTAAATTTTTCTTGTTTGTTTGTCTTTAATACACATAGTCAAGGTTTGTTTAGGTGGCAAAATATATCTGTTTGCTACCAAATTTATTTAAAAGGATTTTCTTGCTCTATAGAATTGCCAAAAAATAAAAAAAAAAGTCTTGAGCAGACCTTTTAGTGTGTTTCTTCTGTTTCTGAGATACCCATTTTGTTCTGTTGCTAGGTATCTGCCCTTTGTCAATATCACAGTCTTGCTTAACCCAATGCCCACGGCCATTAAGTCTATTCTGATGCATAACAACTATATAGGACAGAGTAGAACAGCTTCACAGTTTCCAAGGACCTCCTGGTGGATTTGAACTGCCAGCCTTTCGGTTAGCAGACATAGCACTTAACACTACTCCACCTGGGTTTCCACCAGAGTTTATTGTACCTACATTGTAAGCATTGATTTAACTTAGTACGGTTCCTACCATTTTATTTATTCTGTTTTGAATGATTTTATGTCCTAAGCTTTTCCACATACATATTAGAATAAGCTTGATCATATATATAAATAACTGTGTTGGGATTTTGATAAATTTCATTAAACCTATTGGTCAGCTCGGGAAGGACTGATATCGTAACTATATACCAATTCATGAACACAGTATGTCTCTCCATTTCTGTAGACTTTCCTTTTTTTAAAAAAGCAGAACTGTATATACTATATTAAGTATATCCTTGAAATTATTTTAAATGGTGCTACATTTAAATTTTTATTTCCACATGTTCAGTGCTAACATATAAAAATATGATGGATTACTGCACATATGTTGTATCTTTCAACCTCGCTGAACAACAGATTAAGTAGATTTTTTTTTGTTTGTTTCTTAAAGACTCTTGGCATTGTCTTCCTAGATAACACGTCATCTACAAACAGGAAGTTTCTTCCCGCTTCCTTTCTCCCCTGTGTTTCCTTTCTTTATCTTGCCTATTCTGTGGTGGTCAGAACTTCCAGTGCTGTCATAGACTGAATAGTGTCCCCTCCCAAACATCTGTCACCTTGGCTAGGTCGTGATTTCCAGTGCTGTGTGAGTGTCTACCATTTTGTCATCTGGTGTGATTTGTCTGTGTGTTGTAAATCCTATCACTAGGGTGTAATGGGAAGGGTTAGCAGCAGTTACACTGATGAGGTCTACAAGATTAGATAGTGTCTTAATAAGGACAAATTCTTCCAAGATATAAAAGAGTAAAGAGGGCCATGGGGATCTCATACCACCAAAATGCAACGCCAGGAGCAGAATGAGTCCTTTAGCCACAAGTTCATGTGTGGGGAAGTTCATGCAGCAAGGGATGGCGGATGACAAGGCCCTTCCTCCAGAGCTTGCAAAGAGAAAACTTTCCCCTGGAGCAGACTCCCTGAATTCAGACTTTTATCCCACTAACGGACAACCTGAAGGCATAGTGGTTAAGTGCTGTGTTCAAATCCACTGGTGCACAGTGGAAACTCTATGGGGCAGCTCTACTCTGACCTATAGGGACACTATGAGTTGGAATGGATTCAGCCTCAGTGTCTTTGGCCTGCTGGTCTACTAGGCTATCCTAACAGGATAAACTTGTGATGGTTGAAGCTGTCCACTTGGGGTATTTCTGTGAAAGCAGCCCTAGATAACTAAGACAAGTAGTATACTAAATAAAACTCTTGTCTTGGCAGCAGATATCCTTATCTAATTCTCAATCTTAAGGGTAAAGCATTTTAGCTTTTCACCATTAACCATGATGTTAGCTGGAAATTTTTCCGAGATGCTTTTTATCCAGTTGCTGTGATTTCCACTTACTCCTGACTTGATGACAGAAATTTGGTTTCTTTATTATACATGAGAGCTGGATTTTGTCAAATGCTTTTTCTGCATCAATTGATATGAGCGTATAGTAGTTCTTCTTTAGCCAGTTGCTATGATAGATTTTGTTGATTAATTTTAGAAATGTTGAACTAGTGTTGAATAGCTTGAATACATCACTTTTGGTCTTGGTATGTAATTATTTTCTACATTTTTTTATTCAATTTGTTAATATTTTGTTAAAAATTTTTAATCTGTTTATAAAGTGTATTGGTCTTTTTTTAATTTCTGTGTATTTTTTTAATGGTTTTGTCACAGAGTAATAACGTCCTCTCTCTGAGTTGGAAAGTGCTCTTTACTCTTATTATTCTGAAAGAGATTGAGTAAAAATTGGTGTTTTTTTTTCTTTAAATGATTAGTATATATTTCTAGTGAAATTACTTCTACTAGAGGATTACTTCTTTTGAGCTTTATAATAATAAATTTATTTGTTGGCTACAGGACAATTTAGATGATTTACTTTATCAAGGTTGCATTTTGGTAGTTTGTGGTTTTAAAAAAAGTGGTCAATTTAATCTAAGTTTTGAAGAGTGAGTGATGCATGATTCAAAATTTAAATATTAAATTCTATTAAAAGGTAAAATAAATTTCTTATGGGAAAAGAAGCAAAAGATTAGTTATGTTAATAGATGTGGTGACTGGACTGGATATGATGGGAAGTTCTGGGGTCCAAGTTGTATTTTCTATCAGGGTAAGAATTTGAGTTATACAGGCATATATATTGTTGAGCCAGTTAACTGGTACGTTAAAGACATATGCAGTTTCCTATATTTAAATTCCGAGTTGTATTTAATTCCTATGGCTAACATGCCTGTGTATCACAAACTTGGTGATGTAAAAATACAGAAACTCATTCTCTCCTACTTACAGAGGATAGCACCATTGACAAGGCCGGTTCCTTCTTGATGGCATGGAGTGAGAGTTTCTTCCATGGTCCTTTCCTAGCACCAGCTGGGTGCCAACGGTCCCTACTCGTCCTTGGCTTGTAGGTACAGCAGTTCAGTCTCTGCGTCCATTGCCACGTGTCATTTGTCCCCCTTTCTGCCTTTCTGTGTCTCTTCTCCTTTTTTTGCAAAGACCAAGAGTTGTATAGGGTTAGGGCTTTCTACACTCTGTAACAAACTTGTATTAATTTAACTAATGAAAACTGAAAAACCTGACTTACAAATAAGGTTCAATTCACAGGTACGGTACCAGAGGTAAGGAGTTGAAATTATCTTTTGAGGGAAACAAATCAACACAACAATCCATCATCTGCTTGACTAAAATTCATGCTGTTTCTGTGTGTAGAACATATTCACACCATTCCATTTCCCAAAGTCTTCACCAGTATCAGCATTAACTCTAAGTCCAAAATTTCGACTGTATATATAATCAATGTAAAAAGTCTCAAATCTGATCTTAAAAACTTGTCAGTGGCCATTTAAGATACAGTGATCCCACCCCATCTGAAGTAAGGGTGAATGAATAAAACAAACTAAATGAGAGAGAGATTAGTCTGCAGGACTAACAGACCACAGCTGTGACAGCCTTTGCTAGACTGATTGCAGAGCAGCTAGAAAATACCTGGCTACCACCAACTGCTCTGACAGGGATCCCAACAGCTGATGCTGGAAAGGACTGGAGGAGAAAATGTAGAACAGACTTCAAACCCACCAAGAAAGGCTGAAAGCACTGGTCTGACAGAGACGGGAGAAACCCCAGGAGTATGGTCCCTGAAAAACCCCAGGAGTATGGTCCCTGGGCACCCTTTTAACTCAGTACTCAAGTCACTCCTGAGGTTTAACCTTCGGTTACAGATTGACAGGTACATAAGACAAATAAAAGTACACATTGTTCTGTCATGTATAAGAGACTAAATGAGTACACCAGCCCAGGGGCAAGGATGAGAACGCAGGAGGGGACAGGAAAGCTGGACAAATGAAAGTGGAGGAACCCGGGTTCAAGGAGGGGAGAGTGTTGATATTCTCTGGTGATGTTATTGGCCACCAGTGTCACAAAGCATTATGTGTACTAATTCTTTAACGAAAATTTATTTTACTCTGTCAGCCTTCACGTAAAGCACAATTTAAAAAAAAGTCCCAAGTCTCACTTAGGCTCAAGTGTCTGAAAATTCTTCCGGAGTCCTCTTATTACCCAATTTCAGTGCCACTCCCACATTCTTAGACCTACATAATACCAGCACATCACTTCTTGGTACCAAAATATGTATTAGTTTCTTCAGGCTACTGCTAGAGAACACCACAAAGTGAGTGGCTTAAAACAACAGAAATCTGTTCTGTCGTAGATATGGAAGCAAGTTATTTGAAATCTAAGCATTAGTAAGCTTGATTTCTTCTGGAGGGCTTTGAGGGAGTCAGTACGCTGTCTGTCTCCTAGATTTTGGTGGCTGTCAGCAGCATTCGGGGTGGGGGAGAGGGTCCTTGGCTTTGGGATGCATTACTCCAATCTCTCTGCGTCTGTCATCTCTTGGCGTGCTTCTCTGTGTGTTTGCCTGTGTCTTTTTTGCTCTTTTTACAAGGGTCTCAGTAATACAGAATTAGAACCTTCCTTACCATGGTATGACCTCTAATTAGCTTAGCTAAGTGTGTCATCAAAGACCCTGTTTCCAATTAAGTTTACAGTCACAGGTATCAAGAGAAAATATTTCACATATATTTTAAGAATACAAAAAGTACAAATTGCATCTTTAGAGAAAAAAACTATAAGAAAACAACGAGTTATATTTAATGGTGTGTATGTTAACATATTTGGAGGAAAATATATGAAAGTCTGAATCTTATTTTAAAATACTTCTTTAAAAAACACATCTAAGTTTTCTATCCTGACATAAAATAACTGCGAAGTAACCCTGCTTGTGGTTACAGGAACAAATCTAAAATCAACAACTCTTCAAATAATTAAGGTCACATGGCATTCCCCTAAACTGGAGAAAGAGACAGATACTGAGACTTTTCAGAGTTTACAGCAAGAAGTCCAGATGGAGAAGTTCATTGCTCAAGTTAGTAGTGGTAAGAAAACTGAAATTATAGCTAATCAATTTCTAGAGCTATGAGTCAGAATTGACTCAACGGCAGGAGGTTTGGTTTTTAGGAAATGCTGGTGGCACAGTAGTTGAGTGCTACAGCTTCTAACCAAGAAGTCAGCAGTTTCAATCCACCAGGTGCTCCTTGGAAACTCTACGGGGCAGTTCTACTCGGTTCTGTAGGGTCGCTAGGAGTCAAAATCAACTTGACAGCAGTATGTTTGTTTTTTGTTTGTTTGTTTTAGTATAGACTAGTTTAAAGTTAAAAACTCTGTGGACACTTGTCATGGATTGAATTGTTTCCCCCCAAGAAAACGTATGTGTTGATTTGATTCAGCTGTGAGTCCCCACGTAGTGCACTTCCTCCCATGTGTTGAGAATCCTGCCTCTGTGAGATTGATGATGGAGAATGGACAACAGTTGTGTTAGTGAGGCCGGTCTCAAGCTGCAAGTTTGTGGGTTTTAAAGAAAAGAAGCAAGGCATGCAAGTTGGGAACCTTGTACCACCAAGAGAAAAGCTCGGAGAGTAGAGCATGTCCTTTGGACCCGAGGTTCCTGTGCTGAGATGCTCTCGCTGGGTTTGGACTCAGCCTACCAAACTGTGATAGATCCTCTTACTGAATGGACTTACGATTTATAAATGAGTTTGCAGCTTACCGAACAGTGTCAATAAAGCTTCTCTTCATGAATGCTTCCACTCGTAGTATTTTCTGTCACAGCAGTACCAGGTGACTAGGACAGCCCTGTATCGGGTGGTTGTCACACTTGCATGAGTTTTACCTCCAAGAAGCCCACAAGGTTTCTGAGCATACAGATCCTAGACAAATCCCTCTTGTTCCTGGCAGAGAAGAAAAGAAATCACTTTGAAATACACTTAGAACTTTCTATTTTCCTTAACAATGTATTGTCTTCAAGACAAACTATTCTATCAGATCTTAATCGATCATTGTCAGTGCTGTAACAGTTTAAGCAGTCTACTGCTGTTGGAAAGGTCAGAGGGTTTACTGCAGGAGGCACCATGGGACAAGGACCTAGTGATCTGCTCTTGTAAAAATCACAGCCTAGGAAATGCTATGGGTACTTCTGCTGTGTCCCAAAAGGTCACTGTGAGTTGAAATACACTCAGCAGTGAGATGGACAGTACGCTGGTCACACTGAATGAAATCAAGGGGCCGCGTCAGGGGGCCTGGCCGGCCACCCTCTGTAACATAGAGAGGTGTCTCCCAGTGTTTAAGCTGTCCCTTCGGTCTTGTGCTGCTATAACAGACTAGCACAAGCAGACAGCTTCAACAAAGAGAAATTTACGTCTTCACAGTCCAGTAGGTTACTCCGAATTCAGGATATCAGCGCCAAGAAAAGGCTTTCTCTCTCTATTGGCTCTGGAAGAAGTTCCTTATAATGCATCAGTCTTGCCTTAGTCTGGGTGCATCTCAGCACAGCCACCTCAGATCCAAAGGACAAAGTCAGCCCTTGGTGCTGCTTCCTTGCCAGTATAAGATTCCTATGTCTCTCTGCTCTCTTGTCTCTTTTGTATTCAAAAGAGATAAGTTTATGATACTATCCAATCTTATGGACCTCACTAGTGTGACTACATCTAATCCATCATGTTTCTTCACAATGATAGGATTTACAATATACAAGAAAAATCTCACCAAGTGACAAAATGCTGGACAATCACACAGCTCTAATAAGTATGGCCTAATCAAACTGATGTTGTTGTTAGGTGCTCAGAGCGACCCTATAAACAGAATGAAATGCTGCCCAGTCTTGCTCCATGTCCACAGTCATTTTTATGCTTAAGACCATTGTTGGCGCCACTGTCTCAATCAACTCAAAATGGATAAAAGACCTAAATATCAAGTCTAAAATGACAAAACTCATCCAAGAAAAAGTAGGGACAACAATAGAAGCTTTAATATGCAGCGTATACAGACTTCAAACTCTGTCAAACAAACCACAAACAACACAAGAGAAAATAGATAAATGGAAACTACTAAGAATCAAACACTTTTGCTTATCTAAAGACTTTATTAATAGAATTAAAAGACCACTTACAGAAAAAATATTTGGCAACTATATGCTAGACTGATGCCTGATCTCCATAATCTATTTCTTTTTGTATGTTAGACTGATACCTGATCTCCATAATCTATAAGGCACTACAAAATATCAACAAGAAAAAGATAAATGATCCAATTAAGCAATGGGCCAAGGAGATGGACAGACACTTCTCTAAAGAGGAGATCCAGGTAGCCAAAAAATACACGCAGACATGCTCACAATCACTAGCTATTAAAGAAATTCAAATCAAAACTACAATGAGATATCATCTCACCTCAACAAGGTTGTCCAAGATCCAAAAAAACACAAAACAACAAATGCTGGAGAGGCTGTGGAGAAATTGGAACTCTCCTACACTGTTGGTGGATTGCAAACTCATGCAGCCTCTTTGGAAAGCAATCTGGTGCTTCCTTTAAAAGCTGGATATAGATACATCATTTGACCCCGTAATTCCACTGCTTGGAGAATATCCTACAGAATCAAGGCCATTCACACCAGTTGATACATGCACATGAATGTTCATTGCATAACAATCCATAATAGCAAAAGGATGGAATCCACCCAGATACCCAACAACAGAAGAATGGATAGGTAAACCATGGTATATATACTCGATGGAACACTATGCAAAGCTAAAGAACAACGATGATTTTAGGAAACATCTTACAACCTGGTTTCAGTTGGAGGAAATGTTGAGGGAAAGCAGTCAGTGCAAAAGGACAAATCTTGTATGAGACCCCTACAATAAGAACTCAAAAATAGACTCATGCATAGAAGAAAAGACTCTGATGGCTGCGGGGTGAGGAGAGGGGGAGGGCTAGTGGAGAGGGTTTAGATTAGATAGTTTATAGAAATTTGATCAGGTGAAATCTGTGACAGCACACATTAGAAAGAAGATTAATATTAACTGGACTTCAACATAACATGATAACTCCTCCCATCTCAACCCAATATTGCAAGGACAGAGCAGCTGGGGCAGGGGGCCAGGGACTGTGGTCTCAGGTGAAATAGAGGCAAATTGGCACAGCTAGCATTGTGCTAACGAGGACTCTCTGCACCCCTCATTGGTGAGTGGCATCTGGAGTCTTAAAATCTGCCAAGCTGCCATCTGAGGATACAGCCAATGGTCCCAACTCAGCAGGAACAGATGGTCACTAAGGACCAAAACAACATGTGGGAAAGAGAACCCAGAAGATGCAGAGAACCACGTGAGTGGGTAGCTACATCGATTTGTGACCAGAAGAACCGACGGTGCCCGGCCACCACCAGTGATAGCCGTGATGGAGCTCACAAAGTTGAGTCTCACTGGCAACACAAGAATAAATAGGGGTGCACCCTGATATCTCCACTAAAAGACCACAGTTGATAGTCCAGGGGCTTCAGGGTTCCCCTGGGAGCATGGCCCCTGGCCCTGATGCTGCCCTTGCCCATAAATCATAAGGAAGATCCACTCTTTGGACAGGAACGGATTGGACTTGGTGATGCAGAGTGACCATATCTTGGGTGCACTTTATGTTCAGTTCATCCATGGGATGTTGTCATGCTGACCTCTTACTGGGTGCACAGGAGAGGGTGGAAAGGAGAGGATAGGTAATTGCTGGGAGGATAAGAGGTGTGAATGGAGAGGAAGGGTGTGCTGTCACCGGGCAGGGAGAACAGTGGGAGCTGCATTTAGGGGGGCATGCAAAATTATAGGGGAATGTACATTTTCACTCAATCGTAATATATAAGAAATACTTCTTGTTAAACTTGGCAGGAGTGGAAGTGAAATCAGGAATGTGATTGTCCATGTTTTGGGGGATAATGCCATGAAGAAAATGGCCGTGTGAAAAATGAATTAAACATTTTTCTGAGGGAATAGAAACCATCACTGATGAAAAGAGGTCAGGGCAGCAGGTACCGAGGAGAACTGATGGAACCATTGTAAAAATTTGTCAAATTGTGCCTTACAATCATAGACAGACTATGAGAAGCGTAGTAGACGAAGTAAACATCTGTAAGGAAACAAGAAAATCTTAACTGAAAAATCTCACGAGAAAAGAACATGCAAAAAGTGGTCCTAAAGGACCTCACGAAGGAACAAAAGCAGAGGAGAGCTGAAGTTTGCCAAGACTTTTAAAGAGGCAAGGCGATGTTTGGGGCCGTATTGTCACTGGTGATGAAACAGGGGCTTACCAACACAACCCTGAAGCAAAGTGTCCAAGTGCACAACGGAAGTCAGCCAGTTCTCCACAACCAAAAATTTCTGTCAGTCCAAATCAAGCCAAAAGGATGTTGCTAACACAACACCAAAGGTAATTTAAATTTTCAACCTTTTCATATACTAAATTCTATATTATTCTGTCTAAATTTAAGGTAGGTTTGTTTGTTTTGATTTCCTTCTATGCAATTATAGTATAATTGTAACTAAATATCATATAATAACATATATACATACGTATAGGTATACACATGTAATTAAGTAGTGTTTTGTTCCTTTGGGCACAGCATTGCTATGAGTCAGAACCAACTTGAGGCTACCTAACAGTAACCTCGTACACTTCTTCCTTTTGCAATTATAATCTTCTTTAAAAGATTTGCATTTGTATTGTGCCTACATATCTTCTAGATTAGGGATCTCAAAAGAAATAATTTTGCTTCCCAGGGAGACATTTCAGGTTGTCACAGTTGGGGGTGGTACAATAGATACATGGTGGATAGAAGTCAGTTATATTCATAAACAATGCATGCAGGACAGTCACCCACAAGAAAGAATTATCTGGGTCAAACTGTCAATAGTGCAGATGCTAAAATACCCTGTTCTAAGATAAACACAAAAAGATAATATGTATTAGATTTCAATGTTAGGCAATACACAAATTTAATTTCAGCTACCTTAAATGCTATAAGAAGTATTAAGGATAGAAACAGAATATTTATAAAGTGTAACAACAGCAAAAACGTTGCTGTGGATTCTGACGCATAGCATCCCTGTCGGACAGAGTAGAGCTGCCCTGAATGTTTTCCAGGGAACATCTGGTGGATTTGAACTGCTGAACTTTTCTTTAATGGCCATAGCTTTTAACCACCATGTTACCAGAGTTTATTTACAATGTGCCATTCTTGCATTTTTAAAGTCATTGTTTTAAGTCAATTAATTTTGTACTTTCCTTCTGCAAGTCATATATGAATCTATGCATAAGTAATTTCATGTTGTTCTGCAAGTTTGAGTTAGGATTTAAAAAATTCTAAGTCATTGAGTAAACTGACTTGTGATTTCTAAAATTTTAAATATATGAAAAATTGATGTTGTTTTCCAACTCCATTATTGTTTATTGTTTTCTCCTCTACAAGATTCTACAAAAATATAATCACATTCCAGCATATATTTAAAAAAGAGAGAGAGAGAGACAGAGAGTTTTTAATGGTGTCTTACAGTGGACAGATCTTCTGTACAAGAGCTCTTTCAAATGTTGAAAAGCAAAAAAGTCACACTGAAGACTAAAGGGGCACCTGCCCCCCCCCGCTGGTGTTTTCAGTTGCCTCGTACCCATGTGAAAGCCGGACAGTGAATAAGGGAGATCAAAGAGAAATTGACAAATTGAATTATCATGCTGGTGAAGAATATTGGCTGCACTGTTGGCTGCTGGAAGAACAAACAAATCCATCCTGGAAGAAGTATAGTGAGAAAGATCCTTAGAAACAAGGATGGCAAGACTTCATCTCTTAATTTGGACATGCTTATCAGGAGGATCTCTAGGGTCACCAGGAGGTGGATCTGACTTGGCAGCAGTGGATTTAATTTTTGTTGTTGTTGTTCTTATGAGGAGGACCAGTTCCTGGAGAAAGACCCCAGGCTAGGTAAAGTAGAGGGTCAGGAAGAAAAGAGGATGGATTGACATAGTGTCTTCAACAATAGGTTCAAGCATAACAAGGACTATGATGATGACATAGAATTGGGCAGTGTTTTGTTCTACTGTACACATAGTCAGTATGAGTTGGAACTCCCTAGAAGACACCAAACAATAACACTTAATATTTAAATTTAGGATTCATTTTATTAAAGTTAATTGTTTAAGGGTTTTCATTAATATAAATATTAGAAAGAATAATAAATACAGTATATATAAATCTACTAATCAGAAAATATTCTAAGTCTAATGAGAATTTACTGTTTTGTGTATTTGGATTTCAGTGTTATTTTAAACAGACAAATGCTCCATTTCCAAGTTTACTAATAGTTTTTCATGTTACATGTTTCGTCACATGTTTCGTGTGTTTTGTCAATGTACTGTATACCTCACTGTAAAGTTCTAATCTTGTTACTGTCAAAAACAAACAAAAAAAAACCCCTTTTCACTCATGTTCACGCTATCTGCTGAGAAAAAACAAAATTCATCTCATGGTCCAGCTGTGTCTTTTTTCTGAGATTTTCATTTCCAGTACACATACTGTTTTATGATATTGTTTTAACAACTCCGCAACAGATCAATACTCTCCTTTTTCAACGTTGAGTTCCCCATTACCAGCTTTCCTGCCCTTCCTGCCCTCTAATGCCTGCCCCTGGGCTGGCAGAACCCTTAGTATCCTTTTGTGTTATGGGCTTCTCCAATCCTCAGCTGAAGGATGAACTTCAGGGATGACTTAATTGCTGATCTGTAAGGGTATGCCGGGGCCATAGCGTCAGGGTTTCTCCAGGCTTCATTAGGCCAACTAGGCTGGCCATTGTTTCTGATCCAGAATTTTGGTTTACACTTTTCTCCAGCTCTGTAACCATCTGTTGCGAGCCCTGTCAGAGCTGCAAGTTGTGGGAGCCAGGCACCAGGTAGGCTTTTGTAGGTGTAGTCCATCGGTCTGGTGGAGTGGAGGCCGTAGCAGGTGTGGTCCATTCGTTCTTCGGACTAGTCTCTCCCTTTTAGCTTTATTTTTCTTTATTCTTCCTTTCTCCCAAAAGAGTGAGACCAGTGAAGGATCCTGGACATCCCCTAAAAGACTTTTAAGACCCCAGATACTATTCATCAAAGTAGAATGTAGAACATCTTCTTGATAAACAACACTATGCCATATAAACTAGACGTTCCCTGAGATTATGATTGCTGCCTGCAGCCCTTAGCCCAGCAATTCAGTCCCTTGGGAAGCCTGGAGTTACCATGGAGCTTCCATGGCTCTACCTTGTACGAGTTGCTTGCATTTCTCCAGCGTTGTACACTGTTCTTCCTTTCACCAGTTACCACTTACCTGTAACCTAATTAGAGTTTTATTTTGCCAACCTGTCTTTCCCTGGTAACCATCAAACCTGTTCATGAATTTTTACAGTAGTGGTCTCATATATTATTTGTCCTTTTGTGATGGACTTTTCACTAAGTATCCCGCCCTCCAGTTTCCTCCATGTTATAAGATGCTTCACAGATTCGTATTTGTCATTTATTGTTGTATAATACCCCATCATGTACATGTACCACAGTTTGTTTATCCACTATCTGTTGATGGACATCTAGGTTGTTTCCATCTTTTTTCTATTGTGAAGAATGCTGCAGTGAACAGAAATTTGGTTTCTTTATTATACATGAGAGCTGGATTTTGTCAAATGCTTTTTCTACATTAATTGATACGAGCGTATAGTAGTTCTTCTTTAGCCAGTTGCTATGATAGATTTTGTTGATTAATTTTAGAAATGTTGAACTACTCTTGTCTATTCATGTGACACCTCTCTTTTCCCTAGGTTACTTTCCTAGGAGTGGGATAGCTGGATCATATCATAGTTCTATTTCTAGCTTTCTAAAAATGTGCTATGTCATTTTTCAGAATGGTTTTATTATTTTGTTTCCCTGCTAGCAGTGCATAAGAGTTCCAGTCTCCCTGCAGCCTCTCCAACATTTGTTATTTCTTGTTTGGTTTTTTTGTTTGTTTGTTTGTTTTTTAATTTGCTCTGGGCAATGCAGGAGTGAGATGGCATCTCATTGTGGTTTTGATTTGCATTTCTCTAATGGCTAGTGATCGTCAGAATTTCCTCGTGTGTCTGTTAGCTGCTTGAATATCTTCTTTGAGGAAGTGTCCATTTCCTTTGCCCATTTTTCAGTTGGATCATTTATCTCTTTGCTGGAGAAATGCTGGATTTTGTTGTACATTTTTGAGTTTAGACGCTTGTCTGATTTGTTTGACAGTCAATTCTTTTTTCCCAGTCTGTAGGTTCTCTTTGTACTGTTTTGGCTAAGTCTTTCAATCAGCATACATTTTTAAGTTTTAGAAGAGCTCTACCTAGCTTCTCTTCTGGATTTTGTGTGTTGTGAATTATGGTTTGTATCCTGTTAATGCCTTGTATTAGGACTTCTAACATGGATCTTATTTTTTTATTCTATGAGCCTTAGAGTTTTAGGCTTTATATTTAGGTCTTTGATTCATTTTTGAATAGTGTTTTTATTCGTTGTGAGATAAGAGTGTTGTTTCATTTTTTGCAGATGGACAACTCAATTTTGCAAGGAACATTTGTTAAAATGACTGTCTTTTCCCTATCTGAGGGACTTTTAGCTCTTGTCAAAGATTAGGTAACCATAGGTAGATAGATTTATATCTAGGTTCTCATTTCTGTTCCGTTGGTCAATGTATCTGTCATTGTTTCAGTACTAGACTGTTTTGACTACTGCAGCTGTATAGTACATAATGTGAGTCCTCTATTCTTCAATAGTGCGAATGTGCTTGGTCATGGGTATTTTTTTTTTAATATCGTTCTGAACTGAAATCTGTTGGCTAGAATTTTCTGGAGTATTTTTGCATCTATATTCTTGAGAGATACTGGTAGGTAATTTTCTTTTCTTTTTTTTTTCTTGGTGTCTTTACTTAGTTTTGGTAACAGGGTTATGCTGACTTCATAGAATGGATTCAAAAGAATCTCTTCCTTTTCTGTGTTCAGAAATATTTTTCATAGTATTGGGGGTAATTACTTCTCTGACTGTTTGGTAGAATTCTCCAAGTAAGCCATCTGATCCTGGGATTCCATGGAGCAGTTGATAGGTTCATGCAGTCAATTTTTGGGTTACTAGCAGACTTCTTAGCCACTGCACTGCCAGGACTCCTCCTATACTACCTAGGGATTAAAATTATAATTAATACACTAATGTTAAAAAATAACTACAGGAAATTGAAACAAGACAGGTATGAGTGTGTGTGTAGCTTAAGGTGTTTTGCAAATGCCTTATCTGTAGTTTTTCCAATCATCACCTATCACTTTCAGATTTTTTTTAAGGCTATGTCTATCTCATGTATCAGAAATTGTACATAAAGAGGTCAAGGACCAAGTTATTTTTAGCCTAATGGCACATGGACATTTAGCACACAGAGCTGTACGAAGTTACCGCTCTTTATGTATTTAGTGAATAGAATAATAAAGGATAAAATTAAGACTTAAATACTTTAATAAATAATTGAACTCACTACTTTTCCTGCACGTCAATGTGGCTTAATTAAATTTTATTTTTCTCCTCCTGTAGTCCTGTAGGGTCATAGCCTTTTTGTAAAAGATAAAAAAGTAATAAATTGCAATAAATTGACTGCAACATTTTCTAAAACTGTTTTCTGTTCTCGTATTATACACACACACATATATATATATATATATGTATATATACATATATGTACTAGACGGCACTTGGCATACATATTTTCAAGGCAAGACCTTAACAAGTAAGAAACAACATAGTGGTTGTATAGCGAAGACAACATTCTTTTATCAGGACCACCTTCATGGGTCAGGTCATATGACCTACCATTTTATTCTACTAAAATTTGTAGCAAAACCAAGTTTTAGACTCTTATATCTCAAGGTGCAAACATGATTTTCCACCTGGGGATTTTAGGTTTTAGGCACATTTCTGAGCCAAACATTTCTGAGGCTGACAAAATTCATCAGTAGATCCTTTCTTCCCTAAAATCCACTGATTGTATAGAAGGGAGATTTTCAAAATGCATTATTTGAAATTTCTAAAAATTAAAGCAACTCTCTAAGTAGGCAAAAAGAGACACTAGAGACTCCAATAATCTGTACAAATTACATAGGGCAATGTCTGCACTATTTGCAATCAATTGCTTTTGGATCCCAAATAGCCTTCCTATGCTTAGTAACTGTTCCCTTGCAGCACTGTGGACTGCAGCGAGATACGAGGGCAAAGTTTCTGTAAGAACATATTGAGACTTAATTTATCATAGAAAATAAATTAATTTCTCTACAAGCCAGCTTAATTTTCTGCTGTTGCTGCCACTGCTAATTTTACTGGCCACTGTCAATGTCAATACCGTATCATGAACTACAGTGGCGTAGGTTTTTGTAGCAGGTATGTTTCGGTGTTGAGGTGGAAATGATAGTAAATTTAGGATACTGTTATGCCCTCAGCCTTAAGCAATTCATGTATTTACACAGAGCAAAGTGGTCCAGTCCTGCTTTCTGTATGTTGTTAGTTGACTCTTGTCATGAGGTCAACTCCTATTTCTATCATCTCTGTGGGAAACCCTGGTGGTGTAGGGATTAAAGGTGAAGGCTGCTAACCAGAAGGTCAGCAGTTCAGATTAGCCGGGTGCTCCTTTGAAATGCGATGGGGCTGTTCTACTGTGTCTGTAGAGTCACTATGAGTCAAAGTCAAGTCAATGGCAGTGGGTGGGCTATGTGTGACAGAACATAATGTTTGCAGTCCTATGCCATCATGAAATCACCTTCATTTTATGTCAGAAAACCAAACTGTTGATCGATGTCATTGAGATTGTAAAAAGTGTGGTCAAAATATGTAAAATGAAATTTTTGGAAGTAGAATTATACTCATTGTGAGTATATCACACAAAGAGCTATTATAAATCAGAGGCTTTGAAAGGAAAATAGTTCATTTAAATAGTCATTTTTTTCCCTCTTAGTGTGTTTGCCAAAGTTCTTAAAATCTCTTTCTGTTAGAGAAACAAGCTGAAAATATATATGAAAAGGCCAATGAAATAACAGCACAATAAAATTTTTGCATAGAAACTATTTATCTACTTTGTTTGGATTTAAACCTAAGTCTTTAAATATAGAGAAACACAAATCTTTTTCAATGCTGGATGATAAATATGAATAATTTTAAAAGGAAAAACACAAATGAAAAACACATGCACATACGATTCTAGAATACATCCTGTAACTTTCCCTGATTTTTAGTTCCCAGACGCCGCTTATCTTCTTGCCTGGGCCAACAACTCTGATGAAGACCTCAGAGACTTCATGTAAAAGCCCCACCCACGGCTCGTCCCACTCATGGAAATTATACTACCCAGAAAAGTATCAGCTAATCCAAGAAATAATACTACAACAACAGGATTAAATGAAGGATTACAAAAGCTATAACATCATGAAACCAACATCTGTATGGCCTAATTACAAGTGATTTTTAAATCACCATCTTACTAATCTCAATGGACAAAATGGAAACTAAAATCTAAAATGCAGGCATATAATTTCATTTCTATTTTAAAATTGTCTCAACTTGCTTTTAGTTTAGTTTAGTTTTGCTCTGTTTTGTTTTTACTGTGCACCAGTGCTTTCTACGTAGATATGCCAGAGTAGATATATAAGTATTCATATATTAAAAACTATTTGTAAATTTGTAATACTATATTATATTGCTATGGTTTCTGTTTTCGTCACTTTGGATACAGCAGTATCCAAAAAAATCCATTGCTGTTGAGTCAGTTCTGACTGATAGCAGCTGTAGGGTGACCCCACAGGGAAGTGCCGAACTGCCAGTTAGGGATTTCAAATCCAAATAAAATGAAATTCTTGACAACCTGAGTCTTATCTACTTTATCATCATGATGTTAATTGGTCCCCTTACGAAGATTTTTGTTTTCTTGATGTTGAGGTGCAATCCTCAACACAAAGGTATAATCCTCAACATGCTACAGGCTGTGATCTTTGATTTTCATCAGTAAGATCTTCAAATACTCTTTGCTTTCAGCAAGTAAGCTAGTGTCTTCTGCACAATGCAGGTTTGTTAATGAGTCTTCCTCCAATCCTGATGCTCTTTTCTTCTTCATACAGTCCAGCTTCTCAACTTATGTGCTCAGCACAGAGATTGAACAGTCATGACAAAAAGATACAACCCTGGCACACACCTTCCTCACCTTAAATTGTACAGTGTCTCCTTGTAATGTATGAATGACTGCCTCTTGTTCCATGTACAAATTCCTCATTAGAAAAATTAAGTGTTCTGTATTTCCCCATTCTCCACAGTGCTATGTATAATTTGTTATGATTCATACAGACCAGTGACTTTGCATACTCAGTAAAACACAGGTGAACATCTTTGTAGAATTCTCTGTTTTCAGCTAAAATACATCTACATCAGAAATTTCCTTTGCCCATCACTTAATTGGATGATTTATCTTCTTCTTATTGATATTTTGTAGTATCTTATAGATTATGGAGATCAGGCATCAGTCTGACATAGAGTTGCCAAATATTTTTTCCAATGCTGTAGGTGGCCTTTTAAGTCTATTAACAAAGTCTTTGGATGAGCAAAAGTGTTTGATTCTTAATAGTTCCCATTTATCTATTTTCTCTTCTGTTGACTGTAGTTTGTTTGACAGATTTTGAAGTCTGTCTGCATTGTGTATTAAAACTTCCATTGTTGTTCCTACCTTTTCTTGGATGAGCTTTATAGTTTTAGGTTTGATATTTAGGTCTTTTATCCAGCTGGAGTTGGTTTTTGTATAAGGTGTAAGATGGTCCAGCAGTTTCGGGGTTCCCCTGGGAGCATGGCCCCTGGCCCTGATGCTGCCCTTGCCCATAAATCATAACGAAGGTCTACTCTTCAGACATGAATGGATTGGACTTGGCAATGCAAAGTGACCATATATTGTATGCCCTTTATAGTTGTATGCATCTATAGGATATCATCCTGCTGACCTCTGGCTGCAAGAAGGAAAGTGGGTGCAGAGGAGAGGAAAAGAGACTGTTAGGAGGATGAGACATGTATGGAGCAGAGAGAAATAGTGTGCTGTCACCAGCAGGGAGAGCAGTGGAAGCTTCATATAGGTGGGCATGTAAATTTATATGGGAATGTACATTTTCACTCAGTCATAATAAAAAAAAAGGAGGGGGGTAATTATATCCCTGGTTCTATGTTTCTTCTGAATCCAGACTGAATTTCTGGCAGTTCCCAGTCAACATACTACTGTAGCTGCTGTTAAATGATCTTCAACAAAATTTTACTTGCATGTGATATTAACGATATTGTTCAATAATTTCTGTATTTGTTTGATTACTTTTCTTGAGAGTAGGCGTAAATATGCATTTCTTGCAGTTTGCTGGCCAGGTAACTGTCTTCCAAACGTCCTGTCATAGTGAGTGAGCTTTTCTGGCGTTGCATTCATTTGTTGAAACATCTCCACTGGTAGTTCACCGATTACTGGAGCTCAGCTTTCCACCAGAGCTTCAGTGGAGCTTCGTCCTTCAGCACAATTGGTTCTTGATCATTTGCTATCTCTTCAAATGGTTGACTTTTGACCAATTATTTCTGGCATAGTGACTCCGTGTGTTCTTGCCACCTCATGAAGACTGACTCTGCTTTGAGAAGGCAGCTCTTCCCCTGGCATCTTTTGAGCGCTTTCCAACCTGAGGGGCTCATTTTCTGGCAGTATGTCAAACAGTTCTTCTGCTATTCATCACATTGTCACTGGTTAATTTTTATCAGAAGTCAACTGCTGGGTCCTTCTTCCTAGTCTGTCTCAGACTGGAAGCTGAGATGAAACCCGTTCACCATGGGTCACCTGGCTTCTTTCCGAACATCAGTGGCAAAGGTTCCAGCATCACACAATATGCAAACCTCCAAAGTAGAAGAAACTGACAGACACGTGGGGTATGTATCTATATTATTATATAGATATTTAATACTTCTGATATTTTTATTGTATATATTTTAGTTACGTAACCTATATACCCAGTTTGAATATTATTCCTTTTTATAATAATAAATACTTAGCATTTACAAAATGTCAAACATAAAGAATTGGACATGGTAACACCATACACTAAAATGTAGCAAATACAGTTTATATCGTTAATAAATTTGTTCATACTAATGGTGAAGACTTTAATGATGCACGTGTCCATTCTCAAATATAACAGTAAATATAATAGTTGCATTCTTAAATACAACTGATTAAACACAATAGTCAATTCTTCAATATAACTAATCTTATTTGTAATATTTTATTTTTCCTCCCTTGTTTTGCCTTTTCTATGTATGGTATCAGTATTATAAATCCTGCTTATTTTTAGTTTATCTGTGTAATAGATTTTTGTACCTTTTACTTTATTTCTGATTCATTTGGTTTTATATTATTATTTTTATACAGCATATCGTGACATTTGATTTCCCATCTGATCTGAGATACACTGTCAATTTACAATGTCATATAAATCTTTGGTACTTGTAGCAACTGTACTGTTTGCCTTACCTCTTTTATTTTATTTATGCTTTGTAGTAGCATACTTCACATTTTAGATTTTCTTCTATTTTTGTCTAGTGATATGTGGATAGTACAGCTTTACTTCTGTTGATTTTAGGGTTAAATATCTTTAAAATTGTGCTTCCCAAGGCTTTCAGTTCTTAAGTATGTATGTATACATCTACGTATATATCTTAACAATTTTCAACTTAACAGTCAATGAATAGAACCCGCAGAGTAAATGACCCATCTCTTTCATACTTAGTAGGTACCAAACAATGTGCATCTTTTCCCCATTCTTCTCCTTTTCACCATCCTCCTTTAAACAAACCTTAACCTCATTAGGCCAATGAAGAGTTTGGTTCCCTGTGAGATTAAATAACTTTTCAAGCCATCCAAGCTTAAATTTCAGAACTCTGATTCTAGTTTTACTCCAGAACATTTGTTCTTCATCAATGCATTGTAAAAATTTCAATCATGCATTTAGTGTTTTACCACTAAACCAACAATCATAGCTGAGATCTTAAGAAGCAGGGTTTCCATAAGACACTGGGTAAGCTTCAGAGACAGGAAGTACTAAACTTTAAATGCTCATCACTACCGTGAATTTGCAGACTTTTGGCAATATCCCTAACAACCAACTACTGATTCTCATTTGTAAGTTTAAGTTGTACTGGAGCTTGTCTCATGACAAAGAAGTATTGGTTCCTTTATCATTCCTGATTTAAGGTCATTTTTTAATGATATTTTCACTTTTTGTTCAAGGACAGGGTCCTAAGTTTCTTTCACTGGTTCAAGAGCATATATGTCTAATGCATGTGTGTGTATGTGTGTGTGTGTATAACATGCACATAGATTACACACACATATATACATTGCATATATGTATACACACATGCACACATTTATTCATTACATATGTGCATATATACTCACACAGAGCCTGGTTGCTTAGTGGATAAGACCTATTAACCAAAAGGTCTGTAGTTGAAATCCACCAATACCTCCTTAGAAACTCTATGGGGCAGATGTACTCTGTCCTAAAGAGTTGCTACAAGCGAGAAGCAAGCCAATGACAATGGGTTTGGTGTTTTGATATACATATATGTGTATACATTTGCCTATTTATTTTCTGATGAGACTCTTCAAAGCTTTCTTTTAGGATAAGAAAATGAGTCCAAAATTATTTCTTTCCCCACAGAGATGCATTTTTAATTTACAAGACAGTTAGACAAATAGCTGACTCTGTTGATAATGTTCTTTAGTTGAGTGGCCCTAGGTATAAAGCGATAATCCTTTAGGACATGTCACTTAATGATAAAAATAAGTAATTCTCAAGAGGCATTGGTATGCATTAGTACAGTTTACAGTGATTTATAAGAAGAGGCTCTCTGGAAACAGAATTACTAGGAAAAAAACTGATATACAGTCATTGCAGTAATGAAGAAAACAAAACATACACCGTTAATTTTGTTGAAAAGATAGTAACTCATCAGACACTGTTACCAAACCATAATTACATTTGAATGGAGCTTAGTTACCTTTACCTTTGTTGTATTTTTTTGAAGACACATGGAAAGCATTTTATTACGTTTTTAATAGGGCCAAGATGTCTAATATTTGACTGAGATACAGAGTTGCTTTAACACACCATCCACACAATATCGCAGAAATTCATTTTTACTTCCTATGGATAGGCATTTTTATGGGTATTTTCAGTTGCAGTCTATGCATACAAAAGCTGGATTATAAATAAGGAAGACAGAAGAAGTCTTGATGCACAGTGCAACAAATGGATAGTTACACGAGGGGGTCTCTATGAGCTTAAAATTGATCTACAAAGAAGAATTAGTGTGACATTAATAAGTCTATTAAGCCCATTGCCATGTGGTCAATTCTGAATCAGTTATAAATAAGGAAGACAGAAGAAGTCTCGATGCTTTTGAATTGTGGTTTTGAAAGGTCACAGGTAAGCTTTGATGGGTGTTGGCTGCAGAACCAAGT
This sequence comes from Heterohyrax brucei, assembly GCA_028571685.1. Classification (NCBI taxonomy): domain Eukaryota; kingdom Metazoa; phylum Chordata; class Mammalia; order Hyracoidea; family Procaviidae; genus Heterohyrax; species Heterohyrax brucei. The sequence goes on along the minus strand of CM053162.1, from coordinate 67,677,621 downwards.
GCAATGAATTCATGAAACCTCAATCCTTTTTCCATTTGTCATGATGTTGTTTATTGGTCCAGTTGTGAGAATTTTTGTCTTCTTGATGTTGAAGTGTAATTCACAATGTAGGCTGTGTTCTTTGATCTTTATCAGTAAGTGTTTCAAGCCCTCTTCACTTTCAGCAACAAAGGTAGTGTCACCTAAATAACGCAGATTGTTAATGAGTCTTCCTTCACTCCTGACGGTATCTTCTTCTTCATATAGTCCATCTTCTTGGATTTCTTACTGAGCATACAGATTCAATAGGTATGATGAAAGGATACAGCTCTGACACGCAACTTTCCTCACTTTAAATTGTGCAGTACCCCCTTTTTCTCTTCTTCTGTCCGAAAAGCTATCTCTCCATCTATGTACAGGTTACTCATGATCACAATGAAGTGCGGTGGAATTCCCATTCTTTCAATATCATTCATAATATTTTATTCCACACATTAAATACCTTTACACGGCCAACAAAACACAGCTAAACAGTCTTCTGGTGCTCTCTGCTGTCAGCAGGATCCATTTGTTATCAGCAATGATATCCCTCATTTCACGTCCTCTTGTGACCCTGGCCTTAATTTCTGAGAGTTCTCTGTTGATAGACTGCTACCGCTACTTTCGAATGATCTTCAGCAAAATCCTACTTGGATGTGATATTAATGATTACCAAGATGATATTTTCCACCTACTGATCTTTCTTTTTCTGCTTCCAGCTTCTGAATTATAATCACCAGTAATTGCCAATACAATTCTTATTACATATTCTACAGATTTCAGAGTGCAGAAGCCTAAAAAATCTTGAGTCTGTACATTTCTGGCCTTAGGATTTGGTGCATCAGTTGGAATAACGAATGTATTAGCTGGATATTATCCTGTCACTGATAGTGTTGTACTTCAAGACAGATCTTACTATGTTCTTTTTGATGCTGAATGCAAAGCCATTTCTTTTCCAGTTGTCGTTCACAGCATAGTAGACCATGAAACTGTCCAACTCAAAATGGCCACTAACAGTCCATTTCAGCTCACCAGTGCCTAGGGTATGGATATTTATGTGTTCTATTTCATTTTTGACAATTTTCAGTTTTCCTAAATTCGTACATCATACATTCCACACTCTGATTATTGTTGGATGACTGCAGCTGTTTCTTCTCAATTTTAGTCTTGCTACATCAGCAAATGAATGTCCCAAATGCTTGACTCTATCCATGTGGTTAAAATTGACTCTGCTTTGAGGAGGCAGCTCTCCTCTAGTTGTCTTTTGAGTTCCTTCCAACATGGGGGGGAGCTCAGTTTCCTGCACTATATCAGAGAATGTTTCACTGCTATTTGTAAGGATTTTACTGGCTAATTCTTTTCAGAAACTAATGGCCAGGTCCTTCTTCCTAGTCTGTCTTAGTTTGGAAGCTCAGCTGAATCTGTTCATCATGGGTGAATCTGCTGGTATCTGAATATCAGGGTCACAGCTTCCAGCATTGCAGAAACACTCAAACCTACACAGTACAACAAATGGACAGTTACATGAGGGGGTTTCTATGAGCTTAAAACTGATCCAAAAAAAAAAGACTTAGTGTGACATTAATATGTCTATGAAGCCCATTGCCATGTAGTCAATTCTGAATCATAGCCACAGTAGAATTCCTCTACAGAGTTTCAAAAGAACAGCCAGTGGATCTGAACTGCCACTCTTTTGGTCAGTAGACAGATTCTTAACCATCTCACCACCAAAGTTCCAAATACATGTTTTACTTAGAAATAAAAATATTTTCTTCCTTTCTTTTTCCTAACAACTCTAATTCTATTAATGAAAATTACTAGGAGATTTATATTTTTTTGTTTGTTTTTCATGTTCACTAAAACAATTGCTTCATATCCGGAGAAACCTTAATAACTCTAATGCAAAAAACTAGTCTTTTATGTCTACAATAATTCAAATTTTAGCCCAGGAAAAGCCCAAAATATTTTTTTTTAAAGGAAGACATTCTCAAACCTGTGGTCCTCGCCGTCCAATAACATGAACATTGGATGTAATGGTGGGTCAGTGGCTAATCACCTGGCTGCCAACTGAAGGGTTGGCAGATCAAACCTACAAGCCTGTCCATGGCAGTCTACTTCAGAAAAGATTTACCAGCCTTGGAAACCCTATGCAGCAGTTGTACACTGCCTTAGTGGGGCACTATGAGTCAGGATATAGCTTAATGGCAACGAGTTAACATTGATCAACAACATAAACAGAAATCTATGGCAATGGATAGGAAATCCCATTTGGGTAAGCTACTTCAACGAAACTCTGCAAGTAGCAATCAAATTAGTCTCTCTATTAGACTCCTGGAAGGAGGCACCAAAATGATCTCTAATTAAATTCCTGGAATCCAATTTACACTAGCCACCCCTAGAATAAACATCGTTAAACTACACATTGCTCATCAAAGCAATGCGTAAAAGCTTTCTAGATCACTGGAAAAGCATGAGCAAAGGCACAAATTATGTAAAATATTTGAATTCCTCAATCTAACAAACAGAAACAGGATAGCAAAGCATAGTTATAAAATAGCCATCTCATGGAGAGCTTGTTGCATAATAGATGGTGTCATGTTTTATTTGTTTGTCTGGAATATTAAAGCTGCATCTCCTCCTAAGTCCCTATTCCCTCCCTGAAAATACGTATATCCGAAACCAGTACACAGCTAAGGAGTTCACCTATAAGGTTTACAGGTGCTTTTTTTCTGTATTTCAAAGTATAATGGGTACATAACTTAGGATTCCTTGTTTAATAAATGTGTCTTTATGATGCAGTGATTAAGGTCTCACCTGCTCACGAAACGATTGGCTTTTCAGGTTTATCAGCAGCACCTCGGAAACCATGTGGGTCCATTCTACTGTGTCCTATAGGGTTGCTATGAGTTGAAATTCATTCAACGGCAACAAGTCAAGTATGCATAAGGAAGAGTGTAGTGCAGTTATTACTAAATGAATACTGTTCACTAAATTGTTTGAAGAAGAGATAAAGTGTGAAGTCATATTTTTAGTTACTGGAAAGGAGAGTACTATAGGGAGTTGTACAGAATGCTTATTTACATCTTCATGATTTGTTTTGGAATGCACAGACACAAACAGATTTATAACTGGTTAACTTGTAAGACCACAATCAATGGTCTGACCTTACAGGAGGAAATACACTTTTAAAAAATTTGATTTTAATGTGTCTTCAGTGAGAGGTCATTTTGAAGGGAGGTGGTAATAAGAAATGTAGTGAACCATTTGATATTTAAAGGTTGGACTGATTGATCTCTTGGGATGCTCCTGTTTGGGAGGTTTATTTGTTTTGTTTTTGTTTTTGACTGTAAGTGTAGTCATTTACAGACTGTCTTGTGTTATTGAACAATAAAATTCCTCCAAATATTACACTTAACAAGGCTTTGATTGGTTATATGAGTCCTAGAAAGCAAGAAGGTAATAAAATACATACATATATGCATAATGTTCTCTCCGTTAAAATTTCCACTTCATGTTAACATTTTTTGAAATATTTTCAAATTGAAGTGATCATGTTGAAGCACTTTAATATTAACTATGTAAAAATATAAATAATAAAATAAATACTGATATTTTTTTAAAAATACATTTTCTGTAAATTTAATCAAATATGATGATTTCTTAATTTGGATTTACGGTATTGGTGGACATGGAATAACTATTGTAAAAATAATTTCAATTAAATTCATAAACATTTATAAAAATCTGGGAAAATATAAAAATAACAACAGAAATGACTTGTAACAGGGGTAGGCAAACTTTTTCCATAAAAGTCTAGGGAACAAATATTTTAGGCTTTGTGGAATTATTCAAGCCTGTCATCATAACTAAAAAGTAACTATAGACAATATACAAATAAAGGAACATGACTGTGTTGTAAAAATATTTCTTTGTAGACATTGAAACTTGAATATTTACATGTCACAAAAAATTCTCTTTTCACTTTTTCAATCATTTAAATCTCAGGGGGTGGAAATTCTTAGCTCACAAGCTATAGGCATTGGGCTAGATTTGGATTATGTCTCTAATTTGTTGATGTTTAATCTAGAGTTCTGTAATGTTAATTTCTGCAGATTGGCACTGACAACATATTGACATTTACTGTATATATATACGTATGTGTACACATATATGTATGTAAGTATCTATATATATATATTTACGTGTGTGTGTGTGTACACACAGACACACAGACACACACTAGAGCTGCCAGTTAAGTTTGTGAAGCCATCATAGAAAGAATGCTACACACTTCATTGGTGAACATCGTTACACTCACCTTCAAAGTACTCCTCTGGGGAAGCTATGCACCGATACCAGTGCCTAGTCCACCCTTTAAAGCAATTTTGGAACTCTTTTTCTGGAATGGCCATTAGAGCTGTTGTCGTATTATCCTTACTGTACTGAATGTCATCCAAATGTCTTCTTTGCAATATTTTCTTTGTTGTCAGGTAAAGAAAATACTTACTGAGAGTGAGATCGAGTGAGTAGGAAGGGTGTTCCAACACGGATATTTGTTTACTGGCTAAAACCTTCCCCACAGACCCTGCCTTGTGAGATCATTCATTGTTGTAATGCAAGAGCTATGAGTCATTGGCAAAAAGTTCAGGTCATTTTTGTCTTATTTTTTCAAGCAGCTTTTTCAGCACTTCCAAATAGTAAACTTGGTTAACTTCGTCCAGTTGGTACAAATTCATAATGAACAATCTCTCCTATACCAAAAAAGGTTAGCAACATTGTTCTGACTCTATTTGGACTTACAGAAGTCTTTTGGCTGTGGAGAACTGGCTGACTTTCATTGAGCACTTCGAAGTTTTGTTTTGGGGTTGTGTTGGTACACTCATGTTTCATTACCACTGATGACACAGCCTAAAATATCATCTTGCCACTCCAAAAGGTCTTGGAAAACTTAGACTCTCTTTTGCTCTTGTTCCTTGGGGTAAGCTACTGTGGGGCCATTTTTGTACACAGCTTTCTCATGCCAAGATTTTAGGTTAAGATTTTCCTAAATGTTTCTCTATCAATGTTTACTTGGTCTCCTATTCTTCTCACAGTCAGTCAAAGATTTTGAAGCACTATTCAATGAAATTTTGCAATGATTTACTCAGCTCTGCTCATTAGTGGCTGCCCTGTCCCCTTCTCATCAGTGATACTTTATCTTTCTTCAGAAAGTGTGTAATCCCTTTATACTGCTGTTTCCTTTAAGGCATTGTCCTTATAAATTTGAGCTAGGATATCCCTGACTTCACGTCCACTCTTACTAGGTTTAACAAGAAATTTAATGTTCCTTCACTGCTGAAATTGTGGTAAGAAGTAGAGCTCTTAACCACTACACCATCAGGGCTCCCTTTGATTCATACCCAAAACACAAAACCAAACCCAGTGCCTGTAGAACTGATACCTGGTAGTAACTCTATAGAACAGAGTAGAACTTCTCCAGAGTTTTCAAGGAGCACCTGGTGGATTTGAACTGCTGATGTTGTGGTTAGCAAAGGTAGTTCTTAATCACTGTGCCACCAGGGTTTTCCCCTTGACTCAAAATAGCTGCTAAATTCATGCTTGTGGTTTCCAACCACCTCTCCTTTGCCTTACTTAATGAACTGCAGTAAAAGAAAATAATTTTAAGAGTCTTTATGTTTCTGCTTACTTTAAATGCACAAAATAAAATGTCTGCAGATGGAAAACACAAGCTAGTGCTCCATTATGTGTCTGTTCTCTCTGTGTGTGTGTTTGTGTAAAACCTATGATGTCAAGTTCTCTGGGGTAATTGATTATCTTTGAATTATGAAATGTTGCCAAATTTTTATATTGCTCTGATATATCAACTTCAAAACCATGATTTTACCATATCAAAAAACTAAACTTTTTCACCACTGAATACTAGTTACTTACCTCAGTCATAGAAAACTTCATATTATTAATCCAAATCAAATAAACTTTTAAATTTGCCTTGAATGAGATTTCCATTGCATTTTTTGGGAAACTGTACCCTGTGAAGGGATGGACATCATCGAAGAAAGAAAATAAATTAATAGTTTTTTAAAAGTGACTACAAATTGTCATCATGTTAGCAATACATGAAAATGACATTATTGGAAATATGTTGAATCATAATTGTTTTGATATGTTACCACTAAATTATCAAAACATATTGTGGGTACGTCCAGCTCCATATTTTCAGAAGTACAAACTGGCAATCCATAAGTGACTTTCATGGTGCCAGATGGCAAATCAACATTCTAATAAATATCACAGTCCACAACCCCTGAATCACTACGAAAGAGTGGATTTTGTCCAAATCTTAACATTCATTCAGAGCAATAATTGAGGTCATTAGAGCCATGAGTCAGATCCAACTTGACGGCACTTGGCTTGGCATCATTTGTACAAAAGCTTGTTTCTTTTTTTCTTTCTTTTTTTTTCCTTCCAAAAATGCTTCCCTATTAATTACTGATCATAATCTCTTGAGTTTTGGTAACATTTTAATAGTTTTTTGGTCTGTTTAGGATATCCTCTTAATATACAGATAATTTATTAATTTGTAAGTGTTGGAAGGGTCATATGGCTTAAAGTGTAAAACTTTAGCCAAAGAGCAAAGTAAAGTGCCTGAAACACACTGGCTGTCCAGTAAACAATAGCTGTATTTGAATTGCCTAACCTGACACATTCTAGACAAATTTGTTGTTAATGTGGTTTATTTTAAGTTGCTGGTTAAAAACACAAGTGATATCACATTTAGTTATACAAAAATTGACCTTGAACTTAGAGAAAGACTGTATTACATATGTCCTAAATAAATAATCTGTTAGACCTTTATACTATACTCTCAAGGACTTTGGGAAAATAGTATTTAGATACCAGGAAGATGACAACAAGGTGTGTACAAAATTCTATGCCATACTTATTTACCCTATTAAAGGCAGTGATTTCCAGATAGAGAGACAAATAGACAAAAAAATAGATAGGCAGATAGATAGATATCTTTATGAAAAACCAAATTCAAAACATATACACATTAACTGAATGAGGGAGGGAATAGGAAAGGTGTGCGGAATTAGCAGAATTAAAATATTTCCAGATGACATACATTCTCACACATCCACAAACAGAGTGAGTCCTATTTACTACACATTTATGATTATGGCTTCTAAGAAGAAGAAATAAGGGAGGTGGGGACAAGACGGTAGACTAGACACACATCTCCTAAATTCCCTCTAAAACCTAAGGCATAGAAAAAATAATTGAATGGAGCAGGGTAGACATCCTGGGAGACTCAAGATCTGGCATAGAGTTGTGAGTTTGGACTGTGTAACAGAAATGGGGAAACTACCTCTGTCAGAGACAAGGCAGGGGCATAATGAGTCCTGTTTCTGCTGATACACTGTTTGAGAGGATTATAGGTATGGGACACCTTCTCTATTAACTAGGAGGCTGGGACTGAGACTGCTGATCCTGTGAGCTTGTCAAGCTGGCTACTATACTAAACTGTATCTCACAGAAGAGAGACTGTGCTGAGCACAGCCACATCTAGAGGACCCAGCTGTGACTGGCAATCAAGAGCACCAGTGTCTCTCCCTGCTCTCTTCTGTGAGCTGTGACACAGATACTGCACCTTGGTCAGGGGATAGGCACAGTTAGTCATGTTCTCACACAGAGCAACAGTGCCTGTCCAGAGAGTGCTTCTCCCAGCAGAAAAGCAGTTTTTAAGACAATCATACCTAGAGAATGTAGTGAGGGGCTGAGGGCCAAGTGCAGCAGTGCCCTAACTCCTCCTTTCCTTGAGCCACACTATGCTGTCTGGAGACAGCCTATGAGGCACCATCTCTGTAAGCCAGGAGGCAGGGACTGCAACCCCTGAGGGCCCAACTGCTTTTGGCTGCTGCTGGTCGCTGCCTATGTCAGTGTAAAAGCATCTTTTACTATAACAGCAGCTAGAGAATGCAAAGCTGACTGATGCCTGAGTATGGTGGTGCCATTTCCACGACAGTTCACTGAAATACATCATAACATTGGCTGATGGCCCTCCAGAGACTCCATGACTAGGGATCTTTCCTTGACAGCCAGGAAGCGGGACCTGCCAACCCTGAGGGTGCGGGTACCTTTCGGTGGATGCTGGGCAGTGCTCTTCTCAACAGAAAAGCAGTTTTGAATACAAACATATTTACAGAACACAGTGGACCCTGGCCACCAAGTGTGGTAGCATACTTCTCCCCTTCCTTCCCTGAGCTACAGCATAGTCTCAACCTGTGTGATGACAGAGAGTTAGTGCAAATGTCATGCCATCTTTAACAGCCAGGAGCCAGGTACTGCCACCCCCATGGACCCAGCTGGGGTTAACCACTAAGCCAAACAATGTTGAGGGGCTTGACAATGTCTACATTTCCAGAGAAGCTATACATAAGTCAGCTGCACCTAGAGAACTCAGTGGTGGTGGTGACCAAATCTAACAATGCCCTTACTCACTCCCTTCTTAGAACTACGCCACAGCTTCTCTAGGTATAACACCTGAGAAACAGAAGAGCTTCTTGATGGTGGGAATACAACCATCAACATCTAACCATGTAAAGAAACAGACCACCATGGTTATGGAAAACTCCCAAAATAAAGAATCAAAAAACCTCCCAGATAAAGCTTTCTGAAATTAAGGGAGGTAGAATACAAAAAAATTATGTATAGAGTCCTTCTAGAGATTATACAAAATGCAGTAGAACAAAATGAAAAATTAAGTAAGCTATATGAATTTCTAGAACATCAACAATCTGAAATACAACTGATCAATAATAACATTAGAGAATTAGACAATTCAGTGCAAAGTCAAAAGAGAAGGACTGAGGAAGTGGAATGCAGACTTAGTGACCCTAAGGATAGAGCAACTGACAACAGCATTTATGAGGATAAATCAGAGAAAAGAAATAAGAATAATGAAGAAGCATTAGGTACTCTATTATGAGGAGTAATCTACAAATAATTAGAGTTCCTGAACAGGTAAGGATAGCAGAAAATACAGAGAGAACTGTTGAATAGTTGTTGATACAACCACAGATAGTTGAGATGGTTTTTGAACACCACAAAAACTATACCTTAAAAGAAAGACACCAAGACATATTATAATCAACCTTTATCAAATGAAACATAAAGAGAGGCTCTTAAAGGTAGTGAAACTTAAAACTAACATACAAAAGGAAGTCCTACAGACTTTCATTAGACTTCTCGACAGAAACCCAGCTGGAAAGAAGACACATACAAAGCCTTACAGGAGAAAAACATCCAACCAAGACTTATATATCCTGAAAAACTATCTCTCGAACATGATGGTGAAATTAAGATATTCTCAGATAAACAAAAGCTTAGAGCCTTTGCAAAATCAAATCAAAACTACAAGAAATACTGAAAGAAGCTCTATGTTTGGAAAAACAATAACACCCAATGTATACTTAAGGATTCAATGCAGGACATTACATCCGGAGTCCTACTCAGTTAGTGAAGACGCTAAGCTTAATCAAAGCTAAAATATTAAAAGCAGAGAACCAGTGATCTTAACACAAAAACTATGACATCACTACATTCTAAAGAGGGAATTATTACAGTAAATATAACCCTTTCAGATGGAGTGGAAATTGAGAAGATATATAGAAGTTAAAGACTGGTTTAAACTTAAAATGTTTAGGAGGATCAAAAGAGTAGCCCCAAAGCAAACTAGCTATATGACACATCAGACAAAGAAACAAAATATATGCATCTCAAAAAGCACAAACAGTGAAAAAGATGAAAGGAAACCCACAAAGAATAATAACCCAGAACAGAATATTAAGAGGAACACAGAAAACATCAACACAAAAGTAAAGATACTAAAATTACAGCATTAAACACGTACCTATCAATAATTACAGTGAATGAAAATTGATTGAATACTCCATTAAAGAGAGAGAGTGACAGCATGGAGAAAAAAAAAAATAAAAAGATTTGTATTTCACCCAAGAAACACACTTAGAGATATGACCAAACTGAAAATCAAAGGGTATAAAAATATATACCAGGCTAACAACATACAAAGAAGAGAAAGGGGGACAATACTAATCTCATATAAAATAGATTTTAATGTAAAATCTACCATCATGGACAAGGATGTTAACTACTTATTGCTGAAAGTTCCAATAGATAAACAGGATATAACAATATTCAACATATGCACCCAATAGTAAAGCATCTAAATACATTGAACAAATGCTAACTACTTTGAAAAATGAGATAAATCATTCCACAATAACAGTAGGAGACTTCAGCACTCCACTTCTCAGTAATGGACAGATTATCCAGCAGAAAGCCCAGTCTTTACTGAAAACTTCACAGATCTTTGTGCAACAGCCAACCAACTAGACCACATCGACATATACGGAACTTTTTTACTCAAAAACAAGTAAGTATAACTTTTTTTTCAATGTTCATGGAACATTCTCCAGAATAGGACATAGAGCAAGTCTCAAAAAAATCTAAACCAATGGATTATTACAAAGCATCTTCTCAGACTGTTAAACCCATAAAAGTTGAAATCAATAGCAGAAAAAAAAATGACGAAGTTTGAACTCATAGAAACCGAACAACACTTTGCTCAAAAATCCATGAGCTATAGAAGGAATCAAGGATGAAATAAAGAAATTTATGGAATCAAATAAGAATGAAAATACATCCTACCAGAACCTATGGGATACAACTGAAGCAATGCTCGGAGGTCAGTTGATCTCTGTAAATGCACACATCCAGAATTAAGAAAGGGTCCAAACCAAGGAATTAACCCTACAACTTGAACAAGCAGAAACAAAGCAGAAAAAGAAACTCTAGAGCACCAGAAGAAAACAGATAATGAAGATTAGAGCAAAATTAGATGAAATGCAGAACAGAAAAACAACTGATACAGTTGACTAAACCAAAAGCTTGTTTTTGGAAAAGATCAACCAAATTGACAAACCAGTGGCTAAACTTACATACAAAAGAAAAATGGGAGCAGAAACAAGTAACCCAAATAAGAAGTGAGATAGGAAATGTCAAAATAGACCAGACCAAAATCAAAAGTATCAGAACAGAATACTGCAAAGAATTTTACTCTAACAGATGTGAAAATCTGGAGGAAATGGGCAAAGTTCTAGATTCATAACACCTACCAAATTTATTACAAGGAGCAGAATGACTTAACATAAACCCATCACAAAAGAAGAGATTGAAAAATCATCAAAAAACTACCAGCCAAGAAAAGTCATTGTCCACATGGCTTCACCAGAGAATTCTACCAAGCTCTAGCTAAAAGTTAATTCCAATATTACTGAGACTGTTTCACAGCATAGAAAGGACAGAATACTCCTAATACATTCTATGATGCCAGCATAACTCTGACACTAAAGCCAGGGAAAGATCCTACCACCACCCCCCCAAAAAAGAAAGAAAGACGGAAAAGACAAGAAAAGAAAATTACAAACCAGTATCACTCATGAACCTAGATGCAAAAATATTCAACAAAATCCTAGCCAATAGAATTCAACAACATATCAAAAAAATAATTCATCATGACAAAGTTAGATCCATGACAGGGATGTAAGGCTGGTTCAACATCAGAAAAACAATGTAATCAATGAGACAAGTAGCACAAAGGATAAGAATCACCTGATTTTGTCTATTGATGCAGAAAGGGCATTTGACAAAGCCCCCAACCCATTCATGTTAAAAACTCTTAGGAAAATAGGAGTAGAAGGTAAATTCCTCAGTGCAATAAGGGATATTCACATGAAGCGAAACCACCTACGTTATTTTGAATGGAGAGAGACTGAAAGAATTCCCCTGAGAATGGAAACTAGATTGGGATGCACACTGTCACCACTTCTATTCAACATTGTGCCAGAGGCTCCAGCCAGAGCAATTAGACAAGACAAAGAAATAAAGGGCATCCACACTGGCAAAGAAGAAGTAAAAATATCCCTATTGGCAGACATATTGTCATATACACAGAGAACCCTAAAGAATCCATAAATAACTATTGAAACTAATAGAAGACTTAAGCAAAGTATCATGATACAAGATAAACATAAGTAAGTCAGTAGGATTCCTTCACACCAACAAAGATATCAAAGACGAAATTATGAAATCGATACCATTTACTACAACCCCGAAGAAGATAAAATACCCAGAAGTAAATCTAACCAGAGAAATAAGACCTTACTGCAAGAAACCAAAAGAGACATGTGTGACTTACCTTGCTCATGTATAAGAAGATTAACTTTAAAATGTCTGTTTTACCCAATGCGACCTGCATATACAATGCAATCCAGAAACAAATGCCAGTGTCGTTTTTTAATGAGATAGAGAAACAAGTCGTTAACTTTGTTTGGAAAGGGAAGAAACCCCAGTTAAGTAAAGCACTACTGAAGAAGAGGGACACAGTGGGAGGCCTCACACTACCCTACCTTAGAGCCTATTACACTGCCATGGTAGTCAAAACAGACTGCCACTGGTACAAAAAGAGACATTTAGAACAGTGGAACAGAACTGAGGCCCCAGAAATATCAGCATCTTCCTATGAATAGTTGGTACTCAACAAAGACCCTAAGATGTGGTAAATTGTGGTATGAACAGTCTCTTTAACAAACGGTATATCAGCGTCTTTCTGTGAATAGTTGGTATTCAGCGAAGACCCGAAAATTGTAAATTGCAGTATAAACAGTCTCTTTAACAAATGGTATTGGTAAAATTAGATATCCATCAAAAAAAACTGAAACAAGAACCATATCTCACACCTTACACAAAAATGAATTCAAAATGGATCAAAGACCTAAAATCAAACCTAAAATGATAAAGGTCATGCAAGAATACATAGGGTCGACAATGAAAATTCTAATACGTGGCTTAGACAGACTACAAAATCTGACAAAGCATGAACAACAGAAGAGAAATTGACACATGGGAACTATTAAGAATCATCAAACACTTCTGCTCATCCAAAGACTTTATCAAGAATTTCAAAAGACTACCTACAGAATGAAAAAATATTTGAAAACTATATGTCACATTGACATATGGTTTCCATAACCTGCAAGTTACTGTAAAATGTCAACAAGAAAAAGGTAAATAACCCAGCTAAGCAGTGGGCAAGGGAGACAGACAGACATTTCCCCAAAGGAGACATCCAGGCAGCCCAACAACACATGAGAAAATGCTCATGATCATCAGGTATTAGACAAATCTAAATCAACACTACAATGAGATACCATCTTACCCCAGCAGTATTGGCCACTGTCTAAAAAACATGAAACAACAAATGTTGGAGAGGCTGTGGAGAGATTGGAACTCTTCTACACTGCTTGTGAGATTGCAAAATGGTAAAATTGCTTTGAAAAACAACTTAGAGTTTCCACAAAAAGTTAGAAAAAGAAATACTATATGAACCAGAAATGTCACTTCTCCAAAAATATCCTACAGAAATAAAAGCAGTGACATGAACAGATACATGTACACGAATGTTTACTACAGCACTATTCACAATAGCAACAAGATGGAACCAACATAGGTGCCCATCAACAGACGAATGGATAAATGAACTATGGTACATAAGCTCAATGGAACACTGTGAAATGACAAAGAACAATGATGATTTTAGGGACATTTCATAACTTGGTTTCAACTAGGAGACACTATACTGAGTGAAATCAGTCATCAACAAAAGGGCAAGGATTGTACGAAACCTTTGCTATAACAACTGAAAAACAGACTTATGTACAGAAGAGTCCTTGATGGATACAAGGGTTGGGAGGGAGGGAGAGGGTTGGTCATAGATTAGACACTAGATAGGAAGTTGTTTAGGTGACAGCAGTGACAACACGCCACAGAGAGCAAATCCGTGTAACTGGGCTACACCAAAAACTGAAAGATTTTCTAAACTCTGCACAATATTTCAAAGGATTGAATAGCAGGTATGGGAGTCTGGGGACCATATTTTCAGGCGATATTGAGGCCAACTGGCCTAATTAGTCTTTTGCTAAGAGTCTTCTGCACCCCATGTTGCTGAGCAGCATCTGGGGTCTTACAATCTAGCAAGCTGCTGTCTGAACTACACCAAATGTGCCAACTCATCTGGAACAGGTGGTGGACAAGAACAAAGACATGCGGATAAAAGGTCCCAGGAGACAAAAGGACCTATACAAATGGGAGACTGCAGCAGCATGAGACCAGAATAACCAGATGATGCCCAGCCACCACAAAAGGTGGCTGTGATGAGGACACAAGAGTCCCTGAGGCAACATGAGGAAAAGAAGGATGCAGCTGAAGAACTCTACTAAGAGACCCGAACTGATGGTCTGACAGCCTGTAGCATCCCCTGAGAACATGGCCCCTGGACTTGCTGTAGTCCCTGAATGGAAACCAGTACTGAGGTCAACACTTCAGACAAGAGTGGACTGGACTTGGAGATAGATAGTGTGTACTTTATGGTTCTACACAGTTATATGAAACTGTCCTGCTGGTTTCTTTCTAGATGTGAGAGCAGACAGAAGAGTGGAGGGGACAAGTGCTCATTAATAGGATACTGGAAATATAAAATGAAAAGGAGGGTTATCCTGTCACTGGATGAGGAGAGCAGATGGAATGCAGATAGGTGGGTGTGGAGAATTGATTTGGGCTGCAGACTTTCACTTAATCACAATTTAAAAGAAGGAGAAAAATAAGATCTGTTATTGTCTTCTTAAAAAAAGGGGAAAAAGAAGAAGAAATGGCAAGAACAAGACAGATGCCCATCTCCATAGCTAACCAGGACATTTCCATTTGGTATTAAGATGAGCCCCAGACTTGACTCGGGGACAAGTTTAGAAGACTGAAATCATGTTTTCCCCAAGCATGAGAGTGAAAGGCTGGAGAGGCTTGAATGTTGGCCAAAACCTTAGAAATGGAAGATACAGATTCACGGAGATACTTAATCAATACTAATTGATCGATTACTTTTTATTAATATTTATCGGGAAGACCTACTCATCTAAGATCTACTTCTCTGGACCATCTCTGGTAACATCTAAATTCAGCAAACCTTGGTTTTCTTTTATGTGTGATTGAGAACCAATCCCAACAGCCAGTGTTTGCTCAATACACTGGAAATCTTTGTCTTTCCTTCTCATCTGATACAGCACTTCCAGATTTTTGTGATATTGCTACTGACATCTCATATGCACATGCTCTTTGTACACAAGGCATTCTGAAAATTGTTTTTCACAAAATTTCAAAAATCTATTCAATATGTTATGTTATGTACTAGCCAAGTACCAATATGTTATGTTATGTACTAATGTGTTAATAATCCTTTTTTGTTAGGTGCTGTTTAGTCTCTTCTGACCCTCAGTAATCCCATGTACAACAGAGCTTAACAATACCTGGTCCTGCAGTGTCCCCAGACTGTGGTTAGGTTGGAGCCCGTTGCTGCAGCTGTTGGGTCAATCCATCTCATTCATGGTCTTCCTCTTTTTTTGTTGACCATCTGCTTTACCAAACATCATATAAATAATGCTACATACTAAAAATATAATACAGAATAGAAAAGATCAAACACCATAATATAAACAGTGACATATCTCTAAATGCATTTTTCCCTTTGCAGTAATTATCCAAAGAACTTTATAAATACCAATTAAAAGTAATTAATTTACCTTATTTTTTGCCCTTAAATTCAACTTCAATTTGTTTATCTAAGGGAAATACTTCGAGATAGGGTTTACCTGCAAGGAGTTTTATCACCTTCTTCATCATAACAGCAGAAGTAGTCCCAAAGATGATTTTGTTCAGATAAATTATTTTGTTATGCAATTACATGTAATTAAAATATTAAAATACTATGTATTGGCCTAAAGTTATTTTATGGCATACTGACAAATAAAAATATAATTATAAAACTAATTAACCTCATTACATTTAAGAATAGATGCTTAATATAAAGAGCTTGAAGTTGTTAAAATAAATGTAACAGTTTATTGAGTGAGATTTAGGATGCAATATAATCTCTGTCCAAATTTATTTGTCACTTTCCTGAAAACCTAGTTTATCATAACTTATTTTTGTAAAAATTTATTTTTAAAAGATATACACATTTCTCTGTGCACAGCAGTAAACGTTGTGATTCTCAGTTTTTTTAATTCTCCAGTTTTGTCTTGGTCAAAAAAAGGGGTGAATGGGAGCACATACCTGTACTCTTTTGGAAGTTTTCCTTAGATAATAAACTGTCACAAAGTAAAGTGTCAAGGGGAAAGAAAATCTCTTTGATAACCGCTTTGCAAAATGTCACTTTGGGACATTTGACATTTTGATATTATCATTGATAATTGTTGTGAAAAGCTTAGCAAATTTGTAAACCAGGTGCTAATAATGTGGCACAAAATGTTCATTATGCAAATTAGGTGCTTTAACTCTTCCCATGTCGCTAAGGTGTTTATGCTGAAGCCGTTCATTTTCTTCCAACCTAACAAGGGACACAGATTCTATTCCTATGTATTCCACTTGGCGAGGTCCACTTGTATAGTTACTGTTTGTTAGTTTGAAAAAAGGTATTTCCAGTTAATAAGTCATTGCTCTTGCAAAATTCAATGAGTCGATCTCCTGTGTCATTTCTAATACTGAAACTGGATTTTCTAACTACTGATCCTTCTTCTGTATTTCCAGCTTTCACATTATGCCAGTAATTATCAATACTTCTTGACTGCATGTTTGATCACCTTTAGACTGTAGATACTAGTAAAAATCTTCAGTTTCTTCATCTTTGGCATGAGTGGTTGATGTGTAAATTTGAATAATAGTCATACTAAGTAGACTTCCTTGCAGGGGTAACACTCACATGACTGTTATCACTGACAGCATTGTATGTCACAGTAAATCTAGCACTGTTCTTTTTGATGATAAATGCTATGTTATTTCTCTTGAATTTGTCCTTTCTGGCATAAAAATAAAAACATTTCTTTGATGTCATGTATAATTTCCTTATGAGCAAATACTGCATTTCACACATAGGTAAATATCATGTTGGACAGTTCCAATAATCTCTGTTCGAACAAATAACCATGTCTTTTGCTATCATATTTGCTTTGGTGTGTGCATGCGTGAGTGTGTGTGTGTGTGTGTGTGTGTGTAGTGCTGAAACCACATGCTCTTCTTCAACGTGTCTTCTGGGTAGGTGAAGAAGCAATACATTTAATGTGACCTCATGTAGTGTAAGAGAAGAGATCGACATACATGCAGGGCACCCTGTGAATCCTCTGTGAGGTGCAGCAGGTGAGCTGGGCTCTCTTCACTGATAACCAGTAAAGGCACAGACGGTTCATCTGCCTCTTTAGAGAATATGTAATGCTAGCACTTGTTGCTGGAGTGTTTGCCCTGAAACATTTGCCATGTAGTCACAAATCATTCCCCCCACATATCCTTTAGTTTTGCAGTCCTTCTGAGTTTTCATTAAAATCTTCAAGCAGATTGACTCCCTTTCTCAGCAATCACTTGCCTTGAAGAACTGAGATACCGTGAGTGCGGAGAACGACAATCACTGAACACTGCGTAGCTCAGTTTGAGACAGAGCTTACAACATCTTAGGGAGCACTGAGGCTCACCTATCTACCTTCCAGCATCTCTCATAACATAACATGGTCTCTTTTATGCAAGATCGCCACACTGAATGGCGCTTACAGATCTGTCACATCACTATGAGTCAGAATGAACCAGAGAGCGACATATTTATGTCTATTTGGATCTATCCAAAAGACTTTTGTTGAGTTACGGTCCTGCAAAAAGCAACCTCCATGGCGGTTGTGTAGTTCTGAAAGTCTGTGTCCTGTTGATGGCAAACTAACTGTTTAAAGATTATTTTAAGTTTTGGAAGTTTTATTTTATTCAGTAATGGTGGGAGGAATCTGGGCTTGGGATCTTGGGTCTTATTCTTCAGCAAAACTTCTTTTTTTTGTGTTATCAAATGTTTTATTGTAGCAAACACATATTCAGAAAAATGTTTATCACTTTGATGTTCTTTACGTGCAGCTCAGTGACATTAAGATTATCATGTTGTTTGTCCATCGGCATTAGTCGTTTCCAGTTTTGTTTAACTTCCACTTGTTTTCTGTGTTTCCGTATTCCAGGAACTCTACTGAAAATTCTTTCTTTAACATAGTTCTCAAATTTACTTTATTTCTCTGCCTTCTCAACACTGAGCTTCTCCTTTCAAACCTAGCAGGAACTGCCTTGAGGGCAACAATATTTCAGATGTAACTTATGAAAATTATAAATAAAAATCTTGGAGGGAAGAGCCAGTGGTCATGAACAAAAATCCCCGAGGCAGTTCCTCTCAGAGAGCAGAATCAGGGGTTGAAGGACCTCTGTCATTCCCGGAAGAAGAGCAACTCACATCAGCCCAGCGGAATTTATGATTTGCTGTTGAGTACTGGATAGTAGATAATTCTCATTTTCCCTTTTCTGAATAGTTTGTTGAAGCTATCCGTGTCTGTTAAACCTTTGTAAAATTGGATACATGTATGGAAAGTAGTGCACCCAACTGGCATTGTAGTTTACTAGTTGTTGGAGGAAAACCAACCAAACTTACTGGAAATAATTGAATATCACCTGTAAATTCTTATACTTGAACTGAAAACAGTGACTAGATAGAAATTCAGATGTATCTTTTAGGGAGAAGGTGAGCTTGTCCTCTGTACAAAGAAAAAATTAACTAAGTATTGATGATCAGGAGGATGGATGTTGACAGAGCTCGACTAAAAGTTGGCCTGGTTTGATTTCTTCAGGTATACAGCGGTAATGTGTGTCATAATCTTCCTTCTAATCAGAGGGGGATACAGGTGGAAGTGATGTATTTTACTTACAGATCAACAACAAAGCCTCCAGCAGGATCACCCAGAGCCTCTCTTTTCCTTCTACAATTACCTAACATTTAAAAGTGCTGGATTCTGGGTCACTTCTAAGAGAATGGACAAGGGAATCTATGCTGACATGTAATTTAATAAGTAAACCTTTATTGTTTATGTTAGCTTCCTATTGATACACCAAAAGCCAAACCAAACCCACTGCCATCCAGTCAAATCTTGTTTATATATAACTTACAGGAGAGAATAAAACTGCCTCATACAGTTTCCAAGGAGCACATAGTAGATTTGAACTCCCAACCTTTGGGTTAGCAGCCATAGTACTTAACCCCTATGCCACTAGGGATTTCATTGATACAGTAGCTACGTATTTTATCACTCAGACCAAGAAAACTCAGTATCTCAGAGTTCTACATGTCTGAAATGCAAAACAAATTTAAACTCAAGTTTCGTCAGGGCCTTGTTTCTTCCGGACACTCTAGGACAGAATCCACTGCTTTGTCTTTTCCGGGTTCCACAGGCTGCCTGCTTGTCCCTGCAGTGGCCCTTCCTCCGTCTGTGAAGTCAGAGGCACAGCGCCCTCGAACCTTTCTCTCTGAGTGTGATCCCTCCTTCCTTTCACCATCACTATCCTGCCACCCTTTGATTATGATCTTTGTGATTACACTGAACTCACCTAGACAACCGATGACAGTATCTTCTTTGCAGGATCCCTAACCAGATCACATCTGCAATGTCCTTTTTCCGTGCAAAGTAAAGTAGTTATGGATCTTAAGGAATAGGATGTGGACATCTTGTGCCAGGTGTGGGCTTATTCTTCAGCCTGTCACATTTTATTGGCCTTTGTTGTGTAATATTCAGGACTGAGTGTTGTAGTCACTAACATTTATTATTGTCACTACTACAGGAAGAATAGAAAGTAATAACAGAATTATAGCCACTGCTGTCAAGTCAACTCAGGCCCATAGTGACCAGATAGGCCAGACAAGAGGAGCTGCCCCATAGAGTTTCCAAATAACACCTAGTGGATTTGAACTACTGACTTTTTGGTTAGCAGCTGTAGCACTTAACCACTAAGCGTCAGAGTTTCCACTGATAAGATTGTTTCTTCATAAATTGAGTTTGAGGTATCAGAGGAAATGTTAAATGGAGATGCCCAATAGTGGATTTAACAGGTGAGCCTGTTTAGAGTCAAGAAATAAACCAGTGTTGTAGGTAGTTACCTCCAGGGTACCTTTTGCAAACTACACATTTTCTCCAGCAACAGCCCCGCAGAGTCTAGGTGGAGCGGTGGCTGGGACAGAAGGTCAGTCTGGTCGAAACCTACTGTCTTCAGTGGGGATTGTTCGTGATACAGGTGCCTGATCCTCTGCATATGTATTGTGTCACAAAAGCATGACAAAAGAAGACAGCTGAATACAATTACCAGGAAAATATATACAGCAAGAGAAAAATTCTTCAAGACAAAAACACTAAAATGATCAACATTCAAAGAATTGGGAACAGAAGAAAGCACAACAAAGGTTCTGAGAAAGAGTTCTCAGAGGACTGGGAGTATATTGAGAATACTACTGTACTGCAGAAGTCAAGGTCAAAAGGCATTTTAAGAATTATTATGCAGTAGTCAAAAATGTCAAATGCTTATGACAGATCAAATGGGATAAATTTTAAAAATTGTTCATTGCGATCAGTCACGAGTGACTTAGAAAGAACAGTTCCTGAGGCTTGGTTAAGGTTGGCTTCTGTATTGTAGAGTATCAATGTGTGCCAGGAAGGTAGGAATGGTATCAGTAGCAATTTAAAATTATTTCAAGAAGCGTATCAATAGAAATGGTGAAAAAACAAGTAGTTTTGTTTTACGTGTTATCTTGGCAAAATCATGAATGTGAGGAATGGCTTCTTGAACATGTGTAGTACTTTAAACAGTTTAAACACTAGTGAAACTAGAGGAGTGCAGAAAAAGAAGCCATGCTGGAGAGAAAGGCTACTGTATCGAAGTGGTGTTGCTAAGGCGATAAAACGCTCCAACATGATATGGCTGCAAAAAGTTAGCAAAATTCCTGGGAGGCAGCTTTTATTTGCCTGTCACGGCATTTCAAATAAGGGGCAGATATGATAGGGTGGATGCTTTGAGGAAATTAGAGAACATTTCAAGCAGTTACTGTGAGCAAATAAATAGGAAATAATTTATGGGCAGCATGATGCCATCTGTCTGCCTAAATACGTGGTTTTTCAACAACAACATTTAGAAGCTGGTTGGAAAAATTGAGAAGTCAATATTCAGCTGTTGCAAAATTGTGATTTTTACTGTCAATGTGTGATACAAATGCAAGTTAGAGAAAAGAATACGGGGGTGTTGGCAAGACAGTCATTAAAATGCTATGCCCTGGAGTCTAAGAAAATGAGGGAGACAGAGAATCCACCAGGGGGCTTTGAGGAGGAGGCAGGTTGACACGGAGGGGCTATCAGACAGATAGGAATGCAGTTCTGCCTAAGATTATGAAATAGATGCTTCGAGACCACTGTATGTGAAACCCGCAAGAAGAAATCTGTCTCAATGAGGAAGACATTTGGTTCCAAGATTTCAGAATTGCAGCAATTCTTGATAATTATGGAAATGAATGGCTGAAAAGCATCACAGTAAAGGTCCCCTGTTAAGAAGTGCACATCTTGCACGTCTATTTTGGATGCTGAATTTACTTTGTATGATAAAGCATTGGATTTGAGGTGAAGAGCAGGACAGCAAATCAGAGAAGGAAAGCTTAAACTAAGGAGGAAGCCGGGCCAAGGGATCTGTCGGCGGGGCGGCCACAAGGCAGAGATCATGATGCCGGTGCCTGGCACAAGCTTTAAGTGAGCAGAACGCGCGCGCACACACACACACACATCCCTCTTGAAAGAACTGTGCTTACTCTCAAGGATTGTGAGGATCAAACTCTTCCAATCTGGAAGAACTTCCCTTCAGAGCCTGCTTATGAGACCACCAGCTGAAAACAGTGCTTCAAAAACCAACACCTAAGGAACATGATTTATTTTCTGTGGAAGAGATTCATCCCAATAAATCTGCAAATATTATAGGTGACAAGACACTGATATCTAATCAGGATAACTAACAGGTAATCTTAGACCTGGGCTAAAATTAAAGGAAGTTATATCCTAAATAACCTTATGGACAATAAAATGAAAGGGAGTTTTAACGTAGACAACTTTCCGAACGATAAAGTTGGGTAAATGTGAGATTTTCCTGTTGCTATCGAGTCGACCCCACCTCGTTAGCAACCCTGTAGCAGAGTGGAACTGCCTCACACAGTTTCTAAGGAGTGCCTGGTGGATTTGAACTGTTGATCCTATGGCTTGCAGACTTGTCTCTTAATCACTACGTCAGTAGGATTTCCAAGATTTTCTTAAAATATTTATCAGTGTTCTACTCACTCCAGAGGCTCCTGTACTCAGATTACCAAAGATGAGAGCGTTTTGAACTAAATTGCAAATCTCTTCACAGCAGTGATGGGTATTAGAGGGCCATTAGCTGTGGAAATCCTGGTGGCAGAGTGGTGAAGTTCTGGGGCTGTTAACCATGAGGCTGACAGTTCAAATCCACCAGGCTCTCCTTAGAAACTCTATGGGGCAGCTCTATGCCATGCTGTAGTCACCATGAGTCGAATCCGACTCGATGGCCCTTGGCTTGGCTTGGCTGTTCCCATCAAATCTTTCCAGCGAATTTACTTGCTCCCAATCTGTACAGAAGGGAAGAAAATCTAGTTTATATACTAGTTCCTTTGGTAACATGGGAAAAATGAATGCTAGGAAAAAAATGTGTTTATACTGTAAAACTAAGGACTAGATTTGACCTTTCAAGTTTCTATTTCCTTGTGAAGTCCTGTCTTAGAAATTAGCCTTCCCCCTTCCTTTTAGTTTTTACCCAGTGTCACCTTCAACATTATGTGTAAAAGAGTTTACGTGTATGATGAGCAATGTTTAAAATACATATATGAAAGGACTGTGCCTATTACTCCTATAATATTTATAGGCATCCAGACCAAACCCACTGCTGTCAAGTCAGTTCCAACTCATAGTGCCCCGATAGGACAGAGTAGAAATGCCCTGTAGAGTTTCCAAGGAGCGCCTGGTGGACTTGAGCTGCCCACCTTCTGGTTAGCAGCCGTCGCACTTAAACACTACACCACCAGAGTTTCCGTTTATAGCTATGGATAAGGTCCAATTCTTCAGGTGCTAAAAGCCATCACCTATATTAGTACTAAAATGAGTGATAGACTGTGGCATGATGATTTCTCTGTGGGGGGAACACAGGCGCTGAATGCTATGTGCATGGACGTGGCTCTCCTTCTGCTTCACTCTTTCCCATACCTTTGTGCAGCTGCGAGCCGTCGTGCAGTCCTCCAGCTGAGCTCAGGTGTACTTCCGAAGCTGTCCTTTCTGTCTTGTACATACACTGTGTGAGCTCTAATTGGTCCCAAGGCTTGCCGTCTGTGAGCTGCCCAGCTATCTCCTCTTTTTTACCTCTTCCCTCCTGACAGCTTGCCAGGGGTCTTTCTCCAGCAGTGGTCTAGCAGTCTAACCCTGAGGTTCACAAGGCCCTGGAGACAACTGCTTAAAACCCTGAGCTATTTTGCTGCCTTACTTTCAGCGAATGTGTGCTCTGCTGTTGTTAAATGTGTTATTTGGTATGAAGTTACCCACCCTAAATTAGCTTATCAAAATTGTGTTGCTTCCTGATGCCCAGTATAACTTCTCAAAATATTGAGTCAGGTCAATAATGTATATAAAACTCACGTGTTGCTTTACTTTTGTTTCTTGTATCCTTTTGTGACTGTAACACCTTCAGATACCTTCACTGAGTTCAGGAGGTGATCATGGTTCAGGGCAGAAAGCATTAACATTTGGGTGGCATCAACCTAACAAAATACAAGAACAGCCAATTAAGTTTGCAAATTCATCCTAGAAAAACTTCTACCTACCTCAGTGCTGAAGACCACTATGGTTGCCCTTGAAGTACTCCCCTTGGGAAGCTGTGCATCCATGCCAGCTCCCGATCCACCCTCTTGGCACTCTTTCTGGAATGGCCATTGTGCACTGTGGCATGGTGGCAAATTCTTGACCTTAATTGTATAGTTGTCTGTGAGAGAGTTCTTAAGCCACTAAACCAATAACTACATTGGAAAACCCTTCCTAATCACCTAATCTGTCCCCAGTGACTTGTTCTTTACCTGGAGATGAAGGAAGTACTGAAAGGAAGACATTTGGATGACATTCAGGACATCAAGGATAACGTGGAGACAGCTCTGATGGCCATTCCCGAAAGCCAAGCCAAGCCAAGTGCCATCTCGTTGGGATCTGAAAAAGAGTTCCAAAATTGCTTTGAAGGATGGACTAGGTGCCGGCGAGGGTGCATAGTTTCCCAAGGGGAGTACTTTGAAAGTGATTGTAATGATATAAAGCAATGAGGTATAGAGCAATTAGAACGATTCAGTTCGTGGACTTAATTGTCAGAATTTGTATATGGTAACTCTAGAACTCAGCAAGATTCTAGCCAATCCAGCTGTGCCAGGAGCTGTTTAGTTTCTGAATCAAGGGGATTTCTAGGGGACTTCATCGAAGGGTTGCTAGGAGATGATAGCACTCGCCTGGGCTTCATGAGGTGGGATTTACACACTTATGGCTGATGACTGGTTAAGCTGTGTAATGTATTCCAGATAACTAAAAAAGCTGATTTACAGTAAGGTTTAATGGTCTTAGGTCTCATTGTATCAACTATTATTATAATATCAAAAAACTCATGATTATGTAAAAAACACTGAAGATATTTCACTGAATACTTCAGGAAATACTATTGGGTCCCAGAATTTATCCATTTACTGGCTTGATTTGTTGGCCTGGCTTAGGAAAATGAAAAGCTAATGTTCTTAGGTGGACGTCTAGGCATTAGCCAGCCTGAGCTATGGCACTTCCTATATTTCCCTTTGTTCTTTACATGGTTTAACCACGTGCACCTGTCTTTCTTTGTTAACTTTAACCCTCAAACCCCCAAACACTACTGCCATCGAGTCAGTTCTGATGCACAGTGACACTATGGAACAGAGTAGAACTGCCCCATAGAGTTTCCAAGGGGCACCTGGTAGATTCGAATTGCCAAGCTGTTGATTAGCAGCCATAGCACTTAATTGCTATGTCACCAGGGTTTATCTGAACCAAAAAGATTTTAGTTTGCATCTCAGTGCAAATTATGAACTAACAAGATAGAGAAATTGGACTATGGTTTAATCACTTCACATTTATATGCACAACAAAGATCACTTTACAATTGTAATCTTACATCTCATTTCACCTTTAAGAAATAATACATTAGGGACTTTTCAAAATATTGAAAATATATAGGCCGTTGGCTTTGGCTTGGCTTAGGGGCCAGAAATAACATGAGAAAATGCAACTCTTCCTACCTGATTTTAAGCATTTGTTTTCAGTAAACCCATCACCAAGATGCACAGTAATATGGTGTACCTGTAACGTTGTACACCTACACACACACCTTCCTCTCCTCTGTCTCTTTCTCTCTCACACACACACACGCACAGACTGAAATGCCAACATCTTTATTATTGTGACTGAATGTAACCTGAAATTCTGGGGGATGTGGAATGTTTTACTTGGAATTCTAACAAATTAAAAATCCACTGACTGAAATAAATTAATTCATGTGTTTATTCTCTGGGTGCAGAGCTACAGTCCTGAGGAATTACAATATGAGGAATGCAAAAATAAAAGACCCACTAGGGCTTATTTATAGAATACATCATTCATTGCATACTATTCATTGCCATCGAGCTCTCTGGATTAATAACAGTGATCATTTTATTTTGTTAAATTCTTTATAAATACATTTTCTCCTCTCATTCCAATGGTGTGTCAAATTACTCGATAGTCCCTTTATGCAGCTCTGTTTCTATAGTGGATCTGCTTGCTGCCACACTGGAGAGAACTGAGAACAACATGCCATGCTAACTGGAATAGGTGCTTCATTTGAAAATTAAGTGTATTTGGTTTTGGATTTCAGTGGTCTTTCTAGATGAAGTCATAGAAGCCGTTTGAACTTTGTGTCTTGACAAGTTCCTAATCTAATTCTGTACAGTACCTGATTCTGTATTCCTCCATCGGCTTGGGCCATGTCCTTACTGGCCGTACGATCTGTTAGTTATATTGAGAATACTACTGTACTGCAGAAGTCAAGGTCAAAAGGCATTTTAAGAATTATTATTCCTCCATCGGCTTGGGCCATGTCCTTACTGGCCGTACGATCTGTTAGTTAACTTTTCAACTGTAGTTTGCAATCATCTGGGTTTGTGTTGACCATGGAGATCTTTCAGCTGTACTCACAATGTTTCTCTTGCATCTTCTTGTTGAATATCTTTAAGTCAGCACTGATCCGTAGGAAACCTGTGTACTGCTGAACAAAACATTGCCCAGTCCTATGCCACGTTCACAAACATTGTTACGCCTGAGCCCACTGTTTCTGTCAGTGTGTCAGTTTGTCGCCTTGAGGGTCTTCCTCTTTTCTACTGAACCTGTAAGTTACCAAGCACATTATCCTTTTCCAAAGACTGACTGTCTTCTGACAACATGTCCAAAGTATGTAAGATGTAGTCTCTTCATCCTGGCTTCTAAGGAACATTCTGGTTGTACTTTTTCCAAGACTGATATATTTGTTCTTTTGACAGTCCATAGTATATTCTATGTTCTTCACCAATACCACATTTCAAAGATGCCAGCTTTCCTTCAGCCTTCATTATTCCTTGTCCAGTCTTCTGATGCATATGAAATGATTGGAAATATGAGGCCCAACAATTAAGTCCACAAACTTAATTGTTCTAAGTGCTGCATACCTCAGTGCTGAATATGACTATAGTCACCTTCCAAGTACACCATTTGGGAAGCTATGCACTGATGCCAACACCTAGTCTAACCTTCAAAGCAATTTTAGAACTCTTCTTGGAACGGCCACTGTGCAGCACGGCATAGTGGCAAGTTCATGAACTTAATTGTATGGGTGTCTGCGAGGGAGTTTTTAACCAGTCAGCAAATAACTGCACTGGAACACCCTCCCTATTCACTTGATCTGGCCCCCAACGATTTTTTCTTTGCCCAAATATAAATATCAAAAGGAAAACATTTTGGTGACATTCAGGACATCGAGGGTAATGTGACAACAGCTCTGATGGCCATTCCAGAAAAAGAGTTCAAAATTGCTTTGAAGGGTGAACTAGGAGCTGGCACGGGGTGTGTAGCTTCCTAAGGTAAGTACTTGGATGGTAACTGTAGTGATATTCAGCAGTGAGTTTTGTAGCACTTTTCCTAGGGTTGGTTCATGAACTGAAGTGACAGTCCTCATATGTGTACGTGTTTGCAAGTACGAAGAAACAGGAACAGCAAGGCAGGGAGAGAGGACGAAAAGTAAAAACAAGTAAGAAAAAAATTAGTTTTTCTCTTCTTTCCAATATTTTGTGAGGGGACTGCTCCCTCGTTTTGTGTGGTAGAGTAAGATAAAAATGGAATTTGAATCATAGTTTCTTCACAATGACAACAAATTTATTGTTCATCCTCTGTGTGAAGGGTCAGTGCTGGCCTAGGAAAACCACTGCAGTGTGTGAAGAATGAAAAGCCAAGCCAGGCGAACGAAGCGTGAAACAAAAAAGCCTGCCCTGCGTGCAGAGAGAATCCAGTGCTATGCCGTTCATTATGTTATAACATTTGTAAAATATTGCTAAGAGGCCAAGCTTTAAAGAGTGTATTCCTTTTTCCCAACTGTGGCATCTTATACTAAATCCCTCTTTGGTCTATTTTATTTGAAGCTAAATGAATATTTTTTTCTTGTTTCTTTTTTGTTTGT
The DNA here is from genome assembly GCA_028571685.1 of Heterohyrax brucei. Classification (NCBI taxonomy): domain Eukaryota; kingdom Metazoa; phylum Chordata; class Mammalia; order Hyracoidea; family Procaviidae; genus Heterohyrax; species Heterohyrax brucei. The sequence continues at coordinate 67,649,790 of CM053162.1, read as the reverse complement.
TTTTTAATAGGAATCAGTGCAAAACTGGTTTCTGTTTTTCTTTGAAGCTAATTAAGTATTTATTCTTCTTGCTTTTATTAGGAATCAGCACAAGGCTGACTTGTATGTGGTGGAGGTCAAAGATATCCGGAAGTTCTGACTTCTCCATACCACTGTATCACACTGTCATCTCTAACATCAGCTATGCCCACCCAACTTAGTACTCTTCCTTCCATCTTTATATATATATATATAAGTATCTATAATAAATATAAATATCTATAATATAATCTATAATATAGATTATAATAAATATAAATATCTATAATATCTCACAGAATTCATGGACTGTATTTACTTAAGTGGTTTAGTAGAGAAGTAACAGAACCTTTGGTGATTAAACCTCTTGGCTGCTAACGAAAAGTGTATTGGTTCAAACCTACCAGCTGCTTCACAGAAGAATGTTGTAGTGTTTGCTTCTGTAAAGATTGCAGCCCTGGAAACCCTTTGGAGCTATTCCACTCCGTCCTATAGGCTCACTATGAGTCTGAATTGTTCAGACAGCAGTGGGCTGTATGAGTTACAACTCAGAATCAAAAACAACTGGGACCAAACCAACAAACCAAGTCCACTGTCCTCAAGTTGATTCTGACTCATAGCAACCCAGCCGGACAGAGTAAAAATGCCCCGAAGGGTTTCCAAGGAGACCCTAGTGGATTTGAACTGCTGGCATTCTGGACAGCAGCTCCAGTCGACGGGAACCAGGAGGTCCGCAACACAGGGCTGCGGTGGGGCTCGGTGCTTCCCGGAGCTCAGTGCTGCGACAGCTGCTGGAGAAAGTCCCAAGCAGGACCAGGTGGCAGAGGGCAAGACTCTGTCCACAGGGTAGCTATGAGTTGGAATTGACTCGATGGCACTGGGTTTGGTTTTCATTGACGCACATCCAGTGCTGTGCGACAGTGAACTACGTCATTAAGAATTCTGCCGCCGCACCTAGATTAGATCTGAATTTAAATCCTGTCACTGTCTCTAGGTCATTAGTATTGAGCAAGTTTTGTCATCTAATTCTTATTCGTGAAAAACAGATAAAAATACTACCAAACCCATGTGATATTTGGAAGTCTAAATGTGAAAATGTATATAAGGCTGTTACCCAAGTAACTGCATATTATGGATTGAATTGTATCCCCTCAAAAGATGTATTGTAAATCCTAAGTTACAGACAGGCCTGTCATTACCATTCCGTTTGGGGATGGATTGTTTCTGTTACGTTAATGAGATGATGTTAGTGCAGGGTGTGCCTTAAGTAACTCTCTCTTGAAACATAAAAGAAACTAAACAAGCAGAAGAAATGGAAATGACGGAGAAAGATGTCAGGGGATGTGATAGAAGAAAAGCTTAGAAGGGACAAAGAGCTTCTTTGAGATCAAACAGAAAGTCTTCTCCTAGAGCTGGCCCCCTGAATCTGAACTCTGTTAAAGACACCTATTTGTGCTCTTTGTGTCATGGCAGCAGTAGATAACCCAGAAATCGGTATTTCCTCATTGATCACAAAATGCTATCTGATTTAGAAGGCTTTGGAATTAATGGACAGAGTCCATTTATTATTTCTCTGTGTCAGAAGGTACTTTTACTTTACAGATGTTCATATACAATGTTTCATATTTGTTCAATCAATATTAATTATGCATCTTCTGTACCAGATAGTCTTACAGGCAGCTTTTCATTACACACACACATCACCTAAACTTCAGAATAATCCTGTGACGTATTTAGTATGTTCCCATGGTTTCCTGCTTAATGTTTGAAGTATCCTTATTTTCTATAAAATAAACAAGCAATGTCATGTGGAGTCCAAGAATATATTTAGACATTGGCAAACTTCAAATTTTCCTGGAGAGCCAGTGTCCTATGAAGTATGATCAAACAGATTTTCATATAAAATCTGTATGTGATATATATGTCATATTTTCTATCTTTAAATGCTGATTTATATTTTTTGGTTACTGTAATTTTGTAACTGTGGATCCAGTACAAATGAGTAAACAGGTATAGCTTGTAAATAAGGAGGGGGTGCTAGAAATAAAATGGCAAAATGAAACAAAACAAGATGAGATCAAAGCCCTGAGAGAACGGATCCACCGATACCCGTCTAACTTGGAAATGATCCCATTCTCAGAGACCACTTTTCCGCCAAGTAACAGTCTTGCACATAAGCCACGTGAGGAAAGCGCTCCTTAGGACAGTCATCTACACGGCAGTAAAAGGTATCCCTTTGCACCCAGGGCAAAGACGAGAAGACAGGAAAGAGACGGAAAGGCAGGAAAACCAAAGGAACGGAAACGTAGCACTCAGAACAGCAATGTGGAGATGGTACAGTGCAAGAATTGCAACACGTGTTATAGAGGAATTGGCACAGAAAGGACTACTGAATGGGAGTCTAACTTGCTGTGTAAATCTTTACCTCAGGCATAATAACACTAAAGTAGAGAAGAAAAGAAAAAGATGAGACTCAGAGCTCAGGTGCAGAGATTTACATCAGAAAGAAGGTAGATTATTTTATATCCACAACAAATTAGGAGAAGAGGTAGATGGGGTAGAGAAAACTGCCAGGAAGGAACTTGAGAGTATCATCTGTATTCTTCCTTTGGACATTCAATATTTATATTCCTTTTGATATAGTAATTTTACTGCTGGGAATTTCTCACAAAAGTACATCAAAGGATAGGTCGTATGTTTACCTGGAAGTACTTTACCTGTACGCACATGAAATTAGTGAAACAACTCAAAGCTTTTAAGTTTAACAGGAAAAATGAAGTTACAGATATGATAACATAGAGAAATATGTGTTGAATATTTACAACCTACTGTTAGTTGGAAAATTAACAACGAAAATACAAACTTACAAAAAATTGTTACAGTCAATAGGAGCCCTATTTGTGTAAATGTAAATGGAAAAATATTGAAATCCTAGAGCCAAATGCTTACAATGGCCACAGCTTAACTGATAGATTACATGGAGATTTAAATGTTTTGTTTTCTATTTCTTTTCTTTTTTATAGTTTTGCTGAATTATCTACAATAAACATACATTACTTTTGCAATAAAGGAAAATAATTTGTATTTCTAATAGATTTGTATTTCTGATAGATTAGAGTTTGCTTCTAGCCACGTTTCAGTGGTTATTGCACGTTGTAGCTATCAAATAAAGCCCTTCGAGACTACAGTATAATATACAGAACATCCTGCAACTTATCATCACAGCGTTAAAGTCTCCCTGGATTTTCTGTTTTTATTGCTTTAATAGTTTAATGTCAACTATTTTTCACAAGAAAAATTTATCCTCGGTGTTTCAATCACCATGCGAAAAAGGAAAAGCATATTTTGACACAAAGGATTGAAAATAAATATTTGGCTCTATGTGAGATCATAAACTGGTTACCTTTCATTTTTCTTTCATTCATATGGGAAAATGTCAGAATTTTAAATCAGCAAGACAAAAGTAATAAATTACAACTAGTATAATAATATAAAACTGTAAAAATATTATTTAAGACAGAATAATACAGTGAGAGCTACCAAACAAGAAAGATTTGGATTTAAATCCCAAATTTTCCATTTGACAATTATATGATCCTGAAATAATTACTTAACATATCAGTGCCCCAGAATAACTTCTGTGAAATACAAATCATCTTGTCTTCTTCACGAGAGGAGAATGAGTAATGTACAAAGACTGATTCACTCTACAAATGCAATTATTATTAGCTCCTCCTAGATATTTTGCAGTTCAACCAGAAAAAAATATCATTTCAGATGGTGATAGAGTCTATGAAGAAAATAAATGAAGTAATTTAATAGACACTGATTTGACTATGGGATGATGTCCCTCAGATTCGGGAAACTGAGCAAATTATCTGATAAACTGGCAATTGCGGTGTGTACAGGAGGTCACCAGAGGCTGGAATTGGCTTTATGGCAATGGGTTTGATTTTTGTGTTTTAATTAGTTTTCTATTGCTGCATAACCAGTTACCACAAATTTAGAGGCTTAAAACAGCACCCATTTACTGTTCTTAATTTTCTGAAGTTGGAAGTCCAGACTTGCCTCAGCTGGGTCCACTGTTGGGTTCTCACCAGTCTGAAACTCGAATTTCAGCCAGCTGCATTCTCCTCTGGAGTTCAGTTACCATCACAAGCTTACTCAGGTTGTTAGCAGTCCTTCTGTGACTGGAGGATAAAGGGTCTCTCTCAGTTCCCACAAGATGTGCTCAGACCCTAGTCACGTGATCTTTCACAGGCAACTTCTGGAAAGCCAGATGACGTCAACCTTTAGATATCAAGGGTGAAGATCAGCTTTTTAGCAGAAAAGAAGAGTTAGAACTTCTTTGGTTCAGAATTTAAACATGTACACACTGTGGCCAAACAAAACCGCCAACACTTCTGTGTGCTCATTGGCAGTGTTAGTAACAAAAGCTAACATTTCACAAGCATTTACTATGTGCTGGAAACCCTGCTGGCATAATGTTTAAGTGCTGTGTCTGTTAACCAAAAGGTCGGCAATTCAAATCCACCAGGTGCTCGTTGGAAACTCTGTGGAACGGTTCTACTCTGTTCTGTAGGGTTGCCGTAAGTCAGAGTCAACTTCACAGCAGTGGGTTTGCTTTTTTTTTTTTTTTTTTTGGTGTAGGGGGTTGTTTACTTATGTGCTAAACCATTAGAAACTCTGGTGGTGTGCTGGTTAGGTGCTATGGCTGCTAACCAAAAGGCTGGAAATAAATCCACCAGAAATTCTTCAGTAATTCTATGGAACAGTTCTCCTCTGTCCTACAGGGTCTCTATAAGTCAGAATGTATGTGACGACAGTGGTTTGGTTTTTGATAAACTGTAAATTTATTGAATGTAATCTGATAGTAGCAAGACTGAAGTATGATGCAGATACTCAAGTTACCTGGCCAAAGCCGAATAGAAAAGTTTGTCCTGGGTGCTTCGTTTTTATCACGCCTGACACAAAACTCGAGAGAGGCATCATCACACTGTAGTGAGGCAACGAAAACACCTGAGTGGTGCCGGCCCCCAGTTTAAGAAACATGAGCATTGTCCAACGACTTTTAAGTTAGCACTTCATAAATGTAAAGTCATAGAATATTTTTACTTTGTTTATTCATACAAGTAGAAACATTTGTCCAGGCCTGATATTTTTCAAGAGTTAAAAATGTCTGGTTGTGAGTACTGTCTACTGGGCAAAGATAGATTGCCTTTCTCAAAGTGAAGCTGAAGGCCGGGTTGATGAGCACAGTTCTTGTTCTAAGTTGCCATTGCTCGCACTCATATTTTCAATACAAGACAGCTGCCCTGAAGTTACCCTTCCTAGTTGTAAAGCCTGGTGTGACAATATACTAAGTTAGCGTACAAAATAAAAGTTACAGTTTCCAAAATAAATTGCAACAAGCTCTGTTACTATAGTTGCCCAGCCTAAAGTATTTATGGCAGAATGCTCTCATAATGAGATGTCATATTCAGGTCTTTCCTTCGTCCGCTGTCTCCTGTTTCCTTCTCTGCTCTGCACTGGAAGTTTCTGCATCTGACTCGTTTCAAAGAGCTAAGGATAGGGGATGGATGGGATGAATAAGTGTCATAAATAAATGCCAGGAGCAGTGCAGACAGCTATTCCCTCATCTGGAGAGGGTTTCAGAGTTCAATACAGGATACGGGGAGGTATCTTTTTTCTTATGAAGGACCTATTTCGGGAACTGAGGTCTAAATGGAGCAAGACGAGACAGTAAGTTTAGTGTAACTCAGCTTCATCAACCTTGTTAACAGTCTACTCCATTCATCGTTAGTAGGTTGAGCCTCAGTTTGATTTCTTGGTAGCATTGTGTTTTCATTATGTTTTGATTTGTATTTTAGAGGAAATTTTATAACAGCTACATGTGGATGCAGTGGTCATTCTCCAGCTGCAACTGGAATCTTTTGGGGTTTATAATATAATTTATTTGAAGGAAAGACTAACTCTTTCACATTATAAAGAGACAAAGGCAGTGCCTACCATAAAAATTGCATCCGTGCCAATCACTGTCCTCGGGGGGTTGGAACTTCTGATTCTGTAAGTGATAGGCTTTTCTCTTGGGAGCAGGCCATTCAGATGTGCTCACTGGGTCTAATACAGGGGAAGACTGAGAAAGGAAGCAAGAAAATGAATTCAGTCCCTTGAGTGTTTTAAAATGCAAACAGTATGTCTTCATTCTAATTTTGAAAGCCACCTATTCTGTCAATTTTGTGTTTTAATGGATTCAATATTCCAATAAAATGTTTCTTGGGGCCTGCTGTCTGCAAACACTGGTTTCTTATATTTACATTTTCATGTTCTGTTCCAAAAATTGTTATCATAAGCATTTCAAGCAAATAGTTGTACTAATTGACACATTCACTACTTTTTTAAAATTTTCAAAGAAAACATTCTGAGGAAATAAACATTGCCATTTGAATTTAATTGTGAATTTGAGGTAGCTTATGAAAATATCCTTTCTTTTACAAAGATTGTGGCTAACATTTTATTTTCATAAATGTCTTGCACCTGAAATGAAAATCAATGCATAAAACATTTAAAAAAGTAAAACACTGAAATCTCAAAATTATCATTAAGATTCTAAAAAATATTATAATATCCTGTATCTGGAATTTTCAGATGACCTGTGTCTACTTGACTCTGATTATTTTATTTATAGTTCCAAGCCATGTAAAGGAAACCCTGGTGGTGTAGTGGTTAGATGCTACAGTCACTAACCAAAAGGCCAGTAGTTCAAATCTGCCAGACACTCCTTGGAAACTCTATGGGATGGTTCTACTCTGTCCTATAGAGTCAGCATGAGCAAGAACTGACGCTACAAAAGTGGGTTTGGATTCTGTGGCGTAATCATACAAAGCAGGGCCCAGTTGACTCAGTAGTTAAACAGCTTGTCTGTAGACCAAAAGGTGGGCAGTTTGAATCTACTAGCAGACATTCTGAAACCCTGTGGGCAGTTCTACTCTACCCTGCAGTGTTAATATGAGTCCAGACTGACTCCATGGCATTGAGTGTTGATCATACACAGCTTTCTTCCCACTTACACATCACACTAGCTACTTTTATTAACTTACACTGATTTCTCATTCAAGAGTCACAAATTTTGCCTTTACTTTTCCATTCCGAGAGTTGTTTTATGTAGTGGTCCATATTAATTTCATCTCACATTTGTACTTTGGCATCAATTAACGGGCTCCAGCATTTTTATAGTGATTATTGATATTTCTGTTTCAGTGATAAAAAATTTTTTGATTAAGTTATTGCTTTGTGAGGAAAAATTAGACTTTTTTCTTTAATGTAGATCATCACCAAATCTCTGTAGCCAGAAGTTTAGCACAAAAATTCCCACTTATCTAGCCTGTATTAAAATATTTATTTTAAGCACAAAATATGCTATGTCCTGTGTTACTCCTACAGCTTTTGTCATTTGTATGTGACAGTATTTGCCTGCCTTCCTTTTTAGAGGACACTTGGTTGGTACTCATAATTCAAACACATAATTTGAACAGATTTTCACAGGAGCCTTTACGCATTTTAATTTACTATGTATTTCCTAAACACATTGACAGTGCTTTCACATAAATATGTTATTAGAAAATTCAGCCGTCTCAGCTCCAAGGTAAATCAGTCTAATAAACAAGAATTTAGAAGCTCTGAGGTTTACTTTCACAAATTCTTTTCAAGTTTATGATGACCTCTGATGACTCGTCCTATCTGTTCTTTGCACTGAAACTTCTGGAAGAGGTCTCAGAAAGAAGAATGAAAATAGGTAACAATGCAAGGAGCCACATTGGTGATTAACTGACCAAAGAGGGTCAAGCTTGGAGCTGTGTCCTGTAAAGTTAGCATCGGATTACATTTAGTAAGTGAAGTTATTTTTCTAATACTCAAGTTTATCTTTTGTAAAATGTTGACAATTACAGATACAATGTATGGAGTTAATGTGACTAATTAATGAGTTTATTATATTTTAGTAATAGTGCCTAATATGTAGAATACAGTAAATAAGCCAAGATTATTTTTATTAATCATGCAAAATTAAAAACTAAGAAAGAAAGCCTTAGTATTCGCTCTTATGATCTTGTAGTAATTTCCCTATATGCTTATCTATTATAATTGAAACTGAATATCCAGTTAAATACTGATATTGGCAAATTCTTACTTGTGAATAAAGCAAGTTAGTGTGTTGAAGAGCGATGAAGAAACTCCTCTTCACACACCTACTATTTGCTGCTCTGGCCCACGCTCAGCATCTGTATGACCAAGGTGCTAGAGAGCTATTTCCAGCTCCGTGCACGCTGCTTGTGGAGGTCACCGTATCACAATTTTTACACTCAGCATTTCTTAAATTGTTTAAATATAAAGCAACTGTTTAGATGTGGGAGGTGTTTGAAGTGGACAACTGTGTTTTTTTCCAAAATATATCGATAATTAAATGATTAGGAAAGAAATTAGAGACACGAGAACGCTGAATTCACAACTAGTGACTTGATTTAAACTGGGAATTTCAGGCTTTCTTTTATCTGTTGATTCAGTGTACTAATCAAATCAGTCAGAGCACTGAGAACTTCAAGCCTCAAAACAGCAGAGTAGGGAAAAAATGAATAATTTAAGGTCTGTGTGAATGGTACTGGATAGCTAAGTATATCTGACCTTTGCCATTAGGACTGAGAGGTTCTAAAGCATACATACGTTGTGTGTATGCACGTATATATGTATGTGTGTGTCTACGTGTGTGCGTGCAGGTATATATATTATACGAGGTCTGATAATTAAGTCTGCGAACCTAATTGCAAGTGCTACATAACTCATTTCTGGCTATCGCTACGGTCACCTTCAAAGTAATCCCCTTGGGAAGCTGGGCATCAGGGCTTTCGCCTAGTCCACCCTTCCAGGCAATTTTGGAAATCTAACTTGAATAGCCACTATGTGTGGTGGCATGGTAGGAAGTTCATGAACTTAATTGTATAGTTGTCTGTGAGGGTGTTTTTAGCCAGCCACTCACCGGACCTGGCCCCCAGTGACTTTTCCCTTTACCCGACGATCAAAGAAATGTTGAAAGGAAAGGGCACTTTGATGCCATTCAGGACATCAAGGGTAATATGATGACAGCTCTGATGGTCATTCCAGAAAACAGGTTCTTAAATTGCTTTGAAGGGTGGACTAGGTGCTGGTGTCGGTACATAGCTTCCCAAGGGAAGTACTTGGAAGGTGACTGTAGTGATATTCAGCAATGAGGTATGTAACGCTTAGAACAGCTAAGGTTGCAGACTTGTCAGATCTTATGTGTGTGTGTGTTAGAATCTCTCAAACCTAATGCCAAAGTTAGTTATAATAAATTAGACCTACAGTCAAAGGTCTGATTTGTTGCTGTCATGTGCTATTGAGTTGATTTGGCTCATAGTGACCTTATGTGACAGAGTAGAACTATCCTCTTAGAGCTTCCTGGGCTACGGATCTTTACAAAAGCAGATCGCCAGGTTCTGCTGTGGAGCTGCCTGACGGTGGATTGAGCTGCCAGCCACGGAGGGGCTGAACCATTTTTCCACCAGGGCACAGACACACATCCAGTGCGGCAGACAAAGCGATGCTCTCCAAAGATGTACAGACTCTAACATTTAGAGCCTTGTGTACATGTGATGTGTTAAACTAGATCCTGCAAATGTAATTATGGTTATACAGCATAATAAGTTAGAAATAGAGATGTAATCCTGGATTGTCTTGGCAGGCTCAGCATAATCACATGAACCTTTACAAGCAAAAACTTGGGCTGAATGAAGAAGAAAGAGGGTAGAAGGGTATAACAGAGGAATTCAAAACTTGAGAAAAGCTCGACTTATCACGGCTGATTTGAAAAGAGAAGTAGTGACGTTTTAAGGAACTGCGGGTGGATTCAAGGAATTGAGAGAGTTTTCTGGCTGACAGCCGAAAAGGAAATAAAAGCTCCAGTCCTACTGTCATCAGGAACTGAAATCTGTCAACCACTTGAGTGAGCTTTGAGCTGGATGCTGTTTCAGAAACTTGAGATGAGATTCACTGGCCATCACCTTGGCTTTGACCTTGACATCATCCTACTTATCCACAAAACTGTGAGATAAAATTGTGTTTCTTTAAAGCCTTTAAGCCTCTGGTAATTCAGTATTTTAGCAAGGTGAAACGAATACGAGTACAAGTGTTGGAACCAAAAGTGAGAAATACTGTAACAATTACCAAAATTATTGAAGTGACTCTGAAATCAGTCAATAACAGAGGCTGGAAGAATTTGAGAAACCTAAGGAAGAAATTAGATTGTACTGAACTAAACATAAGAAGTCATTTGTATGTTAACAACTTGTGTAAGTTGGGATTCCAAAGAAAGTAAGTGGTATAATACAGGAAAAGTGGGAGGAGGAATGAGAAACAGTGCAACATAAGAGCTGCTTCTTATTAGGGGTAGGTCACACATACTTCCTCTCTCCGCCTTTTTTTACCAACTTTGACACCAGACATCCTTTGCATGGCACCCTCAACTTCTCTGCTGTGTTCAATAATTTCTTGCAACGGCCATACTGAACTGATAAACAGACTCACAATTACATAGTTTACTAGGGAAGTAACAGGCTATAACTTGGAAGAACCACAACACAATTCAGGCATCAAGACACAGTTCTTCAATCAAGACAGCTTAGAAACCAGACAGCTCCTACCTTATTCCCAGGCATGTTCACTGTCATGCCTTCCCTCAGCCTCTGCACTGCTCAGGCAAGTGTTGCATCTCATTAGTTACCCTGAGAAAAGCCCAGAGGCAGCCACCTCCACCAGTAAGTCCCCTCCCAGACGGTCCTCAACTATCTCTTGTTCCAAGGGCTGGCAAGCCCACCACAGCCGTCTTGTGCTGGTCTCTTGGTTCCCCCTGCTTATACTGATACCATGATTTCTCTGCTGCTGGGCTTTGCTATGGTTGCCATGGTTTCTTACTGTCTTGAACTGTCTTCAGTGTTATAGCTATTCTAAGTGGTTATCAGTACAGGGACCCTGGGTTCCAAGGACATGCTCCGCCCACTCTCTTCTCGGTAGGCGCAAGGTCCCCTGTGACTTCTGTGGGATTGATCCCTGCGTAAGCCAGCTCCTTGACTATTTCAAGATACACTCCTCCCACCGGTGTCACAAATTGACTGGTCTTCTCAGTAAACCACAAATACTTAATTTGATTAATAATCTCCCAATTCCCTTAAGGCAATTAAATCCTATTAGGTAGTTTTATGTACCTTAGCTGCACAGTAGACTAACCAGTGTCTAGCAAGACTGTAGCCTACCCAAACATTTTGACAAAATTATAAATCCAAGAGCAGAAAAGCTATATATAAGAGAAACCCATTGTACTCTAATACCCAAAACACTGTGAGCACACTGTTAACAGAAATATGGACATTAACAGAACTGCTTGAGAGGCCTCAGAAGGCAGTAAAGCATATACTAACGGAAACTGGCAAAAGCTTGAAGGACTTACGCCATACCAAAACCAAAATCAAACCCACTGCTGTCAAGTCAATTCTGACTCACAGTGACCCTATAGACACTGCCTTATAAAGTTTTCAAGGAGCACCTGGTAAATCTGAACTGCTGACTTTCCAGTTAGCAGTCATAGAACTTAACTACTACATCACCAGGGCTGTTGCACAAAAGGTCAAATAAGAGTGTTGGACATTCTGCCAGAGAGATTTCCAAGCCAAATGCTTAAGGTGTGGTCTAGTTTTTCTCACTGTTTATAGTGCCGTAAAGGAGGAGACGGAAAACTTGAGGGAAGAGAAAGAAACTAAAATGATGAATTGGGTGATTCTCAGTCTAAGCAGGTAAGAAAACCACTAAAGTTAAGTTTCACTATCTGTCAGCAAAACATGCTATAAAGAAAAAACTACACATGTGGAGCTGCATTTCTTCCCTGAAACTTGGAACACATCAAAAGGTCAGAGTATTCAATCCCAAGAGATTAAGGATGTGATTTACAAATCTCTGCACACAAACTGAGGGGCCTCTAGGAAACACAAAGGGTCATCCATCAGCCGTGTCAGCTGAAGTCAAAAACAGGGAAGAGCCTATCTCAGGAAAACAATGTGGACTGAATCCCTGTGATATAAATGGGAGACTCACAAAGTTCTTGAAGACAGTGTACCAGCAGAAACGTTTTCAACTTGGCATGGAAATGAAAGCAGAACAAAATGAGAGAAGCCTTTTAGATTCCCAAAATTTTACTGTCACGATGCAGGCCAAAAAGTCAATTCAGACCCAAACATCTGCTATTGTTCCCAATATCACACTTAATGTTTGTATGTTTCAGTATTATGTACCATGCAAAGTACAAATATTTACCTTCACTTATCCTGTCATTGTGGTGCTTATAAAATAGACCCATAATGACATAAATAATACCTTAGTGATTTTCTGGAAAAGATAAATATTCATGAACCCTGAAGAGATAAAAACAGAAAGCAATATTGAAAACTGGTTAAAACAGAAAGCAATGAAACAATATAAATTAGTGAACATATTACACAATTAAACAACATTCAAATGTCTTTTCTAGTGGAAATTTGACAGTAGCTACCAAATGACTTACAAAATGCATCTGTTGAATTCTATGAATTTTTACGAAGGAATTGAACATAGATTTTTACAAATTTTTAGTGAAAGCTTATTTATTTCAACATTATTTACAACATTATATAATTAAAATGCATTACTTTGTAGTAATTCAAATAATGGTACGGATAAATGCATATTTCATTGGACCAGTCTACTGCAAAAGACATCTCTGAGGTGTTAAAAGATGAAGATGTCAGTTTCTGGAAAAACATGTGCCTCAGCTAAATGAAAGAGTGTTCAAGTAGCTCACATACGTGCAAACATCTGGACAATGAATAAAGAAAAGCAAAGAAAAAGTGGTATCTTTGAATTACGGTGCTGGAACAAATATTGAATATGGACTGCCATATTCATCTGTCCTAGAAGAAGTGTAACTAGAATACCCCCTAGAAGCAAGGATGGTGAGATGCTGTCTCATGTACTTTGGACATGACATCGTGAAGGACCAGTCTCTGAAGAAGGGTATCGTGCTCAGTAAGGTAAAGTGTCAGTGACGAAGAGGAAGGCCATCAACCAGATGAACTGATAGAGAAAGAACGGCCTCCAACATAGCAGTGATTTTAAGAATGCCGCAGGACTTGGTGGTGTTTTGCTTTGTTATACGTAGGGCTGATATCAGTAGGAACCCACTTGACAGAATCTACCAACCACAGCAATACACATAGAAGTGCGTGTCACACAGTATCATGTGCAATGGTATTGCAGTATTATTTGAAAGATAGGTAAGTAGATGAGACACAGACAAACCGATGATGGATTGATGATAGATGATAGATAGAGGTGATAGATAGATGGATTGTATTGCTGGATTATTTTCTTCTATATTCTAAATTTTCTCTAATACATATTTCTTTGTATTAGAAAGCTAAAAACTTTAAAAAATTGCAAATAATTTGTTTCTTCATTTTGGTCCAGGAACTCAAACTGAGTAAGTACCTAAATATGTATTCATAACTCATAATGACAATGTTCTTCAGTATGAAAGTTTAGGGTTAGCTGACTAAACAACCTCATAGCTGTCAGTGTTCATTACTGTGTCAATATTCTTTACACTGGTCGCTTAATCTGGCCTGAAACCTACTCTAGTCTCTAGCAGCAAATTCCACATTTTGATTTTTTCTACAATATTTTGTAATATCTTAAATACTAATTTCTAATTAAATACATAATTTTGAAATTAAATACTGTCAATATTTAAAAAATTCTTCCAAGGAGAAAAGAATTCATGTCTATATCTCTGTAGTATTCCACACTGCATTTCAGTTTCTTATCCACTACTGTGTTAAACCGACTGGAGTGACAGGCGCCTTTGTTTAGACATCACTCTAGTCTAGAGTAGGTTCTCAACAGACTTTTGATCTCTCTGTTCAGACCACTCTATGTCAGATGTCCAAAGGGTAATGATCAAAAAAAGAAAACTGAAAACTCACAATGTGCCAAAAGTCTATTTCGACATAGCGAACTTTACTTAGTGAATGAATTGATATTTAGTGACACTAATAAAAAAAAGTCTTTTCATGGATGCAAGCTGAATGACTTAACCCTGAGTAGTACGTGTCTCAGGAGTCCCTAAGTAGTACAAAGCATTTAGCACTCCACTCCTAGCAGAGGAGGCTGGTATCGGAACCCATCCTGAGGTGTCTTAGAAAACAGGCTTGGGCTGACAATCTGTTTCCAAAAGATCATGACTTTGAGAACTTTATGGAACAGTTCTACTCTGCACATACCATGCCTCAGAATCAATTTGACAACTAACAACAGGTCAATTTTTGAGGATTTTCCTTTTGCTTTCTTTTTTAAAAAATGTTACATATTCAAAACCCTATAGTCACTGTCATGCAGGCGCCATCCTGATTTTGTATCAGCTAAAACCATAGACTTCGGCCTTGAAAAGACTAAGGAAAAAATTGCATTTTGCTAAGTAAGATAATTCGGTAATATAATCAGTAAGGTCATTTTATTTTCAAAATGTATACAATCCATTTGTGAAAACATTTGTCTTAAGCACATGAAAAAATATCATTACACAGACTACAAATGAGATTTTCTTTTCAGTAATTGTGAGATTGATTCTTGATACATTATGGAAGAAAAATAAAAGACTGCTTTAACAAATTAATTTTCTCTAAAACCTGAATTTTAAAACCAAATCAAATGATTTCCAGGATGAATACAATTTTCTCATAAATGTTTCTCCTAGCATACACAGAAAAATTCCTTATCTACAGCAACAACCAAAAAGCCTTAATCTACTTCAATCATTTTTTAAAAAAGCTTAATGGAATGTTATTTTATAGTGCTATTATGGGTATTAGACTCATCCTGTTTTTTTAACTTAAGTTGCTTTTGTAAGGAATAACAGAAAATCTAAATTTCTTGTAGGAGATATTTCCTGTGAAAGAAAAAAAAAATCCCTTCCAGGAATTGTATTTTCCACCATAATCTCTGAGAGGCATAATAAAAGTAAATTCGTGCAAAACCAAATTCTTTCCAATGAAAGATTAAAAAAATATTCATTAGTTAAAAAAAATAAGAGTATTGAAAAATCCCAAATCTACTGTTGTCAAGCTGATTCAGATTCATAGCGACCCTACAAGACAGAGCAGAACTATCTCATACAGATTCCAAGGAGCATCTGGTGGATTTGAACTGCTGACATTTTGGTTAGCAGATGTAGCACTTACACTATGCCACTGGGGTTTCCAGATTATCAAAGACATTGCTAAAATGACAAAAGCAAATTACATAAAAATATGCTGTTGATGTGTACACATGGATGAGAACATAGATGTTTTGTCTCTATGTATTGTGTCCGTATATGTTTTGTTTCTGTATGTTTGCATGAACATACATGTCAACATCACCCCATTTTTTTGTAGTGTGGTATGATATCCGAGTAGCTGGCTGACCTCAGCCTACACAGAAGTTATCATTGCCTGGAAGGATTGATAAATTAAGGTTTAGAAAGGGAACAACTTACCATAGAAAAGGAAAATATCTTTGATTTATTAAGCACAACCACCCAATTTCGGTATATAGGAAGAAACAACAAGTCTTACTTTCAAATGTGACGTGGGAACCTCATGGTGACCCCGTGGACAACAGGACAAAACATTGCTCAGTCCTGTGTCATCCTTCCGCTCAAATACTTTTTTGCAGTCACCGCATATGTTCAGTGCTTTCCAGCCTAGAGGGCCCATTATTCAGCATAATATCAAAGAGTATTCTATAGTGGTCTCTAGAATTTTTCACTGGTTAGGTTTTGAAACTAGATTTCCTAGTCCTTCTCCCTAGACTGTCCTAGTCTGAGAGTAACTCTGAAACCTGTCCACTATGGGTAACCGTGTTGCCATTTGAAATATTGGTGGCATATTTTCTAAGGTTATAGCAACACACAAGATGCTGCAGTATGACAAACTGACAAATGAATGGTAGAGTAATGTGATAGGATTTATTGTGTCAAGTGAATCTTCAAGGTTTTCAAATACTTCTATATTTGAACAGTTGCTCAGCCAGTCCACTTATATGCTGCATTCTGTATCCCTTATATGTATGTCTCATATCTGAGCATTATAAATTATTTATTGAAAACACAGAACATATACACGTTGCCTAATGTGTAATGGCTAATCTAGTTAGCCACTACCTGCAAGGTTAGCAGTTCAAACCTACCAGCCCCTCTGCAAGAACAAAACATGGCTGTCTGCTTCTGGGAAGACTACAGCTTTGGGACAAATGGTGTGTGAGATCCCTACTACAAGGACTTAAAAACAGACTCATGTACAGAAGAAAGGACTCTTTAATGGCTGCAAGGAAGCGGAGAGAGGAGAAAGAGTTCTGGTTATAGATTAGACAGCTGATAAAAAGTTGGGTGAAATCAGTGACCCCACATCTTAGAAAGAAGACCAGTTTAACTGGACTTCAACATAACCTGAAAACTCTTCCACTCTTAACCCAATATTGCAAGGATAGAGTAGCAGCGGCAGAGGTCTGGGGACCATGCTCTCACAGGACATTGAGGCCAACTGGAATAACTAGCCTACTGCTGAGAAAGTCTCCTGCACCCCGTAATGCTGAGTGGTATCTGGGGTCTTAAAAGCTAGCAAGCTTCCACCTGAGGTACACCAAATGGTCCTAACTCAGCAGGAACAGACAATCACCAAGGACAACAATGGCATGAGGGAAAAAGAACCCAGAAGACAGAAAGACACATGTACATGAATGACTACGTCCACATGTGACCAGAAGAACCAGGTGGTTCCCAGCCACCACCAACGATAGCTGTCATGGGGCTCCCAGGGTTGAATCCTAGTGGCAACATGAGAAAAAAAGGGGGTGCACCCTAAGAACTCCACCAAAAGATTGCAAATAACGGTCCAAAGGCCTGGGGGGTCCCCTGGAAGCATGGCCCCTGGTCCTGATGTTGCCCCTGGTCACAAATCCTTACTGAGGTCGACTCTTCGGACAGGAATGGGTGGCACTTGGGGACATACAGTGACCATATTGTGTGTGTGCTTTACGGTCCTATGCATCTATAGCAGGCCGTCCTACTGACCTCTTACTAGAGGGCAGTGCAGAGGGTGGAGAGGAGGTGACAGGAGACTGTTAAGAGGTTATGACATGTACAGAATGGAAAGGAGGAGTGTGCTGTCACCAGGCAAGGAGAGTAGAGGGAGTTGCAGATAGGCAGGCATGCAAATTTAAATTGGATTGTAGACTTTCACTCAATCACAACTAAAAAACAATTACAGCCTTGGAAACCCTATGCAGCAGCTCTAGTCTGCCCTACAAGGGTTGCTTTGAATTTGAATCAGCTCGATGGCAATGCCTTTGAATGCTTTTTATGTATATGTGTGTAGAATTTGCGTGTCACAAGGAAAAAAAAATATTTCTACAAGCCACACAAGCAGACAAAAAGTTTTTAGTGGCATCATTTTTTTATCACAATATGCCACAGAAAAATAGGCATTTCATGTTTTCTTTTAATCTGAAAGGAGAATGATGCCAAACCAGAAAAATTAAACACTTTATAACAATACATCTTTTACACACATGGAGACCAAAAACCTTTAGTTGCTAATTACACAGGAATACAAAAAATGAATGTCAAAGTTATAACAAAAATCAAATAATAATGATACTTTTTCTCCCACATTTAAATGTAGCTCTGACAGATGAAGAAAGTGACAAGGTCTAAGCAAGGATTTGGGAGAAAGGATTTAAAAAAAATCTAGATTTACAGATTTCAGCCAAGTAGTAAAAAAAAAAATCTTTTTGCCAAGGTTAGCTGACACAAGCAAAACTTCAATAGCTATAAATCTGCCTTGAACAAGATCTATTGTCTCTTTTAGTTGTTACACTATATTTTAGCAGACTTTTTAAAAAGTGAATTTTGCAGGAAACCTGAACATATATATGATGTTTAATATATCTCCTTCTGAATGTTTTGCATATATTAAGACACATTCACAGATTTGACCTTGAAAACCATTTTCAAATCCTTGAATAAGTAATACTTATTATTCTGAAAAAAAAAGCAATTTTTGTGCATTATTTCCGCCTCATGTTTTCTCAAAGACAAAAGAATTTTATGAAATCAGTAAGTTTAATTTGTTCTATTCAGCATTTTCACAAAATAATGCCACTTTATCTTAGTCATTATACTTAGTGCGTACATAACATATTGGTCTAAGCATTCAATTCCTGCTAATTAAGGATGATGTCTAGAAATGACTGTTTTTTGAGAAGTAAAACCAATTATTTTTATTTTTTTTAACTGGGTGGGTATAAATCTATAGAAGTAATCCTTTCCTTAGGAGTAGTTTTTCTGTATGTAGCATTCAAGAGCAAGGTGATCAAGCTGCATACACAGACCTAGAGTATGATGTAATCATTTGCCACACAGCTTGACAGCTGGAAGCAATGCAGTGATGTGGGTTAAGAACTTTGTCGTCTTCAAATTGTCCAAAGCAGCAAAATCAAGGAAAAGGATACACCACATGTGTGTCTCCAAGTCTGTCAAAGAGAGAGCTGTTATTATCTTAAAAACCAACCAGAATATTCTGGTTTACTCGATTGGTGTGCCTGTAGAGTTCACCTAACGGACTAGAAAGTCAGTCTGATGGTTGAGCAGTTAAGGTTGTGTTACTGCCCCTGCTCTAAATCAAGTGTTCCTTGGAAACACGATGGAGCAGTTCCACTCTGTATTACTGGGTCGCTACAAGTCTGAATTGACTCACCATGAGTGCATTTGGTTTGGTTTGGGCTCTGAATCAAAGTGGTCAAGTCAACTTTCTGACAGTAAAACAACTGTTTCTTAAGAAGAAGCAATTGAGTTCAATAAATGTCTTTGCTGTTCTATACCAGTCAAAGTGAGGGGGCAAGGCCTTTAATGAGGAATAAACTGTATTGTCTCTACTCTTTACTGGGAGATCACAATCCGATGGTAGCTAGCAGGAATGGGGAGCCCTGGTTGCACAGTAGTTAGAGCTTAGTTGTTAACCAAACGGTCAGCAGTTTGAACCTACCAGTTGCTCATTGGAAACTCTATGGGACAATTTTACTGTGTCCTGTAGGTTCACTATGCATTGAAATCAACTCAGTGGCAACAGGTTTGGTTTTTTTTTTTGGTTTTAGCAGCCACGTGGAATGCAGCTCGTAACACGATGACACCTTGTGAATGAGGTGCTCAGGATCAAGGACACAGAGTAATCAATTCTGTCTGAAATGCAGAAGACTATTTCTATAAATAAGGTGATAAGTCAAGTAATGAGTGCAATTGTCCAGGAGGATGAGAAGAACCATTCTAGACAAAGAAAGAAAATATAGCATCTTCTTTAATCATTTTGACAACCTCATTAGATATATCTTTTCCTCATTTTGCCCATCAATTCATTGAGGTTCCCAGTCCTTCTTCAAGTGTTCACTTCGTACTAGGGTTAAAAGTGAGATCCTAATGCAATTCTTTGGATGCCAGTTATAAACTTCTGGCCACTTCCTGCTATGCCTTCAATTAAGAATCCTAAATAGACAAATGGCAATAGCTATACAAAGTAGAGTACAGATTGAGAATACATTTATTTCCATGGTGCCGACAGAACTCTGCAGTAGGCAAAGTAGCTCAAAGTTTCTGAGCTATGGGGACCCAGGTGTCTGAGATTAAAAGGAGGAGGTAGTAACGACACAGGCTCAAGAGGAGAGGACACCGAGAAAACCAACGCCGCAGGGCGAGGTAACAGAATTCGCTGTCCAGTGACAGGGCAGTAGTCATGCTTCAGCAGACGTCACAGCTGAAGGCTCAAAGAGCGGTAGAACCTGACGTAGTAAATTGCCAAAGACCCACAAATAGTTAATGGTTTCCACTGTATATTAATACTGTGCTTATGAAATTTAACAGGAAAATTAAGAAATACAAACATAAAGTGGGAGAAAAAGATATCATTATTTCGAGAAAAAAGAATGACTTTCTGAAAATGATTACAAAGTATTATTTTGGACTGTTGTTGTTAGGTGCCGTCAAGCCAGTTCTGACTCATAGCAATCCCATGCACAACAGAACAAAACACTGCCCAGTCTTGTGCTATGTCCTCAATCATTTTTATGCCTAAGCCCATTGTTGCGGCCACTATGTCAGCCCATCTCATTGAGTCTTCCTCTTTTATGCTGACTCTCCACCCTGTCAGGCATGACACCTTTCTCCAGGGACTGATCCCTCCTGACAACATGTCCAAAGTATGTAAGACACAGTCTTGCCATCTTTGCTTCCAAGGAGCACTGTGCTTCGACTACAAATAGGGAAACATTAAAAGTTTCAAAAGAGGATTTTGGCAATGAAAATCTGGTGGGGTCCCTAGAAATAAAACACATGAGCTACGGGACTAAGACAAATACTCCTGGTGTTTTAATTTAACAAGTAGTAGAGAGAAGTTTCGTTATTTAAAAAACAAGATACAAAATATCAAGCGCAATGTCCTCATGAGGATTTTACCTAGGTATATATCCTAGGTGATATACAAGAACGTATCAACAAGGAACTGCCAGAAATTCAAGCTGGATTCAGAAGAGTACGTGGAAACACTGACATCATTGCTGATGTCAGACTGATCTTGGCTGAAAGCAAAGAGTATCAAAAAGATGTTTAGTTGTGTTTCATTAACTACGCAAAAACATTCAGCTGTGTGGATCATACTAAATTATGACTAACGATGCAGGGAATGGTAATTACAGAACACCTAATTGTGCTCTTAAGGAATCTGTACATGGAACCAGAGGCAGTCGTGCAAACAGAACAAGGGGACATTGCATGGTTTAAAGTCAGTAAAGGTGTGTGTCTGAGTTGTACCCTTTCACCATACCTTTTCAATCTGTATGCTGAGCAAATAATCCAAGAAGCTGGATTCCACAAAGAAGAATGAGGTATTAGTATTGGACGATGACTCATTAACAACCTGCATTTCTCAGATGACACCACTTTACTTGCCAGAAATGAAGTAGATTTGAGACAGTGATGAAGATCAAACACCACAGCCTTCAGTATGGATTGCATCTCAACATCAGGAAAACCAAAATCCTCATGATTGGGCCAGTATGCAGCATTGTCATAAATGGAGAAAAACTGAGGTTGTTGAGGATTTCATTTTCTCGGGTCCACAACCATGGCCCTTGGAAGCAGCAGTCAAGAAATCAAAAGACACATTGCATTGGGAAAATCTACTGCAAAGGACTTCTTCAAAGTTTTCCAAAGTCAGGATGTAACCTTGAAGATTAAAATGTGCTTGACCCAAGCCATGATATTTTCAGTCACATCATATGCATGCAAAAGCCAGACCATGAAAAAAAAAGACAGAAGAATCGAACTCTTTGAATTGTGGTGTCGGAGAAGAATATTGAATGTACCATGGACCACCAAAAGAACAAACAGATCTGTTCTGGAAGAAGTACAACCAGAGCGCTCCTCGGAAGCAAAAATGTCAAGACTGCATCTTACATACTTTGGACGTGTTGTCAGGAAAGATCAGTCCCCGGAGAAGGACATCACACTGGGTAGAGTGGAGGGTCAGCGAAAAAGTGGGAGACCCTCAACAAGATGGATTGACACAGTGGCCACAACAATGGGCTTAAGCATAAAAATGATTGTGGATATGGCACAAGACCAGGCAGTGCTTTGTTCTGTTGTGCATGGGATTGCTATGAGTCAGAATTGACTTGATGGCGCCTAACAACAACATACAGATATTTACTGTGGTTACATCTTCATGATGGAACAACCCTTTACTTGTTATATAACGCCCTTCTTTGTCTTTATGGTGGATATTGTTTTAAAGTCTATTTTGTTTGAGATTAGTATTGTCATTCTTGCTCTTTCCGGTAACTTTTGGTTGATAGTTTTTTGTTTTTTCCCATCCTTTGATTTTAGTAAATTTACAACTTTTGTATCTAAGATGTGTGTGTCATAGACAGCATATTGAAGGATCCTTGTTTGGTTTCTTTTGCTTTAATCCATTCTGTCACTTTCAGTCTTTTAGGGGTACGTTTAGGCTATTTGTGTTCAGTGTCATTATTGATCATACATATGAGTTTAATGCTGTTATTTTGTAGGTTTATCTTTTTGTAGTGCTGACATTTCTTTGTTCCTCTTACTCCGAATTTCTTTTGTTCGTACATTTTTTAAGAATTTCTTTTATTTTATAGATTTTGTGCTTACTGAGTTTTTTTTTTATTTATTTTAAAGGGTAGATTTGTTTGTTTTCATTGTGGTTTCACAAATTATATGCTTATTTTTCTAGCTTTGATCCAGTCTTTTGTTACTTGGTATTACTTCCCTTTTTCTCTGTTTGAAAGTTTTGTACCTATACTGCTTATTCCCTCTCTTATGGTTGTGATGTTGTCATTTACGTATGTAAATGCTGCCATTTACAGAGGTGAATGACATATGCCACATATGTACTATGTAATGACATACATTACATGTAATGACATATGTAAATGACATATGCACAGATCATCTGTATCAGATCCAAGCAGCTTCTTCTTGTAATTTGAGAATCCTTCCATTCTATCATGTGGCTTACACCAATAATTGAAATAACATTTTGTTGCCTAAGGAAATAAGTGGTGGAAGAGATCTGTTTGCATAACTAATGTGTTTTTGGAGAAATTTAGACCTAAATTTATAGCTTTTCATCATTTCTATCAACAGCTCCACAGCCATTGAATGTATTTTTATAAATTAATCACTGCTATATAAAAATTTGTTCTCGTACTTGAAGATATGTGCTCTCCATCAGGAAAAGCGTGAATGTGATCTGCATAGATCTGTTCTGCTTATCAGTGGTGCTGTTTAAATAACTTACTGACAGGAGTTTATGGCAAGCAGTGGGTCCACAATCACACAACCAACACCCTTAGAAGCAGCAGTCAAGAAACCAAAAGGAGCATTGCAAAATATTTCTTTAAAGCGTTGAAAAGCAAAAATGTCACCTTGAAGACTAAGTATGTCTGACCCAAGCCATGACATTTTCAATTATATCATGTGCATTTGAGACATAGACAATGCATAAGGAGAACAGCAGAAGAATTGATACCTTTGAATCATGACATTGGAGAAAAATATTAAATACACCATGAACTGCCGAAAAAGGGAAGGGATCTGTTTTAGAAGAAGTACAATCAGGGTGCTCCTTAGAAGGACGGTGAGACTACATCTTACATACTTTTAACATGTTGCTAGGAGGGATTGGTCCCTGGAGAAAGATATTATGCTTGGTAAACTAGTGGGTTAGTGAAAAGCGGGGAGATCTTCAATGCGATAACTGACACAGTGGCTTCGACAGTGAGCTCAAACATAACAATTATTGTGGGCATAGTGTAGGAACCAGACAGCGTTTCCTTATTTTCTGCAGTGTCACTTTGAGTCTGAACTGACTGGACAGCATGTAGCAACAACAGTGGAGTTCAACTCGTATTCCAATCATCATCTTTTCCTGATATAAGGGGAAAGAAGAGAAAGACGAAGACTAGGATGAGAAGGAGAAATCAAAGACAGAGACTAACAGAAAGAAGAAGCCACAAAGAATGCATGTTTAGCCATAGCAAGGTGTCATGGATTGAACTGATCCCCCCCAAAATGTCTGTTGATTTGACTGGGCTGAGATGTCGTTCCTCCCACGTGCTGTGACTCCTGCCTCTGCGATAACTGATGATGGAGAACCGGCAACAGTTGTGTTAGTGAGGCGGGACTCACTAACTCACTAACTCACTAACTCACAGTTGTGCTAGTGAGGTGGGGTATATGGGAGAGAAGTGAGCAGAGGAAGGTGGCAGCCTCACAGCACCAAGAAAGCAGCACCGAGAGCAGAGCACTTTCTTCGGAGCCCAGGCTCCTGTGCCGAGATGCTCTCACTGGATTCGGACCCAGCCTACCGGACTGTGATAAATTCTTACTGAATGGACTTACAATTTGTAAATGGATTTGAGTCTGACAGGACTGTGTCAATCAAGTCTCTCTTCATGAAGGCTTCCTCTTGTGGTATTTTCTGTTAGAGCAGTACCAGGTGACTAAGATAGAAGGTAGAATGAGATACATGAAAATCATTGTAAATATTTTTCTCTGACTGTATTATAGGAAAAGGAATCTGGGTTCTGGTTAAACATAAATTGCCTATGGAATTTCTGCAAAAGCCTTATCAAAATGCAGAGCAGTTTTATGTGTACACAGTCCTTTGCTAAACCTTTATTTTACCAGACATTGACTATCCGAGTCAAAAGCAGTGAGCTACTTGAGTAGGTTGCATGTGGCTTTTCTAGACCTTTCATTACACATTATGTTTCTTCTATTTTATTTATTTTCCTATCTTGGCATTAGGCATTCCCTAGATATTCATTATGTCACTAAGAAAAATGAATATAATTGATAAATGAAGTTATAATTTGCAGCTGCTTCCTTTCCATCTATCAGCTGAATCCCTCTGCTTCTGTATGTGGTCACACAGCTGAATTTGTCATGATTCTCCAGTTCTCTAGCAATTTTATTATGTCCTTATCATACACTGATCTGAAATAAATCTATTGATTACATTTTTACGTTTTAAACAAGGGGAAGTATTATGATATAAGATAGAAATTAATTAAATACTCTGGACAAAAAAATAGTAAAGGATGGGAAAATCCTGAAATGAAGCACTCTATCTTTTCTGTACATCATTTTGTTTCTATTTTTAAATTGTTTTATTACTGTTATTATTACTCAGATTCAGGGCTACTGAGTGACAACTCACATTAATCATATTTGCTATTGATAAGGCCCTAATTGTTGTGATAGATTGCTTGCTGAACAAAAACTTATTCTGTCACAGTCTGGGAAGCTAAAAGTCCTAATTCAGGGCACCAACTCCAGGGGAAGTCTATCTCTGTCAGTTATGGAGGAATTTCCTTGTCATCAAACTTCCCCAATATAAGATGTTCCCAATATAAGAATCCCAGCCCCGAAGAATCTGTTCTTCTCCTGATGTTACTTACTCGGTGGTATGAGGTCCCCATGTTTGTCTTCTTGGTTCTCTTTATATCTCAAAAGAGATGGACTGAAGACACAATCTAGTTGTCTAGACTGAGTTCTGCCTCATTAACGCTGCTGTTGTTGTTGTTGTTAGGTGGCATCGAATTGTTCTGACTCATAGTGACACTATGAACAACAGAACAAAACACTGACCAGTCTCACGCCATGTCCATAATTATTTTTATGCTTAAGCCCGTTGTTGTGTCTACTGTGTCAATCCATCTCGTTGAGGGTCTTCCTCTTTTTTTGCTGACCCTCCACTCTACCAAGTATGATGTCCTTCTTCAAGGACCGATCCCTCCTGACAACATGTCCAAAGTATGTAAGATGTAGTCTTGCCATCTTTACTTCCAAGGAGCACTCTGGTTGTACTTCTTTCAAACCAGATCTGTTTGTTCTTTTGAAGGTCCTGGGTACGTTGAACATTCTTCTTCAACACCACACACAATTCAAAGGCATCAATTCTTCTGTCTTCTTTGTTCATGTTCCAGCTTTCACATTCATATGATGCGTTGAAAATACCATGGCTTGGGTCAGGTGCACTTTAGTCTTCAAGATGACATCCTGACTTTTAAATGTTTTAAAGAGGTCCTTTGCTACAGATTTTCCTGGTGGAAAGCATCTTTTTGACGGCTCCTTCCAAGGGCATTGATTGTGGATCCAAGTATAACAAAATCCTTGACATCCCCAATCCTTCCTCCTTTTTGACAATGTTGCTTACTGGTCCAGTTGTGAGGATTTTTGTTTTTCTAATGTTGAGGTGTAATCCATACTAAAAGCTGTGATCATTGATTTTTATCACTAAGTGTCTCAAATCTTCTTCATTTCCGGCAAGTAAGGTGGTGTTGTCTGCATCACATAGGTTGTTAACGAGTCATCCTCCAATCCTGATGCTTTGTTCTTCTTCATATAATCCAGCTTCTCAGATTAACGTAATTGCCTCTAATCCTGCCTCATTAACATAACTGAAGAGAAATTTAGGACATGAAGGAAAATCACAACAGTTGACAAAATGATGGGCAATAATATGATACTGGGAAGCACAGCTTAGCCGAGCTGACATATATTTTGGAGGGTACAGTTCAATTAGTGACATCAAGCTAACTTTGAATTTCAGATAATCAATGAATAATTGTTTAATAAGAAATGTCTCAAATGCTACAAAAGATACAGATTCTAAAATACCTGCTATTATCTGGGAAGACCTGGGGTGTAGTGGTTAAGTACTACGGCTGCTAACCAAAAGGTCAACAGTTCAAATCTACCAGGTGCTCCTTGAAACTCTATGGGCAGTTCTACTCTGTGCTATGGGTCACTAAGAATTGGAAACAACTCAATGGTAGTTTTTATTACTATTACTACCTGAAATAAACTCCAGCTATAAGTTAGCTCTAATCAGTGTATATTTCTCTCGTCTTTGTGCAGGTGACATTTTCTGCTCTTTCTCCTCCCTGTTACTTGTAGACAATTAAATAAATAATTTATTCTGTCAGAGTCATTTCAAAGCTGGGTTGTATGAGACAGAAGTCAAAAATATCCCAGATGTTCAACTTTTCCAAGGTACGATAGAACTCCAGCATCTCTAACATCGACTACCACCTCTCTCCTGTGTACTCTTTATTCCACCTTTGGGTTCACTAATTCAACTATTCACAGAACTCACAAATAATATAAAGGAAATGTTTCACATGGTTGAGGATGCTGGCAAGTCCCAAAATTCTTGGGTCAGGTGTAGGCTTCTCCCTGGCCCTCAGTCTCTGCCCAAAATCATCAGTTTTCTCATTCTGTGGTCTGGCAAGACTTCTCGCAGGTCTGTACTGTGACTACCTTCCACAGACTTCTCCTGCCTGCCTCTCTTGCCAGTCACTGTGCCAATCTCTGCTGCTGGTCTCTCTTGTTTCTAGAAGCTTCTCAGTGCAGGGAATCCTGGTTGAAAAGATATACTTTCTATTCCCGGCTATTCTTCCTTGGTATAGGTAGAATCCTCCTATTCACTCTGGAATTTTCTCTCTTTTAAGGCAACATTGACTCATCATCCTAGCCTCCTTTGGTGGGCCACAATTATGCTGTCTCATAATCCCACCCAATCGCTTGGCTGGAAGTTACATAATCATGGCTAGAACAGCTACACAAGTTAACTAATCACTCTACAACTACTTTTTCCTGTTGTTGTGCTTGGGTGCCATTAAGTCAGATCTGACTCATAAAGACCCTATGTGTCACACACAAAAAAAACCACTGACCAGTCCTGTGCCATGTTCACAATCACTCTTACACTTGAGTCCACTGTTGCAGCCTCTGTGTCAGTCCATATCATTGTGATATTGCTCTTTTTCTCTGACCTCCTATCTCACTGATGTCCTGATCCCTGCTGATGACATGTTCAAACTATGAAGACCAATTTAAATGGACTTCAACATAACTTGAATACTCTTCCAATCTTAACCCAATATTGCAAGGGCAGAGAAGCAGGGATGGGGTCCAGGAACCGCGCTCTCAGGGGGCATCGAGGCCAACTGTCATAACTGGCATACTACTAAGAGAGTCTACTCCACCCCATACCGGTGTGTGGTGTCTGAGGTCTTAAAAGCTAGCAAGCTGCCATCTGAGGTACAT
The DNA here is from genome assembly GCA_028571685.1 of Heterohyrax brucei. NCBI lineage: Eukaryota > Metazoa > Chordata > Mammalia > Hyracoidea > Procaviidae > Heterohyrax > Heterohyrax brucei. Next base: position 67,621,955 of record CM053162.1, on the reverse strand, counting down.
CAAATGTTCACAACTCAGCAGGAACACATGAACACCAGGGACCAAAACAGCATGGGGGAAAGAGAACCCAGAAGACAGAAAGACCCACACGAATGGGTGACTACATCAACATGTGACCAGAATAACCAGATGACACCTGCCTACCTCCAGTGACAGCTGTGTTTGGTCTCACAAAGTTGAGTCTCATTCACTGCACAAGAATAAAAAGGGGTACACTCTGAGAACTCCACTAAAAGATCACAAATGACAGTCTGAAGGCCTCAAGTTTCCCCTGGGAGCATGGTCCCTAGATCAGATGCTGCCTTTGTCCATAAATCATTACTGAGTTCAATACCTCGGACAGGAATAGATTGGACTTGGCAACACAGAGTGATTGCATCATGTGTGCACTTTATGGTTCTGTGCGTCCATAAGATGTCATCCTACTGGTTTCTTACTAGAGGGGAGAAGAGAGGGTGGAGAAGAGGGGACAGGAGATTTTTAAGAGGATATGACATGTATAGAACAGAAAGGAAGAGTGTGCTGTCCCTGGGCAAGGAGGGTAGTAGCAGCAGCACAAAGGCAAGCGTGCAAGTTTGAACTGGATTGTACACTTTAACTCAATCACAATATAAAAAAAAAGTAAAATGAGAAACTATTAGCTTTGCATAAAATTAGACTATATAAATAACCATTATGTCAAATTGTAACATTTATGGGTTTTGAACCTCACAACTGCAAACTAAGAATTTAATATTATTAGAGCATAGAAAATTGTAAATTTAGGATACAAAGAAAAATTCTACTCGCAAATAGTCATACGCAGTATCCTTGTTCAATGAATTTGGTTTGAGTAATATGGAAAGAATCTCTGAGTCAAATAAAATAAAAGGTAAGCAACATTGCTAAAATTTGTAAGTTAAGGTTTTGACTTTTTTTCTATGTCATATATCAATATTGAGAGGTCTAAATGTTTAGCTACTTGCTATTCTTTAGAGTTTAGACAATACTAGTAAACTACATAACTCACCAAAAAAAAGAAGAGGCTTGCAAGTGTGGTTGGTAGGGCATATGCAGTTCTTACCCCATTTCCCTGATTAGAGTTGTTCAGGAGTTTTAAAGGAAACCCTTGTGCATAGGGTCTCCATGAGTTGGATCCGACTCGACGGCACTTGGCTTGGCTGGTGCACAGTGGTGAAATGTTAACTAAAAGACTGGCAGTTCAATTCCACCAGGTGCTCTTTGGAAACTCTATGGGGCAGCTCTACTCTGTCCGTTAGAGTGGCCATGGGTCAGAATCAGCTCAGTGGCAGTGGAGGTTTTTTTTGTTTAATAAAGGATTTGGGGAAGGAAGGGTCTCCTGTTTTATTCATGTTGGAAGAGGAGACTTCGAGGAAGTGGTAGGTGCAGGAATATTCGATTGCGCACTCCTCTTTGTGCAGAATGGAGTTGGCAACAAAGTGTTCTGGGGGCACTGGCAGGACTTATTACATGATGCTGCTCACAGGCTGTTCTCTGAGACCTCAGTTCGAGTATCAGCTTTACGCTCTTGTACACCTCTGTTTGAAGGTCACACAGTGCTTATTCCTGACACCACTGTGCAAGTTCCTCACATTAGCACCTTCTGACTCATCACCAAAAACAACTTGAAGTTTTTGTTCATTTGCTATCTGTGGTATGTTATCATTGAACACAATCCCCGTATAGTCCTTCACTGTCGCAACTTGAAGCTTCATTTTTTTTTTATTTGAGTAAAAATGTACATTCCCATATAAATTTACATGCCCACCTACATGCAGCTTCCACTGCTCTCCCTGCCTGGTGACTGCACACTATTCCTCTCTGCTCCATACATGTCTCATCCTCCCGACAGTCTCCTTTCCCCTCCTCTCCAACCACTTTTTTTTAATATTCCCAGTTTGAGAAATGTCATGACACTGTCCTTTCTCTGTGTTCCAAAATAAGTTTTTCCTTTCCCTTTCAATTACATTTTTTCCCTAGTAGAGTTCACAACACAGGGAGTACGAGTAATTTCCAGGTGGGAAGTGGGTTGGTTACACATCCAGGGCCCTGGGGGCCTTCACTGAGAGGCATCTTGTACTGATATTCCAAGTATGCAGTGTGCCCTTTCATACAGCTTTAAGTCATTTCACTCTGTTCTTCTTTTTCTAGTCCCTCGAGGTGTAAAGTTAGGTTACAAGTCTTCTTTTTAAAATATAAATGTTTATAGCTATAAATACCCCTCTAACGTCTACTTTCACTCTGTCTTGTAAATTCTGGTATTTCTGTGTTTTGTTTTCATTAGTTGGTATTTTCTAATTTTGTTTATCATTTCTTCTCTGATACATTAGTTGTTTAAATATATTTTTTATTGCTTTTATGTATTTTGTGAATTTTCATTTTTTAATGACAGTTTTACTAGATACAGAATTCCTTGGTTGACAAGTTTTTATTGTTTCTTTTATCACTTAAATGTATCATGGTATCTCCTAGTTTTCATGGTTTTTGATGAGAAATCAGGTACTAATCTTATTGAAATTTTTTTGTCTGTGACAAGTTGCTTTTCTCTTACTCTTTTCAACATTTTTTGTCTTTGTTGACAGTTTGATTACAACGATTCTCCGTGTGGACTGTTTTAAGTTTATCCTTCTTGGAATTCGTTTAGTTTCTTGAATATGCAGATTCACTTCTTTCAACAAATTTGGGAATTTTCAACTATTATTCTTCAAATATTCTTTCTGTCTCTCTTTTTATAGGACTCTTCTAATGGCCATATTTGTCTACTTGATGGTGCTTCATAGATTCTTCAAGCTCTGTACTACAGATTAATATGTCCCACAAAAATGTGTATCATGGCTAGGTCCTGATTCCCAGTATGTTGTGATTGTCCACCATTTTGTCATCTGATGTGATTATGTGTTTTAAATCTGATTCTCTGTGATATTAATGAGTCAGGATCAGAGACAGCTATGCTAATGAGGCAGGCCTAGCACTACAGGACTAGGTTGTCTTGAGTCAGTCTCTGAGATGCGAAAGGAAGATTGGGGCAGAGAAGAGAGGGACGTCAGATCACCACGACAGAAGTGACAGAAGAGGATTGTGTCCTTTGGACCTAGGTCCCCTGTGGTGAGAAGCTACAAAACCAGAGGAAAATTGATGACAGGGACCTTTCTGCAGAACCCACAGAGAAAGTCTTTCCCCTGGAGCTGACATCCTGAATTTGGAGTTCTAGTCTCCTATACTGTGAGAGAACAAATTTCTGTTTTTTGAAGTCATCCACTTGTGGTGTTTCTGTTATAACAGCACTGGCTAACTGAAACATTCTGTCTAACTTTCTTGATTCTTTTCTATTGTTGTTTTTGTTGCTCAAATTGTATCATATCAGTTATTCTATCTTCAAGTTGACTGATGCTGTCTGAAATCTACTGTTGAACCTCTCTAGTGGATTTTCACTTTAACTGTTTTACTTTTCAACTATACAATGTTTGTTTCTTTGTGTAACATTTATCTTTCTTGATATTTAGTTTTGTTCATGTATTATTTTTCCTCATTTCCCTTAGCCATGTCTCCTCTCAGACCTTTGAGCATCCTTAATGTTTGTTTTAAAGTTATTCTGTATTAAGTCCAACGTCTGTGATTCCCAAGGGATTTTCTCTGTTACTTTATTTTAATCCTTTACATAACCCATTCTTTCTTCCTTTCAATTATGTCTTGTGATATTTTATTGAAAGCATTTGGGTATTATAATGTGATGTTCAAGATATTAAGGAAATCAGACTATTTGCCTTCCTCAAGGTTCACTATTTTTTAAATATTATTATTGTTGAAGGCTAGTCTGTTGGTTTAGTCATTTCTCCAAACTATTTCTTACAAAAACTAGGTTCTTTAAATGTATATTAACTGACACTTCTGTCTCTTTAGTTTGTGATCAGATGCTGTTTTGACATAGATTTCCTTGAATGTCACAAGTTAAAAAAATCAAAAGAGAAATAAAAGCAGACAAAATAATAATAGAGAATAGCATCCTTTCCCATCTTTGTAATTTGACTCTATGCTGGGATGCTCACCCATTACTTAGCCAGTCTTCCCTTATGCCTAGTTACAAACTTGAGGCAAGAGATTATGGTATTCTCAGTGCTTTTCCAAATGCGTATCTTGCTGTCTAGATTCGCCTATATACATAGACACTTTTGAATCCCATGATTTCAAAAACAAAGAAAAAAATTATTCTCTGGCTTTTCCTCCTTGGCTGTCAACGTACCATTGCAGTTTCAGTCATACTCTTTCACCCAAATGTGTGTAGGCCAATCATTTCACCCTGAAACATTTTAGGAGACACCTGCTACTTTTCTTCTCTGTATGACTTCTGACATGGATGAAGCAGAGACAAGCGTTTTGCTTTAGTAAATTAGACAGCCAGTTACTGAGTCAGAACAGACGAACACAATCATTTGAGAATAAGATCTGCACTATTATCTCCAGAACCAGGAAACAGAGTGTGCTGTAAGAAATTTTGGCTACTGTTTTATGCCAACTCCAAGCCAGAGAGTCTAAGAAGCGCTAACCTACAATTAAAAAACATAAAAAAAAACGTGAAGCATATCTATTATTTGAAGTTTCGTTTCTCTAGGCTGTTTGCTATAGATTATTCCTGAGAGTTTGGTTCATTCTGTCTTGTTTTACTTGATGTTTCTGGGGGGAGATACAAGCACAGAGTTTTGTACTGCTCCATCTTGCTAACTTCATTTTTCTGAATAATTTTAAAAAATAGCAAAACAATACCTGTATATTTACCACACATTTGTAATTGTGTTTTCCATTTTTCATGTAAATTCAAATTCTCTTGAGGTGTCATAACTTTTCAATCTAAAGAACTGCTTTTGACATTTTTTTTAATATTCTGGAAATAATTATTAGCACCTTTTGCTTTAAAAAAAACAAACAAATTCCCTTTTGTCCTTATATTTTAAAGATCTTTCCCTGGAAACAGAATTTTAGACAGACTTTTTTGTCCTTCCTGTACTTTATAAATTTGGACGCCATCGCCTTCCTGCTTGCGCTGCTTCTGAAAACAACTCTGCTGTCATTCTAACCTTGGTTTGGTTTTATATGCTATTTTATCTTCTCTAGCTGTCCTCTAGATTCCAAATTTATCTTCAGTTTTCAGAAGTTAGGATATAAGTATTTAGGTGATTTTTCTTCATTTTTTTTAATCTTATGATACCTGAGAGTTCTTATATTTCACTAAGTTTGGAAAAAAATCTTAGCCATTATGTCTTAAAATACAACTTCTTTCTTATTTTCTCTTTCTATCCTCTCCTAATTATTTGAGTAGTTTAAACAAATTGATATTCAGTGTTTTTCCACAGCTCTTAAACAGTCTGTTCTATATGTTTATCTTTCAATTTTGATAGCATGTATTAAACTATATTCAGATTATTGAGGTTTTTCTGTTTGTTTCTTTTTTTAATCTTCTTCTGTGTCCAGTCTGGTGATAATTCCATCCCGGGAATACTTTATCTACGATGTAGTGAGTCTTTTTTTTTTTTTTTTTATTTCTAGCATTTCCACTTTATTTTATAGTTTTCATCTGTCTGCTGAAGTTCATTAATATCTTTTGTTATTGCTATCCTGCATCTCCACAAAATCTTTGAGAGAATTATTATAGTTATTGACAAGGCTAATAAGATAGATTCCGCTGACAATCTAGCTCTTGACAGTCACTTTTGGTTTTTCTGTATTACTTAATTTTCAATTTATGGACACCTGTGTAATATCCAGTACCACCAGTTTTGGTCAAAGTGATCCTGATTCATGACAAACAATGTATGTCAGAGTAGAAATATTCTCTGCAGAGTTTACAGTAGTAATTATTTAGGAAGTAGACTGCTAAGACTTTCTTCTAAAGTGTCTCTTGGAGGTCTTGAATCACCAACCTTATAGTTTTCAGCCAACCACAGTGACAATTTGTAGCACTCAGGTGTCCCCAAACAGTAGCCAATACAAGAAATAATGTTTACCCCTGGAAAGGGAGTATGCTTTTTCCTTTATCATTCTGTTAATGAATCATATGAATTTAATTTTCACTTGGAAGCCCTGGTGGTATAGTGGTTGAGTGCTACATCTGCTAATTGAAAGGTCAGCAGGTTGAATCCACCAGCCTTTCCTTGGAAACTCTATGGGGAAGTTCTACACTTTCCTATAGAGTCACTGTGAGTTGGCACTGGCAATGAATTAGTTCTAGTCTTTAGTCAATCTGCACTTGGTCTAGAATTGTCTTGTTGCCTGTGTGTTGGCCTTCAATTTTTAACAGGCTTTGGATTCTTCAGTGGGGAGCTGCTACTTCCTTGTGCTTAGGATGAGGTCTGGAGAGATGAAAGGTTTTTCTCAGTATTGTTGCTTCCTCTTCAGTTTTCAAGGGGTTGAACATATTTGCACTACTAAGGAAGTCCCTTTTTTAACAAATACCAGTCCCCAGACAGTAGAGTGATAAGGCCAATTACTTGGTTCAAAGATCATGGTAAAGCATAGCCAAGTCAAGTGCTGTTGAATTGGATCTGACTCATGGGATTTCTTATTTCTCTTCTTCCAGGCTCAATCTGGACCCATGTCTCAGGAATAACACATTCTCCATTCTCCTCCTTCTCCAGTGAGACAGAATATAAGTTTCCTCCTCATAATAGGCTCTAGATATTTGTCAACTTTTTATTTTTCATTATGAAGCACACAGTGGCTTTATGTCACATATATGTTTCAGTCTTTGAAAATGTGAAAGCAATTCTTAGCTCACGAGTCTTCCGACAACAGATTGAGGGATGGATTTGAGCTGCTGACTGTGGCTTGCTGTCTGTTGGTCTAGTGTACACACAGTTTCTCTGTCCCCCCTGCTCATGGTGGTTCAAATCTGCTTGACTCAGTAGGCTTTGGGAGCATGAGCATGATGCCCCCTGCCTCAAATGTCAAATTGATTTTATATAGTGCCAGTGAGAGTTTCAAGTGCTGTGAAGGTTTTTCTACCCTTCTTCCTGAGGCAATTACCATTTGGTATCATGTAAGGGAATAGGGTGCAAATCAGTATGTGATTCCACCAGTGGCAGGCAGTTTTAACCTTGTGTATAAGCAGTCTCTTGTGCAAAGGTTAGCTTCTCAAGGTGTGTAAGCTGTACCTCAAATACTGGCAAGTGCTTCACATCTGTCCCTCTTATAGACTCAATCAACTCTTACCCTTTTCCCAGTTTTTGTCAAAATGACCTTATGAAACCTGTGATAGTATCTCTCCTATGAGTGCAGACTGCCCTTAGGTCATATCCCTAGGGATTCTAGATTGTTCTGCTGGACCCTCAGTCAGCTTGTGTAAGTTTGTTAACACTGAAATTACTTGTCTTCTTCTCTACTGTTAGGGCTTCCACTTTTTCTTCCTATGTTCTCCTGAAGTTGAAAGATGTGATAGTATAAAATGCTACATTTGAAAAAAAAAAAAAAAAACCACGTATTTCTTATCCATAGCATTGGAGTGATATTCCCTGTGGTTTTCTACACCCAAGTGGGAGCAGAAGTTTTAAACATATATTTTATTTTTTATTTTTTCTTTCCGATCTTTTTTTTTATTATGATTCAGTGAAAATGTACATTCCCATATAAATTTGCATGCTCACCTATATGCAGCTTCCACTGCTCTCCCTGCCCGGTGACAGCACACTATTCTTCTCTGCTCCATACATGTCTCATCCTCTCAACAGCCTCCTTTCCCCTCCTCTCCACTCACTCTCCTTCCTCCAGCCAGAGGTCAGCAGGATGATATCCTATAGATGCACAGAAACATAAAGTGCATCTAATACATGGCCGCTCTGCATCGCCAAGTCCAATCCATTTGTGTCCGAAGAGTAGACCTTCATTATGATTTATGGGCAAGGGTAGCATCAGGGCCAGGGGCCATGCTCCCAGGGGAACCCCAAAGCTGCTGGACCATCATTTGTGGTCTTTTAGTGGAGATGTCAGGGTGTACCCCTTTTTATTCTAGTGTTGCCAGTGAGACTCAACTTAGTGAGCTCCATCGCAGCTGTCACTGGTGGTAGTCAGACATCATCCAGTTCTTCCGGTCCCAAGTCTCTGTAGGCACCCACTCATGTGGGTCTCTCTATCTTCTGGGTTGTCTTTATCCCATGTCATTTTAGTCCTCAGTGAGCATCCGTTTCTGCTGAGTTTCAACATGTATTTTAATAATTTTGTTTGTTACCCATCTATGTGCAGGATTAATACCTCCCTTCTATACTTTGCTTTCTCTGTTTTATTCTGTGATTGAACTTAATTGTCTTGGTAGCTCATTTTGTCCTGTATCAAGCATCCTGAATAGTAAAATGACTTGTCAGTCACGCTGTAATTTGTAGTATTTTTGAGGCCAAGTCGCCAAGTGCCGTCGAGTCGGATCCAACTCTGGGCGACCCTAGGGGCCAGGGTAGAACTGACCCCCAGAGTATTCAAGGAGCGCCTGGTGGATCTGAACTGCCATTTTGAAGGGATAGTTAAATTAATATGAAATAAGTTATTTTGCATTCAAAAACCCTGGTGGTAAAGTGGTTAAGAGAAATGGCAGCTAACCACGAGGATGGAAGTTAAAATCCACCAGGTAGTCCTTGGAAATCCCATAAGGCAGTTCTACTCCATCCTATAGCATCAGGGTGAGCTAGGATTGACTCAACAGCAATGGGTTTGGTTTTGATTTTAGATTATATGTTAGCTTTACATACTCCAAAATCCAAAACGTAGGCTAGAAAAGAGAGACACAGTAAAGGCTGCTGTTAGAATAAAGGCTAAAATCACAATTTAGATTACTGGATTTTGCATGGGGAGGTTATTCAGCAGATTTATTTATTTATTTTCTTTTAACTTCAGTATTAGACATATGCAGGCAATGTACAATTCATGAATACATAGCTTGGAAAATTATCCCCGTATAAAACATCCCCATGATTACAAAATCCAACATTACCCCCAAATTGTAAAACCCCCACTTTCCTAGTACCTGCACAAGGAGGGGAAGCTGGAAGTTGTGTCATCTCAGAAATTAAACAGTTCTGAGGCTCACATTCAAGCACCCAAACATTCATATACAACATACATGCTAAAATAAAAAGGGCTGCCTTCTAAAGCCATATTCTCGAAACTCCTTCCACCTTAATGTCATGGAATGGGAAAGGAAGATGTAAATTAATGGCTATTTACTAAGTTAAATATCTTATTGTAAATAAATTATTTTACGAAATGTAGCCAGCCAAGGGCTCAACGTCACTTGGCTGGCTACATTTTGTAAAATAATTTATTTACAATAATTTGTATTTTTAATGATGCTGGTACACATCAATTGAAGAATCCATTTAGATTCATAAATATATTCTAAAATGGAGAACATACAACATGAAACTTTGTTTTAAAGACAGTCAAGGTGCATATGTGGATAAAACAAATTAAACATAAAATTATGTTACATTTTTCAAAATCAGGCAAAAATAAAGCAGTTAAATGTCACCATAATGTTTACAGTCAGTTAAATCTTTGTTCAGATTAAACCATGTTTCTTTACTTCCTTTAAAATAGCAGCAAAGTAGTATGCTCTTCCTGGAATTCAGAATAAAATAAATTTGGAAACTGACAAAATAAACGTGTAGATAAGTAACTTGGAAAAAAATCAATAAAATTCTTTGTGACAATAATGTTGCCACATTAAATTTATAGCAGCTGTTTAAACAATACACATCCTCCTCCATACTTCTAAGTTTTGCTCCAGCATCTTTTTTATAGACTGTATTCTTTCATGGAGGAATTGCAAAGAGGCATTTAAAATATTTTTTTCTGAACATTCAGTGATCCTTCAAGAAAGGTTCTATTTTGAACGGTTCTCTAAATAATAGCTTACTTAAATACCTCAGAAACATTTTTTTCTCTAATGTATATGTAGGTTTTCACCATGGGTAATTCTAAAATAGAATGTTTTTATCCAAAAGGGGAGCCTCCCACAGGGAATGTTAACCTTTGAAAGATACAATCAAGACCAAATTTTGTACAGGGGAATCACTGAGCTCTGACATCTATTTTAACTCATTTTTCCTACTTTCTCAAAAAGGTTTTTTCTTCTGGAGTTGATTTGTCTCATCAATCACAGCTTTTTTTCCATGTTTCAGAACATTAAATGTTATATCATTATTTTGTGGTCATGAAACATTAGTAGACACTCTAATAAAATCCATCACTGTTATCAAGATTGCAGTGCTGCAAAGATGCAACTCGTTACATATTTTTGGTATCATTTCTAAGTAGAAAAACACAACGCACCGCCGTTGAATCCATTCTGACTCATAGCAACCCTATAGACAGGACAGAACTGCCCCGCAGAGTTTCCTAGGAATGCCTGTTGGATTTGAGCTGGTGACCTTCTGGTTAACAGCTGTAGCACTTAACCACTGCACCACCAAGCGAATAGCGAAAAATAGACTTCATTTTCACCATCCAGAAAACCTGGGCTTTCCCTGAGCTGCCGGTTTAGCAATCCTATTACTGCTTGAGTTAACTGCTTTGATCAGTTTCAACAAAGATGAAATTCATGACTTATCTGTAGCAGATACATCTCATTCCATATATTTATTCACATTTTTGAAGACTTTGTTTTATTATCCTTATTTACTTGCATTGATATTTAATTTTATATTTTTCCACTCAACCTAATTGTTGTTCATATTTATGATCGTATTTATTAAGAGAGACAGAGAGAGAAAGGAAGAAAGAAAGAAGAGAGGAAGAAACAAACACAACCTAGCCCACTGCCACTGAGTCGATTCTGACTTATAGTAATCTCATAAGACAGAGTAGAATTGCTCCGTAGGACTTCCAGGAAGCAGCTGGTAGAATCAAACTGGCAGGCTTCTAGTTAGTGGCCTCATGTCCGTATGCTACAAAAATCCTTAGCGATACTGTGTGAGATACTATTTACTCAGAACTAAGAAAACCAGGACAGGAGAGAAAAAATCACCTTGGGATCTGCCGCACTGAGAGACTAGCAACTTCAAATTAAAAATTTAACTGTCAAAACTCTTGCAGTTTCTTTTTTTCTGTCCTTCAACCAAGACATTTTTGATACATTGTCTTTGCTCTTTAACTCAGCACCCCAAACCAAGAAGACCCCTAATGATAGGTATTGAATTGAAAATTAGGAGAGAAAAAGCAGCTTATATTCTGACCCAGTCTATACCAGTATTCCCAACGTAGACAGGCCCAAGCTAAAGAAGAAAAACTGATTCTACTGGTACTACCTTAAATGAATATCAGGCTGTTGTGGATTGAATTGTCTCCCCCACAGAATGTCTGTAGCTTTTTGACGAGGCCATGATTCCTGGTATCGTGTGATGTTTCTGTGTGTTGTCAATCCTGCCTCTGTGATGTTAATGAGGGAAGATGTGCAGTGGTTGTGTTGATGGGGAAGAGCTCAAACTGTAAGATTATGTTGTAACTTGAAGCAATCTCTTTGGATGTAAAGGAAAAGGAAGTAAGGAGAGGGCAGGGGATCTGATACCACTGAGAAGCAAGGCCACTGCGTCACTTTGATAGGAGTCAGGGTCTTTGCACATCACCAGCTCCAGTTTAGGGGAACATTGACAACAAAGACCTTCCTCCTGAGACAGCAGAGAAAGCCTTCCCTCGGAACTGACACCCTCAATTTGGACTTTAACCTACAGGATTGTAGTCAAATAAAATTTCTTTTAAAAGCCGTTCACTTGCAGCATTTCTTGAAAAACAGCACTAGTGGACTAAGGCGAAAGCATTTTATTATCTGATAATGAAAAATGGAACTATGGGGCCTCCACAGTTATTTGCAAAATATGTAAAAAGTAAGAGTTCACATAGCAGATATGATATACGAAAGAATGAAGTTTAGTCCATTTAACAAATAGGCTGGGATTTCTACAAAGACATTCGTTGAAGCATTGGTTACATTAATTTCAGAAAAGCTGATGAAAATCTTCAGTGACTCCAAATAGAAAACTGTATTGTTTTTAAAATGGAATACAATGAACCCATCAGAAAAGGAGATAGATTTTACTTGCAGTGTTAGGAAGAGATTCCAAAGACATGCAAAGTATAGGAAAGTAGAATCATAATGTAAGAATGTTACAAATTACATGCTCTGTATCCCATTTGCTAATTATTGTAAACTAGATGTTTCTGAAACATAGCAGATAAATTAATTGCTGTAGTGTTACCTCAGTTTCTTGCTTTATCAGAAGATTTGTTATTTTGTTATGTTTAATTCTCTTTTAAATAGCTTTTAAACCTTGCTTGTAAGCTTTTCTAGACTATGCTACATTGACAAAATACCCCCTTATCTTAACTGTTTTCAACCACAGAGGTTAATATTTGTTCCTCTCACGTATCTTCAGGGCCTCTCGTCTTTATCTCAGGACCAAAGCTGAAGACTCAACCCTAGCCTGGGAAAGGTGGGCTGATGGGAAGTGAGAGCCATGACACAGTTTGTACAAGATCTGCTCAGAAGCGGCACAGATCACTTTTGCTCAGAATTCACTGACCAATGAAAACTTTTGTGACCAGTCCTGACATCTCAGTGCAAAGAAATTCAACCTTCTTACAGGAAAGACAGGTGAATAACTGTGACCAAAAAAAGGATAAGTATATTTTACCGTACTAAATGATTAAGTGTATTTAGCTTCAATTAAGTCTCATGACGTCATTCCTAGCTTTTCGTCAAAGTGCTGACACACCTACTAGCATCTCTGTGACACAGCATAGCAGAGCACATGTTGTAAGATGCCACCCAAATCCTCTCTTCAGGAATGAGATGCAGAAGTGTTGATTAATGATGGTTCTCAGTGGATTCCCTTTTTGAGAAGTGCCCTCAGCCTAACAGGCCGTCTCATACAAACTGACAGCTCGTTGCTACACGCAACCCTACCTCTGGTGACTACTCTATTCGGACTTCCAAAGCTTCCCTGAAGCCTCAACGGAGACCCGTTCTGAAGGCTCATACCAGTTCCAAGGACCCAATGGTTAGGAGCTTGGCTGCTAACCCAAAATGTTTTGTGTTTGATCACACAGTCATTTTTCAGGAGGAAAGACTTGGCAATCCACTTCTGTAAAGCTCGCGGATTAGGAAACACTATGTGACAGTTCTGTTCAGTCATATAGGGTTGCCGTAAGTCAGAGTCAACTCGACACCACGTGACAACGAGAACCACATCATCCCGGTTTCAGTGTTCCTGGGCGGTGAAAACGATTATGCTAACTGAACGGTTGCAGGTTCCATCTACCGAAAGGTGTTTGGAAGAGACACACACTTCCAAGAAATCATCCGGCACTAATCCTATGAGGCACATTATACTCTGTTTACATGGAATTACCAGGAGTTGGAATCAACTTGATGGCAACTAGTTTTATTTCAGTTCCAGAACTCCCAGTAAGATCAATTGAAGTAGACCAGCTCTCCTTGTACGCAGTCCTGCTTCCTTGGTGTCCCATAGGTTTTTTTTTTTTTTTTTTTTTTTAATTTTTATTTAACATAACTGAGAGAAAATGTACATTCACGTATAAATTTACATGCCCACCTATATGAAACTTCCGCTGCTCTCCCTGTCCAGTGACTGCACACCATTCCTCTCTGCTCCATACATGTCTCATCCTCCCAACAGCCTCCCCTCCCCTCCTCTCTATCCACTCCCCTTCCTCCAGCCAGAGGTCAGCAAGATGATGTCCTATAGACGTACAGAAACATAAAGTGCTTCTAATATGTAGTCACTCTGCATTGCCAAGTCCAATCCATTCTTGTCCAAAGAGTGGAACTGTGTTATAATTTATGGGAAAGGGCAGCATCAGGGCCAGGGGCCATGCTCTCAGAGGAACCCCAAAACTGCTGGACCATCAATTGAGATCTTTTAATGGAGATCTCATGATGCACCCCTTTTTATTCTTGTGTTGCCAGTGAGACTCCTCTCTGTGAGCTCCATTGTGGCTATCACTGGTGGTGGCCGGGCACCATCCGGTTCTTCCGGTCCCAAGTCGATGTAGGCACCCAATCTTGTGGGTCTCTCTGTCTTCTCAGTTGTCTTTACCGCATGTCATTTTGGTCCTCGGTGAGCATCCATTCCTGCTGAGTTGGGACCATTTACTCTGTCCTCGGATGGCAGCTTGGCAGCTTTTAAGACCCCAGACGCCACTCACGAATGTGGGGTGCAGAGAGCTCTCTTAGCAAAACGCTAGTTGTGCCAATTGGCCTGGAATTCACCTAAGAGCATGGTCACCCGCCCCCTGCCCCAGCTACTCTATCCTTGCAGTATTAAGATGGAAGGAGTACTCACGTTATGCTGAAGTCCACTTAATGTTGTTCTTGTTTCTAATGTGTGCTATCACTGCTTTCTCCCAACTAGATTTCTAGTAACTATCTAAACTAAACCCTCCCCCCACACCCTCCCTCCTCCCCTCCCGTGCAGCTGTCAAAGAGTCTTTTCTTCTATACACAAGTCTGTTTTTGAGATCTTATCATAGGGGTCTCATACAGTATTTGTCCCTTTGTCGCTAGCTACTTTCACTCAACATAATATCTTCCAGTTGAAACCAGGTTAGGAGATGTTTCCTGGAATCATCGTTATTCTTTATCATTGCATAGTGCTCCATTGAGTGTATGTACCATAGTTTACCAATCCATTCTTCTATTGTTGGGCATCTGGGTTGATTCCATCTTTTTGCTATTGTGGACTGTGCTGTGATAAACATTCTGGTGCATGTGTCCGTTGGTGTGAAAGGCCTTGATTCTGTAGGATATATTCCAAGTAGTGGAATTAGTGGGTCAAATGGTATATTGATATCCATTTTTTTAAGGAAGCACTAGATTGCCTTCCAAAGAGGCTGGACCATTTTGCAAACCCACCAACAGTGTAGGAGGGTTCCACTTTCTCCACAGCCTCTCCAGCATTTGTTGTTTTGTGTTTTCTGGATCATGGCCAATCTTGTTGGGGTGAGATGGTATCTCATTGTTGTCTTGATTTGAATTTCTTTAATAACTAAAGATCGTGAACATGTCTGCATGTGTTTTTTGGCTGCCTGGATCTCCTCTTTAGTGAAGTGTCTGTCCATCTCCTTTGCCCATCGCTTAATTGGATGGTTTATCTTCTTCTTATTGATATTTTGTAGTATCTTATAGATTATGGAGATTAGGTGTCAGTCTGACATAGAGTTGCCAAATATTTTTTCCCATTCTGTGGGTGTTCTTTTAATTCTATTAATAAAGTCTTTGGATGAGCAAAAGTGTTTGATTCTTAATAGTTCCCATTTATCTGTTTTCTCTTCTGTTGATTGAAGTTTCTTTGACAGATTTTGGAGTCTGTCCTCATTATGTATTAAAACTTCCAATGTTGTTCCTACCTTTTCTTGGATGAGCTTTATTGTTTTAGGTTTGATATTTAGGTCTTTTATCCAGTTGGAGTTGGTTTTTGCATAAGGTGTAAGATATGGATCTTGATTCAGTTTATTGCAGATAGATAACCAATTTTGCCAGCACCATCCCATAGGTTTTGTTTCTAAGAAAATTTTCAAATAGACTTCCAGCCTGTGAATATTTGCTTCAGTGTTTTCCACGAAAGATAGACAAACAAAACCCAACATCCTTATGATATTTAAGATACTGTAAAATCCTCTGCATCATTATTTCATAGACAAATGAAAAAAAATCCATTCCTGTTGAGTCAGTTTTGATTCATGGTGACCCTATAGGACAGAACAGAACTGTCCCAGAGTTTCCAAGTTGTGCGTGGTGGATATGAGCCACCGACTTTCCGATCAGCAGCCACATAACAACTACACCACTGTTTCCTTGTTTTATAGAGGTGTGTGTACATATGTGTATATATGTACACAGCTGGGAGTAATGGATGTTGTCCCTTGTACCCCCCAGTCAGTAATGCCTTATCTCTCTATTCAATGGAAGAATATTGTTACATGAGATTATGGTGACAGTATTCAAATCTTTACTCTTAATGTATTGACTGTTGTTAAGATATACAAGAAGAATCCTTAAAATACTTTAATCCCATATGTTTGGTAATTCTCTTCTTCTGATTTCTCTTTGTCCAATAACCATTATGTTTGCTGCACTCTGGAAATACGTTAAACTTTTGATGATGCAAATCATTGCTGTTTTGACAAACTGTACATGAGACTAGATGTGCAAAGTCAAACACAACCAGCAAAGTTCTAAATAAATCTTAAAATAATCTATCGTAAACTCAGTGGAATCTTATTACTTATCAAAAAGGAAACAAACTGGAGAATTGTGTGAATGCTATCTTTTTTTTTTTTTCCCATACTGTTTGCTAACCAAAATGTCAGCAGTTCAAATCCACCAGGTGCTCCTTGGAAACTCTATGGGGCAATTTTACTCTGCCCTACAGGGTCTCTATGAGTCAGAATAGACTTAACGGCAGTGGGTTTGGTTTTTAGTTTTTGTTTGTATGGTATTTTAACAGTTTTTTTGGTCTGTTTAGGATATCCTCTTAATATACAGATAATTTATTAAACATTTAATATCCTTTTTTAGAGTTATGTTTCTTTAACTACAAAAATTATAAACTTTAGCTTCTAAAACTAGCCTTATGATTAGTAATGTTTATTTCTGCATGACAATATTGAAGACTGACAAATACATTAATTTGTTCAAAATTACGATGAACAAGAAATCAAGTAAAAATGCAAATTGTAATTAGAATATTCATTTGAAATACACTTATTAGAAATCTTGACACTGCATGCAGTTTGAAAATTCCAACACTAATTAAATTAGCACTGTTTATGCTTTCAGTATTTAAAGTCTGAAACTGTGAGCAATAACTATAAAATAAAGTAACAAATAATTATAATAACTAATTACTGTAGAAATTGAACAAAGCCATAGTAATAATCACAGTTTTTATTGACAATAGCTATAAAGCATAGCACTCCAATAACCGGGAAATTCCAGAAAGATTATTTTTATTATCAACAAAACTTTTGATTTCACTCATTAAATAAAAAGAACCAGAACACCCCCTCTAATACACACTTACATGAGAGCACTACTTTCTTTTTTTAAACTATCTATTTATGAAGCAGTTCTCATTCACATGTTCTCATACACACTTGCATATGCATATATATGTAAATATATTCATATACATAATATGTATATATACATATATTAACATGCATATATATACACACACATATATATGTATATAAAACCCACTGCCACTGAGTCAATTCCAACTCACAATGACTGATTTAGGCTAGGCTCTCTAGAAAAAAAAACAGTAAAGCATATATATATATATATATATATGCAAAACCCTGATGCTATGTTGGTGAAGAGCTAAGGTTGCTAACCAAAAGTCTGGCAGTTTGAACCCACCACACATGCCTTGGGAACTGTAGAAGGCAGTTCTATTCTGTCCTATAAGGTTGTTATGAGTCAAAATTGACTTTTTTTTGTTATATGCTTGTTTGTGTGTGTGCATGTGTGTATACACATATATAGTGAGAGACAGATTTATCTCAAAGAAATGGTTTATACAGTTTTATTGTAGAGGCTGGCTATTTCCAAGTTCATCGATGAACCATCAGGCTAGAGGCTTCTCCTGACTCACATAGCTGCAAGGACTGATGCCCTCAATCCTGGCAAGCAAGATGGCAGGTCACTAGCTTACAGGCTGCAGAGGATGATGAATCCCAAGGTCAGCAGGTAAGCCCCTAGTGCAAGTCCCAAGCACTGGAGGTCAAATGATTATGGCTTGGCTGCAGGTTCCAGATCGAGCAGAAGGCAGTGAGCTTCATCTGAACTTTCATATATACAGGATGTTGGCCACATCCATAAGGAAACTCTTCTTACAACCAGTTGGCTACTTATAGCAGATCTCATCATAGATGTGATTATGCAGTAGAAGAGAAAGCTATCTAGTGCCTACTAAATTACACCATTATGTAACTGCCAAGCCACTGAGAATTACAGCCAAACCAAGATGACATAAAGCCTTAACCATCGCAGCAACCCTGCAGGACAGAATAGAAATGTCTCACATGGTTTCCATGACTGAAAATCCTTATGGAAGCAAGATTTCATATCCTTCTCTGCTGGAGTGTCTGAAGGGTTCAAACTGCTGACAATTCAGTTAGCAGATGAGCATTTAACCACTGGATAGTTTCAGAAAGTGTCCTTTTTATGTATGCACGTGTATAGGTGGGTGTCTGTCATATAACATGCTTTCAGGCAGTGTCCAACTGCACATGCCTCTGTGGTCTAGAACATGTCCTAGGTGAAGCCCATAGCCTAACTCAACAGCAAGCCTGCCATGCATTCCTCCCAGCCATGGGAAAAGGCACCCCACTAGGGGAAACACTGGGCCCTTGATCCTGCTTCCCAGCACCCAAGGTGAACACGAGTCATGAGGCCTGGCTGGGGTGGATTTACCAAGTTGCCAAAACTGTTGGCATGCTTCCCCAGCCAAGTCAATGAAGAAAGAAGTCCCAAGGCACTGAAATCACTAGTGCAAAATAAAGCTCCAGGAATCGGGGGAGTACCGATTGAGATGCTCCAACAAACAGAGCTAGGAGTGCTTACCTATCTATGCCAAGAAATTTGGAAGACAGCTACCAGGCCAACCAACTGGAAAAGATTCATATTTGCACCCTTTCTGAAGAAAGATGATCTAATAAAATGCAGAATTTCTGAACAATATTACTAATGTCATGCAAGTAAAATTTTGCTGAAAGTCATTCAAAAGCAGTTGCAGAAGGACAGAGAAATGCCAGAAAATCAAGCTGGATTCATAAAAGAATGCAGAACAAGGTATATCATTGCTGATGCCAGAGGAGTCATGGCTGAACACAGAGAACACCAGAAAAGATGTTTACCTGCGTTTCATGGAATAAGCATGTGGATCATAACAAATTATGGTTAATAGTTCAAAGAATAGAAATTTTAGAAAACTGTGAGCCCGAGCAACTATATAGACAACAAAAGGCAGTCACCCACACAGAATAAGGGATACTGACTGATTTAAAATCAGGAAAGTTGTGAGTCAGGATTGTATTTTTTCACTATACTTATTCAGTCTATATGCTGAATAAATAATCTAAGAAATTGGACTATATGAAGAAAGATTAGAGGAAGACTTATTAACTACGTGAGACATGCAGATGACACAGTCTTGATGAAAGTTAAGATTTGAAGCACTTGCCGATGAACATCAAAGACCACAGCCTTCAGTATGAATCACAGCTTAACACAAAGAAAGCAGAAACTTTCGCAACTGGACCGATAAGCAAAACCATGATAAGTAGAGAGAAGTTTGAAGTTTTCAAGGATTTCATTTTACTTGGATCCAAAATCCACACTCATGAAAGCAGTAGTCAAGGAATCAAAACACACATTACATTGGGCAAATCTGCTACAAAGGACTTTTTTCCAGTGTTAAAATACAAAGACATCATCTTAAAGACTAAGGTGAGTCTGACCTAAGCCATGGTATTTCCAATCGCCCAATATACGTATGAAAGCTGGACAATTAATATGAAAGACCAAAAAAGAATTGATGTGTTTGAATTGTGGTGTTGGGAAGCACATTGAATATACCATGAACTGCAAAAGAATGAACAGATACGTCTAGGAAGAAGTACAGCTAGAATGCTTCTTAAGAGCAAGAATGATGAGATTGTGTCACATACTGTAGACACGTAGTTAGGGGGAATCAGTCCTTGGAGAAGGATATCATGCTTGGTAATGCACAGGGTAAGTGAAAAAAGAAGACCTTCAAAAAGTGGATTAACAGTGTCTATAACAATGGACTCAACAATAACAACTAAAAGCATAGCACATAATCTAGTAGTGCTGCCTTCTGATATGCAGAAGGTCACTATGAGTTGGAATAACATCAGCTAACAACAGGCCTCTGAGAAGAAAAAGTGGACTTTATCATAATCCAGTCAAGCAAGGCTCAGAGACTAAGACTCAAATCAAGCTTCCCAAAGTTGGGAATTTTAGAATAGTTACAGGGTTTGCAGTAGGGAATAGATGCATAATCCATGAAGTTTCAGAGAGTAGTTGTGCAATTTCAAAACTGATTAACATGGATGGGGTGCAGCAGGGGTACAGTAGTATGGCAGGGGGTGGGTATGATACATGCTTTTTCTAAGGCCAACTTTGTGGCTTATTGCTCACGGCTGAAGGGAGGGCGAGTAAGCAGTTGAATCAGAGTGGAGTGGCCTGGAGCAGAGAAGCTGCTGGAAGACCTTGTGCTGCTATATAGACAACACAGACATATTTTACCAGGAACCCAGAGAGTCTATCTGGGATATCTGGGAAGAGGAATTCAGTTACATTTCAGAAGACAAGGGTAGCTTAACTCTATTGATTACATGCTCAGTACTGCAGCTGTGATTCAGCATGTGGATCATGATGCATTTGCCATTTTTCAGGTGCACTCCCTACAGGCTATGTTTGCTGAAGCACAGCTGTGACAGGTGGGGTTGGTAACACTATGTGATCACTGGTAGAATTTTCATATTTTTCAGCAGATCTGGGAACACTGCATCTTCCTGAGAGGAAATGAGGGGGGAAAAAAGATGTTGAGTTATGTGAACATTCTGTAAGCACTTAATTAGGGTAATACGATGAAAGGGACTGGTAGAGAAAACATCCATATGAATAAAGTGTTGAATTTAGAACTTGATGTTACTGATGCAGAATAGTTCATCAATTATAAAGAATGGAAATTGACAGACCAGAACTTAATGAATTTTGAAGAGAAAAGAAATGTCGAAGAAGAAAGTAGTAAGGGAGAAGAAGAGAAGTTATCAAAGAAAATTTACATTGTAGTATTAGCTGAAGTTTCTTACAAACTAAATCAAGGTCTTCATTTGCTTCAACATATGAACAGAAACATTGATACTTTACTAAAGTCAATAGTCCAATTCAAGAAACAGTGAGATCTCACCGTGAAGTATATGAAGAAAAAAAGAAAAGGAACATAACTCTCAAGAACATTATGACCAGAAGTGCTACCTCCATTCCTACGACTAATTCAGATTATCCTGACCATTCCTCAACTGGAATTACCACCCCAACTGATACAAGGTCAACACTGCCCAGCTTTTCTTCACTGTCTTGTAAATTTTTATGATTTTCATTGTTGGAATGTGTGTTAGTATATATGTATGCAAATATATCTATAAGTTTGTTAGTAATGTTTCCATCCTTCAGAGATAAAAAAAAAATATTGGATTTATGAAGATACTGACAATAAGATGCAGTAATACTAAAAACAGGAGGAAAAAAAAGCATTTGACTTATATCAGATCTGACTTATGATGGCATTTTAGGAATGGATCCCCATAATAAGATAGAGACTACCTGTACATGATTCAGCTGATATTTGACTAATGAATGGCTTTTTGTGATTCCTTACTGATAGTTTCTCTTGAAGCATAGAGAAAGCACTGAGTGAAACTACTTTTAGAAATGGATGAAAATGAAATAAAGACATAATCCCAAGGGCTTCATATTTAAATGTGAAGAATAAACTAACAACACTTGTAGAAGTCAGCAGAGGAGAATTTCTTTATCAGAGATTTGGAAATAATTTCTTAAATAGAGCACAGAAAACACTGGCCATTAAGAAAATGTTGCCTAAATTGGACTACAGTAAAGCTAAGAAATCTGCCCATCAAAATACACGATTAAAATAATGATAAATTCATTGTAATATACTCTTACAATGGAATAATTTATTATATTAAAAATAAATGCATTACAGTTGTGCATAACCTATAGACAAACCACACAATGAAATACTGTGGAGTAGAAGGCCAAAAACAACAGTGTATTATTCTATCAACATATACAACAGAACAGCAAATTTAAATTTTATATTGGAAGTCAGAGCATGGTGACCATTTGGGAACACCAAATCTATGGGGTTGCTATGATTTGAAATTAACTCCACAGCACTTGGTTTGGTTTAAACTGCTAATCTGACTACAACTTTATCATTATTATTATTACTTTAACATTATCAAAACCAATGCTTTGATTGGGGAATTCAAATTGTTTATATATAAATTTATTTTTATACTATATAGGTATCTAGAAATTTAATAATCTTGGCATATCCTATAGAGCTTTCAAGGAATGGTTGGTGGATTTGAATTGCTAACCTTTTAGTTCGCAGTCATACCACTGCTGGAGGGAATTCTGGCCCAGCCACAATGCTACACATAATTTTTTGGGGGGGTGTCCAATTCAATCCATGACAGTGGGTCAGAACTTAAGACCTCCCTCCAGATCCAGTAATGCAAGCCTTCCCCTGGAGGTGATACCCTGAATTTGAACTTGTAGCCTCCTTGACTGTGACCATGAACAACAACAACAACAAAATCTCTTTCTAAAGTCATCCACTCATGGTATTTCTGTTAGAGCAGCACTAGAGGACCAAGACAATCAGGATCAAATCTTCTAATCCACATAGTCACAGTGGCTGGCAGACCCATGATCAGCAGGTCAGAGAGCAGTGCTCTTGTTCAAAGGTTTCAAAGATCTATGGATCCCAAGATCAACAGACAAGACTTTAGGTAAGCTACCAGCTCAAGTCCCAAGAACCTGAGATTAGACAAAAAGGAGCAAGATGCAGGATCTAGAATAAGCAAAAGCCCACGAGCTTTGGCAGAATATCTGCTTACATTCGATGCAGGCCACACATGCAGAGAAACTCTCTTTGAACTGATAGGCTACTTACAGCATATCTCATCATACGGATGATCACATATCATGTCTCAACAAGTAAGTAATCACAATATTATATGACAGCCCAAACACTGAGAATCAGGGTGTATCCAAACTGACACATGGTCTAAACTATCACAGTTGGTATCAGAAGGAATAAGCTATATTTATTTTAAGTACCCAAGAGAGAGATTGTGAAAGAGGCTCCTATGCAAAGAAAGAATTGTGGAGAACTTTCCACAATTAATAAAAGCTACAAGATCCAGAAATAAATATCACAATGAATTGAATCTGAATTAGATTAAATAAAAATAATCCTACTGACACAGCATTGTGTATTTTTGTTTTACTGTATTTTCTGTAACTTCTATTCTCTCTGTTAAATCTTTTTTATAATTTTCTCTACAGATATTTTAAATTTGTTTTTGTGTTTTTTCTGACACATCTTTGTTTCTTCACCTACTTGTAATCATTCCTGTATTTAAGATATTGGCTATGTACTACGCTTGGTTGTCTTCAGCCAAGACCTGAAACAGAAATCATTTACTTCAGAAAAGAATGAACTTTATGTCTTCAGAGTACCAATATCTTTAGCAGCCAGATGCTATCTTAAATTGCAATCCACTATTATATGTAAACCTCTAGCTCTAATAATTATACATGAGAGCACTCACTTGTAACTACAATTTCTCAGTTTTTAAGTATTCATTATTGTTATTACTTTTTTTCCACTTCCCAATCCTACAATTGCCTGGACGAAAGAGTTACCAGGTAAAATACATTTTTTCCGCCTTTAAATTTCATGCTATTCTTGTCACCATTTGGGTTCAAAGTTTACTAGAGGTGGGTTTCCTTAAATTAGTAAGTCACAAACCTACACTTTTGTACATTCCTAATACCCATGTTTGAGCTCACCTTAAAATGCTCTCAAGGTAAAAATAACTTGGTAGCTATTTCTTTTGTCTTTTTAGAGTCTCACTTCCTCTTAGGGTTTTTTTTTTTGGCAATTCTCTACACTCTCCTATGATCCTCAAAGCTTTTAGAAATTAGAAGAAAAATGTAGCTGGATTTTTTCCAATAGTTTTTAACTAGAGATATGTCTTGAATAATAATACTAAATTCCCCTTACCAAAAATCTTATGTGGGTTTTGTAAAGCATACATCCACTAGCCACTATAAATAAATTAAGCAATTAAGTAGAGATAATGTAAACTTTTCAAATTATATGTTTGTAGAAACTATATTATTAGTAGATTTTCTAAACCCTTGGCCACAAATTTGGTCAAACATATGAATCACTAATGCATTATTGCTCACCTTATTTAAACAGCACCCGCACCAATTCGTGTAAAAAAACTGTTGTTTAATCATAAGATAGATGATCTTATGTGAATAACGGACTCATTAAATTGGAATTGTTAGCTTAATTATTTAAAAAAATACTGTTACAGGTAGTTTA
This sequence comes from Heterohyrax brucei, assembly GCA_028571685.1. Classification (NCBI taxonomy): domain Eukaryota; kingdom Metazoa; phylum Chordata; class Mammalia; order Hyracoidea; family Procaviidae; genus Heterohyrax; species Heterohyrax brucei. Next base: position 67,597,716 of record CM053162.1, on the reverse strand, counting down.
TTAGCCTGGTTATGTGTAACCCATTTCTGTCCAGTCAATTCCAACCCAGAAGAGACAGAGCAGAATTTCCCTATAGGGTTTTCAAGGAATGGCTGGTTGATTTGAACTGTTGACCTTCTGGTTAGCAGTCATATCACTTAACCAGTCTCCACTGGAGTTCCTAGTTATGTGTACTGTACAGTAATTATAAACTAAAGATACAAAATACTTCACCAACAAAGTGAAATCAGAACCGACATAAATTTTTGTAGCTTGAGTGATCCCTGATGATTTTTGGAATGGAAAAAATTACATGTCAAAGCCCCGAAATAGGAGTGTCAGAAGAGGAGTAATGGGACCTTTGGCAAGCCTGATGCATTACACTGGATCACTGCCAGGACTGTGGAGAGAAACACGTGTTCAAAGCCACACTACTGGCAGTACCATTTCCAACTATGCAAAATCCCACAGGCTGCTATGCAATGCATATGTAGTTTGGAAAAGAGAGCTTAAGCTTGTAGCTTGAGTTAAATCCTAGCTTTTCCATGTCTGTGACCATTCTGGCTCACTTAAGTTCTAGAGATTCAGATCTGTTCTGGTTTTGTTTCCTTGTCCACAACTGTATCAGACCTGAACTGGTTCAAAGACCTGTTATAAATACCAAAGTTATGAGCTTGTTCTCAAGTCAAGACTGATGTATTCTACACCAAAAAAAAAAGATTAGCAAAACATTATTTCAACCTAGCTCTAAACAAAAAAATAAAATAACTCCAAAAACATGGACTCACAAGATTGTTACTGTGTGCATGTGTGTATATGTATGTATGCGTGCATGTGCGTGTGTGTGTGTGTGTGTGTGTATGCGTGCGTGTGTGTGTGGGTAGAAACAGACCTCATGGCACAGTAGCTCACAGCTCAGCTGCTAACCAAAAAACATTTGCAGTTCAAATCCACCAATTACTGCTTGGAAATGTTATAGGACAGCCCTACTCTGTCCTATAGGTTGATAGGAGTTGGAATTGAAGTGATAGCAATGGGTTTTATATAAATATTCATATATATACGCATGGGAAACCCTGGTGCCATAGCGGTTAGGTGCTACATCTGCTAATCGAAAGGTTGGCAGTTCAAATCCACCAGATGCTCCTTGGAAACTCCATAGGACAGTTCTACTCTGACCTATAGAGTTGCTATGAGTCAAAAATGACTTGATAGAAGTTTGTTTTTGTTTTCTTAATATACATATACATACACATACATGTTTACAAGATATGCACAGATATTTAACTGATTCAGGCTCTCTGACATTGAAAACATTATTCTTTGTTCTTTCATTTAACAACTACTGAGCTCTCAGTTTCTGCCAAGGATTGTTATAATCACTGGGAATGCTGAAAAGAGCTAAACAAACAAAAACCCTTTATCCTACAGAAATTACATGTTTGTGGTGATGGAAGGGACACAGGAAAATGGAAAGAATATATACATTTGCACTGCAGAACTAAGATTCACTAGCTCCACAAGTTTTATGCTCTAGTCATTTACTCACCTTAACTTAATGCAGGACCTACTGAGGAGAAAACTTCTGTGATCTTGCGGTAGGCTAGAACTTCTTAGCTACAACTCCAAAGGTACAATCCATTAACTGACATATTGGTAACACAGATCTCATCGTTATAAACTTCTGCTCTTTGAACAAAGCTGTCAAGGCATTGAAAAGACAAGCTACAGATTAAGATAAAATGTTTGAAAGTTATGTCTCATAATGGACATGTAATGAATTCTCAAACTGTAATAACAAGAAATAAAAAGCACAATTAAAAATGAGCAAATGATTTAAACAAAGATTTTCTGAAAGAAGACGTATGAATGACAAACAAGGACATTAAAAAAAACTAAGGAGATGAATATTATTTGTTGTTAGGGAAATGTGAACTTAAGCTACAGTGAAATGCCACTACATATGTATTAGAATGGTGAAAGTGGCGTTAAAAAGTGTGGTCTTACCAAGATTATAGGAACCAGGACTCTCATACAATACTGAAGAAAATTTAAAAACAAAACCGAGCACATCAAGTTGGATATAGGTATGTGTGATTCTTATGTGTGTCTTTTGGTGTTTTCTGTGTAGAAAAAAAAAATCAAAAAACAGTGATTTAGGGCAGAGTCAAGATGGCAGACTAAACAACCTCTCTCTAAATCCCTCTGGAAACCAAGACCTAAAGTGACAATAAACAACCTTCTGGAAAACTAGTGAGCCATAGGACATGGCATAGGACTGTTACTTTGAACTTCATATCACTGAGCAGAAAGCTTCCTCTCTTTCTCTGATCCCTGCTCTTGGTGAGTGCTGGCTTTCATAGACAGAAGGCAACTTGCCATTCTAACTTTTTTCTCTGTCTTGGCTGGTGGATGGAACTGGGACTTAACTGGTATCTGGTCTCAGATACACTACTGGTAGGATCGGTGGGCGAGATTGCCATATTCTGAGAGCCTGGCTTTGGACTCTGCATCTTGGCACATTTGGTCTCTCTTTCCACCTCTGCCATTGACTGACCTGTGCTGGGGCCAGTGGGGAGCTTGTGTGTGACACCATTTTGCTCCACCAGGAGGCAGAAATATCCATATGGAGGCCTCAGCAGGACCTAATTCATTAGCTGGGAGGCAGTGCTTGCCTGGAGGAGAGTGCTCTTCTGGCAGTAAAGCAGTATACTACAGTGTTACCTACGGCTGGGGCACAACATCAGAGGCCAGCAGGACAGTAGCCTTTCTGTATTCTGAACTAGTTTGCAACATCTTGGATTGGATAAAGAGGTGCTTCCTTTGCCAGCTGTGAAGAGGGACTGTACACCTGAAAACCTGACTGACTTTGGAACTTGTCAGATACCTTTTACCTTTCATATCAAGATGGCCTAGAGAAACAACTGTGGTCCATCCTCATAGCATTGCTGCCAGTTTTTACTGACTCACATGATGCCCCCAAAGCAACAAAGCCTGGATAAAAGCATAACCAAGAAATCACCCATGGCCTATGAGAAACTCACCTTAGACTTAAAGATATGAACAAACCGAAAATAAAAGGATAGGAGAACATATAGAAAGCTAACAATGAGCAAAGAAGAACAGGTGTGGCAATTCAAATGTCAGATAAAATACAGTTTAAAGTAAAATCCACCATCGTGGACAAGGATGGACAGTATTTATTGCTGAAAAGTTCAATACACAAGTAGGACTTAACAATATTAAATATTTATGCACCTAATATTGGAGCACCTAAATACATCAAAGAAACACTGACAACACTCAAAAAAGAGATGCATCACTCCGAAATCATAGTGGGAGACTTCAACACTCCACTCTCAATATTGGGCAGATCATCAAGAAAAAAGCTCAAGAAAGATACAGAAGACGTTATTGCCACAACTAACCAACTAGACCTCACTGACATATGCAGAACTTTTTATCCAACAGTGGACAACTACACCTTCTTCTCCAGTGCCCATGCAACATTCTCCAGAAAAGACCATGTGTTAGGACATAAAGCAAAACTCAGCAAAATCCATACCAATGAATTAATGCAAAGCATCTTCTCAGATCATAAAGCCATAAAAGTTGAAATTTGTAGCAGAAACAAGATAGATAGAAAGCAGAACTCAAGGAAATTGAACAACATCTTGCTCAAAAAGTCATGGGTTATAAAAGAAACCAAGGATGAAATAAAGAAATGTATGGATTCCAATGAGAATGAAAACACTTCCTACCAGAATGTATGGGATACAGCCAAAGGAATGCACAGAGGTCAATTTATTTCCAGAACTGCACACATCTGGAAGGAAGAAAGAAATGAAGTCAAAAAACTAACCCTACATCTTGAACAAGTAGAGAGAGAACAACAGAGGAACCCCTCAGGCATCAGAAAGAAACAGATCATAAAGATTAGAGCAGAACTAAACAAATTAGAGAAAAGAAGAACAATTGAAAAAATTGAAAAGACCAAAGCTGGCTTTTTGAAAAGATCAACAAAATTGACAAACCATTGGCTAAACTTCCTAAACAAAAACAGGAAAGGAAACAAACTAAATAAGAAATAAGAGGGGAGTTGTCATAACAGACCCAATAGAAATCAAAATTATCATACCAGAATACCACGAAAGACTGTACTCTAACAAATTTCAAAACCTAGAGGAAATGGACAAATTCCTTGATTCATATCACCTACCAAAATTGTCATAAGGTGAAGCAGAACAACTTAATAAACCTATCAGAAAGGAAGACATTGAAAAAGTCACCCAAAAACTACCAATGGAAAAAAAAAATGAAGATCAGATGGCCTCACTGCAGAATTCTATCAAACGTCTAGAGAAGAGTTATCTCCAATACTACTGAGTCTATTTCACAGTATAAAAAGGGATAGAATACTCCCAAATTCATTCTATGAAGCCAGCATAACCCTGATACCAAAACCAGGGAAAGGCACAACCAAAAACGAGAACTCCAGGCCAATATCACTCATGAATCTAGATGCAAAAATCTTCATCAAAATTCTTCCCAACAGAATACAACAACATATCCAAAAAATAATCCATCACAACCAAATTGGATTCATACCAGGGATGCAAAGCTTGTTCAACATCAGAAAAACAATTCATGTAATCAATGACATAAATACCACAACAGACAGGAATCACCTGATTTCGTCTATTGACGCGGAAAAGGCATTTGATAAAGTCCAACACCTGTTCCTTCCAAAAACTGTCAACAAAATAGGAATAGATGACAACTTACTCCATGCAATAAGGGCCATTTATACAAACCTGACTGCCTACGTCATCCTGAATGGAGAGCCTGAAACAATTTCCTTTGAGTACGGGAGCTAGACAAGGATGACCTCTCTCACCTCTCCTATTCAACATTGTATTAGAAGTTCTAGCCAAAGCAATTAGTCAAGACCAAGAAATAAAGGGAATCTGCATAGGCAAAGAAGTAAAAATCTCTTATTTGCAGATGCTATGATGGTATACACAGAGAATCTTAAAGAATCTATAAGTAAACTATTCAAACTGATAGAAGAGTTCAGCAGTCTCAGGATACAAAATAAACATAAGTAAATCAGTAGGATTCCTGTATACAAATAACAAGATTATTAGTGAAGAAATCACCAAATCAGTATCATTAACTATAGCTGCTAAGAAGATAAAGTACCGAGGAATAAATCTAACCAGAGAAATAATAGACCTTTACAATTAGAACTACAAGTTCTTACTATAAGAAACTAAGAGAGACTTACATAAATGAAGAAAGTTATCCTGCTGAGGGGTAGGAAAACTTAACATTGTGAAAATGTCTATTTTACCCAAAGCAATCTACTTAGGTAATGCAATCCCAATACAAATTCCAGTGATATTTTTTAATGAGATGGAGAAACAAATCATGAACTTTGGAAAGGGAAGAAGCCCTGGATAAGTAAAGCACTACTGAAGAAGAACACATTGGGAGGTCTCTGACTTCCTGACTTTAGAATCCATTATTCTGCCACTGTAGTCAAAACACCCTGGTATGGGTACAAAAAGAGACAGATAAATCAATGGAAAAGAATCGAGACCCCAGAGACGGCACCATCTTCCCACAAACAGTTGATATTTGACAAAGGCCATAAGACACGAAGCTCGGGTAAAAACAATCTCTTCAATAAACGGTGCTGGCAAAATTTGACATCCATCTGCTAAGAATTGAAACAAGACCCTTATCTTACACCTTCTACAAAACCCAACTGAAACTGGATAAAAGACCTAAATATCAAATCTAAAATGATAAAGCTCATCCGAGGAAAAGTAGGAACAACAATGGAAGTTTTAATACGCAACGGAGACAGACTTCAAAATCTGTCAAACAAACCACAAACAACAGAAAACAGATAAATGGGAACTGCTAAGAATCACTTCTGCTCATCCAAACACTTTATTAAAAGAATTAAAAGACCACCTACAGAATGGGAAAAAATATTCAGCAACTATATGTCAGACAGACGCCTGATCTGCATAATCTATAAAGTACTACAAAATGTTAATAATAAAAAGATAAATCATCTAATTGTGGTGGGCAAAGGAGATGGACAGACACTTCTCTAAAGAGGAGATCCAGGTAGTGAAAACACAAATGCAGACATACTCACAATCATTAGTTATTAAAGAAATTCAGATCAAAACGACAATGAAATACCATCTCACCGCAACAAGGTTGGCCATGATCCAAAACCACAAAACAACAAATGCTGGAGAGGTTGTGGAGAAACTGGAACTCTCCTACACTGCTGGTAGGATTGCAAAATGGTGCAAACTCTTTGGAAAACAATCTAGCCCTTCCTTTGAAAAGCTGAATATAGATATACCATTTGACCCAGTAATCCCACTGCTTGGAATATATCCTATAGAATCAAGGCCATCCACACCAACTGGTACATGCACACAAATGTTCATAGCAGCACAGTTTACAATAGCAAAATAGTGGAATCAATCCAGATGCCACCAACAGAGGAATGGATAGGTAAGCTATGGCATATACTCAGTGAAACACTATACAATGATAAAGAACAGTGATGACAGCGGGAAACATATCATAACCTGATTTCAATTGGAGGACATTATGCTGAAAGAAAGTAGTCAGCGACAAAAGGACAAATATTGTATGAGACCCCGTACAATAACAACTTAAGACCAGACTTATGCATGTAAGAAAAGACTCTTTGATGGCTGCAAGGGTGAGGAGGGTGGGAGGGCAAGGTGCGGAGGGTTTAGATTAGTTTATAGAAATTTGGTTGGGTGAAATCTGTGACAGCACACTTTAGAAAGAAAATCAGTATTAATTGGACTTCAACATAACATGATTACTCCTCCCATCTTAACCCAATATGGCAAGGATAGAGTAGCTGGGGCGAGGGGCCAGGGACTATGCTCTCAGGGGAAGCTGAGGCCTAATGGCTCAACTAGCGTTTTGCTAAGAGAGCCTTCTGCACCCCTCATTGGTCGGTGGCAAGTGACAAGTGCCAAGCTGCCTTCTGAGGGTACAGCAAATAATCCAAACTTAGCAGGAACGGATGACCTGCAAGGACCAAAATGACATGGGGAAAGAGAACTCAGAAAACAGAGGGACCCACGTGAGTGTGTGACTACATCAACTTGTGACTGGAAGAAGCAGATGGTGCCTGGCCAACACCAATGACAGCCATGATGGACCTCACAAAGTTGAGTCTCACTGGTCACACAAGAATAAAAAAGGGTACACCCTAAGATCTCCACTAAAAGTCCACAGTTGATGGTCCTGGGGCCTCACAGTTCCTCTGCGAGTGTGGCCCTTGGCCCTGATGCTGCCCCTATCCATAAATCATAATGGAGGTGAACTCTTTGGATGTGAATGGATTGGACTTGGTGAGACAGAGTGACCATATCATGTGTGCGCTTTATGGTTCTATGCATCTATAGGATGTCATCCTGCTGACCTCTTCCTGGATGCAGGGGAGTGGGTGGAGAGGAGGGGATAGGAGACTGTTGGGAGGATAAGACATATATGAAGTGAAGAAAAAGAGTGTGCTGTCACGCGGCAGAGAGAGCAGTGGGAGCTGCATATATGTGGGCATGCAAATTTTTATGGGAATATACATTTTCATTCAATCATAAAATATACATTATTTAGAAAACTTTTTTGTGTGTGTGTGTGTCATTTGGTGATGATGATCTTGGGTGACCTCATTCATGTGTGCAGTGTTAGACAGGCTGGCTGAGATAAACTCATCTCGTATGGTTGCTCTGCAGTGACTTTAAATATCTTTTTAAAAAAATCAGCATTTATAATCATTAAAAGCTATAGTCATAGTCCACTGTAAACTTCTCTTTCATCCAGAAAACAGAAATTTTAACATCAAGCATTTAAATAGTAGGTCTTTTAGCATATAGCTATTGGATGTATTTCTATTCTCTGTGCATTTTGAATTTTCTCTTAACGTTTCCCATTCTATTATCCTATTCCATTAAGAAAAGAGTTCTTCAACCACATCTTCCAGCTCATTATTTTGTCTTACTTTTGTGTTTTTACTTAAAATAGATTCTTCACATTCAGTGTTTCGACATGATTATTCTTCCTAATAGCTAGCACTAACTTCACGCATTCAGTAACTTCCTTTCTCTCCTGTCACCTTCATTTTAACAGAGTTCACACAACTTCCTTTCTTTCATGTCACCTTCACTTTAAGAGTTCATACTACTCAGTTATCAAATTATTTTCTCATGAGTGTGTCTCCTGGATGACGTGAGCTACCACGGCATTTAAAGTGCACCTGAGGAAAATGGCAAATGTCCAGCCTCCTCCTTGTGTCTTTATGATGACTTTCAAATGGCATGTACCCTGGCGCAGGCAGTCGAGAGGACCTGCCACCTCTTTTTCGCTGCATACCATGTTTACTGCCTTGTTGATCCTGACTCTAGACACTAATATTTTGCAAAAGCTTTTTTTCTGTCATCATCCCGGGTTGGTACTGGATAGTCATTTCTATTCAGAGAGAAACAAATATTCTATTGTTATTGGCATTGTTAGGTACCAAAGATTCTGTCAAACTGTCTCTTCGCCAGTTTTAGCACTGGGGTACAAAATTGTTACTTCACTTCAGCAACTCACTATTGTTTTTTCTTTCTCCTCGTTGTTCGTTCAACAAATGTATTATTAATGTACCCTTTTTTTTTTCTTTTTGAAGCATCTCTAGTGATGGGCTTGGAACAAAAGTCTATTATCAGCACCAATTATAAATTACTTCTTGTCATTTGTTGAGTGCATGTCATAGATAAACTGTTTAAAGGACTTGCTGATCTTCTTACCTTATTATCGACACAGTCTAGGTAAATCATAATGAATACAGTACTAGCACTACATTACAAAACTGCATTTAATTTATGATTTTAAAAATCAACCAATTGTCAAACCTGAGTGTGTATCTTAACAATAAAGAGGGCTTGCTACAAAGTCTGGCGATTAAGTTCATGAACTCATCCTATAAAAAGTGCTGCATACCTCACTGCTGAAGATCACTATCGTGTTTCAAGTACTCATCTTGGGAAGCTATGCATGGATGCCAGTTCCTAGTCCACTCTTCAAAAGCAATTTTGGAATTTTTTCCTGAAATGGCCATCAGAGCCGTCATCGTGTTACCCTTGAAGTCCTGAATGTCATCAGAATGTTTTCCTTTCAATATTTCCTTTGTCTTTGGGTAAAGAAAAAAGTCATTGGGGTCCAAATCAGTTGAGTGGAGAGGGTGGTCTAATACAGTTACTTGCTTACAGGCTAAAAGCCCCCTCACAGACAGTGCTGTGTGAGCTGGTGCATTGTCCTGATGCAAGAGCCATGAGTTGCTGATGAAAAGTTCAGGTCGTTTTTGCCTAACCTTTTCACACAGCCTTTTCAGCACTTAAAAATAATAAACTTGGTTGTCTGTTTGTCCATTGGTACAGTTCATAATGAACAATCCTTCTGATATTAAAAAAGGTTAGCAACATCATTTTGATTCTTTATTTGGGCTGACAGCACATTTTTGATTGTGGAGAACTGGCTGAGTTCACTGTACACTTTGACGCTTTGCTGCTTTGTTTCAGGGTGGTATTGGTAAGCCCATGTTTCATCACCAGGGAAAACATGGCCCAGATCATTGTTTTGCCTCTCCACATGGTCTTGGAAAGCTTTGACTCTCCTTTGTTTGTGTTCATTAGTGAGCTCCTTTGGGACCAGTTTTGCACATGTATTTCTCATGCCAAGATTCTCAGTTAAGATTTTCCTGTTTCTCTATTGACGTTTATTTAGTCTGTTATGCTTCTCACAGTCAGTTGACAATTCTGACACACAATTTGATGAATTTTTGCAATGTTTTCACCAGTTCTGCTTGTTGCTGGATGCACTGATGCTCTCTCCCTTCAGAAAACCATTTAATCTATTTGCACACCACCATTTTCTTCACGGCATTGTCCCTGTAATCTTAGACTAACATGTCCCTTCTATCATTTCTACTCTTCTTAAGTTTAACAAGAAATTTAATGCATTGCTGTAATTCAGCCTCCAACATTCTTGGGATGGCACACAAAAACACACAACAACAATAGTGAGAGCCACTCCCCAAGATGCCACCACATGTCTACGTGAACACAGTTGTGAGACACTGATATACCAAGGTTATGAAACCGTACTGTTTGTACAGTGCTGCCTACGTGAGCACACAGTGGCAAGTTCATGAACATGGTAACTGTCAGACCTTGTAAAACACAGATGTCTAAGACTTGACACCAGAGTTTCAGATTCTGTGTGTAACAGGTTCTGCCAAAAGATTTTCATTCCTAACAAGTACACAGGTGATACTGCGACTGCTGTTTCAATACCATAAAGCACGTAGATTTCAACTGGGACCATGACATGATCTCAAAGGTAGCTTCTTCTGAGGGTTTACTTATTCTAAGTCCAGTGACTTTAAATTTTTTTTATTGCAATTTTTGTACTCCCTGGAAGATTTGAAACTGTCTTCACCCTTACCAGTTTCATACTTGTACATGCAAAAACCTGCACGTAAGAATTTGGTTGGGATTGCATTTTTCATTCATTCCAGCCATCCCCTTCCTCCACCCAAATGTATTCAGAGGACTGCCACACATGGACTGTTTTAATGGTTTCTGACTTCTGGTTGGGTTCATTCCATGGTGAAGTCTAAAAGGAAGTGTCTAAGAGGGAGGAGAGTGGCATCAGAGAAATCAACCCTTTGATTCCCTTCTGGACGTGTAGCCATGGCCCTCACAGGTGCTGTCAGGGAAATCCTTCCTCCCTGGCCCTGCCTTCCACATTCCACAAATTACTCTTTTCTCTCCTCCTTCACACAGAAGAGTCTTGACAGCCACTCCCTTTACTACCTTAGCGATACTATAACTTGTGGGGTGATAACCGAAAATAGTCCCCGTATTAAACTGTCCTCAGATTATTCCAGCTGATGTTATAACCTCTTTGTTGCTTGAACCAGACAACAAAGACTACTATGAGACTGGGGATTCAAGGATTAGCCCTGTGCGTGCTCTCATCTCTCTAGCTAAGCTCCAGATGTTTCTTTCATTCCTGAAGACTTTCCTGGACAATTGTAGAGGCTCCCTTCCTCCAATATGATTTCTAGTTTTATTTTTGATTCCCCTCTGCTTCCAGGGATATCATCTCCCAATCCTCAAATGGCCTTTAGCACTTGTGAAACAAGCTGGATATTTGGAAGTCCAACAAGTACTAAAATGGAGCTGAATAATAGGATGGGAAATAAAACGTAATCTTCACTAGCAAATAGTTTCAGTCATACCTTACTCTGTTGGAAACAAGACAGGCTTTCCATTGAGTCAGCAGGTGGTGTCATTTACGTGACCCCAGTGGGAAAATACGGTTGTTTAACTCAGTTGACCCCACATCTATCACTTCCCTCTGCTAAATGGAAATATCATTTTTGTTAATGTGTTGTAGGATGGGTGGAGCCCGGGTGGAGCCAAAACTATCTAAGCCTTATCAAATATTCTGAGAAATGCACTCCACCTTGCTGACTGCCCTTTCTTCCCCCTCCACCATGTGACTTGGCTAGAGAGCTTCCTAAGTTTGAAATCATCGAAGCTACGCCAAAGACTATTGTTTGGGTTATTTACTGTGTATGTGCACTTGTTTTGCCAGATAGAGCTTTTAGAACCAGTTTTTTCCCTTAATTCAGGGAGTCATAAGTAGTATATGATCTAAACTAATTTTTGTAACAGAAATATGAATTATGTCTAGGGGCTGTAATATAGTTTACTTATTTCTTTTTAGTTTCTATGTATTTAGATCACAATTGAATGATTCCCTAAGAATTATTGTTATTTATAAATTTAAGTGTCAATGTCTGAAAATAGACATGTAAGTGGTTTAAAACCATGTTTCAAGAAAAGTAGGAAAATTTAACTTCATCTGCACATTTAGACAAAAAGACTATATACACAATGTATGAAAGGGAAATTGATGGGTTCCTCACCTAGACGGATGTGTGACAGTGGATGGAAAGGATGAAGACAGACGGAGGGAAACAGAGAGAAGAGTCACATTTGCTGAGTTTGCTTTCCTCTGCATTGACGATGTTTGGAATTATGTTTTCCACACACATACATCAACATACATACATGCATATGTGTACAATGCTGAAGGAGAAAAACAGAAAAAGAAAACAAACACAGCTGAATTGTATTTCAAGTGACTAACATACTAGGATTTGGAATCGACTTGACAGTGACGGGTTTGGTTTGGTTTGGGGTAACATACATTTGATGTGCACATTGAGGTTCGTATACAGATGTTCATTTGTGTAACTGTTTATTCTGTATATTTATTAGTGGGGTTCTTTAAAATATGATATGTAAGAAAATATACATATATGTTTTCTATGGTAAATAATTTAATACACATATTTTTTAATTTCTTTTAAATGGTAAAAAATCTACTGCTGCTGAGTCAATTTTGAGTCACAGACACCCTAGAGGGCAGAGTTTCCAAAGAGTATGTGGTAGATTTGAACTGCTAACCTGTGGTTAGTATATCTGTTTGTAAGTAAATGTAACAGGCAAGGTGAGAATATAGAAAATATATTTATAGAAATGTATAGAAAATATATTTTCTCAATTCTCACTTACCTCCTATATTTGCTTAAAAAAACTTACAGGATATTCTATTTTTATGTACTCATTTCTCCCATTACTCCTACACACAGAAAAGTCTATCTCTTATAACTCTGGTGGTGTCATGGTTAAGTGCTACATCTGGTAACCAAAAAAGGTCAGCAGTTCAAGTCTGCCGGGTGCTACTTGAGAACTCTGTGGACCAGTTCTACTCTGCAGTATAGGGTTGCTATGAGTCAGAATTGTCCCGATGACAGTGGGTTTGGTTTTTGGTCCTGTAGAAGTATATTCAATAATGCTTCTGTTGACACATATGTGGTAGCATTTTCTTACATTTCATATTTATATATACATATAATTATAGAACTATGATGGCACAGTGGTTAAAGACCTTGACTGTTAACCAGAAGGTCATCAGTTTGAATCCACCAATTTCTCCTTAGAAATCCTAATGGGCAGTTATACTCTTGCCTACAGGTCACTACAAGTCAGAATCAACAGCAATGGATTTGGCTTTTGTTTTTGTTTTTTGCTATTTTTGGTATATAACTAAACTTAGGTTTTTTATTTTTCATTTTGTTTTTTTAATTTTGGCTGCATAACAATTTTTTCTTCAATCATTAACTAACCCTTCTGGCAATATTTGAAAGTCTTTATAGCCAAGCCAAGTGCTGTCGAGTCAGATCCAGCTCATGTCACCTTTATATTATATATTTATAAAAATAAACAATCACGTCTGCTTCTGAGCTCTCTGATTCTTTATATGTGTATTAATTTTTATGGCTAGTATCATGGAAGGGACTTGTTTTGGGGAGTATGAACATTTTCTAGTATGAGCTAAAAGAATTCAACCATCTTAGAAAATTTTTCTGGTTTATTGTGACAATTTTCTTTTTCTGTTTAAAAAAATCTGTATGAGAAAAGATTTCTGTGAGAAATCTTCAAAAAATGAAATAGATTTGGAACTATTCAACAAAATTAAAACTCTTTTATTAGCAAATAGGTAGAGAATACTTTTTCTGGTTGCAATTATTGACATTTCAAACAATTAGTTCAGTTCATTTTGATCTAAGAATTTCTTATTGTTATATCCTTTTGTTTTCATCCCCCTGCTCATTTACATAGAAACACAAAACCAGGGCATATTTCTTGGGAAGGAAAAAAAAAAAGCAACAACACTATTCACTAGTGTATGCCTTACTTGGGCTCAGAAGAGTGAGGGAATGAAAAGTGGTTCTCTCCATTGACTTTTCTCTTAACAGAATTTTCCTTTTATGCCCAGCAAACAGATGAATTGGTACATACATCTTTATAAATACGTGAGGATTTGTAGTCGCGTATAGGAAAGCAGTGGAAACTCTGGTGGTGCAGAAATTGTCACGTTTGTTAATCAAAAGGTCAGCAGTCCAAATCTGCCAGGTGGTCCTTGGAAACTCTAGGGTGCAGTTCTACACTGACCTCTAGGTTCTCTATGAGTCAGAATCGACTGGATGCGTAGCTTTTCTTTTATAGGAAGCAGTGATTACGCAGTTGGCTGCAGATCTAAGAGTCAGCAATTGCATCCATCACAGACTCCTTCAGAAACCTATGGGTCAATTCTACTCTGTCCTGTAGGGTTTCTATGAGTTGGAATCTACTCCAAGGCAATAGGTTTGGTTTGGGTTTGGGTTTGGGACTTGGCTGGCCTATATACGCTTAGACTGACAACACTTTACAAACACTCAAGGAGAATCTACTTATCTATACAGCATACCAAAATGAGTGTTACTAATACGTATCAATCACTGGCCCTTTTGTGTTTCTTCTATAAGAAATGAAGGAGTGATTTCTATTTCCTTAGTACTCAAAAGGAATTTTTATCCTCTAGAATTGGTAAACCAAAAGATTGTATTGCCTTTTGCTAGTAACATTTGATTAATTCCAATCTTGCACATTCAAAAATAGTCCACAGGGACTTAACATATTACTGTGATATCTGGTGAAATGAATCATTATTTAAGCCATGTGTAAAAATACATTGTTTTTCATCAATATCAAAATATAAATAATAAAGTCTTCAGAGCTTATTCAACCCATGTAATCTATCACAACTGAAATCCTATTTTGTAACTAACATGCTCTGCTTATGTACACAACTTCTGAATAGTATGAGTGTGATGAATATATAATATCATTAGCAATAAATATAAATACAAAGGCTTTGTTTTTGTTTTTTCAACATATAAGGATTTGACATGTAAATATCTTGAAGTATAGGTTCTAGTTTCTATAAATCTGTTGCAACTTTTAAGTTTAAAATTCAGCTAACCTGAGTTTGCATCCCTGTTTGGACATTTAATATGCTCTGACATGTGTAACACATTCTGCCCTGGAATTCTCTAGATATGAGTCTGTGGTTTTGAGATATAATTCCTCAGAGTTTAAAATTTTCATCTGTAAATCATGGATAGATGAAGCAGCTGCATAAGGGAGGATTGTGAGGATTTTACAAGTTTTCTATGACTTGTTCTCTATTTGAATTTTCCAACAAGAGTTGTGATAAAGCTAGAGGAAAAAAACACTAAAAAATAGAACAGAAAAGAAGCTAGGTATATGACCAAGACAGATGAAGTGATGATAACATACAAGCAAATGGTTTGTTAAATTCATGAGTCTTCTGATGGTTTTCACTTTGACAGCAGTATTATTTTTTCTTTGAATATTTGTAGAAAATAGGTATATTTAGGTAAGTAGTTTTGAAAATGCATTTTGGTGCTTCCAGTTTAGTAAAGAAAACTAGCTGTCAGATGTTCTGGTTGATCATCTTATTGCTTTCTTCTAAATGCAGTCTTCTTTAGCTAGAGAGAACACTGCTTCTATCAATCACTTTTGAGCTACTTGGACATTTTCATCCATGGACTGTTTTATATGTTGTCAGTGTAGATAGCAGGCAGACTTGCAGGTTGTATGGCCTAAATATAAACAATTACATTTTAAAAATAAACTATAAAAGCTATGAATCTAACTGGGATGTGAAATGAGATGTTTTACACTTTAGAAAATTACACTGCAGCATCAAACAGAAAGAATTTAAAAGAGAGTCATTCTAGAGGTAAGTTTTATGGGACAGTTGTAGTAGTCAAAGTGATATTTGATGATTTGAACTAAGGAAATGGCAATAAGATTGAAATAAGAAGATAAATTCAAGAAATGTTAAAGGTAAAGATTTGACAGAACACAGTGACCTACTGATGCGGAGTTGTGACTGTGAAAATAGAAATGATGATAATATTCTCCGTTGGGAAGTTGGTGATGACGTTAGCTGAGGTGGAGAATACAGGTGGAGTAACAGACTCTGTAAACTCCCTGGTTATCTCTACCTGGGATGCAGTGATTGTGAAGAGCCCATTCTAGTAAATTTTGATACCTCTTTCACTGTGGAATTTTAGAAAGTTTACACAGAGCAATTTCAATTTTGTGGCTTGTTTTTATTTAATTAAAAAGATGGAGTATCTATGCATGTCAACATTGATCAATTCTTCGTATATATTTGCTATACATATTCGCTAATCACATACCTTTATACTCCTATACTTATTTTTAAAATTAAATGTATATACATATTGAAGACAGTCCAATATACTCTATTTCTGTGTTATATTTGGAAATCCTGGTGGCATAGTGGGTTATGGCTACATCTGCTAACGAAAAGGTTGGCAGTTCAGATCTGCCAGATGCTCTTTGGAAACTTCATGGCGCAGTTCTACTCTGACTTCTAGGGTTGCTGTGAGTCGGACCTGACTCGATGGCAGTCAGCTGGGTGGGTTTTATATTTAATTATAATACCTTTCTGTGCCATTTTACTACTACCTGTTATACAGGTAGTTCTGACTAATGATAATACTGTGTGTTACAAAGTAGATTTGTTCCATAGGGCTTCCATTTTATGGAACTGGATTGCCAGAAGTTTCTTCTGTGGGTGCTGCTGGGTGGGTGTTTCTTCTGTGATTGTTGCTGAGTGGGTTTTACTGCCAGCCTTTAGTTTATTAGTCAAAGGCAAACAATTTGTGCCACCTGTGCACCACTTGAAAGGCTTGGTGGTGCAATGGTTAAGTGCTATGGGTACTAACCAAAAGGTCAGCAGTTTATAATCCACCAGGCCCTCCTTGGAAACTTCATGGGTCAGTTCTACCCTGTCCTATAGAGTTGGAATTGACTTGATAACAAGGTGGGTTTTTTGTTTGTTTTTGTTTTTGTTTTTTTTAATGCATCACTTTTTATGTCTTTTTTTTCACCATCTGTCTTTTTGTTGTGCTGTGGTAGATTGCATTTGGCTGTGATGATGGAAGCTATGCCACCCATATTACAAATACCAAATAGGGTTACCCATGAAGGACGTGTTTCAGCAGAGTTTCCCTACAAGACAGACTAGGAAAAAGGCCTGACAATCCGATTCAAAAGATTAGCCAGTGGGAAACTTAGAGAGAACAAGAGGACATCGTCGGATAGCCTGCTGGAAGTTGAGTCTTCCAAGTTGGAAGGCACCAAAGTTAGAACAGGAGAAGTGTTGCCTCCTCAAAGTAGAATCTACCTTAATGGTATGGATTGAGTAACACCTTGCGGACCTTCATTTGCTAATGTGGTGTGACTCGAAGTGAGAAGCAATAGCTATAAACATTCATTGATATGAAGTAAGGAAAATAAAATATTGTTAAAAATAAAATGGACCACTTGAAGAATAATAGCTGAGCCATTAGTGAGCTGAAATTGACTGGTTCTGTTGGAAACAAACAATCACGTGGTTTACTTAGCCAGGTATAACAAAAATGAAGAGGAATGGTGTCACAGTTGTCAAAAAGAAGATTGTCATGTGTAAACTGAAGTATAGTGAGGTCAGTTATAGATTAATATCCATACACCTATATGGAAGACTGGTTAATACAAGTAATATTCAAATTTATGCACCAACAATGAATAACCCAGCCAGCCAAGTGCCATCAAGTCAGATCTGACTCATGGATAACAAAGATTTTTAAAATTTGAAGATTTCGATGAACTGCTGTCATCTGAAATTGATCAAACATCCAATCATGATTTATTGAAAATTACTAGTGGTTAGTATGCAAAAGTTAGAAACAGAAAAGAAGAATCACTAGTTGGAAAATACAGATTTGGTGATAACAGCAGTGTTGGAGATTGTATGATAGAATTCCACAGTACTAGTGATTTATTGGATCCCTGTGGACAGTGGTTAAGTATTCAGCTGCAACCCAAAAGGTTATCATTTAAATCCACCATCTGATCCTTGGAAACTCTACAGGGCAGTTCTACTCCATTCCATAGGATTGCTATGAATCAGAATCTACTCAGTGGCAATGGATTTGCTTTGTTTGCTTGTTGACTTTTTTTTTTCTTTTTGCAATGCTATTACACAAAAATACTTTTGTAACAACATAAAGGATGACTGTATTTGTGGACGTAAGAATCAAATCTGCTACACACGAGGAAAAAGATGATGAAAAAACTCAGCATTATCAATCAAGACAAAGCCAGGGAACAATTGTGGAAGCAACCATTAACTGTTTCTGTATGAGTTAAACACAAAAAGAAAAAAGCAAGTCCAGTAGAGTCAAAGTATAACCTTGACTACATCACGCCTGAACTTAGAGACCATCTCAAGAAAAGATAGGATGCACTGAGTAGTAAAGACAGAAGACCAAGAGATTTATGGAATACCATCAAAGTTATACATGAAAAAAGAAAACAAGTCGTTAAAAAAGACAGAAAAGAAAGAGAAGACCAGAATGAATGTCAGAAGAGACAATGGAACTTACATTTGAGTGCAGAGTGCCTAAAGCAAACTGAAGAAAGGATGGAGTCAGCGAGTTTCATAGAAGATCTCGAAGAGTAGCTTTAGAAAACAAGGTAGAATGTTGAAATGTGCAAAGATTTGCAATTGTAAAACCAAAAGGGGAGAGTGTAATTGGCATTTCTTAAGCTGAAATAATTTAAGGGAAAATTCAAGCCTCATTTTGTAATACTGAAGGATTCTCTGGGAGGTTAGAAGCAGTTTAAGTCCACAGGCACTCCATGGAAACACTGTAGGAAATTATATTCTGTCCTTTAGAGTGACTATGGGTTGAAATCCACTCAATAGAACACACTGTAGGCAAAAGATTGTAAGACATGAAAGTTATCACCAGAAAAATGGAAGGAGCTCACATAGTTACTACCAAAATTCTTCAGATTTTAGTGTCATTGAGAATTTTTGACTGTTCCTGTTTATTTTCCTCATTCAGGTTCCTGCTTGTAAATTTAGTAAGTGATCAGAAAAGAGATTTGTGAACATTTATTAATGCAAATCTTTTTCAGGTTGTAATCTCTAATGAGAATTACATTTTTTTATTTTCTCTGTATCAGTGCAAGCAGATTTTTCAAATGAGTCTTCTTTTACAGATAAACACTCATACAATGAAAAATAATAACACTAATTTCTCTTTAACATGTTTATTCTTTATATGTCTTTTTCAGTAATAAATTCTAAAACTATAAACAGTATGATAATGATCATAATTAAACAGCTCATAAATTTCATGGTTGCATCATTGTTTATTTTCCTATCCAAATGGAATCTGAAGCAGAGGGATTCTGGAAGTAGAAATACATATTCTGGCAGCTCCTTACTGAGCCTACCAAAATTTGAAACTCTTTCTATGCAACTAAAATAATTCTCATACCTGTAGACATTATAAATGAAGTTTCAGCAGGAGAAAGCTAAAAAGAAAGGAGCAAGTGTCAATGAAATTTTCCTTATGATGTGTTGCTTTTTTACTAAGTAAGAGATACCAATCTAAGGAGGTCCCAACTGTTTTGGGGGTCACAGGAAAGCCTCTTATTGATTAGTAAAGGAAAACGGATCCCACAAAGATAGCCAGAAAGCAAAGGACACCCTAAAAGTGATGCAAGGTGCTAACTGCAAGGTTATGTCTTTTTCTATGCCCACATTCTCAACTCTTGACTCATGAATAGCAAACATTTAAAAATTCTATTTTGTAGTCTATCAGAATAATAATCCACCTGTTTGCCTATTTTAATAAGATCAGTAAGATCATTTTCTTTGCATTTCCTGTTTATTCATGATGTATACCTACTTTGTAATCATCTACTTCATCTTAAGGAGATTTTTAAAAAAATTATTCTGTTAAGTATACTAGTTTTGCTATGTAAATTATAACACCCACTTTTTGTGTGATTAAGGGAAAGTACACAATCCAAATCAATTTTGTATGCCCACTTATCTTCAGCTCTATCTGCTATCCACACCCAGTTACAGCATACTCCTGCTTTCACTCTATATTTCTAGTATCTTCTTTACAAGCACCTGTTCCCTCTTCTCCGATCTAGAAAGAAACCACTAGTACAGCCTCTGATAACTATAGAAACATGAAGGACAGGTATGATATAGTTACACTGTGTCCCCAAGTCCTGGCCATTCTTTTCTGAACACTTGACTTCAGTACTGGTTTCCAGTCAGGGACAGGAGCATGTCTGGGGGCTATGTTCCCAGGGGATCCCCCAGGCTGTTGGACCATCAGTTCTTACCCTTTAGTAGAGTTCTTGAGCTGCATACTTCTTTTTATTGTGTTGCCTCAGGGACTCTACATTGTGTCCCCATCGCTGCTGCCTTTGGTGGTGGCTGGACACGATCTGGTTCTTTTGGCCTCATGTTGATAAAGTCTCCCCTTCATATGGGTCCTGGTCTCATGTTAATACAGTCTCCTATTCATATGGGTCCTTCTGCCTGTTGGGCTCTTTTCTCCTCATTTCTTTGTTGTTCTTGGTCACCATCTGTTCCATGTAAGTTGGGAGCATTCAGTGTGCCTAAGTTGGCAATTTGATAGCTTTTAAGACCACACTCGACAATATGGGGTGCAGAAGACTCTCTTAACAAAAGACTACTTGTACCAGATGGCCTGTCACTGGCCTGGATGTCTCCTGAAAACATAATCTGCAGACCCCTGTCTGTGCTACTCTATCCTTGGAAATACTGGGTTGAGTTTAGAAAACCTTTCAGTTTACAGTGTAGTCCAGTTATGCTGATCTACTCTCTACTGTGTGCTTTCACCTAACAAAATTCCAATCTACTATCTAATCTGTGACCAACTCTTTCCCTCCCGCACCACCACTGTAGCCATCAAACTGTCTTTTCTCTAGTACATAAGCCTATTTTAAAGTCCTTATAACAGAGGTAACCACCTTCATTTCGGTAGGATATATTCTGAGCAGCGGAATCACTGAATCACATGGTATTTCTATTTCTAGCTTTTTAAGGAAGGACCAACTTGTTTTCTAAAGAGGATGTACCATTTTGCATTCCCAGCAGCAGTGTAGGAGAGTTCCAGTCTCTCAACAGCCTCTTCAGTATTTGTTGCTTTGTGGTTTTGGGATCATGACCAACCTTCATGAGTAGAGATGGTATCTCACTGTAGTTTTGATTTGAATTTCTCTTAACTTGGCGAATCCGTAATGATCATGAGCATTTCTTCACGTATCTTTTGGCTGCCTGGATGTCTTCTTTGGTGCAGTGTCTGTTCATTCCTTTTGTCCATTACTCAGTTGGGTTAGTTATCTGTTTCTTCTTCACGTTTTGCCGTACCGTATGATTATGGAAACCAGACATTGATCTGACATGTAGTTTCCAAATATTTTTTCCCATTCTGTAGTTAGTCTTTTAACTCTCTTGGTAAAGTCTTTGGATGAGCAAAACTGCTTGTTTCTTAATAGTTCCTGTTTATTTATATCTCTTCCGTTGTTTGGGTGTTGTTTGTTAGATTTCACAGTTTGTCTAAGCTGTGTATTAGAACTTTCATTGTTGCCCCTAATTTTTCATTCACGATCTTTCTTGTTTTAGGTTTGCTATTTAGGTCTTTGACACATTTTGACTTAGTTTTTGTGTAAGGTGTGAGATATGGATCTTGTTTCAGTTTTTTGCAGATGGATATCTAATTTTTCCAAAACTGTTTGTTAAAGAGACTGCTTTTATCCCAGTTTATGACTTTTGAGGCTTTGTCAAATATCAACTGTTCATAAGAGGATGGTGATATTTCTGAGGTCTCAATTCTGTTCCATTGGTCTATAAATCTCTTTCTGTACTGGGACCAGTCTGTTTTGACTACCACGTAGTAGGTTCTAAGGTTGGGTAGTGTGGAGCCTCCCACTGTGCTCCTCTTCTTCAATAGTGCTTTACATATCCAAGCTTTCTTTCCTTTCCAAAAAAAGTTGATGATTTGTTTCTCCATCTCAACAAAAAATGTCACTGGAATTTATATTGGGATTGCATTGTTTATGTAGATCGCTTTGAGCAAAATTGACATTTTCACAATATTGAGTCTTCCTATCCATAAGCGAGTTAGTTTTCTCCGCTAACGTAAGTCTCTCTTTTTTTTTTTTTTTTTGCAGTAAGGTGTTGTTATTTTCTCTGTGTAGGTCTCTTACTTCTTTAGTTAGATTTATCACAAGATATTTTATACTCTTGAGGGTATAATAAATGGCATTGATTTGGTGATTTCCTCTTTGATGATCTTTTTTGGTGTAAAGAAATTCTACTGGTTTACTTAGGTACGGCACTTGGCATCTTACACTCTTATACTTGGCTGAACTTTTTTTTTCAACACCAGTAATTTATTTATGAATTCTTTAGGGTTTTCTTTGCATGCAATCATTTCATCTGCAAGTGCGAATATTTTTACTTGTTTGCCAGTGGAGATGCCCTTTGTTTATTTGTCTTATCTAAGTGCTCTGGCTATAACCTCTAGCTCAGTGCTAAACAGAAGTGGTGGCAGTGGGCATTCCTGTCTAGTTCTTGTTTTCTGGGGGAATTCTTTCAGTCTCTCTCCACTCAGGATGATGTGGATGATTGACTTTGAGTAAATGCCCATTATTGATTCAAGGAATTCCCCTTCTGTTCCTATCTTGCTGAGAGTTTTTAAAACGAGTGAGTAGTAGACAAATGACTTTTCTGCATCAATTGCCCAAATCAGGTTATTCTTATTCTTGTAATATTTATGTGGTTGATAATAATTATTTTTCTGTTGCTGAATCAGTCTTGCATCCCTGGTATTAATCCATCTTGGTCATAAAGAATTCTTTGATATGTTGTTGAATTCTATTGGCTAGGATTTTGCTGAAGATTTTTGCATCTAAGTTCATAAGTGATATTGGCGTGTAATTTTCTTTTATTGACCAGGCTTTGGTATCAGGGTTATGCTGGCTTCATACAATAAATTGGGGAGTATTCTGTCCTCTTCCGTGCTTTGAAACAACCTCAGTAGTATTGGAATTAACTCCTTCTAAAAGTTTGATAGAATTCTCCAGTGAAACCATCTGGGCCAGGACTTTTTTTGGTTGGTAGTTTTTGTTTTTTTTTAATTACTTTTTCATACTCTTCCTTTTTGATGGGTTTATTAAGTTGTTCTACTTCTCCTTGTGATAATTTTGGTAGGTAATTTGAGACTATAAATTTGCCTATTTCCTCTAGATTTTCAAATCTGTAAAAGTACAATCTCTTGTAGTATCTGTTATAATACTTTTGATTTCAGTTGTTTCTGTTGTGACATCTGCAGTCTCATTTCTTATTGAGATTGTTTCCTTTTTGCTTTTCTTTTGTAAGTTTATCCTGTGGTTTATCAGTTTCAGTGATCTCAAAAAATCAGCTTTTGGTTTTGTTAATTCTTTCAATTGTTTTTCTATTCTCTCATTAATTTAGTTCTGTTCTAATCTTTACTATCTGTTTTCTTCTGATGCCTGAGGGGTTCATTTGTTGCCGTTTTTAGGTTTATTCAGTTTATCAGGTTAATTCTTTAGTTTTGGCCCTTTCTTCATTCCAATGTGTGCATTTAGAGATAAATTGACCTTTGAGCATTTCTTTACTGTATTTTATAGGTTCTAGTAAGATGTATTTTCATTCTCATTTGACTCCCAAATTTATTTATTGTGTCCTTGATTTTGTCTATAACCCACGGATTTTTTAACAAGATGTTATTCGTTTTCCATGAGTTCAGATTTCTGCCTAAGTTTTTTTCTGCTGTTGATTGTGATATTTACGCCTATGTGGTCTGAGAAAATGCAGTGTAATAATTCAGTGGTTTGGGTTTTCTTAAGACATGCTTTATGACCTAATACATGGCCTATTCTGGAAAATGTTCCACGTGCATTGGAAAAGAAGGTGTACTTATCTTTTGCTGAGTACAAAGTTCTGTTAATGTCAATGATATCTAATTGGTTGATTGTCACAAGCAGAACTTCTGTATCTTTACTGAGCTTTCTTTCTGGATGATCTGTCCATTACTGAAAGTGGAGTGTTAAAATCTGCTATTATTGTAGAGTGATCCCTCATTTTTCAGTGTTGTCAACCTTTGTTCTCTGTATTTAGATGCTTTGGTATTGGGTGCACAAATATTTAATATTGTTAGATCTTGCTTATGTATTGAAACTTTCAGCATCCTTGTCCATGATGGTGGATTTGACATTAAAATCTATTCTATCTGAGTTGGTATTACCATTCCTCCTCTTCTTTGCATGTTGTTAACTTGTTAGATATTTTTCCATCCTTTGATTTTTAGTTTGTTCATATCTTTGAGTCTAAGATATATTTCTTGTAAACAACATAAATCCAGATCATGTTTTTTGATCCAAGCTGTCACTCTCGACCTCTTTAATGGAGTGTTCAACCCACTTACATTCAATGTAATTATTGATAGATATGCATTCAGTGCTGTCCTTTTGATGCCTTTATTTTTGCATTGTTGATGTTTTCTTTGTTCCTCTTAATATTCCATTCCAGGCCATTTTTCCTATATGTGTTTCATTTTCAGCATTTTCAATGCTGGTTTTGTGTTTGTTGAAACTCCTGTATTATTCAAATATGTATTTTTCTTTTTTTAATTGTGATTGAGTGGAAGTTTACAATACAATTCAAATTAGCACGCCCACCTATTTGCAGTTCCCTCTGCTCTCCTTGACTGGTGACAGCACACTTCTCCTTTCCATTCCATACATTTTATAACTACTTAACAATCTCCCGTCCTCTCCTCTCCATTCTTCCCACTCCCCTCTAGTAAAATGCCAGTAGGATGACATGCTATAGATACATAGAACCATAGAGTGCACATATGACACAGTCACTCTGTGTCCTCAAGTCCTTTCCATTTCTATCCAAAGAGTTGACCACAGTAGTGATTTTTGATCAGGGTCAGAATGATGTCTAGGGGCCATGATCCCGAGGGAACTTGCAGAACTTCGGACCATCAGTTGTGGTCCTTGAGGGGAATTCTTCGAGTGCACCCTTGTTTTTCACATGTTGCCACTGGGACTCAATGTTGTGAGCACCATCATGGCTGCCACTGGTGGTGGTTGGGCACCATCTTGTTCTTCTGGTCACATGTTCATATAGTCACTCATTCACATGAGTCTTTCTGTCTTCTGGGCTATTTTTTCCTCATGTCATTATTGTCCTTGGTGATCATCTGTTCCAGCTGAGTTGGGTCCATTTGGTGTTCTTCAGATGGCAGCTTGCTAGCTTTTAAGATCCCAGACACCACTCACCAATATCAGGTTCAGAAGACTCTCTTAGCAATAGGGTAGTTATGCCAATTGGCCTTGATGTCCCCTGAGACCATAGTTCCCAGCCCCTGCTACTCTATCCTTGCAATATTGGGTTAAGATTGGAAGAGTTTTCAGCTTATGTTGAAGTCAGTTAAAACGATTTTCTTTCGAATATGTGTTGTCACTGATATCACCCAATCACATTTCTATCAACTATCTAATCTATAATCAGCCCTTTCCCTCCCTCCCATTTCTTGCAGTTGTCAGTCTTTTCTTCTGTACATGAATCTGCTTATAAGTCCTTATAATAAGAGTCTCATACAATATTTGACCTTTTGCTGCTACTGATTTTACTTAGCATAGTATCTTCTAGTTGAAATCAGGTTATCAGATGCATCCTAAAATCATCATTGTTCCTTATCATTGCATAGTGTTCCACTGAGTACATGTACCATAGTTTGCTTAACCTTTCTTCTGTTGTTGGGTATCTGGGTTGATTCCATCTTTTTACTATTGTGGACTGTGCTGTAATAAACATTTGTGTGTGCATACCTGTTTGTGTGTCTGCCTTCTCTTCTGTAGGATATATTCCAAGCAGTAGGATTACTGGGTCAAATGGTACATCTATTTCCAGCTGTTTGGGACACACTAGATTGCTTTCCAAAGAGGTTGTACTATTTTGCAATCCCGCCAGCAGTGTAGGAGAGTTCCAATTTCTCCACAGCCTCTCCAGCGTCTGTTGTTTTGTGTTTTTCAGATCACAGCCAACCTTGTTAGTGTGAGATACTATCTCATCATTGTTTTGATTTGGATTTCTTTAACAGGTAATGATTGTGAGCAGTTCCCCATGTGCCTTTTGGCTGCCTGGATATCCTCTTTCAAGAAGTGTCTGTCCATCTCCTTTGCTCAATGCTTAATTGGCTTATTTATCCTTTTCTTACTGATATTTTGTAGTATCTTGTAGATTATGGAGATCAGATGTTGGTCTGACATATAGTTGCCAAATATTTTTTCTCATTCTGTAGATAGTCTTTTGATTCTTTTGATAAAGACTTTGGATGAACAAAAGTGTTTGATTTCTAGTAGTTCCCATTTATTTTCTCATCTGTTGATTGTGCTTTGTTTGTCAGATTTTGAAGTCTGTCTACATCGTGTATTAAAACTGCCATTGTTGATCCAATTTTTTCTTGCATGTTCTTTATTTAAAACATAGATTTGGTTGGTTGTTTGTTTTCCACTGGTTGGCACGGTAGCTGTCTTCCAAATTGCTTGAGCTAGAGGAGTGGGCCCTTCCAGTGATACACCTGCTTGTGGAAACATCTCAGTTGCTATTCTGTCAATTACCGGAGCCTTAATTTCTGGCAGTTCCTTCAGTACAACTTGGACTTCTTCCTTTAACACCACTGGTTTTTGATTACATGATACTGGCTGAAATAGATGAATGTCTACCAGTTCTTTTTGGTACAGTGACTCTGTGTTTTCTTTCCATCACCTTTTGATGCTCCCTGCATTGTTCAATTTTTCCCTGTCAAATCCTTCATTATTGCACCTTCAGGTTTGAATATTTTTTTTGGTTATTTCAGTTTGCGAAATGTTGTGTTATTGTCTTTTGTTTTTCTAACTCCAGGCCTTTATACATTTTATTGTATATTTATTTTGTCTTCAGGAATTGCCCTTTGAAATCTTTTGTTCAGTTCTTTTACTTTGTCATCTCTTCCTTTCACTTTAGCTACAGTACATTTAAAAGGAACTTTCACTGTTTCTTCTGACATATGTTTTGGTCTTTTCTTTCCTGTCTTTTTAATAACCTTTTGCTTTCTTTGTCTGTGATCTCTCTGATGTGAGATGAAAGTTTTGCCATCCTTATTTCTAAAAAGTACTCTGAGTGTACTTCTTCCATGACAAATTTGTTCTGTCATGGAAGTCCATGGTATAGTCAATATTCTTTGACAATACGAAATTCTATAGTATCAATTCTTTTTCAGTCTTCCATATTCATTGTACATCTTTTGCATGCCCTATGAGGCAATTGAAAATATCATGGTTTTGGTCAGATGCCCCTTAGATAACAGTGACATCTTTGCTCTTTAAAAGTTTAAAGAGGGATTTTGCAGCAGATTTGCCTAATGCAGTATGTCTTTTGGTTTCTTTGACTGCCATTTCTTTGAGCATTGTTTGTGGATCCAAGTAAATGAAATACTTGACAATTTCAATATTTTCTCTATTTATCATGATGTTCCTTATTGGTTCAGTTGTGAGAATATTTATCTTCTTTATGTTGAGGATATATTCCATACTGAAGACTGTAATCTTTGATCTTCATCAGTAAGGGTTTTAATTCCTGTTCACCTGCAGCAAGCAAGGTTGTGTCATTTGCATACTGAAGATCATTAATAAGTTTTCTTCCAATTCCAATGCCAAGTTTTTCTTTCTTACTGGATAATTAATTGTTCTACGTGTAAGATACATACAAAGCCTGACAAGTCTGTGAAGTTGATTGTTCTAAGTGCTACATACCTCATTGATGACTATAACTATGATCACCTTCAAAGTACTCCCCTTGAGAAGCTATGCACCAATGCCAGCACCTAGCACACCTTTCAATGCAATTTTGAAACTCTCTGGAATGGCTATTGCAAATGGTGGCACAGTGTCAAGTTGGCAAATTTAATTGTATAATTGTCTGTGAGGGAGTTTTTAGCCAGTAAACAAAAAACAGTATTGGTACACCCTCCAAACTCACCTGATCTATCCTTTGATAACTTTTGTCTTTACCCAGTGATGAAGCAAATATTGAAAAGAAGACACTTTTATGACATTCAGGACATCAAGGTAAAATGAAGGGAGCTCTCTCTGATGGCCATTCCAAATAAAAGAGTTCCAAGATTGCTTTGAAGGGTGGGCTAGGCACTGGTATTGGTGCATAACTTCCCAAAGGGAGTACTCTGAAGGCGACCATGGTAATATTCAGCAAAGAGATATGTAGCACTTTTTCTAGGATGAGATCGTAAGCTTAATTGGCCATCCTCACATGTGTTATACGAAGCCCTGGAGGCTTATATATTATACATGTGCCCCTTTTCATGCCCTTAGTACCCCTCAATACTCTTAGTTATCTAGAGCTGTTATAACAAAAATATTATGAGTGGATAGCTTTGACAAACAGAAATTTATTCTCTCACAGCTGAGGCTACAAGTCTGAATTGAGGTGTTTATCTCTAGGGCAAGACTTCTTCAGATATCTCTGAGAGAAAGCCTTTGTTTCCTCTCAATCTTTATGGGCTTGGTGTTCCTCGGATAGCACCCCACGTATTTTGACATCTCTTTCCTTGTGTGTCTAACAGTTTCTCAGTACAGGGACTCCATAGCGAAAGGGAAGGCTCTGCTCCCAGCTATACTTTCCTAGTGTTAGTGAGATTCTTGACCTTTTGACTTGCTTCTCTTTCCATTTATCTCTTGTAAGATAAAAGCTTTGACTCAGGCAAAGGTATGCCTTGAGTAAGGCAATGAATTAAGTAATGGCAAAAATTGAATAACCATCTGATTTGAATGAGGATGTAACTGAGTAAAGTTGTGACTTGAGTCAAGTTGTTTAGGAACAGTGGGCCCAATACACTTCAAACTGATCCTCTGTCATTAACACATAGCAATGTAGAACTTATGTAACTACAGAACACCACTAAACGGAGGATAACCACACAGTACTGGAAGTCATGAGCTACTCACGTTGGTACATGTTTTTGTGCGTGACACCTTAAATCCGTGACTAAGAGTAAAAATTTTCTGAAGTAGTTATCTTTTACCTGTCCATTATATTTTATGCTCATTGATGAAAACATTATGATGATTATATTTGTGACCCTTTTCTTTGCCTCACCAAGTGCTTTCATTTTACAAGCTAATTACATAACCCAGAAACCCTGGTGGTATGCTGGGTTAAGTGCTACAGCTGCTAACCAAAAGGTAGGCGGTTCAAATTTGGCAGGCACTCCTTGGAAACTCTATGGGGCAGTTCTGTTGTGTTCTGTAGGGTCACTGTGTGTTAGGATAGACTCAACAGCAATGGGTTTAGTATCTGTGTGCATGCTGTCATTTATAGTCATCTCCACAAATCACATGACTGCCTTTCCTATTGTGTTATCTATTATAAATAGTGTTAAAAGGAATGCAAGTGAGTTGGATCTGACTCAACAGCACTGGGCTGGGCTAAAGGAAATGCTGTCCAATAAGATAACAAATTGTGTATAAAGATCCTCTTCTAATTTTATGGAGACAATATGTGTATGTGCTTGTGTTATCAGACATTGATGTGTAGATCACAAAGTGGTCAGTTATGCATTAGAAAATTAATTTCAAAAACTAGAAAGATTAGTAGCCTAGAAAAATTCCCTGTTGAAATAAATAGCCATATTCTTCAAAAGTTCAGTCCATCAAAAGCAAGAGGAATTTACACCATACGCCATGCCAACAGTGGGAGGAGAGGATGGTCCTTGAGTGTTGCAACTCAAAAACGAACCAAAGGAATTCAAACTAGTTTTAGGTCTCCATTTTGTACAAAGATATAGCAGGATTGCTATATATTTCTCATAATGGAAAACTTTTTTGAGCATCATGGGATGATAAATGTCCAAACAATAAGTCATCCAACAATTTAGAGACGATAGAAATCTATGGATGTGTCGTCTATGGAATAATGTGTTTAAAAAAGAGTCTTTGGATGATTCAAACAGTTGAGATGTTTGGCTAGCATCTGAACGTTAGTGGCTTGAGTTTTCCCGGAAGAACTTTGGAAGAAGGACCCAGTTATCTACTTCTCAAGAAATCTGTCATAGACAAACCTTACGGAGCAGAAATCTATTCTGACACACGTGGTGTTGCCATGAGTTAGAATAGACTCAAAAACTGGTAATACTTAAAATGTTCCTAAAGTAAAATGTCCTTTCTGTCTCTATTTTAATCTGAATGGCTATTAAAAGGAAACATGAATCCTATTGATATTATATTATACATTATTATTGAGGTCATAAAAGAATCTCCAAATTAAATCATGTTTACACAGTAAATTGGCCATTCTTTTTAAGATTCATAATTCATATGGATTTCTACATTACCATTTATTAATAATAAAATGTAAGTGAATTTAAAGTTCTATAAATATCTTACAGTGTTGATACCTATTATTTTTCTGCTCTGAACTAATGAAACAGAATATATTAGAACAGAGATCTGACCTTTATTTTCTTGAAAAAGTTTGACCAAAAAGGAAAAAAGCCTGTAATTTTAATAACAAGTCCCCTTTTACTAAACTTCAAAAAACTTTGCAGAAAACACACAGTATTAAAGGGGATCAAAAGGGTAGCTGCAAAGCAAACTAACATTGTGACATATCAAAGCAAGAAACATAACACAGGAGTTTCAACAAACAAAAAATCAACACTGAAAAAAGGAAAATTAAACTATAAAGAAAAACAATGCAGAACAGAATATTAAGAGGAACAAAGAAAACATCAACAACACAAAAATAAAAGCAGCAAAAGGACAGCACTAAACACATTCCTATCAATAATTACGTAAAATGTAAATGGATTGAATGCTCCCTTGAAGAGGCAGAAACTTGCAGCTTGGATCAAAAAACATGATCTGGATTTATGTTGTTTACAAGAAACATACCTTAGACTCAAAGATATGAACAAACTTAGAATCAAAGAATGGAAAAATACATAATAAGCTAGCAATACACAAAGAAGAGCTGGAGTAGCAATACTAATCTCAGATAAAACAGATTTTAAGGTGAAATCTGACATTGAGAACTAGAATGTTCACTATTTATTGCTGAATGATTCAGTACATAAGCAGGATATAACAGTGTTAAATACTTAGGCACCCAATACTAGAGCATCTAAGTACAAAGAACAAACGCTGACAACATTGAAAAATCACTGCATAGTAATAGTTGGAGACTTCAATATTCCACTTTCAGTGATGGACAGATCATCTAGAAAAAAGCTCAATAAAGATACAAAAGCTCTTATTGTGACAGTCAAACAAGTAGATATCATCGACATTTACAGAACTTTTTACCCAAGAAAAGCTAAGTATACCTTCTTTTCCAACACACACGGAACATTATCCAGAATAGGCCACATATTAAGTCATAAAGCAAGACTCAACAAAATCTAAACCGTTGAATTATTGCAAAGCATATTCTTGGACCATACAACTTTAAAAGTTGAAATCAATAACAGAAAAAAGCATAGGTAGAAATTTGAATTCATGGAAATTGAACAATGTCTTGCTCCAAAATCTGTGTGTTATAAAAGAAATCGAAGACACATTAAGGAAATTTATGGAATCAAATGAGGATGATAATACACACTGCCAGAACCTATGGGATATAGCAAAAGCAGTACTCAGAGGTCAGTGTATCTCTAAAATGAACATGTCTGGAGTGAAGAAAGCGCCCATACCGAGGAATGAACCCTACAACTTAAACAAGCAGAAAGAATAACAGAGGAACCCAGTGGACACCAGAAGAGAACAATAACGATCAGAGCAGAACTAAATGAATCAGAGAACAGAAAAACAATTGAAAGAATTAACAAAACCCAAATCTGATTTTCCAAAGAGATCAACAAAATTAATAATCATTGGCTAAACTTACAAAAGAAAAAGAGGAAACAAATAAACAGAATAAGAAATGAGATGGGGGATGTCACAATAGACCCAACTGAAACCAAAAATATCATAACAGAATATTATGAAAAACTCTATTCTACCAGACTTGAAAACCTAGAGGAAATAAACAAATTTTCTAAACTTGTATCACCTACCAAAATTACCACAAGGAGAATCAGAACAACTTAATAAACCCATCACAGAAGAAGAGATTGAAAAAGTCATCAAAAAACTATGAATCAAAAAGAATCCTGGCACAAATGGCTTCACTGGAGAATTCCACCAAACTTTAAGAGAGGAGTTAATTCCAATACTGCTAAGGCTGTTTCACAGCATGGAAAAGGATGGAATATTCCCAACCTTGTTCTGTGAAGCCAGCATAACCGTGGTACCAAAGCCAAGGAAAGGCTGTATAAAAAAAAAGAAAGTTAAGGTCAGTATCACTTACGAACTCAGATGTAAAAATCATCAACAAAATCCTAGCCAAAAGAATTCAACAACAAATCAAAAAATAATCTATCTTGACAAAGCTGAATTCAGAGCAAGGATGCAGGGCTGGTTCAAAATCAGAAAAACAGTTAATGTGACCAACGACACAAATAACACAAAGGATAGGAATCACCGGATCTTGTCAACTGATGCAGCAAAGGCGTTTGGCTAAGTCCGATGCCCATTCATGGTAAAAATTCTTAGCAAAATAGGAATAGAAGGGAAATTCTTCAATGCAATAAAAGGCATTTACACAAAGTCAACTGCCAGCGTCATCCTGAATGGAGAGAGACTGGAAGAATTCCCACCGAGAGCGGGAATCAGACACAGATGCCCACTGACACCACTTGTATTCAACATTGTGCTAGAGGTTTTGGCCAGATCAATTAGACAGGAGAAAGAAATAAAGGACATCCAAATTGGCAAAGAAGTAAAAATATCCCTTTTTGCAGATGATGTGACTGTACATGCAGAGAATCCTAAAGAATCCATAAGTAAAACTAGTCGAACCAATAGAAAAGTTCAGTGAAGTGTCAGGATACAAGATAAACATAAGTAAATTCAGTAGAATTCCTTTATACCAATGAAGAGATCATCAAAGAAGAAATTACCAAATCAATATCATTTGCTATAGCCCCCTTCCAAGATAAAATATCTAGGAATAAATCTAACCAGAGAAATAAGATACCTTTACAGAGAAAATTACAAGGCCTTATCGCAAGAAACCAAAACAGACTTACATAAGTGGAAAAACCTATCTTGCTCATTGATAGGAAGACTCAGTGTTGTGAAAATGTGTATTTTACGCAAAGCAATCTACATATAAAATGAAATACCAGTACAAACTACAGTGTCTTTTTTTAACGAGGTGGGGAAACAAGTCACCGGCTTTGTTCAGAAAGGGAAGAAACACTGCATAACTTTATGCTTTAGCACTACTGAAAAAGAGGAACCCAGTTGAGAGGCCTCACACTGCCCAAGCTGAAAATCTATTATACTGCCATAGCAGTCAAAACAGCTCAATATTTGTACAAAAAGAGACATAAAGATCAATGGAACAGAATTGAGACACTAGAAATATCACCATTTGCTTACAAACAGTTGATATTTGACAAAGGCCCAAAGATCGTAAAATGGAGTAAAAACAGTTTCTTTAACAAACAGAGTCAGCAAAATTGTATATCCATTTGCAAAAGACTGAAACAAGGCCCATAGCTCATACCTTATACAAAAACTGATTCAAAATGGATCAAAGTCCCAAATAGTAAACCTAAAACAATAAAAATCACACACACAAAAACAGGGTCAACAACAGAAGTTCTAATACGTGGCTTAGACACACTACAAAATCTGACAAACAATGCACAGACAACAAAAGAAAAAATAGATGAATGGGAACTGCTAAGAATCAAAGTCATCCAAAGACTTTATCAAGAGAGTTAAAGACTACCTACAGAATGGGAAAAAATATTTGGCAAGCACATAGAGGATCAACGTCTGATTTCCATAATCCACAACATGTAAACAAGAAAAAAGTAATCAACCCAATTAAGCAATAGGCAAAGGAGATGGACAGACACTTCACTAAAGAAGACATCCAGGCAGCCAAAAGACACATGAGGAAATGATCACAATCATTAGCCATTATAGAAACCCAAATCAAAACTACAATGAGATACCATCTCACCCCAGTGAGGTTGGCAACAATCCAAAACACACTAAACAAATGCTGGAGAAGCTGAAGAGCGATTGAAGACCTCCTAACTGCTGATGGGAATCCAAAATGGTGCATCCTCTTTGGAAAGCAATTTGGTGTTTCCTTAAAAAGCTAGAAATAAATTCCACATGATCCAGCAATCCCATTGCTCAGAATATATCGGACAGAAATTAAGATAGTCACATGAACAGATATGTGCACATGAATGTTTATTGCAGCACCGTCCACAGTAGCAAAAAGATGGAATCAACCCAGATGCCCAACAGCAGATGATGGATAAGCAAACTATGGTACATATACTTAATGGAACACTATGCAATGATAAAGAACAATGATGATTTTAGTGATTTTAGGAAGCATCTCATAAGCTGGTTCCAACTAGAAGATACTACGCTGAGTAAAATCAGTCAGCAGCAAAAGAGCAAGTGTTGCACGAAATCTCTGCTATCATGACTTAAAAATAGACTTATGTATGGAAGACTTTGACAGCTACAAGGATGGGAGGAGGTGGAAAACTGGTCATGGATTTGATAATAGATAGGAATTTGGTTAGGTGAAAGCAGTGACAGCACACAATAGAAAATAGATCAACGTAACTGGACTACACCATAAACTGAAAGGTTTTCTAAATTTAACCCAATATTTCAAAGGACAGAGTAGCAGAGATGGGGACCATGTTTTCAGGGGACATTGAGGCCAACTGGCATAACTAGTCTTTTGCTAATAGAATCTTCTGCAAGCCATATTGGTGAGTGGCATCTGAGGTCTTAAAAGCTCTTAAGCTGCCCTCTGAAGTACACCAAATGGTCCCAACTCATGTGGACGGATGATGACCATGAACAACAAGGACATGGGGAAAAAGAGTCCAGGAGACAGAAGAAGCCATATGAATGGGAGAGTGTATCAACATGAGACCAGAGGAACCAGGTGGTGCCTGGCCACCACCAAAGGCAGCTGTGATGGGGACACAATTTAGAGTCCCTGAGGCAACATGACTAAAAGAGATTTGCAGCTCAAGAACTCTACTAAAAGGCTAAAAGTGATGGTTTGATGGCCTGGAGGGTCTCCCAGGAATATAGTCCCTAGACTTGCTGCTGACCCTGACAGGAAACAGTATTCAGCTCAGCTCTTCCGACAAGAATGGCATGGACTCAGGGACACAGTGTGACCGTACAGCACGTGTACTTTACGGTTCTATACAGTTATAGGAGTCTGTCCTACTGGTTTCTTTCTAGACGAGAGAGAAAAGGTGGAGAGGAGGGGACTGGTGCTCATAAAGAGGATGCTAGAAATACAGAGCGAAAAGGAGGAATATGCTGTCACTGGATAAGGAGAGCAGATGGAACTGCACATAGTGGGCATGCAAAATTGATTTGGATGCATACTTTCACTTAATCACAACAATAATAATAATAAACCTTTGTAGACAAGAGGTTTACTCTCTTTTCTGTACTTGGAGATTTTGTTCTCACTGAATAGTGTCTTAAAATTATAAGTTCTGTTTTATGGAAAGATTTTGCATTTGTTCTTTACTAGAAAGCAGTGACTTTTTTCTTACAGTTTCCATGTCCTTTCAAAGACATTGTCTGCTAAATACTGAATTCTCTATCTTTCTTTCTACTATCCAGTAACTTTTCTAAATTATTTATAAAATACTGGGAATGTGTTCAATATCAAAATTTTCTTTTAAATTCAATAATCAATATAATACAAAATCTAAAGCAATTACTTAAAATCACAGATATTTTTCAGTTTCCCAGCATATGATGCCTGTTCACTAGCATGGATGCTCATGGCATGTGGATCAGTCCTTTACTCAAGAGATTCCCCAGTTTGGATGGAGGTTCTTCCTTTATGATCAAGAGTAAATACAAGCAGATGGAAGCCTTGTGTGCTGGAGATTTCATGTCAAAATATCAGTATGAATACATTTTCCTGAATAATCCTTTGAGCTCAAGATATTTTTGGTCTGAATCATAAATTATTTCTTTCCTCACTCCCACCACTTCTGTAAATCCACTGGAGTATGATTTTCATTTAATAATTTTTTTCTACTTAAAATGAGGGAAATGGCTTGAAAAGTATAACTTCACACAAGAGATATGTACGCTTCTAATTTTGCTAGTAGCCCAATTATGATACATTGTTTTAAAGTACCTCAAGTAAGCTCTTATTAAATTGAATTAAAAGATTCTTTATTGACAGTGACTGATATTGTTTAATTCAGTAGTGCAACATATATTTTGTGTTTAAAAGAAAAGAAAAAAGAAAATCTGATGTATTTTCCCCAGAGGATACAAATTGCTGAGCTAAAGGACAAGACAGTTGCACAAAATGTTACTAGTTTTGTATTCATTTCTGATGTGGATTATAGCTTGGGATGATTAGCAAACTACCAGTTGTTTAAAGTTTTCTGAGTTAAATGTTAAATGAGTCTTTACACATTGACTTAAACTGCTAAAGAAAACAAAACTTCTACCCATGAATATAAAGTATATCATAAATAATACAACTTGAATTATGATAAATTCTAAAACAAAATTCAGTTGCTTTTCTTGTTCATCTTCCCTAGCTTCAAGTATATTGTCAGCTGCAGCATCACAGACATTCCCTGTTTTCCACAACCGCAATGTAAGATGATGCTAAGCCCTCAGAGCCACACTGCTAAATACTCAGGTGAGAGAATAACTGATCTAACCGAATCCAGGAAATTAAGTTCAAAGGCATGAGGAAGCCTTTTTTATTCTTTTCTTTTTCTATCATCTGTCTGTCTATCTATCTATCTAATCTATCTATCATCAACTATCTATCTACTTATTTATTCAATCATTCATGTATTTATTTACTTTTGCATTTTGAGAGGGGAGTTAAAGGTAATCACCTATTAAAACCAACTGCCACTTAGTTGATTCCAACTGATAGAGACCCTATAGGACAGAGCAAAACTATCCCATATGGTTACCAGGGAGTTCCTAGAGGATTTGAAATGCCCACCTTTTGGTTAGTAGCTGTAGCACTTAATCACTATACCTCCAGGTTTTCCACATCAACGCCAGGTACCAGATATGCATTTATAATCACATCCTTAAATAACAGCTCAGTGAATGGGTAACAGTAAATGCCAAAAAAACAAATGAACAAACAAAATTCTATTCTTGTCAAGTCATATCGACCAGGTAAGAGAGAGTAGAACTGCCACCTCGAATTTTGAAGGAGTGGTTGATAGATTCAAACTACTGATCCGTTGTTTAGCAGCCTGCATTCTTAATGACTGTGCCACCAGTGCAATGAAAGTATACAACAGATAAGGACTGGCAAAAGGATAGTCCACTGATAAAGGAGTATAGCCTCAACAAATTTCATTCTTTTCTCTTCCTTCATTTAAATATGTTGACAGAAAATTATTAGGAAGCTTTTTGAAAAAAATCACTCATAAGCCTACCTTCAAAAATAATTACTATTTAATATTATCCTTACTCTTTTAGTATCTTTCTGATTTTTTACAATACCAATCATATAATATATTTTACTACATGTGCTATATTTTTAATTAAAAGATATCATGACCATTCCCCTGCTTTTACAGTCACTGTATTTATAAATTTAATAGCCAGAAACCTTTTTAAAGAGAGGATTCCTAGTACTCATGTAGCCATTATATTAGGATTTGCTGTTTATTGGCATAGTTTTGGTTCTAAAATATTATTTCAAAATATTATCTGTAAGCCCTTATTTCGATATAAAACAAACATTTATGTAACTTAAAAAATAAATCCAAATATCAAATAATTATTAAATGCTTGTTTGTACTCAATGTTTCTATGGTACTATTAGAGTTATGTTAAATTTAGACATTTCACCAAATGAGATACAGTCAACAAATGCATAAAAAGATAGTCATTGTCATTAATTGTTATCATTAGTTGCTTTAAGTCAATTATAACCC
Source organism: Heterohyrax brucei (assembly GCA_028571685.1). Classification (NCBI taxonomy): domain Eukaryota; kingdom Metazoa; phylum Chordata; class Mammalia; order Hyracoidea; family Procaviidae; genus Heterohyrax; species Heterohyrax brucei. The sequence continues at coordinate 67,559,639 of CM053162.1, read as the reverse complement.
ACGCCTAACCATGTGTTAGAGTAGAGCTGCATTACCCATTAACCTATTGTCATTGAGTTCATTCCAACTCATAACAACCACATTGAAGAGAGTAGAACTGTCCTATAGGGTTTCTAAGGCTGCAATCTTTACAAAACAGACTGCCACATCCTTCTCCTACAGAGCAAGTGGTAAGTTAAAACCACTGATATTTCAGTTAGCAGCCAAGCACTGAACAACTTGACCTCAAGCATCCTTCGTTATCCAATAAAAATCCAATACTCTTGAGTCTACTGCAACTTACGGACACCCTACAAGACAGTGGAATTTCCCCATTCGGTTTCCAAGGATGGGCTGGTAGATTCAAACTATCAACCTAAGGTTGACAGCCAAAGGTTTAACTACTAGCACTACAAGGGCTTTAAACCACCCACTACCATGGAGTCGTGCCTGACTCATAGGTCAGGGTAGAACTGCCCCATAGAGTTTCTAAGGAGTACCTGAAGGATTTGAACTACTGACCTTTTAGTTAGCTGTTGCAGCACTTAACCCACTACGCCACCAGGGTTTTTACAAGGGCCCTTAAATGCAAATCAAAACCACAGTGATACTGCTTAACTACCACTAGAATGTCTAATAAAAACAAAGCAGAGAATAATAAACATTGGCAAAGATGTGAACAAATTAAAGCCTTTATCCACCGCAAGTGAGAATGCAAAACAGTACAGCTTCTTTGGAAAACTGTTCAGTAGTTCTTCAAAAAGTTAAACACAGAGCTACCATATAATGAGGTAATATCATTCCTAGTAATATATCCAACTAACCAATGACTAAAAACTGATGAATGTACACTGGAGTTCACTGTAGCACTATTCAAAATAGCCAAAAAGCATAATCAATCCAAGTGCCCATAAATAAATGAATAACTATACAAATGTGATACACAAATGCAATAGTGCATTGCTGCTGTTGTCAGGCAACAACCAGTTTCAACTCATAATGACCCTGTGTACAACAAAATGAAACACTGCTTGATCCGTCACCATCCTCACACTTGTTGCTATGTTTGAGCCTGTTGTTGCAACCACTGTGTCCAGCAATCTTATTGGAGGTTGTCTTAGCTGTACTGCTCTAACAGAAATACCACGGAGCAGAGGACTTTAAAAAGAGGAATTTTGGCAACCATTATGTTGAGCGAAATAACCGTGGCACAAGGACAAATATTGTATGAGACACCTAATATAAGGACTTAAAAACAGACATGTACAGAAGAAAAGACTCTTTAACAACTGCAAGGGAGGGGAGAGAGGTGGGGAGAGGGATGGCTATGATTAGATAGTTGATAGAAATTTGGTTGAGTAAAATTAGTGACAGCACACACAGTGGTTGTAACATAACCTGAATACTCTTTCAATCTTGACCCAATATTGCAAAGACATAGTAGCTGGGTTAGGGATTTGGGAACCATGCTCTCAGGGGACACCAAGGCCAATTGGCATACCTAGCATATTGCTAAGAGAGTCTTCTCCACACCATATTGGTGAGTGGTGGCTGGGGTCTTAAAAGCTAGCAAGCTGCCATCTGAGGTACACCAAATGGCCCCAACTCAGCAGGAGCGGATGATTACCAAGGACCAAAATGACATAGGGGCGAAAAAACTCAAAAGAGAAAAAGACTCACATGAATCGCTGACTATATCAACATGGGGTCAGAAGAACCAGTGACAGTCATGATGGGGCTCACAAAGTTGAGTCTCAGTGGCAACATGAAAATAAAAAGGGGTGGACCTTGAGAATTCCACTGAAAGACCACAACTGATGGTCTGAAGGCCTTGGGGATCCCCTTGGAACACAGCCCATAGACCTGTCCATAAATCATTACTGAGTTCAACTCCTCAGACAGGAATAGATTGGACTTGGCAACACAGAGTGACCATATCTTGCGTGCAATTTATGGTTCTATGCATCTATAGGATGTCGTCCTACTCGCCTCTTACTGGAGGAGAGTGGAGATGGTGGAAAAGAGGGGACAGGAGATTTTTAAGAGGATATGACGTGTACAGAACAGAAAGGAGGAGTGTGCTGTCACTGGGCAAGGAGAGCAGTAGGAGCTGCGCATAGGCAGGCATGCAAATTTAAACTGGATTGTATATTTTCACTCAATCACAATAAATAACAAAAAAGAAGAGGAATGTTATTGTCACAGTCCACTAAGCTAAAAGTTCAAATTCAAGGTGTCAGCTCCAGGGAAAGGCTTTGTCTGCTAGCCTTGAGAGGAATGTCCTTGTCTTCAGTCTTCCTCTGGACTAGAAGCTTCTGAGGCGCAGGGACCTCAGTCCTTTCCATAAGACATGCTCAGCTCCCAGCGCTACTTTCTTTCTGATGGTATGAAACGCCACCAGTCTCTGCTAACTCTTCTTCTTAACATCTCAAGAGACTGTCTCAAGGCACACAACAAACTCATATTGAATCTTGCTCTACTAGTACAGTTGCAACCCTTCCACCCTCATTAACATCATCAAGACAGGAATTTCAACACGGAGGAATGTCACTCCATACCAGAGCTTAGGATCCAGCGAAAGCACTATAGATGTTTTAGGGAACACAGTTCAATCCATCACAAAGGTCTTCCTCTTTTTTGCTGACCTTTTACTTTACCTAGCCTAATGTCCATTTCCAGGGACTGATCCCCCTGATAATGTGTCCTAAGTTTATAAGACGTTGCCTCACCATGCTAGCTTCTAAGGAGCATATTGGTTGTACTTCTTCCAAGACAGATTTGTTCATTCTTTTGACAATCCATGGTTTATTCAATAGTATTTGCCAACATCACAATTCAAAGGTACCAGTTCTTCACTGATCTTTCTTACTCAGCCTCAATCTTTCATATGCATAGAAGGCAATCGAAAAAAAAACATAACTTGGATCAGGTGTACATTATTCTTAAAAGTGATACCTTTGCTTTTCAGTACTTTCTTGTTTTGCTGTTAGGTGCCACAGAATTGGTTCCAATTCATTGCTACCCATGTACAACAGAACAAAACACTATACTGTCTTGCATCATGTCCACAATTGTTTTCATACTTGAGCCCATCTTTGCAGCCGCTGTGTCAATCCATCTCATGGAGGGTCTTACTCTTTTTTACTGACACTCTGTCTACCAAGCATGATATCCTTCTTGAGGGACTGATCCCTCCTGACAACACATCCAAGGTAAGATGCAGTCTTGCCATCTTTGCTTACAAGAAGCACTCTGATTATACTTCCTCCAGAACAAATCTGTTTATTCTTTTGGCAGTCCATAGGACATCCAATATTCTTCTCCAACACCACAATTCAAAGGCATCAATTCTGTCTTACTTGTTCATTGTATAGCTTTCACATACATATGATGTGATTGGAAATGCCATGCCTTGGGTAAGGCACACCTTAGTCTTCAAGACGACGTCTTTATTTTTCAATATCTTAAAGAGGTCCTCTGCATCAAATTTTCCCAATGCAACAATGCATCTTTTGATTTCTTGATTGCTGCTTCCGGGGGCATTGATTGTGGAACCAAGAAAAATGAAATCCTTGACTACTCAATCTTTTTCCCCATTTATGACAATGTTGCTTAGTGGTCCAATTGTAAAGATTTTTGTTTTGTTGGTGCTGAGGTGCAATCCATACTGAAGAATGTGGGCTTTGATCTTCATCAACAATTGCTTCAAATCCTCTTCACTTCCAGTAAGTAAGGTGGGGTCATCTACATAGCACAGGTTGTTAATGAGTTGTTTTCCAGTCCTGGTGCCTCTTTTTATTTATTTTTTTCACATAATCCAGATTCTCAGATTATTTGCTTGGCATACAGACTGAAAAGTCATGGTGAAAGGACACAACCCTGACATACACCATTCCTGACTTTAAACCAGGCAGTGTCCCCTTGTTCTGTTCACATTACTGTCTCTTGATCCATGCACAGATTCCTTAAGAGCACAACTTGGATATTCTGGTTAAACCTGATTCCCGTGTACTCCACCTGGCGAGGTCCATGTGTACTGTACTGTCACCGCTGGTGTTGGTTAAAAAATGTATTTGAAATGAATGGCTGGATTGGCTGGAAATGAAGAAGTTGCTAGCTTTGCAGAATTCTGTCATGTGATCTCTGGCATTATTTCCATCACCAAGGCCAAATTTTCCAACACCAATCCTTCTTCTTCATTTCCATCTTTTGCATTCCAATCACCAGTAATTATCAATGCATCCTGATTGCATGTTCAATCAATTCTGGACTACAGACACCGGTAAAAAAACTTCATTTTCTTCATCTTCGACCTTAGTGGTTGGTACATAAATTTGAGTCACAGTAATATTTTCTAGCCTTCCTTGCAGGCATGTGGATATTATCCTATCATCGACAAGCACTGTACTTCAGGACAGATCTTGAAGTGTTCTTTTTGATGATAAACACAACACAATTCCTCTTTAAGTTTTCATTCTCAGCATAGTAGACCATATAATGGATGATTCAAAATGGCCAAAGTATGTCAGTTTCAGCTCACTAATGCTTAGGATATCGATATTTATGTGTTGTATTTCATTTTTGATCATGTCCAATTTTCCTAGTTTCGTACTTTGTACATTCCATGTTTTGATTATTAATGGATGTTTACAGCTGTTTCCTCTCAGTTTGAGTCGCGCCACATCAATAATTGAAGATTCTGAGCAGTCCATCCAAATCATTAAGGTTGACTCTATTTTGAGAAAGCAGCTCTTTCCAAGTCGTCTTCTGAGTGCCTTCCAACCTGGAAGGCTTACTTTCTAGCACTGTATCTGACAGTGTTCCTCTGCTATTCATAAGGTTTTCACTGGCTATTTCTTTTCAGAAGTAAACTGTTGGGTCCTTCTTTCTAGTCTGTCTTAGTCTGGAAGCACAGCTGAAAGTTGTCCACCATGGATGACCCTGCTGGTATCTAAATATCAGAAGCATAGCTACCAGCATTGCAGCAACATGCAAGCCCCCACCCCCCAGTATGACAAACTGACAGACAAGTGGGGGTGCAGCACTGTAAAGAGGTTTTATTTTTTTCCTGCACATTTACCCAATGTAATATATATCTTGATTTCTTAACTACTGCCTCCATGGGTGTTGATTGTGGATCCAAGTAAGGTGAAATGCTTGACCACTTCAGTCTTTTCCCTATTTATCATGATACTGCTTATTGGCCTAGTTGTGAAAATTTCTGTTGTCTTTATGTTGAGGTGCAATTCATTGAAGGGTGTGGTTTTTGATCTTCAACAGCAAGTGCTTCGAATCCTCTTCACTTTGAGCAAGCTAGATAGTGTTATTTGCATAAAGCAGGTTGTTAATGAGTCTTCCTCCAATCCTGATGCCCTGTTCTTCCTCATACAATACAGCTTCTTGCATTATTTGCTCATCATACAGACTGAATAGGTACAGTGAAAGAGTACAACCCTGTCACACAACTTTCATGACTTTAATCCACATGATATCCATTCGCTTTGCTCCAACAATTGTCTTTTAACTGTATGTACAAGTTCTGCATGAGGACAAATAGGTGTTCTGACATCCTCATTCTTTGCAATGTTATCCACAATTTATTATGGTCCACACATTCAAATGCCTTTGCATAGTCAATACAACACAGATGAACATCTTCCTATTTTTATGTGCTTTCATATAGATTCACCTGACATCGGGAGTAATATACCTGGTTTCACATCCTCTTCTGAATTTGTCTTGAATTTCTGCCAGTTCCCTGCCAGTATACTGCTGTAGCAGCTTTTGAATGATCTTCAGTAATATATTATTCACATACTGTAGTAATGATATTTTTCAATAATTTGCACATTCAGTGGGAGCACCTTTCTTGTGAACAGGCATAAAATACCCATTTCCTCCAGCTGTCTGGCCAGGTAGCTGTCTTCCAAATTTCTTGGCATAGGCCAGTGAGCACTTTCAGTGCCCCTTCCGTTTGTTGAAACCTCTTAATTGCTGTTCCATCATTTCCCAGAACCTTGTATTAAGTCAACGTCTTCAGTGCAGCTTGGACTTCTTCACTCAATACCATTGGTTCCTGCTCATATGATACATCCTGAAATGGTCGACCATCAATCAATTCTTACTAGTGTAGTGGTTCTGTATTCCTTCCGTCTTCTTTTGATGCTTCCTGTGTTATTTAATATTTTTCCCATCCAAAACAATCAAACCCATTGCTGTCAATTTGATTCCAACTCATCATGACTTACAGGACAAAGTAGAATTGCCTTATAGAGTTTCCAAGGAGCACTTGGTGGATTTGAACTGCCAATCTTTTGGTTAGCAGTGATAGAACTTAGCCGTTACTCCATCAAAGTTTCCATTTTCCCCATGAAATTTTTAATGTTGCAATTTGAGGCTTAAATGTTTCCTTCAGTTCTTTCAGCTTGAGAAATGCAGAGTGGATTCTTCCTTTTTTTGTTTTTCATCTCCAGGTCTTTGTACATGCCTTTTGCTGTTCAATTCTTATACTTCATCTTTTCTCCCTTTCTCTTTAACTACTGGATATGCATTTAAGATTAAGCTTTCTGATATATATTTCAATCTTTTTTTTTCTTCCTTCTTTCTCTCTCTCTCTTTCTCTCCTCTCTTTCTTTCTTGTCCTTTTAACCCCCTCTTGCTTCCTTCATATATGATGTCTGATGTTATTCCACAGCTCATCTGGTCTTCAGTCATTAATATTCAACGTATCAGATCTTTTCTTGAGACAGTTTCTAAATTCAGGTCTCTCAATTCAAGGCTATACTTTCACTCTTGTCATTTTTTTCTACTTTTCTTCATTTTCAACTTGAACTTTCATGTGAGCAATTTCTGATCTGTTTCACAGTCATTCCCTAGCCTTGTTTCAACTAACGGTATTGAGTTTTTCCATCATCTCTTCTCACAGACGTAAGTGATTTGATTGCTATGTATTCCATCTCACTGTGGCCATGTGTGTAGTCCCTGTTTCTGTTGTGAAAAAAGCATTTGCAATAAATTAGTCGTTAGTCTTGCAAAATTCTGTCATATGATCTCCAGCATCTTTCTATCACCAAGGCCATATTTTTCCAGCTACCAATCTTTCTTCCTCATTTCCAATTTTCTCATTCCAATTTCTAGTCATTATTAGTGCATCACGATTTCATGTTTGATCAGATGCAGACTTTGGAAGTTGCTAGAAATCTTCAATTTCTTCATTTTGAGCCTTAGTGGTTGATGAATAAATTCGAATAATAGTTGTATTAACTGGTCTTCTTTGTACACATACAGATATTATCTTATTGCTGGCAGCATTGTACTTCGGGATGGATCTTGAAATGTTCCTTTTAATGATGAATGTAGCATCAATCCTTTTCAAGCTGTCCTTCCCAGCATAGTAGACTATTTGGTTGTCCCCTTCAAAATGGCCAGTACCAGTCCATTTCAGCTCACTAATGCCTAGGATGTCAATGTTTATGCCTCACACTTTGTTTCCAGGAACCTCCAATTTTCCTAGATTTGTGCTTTGTACTTTTGAAGTTCCAGTCATTAAAGAATGTTTCCAGTTGTTTCTTCTCATTTCTGCTGTGTTGCATTGGCAATTGAAGGTTCTGGAAGCTTAATTTCATCCATGTCATCAAGGTTGACTCTACTTTGGGATGGCAGCTCTTACTTAGTCCTCTTTTCAGTACCTTAAATCCTTAAGGGCTCATCTACTGGCACCATATCAAAAAATGTTTTGCTAATATTCATAAGGTTTCTATTAGTTAAATCTCCCCAGAAGTAGACTGACAGGTCCTTCTTCCTAGTTTGTCTTAGGTTGGAAGCTCAGCTGAAACTTTCCCACCATAGGTGACTCTACTGGCATTTGAATATCAGTGGCACAGCTTCCAGCACCACAGCAACATGAAGCCCCTGTAGTACGACAGACTGACAGACACGTGAGGGATGTAAGACACTGAAGTAGCAGATGGATAGATGTTAGAGTTTGATAGGGGCAACAAGAGGTGGAAGGGTTGCGAAAAGGATGCAATCATTACTTAGGTAGCACTGAGTTTTTGTGTACTGTGATGGAGGACTTGGCAACAGATAGTAGTGAAATTTGTACAGCATAATTTATTGGCTTGATTGAATTGTGCATGCAAAAAAAACCTTGAATTGACAAATGTCATGTTATCTACATTTTTTGCATCAGTAAAAATTATTTTAAATGTAAATTAACTTTCTCCGAGAAGTTCTATATAATGAGGCATGGGTCTTTGGCTTTTTAAGCACAAAGGCAATGTCTTAAGGCAGGGTGAGGACATTTGTTTTGTAACAGAATACCGCGATTCAAATATTCAGCTGTCTATTCAGTTCTACCCCGGCCCCTAGGGTTGCCATGAGTCGGATCCGACTTGACGGCACTTGGCTGGCTTGGCATTCAGTAACTCAGCAGGCTTAAGAAATAATGGCAGGCACTCTTTCCTTATCTGGTACCAATGGATTGTGAAGATCAAAGGAAGCTGAAAGTGCTTCATAAAATAATAGAATCTATGTAAAAGTTGATTACTCATAATTGACACACATAATTATTCATAACTGATGCATAGTTGTAATTGATTTTTCAGTGGATGTGAACATACTAGTTATCAGTATGCTATCACCATTAGAATTCTACCCTGATTTTTCACTGCTTGTCTTTCCTGTGACTACTTGTATATGCTCGTAGAAGCACGGGCCACATCCTTTAACAGACCAGTTCCGTTGCATCTGTTGCATTGTTGATACTCTCCTTCTTTAATGGACTCTTAAGCCCGTTCAGATCTGTCAGCTTCTTGTCTGGAGGAATTCCTCATAGTTTTCCATCCAGGAATGTCACTACTGTACCATCTAACATCCATTTTCAGTCATTAGTACAATCTACTGTACTACCACATTCTTCTCTGAAGGTTCTCTCTAGGAAAGTTTATTGGTGTGTGTTTCTTTTCTTCCTCTTTTTGTAGTCAGTATTCCTAGGAGCCGGGTAGCAGAACAGATATTCTTTTTGTTCTTCCTTGCCACTTCCATATTTAGCATCCATTTAAAGACCTCAAACCAACAGGTCCTTCAGAGTTCGTGTCAAAAGGTCATTTACAGTATCTCTTCTGTTTGTTTCAATATTGTCCTGAATTTGTGCTTCCATTGGCTTCATTCTTTGCATTGTGTCGCTCGGCTCACTTTCATTCCTCCATCTTTATGGTGACAACTTGCTTGCTTTAACCGGTGACAAGTATTTGATTCAGCGTCCTACATTTAGCACTTCTTCTCTTAGAGAAAAATTAACATCATCACATTCTGTTTATTCCCACATGGTTTCATATGTGGCATTTCCAAAAGAAAGAAGCTTCCTGTTAGAGTATATTCTGTGTTGATATCTCAGAGGCAGTGATGAATAAGATGACAAATAAGATTTAAAGAACAAGACTGATTTTATCATAAGCTGGAGGCTACAAGTCTGAGTCAGCATGTCAGTCCTGTTGGTTTCTTCTGTGAACCTTAATGTTAGTTTCTGGTGTCTGCTGGCAATCTTGAACATTCTTTGGTGTTCCTTAGCGTAGATCTTCCCTGCTTCCATGTCTGCTCTGGTCTTTTATAACTTAGAAGTGATCAGGTTTAGGGTACACCCTACACTTGCATGCCCTTGTTAACTTAATAAAGAAAAACTTTATATTCAAAGAAAGTCATGCCCACAGGCACGATGACCAAGAATTCAACATATGTTATAGCGGGAAACAATACAGTCTATCACTGATGTCTTTATTTAGTGTATATTTAGTTCAACTTCTACTTGCTCGTTCTAAGTGGGTACAATTGACTGGGACTAAAATATATACATAGAAAAGTGTATCTGTGTGGTATTACACACAGACATGGGTGAGAGAGGGTATTGGAAGACAGAGGGCACTTTAGATTCTAAATTCAATATTGTGTACAATTTAATCAGCACTTAAACTGTTAAGTGTCTTGTTAAGGTTACCAAAGAGACAGTGCTTGAACAAGAAACTGAATGCACGTCTTTCTCCATCGCTGGAAGTTTGTACAGTGTATCACAATCATCAAACTAAAGTTATAAACATGAATCAACTGACTGACCCCAAAAGTAGCTTCAGTTCTGCAGTTGTGAGACTCTTACAGTTCGCAGTGAGAAACAGGTCTGTCATTACATCCATGCCTGCTTTCAGAAAGGATGTTAAAGTGAATTTAGAATGATAGAGTTACTAAAAACCAAAAAGCAACCTATTGCTATTGAGTCAATTCTGACTCATCTTGAGAATTCCAATAGCCTTCAAGTAATTCAACACTATAGACTACTGACACTCTTAAAAGATATTTCTGGAGTAAATTCTGTCATCTACTTTCTCAGTACCTAAATATCTTTCTAAGATTGAGTTGGAGTTATTTTTTCCAGCCTTTTTCAGAAATAGAAGGAAGGAAAATACTATGATCCTGATATTTCTTTCTTGCTTCCATCATTAAAAAGCAAAAAAAAACTATATCCATTAGCACCTATAGAGTGCTAAAGTGCTCATCTTCACAGAAATCTTTCTATAAATCAGTAATAGGATGAAACTACCTTTAAAACTGTTGGAATTCTAGGATATAAAATTGAAAATATCTTTCTAAGAGTAGCAAGAGCTATTATTATTTTATTCCCTGACAAAATTCTACCTAGTTATATCTCTTCAAATGTTGAGCATATTACCTTTTTGAAGTAAAATTTGGATTAAACATTGAAAAAGAAAAAAAAATCTAATGAATTAATATAGCACATAGCCACTACTAATCCGTCAGGTTATGATACTTCGGTGGCTTGTGTGTTGCCATGACACTGGAAGCTGTATCATTAGTATTTCTACTACCAGCAGCAACACCCACAGTGAATGAGTTTCAGCTGAGCTTTCAAACTAAGGTAGACAAGGCAGAAGAACCCAGGAGTCGACTTCTGAAAAACTGACCAGTGAAAACCTGATGAATAGCAGTGAAACATTTGTCTAGCCAGCGTCCGAGAAGCCTCTCAGGTTTGTACCACTCAAAATAAGACTGGGGAAGAGCTGCCTCCTCACAGGAAAGTTGACCTCAATGACATGAATGGAGTCAAGCTCTCAGGACCTTAACTGGCTGATTTTGGACAACTCAAAATGAGAAGCAGCAGCTGCAAATGTTCATTAATGACTGGAATGTGAAATCTACAGAGAATGAATCTTCAAAAATTGAAAGTTATCTGACAGGAAAAGATAGATATGGCAGGCACCTAGCAATAAACACGTGCTGCCGGAGGGCTGGGTCGGGCTGTACCCTCAGACCTCTGTGTGGTTAATTCGGGGGGAATGCTGTTGTTTACCTTCCAGCTAAACATAAAGCAGATACCCAGAGTATTGGCAACAACGTCTCAGTGTATCAGTGACGGAAAGATGGTAGGATGAAGGAGATACAGAGGAGGAAAAGAAAACTAAGACCGTATTAACTCCATTTGTTTGCCTAATCAAATTTCAAGTGATAAAACGCATACTTTTATAAAACAAAGATCACTGGACGTTCTTTTACTGAGGACAGGGTTTCTTAATAGTTTAATGATGTCAATGCTTGAATTTCGACTTGGTTAGTAAAGGGGTCTCACAAGCTCCATGGTTCTTCTGGCCTTAGTGAGTTCACATGTGGAAAATATTTGGCACACTACCTAGCATGTCTCAGTAGCCAATAAACGTGAACTTTATACTATTATTACTTATTACTACTGCTCAAATACAGTGTTCTCTTAATTTTGCTACCTTTTTGTGAAGTGCAGGTGTCTAAGATAATTTAGATGCTTTCTATAAAAAGTTTTAACATTTTCATCAAATATTTAATTCTTTTGAAATATATTTTAGAATATGAAACAAGACTATGAGTTATGAGATCTGACAAAAAGGTTAGTGAACTCATCCTAGAAAAAGTGCTACCATGCCTCATTGCTGGATAACACTACAGTCACCTTCGAAATATTCCCCCTGGGAAGCTATGCACCCACTCCAGTGCCTAGTCTCCCTTCAAAACAGTTTTGGGACTCTTTTTTTCTGGAATAGCTACCAGAGCTGTTGTCTAATTTACCCCTGATGCTCTGAAGACATCAAAATGTCTTCCTTTCAATATTTTACCTTCCTGTAAAGACCACGAGTTGGATCCGACTAGATGGCACTTGGCTTGGAAAAGAAAAAAAAAAAAAAACCACAACTCATTGGGGTTACAGACCAGGTGAGTGGGGACAGTGTTCCAATATAGTTATCAGCTAAAAACTGTTTTTGTTTTGTTTAGTAGCTAAAAACTTCTTCACAGACAACTATACAATTAAGTTTGAACTCGCCACTGTGCCACCATGCACAACGGCCATTCTAGAAAGTCTTCTAAAAGTGCTTTGAAGGATGGACTAGGTACTGGCTTTGGAGCATGACTTTCCAAAGAGTGTGCTTGAAAGGTAATGGTGTTGAGACTCAGCAATGAGACATGTAGTACGCAGAACAATTAAGCCTGCAGACGTGATTGTTGAATCTCGTGTTTTCTGTCAATTAATTAATAGATCTTCCACATTTCCTTAGTAATCTATCTGTAATACCAAATGAATAAAGACACGTTAATTGTATTCTCACTGTCAGTTTTTTTTATCTTTCTAGACTTCTTATGCTCTGTTGGCTCCTATCATGTTAGTGACATCATGACTTAAGGTATCATACCCTGACTATTCAAGTTTCTGTGTGACCTGATTACAAATGTATCATTTTTTTTTGTTTTAATATGTGAATTGTGCATGCGTTTACAATGTTAAATTATACCATAATTCTCATTCTCATTTATTTAGGTATTCATCAAATTCCTCACTAATTTTAGAATTAGGTCCTGTTATTATTATTATTTTTAATCAACATATTTCTTTATCCTTTATAATCATAATACTTGTGTTTCAGAAATATATCTTTCCAGGCTTCAAAAAATAAATAATATTAGAAGATGTCATGGGATATCCTGTTACCATCCGTATCAGTTCTCTGCCTTGTTCACATTCATCTGACTTACATGTGCACACACACACACACACACAATCTGTAAGCCACTCTGATGGTTCACTTGATTCTCTCTTAAAAATTTCCTTATGAAAGTACATAAACACGCACGTTTATATCATAGATAACATACTTTAATTTTTTTCTGTGCTTCTTTAACAAAACATGTCTTAGAAGAAATCAGCATTAATGCTTTCTTCCTCTGTCTAATACTCCACTGTAAGGATGTATCCTAGTCTGTTTAACTGTTCTTCCATTAAACTCTACAGGGTAGTTCTACTCTGGCCTACAGGGGCAGCTGAGAGTCGGAAAAGAATCAATGGCAAGGAGCTCTGCTTTGATTTGACTCTTCTGATTGAATATATTCCTTGCTTAGATTCCTCTTCAACTACAGACAGACACATCAAAAAACAATGCTCAGGGTATGCTCAAATACTTTAAAATTTTAAAAGAGAGAAACTGTGTTGCTAGATGAATGTTTGTACATGTTTACTGCTTTGGTAAACCAAAACCAAACCAAACCAAACCAAACCAAACCAAATCCAGTGCCATCGAATCAATGCCAACTTGTAGCAGCACAGAGTAGAATGGCCCCATAGAGTTCCCAAGGACTGCCTAACAGATGTGAACTGACAACCCTGGTTCTGGTTACCAGATGTAGCACTTAACCACTGTACCACCAGGGTCTTGGTAGAAAATGGCAGATCTTTAGGGAAAGTAAGAATTTGTAATGCCTCCAGCAAGATTTCACATGTCTGTTTCTCTACACCCTCGACAAAAGAACATCGTCAAACTTCTGAATGTTTTGATTTCTGATGAAATGTGATCAATTTGTAGTTTTACTTAGATGTCCTCTTGTGTGGACAAAGTGGGATTATATTTTCATACACTGAAAGATTATTTGCAATTTCTTGTCTATATAGTTTGACTTCTGATCCACTTTCCGGTAGGGATATTGTTCTTTTCTTGACTTTTATAGAATGTATAAATTATACTTTATATGTGACAAAGTTTGTAAAGCAAACTGAAAACTTCTGTCATATCTTTCATTTCTTTTTTAGTTACATATTTTGAGGTGTGCAAATGAATATAGTATGTTATATTCCAAAAAGTTTAAAACATTTCTCACACATGGCTTACTTTAGGCTATATTTGCTATATCCTCCCACTGCTGTTGAGTCAATTCCCACTTGTAGCGACCCTATAGACAGCGTAGGACTGCCTCATAGAGTTTCCAATGAGCGCCTAGCAAATTTGAACAGCCGACCTTTTGATTAGCAGATGTAGTGCTTAACCATTACACCACCAGGGCTTACATATTTGCTACACAAAATCCCAACATGTTAAGCATTTAAATGTGCAAAAAAAAAAAAAAAAAAAAAAGGTAAAATACTGGAAACAAAATTAAATAATGCTCTTATTTGCAGCGGCACTTGGCTGGCATTTGCTGTATAAGCATCATTTATTTTTTCTAATATTTTACATTTGTTCTGGCATTTTTTTGCACATATAAATACTAAACATATTGGGGTTCTCTGTTAATATATGTTAATATCTTCCATAATGTCAGTACAAAGATGTCAATTTAGGGACTAAGGGACACCTGATTCAAATCACGGGGTTTTCAATCATCTCGAACCCTGGCGGTATAGTGGTTAAGTGCTACAGCTGCAAACCCACTAGGCACTCCTTGGAAACTGTGTGGGGCAGTTCAGCCCTGTCCTATAGGGTCGCTGTGAGTCAGAATCAAACCGATGGAAATAAGCTTGGTTTGTTTTTTTGGTGTATGCCCGTGAAAGCTGGACAGCAAATAAGGAAAAATAAAGAAGAATTGATGCCTTTGAATTATGATGTTGGTGAAGCCTATCAAATACACCATGGCCTGCTAGAAGAGTGAAAAGATCTATCTTGGAAGAAGGACAGACAGAATGCTCTACAGAAGCAAGGGTGATGAGATTTCGTCTCAGGTAGTTTGGACATATTATCAGGAGGGACCATGGAAAAAGGATATCAGGCTTGGTTAAGAACAGGGTCAGTGCAAAAGAGAAAGATTCTTGACCGATTGATTAACATACCGGTTGCAACAGTGGACTTGAGCACAACAGAGATTGTGAGGATGGCTCAGGACCTGCCGCTCTTTGCTTCTGTTGTACGTAGAGGGTCTGTGAATCAGAAGAAACTCAATGGAACCCAACAGCGGTCTGAGTCAAGTTACAAATGTACGGTTTTAGTAGATGTTTGTAAGGTAATTCCAGTACTATATATCGAAAGTTGTGTCTTGACACACAGAATTGAGAACTTGATAATATATTAATTCTTTATAGGCATTTTCTGGACTTAGTATTTTTATTTTCATTCATCTTTAGATGTACTTATTCACCAAAATCTGTTACTTCTTTTCTTTTTGTTTGAATTCTCAGAATATGTTTTAATGTTCAGTTAAACAAGTTACACCATAGTAACCTGCCTTCTCTTTAGTGTTTATCTTCTGTGTGGATGTGCTCATTACCCATCTGAAATAAAAAGAAAAAAAATCATGTCCTCGGCTATTGCCACTAAAAACAGCTATTTTTACTGGTTCACAATGAATTCATAAATAAACTCAGGGGAGTAAACAATCCAATGATGATCCATCATCCAGCTATGTGACTCTGGTTCTTCTAAAGTTCTTTTTTGTCCTTTAAGTGTTTACAGTTGGTTTTCATGTAGCTTCTGTCTACGTCTTGTTATGTTTGTTCCTCATTATTTTATGCTAAAGATTTTCTGCTCTTCTATCATAAGTTATAACTGATTGTTCTTTACATATAAATGTGTCTTAATAATTATATTCCATGTTATTAGAGTGAATGGAAATATACTCTGGACTTTTTCCCCCTCATTATTGGTGATGGTTATGAAAAAATAGCAGTTTTGTTATGCTACCAGTAGTTATAATTTCAGTGCTATCACCTGCTTTATACTAGAAAATTTGTGTGTATAAGGTCCTATAGCGTGGTGATCAACCTCCTTTTAAATGTTGGAACTGACCCACTGTTAGGATATTCCACACTTACTCTCTTTTTGGCCATAATTTTTTGACGACAGTTTCAAAATCTTCTAAGTTTACTGATATGTTCACATCTTTCTTGCCTTTGAGATAATATTGTATGTTTTCTTGTAAATCACATTCTTTTTTTTTTTTCCAAATTTAGTCTCGTGGTGTTACATGGTATTTTGCTATGGTTTTCCTTTCTTGTTTTGTTTAATATCTACAGTGATGATAGATGTGCATTGATATTGGCTCAATTCTTACACTTTTAAAGGAATTGTAAATTTATACATGTCTTGTTTTCTCTAAGCTGTTAACCAATAAGAATCTGAAGCCATAAATATATACCATTTGAGAAAGTAATACCATTTCTGGGAAGGGATCCCACAGCAATAAACCAGTGTAAGTGAGAAGGCCTGTGAGTGGAGATGTTCATTTTCCCATTACATATTATATCGGGAAATCAGAAACAATATAAAAATGTCACAGGCAGTCACAATGCTGGCAACGTATTTGTAAATCAACTAAATGGATATATTTGTATAAGGGAATGAAGACTCTCCAGGGAGATAATTCACAATGAGATGAGGAAATAGACCAAATGTCCTAGCCCCACTAACTGCCCTTATCATAGAAGGGGAGGTACCACTTTGTTTAGCCTAAACTGATTTTTGAATGTATTTTTCAACAGAACTCCCTTTTTAACAGCTAAGTCACAAACCTAAAATTTCACCTTAAACTTGTTTAGACTTTGCAGCATAAACCAAAAGCCCTGCTGTCAAGTCTATTCCGACTCACAGGCAACTCCATTTTGTTATCTTTTCCAGAGCATATACTTCACTTCACCAATTTTCTTTTCTTTTCTCTTTTGTGGGCAGCCAGACACACTGCCTCAGAGTTGATTCTGACTCACAGCGACTCTATAGGACAGAGCAGAGCTGCTCTGTAGGGCTGCCAACGAGTACCTGGTGGATTCAAACTGCCCTCGTTTTGGTTAGCAGGTAGAGCATGTTACCACTATGCCACCAGTGTTTCCTAAAACCAAGCCCACTGCTGTTGAGTCAGTTCTGACTCACAGCAACCCTACAAGGCAGAGTAGAACTGCCCCTGTGTTACATCTGCTAACCGAAATGTCAGCAGTTGGGCTCCACCGGTGCTCCGTGGAAACTCGATGGAGCAGTCCCACTCTGAGTTGGAATCAACTCGATGGCAGTGACTTCGCTGTTCGGATTTGCGAGTAGTCAAGGCTTCACGAACATTCAACAAGAGACAGAATTCGATGGAGAGGCAGTTCACACGACCAGGACATTCATGGAAGGCATCAGTAAGGGTGTCAGTTACACTGCGGAGTTCCAGGGTTGTACAAACAGGTAACACGCTGGTTGACTGCAAGCCCAAAAGCTTGGAGGTTCGAGTCCACCCAGAAATGCATTTGAAATAAAGACTGGGTGATTGACTTCTGACCAACAAGTCCCTGTAGACCCTGTGAAGCATAGTCACACTCTGAGATGCCTGAGGTTGCCACCAGTCTTAAACTACGCCACAGGGAC
This sequence comes from Heterohyrax brucei, assembly GCA_028571685.1. NCBI lineage: Eukaryota > Metazoa > Chordata > Mammalia > Hyracoidea > Procaviidae > Heterohyrax > Heterohyrax brucei. The sequence continues at coordinate 67,542,030 of CM053162.1, read as the reverse complement.
CCTCTGACAATCCTCCCTCCATTTCATTTTGGTTGTATTAAGAACATTCTATCTTGTTTAGAATCAGAAAATTAGGGGTCTGAATTGAAAGTTAGTACCAAACACTAGTGAGATAGGAGCTAATACTGCAAAAGGTACTGAAAGCTGGAGAAACACATTTCAGAGTTTGCCTAACTTGGCTAAGGTCACAGCGATAATGAGAGATAAAATGATATTCAAGCCCACAAACAAAAGAAATTGAAAAGTTACCATTCATGTTCTATCCCTACAGGGTGTACTTGATGCAAGCCACTAAACCCAGTGCTGTCAAGTTGATTCTAACTCCTATGAACTCTAAAGAACAGAGTAGAACTACCCCATAGTTTCCAAGGAGTGAATGGTGGGTTAGAACGAATGACCATCTGGTTAACAGACAGATGCTTCAACCACTGTGTCAGCAGGGCTCTAGCAAGGTTAAATCTCTACACAGAAGGCAACAGATAACTCAGGATTTCCCCGACAGGTAAAACCCAGCTCCTGAGCTCACTGAGGCCCAGTAGGCTGTGGTGGAGCAGAGAAGAAAGCTCACAGGCAAAGGGACCCTGAATCTGAATATTGAAATTTTATTTCAGAATGGGCAAAAATAAAATGTTAAGGCTATGTCATGAATTGTGTTCCCTAAAAATGTGTATAGAAATTTGACTGGGCCAGGATTCTCGGTGGTAGGTATGCTATAACCCTCGCCCCTATGGGTAGCGGTTGTGTTGGTGGGTCAGGACTCAGTGTGTGAGTCTGTACTGTACCTAGAGGCAGTCTCTTGATATATAAAGGAAATGAGTTCACTGAGTGATCTGGGGGACCTCACCCCATCAGGAAAGAAAGCAACGCCAAGAGCTGAGCATGTCCTTATGAAAGGACCAGGGTCCCTGAGCCTCTGAATGTTCTATTCCAGAGGAAGACTGACCCTCCTCTCAGTACCAGAAAGATTGATGACAAGGACTTTCCTCTAGAGACATCAGAGAAAGCTTTACCCTGGAGCACACACCCTAGATCTGGACTTTTAGTGTCCTAGACTGGGACAAATGAGTTCTCTTTTTAAAGCCATCTACTTGTGGTGTTTCTGTTAGAGCGGTGGCACTAGATGACTAAGACGGGCTGTAACATTTATTTTTTTCTTTCTGATTTTCTGACCCCTATCACTTGGAATAGAGTCAATGGCAATGGATTTTTGTATGGTACAACATTGAACAAATACATAGTTGTTGATTAATTATTTGTACTACAGAATTTCAGATTGTGTTTCCATGAATAGAAAAATTCAAATGTTTCCTATATTCATCTTCCTATTTAAATTTAAGACACTTTTATTTCCTTGTTTTAGGATGCTTTTGGCAATTATATCTAATTTTGAGTTGGGATTTTGGTGACCTTATACCTGGAAAATGAAACAATTTCACAACTTGGTAATTTGAACATTTGTGTAATTACATGAATGTCTCCTTTATTGTAAAAATTTCCATTAAATGCCATTTCAAGCAATATTTAATCCATTAACATATTAAGAGCGTTGTGTGTATAAATACATGCACACACACACATACACCCACCCACCCACACACGCACACACACCGTCCAATAATTAAGTCCACAAACTTAATTGTTCTAGGACTACATACCTCACTGCTGAATAGCACTACCTTTACCTTCTAAGCACTTACCTTGGGAAGCTATGGAATGATGCCAGTGCCTAGTCCACCCTTCAGAGCCGTTTTGGAACTCTTTCTGGACCAGCCATTGCACACAGTGGTGATGGCAAGTTCATGAACTTAATTGTATAGTTGTCTGTGAGGTAGTTTTTAGCCAATAAAGAAATAACTGTGTTAGAACACCCTCTCTACTCAGCTCATCTGGCCCCTAATGACTTTTTTTCTTTACCTGGAGACACAGGAAACACTGAAAAGAAGACATTTGGATGATATTCAGGACACGAAGGGTTTTATGAGCACAGCTATGATGGCTATTTCAGAAAAAGAGTTCCAAAATGGCTTTGAAGAGTAGACTAAGAGCTGTCATGGACACATAGCTTCCCAAGGGGAGTATTTCGAACATGACAGTAGTGATATTTAGTAATCAGGTTTTTAGCACTTTCTCTAGGATGAATTCACTGAATTTAATTGGCAGTCCTCCTGTGCAAAAATACATGTGTTTGTGGTTTTTATATTTATGTAAAATGTGGAAAAATTATGAGATAGTGAAAAATAGAGTAGCGACTGCAATTATATTGCATGTAAATCATTTTTCTGTGTTAAAATTAATCAAAAATCCAAACATAAACCTTAGAAAATAAGCAGCTTTTTACAATTCAGAATTACTATTTACACATGTTGAAATGACTGAATTATCTTTAAAATAGAAGATTTTCCAAAGTATCAGCATTTTGGTTGTGTTCATGTCGTATCCTCACATGGTATCTAAGTAACAGAACTCTTCACACATACTATTTATTCTCCAAATTATGACACACGTTGTTCATTTCTTCTACTGTTTTCCAAAGGCAATATTTTGTCGACTCCACAACGTATTAAATTCTTTATCTACTAAGTACATACTGTGCCTTATACTTTGTATTTTATCACATAGTCTGCATAAACACAGAGTAGGTGTTAATTGAACATTTACTGTTAAATTAAAGCACATATTTAAACAGAAAACTACACTTACCACACACTTTGAATGTTTGGGATTTATTATATATAAATACTACCTTGTCTTTGAGTCTACTTGTGTTGAAACTATATTCTCACTATCTTCACCATTCATAGCAACATTATAATGAAATATATTGTTTAGATGTGGTAAGGAAATGCAAGTTCTGTGAGTGTGTTACCTCTATTTCAGTATTGTTTAACAGAAGGTTATAGTAAGGTTGCTTATCTGTTATTATGCATTGTCTAGTACTCTGAACATTTCATCAGTAGACTATAGTATTTGCATAATAATGAGGATACATACTCTAGATAGGCATTATATCATCTTTTCACATTTGCTTTTTTACTACAATTGTGTAACTCAAGCTTCCTCCATAAAATGAGCATTTCATAGTGAAGAATAGAAAATATTTATGCATGTGAATTCCCCTAAATCATGTTTTAAAACATTCTCAATTTAAATAGTAGATCATTTTGTCTTTTAAATAATGATGTTGGGATCATTTCTAAAGCATTTATTGATGACTTAATTTGCAAAGTCCCTGAGAAAAAGGAAATGCAAAAGCAATCTGGAACAAGTTATTTATTGCAAGAAGATATGAAAATAATATATATAGTTCTAACGTAAATAGGACTTCTAAAATGTATTCTTACTGGTTTAAGAATTCAGAAGCAGAATTTCCAAAAATTGTTCGGGGAAATCATGTTTAATTGGTCTTAAAATATAGACAAAGTTAAATGGGGATTGTTAGAGGTAGTATGTTGAATGGGCATCTGTCTGTCCAAGAGAAGCTCATGAGAATACACCCAATACACAGAGGAATTCGGATGTGAGGAAACTCTATAAAAATGATAAGATGCTCCTGGAGAGAAGAGTTTAGTAGAGGTGGAATTGCCTCAAATAATGGGGATGACCACTGACTGATGTACCACTACAGAAATGACTAATATTAGTGTAGGCTGCTCAGTGTGACTGGAAGTGATGCCAGCTTGACAGAAAATCATGCTAGGAGGGGGAGCTGTAAAAGTCACATGTCAGACTTCCCGACCTCAGGCATTCAGAATGCCTACTCTCATTTCAAATACCTGGTAATGTTATATCAAATTGCAAATTAGAAATCTTTTTTTGTAAGTTTATATAATAATTTTGTACAATTTTTCATAATTGAACCTCCTCTGTAAGTGTTTGAAAGTGAATCCATAACCAACATAGTTGCCTGGTATCAGGATACTAAGCACAGATGACGCTGAGCTGTTTGGTGTGCTGTCTTCAGAAGCTCAGTGACAAGCCCCTAAATTAGCAGATGATTTAACTTTTCAGCTGAACACTGAAAAGCAGAGAAGTTGATACTATCAACTCTTTCACTTATTTGTTAAAAGAACTAGATACTTCATCACACCAACTATTACCCAAGAAGGACACCGTTAAGTTGCACAGACAAAAGCACAGGAACAAGAAAACTAAGAAATCAAAATCATAATAACTGTCTTCCAAAAGTTAATGGGGAACATTAGTAGTATGGTGTATTATAAAAAGGACATATTGTTAGGAGGGATCAGTCCCTGGAGAAGAACATCATGCTTGGTAGGGTGAGGGTCAGCAAAAAAGAGAAAGGCCACACAAAAGATGGAACGACACAGTGGCTGCAAGAAACGACGGTGGGCATGGGGCAGACCGGGCGGGGGTTCGTTCTGCTGTGCATAGGGTCGCTACCAGTCAGAACCAACTCGACAGCACCTGACAGAAACAACATGACGAGAAGGACCTTGTGGAAAAATTAAGCATATAAGTAAAACAAGGAACACAAGGAAAGGGATAAACTGAAGAAAAAACAAAGAAGAAACTACTGAGATGAAAGATCACACCAGACACAAACATATCTGAGAATGAGGGGAGGAAGGACAGCGGGATACAAAACGGGGAAGAATTGCTTACGGGAGACAGGAAGAGAAGGACCGAGCTTAGGAAACAAGCAGCATCCTCATATGTAATTGTACACACTGCACTGCACAGCTACAGAAATTCTATTTGCTTTCAGTTTACCAGTTACTTTCATTCCATTCTGACTCCGGGTAACCCTTTGAGGGTCGGAGCAAAACCCAGTTCAGCAGGGCTTTCAGTGACTGATTTTTGAAAGCTAAAAATCAAAGAAAAAAAAATGAATACTACAAGAGAATAGTGGTATGTTACATGAAGCAGAACAACACTTAAAAAACGTGGAATATCAAATGTTATGGACGGAAAAGTCCAAAAAAGTTTTAAAGTGCTTGTCCCCCAAAAATCTGTATGGCCATTTGGCTAGGCGTGACTCCTGGCATCGTGTGATGGTGCCCCATGTGGTCAAGCCCGCCTCTGTGGTATCATTAAGGGTGGATGGGCAGCACTTGTGTTCCTGGGGCAGGGCTCGGTGGGTAATGCTATTTCATGCCTTGAGGCAGTCTCTTGAGATACAAAGGAAAGAAGCTAGCAGAGAGATTTGGGGACCTCACGCCACCAAAAACGTATGCCGTAAGTTGAGGACATCCTTTGGAGAGGACTGGGGTCCCTGCGCCTCACAAGCTTCCAGTCTAGGGGAGGAATGATGACAAGGACCTTCCTCCAGAGCCAGCAAAGAAAGCCTTCTCCTGGAGGTGACAGCCTGAATTTGGACTTTCAGCCTCCTAGACTGTGACAAAATAAAATTTCTCTTTTTAAATTCATTCACTTGTGATATTTCTGTTAAAACAGCACTAGCTGATGGAAACAGTATTGAAATAAAATAACTGTCACAGCAGAATTTCCTATCTAGTAAAAACATAACAGTGAAATTAAGATAGTCTAAGATAAAGAAAATTAAGTGAAATCATGAGAACCAGATCTATCCTAAAATAAATGCTAAAGATAGCAGAAAGAAATGTGAAATTTCAATAATTAAATAAATGCAACCAAAAAAAAAAACCCCACTGCCATGGAGTTGGATCTGACTCATAGTGACCCTAAAGGTCAAAGCAGAAGTACTCCATAGAGTTTCCAAGAAGTGCTTGGCAGATTTGAAATGCCAAAATTTTGGTTAGCAGATGTAGCATTTAACCCACTATACCAACAGTGGTTCGCAAATAAATGCAACAGAAATGGTAAATATTTGGAAAAAAATATGATATATAATTTCTCTCCTCCTTAGTTATTTAGTATATTAATGTTCAAAGCAGAGTGTGTGAAATTATCAGGTGAAATTTTCAAGTATATAAGTGTAAAATGTATAATTTCAATATGCATGAAAAGGGGGTAGTCAGGACAAGTACCTGTCTTCAAGTAGATTCGAACTCACAGAGACTCCACGTGCATCACAGTAGAACTGTGCTGTGGGTTTATGGTGGCTGAATTTGTAGGAGATTACTAAGATCTTTAAGGCAGATTTAAAAAGACCTATATGCTGGTAGTGTTTCTACATGCCATCTGAGGTGATACAGTACTAACTTTAAGTAACTTTATGCAAATAATGTTCATGTTACATATTTTTTGCCAACTGTGTGCTCACACTTCCCTCAGGGTTTTTCCTAAGTGTGCTATGCTAATCTTTTTTTTTACAGTAACATTTAAAACATTAGCATGGCACACTATGGAAATACCCATGGGGAGAGGACACAGCTGGCAAAAAAAAAAAAAAAACTGTATAAAAGGCACATTATTTGTATAAAAACATAGAGGTTTGTGAAATGTTGAGTATGTATATGTTAATCTCTAGAGCAACCACAGAAAATAATGGTAGAAATAGAGACAAAAAATATAGATAAAATCCAATAAACAAATGACAATTAAATATGAACAAATTCAAAGGATTCAAAGGAAGCCTAGAAGCTTGGAACAGAGAAACAAAAACAAAGAAGACAAATGTAAAAATGAATAACATTTTCAGCCTTAAATTCAGTTATATAAAAACTACATCAAATGAAACTGGTACAAACACACTATAACTGCACAGATATTTTCAGACTAGTTTAAAAGACATCAACTATATGCTGTAATATATCTTGTATAAAGAACCTTACTACAGATGAGCAAAAGCTGATCAAATTAAAATGAAAAAAAAAAACACAGACATACACACACAATTATACTTGTTGGCTTCGGTTCTCTTTGTGTAATAGATAGACCAAGAAGGTAGAAAATCAACAATGAGATAGAAAATCTACACAACACTCACACTGTTTGGCTAATTGACATTTATAAATTATCCTACTCAGTAATAATATATGTATTTTAGTGCTCTTTAAAATAGAGTGAGATTCATAACAGATCATCCACAAGAGATCTCAAAAAGTAAAGCCAGAATCCCTGCATGGTGTAAAAGTGTAAGGGCCGTGCTAACTGAAGGGTGGTGGTGTAGACCTACCCAGAGATACATCGGAAAACAGGCCAGACCATCCGCTTCTGGAAGGTCATAGTTTTGAAAATCCTGGGAAGTGCTTTTACTCTGCACACATGGAGGCACCATGAGTCTGAACTGACTTGACGGCAACTGCCAATACCAATAACATTTATACGAAGACTGCCAGCTAAGATCGCGAACTCATCCCACATACTTCCTTGCTGACTGTGACCACAATCACCTCGGAAGTACTCCTCTTGGGAAGCTATGCACTGACGCCAGTGCCAAGTCCACCCTTACCACCCTTCAAAGTAATGTTGGAACTCTTCTTCTGGAACTTCCATCAGAGCTGTTTGTATTAAATTTGATGTCCTGAATGCCATCGAAATGCCTTCCTTTCAAAATTTTCTTTATCTTCAGGTGAAGAGAAAAAGTCACTGGGGGCCAGATCACCAGGTGAGCAGGCAGGATGTTCAAAAATAGTTATTGAAAACTCCATCACAGACAACTAGACAATTCAGTTTGCAAACTTGCCACCATGCAATCTAGTGCAATGGCCTTCAAGAAAGAGTCCTAAAATTGCTTTGAAGAGTAGACTAGGTGATGGTGTGGTTGCAAAGTACTTCGAAGTCGGCCGTAGTGATGGTATTCAGCAATGTGGTATGTAGCACTGAAAACAATTAAGTTTGCAGGTTTTATTGTTGGACTTCATACATAGGGGAAATATGGAGCAATAGGCACCAAAAAACAAAGCAGGTAGTGGTTGACGGAATAACGGTAACAAATTTCTCATGCTCAAAGAAAATTCAAACGTAGCAGATTTAAACCCTTAGAGAAGAAAAAAGACCAATATATTCCTAGGCATGTTACATTATTACTTAAGAAAACAAAAAGACAGAAAAGTCCTTCACACAGAAAGATGAAAAATATTTACTCACAATTCTTCATAGCACAATGAAATGTAAAAATATGTGAGAACAGTTAAAGAATCTGTATGATATGCTTGAGTATTTATGAAATGAAAAATATAAGCATGGGTTTTTACCTTTAACCAAATTTTCATACATATTTTAATATTCTACACAGACCTCCAACCTGGAATGTCAAACAATGGATATTGCTATTGTCTGAACTGTCAAGTAAAGCTGATCATAGGAGCAACACATGTGAAGTAGCCTACAGACAGTAGCTTTCTTAACCAGACTTCTCTTTCTCATGTTTCTCTCTTTCTCCTATTCTCCTCCTCTTTTCCTTTTCTTTTTCTTCTCTCTCTTGATATACATACAGAGAGAGAGAGAGAGAGAGAGAGAGAGAAAGACTTCAAACAATTATGGGAACTGGCTAGACTAAAATCTCTAACTAAGATGACAGGCTGAAAGTTCCAGGAGTCTTTGTTTCAAACCTCCTCTTCTCCTCCTCCTCCTTCTTCTTTCTCTTTCTGTCTCTCTCTCTGTGTAAACATATATGTATGTATATATACATATGTATAATTTTGATATTATGCTTCAAACAATTATGGGAACTGGCTAGACCAAAATCCCTAGCTCAGATGACAGGCTGGAAAGTCCAGGAGTCTGTATCTCAAACCAAAAATCAGGCAGCAGACTGGAAATTCCAGCAGCCTTTTGTCTCAAATCAGTAGGGTACGAAGTGGAGAAATGGGGGAGAATTCTGGGAATGTTTATTTATGGTCTGAAAGCTGAATCCTCTCTAGAGAAACCTATTATAGTACTCTTTAGGTCTTTAGCTGATTTCATAAAGCACACTCACATTACGAAGGAAAATCTGCTTTATTTAAGACCAACTGGGTTAAGAGCTGATCACATAGCAATGTTTAGACTAGTATTTGACAAGAAGTGTGAGTCCCACAGCCTAGCCTAGTTGACATAGGACATTTGCCACCACAGTCCACCTCTTATCAACTTGGAACCCATCACACGCATCTTCTTAAACCGTATGTAATCTCCAAATAGAGGGTTAAACAAGTCATCCTGCAGCAATTATCTTGTGTACAACTGAACACACATTAACTCCTTTCCTAGATAGAATGAAAATTCACTGGGTAATGTACAATTTTCTCCTTGATATCTTATAATTTAAATACTATGATGCAAAGTAAATATTCTTATGATATATAAAAAGTAAGAGGATAAGAGGAGAAATATAACAAAGATTATGTGTATCATCATAAAGGGTCACTATGAATCACAACAGATGTGGTGGCAGTGGTTGTACTTCTTATACTTGGATTTATACTAAGCATATTATGAGTAACATACATATGTAAGTACTTATTGGATCCGACTTGATGGCACTTGGCATATGCATATCATTTATACATACATAGAAATGTAAAAATAATAAAATGAGGAAGAAATCTGCATAGCAATGACAGTTCTTGTTTCTGTAACTGGTGATATGGTTGTTTATCTGGTATTTACTGTACCTTCTTCTACTACACTTCCCATATTTCCTTCATCCTCAGTAAGGACATCATTTTGTTGTGATTCTTTGGCTAATGGACTAACCAAAATTTTTATTCCTGAAGGGTCTCAGTCGTTAGTGGTCCAGCCTGAATTTTGATGCTGTAATTTACAAAACATAGTAATACTTAGAGATGCCCTAAGAAATCTCCTGTATTCCAAACAATTTTTTCTTTAGCTCTATTGTAAAATAATAGTCCAGTTTTCTCTTGGTAATCAGAATCAGTCACACCAGCCAGTACAAGACCTCCCTTCTTGGCAGAGCCAAGATGGTGAAATAGTCAGATGCTTCTCCTTATCCCTGCTACAACAAAGACTTCAAAAAACAAGTGAATCAATTGTATATGACAATCTAAGAGCACTGCTCATCAAAGATACTCAAAGACTCATACTGGGTGGAACAGAAAAGGAGAGACAATACAAAAGTAGAAGAGACGTATACTTTGGTGAGGTTGTTAGTGCCCTGCTAGCTGAGTCAGCTGATGCGTTCAGGCTGAGGTGAGCAGCAGTGTTGGGGGACAAGTCTCACCACATCATGTGTGGCCAGGTGTTGTAGAGTTTGCATACACCTCTGGCACTGAATAGATTTGGCATTGAAACTCTGAAAATTAAGTGCAAGTTATTTTGCCCTTCTGTATAGGAGCCAAGTAACTTCACTGCCTCTTACAGTTTCATAGCAGAGAAGGGCTTTCTTTCCTTCACCCACTCCTCAACTGCTTCACTCCAACAAAAGACTCACAGTATTAAAAACCAGGAAAGAGATCTTGTTTCCTACACCAGTCTCAGCCCACTTTGCTGAGCCACTGGCATAAGGGGTCCATGGATTTGCAGTGCCCTTGATCCCTGCCCAGACCTCTGTGGGCCACTCAACACTGCATGCTCTCATTAGCATAACACAGCAGGCCATATACCTGAAGCCCATGATCAACTGCAGCAGCCATAAGACAGCTGAGGATTTGTTTCATATGTCACTGCTCTGCCCCATAAGCAGGGTCTTCCCTTACCCCTACAGGGATTCTGAGGGCCAGCAGTACCTCTTAGTCCATCTAACAACTCATGATAGGCTTGAAAATAAGTGGTGCCTTCCAGTGCCTGTAGCCAGCAGCATTGGGTAACTAAGACAGGTTGCAATATCCACCCATTATGCTCTCTAGGGGACAAGGGCATGCCCTCCACTCAGGTACCCAGGGTCAGCAGTTAGCCCTCTTCCTAGATCCATATGTAGCTCCTACTATAACCAGAGATGTATGCCTGCTACAAGCACCCTTACTCAGCCCTGCCCATCTAGGACTATAGATGAGAATTTGCACCATGCACTTGATGATCAATGACCTGGACATTGGTGTCACATCCGTGTGAGAAAAGTGAACAGACTAACAGGCTTACACACCTTGCACCTTCTTTGTTAGACCACATGGAGATAGCACGTGAGAGTTTCAAAGACACGAGTAACCAAAATGTCTCACAAGTCCAACCTACCAGGATATATTCAGACACACACACAAAAAAATCAAAAAGTTAGGACACAGTAAACAAGCACACAATAAATAAATTAAATAACTTATTGATACCCTAGAGACAACAGTCAGTATCAAATCACCTAAAAAGGCAGGTCAAGATGACTCCAGCAATTGACTAAACTAGAGGACTAGAAAAACTTCCAGAGAAAGATGAGACAATGGGACTAATATACAGAGTTCTCCAAGAAATTAAGAAAGGTATCAGGAACAACTCAGATCAACATGAAGAACACACAGACAAACAATAAAGGAATTCTGTAAGATAATACAAGCACAACATGGAAAAGTTAACAGGCGGATAGACAATGCAGAGACAGCAACTAGAGATTCAAGAGTAATAATAAAATTTCAGAATTAGGTAATTCAGTAGAAGGACATAAGAACAGAACTGAGACAATGAAAGTGAGAATTGGTGAGACTGAAGAAAAATTCCTTGACAGTCATTTATTTGAGAAAAATTGGAGGAAAAAGAACTTTAAAAAATGAAAGTTTCCCTCATATCAGGAAAGGTGAGAGGCTGTCTCTCCAAGCTCATTGAACTCCATACAGGGTAGACCTCAAAAGAAAGTCACCAAGACATATTGTAACCTAACTTGCCAAAACTGAAAACCAAGACACTTGAGAATTGCTAGGGACAAATGAAAATCACCTACAAAGGGGAACCAATAAGGCTAAACTCTGATGACTCAGCAGAAACCATTCAACAAGAAGTTAATGGGATAGCATGTATAACACATGAAAGAAAAAAAAATCAAAATAAAATGCCAGCTAAGAATTACATATCTAGCAAAACAGGTTTCCAAATAGGATGGCAAAATTAAGTCTTTTCCAGCTAAACAGAAATTAAAAGAATTTGTAAAATCAAACCAAAATGACAAGAAGTATTAAAGAGCATCCTCCAGTTGGAGAACCAACAATATCAGACAAAAACCTAAGCCTAGAACACAAGACAGATCAATCAGCTATCAACACAGAAAGGAAACTGACAAAAAAAAGTCAAAGCTGAAAGATGGAAAGTAGAGAACCACAGTAGTCAAAATGCAAATGATGACAACATGAAAAAGAAAAAAAAAAAAGCTGGAATGAAGAGTGTAATCATACAGAAAAAATAGATCTCAAGAAATAAAAGATCAATTAAACTTAGAAAAATTAAGGTAAATTTCTAGGTAACTACAAAGAAAGTTAACAATTCTACCTATTAAATTAAAAAAAGCAACATAAAATACATAGACTCAACAAACACAAAATAAGCAGTAATGAAAAAGATGCAAAAGAAAACAGAAACACAAAGGACTCAGATGAGTGGAACAAATAAATTGTTAACAATACACAAAAAAAGACAGACATAAACATGACAGCACTCAATGCACACCTATCAAATACTAAATGTACTAATAGAGAGACAAAAAGTGACAGAATGGATAATAAAATAAAAGTACAATCCTTATCTATGCTGCCTATGAGAGACACGTCTTAGGCACAAAGACACAAGCAAATTAAAAGTGAAAGAATGGGAAATACATGTATCAAGCAAACAACAACAAAAATAGAAGGGGTAGCAATACTAAACTCTTTCAAAACAGATTTTAAAGCAAAATCCACTAAGAAGGATGAAAAAAGACACTACATAATTATTAAAAGGTCAATACACGTGGAGGACATCATCATAATAAATATATACACATCCAATGACAGGGCTCCAAAATACATAAAACAAACTAATAGCATTAAAAAGAGAAATAGCTCCACAATGAAAGTAAGAGACATTAACACACAACTTTTGGTGAAGAACAGAATATCTAGAAAGAAACTCAAAGATACAGAAAATCTAAATACTAAGATCAATCAACTTGACCTCATAGACATATACAGACCACACCACCCAAACAGCAGCCAGTGTGTATTGTTTTTCAAATCAAAGAGAAGATTCTCCAGAACAGACTACATAGGAAACAAAGCAAGTCTTGACAGAATCCAACACACCAAAATAGTATAAACAATATTTTATGATCACTAATTCCATAAAAGTAAACATCAGTAACACAAACAGCAAAGAAAAAAAAATCAAATTACATGAAAACTGAACAACATCTTGCTCAAAAACTACTGGATTATAGAAGGTATCAAGGACAAAATAAAGTAACTCACAGAATCAAATGAGAATTGAAACACATGCTACCGGTATCTTTGGGACACAGCAAAAGCAGTGATCAGAAGTCAGTTATAGCAATAAATGGACACATCCAAAAAGAAGAAAAGACTCAAATCAAAACATTAACCCTATAACTTTAACAAATAGAAACAAAATAGCAAAAGGACTCAGGCACCAGAAAAAAAGGAAACAATAAAGATTAAACCCACTCTCTGCTGTCAAAATAAAGATTGGAGCAGAAATAAATGAAATACAGCATAAACAATTGAAAGAGCTGTAAGATCATTAGTTGGTTCTTCGAAAAGATCAACATAATTGACAAATCTTGGACAAAACAAACAAATACACAAACAAAACAGGAAAAGGTACAAATAACCTAAATAAGAGATGAAGTGGGTGGTATCACAGCAGACCCAACTGGAATGATAAAGAATCATAACAGAATACTGCAAAAAAATTGTACTGCAACAAATTGAAAACTCCACAAAAAAAGTGAGGCAGTGTTTCATTTTGTTACATACAGGGTTGTTATGTGTCAGAAGCAACTCTATGGCATCTAACAGTAACAACAGAAAGAATGGACAAATTTCTACAAGCATACTACCTACCTGAATTAAAACAAACAGAGACAGGAAAAATAAACCTATAACAAAAGAGGAAATCCTAGTGGCATAGTGGGTAGGTGCTGCAGCAGTTAACAGAAATGTCGGCAATTCAAATCTGCCAGGTCGTCCTTGGAAGCTTTATGAGGCAATTCTGTTCTGTCGTATAGGGTCAGTATGAGTCGGAATTGACTCAATGGCACTGGCTTTGCTTATTTGGTTTATAACAAAAGAAAAAGCCCTGGCTCAGGTGGCTTCACTGGGGAATTCTAGAAAACTTTCAGCTGACAGTTATCACCACTACTAAAAAAAAAAAAAAAAAAAAATACACTGCTGTTGAGTTGATTTAGACTCATAGCAACTCCATAGGACAGAGTAGAACTACTCCATAGAGTTTCCAAAGAGTGTCTGGTGGATTCAAACTGCTAACCTTTTGGTTAGCAGCTGTAGCACTTAGCTGCTACACCACCAAGGTTTCTACAGCTACTTAAAGTATTTCAGAGCACAAAAAATGAAGAAAAACCACCAAAAGCACTCTAGGAAGCCACCACAACCCTGGTACCAAAGACAGGGAAAAGCCAAGCCCAGTGATGTCAGAAAGACACCATGAAAAGAAAGAAAAAAAGAAAAAGAAAGAAAACTACAGAACAGTATCTCTCATGAACATAGATGCAAGAATCTTCAACAATTCAACAGCATACTGGAACTCCTTTCTTTATCTGTTAACCCAGATAAAAAAAAAAACCAAACTTGTCAAGGGACAATGTTAACTGACAGATTAATAGAATAATTGTTATGTCTCCCAGTGGAACTATTCCTCCCTTTGGAACTAAGATCTGTAGATCAGCAGAGCGTAAACTCACAAAAAGAGAAAGAAAAAAGCAATTGTTAGTACATCACTAAGGGAAGAAGGGAGGAATATCACTTCAATGCCTACCCCTTGATTCCTGAGCTGAAGAATGGTGGCTATAGAAGAAACAGTACCATGTATCAGATCGCAATAGAGGCTTCTCCATATTAATACAGTCTCAGAAGCTGTGGACCAAATATCATTAAGATTGGAGAACAAGTTTCCCCAATACAGATTGTGAAGGTCACTGAATCCTGAGATGGCTGCAAGACCTCAAGTTTTCTCCTGATTCATGTATTTGTAAGGGTTGGAGTACCCAAGGTCATCAGGTTAGAGAGCAGAGATGTTGCTCACAGGCTGTACAGATTGACTTGGACCACATACAACTTCCCAGAGAACACTGTCCCAGCCCTGAAAGGTATTATACTTAGCTAGTATTATAATATAATCTTCAATAGGGCATTCCATTATTCTATCAAAATAATGGGAAACTTGGTAATACCAGTGAAATCCATGAGCATGAACCCATTGCTGTGCTTTGTTTTCTGTGAAGTGAGTTCACTGAGCAGAGCCAATAGTGTATGTGCAATGCCATGAGAGTATAAGTCATTTTGCAAGTCCATCATAATTTCAGCAGAAGCATTGCATTCATGAACAGTGAATCCATAACCAGAGCATCTATCTTAGTAATAAAACAAATATATATGAGATCTGACAAGTTCACCAACTTGTTCTAAGTGGTCATTGCTGAATATTGGTAAGTCCTCATTGCTGAATATTACTACAGTCACCCTTGAAGTACTCCCCTTGGGAAGCTATGCATCAATGCCAGCAACTAGTCCAAGCTTGAAAGCCATTTTTGGAACTCTTTCTGGAATGGCCTTGCACACGGTGGCAAGGTGGCAACTTCTGGAACTTAATTTTATAGTTGTCTGTGAGGAAGTTTTTAGCCAGTAAGCAAATAACTGTACTGGATCACCCTCCCTACTCACTTGATCTGACCCCAAATGAATTTTTATTTGCCTGAAAATAAAGGAAATGTTGAAAGTAAGACATTTTGATGACATTTAACACATGACGGGTAAGAGGATGGCAGCTCTGATGGCCATTCCAGAAAAAGAGTTCCAAAATTGCTCTGAAGGGTAGAATAGGGACTTGCATCAGTACATACCTTCCCAAGGGGAGTACTTTGAAGATGACCACAGTGATATTTAGCAATGAGGTATGTAACACTTTTTCTAGGATGAGTTCACAAACTGGATTGGCAGCCTTTGTACCATTTCTACTCTAAACGTTGTCCAGCATAGTCTATCCATCACCAGGTTTCTGGTTAATCATCCAGTGAAATGTCACAAAATGTGGTCAAAAGCTTTGACCGCAGCCAAGTCAGTCTTGGTGAGTGGAAGTTCACGTTGCTGAGCCCATACATAACCTCCATTCCTATACTATGTCCTTCTGATGTTTAGTGTCCCATTTTTCTCAGATTTTCTTAGTTTAACATTAGTTACCTTGAACCCTCAGAAATTCAGTCTGCTTTGCTATTCAGACACTTGTAGGGTAAGACTCTGGGTTTGGTTTTCAGCAGCCTCAGCTCTGTGGCTACAGGTCTAATTTTTTTCTTTTAATCCACACAAAGAAAGTTTCAGACCGTTCTGCAGCAAACAGTCTGAGGATATGAAACTCTTAATTCATCCTTCTCTCTCTCCACTTCATCTGATGAAATTAGGAACACATAAGATATTATCATCCACTGTCTTGTCACTTATACATTAGAAGTATTCAGTGGTGACTTTTCTGTATTTCTATTGCCACATCATGACATGGACTATAATATTCTCTTTACCATCTGAAATGTACTCATTAGTGCCTTTAAATCTAATCATATTTGATATCCAGTTTTAAAAACTTCAAAATAAATTCAGAAAACTCTTCTTTAAGATTCTGTCCCCCAGAAGATCTCTCAGTCTCAGGATTCTCTAAAGAATTAGAACCATTAAAGTACACATACATACACAAGTATGTGTGTGTATGTACATGCACAGAGAAAGACATAGAGAGAGAGGGATTTTGAGGAAATGGCTTGCATGACTGTGGGGGCTGAGAAGTCCAAAATCTGATGAGGCCTACAACTGATTGGGATGAGGCTTATCTGTAATGTGAAGGGTAATATATTTTAGTAATATATTTTAGGCCAGTTGATTTTCATGTTACCAAAAAAAATCCATTGCTGTTGAGTCATTTCTGTCTCATGGTGACGCTATCAACAGAGCAGAACTTCTCCATAGGGTTTCCAAGGAGCACTTGGCAGATTTGAACTGCCCACCTTTTGGTTAACAGATGTAGCACATAACTACGACACCACCGCGGTTTCTGATTTTAATGTTAATCACATACAAATATGTCATAACAAAACTTAAACTTCATAGCAACATCTAGACTAGTACTTAAACAACTGGGCACTATAACTGTCTTAGGTTGGATTCTCTACAGAAGCCAACAGCAGTGAATCATATAAATACACACATAGACATACTTACATTAAGGAAACAGTTCACAAGATTATAGATACAGAAATGACTAGTGTCTTGGATCACAATAAAGCTCTCTCCAGATTCATGCAGCCACAAAAGCTGGTGAACCCAAGTTTATTAGGTTGGAGAGCAGGGTTCCTACTCACAGGCTGTGAAACACACAACTCAAGATGGCAGGCAAGACCTCAAGCATTCTCCTGATTCCCATAGCTGCAGAAGAAACCCAATGTTGACAGGTCGGAGAGCAGTGTTGTAGCTCACAGACTGTGAAGGTGCGGGAATCTCAGGATGCAGGCAATATGGCCAGATTTCTCCTGATTCACAGAGTTGATAGGGCTGGTGAATGTGCGCCTTGCAAAGATGAAAATACTGATTGCTTCTGGACACTAAAAAGCAGAAAATAAAAATTTTAAAGGAGTTTTAAATAGCAAAAGCCTTTTAGGATTTCTTAGCCAATGGACAAAATTATCCCTGCAGTAAAGATCAGATGAAGAGTTTGCTCTTCCCTCAAGCCCAGTGTTTCAACTAGCCATTCCGATGGGCATGAGTCCAAGAAAGTGAAGACTTAAATCACATTTAAGAACTAAATCTAGAATAGAACCTTGGTTGTAATTACTGGTTCATGAAATTTACAATAACCAAATAGATAAAGTTTGATCACACTGTTGAGGGAATTATACTGACAAAGAAACACTTAGCCTGACCTGGAGATCCTTTAAAAAGTTAAATCTATCCCCTAGAGGACATAGTAATTCTCCACTGCAGGGAGAGGATTGAATTAAGGATGCAGCCCTCCACCACCACTGAGTAGGATTCTGACTCATGCTGACCCTATAGGACAAAGTAGAACTGCTCCATAGAGGTTCCAAGGAGTGCCTGGTAGATTTGAACCATTGTCATTTTGGTTATCAGACATGACACTTAACTACTACACAACCAAGGTTTCCAATATTTCCCAACACTCATTTCACATACTGTCAGAAAGAATAATCAACAAGGAAGAACATCTCAGAAAACTGAGTAAGGAGCTATGACTATCTCAGAAGGCAGAGTCAGAGTTAATTTCATGAGCTTATACTCACTTAGTGGCTCAGGGTCGCATGGTCAGGAGAGCTGTTATCTTGAAATTTGTGTTAACATTGTCTTTGAACTTACATTTCATAAACAAAATTCAATGGAATAACAAAGCGCGCAGATGAACAGTTCTTTGCTACCTCTTTCATGTATGAATTTTGAGATCCCTAATGAGCACAGAATTTTCACAGCCTGACAAGTAGAGCTGTTCAGTGATGCTCCAAGAAGGCCAATGACATGATTTCCAAGGTCAGTGCAAAATGAATACGCAGAAAATTGAGGTCCAAGAAGTTATCTTACTATAAAAAGACACGAGCAATAGAGCACACAAGGATGTCTTGTGCTGCTCAACTCAGCCTTTTTGTGTTGCTCAACTCAGCCTTTTTGTTTGTTTTTACTGAAAGATAAGTTTTCATGTCATATGATGATAGATTTATTTCATTTTGGATATGGTTATATTTCTGGGACATGGAAGATGCTGCCTTGTGAGAATATGTAGTAGAATCTAAGAGAGAAACCAAGAAGAGAAATGGATAAGAGAGACAGAGAAAATTAACACAACTCTATTTGTCAGTATTAACAGATTTGGTAATATGTATATAAAGTTAAAATAAAAAGGGAAATCTTTATCCATGTCGTATTTCTTGAGTAGGTAGCAAAATTCATTCTCATTATATACCAAAATAACATTTTGACTTAGTCCTATAACAGATGGATTTGAATGACATATTCAATGACTACACAGGAATAATTAATGAGGATAAGAGATACAGCACATGATTTCATTTTTCTACTAATGTAGTAAATGATTCTCAAGTCCAAACAAAAAATTTATTCAACAAACTCCAATTCTACAGAAACAAAGACTTAAAATGATATAATTTGGCTTCCTATAACTAGTACAGTTGATTTACGCTTGGTGCTGTGGTATCTATTTTAAAGCATTTCTACATGGTTTGTAGACGTTTAATGTTGATATAAATTTTCACTGTTCAAAAAGATGAAGTAATATTCAGATAATGTCAAAATGTAATTTGATCAGCACCCTCAAATCCTTTTTCCTCCAAATTTACTTTGCAATTTAAACATCGTTGTATATGTTGCTTGGCACTTTCTATGACTTAAAATATATGGCCGAAAACCTCTTATCCTAAGCACTGGTTTTTAGTCCTTAAACTGACATAATGTAGTTAACTGTTGAAATTATAATTTATAAATATATATAATATTTAAACTTAAATAATATAATATTTATATTATCAGATGGGAGCATGTCTCTATTTTTCTCACGTTAACACAGATACTATATTGTAAATGCTTTACAATTTGGTGATTTTCAAGTGAATGAAAAATTTTAAGTACAAAGTAGTATGAGGGAAAAACCCTAAACACTCATACCCAGGTTGCAGTTATTAGCCATGGAGACAGCTGCAAATCATGGCCACCTTATGTATAACAAAATGAAATGTTGTCCAATTCTGTGCCTCTTTGTGATTCTTGCTATGTTTGAGTCTTTTTTTTTTTTTTTGGCTGTTTTATCAATCCACATAATTGAGGATTTTCCTTTTGCTTTCACTGACTCTCTACCAATAATGATTTTTCCCCCCTAGAGATCAGTCTTCCCTGGTGATGTGTCCAGTGTAAGCAAGTCAGACTATTTATCCATCCAAATTTATAAGGAACATCCTTGCTGTGTTTCTTCTAAGACCGATTTGTTCATTCTTTTTGCAGTCCATAATATATTCAACATTCCTCTCAACACCACAATTCTAATGCATCAATTCATCTTCAGTTTTCCTTTTTTCATTGTCTAGCTTTGTTTTTCATATGAGGCAATTGGAAATACAGTGACTTAGGTCATGTGCACCTTAGTCCTCAAAATGACATCTTGGTGTCTCCACACATTGAAGACTTCTGCAACAGATTTGTCTCTTACAGTAGCAATTTGATTTCTTGATTGTTGCTTCCATGGATGTTGATTAGTGATCCAAGCAGAATCAAGCCTCTGACCATCTTCATTCCTTTCTCATTCATGTATATATGTATATGGGAATGGGAATCCTTGTACTGTAGTAGTTAGGGGCCACGGCTGCTAACCAAAAGGTCTGCAGCTCAAATCTACCAAGTGCCCCTTGGAAACTCTATCAGGCAGTTCTACCCTGTCCTATAGGATCACTGTGAGTCGGAATCAAATCAGTGACAACGGTTTTTCCTGTATTTATGTGTGTTTGTGTGTATGTGTCCACACGTATGTACACATATGTATATGTGCCTACCAGGTGAACCTAAAATAATGTTGTAGATTGCTTTTAGCAGGCATTTTCTGATTGCTACTGAGATTCATCAACTTAAAACACATGTATTAGCCATTAGTGTTTTTTTAGTCTAAATGCCAACTAATTTCCTGTCCCTGTTTTCTGTTAGCTTGATAGTCATTGTTTTGTGCTTTGCAAACCACATATCATTCTTCTGAATGATATCCAGTGTAATTTTTTTTGCATATTTTTCCTATTTTGAGGCTGATATTTTAAACATTTTTACAAACACTAATTTGTAAACTTATTTAAATTTCAGTGAAATTAATGTATCATTTTAAAAATATTTCCAAATTTAGGATAACAAGATATTCTTAGATATTTTGTTAAGTTATGTAAAAGATTGTAAAGTTTCACTCATCGTATTTAAGCCTTTCATCCACAGGTTTTTGTAAATGTATCATGTCCTACTGAATAATTTTCTAAATCAAGAACTAGCATTCCCGGCTGTATTTGTTTAATATTCTGTCTTTTCTTCCCTGACTATCTGCACCACTTGCAGTAATAACAACTGGCATAAGAAATCTTGGGGTAAAACAGTTCTGCAAGGATTGCTTACATTTCTCAATAGCCTCTAAGCAGACACTGACAGCTCAGATCACTGCTAGTACAGTGGTTAAGAGCCTGTCTGCTAACATGAAGGTTTGCAGTTCAAATCCACCAGGGCCTTTAGAAAACCCAGTGGGGGATTTCTACTCAAGGACAATATCTTTTTGGTTATCCTTTTCCCAAAGTATTTTCAATGACTTCAAATGCATATGAAAGCTAGACAGTGATTAAGGAAGAGTAGATGAATGATACTTTTCATTTACGGTGTTGATGAAGAGTACTGAATACGGCGTGGGTTATCAGAAGAACAAACACTTCTGCCTTGGAAAAAGTGTAGCCAGAATGCTCCTTAGAAGCAAAGATGGGGGAACTTGGTCTCACGTACCTTGGACATGTCATCAGGAGGGACCAATGCCTGGACAGAAACATCGTGGCTGGAGGGGATCAGAGAAAAGGAGAAAGGCCCTTGGTAAGATGGGCTGGCACAGTGGCTGCGACAACGGGTTTAAGTACCACAATAAGGATGAGGATGGAGTAAGATGCGCTGTGCTTGGATCAGCTGCGCAAAGCATTGTTAAAGTGGGAGGCCGCTGGTTGACATCTAAGAGCAACAGTAACTCTTTCACGGGTGTTTTGTAGTAAAAAGTCTTTATATCTCACTCTGGGGTAGAGATCTTATTTCATTGTTCTCTTCTTATTTATTTGTTTGCCTCCTAGCATGATAAAGATAAATACAGTATCTAGCTTTACAATAGCCAGTCAAGTGCCAGTCGAGTGGGATCCGACTCATGGCCAGACATAGTACCTTATAGATATAGTATCTAACTCTGGGGTTGAGAACTCATTTTATTCTCTTTCTTTTACTTGCTTTTGTTTTTGTTTTGTTTCCATAGTAACAACATTCATATTCCATCTTTTAGGTAACAGTTGAACATACTAGAAAGCAGTCCCCTTTAAAAGCTTGGGTTTTTCAGCTCAGACACAAATCCACAAATCTGGCTTCCAAATTGGTCCCCTCTGCATCACATGTGTGAGATGTAAGGCTAAGGGGACATGATGAAAACATACAGCTCATATGAGTTGCCGTGCTGTAAGGAATATAGCTAGTTTCTTTGACCCTGAGGTATTCAGTCACTTGCCAACATCTATGAAATTGCAGCAGGCTAATTTATTAAAACTGCCCGTAAATCAAATGTCAGGTCTGTCTCAATTCTTTCACTAAGTACCCATCAAAATGATGAAAATTTGAAAATAACAGAGCTCTGGTACTTCCTGCAAGCTAAAAGAAAGAAAGAAATTAGGAATTTCATGTAACTTTTCACAACAAAATATTCAATGTTAATCAAGTGTAATATCTTAATCTCTTATTGGATGTGTCATTAAAATTACACACTGTTATAAATCACAAAGTCATCTGATTGATTTATCAGTAGTTACCTTCACAGGTCTCGATGTTTCAAAATAATGGCTTGATTAATTTAAATATGCTCATCTCTATATAGAATTATTCCTTCAGATTCACAATTGTGAACAAATTCTCATATACATGACTTGCGTTTGCTGTTCTCCAACTTCTCATATTTTCCTTCTCAGAAGTTAGGCCTCTTTCAGTTTGTGCAGTAATGAGCATGCATTGAAAACTAATAAACTGCACAATGTCAAATCAAATATGACTTGGGGAAGAGTTGATTAGAAAACAAGTTCTCCATAAAGACAGAAAGAGGTTGTGAAGAGTAATTACGAGATTGCACAGAGACTAAAATGAGATCAAAAGCGAAATTATGAATGTACAGGTCCCTGTGTGGCATAAATGATTTGCTGTCAATGACTTACCTAAAAGTTAGCAGTTTGACCCTCACAGTGACACTGGGAAAGAAAGGCATAGCCGTTTGCTTTTGTGAAGCTCATAACAAGCGAGCTTCGCGACAGAGCACTTCTGTTCTGTACTCAGGGAGCACCGTGAGTACAGACTGGACTGGCAACACTGGAATTTGTTTTCCATTTGAGTTTATATGTGTAACAACTAACAGAGACAATGATATATAATGATAAATATTCCCTTGAGGAAAGAACATGAGTTATCTGTTATTAGTTAGATGATAGATAAACAGCTAAATAGATGCCAGGTAGATAAATTGATAGAGTTAGAGATTGGTAGAAATGATAGATACGTGATAGATGATAGACAGATAGATAGATAGATAGATAGGGAGATAGATAACTAATAGGTAAGTTAAGTATATGCATCTGAAAGAGAATCCCTGGTAGTACAGTAGTTAAGTGCCACAGCTGCTAACCAAAAGGTTGACAGTTCAAATCTGCCAGGGGCCCCTTGGAAACTCCATGGGGCAGTTCTACCCTGTCCTATAGGATTTTTCTGAGTCAACATTGACTCAACAGTAGTGGGTTTCACTTTAGTTTTGGTGTCTGCAAAGCAGATTCAAGAGGAGGAAGTAACTGCTTACTTATTAATGTAATTAATATTACTTATTAATGTAAATAATGAATTTAATGAATATTTTATCTGTATCATAATTTTCAAATGCCATGACTACATATTAAGAAGGCAAACCCTGGGGGTGTTGTAGTTTAGTGCTGCATCTGCTAACCAAAAGGCGAGCAGTTTCAATCCACCAGGAACTCCTTGGAAACTCTATGGGTCAGTTCTACTCTGTTCTTCGGGATTGCTAAGAGTCAGAAGTGACTTGGTGGCAATGAATTTGCATTTGCTGGTTTTGTTTTTATTGTAATTACTTTAAAGATTAAAAATAAAACCAAAACTGAACCACAAAGACTTATGATCTCTTGTCTCTGTCTGGAAAGTGTCTGAACTAGATGCTAGTCCAAGAAGTTTGTCAGTCAAGTTTGTCAAGTTTTTTCTTTACATCTACACTCAGATGGTCCTTGCTGACTTTTTCATAAAAATGTTTCTGAACATTTTATGTGCTGCAACTTTTGTTGATTTTAAAATTGGTCTTTTAACAGTTCTTCTCCACACCCACGTAGAGATGTCTGAGTGTATCCACTCAGGCAGAAAATAATAATAATAAAGCAAAGTAGAAAGTTTGTCAGAAGTATTAATTTCCTGCAAGTGCTATAAAAGTTGACTCTTAGAAAATGGTTTTGATCTATGTGTTAGGTTAATCATCTCACAAAGAGGGAACACTTTCAAGAGTATCAGAGAATGCTAATTTAATTTGGATATACCATCTAGTTATACATGAGTTTGTAGATTGAAACAAATTTATGTCTGGAAGGCTCATTAAAACTAATTTGCTATTTTTAACTCTTAATGAATTACATTAATAGCAATAATTATATATCCTACAGTGTAATGATAAAAAATAATTCATTTTTTTAATAAATTAATTTAGGGAAACTAGATTTTTTTATATTAATACAAAATGTGTTTTTTATTAAAAAAATTAATGTTCATATGTATAAAAGCTTATAAAAGAAAACTCACAGCTGTCAAGTTGATTCTGACTCATAGTAACCCTATAGGTTAGAATAGAACTGTCCCACAGAGTTTCCAAGGGGTGTCTGGCAAATTTGAACTGCTGGCCTTTTGGTTAAGAGACATAGCACTTAACCACTACACTATCATGGTTTCTTGAAAGACTTATAGGTATAATGAAAAGACTAAACATTTTAGTTAAGAATGTTTCCTTCCACTCCCTGGTTTAGTTTTCTGAATCTCTATCACAAACAGAAAACGAAAAAAGAGTAAAAAATCTCTGCCAGTAAATGTAGACTAAAATTCATTCACAAGTTTGACATTTAAAAATTTTCCTTCCAAATATAAAACAAGAAAAAACAACTGGAAAAAAAAATCAGCACAAATGACTGAAGCCAATTTGAGTACATAAGACTCCCTGCAAAGCACCGTTCCTGTGACTGTGATTTCTAGGTCCACATTTAATAAGCAAGCAAACTCTTTAGAGCGGAGAGGAATCTGTCTTGTAGGAATCCCTAGGAGGTGCAACAGAGGCTAGGGCATTGGAGACAGAAATCTCATTGAAATGTTGAGTTTGGATTCATGTTTGTTTATACAACCATGCCTGGCAGAATGGAAGTATTTTCATGGATTTTCTGCAACGTGAGCAGCGCTGCTGTTAATCCCACCACACGTAGCTGCTCTAGTTAACTTCATAGCCTCTCGTTTGGGAAGCTGTACTCATAATGCTCCTCAAAATAAAGAAAACAAGAATTCTCATAATTCGGTCCATGAACAACATCATTATAGGCAGTGAAAAATTTTGAAACTGTCAAAGATTTCATTTTATTTAGATCCCAAATTAATGCCCATGAAAGCAGCAGTCAAGAACTTAAATGATGCATTGCATTGGGCAAATCTGCTGCAAAAAAAAGTCTCTAAAGTGTTAAAAAGAAAAAATGTCACCTTGAAGACTAAGGTGCTTCTGCCCAAGTCATGGTATTTTCAGTTGCCTCGTAAGCATGCAAAAGCTGGAAAATGAATATGAAAGACTGAAGAATTTATATCTTTGAATTATGGCTCTGGCAAAGAATATTGAATATACCATGGTCTGCCACAAGAACAAGCAAGAAATTACAGCCAGAATGCTCCTTAAAAGCCAGGATGGTTAGACTATGTTTCACATACTTTGGCCGTGCTGTTGGGATGGATCAGTCACTGGAGAAGAACCTCAAGCTTGGTAAAATAGAGAGTGAGCAACAAAGAGGAAGACCCTCTGACACAGAGGCCACAACAACGTTGTCAACTATGACAACGCTTGTGAGAATGGCATAGAACCAGGAGTGTTTCCTTCTTTTGCACATCAGGTCACTATGAGTTGGAAGTGACTTGTTGCTACCTAACAGCAACAATGCAAGAGAATTTTCTTACCGTGGCTGCTCAGTGTGAGGAGGCTTCTTTGCCCTCTACCAGCCATTCACCTCAGCTGAGGGCAGGACAAGGCAAACATCCTCTGGACGTTAGAAAAGAAAGATTACAACTGCTCTTACTGACAGCATGGAGTGATTGTCTTAGGCTGGGTTCTTTAGAGAACGAAACCCAATTAAGTGTGTAAATAGAGAGAGAGAGAAAGATTTATGTTAAGAAAAATGACTCATGGAGTCACAGTGACTGGAGCTTGGGTCAGTCTGGAGGCTTCTCCCTCTACATGTAGGTGTAGGGGCCAGTGAACCCAAGATTAGCAAGTCATACAGCACGACTCTGGCTCACAGGCTGCAAAGACTGACAGTTGAAAAGACTGGAAGACAAGCTGGCAAGTGAGCTGCTTGCTCAAGTCCCAGGAATCAAAGGACAGATGAACAGAGCCGGAAGCCAGGATCAGGAGTGAGCAAGAGGCCCCGAGCCTTGCCAGAAAGTCTACTGACATTGGGTGCTGTCCAACCCCCCACAGTAAGCCCCTTTCAATGGACTGGCTGCTCCCAGCTGATCTCACAATGGAGGCAATCACGTATCAGCTCTCACCATGGAGGTTATCACATTGCTCTACAACTGCCAGTCTACTTCATAGAAGTCAAATCCATGAGTCATTAAGCGTCCAATTGGACTCTTAATGATCACTGTGATTCAAGCTAAATGTGCCAGTGTCCTCTCTCTACATGTCCTGCATCACTGATTACTATACACGTTGTTTAATGCATGTTGTTTTAAGGTACTCTCTGTAGGGTCACTATGAGTCAGAATTGGCTTGACAGCAGTGGCACTGGGTTATTATTTGAAGTCTGAATATCTGACTCTACACACTCATCTCTTGGGTTGGCTGCTCTACATAGTTTTCAGATGACCTGGCCTCCTTGAAAATATTGTCTCCGGGATGCAGAAGGTTACATCCACCGTTTGAATTTTATGAGCTGGTGTATATGATTTGTACTCTACTACTAACCCTACTAACCTCAAGGAGCCCTTGTGGCTCGGAGGTGATGAGCTGGACTGCTAATCAAAAGGATGGCAGTTCAAATCCACCAGCTGTTTCTTGGAAACTTGAAGTGCTGTTAGACTCTTTCCTATACCATTGCTATAGTTAGAAACCCTGGTGGTGTAGTGGCTAAGTGCTGCGGCTGCCGATCAAAAGGTTGGCAGTTCAAATCTCTCAGGTCGTTCTGAGTCAGAATTAACCCAATAGCCGAGGGCTATATTTTGGTTTTGCTATCATGAAATTCTCTCAATGATGACCTGAAGGTTAATGGCTCAAATCAGCCCAGCAGAACCAAGAGAGAAAGGCCTAGCAATCTGTCTCCGTAAATAACACAGCCAAGAAAACCTTATGGAGCAGTTCTGCTCTGGCACACCTGGGATTGTTGTAAGTCAGAATCAGCTCAACAGTAGCAAGTTATTTTCTACGTTTGAAAACCTGATCTCACTGACAGTAAAGCTTTTTTTTTCAAGAAAGCAAAATTTGCATCCCGAAAACTTGCTTTTGTTTATTTATTTATTTCCTCTATCTTATCTGTGCAAGTACAGTCAAACCTGCAAAATGTGGTGCACGTGTAAGGCAGAAACCTGCCAAGGAAAACTCTGATATTTTCCATTAAAATGAGCAACAGGCAAGTGGTAAGACTGCAGACTAAGAGTCAAGACCTGTAAAAACAAAGTACCTGCCCACTGGAATCAATGCATCGGTGCACAGCTTCCCAAGGGGAATACTTGAAAGGTGACCATAGTAATATTCAGCAACGAGGTAGCTAGCAACTTTTCTAGGGTGAGTTTGTGAACGTAATCAACAGTTCTTGTAGACAGATAGTGGACAGATAGATAGACAAGCAGACACACATCTCACATTCAAGTACAACAGCTCTACATTGTTAAGGGACTAGTCAAAAATTGCACCTACAAAGAAACCATTGAGGCACAGTGGTCAAGACTTACAGCTGCTAACTAAAAGATAGTGCAAATCTACCAGCTATTCCTTGGAAACCCTGTGGGGCAGTTCTACTCTGTCCTGATGCATCACTGTGAATTAGAGTCAGCTTGATGGCAATAGGTGCAAAATGTTGATTTCTCATTTCTAGTTATTTCTTATCTGATTTCAGAGTTATAATGCGTCTTAATGTAAAAACATGTGAGTATTTAATTTTTCTGTATCTTTCAGTTATACAAAAACTCAACATGAATGAGAGCTAGCCTAACAGGCACAAAAAGCAGCTACAGTGTTTCAGAGCTGCCTGTATTTTTACTGTAACAATCAAAATTTTTAAAAAGACTTTTCTACTGACCATGTTTTACGTATCAGACTTATTTTTCGTGTATTAAAATATGTAACCTTCATAATAACATTATCGGTAGGTACTTTTATTATCTTGACACTATAAGAACTCCAAGAGATTGGGCACCAAAGCCCATGGAATTAAACCTTCATTCTTTATATGACATGGCAGTTTGGGAAATGCATAAAATCATTGTGTCGTGAGTTAAGACTTATGGGTTGTTCCCTTCATTAGGTTAGGATAGGTTTTCTTCCTTCCTCCCTCTCTCCTTCCCTCCCTCTGTCCCTCCCTCCTTCCTTTCTTCCCTCCCTTATCCTTTTCTTTCTCCCTCCCTCCCTCCCTGTCTTCTTTCCTTCCTTTCCCCTCACTGTTTTGACCTGCAGTGCAGCAGCAAATTAAGCATACTTTTCCCTACACCACTCTTGCCTACTTCGACTACCCTCATTCTATCTGCAAACATACATTGTAATACATTAGTTATATGTAAGTGAGAATATACGTATCCTTTCAGGCTTACAGTGCTTTCATCTTTACATCAGTGGCATTGTGCAATAAGAACACAAAAGTCGTAGTTTATCTTTTCTTCCTTTACTCAACTGCATGTTTTTAAAATTTATTCATGTGCTGCCAACCCCTAGTTTATAGATTTGGTCACTACATATTGTGGCATCATATGTAATCTACAAATCCTAGCGATTTTTTTTGTTTTGTTTTGTTTTTGCTTTTTTTTCTTGTAATTCATCACTTGGACCCCCTTCTACATCTACTGATGTGATAAACATCATTATAAAGGCCCTAAAAGTCTTCAGTGTGATGTTTCTTGACTATACTGTGGTTTCTGCTTTATGTGCCTATATTAATAAGTTTCTCTCAGTTTTGGTTCTCCATATTTTTTTATTGTTGATATGAGTTTCTTGTGTATTGTGAATATGGGATACTTTTCAAGACTAAATTTGAAAATATCATTCTCTATCTTGTCTTATATTGAAAAACAATAATGAATTTAACTGATCAAGCTTTTTTTATATATTTTTCATCATTGAACAATTGAAACTTATTATTTTCAACAATAAAGAATTTTTGGATACTGGGAGCAGTCACTCATCCTTGCCAGAAACATACAATACTGCTATCTTGCCAACTAAATGGAAGAGATCCATATTTGTGCTTATTCCAGAGAAAAGTGATGCAAAGTAATATGGAAATTATGGAAAATTAACATAAATGTGACACTAAATTTTACTGAAGATAGTTCAAAAATTGCTACAGCTGTTAATTGACAGGGAACTGCCCAAAAGTCTACGACATTCCAAAAAATATATAGAATGAGGGACATCATTGTTGATTTCTGATGGATTTTGACTGAAAGCAGACACTGCAGAAAGATATTCACCTGTGTTTTACCGACTATGCAAAAACATTTGATTCTGGCATGATAACAAATTACGGATAACCTTGAAGAATAAGAATTCCAGAAAACTTCATTGTACTCATGTGGAACTTGTACATAAAACAAGAGGAAGTTGTTCAAACAGAAAACAAAACAAAACAAAATAACAGTGTATGTTTTCAAAATGAAAGATGTGTGTGGTGGGGTTGCATCTTTCACAATACGTGTTCACCACATATCCTGATCATACAATCCCAGAAGCTGCCCTAGATGAAGAAGAATGTGGCATCAGGGTTCGAGAAAGGCTCACAATGGAGAAAGACCAAATAAGAGCTGTGACGCGCAGATGAGAATGAAGAGCACACGGAATAATTAATGAACACCAAAGACTTCAGTATGGATTATACTTCAACATAAAGAAAACAAACGTCTTCACTACTGGACCAATAAGCTACAACTTGATAAACAGAGAAAATATTGAAGATGCCAAGGATTTAGTTTTTACTCGGGTCAACAGTGTGTATGGAAACAGCAGTCGAAAAATTCAAAAGATATGTGCTGTTCAGCAATTAAGCTCACGAACTCATCCTAGAAAAAGTAGTACAGAACTTATTGCTGAATATCACTATGTTCACCTTCAAAGTACTCTCCTGGGAAAGCTAGGCACTGATGCCAGCACCTAATCCAACCTTCAAAGCAATTTTGGAACTCTTTCTGGAATGGCCATCAGAGCTGTCACTGAGTCACCCTTGATATTCTGAATGTCATCAAAATGTCTTGCTTTCAATATTTTCTTTATATTTTAGTAAAATATACATATATATGTCGGATCTGACTCGACGGCACTTGGCTTGGCTTGGCATATATCATTGGGGGCCATATCAGCTGAGTAGGTAGGTTATTTCAATACAGTTGTTTGTTTACTGGCTAAAACCTTCCTCACAGACAACTAACTACACAATTAAGTTCATGAACTTGCCACTATGCCATCATGTACAATAATTGTTCCAGAAAGAGTTCCAAAATTGTTTTGAAAGATGGACTAGGTGCTGGCATCAGTGTATAGCTTCCCACGGGAATTACTTCAAAGGTGACTGTTATGATATTCAGCAATGAGGTATGCAGCACTTAGAACAACTAAGTCTGCACACTTGTCAGACCTCTTACTACATTGGCTAAATCTGCTGGGAAAAGCTCCTTTAAAGTATTAAACTATACATATATAATATATACATTAAACTATATATATAATATATATATATTAAACTATATATATATATAAACCCACTGCAGTCGAGTCAGGTCTGACTCATAGCGACCCTAGAGATCAGAGTAGAACTGCCCCATAGAGTTTATATGTATATATGTATATACATGCATATATGTATATATATATATATCACTTTGATGACTAAAGTGTGCCTGGCTCAAGCCACGATGTTTTTAATAATCTCATGTACGTACAAAAGCTGGAAAATGAAATACTAGAGAAGAATTGTTGCATTTGAATTATAGGGTTGGCAATGAATATTGAATATAGCATGGACTGAAAAACAATGAACATATCTGTCTTAGGAGAAGCAAAGCCAGATGCACCTCAGAATCAAGGATGGCAAGACTTCACCTCACTTGTTGTGAATGTGTTATCACAAGGGTCCAGCCCCATGGGAAGTAAATCATGCCCAGCAAAGCAGAGGGTCATCAAAAAAGGAAGAAAATGCCCAACAAACTGGGTTCAGCCAGTGCTCGTGACAATGGTCGCGAACCTAGTAACCACTGTGAGGATGGCACAGGATCAGTCAGCATTTTGTTCCGTTATACATCAGATTCCCACGATTCTGAACCGACTGTACATCATTTAGTGGCATAATTAATTAGGACTATTAATTAGGACTATTAACAGACAGACTTCATAGCCTATTTTCTTTTTTTAAATAAATTTTCTTTATTTGTTGTTGAAAACATGCACAGCATATCATACATCAATCCAACAATTTCCACCTGTACGATTCAATGACATTGATGTCAATTAAGTTGTGTAATCGTTCCTGCCTTCCTTTTTTAAACTTGTTCTTCCCTGATTAGCATAAATTCACTGTACCTGAAGTTTTAATACTAGCTTTTTGAGTTGTTACTGTATGTTTAATCCTAGATAGGTAGTTTTTTTAAAAGAGCAAAATTCTCAAGGCAGCCAGCCAAATGCCATCGAGTCGGATCTGTCAAGGCAGGCATTCTTTATTAATTAGTTAGGAGTTTAGTTTCTGAAGACAAGGCTGGGAGTTTGAACTCAACAGTTGGTCTCTGGCAGAAGGATGGAGCTGTCTGCTTTTACGTAAACTTACACCTTCAAACCCTGTGATCCCTATAATGACCATATAGGAATCTTTGTCATGATAGTTGGAACTGATTTTGCAGCACGGGTTTAGATTTCTAATTCAATTTAATTTAATTTTTGATATTGTTTAGTTTAGACTTCAGAGGAAATTTTTCTTTTAAAGTTTGATGTTTAAAGATTTTGGCAGGGCAATAATTTCAGGGGTTTATCCAGCCTCAGTGGCTCCGGAAAGCCTGGAGCCCATGAAAATTTAAAATTCTGTTCTTCATTTCCACCGCCCTCCCAACTTATGCAGATTCTTCTAAAGAATTTTTGATCAAAGTGTTCAGTAATGGTGACCTGGCATCATCCAGTTCTTCTGGTCTCATGGGAAAGGAGGAAGTTGTTCACAGAGACAGTTAATTACACATTGATTCTTCCTCTCTTTCCTGACACTCTTTCTTCCTCTGTTTCTTTAGGTAAAATAGAGACTGCAAAATAGAGACCAATGCTCTACTTTAAATGACTACTTGTAAGCTTTTAAGATGCTAGGCAGTACCCCATAGACTAAGAGTCAGCACAGAAACACTAAACACTGTATTAGACCAATTAACTATGATGTACAGTAGAACAAAGACCTTATTGGTTGCTCGTGTAAATGTTTCACTAAAAATTACTTTTCTTTAATACCAGTTATTGTTATGGCTGCCAGTAATTTTGTACTCCTGTAAAAAATTGAACTGCCCAAAAAAGTTTATCTGCTGAGGCTACTAACATACAACCCCAGATCTTATGGAATCAGGTTCCTTGGTTCATAAGTTTAGGGTGATGGTTTCATGGGACACTCCAGTTTAAAAAATGTCTGCCTGTAGCACGCTGTCTCTTAAAAACTATCTATATGGGATCAGATAGACAACATTAACTCCAAAGGGGCTTTAGGGTCCAAGGAGTTTATGTTAATAGTGGAGGAACAGTTCACAAACATGGATAAGGATGGTATCATGGATTGAATTGTGTCCCCCGAAAAATGTATATGTTGATTTGACTTGGTTAGGAGGCCCAATATGGTGCTCTTCCTCCCATGTGTTGTGAATCCTGCCTCTGTGATATTGATGATGGAGAATACTTTGTGGTTGTGTTGGTGAGGCAGGACCCAAGCTACAAGCTTGTGGAATATAAGGGAGAAAAGTGAGCTGAGGAAGTTGGAAAGCTCATACCACTGAGGGAGAAGCACCGAGAGCAGAGCACATCCTTTGGACCTGAGGTTCCTGTGCCAAGATGCTCTCACTGGATTTGGACTCAACCTACTGGACTGTGATGATTTTTTATATTGAATGGACTTGTAGCTTATGAATGGATTTGTGGCTTACTGGACTGTGACAATAGAAGCTTCTCCTCATGAAATCTTCCACTTGTGGTATTTTCTGTTAGAGCAGTAACAGGTGACTGAGACAGATGGTTATGAATTTGCAGACTGTCATCAATGCCACTGCATTGTACATGTATAAACAGCTTAATTGGTGTATTTTCCTGGTACATTCTCAACAACAGCGCAAATCCTAACCCACACCATGGACGCAACTATATTCCATTTAGTTTTATTCTAATAGCCAAGCCAAGTGCCATCGAGTCGGATCCGACTCATGGTGACCCTAGAGGCCAGGGTAGAACTGACCCCCATTCTAATAGCATAAGAGCTATTTATTTTTCCAATTCATTTTTTGTATATATTAGTGATAGAGATCTAAATTCATACTTTTGCACTTGAGTCCATGAGTGACATTTTCTACATTGTCTCTTAGATAATCTGTCACTTCACCCAATTTAATGCTTTTATCTTAAATCATATTTATTTGTCCATTTTAATCATCTATCCAGTTAATAAGTAGATTTGTTTAATATGATGATTATATTGCATTGATTTAATAACATGGATTCTGGAAATATATTTGCTCTCACATAAGGGCAGCCCCCCCGCCACTATTTTTCCCCAAAACCCTCAACTGTTATTGGATATGTATTCTTGAATATATATCTTAGAATGTTAAGTACATATCAAAAACTACTTTTTTAATAATTAGAGTACATGTTGAAAATTATCAGTAACAGTTGTTTATTCAGGCAGAATAAACAGGAAGGAAAAAAGTTAAGATTAATAACTGGGGAAACACGTGTGTATAGGAGTCTTTGAAAGTTGTACCATATTCCTGAAAATCTACTAGGTCATGTGTGTGTGCTAAAATACTGAAAGATGCCGTAATATCTTACTTATAGCTGATTTTGAAACTTGAGCAGTACAGAGTCTAAAACACTATTACGAAACGCAGGAACATTAAGAGCATGTCCCCAACATACACACAGAGCCACTTGGCAATAGCTGCAGGATTGATAGAATCAAGGCTTTAAGGAAATTTGTGTCCACTCATCAACGGACCACTAATTTCCCTTAGCAGAGACTTCAGTACCCAGACATGTCCAAGAATACTGACTTTAGAGATTAGTTTAGGAAAGTCCCCCACACAGACAAGCACACAGAAAACAAAGAGTAGCTGTAACAACAACAAAGAGCAATGCATCCTGTGAAGAAATAAACTCCTACTGCCACAGTTTCCACACTGCATTATTTCTAGACTTGTAGTTTTCTGCAAAAGTATATGATAAGTGAAAATGAACAGGAAAGTACGATGCATACAGAAGGAAAAAGCAGTCAAAATACTGTTCTTCCGGAAACCCTGTTGTTGGACTTATTTTACAAGCACTTTAAATAAGCCCTTTTGAATATATTGTATGAATAAAGGTACACCACGTGTCAAGAATTAAAGGAAAGTGTGAGAATGATGTCTCACCAAATTCAGAATTTTTTATTTATTTTATTTATTATTTTTATTATGATTCAGCAAAAATGTACATTCCCGTATAAATTTGCACGGCCACCTGTATGCAGCTCCCACTGCTCTCCCTGCCTGGTGACAGCACACTCTTCCTCTCTGCTCCATATATGTCTTATTGTCCCAACAATCTCCTATCCTCTCCTCTCCACCTACTCCCCCACCTCTAGTAAGAGGCCAGCAAGATGACATCCTATGGATGCATAGAACCATAAAGTGCACACATGGTATGGTCACTCTCCGTCACCAAGTCCAATCCACTCCTGTCCGAAGAGTTGACCTCCATTATGCTTTATGGATAAGGGCAGTGTCAGGGCCAGGGGCCATGCTCCCAGGGTTACTCTGAGGCAGCTGAACCACAAATTGCGGTCTTTTAGTGGAGATCTCAGGGTGCACGCTTTTTTATTCTTATGTTGCCAGCGAGACTCAACTTTGTGAGCTCTATTGTGGCTATCACTGGTGATGGCTGGGTACCATCCGGTATTTCCAGTCACAAGTCAATGTAGTCACCCACTCACGTGGGTCTCTCTGTCTGCTGGGTTCTCTTTCCCCTGTGTCATTTTGGTTATTGGTGATCATCCATTCTTGCTGAGTTGGGACCGTTTGCTGTACCCTCAGGTGGCAGTTTGACAGCTTTTAAGACACGCCACTCACCAATGTAGGGTGCAGAACACTCTCTTAGCAAAATACTAGTTGTGCCAATTTGGCCTCGATTTCCCCTGAGAACATGGTCCCTGGCCCCCGACTCCAGATACTCTATCCTTGCAATATTGGGTTAAGATGGGAGAAGTAATCACGTTGTGTTGACGTCCAGTTAATATTGATCTTCTTTCTAAGGTATGCTGTCACAGATTACACCCAACCAAATTTCTATCAACTAATCCAAACCCTCGGCCCCTCACCCTCCCTTCCTCCCCACCTTTGCAGCCATCAAAGAGTCTTTTCTTCTAGGCATGAGTCTGTTTTTAAGTTCTTGTCATAGAAGTCTTATACAATATCTGTCCTTTGGTCACTGACTACTTTCACTCAGCATAATGTTCTGCAACTGAAACCAGGTTATGAGATGTGTCTTAAACTCGTTGTTATCGTCGCATAATGTTCCATTGAGTATATGTCACGGTTTACCTATCCATTCCTCTGTTGTTGGGCATCTGGGTTGATCCCATCTTTTCGCTATTGTGGACTGTGCTGCAATAAACATTCATGTGCATGTGCCAGCTGGTGTGAATGTCCTTGATTCTGTAGGATATAGTCCAAGCAGTGGAATTACTGGGTCAAATCGTATATCTAATTCCAGCTTTTTAAGGATGCGCCAGATTGCTTTCCAAAGAGGTTGCACTATTTTGCAATCCCACCAACAGTGTAGGAGCATTCCAATTGCTCCACAGCCTGTGCAGCATTTTTTGTTTTGCATTTTTTGGATTCTGGCCAACCTTGTTGGGATGAGATGGTATCTCATTGTAGTTTTGATTTGAATTTCTTTAATAGCTAATGATTGTGAGCATGTCCACATGTGTTTTTTGGCTGCCTGGATCTCCTCTTCAGAGACGTGTCTGTTCATCTCCTTTGCCCATCACCTATTTGGATGATTTATCTTTTTTTGATTGATATTTTGTAGTACCTTACAGATTATGGAGATTAGGTATTGGTCTGACATATAGTTGCCAAATATTTTTTCCCATTTTGTTGGTGGTCTTTTAATTCTGTTAATAAAGTCTTTGCATGAGCAAAAGTGTTTGATTCTTAAAAGTAGTAGTTCTCATTTATCTATTTTCTCTTCTGATGTTTCAAATTCAGAATATTAATTAAGAAATTATAGAAAAAGGACCAATTAGATGTTATGAAGAGGAAAAGTCCATTAACTATAATGGAAAATCACCAGAAGGGCATGAAAGCACTATTTATTTGATAGTAGAATGAATATTAAGATAACTCAATTAATATACTTGATTTCTAGAACAAACATTAAAAAAATAATAGTAATGAAGAACAGTCAAATTTAACCTCAATGGAAATGTGAGAACTATCAAACTCACTACTATTTGAATAATGGGAAACCTAGAAGAGGGAAAAGAACAGGTGTCATAATGAATGATGTCCAACAATTTTGTAAATTTGATGAAAATCCTTATTCTGTACCCGTAAGAGCCTTACTCAATTACAAATATATATATCTTTTTAAGAAAACCTACACCTAGTTATATGATAGGGAAGCTATTAAAAGTCAAAGACAAAGGGACTGTCTTGAAAGTGGTGAGAGAGAAGCAAATCATACTCAGTATGTAGAAGAGATGCGCAATAAGATTAACAGCTGTTTATCCTAGAAACAACGGTGATCAGAAGGTGGATGATATATTCAAAGTACTGGAAAAAAACAAAAGAAAACCTCATACAGTAATTCTACATTTTCTAAAACCATTCTTCAAAAAAGATGGACAAAATAAAGAAGCAGAACAACAAAGGCTGAGATAATTTCTCACTAGAATATCTGTGCTTTAAGAACTACTAAAGACAACTATTTTAGCTGAAATGAAAAAATTACAAAAAAAGAAAGTAATTTGAATGTACATGAAAAAATGAAGGACACCAGTGACAGCAGCTGTATATACATGAGAGCATTAATATATTCTTGGCTGGTTCTACACTGGAGTTAAAAGACAACTTCATAAACAATTATAAAATTTTGGGGGGGAAGAATACTATGTATAAATTTCAAGAGGAGAGTGAATAGAGTTACATAAGTACAAAGTGTTTTTCTACAATTGCTTTAAATTGACATTAATGTAAACTAGACTGTTATAAATTAAGATGACAATTATAATTCGAGGTGAAACATTAAGAAAATAAAAAACAACAAGAAATACATTCACACACACACACAACATATATATATATACACAATATATACATATAAATATATATGCATACATACAGGCACATATATTACAAGAGTGACAGGAATTAAAATGACACACTAGAAAATATCTATTTAACACAAAAGAAGTCAGTTACGTATGAATAGAGAAACGCATCTACACAAACTATATAGGAAACAGTAGCAAAATGACAGAAACATATTATATCTTATCAGTAATTATGTTGAGCGAGTATCCACTGTACACTTCAATCAAAATGCAATGACTGACAGCATGGAAGAATAAAAAGGAAACATGAATCAACTATGTGCTGTCTTTGAGAGACACCGAGACTCAAAGTCAAAAAAATGTTTAAAAATAAAAGGATGAGAAAGAAATATGCAGTTACTAAAACAGAGCAACTACAGCATTATACTAATATCTGAAAAAAAATAGACTTTAAGACAAAAATTGTTTCATGAGGCAAAGAAGGACAATGTATAACAAGAAATGAATCAACCTATCAGTAATGTGTAACAACTATAAAAATATTTGCACTTAACAACAGAATGCCCAGATTTATTAAATTAAAACTGGCAGAGTTAAAGGTAGACATAGGCAATTGAACAAAGACAGTTAATGCTTTACTATCCCACTTTAAATCATGGATAGAGCGAATAGGCAAAAGAATATGGGAACAGAACACTTAGAAAGTACTAAAGCCAACTAGATTCATCAGACAAGTATACAACAGTTTGCTCAACATTGTCGTAATATATTTATGAGGTAGCTCATACAGTCATAAAACAAAATTGATAAATGTAAAGAATTAAAGTCAGTTCATACAATATAATGAAATTAGATTTCATGATCAGAAACATATCCAGGAAAATTTACAAATATTTGAAAATTAAACAATACTCTCGCAAATAACTTATGAGTCAGTGAATAAATGAAAAATTAATTATAACATACTTTAAAATGAAGAAACCCTGAAAACCTTGTTGAATGCATCTAATGTAGTACTTAGAAGAAAAATTCATAACTATGAAAGCCACTTCAAAAAAGAAGATATATCTCAAATTAACAACCTATATTTTACCTATAAAATCTAGAAAAAGTAAAATGAATGAACCCTAAAGCAAGAAGAGTGAATTAAATATTGAGGAGAATTAAATGAAAACAAAAAACTAACAAAAAAATTAACAAAAACAAAAGTTAGTTCTTCTGAAAAGATCTAAAACTAACAAAATTTGCCTAGGACTGACAAAGCCCAAAATAGAGACAACTTGATTACTATAATCAGGAATAAAAGACGGGACATTGCTATCAATGTTACAGGGGGGAAGAAAGGTTTGAAAAGAATGCTATTAAAAATGGTTTACCAACAAACGAGGTTACTTAGATGAATTAGAAAAATTTCACAAACTACTAAAACTAGCACAAGAAGAAATTTAAAAAAAGAATCTGAGCAGATATGTAAAGAGATTGTATTACTAACACCAAAAACTTCCCACAAAATACCAGGCTCAGCTGCCTTGACTGGTGAATTCATTATGAAATATTAATATCAATCCTTCACAAACTATTCTGCTTAGAAATATTCTAACAGACTGAGAAAAAAAATGAACACAAATGACAACTTTGGTAAAATTGGAATAACAGTAAGGGTGACTAAGTGATGACATAGATACATTAGTGTACATTTCATTAGAATACTAACAGCAAATTCTCAAAATCAAAGATATGCAAAAATTAGCAAGGCAATATCTATAGTGTATTAGACTCCCCAAAAGAACACTGACTGTAATTTCCTGCTGTTTGTTCTTTCTTTCTCTTCTAGTAACGTTACCAAGTCTTCTCCAATCTAATAGGAGCTTTTTTCAATATATAACAGGCACATCAATTTTTTTTTCAAGATGGCCTCAAACTTTGCAAGATTCTTATAACAAAGAGAATTCCAACGCCTTTTCCTTGGATTATGACCGGCCTTATTGACTCACTTCTAATGAGTAGACTGTGTCAGGAATGACATTAGGGTCTTTCAAATCTTAAACCTGGGGGAGTGGGGAGGAACACACACACACAATTGCCATCTGTCTCTCAATCTAGATTTTAGAGCTGACATAGGAAAAGTCTGGCTACTGTCATATTAGAAGATGGGATGGAGACACCACACAAAACTTGAAAGAGGTACCTGAGGGTACTTGGCTCTTCTAGTCCTCAGTATTTCAGCTCTGTTTACCATAAACCTCCGCACACATGAGAGGACAAGTATTGAAAGGATTCCTGTTTCCAGCCTTCGAGTCACCACAGCAGACACCAAGTGGAATGAAGATTCCCACTGCACCATACACAAGTTCTCGAATCACAGAATTCATAAACAAAATTAATGGTTGTTTTTCACTAGTATTTGATCAATCTGTTAAGCAGCAATAGTCACTGCAACCCACATAGACAAACTTTTCAGCTAGGACACTGCTTCCACTTAAACTTAGTACATGTGTAAAGGTAACCACAGGGATCAGCATGAACCAATAGGGATCGTGATTGATGTTTCTCTTTCTGGTTGAGTGGGAGAGGTCTGCAAGGTCTTGTCTGGGAAAGGGAAAAGCAGACTTCGGAGTGTGTAGTCATGAAAAGTCAGTGCTCTATTAGCCTGGAGTTTCTAGGGGTCCCATTTATGACCATGAACAGAGAAAAGAAAGCAAAAGATATACAGCAAGTGACACTGGTTGTTAATATGATATTGGAACCTGAATATCTATTTTCACCAAAATTCAGCATTACTATTCAGCCTACCCAGTATACGGAAGGTCCTTAGTGGTGCAATACTTAAGCACTCAACTACTTACCAAAAGGTCAGAGGGATGAACTCACCAGTGACCCCTTGGGAGAAAAGAGCTGTGGATCTGCTAGGGTAAAGATTTTAGCCTAGGAAACCAATCAGGTAGTTCTACAGAGCTGGAGGACTCAGAATCGACTTGACGATGCACAGCAACAAAATGTGTGGCGTAACAAGCATGTCTTTTGGCTTAATCTAGCTTGAATCTGTCTTAACTGTACCCAGATTATGATGGAATAACACAACAGGACACTGTGTTTGGGCTTTCTCTTTGAAGTGTAATTATTGTAGACTTCTTCTAAGCAGTGAGCATCAATTTTCTTTTTCTTTTTTTATTATGACTGAGTGAAAGTGTACATTCCCATATAAATTTGCATGCCCACCTCTATGCAGCTTCCACTGCTCTCCCTGCCCAGTGACAGCACACTCTTCCTCTCTGCTCCATACATGTCTCATCCTCCCAACAGCCTCCTTTCACCTCTTCTCCACCCACTCCCCTTCCTCCAGCCAGTAGTCAGCAGGGTGATATCCTATAGATGCACACAACCGTAAAGTGCATCCAATATATGGTCACTCTGCATCGCCAAGTCTAATCTGTTCCTGTCTGAAGAGTAGACCTTCATTATGATTTATGGGCAATTTCCATCAGCTTTGTTGCCCAGTGAGTCTCCAAAGATGACACTGCTTCTCACAAGCACAACTCCCCATCAAGAAGCATTGGTTATTTACCTGAAAATTATCTTAATGGTTATTTAAAAATTTAGCAAGACATTCTAAAAAGAAGTTTCTCTCATTTTTTTGTATTAGCTCCGATTGTGAACTGTTATAAATCAAAAACCACAACCTAAAAATGTCAAGTTTGAACAACCTACAATAGATTCCTAATTTGCCTGAAATAATTTTTGAAAAGTTAACTGACACTGCTTCATTTACACATAACAGAGAGAGGCAAGTAGAATTCCAGATGTAGTTTCTCATTTTTTTGCTCTTTTTCTGGTCCTAGTAATCCACATCTGATAATGTAGAAACTTCAGGTGCATCTAGAAGTTATTTTTAAGACATGACAAAAATCATGGCAATGTTGTAAGTTTAATGCACAAGGAAATCAAATTTATTTTCTTGTTTAAAATATCAAAAACTGAAAAATTAATATTTTACTAGACTACTTTTGTTCTGCATTTAACACTGAGAAATACAGAGTAAAAAGTGGAATGAATGGTGAAACATAGTTTTAGAAAGAAACATAGGTAATCATAAAATTTGTGATATTATCCCCTTTTGCGGTCTTTCTTATTTAATCTTTGCAGCAGCCAATCAGGTTTCCCCCGGAACAGAAAATATTCCAATTGTATTCCTTCTGAAAAGTCTTTTTTTTTCCTTTGAAACAGTTTATATTTTCTAAGACCACCTGGAACTTGTCAACAGAGAAAGTAAGCATGTGAGAGGGGTGTAGGTGTGGAGTGTCATCTCGCTCATTGTCCCCTCAGTCTCGCCGCTGCACCTCTGCCCACAGTGGAGAGGTGACAAGAGAGACTCAATGAAGAAAGACACTGAGTTTAAGAGACAAGAAAATAAAAGGTTCAGGAACAGTATCACAACCCCAAAAAATAGTTTTTACTATCACAAATGTTGCAGAGTTGTTTGCCAGTTTACCGTGGATAAATCTGTGATTTCTGAACACCGCAAATTAAAATCAAAAATAAAAAAGTTAATTGCATGTTTCTTACAGTAACTACAGGTACAAAATATTTGAAGTTTGGTAGGCTTTTTCTGTTCAAATCTCAACCTAATACAATGATT
The DNA here is from genome assembly GCA_028571685.1 of Heterohyrax brucei. Classification (NCBI taxonomy): domain Eukaryota; kingdom Metazoa; phylum Chordata; class Mammalia; order Hyracoidea; family Procaviidae; genus Heterohyrax; species Heterohyrax brucei. The sequence goes on along the minus strand of CM053162.1, from coordinate 67,499,629 downwards.
TCATTCTGAATGTTAAAACTTGGTTCTCTGTGAATATTAATATTTCTTAATCCAGGAACAAAATTACTTCTCTCCTTAACAAATCCTTCTGCCAGTATGGTGTAATTGTGAACATATAAATCTTCACATAAAACTTTTGACAGATTGACAATTAAAAGATGATTCAGATATTCGACATTTAATAGTATTTTCCAGTGATTCATGCAGCATGTATTGGTCTTACATAAATTACTTGGTAAGAGTGATTTTATTAATGTCTGTACTGAGTCACTCAGTCCAGTGTCCTTCATCAGCACATCAAACTCTTGCTAAGTGAAGCTCTCTTTTACAGTCTCTTTCATAATCAAGCAAATTTGTTTCTCAGTTTTACATACTTACAATCTTCCTCGTCAAACAATGTATGTAAGCTCATTAACCGCTGCTGAAACCATGAATTTAAAGGAGCACTTTGGCAATCTCTAGATCCCATCTGTTGTTATTGTTAATAGCCACTCAATTGTTTGTGACTCATAACAACCTTATTTACAACACAACAAAACATTGCCTAGTGTTGCACTGTCCTCACAATTGTTGCTATGTTTCAGCCTGTTGTTGCAGTCACTATGTCAATTCATCTCCTCAAGGGTCTTTCTCTTTTTCACTGACCCTCTATTTACTAAGGATGTTGTCCATTTCCAGGGACTGATCCCTCCTGGTAACACGTCCAAAATACAGGAGGACTCTCGTATCTCTCCCAAGATAGATTTTTTAATTCTTCTGGCAGTCCACAGCTGCCTTAGTCATCTAGTACTACTCTAGCAGAATCACTACAAGTGGGTGGTTTTAACAGAGAAATTTATTCCATCAAAGTTTGGTGGGTTAAAAGTCTGTATTCAGCGTACCAGACCAGGGGAAAACTCTGTCTCTATCAGCTCTGGAGGGAAGACCTTGTCATACAATTTTCTCTTGTTCTGGGAGCTTCTCCACAGAGGAACTCGAAATTTAAAGACATACGCTGCTCCCGATACAGCCTTGTTGGTGGTCTGAGGTCTGTCTGCTGGTTTCTCTCTTTTAGACCTCAAAAAGCATGGGCTTAAGGTGCAATATAATCATTTAGATCTCATCAAGATCACTTTCACTAAACCAGCTCATTAACAACGTAGTGATAGGATTTATAATACAGAGGGCAATCATATCAGTTGATAAAATGCTGGATAATCATAACAATATTGGAAATCATGATCTAGCCAAGTTGACAGACACTTTGAGGGCACACAATGCAATCCATGACAGCTGTACATTCAATATTCTTTGCCAACAGCATAATTCAAAGGTTCAGTTCTTCGATCTTTCTTATTCATTGCCCAGATTTTGCATGCATATGAGGCAATTGAAAACATCACTGCTGGAATCAGGTGCATCTTATTTCTCAAAGTGACTTTCTTAATTTTCAACACTTTGACAAGATGTTTTGCAATAGATTTCTGCAATGCAATACATCATTCAGTTTCTTGACAGCTGCTTTCCTGTGTTGATTTCAGATGCAAGTAAAATGAAATCCTTGACAACTTCAGTATTTTCTTCGTTTATTGTGATGTTGCTGTTGGCCCTGTTGTGAAGGCTTTTGCTTTATACTGAGGTGTAATCCATACTGAAGGCTGTGGTCTTTGATTTTTATCAGTAGGTGCTTCTAGAAACCATAGTGGTGTAGTGGTTAAATGCTAAGGCTATTAACCAGGTCAGCATTTCAAAGCCTCCAGGTACTCCCTGGAAACTCTATAGGTTCCAGTCTGTGTGTAGAGTTGCTAGGAGTCGGAATTGACTCACTGGCAGTGGGTCTGGTTTTGAAGTGATTCAAAATTTTTCACTTTTTGCAAACAAGGTTATGTAATCGGCATATCACGGGTTGTTAATGAGTTGCCTACTAATCCTGATGTTACACTCTGTCAATCTAGTCCAGCTTTTCAGATCATTTCCTCAGCATACAGACTGAATAAATGTGGTATAAGGATACAATCCCGAAACACATCTTTCCCAGTGTTAAGTCATGCAATATCCCTTTGTTATATTTTAAAGACTGCCTTGTAATCTATGGACAGGTTCCACATCAACATATTTAAGTAGTCTCGAATTCCCCTTCTTCCCCATTATCCATAATGTATTCTGATCCACAAAGTTGAAAGCATTTGTAAAGTCAATAAAATATAGAATATTTTGTGCTTTTAGCCAAGATCCACCTGACATCAGCAATGATATTCCTTGTTTCATGTTCTTTTCTGAGTCTTGTTTGAATTTCTGGCAGTTCTCTGTCCATTTACTGCTGCAGACTCTTTTGAATTATCTTGGAAAACATTTACTTGCATGTAATATTAATTACATTGTTTGATCATTTCTGTATCCTGATGGGTCACCTTTCTTGCAAATGGGAACAATCTTAGATTTCTTCTAGCCAGTTGGCCATATAGTCATCTTCCAAATTTCTTTGCATAGACATGAGTGCCACTAGCTTTGCATTCCTTTGTTAAAGGAATTAATTTATTTGTCAATTAATTATTAAAGAAATTGAAATCAAAATGACAATGAGATACCATCTCACCTCAACAAGATTGGCTATGATCCAAAAATCACAAAACACTAAATGTTGGGGAGGCTGTGGAGAGATTGGAACTCTCTTACACTGTTGGTGGGATTGCAGAATGGTGCAGTCTCTTTGGAAAGCAAGTCGGCATTACCTTAAAATAATGGACATAGGTATACCATTTGACCCAGTAATTCCTCTGCTTGGAATATATCCTACAGAATCAAGGCCATTCACACCAACTGATATGTGCACACAAATGTTCATTGTAGCACAGTCCATGATAGCAAAAAGATGGAATCAACCCAGATGCCCAACAGCAGAAGAATGGATGGGTAAACATTGATATATGTATTCAGTGGAGTACTATGCGATGATAAGGAACAACGATGATAGCAGGAAATATCTCTCAATTTGGTCTCAACTGGAGGACATTGTGTTGAGTGAAACTAGTCAGCGACAGAAGGACAATTATTATATGAGACCCCCACGATAAAAACTTAAAAGCAGACTCATACATAACAGAAAAGACTCTTTGATGGCTACAAGGGTGGGGAGGGTGGGAGGGTGGGAGGGCAAGGGGCGAAGGTTTAGATTAGACAGTTGTTACAAATTTAGTTGGGTGAAATTGATGACAATACACATTAGTAAGAAGATCAATATTAATGGGGCTTCAACACGACTTGTGTACTCCTCCCATCTTAACCCAATATTGTAAGCACAGAGTATGTGCACTTTCATTTTTTATTTAATTAAAAAAAAAGCATTTTACCTGGCATTCTGTCAATTCTGGAAGCCGTGTTTTTCATCAATGACATCACTGCAGCTTGGACTTCTTCCTTCAGTTCTTTTTCACATGCTACCTGATGAAGTGGTTGAAAGTCGACCAACTCTTTTCAGAATAGGGACTCTGTGTATTCTTTCCATCTTTTTTTTTTAATACTTCTTGAGTCATTCAATATTTTCCCATAAAATGCTTCAGATTGCAACTTGAGGCTTAATGTCTTTATTTAATTCTCTCAGCTTAAGAAATGTCAGGCATGTTCTTCCCTTTTGGTTTTCTAACTGCAGATCTTTGTGCATTTTATTATCTTTTAGTTGGTCTTCTCAAGCTGTCCTTTGAAATCCACTGAAGCTGAAACATGAATTTATCCCACAACCCTGTAATCAAATTCCTAGGTACACGCTCAGCACAAATGTCTACATATGTTGATTAAACACATGGATAAGAACATTAACAGGAACTCCATTTATGGAGATGGAGATAGCAGTCACGTGCTTATTTGCGTGAATAGATGAAAAATCATATATTTATGCAACTAAAGACTGCATAGGCATGAGAATGAACCAATCACTGCTACCTGTAGCAAGAGATCAATCTCACAATCAAACTTAACCAAAGCAGTTCAAATAAAATAGAGTACTTACAATATGATTTCATTTATATGAAGTTCAAGTTTTGTTGCTAGAAGCTACAATGAATTTGCTTATGAAGGTGAGTGTGACGGGCAGAATGCAAGCGGCATAAGACTTACAGGGAGCAGACAAGCTTTTCTGTCTTCATGTAATGGCTAGTTACATGAGTGTGCTCTTCTTGAAAATTAATCGAGCTGAATCTTTACGATCTTTGTATTTGTCTCCATCTATGTTCTAAGACAAATGTTTACTAAAATGTGTCTCACTTTTGCAAATTAGCATGAGGGAAAAGGTAAAAGAGAAAAAAACTTTATAAAATTATGATAATTGATGATGTCATTGGTTAGATGTGTGAAAATTGGATAATAAGCAAATAAAAAACGCTCTCCAATGTCCTTAGTAACAGACAAAGCAACCTTGGATTTTGGATTTGGATTTGGATGTGCGATTTTCAGAAAAGCCTCAGGTAAACTTTCAGAAAGACAGTCTAACTGGCTTTGAGAAACATTCTCTTTTATGAAACTAATAAATCAAAGAGAGGAGATACTGACAGTTTTGTGGCACTGGAATCAAAATTAAAAGCATACTGCATGAATTAAATCTCTGTTTTGAACATGTTATGATATTGAATATATCAGCACTTTCACCCACTTCTTCCACTCTGAGTTGTAGTCAACACTAGGTCTACAACTGCATGGTTTCAAAATGCTATCAGTCAGCTGATTTGGGGACTGTGAGCGCATCGCTGTCAAAAATGAACAAACACTTAGCTAGCCTACAGATAATTTATCATACAGCCGCCTAGCACAACTGCCACCAAGACCAGCACCACCACCAACACAAGTGTGGGCTCTGCCTTTAAAACTAAGTTTCTTGAGAGTATTGGTGTTAGATTTATACCATCATCTCTCAGGTACACTCAGACTGAGAAAAAAGGACGAAAAATAATCACAGCTTTTCATGTTTAAACAAGAAGACTGCAACAACGATTCCTTACCTCCCCTTATGTTTTTCTAACAAGAAACTATGAAGAGACAGGACAAAGTCATTCATCCTACAATAAAACTACTGCCAATATCATCAAGGAAAACCTGAGGGTGTAGTGGTTAAGAGCTATGTCTGTTAACCAAAAGGTCAGAAGTTTGAATCCACCAGGTGCTCCTTGGAAACTGTGGGGTAGTTCTACTCTGTCCTATAGAGTCCCTATGAGTCGGTATCATCTTTTTTATTATAATTATTATTACTGAGTGAAAATGTACATTCCCGTATAAATTTACATGCCCACCTATATGCAGCTTCCACTGCTCTCCCTGCCCGGTGACAGCACACTATTCCTCTCTGCTCCATACGTGTCTCATCCTCCCACCAGTCTCCTTTCCCCTCCTCTCCACCCACTCTCCTTGCTCCGGCCAGAGGTCAGCAGGATGATATCCTATAGATGCATAGAACCATAAAGTGCATTCAATATATGGTCACTCTGCATCACCAAGTCCAATCCATTTGTGTCCGAAGAGTGGACCTTCGTTAGGATTTATGGGCAAGGGCAGCATCAGGGCCAGTGGCCATGCTCCCGCAGGAACCCCCAAACCGCTGGACCATCAACTGAGGTCTTTTAGAGGAGATCTCAGGGTACACCCCATTCTATTCTTGTGTTGCCAGTGAGACTCAGCTTAGTGAGCTCTGTGTTGTCTTGACGGCAGTAGGTTTGATTTCGGTTTTGGCAACGTCATTACAATACTTTCTTAAAAAACTATTTTTGTCTGGGAAAATTCTCCATTTTCCAATGAGAGCAGGGTAACACTCTTGAAAATATTCGAATGTCTTACCAGAAAGAATAGGTTGTATAAAGGAACTTAAATCTATACTATTAAATAATATGCCCTTATTTTAAAAATGTGATATAGAACTGTATATGTTAACTAAAAGATGTGTATTATATATTAAGAAGATGAATTTTTATAAAATAGAATTGTACCATGTTTTTGTATAAATTTCAAGATGCACAGATAAGGACAAGGAGAAGAGTACTGAAGAACTCAGAGTAATTTTAAACACTTATTGAATTTGGCTACCTGTATATTATTCAAAATGTAAAAATGAACATGTATCAGTAATTCCAATGACTAAAGTAACATTTATCAAAGAAATAAAATATAAAAATTTCTGTAAAACAATCAAGTATTTGTCAGTCGCTAAATGATGTGACTATGTAATATTCATGTTTAGCTTAGAGATTATTAGTTTCAAAGAGCTAAAAGCTCATTTCACTGAATTTGTTTTATATAACAAAAATAATTACAGTAAAGTTTGTGTTTATCTTTTTAGACCAACTGAATTCTTAAACAGATTGTTTGGGCTTACTTACGTCCTAAAATAAAATACATTTAGCATGGAAATACTGTGAAAATATTTGTAGTATCTGAATAATGTTCTCTATCTTGTGGGTGAGATAATTACCTGCCACTGGGTGTTCTTCCTTGGTATTTTGTGGATGTTCAGAATGTACCCAGCTACTATACTTCCTAGTTTCCCCTGAAATCCTAAAACTAACTTTCGAATGACTTAGGAACTCCCAAAGAGACATTTTTAAGGGAGCTTCCTTGTCCAGAAAGAGACCTCAGATCCCTGTTGCACTCCTTCCTGCTAAATTAAGGCAGATGTGAGGACTGGCAATCCCACCTTGGCATGAGCCAAGAGTACTTTGCATGAGCCAAGTGAAGAACAGAAGTCAAGCACAATCAAGAGGAAAGCTGGGAAAGAGAAAGAATCTATGTTTCTAGTAATAGTTGAGTCACAATACTAACAGAATTTTTTCTCAATTTTTTTTTGTGAGACTCAAACAACACCCTATTCTTATTAAATTGCTACTGTCTGAGGCTTCTACAATACATCACCCCCCACCCATTGCCTTCGAGTCAGGTTTGACTCATGGCAACCCTAGAAGTCAGAGTAGAACTGCCCCATAGGGTTTCCGAGGAGCTCCTGGCAGATTTGAACGTACAATCTTTTGATTAGCGGACATAGCACTTAATGCAGTTGAATTTAATTCCAACTGGAAACCCTGGTAGTGTAGTGGTAAATGCTACAGCTGCTAACCAGAAGATCACCAGCTCAAATTCATTAGGCACATCTTACGAAACCCTATGAGCCAGATCTACTCTGTCCTATAGGGTGACTATGAGCTGGAAATTGACTCAGTTGCAATGGGTCATTTTGGCTTTGGTAAACCTAAATATTTATGCAAATATAGACATGTATATAGTATTTGCAAACACAGTAAATTTTGCCTAAAATTTAAAATAATTTCACAAAATTAATTCAAAGGAGAAAACATTCTTCTATGTAAGTGTCTCGTCATACCTACTTAGATTAAAAAATAAATATAGGTTAAAGACATTAAAAAAATTTTTAAGTCAACATATAATTCTATGCCTCATATTTAAACCATGCTATTCTTGTCTGATGCAGTTTTATCAAAATAACTTTAATTCAAGATAATAAAAGCATTATTTTCAAAATTGAAGAAGTCTAACACACACGGAAATTCATGAACAGTCAGCCAGCTATTTTTCCATTCATCCATCCATCCACACATCCCTCTGTTCATCCATTCATTCCTCTCTCTATCATCTCTCCATTCTAAAGAAAAAGGAATGTTTGTCTTAGACTTGTATTTGAATACATCTGAATTTATTCTATTCATGTAATAAATTTCTCTGCAAATATTTTGTCATTACTAATATACACAAATTGTCTTTGTAGGATGTTCATTAGGTTTTCTTGTAACTATAAATGTGAATACTGCTGAAAGAAAGGGAGACATTTTGAATAAAAAAGAGGTAGACACATACACGTAAGCATGGGTACCCTTCAAGAAAGGTTGAGGCCATTCTTTCTTGATAATGGTCTCTTTGATGTAGTTAGAATGATCTTCACTTTCACAAAAATCTTTAGCCTTTCCAAACCAATTTTCTAAAAGTACACTTTTTTTACTCCAAGCTTGCCTTGTTTTCCACTCACAGCAGAAGTATTTTATTCACTATAAAAAGTTTTCCTATACAAGGTTACGCATCAACTGTATCTATATATCTCTACAGATATCTGTGACTTTTAATGGCTCAGGGTGTTATTTCTTCACCATTAAACCTGTATTTTTCTACTAAAGTTAATCAGGCAAAAACAATTCACAGAGCTACCTTATGCTAACCGATGTAGGTATGTTGTGGAAAGAGCTAGAAGGATGAAAAGCTCAGATGTGGGAACTAGAAAAAAATGTGGGTTGGTAACCCAACATATCAAGTGTGTAGAAGTTAATAGTAAAAGGTTCACACAGTTAATTATTTCTTGATTCAAACTTTCATACTATATTGAGAAACAGTACACTTTGAGACCATTCTGTCACTTGCTCATATTTAATTAAGGATTAATTTCACTTATGATTATTTTTCTTGTACATAAAAAGAAAACATCCTGCTGTTGTCTAGTTATTCCAGTTCATCACAACCCTATAGGACAGAGTAGAACTGCTCCATGGGGTTTCCGAAAAGCAGCTGGTGGATTCAAACCACCTGCCTTTTGGTTAGTTGCCTCAGCTCCTTGTAGCTCTTCACCACTCTGAAATTAGGGCTGTTTCAGAAACATGGCTTGCTAACAGAACAAAGTAACTGAAATCTGAATTATCTAAACCTGGAGACTTTACAATGCTGCGATTTTACCTGAAGCAAATCTGTGTATATTTGTAAGTATATACAGAACCAAATGAATCCTTCTGCCATCGAGTCAGTTCTGACTCCTAGCAACCCTACAGGGCAGAGTAGATAAGCTCCATAAGGTTTTCACGGAGTGCCTGTTAGACTTGAACTGCCAAACTTTTGGTTGGCTGCCGTAATGCTTAACCTTTACACTACCAGAGTTTCCTTGTAAATACATGTGGCATTAGCTAAAATATATCTATAATTTAAAAAAAAATCTGATCCTAGGGATTCTATTATGGCTGTCGATTATGTAACTACTGAAGTGATATGTTAGTCATGAGATACGCTCCCCAGAAGCTCTCTCTCATTGCCTAAGTACGGATATTATGTAGCTGTCACAATTCGTAGCATGGCAGCTCCCAGAGGCTGAGGCCACCTCACAGCCTGTGGGCGCAGCTCGTCCTGTCCCTCTGCCTGCCCTCTTTCAGCTCTTTGAAGAGTCCACATGCTCTGTGTTGGTCTAACTCAGTCACCGATTTGCAGCTGCATCCCAGGACTGTTCTCATTTTCTTAGAATGAAACAGCAGAGACAGTTGGCCAGTGTCACGGGTTGAATTGTTCCCCTCAAAAACACGTACAGTAATTTGGCTGGGCCGGGATCCCTGTATTCTGCAATTGTGACCCCCGTCCCCTTTCATGAATTTCTTATGTTGTAAACTCTCATCTCTGCCTGTGGTTAACAGAGGGGATTCTGTGGTTAACAGAGAGGATTAGGGTGGAACTGTAAATCCCTTCCTAAGGTCACCTCCCTGCTCCCCTGTAAAGGGAGTTTCCCTGGAGTGTGGCTGACACCACTGTTTATCCTTTTATCCTGCAAGAAATACAAGGAAAGGGAAGGAAGCAGAGAGCTGGGAATGTCACACCATCAAGCAAGCAGCACCAGAAGAGTGTGTCCTTAGACCTGAGGTTCCAGCCCCAAGATGGTTCCTGACCAATGACTAATGCAACACAAGGACTTTCCTCCAGAGCTGACAGATGGAAACCCTTCCCCTCAAATGGATATCCTGAATTCAGACTTGCAGCCTACCACAGTGCATAAGAAGAAACTTTTCTTTGTTAAAGCCATCCACTTGTGACATATCTGTTAGAGTGGTCCTAACTGACTAAAACCACCAGCACAGCTTGACCGCACCTAACAGAGCATCAGTGAAGAATACAAGGGCGAACTGTGGGCAAAGCTCTGACATATGTGACACTGGCCACCTGCATCAATTAACTCCTCTCTGTGAGGTCACTCTGTTCTACACACCACAGTTCCCTGCATCCTTTCCCCTGTTAAAATGTATTGTCACAGAAGAATAGGATTAGAAGGTCTGATTGACAAAGAGAAAGTAGATCCTGGTCATATCAGAATGTAGAGCTTCTGCCTGATGTTGCATCTCTAAACAGATTTCATTTTTAGAAAGAAAAAAATCCCCATATTAATAGAGGACAAGTTCTAGTTTTAGCTGTGTCTCTGAGTCCGTGAATGGCTTTACAAATATCAACTTATTTCTACACAGACCTGCTTCTAGGCTGCCAAATGAGCTGAACTGTCAGAGGTACTGAAACGCCGTCTACGCAGCCGTGGTCCACCGTCACCGAACGGAAAATTAGGGGTCGTTCACTCAACGGAATCAAGAACAAAGTACCGAAAAAGCCCAGACAGACAACAACAGCAACAAAACTGGTCGCCATCAAGTGAATTCTGGATCACTGTGATCCTATATGCTAGAACAGAACTGCCTAGCAGGGCAGCCAAGGAGCAGCTAGCGGATTTAAGCTACCAGTCTTTTGGTTTGCAGGCAGGTGCTTAACCAGTGTACCACCAACACCTGGAACAAAGTCCCATCTTCCTCGGAATCAAACTGGAGACTGTATGTTACAACACTTTTAAACTTTCCCATATCGGAGATGGCATTTTATGCCCAGCATTTCAGTGATCCTGACTCACTTCCAGGCAAATTTGAAATACCTGAGATACCATTCCCCAGGAGATGCTACAAGCTGATGACCCATGATGGAGAAGTCAGTCACTGAGATAAATAAGCAGATTTTTTTCCCCCTTTTAGAGAGGTTTACAAGCTTCAGTCTTACCAGGTTCACCCTAGTAATGTACATTTCATGTGAAAATACTTGTCTGTGTCATCCTACCTGTTTGAAATGAAGGGGAAAAAGGTCTAAAATGATGATGATAATAACTAGGTAATAACTAGATAGCTATTGTGTAGTTATTGATCTGGTGAAGAAGCAAAGGAACGTCCATTGAAAGTTCTTCAAATAGGAGAGATGATTTAGGTGTAGAGAGTTAAAAGATCACCATGAATGTGAACTCCTGGATAGCAGTGGAAGTTGGGAGCTGGAAACAGTTCCAACCCGTTTCTTCTGGGAGGACACGTGATGCCATTCCCTTCACCCCTGTACATGTATGTCTCATGGGCAAAGGGCAGCAGGCTTTCTAAAAGGTAGCTGTGAGGTGTGTTTGAAGGCATGGACGTCCTTTACGAACATGACCTTATTTGCATTTATATAGCTGTACTGGCAACATTACATCATTTCTTAATTAATAATGCACCTTCATTTTCTAATACGTAACACTGAGATCTAAGTTTAGAGGAGTTATAATGTTTAATTTTGCTGTAAAAATTGGTGACTTATTATTTGTAATGTAACATCTTGTTTTATTAGGATATTTTTTCCACAGTTCTAAGATAAAATGTGAAATAATTTTCCATGGGTGAACTTTATTTGTGTTTCTGGAGTATAAAAAGAAATCAAAAGCCGATTCTGTTTTTTCATTAAGAGACAGTTAGAAAACTTCGAAACCATGAGGTCTCCCTAACTATGAGAACTAAAGTAGAAAACTGTTTTCCAAAATGCAGAAGCTGAGGGCTAGACACCACCTTTACAGTCCGTGTGAGTGGGTCCCATCGGTGAATCTAGCTGGGGACGCTGGCAGTCCATGTGGGGTCTCTTAGTGGATGATTAAAGCAGTGACTCAATGGTTCAAAGGTGACAGGACATGGTAATGTCTCACAAGCTGACTGTACCTTATTTCACTGATGCTGGCTGGAGGTATAATAAAGTCACTCTGCCCACTTCACAGCTGATGAATCAGCAATCAAAAGACGATGAGAATAATATATGCTAGTAAAAAAAAATCATGTATTTTCTGTATTCAATTCACAAAGAAATCACCACTGCAAATTAAAATAGCACCTGGCTGCTGGTCCAAACGTGTCCTCTCTCAAATTCATAGTAACAAGAGACCAGCGTCACTTGTATTTTTGGGTAGTAGAAAATACGTTGAAACAAAGAGGCTCTGTCTCGAAACTTCCTCATGGAGCAACAGGTGTCCTGCTCATTAGAAGAGAACTGTAAATCAAAGTACAGAAACTTGCTTAGATTTGATGCTTTCTGTTTTCCAGGTGCTTACCCTACCTGCCTAAAATTTCAATACTCTTTTCAGCAACTTCTACAATCTGTTACCTGTTCACCTTAGCTTTCATACAAATGGAACTCCTTTGAGGCTCTTATTTCATTGGTTTACATGCCTATCACATGATTCTGCAAAGCTGATGCTTCCCATAAATAGTCTTGCTAACACACTGAAAGCACTAGGGGGCTTGTTAGGGCAGTACCAGTTCATCTTTTGCCTGGGATAATTAAGCATCGTAGGGACTTCAGTTTTGAAAGTTGTCCAAAGAACAAATATCACTCTTATAAATAGATCAGGAACTAGTTAACTGATCTATGAGAGAAAATTAATTATGAAAAATGAAAAGACGTGCTGAAGATACCAAGAGATAAGTACTTAGAATGCTATGTAATGTATAATCCCATTCAAAATGCAAACAAATAAAAATGTATTGGTAAAGCTCTCAAAAGACATTTCTTATAGATTGAACTGTATCCCCCAAAAATGTGTATCGGTTTGAGTGGGCCGTGATTCTCGGTGTAGGGTGAATCTCCACCATTTTTCCATCTGTAGTAATTTATAAACCCTACTCCTACAATTTTAAAGAGTCAGGATTAGAGGGTGTAATGTTCATGATGCAGGTTTTGGTCTCTGAGATTAGGTTGTGTCTTGAATCAGTCTCTTTTGAGGTATGAAAGAGGAAAGCCAGCAGAGACATGGGGCCTCTTCTGCCACCAAAATGCAGAATCAGAAGGGGAGTACATCAATTGGATCTGTGCTCCCTGTGTTGAGAAGTTCCTGGGAAAGGGAAAGATTGAGGCCAGGGACCTTCCCTCAGAGATAACAGAGAAAGAAAGCCTTTCCCTGGAGCCAGCCTCCTGAATTTGGACTTCTAGGCTCCTAAATTGTGAGGGAATAAATTCCTCTTTGTTAAAGCCATCCAGGTGTGACACTTACGTTATGGTAGCGCTAGAAGACAAGACAACACTCTTGTGGTCCCGACAGTAGCATGGTCCTGGGGACTTTGTTTCCCACTCTTATGCTAATCGGTTTCACCAGGATCCCAAATGAGTCTATAATTCTCTGATATTTTTTCAGCAATTTTGTTTGTCATTGAAGCTATCCAGAAGTGTTTGCCACCAAAATGAGCCAAACAGGACAACGAGTTTGGTTTCTGTGTTGTATGCTTTCTCTGTGGGGAGAGCACTTCTCCGACTAGTATAACTAGTCTTCTTTACAAGGTCCATGGTTAGCAAACACAGATTTTGTTAATGATTCAACAAAATTACCTTAGAAACAAATTTTTGAATCCCTGTGAGTAATCTATGATTACCAAATAATAGAGTAGTTTGTAGCTAAAAAACTTGCCGAACATAAAAATTGTTATCCTTCGTGGCTCAAAGCCAATCCTAGACAGTGCTGAAAGCAGAGGAAAATCTGCTTAGTTTGTTGGCTGTGGTACTAGCACCCAGTCTGTATTTTTAGACAAGTGTACAACTCAGAAGAAGACTACAGGGGAGAGGTTATGTATCACATTTAATCACTAAAATCTGCTGCCTTTATATGAGTGTCGATTAAATTGTGGTTTGATAGGAAGAACGTATTTACATACACTGCTATCATCTCTCTGTGTACAGAACATTGATATGCTAATTACCAAAGAGTTATCTGTTTATCTAGTAACCAAGTAGACCTTTTCTGAAAACTTAGTTCAAAATGCCTTAGAGCACTTCAAAGTACCAACACTGTGTCTTTATAAAAATAGTCTATAATCCGTATTGTTCAGCCATTGTGTTCACATATATTTCTTATCAAACTACAGTGCATAATTTGCTAAGAATTATTTCAGGATCATTTAACTTCCCTCAGACTTAAAAAAAGAATTTTATATTGCAGCTTAATTTTAAAGGGAAAGCATCTGGGGGAAAATGACTTACATTAAATTTGCAAGGGAAATTGTAGAACTACTTCGAATGTTGTTTATCAGTATAATCATAGACCATTCATATGCATTCAAAATTTGTTCCTAAGATAATTTTGTTGAATCATTAACAAAATCTGTATTTTCTAACCATGGACCTTGTAAAAAAGAAAAGGGAAAAGAATAGCTATACTAGTCTGAGAAATGTTCTCTCAGCGAAACAAAGCATACAATCTAGAAGAGAATTTTTGCATAAGCAGACATCATTAATCATAGCCTTCAAAATCTACAAATACTCATCATTTGTGATGAAAGTAAACATAATTATTCCACAATAATGCTGACAGTATAAAATAGTAAAGTCCTTTATAATGAAATAACTGTCCTTTATTATATCCAAGGGGATAGTATTGCAGCATGAACAGTCTATTGTTTATAGATGGTTCCAGGTGATAAAATGTTGGAATATCCTACAACGTATGGAAGATATTTTACTAGGTGATTAGAATCATAATTAATTTTGTAATTATTTTTAACTACAAGTGATGATCTACATTTCATAATACTGATAAGTATAGCCTGATAATACCTAATTAGGGAAAACTTTAATTTGGGAAAAAATTTGTTGGTTGATATGTTCAAAGCAAGAGTTAAATTTTTTAGACAAATTACAGCAGGTCATCAGAAAATTTGCTGTCAGTATTACAATGAGAATATAATGATATACGTACTTAGTGATTCAAGAATGGCATAGTACTTGGGATTATTAGTAGAAAAGTGATTGTACGCAGTATTAGTTAGATAAGGACAAGAAATGGATTCAACAGAGAAAATAAAGTCCATCCTATTTTATGTAAATTAACTTTTTTGTATCATTAGATGATAGTATGTGTTGCCTTCAGCCAAGTGCTATAAATTGTGGGAATTTTTCATGCCATTATATATTTATTTTCATCCCAATTATACATCTACCTCATTCAAAGTTTGCCCAAAGTAACATTTAAAATCCAATATTCTTTATTTACCCATCTATAATTTCTTTGTAGAACTCCTTTTGTGACTACATGACTTCTGTAACATTTTCGGTAGCTTAGGAATGATGATGTGGAAGAAGTTTTTACAAAGCTTGAGAATCATAAGAAACAATAAATAAATGGGAGGATGAATGAATTAAAAATTACTACTGTATGTTAACATAAAGATTTGACATCCTATTATAATAAGCCTTTCTTTTAAGTTGTTATGTCATGTTATATCTGCATTCCAGAGTGACCAGCTAAGGTTTAAGAAGATCTATTTACTATCATGTGATTCTCTATAAAATTTTTAAAGTCCACCTCTTGGGTTTCCAACACGGGAGACAACGAAGTTGAAACAAAAGGATAAAAGTCAGAAAGAAGATTAGATTTGAGAGAGTTTTAAAATTAATTAATTAGTTTAATTGTACTTTAGATGAAAGTTTAGAGAACAAATCAGTTTCTGATTAAACAGCTAGTCCACATATTGTTTTATGGCCTTGGTTAACAACCCCACAAGAGGTCAACACCCTCCCTTCTCAAATTTGAGTTCCCTATTACCATCTCTCCAGCCCCTCCTGACTTCTAGTCCTTGTCTCTGGGTCCCTGGGCCCCTTCAGTGTCCTTTTGTTTTAGGGACTTCTCCATTCCCTGGCTAAGGGTGAATCTCAGGAGTGACTTTACCACTAAGTGGACACAGTGTCTAAGAACTGTACTCTCAGAGTTTCTCCAGTCTCCAGCAAGCCAGCAATCCTGGCTTATCCTTTCGGAGTAAGACTTTTGTCCTACATTTCTAGATATGAGAGGCTTTTGTACATAACATTAATATTATTTTTTAGAAGTTGGATAAGAACATAGTCTTTTCAAAATATAGTTTGATGAGTTCATGCTCTTATTTGTACATCCAAATTCACACATGTATCCATGAATCCATACACTTCTATAAAAATGATCTATTCTTAAATAGAAAAATTAGACCATAAAGATTCACCCCTAAATAATTGAGGGACAACACCAATAACTCATATATTAATATTAAACCTATTTACATATAATTAGAAAAAACTCAGACATATCATTTTGTTAATATTTTTATTAGACTGTACCCATAATTCTTAATATAGAATGAATGGCCCAGGATCACCCACATAACATATTTATTTTGTTAATTTCTCTCATCTATCTGTCTGTCTGTCTGTCAGCTTGCCTGATTATCTGTCTATCATCTATCCATCTACATATAGGCATGTATGTGTACGTATATACACATCTGAAAGTTCACAGAAAATGGTTCTAGGGTCGTTTCCAGGATCCCATTACAAAACACAAAGATATACCCAGTGCAGCAGACGCTTGCTAGGGGCTTGGTCCCTTAAGCTCTGGAGGTCCCTTTACTTTGCACCTGTCCTTTGAAAAGCAGTTCCCCAGGCCTTGTTCCACGGGCTAATTCCTGTTATGCAATCTCTCTCTCACCTTTGAAGAGGATTTAAATTTAGTAATTACAATATTTTTCTCCAGATCTTTGAACATGCCATGTAAGGAAAAATAAAATAATTCTGGCAGTTTCATCCAGTTTCTAATGAGCAAACGGAGCAACTGGAATAACTGGACTATTGTGACTATTTGTTCATTTTTTTAATCCAGTCTGAATACATGAGTTGCCCTGTAGCAAATAAATAAATCTCCACATTACATAACCTAACTACTCTTCATGCAATTAAAATCATACTGATACCCCTTCCATAGTAAAACAAAGTCTTGCAAAATACTGCATCCCCTTCCTAAACAGGATTTCTAGTGATGAATATTCATCTTCTATCATATATTTTGTTATAATCACACATTATAAATAGAAAGTACAAAGAAATGAGATATTTCAGAATTGTAAAAAAAGGATATAAATGTATTATTTCTTGAAAATATGACTGTATACCTGAAAACTGTAAGATAATAAATAGAAAATTATTAACAACTCCAGGGCCAAGAACTGAGTAGAGAAGAACGTTAGTGGAGATACCAAATAAGCAGAGTTAAGATGGTTATGTACCTCAATCTGTATTTCTACATCTGTTTATCACTTAGCAGGAAACACTGGTGGCATCGTGGTTAAGTGCTACAGCTGCTAACAAAAAGTTTGGCAGTTCAAATCCACCAAAAGCTCCTGGGAAATTCTGTGGGTCAGGTCTACCTTGTCCTGTAGGGTCATTGTAAGTCAGAATCAACTTGATGGTAATGAGTTTTTGGGTTTATGGCTTATCTAACATTTATAGTCATAGGCTGTGCAGGTTGACAAGGGAAGGTGTCATTTCTCTGTTTGACTTTTCCAAGACTCCTAACATGAAAACAATAAAGCATTAAAATAGTCTGTATTTAGGATAGAAAACATCCCTGTGGAAGTGAATGAAGATATTGATGAAAATGGTAATTGGTAAAACTACACATCTTTCAGAATCTTTGGACTTTATATCCTTAATTTGAATTTTTCCTATCCTTTAAGCACTTAGTGCTTAAATTGTATACGGCATAGTTATTACTACATTGATTGGCTTACTTAAACTTTAATTTTCCATGATCACTGAAAAGAACAAAGTACTTTTAGAAGCCAATGATTTATTTTTAAATTTTGTTCTAATTAATACTGATTCTTTCTTTATAATCATTGTTTCTCAATTTAGGTTTACTTCTCTCAGAGAAAGGACTAATATTGCTTTTTTCATAACAGACAGATATATTTTGTACTTATTATGTGCAATAAATTATATTAAATAAACAAGAAATTTAGATAAAGACCTACTTTGAATAGAGCAGCCATGGAAGATTTCCTGTGAGGAAATGAAACTAAACTTTGACCTAAGAAATGGAAGAAGCTTAGTCATTTACAGAGTGAAAAAAGAGGATTACAGATAGATCCTTCCTAGGACAGATATAATCTTGATTAATTTGAATAAATTACAGATACATAGGGATGTAAGAGATTTATTGAGCCAGAAAAAAATGGAAGATGATGAGGTCAGCTAGAAAGCAAGAGATTGGCTCTCAACATCTTGTAGCCAAGAGTAAGAAATCAGGCTTAATTCTAAATGCAATGAAATGCTGAGTAACATAAACTGGTATCTGCATGTGAAAACTCACAGCACACATGTGTGTCTTGCTTTTGATGCTGAATCAATAATAATAATAAAACCCAAACTCTTTGATTATTTTTGATGCTAGAAGAATAAACACTACGTCCAGGAACATCAGGCAGGATGCCAAAGAGAAAACACACATAACGGATAGATGCTCCATGGAAGGGAAGAGGAGGGCATGGATTCAAAACACAGTCTATGAGGTCTGACAATGAAGTCCACAATCTTAGATGTTTTAGGTGCTATATACCTCATTGTTGAATATCACTACAGTCACCTTCAAAGTCCTTCCCTGGGGAAGCTATGCACCCATGCCAGTGCCTAGTCCACCCTAGAAAACAGTTTTGGACCTCTTTCTGGAATAGCCATTGCACACAGTGGCAAGGTGAAAATTTCACGAACTTAATTGCATAGTTGTCTGTGACGAAGTTTTTAGCCAGTAAACAAAAAAATGTATTGGAACACCCTCCCTACTCACCTGATCTGCCCCCCGGTCATGTTTTTCTTGACCTGAAGATAAGAGAAATATTGAAAGGCAGACATTTTGATGACACTAAGGACATCAAGAGTAATATGATGACAGCTCTGATGCCCATTCCAAAAAAAGAGTCCCCAGATTGCTTTGAAGGGTGAACTAAGTGCTAGTGCTGGTGTATAGCTTCCCAAGGGGAACACTTCAAAGATAACCACTGTGACACTCAGTGATGAGATATGTAGCACTTTTCCTAGAATGAGTTCTTGAGCCTAATTGTCAGACCTCATGCATGCATGCATGTCTTTATTTTACTTTGTTTATTGTTATTCTGTTCAGCTCACTGCCATCAAGTCAAGAGTAGAACTGCCCCATAGAGTTTCCAGGGCTGTGGTTTTTATGGGAGCAGACTGTTACATCTTTCTATAGAGCAGCTTACAGACTCTCTTCTTTTAGTTAGCAGCTGAAACCGAAGACAAGTTAGTTCACAAACTAATCAAAAATTATTGGAATTTCTGATGATGAATTATAGTGCTTAACCACTATGCAACCAAGGCTGTTTATTTTTATCTTACTATGTTATGCTAAGAAAAATGAAATAGAAGATGGAAGAGATGATTCATAGTAACAATTTTGGTTTGAAAAAATGGAATGCAATTAAAGGATGTATTTAGTTATCCAAAGTATCATTTTCTTGGTCTCAAGTTAATATTCATTCCTAAAGTTCACATGTTTAACTGTCAAAAAAAGGAACGTACAGAATGTATACAAAATAAAATTTGTAAACAAATTCTAATAAAGTAATTAACAAAACAACTTTCATAGATTAGAAGAAATGAGGTTATCTTGACAATTCAAATTTGAATTTTTAAAAGCTCTTTTGGGAGAGGTTTGGAAGATGGAAATAGAACGTAATATCCCAAAATTTTTAATATGATCTTCAGGTGTCCTACAGATTTAGAATCCTCGTCAATCTGTGAGGGTTTGAGAGTTACAGATTAGAGTCATTTTATTCTAGACTTTATGGAGAATTTTTTTTTCCCTTCTTTGATACTGTCTTATATGGTTTTTTGAGGATTTCTTTTTTTTTTTTTTGTAGTTTGTCTAGCCATTAGCACCAGAAAAGCTAAAGCAGAGTATTTATACCATCTTTCCAATAAGTGTTCATACTGTTTTGGAGTACAGCTTTGTGGTAGTTTTTCAACAGTAACACTGATGATGTTTAATACACAATCAAACTGGCAGGGCCAAAATAGCTGAGTAGTCAGACATACCCTGTGGTCCATCTTACAACAAAGACTCAAAAAAAAGACAAGTGAATTGATTACATATGAAGTCCAACAATTAAGTCCATGAACTTAACTATTCTAAGTGTTACACACTTCATTGCTGAATATCACTACTGTCATCTTCAAAGCTATGCACCAATGTTAGTGCCTGGTCCATCCTTTGAAGCAGTTTTGGAACTCTTTTTGGAATGTCCATTTTGCATGGTGGTATGGTTGGAAGTTCATAACCTTAACTGCATAGTTGTTTGTGAGGGAGATTTTAGCCAGTAAACTCTGTGCCCACCTGAACTGGCCTCCAATGGCATTTTTCTTTACACAAAGACAGAGGACATATTGAAAGGAAGGTATTTTGATGACATTCAGGACATCAACAATAGTATGATGACAGTTCTGCTGGCCATTCCAGAAAAACAGTTCTAAAATTGCTTTGAAGGGTGGACTAGATGCTGACATCAGTGCATAGTTTCCCAAGGGAGGTACTTCAAAGGTGATTGTAGTGATATTGAGTAATGGAATATATGTGGCAATTTTTCTAGGATGAGTTTGTGAACCTAATTTTCAATTCTTGTATGACATTCCAAGAGCCTTGAAAATCAAGGGCTTCAAAATACATAAAACAAACTTTAACAACACTTAAAAGAGAGAGACTGCTCCAAAATAATTGGACATTTTACCACTTTCAGTGAAGGACAGAACATCCAAAAACATTGAATATCTACATGCTACAGTAAATAAACTTGACCTTATAGACATTTAAAGAGCATCCCATACAGCAGCATCCAAGTTTACTTTCTTTTCCAATGCAAATGGAATATTCTCCATAACAGAACACATACTAGGCCATAAGACAAGCCTTAACAGAGTCCAAAGCACTGAAATATTACACAGCATCTCTTTGGAACACAAAGCCATAAAAATAGAAATCAATGACAGACAAAGAAAGAAAAAAACTTAAACAAAAGGACACTGAACAATACCTTGCTCAAAAAGAAATAAAGGACAGAATCAAGAAACTCATAGATTAAAATAAGAATGAAAAGGTATTCTACCAGAACCTTTGGGGCACAGAAAAAGCAGTGCTCAGAGGTCAATTTATAGCAATAAATGTGTACATCCAAAAAGAAGAAAGTGTCCAAATCAAAGCATTAACCCTACGACTCAAACAAATAGAAAGAGAAGCCCTTAAGCACCAGAAGAAAGCAAATAATAAAATTTAGATGAGAATCAAATTAAATGGATCACATATAAACAATCAAAAGAGTTAAAAAGACCAAAACTTGGTCTTTAAAAAAAATCACAAAAAGTGATAAACCATTAGCTGAACTTGCCAAAGAAAAACAGAAAATGAAGCTAATAACCCAAATAAGAAATGAGATAGATGATACTACAATGGTTCAACTTAACTTAAAAAAAAAAGAAAGAAATCATAACAGTGTTAAGAAGAATTGTACTCTAACAAATCTGAAAACCTGAAGTAAATGGACAATTTTTTAGAAACATATTATTTGCCTAAATTGAAACAAACCAAGGTAGAACAACTAAATATACCTATAACATAAGAAAAGATTGAAAAGATAGTTTAAGAAGTCTCCTGCACATCCCCCCCCCCCCGAAAAAAAGCCCTAGTCCTGACAACTTCACTGGAGAATTCTATGGACGTTTTGGGGAAGAGTTGATGCCACTATTAATGATATTTCATAGTACAGAAAAGGATGAAATATTCTCAAACTCATTCTAGAAAACCAGCATAACCCTGATACAAAAAGCAGATAAAGACACCACACACACAATAAATAAATAAAACAGAATTAGAAATCAATATCCCTCATGAACTTAGAAGGAAAAAGTCCAACAAATTTCTATCCACATGATTCAACAACATATCAAAAAATAACTGTGCATGACCAAATGAGATTTATACCAGGTATGCAGGGATGATTCAATATTACAGAAACAATCAATGTAATCCATGAAATATGTTAGAATATAGAAAGAAAGAACAAGAACCAAGTGATTTTACCAATTAAAGCAGGAAAGACATTTGGCAAAGTTCAAGACCATTCACACTAAAAGCTCTCAGGAAAATATAAATAGAGGGAAATTTCTCAGCATAATATAGGGCATTTATTCAAAGCCAAGAGCCAAAATCATCCTAAATGGAGAGAGTCTGAAAGCATTTCCTTTGAAAATGGGAATTAATAAAAGGATGTTCTTTGTCACTAGTTCTATTTAGCTTTGTGCTGATTGGTCTAAGCCAGGGCAATTAGGCAAGAAAAACAAAGGGCATCCAAACTGGTAAAGAAGAAGCAGAAGTGATCTCATACACAGAAAACCCTAAAGAATCCACAAGAAAAGTACTGGGATTAACAGAAGGTTTTAGTAAATTATCATAACATAAGATAAATATACAGAAATCAGATTTCTTTACACCAGCAAAGAGATTGTTGAAGAGGAACTCTTCAAATCAATACCACTTGTAATACCCACAGGAAGACTGCATACCTACAAATAAATCTAACTGCAGATATAAAAGAACTATACTAAGAAAATTATGAGACTCTACTGCAAGAAACCAAAAGAGAACTATACAAGTGAAGAAACCTGCCTTGCTCATGAATAGGAAGACTTAGCATTTTGACAATGTCCATTGTACCCAAAGTGTTCCACTGAGACAATGCAATCAATTCTGATTCAAATTCCAATGGCGTTTTTAGTAAGATGGAGAAAAAATTGACTGACTGCAAATGAAAAAAAGAAAAGGTCCTGGTTAAGCAAAGTACCACAGAAGAAGTGGAACAAAACAGAGGCCTCACACTACCTGACTTAGAAACTTTTTATACCACTGTAAGGTAACCCTGGTGGCATAGCAGCTAAGTGCTACGGTTGCTATACGAAGGGTCAGCAGTTCAAATCTTCCAGGTGCTCTGTAGAAACTCTGTAGGAACAGTTCTATTCTGTCCTATAGAGTCACTGTGAGTCAAAATCTACTCAATGGCAGCGGGTTTGATTTTTGTTTCCATACCACCATCGTAGTCAAAATGCTTGGTACTGGTACAATTACAGATACATACACCAATAGGATAGAATCAAAAATCCAGATGTACAATCATCTACCTATGAGCTGCTGATATTTGACAAAGGCCCAAAATTTGTTAATCAGGGAAAAGACAGTCTCTTTAACAAATGGTGCTCCTATAACTAGAGTCCCACTTAAAAAAAACAAAAGCAAAACAAAAATGAAAAAGACTCATATCTCACATCAAGAACAAAAACCAAAAAATAACTCAAAATAGATTTAAGACCTAAATGCCACATACAAAACAATAAAGATCATGGAAGAAAAATAAGGACAACACTAGGAACCCGAGTACATGACATAAAGCCGAACCAAACAAGACCCACTGCTGTCAGGTTGATTCCAACTCATAGTGACCCTATAAGACAGAGTAGAACTGCTCCAAAGAGTTTCCAAGAAGCACCTGGCACACATAAACTGTTGACCTTATGGTTAGTAAATGCGGCACTTAACCACAACAGCAGCAGTTTACAACACATGACGTAAACAAGAGTTCGAAGGATTGCTAACAATCCATAAACTCTGGAAGAAAAAATAAGTAACTGGAAACTCCTAAAAATCAAACTGTTATGCTTATCCAAAGACATCACCAAAAGAGTGAAAAGAAATCCTGTAGACTGGGGAAAAAAATCTGGACACTACAAATCCAGTCAGAGTCTATTCTCTAAAATCTGTAAGATACAGCATAACCTCAACAACAAAAAGATAAATAGCCCACTTAAAACATAAGCAAAAGAAATGATCACAAAACAAGATATGAAGGTCATTAACAGACACATGAGGAAATACTCATGGTCATTATCCACTAGAGAAATGTAAATGAGAACTACAGTGAGATACCATCTCACCCCTACAAGGCTAGCATTAATCCAAAAAAACACAAAATAATGAATGTTGGAGTGGTTGGGGAGAGACTGGAACACTTAGATACTGCTGGTGAGAAAGTAAAATGATACAACTATTTTGGAAATTGATTTAGTGTTTCTTTAAAAGCTAGAAACAGAAGTGCCATAGGACAATTAAGGTCGCCAACTTAGTTGTTGTAAGTGTTACATACCTCATTGCTGAATATCACTACAGTTGCCTTCGAAGTCCTCCTCTTGGGAAGCTATATATACTGATACCAGCACCTAGTCCACCCTTCAGAGCAATTTTGGAACTCTTTCTGGAATGGTCATTGCCCACAGTAACACTGTGGCAAGTCCATGAACTTAACTGTGTTGTTGTCTGTGAGGGATGTTTTAGCCAGTAAACAAGTAACTGTGTTGGAACACCCTCCCCACTCACCTGATCTGGCCCCCAATGACTTTTCTTGACCTAAAGATAAAGGAAATATTGAAAGGAAGACATTTTGATGACATTCAGGGCATCAAAGGTAACACTATGACAGCTCAGGTGACGGCCATTCCTGTAAAAGAGTTCCTAAATCGCCGGGAAGAGTGGCCGAGGCCCTGGCATCAGCGCATTGCTTCCCCAGGGGAGGACTTTGAAGGTGACGGCAATGATACTCAGCAGTGAGCTGTGTAGCACTTTTTCTAGGATGAGTTCATCAACTTGTTAGTCCTGTATATTTTAAAGTAGTAAGAGTTCTCACACAAATAAATACATGCATCTCCACATTCATTATGACACCGTTTACAGTAACAAAAAGCTGGAAACAATCTAGGTGCTCATCAATGGATGAATGTATAAATAATTATAGTATAGTAACAATGAAATACTATACAACAATAAAGAACAAAGATGAATCTGCGAAACGTAACGTGGAGGAATCTGTAAGACATTATGCAAAAGGACAAATATTATTATAAGAACTCAAGAAAAAGTTTAAACACGTTCTTTGATGGCTACAAGGCTGGGGAAGGAGAGAGGGATATTTGCTAACTAGATAGCAGACGAAAATTATTTTAGGTGAAGGGAATGACAACACACAATGCCAGAGAAGTCAGCACAGCTGGACTAAACCAAAAGCTAAAAGGTTTTCTGAACACACACAAACATTTTGAGAAACAGCATAGCAGGGGTAGAGCTCTGGGGACCGTGGTCACAAGGGATACCTGGGTCAATTGACATTACAAAGTTGATTTAGAAAATGTTCTGCACCCCACTTTGGTAAGTGGCATTTGGTGTCTTAAAAGATAGCAAGCAGCTATCCATGCATCAGTTTGTCCCCAAACAGCTAGAGCAAAAGAGAATGAATAAAATCGAAGTAATATAAGAGCCCAAGAGGCAGAAAGGGCCACATAAACCAGAGGCTGTCAGGCTTTAGTCCAGAAGAGCTAGATGAGGCTCGCCAATGACTACCCAGAACAGGGAACACAACAGACGGTTCCTGACACAGAGGACGGGTAGTGGGTGCAGGGCTCAAATTTGAGTAAAAAGTTCAGAACTAATGGTCTGACAGACTGCAGAGACCCCAGAAGACAGAGCCCTTAACCTCACTGTTAGCCCAGAGTCGAAACCATTCCTGAAGTCAACTCTTCAGACAAAGATTAGACAGGCCTATTAGACAGAAAGGATTCTGGTGAGGAGCGTGTTTCTTAGCTCAGGCTGATATAGGAAACTAAGAGGAAGCTACTGTCTGGAGATGACATGGGACGGCAAAAGGGGACAAGAGCTG
Organism: Heterohyrax brucei; assembly: GCA_028571685.1. Taxonomy (NCBI): domain Eukaryota; kingdom Metazoa; phylum Chordata; class Mammalia; order Hyracoidea; family Procaviidae; genus Heterohyrax; species Heterohyrax brucei. The sequence goes on along the minus strand of CM053162.1, from coordinate 67,473,983 downwards.
GAGGAACGGACACAAGAGATCTAGGGTGGAGAGCAGGAATGGGCTGCCACGTTGCAGGGAGAGCAATTAAGTCACCTAACAATGTGTATATGAGTTTTTACGTAAGAAACTAACCTGAATTGTAAACTTTCACTTAGAGTACAATTAAAAAAAAAAATGAAGAATATATGATCAAGATTTAAGAGCCACAGTTCTAGACCACCCGGATCAGGAAGGAAGCAAAGAGAAACGAAATAAGAGTAGACGACTCTCTTTAATGCTTGCAACTAACCTAAGAAAACTTTTGCAGAGTACTCCTTACTTGGGTTCAGATGCAGCTAGTGATGAAAGAAATACTGGGGTTTGGCCTTATTCTGAGCGCATAGTATAGACAAGAGTAATTCCTCAATCTCAATTCCAATGATGAATCCACAGCACTTCTACAAAACATAATAAAATGTGTATAATTGAGGAGTTCTATATTTTTGTAAATCCACAAATTATATCTTTTAATTATGAGTTAATAAAATGTTAAAAACTTTTTATAACTGACCCCAAATCCCCAGAATAAAAGGCAAATGAATTTTAGCTAGTTAAGCTGATTCAAAGCCAGAGATGAGCCTGTCTGCAAACACAATACCAACACCATGAAATGAATTAACTCTTCGCTAATGGAGCAGTGATGAGGGTGATCTAACTCATACATACCCACACTCACACCCACATTCACACAGAAACCCACACACATACCTATCGCCTGTTAATGAGTTCTTTCATTATGATTGTTTAACAAGAGCTTGTTATGTTTGATCAAAGCTTCTAATGCAATTCTGAGGTTATTCTGCTTAGCAGTGTGCTGATTGGTAACTGTCTTCAGGGACCTCTGGGTCTACCCCTCCTTAGGATTCGCTTTATGAAACGTGTTCTGCATATGGCATGTTAACAGGGGCTGAGCTTTCTCTAATTTTAACAGGGATATTTGGGATTGTTAATTAAACATCCAAGAGGTTTTGTAACTTCTTGTGGAATAAGAAATTAAGAGGAGAAGTTTCCTCAGGAAGTCAAATAGATGATTGGCATACACTTTATTTTATCAAGGTTGCAGTGTAATTAATGTTATTAATAATTTTATTAATTAGTGTTTAAACTGTATACTAACAAGAGTTCCCATTTGGAGAATTTTGTATGGACCACTGAATTAACTGTTTTTTTGAATACCTTTGCTCATTTACTGTTTTTTTTTTTTATTTTTTAAATCAATTCAAGGGCATTAAATAAACCAAAACAAAACACTGCCATTGAGTCAATTCCAATTCATAGCAACCATGAGACAGGTTAAATAATTTCATTTTACAAAGAAACTGAATCTTAGATATAAAGTAATTTTCTGAGCAAAAAAAAGTGCACACTCAATAAACGACAGAGATAGAAATCTATCCCTGGTGTGTCTGTCCCTTAAGGCAGTATTTTGAAGGAAAGAAAAAAACCTTCAAATGTTACTCATCATTTCCACACATTCCTCTTTTTTCCCCCTTAACAGTCCAAGACCCATTTATTGTTTAGTTACCCTGCCTTTTGGCTAGTATTCAGGCAGCCAAAGTTTTGTGCCTTGATTATGTTGGCCCTGTCAGTTTTTTTATTTGTCCTTAGAGACTTACAGGCATATTCTTGCTCTTTGAAGTTGAGTAGCTACTGTTGAATTAGTGTGCTAATAGTTTGCATTTTGAAAGATTTTTGCAAGTGAAAACTCAGCAATGTATTTGTGTAGCTGTGTGTCTTTAAAAATTCTTAATTGAATGTGTATTGTTTCATGTAAATGTATATCCATAATTCTATATAGATAGATATACATAAATATATACATTCCCTAAACTGAGGAAAAGATACTATTGGGAGCCAGAACACACACTGCAGTGCCTGGGCTTCTGGCTGCACAGCAGATGCCACCCTGCTTGGGGACTGCCATCTCTCCCCATGGTACCACAGGTACTCTGCTCCCTAGTAAGCTTGAATATTCTACTTATGCAGTGTTCTTATCAGGCATCAGCGTCAACCCGCAGATACTTACTTCTCCATCATAAGCTAGGTAGGTAGGAGAATGACTCTGTTTACCCTGAACTCGGCAATTTCCAGAGAGCCTCAGAGAACAGCTTTTGGCTCCTTTGTATATTTCATCTACAGTTTTTCTCTGCTTAAACCAAAGAAAAACAAGCCCACTACTGTCAAGCCAATGCTGACTCGTAGCGACCCTAGAGGTCAGAGTAGAGCTGCTCCATAGTGTTTCTAAGGAGTGCCTGGCAGATTTGAGCTGCCAACCTCTTGGTTAGCAACCATAGCACTTAACTCCCTATGCCACCAGGATTTCTCTCCTTAGTGTGCACACATTTTACCAACGGACCTATACTTGCAATAGGCACTAGCAAGAGCAGTGAAGATACACCTAGACGTACCACTAATATGTTACTCTCATGTTAATGGCTAAGGCTGGATAAACACGTCTGATTGTTATTCCCTCCAGACGCCTCCAGGGTAGCATCTTTCCCAGAGCACACAAAGTTCCTTCATCTTTGCTAGTTCCCGTTGACTTCTGTGACACCATTTCCCAGTTATTCATGTATATTTCTGAATCATAAACAGCTCCTTTTAAGTATATATACATACATTTATGTTTCTGTGTGTGTGTGTATGTGCACACACACACAGACATATACAAAAGGATTGTGTGAAATCTTGGAAAATCAATAAAATAGTTAAAAAGGCTAGTAATGCTATCAAGTAAAAAGCAGAGAAATAGAAACAAACATCGTAAATGTAACTGATTCAAAGAAAAAGTATAAATACACATTGTTGGAATTGAAAAAAATATATAGTTCTAGATACTAAAGTGATTCAAAAATAAAACAATTTTATTTTGTAGCTCACGCTAAAAAGTTTGAAAAATATTGATATATTAAGCAGCAAAACTACCTGTATATACAGGACTGTGTGGTCAGTTCAGCAACACTGAAATACAATAAAAGACTTCCTAAAGATCTACCTCCCGCTCCTCATCCAAGGCTCTGGGCTTAGATTTAGTCTTCATGGAAAAGAAAAATCTTGTGTTCCTTGCATTGTTCTAGCATGTATAAAAATGACACAGTATTTATTTCTTTTCAGTGCACTCTTTTAAATGTATTATATATGTGTTTTCTGACAGTGTCTTGGAATGAATTGTGTCCCCACAAAAGGTGTTGAAAGCCTCACCCACACACCTTGACAATGATCTTGTTTGGAAATAGGGTTACTGCAGTGTTAATGAGGGCAGACTAGACCAGAGTGGGTCCCAAGCCCAATTACTTCCAAGTGAAGTGTTACAAAAAGGGAAAACAGATGCTGCAGCGTCATGGCAAAATGTTATGTGAGGTCTTGTCAGCAAGCTAAGGAATGTCAAGAAATGTCTGGAGCCCTGGAGGCCAAGCAGTTGAAAGCTGAGTTGAAAACGTGGCTGCTAACCATAAGGTAGAGAGTTTGAATCAACCAGCTGCTCCTTTGGAAACCCTGCAGGGTGGTTCTACTCTGTCCTATAGGATTGCTATGAGTCAGAACCAGCTTTATAGGAATGGATTATTGGTTTAAAAAATGTCCCAAGCTGTGAAAAGCTAAAAGAGACAAAAAATGGTGGTCTTTTAGAACAGAAGAGCATAGATTTGTTGATACCTGGAATTCAGACTCGTAGTCTGCAAAGGTAGGAGATAATAAATTCCTGCCTTTAGAGTCACGCATACGCTGCTAATCAAATGGTCAGCAGTTTGAATCCACTAGATGCTCCCAGGGAATCCTATGGGGAAGTTTTACTCTGTCCTGTGGGTTGCTATAACTCAAAATCACTGGATGGTAACTTTGTTGTTGCTTACATGTGTATATGTTTATGTGTATATATACTTTTGTTACAGCAACATTAGGTAACTAATATAGACCACTTGGCTTGGCAATGCATTTATATGGATATAAAATAATTTATATAGGGCTTTAAAGGCTTTTCTACACTTTTTGATATTGTAATAACATTTTACAAAAAATATCCTATAAAACTATAGATCATCTGTAAACTTTATTATATCCCTGGAATACGAAATCAATGTCAAGGAGTTACCACATTTTACAGTCTCAGCACTATAGCATAGAAATATTTTAATCTAGGGTGTTTCAACAATATTTAGTCTTTATTTTATTTTTGATTTGTTTATATTTATAACACATACTCCTTCCTTCCTCATATTGCACTTTGTCTGTCTAGAGACTGCACCAGAAATTGAAGCTGTGCTGCCACAAACCAAGAAAACCCTGTGTTATCAGGAGCTAAAAAAGACATGGAAAGTATCATGGATTCAATTGCTTACCCTAAAAAAATGTGTGTAGCCTTTGTGATTCTATGCATTCATAGGATGCTGTCCTGTTGTCTCTTTCTTGATGGGAGAGAAGAGGATGGAGAGGAGGGGACAGGAGATTGCTGGGAGGATGTGACAAGGATAGAATGAGAAGAATGAGTGTGCTGTCATCCAGCAAGGAGAGTAGAAGGAGCTGCAGAAAGGTGGGCATGAAAAATTGATTTGGATTGTATACTTTCACTGAACCACAATTAAAAAAAAAAGAAAGAAAAGGAAAAATCTGTGCAGCAATTTGGTTGGACCATGATTCCCATTATTGTCCTCCCTCTTGTGATTTTCCTGTGCTGTAAATCCTCATCTCTGCCTTTGGTTAATAGACTGGATAGTGTTAAAAGAGATTAGGTGGGACTATAGCACCCTCCCTAAGGGAGTTTCCCTGACGTGTGGCTTGTACCACCTTTTATCTTACAAGAGATAAAAGGAAAGAGAAGCAAGAAGAGAGTTGGGGACCTCATATCACCAAGAAGCAATGCCAGGAGCAGAGTGAATCCTCTGGAAAGGACTTGGGGTCCCTGTGCCTTAGAAGCTCCCAGTCCAGGAGAACGTTGACAATAAGGATCTTCCTTGAGGGCAAACAGAAAAAGACTTCCTCTGGAGCTGATGCCCTGAATCTGGACTTTTACTGTGAAAAGATAAATGTCTCTTTGTTAAAACATCCACTCATGATATTTTTGTTACAGCAGCACTAGATGCCTAAAACCGAGTTATTCTTTCTTAGAAACTTCAGACCAAGTGGTGCCCTACTGACTCCTTGTCTTCAGACTTTTGAGATCCAGAACTGTGAGTATATGTCTCTTCTTCTGAGCCATAGACTGTGACAGCAGCCTTATAGAACTAATACATGTGATAAGAGTTTTCCACCAAAAGATTAGCCAGTCTTCCACATGATTTCAATTTATCCTTAAATTGAATAAACAATCTTACACTCTCTGCATTGAAATACTACACATCATCTTTAGATATTTGGGTCAGTATATGGAATTCCTAGCAGAAAGCCATTTTAAATTTGCTGGATATTTCAGTGTCTTCTAATACGTGACTGAGAACTTGTTCCTTCCTTAACACTTTTCAAACTGATCTTAGACCTCTGCTTTTCCACATGGATTTTAAAATTATTTCTAAAATGACAAAAATAATTGGGTTTACACTGCAAATGTAGTCAATGTGTGGAGAACTTTACGGAAATGAGGCTTTTACTTTCATTACATTTCTTTCCCAAAAACGTTCTCTTTTTTTTTGTTTAATCAAATCTCATCTTTTTCATTATAATTCTATTGTAATATTTCCTATAAGTAATATACATTTCCTATTGCCTCTTATTTATGAGTTCAGTTTGGATGCCTATAGTCTTGCTTTCTTTAGTAGAAAGTTGTATGTAACGTTGTGATTTATTTTCTTTATTATGAAAATTATCCTTCTTTCTCTAAGATTTTGGATCAGATATGATTCTAAAAAATATCTTCCAGGCATCTGGCATTACTTATCTGGTGTTACACTATTGATCTATATTGCAGAAATTCTAACCATCAGGATTTTCCATTGCTCAAGTCCTTTATGTATTTTTCTGTTTGTTTGTTCCCACTTAAATATAAGTGCCTTTCACTTATTTTCCATTTCTGTTCTGGAAAATATTTCTTACTTTTGTTCTTTTTTTAAATTTGATATTCTTCACTGTTTTTATTATTATTATTTGTAACTGCTGAGTAGAATACCACTATAAAAGAGCTCTGATGGTACAGTGATTAAATGCTGGGCTCCCAGCTGAAGCATCAGCAGTTGAAACCCACCAGCCTCTCGGGGGGCAACACGCAGGGTGGTCTCCGCTTCTGTAAAGATTTTCCAGCCTCAGAAACCCAACGGGGCAGTACCGTTCTGTACTGTTGGGTGGCTCATTCAGAATCTACTTGACAGCAGTGTTTTGTTCTTCTTATACCGTCCTGTGTTCATCAGTTCGATTACTGATGGGGGATTCGGGTTGTTTTCAGATGTTGCTAATTAATATTAAGATGCTGTAGCATTCCTACATAACACTCTGGTAATACACTCGTATGGATTTTAGTGACATACCTGGGAATGCAGTTGTAGGTTTATATGGCAAATAATGTTTTAAATTTGTGAAAAACAGGTGGAAAGCTTTCCTGAGTGGCTGCATCATTTTGTGTTCCCATGTGACTATGTGAATTCTGGAAATATTCCCCTCACTCCATATCCTCACCAATACTGGCTTTTGCCTTTTTAAACAATTTTAGTCCTTCTAGATCTTATATAGTAACACCTTATTGCACTTTTATTTGAGCTTCTGAATGAATGATGATGGTAAACGTATATTCTTGTGCTTACTAGAATTTGTACTTCTAATTTGGAAATGCATGTGTTCACATATTATGTTCATTTTTAAATTTGATCAGTTTGCTTTTTGGTACTGAGTTGTAACAGTTCTATACATATGCATATATCAAGTCTTTGGAACAATCTTCCACTTTGTATTTTCTTAAGACCAGTGAGAAGAGAGCAAAAGTTTGCTTCTTTATAACGTCAGTGTTTTCAATATTTTTTCTTTTATTATTTGAACATTTTATGTACTTTAAGTACACATTTGCATAACCCAAAGTCATTAAATTTTCTGACTGTGGTCTGCATATCTTGCATTTAGTATCTATGATTCATTGTGAGATTCTTTCCCAGTGGTATAAAAGATTAATTTTCTGTTCTTGTCCTCTTTTATAATTAGGATTTCTAGATACTCCAGAACCATTTGTTGAAGAGATTTTTCTTATTGTATTTGCTTGTCATTTTTGGTATCTTTGACAAAAATCAGTTGATGATATGTGAGTGTGTCTATTCAGTGTCAGGATCTATAGGACTAGTTCAATATTAAACCAAAAGATCTCTGCTACTTTCTAAAGTCTTGAAATCAGATATCATCAGTATTTCAAATTTGTTGTTTTTCAAAAACATTTTGACTATTCTATATTCCTCATATTTCCTGGCCCTGATGCTTCCCTTGCCCATAAATCATAACGAAGGTCCACTCCTCAGACACGAATGGATTGGATTTGGTGATGCAGAGCGACCATATTGGATGCACTTTATGGTTCTGTGCGTCTATAGGATATCATCCTGCTGACCTCTGGCTGGAGGAAGGAGAGTGGGTGGAGAGGAAGGGAAAGGAGGCTGTTGGGAGGATGAGACATGTATGGAGCAGAGAGGAATAGTGTGCTGTCACCAGGCAAGGAGAGCAGTGGAAGCTGCATATAGGTGTGCATGTAAATTTATTGGGGAACGTACATTTTCACTTAGTCATAATAAAAAAAATTAGTCTTCAACCATTTTTACAAAACACATGCTAGATCACCCATTTGGCCTTTCTTGGAATTTATAGATCAGTTTAGGGCTTGGCTGACATCTTCACATCAGTGAAAGCTCTGATCTACAAACCTAGTATATTTATCTATTTTTTAATGAAATATTGTAAATTCAATGTACAGATCCTGTACATAGGTTATTCTTCACATCTAGTCTTTTTTTTTTATGATATTGTGAATAGTATTTGTTTCAGGTTTAAATTTCAAACTTTTAATTGCATGTGTATACAATTGCCATTTATATTTAAAATATTGGCTTTTATCCTGTGACTTGCTAAACTTACTGTTTAATTCAAGTAGGATTGTTGTAGAGTTCTTTTAACAGTTTACATAGATATTCATGTAACATGCAAATAAGGACATGCTTTTCTCTTTCCAGTTTTAATGAGTTTTAGGTATTTTCTTGCTTCATACTATATAGACGGGATTTTAAGTGTGATGTTGGCTGGAAATGGGAAGAGCAGACATTTTTGCTTTTTTCCCTAATTCATTTAGTGTATTTTTCATTTCATACAATATGTACTTCATCTCTGGAATTTTGCTTTCTCCTCAATGGCAGTGGGGGTGGTCTAGTTTTCAATATGCCTAGGCTTTATTTTATCAACTTATCTATCTTGTAAACTCATCTATATCTACAGGCTATATAGCAACCCTGATGGAGCAACGATTAAGAGCTTGACTTCTAACCAAAAGGTTAGCAGTTCAAATCCACCAGCTGCTTCTCAGAAACCTCATGGGACAGTTCTACTCTGTCATAGATGGTTGCTATGAGTCAGAATTGACTAAACAGTAACAGCTATCTCTTTTTTTATGCAATATCGTTTTCTTCAAATTCCAACACCTTGATCATTCTGTTATACATTTTTATTGATTTTTTTTTAATCCTACTATAGGCTTTATTTTCCTGTTTCTTTGTAGGTTTTGAAATGTTTTTTATCAGAAACCGATGTTTTGATTTTTCTATATTAACTGCTAGATTTTTCTGTGTTTCTTTAAATAAATGCTCTTTTTTTTTTTTAAAAAATCTGGTAAGTAGTTAAATTACTAGTGGATCAGCGTGATTTTTTTTTCTTTTTGTTTTAAAGGTTTTTCAGAGCATATATAGTTTAGTATTCTTTCTCAGTCCCATGTTTCCTGTATCATTATTGGATTCCTTATATGTGTGTATACGTGTGTGTGTGTGTGTGTGTGTGTATGTATATATATCATTAATGGATTCCTTATATGGGTGTATATACATATGTGTGTGTATATATACATATACACATATACACACATACACACACATATATACACGCACATATACACATACACACAAATATATGTATACATACACACACACATATATATATATATGATTCCCTATGTTTTTAAATGACCCTGATGTCATAGTGGTAAGTGTTATGGCTACTAACTAAATGGTCAGCAGTTTGAATCTACCAGGTTGTCCTTTGAAACTGCAGAAGGCAGTTCTACTCTGTCCTATAGGGTCACTGTAAGTCAGAACTGACTCTGGCACTGGGTTTAGTTCTTTGGTTCTTCTCACCTGACTGGAAGGAAATCAAACAATTCTAAGCCATTTCTGTGGCTCATAATGAATTGTCTTTCAGGTCTCTGATAATAGCTATTTCCTTAAATGATGTTTTGTCTAGTTTTGTAAAGGTTTGTGCCAAGCATATGTAGTAGCAAATAGCCAAAACGAAAAAAGAAAAAAAAAATCAATAAACCCCTAAATCAGATTTCTGTCTTCCTAGCTGCTTACTTTCAGGTACTTGCCCCTCAAACTATAGTTTACTTTTCCCTCTAAAAAGGTTTTCTGTGTTTCCTCAGTTTACCAAACCTGCCCAACTTCTTTTTCAGGTTGTCCTCACTGTAAAGCCAGGTTAGAAATTTCTTCCAAGTGGAAAGAATAGTCTATGGTAAAGATCAGATCACTGAGCGTGTTCCCCTTTTATCAGGATTCACACTCTAGGTTCTAGTCTGTTGTCCATGTTCTGAAAACAGACATTTTATATATGTATGTATGTGTGTATCTATCTATCTATATAGATATACATATACATGATGGACAATAAGTTCCAGACCATCTTAACTTATTAAGGACAGAAATGTAAATCTGAGAGTTCATATTTTTGTTAATGTGGCTGCATGTATTTTGTGTTGGTGTGGCTTTGTAACCTTCGCATCGTGAGTCAGGCAGTCTAAGCTTGATGCCTCAGGGAAAAGAGGAATGATGAGAGGTCAAGGTGAAGGACAAGGAGGAAGGGAAGCCAGATCTTTGTTTTTGTTTTTCCAAAGCCAAGGTCTAAAAATATCAAAACATACAGGAGCATTTATAATCATTAAGAAAAATGTTTTACCAGTTTTCATTCTACTCTAAGTAAGGCAACGATGTTTAAACAAAAAAAAAAGTGTTCACTGAGCTGATTGTAACTTACAGCAACCGTACTGGATGAAGAAGAACTCCCAGATTTCCAAGAAGCAGCTAGCGGATTTGAACTGGCTGTCTTATGATTAGCAGCCAAACAGCCAAACTCTTAACCACTCACCCACAAGCAAAATAAAGATGTTTAGATTTATTTAAATCTGTGTGTGTGTGCATGTATATATATATATGTATGTATGTATATAAGTAATTAAAAATGTTTAAACACTTGCAGTCTTGAGAAGTCACTTGTGCTAAATTGGCAGAGACCTCCCTGATAACCCAGTTAGTTCTGAAAATCCAAGAGGAAATCTGATTGTACACCTATGTGGGGAAATCGCAGGAATGTGGGTTGTTGAACAAGTGAAAATGGTTACTTGCTCTAGGGGACAAGTTCCATGATGTAAACCAAAAACCAAGCCCAGTGCTGTTGAGTAAATTCTGATTCATAACAACCCTATAGAACAGAGTAGAACTTCCTCACAGAGTTTCCAAGGAGAACCTGGTTGATTCCAACTGGCAACCTTTGGGTTATCAGCTATAGCACTTAACCACCATGCCCCCAGGATTTCCTTCCATGACATAGAGGATAGTAATATACTCCAGTTTTCAGTTTGGGAGTCACCGAGAAAGACATGGCACACAGGCACTGAAAAAAACAACAGTTTACACACAGAGAAGAGACCAAATCAGATCAGACTTAACAGTGGCTGCCATTTTCCCTTGACCAATGAGTTTTATCACTCTGCCAACATCAGAAGGTTGTGTGTCTGTCAGTCTGTTTTTTGGAAAGAGTAGATACAGCAGTAGGTTTGACCAGGTGTTGTATAGCGCTCATGTTTAACAAAGTAATTCCTGGGAATGTTGAACTTTGCTCAAGACAGAAGCAGAAAGACAGCAAGACAGACCGCTTTCAGCTATGGGATGTGTTTTAAGTCAAGAAGTACCAGGGGAGGAGTGAGTCCGCGTTCACATTCTTTCCAAAAATCCAGGTCAACACAGCGGATCCTATCCACAAGATTCATTCATGGATCACAGACAAAAGTGGTAGCTATATTCAGACTGTTCTCTTCCACATGATAAGATTGTTTAATTGGTACAGAGACATCATAATATCTCCACTGTTTAAAAAGAACAATCTGTTACAACTTCACAGACTTTATAATTTGTGTCACACTGGAGAGGTAGAATGCCCCCAGCGTTCTTGAAGGTAATATAAAAACAAAGCATACAACTAAGTTCACTGTAAAATCTTTGAGATAGGAAAGAGAAAATGATTCAATTCTACATTAAAATGAAGCAAGAATTATGGTTAAATGAAAACAATAAGGATTAAAAAACCCAGTGCCATCTAGTCAATTCCAACTCATAGAGACCCTATAGCACAGGGTAGCACTGCCCCACTGAAATCCCAAGGAGCACCTGGAGGATTCAGACTGCTGACTTTCTGGCTAGCAGATGTTGTGCTTAAACACTGGACCACCAGGGTTTCCATAAACATCACAATCCACTCATTCTGCTTAGCTAGATCTGTGCCAGCTTCCAAGAGATCCATATGGAGAAACAGTGATCTTTTATTGTCTTGAGTGCATTGCTGACCATATACTCTAAAATTACGAGCAAGGACCACTCAATCTGGATGTAATGTTTCTGTTCCATAACAGGGAACTTAGGACTAACACAGAATCTCAGATTTTGTGTTGGACTTTGATAAGATCCAGTTGCAAAGACTGCTGCAATAGGATTAAGATTCCCTACGGAGATATTTTATAGTGGACTCAGAAGAGGAAAGCTGAGCAAATGCATTCTTTTTGAAGCATACAGATAAAATTAATCATGAAATCTGTTATTTCTCAAATTATTACAATCTTTTCGAGGCAAAATGAATTCATTTTAGTACCACTTGCTGGGGCCACCAAAACAAATCAACTCCATTGTCCCCAATAAACTGAAGCAGCTTTAACCTAGCTTCAAAGTAGTGACTGTGTGGCCCAGGAGAAAGGCTGTTTTAGAAAGACAAAAGTGCTCTAAGCTGACCATGATAAGATATCAAGTCTCGGTGTCTCTCTAAATTCTTGTAAACACATCAATATCAAAGGAAATATATAGAAGGATGTTGATTTCAACACGTTTTACAATGCCTGAACAAAACAAACTGACCCTATAATAATCAGTAAATTATTATTACAAACCTCATAGGGTTTCCAAGGAATGTCTGGTGGATTTGAACTGCTAACTTCTTGGTTAGCAGCCAAACTGTCAATCACTATGCCACCAGGGTTTCCAGTAATAAATAAATAACTCTTTTGTTTATGCAATGGAACATCCTACAGAACTCAGAATTAGTAAACTAAAGCTACTGTATCAATGCGGCTGACTCTAAAAACATATTACTGAATGATAAATCAGGTTGCAGAATGGTATGTAAGGTATGGCACAAATAACTCAGAGATTTCAAACACTGTATTCCTCTAAAAGCAAAAATAAACAAAATAAATGTGCGTATATATATGTATGTATACGTATTAATCTTTGTAGAAAAGTCATGAGTCAAAGATGAAGAAAACAAGACAGGTAAACCTGAGAGCCAAAAAGGAAAATAAAAGCATATGTTGACACAGATAGATTTTTTTCTCCTTTATTTTTCTCTGTTTTAAAACTGCAAAACGACAGGAATGCCAGTATGGTCTCATTTGTTTTATTTTCTGGTGATACACCCCAAATTAACTCTTGAGACCTTATCCTACTCAGTGGAAGAAATTTAACCTTTAGGTTTAAATGAGATTGATTTTCGATTTTGGCTCTATTACGATAATAAAAAATGCATGTTTCTCTGGCACCTAAGCTCCTGGTTAAATGTTTTTCCATTAGTACTTGAATTTCATTTTAATTTCCTTTTCTGTCTTCAAAATCTAGAATTTCTGGAACTTACCAAGTAACACTTGTAGGAAAATATTCCAACAATGAATGACTAAAAACACTTCTACTCTTTTCATAGATATTATTTACATGCCATGTGATAAAGGAAATTGGCAAACAATATATTCATAGCGGAAGAAAAGACAGAGAAAGAGAATAAACTTGAAATCAAAGGATAAAGTTAGCTATAAAACAAATTCCGTAATACAAATAGAATAAAAATAAATGTTTATATTTTTATTACTATTTAAAAGCAATTGAGTAAATATTAAAATTTGAATTTTCACATCCTAAAATACATCCTATAAAACAAAGGAAGCTTTTTCCCATTTACATAGGCATGCCAAGCGAAGTGCCGTCGAGTGGGATCCGACTCAGCGATATAGGCACAGTCAGATCAATAACAGTGTGTGAGAGGAGTGATATCTTCATTTCTACAAAACTCAGTCCTTTTTTCTTAATTGAAAATGAAAGTCTTTTTTTTTAATTTTGTAATTATTATCTTACACTTGGGGAAGAAAGTACAATTTAATAACTATTGATTTTTCATGCTATATTGAACTTGTAAAATTATACTTCCATATGTTCATATTTAGATTAAAGCTTCTCGAGTTCTAAGAAGGTAATTCTTAAAACAACTTTAAAATATATGTTGTCACAGTGAGCAGAACTTATATTCTGCTAAAAGTGAAACTAAATAATGTTATTGGTGGGCTGGGACAACTGGAGCTGAGTGAGATGACACAATGTGAGATCACCAAGTGTACCAGCATCCTGAGGGAGAGGAGAGGCTTTGACACAGAAAAGTGGGGAAGGGGAGCACATCATAACAAGAATCGGGGCTTGGGATGACTGTATAGTTACAAAACAGCAGCCAGTTAAAATTTTGTAAGGCTAACTAATCTAGTTTCTTACACGGTCTTCCTGGAGTTTACCTAGCGAAGAATTTTCTAAAGTATCTACACATAGATTCTTTCCAAGGCATGCTGTGCAAACATTCTCCCGAGAGCATTGTGATAAACATTTCCTGACAAACATTTCTTCATAAACCACGTTCTTGCCCTCTCTAGTTTTTGCTGAGTGTGGTTTAAGTTTTACAAGAAATTACAAGTCATACGAGGCTCTAAATCACAGGCTCTATTCTTAGGAAGGCAGAAAACAAGACTTAGGTCAAACTGAAATGTAATTCACAAAACGGAGTTTTGATTCAGATCTAAGTCAATTCTTTGCAATCATGTTGTGTCAACCACCTCAGATTTAGAATACCATGACATACCTATGAGTAAACTTTTATACTCTAGCTTGAAATTTCTCCTCTCTCCCTGAATTAAGTAATGCTATTTCAACTATGTACATTAAAAAAAAAAAAAGCAAACTGGTTGCATAGTGGTTAAGCGCTACACCTGCTAACCAAAAGGTTGGCAGTTCAAATCCACCAGGCACTCCTTGGAAACTCTATGGAGCAGTTCTACTCTATCCTATAGGGTCTCTATGAGTCAGAATCAACTCAACAGCAGTGGGTGTTGTGTTGTGTGTTATTTCAATTATGGAGCCCTGGTGGTACAGTGCTCAAGAACTCATCCAACAACCGAAAGGTTGACAGTTCAAATCCAAGGGGTGCTCCTTGGAAATCTTGTGGTGCAGTTCTACTCTGTCCTGTGGGTCCCTAATGAGTAGGAATTGGCTTATCGGCAACAAGCTCGATATTGGCTTGGTTTGTGTGAATTATATAACCACTTAACTTTTCATGGCTTTGCCTAGAAAGTGTTCAAATAACATGTCAAAAGTAACTTAGAAGGTGAGTACCTCTAAATCAAAGGTGTAAGGTACTCTGAATATTCACTACTTCATAAAAAGCAATGTCAGAAATGTTTTCTCTGGAAAACTGGCTGCATTTTGGCTAATAAATAAATGAAAAGAAAAATGTACTGTTTGTGGTGTTTTAATTTGCTCTGTCTCTGTATCTCTCTCCCCAGTTTACAGTGTCCTTGAAAGTCAATAGGTTGATAATTATGGAAATGATAAAAGCCAATAGTCTAGCAGTCAAAAGAGTGGGAAGAATGGTTTTAGATCCCCTGTAAAGACTCATCATTAGACAATTGTGCCTACTTGACCTATCTATGAGCTGTCAGCAAAACTGTATTCTCAGAACTCTATATTTGACCTGGTTTAGAGCTAACTCTATAAAAACAATCTTATCCCTAAAGGTATTTAAAAAAATACCCAAGAATTGTTTAGGAATGCACCTGCCTAAGGTGGTGATACATACAATTTGTAGCCAAGAAGAGGCTGACCAAAAAATAAATATAAGAAGTAACTGGAGAATGAGAAGTCCACAGGAGCCTTTGAAAGTATTCAACACCTTTTGGGGAATATAGAAGGTCACACATATGCAGATGGATGCATACATGGCAAGGAGTGTGTACTGTCTGATGAAAACACCTAAAAAGATCCTACTTTATCCCCTCTGGTTGACCTTGAAGGTCTATGAAAGCTGTAAGGTAAGGCAAAGTTGTAATTTCCATGTCAGAATAGCATAGTCCACTGTACACATATAGTGATCAAGAAAGACAGTGAAGGAATAGCATAAGGACAGAAATATAGATCAACAGAACAGTAATGAGAGTGGAGCAATAAACTCTAACATTTATGCTCAACTGATTTTCAACAAGGATGCCTAGACAAATCTATGGAGAAGGAGTAGTCTCTTCGAAAAATGATGATGGAAAAACTGGATACACATTTGTAAAGCAATGGCAATGGGCTTCGTCTTTAGCTAGGTTCTCTAGGCACCGAGAGTAAATCTTCACTAGCTTGGGTTAGGAATTAGAGTGCATACGCACACACAGTTTGAACATGTTGCCAGGTGGCATCAGTCCCTAGAGAAGGACATCACTCTTGTTAAAGAACAGGGTCAGTGAGAAAGAGGAGAGTCCGCAAGGAGATGGTGGACACAGAGGCTGCAGCAGTGGGTTTAAGCATCAAAATACCTGTGGGCATGGTGCGGGACTGGGCAGTGTTTCCATCTGTTGTGTATGAGGTTGCTGTGGGTTGGAACCCACTCAACAGCACCTAACAACAACAACTAGTTTTCTACACAAGCAAAACTGGTGACGTGTGTACAGATATCGATGATATAGAGAGACAGAGACAGATAGCGGTAGATACAGAGGTAGATTTACATCAAAGAGATAGCTCTTGCAGTTGTGGAGACTGGAAAGCTCCAAGTTCTTGGGTCAGACTTTAGACTTCTCCTTACTCACATAGCTTCAAGGACTGAAGAACCCAAGACTAGCAGGTGAGCTGCCAAGTCCTAAGAACTGGCAGTCAGATGAACATGAGTCAGGTGAAGGAACTTGAATAAGCAGAAGTCCACAGACTTTGCCAGAAAGTCCACATATGTGGACTTTCACTCCCAATAAAACTCTCTTACAACTGATTGGATATTCATATAGATCTTAAAACAGAAGGAATTATGTTATCTCAGATACCATTATGGAAATGATTAATAGCTGCCAAACTATGTCATAACTGCCAAACCACTAGGAGTCATGGAACAGGCAAGCTGACACACAGCCTTAGCCATCAGACTTCTGCTAAGTAAAAGGGAACATGGATCTAAATATATGAGCTAAAACAACAAAATTATCAGAAGAAAACACAAGAGTAAACCTTTGTCATTTGAGTTAGGAATTAGTTTATTAGCTATGACACAAAAAAACATAAGCCAAAAAATAAAAAAAAATTAGATATAAAGTATTTAAAAATGTAGTTCAAAGATGCTGAGAAAGAAAAAATATGCTGAGAAAATTTGCATATAAAGAACATGCATTCAGAATATGTAAAGAATTTATATGTTAGCAATAAACAGAGGAAATAAAAACAATTAAAAATGGGTAGTGAGCAATGAATTTCACTTCTTTAAAGTAGCCAATAAGAGTTAAGAAAAAAAGAAGTCAGCATCAGTATTCACTAAGGTAATGGAAATGAAAATTACAGAGATACTGTTTCACAATCAGTAAAAGGTTATAACTAAAAAAAAGAAAAGAAAAAGTTTGGCAAGACTGTTGTGAAATGATAATTGTATGTCGCTATTGGTAATGCAAAATTGTGTACCTACAGAAAACAATTTGGAATTTATATTATCTATAACTGGTTTTAATAAAGTTTACATTTTGTAAATCAGTTTACCCTAAACTAATTTGAAAATTTATTAACAAATATTTTATAGATACTTAGCTTATTTGTATTAAATGTAAGATTGTTACAATCATTGCCTCTCTATTCACTTCACCCCCACCCATTAAATTTGTTTACTTTGAAGGGTTAATATTTTGGAATTGTTTAGCCTTGTTGTTTTATAATCATATTTAATGTTATGACTACACAAACCATTATCTTTTAAGATGTAAAAGTTATACAACCTAGGACACATTGAACAATGCAGAAATCATCAAAAGAAGATGGAATGAATACACAGAGCCACTGTACCAAAAATAACTGGTCAACATTTGACTATTTCAAGGGGTAACATGTGACAAAGGACTTCTGAAAATGAGGAAAGAATTCTCAGCTACACTGAAGGTGTTTGTACAAAACAAGGTTCTGAAAATTGAGAAAATACTGAGATGTTTCAACAAACAGAGAGAGAGAGCCCTGGAGGTGCTCACATCCGCACCAAGACATTTGGAAGACAGTTAATCTGGTCAGCTCTTTGGAACAGATTCGCTTTTGTGCCCATTCCAAATAAACACGATCCAACTGAATGTGAAAAATACCAAACAATATCTTTAATGTCACACACAAGTAAATTTTTGCTGCAGATCCTTCAAAAACAGTTGCAGGAGTACATCGACAGGAAATTCTAGAAACTGAAGTTGGATTCAGAAGAGGATGTGGAATGAGGGATATCACTGCTGCAGTCAGATGTTGGCTCAAAGTAAAGAACACCAGAAATATGTTTAGCTGTGTTTTATTAACTGTGCAGCGTTATTCCACTGTGTGGATCATAACAAGTTATGGATAAGATTATGAAGAATGAGAATTCCAGAATATTTAACTGTGCTCATCAGGAACTTGTACATAGTCAAAGGGGCAAATGTTTGAACAGAACAAGTACATACTACATGGTTTAATATCAGGAAAGATACGTGTAAAGGTTACATCTTTTCATGATATTTATTCAGTTTCTAGGCTGAGCAAACAATCCAAGACGCTGGACTATGTGAAGAAGAATGTGGTGTTAGGATTGGTGTGACACAACCTTTCTCACTGAAGCTTACCTCTTCATCTTAGGAATTACGCCTCTACATAAAAACACAAAAGTCTTCATAACTGGATCAATAAACAGTATCATGATAAACAGCGAAAAGACTGAAGTTGTCAAGGACTCATTTTACTTCGATCCACAACCAGTGTTCACGGAAGTAGCATCCAAGAAATCGAAGGACGTATTACACTGGGTAAATCTGCTGTTAAGATTTCCTTAAAATACTGAAAAACTAAGATTTCACTTTGAAGATTATGGGGCACCTGACCCAAACCGTGATATTTTTGATTACCTTATACGCGTGACAAAGCTGGACAATGAATAAGGAAGACCTAAGAAGAACTGATGCGTTTGAATGATGGTGTTGGCAATGAATATTGGATATATCATGGTCTTCCAGGAGAACAAATTCATTTGTCTTGGAAGAAGCGCGGCTAGAATGCTCCTTAGAATGAAGGGTAGTAAGACTTCATGTTACTTTGGATGTGTTATGAGAATTACATCATGCTGGAGAATTAGATCATGGTTGGTAAAGTTCAGGGTCAGTGAAAAAGACAAAGACCCTCAATGAAATGAAAGAACACGCTGGCTGCAGCAGTGGGCTCAAACACAGAGATGAGCAGGAGCACGGAGTAGGTCCAGCTGGTGTCTGGTTCTGTTGTAAGTAGTGTCACTTTGAGTCGGAACCAACTTGGTGGCACCTAACAGCAACAACCAAATATACACATTCAATGCCGTATCTAAGAATTCTCATTTACAACTATTTTTATGTATAAATTGGTACTTTATACAATTTCTCTGTTATAATTTCTCTGTTATAAACATTTTAAATTACCTCCATAGCTTATCACAATCACTTTTCAAAATAGGTTATTCATTAGATATGTTTCATTCTTTTATAAAAGTGATATTCATAATTAAAAATGATATCTATATAATTTTCATGTCAAATTATTTTTAGCCATTCCCAGTAATCAACGCATTACTGTCTTCTAAACTGTATGTTTCCTAGAAAAAAGATCTTTATTCCACTAGAAAATAACTGAATAAGTAGATGTAGATTCCTATTCTAATTTTGTATCTGTTTATAGATCTACATGTAAGTCAACAACTATAATTGCATATTTATCTGACCTCATTATTGCCAAACACAAATTTAATACTCGTGGTTACATGTAATTCCTAAGGCAAAGTCTTTGAGCTATTTTTATTGCAACCAAGATCAAATGTCATTAATCACATAAGGTGTCTTCAACTATTTTCAAGTGTAATTCTATTAGACTTCAAGTAAACTAATTATTATTATTTGGAGGAGAAGCCATTCCAGAATCTCTAATCAGTTCACGGTATCATTGATATTTAAATAAATGTACAAAAGTAGTTTCCCACCAGACTGCAGGGGATGACATGCAAATTAACCAAGCGTTCTATATTTTTGGAAACCCTGGTGGTGTAGCAATTAAGTGCTATGTCCACTAACCAAAAGGGCAGCAGTTCAAATCCACCAGGTGCTCCTTGGAAACGCTGTGAGGTAATTCTACTGAGACCTATAGAATGGCTATGAGTTGGAATTAACTCAACGGCAGTGGTTTCGGCTTTGGCTTTTATAGGGAATAGATTCGTCATATCTATGTTTTTATCTTTTCCCAGTTGTCTGCTTCACTCTGTCTTGCTGCTGACTAATAACAATATCTTCTTACCAGTTTTCTTTGAAGGAAGACAAAACAAGTGGAAACAATAAAAGCACATACTACGAACTTTTCAAAAAGATATGCAGTAGATTTTTGGTCACTGGGGAATTGTGAGTTGATATTTTGAGACCTTCAGTCTCAAAACAGCACACTGATAAATCTGCACTCAACAATAAATTGAACATACCCAAGAAGAGAAGATGGAACATGAATGTAAGATGCTTAGAAAGGAAACCCACTGCTTGTTAGGTTATAATTCTGTCATCATACAAATGTGTCAAGATTAAAGAGAAGCAAGAAATAAAACAATTTGTTCTAGCCAGGAAACTGAAGTTGTCCTCCTTGATTACAATAAAGGGCTAGAATCTTATTCAGAAACAAGCTGAATGACATAATAATCTGCCTCTGCCTCTGTCTGGATTGTACCAAACAGCTTGGAAAAGGAGCTTGGAGTACATATACACAATTCTTTGGCCAAGAACAGCCAAGCTTTCCACTGGCTTGGGGACCAGACATGGAATAGCCCCAATATCACTGTGAAGTGGGGTTAATTACACATAAACACAAGATGATTTTCTACTGAAGGTTCTAGAGGGAGCATCATAAAATTGCTATCTCCATAAATAAGAATATGCAATATCACATCATGAGTCTTATCAATCATATCATAACCGATCAGATCAACTAAACTGTTTCTGAAAGTTCATATAAATTCAAACCATGTTCAATAAATATCTGAACACACTTTCTTTTTTTATTATTATGATTGAATGAAAATGTACATTCCCGTATAAATTTGCATGCTCACCTATATGCAGCTCCCGTTGCTCTCCCCGCCCCATGGCAGCACACCCTCCTCTCTGCTCCGTACATGTCCTATCCTCCCTACAGTCTCCCATCCCCTCCTCTGCACCCACTCACCTTCCTCCAGTAAGAGGTCAGCATAAAGTACCCAGAAAATACGATCAACCTGCATCACAGTCCAATGCACTGCAGTCCGAAGAGTTGACCTTCATTATGATTTATGGACAGGGGCAACATCAGTGTCAGGGCCGTGCTCCCAGATGAACCCTGAAGCCCCTGGACTACCAGTTGTGGTCTTTTATTGGAGATCTCAGGGTGCACCCCTGTTTATTCTTGTGTTGCCAGTGAGACTCAACTTTGTGAGCTCCATCGTGACTATCACTGGTGGTAGCTGGGCGCCATTCGGTTCTTCCGGTCACGAGTCAATGTAGACAGTCACTCACATGGGTGTCTCTGTCTTCTGGTGAACACATTTTCTTATCATGTACTAAGATCCTAAATTTACATGGAAGAATATGGAAACAGAAATGGCCACGTTTACTTTTTAAGACTAAGAAGCATCAGGAATGTTGGGCTTTCCTTAACAGTTACTAAGACTTAATAAAATTATCCTAAAAAACAATGTGGAAGCAACGGAGTAGAAAGTAATAAGATCAGCATTATATAATAGACAATCAGTAGCCTGGGCTGGCATTAGAAATTAGTGGAACAAGATTCTACAGTTAAATAAATGGTGCTTAAGCTCTGTATGTGGCTCTTCACATAAAAATTAAAAATGTAAAAAAATAAATACAACAAATGCTACATGGTAAGAATTCATGAGTAATTACAAGTATCTTCAAATGAAAGATGAAAAATATCACAGAAGGAAATTCCATTTATTTTATAAGGTTAATTATAACACCAAAATTTTCAAACTTTCAGTTTATATACAAGGATATGCTCATACTTTCTGGGAATAGAAGGACTTCTCCAACCAAAATCATTAAGAAAAAAAGCTTGACCAGAGTCAGTTTTGAGACTTCTTATTAATGTTAATATACTCTATACTGAATTTTTATGCAAATGATGTGTATGTTATATATTTTGTCAATCATGCCCTTGCCCCACAAGGTATTTTCATCAGTGTCCTATACTTTTTTAAAAAACAGCAATACTTAAAAAGAAATTAATATGTGTGCTTATGGTTGGCTTAAAAAAATGTATAATGCATAAAAATTAGGTAAATAAAACCGGGTGAAAAAGTCAAATTTGTGAAAATATGTTTTCAAGGGAAATAACCTACAGATGATGAGCACTGAACATCTGCAGACATTTCTTCTATTTAATATGAAGCAAAGCAAAACAAAAAATTAAGTCCCCAACCTGAAGGGAGATTGATTAACTGAGTAGGAAGCAAAAACACCCAATGGACGTGTGAAAGGAAGCTGTTACCTAGCAATCAAGGAAATTGAAATTAAAACAAAACTACTCACATTTATCAGTCTGATAAATTTGAAAACCTTGCCATTTTTGCTTTCGAACAAAAATATGAAAAGGTGGGACTGTTTTAAGGTGCAGTAGGATGCAAAGTCTGAAGTCATTTTGAGAACAATTTGGCATTAATTTTTTAAATTTTATGATATGCATATACAATTCCACATTAATTCTTCTTAGTATTTGTTTTAGATAACTTTTTACATATATGGAAAAGGATGCATGTATAAGAGTAATTATTGGATCACTGATTATCACAGTGAAAAATGGAAAACACCAAATCACTCATTAAATAAAGAATAAAGTCTAGTGACTCAGATGAATAAACTGTGTAGCTACAGTTTATAAAAGGTGTATTTATATATGAAAACAAAGAATTCTAAAATATCATGTTTCTTGTAACAAAGCAAGTCATAAACCACTATGATGATACAACAAATTTATGTGAATTGTGAATACAGGATTGTTAGACAGTCATCCATGTATATGAAACCATAAACACTTAAAAGGCACAGAATTTGTTTTCTTTTCCAGAATAGTAATGAGTTAAAATGAGTTCAAAGCATCTTATAAATGGGGCTGCAATAACCTGTCTTTGTAATATTTTATTTTTATTACCTAACAGACAAAAGAAAGCAAATACAGCATATTTCTAAAGCTAGGTGGTTAATATTGTGTTGTCTTTCGTTTTTTATGATTTAAATATGCTATATATGACTTTTTAAAGAATTACTTGTCTAATCTATACATATATTATGGACTGAATTGTTTCCACCTCAGAAATATGCCCTGGTTTCCCAGTGGTTAAGAGCTTAAGCTGCTAACCAAAAGGATGACAGCTGGAAGCCACCTAGCCACTCCTTAGAAACCATACCAGGTGGGTCTATTTGGTTCTATAGGTCATCTATGATGTTTTGCTTTGGTTTTATTCTGGTTTGGGAGTCAGTAAAAAAAAAAAATGATAATAAGACATCATGTATTTAGAAGATTAAAGCAGAAATAGTACCCTAATAAGGCAATAGAAGTTGACTTTATTCATTAAATGCCTTAGAGTTGCCTCCGGTTCGTGTCAACCTTCTGTACAAGAGAAGAAAGCACTGCCCAGTCCTGCAGCATTCCGTCCCCAGCAAGTGCAAGTCCACTGTGGTAGCCACTGTGCCCTCCTGTCCTTCTTCAAATATGACTTTCTTGTCTAGCAATTAACTGCTCCTGGTGATCCATACAAAGTGAGAATGCACAATATTCCCTTGTGTACCATATGCTTTTAAGCAGCTAATCTTCTGGAAACACTGGTGGCATAGCGGTTAGTCTACTAACCAAAAGGTTGGCAGTTCTAATCTTCCAGTCTTTCCTTGGAAACTCTAGGGTGCAGTTCTACTCTGTCCTGTAGGGTCACTATGAGTTGGAGGGTCTCTATAAGTCAGAATCCACTTGACGGCAATGGGTTTGTTTTGTTTGTTTGTTTGTTTGGGGGTTTAATCTTCAGGTGTGGATCTCCAGCTCTGTCTTCCTGGTATGTCTTAGTCGGGAAACTTCTCCCAAACTTGTCTTTTGTGAGCGATCCCTTTGGTATTTAAAATGCAGGTGGCATAGTTTCTAGAATCACAGAGAGACAAAAACCACCAGAACACAGGTGATTGGAGTCAGAGATGGAGAAAAGAAAGAAACATTTCCAAGCTTCAGTCAAAGTCAGAATTTTGCTTCACACCCTGCTTCACTGAATGAGAGAAACAATTTCTACCTATCAGACCAGGAGATGTATTGCCATTTCAATATGCTGCAGCATTAAACATCTTGTTTCCTGTTTTCCATAATGCCTTTTATATTCATAAAGAGGATACTATTTGAGAAAATAACTTGACACAAATGAAATAGAATGGAGAAATAGTCACGATATATGCAGTATTTCACAACTTCTGTCACTTGGATAACATTTCAGCTGTTTGTCATCTCTGTGAAACACTCTTAATATTAAGTCAACTAATTTTTAACAAATCGTTTAAGAATTTTATTTTATTACAACTTCCTATAAGGGAACTTGTATCACTTGCCAAAATATAAGTAACATAACAATTAATTTAACAAAAAATAAGTCTTGTAACTAAAATGGAATTACATGTAAAACATTAAAATGATATTAAATACAAAAGAAAATGCTTAATCAAGTTTACAAAACATACCAGAAAATAATCTCAATCAAAAAATGAAGCTGATTTGTTATCAGTCAGTAGGAAAATGACATTCTGCTTGATACAACTTACTTTAAAATGAGAAGAAATTCTAACTAGAATAAAATTGCAATCTCTATTTATAATGGTACCTTTTACTGAAATTCCCAAGTTATGCATGTAGAATTATAAAAAGCCAATGATTTTGATAAATATTTTGATAAAATATTACTATAAATTTCTCTATTAAGAAAGTAAAGTGAATTTTGTTTAACTAACATCTCCCTCAGTGAACAGAAATAGCTGGAGTTGGAAAGATTTCTAAGTTCCAAGATATGTTTATTATTTTATTTAAACAAATTTGGTTACAGAAATGCTGGCATATCGCTCTAGTTTCTATAACCATCAAGTTGATTTTCTGTTATGACCATGATTCTAAAGATAAGAGGATAATTAACTCTGCTCACAGGCAACGTAAACAAAGCTTACATGCATTATCTCTGAAATGAAGTCTTACTCAGAATCCTTAGATTATTGAAGACTATGAACATAAACCTTTCATGCATGAAAAACCAGTAGGGTTTTTGGGTAATCTGTTGCAAAGGACCTCCTTGAGGTTCCCCTGGGAGTGTGGCCCCTGGTCCTGATGCTGCCCCTGTCCATGAATGATCACTGAGGCCAACTGTTCGGACAGGAATGGATTGGACTCAGCGACACAGAGTGACTATATTGTGTGTGCACTTTATGGTTCTATGCATCTATAGGATGTTGTCCTGCTGGCCTCTTACAGGAGGGGGGTGGAGGTGCAGAGGAGGAGACAAGAGATTGTTAGGAGGATATGACATGTATAGAACACTTAAGTGTGCTGTCACCAGGCAGGGAGAACAGCGGGGGATGCACATAGGCAGGCATGCAAAGTTATACTGGATTGTACACTTTCACTCAATCGCAATAAACAAGGAAAAGTATTCAAAAGTAAAGTTGTCACTTTGAAGACTAAAATGCACCCGATCCAAACCGTGGTATTTTCAATCACGTCATATGCATGCAAAAGCTGGACCATGAACAAAGAAGACAGAAGAAGAATTGATGCCTTTGAATTGTGGTGTTGGGGAAGAATGTTGAATGTATCATGAACCACCAAAAGAACCAACAGATCTGTTCTGGAAGAAGTACAACCAGAGTGCTCCTTGGAAGCCAAGACAGCAAGACTGCATCTTACATACTTTGAACATACTGTTGGGAAGGATGAGTCCTTGGGGAAGGACATCATGCTTGGCAGAGTGGAGGGTCAGCAAAAAAGAAGAAGACCCTCGATGAGACGGATGAACATAGTGGCCGCAACAATGAGCTTAAGCATAAAAATGATTATGGATATGGTGCAACAACAGGCAGTATTTCGTTCTGCTGTTCATAGGGTTGCTATGAGTCTGAACCAACTCAATGGCACCTAACAACAACAACATTGTTGTTTATAGCCTCTGACAATCTTGAGGGACAAAGTCAAGGGAGGAAGAGGAAAACAGAAAAGGAAAGAGGAAGGGAAGAGAATGGAGAGGAAGGGGGGGCAGAGAGAGAGATTCTGGTAGCTGGTCATTAACATGCTTAGGACACCTAGTAGGTTCAATCACTGATCTCCTAATTCTTCATGTAGAATTTTTTTTGTGTAGCATTTTTGGTTCAGGTGAGCTTCCAAGTCTGTATGCTTGAGTCTGTCATGTACCCATTGACCCAGAAACCCAGGGCCATCAAGTCAATTCCAACTCACAGCAACCCTGTAGAACTGCCCCAGAGTTTCCAAGGAGCTGCTGGTAGTGGTTTTGAACTGCCGACCTTTTGGTTAGCAGACGTAGCACCTAACCACTAAGCCACATCCAATAACAGTAAAGTTAAAATAACTTTCCAATTTACATAGATAGCTAGATGACAGATAGGTAAATAGATAGATAGAAACTGTCATCAAGTTGATACCGACTCTTGGTGACCTTATAGGACAGACCAGAACCTCTCCATACAGTTTCCAAGGGATGCCTGGCCAATTTGAACTGTCAGACTTTTGGTTAGCTGATGTAGCACTTACTCAGTATATCGCCAGGATCTCCATAGTAAATGCAAACCACTTTAATGATACAACACTGACCTTGTGACGGAGGCAATGCTGATTCCATGGTAGAATTCTCACCTAGTGAAATATCTAGTTTCAGTTCTGACTGGTGCTTTCCAAGTTCACCCAACATCTCTCTGTCACTAGAGGCTTGTGTGCTACTATACTGCTGAACAGGAGTGAGCAGAGCTTCCGGACTCAAACAGACTAGGACGTCAGTCTTGATCATCTATTCTGAAAAGCCAGTCAGCGACAACCAGCACTATTGCACATTGGATCAACATGAATTTGAGCCTGAATGAACAGCAGCTAACAATCACAAAATTGTTTTCAGAGAAGCAGCTCACATCTAAAGAGACTATACACAAAGAGTCATTTTCCTATTCTAAAGACAATTGTCTTTCACAGAAATGCAGACCCTGGTCAGAAACCCAAACAACATGAGAGTGGATCCCGTGCCAGGGAGAGAAAAAGAGTTGTTATGAGTGAGACCTGGGAGGGTAAGGGAAAAGGTTCTGTGCTGGGAAATATATTCCCAGGGCCATAAATATATAGTCTCTAATACAGGAACCTGTGAGTCTTTCCTGGTGACTTTGGTACTGAAGTCGTAATTCAAGCTTTAAGAGAGTCATGAAATCCTAAATAACTTCAATTCTTTGCCTATATTTTACAAGATCATCAAGACACTTCAAGTAAATTACAACTTCAAAATCAATTTCTCTCTTCAGCCGATCGTCTATTATCCTGTATGATTGAAGATTGCGTCTCTTAACTGGTGTGTTATCCAAAGCAAAGTCAAACTCCAAGTTCTTATTTAAGGCCAGCACTTCAGCACCTTGAAGGGATGGCAAATAAAAATGCTAATCTATAGACATCATTTTATGCTGTAGTGTTAGGTTTTTATATTTATGTGGAGAAGGTAATTGGAAATGAAAGAAAACAGTGAGTCTGAAGTAGGGGAAATGGCCTATGGACAGAATTTGGAGACCTCTTCTACCGTGTACCAGCTTACTGTGTAAATAAGTCAGTTGGTCTCCATTTCTCCCTGGCTATAAAATGGATGTGATATATAATTGGTATGGAAGTATTTACCTATAGATCAGCCTATAGATAGATACAAGCAAATAAGTATTGTTTCACTTCATTTTTTTCTTTGTATGTATACGAGATGGTCTCAATATCCACAACAACATCTAACATGACACACATATGAAAGTATTCAGTAAAATATAAAATAGACTGTCATGAACTTCAACTCTGCAAATTTGTTATTGAAGTGTGTAGGAATGTAAAATACAATTCAGGGTCACAGTCAAGAAAAAAATTCTATGCAGAGGAGTATCTACGGACCATACAGAAAAAGGAGACTATGATGAGGAAGTCATCATACTGCATAACACATGAAAGCTTTAACAGATAATGAGCACTTCAAATGATATTTTCATTAATGCTACAGACTCCTCTTTATGGTTTGAAAATGTGTGTCAAATTAACCGGGCTACAAATGCCAGTATTATATGGTTGTTCATGATTTTGTGATCTGACTTGGTAACCTTATGTGTTGTAAATTCTAACTTCTACACTGTTAATGAGACAGAATTGGGAGAAATTATCTGAATGATACAGGACTCAGTTGACAGGACTAAACTGTGTCTTGACTCAATCTCTTTAGAGGTATAAAAGGAAGAAATTTACAGAGAAGAGAGAGAACTAACAGGAAAGAAAAGCCTGGAGCAGAGCATATCCTTTGGACTCAGGTTTCCAGAGCTAAGAAGCACAGAACAGGAAGGGAAGACTGACGACAGGGACCTTCCTCCAGAGCCAACGGGGGTGGGGGGGTGCTTTGTCCTGAACCTGGAACCCTGAATTTGGACTTACAGCCTCTTAAACTGTGAGATTACGAATTTCTGTTGTTAAAACCACCCACTTGTGGTATTTGTGTTTTTGTATTTTGTAATGTATTTGCAACATCAGGTAACTAAAATGCCCTATAGAAAAAGTTTATTTGGAAATTTTTTTGATAATGTTAGAGTTGTCAATGGAAGAGAATAAAATATAAAAGGTTATTAAGAAAGATGTAAATAAGGAAGACCAAAAAGAATTGATGCCTTTGAATTATGGTGTTGGCAAAGACCACTGAATGTAACACAGACTGCCAGAAAAATGAACGAACCTGTTTGGGAAGAAGTACAAACAGAATGCCCTTAGAACCAAGAAGAGCGAGACTTCACATCCTGCACTTTGGTCAGATAATCAGAAGAAGAGCATTGTGCTTGGTAAAGCAGATGGTCAGCACAAAAGAGAAAGACCCTCACTGAGACAGCCTGACACGACGGCTGCCACAATCTAGTCACACACAGCAAAGCCTGTGAGGAAGGTGCAGGACTGGGCAGTGTCTATACAGTTGGAAACAGAGTCACTGAGAATAGCAGCTGGCTCACGGCCTCCAACAACAGTTAAGAAGGTGAAATGATGGTCTAAGGAGTTTCACGCTTACTTAAGAAAACACCAAGCAGAAACTCATGGAATGGACTCAGTTCCACAAACCTCTCAGAGTACTACAACATCTAAAAGATCACTGAAAGAAGAAAAAGCCTGATTCTAAAACAGAAGGGTTTCTTTTTCTGTTGTAGGTGTTGTCCCCAGCTCCCACCTCCAGACCAGCTGAGTCTGTGGCAGAGGCTGCTGTACCAGTGAGGAGCCTGAGACCACAGACTGTGCTCCCAGGCAGCTGTGCACGCTCTGGCTCAGTGTGTAACAGACTGTATTTGCTAGTGAATATTTGTGTCTATCCATTCATTTGTGTATCGCAGTCTCCTGAAGGATGGTGCAGACCTTCCTTAGGTTAGCTAGACTTTACACTCCTGCAGGACTGAGGACAAAGCACCAAGCAACTCTTAGTAGTTATGTCACATTTAAAAACATGTCACTAATTAGTGTGTGAGTGATGCACGCTTAAAAAAAGATCTGTCTTCTTAGAACAGAAAGGGAAGCATCGGTATAAGAGTACCTTGCAGAATTCTGAACTTCCAGAAGTGCCACGTAATTACACATACTGATGAAGTAGGGAGATCTGAAGGTACATCCTGCCATTAAAACAACAATATCACTAGAGATATCCATTGGAACAAGTGATTTGGGAACTCGGGAAAAGGGTCTTTCAAAAGAGTGCTTGATGAAAGGATACGCTGCTTTTCCTTCCCAGGTGAACTGTGTGCACCAACTGATTAGCATCCCCCGTTCCACAGCTCCGACACAGGTGATGGTCCATGTTCCTAGAGTTACAGCAGATGCCAGTGAAGGCAATTGGGACTTCATCCCTCAAGGATTTGGGGTTGCACAGGTTACGCAGTTTGGGAAGCCTTGCAGTATCCTAAGGGGTCACTGAAGACCATTGCCTAGTGACGCCCTTCTAAAAGAAGTAGCTTTTCGTAGGTGGTGTTTTCAGGTAACATTTGGAGAAATATGTCAGGCCACTGAGGGACCACAAAGACAACAGAACTGGACAGCAAGCTTACCAAAAAATAACGGGAGAAGTCACTAAGCAGTTGACTGTATTCTTTATTAAGTAATTGAAGGAATTCTAAAAAGTAGAATACTTAGATTTACGTGTTTTTGTGTTTTTCTACTCACTTCTTTCTTGAAGTGCAAGGGATTTCTCCTTTGAAACTTGGGTGTGGACTCCAGGAAAAATGTTTGATAACCATGCATATTTGGGAAGACCATCTGAGCAAAGAGGTGTGGATGAGCTGATGGACTATTACAGTGTACAGTGATTAAAAGATGACACAAAGATATATATACATTATAATCTCTGTGGAAGGGGAAGAAACTGACTTCCACATTGAAAAAGTCAATATCCCATTTCAACCAATAAATCAAAAGACTTGAAAAGAAACAGAAAAGAATAACTCGGTCCAAAGAACAGCATGAAGAGAGAATTTCATCCTATAGGAGATCAGATAAGGGACAGATTACAAGACTTGAAAACTTCAGTATTTCTTGGGATCAAAAAATCATAGGAAAATCAGAAAAAAAAACTTTACAAAAATAAAATGAGAATTTCAATAAACAGCTAAAATATCAAAATAAATATAGTACCAGAAAACTACAGTAACAAATAAAAATCCATTGGAAGAATTTAACAGCAGGTTTGAACAAACTGAAGAATGAATCAGCAAGCTAGAGGATGGGACCGCACTAAAACCCTTTACTATTAAGCTGATTCTGACTTATAGCAACCCTATAGGATAGAACTGTACTATAGACTTTGCAAGTAGTATCTCATGGGTTTGAACTGCTGACCTTTTCGTTAGCAGTTTCAGCACTTAACCACTATGTCATCAGGTTTCCAAACTCGAAGAAAAGGCAATTAAAATTATTGAAACTGAAGACTAGCAGGACAAAAATATATAGAAATCTAAGAAAATCTAATGCAGTGGTAGGACAATAATGAGCAAGCTATTTTACATCTCATGGAAACCCCAGAAGGAGAAGAGAGAGGGCAGACAAATATCTGAAGGAATAATAAACTGCATAATTGTGTAACAAGTCAAACAAGTATAAATGTATGTCATTGAGCATATAATGTAAAAGAATGTAATTGATGAATGCAACATCATAAAAAATAGAAAAGAAAGAAAATACAGAAATAGAGGTTTTGTAGATTTCAGTAGTTAATTTGGAAACACTGGTGAGTACGTAAGAGCTGTAGCTACTAACCAAAAGGACAGCAATTCAAATCCACCAGGCACTCCCTGGAAACCTTACGAGGCAGCTGCACTCTGTCCTAGAGGACTGCTGAGGATTTCGCGGTTCACTTGGTATCAATTAAACCAGGGTGTTATAAATTTAGAATATAAATGTATTCCTCATGGCAATCTTTCTCTCTCTCTCTCTCTCATGCGCGCGCACACACACACACACAATAACTATTGTGAAAATATACACAGAAAGAAAAGAGAAGCAGACCAAAATGATTCAATACAAATACTCAACTAAACACAAAGGATGGTCACAGTTGAGGATGTGACGGACATCTAAAGACTAATAACAAAATGGTAGCAGTAAGACATTCTTACTTGCAAATATACTAATGTTAAAAAACTGTATATTAACAGATCTTATGTCCAACAACCCATAAAGTATTAAAATAGTGGTAAAAATATATTGAATACATATGTTTTATATATATTCAGAAATATACCAAACTATGAACAGAAATACAAATAGAACTACAGCTAGAAATACACAAACTACAGAATATACAAAGCCTCTATTTCTATATTATTCCTAATTTTCTCTTTTTTTATGGTGGTGTTTTCATACAAAGCAAACAGTAGCCAAAAGAAAGCTGGAGTGGCTATATTTATATTAGACAAAATTGACTTTCAGTTGAAATCTCTTACAAGAGACATACACATAAAAAATTATGTAACAACAAAAAGGTCACTTCCTCAAGAAGATATAACAATTATAAATACATATGCACTGAATATCAAAACAGCACAATTTGTGCAAAGGCAAACGCACTAGAGCCAAAATATGACCTTGGGTATATTCCACTTGAGTTTAGAAACCATCTCAAGAGTAGATTTGATGTGCTGACCACAGTGACCAAAGACCAGGTGAATGGTGGAATGACAACAAAGGCATCATCTGTAAAGAAAACAAGATGTCATTGAAAAGACAGGAAAGAAAAGACTGAATAGGAGGTCAGAAGAGATTCTGAAATTTGCTTTTGGATTTCACAGAAGGAAGAATCTGAAGCTGCATTTAATGTATTGGGAAAAAACAAGGCTCCAGGAATTGATGGAATATCAATTGAGATATTTCAACAAACAGATGAAATTCTGGAAGTGCTCAGTGATCTATGCCAAGAAATTTGGAGGACAGCTACCTGGCCAATTGACTGGAACAGACCTATATCCATGCCCATTCTGAGGAAATGTGATGCAATGGAACGTGGAAATTAATGAACAATATTGTTAACGTCACACACAAGTTAAATTGTGCTCAAGATCATTCAAGAACAATTGCAACAGTAGATTGACAAGGAACTTCCAGAAATTCAAGCCAGATTCAGAAGAGGGTACGAAACCGGGGGTATCACTGCTGATATCGCAGAGATCTTGTCTGAAAACAGAGAATGCCAGAAAGATATTCATCTGTTTCCATGACTATGCAAAATCATCCAACTGTGTGGATCATAACAAATTATAGGTAACGTTGTGGACAATGGGAATTGCAGAACACTTAATTGTGTTCTTAAGGAATTTGTATATGGATCAAGAGGCAATTAAAGTCAGAAATGGTGTGGGTCAGGGTTGTATCCTTTCACCATACCCTTTCAATCTGTATGCCTAGCAAATAATCCAAGAAGCTAGATTATATGAAGAAGAACGAGGCATCAGAATTGGAGGAAGACGCATTAACAACCCTCATTATGCAGATGACACTACCTTACTTGCTGGAAGTGAAGAAGATTTGAAACACTTACTGATAAGGACCCAAGACCACAGTCTTCAGTACGGATTGCACCTCAACATCAGGAAACAAAAATCCTCACAGCTGGACCAGTATACAACATCATCATAAATAGAGAAAGCATTGAGGTAGTCAAGGATTTCACTTCTTAGTTTCATATTCCATCAATTTCTGCAGCCTTGTTTTTCAGCAGTATGTTAAATGCCACTTCAGATTCTTTCTTCTGTACCATCAGTTCCTGATCACATGCTACCTCTTCAAATGGCTAAACATCAACCAGTTCTTTCTGCTATAGTGACTGTGTGTTTTTTTCATATTTTTATTATGCTCCCTGAGCTGTTTAATATTTTCCCTGGAGAATACTTCACTATTGCAACTTGAGGCTTGAAACTTTTCTTCAGTTCTTTCAGCTTGAGAAATGCATTCATTCCATAATCAGTGCCCATGGAAGTAGGAGTCAACAAATTGAAAGATGCATTGGGAAAAATCTGCCGCAAAGGATCTCTTTAAAGTATTAAAAAGTAAAGATGTCACCTTGAAGATTAAGGTATGCCTTCCCCAAGTCACGGAATTTTCAATTGTATCATATGCCTGTGAAAGTTGGACAATGAAAAAGAAAGACAGAAGAAGAATTGATGCCTTGGAACTGTGGTGTTGGAGAGGAATATTGACTGTACCACGTGTTGCCAAAAGAAGAGACAGATCTGTTCTGGAAGAAGTACAACTAGAGTGTTCCTTGGAAACAAAGATGGCAAGACTGTGTCTTACATACTTAGCACATGTTGTCTAGAAGGATCAGTCCCTGGAGAAGGACATCATGCTTGATAGCTTGAAGGATCAGCAAAAAAGAAGATGAGGTGACACAGTGGCTGCAACAATGGCCTTAAGCAGAAAAACAACTGTGGACATGGCACAAGACGTGGCAGTGTTTTGTTCTGCTGTGCATAGGGTTGCTATGAGTCAGAACCAACTTGACAGCACCTAACAACAACAACAACATCAAAATCCCCCAACACACGAAGCAACCCCTGAGAGGACTGAAGGAGGCAATGGAACGTTCTACAGAGGTAGATAGTTCAAAACATTACTTACAGTAACAGACATAACAACTACAAAGAAAGTCAATAAAGAAAAAGAGGATTTGAACAACATCATAAATCAAATGATGCATTGCATTGGACAAATCTGTTGCAAAAGACATCTTTAAAGTGTTAAAAAGCAAAGATATCATCTTGAAGAATAAGGTGGGGCTGACCCCAGCCACGGTGTTTTCAGTCACCTCTTATACATTCAAAAGCTAGACAATGACTGAAGACCAAAGAAGAATTCAAACCTTTGAATTGTAGTGTTAAAGAAGAATATTGAATATACCATGGATTGCCGAAAGAACAAACAAATCTATCTTGGAAGAAGTACAACCAAAATGCTCTTTAGAAGCACAGATGAGAAGAGTATGGCTCACACACTTTGGGCGTATTACCAGGAGGGGTCTGTCCCTGGAGAGAGTTGTCGTGACCAGTAAAGTGGAGGATCAGCAAAAACGAGGAAGACCACCCATGAGGCGGACCAGCCCAGTGGCTTCAGCAGTGGGCTGACACATAGTGTTGACCGGAAGGACGGTATGCAACTGTACAGCATTTCGTTCTGTTATGCACAGGGTTGCTGTGAGTCAGAGCAAACTGGAACGTATCTAACAACAACTTAAACCAACTAGACCTAACAGACAAATACAGGACACTCTACCCAACTACAGAAAAATATACATTATTCTCCAGTGCACGTGAATCATTTTCCAGGAAAGATGATATGCTGGGCCACTAAACAAATCTCAATAAATCTAAAAATATTAAAATCATAAAATCTTTGATCACAACAGTATGAAACTAGAATTTAATAACATAAGAAATATGGAAAATACAAAAATTTGTGGAAATTAAATAATATACTATTAAATAACCAGTGAATCATAGAAATAGAGAAATCAGAAAGTTCTTACAGTCTCTTAAGTTTTACCTGGAGTGGTCTGTGAATTCTTTGAAGGTCTGTCACAGCATAAGAAATAGAGGCTCATGTAAGAAGATGAGAAAACAAATATAATTTATTACTCATAGGTCTTAGGGAGGAAACCACAGCACCGTTCAAAGCATGGCCACACTGGGGTTTACACAAAGGACAAGGGAACAATCACTTGGAATTGTAGAGGAGGGCTTATGAATGGCAAACAGAGTAGGGTCTCAGGGTTAGCATGCACTGAAGTCTTATTGACTTAGCTTAAAAAGTTCTAGTGAACTGGTACGGAAAAAGGGAGAAGCTGTTATCTTGGGGAACCATATGCAGTACGGCCATGAAGGGAGAGGGGTAGTTGCTGAAGTCTGCGTTACCAGGTAGGGATGGGTTTCTATCACTGGGATGCAGGTGGAGCATGGCCAGGACAACTAGTTAGATAGCACAGCTGTTGAGAGACTGTACAATAAAATAGGAGTAGTGATGTCAGAAATTGGATAAAAGGCACCTGGGAGGAATTAATGAATCCCAAGGCAACAAACTATGGTGAGTACAAATGGACCTTATGACACACAATCGAAAGAATATATAAATACAATACACCAAACATATAAAATACAGGAAAAGCTGTGCTTGGAGGGAAAT
Organism: Heterohyrax brucei; assembly: GCA_028571685.1. Taxonomy (NCBI): domain Eukaryota; kingdom Metazoa; phylum Chordata; class Mammalia; order Hyracoidea; family Procaviidae; genus Heterohyrax; species Heterohyrax brucei. The sequence goes on along the minus strand of CM053162.1, from coordinate 67,438,221 downwards.
TTATAGCAATAAAGCCTACATTACAAAAGAAGAAAGATCTCAAATCAATAATCTAATGCTACAACCAGAGGTACCAGCAAAAGAAGAGCAAACCAAACCTAAAACTACCTGAAGCAAGCAAGGAAACTAAATGAAAGAAGAAATAAGTGAAACAGGGCATTAAAAAGAGAGAGAGAGAGAAGAGCAATAAAACTGGAAGCTAGTTCTCAGAAGTGATCAATAAAATTGTCAAACTTGAACCAGACTGATGAAAACAGAGAGAAAACACAAGTAAAATTGGAAATAACAGCGGGACCATTCCATCAGATTCTACAAACATAAAGAAAGATCAGGGGAGAACACTGTGAACACTCCTACTCCTGTAAAAAATTAGCTAATTCAGATGAGGTAGATGGGTTCCCAGACACAGATAAACTACCTGAATTGATTCATGAGGACAAAAAAAATCTCAATAGACCAATCATAAGTTAGGAAATTGAATCAGCAAACAAAGGCCATCCAATTTAAACAAACAAACAAAAAGTCCTGAATCAGATGGCTTCACCAGAAATTCTACCAAATATTTATAGAGAAAATTACACCTATCCTTCTTAAATTCTTCTAAAAATTTGAAATGGAAAGAGTACTTCTGACTCATTGTCTGGTGCAAATATTACCATGATACCCAAGCCAGACAAGAAAACTCTTGTGATGTCCTTTATAAATATAGATGCAAAACTCTGCAAACAAAATGAGTACTATTTTAATTAATATTCTTTTTCCATCACAATATGTTGCTTTATCATTGCCCTGACCACAATATTGGAACAGTTATAACTATTAGTTAGGTCTTTGGCTCGCTATTTCAATTTTCAAACATAAACACCTAATTTTTGAAATAATCAGCTCTATTTGCTGCTTCCATTTTCCTCTCACTTATCATATGATTTTCTCTATTAATTATATGAAGCATATACGACTCGATGGCACTTGGCTACTTGGCATAGAATATATAAATACACTGACACCAAAGTTTCTTAGCAGTCACCTGGGGCAGGTGGGAAGGGACCTAAGAGGGGTATTGCTTGAGGAGTGCAGAGTTTTGTTAAGGGTAGTGACAAAATTTGGAAACAGTGTTGATTGTTTTGATATACTCAATGCACAAAGAAATGTTGAAATGTCAATATTTTTTTATGTATATATCACCACAATAAATTTTAAAGGCCATTAAGAGTTGTCTCTTAGGAATCTGATTTTGTTTTTCAGACCTGAGGGGATAAAGGAAAACAGTACAATTTCTGCAATAAGAATGACAATAAATAGTAATTGTAAGAGACATTTTGAAGAATCAACATTTCTGTTACTATACTGAGATGAGGGGTGGGGAATTAAAGCTGTTATTTGGAAAAAAGATCCAGGATCTTGAGTGAAATATCAAGGCTAGAGATACTGATTTGTTTATTTTTAGGTTCCATATTTATAACAAAGTAAGTGGGGGGAAAAAAAGAACCAAGTGTTATTAATCTTAGTATATAGTTTATGAATACCAATTAAGACAGGATCTTACCACATGTTCTCCTTTTTCTTTTTTCTTTCTCTTTCTTTTCTTTTTTGTTTTTCTGTCTACAATATGACAATGAAGGGAAAGAATGATTACAACTATTACTAGACTAGTTATTTAGCTTAAATAGCCAATCTTCCATAGTAAATAGCTTTTAGAAGTCTAAGCTAATTTGATGGCTCTATCTTCCTCTCACTTAGCATCTGATTTTTCTCTGAATATTGTTTAGAAATATATCCCTAAGCTGTTAACAAAATCTTTTAAGTTAACAAAATATCCATAAATTTTTTATACTGTCATGTTTTTGCAAAGTCTACTCTTTCCTTAATTTTTTTTAATGAAATTTCTCATGGTGTGAAAATTTCTTTGTTCTACTTTTCTGAGAGCTTTAGCTCTTTTTCTTTGTCATTCACCTAGGTAAAAATAAGACTTCCTCATATTTTTGTTATCAGTATTAGTAGGAAAAATATCTGTGAAAGGGGTGACATACTGAAGACAGAGACTAGACCAACATACAATAAAATACGCTATGTGGGACTTAGTAAACTCAGGAGACAATGTTTGACTGAATATTTAAATGTTTGCAAGAATGTGACCCTAGAGGTGGGATGAGTCACAAGTTTGCTCCAGAAAAGCAGAGGGCACAAATATGTAACCAATGTTATTCCCTTAATTGTGTTACAATGAGAAATTTCAATTAACATAAAATTATAAATGGAGAATAACTTAGTCACACTACGTCCACCTCGAGGAATAATGTAGAGATGAAATTAATATGAGGTTTGTGTAGCGAATAAAGAATGAAATGCCGAAAAGACTGAGATTATCTTTAACTTGTCCATTGACGAGTTCTTGGCTATGGCACGAGTTTCCGGCTGCCTCACACTGGTATACCTCAATGTGGACTACAGGTGATGCGGTTCCTTGTGTCGGTCCTCTATTGCCCATTGCATAGCTTCTTAGAACCAAGCGTGAACTGGCAATGAGCTGATGTGTGTTGTGTTAACCTGAGTGATGCATGCATGCCGACGTTTGGTGCAAACAAGTATGCCAAGCCAAGAAGCCTGCAATTCTGAGTGTTCTCCCTACAATCAGAATAGCTTAGACAAGCTAAAGAAATAGAATCAGGAGTCTCCTCTCAGATCTCTTGTCTTCTTTTTCTTTTCCTAAAATCTTTCATCTTTAGGGCCTCAGTTCTCCAGTATCTCCCATGTAAACCTAATGAAAAACATCTCCAGAATAAGTATTACTCAGCACTGTTCACTCTTTAGTAGTAACTTGGATTTTAACTGACTTCTTGTTCTTAGCCTATATGTCCCACTGATTTGTTAAGCTTATTATTTTCCAATCAAAAATTACTACATTCTCTAAAGAACAATTTTCCCTATCTTTGCTTTCTTCTCTTACCTGCTATTACAGGTTTTTTTTTGTTTTTTTTTTAATATATAGAGAGATAGTTCCGCTTGTATCTCCAGTTGTTGGGACAGGACTTTGTCAACTCTGTTCATTTTCTACGTTCTACCCCGAGCCTTCCTACGCAACTTCTTCTGCGATGCGCTGACTGACCTCCTCCAGTAACTACAGCTACTGTCCATGTCGAGGGCATTATTCTGTTTACTCACCTACCTTACCAGCCATACACAGGCCTCCTTATTGCTCTTCTCTTTTCACAAAAGTCCGTGACTAATCTTCTTCAAGAACAGACCCAATTATAGGACTTCCATGCTCAATTAACTTCCGTGACTCTTTTTATGTATGCCAAATTAATTATAAATTTATCAACCTGGCACCTAAGCCCCATATAAATTCCCAATCTGTTTTTCTAGCCTTTCCACCGTGTCGCTAGTCCCCAGATGAACCTTATGCCCAAATCAAAATTCACTTCCACCATTTTTCAAAAATGCTCCTTCTTTGTTACTTCCAGGCTTCTACTCATGTTATTCATCTTGCCACTATTTTGTCCTCATAGGAATGCTAACAATAATTAGTAAACAACATCAACGTTAGCCAACCAAGGATTATGCTAACGTAGTGCCTTCTAACTTAAACTTCATAGAAACGCTGTGTTAGCATACTGTTTTCACCATCATTTATAAAAGATCATGGAGACTCAGAAAAGAGAAACTGTTTGCTTACGTCCATTATTCTGATGATGGAATTCATAATCTCACCTAAAATGCAAAGTTCAGAACAACTCCCCATTCCCTACTTGATGCCAATACATAAATAGGCTGGAACCCCACCTGGTCTTCAGTGTAAATGCCACACCTTCTGCATGGACTTCCCTGGTCTTTTTCATCAGGTTGTAGTTTGTCTCACTTCAGAACTACCAAACCACTATCCAGTTTTTTTGTTAACTGTTCTTTTCATCCAAACACAAACATACACAGACACAAAAAGAAATAGACGCCCTGTGACACTTTGTGTAACATAACTGTGCCTGTTCATCTAACACCCAAGAAAATGGCAGCAGTTTAAGCAGCAGGATTTGTTTCTGAGTCATTTTATGTCCTCTGAGGCACGTGCTCAAGAGTGCATATACAAAGAGTACTCAACAAATAATTGAATTATTTCATAGGATTTTCCAGGGGCAGAAGTGCTTGTATAATAGAGATCTAGAACTGATTTATAACAAAATTATTTGTCGTTTATGTTGGTGTTTATCAGGATAGGTCCAGGGCTGGTTAAAGAGGGCAATTTCTTATGTCCCAAGCACTGTGGGAGAGACTCATACAGAACAGAAAGTTATGCCAATTCATTTCTATTTGAAGACCTAGTATTCCTGGAAAAAATAATAAGCTTGCCAAGACAGAACCAATGGATAGCACTCAATGGAACTAGAAGCAATAATTATTCATCTAGAGTGTGACTCAAGGCAAAAGGAGCCTAAATTGAACTGTGGTTATTTAATACCAGGTACTTTCCTCACATTCACTGTCCTAGAAATTGCTAAGGGATAATATTTTAAAATTAATCTGTGGAATATGTTATCAAGGCTCATAACTAAAGAATTTGAAAGACTGAAGTAGAGAAAATGCAGAGTTAATGATGAACTGGAAATATGATGCTGAAGTTGACTTGTTGAATTAAAAGATGTTTCTACTGGGAGTTGAGGGTAAAGAACAGAAGCATTTCCAGCTCTCATCATTCAGTATAACAGGACGTTTGAGACGTAGATATCAGAACCAGACCTAGAAGCAGCTAATGATCAGGGCTCTCAAAACAGCAGTTTAATACAAGGACCTTCCTAGGGCATCACGAGAGGCCCTACAAAAAACTCAAGACGGAGTTATTGCCGGTTATTTTTTCACAAATGTTCTTCAGAAGGACAAGCATTTCAGTCTAGCTGTGAGCACCCCTAAAATGAATCACACGATCCTTTAGCCTGCTCTTCTTCTACAGGAAACAAAATCAACAATTTAATGTATTAATAAAAAAAAATCTTTACTATGAAACTGATTATTTTTATAGGGACCCAATGACGTTAAAGCTCAGAAACAAATCTTAGAAAAAGTTGAGCTCAAAGATTATAAAATTAAATTTAGATAGTCCCAAGATTTTAAAGGAATAAACAAAAAGATGACTAAAGTTTTTACAAGATTATATTGTCGAAAAAATGTCTTTTCTATCTTTAAGCCTCCTACAGGTATCATTAGAACTTTAAAGATTCCTGCACAAAGCCTCATATATTTTCTGTGAAATTTGTCCTTCAATATATCATTCAGAGTGTGAAAAATAAAATTTTCATTTCTTTTGTTTTCTAACATATTACTGTGCGTTTTTTTTTTTTTAACCCTCTTGTTTTTCATTGTCCTTTCAGCCAGATGTGTTGTTAATGATGTAGTTTTGTATAGTTAGTACTTTAAAGAGTTTGGGAGCAAAGTTATTTGAAATTGGTAATACTTGTTTTCTAAATGGATGTATTCTTTTATTTTTTATACAATTTAATGATAAGGAATTTTTAGAATTAAATTCCTTACTAGGAAGAAACAAAGTAATTATGAATTGTTACTGGTTTTAGTAGGGTTACTTTGTAGAGCTTTATATACAGATGTTTTCATTTAAAATTTCAAGATATAAAATTGTATTTTAATTTATTTGTACTGTTATAAAAAAACAGCAACTCTAATTTCCTAAAGACGTTTGGGACAAATTTCCTCATCAGTTATACTGACATGTAGTTAAAATGCTACCAAAAAAGCCAAACCAAACAATTGCCAAGGAATCAATTCCAACTCAAAGTCACCCTATAGTACAGAGTACAATTACCCAATAGGGTTTCCAAAGAGTGGCTTGATGGATTCAAATTGCCAAACTTTGGTTAGCAGACCAGTATGTATATACCTGTGTGCATACTTTTATGTGGAAAACCTGGTGGTACAGTGGTTAAGTGCTTCAGCTGGCAACCAAGAGGTCTACAGTTTGAGTCTGCCAGGCACTTCTTGGAAACTCTATGGGGCAGTTCTACTCTGTCCTATAGGACTGCTATCAGTTGGAGTCGACTTGATGGCAGTGAGTTTGGTTTTGGTTTATACATTTATGTGGAAACCCTGGTAGTGTAGTACTTAAGAACTGTGCTGCTAATCAAAAGGTGAGCAGTTCAAATCCATCAGGTGCTCCTTGGACACTCTGTGGGGGAGTTCTACTCTGTCCTGTAGGGTTGCTATGAGTCAGACTCCACTGGACAGCAGTGGATTTGGGATACATTTAGGTATGCATGAATACATGTGTGTGTTTAAAATCATAGTCAATATAATAAACATACTCATCACCCTCAAAAATAATCCTCCATCATACCATTCCCCACATTCTCACTTCTGTGCTGAGGGAAGAATAGCTCTACTTTGTGAGTCTGCATATTTGTTTGTGTATTCTAGACCTGCATATCAATGAATCATACAGCGCACGCTGGCAGTCCTGGGCTAGCAACAATATCGGTCCATAACTCTGCCCTTGTAAACTGGTACCAGGTGCATGAGGTTTTCATTTAGCTTTATTTTAGTGCAAGAAAAGGCTGAAAGCGTTTTCAGTGGTTTAAAGGTGATCGTGATGAAGAATCCATGGTGAGTATATGTGGGTACAGTTTTCAAAGTGAGGGAAAATTTACATAATATTCAGGGTCAAGTATGTGAATTGGGCATTCATATAGCCCATAGTCCTTCTGGCCTGACTACTTTCAATTGGCATAATTATGTTGTTATTTGTTATTGTTATTAAGGTTGTTACGTGTGTCAATTGCCCATTCTTTTCATGGCTGAGTAACAGTCCTCATGTGTATATACCACCATGTGCTTCTCTCTTAACTGGGCACTATGACTGTTGGTGGTTGAATGTTAGAGTTATCACAGGAGATCTAGGTTTTATTCCTGGTCAGCGTACCCCTGGTGTGGCCACTACCTGCCAATAAAGGCTTTTTTGTTGCTCTGACACTGATTAAGTTTCAATGGAACTTCCAAACTAAGGTGGACCAAGAAGAAAGGCCTGGTGACAAATTTCTGAAAGTCAGCCACTGTAAAGCCTATGGATCAAAAGTTCTGGCCTGTACGTGACTTGAGGGATGGAGCTGAACTAGGCACTGTTTCACTGTGAACACAGGGTTCTGCAGGGGCTGATACTGTTGCACCTACCAACAACAATTTGACATGAGACTGCGGAGATGTTCTCCAGTTTGGGCTATTACCAATATTTGCATGGACAAATACTTTCATTTTCTTGAACACTGAATGGCTGGATCATGTATTTTTTTTTTTTAAGAGGTGGTCAAATCATTTCCCAGAATGATTGTACACATGAAGCACAATGCCTGTTCGAGCCTGTTTTAGCTCTGACAAGTCTTCTATTGTTAATTTTTCTCTCCACTGTAGGTCCTATTTCTCTGCTTCATCATACACCTGGATAAGTTTTATTGGTTGTCAATAATTGTGAAGTTTACTTTGCTGGGTGGTGACACTTCAGGAATTCTGTAAAAAAATTGTGAGCTGTCTTTTTCTTTACTTTACAAAGAAGTTAAATTCCACAGACTTGGCTTAATCCTGAGGCCTTGCTTTCCAGAGTTGCTAGATAGACTCAGATCAGACTTTGCTCTGGTGCTAAATACTTGCATCTCTAGAGGCAATGTTTTCTGGCCTGACCAGAGGGAATGGGCACATTTCTGGTCACGTGTGACTTCTCTTTCCTTCTTGTTCACCCCACCTTTGAAAGTTCAGCTACTTTGGCTCCTCTAGATGTGTCTTCTCCAACCAGAGAGCCTGCCAGGCTCTTCCTGGGGTCTCTCTCCCTGAGCTGCAACCTGGACACCCTCATTAAACAGTCAGCTGAGTCTTTTGCAGGGATTCCTTTGTTTTACATCTTCTGAAAGTCACTGTCTTTCCTTCATGTCAACTGATACCCACAGGATTAAAAACTATCTTTTCATGTATTTTGTTGCTTTAGAAAGAAGGGTAAACTGTGTCCCTTTATTCCATTTGGCTTAAGTAAAAGTTTCTAGCTTGCTACTGTGTGTAACATGAGACTGCCAATTAAGTTCTCAGGCTCATCCTAAAAAAAAGGGCTTGCTACATACGTCATTACTTCACATCACTACAGTCACCTTCAAAATACTCCCTCTCAGGAACCTGTGCACTGATGTCAGTGCCTAGTTCACCCTTCAAAGCAATTTTGGAACTCTTTTTCTGGAATATAATATTACATTTTAAGGTTTAAGTCTAAAGTGATGTTAATTTCTTGTGGTTATTTTTGAAAACTTCTTTCTAGGAAATTGTCTAGTTCATGCAGTTCTTCTCATTCCTTAGATTTGAATTTGCACGTACTTACGAATTATCTGTAATTTTTACATATAAAATGCTTTCACATATTTTTGAGCAGGGGATTGTAAATTTACCTAAACGGCTGTGTTGGTGGACAAGTCTCTCTCTGAGCGTGTGCAGCACCCTGCAGCCAGACAAGGGCGAGGAACGGACGACGCAGGCGACATTCGGCCGAGGAGACCCACAGCTGGCACGACCTGCTTCGTGCCGTCACCAGAGCGTCAAACCGTTGTCTAGCTGGTGGCCAAGCCGGCACAGCTTGCCCCACTAGAGGCTGTGGCCAGATTCTAAAGGCAGGATTCAAATCATGTGACGCTTCACCCAAACTCTAAATTGTCAATTATGAAAAAGTTTTAGTATGTATTGTCCCTGTCCAGTGCGATCTTAAAAAAAATAAAAATAAAAAACTGTTTTTCTGTTGGAGCAGTGGAAGCTGCATACAGGTGGGCATGTAAATTTATATGCGAATGTACATTTTCACTCAGTCATAATAAAAAAGATAATAAAAAATAAATAAAATAAAATGTTAAATGCAAAAAAAACTGGTTAGAGAATCAACAAGTAAAACTTTAAGAGTTTTCTTTTTCTATTTTTATAAAAAATGGATTCTTTTCTACCTTTTACGTATTATACCCTTTCTTTTCAGCTGCAGAACGAGTTTAGAGGTCTCAGAATATTTTCTGTGCCTTGCCCTCTCAAGAAGGCAGCCCCACATCCTGTCTTCCTCCGTGCTGTCCCTGCTCGCTTCCCCTTTGACCTACAGGTTCCTCCGTGTACCTTACTGATGACATCGTGAAGGAAAGCATGTGTCGCCTGCTGCTGCTATGAACCGTGGCTGACACTTGATTATGGCTCCTGTCTACAGCTCTGGGAACCTTAGAGGAGGGCTTCTGAGACATGTTCCCTCATTACCGCCCAAGGATGCAGCTACTTCTTGGGAAACAAAGCACTGCAGATGCTCCATCCCAGGCTGGACTCTGACCTACAATTTCTTGAATGTTTTTGAAGCAAAGAGCTGCTGACATCAGTTTTCAGTACTGATTCAGGTGTATCCTTATTATGTTATGTCAATAGAAATTTTGTTTCTCAGGGCATGGAGCATGTGTGATAATTGGTACACCTCCCTACATCATCCATACCCCTAGAATGTAAAACACAATTCACGTGTAACATTGTTGCTGTTGCTCTTGTTACTATTATTAAATAATGCAGGCTTGTCTAGAAACTCAAATAGCATAAAAGAGTGGAAAGTTAAAATAAAAATTATCTTAATCCTCTTATTACTGAAAACATGCTACTGTAGAGTATTATTACATTTGGGTAATAGATGTAATACTTTTTAGATGTCTTTGTGGTGGTTACTGGGTGTCCCTGAGCAGGCTCTGACTCTCAGTGACCTTACGTCACTCAGTTGTGTACCACCTCCATTACTGTTTGTATGTTTAAGTCTCTATTTATGTAGACTCTTTTATCCACACACGATATACCAGCATAGTATTTCCATATCACAAAAACAAGTCTGTCATTTTTGGGAATGTGTACAGACACCTTACCTAGGTGGTATTTCTGTATCAGCAGAAAGAGGTCAATGTTTTCATTTGCAGTGATGACAAACTATTATATCACTATATCACAGAAATTTAATTATCTGTAGTTATTTATGTAGTAACTGATTTGCTTTTATGTGGCTGTTGCACACAATGCTAGGAGAACATACAGATACACTTTTATTCTCTATATATTCATATTAGGATGGCTGAAACATACATTAACATTGGGTAGTTACATCAAAGTATAATTAATTTTGAAAATATGGAAGTGGTGACAAATCAATTTCAAATTATGATGGAGATTGCATTTATTTGTTTTTTATGGCTGACACAAAATTATTACCAATTTAGTAATGCCTCAGATTTTGGCATGCCAGTAGTAACATATCTACTGATTGATTCTTTTATTTAACAATCAACTTATTTTATTGTTTTATATTTTCACATAAAAATCTTTGGTAAATTTCCAAATGATTTTTTAATACAAGAATTTTATTAGGTATTTAGAATGCATGTGGCTTCATTATTTTTATAGTCTATTATTTTCTTAAGAATTCATTTTCATATCTGTCATATGCTAAATGCTTCCATTCACTTGTTTTTTCATCTGAATTTTCTGGGCTCTTTCACTATGATCCCTTTATATCCCTATAGTTAAACAATAAGTTTTCATACTTTCTCAGGGTTTTCTACTAAGCATACTTTATTTTTTCATTGACTTTCTTAACATTTTTCCCAATAACTTGTTTTTTTTCATTTATTAGGCTAAAAATAATTGTTTTGTCATTTAGATTGAAGTCACTTTTAACCAACTGGTTCATTTAGGAAATGTGGTTTTACAATAAACCAGTCAAGAGTGGCTATTTTGACAACTGCTATTTAATATTCCAGACTCTCTAACTTACAAGAATGGTGACAGGATGCATTGCCCTCCTTACTGAAAATATTATCAGTGTTTGTAGATGACATAATCTATAAATAAAAAACTCTAGAAGATGAGTTAAGGAGTTACTGAAATAATAAATTGACCAAAAGTAGCTATATCAATTTTAGGATACAATCTATACTGGGAAAATAATAATGAGGAAAACATAGACAGTGATAGATCTTGGCTTCTTACACAGATTCCATCCCACTCTTTTTATTCATTTTAGAACTCCAGTTATTTCCCTTAGAGGGCTACTCATTCCACTCTATATCTGTCCGTTTTTCAAAGATTGATGTCTTGCACGTCATCTTGATACTGGAAGCTATACTACTAGTATTTCAAACACCAGCAGGTTTCAGCAGAACCTCCAGATTAGCAGAGACTAGGAAAAAGGACCAGGAGTCTCCTTCCAAAACAAAGGGGGCTAATGACAACCTTGTGAATAGCAGTGGAGCCCTGTCTGATACAGTGCCAGGAGCTGAGCCCCTCAGATGGGAAGGCATTTGTGTAAATAAGATAAGCTTTAGGGACTTTTATTTGTTGATGTGATGCAACTCAAAATAAAATGAAAAGAAGCTACATGTCCATCAACATTCAGAAATTACGACATGTGGAAGTATGAATATAAGAAAATTGGAAGCTCTTGAAAATGAAGTTGAACATCTAGAAATCATTATTCTAAGGTTTAGTGAATTGAAACGGACTGGTGCTGGCCATTTTGTATCAGACAATCAAATGGCCTAGTACCCAGTGGGTGACAAATTGAAAAGGAATCGCACTGCATTCATCTCCAAAAAAGAGCATCTCAAGTTCTGTCCTGAAGTGTGACACTGTCAACAGCAGGATAATCCCTGTAGACCTACAAGGAAGATCAGTCAATATGACTATTATTCAAGTTTACCCACTCGTCACTAATGCCAAAGATGAGGACCTTGAAGGTGTCTATCAGCTTTTGCAGTCTAAAACTGATCTAACATGCAGTCAAGATGTATTGATCACCAACGACAGCCGCGATGGGACACACAATGTGGAGCCCCAGTAGCAACAGCAGAAAAGAGGGGTGCACCTCAAGAACTCCACTGAAAGACCTGGGGGTTCTCTTGGGAACATGGTCCCTAGACCTGCTGCTGCCCTTGCCCAGAAAACATTACAGAGGTAAACTCTTTGGACAGGAATGGACTGGACTTGGGGACACACTGTGGCCATATGGTGTGTGTACTTTGTTGTTCTATGCATGTATAGGATGCTGTCCTGCTGGTCTCTTACTAGAAGGGAGAGGAGAGAGTAGAAAGGAGGGGTCAGGAGACGGAAGAGGATATGACATGTATAGAACGAAAAGGAGGAGTGTGCTGTCACCAGGCAAGGAGAGCAGAAGGAGCTTCAGATAGGCTGGCATGCAAATTTAGTTTGGATTGCATACTCTTACTTAATCACTAAAAAAGTAATTAAAAAATGATGCATTGAAAACTGTCTGTGATTGAAATGCTCGAGTTGGAAAGGAAGAAGCAGTAGTTAGAAAATAAAGCCTTGGTGATGCTAACTGTGCTGGAGATCACATGATAGAATTTTTCAAGTTCAACGACTTTTCATTGCCAATACCTTTTCTAGACACCAAAAGTGGAGACGATACATGTGGACCTCATACGATGGAAAATGCAAAAACCAAATCACCTATACCTGTGGAGAGAAACAAGGGAAAGCTTACTATCATCAGTCAAAACAAGCCTAGCTGCTGACTGAGGAGCAGCCCTTCAATTGCTCACATGCAAGTTTAAGTTGAAACTGAAGAAAATTAAAACAAGATCACAAGAACCAATATGCGATCTAGACTATATCCCATCTGCTTGTGTAGACCACATCAAGAATACATTTAACCCCTTTAACACTGATGGCAAATGATCAGGTGACATGTGAGATGATGTCAAGGACACCATGTAAGAAGACAACTAAAAAGATCATTAAAAATACAGGAAAGAAAGAAAAGACCAAAAAGATTATCAGAAGAGACTCTGAAACTTTCTTTTGAGCAATGAGTAGCTAAAGTGAATGGGATTAATGAAGAAGTAAAGATTTCAAAGGGTAGCTCAAGAAAACACAGTGAAATACTGTAATGAAATGTGGCAAGCCCTGGGTTAAAAAGAAGACAGTCAGCATTTCTCAGACTGAAAGAACTGAAGAAGTTCAAAGCCTCCAGTTGCAGCTTTGAAGGTTTCTGTGGGCAAAATGGAGCACCGATATTTAAAGCACTCTCTGGCTAACCGAAAGGTGAATATTTGAATCCACCAGCTGATCCTTGGAAACTCAGTGGGTCAGTTCTACTCTGTCTGTCCTACTCCGAGAGTCAGAATTGGCTTGATTCCCAGGGATTTTATGGGCAAAATATTGAATGGCACAGGAAGCATCAAAGCAGGTGGAAGCAATGTGTAGAGTCACTGAACCGAAAAGCATTGTTCAAGGTTCAATTATTTCAGGAGGTAGCATGCATGACCAAGAACTGATGGAAATGAAGGAAGAAGTCTAAGTTGCAATAAAAGCATTGGAAAAAAAAAAAAAAAAGCTCTAGGAGTTGATGGGATACTGGCTGAGATGTTTCAACAAACAGATGCTGGGCTTCAGGTTCTCACTTGTATATGCCAAGAAATTGGGAAGATAGCTACCTTGCCAATCAAATCAAAGAGAACTAGAGTTACAAGCACAGCAAAGAAAGACGATCCAGTGGAATACAGGGATTAACAAACAATATGATTATCACACATAAGTAAAACTTTGCTGAAGTTAATTTTAACATGATTACATCAGTATACTAACAGAGAACTGCTAGAGACTCAAGTCTGACTGAGAAGAGGACGTGGAACCAAGAATAACACTGTTAACATTGTATGAATCCTAGCTAAAAGCAGAAAACACCAGGAAGATGTTTACCTCTGTTGTATCGACTATGCAACGACATTCCACTGTGTGGATCATGACACATTATGGCTAATATTGTGAAGAACAGAAATTCCACAACACTTTGTTGTGTTTGTGTGGAACCTGTGCATATATCATGAGGCAGTTGTTTGATCAAAACAAGTGGAACTGGTGTAATTTTAAATGAAGAAATTTGCATGCCAGAACTGTATCTGTTCACCATATTTATTCAGTCTGTGTGCTGAGCAGATAATGGGAGAAACTTGTTTATATGAAGAAGAATACGGCATCAGGGTTTGGTAAAAGACTCACTAACAACCTGCAATATGCCAACGACACAGTCTTCCTTGAAGAATGTGAAGAGGACTTGAAGAACCGATGGATGAAGATCAGAGACTAAAGCTTTCATAAGAACTACACCTTAGCAGAAACAAAAAATCCTCACAACTAAATGATTAAGAAACACGATAGATGGAGAAAAGACTGACATTATAAAGGATTTCACTTTACGTGGAACCACAATCATTGCCCTTGGAAGCGGCAGTCAAGAAATCAAAGGACACACTACTCTGAGAAAATCTGTTGCAAAAGACTTGGTTAAAGTGTCAAAAAGCATAGAAGTCAGTTTGAGGAGTAATGTGTTCCTGACCCCACAATATTTTAAATTGCCCTGTATGCACATGAAAGTTGGATACCAAATAAGGAAGACCTTAAAGAATTTATAACTTTGAATATTATGTTGCTGAAGAAGAGTGCTGAATGCACCATGTGTTGCCAGAAGAAGGAACAGCTGTTTCTTAGAGCACAGCTAGAATATTCCTTCCAAATGAGAATGGCAAGACTTTGCCTCATGTATTTCAAACACGTTACCAGAAGGAACCAGTGTCTACAGAAAGGCATCATGCTTGGTAAGCGAGAGGGTTAGTAAAAAGAAAATCCTCAACGATATGGATTAACATAGTGGCTGCAACGACGAGCTCAAACACAAGGATGATTGGAGGCTGGTGCACGACTAGACGCCGTTTCACTCTGTTGTAGAGTCGGTCTGACCCCTAACAGCAAGCCCCTCCCAGATTCTGATAGAACAGTAGTAACGTCAGTCCAGTCCAGTCAATTCCATCTTCCTACTTCAAAGTTAAGCCTGTCTGATGAGTTGCTTTTTGTAAAGAGTTTTTCCCTCCAAAGGAGAGAAGTAAGTAAGCAGACCTGAGTCAACGCTGTTCTCATCACAGCAAAGGAAGTTTAAGTTTAAGAAAGTCTTCCTAATAGTCTGTCAGTAAACATACTCAATGGTTGCCCTGGCTGAAGATACTTTCTTTATTATTCTGGACAGCAAAATTCTGTTTTCTGCTGTTAAAGACACTAGTTAGATTTCTACGGTTTGTGATTGCAAATTTCCTTGAAAAGACATTCTTGATCTAAAGGAAGTTGGTACCTTTCTTCACAAGGCATGCAGAGACATTAGAAAACTCTGAAGCTCTTTTTCCTCAATACTTGGAGAGATAAATTGTCAGGTACAGATAAGATGTAAATATCACATGAAAAGAGACCCTAATGAATGGAGTCAAGACCCTTCCAGAAGAGCTACATTGTCCCAAAACAGTTTTTTTAATTATGACTGAGTGAAAATGTACATTCCCATATAAATTTACATGCCCACATATATGCAGCCTCCACTGCTCTCCCTGCCTGGTGACAGCACACTCTTCCTCTCTGCTCCATACATGTCTCATCCTCCCAACAGTCTCCTACCCCTCACCACAGCATAGACGGAAGCCTTTGTGGCATAGTGGTTAAGTGCTATGTCTGCTAACAAAAATGTTGACAGTTTGAATCTACCAGGTTCTCCTTGGAAACACTATGGAGCAGTTCTACCATGCCCTGCAGGCTGCCTATGAGTCAGAATCAACTCGATGGTGCTGAGTTTGGGTTTGGTTTGTAGCATACATGATACTTACTCCCAAAGGATGACTTAATGTTCTGAAAGAGTAAGTGACTTGCACACTTTGCACTACAGGGTTGCGCAACCCTTAATTGATCATAATTTACATATACATCTATCATATCTGGCCGGTTTGTAAAGCAATCTCCTCATTCAATGCCTCTGTTTAGACATGAGTTCAGAAGCACTGGGCCATTTCCGGTGATATCTGGCATGTTGCTATCAGGTTTCAGAAGCATTATCATACTTCCTTCTTTGAACCACAAGACTCATGGGCATGCCATTTACAGAATTGTTTACAACTTTATGGGTACAATGTAAGAGTACATGGAAGGGAAAGAGCTTTTTCATTTGTATGAACATCAATATATTCAAATATATTTAAACAGGAACATAAAATTTTACTTTTGCAAACAGCAACATGAGGGGAAAACAAATAAGAACCAGTCCTCATTTGGTAGCTCCGTATTCTACAAAAACATTCTTGAGATTTTAAGAGCTCTCGAGGACTTGTTACCTCAGTTACATTTTTAATGACACAGGCTGTCTGAACTGACAAGGCTGTTTGAATATCCTGCTGCATAAAACTAAATCAATTCACAAAGAATTGTTAAGAGAAGGTAGATTTATTAATATAGAGGGGTATAATACGTAAGAACACACAGTGAAGATGAGATCCTTTTGCTACTCAACGACATAAAATTCGTGTACTATGTATGATGCAATAATATATAATCAGAAAAGGTAGTAATTCTAGTGAATGACTTTGGTACCACTATAAACACAACAACTGTGCATTGTCTTCCCCTCAACTATGGTTTCGGGTCTTGTCTAAATTTAAGCAGGAACAGCTAACGATTTATAACAAAAATAAAATTCAACAGAATCACAAATGATTAATATCTGCAAGCTGAGGTCCTTTTTAATATAATACAGTATAACAAGTTTCTGTGACTGTTGTGAATTGCCAGCATGCTGTTTGCGAGGCAGGGTAACGCTACGTGTGACATAACGAAACACTGTCCATCCCGTCCCGTCCTTGTGCGCTCTGCTACCCTCGAGCTCAGCGCGGCATCCGCTGCGTCAGCCTGTTTTGGTAAGGGTCTCCCTCTCTGGCTCTCTCCTGAGCCCTGTTTCCTTCTCCAGCGCCTGGTCCCTCCTGATAACACACTCAAAGCAAAGGAGATAAAGTCTCACCATCTTCCCTTACGAGAATTCTGCCTGTACTTTCTAAACAAATCTGTTTATTCTTTTGGCAGTCAAGCTTGTATTCAGTGTTCTTCATCAACATTGTAATTCAAGGCATTGATTATTCTTTGACCTTCCTTATTCTTTGTTCAGCTTTTGAATACTTAGGAAGCAACTGAAAATATCGTGGCTTGAGTTGAGAACATCTTAGTCCTTAAAGTCCTGTCTTTGTTTTTTACACGTTTTAAAAGAGGTCTTTTTAGACAGCCCCTGAACTCTTCATTAGGTCAGAGCTGAAGACTGGACTGGGCTGTAGGACATAAAATCAGACCGGTGACGAGCGTATTGCTTGGCTTAAGCAGATGCAGGTGCAGCTTCTGTCCAGAGGTGAGATGAGAGCATAGAGGGACGCAGGAACTGGTTGACCAGACATGGGAAATACAGGGTGGAAAGGAGTGAGCTGTCAGTGTGGAGACAGCAGCCAGAGTTACATAGCAGTGTATGTGAAAATCATGATATGAGAAATTGACTTGGATTGCAAACTTTCACATGAAGCATGATCAAATATTTTTGAAAAGGTCTTTTTGACAGATTTGCCCAGTGAAAGACATCATTTGATTTTTTGACTGCTGCCTCCATGACTTTTGGTTGTAGATTCAAGTAAAAGGAAGTTCTTGAGAACTTCAGTATTTTGTCCATTTATCCACTTATAGTAAATGTATAATAAGTTTGTAAATGATGCATACAAGGTCTGAAGATTAAGTCCACAAACAATTGTTCTAAGTGCTACCTATCTGCTTGCTGAATATCATAACAGTCACCTTCAAAGTATTACCTTTGGGAGGCTATGCAGCAACAGCAGTGTCCCACCCTTCAAAGCAATTTGGAACTTTTTCTGGGATGGCCATTGAGCACTTGGTGGCAAGGTGGTAAGTTTATGAACTTAGTTGTCTGTGATGGAATTTTTAGCCAGTAAACAACTGTACCGGAACACCCTCCCAACTCATCTGATTTGGCTCCCTGGTGACTTTTTTCTTTACTGAAAGATAAAGGAAATATTGAAAGGAAAACATTTTGACGACATTCAGGACATCAACGGTAATAAGATGATGGCTCTAATGGCCATTCCAGGAAAGGAGTTCCAAAATTGTTTTGAAGGGTAGACTAGGAGCTGGCATCAGTGCATAGCTTCCCAAGGGGAGTCCTTCCAAGGTGACCACAGCAATACTCAGCAATGAGGTACATAGCACTTTTTCTAGGATGAAAATAATATTCCATGTTGTTTCTAATCTTTCATTAGACAACTCAGGGATTACATTATGTACCTTTTTCAAGAAACACTTCTTATTTTTATTCCTTAGTTCTACCACTAGAAGGAATAATTTATCAATTTTTGTTGCAATAATTCTATTTTTAAATTAAATTTCAACAAATATTCACAGAAGTAACAAGTTTTGAACAATGAATTTAAATTGATTTCATTATTCATCACTCTCTTAAAATGTGTTTGCTTTTTTGAAAGTTTTACTCATTTTGTCTTCTATCTTGAATTATTTCAATTACTACATTTCAGCAATGTTCATGACTGTTATACTTTCACAGTCTTTCTTTGGTTAACAGTGTCTCTTGTGTTAGCATATAAATGATAATAGGTTTGGATCCGACTCGACGGCACTTGGCACTTGGCTATAGAAACCTTGGGCATTTTTCTTTTTGTTGTAGTGAATATGAGTAAGTAACAAACATTTGCCTTTTCAACTTTCTGCACACACACATTTCAGAGACATTAATTATTGTCCTCATGTTGTTCAAGGGTACTCATTAGTTAGGGGACAGTGAACTTCTGTTATGCACAATGGAAAAACTTGGTCAATATTTTTCTTTAAAAACCCGGCAGCTACTCCTTCATTTTCTTCTTCTATTTCCTTTTACCCCATTGAAATTTCTGATGTAAACCTGATACATTTTTTCCTTGTCCATTTACAGCCCATCATAAAAATATTTTTTCCTTGGACCTTCAAACTGAAAAAATGATAATTGTGATCAATTTGATCATGTCTGTCTTCACTAACTGTGCTTATTGCATTCCAAAAACCTTGTTAGTCAGAAGACTGGGATATTTTTAACTCTGATATGGCTTCAGTTCTTGATATTTTATTTCTCCTCTTTTATTATTCTGAAAGTTCTATTTTACATGCACTTATTTGTATTTATTCATTTATTCGTTTGATATCTAACCTCACTCTAGCTTTCAGCTCTTTACATTTATGTGAGTGAATGTCTGGCTGGCCTTTGTAGGTCCCTTCCTCCAGGCTGATTTTAATTTATGTTTAGTGACTTAGTGGCTGCCTGGTTTTCCCTGAACTCTACCTCAGAGAAATTTCCTTGAAATTTCTGGAATGTGAATAACTAATTTTTGCCCTTTATCTTTTTCATATAAGTCCTACGACATTTTCTCAAACTTTTAAAAGATTAACATGCCAATATTTTCCAATGTTTTCTTCTAACATTCCGTTTACCCATCAAGTAAGCATACCCACAGAAATCCATGTGGCATAGTGGTTAAGTGCTATGTCCGCTAACCAAAAGTCAGCAGTTCAAATCCACCACGTGCTCCTTGGAAATTCTATGGAGCAGTTCTTCTCTGCTCTATAGGGTCGCTATGAATTGGAATCAACTAGACAGTGGTGGTTTTGTTTATTCTTTTGTTCTCTTTTTGTTAAGTATACATACACAAACACACAAATTTGTCTTTTTGTTTTCCGCCAATAACAATAAAAATATTTTTATGCCATCTGTTCTATCCCTTACCTTTCCATAATTAGATTTTTATCCTTTTGTGTCTTCAAACTGAGGTTTGTGGGTTCCATTGTCTACATTTACTGAGTGATGTAAGAGTCTGACTATAGCCGGAAGGGAGTCAGACCTACTCTCTCAGAGCAGAGAAATTCTACTTTGTCTTACATCCTCTCTGTGTTTTGTGGACAAAGTTTGTAGCTAAACCTGAGGAAATCCAAAGTATTTTCAGTGAAGAGCAACTGACAACAAAGGGACCTAAAAGAAGACCACCAAATATTTAATTTGATATTTTCACCCCTATAGGCTGCTGAATAACTTCTGTAAAATTCTGTCCAATGTCTCTTTGGTTATATTTTCCAACTGAATTAAAAAAAAAAAAAAGTAAAGACACTGCATTATATGTACTGTTTATAAATTGAATGATTCTAACACCGAAAATTGTAAGAATCCCAGGAAAGTAGCTCTCATATTTCACTCACTCTTATACATAATCCTCTCATATTTCGTTCACTCTTGTACATCTGGAAAGAGTACTACTATGTTGACAGTTTTTTTTGACACTGGTACCAAATAGTTTACCACACAAAATGCACTCTCAAATTCTAAAATCCCTAAAATCTAAAGATATCCTATGGATGTTCTGTGTTTCACTGCCTCTATGCTCAATTTGATGAATTCTAGAAAATTGTAATAGAAAAATGTCACTAATACCCCTTTCAATTTTTCCTGTCATCTACTGATTTTCTGAAATGAGTTTCAGTGCTAAAGAATTTTGTTTTCTCAATTAGCTGTATTCTTTTGCTAGCCGTTTAACAGTGGTGGTCACAAATCCCTACATTTATGATGCTATTTCTTGTCTTTCTATGTCAAAAATAAAAGATTAGTTAAAACTTGAGTGCTAGAGGAGGTGGGGCTAAGACGGTGGTGCAACTACACAGGTCCTGCGATCACTCTAACAATGAAGAACACGACTGGCTGGATTATGTAGCACATTCTAGGAGCCCTATCAGGACCAAAGCTGAGAGACAGAATGGGGGGACAGGAAGGGAGGGGCAGCTCCAGAAGCAACCACTTCAGCCAGAATTAAATCCACACCCCGCAGAGCAATCTACTTCTGCTGACAGGCAGGAGCAGAGGCATGGTGGCAAGCAGCCTAACGGGGCAGCAGCGCCGTGAGCAGTGGGCATCTTTTTTCACTGGGAAGCTGAGATTCAGATGGCCGCACCCACAGGGCCACAGAAGACTGTCAACTGAATATCATAAGCTAAGCACTTGAGAACTCTTGTAAATTTTAATCTTTCCTTTGTGATGATTTCTCTTCCTTTCCCCAACATATTTCCTTCCCTTCTCTGCTTTGCACCAGGTGTAAACTCTGACTGGCACCTGGGCCAGAAGTGGACCACCTTAAGAGTGCACCCTGAGCTACTGTCCTGAATTTGAAGAAGCAAATGAAGCTGGGGGAGGAGGCTTGCTGCCTTCCCTGAGCTCGGACTGCCACTGCCTTTCTCACTGTACTCATAGTTCTAACCACTGGGTGGCAGGGTTTTGGAATTTCTGTAAGGTTCCAATAATCAAACTAGCTCAAATGACCAGACTTTCTGAACATTGAAAAACAATTAGAATACACATGCACTTGTGTGTACATATGCATTAGAACACATTAACCAAACATAAATAAATTATAACTTTCTGATGATTAGGAGGCAATAATCACTTCAAATCATTTAGAAAAGCAAACCACCATGACTTCAGAAAACTACCAAAACAAAGAATCAAGAACTTTTCCAGAAGATGAGCATTTTCTACAGTTATCAGAGGTAGAATACAAAAAAGTAATGTTTAGAGGTCTTCATGACCTCAGAAAGGAGATTAGGCAAAGTGCGGCACAGCTTAATGAAAAACTTAACAGGCTGCAAGAAATACTTGAGCGACAACCATCAGAAATTAAAAGATCAACACTAGAGTTACAGAATTAGACCATTCAATAGAAAGTCAAAGGAGCAGGATAAAGGAGAATGCAGAATAAGTGAGAATGAAGATAAAGCAACTGACACCAGGATCACCAAGCCAAGTACCGTCGAGTCGGATCCGACTCATGGCGACCCTAGGGGCCAGGGTAGAACTGACCCCTAGAGTATTCAAGACACCAGGATACACGAGGAAAAAATCAGAGAAAATATTTTTTTAAAATGTCCACAAGCAGCTCCTTGACAACACTACAATGCAGTTGTCCCCTGTCCTACAGGGTTGCTATGACCTGGAAACGACTTGACAGCAATGCATTTTTAACCTTAGGATGTTACTTGATGTTTTTAACTTTGTTTTCTCATCTGTCAAATGGAAGAGAAAACATTACCAGATACACAAAGAAGCAGAAAAATAGAAACCATAGGAGGGGGAGAAAATCAGTCAAAAACCGAGCCAAAACTGATGTAAATACAAGAATTAAGCGATGGGATATAAAAACAACTGGTTGTAACAGAAATGCAGCTTGAAGGCAGCATAGCATCTGTGATTTTACAGAGCTTCCTGTGGGCACTTACACAGCCTTTGCAGGGCAGATCTCTTGGGGTGAAAAGACATTGTCTCCCCTCCACTAGAACTGGCACACAGCTAACACACCACAGTGTTTGAGGGATCTGTAGTCAAGGATTTATTCCTCTCCTGCTGAAAATTCCTGCAGGCCATGCTCGTTGACATATCCACCATCCTTAATCTAGGAATCTCCATTTAAAGGCTTCCCTAAAGAAAACAAATAATGCCATTGCCATCAAGTCCATTCTGACTCATACGACCCTACAAGACAGAGCAGAACCACCAGGTGGAGTTTCCAAGGAATGTCCGTGGCATTTGAAATGCTCACCTTTGCACTTGCAGGCATAGCACTTAACCACCATAGCACTAGGGTTTCCCAGGCTTTCTAAGGAGGCCCTTAATTAAGATACTTCTCTTTTCCTTGATTCCTGAATTTTCCACTACTAGTCCTTCTCTCTTCTCCTTTGCTACAGTTCCCCAGGTCCATGAGTGGCTGGAATCTTTTGTATTCACTGGCAGTGAGTCATTTGTCACTGCCTGTGATGTATGTCATCTGATTGACCCTCCCTCAGTACTATTCTAAAGGGGAAAAGGAACGTTAAAGAGTAGGCAGTTATCTTTTTTGCCTGGTGCTTTTAATATCACAGAAAGTTAATAAATGCTGACTATTACTCTCAGGCTGGCTCATTGTCCTAATTGACCTCCTTGATGGAGCAACTCAGCAATAACTATGTTTCATCTAGTCAATAATTTACGCAAAGAGAGGGAAGATATTCAGAAGCCTCAAGTTGAACTTGTACAGATAAAATCTGCAATGTATAGATACCAGATGGAAACTATGTCAGATTTGCCATTTCAGAAAAAAAATGAAACAAAAACTCTGGTATTAGAAATGTAGTAATAGAAACTATCAGAGAGAACAAATACTGATTAATACATCATTGCAGGAAACCCTCATAAGTGGCCTATTGGTAAAAAGTTTGGCTGCTAACCAAAAGGTCAGCAGTTTGAATCTACCAGGTGCTCTTTGGAAACTCTATGGGGCAGCTCTACTCTGTCCGATAGAGCCTGTATGAGTCAGAGTCTACTTGATGGCTAGCAGTTTGTTATATTTGCTCGTTTATTTATTTACTGACTGATAAATATTATCACAAAGAAAAAATAACTTAAAGAAATGAGACGACAATCAGTGATGTGGGAGACAACTTTAAATTGTCTAATATACATAGTGGAGTTACAGTGTCCAAAGGAGAGGAGAGTGAAAGGTTCTGGGGAAAAGGGAGAAAAAGAAAGAACTGCTTAGCCACTGCACCGTCAGGGCTACATGTCTACAGTGTTGGTGGTGTTATAAGGTGCCGCTGTGTCAACTCTAACTCATGGTGACCCTGTGCAGGACAGAACAAAACACTGGCCAGTCTTAAAAGACACAAAAGTAGCAGAGATCACTCAAGAAGAAATAAGTAATCAGAATAGCTCTAGCAATATATTAACATTTGGTTTGTAGTTAAAACACTGCCCCAAATGGAACATTCCAGGGGCAAATGTCCCTGCTTGTGAATTCTATACAACTTTTAAAAATGAAATACTAAAAATTCTAAGTAAATTGTTCCAGAAAGATAAAGAGCAGAATATATTTTTCATCCTTTCGTAGGTACCATGCAGTAGATTCTGAGTCCTACACACTCTGCACAACAGAACAGAACCCCGCTGGGTCCGGCAGCATCCTCACAATTGTCCCTCTCTTGACACCATTATTGCAGCCACTGTGTTAGTTCATCTCTTCGTCTTTTCCCCTGACTTTCAGCTTTACCAGCAAGACATCCTTCTTGAAGGGCTGATCCTTCCTGATAACATGTCTCCAGTACATGAGACACAGTCTCACCATCCTTGCTTCTGGAGGGCCTTCTGGTTGTGCTTTGTCTGAGACATTGATTTGTTCTTTCCACCAAAGCCAAACAAAACATTGCTGTTGAGTCAATTCCAACCCATAACCCTACTCAGTGTTCTTCACCAACACCAAAATTTGAGGGCATCACTTCTTCAGTGTTCCTTATTCACCATTCAGCTTTCACATTTGTATGAGGCATCTGGACATACAATGTCTTAGGTCAGGTGCATCTTTGTCTTCAAGGTGACATCTATGCTTTTCTTCCCCTTAAAGAGGTCTTTTGCAGTTGATTTTCCCAATGCAATGCATCTTTTGATTTCTTGACTGCTGATTCCACGGGTGATGATTGTGGATCCAAGTAAAATGAAATCCTTGATAATCTTTTCTCCTTTGATCATGTTGATCATTGATCCAGTTGGGAGATTTTTGTTTGTTTTCTTTATACTGAGGTGTAACCCACACTGAAGGTTGTGGTCTTTGGTCTTCATCAGTAGGTTCCTGAAGTCCATTTCACTTCCAACAAGCAAAATTGCATCATCCATATAATGCAAGTTCTTAATGAGTCTTCTTCCGATCCTTATGCCCTGTTCTCATCACATAGTCACCTTCTGGGATAATTAACCATTGTAAGAGACCAATACTACCAATAGCAAATCTTTCCTTTTTTTACAAAGAAAAAAAAAACTAGAAACCAATATTCTTCAGAAACATAGATGTAAAAATCTTCAACAAAATTTTGGCAAATTTAAATTTTACTGAACTTATTCAATTATAAGTACGAAAAGTTAACTTATCAAAACCAAGTGAGACCTCTCCCAGGTATTATTTAGTTATCAAAAGTCAGTCAATATTATTCAGTGTTAACAAACCATTTTAAAAAATCATCTCAACAGAGATATAAAAAGTATCTGACCAGATCCAACATCCAACATCCAAAAGATTAGATTGAGAAGGACATTCTATCCATCTAACACAGGCATCTACAGCTGAGTATTTAGTGGTAAAACACCAAAAGAATTCTTATGATCAGAAGTCAGTCAAATATACCTATTCTCACCGTGTCTATTCACTCACTCTCTCTCTGTCTCGTGACTGAGTGCAAGTTTACAACACAGTTCAAATTTGCATGCTCGCCTATCTGCAGCTCTCTTTGCTCTCTTTGCCTGGTGACAGCACACTTGTCCTTTCCATTCCACACATGTCATATCCTCTTAACAATCTCTTGTCCCCTCCTCCTCCTTCTCCACTTCCCTCTAGTAAGAGGCCAGAAGGATGACATCCTAGAGATGCATAGAACCACGAAGTGAACATAGAATACAGCCACTCTGTGTCCCTGAGTATGTTACACTGCTATCTGAAGAGCCGACCTCAGTAATGATCTATGATCACGGGCAGCATCAGGTGTAGGGGCCACACTCCCAGGGGAATGCTCAAGCCTTTGACCATCAATTTCAGTCTTTTAGTCAAGTTCTTAGGGTGCACCCCTATTTTTCTCGTGTTGCCAGTGGGACTCAGCATCGTGAGCCCCATTACAGCTGTCATTGGTGGTTGCCAGGCACCATGTGAGTCTTCTGGTCACATGTTGATATAGTCACTCATTTGTGTGGGTCTTTCTTCTGGGCTCTTTTTCCCTCATGTCGTTGGTGTCCTTAGTGATCATCAGTTCCATCTGAGCTGGGACCATTTGGTATACCTCAGATGGCAGCTTGCCAGCTTTTAAGACCCTAGATGCCACTCACCAGTATGGAGTGCAGAAGACTCTCTTATCCATAGGATAGTTAAGCCAGTTGGCCTCGATGTCCCCTGAGAGCATGGTCCCCAGTCCCCTGATGCTGCTACTCTATCCTTGTAATATTGGGTTAAGATTGAAAGAGTTTTCAGGTTATGATAAAGTCCAATTAAATTGCTCTTCTTTCTAATGTGTGCTATCACTGATTTCACCCAACCAAATTTCTATCACCTATCTAATCTATACCCAACCCTCTCCTTCCTTCTCTAGTCACTTCTTAATGGACAGTCTAGCAAGTTTCCCAAGATGAAAAAAGAGAAAAGGTATCCAGAGTGGAAAGGAACAAGCAAAACTGTCTTCGGACAGTAGAATCACCTACACAGAAAACCCAGCAGAATGTAAATGAAAACCTAGTAAAACTAAGGTGTGAATTACCCAAGGTCTTAAGAACAAGAACAATATACTAAACCGTTCATACTACCGACTCATTGGCACTTGGCTTGGCTTGGCATGCTAACAAAAAATGGAAATTTAAGTAAAGTATAATTTATAATTGCATCAAAACAAACCAGAGATACATTGGACAAAACACAAGCAAGTTCTGTACCCAGAAAACTACAAAACTGTGAGATATTTAAAGGAAAACATTAATGAAGAGATATGCCTCATACATGTGTCAGAAGAGTCAGTAGTGATAAAATTTTCCCCAACCTGAGTTAAAGACTCAGTGTAATCCCACTCAAAACCGCAGCAGGGATTTATACAGAAATTAATAAACTCATTGTAGAGTTCGTAGAGAAATGCAAGGATTTCTGTAGTAGTAAAATCAATCAATCAATAAAATAAACTTTGAAAAACTTCCCGCAACTTCGGAGGGCTAATGTCACCCATTAGCTTGTTCATCTCATGCAGTTATAAAAGAAATACAACAGGTGAACGACTTTAACAAAGGGAAATTTATTTCTTCACAGCAAGTAGGCTGAAAGTCCAAATTCAATCATTGTTCCACACTGGGACTCCAGGTTTAAAGAAAATATTCTGCTCCTGGGACTGCTTTCTTGGTGGTGTGTGGTCACTTCTGTCTCTCTGCTTGCTTCTTTCTTCTATATCCTAAGAGTTTGCCTCAACAAAAACCAAGCTTGTAGATTGAATCACATCTCATTAACACAGCTGCCACCACACTCCATCCTTAACATCACAGAGGCAGATCGACAACATCAGGGAAAAATCACATCATACCAGGAATCAGGGCCAGGCAAACTGATACACATATTTGGAAACACAGACTACATTTCATATTATTCCACCCTTTGACCCCAGAAATCACATCCCTGCAATACACAAAATACATTTACCCCATCATAAGATAGCAAAAGTTTTAATTTCAAATTCAAAATCTAAAAAGTTTATGCCCTGCCCCCAAATACATACATATTAGTTTGGGTCATGATTCCTAGTATTGTGTGATTTTTCCTGTATGCTTTAAGTTCTGCCACTCTGGTGTTAACGAGGGAGAATGCACGGCAGTGTATTAATGAGGCAGGACTCGAGCTAAAAGCCTTGGATTGTGTCTTGAAACAATCTCTCAGGAGATAAAAGGAAAGGGAAGCAACCAGAGAGTTGAAGACCATGTAACACCGTGAAATAAGCTCCAAGAGCAGAATATTTTGTTCGGATTTGAGGTTCCCGAGCCTGAGTAGATTCCAGTCCAGGGGTAAATAGATGACAAGGACCTTCCTCTGTAGTGAACAGAGAAAACCTTCCCCTGGAGTTGATGCCCTGAATTTGGACTTTAAGTTTACTTTTCTGGGAGGAAATAAATCTCGTTTGGTTAAACCCATTCACTTGTATTATCTCTGTCATAACAACACTAGGTGACTAAGATAATTTTGTTGTTTTAAATCTCAACAGATTTGGAGTGATAATCCTATGAATTTCAAAAGCTATTATAAAATTCTTGTAATCAAGAGAGTATGGTATTGGTATTAAGGCAGGCAAATAGATTCGTGGAACAGAAAAGTAAGTCTGGATATAGACACACATGTATGGACAGCTGACTTTTGGCAAAGGCCCAAAGACAAAGAAAAAATGATATCTTTTTCAACAAACAGTTCAGGGGTAAGTGAATATCTATACACAGTATTAAATAAGATAAATGTATTAATAATAACAATAATATTCAGTTCATACAGCATATGAAAATATTAGAACTAACTTGATCATAGATATAAATGTGAAACCTAAAACTACACAGTTTCTAGACAAAAACAGGAGAGAATCAGGACCTTGTGCTAAATTTTTTTAGGTGTAATACCAGGCCCAATCCATAAAAGAACACATAGCCAATTTTGACTTTATCAGAATTAAAAAAGTCTACTCATTAAAAGATACTACAAAAAGAATGAAAAGACAGGCACTTGAAGCAAGTAAACAAACAAAAGATCCATTGTTGCTGAGTGGATTCTGACTTACAGCAACCCGACAGGATGGAAAAGAACTGCACCACTGCATTTCCAAGGGACAGGTGGCGGATTTCAAATGCCCGCCTTTTTTGGTCAGCAGCCAAACTCTTAACCACGGCACTACTACTACCGATCTAAAATATTTGCAAAGAATGTATTTAATGAAGTACTTACATCCAGAAAAAGTTTCTTCAAGTATACACCAACAGGTAAATGGATAAGCCAATTGTGCTGTATTTACACAATGGAATGCTTCTCAGTGATAGCTAAAAATGATTATGTCAAGTTAAAGAAGATAGACAAAAATGGTGTATTTCCTATGTGACTTCATGCCTTTAATATCATAAAATACACACTAATCTATAGGGTTCAAAATCACATCAGTAATTGCTTGAGGATGGTGAGGGTGACAGAGATCTATGGAAACATCTGGAGGTGACGGATGCTATGTTCACTATCTTGATTCTGGGGATGTTTTCATAGATATACACATATCAAAATTTAGCATGCAGTATACTTTTAAAATGTGCAATTGATTTGTGTCAATTAAATCTCAAGTAAAATGAGTAAACCCAATTATAAGACTATCTTTCCTGCCAAATGATCTGTTCGCCTGAGTGCATAAAGTTTTAACTGAAAGGCAGTAGTAACTTTGATCTTCCATACACCTTCTCCCAGATAAACTTTTTTTTTCATTTTTCTAACATCAGAAATTGTGGCCTTATAAGAGTCTATTCAAATCACATCCATTTCTGGAGTGAGATTTTATTTCTGTGTCTTTTGTTTGTATGGCAAATTAGATCAATAAAATCTATCTAAGAAAGTTAAGCTACACTTTTGTTTTGGACCACAATCTCTGCTGCAAATTACAGCTAAGTAACTTAGACACTGGTAGGGGTCACATCACTAAGTTTGGCAACGTTTTGGGTTTCTTTGTCATCAAATCTCTTTAGCCTTGAAGTCTTTCTTCACAGGTCGTTTCCCTGTGTTGTCTCAGTTCAGCTCAAGTTGCGACCCTTGACTGGCGTATGCGTACTTTCAGCAGGGCATCTGGCTGGGGTAGCATTTTCTTAGCTTCTGTGGTGGCAGCTGTTCATTCTACTTGTGGGCGTGACCTCAGTCCTTACCATGCCCTATGAAGAGTGGGGGACATGTGATAGTGAAGGGGCCCAGCAAGAAGCCACAATAGAGCTGGTATGTTCTCAGAGTTCAGAGTCCACAGGTGATACTGTGTTTAGCAATACTGATTTTAATCTTAATACACAAATTTGAAAACTTGATACCTATTTTATTGTTCAACATTTAATTTTTGAAAGCATTTTGGAGTCGAATTCTTCCATGAATATGTTTTCACTCTCTGACTTTACCAATTTTATTAGTGCAGATAACATTGATAAAATAAGAAATGTTTTAGAGGTTCTAAGTACATGGGTGGTTCAGTAACATATTTTATCATTTATTTTTTATTAAATAAAAATATTGTGACCCTACCGTGTGCCTTGTTTGGACTGCTAACATGGAGCTTTTCCATCATCTTTTCCCATAGACATAGCCAATTTGGTTCCTGTGTATGCCATCTGGTGAGGTCCATGTGTATGTACAGTCACTGTTTGTGTTGTTTAAAAAGGGTATTTGCAATAAAAAAAGCCGTTAGTCTTGCAAAATTCTGTCATGCAATCTCCTGCATTATTTCTATCACCAAGGCTGTATTTACCAACTACTGATCCTTCTTGTTTCCAACATTTGCATTCCAGTCACCAGTAATTATCAATGCATCCTGATTGGATGTTCGATCAATTTCAGACTGCAGAAGCTGGTAAAAATCTTCAACCTCTTCATCTATGACTTTAGTGGTTGGCCTGTAAATTTGAGTAACAGTTGTATTGACTGGCCATCCTTGTAAGCTTAAGGATGTTATCCTATCACTGACAGCACTGTACTTCAGGACAGAACCTGAAATGATCTTTTTGATGATGAATACAACCCTGCTCCTCTTCAAGTTTCCTTCCCCCAAACAGTAGACCACATGATTGTCAGGTTCAAAACGGTCAAAACCAGTCCATCTCAGCTCCCTAATGCCCAGGATGCCAGTGTTTATGAGTTCCATTTCATTTCTGACAATTTCCAGTTTTCCTAGATTCATACTTCATACCTGCCATGTTCTGATTATTAGCAGATGTTTGCAGCTGTTTCTTCTCATTTTGGGTCATGCCACATCAGCGAATGAAGCTCCTGGAGGCATTACTCCACCTACATTGTTGAGATCGATGGACTCTGATTTGAGGAGGTAGCCCTTCCCGAGTCATCTTCCGAGTACCTTCCAACCTGGGGGCCTCGCTTTCCGGCACTGTAGCTGACAATGTTTGGCTACTATTCATAAGGTTTTCTCTGGCTAATTCCTTCCAGAATCAGACTGTTGGGTCCTTCTTCCTAGTCTGTCTTGTCTAGAAGCTCAGCTGAAACTCCATATCAGCAGTCCAAACAAGAGTGCTGACTGTGGCAGAAATCATCAATTGTTCATATGCAAATTCAAATTGAAACTGAAGAAAATTAGAACAAGTCCACAAGAGCCAAAGTATTATCTTCAGCATATAGCTCCTGAGTTTAAAGACTTCTCAAGAACAGATTTGATGTATTGATCACTAACAGCCAAAAACCAGACAAATTGTGGAACGACATCAAAGACATCATCCATGAAGAGAGCAAGTGATTAAAATGCAGGAAAGAAAGAAAAGACCAAATTGGATGTCAGAAGAGACTTTGAAACTTGCTCTTGAATGTCAAGCAGCTAAAGCAAAAGGAAGCAACTGTGAAGCAAAAGACCTAAACAGAAGATTTCAGAGAGCACAACAAAAAGACAAAACAAAGTATTATAATGACACGTGCAAAAGCTGAAAATAGAAAATGAGAAGGGAAGAACACAGCCTGCATTTCTCAAGCTGAAAGAAAAAATTCTAGTCCAGAGTTTCAATAGTGAAGGATTCTACAGAGAAACTATAAAACGACTCAGAGAGCATCACAAGTAGATGGAAGGAATACAGAGACTCATTATACCAGAAAGAACTGCTTCATGTTCCGCCATTTGAAGAGGTACCACATGATCAGGAACAAATGGTACTGAAGAAAGACATCAAAGCTGCACTGAAGGCACTGATGAAAAACAAGGCCCCTGGGATTGATGGAATATCAATTGAGATATTTCAATAAACAGATGCAGTGCTGGAAGTACTCACTCATCTATGCCAAGAAATTTGGAGGACAGCTACTTGGCCAAGTGACTGGAAGCTATCCATATTTATGCCCGTTCCAAAGAAAGGAGATCCAACCAAATGTGTAAATTACTGAACAACATCGTTGATATCACACACAAGTAAAATTCTCCTCAACATCATTCAAAAGCAACTACAATAACACATTGACACTGCCGGAAATTCAAACTGGGTTCAGAAGAGGATATGAAACCAGGGATATCATCACTGATGTCAGATGGATCTTGGCTGAAGGCAAAGAATATCAGCAAGATGTTTACTTGTGCTTCATCGACCACGCAAAAGCATTAGACTATGTGGATTACACTAAACTACAGCTAACATTGCGGAGAATGGGAATTCCAGAACACCTAATTGTGCTCTCAAGGAATCTGTACATGGATCAAGAGGCAGTTATGCAAACAGAACATGGGGACCCTGCATGGTTTAGGGACAGGAAAGATTTGCATGAGGGTTGTATCCTTTCACCATACCTTTTCAATCTGTATGCTGAGCAAATAATCCAAGAAACTGGATTACATGAAGAAGAATGAGGCATTAGGATTGGAGGACGACTCATTAACAACCTGTGTTATGCAGATGACACTACTTTACTTGCTAGAAATGAAGAAGATCTGAGGTGTTTACCAAAGTCTTCAGCATGGATTGCACCTCAACATCAGGAAAAGAAAAATCCTCACAACTGAATCAGTAATCAACATTGTCATAAATGGAGAAAGTATTGGATTGTCAAAGATTTCATTTTACTTGGGTCCACAACCAATGCCCTTGGAAGCAGCAGCCAAGAAATCAGAAGACGCACTGCACTGGGAAAATCTGCTGCAAAGGACCTCTTTAGAAGTATTCAAAAGTAAGGATGTCACCTTGAAGACTAAAACATGCCTGACCCAAGCCATGGTATTTCCAATCACATCACATGCATGCAGAAGCTGGACGATGAACAAACAAGACATAAGAAGAATTGATGCCTTGGAATTGTGGTGTTGGAGAAGAATGTCGAATGGACCATGGACCACCAAAAGAATAAACAAATCTGTTCTAGAAGAAGTCCAACCAGAGTGTTCCTTGGAAGTAAAGATGGCAAGACTGCGTCTTACACACTTTGGACATGTTGTCAGGAGAGATAAGTCCCTGGAGAAGGACATCATGCTTGGTAGAGTGGACGGTCAGCACAAAAGAGGAAGACCCTCAACGAGATGAACTGACACAGTGGCTGCAACAATCGGCTTAAGCATAAAACCAATTCTGGACATGGTGCCAGACCGGACAGTGTTTCATTCTGTTATTCATGGGGTCTCCATGAGTCAGAACTGACTCGACAGCACCTAAAGTCAACAACTGTGTGTCACACACTATACTCAGTCCACTGAAGTAGTCAGTCAACAACTGGTGAATGGAAAAGCAAATGAGTGGTCTTATGTCATTATCGATTTGGTGACACAAGTGTATAAAATCAGCGAACTTGCTTTTACTGTTTTCCATTGGAAGTTTCTTCACAATTACGTACCCATCTTTAAAGATGCATTACTTTATCACTGCTTTTGCTTCAACTATCAACTTCCTTCCTGAATGTGAGTCCATTGTATAAGAGATTGAGATGATATTTTGCTAAGAAATATGTTTATTTCTTCTTTGTGTACCATGTTGGCTTATAATTAAATTATTAAAAAGGTTTTAATTATGTTCAGTTAGAAGTAATTCAGGTATGATCGGTTATTTTATGGTATAATGATGTTTTCCCCTGTGCTCAGCCTACCATGAAATGTCAGGTAGACATTATAACTCAAGCATTTCATCTTTCATTTCTTATAATTATTTAAATTTAGCTTGAGTTGTTCCTGAATTTCTCTGTGCTTATCATTCAGATGGAGAAGATTATAATTTCATTTGTATTTAATAGCAACCCTTCCACTCTCTAGTCTGAATACATTGACCTCAATTATTCTTACAAATCAGATTAGCCTGGTGGGCTTCAATTATCTTAGTGATTATGAGACAGAAAGAAAAGCCTAGAGTCTAGGCAGTTGCTTTCTCTTTGCAAATGGCAATAATCACCACAACTACTATGTTTGGAAATAGAAATATATTTGCTTTCAGCGAGATTTCAGGTCTGGATTACAGGTTTAAATTTATCGACCTAAACAACCTTGGCTAAGAGTCAGGAGGACAACCTTCAGCCTGACCTTGTGGTACAAACATTTTCTCCAGGACTAACGAAAGCTGAAAAACAGTAACTTTGATGTTCTCTCAAATCACCCATATTTGTACCCCAATTAAAAAAAGAGAAAGAGAGAGAGAAAAAAATCTTTTATCAAGTTGATTCTGACCCATAGCAACACTAGAGGCAGAGCAGAAGTGCACGCAGAGCTCCCAAGGAGTCTCTGGTGGATTTGGACGCTGACTTTGGTTAGCAGCCGTGGAACTTAACCACTATACCACCAGGATTTCCATGTACCCCAATCGGAATTCTAAAATGAATACTTGATCCAAATTTTAAATTGTGTTGGTCAGACAGTCTTAGCAGAGCAGCTGAGTAGAGACCCATGCTCCAGCTTCTACAAATGCTCATAGAATATGCCTTCCTGTTGAGAGTTTATTCTTCTGGTCATGTACATGAAGTTTAATGTGTGAATTCAGCAACAAATGCTCACCTTTCTCGAGATAAAACATGTAAAGCAAATTCCTCATGTCTATCTATTGTATATATTTGTTTATTGTAAATGTCATCACAAACTTTGAAATAAACATGAAGTAAATATGTGAAAGAGTTCTAGTTTTTAGTCTACGCAGTTCACGTTTTCCCCAGGTATTGGGGTATCAGAATTTTGTGTCTAATGGAATTATCCGTAGATGCTCTATGTGACCATACGTAAAGTAAGATTTTAGGCTAATAACTAAAAATTCTTTCTAATTGTGTATCCTTTTCTAGGTACAGCATAACAAGACATCATCAAAAAGGCCTTAGGTAATTTCAGTGGTAGAATACATAGTTGAGTCCAGCCCCAATTCCTCTATCATCTTGATGGGCTGTATGTATCTGTAGAAGCTCCTGCACGGTTTAAAACTTCAAGTGCTCAGTTGCTAACTGAAAGATTAATGGTTTGAGTTCATCCAGAGGTACCTCAGAAAAACAGTTTGGTTATCTACACCCAAAGATTAACAGTTGAAAACCCAGTGCAGCACGGTTCTGCTCTGACCCACTTGGGGTCACCATGGTTCAGAACTGACTAGGCACTTACTAGTTTTTGCACTAAGGAGAAGATGCTTACAACGTGTTTCATTGGTGATTATAATTACATGCATATCTCCTTATGATTTAAAATTACGGCATTATTGGTAATTTCCTGTGGACGCAACAATTTCCCAAGTTCTCCACTCTGTTGTCCTGTGGATAAACCTCTATATTTGCATCACTGAAGTCTTGTGACCTTATGACAAAGTATGCGGACTAAGTTCCATTTGTGTGAAAATTAACTCAGGCTGGCTGCGGTATCTGAGTAAATCCAGCCTGATTTGAATCTCTGGTGAATGCAGTGACTTTGAGTCTGTATTCACAGCTCTTGTTCATTGTTTCTTGGCATGAGAAGTGGACGTGGCGGACAGTAGTATCTGGAGAGTGTGTACATTCACCATGACCGTGACCACTCTTTAGACATTTTAATTTCTAAAAAAATTTCCTAACTTCTGAAATTATAAATTGGAAGTTACCCTTCCCAGATGACTGCTATGAAATCCATAGCTCACTCATTTTTAGTTTAATTGGTTTTCATGCTTACCTCAAACAAATGGTATGAAAATTACGGCTATTCTTAAATTAGCAGCTAGCACACTGTGCCTTACCTTTCCCTTTTTTTTATTACTTTTCTTCACTTCCACTTTAAGAGAATTGTTATTTTTGCTTTTATCTACCAATTATATGTGAATTCCAGGTTGTGGAGAAATTGTAGTCATGTACACTCCTGATAGGACAATTTAGCATTTTGGACAATTTAGCAACAACAGTGATTCCTTTTTTAAAGCATATGCTAGCTATACATGGTCTTCTCTTTTGCTGCATATGAGAACACCAAAGAGGAAAAGGGCAGAAATGTCTATCCACCATTGTCCAGGGACTAGAGGGCTGGAATTGAACGATGAAGCCTAAACAGACTTAATAAGGATGGGAGTGATAGCAACGACACCTCCTTTTTAGGAGATGTCACTTAAAATTCGAACCATATATTTAGATCCACTTATTGTAAAATTATTATCATAAAAAAAGTTCTGATTCTAATTTAACTTCCCAAATAATATGCCCACAGGCAGAGAACAGGCTGCCTGAACAATGTGTGTGTTTGCTTAGGAAGTTTTCTTCCTCAAAGTAAGATAATTAGCTGCCCTCAGATTATAATTAACTTTCCACGCAGCAGTTCTTCCTAGTCAAGCACTCCATTTCTTTTTGACAGTTGTATTTATTGTTGCACATTAATCAGCTGGTATTGTGGATTTTTGCTTCCCCACTCTTGGTCCTACAGACAGGTCTAGTTTCGAGGAGAAAAACAAAATAACACAACTTAATTACCATCAGGTCAATTCTAAATCGCAGCCACCCTATATGACTGCACCACAGGGCTCCCAAAGATCAGCTGATGGATTTGAATTGCTGACCTTTTCTGTTATGAGTTCTTTAACTGCTGTACCACCAAGGTTCCAGTTTAGAAAAGGGGAACATGCTGGATGTTAGGAAAGAAGGAAAGCTGGGAGGGAAAGACTTCAGCTTGAACGAGTTCACTGAGAAAATGCTCTTCATCAAAGGGACAGAAGAGTCTTTCCCTCCTTGCTTGTTGCTCAAGTTGGAACAGAACAGAGACTGGGAAAACAGCAACTTGTTGAGGTGACAGGCTCCAGCTTTAAAGGCAGGATGACTAACAAGCCCTAGCCCAGCTCCTCCAGGCCCTGGAGAAGAGCACAACGAACAGCAGAGGACACTGGAATGACAGAGAAGAATCATTTGTAAAGAAACCAAAATTCATAGTAGGCACAAGTGAAACTAGAACAGCCCGAGTATGAGTAGTTAGAGAATTGGAAGTTGTAGACACAGCTTTCCACAGCACCCACAGGAACCTTACTAAGTCTGGTAATGGTTGAATGTCACCCAAGACAAACTCAAAAGGATGACGCTTCACTGAGATAATCACATGATATATACTCATGACTGTCATGGGCCTCATCCGTGTTCACTGTTCCTTGGGCATAGGATACTGGCTATTCTGACTCCTGTAACTTAAGTTATTGATAACTACACAAGATGAGCTCACTCTTACAGGGACTATGTAATTAAATCTAGCTCTCAAGCAAAGGTAAGTGTTAAGCACTGTTGTGGTAGATTCAAAGAGGTAATTAAAGCTGAGATCAACTGTCAGTCACTGGAGCTTCTCGTCAGCCTTCTGCAGTGCTGTGTCCTATTCATACATTGTCCGTTTCAATTCCTAGTAGCACGTCCACCTTATTCGCTTGTTGCTCGTGCAAACAGGTTGTCAGTCCTGCCTGATATCCCCCGGCTTTTACCTCTTCCCACCTTCATTTGGATGGGGCTGCCTATCGTCCTACTTTCAAATCCCTCTACGTAACTACTATTTCTGTGCAAATATGTACATTCCCATTTCACTAATTTTATATTCTTGCTTCTAATCAAGTTGCACACTAAGGGGTGACTTATCTTTCCTACTATAGTTTGCATCATGTCACTGACATGCTAAGAGATTTAACTGTCTTCCATTACTTAAATAATAAAATCCAGTTTTCTTGGTATATATTTTCTTGGTGCACTTTAAAACACACTTTAAAATATACTTGGTATACTTTAAATTAGTTTAGTACTGATGTTCATTTCCATGATTATTTACTTTCTTGTTCTCTAGTAACTCGAACTGTGTCTCAGTTATTTAGGACTGCAATTATTCTGGAAACATACTCCATAATGTCATGTATTCGCTTTGTTTGCTCCATTACTCTGCAAACCAAGAGCAGCAAAGCCAGCACCCATCAAATAGTGCCTAAATTTTTTTTGATTTCTTTCTTCCCCATCATCATGGTATTGCAAGGAAAAATTCTAGTGCAAACAATGAAAGAATATTAATTTTAAATACAACATAAATATGCTGACATCCCACTAGTCAAATCAACACTAGCAAACATTAAATATTTTATATGTAAATTCCATATTGTACAGAAATTGTAGTTACATACACTCCTGGTAGGACTAGACAATTTCATAAGCATTTTGGACAACAATATAGCAGAAGTATTGATCTTTTTTTTTTTGTAAGCATGCACATAGTAGGACCATAAATCCTATCACTTGATACCTACCGGGGAAGAGTACATCTGCAAGCAAACAAGAAGCCATGTAAAAAGATGTTGGCTGAAGAATGATTTGTAGTATAAAAAATTAGGAAGAAATTGAATGAATAAAACTAACACAGCAAATTCATATTTCTATTATCACAAAGAATCAAAGATGAACCCAATAATAATGTGAACTATTATTTTATGTACAACCAAGAATGACAAAATAATTTCAACTAAAATATGAAAGAATGTTTTTAACATGGTTCTATACGACCCTTGGATGGACAATATCAGCCATGACTAATTTACTTTAAAATTTATTTTGGCAATTGCAAGAGATTTTCTCCTGCTTTAGTTGCATTGGGTGGCGTACAAAAGTTAAAAGTTTGTGTAGTCCTCAGCAATTCAGGTTTATATACTTGTAGGCACCTGCTTTATTTTATTTTTATTTTTTGGAAAATCTGGTGGCATAGTGGTGCACGTGCTCCAACCGCTAACCAAAAGGTTGGTAGCTCCAATCTGCCAGGTGCTCTTTGGAAATTCTATGTGGCAGTTCAACCCCGTCTACAGAGCTGCTATGAGGCATAACCAACTCGACAGCAGTGGGTTTGGGTTTTGGATAACATGCAATTAGTCGTTTTAAGCTACAATGGAATTATATTGTTTCTAAAACGATGAAGTTGCTAAAAGTTTCAATGTTACCATAGCTGTATCTTTCTACACAGAAAAAAACTTTTAATTTCAATGCTAAATCAGAGTATTCAATATTGAAGTCTATTAAATATCAGCTTAAGTAAACACAGGTTGTACCAATGATGACAGAATTCAGTTGAAGTGATGGCAATATGATCATTTCTGGGCATGTTTATAAAGATGTAGACAATGAGATACATGACACAATCATCTCGTGGTCTGTAGTGAATGTAAGATACTCTCAATTTTAAGGCATCTGATTTCATAAATTATAAAATGTTGAAAACTAGTCATCTTAGAATCAGTAAAATGTTGTATTAATCAAAATGCAACAGATAAAAAGAGAAGGATTTCTAGAGACATCAAAAACAATATTTTGATGACTGAAAGTCATCAAGTATAACTTTTGTGTAATACACATACCTCTCTTATGTATATAATACGAACCAATGATTCCATAGTAAAGTTGTAAATGATTTCATGAATAAACTCTTAGGAAGATATAGACAAATCTCCAGTCCTCGAGAATTGGCGACGATTTACATAGATAGTTTACCTCCAGGAATACAGAGTATTACTCTCCACTTCCTGAGGTGTAAGCTGAATGTAGGGACTTCCTTTCAAATAGTACGGTACAGAAAAGAGGAGGGAGAGTTATTATACAGCGGAGAAAGTGGACACACACCACACCAATCAGATGATCACGGTGGTTATCGACAAGCGTACAGCATGTTAATCGTATGACCCTATGATCTCATGTGATAAGAATGACACCTTGACTCTGTGGTCTTCTTGCTCTAAACCAAGGAAAGATTACTCAATAATCAAGGTCCTCATTCTCAGGGCATCTACCAAACAAGGACACCGTTTGTCCAGAGCAAAAACTAGTGGGTGCCGAGCAGGAAGAAAACCGAACTGAGCGCTGCAGTTGGAGGAAACAGCGGGGCGTAGGGCGGGAGAGGAGACTGACGTCTGCTCCAACGCATGACAGTAAAGGCAAGAAAGTTCCCACAGGGCCATGGGGGTGCCGTGCACCCTGCTGTGTAAGCTACAAAGCCCTTACCACCTCACCACCTTTGTTAGCATTTGTTTCCTGCGATCCCACTTTCCAGAAATTGCAACTCGTCATCTCCTTGGGACCCTTAGGAGTATACTATCCCTTATAACAAGCAAGAGGTGGCAGCTGGCTGTCAAGTCTCAGTTGAGCTCCATTTAACTTGAGTGGTATTTGGATAAGGAAGGACTGTATTAATAAGCAGGCGGTCACTGACACGGTTTGAGAGACCCATCCTGTGCACCACATCTGCTGGTCTAGTTCCTCCAGCCAGGAGGACCCACAAGGCTCTCTGCCAGCGCATAGCCACCAAGTTGTGTTCCTGCAGACGTCCTGGTAAACGCCAATGAGCATGCCAGTTCCAGACAGTGTGCAAAAGATGGAAAACTCAAATAGGTCAACCAGGAAATTCCATTAAGTTGCTTTTTAACTGTGTAACACTTACACGCAGAGTTCTGTCCTGACATTTGTAAACAATATTATTTAACTTGAAGGTATGTTTGATGCACACATGGATGCAATTATACATTTAGTATAATACTAACATTGGTAATAATTTAACATATTTCTAACAAAGCTAATGTGCACAAAATTCTGCAAGTAATAATATTTATCTAAGATGAAAAGTTTAACTTGTGTATCCAATGAGTTTCATTTTTTTTATTGTGTGTCACATGGACACAGGACTTCACATGGCTGCACATATGCTAATAAATGAGGCATTAAGCACATTAAAAGGATGAAAATTTCAGTATTTCTTATACAAAATATTTGTTTTGCCACAAATGTGTTTGTACATTCATCATTCCTGAAAGCAAAAAAGAATGTTTATCAGAACATTCTATTGATATTTATCAGAATAGTTATGTATCTCTGTGAAAGTATTTGAACAATTCTGTGAGGAAATGACTTAAAAGAATGTTTAGACAATAACAATAACATAAATGCATTTTATTTTATGTTTACCTTGAGACTGACCTTCTTTGAAGAAATTGATTGATACTGTCATGACTTGCAAAGCTGTCCTGCTTATTGAGACATAAGAACGCTATGACAAGTCTCAGTCTGAGGACTGAGCAGGAAAAAAGAAAATTCAGACTGATTCACTGACTAGATGCATCTCATTAGCTAACTATCAGGCAAAAACTCTAATCAAAATCCACTCTATTTCACAACTAAAAGAAGACAGAAAAACAGTTATAAAAGAATCAGTTTCAAAAGAGTGTGAGAACAAAGACTGGAAAAATTCAAAGTTAAGAAAAAGAGCAAAAAAGTAATAATTGGAATTTAGCTTTCTCCAGATGAAATTAACTTTGTGTGCCATTCCACAAACATATATATATAAATGTACTTTCAGATGTTATTTAAAATAGTCTTAAATTCAAAGGAACATGAGATTTTAAAAGGAAACTATCTTATTAGAAGTCAGTAAAGATTAGAAAACATAACATTTTCTGATAATAAAATATTTTTAAAATGTTACTGCAAATCTCTAGCCTGTTTAGAAGATTTAAATAATCGTAACAATAAAAGGTAAACTAAAGATTGCAAGACTAATAGAGTCTTTGCAGAAAGCATGATTTAAAAGGACTCTGAAGAGCCAGGAAGGACTCACTGAAAAGCTCCAGCATGAATCTAGCAAGAGCGAAAAATGAGACAGTAAGGAAGCGGAGGGACAGGGATCAATGTATGAATGTTTCTGGCATTTCCAAAACTGGAGGAAAATTATGTGTGATGTTTAATAAAATGTACATTTTAAATAATTACATAAAAAGCTTATATCTAGATACATCATTGTGACATTTCTTTATGTTATGCAAAAAATAAAACATAAAAGCTGTTGGTAAAGAGACAGTTTAACAATAAAGAAGCGACCCGCTGACGCTGGATGTCCCCTTTGCAAGACATGCCAAAAGAAAATAGCGTGATGTCCTCACAGTTGTGAAAGACAAATAATCTAGCATATAATTTTATATTCAACGACAGTATTTTTCAAGTGTGAGTGAAATAAAAACACTTTTCAGCTACAGACATGAAAATAACTGGAGAGCTGACCACTCATGGACTGTCACTTAAAAAAATGATTTTAAATAAAGTAAAATATTGACAGTAAGAATAAGCTATAAGAAACTTTTTTGAGAACAGAAATCGATATAATGCAAATAAATTTGCTTAACACTTGATTTAAAAAAAGCTATTTTATTGAGAATAAAGCATTACACAATAACAACAATAATGGCTGAGTATTGAAACTGACTGATTTCTGTTAACATCAAAGATACATTGGAAACAAAAGGATACGAGTTTCCAATGAATGGATTTTGTTAGAAAGAATATTCCTAAGCAAACATTTTAAATACTTGAAGGCCATCACTAAAATAATTTAAACCTATCCCCAAATTTCCAAACCAGGAGAGAATACACAACTGAAAAATGGATGCCCCCCAAAATGTATTATTGTAGGACTTGTGTGCCAAAATTACGGAGAAAATGCAATCAAATCCTAAGACTCTCCCAATTTCTGCCTCAGGAAATAATGATATAAACTAGTCTTGTCTCCATAAACTAGTCCTTGTTATTGAGTGCTGGTGAATCCATTCAGACTGTAGAGATTATATATGACAGAGTAGAACTGCCTCATAGGGTTTCCTAGGCTGCAGTCTTTACCAGAATAGATCACCAAGTGTTTTCTCCAGCAGAAATACCGGTAGGCTTGAACTGCAGAATTTTTGGTTAGTAGCCAGCCAAGTACTTAACTACAGTGATGCAGAAAGAAAGAAGAAACAAAGGGCGGAGGGAGGGAGGGAAGGAAGGAGGGAAAGAGAGGGGGAAAATGAAATAAGGAAAGGAAGGGAGGAAGAGAAAAAGAGAAGGAAGAAAAAAAGAGAGGAAAGGAGGAAGGGAGAGAGAGAGGGAATGAGAGAGAGAGAAAGAGACGAGAGAGAAAGAGAGAAAGAACATTGCTTTCTAGTTAATATTGCTTTTTAGTTGATTCTAACTCGTAGGGATCCTATAGGACAGAATAGAATTGCCCCACAGGGTTTCCAAGAAGTGGTTGATAAATTTGAACTCCGCGCCTTTTAAAAGTTGTCTAGAGTTTTCTTTACGATTAGACTGGGGCACAAAACAGCATTCTGTTTGGTAAAGCATAGAGTCAGTGAAAACATAGGAAACCCTCCATGAGACGGACTGACACAAAAGGTCAAACAGAGGCTCAAACACATAAAGATCATAAACACAGCCTCCAAAAAAATAATAATAATAGTAACTCGTTACCATCAAAGATTAAAGATTGCTTCTTTCTCTGTGTGCAAACCTTTTCATAAGTTTTTATAATAGTGGTCTTGTCCTCGCATTGTTGAATTATTGCACCAGCATAACGTCCCCCACATTCACTCATGTTGTGAGACGTTTCAGATTCATCAGCTTTCTTTGTCTTTGCATAGTACTCCATTGTGTGTTTGTACCATTTGTACCAATTGTACCATTTGTCATGGATTGAACTGTATCCCCCCCAGGGAAATGTGTGTAGCAGTTTGGCTTGACAGTGATTTCCAATATTTAGTGATTGCCATCTATTTTGTGATTCTCCTATGCTGTAAATCCTAATTCTCTGCCTGTAGTCAATAGACTGAATTATGTTAAAGAAGATTAGGGGGATTGTATGACCCTTGCATGACCCTTACTAAGGGAGTGTCCCTGGAGTTTGGCTTGCACTCCTTTCATCCTTTAAGAGAAAAATGAATAGGGAAGAAAGCAGAGAGTCGAGGAGCTCATACCATCAAGAGAACAGTGCCAAGATCAGAGGGTGTCCTTTGGACCTGAGATCCTACCAAGATGCTCTCAGACCAAAGAAAGACTGATGCAGCACAAGGAACTTATTCCAGAGCCAACATAGAAAATGCGTTCTCCTGGAGCCAGCCCCTGGAATTCAGACTTCCAGCATACTGGACTGTGTAAGAATAAACTGATTTTTGTTAAAGTCATCCACTTTTGTTATTTCTGTTAAAACAGCATCACACAACTATGACACCATTTATCTGTGGATGGGCACTTAGGTAGTTCTCATCCTTTTGTTATTACGAGTAATGCTGCAGAGAATATAAGTGTGAATATATTTATTCATGTGACAGCTCTTATTTCTGTAGGATACATTCCTAGAAGGAGAAAGCAGGATCATGTGATTTACACACAGAAAGAAATAATCTTTGGCGGATACTAGGGAGGGAAAAAGTGGTTGGTTCCGACTCACAGTGACATCGTATAAAACAGAACAGCGCACTGCCTGATCCTCTGCCATCCTCACCGTCATTGCTCTGCTCGAGCCCGTTGTTGCAGCGACTGTGTCAGTGCATCTCCTTGAGGGTCTTCCTCTTCTTCATTGGCCTTTGACTTTACCAAGCATGATGTCTTTTTCCACTGATACTGTGTCCAAAGAATGCGAGATGAAGTCTCACCATCTTTGTTCATAAGGAAAATTCTGATTGTGCTTCTCCTAGGACAAATTTGTTCACTCTGGTAGTTTGCAGCAAATTCAATATCTCCACCAATACCACAGTGCCAAGGAATTCTTCTTCAGCCTTTTTTATCTTCACCATCCAGTTTTCGTATGTATACAAGGTGAGCGAAACACCATGGCTTGTGTCAGGCACATCTTAGTCTTCAGGTGACATCCTTGCTTTTAATCACTTTCTACACATCTTTTGCAGCGGATTTGTCCAGTGCAATGTGCCTTTTGATTTATTGAATGCTGCTTCCATGGGTGTTGATTGCAGATTCAAATAAAATGAAACAGTTAAACTTCAAACTTTCCTGGGTTTACCACGACATTCTTATTGGTTTAGTTGTGGAGATTTCACAGTTTTCTCTATGTTGAGATATAATCTGGACTGAAGGACGTGGTCTTGAATCTCCATCAGTAAGTGCTTCAACTCCTCTTTACTTTCAGCAAGCAAGGGTTTTGTCATCTGCATAAAGGAAGTTGTTAACAAATCTTGCTCCAATCCTGATGCTGAACTTTTCTTCATATAATCCAGCTTCTCAAATTATTTGCTCAGTATAA
The DNA here is from genome assembly GCA_028571685.1 of Heterohyrax brucei. Classification (NCBI taxonomy): domain Eukaryota; kingdom Metazoa; phylum Chordata; class Mammalia; order Hyracoidea; family Procaviidae; genus Heterohyrax; species Heterohyrax brucei. The sequence goes on along the minus strand of CM053162.1, from coordinate 67,393,536 downwards.
AGATTGAATAGATATAATGAAAGCACACAGCTCCACACCACACATCTTCCCTGACTCTAGACCATGGAGCATGCCCTTGTTCTGTCTGAACAACCGTCTCTTGACCAATGCTCCAATTTCTCATGAGCACAGCTGAGTGCCCTGGAATTCTAATTAGTCACATTATCCACATTATCCGTAATTTGTTACCATTCACATACTAATGTCTTTGCATAGTCAATAAAACACAGGTCAACATCTTTCTGGTACTCTCCATTACCAGCCAGGATCCATCTAACCTCAGTAATGATACTCTTGTTTCTATGTTCTCTTCTGAATTTGGCTTAAATTTTTAGCAACTTCCTGTTGATATGCTGCTGCAGCTGCTTTTGAATGATCTTCAGCAAAATTGTACTCTTGCGTAATATTCATTATATTGCTGAGAATTTCCACATTTGGTTGTGTCACCTTTTTTTTAAATAAGCATAGATAAGAAAGTTTTCCATTTGATTAGACAGGTAGCTGTCTTCCCACTTTCTTGGCACAGGTAAGTGAGCACTTCTAGCTGCATCCTTGTTGAAACATCTCAAACTCAATTTCTAAAGCCTTGTTTTTGACCAGCCCCTTCGGCGCAGCTTGGATGCCTTCCTTCAGTACTATCAGCTCGTGATCGTATGTGACCCCTCGAAATAGGTGACCATGGACCTGTTCTTGTTGTGTATCCCTTCCATCTTCCTTTGATGCTTCCTCTGTCACATAATATTTTTCACATAGAATCCTTAAGTGTTGAAACTCTCAAGGCTTGAATTTTTTCTACATTTCTTTCAGTTTGACAATGCTATGTTCTTCTTTCTCGGTTTTCTATCTCCAGGTTTTCGCATATGTCATATGTCTAGAGCCACCCTTTGAAATCTTCCATTTAGCTCTTTTACTTTATCATTCTTTCTTTCACTTTAGCTCTTGACTCTCAAAACATGTCTCAGAGCCTCTCTGATATCCAGTTTTGTCTTTCCTTTCTTATAATTTAAATAACCTCTTGCTTTCCTTACGTATGATGTTCTTGATGTCATTTCACAACTTGTCTCATCTTTGGTGTTCAGTGCACAGAGATGGTCTCTGAAGGGTATATTTTGGTTCTTGTGAACTTTTCATTTTCTTCAGCTTCAACTTGAAGTTTCATATAAAATATTAGTGATCTGTTCCACAGTCAGCCCTGACCCTGTTCTGATTGATCATGTTGATCTTTTTCCCTTGTCTCTTTCTGCAGATATAGATTTCACTCCTGTGTGTTCTATCTGGTGAGGTCCACATGTATTGTTACCATTGATACTGGTGATAAAAGGTATTTGCAATGGAGTTACTGGTCTTGCAAAATTCTATTATGTGATCTCTGGCATATTTTCCAAATACAAATCCTTCTTTGTTTCCAGCTTTCACATTCCATTCACCAGTAATTATCAGTGTCTCCTGAGTGCATATTTGATCAGTTTCAGACTGCAGAAGCTGAAAAAGACCTTAAACTTCTTAATTTTTCGGTTTAGTGGTTGGTGTGTAAATCTGAAGAGCAGTCATGTTAACTGGTCTTTTTCATAAAGGCCTGTGAATATTATCTTATTACTGACAGCACTGTGCTTCAGAATAGATCTTGAAATGTTCCTTTTGATGGTGAATACAACACTGCTTCTCTTCAAGACGTCATTCCTGGCATACATGTAGTTGTCCGATGCAAAATGTCCAATACCAGTTCATTTCAGCTCACTAATGCCTAGGACATCAGTGTTTATGTCTTCCATTTCCTTCCTCCCTCCACTCCTCCTTCCTTCCTTCCTCCATCCCTCCCTCCCTCTCTCCCTCCTTCCCTCCCTTTTCCTCTCTTTCTCTCTCTCTCTGGTCTAATCTTCGTATGAAGATTAGACTTCTACAATGGTTTTAGTCCTGGGTTAGCAGATCATACAGGGAACACGGTTTTAGAGGTTCCTCTAGTATCAGTCAGACCATTAAATCTGGCTTTTTATGTGAACTTGAGTTCCGCATCCACCTTCTTCTCCAGCTCTGCCAAGAACTCTCAGTTTTCTTCTAGTTCAGGTGGCCATTAGTGGGCACTATATATGTATTCTGGTCTCAGGTTGATTAAGTCTCTAATTTGTGTGGCCCTTTTGTCTCTTGAACTAATGTTTTCCTTGTGTCTTTGGTGTTCTTCATTCTCCTTTGTTCCTAGTGGGTTGCAAACAAAGCTGCATTTTAGATAATGACTTGCAAACTTTTAAGACACTGGATGCCAATCACCAAAGTGGGAATGGAATATTTTATTAATAAACTTTGTTTTGCTAGTTGCTCAAGATGCCCCCTGAAACCATGGTTTCCATGCCTCAGCCCCAGCTACTGTGTCCTTCAAAGTATTTGGTTGTATTTCGAAGCTCCCCTAGTGTTTGCTTTAGTCCAGGTGTGCTAACTCCTCCTGTATTGAGTATTGTCCTTCCCTTCACTTAAGATGATTCTTGTCTTCTACTAATTAGTGAATTCCCTTCTTCCTCCCTCCACACACTGAAAACCTTCAAATCATGTTTTCTTCTATGTTTAAACTTTTCTTGAGTTCATACAGTAGGACTCTCATACAACATTTGTCTTCTTACAGCTGACTGATTTTACTCAGCATAATTTCTTCCAGATTCATCATGTTATGAGAGGTTTCAGGGATTCATAAGGTTTCTTTGTAGTTACCATTTCATTTCTGATGATTTCCACTTTTACTACATTCTACATTCCAATTATTGCCTTCTTGCATTCTACATTCCAATTACTAATGAATGGATTCTTGTATTCTACATTCCAATTATTAACGAATGTTTGAAGACGTTTCTTCTCATGTTGAGTCAGCTCCTCTCCAGTTGTATTCTGAGGGGCTTCCAACCTGACAGGCTCCTCTTCTGCACTATCTCAGACAAGGTTTCTCTGTTATTCATAAGGTTTTCACTGGTTCTTTCCAGAAGCAGACCACCAGGTCCTTCTTCCCAGTATATCTTAGTCTGGAAGTTCAGCTGAAATCTGTCTGCCCTGGGTGACTCAGCTGGCATTTAAATACAAGTGCCTAATTTCCAGCATCAAGGCAACACACAAGCCTCTACAGTACAACAAACTGACAGACAATTGGGAAGGGAGTTTCACAGAAACACAGAAGGATTGAATTACTAGACTGAAGGCTGGGGTCTTGGAGACATGGTCTTGGAGACATCTAGCTCACACAGCATAACACAGTTTATAAAGAAATTATTCTACATCTTACTTTGGTGAGTAGTACCTCGAGTCTTAAATGCTTATGAGTGGCATCTAAGACACTCCATTGATTCCACCCTGCCTGGCTCAAGACAGAATGAAGAAAATCAAAGACACAAGGGGAAAATTAGTCCTAAGGACCTGTGGATGATAACTACCACATCACCACTAGGTCGAGTCCATCCCAAATAGATGGTGTATGACTACCAGCACTCTGACAGGGATAGCAATAAAGGGTCCCACGTGGAGCTGGAGAAAAAGTCAGAACAAAATTCTAATTAACAGAGAAAGAACAGAGTTCATTGGTGTGACAGAGACCGGAGACTCTCCAAGAGTAAGGCTACTGGACAACTGTTTAACTCTGTACTGAAGTCACTCCTGAGGTTTGCCCTTAAGTCGAAGATGCAGTAGGCCCATCAAACAGTAATACACGTAGTCAGGTGATGTATCAGTCCCTGAATGAGCATACCAGTTTAGAGGTAAAGATCAGAAGACAGAAGGGACAGGAAAGTTGGATGAATGGAAATGGGGAATCGAAGGTCAAGAAAAGGAGGTGTTGACATGCCATACGATTGACAACCAACGTCACAAAACAATATGTGTATTCTTTAATGAGAGATTAATTTGTTTTGCAAACTTTCATTTAAAGCACAATTTTAAAAAATAAATCTGCTGCTGTTGAGTCGATTCTGACTTACAGCCACCATACATGACAGAGCTGCCTTTTAGGGCCTCCCAGGAGCAGCCGGTAGACTTGAAATGCTGACCTTTAGCCTCACAGCTGGGCATTGAACCACTGCTCCACTAGGGCTCTGAAGACAGCACAGGCATGGATAATGTTTTGTTCTGCTAAAATGACGTGACAGTAACTAACGACAATATATTTTCTCAGATGAATATTATAGGTGTGAAAATGTAGTTCCGTTTCTCATCTTATCAAAGATACATATGTAAGATCAGTATGACTTATTGGTGTTGAACCTAATCGTCTGGCTGAGACAGTTAACTGTAAAGTTAACTCTTTTCATCTCTTTTCCATACTGTACTCTTTGGAAGGACATCACTATGCACAGCTTCCTCTTAAGTCATAGGGAGTTACACTACATCTCACTGAGGGTGACACGTACATAAGTTATCCGGAATTCTTCCTCATAAATGACGTGTCTCTTCTTCCCCGTTTATTCATCGGTTCAACCATTTATTTATATAACTCAGTGAAGAAGTATTACATACTTTGTGTTATAATTAAATAATTGTTTTTGGTTTCTCTCTTTTTTGTTTTGTTTCTTAGCTCAGAATTGACCAGCTTTGATTGTTGGTAACTCTCTCAGTAGGCTCCTGGGCCCATCTGACGTACCCTTGTCATTGCGCATCCTTTCATTTTCAGCGCTTTAGCACTTTTTGAAACAACAAGATGCTCCAGGATTATCCTGTATATCTCCTGCCCCAGTCTTGGGTCAGCCGTTATCCAAGCAGCCCTGGTCCTGTTCATTGAAAAATGGTATTAGAAGCCAAGCTCTGAGTGCTGGGTGTGCTGATGGCTACAAGTGCCTCATCGCTTCGGTGCCCTGTCAGCTGACAGAGCAATGACCCACCCAGTGCCAATGAGCCAATTCTGACTCATAACGGTCTACAGTACTGCCCCCATAGAGCTTCCAAGGAGCACCTGGTGGATTTGAACTGCCAACCTTTTGGTTAGCAGTCATACCACTTAACCACTGTGTCACCAGGGTTTCCTGACAGCAGTACATAATAACCAGTGTATGTATGACTATATGTGACTATTCCTGTATAAATCTATAAATATCAGACCGTGTGCATCTATACTAAGTTAAACATGATTTCCTGCTAGTGTCTCCAGTGTGGTAAATTGATGATTCTGCAGTCCTCTCCTAGCTAACTTGTAACCTCCCACTCCACCAGGGAGAAATCTGGCTCCCACCATCTGCCCTCTATTGTTCAATCTCATATAAATATGTGACAGCATCAGAAAATTTTACATTTACAGCCTTTGAGAAACCTTACTAGCTGCAGTAGTGTTTATGCCCAATTTCTTTTGCCTTTGGTTTTACAGACTCTACTGATTTTCAATGTTATTTAGCTCAGCACCTCCTAAGTCACTTTTAGAGAGGTCCTTACCTATATTTTTAATGCATTTAGATTCTGTTGGTAGTCTGCATTTCTTCCAGAGATCTCCAGCATCCTAAACAATTTATTGTTGTTATTTAATTTGAATACATTAAAATGAATTTTCGGAGCTGTAATTCCTAGGGCTCTTCATACCATGCTTTCACCATCACTATCTGATGCAGAATCATTTCACTACATTCCATGTCCCAGTCCTTCATCTGTTTAACCCTCTCCCCCTCCACTGAATTCCTGGAAACCACCACATTCTGTCTCAGAAGTTTTGCTTTGTTCCGTATAATAGGAATCAAAGAGCATGCAGTGCCTTTTCATTCAGTTTCTCCTTTAGCTGTATCCTCCATGTCTTTTTATGGTTTGATAACCTATGCATTTTTATTGCTGAATAATATTCCATTTTTTGACGTAGCAGGGCTGATCATGGAGGGACGTCATGGTTGGTTTCAGGATCCGAAAATCATCAGTGAAACTGCAGCAAACATTCGAGAGGAGGATTTTATGGGTATAAAATTTCATATCATTTGGAAAAATTTCTATGAGCATTTTTGCTGGATTTTGTGATAAGACTATGTGCGCCTTAGTAAAAATGCATGCAAATGTCTTCTAAAGAGGCTGTAAGATTTGGGACTCTCACCAACGTTGGGTGTTGCCAGTTTTCCTTTCTTTTTTTTTTTTTTTTGTTTCCCCCGGACCATTCTATTAGGTGCATTAGGTGAGGAAGGAGACCTGACGGTACAATGGTTAGATGCTCAGTGTTAACTGAGAGATTGGTAGTGTGAATATACTTAGAGGCTCTGTGGGGAAGAGACACAGTGATCTGCTTCAGTAAAGATTACAGCCCGAACAAACCCATGAGGCAGCTATACTCTGTCACATGGGGTTACTGTTAGTCAAATACTGACTCAGTTACCTCTGTCAATGATGACAAATACGGAGTCCCTGTCTGGCGTAAATGGTTAAGCTTTGACCACCATCCAAAAGACTGACAGTTGGAATATATCCACAGGTGGCTGGAAAGACAGAGCTGGCGATCCGCCTCCGAAAGGCTACAGCCTTGAAAACTCTAGCTCTAAACTACAAACGAGGGATCACCATGTGTCAGAACCGAATTAATGCAACAGACAACATGACAAAGGAAGGTGCCCTGGGCGGCGCTGTCAGCTGGCGTTTTGCCGCTAACAAGCAGGTGGATCACTGAAACCAGCGTGGCTGCATTACAGAAGGCAGGGCTGCCGGTCTACTGCGGTAAATACGGTAGCAACTCCACTCAGACACGTAATGCCGAGTGTTTCTCCGCTGACTTATTTCTGTTCATTTACTGTACAGATGAGTGTTCTGTTCAGATGCTTTATCTGTTTCAAATCGGGTCATCTTATTTTTGAGTCTTAAGACTTGTTTATGTATTTGGGGTATAAGTTTCCTGTAAGTTACGATTTTCAAATAATTTCTCCTAATCTTCTGACTCTTTATACTTTTAATGGTGTTTTTCATAAGTTTTTAGTTTTCATGAAATCTAACATATCATTTTCTTTCTGTTTGGAACCATGCTTTTAGATCTGTGTCTAATAACTTAATATCAAAACAAAGGTTCTCTCTCAGGGTTTCTTACAGAAAGTTTGTGTCCGGATTATTTATTTTTCACATAGACATCCAATTTTTGCAGCACGATTTGTTGAAAACAGTGTTTTCTCTCCATTATATTTCATTTGTCTCCTTGTCAAATACCAGTTGATTAAAATTGTTATTAGCTGTGGTCAATGCAACCCCATTTGCAATAAAAGCAAATCCTCTCTGATCCTCCACTATGCCCATGATCGGTTGTGAATCAGGCCATCGTAATCTGTAAGGTTTGTATTAGTTGATTTTCAGAGGTGGATCATGAAGCTTTTAACCTTGGCCCATCTTAATGTCAAATTCTGGAAAGGATGTGAAGGGAACACTCAAGTCCTTTATGGAGATATTTGAAAATCTGCACTACAAAATCAAGATTATGAAATGCAAAGCTGCAGAGATGTTCTTAATTTGTTTCTGTTCAGTAGAGAATCTCACTGATGCGCTTACAATCACTAATGTGTTAGCCCCTGCATAGGTCAAAATAGTAAAATAACTGAAAATTAGATACATATTCACTCACTTGAAAGCAATAGAAATATTTTATATACAATGTTTATTGAATATTGTATAGAAAATCAAAATGAATAAATGGTATTTATATATACCTCTTAAAAATAATGGAAAGGAATCTAGGTTAAAGAATAATGCACATAAACATACACACATGGAATTTGCTTCCATTTATATAAATAATAGAAAAGAGTATTCAAACCCATTGCCTTGGAGTTGATTCAGAAAGGAAGAAACAAAAAATAATGAACTTTGAATTCATGAGGTAACATTGAGGGAAAAAGAGGGAAATTTGACTAGGTAAGAGAATACAGAGGCTTTGGCTTTTCTGTCCTCTTTTGATACAGTGAAAATCAGAACCAGCTGTGGCACAGTGTTCAGTGTTGTAGAACCAGATGGCAAATACAGGAGTATGTGCTCTGTTCTTCTTTGATCTTTTCTGTGTATTTAAAATATCTCACAATATTTTTACATTCAATACAAATGTTAGTGTGTGTAAATAGTTAATCTAGTTTGAAAAATAAAACATAAGCCCCCCCCCCCCCCCACTTAAAATGGCACTAGTAAACATTTGCAACAACAAATTGTTATTTTGGAGAAATTCTGTTGGGATATCTACTATGATACCAAAAAAAAAAAAAAAAAACACCACCAGCAGACATGTCTGCAGCTGGAATAAGACACTCACACACAGGCTGGTGTTCCACTTGGCAATAAGACAGGAATTTAGAGTTTGTATTGGCTCCTTTTTTGTTTGTATATTTTTATTTTTCTATTTAGTTAACGAGATACAGAGGCATGAAGCCTCCTTCATGGGGAAGACCATGTGTACCAATAAGCAGTGAAGGCCAAATGAGTCTTGGGATATCGTTAAAATTTATAGTAATTTGAGATTTCAAAGCTTGACTCAGCACTTAGATTTCCATGAGCTAATCATTACTAATACTTCAGATGGGACAGCAGTGATGACTTATGTTTAAGTAATCTGTTTTCTAGAAATTTCAAGGTTGAGAGAAATCTATGTGAGAACAACCAGTATTAAAGAAGAAACTAGAAATATATTGTTTTCAAAACAAGCATACCATATTAAGAAACACATCCAAATCGATAAGGAGGGAATTTATAAAGAAAAAATAAGAAATAGTGTTGTCAGGGGCCATCAAGCTGATTTTGACTTACACTGACCCCAAATGTCAGAGTAGAACTGCTCCCTTGGGTTTTCCAGACTGTAAGCTTTTAGAGAACAGATGGTCATGTCTCTGTTTCATGGAGACACTGGGTGGGTTCAAAATATGAACTTTCAGTTTCAAGTCATTGCACCACCAGGAAGCCTAGGCAACAGTATAAAACGGGAAGAAAAAAATCTACTGTGTGAATCGAGACTCATAGCAACCACATAGGACACAGTAGAACTGCTCTGTTGAGTTTCCAAAGAGCAGTGGGTGAATTTGAACTGCTGACTTTTTTGTTAGCAGATGTCACACTTACCCACTACCAAGGTTTTCATGAAATAGTAGGCCTAGATAATTTTAAAAGTGACCTACATCATTCCATCAAAACATACTTACTTTGCATTTCATACTGTCCAATGGCAAGGAAGTTTTTTTAAAAAATCTTTCTAATTCATTTCACTAAATTGTTTTAAACATTACGCAAAAATGCTTCAAAGACATGTATGTGGCACACATACACATGTGCACACAAAATATAACAGTACTGTCATCAACTCAGTCAAACCCTAAAATAAAGATACTTGAAACTTAATGAACTGTATATAAAAGCAGTAATCATTTAATACTAGTGGATCACTTGGTTTGTTACAGGAATCCTAGAACATTCCCTGTTTTCAATCAGGAAATACAGTATTTAGAAAATTCATTCACAGGAGGATGTAGAAATTTTAAAAAAAAGAGTATTAGTTAAAATAAATATGTAAGACATGTAAGTAAAATATATTTACAAATTACAGTGCTGGCAAAGAATGCTGAATACAGCATGGACTTCCAGGGGAATGAACAAATTGTTTTGGAAGAAGTAAAGACAGAATGTCCCTTAGCGGCAAGGATGGTGAGACTTTGTCTTGTATATTTTGGACTTGTTATCAGGAGGGACAAGTCCCTGGAAAAGGTAAAGTAGGGGGTCACCATAAAAGAGGAAGACCCTCAGTGAGATGGATTGACACAGCAGCTGCAGCAGTGGACCCAAGCAGAACAGGACTAGCAGGATGGCGTAGGACCAGGCAGGGTTTTGCTGCACTGTACATGGGGTCGAAACAAACTGGAGGACATTTAACAATGACATCAATGAAAGCAAGACATGGCAAGTCTTTGGTAAAGAAAATGAAACAAAGACCTAGGAAAGTTTAGAAAAATTGCCAGCTGACGCACCAAGAGGCAAAACTGGGGTTTAAATCTAGGCAGTGGGAAAATGCACTTAAAAGTCATTACACTGTAATGTTTCCTGATTTTTGTTGATCACTGTTACACACTTAAAGAATAAAAATAATAAAGATACTAGAGTTCCATTGATCGATCTGTCTGTTCTTGTACCAGTACCAGGCTGTTCTGACCACTGTGGCAGTGCAGTATGTTCTAAGGTTGGGTAATGAGAGGCCTCCCAGTGTGTTCTTCTTCTTTAGTTGTACAAAAACAGACTTGTGTATAGAAGAAAAGACTCTTTGACAGCTGCAAGGGAGGAGAGGGGGGGAGGGCTGGGGGGAGGATTTAGATTAGATAGTTGCTAGAAATCTGGTTGGGAGAAATTGGTGATAGCACACATTAGAAACAAGAACAACATTAAGTGGACTTCAGCATAACTTGAGTACTCCTTCCATCTCAACTCGATATTGCAAGGATAGAGTAGCTGGGGCAGGGGCAGGGGACCATGCTCTTAGGTGAAATCAAGGCCAATTGGCACAACTAGCGTTTTTCTAAGAGGGCTCTCTGCACCCCACGTTGGTGAGTGGCATCTGGGGCCTTAAAAGCTGTCAAGCTGCTATCCGAGGACGCAGCAAATGGTCCCAACTCAGCAGGAACAGAAGCTCACTGAGGACCAAAATGACATGGGGTAAAGACAACCTAGAAGATAGAGAGACCCACAAGAGTGGGTGTCTACATCGACTTGGGACCGGAAGAACCGGATGGTTCCCGGCCACCACCAGTGATAGCCACGATGGAGTTCACAGAGATGAGTCTCACTGGCAACACAAGAATAAAAAGGGGTGTATCCTCAGATCTGCACTAAAAGACCTCAATTGATGGTCCAGCAGCTTCGGAGTTCCCTTGGGAGCATGGCCCCTGGCCCTGATGCTGCCCTTGACCATAAATCATAATGAAGGTCCACTATTCGGACACAAATAGATTGGACTTGGTGATGCAGAGTGACCATATATTGGATACACTTTATGGTTCTATGCATCTATAGGATATCATTGTGCTGACTGCTGGCTGGAGGAAGGAGAGTGGGTGGAGAGGAGCAGAAAGGAGGCTGTTGGGAAGATGAGACATGGATGGAGCAGAGAGGAATAGTGTGCTGTCACCAGACAGGGAGAGCAGTGGAAGCTGCATATAGGTGGGCATGTAAATTTATAAGGTAATGTATATTTTCACTCAGTCATATTAAATAAAAAAAAAAGATACTGGAGTTATAAACTCTGAAATAAAATGAAAGCATTCCAGGCACATGGTAAATGTTCAATATTTACTCGAAGAAAGACAGCCATAGTGGGAGCAAAGCATGACATCAAAACCAAAGCCACAGACACAGATAAGGTGACTCTATTTCTTCACTGGTTCTGTTGACGGCAAGGATTCACCCAAAGTGTTTCATGGCACCAAGGATTTGGGCCTCCATGTGAAAGAATTGCTTTGTTTGATCCAGGTTCTTTTCTACCATAATTTCCCATGGAACAGTATACATACAACTCTTCTGCTCCTCCACTCTATTAGGGTGACCTGTTCCTACAGTTAAATCCTCTGGAGTGTCATTCTTTCAAAATACTTCTTTCTCTGCTACCTAGCATGGTGCTTCCTCCAGAGAAAAACATCAAAAGTTTCCTTTTGCAAATCGCAAGAGCACTGGTGGCATAGTAGTTAATAGCTTGGCTGCTACCCAAAAGGTCACCTGGCAATTCAATTTGCCAGTGCTCTTTCAGAACTCTGTGAAGCAGTCCTGCTCAGTCATGTAAGTCACTCTGAGTTGGAACTTGAATTAAGGGCATCTAACAACAACAATGGAAGCCCTGGTGGCTTAGTGGGTTAAGCGATATGTCTACTAACCAAAAGTTCGGCAGTTCAAATCCACCAGGCTCTCCTTGGAAACTCGATGGGGCAGTTCTATTCTGACCTCTACAGTCTCTATGAGTCTCATCAACTCAAGGGCAGTGGGTTTGGTCTGGGGTTTGGAACAACAATCGCAAATTTTGAGAGCAGAGAATGCTTACACTACAACCCTCTTTTATCCCCCCCAAACAGCTTCCTATCTGTAGAATTTTCTAGGAATTCATCCCTGTACCTAGAAAACTCCATAACTCTTGTAAAATTACCCAAATGAAGAACTTAATTTGATTTTGCTCATTTGTTTCAAAATAGCACGTGATAATTGATACCCATCTTCTTCCAAAAGCTTTTAGAATCTCTTCCTTTGTGTTTCCTCTAGTGATACTATATTTCACAGTGGTGTTCCTATTCACACTTTGCTCCCCTGCGATTTTGCTTAGCAACTGGTAGGCACAACTGAAGATGAATACAGGTTCTTCCATGCTAGACAAATGCCGTGAATTATTTCCCACAATTTTCACCCCTGGCTTCTGTCATCCATTTTCAAAATCTCTGTAGTTCAGATTTTGGATTTCGGGGACTAATTTTCCAATGTTCTAGCCTGTTCGCTCATTACTCATCACTATCTTTTGTTTTTAATGTTTTACTTAAGATTTTAAAAAATATATATCAAAACACCTAGTGAGTTTTTCATTTATCAGGTTTTCAATTTTGTAGCGATTCTTAATGTTCTTTCCTGAATGTTCTTTCTTTATAAACCTTTTTCTTGTTTAAAATTTAAATATGTTCTTTTGTGTTTTTTTTTGTCTTTTTAGGATATTAAAGTGTGCTTTAAAAAGTTTATTTTATGAGGGGGCGGAGTCCAGCTGGCGGACTAAGCCCACGTCTCCTTATATCCCTCTGGAAACCAAGACCTGAATTGACAATCAAACAGAGCCTTCTGATCACCTAATCAGCCTCAGGACATGGCACAGAGCTGTTAATTGGGACTTCATACCACTCAACGAAAAACCTCCTCTCTCTCGCTGACTCCCACTCCTGGCTAGCCCTGGCTCTCAGGGACGGAAAGTAAATGCACCAGTTTGATTTTTTTTTCCTCTGTCTCGGCTGGCGGGCGGAGCTGGTTCTTGCCTGGCAGCTGGACTCAGACGTGCTGCTGAGGGGATAGGCAGGTGAAATTCCCATATTCTGAGAGCCAGGCTCGGGACTCTACAATCTAGACACTTTGAGCCTTTCGTTTTGTAGCTGCCTCAGTGGGGTTTGTGTGGAGCTCCGTGGTCAGGGTGCGGGAAGCCATGTTGGTACCGAGATTATAGCGGGACCTTGTTCTTAGCCTGGGAGCCAGCACCTGCAAACAGGACAGTGCTACTCCGACAGAAAAGTAGTGATTTTGCACAGTGCTGCCTGCATTGGGGGCCCTGCAACAGAAGCAGAGGAATCACTGCCTTTTGGCACCTTTAGCCCCCCCGTCTGCTGCCTGTGTGGAGGACGCCATCTTGGGTACAGTGGCCGCAGCTGGACCTAATTCTTAGCTTGGGAGCCAGAGCCTGCCCACAAGAGAGCGCTTTTCTATCACAAAACCAGTACTCAACGCAGTGTTGGCTAAGGCTAGGTCCTGTCAGCAGAGGCCAACAGGGCAGTAGCATTGCTGTATTCTGAATCAGTTTGTTACCATCTGGGGTTGGATAAAGTGGCGCTTACTTTGTCAGATGAGAAGAGGGACCTCTACACCTGAAAAACTAACTGACTTGTGAACTGGTCAGATACCTTTTGCTTTACATTTGAAGACAGCCTAGAGAAACATTTGCAATCCATCCTCACAGTACCTCTTCCAGCCTCTATATACTCACATGGGACCCAAAAAGCAACAGACAATTGTGGCATACAAGCAATCACTCATGGCTTCAGAAGGCTCCCAAACAAAGCAACCAAGGAGTTTTCCAGATGAAGAAACTTTTATGAAAGCATCAGGAAGTGAATACAAAATGATTATATACAGAGCCCTTCTAGACCTTATACAAAATGCAGCAGAACAAAATGAAAAATTAAGCAAGTTGTTCGATCTGATGGAACACTAGTATTCTGAAATCCAACAGATGAAAAAGAAAATCAAAGACACAGAAGCTTCCATGCAAAGCCAAGAAAACAGAATGGAACAAATGGAAAAAAGAATTTCTGACTTGGAAGACAGAGCTACTGATGCTAGCGTCTATGAGAAGAAATCAGAAAAAAGAAACAAGAAAAATGAAGAAACATTAAGAAGCATGTGGGACTGTATTAAGAGGAACAACCTTCGATTAATTGGAGTCCCTGAACAAGGTGAGAAATCTGAGAACACAGAGAGTATTGTTGCTGAGCTGCTGAAAGAAAACTTCCCATAAATCATGAAGGAAGAGAATATAGACATCTCAGATGCATATCGTATGTCACCCAATATAAATCTCAAAAGAAAGACTCCAAGACATATTATAATCAAGCTTAACAAAATGAAACATAAGCAGAAACTCTTAATGGCAGCAAGAGTTAAGGCAAAGCTAACATTCAGAGGGAAACACTCTAGGCTCTCGTCAGATTTCTCAGCAGAAACCATGCTGGCACGGAGACAGTGGCATGACACATTCAAAGTCTTGAAGGAGAAGAATTTCCAACCAAGAATTATATATCCTGCAAAACTATCTTTCAAATACAAAAATGAAATTAAGACATTCCCAGATAAACAGAAACTCAGAGACTTTGTAAAAACCAAACCCAAACTACAAGGAATACAGAAAGAAGTTCTTGGCTTTGGCTTAGAAGAATGAAACCACTAACTTTATATTTTAGAACGACACACTACTCAATACTCTACCCATTTAGGGAAGGCTCCAAAGTAAATCACAGCTTTGATTTGGAAAGAAGCAATCCAGTGATCATCATGAAAATTATGATGTCGTCATAATAAAAAGAAGGATGTACTACAGTCGTTATAGTCCTTCCAGATGGAAAGGAAGATGACAAGACTGGTAGTAATTAAAATTGGGTTTATAAGTAGTTTATTGAGGGGGTTCATAGGGGCAGCTGTAAAGCACAACAAAGATGTATCGTACCATTTCAAGAAATCTAACACACGAGTCTCAACAACCATAAAACCAGCTCTGAAAAAGGTGAAAAATCAACTCACAAAAAAGAGTGTCCCAGAACAGACTAATAAGAACAACAGAGAAAACATCAACATAAAAATAAACATATCACAGTGGCAACACTCAACACATATTTATCAATAATTACATTGAATGTGAATGGACTGAATGCTCCAGTAAAGAGACACCAAGTGTCATCTTGGATCAAAAGACACGACCCATCCATATGTTGTCTACAAGAAACTCACTTGAGACCTAAAGACAGGAACAAACTGCAAATTAAAGGATGGAAGAATATATACCAAGCTAACAATGAACAAAGAAGAGCAGGGGTGGCAATTCTAATCTCAAACAAAATTAATTTTAAGGTCAAATCCACCATCATGGACAAAGATGGACAGTATTTATTGCTGAAAGGTTCAGTACACAAGCAAGACTTAACTATATTAAATATTTATGCACCTAATGTCAGAGCACCTAAATATGTCAAAGAAACACTGACTATGCTCAAAAGACAGTTAGATGACTCCACAATAATAGTGGAGACTTTAACACTCCACTCTCATTACTAGACAGATCATCTAGAAAAAAGCTGAGCAAAGATACAGAAGACCTCATTGACACAATTAACCAACTAAACCTCATTGATATATACAGAACTTTCTACCCATCAGCAGACAACTACAGCTCCTTCTCCAGTGCACATGGAACATTCTCGAGAATTGACCACGTGATAGGCCATAATGCAATGCTCAGCAAAATCCATACCATTGAATTACTGCAAAGCATCTTCTCAGATCATAAAGCCATAAAAGTTGAAATCAATAGCACAAAAAACAGAGATAGAAAGTGGAACTCTTGGAAACTGAACAACATCTTGCTCAAAAAAAACATGGGTTATAGAGGAAATCAGGGATGAATTAAAGAAATTCACGGATTCCAGTGAGAACGAAAACACTTCCTACCTGAACCTATGGGATACAGCCAAAGCAGTGCTCAGAGGTCTGTTTATCTCCATAAATGCACACATCTGGAAGGAAGAATGAAACCAAATCAAGGACCTAACTCTACAGCTTGAACAAGTAGAAAGAGAACAACAGAGGAACCCCTCGGGCACCAGAAGAAAGGAGATCATAAAGATTAGAGCGGAGCTAAATGAATTAGAGAATAGAAAAACAATTCAAAAAAATTGAAAAGACCAAAAGCTGGTTTTTTGAAAAGATCAACAAAATTGATAAACCACTGGCTAAACTTACTAAAGAAAAGCAGGAAAGGAAACAAATAACCCAAATTAGAAATGAGAGGGGAGTTATCACCACAGATGCAACAGAAATCAAAAATATCATAACAGAATACTATGAAAGACTGTACTCTAACAAATTTGAAAACCCAGGGGAAATGGACCAATTCCTTGACTCATACCACCTATCCAAATTATCACAACGTGAAGCACAACAACTTAATAAACCCATCACAAAGGAAGAGATTGAAAAGGTCATCAAAACACTGCCAACCAAAAAAAGTCCGGGCCCAGATGGCGTTACGGCAGAATTCTACCAAGCATTTAGAGAAGAGTTATCCCCAATACTACTGAGACTATTCCACAGCATAGAAAGGGATGGAGTACTCCCAAACTCAATCTATGAAGCCAGTATAACCCTGATATCTAAGCCAGGGAAAGACGCAATAAAGACAGAGAACTACAGACTGATATCACTCATGAACCTAGATCAAAATTCTTCAACACAATTCTTGCCAACAGAATCCAACAACATATCAAGAAAATAATCCATCATGACCAAGTGGGATTCATACCAGGGATGCAAGGCTGGTTCAACATCAGGAAAACAATTAATGTGATTAACCACATAAACAACACAAAAGACAAGGATCACCTGATTTTGTCCATTGATGCCAAAAAGGCATTTGATAAAGTCAACACCCATTCATGCTAAAAACTCTTAGCAAAATGGGCATAGACAGCAAATTCCTCAACACAATAAGGGCCATTTATACAAAGCTAATTGCCCACATCATCCTAAATGGAGAGAGACTGAAAGACTCTCCCCTGAGATCAGGAACTAGACAAGGATGCCCACTGTCACCTCTCCTATTCAACATTGTGCTAGAAGTTCTAGCCAGAGCAATTAGACAAGACGAACAAATAAAGGGCATCTGCATCGGCAAAGAGGAAGTTAAAATCTCCCTGTTCGCAGATGATATGATTGTATATGCAGAGAACCCCAAGGAATCTATAAGTAAGTTCCTCAAACTGGTAGAAGAGTTCAGCAAAGTCTCAGGATACAAGATAAACATAAGTAAATCAGTAGGATTCCTTTGTATCAACAACGAGACTGTTAAGGAGGCAATTATCAAATCAATACCATTTACGATAGCCCCTAAGAAGATGAAGTACTTAGGAATTAATCTAACCAGAGAAACAACAGACCTTTACAAAGAGAACTACAAGCCCTTACTACAAGAAACTAAGAGAGACTTAGATAAATGGAAAAACCTACCCTGCTCATGGATAGGAAGACTTAACATTGTGAAAATGTCTATTTTACCCAAAGCAATTTATTTGTATAATACAATCCCAATACAAGTTCCAGCATCATTTTTTAATGAGATGGAGAAACAAATCACCAATTTTGTTTGGAAAGGGAAGAAGCCCTGGATAATTTAGGTACTACTAAAGAAGAAGAACACACTGGGAGGCCTCTCATTACCCAATCTTAGAACATACTACACTATCACAGTGGTCAGAACAGCCTGGTACTGGTACAAGAACAGACAGATCGATCAATGGAACAGAATTGAGACCCCAGAGATGACACGATCTGCCTATGAACAGTTGATATTCGACAAAGGCCCTAAGACATTAAACTGGGGTAAAAACAGTCTCTTCAACAAATGGTGCTGGCAAAATTGATTATCCATCTGCAATAAACTAAATCAAGATCCATATCTTACACCTTATAAAAAAACCAACTCCAACTGGATAAAGACCTAAATGTCAAACCTAAAATGATAAAGCTCACCCAAGAAAAGGTAGGAACAACAATGGAAGTTTTAATACACAATGTAGACAGACTCCAAAATCTGTCAAAGAAACCTCAATCAACAGAAGAGAAAATAGATAAATGGGAACTATTAAGAATCAGACACTTTTGCTCATCCAAAGACTTTATTAATAGAATTAAAAGAACACCCACAGAATGGGAAAAAATATTTGGCAACTCTATGTCATACTGACACCTGATCTCCATAATCTATAAGATACTACAAAATATCAATAAGAAGAAGATAAACCATCCAATTAAACGATGGGCAATGGAGATGGACAGACACTTCACAAAAGAGGAGATCCAGGCAGCCAAAACACACATGCGGACATGTACACGATCTTTAGTTATTAAAGAAATTCAAATCAAGACAACAATGAGATACCATCTCACCCCAACAAAATTGACCATGATCCAGAAAACACAAAACAACAAGTGATGGAGAGGCTGTGGAGAAAGTGGAACCCTCCTACACTGTTGGTGGGTTTGCAAAATGGTCCAGCCTCTTTGGAAAGCAATCTGGCGCTTCCTTAAAAAAATGGATATCGATATACCATTTGACCCAGTAATTCCACTACTTGGAATATAACCTACAGAATCAAGGCCTTTCATACCAATGGACACATGCACCAGAATGTTTATTGCAGCACAGTCCACGATAGCAAAAAGATGAAATCAACCCAGATGCCCAACAATAGAAGAATGGATAGGTAAACTATGGTACATGTACTCAATGGAGCACTACGCAATGATAAAGAATAACGATGATTCCAGGAAACATCTCCTAACCTGGTTTCAACTGGAAGACATTATGCTGAGTGAAAGTCGTCAGTGACAAAGGGACAAATACGGTATGAGACCTGTACGATAAGATCTCAAAAACAGACTTGTGTATAGAAGAAAAGACTCTTTGACAGCTGCAAGGGAGGGGAGGGAGGGAGGGAGGGCAAGGGGGGGAGGGTTTAGTTTAGATAGTTACTAGAAATCTAGTTGCGAGAAAGTGGTGACAGCACACATTAGAAACAAGAACAACATTAAGTGGATTTCAGCATAACTTGAGTATTCCTTCCATCTTAACTCAATACTGCAAGGATAGAGTAGCTGGGGCGGGGGGCGGGGGACCATGCTCTTAGACGAATTCTAGGCCAATTGGCACAACTAGCATTTTGCTAAGAGAGCTCTCTGCACCCCACATTGGTGAGTGGCGTCTGGGGTCTTAAAAGCTGCCAAGCTGCCATCCGAGGACACAGCAAATTGTCCCAGCTCAGCAGGAACGGATTCTTACCGAGAACCAAAATGACATGCGGTAAAGACAACCGAGAAGACAGACCCACAAGAGTGGGTGCCTACATCGACTTGGGACCAGAAGAACCTGATGGTGCCCAGCCTCCACCAGTGATAGCCATGATGGAGTTCACAGAGATGAGTCTCACTGGCAACACAAGAATAAAAGTGGTGCATCATGAGATCTCCACTAAAAGACCTCAATTGATGGTCTAGCAGTTTTGGGGTTCCTCTGAGAGCATGGCCCCCAGCCATGATGCTACCGTTTCCCATAAATTGTAACAAAGTTCCACTCTTTTGACAGGAATGGATTGGAGTTGGCAATGCAGAGTGACCATATATTGGAAGCACTTTATGGTTCTATACATCTATAGGATATCATCTTGCTGACCTCTGGCTGGAGTAAGGGGAGTGGACGGAGAGGAGGGAAAAGGAGGCTGTTGGGAGGATGAGACATGTATGGAGCAGAGAGGAATAGTGTGCAGTCACCGGACAGGGAGAGCAGTGGAAGCCGCATATAGGTGGGCATGTAAATTTATACGTGAATGTACATTTTCACTCAGTCATGTTAAATAAAAATTAAAAACAAAAGTTTATTTTACTCATTGCATCATTTTCTTTCTGCCCAATTTATTTTTTTCTCTTTGCTCTTTGTTGAAGTTATTATTCAGAAACATACTTATTTTTGAGACCTCCACCTATTCATTAATGTGTCACTCACTCAACAATCGACTCTAAGTTTGAGTATATGGAAACTCTTGCCAAGGGGTGGAGTTTCTCCATAACATAAAATGAATGATTTCATAGGGTGTAACCAACTGTTAATATCACCTGTCTTTTGGTTTTAAATTTACCTGTTTTGTCATAAAACAATTATTTTAGTTTTTACCGGGAAGACAAATTCCTGACACAAAGTACTTGTCATGGTTTGAATTGTGTCCCCCCAAAAATGTGTGCAGCCACATGGCTGGGATATGGTTCCCAGTAGCTTGGGACTGTCCTCCATTGTGTGGTTTTGCTAACCTGTATGTTAAAGGATTAGGGTGGGGCTGTGAATTCCTGCTATGGGGGAAGTTTCCCTGGAGTATGGCTTGCCCCACCCTTAACGCTTTTAGCTTGCAAGGAATAAAAGGAAAAAGAACCAAGGACAACTTGAGAACCTCGTTACCATCAAGGAAGCAGCACCGGGAGCAGAGCGTGTCGTTCAGACCAGAGGTTCTTGCATTAGGACGCTCCCTGAACAAAGACTGATGCAATAGCGGACTTTCCTCCAGAGCTGACAAGGGGAAAGTCTTTCCCTGGAGCGGACACCCTGAACATGGACTTGCAACCTACCGGACTGTGTAAGAATAAATCTTTCTTTGTTAAAGCCATCCACTCTGTGGTATTTCTGTTAGAGCAGCCTAGCTGACTAAAACAGTACTCATGACAATATACTGTGCAAAAACGTGCCCACTTAATACGTATGGTTTCCCAGATGTCTCTTTTGGTAACACAGTACCCATGTTCAGAGACTGGCTCAGTTTGTGCAGAGGATAAACCTGTAGAGCTCTACAGGAGTTCAGAGAGACATAGTTGTCAGCTGTGTAACTGGGCATGAAGGTGTTTAAGAGCCCTTTGCAGATCATCACATTTTTTTCAGGCCCACTCACTTCCCACTTTTAGAGACATTTATGTTGTCACTCCTGAGTCGCCTAGGATTCTGCTTGCTGAACTCTGAAGGCTTGAGGCTCAAATTTTTCTAGTCTGTGAAATGAGACTGCAGTCTATTTGCACTCTACTTTCTACAATTCTGTTGCAGAATTGTCATGTTCTCTTCACCCTTACATTACTACCAACTTTTTTGCTTTTTGCTATTTTTCCATTCTATTGTTATTTTACCAGTTTCTTAGAGAGAAATTAAGAACAATATGAGGTCTCACAATTAAGTTCACAAATTTAATTGTTCTAACTGCTATGTACCTCATTTCTGAATATCACAATCACCTTCAAAGTATTCTCCTTGGGAAGCTATGCACCTATGCCAGCATCCAGTTCACCCTTCAAAACAATTTTGGAACTCTTTCTGGAATGGTCATTGAACACTGTAGCTTGGTGACAAACTCTTGAACTTAATTTTGTAGTTGTCAGTGAGTGAGTTTAGCAAGCAAACAAATTACTGTATTGGAATACCCTCCTTAGTTACCTTATCTGGCCCCCCGTGACTTTTTTCTTTACCTGAAGAGAAAGCAAATATTGAAAGGAAGTCATTTCGATGACATTCAGGACATCAAGGGTAACATGATCACAGCTCTGATGGTCTATCCTGAAAAAGAGTTTCAAAATTGCTTTGAAAGTTGGACTAGGTGCTGGTGTCAGTGCGTTGCTTCCTAAAAAGAGTACTTCAAAGGTGACTGTAGTAATATTCAACAATAAGATAGGTAGCAATTTTTCTAGGATGAGTTTGCAAACTTAATCAGCAGTCATCGTGTCTATGTGTGTGTGTGCACACACATAGACACACACACACATGTTCGCAAGCACAATAGATTTCCCTTAAGTGTAAAAGAGGATTACAAAGTTCTTCCTAAAGATGATGTTTCAAAGAACCTGAGAGAGATAAGGCTACCTTCCTCATGATAAATAGGGCAAATTCAGCAGTTAATGTCTATATTAAATGTCATTGCCATGAACCCATACCCAAACTTGGAATCAGTTCCTCATCCTTCTGAATATTCATAACACCATCTTCTATCTTTCTATTTATCACTATGAATTTACATTTTCTTTCAAAGTGATTAATAACTTTATAATGACTACCTAAGTAGTTGCCAAATATTTAAAGACTAAAAACCAGGCTTTGCTATCAGGAGAACCTTAATTATGTGGAGGACATTGAATACAGGGAGCTTTATCATGCAACCCTCGACCCGGTAGCTGTATTTTCTGTATAATCTTCCATCACCTCCCAACATTGTCAGAACTGTTAATCTCTCCAGAAGTTGGAGTATCTGGCAGGATCCTGCTCTTCTCAAAGCATTCTATGAAACAGTAAATGTTCTTGATGTTTCAAAGTGCGTAAGTCTGTGACAGATAGTGACAGTATTTGGAACTGAACATACAAAACTGGTCATCATTCTTCATTTAACCTTTGTAACTTTTGCAACTGCAAAATGACAAACTACAATTAATATATCAGTTCAGATGCAGCACTAGCATCTGACATTGACCAACAAGAACTTTCAAATGTCAGTAGATCAGCCATATATAAAGTAATAAAATGAAACAAGAGGATTCAAAACAGAATCAGATACAGCATACTTCTGTTACTTTGTGCTGGCACGCAGCAATTACATCTATACATGAGGTTCGCTGTCTCAAATTCTGAACGTATGTTTTAAATATGCACATTTTATAGACATATTACATTGCATAATGCATTCAAGGACCTATATCTAAGTGTGTTTATAAAGTTCTGAGCACAGAAACCATGAGCAGTTGAAGCGAATCACCTGACCTAACTTGATTCAAGTTACTATAACATCAAGATCCTGGTCCTCAGGTTGAGGTCAATGTTGACACGTGCAGAACATTGCCTTAGTAAGATCAGTCTTTACAACCCTGTTTTCCAAACTGTAGTTGCAAAGAAAAGTTTACGGAAGTAGTTATCAAAATACATTAAATGTATTAACTTACACATGTGTTGCTGTTAGGTGCCATAGAGTTGACTTTTGACTCACAATGCGCCCCATGTGACAGACAAGAACTGTCCCATAGGTTTCCCAGGCTGTGATTGTTATGAGAGTGGATCACCAAAGCTGATGGAAGGGTTGTATTACCAGCCTTTATGTTACCAGCTGAATGTTTAACTGTTGCATTACCAGGATTCCTAAACACACACACACAGAAATATACACACACAGTCGCAAATATGTAGAAAAGAAAATTAGAAAAAAACAGACATTCTTCTACTAAAAGACTCACTTTACATGTGTCTGTAACTTACATGAAACAGACCCTCACTGCATACAAAATCTCACAGCTACAACACTCATAGCTCACTAGATCCAGAAATAAATCTTCTAAGTGGAAAGCCAATTTTCCTTTGATTATCTAAGGAAAAGCAATATGTCTGAAATACTTCCAGCATGTGGTAAACTCACAGTAGCCAGAAATGAATGTAGCTGTTATTTGTCAGACTGTAAAAGTCCAACAAAGAAGACAATTCAAAGAAAAACAGAAGCCCATCTTTACCCTTGTTAAGTCTGAGGTTTGGGGGAAAAAAAAGTCATATTTTTGGAAGTGAACTGCAGTAAGAATGAGAGTGGATAAAATAATGCAAATGATATCAAGCTATAGGAAATGTCTGAGCTGAGCTATACACATAGAAAATGATGAAGACAATGTTATTTAAATATAAATGAAGGCATTTGCTTCTGAAATACAGAGTCAGAACTGGGGAGAACAGTGTATTTCAGCAGTTACTCTTCAATTCAGAGGATTTAAAACTTTTCAAAACAGATAAATTCAATTTGTCCTAAATGTTAGAGATTTAGATAAATTTTAAAACTAGCAAACTTTAGTAAAATAATAGAAATGTTTGTATTGACTAGTAAAAACTAAGACCAGCTGATGGTGGGTTGTTGTCAGGTGCCATCACGTCAGGACCTACTCATACGGACCCCAGGTGCAACAGAGCGAGACCCTGCCCAGTCCTGGGCCGCGCCTATAACCATTTTTATGCTTGAGCCCATCACTGCGGGCACTGTGTCAATCCATCTTGTTAAGGATCTTCCTCTTTTCCCTCTGCCTCCTCTCTACCCAGCATGATGTCCTTTCTCCAGGGACCGATTCCTCTGGACAATATGTCCAAAGTATGTAAGGTGCCGTCTCACCATCTTTGCTTCCAAGCAGCACTCTGGTTGCACTTCTTCCAGAAAAGATCTGTTGGTTCTTTTGGAGGTCCACGGTACGTTCAACATTCTCCTCCAGCACCCCAATTCAAAGGCATCAATTCTTCTTCTTCTTCTTTGTTCATTGTCCAGCTTTTGCATGAGTATAATCCAGTTGAAAATACCATGACTTGGGTCAGGCACAGTTTAGTCTTCAAGGAGACATCTTTACTTTTCAGTACTTTAAAAAGTTCTTTTTTCAGTAGATTTTCTCAATGCAATGTGTCTTTTGATTTCTTGAATGTTGCTTCCATGGGCATTGATTGTGAAACTGAGATAAAATGAAATCCTTGACAAACACAATCCTTCCTCCATTTATCATAATGTTGTTTATTAGTCGAGGTGGGAGGACTTTTGTTTTCTTGATGTTGATGTTGAGATGCAGTCCCCACTTGTCTGTCAGTTTGTCATACACAGGGGCTTGTGCGTTGCTGTGATGCCAGAAGCTATGCCACCAGTATTCAGATACCAGCAAGGTCACCCATGGCAGATAGGATTCAGCTGAGCTTCCAGACTAAGACAGACTGGGAAGAAGGACCCACAGTCTACATTTGAGAAGAATTAGCCAGTGGAAACCTTATGAACAGCAGCAGAACACTGTCAAATGATGGTAGAGTCTGTCTGAAACTGAGAAGAAGAGAATTACGAGCAGTAAGACTGAGGATGTGCTAAAGCTAAAGGTCGACAGGTTGGGGCTCAAAATAACTGAGAATGAGGGAAAGATTTATTATGATATAGAGAACAAAAGAACTTGAAATGTTGGTGTAGTGGGATCAGTTTAAAATTACATCTCCTCTGGTGCTGTGCTATATATACTCCTTCTCCCAAATGACTGAGAAGCCATTTGAACGGGCTAAGCCACAAGATCTTTCCACACTCATGTGACTGGATAAAGACTGGATAAAGAGGATATACATCATGGATAAAGACAAAATGTGATGATAAGGGAGAAGTTTTTATATTAAAGTCCACAGAGCACTAGACATGACATTCAAACTGTCTCAGAGCAAGATTCTCGGTGTGAAGACTCTCTCTCCCAAAATTGGTTAAAAATTAATTTCTTTTAATGTAGGGAAATATAAGGATACTACTGATTACAGTGCTATGGAAAGGTTGCATCAAGTCACTTCTGATTCGTAGAGACCCCATGTACAACAGAACACTAAAACCTTCCAATCCAGTGCCATCTCCGCAGTCTTTGCTATGTGTAAGCCCACTGTTACAGCCATCGTGTCAGTCGAAGCCATGGATGGTCTTCCTCTCCTTTACTGACCCTCTGCTTTACCAAGCATGATGGCCTTCTCCATGGACTTCTCCCACTTGCTGATGCTTACAGATGCGTAAGAAGAAATCTCTCTATCTTCACTTCTAAGGAGCATTCTGGCTATACCTCTTCCAATACATATTCCCTTGTTTCTCTGGCAATTCATGTTATATTCAATATTCTTCACCAGCACCATAGTTTAAAGGCATCCATTACTCTTCAGTCTCTGTTGTTCATTGTTCAGCTTTCATATGACTATGAAAAAGTTGAGAATACCTTGCCTTGGGTCAGGCCCTCCTTAGTCTTCAAGGGGACATCTTTGCGTCTTAACACTTTAAAGAGGTCATTTGCACCGTATTTGCCCAGGTAATATGTTGTTTGATTTCACTGCCATTTCCAGGGTGTTGATTGTGACTTTAGGTAAAACAAAATCTTTGACAACTTCACTATTTTCTCTGTTTTCATGATGTTGTGTATTGGTCCAGATGTGAGGTTTCTTGTTTCCTTATTTTTACATTGAGATGTAATCTATACTGAGGGTTGTAGCCTTTCGTCTTCATCATTGAGTTTTTCAAGTCCTCTTCTCTTTCAAAACACAAGATTGTGTCATCTACATAAAGTAGGTTGTCAGTAAGTCTTCTTGCAAACTTGATGCCACTTCTTCACATAATTCAGGTTGTGGTATGATTTACTCTCACACAGAATGAATAAGTACAGTGAAATGATATAATCCTGGTATATACACTTCTTCTCTTGAAACCATGACATATGCCCTTCTTCTGTTCAAACAACTACTTTTTGTTTTATGCACAAGTTCACATGAGCAGTTAAGTGCTCTGGAATTCTTATTCTTTGTGGTATTGCCCGTAATATTTTATGAGCCATACTGATACTTCTTCTTTGTTTCTAATTTTCACCTTCCAATCACCAGTAATTAGCAATGCATATTGATTATATTACTCATCAATCTCAAACTTCAGAAGCTGATAAACATCTTCAATGGCTTCATCTTTAGCATTAGTGATTTTTGTGTAAATTTTGTTAATGGTTATATTAACAGCTTTATATAATTGATAAAACACAGGCAAACATTTTCCTTGTATTATCTGCTTTCAACCAAGATTCATCTGATGTCAGGAATGATAACCCTAGTTTCATGTCTTCTTCTGAAGCTGGCTTGATTTTCTGTCAGACCGCAGTTGAGCTACTGTTGTAACCTTTTTTGAACCCACTTTGGATTCAACTCGACGGCACTTGGCTGGCTGGCTTTCTTTGGGGTAAGGGAAAATATTAATCTCTTCCAGTCTGTTGGCCAGATAACTGCCTTCCAAATTTCTTGCCATATGGAAGTGAACATTTATCATGTTGTCTTTGTTTATTGAAACATCTCAGTTTGTATTCTGTTTTTCCTCAATGCTATCAGGGCAGCTTGGACTTCATTTTTCAGCGATGCAAGTTCTTGATCATATGCTACCTGCTGAAATGCTTGAAAGTAGATCAAATCTTTTTGGTACTGTGACTCTGAATTCCTTTAATGTTCTTTTGATGCCTCCTGCATCATTTAATATTTTGTCCATGAAATTCTTCAATATTCTTTTTTCAGTTGTTTCAGCTTGAGAAATGCTGAGCATGTTCTTTCCTTTTGCTTTTCTAACTCCAAGTCCTTGCACATTTCGTTATTATACATTTTTGTCATGAGTTGCTCTTTAACATGTACTGTTCAGCTATTTTACTTCATCATTTCTTCCATTTATTTTAGCTACTCCATGTTTAACAGCAACTTTCAGAGTCTCTTTCGGCATCCAGTTTGGTCTTTTCTTTCTCTCCTGTCTTTTAAATGACCACTCACTTTCTTCATGTATGATGTTCTTGATAAAAAAAACATCAGTTACTCTTATCCTGGATGTACTTTGGCAACTCATCTGGTCTTTGGTCATAGTATTTAATGCATCAAATCTATTTTTGAGATGTTATTTTACATTCAAGTGTAATATACTCAAGATCATACTTTAGCTCTCTTGGACTTGTCTTAATTTTCTTCGTTTTCAGTTTGAACTTGCATATGAGCAACTGATGGTCTGATCCACAGTCAGCACCTGGCCTTATTCTAACTTATGATATTGAGTTTCTTTATTATCATTTTTTTCACAGATATAATTGATTTAATTCCTGTGCATGTTATCCAACGCAGTCCGTGTGTCACTTTTTTATGTTTTGGAAAAAACAAATGTTTCCAATGTCTAGGTCATTGGCCTCACAAAATTCTATCATTCAATTTCAGGAATTATTTCTATTACCAAGGTCATTATGTTCCAAATACTAATCCTTCTTTGTTTCCAGCATTCACATTACAATTACCAGTAGTTATCAATGTATTTTAACTGCATGACTGATCAAATTCAATCTGCAGAAATTAGTAAAAGCTTCAATTTCTTCATACTTAGCATTAGTGGTTTCTGTGTAAATTTGATTAATAGCCCTATTAACTGGCCTTACTTGAAGGTGTATAAATATTATCATTTATAGCATGTACTTGAAATTTTCTTCAAGACAATGAATTTGACATCATTCCTCTTCAATTTGTCATTCTTGACAAAGCATCCCATGTGGCTGCCTCATCCCAAATGGCCAATACTAGTCACTTTCAGCTCCTTAATGCCTAGGACATCAGTCCTCAATGGTTCCATTTCATTTTTGATAGCATCCAATTTTTCTTGATTAGTACTTCATACATAAACACATTGCTATAATCAGCGGATGTCTGCCACTATTTCTTCACATATGGGGTCATACCACATTATCAAATGAAAGTCTTGAAAGTTTTACTCTATCCATGTTATTAAAGCCAACTTTACTTTAAATAGGCAATTCTTACCCAGTCATACTTTGATTGCCTTCCAAAATGAGGGGCTTCTACTTTGGCACTATTTCAGTCCACGTTCGACTACTATTCATAAGGTTCTCACCAGCCAATGTTTTCAGAGATACAGTACCATGTTCTTCTTCCCAACCACTCTTAATCTGGAAGATTCACTGTAACCTGCCCACCATGGGTGATCCTGCTAGCATTTGAAACACCAGTAGCATAGTAACCAGTATCACAGCAATGCAGAAGCCAGTGCAGCACAACACACTGACAGACCAGCAGTGACTAATCACTATTGCTAATATTTATTAAAAACTTACTGTATGTCAGGTATTGTTCTAAATACATTATATATGCATTTTCTCATTTAATTTTGTCAATATTCAAGTGAAGTAGTGCTCTATTATGCATCCCATTCTACAAATGAAGAAATTAGTCATGTAGAGGTTCTTTTATATTCAGCTGATGTTGCCAAAATGATGAGATAGCAATTTTAGTAAAGTAAATCTTCACTTCCATGAACCTAGAAGACATGAGAATATTCATTTGTATAAATGCATAAGTTGATTTTGGTTAGCAGATGAAACATGAGAATCTTAACAGAAGTTTACAAAGACTGGAAAAATGCTTAGACAGAAAAAATTTCAGATAAAA
This sequence comes from Heterohyrax brucei, assembly GCA_028571685.1. Taxonomy (NCBI): domain Eukaryota; kingdom Metazoa; phylum Chordata; class Mammalia; order Hyracoidea; family Procaviidae; genus Heterohyrax; species Heterohyrax brucei. Next base: position 67,364,555 of record CM053162.1, on the reverse strand, counting down.
ATGTTTTCATAAAGTGCTAGAAGGATACTGTTAGGTTAGCTGGGGATGAACTTATAGGAAAAGCACAGAGATTGATACATCCTAGAATTCTGACCATGAGGGAAAAAGATAGCTGTTGGGTAAAGTAAAGATTTTATTGTTGTTGTTAGTTTTTTATTGCTTTTTCATTTGGGCGACTTGATTTGTTTTCAATTTTGTGAGAGACACACATCTTTAAAGCAAGAAGAAAGGAGTAGAATGAAAGGGAAATGATTGAAAAGTCTAGAAAGAGAACATGTAATTGATGAAGCAATTTCTCTGAGGAGGTAATAGGAGGTGAGGTCAAGATAATAAGGAGAAAGTTTAGCCTTAGAGGAGGATGGTTGTGTCAACTAGGGCATAGTTTTAGAAGCGGAAGCAAAAGGTTTGCAACAGCAAATAAAGAATTTTCAGGATGAGTCTCATTTCAGTAAGAATGTATCAAATACCTAAGTTTGTTCTTAGCAATGTTGGCACTGCACAAGCTGAAAAGAGGACTTTCAAAGACATCAAAGGTGTTTCCTACTCTTAAAGTATTTTCAAGTTACAGTTTCAATCTATTGGAAAGTTAAGATGAGAGAGATTAGTTTATTGTGAGTCAGATTAAAAAAAATTCTGTTTTACATAATTATTTGATTTGGTAGAGATGAAAAAAGTTACAAAAATAAATGTCTTAATAAAAGTATAATCTAAAGAAAGCCTCACCTTAAAAAATAAAAAAGACTTGAATTTTCTACTACTTACTACATGCTATTTCCCTCAAAACTGGGGTGTGGGCTTTTCAGAAAGTAATTTTCCTTACAAGTCAAGGTTGTTTATTTTGTGACAGACAGTATAAAAAGTAAACCAACCCACCAAACTCACTGCTGTCAAATTGATTCTGACTCACAGTGACCTAATAAGACAGAGTAGAATTGCCCCATGGAGTTTCCAAGGAGCACCTGGTGGACTCTAGGAATTCAAGTGTCTACGAGGGTCACCAAAACAATGTTTTCACTTGGATTCATGAATTCTTTGAACATTGCCTCCATTTAGTTGATTCTCTGGTTATACCTTACCCTGTTAAATCACTTAAAATGTCCTGAATGAAAGTGTTAAAATGGCGCATTGGCCTTCCAACACACAGACCTACGCATCCAACAATCTCCCAGTTGTTCTGAAGAAGTGAGATTGACCACACAATGGAGATGCTCAGTATCCTGATCTCTACCATTCTCCTGTCTCCTCTTTCTTTTTACTGTGCTCTAGGTGAAGATCACAGAACCAAACAGTTTTGCATTAAACAGAATATATACTGTTTTATCACGTTGGTTAACAACCCCATGACACTGTCAACATTCACTTTTCTCAACCTTAGGCTCCCCGTTATCAGCTTTTCTGTCTTTTCCAGCTCTCTAGTCATCTCCCTTTTATTTTAATGTTGGTGTATGGGATTCCCCAATTTTTATCTGAAAGGTGGAATCCCAGGAGTAATGTCATTACTGACTGAGTTGAAACTGTGTCTGGGAGCCATACTCTCAAGGTACCTTCAGTCTCTGTCGGGCTAACAAGTCTGATCTTTCTTTTTTAGTAAGAATTTTGTCACCCTGCTGTGGCCTTTTACTGGGGAGAGGGGGGAGAGGGTGCAGACAAGGGGACAGGAGATTGTTAGGAGGATATGACATGTATGGATAGGAGTGTGCTGTGACAGGGCAGAGAGAGCAGTGGGAGCTACACATAGGAGAGCATGCAAATTTATACTGGATTGTACACTTTCACTCAGTCACAATAAATAAAAAATAAATACATAAAATATAAAAAAGAAAAATTTCTTCTCTATTTTTCTCCAGCTCTGCCCAAGACTTTCTATCACGATCCCTGGTCACAGCAGTCAGCGGTGGTAAGTGAGCACAAATTTCCTATGCTAGATTTGGTCTTGCGAAGGTGCTGGTGCTTGCAGTCTAACAGACAGATCTTTCCCTTGGATCTTCAGCTTTCTTATTTCTTCCTTGTTCCTGAAGGGATGAGACTAGGGAATATCCTAGATGGCGATTCAAAGGCTTTTAAGACCCCAGATGCTACAAAGCAAAGGAGGTGGTTACCCTGAAATTTACACTGATCTTCTTATGTTCAGACTAGTCTATTTCTACTTCGTATTGACTTGCTTTCCTCTTTACAAAGTTCTATTCCTTCCCTTTTCCCTCTTTTATTTTTCTAACAATGTTGTCATTCACAGATTCACCTCTCCAGTTCCCTGCTGTCGTTCTTTGGGTTTTGGATAACCCCTGAGAGTTCATTCTGTAGGCTGGCATCTGACTGGTACAACCCTGCATCCTAGGTTCAGGCTGTGATCTGATACTGTTCTTTCTTAGGCTGAAGGACTCTTTTTAATAATTCATTTAAGCTTCACTTAGTTTTTATATATTCTCTTAATTTGTATTTATCTGGAAATGTCCCAATTTCACCACCATATTTGAATGAGATTTTGCAGGATATATTATTCTTGTTTGGTAGTTTTTTTTTTCTTTCATCCCATTTATGTTATCCCATTTTATATATGTCATCCTATAGCCTTCTTAAGCACTTTACCTGAGTCTGAGTCAACACAACAGCAGTAGGTTTGGTTTCGGTTATTGCCTTCTTTCCTGCATGCTGCCTGCCAATAATTAGAGCTTAATCTTATCAGTTCTCCTTGTAGTTGACTTTTCACTTTTCACAAGCTACTATCAGAATTTTTATCATTGTATTTGGTTCTAGAGAATGTGGTTTAGATATTTCTTGGTGATTTTATTTTAGTCTGTCCTACATGGGGTTCCTTGAGCTTCTTGGACGTCAGCTTTCATCTCTCATGATATCAGGGAAGTTTTCTGTCAGCAATTATTTAAGGATCCTTTTTTGGTTTTCCGTATCTTCTCTCTGTTCCAGAACTCTGATCACTCATGAACTTGTGCTTTTGACTGCATCCCACATAATTCTCAATTTTTCTTCATTATTTTCTCTGATTTCTCCTCAAACCATGTTGCTTACAAGTATCATCTTGGGTTTTGCTGACCTGTCTTCCATTATTTCAAAACAGCCCCCTGTCCCTTATGTGACACTTGCCGTTTCTGAACTCCTGTTATTTATCTTTCGGATTTCTGTTGTTTTTGTATGATTTCCAGTTGTGAGTTTACTTTGGTGTTTTTTCCTGTACTGTTTTCCCTAATTCTGGGATGTTTTTATTTGTATTATCAATGACTTGTTCAAGTTTTTTCTCATTTTTGTCTGCCATTTACTTCAACTCTTGGATAGCTCTAATTATTACACATTTGAATTCTGTCGATGCCAGTATCTTTTCTTCGACTGAAAAGTTATCTGGTGTTTTATTTTTTGGATGCCTACTGGAAATACCATGTACATTTAAAACATGTTTTGATGTTGTCTGTTGTCGTTGGAACATTCAACAGTTAGTTTATTCATTGATTGTAAACTCTTTCATCCTGCTTTTTTCTTTTATTTGATTACGTCTGAAAACGTAGTCTGGGCATTCTTTGTGGTTTGTTCCTCTGTGGTCAGGATACTTGTCTCCACCTTGCCCAGTGTGCTGGGCCAGTTGCTCACGTATTGTGGAATAGACCATGGCTGGCTGAAGGGGAGACTGTAGGCTGGGTTATTTGTGGCATGCACTGGAAGCACAGTAGTGCAGGCCAGGAATTAGTGCTGGGCAGATTCCAGGAGGCCATGCTTGTGCTGCGTGGAGTAATGATGTTTGGTGCACAGTGAAGGTAGGTCAGAAGGAGATGGGAGGTTGTGACGTGTGGAGCCAAAATGGGTATGGGAAAGGGGAGAGAGAAACAAGAACTAAACACAAGCAAACAACAAGAATTGTGCTAAGGGAGCTTACTGATAGAGTGGAGAGGTGAGAAAGAAAGAAAAGGAGCAAAACAAAAAGAAGAAATATAAGAAAAAGGGGAAAATAAAAAGTTAGTGACTAGGTAAAAATCATAGGAAAAGAAAGAAAAGCCACTGGGAGTGCAAGCAGTGCAACTCTGAAGATTGAGGAAGTGGCTTGAAGGGTGCACAGTTTAGCCTGGTTAGGAGGTCTTCAGACATCACACAGTACCAGGAATTCAGAAGACAGGAAAAGAATATAAGGAAGGGAGGCAAGACCTGGGGATTGAAGAAATAGAAAATGGATGAGAGAGAAAAAAAAGGAAAGAAATTAGTAGGAAACATCCCAGGAATCCCACTGATGCAGGTGCCCAGGCTGTGGGACTGGTTCTTAAGCCACTTGGTACAGCTTGGATGGAAAGGGCTCCCAAGCCGTGTAAAGAAGAAGAAAACAAACAAACGAACAGAACAAAGTAAAATAAAACAAACAGCCTTGATGATCCTGCCGGCATGGTCACAGCCCAGGGGAGTGGTTCCCAAGCTGAGAGACACTTCACAGCCTTTCAAGAGAAAGCATAGATGACACATGAAGCCAGGAGTTCAAGAGAAGGGAGGTATATGTGGTGGAAGGCACGGAAAAAATCAAAAGAAAAGGAAAAAAAAATCAACCTGCAGTAACAGAGGAAGAGCAGTCAGGAAGTTGGCCAGTGTGGGAGGGGTAAATCTAAGTGGTCCACGAAGAAGGATTTACCTTCCAGACAAAAGACTGGCAGGAAGCAGAGGGAGCCAAGGTTAGGAAGAGGGATTGAAGAGAGAGGGTTAAGAAAGCACGTTATCACTGGTTATGAAGTGTTCTATCTCCTGCGAGGAGTTTGTGAAGCTGCTTTTCAATCATCCCTCTGATATCTGATATTGGTTAGGCAAATCCAAGAGGCATGGATGCTGCACTTCTCTTCTGGCTTGAGCCCCCTGCAGGCACCCAGAAGGCAAGGAAGGTAGAGCAGAGGAAAGAGGATGAGGGGTGGGAAAGCAAGTGTCACTGGTTCTCAGGTGCTTTGTTTGTCTACTGGGAGCTCCGTTCAACTGCTATCCCACGCTCCCTGTCTGCCCATGTTTCTACAGGAGTCTGAGACGGTAAATTCTTTCTGCGTCAGCTGACCAGGGCTTCTGCATGCATCTCTCCTTGCCCTCCATTATCTGGCTGGTTTCTAATTTCATTCACTGCCTGGTTGAGATCATAACCTCTTCAGTTGGCACTTCAGGTTCCAGGACTGACATTTGCCTCTGTTTTATTTACTTTGGGGGTCTGTGATGTAAAAGGCTGGCATGGTGCTTTTACCTATAGTGTCCTGTTAGCCAGAAATCCTTCTGTTTCCATTTTCATGGCTATTTAGGTAGCATTAATTTTGTCCACAATTTTGTGGCTCTGCAAGCTCTTACTCTGTTTTCATTTTTTAATGTATTCATCAATAAACTCCAATCCTGAATTAAGCTATATACCAAACACTTTATGTCTGGGATGCAGGAGTTTCTGAAGAAAAACAATATGTGGGCCATGACACTTCCATGACCTACGAGAACTGGACTCCCAAAGAAATCTGGTAATATCTCCACAATATATAAGTCATTTTTATGCCCTCTTATAATGGCTTGGCTTGGGCATAAACCAAGTAACCAAAACAGCAGCCAATGAGTCGATTCCAACTCATAGTGACACTGTAGAACAGAGTAGAACAGCTCCACAGATTTTCCAAGAGTGCCTGGCAGACTGGATCTGCAATCTTTTGGTTAGCAGGTGTAACACTTAATAATTATGCTACCAGACTTTCCCTGTCCTCTTAGAAGAAATTAAAATGACCTATACAGACGGACCCCTTTGATTTCTATGAAAACAAAGCAGGCTAGAAAAAAGAAAAAGAAATTTCTCTCTGAGTTGATTACTTTTACAAGCAGGAGTAGATGGGAAACATCAGACAGAAGAAACCCTGAATCAAGTTATATGATGCCTCATTCAAAATACTGGCAGTGTTCACCATAACATATCTCAACAACATGCAATTAAAATATACAATCTTACTATGAACTAGACTTAGTTTGTGAAATGGAACAGCTGGATTAAAACAAGAGTACTGTTAAACAAAATGATTGAGCTCAGGAAATGGCAAATGAAGCATAAAAAGTGTCAAGGTAAATCTAAAAGCAAATTTTCCAAGCACATGAAGAAAAATATAAAAAGAAAACTCAACTAGCTCGTTAAAAGACTAAATCATTCTAAATACATATAAATGATAGAAAAAGCTCGAAATAGTTTCTTGGGTTTTTTGTTTGTTTGTTTTTTAAATTAAGAACTCCATAGAGAAAAATAATATTTATATAAAGGAACAAGGGATTTGGAAATGAAAACATCCAGGTGTGATTAAAGATCGCATGAGGTTACATTTACTCTGGCTGTCTCACCCACTTGTTACCCAAGAGCTAAGTATGATAAAACAAATATCCATCACACTCATGAAATTTGTGAGTTAGGAATCTGAGCAGAGCACAGCAAGGGAGCCTCATGACTGTCCACTTGACATCAGCCATGGCAGCTTGAAGACAAGAAACTGGAAAAATATAGAAGTCTTGCTCTGTTACATGTCTTGACCTTGAATTTGAGAGACTGGAAGGATGATGGCTCCTCTGATATGTTTTCTATCTGTGTGTGTTCTGTCTACATGGTTTGTTCACCTCTGTGCATTGCAGTGAGCCAGATTTTATACATGAGAAACAAACCAACAAAACCCCACCCCTAGCTGATTTTGTCTCTGACAACAAGTATAAATTACCCATAGACTTTCGAAGGTGTGGTTGATGGATTCTAACTGTCAACTTTTTAGCTAGCAGCTAAAAACTGTTCTTAACCAGTGTGCAGTCAGACTCCAGACTTTGTATATGCTGGCTTAAATCCCCAAAGGTGCATGTTCTGAAAAAGATGGGTGAGCAGGCACCTCTGTTTCTGACAGCTTCTCATTTTTCAGGATGATAGGCTTTCGGCAAAGAAATGTCTTTTTTTTTTTTAAATTACCTTCCAGTCTCATCATTACCCTGGTGACATAGTGAATAACTGCTACATCTGTTAACCAAAAGGTTGGCGGTTCAAATCTGCCAGGCGCTCCTTGGAAACTCTATGGGGCAAATTGTACTTCAGAATTTTGTACCAAGTGTTCTAAAAATATCCCAAAATATGACGTGGTATTGGTCTGAGCAGCAGGTAGAAGTTGGAGAGACCTTTAAAGGACTATTAGTGGAAACTTGGTGTCTCTGAGGAGGCTGTCAGTCAGGATTTAAAATAAAACTAGAAAACTTACTTTAAAGGCTGGAGAAAAGTTATTCCTGTTATGTATGGTAAAATATTTAGCAACACTTCTATCAGCAAGACTGTGGCATACAGAAAACTGGATGATTTAGCTGAAGAAATCTCTTGGCAGATTTCTATAGAGTTGCTATGAGTCATGGGCAACTCAACAGCAGTTGATTTGGGTTTGGGTTCCAATCCCACAGGCTATTCCTTCAGCCCCATCCTATTACTTAGCTGTCTCTAATGTTGGCCCCTATTCTAGGGGAAAAGATTAGACTTCATTCCTTTTGGAAAACCCAGTGCTATTGAGTTGATTCTGACTCATAGTAACCCTATAGGACAGACTGGAACTGCTCGATAGAGTTTCTAAGGAGCACCCAGCAGATGAACTACTGATGTTTTGGTTAGCAGACATGACACTTCACCACTATGCTGCCAGGTGTTAACTAATTTACAGACATGTTTTAAAACCATCACAGTGTGTTCTTAGTCATAATTCCCCCACGTATAATACATACTTAGCTTCCAACCTTAACAACATCAGGGTCAGATCTAAGGTCTGATATCTTATTATCGAAGTGAGGCCCAGGTAGGAGGGTCACAATTATGATACACTTCTTATATAGTCTTTCAAGAATACTGTCTTCCAGTCTAAAGACTTGTGAACTAAAGAATCAAATTGTGTGCATTCCTTACACTCAACTTTCAGTGGAGAGTCAGGGATAATGTAACTATTAGAGGAGCTCCTTACCCCAAAGGGGAGTCATTAGCCCATATCATTTGTGAAATTCAATCAAGCATGTTTCCAGTTCCTTGATTAGGGATCACTCAGTCCTACCACCCACAAATTATTCTCCTAAGGCTCTTGCCTTCAACCCTCTATGTTCTTGGCCCTGCTTCTTACTTTAACTGACATTATCCTCTGTTTGTACCTATGTTGTTTTCTCAGTTGCCTTCATATTCATATAAATGTATGATTCCAGAGGGCTCTTTTTTCTTTATCGTGATTGAGTGAAAGTTTACAATACAATTCAAATTTGCATGCCCACCTATCTGTAACTCCCTCTGATCTCCTTGCCTGGTGACAGTACATTCCTCTTTTCCTTTCCATACACGTCATATCCTCCTAACAGTCTCCTGTCCCTTCTTCTCCACCTTCTCCACTCCCCTCTAGTAAGAGGCCAGTAGAATGACATCCCGTAGATGCAAAGAACCATAACCTGCAGACATGATATGGTCACTCTGTGTCCCCAAGTCCAATCCATTCCTATCCAAAGAGTTGACCTCACTAATGATATATGACCTGGGGCAGCATCAGGTCTAGGGACCATGCTCCCAGGGAAACTCCCAGGCCTTCGGGGCCATCACTTGTTGTCTTTTAGCGGAGTTCAAACGACTCTTCATTTTGTACTGGTTCTGTCTTTGTAATCAGTCTCAACTGTTGTAATTACTTTTTATAACTTCACAGGTTTCTTATAAATCAATGTATAGTCTACACACTTAAACAAATGACAAATTGACAAACCTCTCTGAGATAAGTACTTTGTGAACTTGGGCCTTCTATAAGTTGCCTAAAAATGAATACTCAAGAATCTCATAAGGTCTGTTGTACACTGACAAAAGTCTGTGAGAATGCCTCAGCACGCGGTCAGGGCCATTATTTGGACTTCAGAACTTTTTCAGGTATCACCTGAGGCTTTAACAAAGGGTCTGGGAGTCCCACACTGACTTGGTATTTGTCTGAAATTTGATACAAATCTAAGAATCTTAAAGCAGCTGTGGATAAGAAGAAAGTCCTGGACTCTTCGTATCTGTCATTTCTTCCCCTAGTTACTTCTGTCTCTGAAATTTTGCTGTGATCATCTGGAAACCAGGCAAGATCTTAAACACTCTGCCCATATATTTCTTCAGCCAAATTATCCAGTTTTCTGTATGGCATTGTCTTCCTAATAAAAGTGTTGCTAAACATGCTACCATATATAACAAGAATAAATTTTCTCCAGCCTTTAAAGCAATTTTTCTAGTTCTATTTTAAATCCTCACTGACAGCCTCCTCAGGGACACCAAGTTTCCACTAATACTCCTGTAAAAGTCTCTCCAACATCTACTTGCTGCCCAGACCAATACCACTGTCCTATTTGGGGATATTTTTAGAACATTTGGTACAAAATTATGATATGGTTCCTATGGCTACATAACAAATTACTTATTTTTTCAGTGGTATTAGAAAAAAGTATATATATAATAGCTATACATACATAAATACAGTTCTATGCATCATATATACATACATGTATATACAGCTATATATATCATACATACATTCATAGGTATGTATGTGATATATAGGCACATGTATACAGGTGTATATATCATCTATACATACATGTATATGCAGGTACATATATCATCTATACATACATATACATATACAGGTGGATATATAATATATATACACACATATATACAGGTATATACAATACATATATACATGTATACATACATAATATACATACATATATGACATCAGTGTCATCGAGTTAATTCTAACTCATAACAATCCTATAGTACAGAGTAGAACTGCTCCACAGAATTTCCAAGGAGCACCTGGTGGATTTAAACTGCCAGCCTTTTAGTTACCAGATGTAGCACTTAACCACCATGCCACCAGGGTTTCCACATATATATAGATATATACACATATATATCTATATATATACATATGTGTGGTATGTTATATATCTACATCATCAGGAACTCCTTGAATACTCCAGAGGGAAGTTCTACTCTGGCCTATGGGGTCACCATGAGTCAGATCCGACTCGACAGCACTTGGCGGGCTGGCTTGACTAAATACTCTAGGGATCAATAATACGAACACTCCATAGCAGAGGTAGTTTTTCCATGTATTTCAGCACCGGATAGGATGTATCAAAAACCAGAAGTTTCATTGCTCTGAAGTCTTCCTCCTTCACGTGGCTGATGGCTGGGGTTTAAAGCCTTGAAAAGCCGGGACTTGAAGCAGCTGAGGTTTTGCTGTCCATCTTTCTCTTTACTTGGTCTCTACACAGGGCATCCTCAGCAAGATGGCTTGTTAAGATCCTTTAGATGCTATCCTAAGATGGTTTTAGGACAGCCAGGTAAAAACCCAAACCAAACCCACTGCTGTCAAGTCAATTCTGATTCACTGCGACCAAATGGGAATGAGTAGAACTGCCCCATAGAGTTTCCGAGGACTGCTCGCTGGATTTGAACTGTTGACTCCCCTTTGGTTAGCACGCGTAGCACTTAAATATCATGCCACCAGGGTTTCCATGTTATATGACAATTCAAAACTCTAAAACGGCCTGAGTAAAGAGACAGAAAAGACAGAGACAGAGAGAACGAAACAGAAAGATGTCGTTCTCTTTAACGATCTTGTTTCAGATGTCAAGCAGTGTTATTTCTTCCACAGATTATTTTGTTATAAATAAGTCCCCAAACTTTTCTGATTTTCAAATGGAGGCAAACTAGACTTCAGCCTCTGTAACAGGAGGGTCTGAGGATTTGTGGACACTTTCTAAAAGTATCACACACAGGTATTTGAAGAGAATCTTTTGAAAATCTTTGGAACAACCTAGGCTCACCTGAGTCAGAGTGAAACTATGCTAACTGCTTCCTCCTAATAAGGAATTAACCCAGATAGCAGCACATGAAAATGACTTGATGGAAAATATGAGAAAATTTATAAGGCAATGAGGAAGGAATAACACAACTAAAACCCACGTCTGACAGGAGTTTCAGCAGCAGAGAGTAAAAGCAACGGCGGAGTAATTATTCAGAAAAATAACCGCTAAAAATGTATCTGAACTGATGCAAAATGTGAGTCTGTAGATGGAAGAGACATAATGAGCTCTGATAATGATAAACACACACCTTGATAAAAAATTTGAGAGCCAGAAGTACCTAAAGGAAGAAATGGAAAATACGAAGAATCCAGGACTTTCTTCTTATCCACAGCTTCTTTAAGAAGAGGCTCATTGTCAAGGGTAAGAGAAAATATCCAAACAACCTGAAGGAAACAAGAAGGATACACTAAAGAACCAAACGAGACTAATTATAGAATAATCATGGACTATACTAGCAGAATAAGCAATTCCAAAAATAAGAAGACAAAGTATTGAGGAAAAACATTGAAGCAAACTGTCACTGAAAATTCTATATTCAGTCAAATTATTAATCAAGGCAGAGCTTATAAAGCATTAAACCTTGAAACAGTATTTAGTATAGGAAGTATTTCTACAAAAGAAGAAGGATGCAGTCAGAAGTGAGAAAAAACACGTGGCAATAAATTCAATAACAGGCAAGGGTAAATTTATTTAATGACTATAAAATGTATTTTATGGTTACAAATTACAATTATACTTTTATACAATTATACAAACCACTATTGGATAGAAGTTGGTGGAGTAAATAAGTTGTACTAGAAGACGTGCACTGCTCTGAAGACTGGCTTTAAAGACATGCAAATCATGTTTTGTAAGAAAGGAAGTCATGCTGAAAATACTGGAAATGTGTAAAAAGAAACTATGAAAGCAAAGATAAAGACTGTGAGAGAGAGAACAATAAAAACATGTGATGAAAATAAAGTGAGGTGAGAGACTTGGCAAGTTTAGCAGAAAACACTGTGGGACGCAGAATAAAGCTCCCTCACACATGCCCACGTCCTAAATCCCACCATTCATGGGCATATTCTATTACAGGAGGAAAAACTAAGTTTCAGTATGGGATTAAGGTTGTTAATCAGCTTATTGTTGTTAATCAGATGGGAAAATTATTTGAATTATTCTGGTGGGTGCAATGTCATTACCCAAAACAAACAAACGAGCAAATGAAAACATGCCATCCAGTCGATTCCAATTCACAGTGATACCACAGGACTGCACGGAACAGCCTCACATAGTGTCCAAGGAGCAGCTGGTGAAAATCAAACTGTCATCTAATTCCATGGGATGTTCTTACTACACTCTTTCTCTCCGTCATGCCCTCAATCTGAGAAATCTTCACTTTTGGCATTGCGTTGTTGTTGGTGGTGGTTTGGCCTCAAATGTTCCACCTTTGACACCGATAAACGTCTCCGATCTCCAATCAGCTTCTTTTTATACTAAGTGGAACTAACCTTAACATTGACGTTTTTGCTCTATTATTTCTAGGCTTTCTTGATTTTTGTATATATTCCTTATGTCTTAGGGTGTTGGTGTTTCTTAGTGTTTTCTCTTGAAAGGACAGTCATTCTTTTACTTTTAAAAACATTTCAGAGACATAGCTGCTTTATTGTTTCCCTCTGGCTTTAAAAGTAGCTCTACTGAATCATTGCAAGTTTTAATGAAATCTTTTTAAAGCGGTTATGGCAGTCTTTCTTGGTAACAAGCAACTTAATTAGATGACATTTTAAAGCTCTCTCCAGATGACTCCATATAAGGCTAGTGCTGTTTGTTTATGCACCAATAACTTTTTCCAGTGATTCTTATGGCTAACTGAGATCTCCCAAAACTATTTCTCATACATCTTTGCTTTAGTTTTGGACTTTATTATTTCCAACCGGCAGGGCATAATATTCCACATCTGAAGCTATAGTTTTCCATATTGTCTCAGATTCCATAGACTAGATGAATAATTCAAATGTAACCTAACTAAAAGATATATGTTCCACCTCAAATTCTGCATTAATAGAGGAGAAAAATAGTATGTGTTTGACTGTAGGAGCCCAGATAGGAAAGTCAATGAATTTTGAATTTTCACTCATCCAGGGAAATGTAGGAAACAAATCACATAGTTTAATAAAGCCTCCGATGATCCTACTGTTTTCAGAACACCATCCTTTTTCTATAAACCAGTATGTAATGTCCAAGTAAGTATAACAGAGTGAGTTACCATCTAACTCCAATAGATAACCCCAAATAGTGAAGCAATGTACGGTATTATTTTCTTAAGCAAGAGACTGAATTAAAACTGCATAGATTATGAGGTAAGAACAGAAAGTAGCAGGGACTTTACACATCTTGAGCAGTGTAGCAGAGTGAAACCAACAGTTGACTCAGATGCATAAAGATGCAAGTAATCCTCACTCTGACACTGGATAGTTGTGCACCTTGAACTAATCCCCCAGAGTCCCAGCTCCTCACTTAAATAATAGTCTTTTAGAACACCTACTTTGCATTTCTCACAGGGTTTTTGAGGTCAAATAAGAAAACATAATAATAATAAATAAATACAAGCCACTGTCATCAAGTTGATTCCGACTCTCAGAAATCCTGTAGACCAAGTACAACTGCCACATAGAGCTTCCAAGAGTGCCTGGCAGATTTGAACTACCAATTTGCTCATTAGCATATGCCACTAGGCCATAGTGGAAATGCTGAATCAAGGAGACAGTGTAGCATGGCGGGAAAGAGTATTCTGGAGTTAACATTTCTTACCCAGCCACTTTCATCACGTGATATAGCTTGTCTAAGAGTCAGGTTCCACAAAAGGTTACTGAGTCAGTTGATTAGACTATGAAGTCTGACAGTGAAGTGGACGAACTTAACCGTTCTAGGTGATATGTATCTAGCTACTGAATCTCATCATTACAGTCACCTTCAAAGTCCTCCCCTTGGGAAGCTATGCACTGATGCCAGCACCTAGTCCACCTTTCAAGGCCACTTTGGACCTCTTTTGCTGGAACGGCCATCAGAGCTATCATCATATTATCCGTAATGTCCTGGATGTCATCAAAAAGTCTTCCTTTCAATATTTCCTTTATCTTCAGGCAGAGGAAAAAGTCACTGGGGGCCAGATCAGGGGGATGTTCCCATACAGTTATTTGTTTACTGGCTAAAAGCTCCCTCACAGACAACTAGACAACTAGTTTGTGAAGTTGCCACCTTGCCGCCCTGAGCAATGGCGACTTCAGAAAGAGTACTAACATTGCTTTGAAGGCTGGACTAGGTACTGACAGTGGTGTATAGCTTCCTAAGGGGAGTACCTTGAAGGTGATCGTAGTGATATGGAGCAATGAGGTATGTAGCACTTAGAACAATTAAGTTCACAGACTTAATTGAGAGACCTTGTGTACCGTTTAGTGACACTGATTAAGTTCTTCAAGTTGGTTAACCATTCTTATCCTCCTTTTCTAAGTTGCTAAGTGCCGTTGAGTCAGTTCCAACTCACAGCAACCCTATGTACAGTAGAACAGAACACTACTTGGTCTTGTGGTGTGTCCACAATCATTTTTATGCTTTTAAACCCATTATTGTGGTCACTGTGTCAATCCTTCTCATCAAGGGTCTTCCTCTTTTTCACTGACCCTCCACTCTACCAAGCATGATATTCTTCTCCAGGGACTGAGAAGCAACTCTTTGTGAACTATACTATGCCAATTAAGTTGCTCCCAAGACTATGGTCCCAAGCCTTCTAACCAAGTAAACCAATTCCACAAGTTTTTTTAATACACCTAGGAATCCTCCTTAACTATATCCCCTGGTTTTATATTAAAAAATTCCCGTTCCATCAACTCCTACTCATAGCAACCTTGCAGGGCAGAGTAGGACTGCCCTAAAGAGTTTCCAAGGAGTGCCTGGTGGACTTGAACTGCTGACCATACGGTTAGTGGCTGTAGCATTTAACCAGTATGCCACCAGGGTTTCCAACGTAAGTACAAGGAGTGCTATTCCAATAAGTTAATTTTCTTAAATCAAACTTAATGTGGCTACTAATATAGAATACTACATTCAAATACATAAGAATGCAAAATGTGCAATAATTAAAACACTCTTAAGAATCAAATAATTATTTTTAATGTATAAATATTATTATACATTATTAATACTTTATTAATTATAGTAGTATAATATACCAGCAATTAATCTGGAAAGTTTAAACACTGCTGAAGTTCACTGTCTGCAGACCTTGTTCAGAAACACTGGTGATGTTAGGCACGTTTTGTCAATATTCTCATGATTTCTGTTCTTGTTGCTCCACTCCCGTTAACCTCATCTCACAGCACCTCATCCTCCTGATCTATCATTTAGAGCAATTGGTGGCCATTGGGTCTTGTATGGAAGATTTTTCAAAAAAGAATAGTTCTCAAAGAAAATATTTTTCATGAGATAGTGGATATTTACTAAAAGCTTACTTGAAGTAACAGTTTTGGTTCGCTGTTTGAAGAGTATTTAAGTCCAATAGTCTTAGGGATTTCTCCAGTCTCAATGAGTTTAATAAGTCTAGATGTTGTGAGAATTTGCAGTTTAGTTCTACATTTCTCTCCCTTTCTGTTAGGATCCATCTACTGTAATCCTGATTTGAAGCTTCTGGAGTGGTAGTTGGACACCTGTTAGTTCTTCTGGCCACAAGGCTGAGGCGGCCACGGTTCATGTAGATAACACTACAGACTTGGTCATTCTTTGAATCTTGAGTTTCTTTCTTTTTCTTTTGTTCTACATGAACAGAGACCAGTATTTTTGTCCTAAATACCTTTTCACAAGCTTTTAAGACCTTACACGCAACTCAACAAGCTATGATGTAGAACAAAAATTTGGTGAGCTAAATCATGCCAGTGGACCAAGTGTCATGAGACTATGAACATAAATCTTCGAACCAAACAAATCCCATAAGGTGACAGGTTAAATAAGTTTCTATGACCCCTATTTGTTATTTTAGGCATAGATATAGACACATATATAGATATGCATACACCTATACACACACACGCAGAGACACACATATATGCATGGAAACTCTGATAACATAGTAAGTAAGTGCTGCAGCTACTAAGCAAAGGTCAACAGTTCAGACCCATCAGGCACTCTCCTTGGAAACTCTGTGGGGCAGTTCTACCCTTCCTGTAGGATGGCTATGAGCCAGAATCAACTCAATAGCAATGAGTATGTATGTATGCATGTTTATGTGTATTTATCTATGTTTCTGTATCTTTCTATCTATATTCTTATATAGAAATAGAAATAAATGCTTATATATAGATAGACATACACATAAGTATATAATGTTATACATCCTGCCACTGAACACCTGTCTCCTCTTTTCTACCCTCTTCTCTCCTCCCTAGAAAGAAACCAGTAAGACAACTTCCTATAAATGTATAAAAAGTTAAATTCATGAACTTATCTTAGAAAAAGTGCTAGTTGCTGAATATCACTATGGTCACCTTAGAAATATTCTCCTTGGAAAGCTAGAAAGGTATGCACTGACTCCAGCACCTAGTCCACCCTTCAAAACAATTTTGGAACTCTTTGTCTGTGGTGGCCATCAGAGCAGTCATTATATTACCCTTGATATCCCGAATGGTATTCAGAATGTCTTCCTTTCAATATTTCCTTTATCTTCAGGTAAATAAAAAAAGTCATTGGGGGCCAGATCAGGTTAGTAAGGAGGGTGTTCCAATACAGTTATTTGTTTACTGGCTAAAAATTCCCTCAGAGACAACTATGTAATGAAGTTCACAAACTTGCCACCATGTACAATGATCTTTCCAAAAAGAGTTTCACAATTGCTTTTAAGGGTCGATTAGGTGCTGGCATAGATGCTTAGCTTCCTGAGGTGAGTACTTTGAAGGTGACCATAGTGATATTCAGCAAAGAGGTATGTAGCACCTAGACAATTAACCTTGCAGACCATGTTAAATATACGAAGTCTGCAAACTTAATTGTCAGACTTTGTATGTTTAACATAATATTATTTATATATTATATAATATGATGTTTTATATATATGTACATGTGTGTATGTATATAACATAACACTTACCAAAACATACTTTATTTTGTGCACAACTTGGTTCCACCAGGTACTTCGGTCAATATGGGCAAAGTATACTACCAGTAGGTGTTTCCTTTCCCGTCACCATAACATAAAGCTAATACTGTATAAAGAAAGAATAATCTTTTCTCTTCATCAGTCTCTGATAAACACCAACGCCTGTTAGCCTCTAAAGATACCTATTCTTGTTATTTTATAAAAGTGAGGTCATACAATATGTGTCCTTTCTGACTGACTTATTTTGCTCATCATAGCGTTCTCCAGGTTCATCTATTTTCCAAGATATTTTGAGAATTCATCTTTCTTTATGGCTACATGGAAGAACACTGCTTACACGTACTGCCAAGCCAAGTGCCGTCTACACGGACTGTGTTTTCTTTATTTCTTCATCCACTAGTTGGTACTTGGGGGTTTCCATCTTTTGACTATTGTGAATAATGCTGCAATGAACATAAATGTTCATAAGTCTGTGACTCTTCTATTACATCTCTAGGGTTTATAACAAAGAGTGGAATTTCTAGATAACAGGGATGTTTTAAATTTTTAGAGGAATCACCATATTGTTTCCTGCAGCAGTTCTACCACTGCACGTTTGCATCTGTAGTGGGTAAGGGTTCCAGTCACTCCGTTATCTTTTTCAACATTTGTGTCTTCTGTTCTTTGTATGTGGTTGTTGCTGTTGTTTGATTTTAGTCAATGCCATTTTAGCATTAGGGTAAGATGACATCTCATTGTAGTTTAATTTTGCATCTCTGTAATGATTAAAGACAATATCTTTACATGTGTTTTTTGGTCATTTTAATGTCTTCTTGGTGAAATACCCATTCAAATCTTTTGCTTATCGTTTGATTGAGTCATTTGTCTTTTGTTGTTGAATTGTACAAGTTTTAAATATATTTTGGAAATTAAAACTTTATTGGATATAAATTGAAACTATTTTTCCTTTTTTATTATGATTAAGTCAGAGTATACAATCCAAGTAAATTTTGCATATCTGCCTCTCTCAACTCTATCTTCTCTCCCCGCTCTGTGAGAGCACACTCCTCCTTTTCACTCTACTTGTTATATCCTGCCAGTGAACACCTGTCTCCTCTTCTCTACCCTCTTCTCTCCTCTCTAGAAAGAAACCAGTAAGACAACTTCCTATAAATGCATAAAATCATAAAGTGCAAATACAACATGCTCACTCTGCATCCTTGAGTCTACTCCATTCTTTGTCTGAGTGTTGACCTCAGTACTGGTTTCAGGTCTAGGGCAGTAGCAAGTCTAGGGACATGTTTCCAGGGGAGCCTCCAGGTTGTTGGACCATTAATTCTGTTCTTTTAGTAGAGTTCTTGTTCTGCACATATCTTTCTAACACTACATCAGGGTCTGTATGTTGTATCCCCTGTCAAGGCTGTCTTTAGTAGTAGCCAGTCACCATCTGTTTCTTCTGGCCTCCAGCCAATGCATTCTCCTAATTATATGGGTCCTTCTGTCTCCTGGGCCTATTTTAACTCATGTCTTTGATATTCTGGGTCATCATCTGTTCCAGGTAGATTGGGACCAATTGATGGTCCACAGATGGCAGCTTGCTGGCTTTTAAGACCTCTATGCTACTCACCAATACAGCATGCAGAAGACTCTTAGCAAAAGGCTAATTATGCCAATTGACATCTGTGTCCCCTGAAAACACAGCCCCTAGGCTCATGTCCTTGCTGTTCTACCCTTTGAAATTTTGGGTAGAACGCAGAAAACCTTTTTAGTTTACGGTGTAGTACAGTTATGCTGACGTCTTCTACTCAGTGCTGTCACAACTTTCACCTAACCGAATTCTTATCAACTATCTAATCTATGAACAACTCTCCCCCTCCTTCCACATCCTTGTAGCCATCTAAGAGTCTTTTCTTCTGTGATTAAGTCTTTTTTTAAATCCTTAAATAGCGGTCTCATACAGCATCTGTCCTATTGCCATTGACTGATTTCACTCAGCCTAATGTCTTGTGGTTCATACTAGGTTGTGAAATGTTTCCTAAAATTATCATTGTTCTTTATCATTGTGTAATACTCCATTGTGTATTTGTACCATAGTTTGTTTATTCATTCATCTGTGGATGGGCATCTAAGTTGATTCCATCTTTTTGCTTTTGTGGACTGTGCTGCAATAAACATTCACATATATGTATCTGTCTGTGTGACAGCCATCATCTCTAGGATATATTCCAAACAGTGGGATTGCTATATCATATTTCTATTTCTAGCTTTTTAAGAAAGCACCAAATTGCTTCCCAAAGATGTTGCACCATTTTACATTTCCACCAGCAGTGTAGAAGAGTTTCAGTTTCTCCACAGCCTCTCCAACATTTATTGTTTTATGCTGTTCAGATTAGTGCTAATCTTGTTGGGGTGAGATGGTACCTCATCATAATTTTGATTTGGATTTCTCTAATGACTAATGATCATGAGCATTTCCTCATGTGTCCTTTGGCAGCCTGGATTTCTCCTTTGCTGAAGTGTCTGTTCATCTCCTTTGCCCATTGCTTAGCTGGGTTATTTATCTTTCTTTGTTGGTATTTTTCAGCACCTTGTAGATTATGGAAATTTGACGTAAATTCCATACATCCAAAAACCAAACCCAACCCACTGCTGTTGAGTTGGCTCTGACTCATAGTGACCATAGAGGTCAGAGTAGTATGCCTCCACAGAGTTTCCAAGGAACACCTGGAGGATGTGAACTGTGACTTTTCAGTTAGCAGATGTAGCACTTAACCACTAGGCCACCAGAGTTTCTGATCTGATACGTAGTTGCAAAATATTTTTTCCCATTCTGTAGGCAGTCTTTCAACTCTCTTGATGAATTCTTTAGATAAGCATCATTTTTTTATTTTTAGTAGCTCCCATTTATCTGTCTTCTCTTCTGTTGTCTGTGCATTGTTGGTATGATTTTGAAGGCTGTCTGAGCTATATATTACAACCTGTATTGTTGTCCTTATTTTTTCTTCCATAATCTTTATCATTGTAGGTTTGATATTTAGATCTTTGATCCATTTTGATTTACTTTTTGTGTAAGGTGTGAGATATGGGTCTTGTTTCAGTTTTTCTAGATAGATATCCAATTTTGCCAGCACTGTTTGTTAAAGAGACTGTTTTTACTCCAATTTACAACTATTGGGCCTTTGTCAAATATCAGCTGTTCGTAGGAGGATGGTGATGTTTACAGGTTCCTTGTTCTGTTCTGTTGGTCTATGTGTCTCTTTTTGTTCCAGTACCATGCTCTTTTGACTACAGTGGCAGTGTAATAGGTCCTGAAGTCAGATAGTGTGAGGTCCCTCATTATGTTCCTCTTCTTGAGTAGTGCTTTACTCATCCAGGGTTTTGTCCCTTTCTAAATAAAGTTGCTGATTTATGTCTCCATAACATTGAAAAATGACACTGGAATTTGTCTTGGGATAGTACTGAAGGTGTAGATTGCTTTGAATAAAACAGATATTTTTGCAATGTTAAGTCTTCTTTTCCACGAGCAAGGTAGATGGTAGGTTTCTCCACTACTGTAAGTCTCTTTTGGTTTCTTTCAGTAAGAAAGAAACCTGGCTGCCTTTAAGAGCTTGTAATTTTCTCTGCACCGGTCTCTTACATTGCTAGTTAGATTTATTCCCATATATTTTCTCTCTTGGGGGGCTATAGCAAATGCTATTCACTTGGTGATTTCCTCTTTGATGATTTCTTTGTTGGCATAAAGGAATCCTACTGATTTATTTGTATTTATCTTACATCGTGATACTTTGCTGAACTCTTCTATTAGTTCTACTAGTTTTATTGTGGATTCTTTAGCATTTGCTGTGTATGTGATCATATCATCTGCAAATAGGGGTATTTTATGTCTTCTTTACTGATGCAGATGTCCTTATGTCTTTGTCTTGTGTGATTGTTCTGGTCAGAAGTCCTATCATGATGTTGAGTTGAAATGGTGACAGTGGGTGTCCTTGCATAGTTCCAGTTCTTGGGAGTAATTCTTTCAGTCTCACTCCATTCAGAATTATGCTGGCATTTGGCTTTGTGTAGATGCCCCTTACTGAACTGAGGAATTCCTCTTCTATTCCTATTTTGCTGAGATCTTTTAACATGGGTGGGTGCTGGACTTTGGTCTATTCTGGAGAATACTTCATGTGTGTTGGAAAAGAAGGTGTAAGTGCTGTTGTTGGGTAAAAAGTTCTCTATATGTCAACAAGATTAAGCTGGCTGATTTTCACAGTAAGATCTTCTGTATCTTTATTGAGTTTTTTTGCTGGGCGATCTGTCCATTACTGAAAGTGGAGTATTGAGTCTGCTACTATTATTGTGCAGTGACCTATCTCATTTTTGAGCATTGTCAGTGTTTGTTCTATTTATTTAGATGCTTTGATATAGGGGTATAAATATTTAATGTTGTTATATGTTCCTTGTGTGTTAAATCTTTATGCTTTAGATAATGACCATCCTTGTCCATGATGGTGGATTTGACTTTAAAATGTATTTTATCTGAAATTAATATTGCCACTCCTGCTGTCCTTCAAATGTTGTTAGCTTGATATATATTTTTCCATCTTTGAGTCTAAGGTATGTTTCTTGTAAGCAGCATATAGATGGATTGTGTTGTTTGATCCAGCCTGTTACTCTATGTTTCTTTTTTGGAGCATTCAATCAATTTGCATTCAGTATAATAATTGATAGATAGGTTTTTAGTGCTGTAATTTTGTTTCCTTTATTTTTGTGTTGTTGACATTTTCTTTGTTCCACTTAATATTCTACTCTGAGTCAATTTTCTTTATTGGTTTTCTTTTCATGCTTTTCAATATTGGTTTTGTGTCTGTTGAGATTTCTGTATTGTGTTTCTTGTTTTGGTATGTAATACTGATAGTTTGCTTTGTGGCTACACTTTTGTTTCACCCTAATGCTTTAGGTGTAAACCAGTCTTTAACTTGTTTCTATCTCTCTAACTTCCTCTCCATCTGAAAGGTCTATGAGTACTGTAATATATCCCTCTTTAAAGTTCAGGGGTGTCATAGTTTACATGTTAAGGTCTCTGTTTCCCTAATTTTAATATTTCACTTTTATTTGAGCTTTGTGACTTCCCTAAATAATGAGAACACGGGATGCTGTGTCCTGCATTGCATCCTTGATTATATATCTGGTTTTATTGATTTTCTAATTGAAGAACTTCTTTCAGTACTTCTTGTAACTTTGGTTTAGCTTTTGCAAAGTCTCTAAGCTCCTTTTTATCTGAGAATGTCTTAATTTGATTATTATATTTGAGAATCAATTTTACAGAATATATAATTCTTGGTTGGAAGTCCCCCTCCCCTTCCTTCAAGGCTTTATATATGTGTCATCCCATTGCCTTCTTGCCAACATGGTTTCAGCTGAAAAGTCAGAAGACAGTCTATAAGTCTTCCTTTTGTATATTAGTTTTGGTTTAAGCCTGGCTGCCTTTAAGAGTCTCTCTTTGTGTTTTATGTTATGAAGCTTGATTATAATATATATTGGTGTCTTTCTTTTGGGGTCTATTTTTTTGTGGAGCTCAATGAGAATCTTGAAGAGCTATCTTCTTTTCTTTCATGATGTCGGGGAAGTTTTCTGTCAGCAGCTCTTCAACAATTCTCTCTGTATTTTCTGCTATCCCTCCCTGTTCTGGAACTCCAACAACACATTTTTTTTTCTCTCTTGATTGGGTCCCACTTTATTCTCAATGATTCTTCATTTTTCTTGATTCTTTCATCTGATTTCTCCTCATAAATGCTAGAGTGAGTTACTTTACCTTCAGCCTTGTTAATTCTGCATTCTATTTCTTTCATCCTGCTCTTTTGGTTTTCCACTGAGTTGTCTAACTCTGTAATTTTATTATTGATCTTCTGAATTTCAGATTGTTGATATTCTAGCAGTTCATATAGCTTTTTTAATTTTTCATTTTGTTCTGCTACACTTTTTTTATCTGCATCCTGAGATCTAGAAGGTCTGTATACATAATTTCTCTTGTAATCTACCTCTGATAATTTCAGGAAGACTGCTTCATTTGGCTATTGTTTGCTTCTTTAAATGGTTAGATATTGATTGTTGTCTTCATGCCAATAGAAAGCTTTTCAGCTTCTCCTATGTCACACTAGTAGAAGCTATAGCATAGGTCAAGGAAGGGAAGGGAGTAAGCTGGACTTGGTCACCAGCCATTGCTGGATTCTCTAGGTGCAGATGTCTTAAGTACAGCTTCTGTGGTGGGAGAAGTTGTCCATCCCAGTGGTGCTGCAGAGCTTGGTATCTGACCCCAGCTGGGCCCCCAGGGGTGATAGAATCTACTTCTCAGCTGACGAAGATAGAGATCCATTTGTACCAACTCTACGGAGTCATACCAGCAGACATTATAGCATTATTCAGAGAAAGGTAAGGGGGCTGCTTTACTCAGCTGCCAGCTGCTTCTGTGTTCTCTAGGAGTGGCTGTCTTAAGAAGAGCCTCTTTGCTGTGAGAGATGCTATCCAGCAGCAGCTGGTCCCAGCCAGGTCCTCAGGGGTGGCAGGCTCCACCTCCTGTTTGACAAAGATGGCGAGCCACTTGTAGAGTTTCTCTGGAGCTATGTGTCAGCAGGCACTACAGGACAGCTCAGAGAAGGGAAAGGGAAAGAATGCTTTCAAACTTTGCCTCCAGTCACCACTGTATTCTCTAGGTGAAATTGCCTTAAAAACTATTTTTCTGCTGAGAGAGCTGCTGTCCAGTGGGAGCCAGTCTCAGACAGTGCTTCAGGGGTTTCAGGCCCCAACTCTTAACTGACAAAGATGGTGACCCACTTGTAGAGTCTCTTTGGGGCCATCTCAGCAGATGCTATGATGTGGATCAGAGAAGGGAGGCAGAAAGTGTGCTTTTTGCTTCCAACTTGGCCACAAGCCACCACTGCATTCTCTGGGTGCAATTGTCTTAAAAACAGGTTTTCTGTTGTGGGAGGCACTTTCCAGTCTGCCGCTGTTGCTCAGCATAGGATTCAGCCCCACCTGCGCCCTCAGGCATGGCTAACTCCATGTCTCAGCTGACTAAAATGGCACCCTACCTGTTCCAAGCCAGCAGAATCTCAGAGAAAGGGGAAAGACAGTAGTACTTTGGCTGCCAACCACTGCAGGATTCTCTAGATGGAACTGTCTTAAGTACCACCTCTAAGCTGTCAGAGATATTATTTACTTAAGTGCTGCAGCTCAGGATGCCAGCCAGCCAGTGCCAGGCTCTCAGGCTCAGAACATTTGTTCCAGCCTCGTAGTTGACAAAGACAGTGGCTGTGCCTGTTCACCACTCTGTCACCTCACCAGCACAAGTGGGACCCTTTGTGCTGCCTTCTTACCTCCAACAAAGGTAGTTTCCCCTTCCTATTGCCTAGTCTGATCTCGTAACTGTACACCTGATCTCGGTGCTCCCAAAATGTCCACTTTGCTCTGTTCAATTGTTTTCCTAGGCCTTAGTTCTCAGATGGAATCTAAAAGGCTTGTGACTAGTCTACCATACTGGCCCTACCCCTCTGGGTATGTAATTCTTGAAGATTTTTGTCCCTCAGTTTGTAGGTTGCCTTTTACACTCCTGATAAAAATTTTTATGGAGCACAAATATTTAATTTTTAATGACACCCCAGTTACCTAATTGTCTTCTGAAGTTCATACATTTTAGTTGTTCTTAGTAAACTATCTTTAAAAAAAAATAATTAAGTCTCTTGTTTTTTTTCCTTTTTTCCCCTCAAGCTTTAACATTTAGTTCTTTGATCCATTTTGAGTTAGTTTTTGTGTACAGTATGAGATATTGACCATGTTTCATTTTAATACCTGTGAATATACAATTTTGCTAGCACTGTTTGTTGAAGTAACAATTTCTTCCTCATTGAATGGATTTTGACTTCTTGCCAAAAATCAGTTGTCCATAGATGCACAGGTTTAGTTTTGAGTTATCAAATCTACTCCATTGCTTTACGTGTCTGTCATGAATCCAGTTACTTTCAGTTCCTGCTTCTATTTTCAATAAGTATATTTATTTTTTATGTTTTCTTTTTCTAAGTAAAGAAAAAAATGATTCAATTTCAGTTTCTTTTGTTCTGTTGTGAAATGATATTAGAAATGCACACATTCTTGGATATGTTTCACTATTTATGTTACAGTATTCACTTTTAGATATCATCTTTATTAAATTAAACAGTTAAGATTCTCTACATATAAGTGTGTACTGAGCAGAGTGATGAACTATTCACTATACCCGTATTATGGTTATGGTCGCCATACCCCAAAATTCAGGACAATGTGATAACAGTGTTAACCACAGAAAATCAACTTATGATCAAGTGATGAAAATCATGGTTATATAACATTATTTTTCCTTAAAGAACAAAGACCTATGGGTCTCTCTAGGATTATGTCTGATCAGTTTGCATGATTCAAGCCCTCAAAGTCTCCTCTGCATGAATCAACAAGAAAATTCTTCAACATGTTTGACAAACAAGTCATTATGTGATGAATGCATTTTCCCCATTCACTGATTCTGTTTCCTCAGGCCTTATATTCTGCTAAGACAAGAAGAAGGAGAGAGAGACACATTTTTTTATGAGCTCTGTACTCTTGTTAATGTCTCTATTTTAAATGCTCTGCATATTTTATAAGCCAAAATAACTAAGAAATATGCTTCAAATTTACATTATTGATGAAATAAGTACTTTATTATTTGTGATTTTGGTCAGGTTCAGGTCTGATCTGCAATGTTCTCATCATACTATTTATTTAAAAAACTGGGTACTAACAGAAGCATTATATTTTCTCTTCCCTTTCTACTATAGAATTACTTCCATTAAATTGTTATTTTTGTACTATTTCAATAGGGTGCCTGAATGATCTTGTGAAATCTTGTGAATGAGCTGATCAAAGATACATATTTCTAATTGTGGAAAACATTGTTACTTACATATCAATGTGCCTTTGTTTAAGTTTATAAAACTATGCTACTTCTGTTTTCCTGGGAGCTATCTGTTTGTCTTCTGTCACCAAAGGATTCATCTGTAGAATAAACAGCTCCCACTTTGCCTAGGACAAACGGTGTGCTAAGAGCATCAGTAGTGATTAAATCCATCACCATCGAGTCATGATTAGACATTTATTTTGTCATAGGTATGAAAATTATAAGAGGGCATCAATTTTTCTTGAGCTCACCACAAGAATTTTAGTAAATTGAGACATTCTTGGATTACTTGATTAGAAATTTATTCTCAGCTGTTACTGGAATGCTTCTTTTGATTACAGAATGCACAGTTAGGTTGTTGCCACTACGCCTGGCCCTTGTAGTACCACAGTCAGCATGCTGAACATGCAAACTACCAGCCACTGGTGGAAGAATGTTCCATGAATTTACAGTGGCTCATAGCTGAATTTCTCACATTCATAAAAAAACTGGACCCACAGAATTCTGGTTGTTTGGAAGAAAAAAATAAATACCCTACAGAAAAATAGGCTACAGAATTTGCAGATTAACCCTATGTAAACAGCAATCTCTTATTTTCCTACTTTCCTTTTCCTCCCTGTCCTCTCGCTCTTTCTCTTTCACATGAATGCATTTATACTTCTTGTTCTCTGTCTCAAGGCCTAGCCCATTCATATGATGTGCTACAAAAGAGATATGAATCACTATACCAGTATTGTGAAAGGAAAATGAGCTGAAATGTTAAACTGGGTTTTGGAGTAAAATGTCATAGAGGTACCTCCAAGATCCCACCCCACTATTAGAAGGAGAAACAACGAGAACTCCAGAAAACATCAAAAGTTTACAGCAACCAAAAAAGCCTTGATTCTACAGACAGATAAATTCAAGTTTTCTGAAGGTTTTACGACAGCTTTACTGACCCTTGCCTTGCCTTCTCCTGCCTCAGTGGTAATTTTCAAGGCAGTAGTCCATGTTCTCACTGATGTTGCCTGGGCCCTGTATTGGAGAGAGCAGAGAAGAATTTATTCACAAATTATTCTGTACACCTGTGGGATGCCTGAAAGACCAACACATAACTTTCATCTCTGTTTCTCTGATCTCAAATTCATCCAAAACAAATAAGTGGCAGTTATTATGCAAACACATTGTGAAAAATGACCAGCAGTCATCAGAGGCCTTGACTATGAGTGATAGGAAAAACTGATGTTGGTATCACTGCTGGCTACAACTGAGTTGGCTCCAAACTTAGAGTGACCTCTTGCATAACAAAGTGAAATGTTATTCAGTCCTGTGCTATTTTGTCAGTTGTTCACAAAGCAGATTTTTGTGATCCACAAGGCTTTCACTGGCTGATCTTTGGAATTAAATCACCAGGCCATTTTTCCCTTGTCTCTCTTGGTCTAGAAGCTCTGCTGAGACTTGTTCGGCATTATAAGAATGCTGAAGCCGCCACTGACAGGTGGTGGCTGGTACATGACGTACACTGATCGGGAACCAAACTGAGATCGCCATCACTGAAGATGGGAATTCTTCCACTGGCTTCAGATGTATAATACCACTTCCATTACCCACTCCTGTCAAGTCAGGTCTGAATCATGGAGACCCTATAGAACAGAATAGAACAACTCCACAGAATTTCCAAAAAGCACCTGGCAGATATCAACTGCTGACGTTTTGGTTAGCAGACATACTGTTTAACCACTACACCAAAAATCTGGAAAGGAAGGCTAAGGAGAGATTTGATCATTTGTTTGTTTGTTCTGGGGGAAGTGGCTTAGGCATTCAAAAGCACCCACAAATATGAGTAATTTTTCAAAGCCACAGGATACCTTGGTTAAGATGCATGCTAGAAAAAATCTCAAAAGATAATAATCTTTCATCTTGTACAGATTGCAAGGTTCAGTGGAAACCTGAGTATGGAAGCAGAAACCTAACAGACAGCCAATCTTCAAAGGTGTATGTTTCTCTTTTCTGTTCCCTATGATTATTTAGCTCCTGTCATACAAGGAAATTGATGTCAAAGCACTAGCTGAACACAAGCTTATAAACAGAAATTTCAGTGATTACACATAATAGAGAATACAGTATTTGTGAAAAAAGTGGTGTTTTGAAAAATGGACTACTCTTTTTTTCAACAATTAAAAAGAAAAATCAGGTCCTGGGAAGGAGAAAAATATTATCTACAGATTAACACGTCTTAATATTTAAATACCCAGGTTTAAGCCTAAAATAAAATGATACATAGCAGGAATGGATGATTTAATCAAAGTAAAGTGACAGAAACCATTCCTGAAGAAAACAAGACATATGTTTTTCTAGACAACAATGTTAAAACAACTATGTTAAATACCTAAAGAGTTAAAATGAATAAAGAACTAAAGAAAATAATGAAAACAATGTAGGAATAGAATGAAAATATCAACACAGATAGAAAATATTTTTAAAAAATCACACAAAATTATGGAATGAAGACATACAAAAAATGAATTAAAAATTCCACTAAGAATATGCCACAGCAGAATTGAGTAGGTATAAGAAAGAATAAGCAAACTTGCAAACAGTACAACTGAAATTTTTAAGTCTGAGAAATGCAGAGGAATAATAATAATAAAAGCAATAGAGCCTAATGAACCTGTGGAACAGAGCCAAGTGGACCAACTTTTGGGATATGTGAGTCCTAGAAAGAGAAGCAATAGAGAATAATACAGAAAGAATATGTAAGAAATAAAGGCTAAATTTCTAGAATTTAATCAAAGACGTGAATCTACACATTCAGTAAGTGCAAAGATCTCCAACCAAAGCAATCTGAACTAGTTGCTGTTCGAACTAATTCTGACTTATGGTAACCTGTGAGTACAGAATAACTGTGCTCTATGTTATTTTCATGGCTGTTACATGTAAGAGGCAAATAACCAGGCTTTTACTCTGAGGCTCCCCTAAGCATATTGTAAACAGCTAACTTTTCAGTTAGCAGTTGAGTGCTTAACTATTTGTGCCACCCAGAGACTTGTTCAATGAACTCTAAGTAGAATAAACTCAAATAGATTCAGACTGAGGCAGATTATAATTAAAATATAAAACTAAAGTTGAAGAGGGAACTTCCTTAACACAGTAAAGTCCATTTATGCCTAATATATTTGAACTGCCAGTCTTTTGGTTAACAGTCATAGCACTTAACCATTACACAACCAAAGTTTCTGAGAATATCATACCCAGTGATGTAAGACTGAACTTTTCTCTTTCAGGTCATGAACAGGAAAAGGATACCCAGTTTCACCACACCAATTCAACATTATACTGGAAGTTCTAGCCAGAGCAACTAGGCAAGAATAAAATCATCCAAGTTGGAAAGGAGGAAGTCAAACTATTCACAGATGACGGTATCCTATATAGAGAAAATCCTAAATAATCTACAGGATTGCTGCTAGAGACAATAATCAAATTTAGTAGCATTGTGGGGTACAAGACCACACACAAAAATTAAGTTTCTATACAGCTTTAATAAATAACTTACAATGCCAAGGCACTTAGTATGTAAAAAACAGAATATCCGTAAATAATTTCAACCAAGGTGACAAAAGACTTATATACTGAAAACTACAAAATATTGCTTAAAAAATTAATGTTAATTTCAACAGATAAAAAAGGCATTTTGCAATCATGGATTGAAAGATTTATTGTTAAGATGTAAAAACTATTTCCATTGGTCTGTAGATTTATCACAATCCCTACCAGAATCTCAACAGCCTTTATTCTAGAAATGTAAAAGCAGATACTCAGATTGGTACGGAATTGCAAGAAAGCCAAACAGACAAAAGTAATCTTGTAAAGAACAAAAGTGAAAGAATCATATTTCCTGATTTCAAAACTCTGTACACATATATGGAAATAAAAGGAACGTAATCCACCAGGCGCTCCTTGAATACTCTGAGGGTCATTTCTACCCTGGCCCCAAGGGTCGCCATGAGTCAGATCCGACTCAACGGCACTTGGCTGGCTGACTAGCATAAAAACAAAATAAAGGAACAAACAAAAGAAAAACCCCTGTTGCCATGGAGTCTGGACTCATAACAACGATATGGGATGGTGCAGAACTTCCCCATAGGGTTTTAAAGGCTGATGGATTTGAATTGCTGACCTTTGGCTTATCAGCTCTAGCTCTTAATCACTGTACAATTAGGACTATGATATTACCATAAGGATAGTCAAATAGGCATAAAGATAGACAATAAATAGAAAGTCCAGACCTAAACCCCAGTATCTACTACAAACTACCAAAAAGTTCAACAGGGAAAGAAGTCTTTTTCTAGAAACGGCAAACTGAAAACTGCATTTCCATAGCAAAATAATAATCTGTGAGCCCTATCTCATTTTATATATATGATATTTAACTAAAAATAGGTCAAAAACCTAAACATAGGTTCTAAAGTCATAAAACACTTAAAAAAAATCATAGGAGTGAATCTTCTTAAAGTTTAATTTGGCAATGGATTATCAGATGCAATTTGAAACACGAGCAACACGAAAACATTAGTTATATGCCACTTCTTTAAAACTAAAAATACCTTTGTGCATCAAGAAACTTAATTACAAAAGTTAAAAGACAACCAACAGAATGTAAAACATACATTTGGAAATCAGGTGACAGATAAGCCTTTAATGTTAAGGATACAAAAAGAACTGTGATAACCCACTGGAAGCCCTGATGGTGTGGTGGTTAAGTGTTATTGCTACTAAACAAAAGGTTGGCAGTTTGAATCCACCGGGCACAACTTGGAAACTCTATGGAACAGTTCTATTCTGTCCTCTAGAGTCACTGTGAGTCACAATCGACTCGATGGCAGTGTTTTTTGCTTGTTGTTATTTGTTTTTTGGTATTACAATTGAATAATAAAAAAGCAAATAGTTCAATTAAAAATGAGAAATAGACATTTCTCCCCAAATGACAGACAAATGGCCAATAAACCCATGAAAAGGTTAATCACATCCTTAATCATTAGGTAGTTATAAATCAAAATCACAATGAGGTATCTCTTCACACCCACTAGGATGTCTACTGTTAAAAAAATAAAGAGGTGAAAATAAGGGAAAAAAAGAAAAGGGTGAAAAAAGTTGGTGAGCTTTTGAGAAATTGTAGCTCTTGCATTACTGATAGGATTGTAAAATGGTGCTGATGCTGTGGAAGACTGTTGATTTCTCAAAATGTTAAACATAGAACTACCATAAGAAAAATTCATTGCCACTGAATCAACTGTAGCTCAAGTGGTCTTACAGGACAGAGCTCATCTGCCCTGTGGGGTTTCCATAGAGTGGCTGGTGCATTCAAACTGCTGAGCTTTTGACTGGCAGCAGAGCTCTTAATCTTTGCATCACCAGGGCTCCATAAAGAATTATCACATGACAACGAAATTGCCTTTTTTGGTACAAACTCTAGAACACTGAAAGTAGGGGCTTACAAAAATACTTGTATACTACCTCTCATTTCAATACTACTCGCAGTAGCCAAACGATAGAAATAACCCAATACCCATCAGTGGATGAAGGGATGTGATGTAGCAGGTCGTAATATGGCCCTCTTGGTCATGGTCTGTGTGACTCATATAAAATGATTGGCTGGGACTATGCAAGTAGGGTGCTTGTAGCCTATCAAAGGGATTAAACAGCTTATTAATAATTCCTATAAGCTGGCGTGAGCTCCTGTGGGTGTAGACCCATGCAAATAAGTTGTATGGAACCCAGAAGTATATCTACAGAAAACAGTGCCTAAGGCAATGACGGAAATTGTGTTCGAACAGGAGCATAGCTGTGATAATCAGATCCCACAGATTGTCTTAAAGTCGCCTCCCACCACCAGTTTCAAGATGAACAGACATTGATAGTGGTGGCACATCAGCACAAATGCCCTTCCTTTTCTTGTCGGGCGGCCTCAGCCACGCCTCTGTCCTAGTTCCGGTGCCTTGGAATGGCATCTCCTTGGACTAAGGCTCAGGGACAAGTCCTCCCTCTTGCCCCCCTCCCCACTTCACTATGCTTCTGTGTCTACCTTTACTGGGGAGGAACACTGGGATACACCACATTAACAGAAACTTCTCAGTGCCCACCCCAAGTGGCACCTAAGATACTTGCCATAGTTGCTACACCTTAGTTATGCCTCTCATGGAACCACAGTGAGGGTGTTCGTTGGTTTTGCTACCCCATTAGGTTTAAAATGAACCTATCCCAGAAGTGGAAAGGGGGACTCAACACAATTCAGAAGAACCAGGAGAGGGGAACGCATCTTCTGGACTTGAGATACCTCTGCTGAAAACTTCTTATACCTACAAGACAGCCAGCTATAATTCTAGAGACAGTGTGACATGGCAAGAAGTATATTATATCACTCTGAAGGCAATACTCCAAGCACAAAATACAGTAAAGATTCTTAGAGGCAGAGGCAAATGAATGGAACACTATTGATCAAGGATTTTAATCTAGAGAGACCATCCTCCTGCAATTTTCTTTGCAAAGTCCTAGTTGGTTGAGCTCTTTTGCTTGCTGATGTGATGACATCTTGGAGATGTTACGAAAAAATTCTTCCTTGGGGTGTAGGGTTGCTTTTAAAGCATAGTTATCTCAATATTTTATAAATCCTTTATCTTCCCAGGCTAAATCATGTTAAAAATTATAAGTGAAACACATTATTACTGACTTATAAAATAAAGGTAGCTCACTATAATTTCACTGTTCCCCTGTCTGATGTATTATACGTCTCACGACAAAGAGAAAAGAAAAAGAAAGTGAAAATGAGCTAGCTGCTATTGCTTTTGACAAGTGGGATAAATAGCACTTCTGCTCACATTTTATCAAGCAAAATAAGTCTCACGGCCACTCGCAAGCTCAGCAGGGCAGGGCTGGGTCATACAATCCCTCTCCCCAGTGAGTACTAAGAGTTAACTGGCGAAGACTGAAATCAATGACACGCGAAAGCTCAAACTCCTCACTATTGCGTTCAGACTACATACCAGGAAAAGACATAGGTATAATTGCACAGTAAGAAACAAGAAAATGTATGAAAACATTACATGGTATTTTATAAAACATAAAACCATACCATAAATCTGGATTGAGTTGCAGTGGCTATGAAGAGTAAGGGGAAATAAAAACAAGATGCATTAGTGTTCTTGAGTAGTAGATTTCTAGAATCCATATTAGAATGCACTGAATAAGAAATACTTATCTAGTAAAAAGGAGGATATTAAACTATCAGAACAGGCAAATTATTTCCTGTTTCTGCGCATTGTTTGAAAATGAAATTTTTAATGCCAAAGAAGGAACACTCAAAACTGTTTTTCAAAAATGCAGAAATGTTTTCAGTATGCTCATTTAATAAATCAGTTCTTTTATTAACAAATCACTCTCATAGCTTCCTAAACCTTCCCTAATAATACTTTTAAAGTGAGAGACTGAGAGTCAGATACCTGTCAGTTACCGACTGACTGTTTTCTAGCTGTCTTGTGAAGTGGCATGAGTCAAGGGTATGTTCTGAGCAACCGCAAGAAAAGAATCAAAGACAAACAAACAGAAAAACCATCACAGTAAGCTCATATAACCTGCAGAACAGAGCTGAACTGGCCCATAGATTTTCCAAGAGTACTTGGTGGATAAGAATAACTCTTAGCCACCAAACCTCCAGGATTTTCTCAATGAATGAATAGTACCTGCAAATAACCATTGTGTCTACTGGATTTTTGTTTATTGTGACTGAGTGAAAGTGTAGAATCCAGTTTCAATTTGGCTGCTGAACTATCAGCAGCTCCTTTTGCTTTCGTTTCCCAGGGACAGCACACTCCTTTCCATTCCATAAACGTCATATCCTCTTATCAAACTCTTGTCTCCTCCTCTCTCTGCTTTCCACTCCCCTCTAGTGAGAGGCCAGGAGGATGACATCCTGTAAATGTGTAGAATCATAAAGGGCACACATGATATGGTCACTCTGTGTCCCCAAGTCGAATCCATTCCCGTCAGAAGAGTTGACCTCCGTAATGATTTATGCTACCCCTGATCATAAATCATTACGGAGGTCAACTCTACTGAAATGTTGATGGAGATGTTTATTAGCAACTTTAAGGAAGCACTTAAAGCTAAGATATGCTAAAGTGTTTACCAAATAAAATTTTACTTGATCTGTTAGTGTTTTCATGAATCTTACTTGAATCCTCACTGTAACGGGCGGTTGCTATTCTGCTATATTTATTGTGTTTTGGAGGGAAGAAGACACTAAGCAGACATACACAGGAAAAAGGCAACTACAAGTGTTGAAGCATTCTTTTTTTCTTACTGAAAAAATATCAATTCAAAATGAAAAAGTAAAAAGACTAAAAGAGTTTGAGGACAAATGCTAACACAAATAGTAACTATTTCAAAAAGAGAAACTGTGTAAAGTGACAAAATTCTCTGATTAAATAGTCAGAGTATATATTTTCAAGGTTAAGGAGAACTCAAATATCACATATAGTTAATTTCTGATCTAATCAGTGGTGTTCTCTAAGAATGGTGAATAAGGAGAGGGGAAAAGCAGTTTTAGAGTTCTTGGAAAATTATGTTCTACAAACACGTAGAAGGATTGTATGTGTTGGGGAGAGAAGAATTCAGAAAAGAAGAAATAAAAAACACAGCAAATATAAAACATAGGATCTGACAAGAATGTCATCAAATGCAATATATGGAAATGGATAAATTTGCCTACTGCAAAATAGTAGCCTTTTGTTTTGCAAGATACATTCATCAGTTAAAATTGGTGTTGATAAACTAAGTCTAGTTTATTAAATTCTATTAAAATCACTGGTAACCCAATGGTTAAGACTTTGACTGTTAACCAGAAGGTTGGTGGTTTGAATCCACTCAGTGTTTCCTGTAGAAGAAAGACCTGGCAATCTGCTTCTGTAAAGATTACAGTCTAGAAAACCCTATCTGACACCATCACATGGGGTGGTCATCACGAGTTAAAATTTCTAATAGCAAGATCAAGAAGTCAGAAGAAAACTTGCAGCTTGACAACATTGTTATTATTTTTTTTTAATGCTTCTGAAGCTCAACCACAGGGACGCCAGAATTAGAAAATTTAAACCTGTTAAACTGTAAAAGCCAAAAAAGTTATATCTCGTATTTGCGGTGTAAAGAATAAAAAAGGTAACAGACATCAAAGCAAAAGTGATGCAAAATAAGAATATGTTTCTGAGCTCCTACAGTTGGTACTGTTGCAATGAATATAGCCATATTTACCATGATTCTTTTCACAACTAGAAAAAACGGGACAGTGATCAGCTGCTACAAACATCCTATTTTACAAATCAAGATAAATGGTTGGCATATATTGTGTGGCATTTCTAGATTCGACATCACTGGACTGCAACTTGGGTACCAAAGTTCTTAGCTCAATGTCCCAGAAGCCCTGTTTGTAGGCTAACCCTGTATTTAAAAAAAAAAAAAAAAAAAAAAATCTAGTTGAAGAGTGTTATTTTGTAGGAAAAATGTACAAGCAAAACTCTGAGACGCAGCTCGTAACTTTCCTGTTGCTGTAGCTGTCGCGTGCTGTTGAATCCACTCCAGCTCCTAATGACGCCGATCTGAGCATTACCGAAAACAGAAATCAACCAAAAAGAAAATCACCCACCTGACTATCTTAATAACTTAGTGGCAACCATATTCAGGCCTGCTAAACTCTTTCCTCATGCACTGGACTGCCAATCTAAATCAGCCATAACCAGTTAAATGGAAAAGCCTGCCAGTCCTCATCATTTCCATCCCCTCCTGTTTGAGTTGTATTGGAATCAATCAGATCTTGAAACCACCACATATATTTTACAAGCAGCTTAAAACTGGTCACATCCTCAGATTTAAAAGTAGGTGCAATGCAGGAAAAAGCCATTAACGACCCACAGGAACAAAATAGTGAATCTACTAACCTCCTAAATTACTTTGAAAACTAATGAGAATTGACACATTAGAGGTTACTGCTCAATTTCAAATCCAACCTTCCATATACTATTAAAATAATAATAATAAAAGCAAGGGAAGTCACCTCTGTACCTGATGACAAAAAGCTTGTTTAAGCAACTTATCTAATTAAGTGATACAGATAGGCCTTTATTTGGTTGGGCATTCATTAAATAACCTTCCCAATGTTTCAGTGATGTCTTTGTCATTTACACAGTGTCCTAAATCAGTGTGCAAGGATGTCCCTTGAAGGAAGACAATTAATTAAGAGCTCTTAATGAGCCTAACAGCCTGTTCACTTCACAAAGAAGTTTTATGGGCTCTCTGAGTACGGTGTTACAGCCACGAAATAAAATATCATAAAGATGTATCTTACGCTACTTCATTTGTTAATTTACGTTTATTCCTGGTATGAATGACTGAGAAGTCAAGTTCATGAGGGACGGTTCTCATACTTTCTGAAAAGATGCAATGAAACATCAAGCAAAATAGCCCTAAGCATTTTTAGGAAAGCATTGTTTAAAATTGTTACAATGAAGTCATTCAAAGTAAACTTTTTTCCCCTCCTCCCCTATTTGTATGTGTTAATCAAATTCTGGTATATTACTATTTCTGTATTATTTAGAAGTTAAAGAATGAGTTTGAAGCTCCATATCTCCTTCAGAGAAAAAGTCCATAAGATTTATTCTAAATGCCTATCAATGTGTGTGTAATATAGATCTCACATCAAATATACAAGACCTTGCGTACATATGTGCATGACGTATGTCTCACATTTTATTTATATGCATGCATATATCTCACATATACAATCTGGGGTGATGTTACTGTAATTACGCTACAGTAATTGCATTACTGGAAACCATGGTAGCATAGTGGTTAAATTCTAGAGCTGCTAATCAAAAGGTTGGCAGTTCAAATCCACCAGGTGCTACTTGGAAACTCAGTGAAACAGTTCTACTCAGTCCTATAGGGTTGCTATGAGTAAGAACTGACTCGATGGCACTGGGTTTGCTTTCTAATTGTGTTAGTATAAATGATAACATCGCAATAATAGTAACAGGAATCATCCTGGACACAGCTAATTTTGTGTGTGCTGATATCCTTTTCTAGCTCTAAATAGTGCTGGACTTGGTACACATTTCAATTTCTTGAATTAGTTGTATCCTATCAAGACTTTATTTTACATCTCATGAGGACAAGTCTACAGTAGCCTTTAGTTTACAGTTAGTTATATAAATCAACACACAAAAGACAAAACCTTTCTGAATATTCTATCCAATGTCATGTATCTCAGTTATCTAGTGCTAATATAAGAAAAAGAAATCACAAATGAATAGCATTGACTAAGAGAAATTGATTCTGTCACAGTCTAGAAGGTTAGAAGTTCAAATTCCTAGTGCTAGCTCCAGAGGAAGATTTTCTTTCTCTGGGAGCTCTGGAGGAAGGGCATGTCTCAGTCTGCCCCAGTGGAGAAGGTTCTCAGTGCAGGGACCCCAGTTCCAAAGGAAGCACTGTTCTCCTGGATCTTGTTTCTTGGTATCTCTTTAAAGTCTCAAAGAGATTGATTCAAAATACCACCTCCTCTTGTACAGTGAATCCTGCTTCATTAACATAACCACCTCTAATTCTGCCTCATTAACATCATAGAGACAGGATTTCCAATACACAGTACAATCATATCAGGTGACAAAATGGCACACAGTCACACAATGTTGGGAGTCATGGCCTAGCTATGTTGACACACATCTTGGGGGGACACAATTCAGTCCATGACACCATGTGTTTTACAGTGTTCTTCTGATATAGCTATAGAGAACGTTAACCATATCCATCTTTAAGCCCAGAAATTGTTCTGAATCCTTCTTTTCAGTAGTTCTTTTCCTGATCTCAGGCAGTTCCTCTTATGTCTACATGATAAATTCTTGTCCAGCAACTCGATAGCACCCTTGGAAGATCCCTAGAAGTTTGGGTATTGTGTAGCTGTCTCCTCACAGTACTTTCCCCCTACATTCTAGTCCTACTGTGCTTTCCCCAACTCACATGCCTATCTCTTTAACTCAGGGAGACAACTGGACCATATGGGCTTTTCCTGCCTGCTTTAAGGTCCATGGATTTTATTCAGACAGTCATCTAGTGAAACTACAGGACTCAGTTTTTTTCTCTGTCTAATAGAGACTCTATGTTGTGAACTGTCTAACTTCAAAGAATTGTTCTTTTATAGTCATAATTTTCTCTGGTTTTCTAGTTTGTTTAATGTGAGTAAATATATAATTTTTTCAGCTCTATGTGAAAAATTATCTTTTTTTCATTTTTTAATTTTTCTGTATTTCACCAGTATTTTTAAAAACCCAGGATCAATAAAGATCTATACTAGAGGTTCAAATAATAAGCACTACAACTTAGAGTAACATTAAATATATATATAGACATACATATATAATTGATGGAAACTAGGCTTTGAATTTATTTTATGATTGCTTGAATTAAGCAAATATTCCTTAAAATTTTCATGTTAAAAAAAGTCCTCTTTAGTGTTAACATTTACATTGCCTTAGTAAGCATAAAATATTTTCAGGAAAGAATTTCTTACTTTTTTCTTCTAAGAGAAAATAAGAGACAGAGTTAAATAACTCAAAACATTTTTTCAAAAGCACCAATCATAAAATTGATGAAAAGTATTATGTTCTCTGTTTGGAAAGGAAGTAGAAAATTTTGAGAGAAAAAATAATCTCAGGGGCACACAATCTGTAACAACGGTGCTGAATGTTAATTTATCTATGACCTAGCCTGTGCTTTTTTTTTCACAATCAGATTACATCTCTTACATTTAGAAAATTAATCAACTCCTGACATAGGAGTGGCAAATCCACTAGATTAACATAGCAGATTTTTTTTTTTTTTTGACTTTTATCTGTGGAACTTCAATTCATCGGGGTAACAGAATTTCCATTTAATTGAAGATTATTTTATGAATTACAGTGGGAATTTCCATAAAAGTTTGGAAGTCAGTTTTGAAGGTATATCAACTATGTGTAAGGCAGAGAATACGCTACCATGAAAATAAAAACTCAAGTTTCTGCCCAAGTGCGTTTATTCACAGAAAAGTTATCACTTCTCGATTTGTTAATTCTTCACTAAAGGAAATTTTAATACAAACAATTTTTTTCTCTTATGTTTGTGTACAACAAAAATGAATATATGACTATTTCTTTATTGAGATGAATGGACAGTTTATTAGAAGAGAAAAATATACTTTGAAAATGTGGAAAAACCTGCAGAAAAAAATTTCCTGCCTCTCCAGTAGTACTCCTAAAGACCATTTGTATTATTTTGAGTGGGCTGACCTTAAGTACACACTCAATTCCTTGAATGCATTGACCTCACTGCTTTAATCCAAAAATCACTATTCTTCATAATGAGGACTTTTTATGGAAGAAATCTATGCTTAAAATGATTTGTTAACCAAGTCTAACTTTGTCTAACATATGAAGTCCACCCCCAAGGAAAGACACCAAACATATGCTTGTAATATTCTAAGAAATGTTCAAGTTTCCTAGCACAACATAAAAACAAGCTGTTTTCCAAGCTGAACAAATGAAGGAGGAAAGGACTGTCACGACTCTTTCTCCTAAAATGCAACTTAAAAACGCTTTGCGGGGCCCTCCATTCCCACCCTATATGTTAAATTTTTAAAAAAGCAAAAACAAAACAAAACAAAACTGCTGACGTTTCAGAAGATTCCAACTCATAGCGACACTACAGGACAGAGCAGACCTGCTCCACAGAGCTTCCAAATGGATTCAAAATGCCGAACCACCACAGCACTTAACCCAAAAAACTCTGTGATGGAGTCAATTCTGACTCATAGGAACCATATAAGACAGAATGGAACTGCCCCCACAGGCTTTCCAAAGAGTGCCGATGGGATTGAAACGACCACCTTTTTGTAAGTACCCATAGCTTTTAACCATTACGCCACCAGAGTTTTCAAATAGGATATAGTTAATGACTCTTTCCTTGACACAAGTGAAATCTGTCTATATTAACAAACACTTTTTTGGAGTCATATTTCGTTGGAAAAATCAAGAACCATCAAATATGCATCTTTATAATGATTAAGTATACTGAGGATTATTTGATTTGTAATAAAGAAAAAGAAAATATAATACTTAGACACTCAAGCTAACCAAACAAGCTCTCTCTAATCAAAACACATCTTCAATTAAAACACAAGAGGAAATTATTCTGTAGAATCATTTTCTATTTAGTTTACAAATATTTTTTCTCAAAAACATCTGAGTAAGTATGTGCGTAAAACTGATTTTCCACATGCATGAGTTCTGACAATTACATTTGCAAACTTGTCCCAGAAAAAGAGCTACGTACCTCATTCTTGAATATCACTGCAGTCATCTTCAAAGTCCTCCCCATGGGAAGCTATGCACCAATGCCGGTACCTAGTCCACCCTCAAGGCGATTTTGGAACTCTTTCTGCAACGGCCACCAGAGCTGTTGTCATATTACCCTTGAGGTCTTGAATGTCGTCAAAAGGCCTTCCTTCCAGTATTTCCTTTATCTGCAGGTAAAAGTCATTGGGGGCCAGAAGAGGTGAGTAGGGAGGGTGTTCCGAGACAGTTGTTTATTCACTGGCGACAAACTCCCTCACAGACCACAGTACAAGGAAGTGTGTGTACTTGCCCCCTGCCACCATGTGCAATGGCCATTCCAGAAAGAGTTCCAAAACTGCTGTAAAGGGTGGGCTAGGAGCTGGCGTCAGTGCACAGGTCCCCAAGGGGAGGACTTCGAAGGTGATCACAGTGATAGTCAGCAATGAGACATAGCACTTAGAAGAATCAAACTCGTAGACTCGTCAGACCTGGCATGCAGAGTGAAAAATAATAAACTTATGAACTTCCAAGGAAACAGGTGTCCACCGAATGCTATTCCTTGAACATCCCAGAGTGCAGGTCAAGCATGGTAAGCGGACAGCTTCCTGGGTCTTTTTTATCATTTTGCCTACTCCTCCCCAACTGGCACATCATGGTTAGACACAAAGACACACATGATCACAAGTAGAGAGATGCCTCTAAATCCTTGCAAATATTTCAGTATTAATGGTGAAAAAACTGAATGTTTGCGAATACCTGTATCTCTCTCTAAATAGGAATTTCATTTCTAACAGAGTATTTGTGATACCAACTTTCTATAATTGCACAAATTAACTACAGATGAATTTGGTCTAAAAAATGACAATGACAATAATGAATCAGAGTTCAGAAACGTCAACATAATTGCTTATGATAACATCTTCTAAGTAAGTAATTTATTTTCGTCTCTTTTCTATAAACGCTGTGGAGAATTTTTCTCTTCGGATAGTATTCATCGTTGGTGTGTGTTCCTTATCAACCCAACTGCTACGTTCTCAACTATGTTTATTCACGTTTCCATAGAGCTGTCCTGCTCTTTGTATGTGCTAGAACTGTAATCTTAGACAGATACTTAAGAATGGATAAAGAAAAAGTTAGCAGCGTCCTGTAACAATTACCAGTGTATTAGCAGATGATTTAAAATGCCATCTGCTCCTTTCAAGGTTATAGCATGCCTGGAATTCTGTGGGCTGTTTGACTGATCAGTGCTGTAGGAAATAACTACATCTTTTAAGCAAGAAAATAACAATTGGAAGATATTTTCTTGTAGTTGATATAATAAGCGAGATTTATCTTTGGAATCCAGGTAAATTTAATGGATTAGTGTTTTTGTTTAAAAATAAATTTTACTCACTGAAAAACA
This sequence comes from Heterohyrax brucei, assembly GCA_028571685.1. NCBI lineage: Eukaryota > Metazoa > Chordata > Mammalia > Hyracoidea > Procaviidae > Heterohyrax > Heterohyrax brucei. Next base: position 67,322,847 of record CM053162.1, on the reverse strand, counting down.
CTGAAATAAGGCTGGGTTGCAGAATCTATCACTGTACTTTAAATAAATCAAAAGTAGTAGTAGTCAAACACAAAAATCACTAGCAAAATGTAGCTATTTCACATTTATGCCATAATATTTCAAAATGGCGTAAGAAAAATGGCAAAAATTTTGAGAAACAGCTAAGCAAAATCCCTGAGATCACCCCAGTTCAATATCTGCCTCCAGAGACAGTAATGTGAATAATCTGGGTAAATTATTTTTTTAATAGCCATCACCTAATAGAGAAACAAAACAAACGAATGAGAACAAATAAACTAAATCCTAGGCTGCAATCAATGTGAGAGTCAGTCTGCATAGCTGAATGCATGAAAAGATGCGCAGGAGAGAGTCACATGGACGGCTGCATAGCAGGGGCTTTCAGGCAGAAAGATCCAGAAGCTGATCAACAGCTTTATTACATGAAAGGGAAGAAAAATAATCTTGCTGCTCATGAGTCGGATCCGACTCGACAGCACTTGGCTTGGCTTGCTCATAAATTAAGACCTGTGTCGATTTTTTTTTTTTTTCTGGGAAAATTATCTCAGAAAATACATCAGTGTCGTATCATACAGAGACACACTAGATCTAGTAAAAAAGCAACATGGGAAGCAGAAAATTCGGCAAAGACTATTTGAGAAAAACTTGGTAGTTTAATTTTCTGAAAATAAGTAAAATTTTTGTAAAAGAAAATTTTCAGAAATTAGGATTAAAGAACACAAACATAAAAACAGAGAAAAACCTATGATAACTGGCGGTTCTTTTAATAGATATTGTTAGATTTGCCCCAATAAATGTTGTAAAATTGGCCTTCCTACAAGCCATGGATGAAAAGGCTTATTTTTTCAAGCTTTGTTAAAAATGTATGTCATTGTACTCTTTCTTTTTGCCATTCAAAAATGTGAAAAATCATAGGTGATTTTAGCTTTACTTTGTAGTTCTAATACCATGAAAGGATGAAAATCATATTTTGAATTATTTTACAAGTCTTTTGTCAATGGCATATTAATTTTCAACATGAACTTGTTTTTTAGAGCAGTTTTAGATTTATAAAACAATTGCAGAATTCCCATACACCTTAAACTTAGCTTCCTCTGCTAACACCCTACGTTAGTACATTTGTTACAGTAAATGAACCTATCTTGAGAAATTACTAATAATTAAATACAAATTGGATCTGTGGTGATGAAGTGTTAAAAGCTCAGTTACTAATCACAAGGTCAGATGCTCAAATCCATCAGACTCTTCTTTGAAACCCTTGGGGCTGTTCTGTTCTACAGGTTGTTGTGAGTTGGAATCGACTTGATGGCAATGGAACTAAACGATCCCCTAAGATCCTAGTTTCCACACCCCAGGAATCTGGTCTCTCTGGCAATTTGGGTGTGTCTTTGGTAGAACTTCCATGACGTTGCCTGGTACAAGCTGCAATGGTTTCCCCAGTATACTGTGCACTTTCTCCGTAAAGCTGCACAGTCATCATCGTTACTGCATCTGTGATAAACAAGAGTTGATGAAGGGGACACAACAAACAGACCGGGGAGTAAATACACGTGGAAACAGGGCCCAAAGGCTCTTTTTTTTTTTTTTTTTTTTTTTTTTTTTGGTGATAGTTACTTCTTTGTTACAAGTTGCTTTGAAACCTTTGAAACCAACTTTACATATTGGACATTTTAAAAGTGTTACAAGTTGCTTGTATCATTGACTAAAATTGTATCTTCTACCTCACCATATCTAAATTAAAGTTCCATTTTCATAATAAGAAAGACAAGTAATGAAGTTTAGGAGAAACTTAATCAGAAGAAACTGTGATACATCTACATTAATATCTCAAAAAAATTCTCTTTGAATATAGATTGCTGCTACACCATACCCCCCATCATGATTTTGAAAATTTTTAATCAATTAAAAGCATCTGGTATTAAAAAAAAAGTCTCTGCCAACAACTGCATATTTGGCTCACATCTAAGTTAAGTGCCTTGTTATATGAATCTACAAAAGTATCATATTCTTAGTATAGTAAAAACCTGTATACAGAGACAAACATTTAACAATTGTAAGTGTCATTAAATCTTGTGTAAAACGAATTTCACTCTGCTTGGTGTTCGCAGACCTTCATTTCTCAGTCACCCTCACTACAATTCTCTATATGACCGATGAAAAAGAATAACAAAACATAAAACTATGACTTTTCAAGAAAATCTCCAGTGAAGCATGGCTTTGGAAAGAAGGTTAACAATTATTTTCAGTCGAGTTCTTTTACTATCTTTCACTACTATTCATGGACAATAAATGAAATATTTTAGAACATTTCAATAATATTTATGAGCTTTTCACATGGCTAGTTAGTAACTAATGTATTTCAATTTGTTAAACAAGAAAAGATTCAACTATGAATTATGTACTGGTCTTTTCATTTTAGCAAAATGGAATAACTCAACTTCTTAGAAGTGGGTGATGTACTCAAATCATCATGTCTCTGATGATTCAGTTGAAAAACCGCAGAGATAAGCCATGCGAACAGCATGGCTACTAACAAAGTCTATCCACACTTAGATATTGATCCGTTTCCCTCTCCTTCACCTCTGAAATCCCGTCTGCTAGTATTCTTTTGCTCCAAAGCTGTTCTCATTTCCGGAACATTTATCAATGATATTTATTCCTGGGAAAATCTCTACAACACTCTCGCTGCACCAGTAACTTGTCCTTCTCTGATTATAACTTGAAATTGTTGATCATCCCCTTTAAGTATTATCTATGTTAGGGAACATTCAATAAAATTTAAAATTCAGGAATATATGACATACTTTAGATTTGCGTTGTCTTACATCCTTGATTCATTAATGTAGTTTGTGCAGCAACTGGAAAACTATCTTAAAAATAAAAACAAAAACCAATAAAATAAAATAAACATTAAAACTATTGAAGGACTGTGGAGGCAGGGCCAAGATGTCACACTAGACACACATCTCCTCAATTCCATCAGAGAACTAAGGCCTGAAATGATAACTGAAAGGAGCTGTGGATATCTGAGGAGCCTTAGGACCTGGCATAGTGTCATCAGACTTGAGTAGGCATCAGTAACAGACTAAACTACCTTGTTCAAAGACAAGCCAGCAACTGCTGACCCCGCTCCTGCTGACTCGCCATATCAGAGAACTGCAGGTACTGCTACCTTCTTCATTACCCAGGAGGTGGGGACTGTGCATGACCCAACAAATAAGCCAAACTGTGTCATGTAAGTAAACAGTGTATAACACAGCAGAGAGACCATCCATGGGACAGCCACATATTGAGAGCCTGGCTGCTGATTAAGGGCACTGCTGCCCCTCCACCCTCTCTTTTCCGAGCTATGCAACAGACTGCTGTTTCGTGGCAGGAAGGGCAGATGCCATCTTGGTCAGCTGGGAGGTGGAATTACCCAGCCGGGGGCCTTAACTGCTGCTGATTATCAAGCATTGCACCATCCCATCTGGCAAGTGCTTCTCCAGCAGGAAAGCAGCATATGAAACAATTCATGTCTAGACTCATAGGTGGGGCCTGGCAGAGGACAGCTGGAAAGCCCTAACCTCTTTCTCCTTTGCACCATGTCATAGTATCTGGAGATGTCCTATGAGGTACTTTCAATGTCAGCTGGAAAGTGGGGCCTGACATCTGAGGGCCTGACTCTTTTCATCAGAAGTTGGCAAGTTCTCTTCTTAATAGTAAAGTACCCTTTCAAATAAGACACGGGGATCTGACTGCTGAGAGGCCCAGCGGCTTCTCCTCCACCCTTTACTGAACTACATCATAGGATCAGCCGATGGCCCCCCAGTGACTCTGTTAGTAAGGCACTGTCTTTGCCAGCTAAGAGGCAGAGCCTGCCACCCAGAGAGTCCACTTGATGCCAGTCACTGGAGTACACAGCAATGGCTGGTGACCAACTCCCGTTTTAGGATTATACCTCAGGTCCTGTTGAAGTAACACCAGAGAAATCAAACAGCTTCTAGTTGGCAAGTAGACAACAAACCACAGGTAATCATTTAAAAAGGCTGTCCACTATAGCTCCAGAAAACTCCCAAGATGATCAAAAAAATTCCCAGATGAAGAACACTCTCTGAAACTATCAGAGGTGGAGTACAAAACAATTATATAGAGAGCCCTCCCAGAGATGAAGCAAAATGCAGCAGAACAAAATGAAAAATTAAGTAAACCATTTAAACTGATGGTTGAACAACAACGATCTGAAATCAAGCAGATCAATAACAAAATGACAGAATTAGACAATTAAATTCAAAGCCAAAAAAGCGAATTAAGGAACTGGAAGTGAGACTCAGAGACTCAGAAACCTTGAGGATAGATCAGTTGACACCAGCATTTATGAAGAGAAATCAGAGAAAGCAAATAAGAAAAATGCAGAAGCATTAAGAAACATGTGGGACTCTATTAAGAGGAATAATGTACGAATAATTGAAGTTCCAGAACAAGGAGAGATAGATGAAAATACAGAGAGCATTGCTGTAGATTTGTTGACAGAAAACTTCCCTGCAATTATGAAAGAAGAGAACATAGGTATCCAAGATGTGTATCAAAGACTACAAAAACCAGACTCCAGAAGAAAGATACCAAGGCATGTTATAATCAAGCTTAATAAAATGAAACATAAACAGATTCTCTTAAAGTCAATGAGGCTCAAAGTAAAGCTAAAATTCAGAGGTAAACTCTGTAGGCTTTTGTCTGACTTCTCCACAGAAATGATGCTGGCAAGAAAGCAGTGAGATGACACACTGAAAGCCTGAAGGAATAGAATTCCAACCAAGAATTATATATCCTATGAAATTGTTTCTCAAATATGAAGGTAAAATTAAGACAGTTACAGATAAATATAAGCTTAAAGACTTTGGAAAAGCCAAACCAAAACTACAAAAAAATACTGAAACAAGCTCTTTGCTTTGAAAAACAAAACCATTAAGTATATACTTAAAGAGGCAATGTAGGACACAGCATCCAGAATCCTACTCACTAAGGGAAGGCAATAAGCTCATTCAAAACTGCATTATTAAAAGAAGGGAATCAGTGATCGTAACACCAAAACTATGATATCACCACACTAAAAAAGAGGGATGTATTACTGTAGTTACAACCCTTTCATATGGAGAGGAAATTAAAAAGATATGCAGAACTTAAAGTCTGGTTTAAACTTAGAATAGTAAGGGGAAACTTAGGGGTAGCCACAAAGCAAAATAACAATGCAACATATCAAAACAAGAAGCATAATACAGGAGTCTCAACATACACAAAATGAACACTGAAAAAGATGCCAAGTCAACCCATAAAGAACAATGACCCAGAATAGAATATTAATAAAAACAGAGAAAACATCAACAACACAAAAAATAATGCATCAAAATGACAGCACTAAACACCTACCTATCAATAATTACACTGAAAGTAAATGGACTGAATGTTCCAATAAAGAGACAACAAGTGATATCGTGGATCAAAAGACATGACCAGTTTATATGTTGCTTACAAGAAACACACCTTAGACTCAAAGACATGAGCAAACTGAAAATCAAAGGATGGAAAAACATATGCCAAGCCCCACATTGGTGAGGGTCTTAAAATCTATGAAGCTGCCATCTGAGGTACACCAAATGGTCCCAACTCATCCAGAACAGATGATCACTGAGAACAACAGAGACATGAGGAAAAAAGAGCCCAGGAGACAGTAGGACCCATGTGAATAGGAGACTGTGTCAACATGGGACCAGAAGAACCAGATGGTGCCCAGCCACCACCAAAGACAGAGGTGATGGGGAACACAGTGTTGAATCCCAGTGAGAACAGGAGAAAAAGAGGGGTGCAGCTCAAGAAGTCTACTAAACGACCATGATTGACTATCCAATGGCCCGGGTGGTAGTCCCCTGGGAATGTGGCCCCTAGACCTGCTGCCCCTGTCTAGAAAACACTACTGAGGTCAACTCGTCAGACATAAACGGACTAAACTCAGGGATATGGTAGGTGTAATTTATGGTTCAATGCATTTATAGGAGGCTGTCCTACTGGTCTCTTTCTAGATGGGAGAGAAGAGGGTGGTGAGGAGAGGGGAGGAGCTTGTTAGGAAGATAGAAGTACAAAAACAAAAGGAAGAGGGTGCTGTCATAGGGGGTCATGGATTGAACTGTGTCCCCCCAAAATAGGTGTAGCCACGTGGCTGGGCCATGAATCCCAGTATCTTGTGACTGTCCTCCACTTTGTGGTTTTCCTATGCTGTATGTTAAAGGATTAGGGTGGGCCTGTAAATCCCTTTGTAAGATCACCTCCCTGCTCCACTGTAAAGGGAGTTTCCCTGGAGTATGTCTTGCCCAACCCTTAATCCTTTCATCCTGCTAGAGATAAAAGAAAAGAGAAGCAGGCCAAGAATAGGGAACCTCATACCGGCAAGGGAGAAGCACCGAGAGCACAGCACGGCCTTTGGACCCAAGGTTCCTGTGCTGAGATACTCTCGCTGGATTTGGACTCAGCCTATCAGACTGGGATAAATTCTCTTACTGAATCGACTTACAATTTATAAATTGATTCGCAGCTTACCAAACTGGCTCAGTAAAGCTTCTCTTCACATAACCTTCCACTCATGGTATTTTCTGTTAGAGCAGTACAAGGTGACTAAGACATGAGATAAGGAGAACAGAAGGAGCTGCAGATATGCAGGCATGAACAACTGATTTTGATTGCATACTTTCACTTAATCACAATAAAAAAAAGAAAAGAAAACTACTGAAAGACATTTAAAGACTTTAAAAACATATTTGTTGCATGTTGGTAGTGACCTTAACATGAAATTTGAAAATTAAGAGAAAGAAAACAAATACTCTACCACTGAGTCAACTATAGTAACCCCATAGGGTTTCCGAGGCGGTAAATCTCCAGGGAAGCTAACTACCACATCTTTCTCCAGTGTAGCCATTGGTGGTTTCCAACCACCAACATTTTACTTAGTAGTGGAGCACTTCAGTCACTGTGCTGCCAAGACTCCTTAGGTTTAATTTAAGATCTTAACCATTAAGAACAATTTGGCAAGCCAAATCTATCAGTGCTCTTTAACTCAGCAATCTCACTTCTGGGAAGAGAGGATAATGAAGCACTCACAAATTTATCCTGTTGATTCCCTCATACATATGTAAAATATCGTATACACAAAGATATTATCACAGCATCATGGTGATAGCAAAAGACTGGGAACAAACGTAATGTCTCTCAGTAGGAGACTGAATAAATTCTGATGTATTCCTTTAAAGGAGCCAGCCAAGAGCCGTCGTGTCGGATCTGACTCAAGGAATATTACGTTTTTATTAAAACGTACTGATTGCCAATGTGGAATAATACTTGGGATACATAAATTAATTTTAAAAAGCAAGTCGCAGTAGTAGTCTTTATATAATGGTGGCCAATAAGACACACACATGCACAATTTATTGACTAAACTTGTGTGTGCTTTCATAGATGCTCAAAACTTTAGCGGTAATGACTGCTCTGAAGATGAGAACTAGGGAGAGAGATGAAAGAGAAACATATTTTTCATTGGATCCTTAATTATCCGCTGCCATTAAGTCAATTTCAACTCATAGAGACCCTCTAGGTCAGGGTGAAACTGACCCACAGAGTTTCCAAAGAGCACCTGGCAGATATGAACTGACCATTTGGTTAATAGATGTACTACTTAACCACTAAGACACCAGGACTTCCAAACAAAGTGAACACAACTGAAAAACAAATGTGAAACTCAAGAAACATCTGCAACATAAATTTGTCAAAAACTTACCATAGTGTATACTGAAAGTGGAATTAGAGATTATAAGGGAAAACAAACACCTGATTCAATGGTGCCAAGCCAGCCAAGTGCCGTCGAGTCAGATTCAATGATAGGCTAAGGAGAAAAGACAATTCTGACACTAAAAAAGCAAAATGGCTAATAAAGATAAACTATCCTAGATACAGATTTTAAATATATATGTGTATATATATAAACATATCAAATTGTGTTTCACATTTGAAAATATTCAGTCTTTATCATGGTATGTATTTCTGTGATCTTATGCTTAATTTCCACATCCCTTTTTTTTCTTAAGTGTGGGTATTTTGCCCCCAAAATTGTTGTTCTAGTTTTAAAATGGAATTGAAAATAAATTTTTTTCTAAAATTGTTCTCTTATTTATGTAGCATTGCTTCAGAGATGCTGATTTCTGATGATTATTAATGTTGTGCATTAGCCTGAGTTCTCTAGTGAAAAAGAATCCTTAAATGATATGAATATATAGAGAGTTTTATATTAAGCAAATGACTCATGCAATTTTTGAGGCGGGCGTGTCCCTAGTCCATGAATCAGGATAGCTGCCTCTCCTGATTAACAGAACCACAGGGGCTGATGAACCCAAGAGCAGCAGGTCAGAGAGCTGGGCTCTTTCCTGCTCATAGGTGGCCTGGATCAAACTAATTCTAAGATCTGCAGGCGGGACTCCAGGTAAGCAGCTAGCTCAAGGTAGATCGAGGCTTTGTCTATTTTCTTTTTTCCTGTTTTATTATTAGAAACTTCTCTGCACCTTTCTATTTTCAGTGCCTCCACTCCCTCAAGAAACCCCGTACAGACTCCGCAGGACCAGCTCGTCAGGGCCTATCTACCCCACAGGTTACACTGAGGAGTTGGTGTTTACTAATGTTTGGTTGACACCTTCTTAAATCCAGCTCTCAGAATTAGGTGCACTTTTCCCTGTAAGGAAATAAATTGTGATCGTGGGTACACACAAGACTTTCTCCTCCTTTCCTAGATCTGTAAGGTCGTCCATCTGGGAAACACGCCAGGTGAGTCAGCTTCTACAGGAGCTGTTTTCCGAAACCCCATTTTCAGCACGGCATTCCTTCCTTTGCTTTGCAGCACTTTCCTTTCAGGCCTTTCCTATAAATGTGGTTAGCTATGCATGTATGACTTGGTTTGATGCTTTTGCTCTAAAAAGGCAGAAATGATCAATGTGTCCTGATTTTGTTTCACTGTATTTATTCACGTTTGCCTCATTTTCTATTCACTGGGATTGTGTTCTAATGTCCTCAGATCAGCAGACAAATGACAGGTTGATAAACATGGTTCTTTTTCTGATCTTGTGGCTTTTATCTGGTAAGGACTCTACTGATTCAAGCTTGATTCTTAGCTGAGCCCCATCGTCTGATTCTGATATGTCAGACCAAGGAATTGTGTGTAAAAGTCACCATCATGAGGTAGACACAGCTACTATGTCCCTTATTCCCCTTGTGCCCATTCTCACTCACTCATTGATCCATATCCTCTCCGAATAGTTTCTAAACTTGAGAAAAAGGGAAACAACAGTAAGAATGAGACCAGAGCTCAAAAAGCAGAACCCAAGAGCAGAGCAATTGTTCTCAGATACCACCACACATTGGTGGCACCAAGCTAGGTGGTCAGAATGCGTGTTCCTCCCAACTATTCTACTTGTCAGGCCTGGAAAGCAGTCACATAATTTGCATCTTTAACAAAAATCTCAGGTGATACTGATTCAAGCTCATCACAGTCTGACGATTCCTGCACTTGAGTCTTAACTACCAACGTATTCAACTTGAGAGCGCTAAAAAGACTCATGGATGATGGCATATTGATATTTAAGCCTCCTGGTTTCAGGCGTTAGTGAAACTGTGCAGAGATCATAAGATATGAGTTTCAAGTTGATTGCATCAATACATACATGCGTATGTGTGTTTGTGAGTTGTTGTTAGGTGCCATCAAGTCAGTTCCGACTCATAGTGACCCTATATACAACAGAATGAAATACTGTCCGGTGTTGCACCGTGTCCACAACTGTCCTCACGCTTCAGCCCATTGTTGCAGCCACTGTGCCGATCCATCTCATCGAGGGTCTTCCTCATTTTCACTGACCCTCCACTCTACCAAGAATGATGTCCTTCTGTGGACTGATCCTTCTTGACAACATGTCCAAAGTATGTCAGATGCAGTCTTGCCATCTTTGCCTCCAAGGAACACTCTGCTCCCTGTGTGTGCATACACATACATAAATATATGTTCTTCTTTTTCATTTTTTGCTTGTAAGTATTACCACAATTGGTCCAACTTTAATTTTAAAACGAAGAACTCCACAGGTGGGAAGACAAGTCCAGGAAATTTTGGACTTTTTATGGATCTTTGCGGAATTTGGGAAGAAACGAAGTCTAAGTCAGAAACAGCCTACACGCCAGGTTTGTTGGATAAATACAGCACTACTGCAATGTACCAAGTGCGTGCATTCTGAGCTGTTTTGGAAGAGAAAGAGAAAAATATCTATATCACATTTGATAGTAAAGAGATTAATGCAAATTGGCATCAGGCAAAAGGAAATCATTTGTAAGCATCCACAGATTTGTAAAAGGAATTTTAATCTACAGACTACCATGAAGATTCCAGGACAAAAAAGCATTACAACTAAAATGTGTGGTGTGAGAAATGCCTGCTTCAACACAGGGTATGGGGCAGAAAACAATATGATTGCTGGGATGGAAGGAATAACACGGTAAGTATGGTTCGGCCTTCCTTTTCTTACTTGGTACCAAATCTGCCCCTTTCACTGCGGGCTAGGTGGCTTCCATGGCAAAACAACATCTTTCAGGTCACCTGAGCTCTTTCAGAAAATGTACGAAATAAATGTACTACAAAAACTTATCCAAACTATATATTTTTAAAAAATAGGTTATTTTGAAAAACAAAAAAAAAGAAAGTCGAGGGCTTAAAAGGGCTTATTATGATGATATGGCAATAATTAGGTGCATAAAATAAACACATTTATTAAATCACACATGCCAATGAAGGCTGTGAATAGCTTTCATCGAAATAGTACTAGGCTGCTGTTATTAAAGGTAATGAGGTGTAGTCGTTTGAAAATATGTTCTACTTTTAAATGCCTATAAAATGCAAACTAGGCTTACTCTTCTGAGTTATGTTAATATCTAGTGAAATGTGTGTTACTCTAAAGTACATCAAAGAGAAATTATCCAGTGTCTACCAGGTGTGGAGGAAGGTAGAAACAAAGGAAGTCTGGTTTGGGTTCATTTCTAAATCCCCTTTTTGAGCACGCCAGCACTTCTGAAAGTGGCTTATCAGTACACATTTGAATATTTTAATTAAACACTTCAAAAAATACTTTAGAGTCATTTGACTAAAAGCACAATTTGTGTATTACATTTTAGCACTGAAATCAACTACGAAATAGCATTTTAAATTACAATCCAATACGCCATGCATTCACTCTGTTCAAGAATGTTGAGGCTAATTATAACTCTGGAGTTAAGCAAGACTGCAGGAGCTAACCATGCCATTTTTAGAGTATCATATATTATTAGAAACAAAAGTAGCTATGTATCCATACTCAAGAACAACCTGCCAAGTACGAAAACAAAAAGATAGGATGGAGGTGGAAATATATCTTCTGACTGCTGGGTGGAACAAGTTTCTAGGGATTATGGAAAACAGTGGTCTCAGCTTCTCCACACAGTTTACTGCTAGCATGTCTAAGAAAAGAGAGATGGATCTGACTTGTGGTTTTTCCTCAGGTAACTTGGACAACACAGCGAACACACTCAAGTCCAGGGGCCTGCTAATGTTGTTTCTGGTCACTTCCCAGAACTTGGGCATTTCATCCTCACAAGAAATAGCTCCAGCAGTGGAAGGATGGCCAGCTGACTACACTTCTCTTTCCTTATCCCTTCATTCCACTACTGAATTACTATTGTTTACAATGGACTGATAGGTCTTGCTGGTAACAGTCCAAATATTCTCCAGAAGTACTACAAACCTTTACGATCCACTTAGCAATGCCTAAGTCATTCCTTTTGCTTCACCTCCTTTCTCATGTTTGATATCATCAGTTGTTTAAATCTTCGTGAATGTAACCTATTGGTGCTGAGTCAGCGCTGGCTCATGGTGACCCCACAGAACAGAACGGATCCTCTCCACAGAGTTCCCAGCGAGTGACTGGTGGATTAGAACCGCTGAGCTTTCGGTTAGTGGCAAAGCTCTTAACCACAATGCAATACATTTTACTGTGTTATTAATTGAACTTCCTTTAATATTGTCAATACGTTTTTTTTTTTTACCTTGCTAATTATTCAAATTTTACTATTATTGCCTTCCCTGGACTTGGTTTTATGCATCAGATATGGGTCTTTCGTCTGTCATCATGTGTGTTGTTGCTATTATACAATCACAGTGGACCAGACTCATGGATCAACCCGTGTACAACACAACAGAACCCTACCTGGTTCTCATACACCCTCATATTTGGTTGCAGATTAGATGATTGTAATCTATGAAGTTCTTACTGGCAGATCTTCAGAAATAGACCACAAGAACTTTCTTTCCAGTTTTTCTTAGTTTACCTTTACCAATTCAGATGTCCTGTATTTTTTCTTGCCTGGTTGCTCTGGTCAGAACCTGCATAACAATGTTTTTTTTTTTTTTTTTTTTTTTGTATCACATTCCCCATATAAATCTGCATGCCCATCGATATGCAGCTCCCACTGCTCTCCCTGCCTGGGGACAGCATGCTCTTCCTCTCTGTTCCATTCATGTCTTCTACTCCCAACAATCTCCTATCCTCTCCACCCACTCTCCTTCTTCCAGTGAGAGGTCTGCCAGATTACATCCTATAGATGCATAAAACCATAAAGTGCACACATGATATGGTCACTCTGTGTCACCAAGTCCAATCCATTGCTGTCTGAGAGTTGACCTCCATTATGATTTATGCACAGGGGTGGCATCAGGGCCAGGGCCCATGCTCCCAGGGGAACTCCCCGTCTTTTATGCAGAACAATGCTCAGTAAAAGTTGTGACAATGGGCATTCTTCTCTGGTTCCAGTTCTCAAGAGGAATGCCCTCAAGCTGTCTCCATTGAGGATGGTATTACCTGCTGGCTTCGCATAGATGCCCCTTATTTTATTGAGGACTTTCCCTTCTATTCCTATTTTGTTGAGAATTTTTAACATGAGTAGGTGTTGGATTTGTCAAATGTCTTTTCTGCATCACTTGATATAATCAAGTAATCTCTATGTTTTGTTTACGTGGTTGATTGCCGTAGTTATTTCTCTAATGCTGAACCATCCCTGCATCCTTAGTACAAATTCTACTTGCTCATGGTTTTTCTTTCTTTCTTTCTTTCTTTTTTTTTTTTGATAGATTGTTCAATTCTGTTGATTAGAATTTTGTTGACAATTTTTGCATGTAAGTTCATAAAAGACGCTGGTCTGTAATTTTCCTTTTTTGGGTTAGCTTTACCTGGTTTGGGTATCAGGGTTACGCCAGGTTCATAGAATGAGTTTAGGAGTATTCTCTCCTTTTGTATGCTGTAAAAGACCTTTAGTAATAGTAGTGTTAGCTCGTCTCTAAGAGTTGGTAGAATTCTGCAGTGAAGCTCTCTGGGCCAGGACTAATTTTGTTTGGGAATTTTTTTAGTTATCTCTTGAATCACTTCTTTTGCCATGGGTTTATTAAGTTGTTCTGATTGTGTTAATTTTGGTAAGTAATGTGTTTCTAGAAATTTGTCCATTTCCTCAAGATTTTCAAATTTATCATACTGTACAATTTTAAGTGCTATTCTATTGTGATTTTTTTTTATTTCAGTGGGTTCATTGTGATACAGCCCATCTCATTTCTTATTTGTTTCCTGTTTTTCTTTCGTCTGTTAGATCAATGGTTTATTTATTGTGTTGATTTTTTTTTTTTTAGAAAGACAACTTTTGGTTTTGTTAACTCTATCAGCTATGTTTCTAGTTTCTATTTTTTACTATCTGTTTTCTTCCAGTGCTTCAGGAGTTCTTTTGCTGCTCTCTTTCTACTCGCTTCAGTTGTCAGATTAATTCTTTGATATAGGCTATTTCTTTCTTTTGAATGTGTGCATTAGTTCAAATAATTGACCTCTGAACACCGCTTTTGCTATGTCTCGTAGGTTTTGGTAGGATGTGTTATCATTCTCATTGGATTCTGTAATTTCTTTATTCTGTCCTTGATTTCTTCTGTAACCAGAAGTTTTTGAGCAAGGCGTTGTTCAGCTTCCACATGTTTGATTTTTCACTCCTGCTTTTCTGCTACTGATTTCAGCTTTTATGGTTCTGTGGTCTGAGAAGATACTTTGCAATATTTTCTTAAAACTTTCTTTATGGCATAGTATGTGCTCTATTCTAAAGAATATTTAATGCATATTGGAAAAGAAGATATACTCATTGCTTGTTGGGTGGAGTGTTCTGTAAACATCTATAAGTTCAAGTTGGTTTATTGTGGCATTCAAATCTTCCATGTCTTAACTGAACTTCCTTCTAGATGTCCTGTCCCTCACTGATAGTGATGTATTCAAGTCTCCTATAATTACTGTGGAGTTGTCTATCTCACTTTTCAATGATGTTAGAGTTTGTTTGATGTATTTAGAAGGTCTGTCATGGAAATTCTTGTGGCATACTGGTTAAGTGCTATGGCTGCTAACCAAAAGGTCAGCAGTTCAAACCTGCCAAGCACTCCTTGGAAACTCTATGGGGTAGTTCTACTCTGTCTTACAGGGTCACTATGAGTCTTCATTGACTCGATGGCACTGGGTTTGGTTTTTTTATCATAGGGTGCATAAATATTTAATATGATATGTCCTCCTGATACACTGACTCTTAAGCAGTACATAGTGAACTTCCTTGCCCACTGCAGTGGAATTTACTTTAAAGTCTATGTTTTTCTGGAACTAGTATATTCATGTCTACTCTTTTTAGAATGCTACTAGCTTGGTATGTGTTTTTCCATTCTTTAAATTTCAGTTTGTATCTTTGTGTCTAAAGTGTGTCTCTGGTAGGCAATATATAGATTTTTATTTTTTAATTATCTATTCTGCTACTCTTTGTCTTTTAATTGTACATGTAACCTATTTGTATTCAGTGGAAGTACTGATATGTATGAATTTGGTGCCGTCATCTTCATGATTGTTTTGGTGCGTTGTTGACAGATTCTTTGTTCCACCTAGTTTTCTAGGTTAAGTTATTTATCTTCACATAATTTCTTTTCATTGTGGTTAGTACTTTGCTTGCTGAGACTTCTTGAGTTTGTTTCCTGTTTTGGTGTTTAGGATTACTAAGTTTCTTTTTGGTTACCTTTATAGTTACGCCTAAAGTTCTAAGTTTAAACCAACCGTTAATTTTTTTGTATTGGCTTAACTTCCTCTCCATCTGAAAGGCCTGTGAGTACATCGATTTGTCCCTCTTACAGCATAATGTTGTCATCATTTATATACTGAGTTTTCTATTTCCCACTTCCAGTGTTTTAGATTTGATTTATTTTTGTGGAGTCCCTTTCTGTGTTGCTATCTGGATGCTTTGTGCTACCTTGTGTCTTTAAGTGTACGTCTGATGTTGATTTTCTAATTGAAGAACTTCCTTCAGTGTTTCTTGCAATTTTGGTTTGGTTTTTGAAAATTCTCTAAACTTCTTTTTATTGTGAATGTCATAATTTCACCATATTTAAGAGACAATTTTGCAAGTTACAGAATTGTTAGTTGGCAGGTTTTTTTTTTTTTTTTTCTTTTTCTTCAAGGCTGTGTATATATCATCCTTCTTGCCAACATTATTTAAGCTGAATAATTGGAGATCATTTGCAGTAGCTCTCCTTTCTATGCTATTTTTTTGTTTACATCTTGCTGTATTTAAAAGCCTGTGTTTATCTTTCTTTTTGTTAAGCTTGATGATCATACGGCTTCATGTGTTTCTTTTGGGATCTACCTTCTGTGGAGTTCAATGTACATCTTGGACAGATATCTCATCTTCTGTGATATCAGGGAAATTTTCTATTACTATGTCTTCAACAATTCTGTCTGTATTTTCTGTTATCGCAGGCTGTTCTGGAACTCCAGTCAATCATAGCTTATTCCTCTTGGTAGAGTCCCACATAGCTAGCTTTCAATGACTCCTCATTTTTTTTAAACCCTTTTTCTGATTTTTCCTCCAATATGTTTTTGTCAATGGCACTACTTTTTTTTCTTTTATGCTTTTATAAACTGCTTTATCTTTAGTCTCACTAATTCTGTATTCCATTATCTCAGTTCTATTTCTTTGACTTTCTATTGAATTGTCTAATTCTGTAATTTTATTGTTATTTGGACAAATTTCAGATGATAGTTGCTCAATCATTTCTTGCAGCCTATTTAATTTTTCAGTATGCTTTCTGTAGCAGTTCATCTAGTTTCATTCCTAATGTGTGTCAGTACTCTGTAAATTACATTTTTTTAATCTACCTCCAATAATTGTAGGAATTCTTCTTCATCTGACAAATTTTTTGTAACTTTGTTTTGAGAGTTTTCTGAAGCCATGGTGGTCTGTTTCTTTAAATGATTTGAAATAGACCATTACCTCTAAACCATCAGAAAACTGTTTTCTTTAATTTCAGTTATTTGGTTCAGATCTGTGTGTGTCTGTGTGTGTGTTAGTTTTTAAAGTGTCCTAGTAGAGTAGTCAACTGTGTTATTTTGTTAATTGATGCAATAGGCATCCAGGAATAGTGTTACCAGGTGATTAGAACTGTTGCTAAGGATGAGGGCCCCAGCATCAGTTTAGTTTTCTTTGTGTGTGTTCAGCCTGTGCAGCCGGTCGATTGGCTCCAAAGTGTGCAGAGTCTTTGTGGACTGCTGATAAGTGCAGAGTCAGGTAGCTAGCTGTGCATTCTGTGAAGAGAAAAGTTCCAAATCCCACATGCCAAGAAAGGGAATGATCCTGTACTGAGAAATATAAGTGGTCAGCAGACCTGAGCCTGGGGAAATGGTCTGTTTCTGCCCCGAGTTCCTGGCTCATTGATGTCACTTCACGTTTCAGTACAGCACAGAAAAGAAAGTGGTGAGCACTGCTGAAAGGGAGAGAGTTTGTCCCCCAGGGGGAGAGTTTCGAGGCACACACATCTATGTTTGCGTATCTTCTCATGCTCACATGGAAGAATGCTGCAATTCTGTAGGTATCTGTTCCCAAAGCTTGGCTTTCTAAACATGGCTGAGTTTGCAGTGCTGGTGTGGAGAGAACTCCTGCTGAGTGCAGATTACTGGTGACCCATCCTGTCTTGTCTGCCCAACTCTTGACTCCCTGTCACTTGTCTATCTGCCAGCTTGTTCTCTGGGCTTTCCTTTCCGGTGTTCAAGACTTCTAGGATGTCCTATTTAGACTGCTAAAATGTTTTAGTGTGTCTTTGTTGATAGATTGGAGGATGGTTCTAGCTACTCCTCTATGTTATCCCTGCCTCCTTAATTTCTTAATTTTATAAGATTTTCAAAGAAAGAATTTTTATTGTTTCTTTATTATATTTCGGAGTTCTCACACTTTTTTCATATTTATCATGTGTTGCCTTCTACTTTCTTTGAATCTTAATTAGGATAATTAGTTCAACAACTTTTAACCTTTTATGACATTTGTAATTATAAATATCTCTGTAAGTCTCATGTTAGCTACACAAGTAGAAATAGTAATAGCAGCAGCAATCAATAGTAGTAGTTTTTAAATCACTCCATTATGACGTCTTGTGTTACATGTAAATTATTTTGCATTATTTCTAACATTATTGATCTCTGCCTTAGTCTGAAAGAAATCTAAAAAATAATACAGTAATGTTTTAGTTATCTGGTGCTGCTATAACAGAAATACTGCAAGTGGGTGGATTTAACAAGCAGAAATTTATTTCATCACAGCAAAGTAGGCTTCAATTCCAGATTCAGAGCATTATCTCCAGGGAAAGTTGTTGTTTTTTTCCTGTTTCTCTCTCTGATAGCCTTCTCATCTGTGTTCCCTGGAATTAGGAGCTTCTTACTCAGGGATACCTGGTCCAAAAGAAGCCCTCTGCTCCTGGCACTACTTTCTGGTGATATGAGTTTCATCTTGGTCCACCCACCTGCTTCCCTTTCCTTTTTCTCTCTGGAAAGATAAAAGGTGGTATAGACCATATCCTAGAGAAGCTTCCTTTACTTTGGGTCAGGGTCATGACCTGGGTAAGAGTGTTAGAACTCCATTGTAACCATCTTTAGCATAAAATTACAATCATACAGTTGAGATCTCCTGCAGCAGGTTTGCCCATTGCCACATGGTGGATTTCATGACTGTTGCTTTCATGAACACTGATCATGGAGATTGTTCATTATGCACTATAATTATTGTTTAACTCTGAGTAACATAACAAATGTTTACCTGATCCTATGCCATGTCCTGATCTTCTGTGTGTCCAAGTCCATTTTGGTGGCTGTTGTATTAATCTATCTCATTGAGAACTTTCCTCATTTTTGCTGATTCTTTATTTTACCAATCATTCTGTCCCTTTACAGTTATTGGTCTTTCTTGATGACATGTCCAAGGTAAGAGAGTGAGGTCTTGCTATCCTTGTTTCTAAAGAAGATTCCGGTTTCATTTCTTCTAGAATTTGTTCATGAACCTTTATCAATGAACCTTTTTTTTTCCCCTTGTCTTCATTTCTGACCATTCAAACTTGACATGGAAAAGATTACGACTTGAGCCAGGTGCACTTTGGTCATTCAAGTGTCTTGTTTTTTTTTAAAACTATAAAGAGACATTTTTGGAGCAGACTTTTCCATTGCAGCATGTTTTTTGATTTCTTGATTGCTGCTTCACAGGCATTGACTATTGATCCAAGAACAAAATTATTTACAACTTAATTTTTCACCACATATTGTGATTTATTTTGCAGGGGTTTGGGGGAGTCCACTTGTGAGAACTAAAGCAGTAACTTGATGAACTAATTGAAGAATATAAAACTCTACGACCTTCCGCTGGGGTTAGGCCTAAACATCAAAAAATGGCATTCTTATTTAACTCAGCATGTGTCTCATTAAGGTATCTATATACTCCACCATTCAAAGAAATTTTGGAACTCTTTTTCTGGAATGGCCATCACGGTCATCAGTGTATTACCCTTGATGTCCTGCTTGTCATGAAAATATCTTCCTTTCAAGATTTCCTTTATCTTTGGACAAAGAAAAAGTCATTGGGAGCCAGATGAGGTGAGTAGGGAGATTGTGCCAGTACAGTTATTGTTTACTGGCTAAAAACTCCCTCACAGACAACTAGACAATTAAACTTGTGAACTTGCCACCATGCCACCATCTGCAATGGCTGTTCCAGAAAGAGTTCCAAAATTGCTTTGAAGAGCGGGCTGGGCACTGGCATCAGTGTCTAGCTTCCCAAGGGGAGTACTTTGAAGGTGACTTTAGTGATATTCATCAGTGAGGTATGTAGCACTTAGAACAACTAAGTTCATAGACTTAATTGTCGGACCTTGCATGTGACTAAAAGCTACAGTCAATGTCATCTGTCCAGTT
Organism: Heterohyrax brucei; assembly: GCA_028571685.1. NCBI lineage: Eukaryota > Metazoa > Chordata > Mammalia > Hyracoidea > Procaviidae > Heterohyrax > Heterohyrax brucei. The sequence goes on along the minus strand of CM053162.1, from coordinate 67,303,462 downwards.
TCAGATTACATGCGTACAACTCCCTCAAAACCCTACAGTGCAAATCTACTCTTCACTGGTGAGCTGGATGGAGGCAAATAAAGCAGGTAAGTAGATCACAGAGGCAAGGGGATATGCCTGCTTTGAATCTCTCAGGCAGTATCTGGTTTCTTAAGATCCTTGAATGTCTTTTGCAAATGGCCTCTGTCCTCCTACTGGGTATGAGAAGACCTTGATGGGCCACTACATTTGTATTTCCTCTTGAACGTGAACTACTTCACAGGTGCCTGTGCACCCGTGAACCCAAGAAGTACGGGTGTGGGCCCTGTTGAGGTTGTGTGTATACAGAGCTTACAAATACAACCTGGGATGTGACAACAGACTGTAGAGGTATACTTGAAGTGCAGGCCAGCAGTAGTGGTAGACAAACAAGGGACAGACTGTGAGCCAGGAAATAAGAGTCACCTCTCCCTAGGGTGACATAGCCTTACGTGGAACTAAAAGGAATCCATCAATTAAAAATTCCAGTATGGTATTCCAGATCCTCACATGATACTATATTGTTCAAGATAGAAAAATGTAGGTAGATAGATAGACATTATTCTACTTTGTTGATTTGATTTACAGCTTTTAAATACTTTAGATATATGTTATGTGTACCTCCACTTGCAACTGGGCTGGAGCTCCACAAATGTTAGGGCAGACCTCCTAATTATTGTTAAAATTTCTGTTTATTACACTGCCCTCATTTTGTGTAGCAAGATTACACTATTTTCATAAAATAAATAGTTTTGCCTTTTTCAATTAACTAAAACAATTACAATAAGTTGTTAACTATTTATGAAATCTTTGGTAAAATTTGCCTGTGAAATAATTGGTGCTGCTATTCTTGGTTCATGGCTAGTTTTGATTATTAATTCAATGTTTTTAATAGTTTGGGGCTTCTGTCTTTTAATATTCATTGGTTGTTTTATAAAACTGTGGGGAGCTGAAATCATCTTAAAGAAATTTACTGGGCAAGGCTCACTTAAGAAAAATATTGTGCCAGCAAGGTCATGAGAACTGACTGCTTAGCAATAGCCCAGGAGAGAATAACAAGATATGGCTGTCCTTGGATAGGGCTATTATTAGATCAGAGGTTTTGAGAACTAGGGAACACAGGTGCGTGAGAAAGACCAGAGTTAAGAATAAACAAAGAAGTGTGTACTGTATAAAGTTTGCTTGATAAAGAAACAAATGTCTCAGCTTGGCTGGGTCCCTCCTGATGTATCTTTCTTTAAGCTCCCGCGCCCTTCCTTCAGTCCTGTTTACCTGTAGACAGACGGCTGGTACCGTCATAAAACTATGTTTTTATTATTTTGTTCCAAATGTCTGAACATAGATATTTAGTTATCACTTGCTGATTTTTTCATTAAAAAAATTTGTAATTCTATAATGTTATGATTTTGATACATTTCAGGTTCTTTTCACTTTCTTATGTCGGGCTTCTTACGCCAGTGTAATTCAGTTTTTGTTTCACTCCTTGTATTTTCCTTGTCTTGCCTTTGACAAGATTAAGGAAATTATTTTTTTCTCTTATTTTACTTTTGCAGTTTTAAAAATTAAATGATGTATTTATTTTATATTAACCTTTACCCACAAACATTATAATGCTTATTCCTCCTCCCCATCCTCTCTCTCTCTCCACATTGTACTCTTATTCAGCATCTCTGCCTTTCTGGCAGATCACCCAAGGTGACATGTCAAGGTCTGAGGTCAACCATTCCTTTCTCCTGACTACCCCATTAGTCCAACCTCGGCATCTGGCCCAAACCAGGATATTTTCCTTCCCAAACTATTTAATCAATAGATCACATTTTTCCTTTGGACATTAGAAATCCAAGTTTTGTGGTAAAATACATCTGTATATTTTTATTTCTGGGACAATACCATTCTTCTTTAATAACGGAAGCAGCTAAGAACTGTCACAATCTGAGAATGCTCTTATTTCCACAAAATTCTCCCTTTTCTTGATTTTCCTGGTAGTTGAATTCTTCCAGAATAACTTTATATTTTTAAAATAAATAATAATTAAAATACTTCAATAATCCATCTGGAATATGTATTGATTACCTTAAATTTAAAGAGATCGGACTGTTGACATTATCAGTTCTCTTATAATTTTATTCTCTTGATATTCCCAGCTTAACCATCATATTTACTATAAAACTGACAATATATACTTTCATACATTAGTGTGTATTTATGACAGTGCCTTCTTGATGTCTACTGGCTGACACTTTCAGAACAACACTAACTGAAAGAACTTCTAGCATTTTTAAATGCAAACATAGTACTGGCTTTGTTTCGTTTATAGATGAATGTGGAGAAAAGCATGAATCCAATATGTGTGTTTGTACTTGTGCATACATGACTGTAGTTATGTATGCACGTATCTATCATCTACTATTTCTCACTTATTCTGTATGTTTATGTAGTGTAAGGAATGGAATACAAGGAGCCCTGGTTGGCAGAATATTTCACTGCTAACTGAAGTTCAACAGTTTAAATACACCAGCTGCTCCACGGGAGAAAGTTGTGACAGTCTGACTCCACCAAGTTTAGAATGTCTAAACAGTAGTTCTACTCTGTGCTATCGAATTGCTGTAAGTCAGAATTGACTCAATGGCCATGGAAATTCATAGAATGACATAATGTAACTATCGCCCATGAATGCCATGAATACCCTATATATCTAAGCTTCCTGGCCACCCCAAATACATCATTCACTTTGCGTCTTTGAGAAACAAATTACTACTGCATATATGGTGCATTTTTCACACGAATTTCCTTATGTTTACTATATAAAGATACCCCTAAGAGATATGTAATATTGTTATGCATTTTAAAATTTGCTCTAATTTTTTTAATGTGTGGAAAGCCTAGTGGCATAGTGGGCTAGTTCTACATCTGCTAACCAAAATGTTAGCAGTTCAAATCTGCCGGGGCCTCCATGGAATCTCTATGGGGCAGCTCTACTCCGACTTCTAGGGTTGCTATGAGTCAGAATAGATTCGACAGCAGTGTTTGTTGTTGCTGTTATGTTATACACTTTTATGCTTTTGGTTTATTTTATAAAATATTTTGTTTACAAGAACCACCATTGCTAATACATGTAGTTGGGTCCCTTTGGTATTCACTCTGTGTAATGTCCCACTGTTTGAATATATGTCATTTTATGTCTGGAACTGAGATTGTATATGAATTTTTGCTAACCAAACAATGCTTCTCTGAACTTTCTGGTATCTGTCTTTCTATGTAGATGAGTGAAAATTTTCCTGTGTTGTATTCTGTAACATAGTGTTTTTTTAGAGCTGCTAGCAATAGCTTTAAAATACTGATTAAGCGTTATGGCCTCCTGAGTCCACATTCAGTGACATCAGTTTGCTGGCTTGAAGTAGGCCAGCCTGGATCTACAGCAGGGGAACTAGCAAGCACTACCAGGCTTCCCTTCCCAGGTGTTAAGCGTTAAGTAGCATCCAACCCCCAAACCAGACCCACTGCAATGGAATATCAACTCCTATTCACAATGACAAAACAGAACTGCTCTACAGAGTTTACAAGGAGCGCCTTGTGGATTTGAACTGCTGGCTTGTTGGTTAGCAGACGCAGCACTTAACCACTACACGGCCAGGGATTTCAAGTATCATACCAAATCAAATCCACTGCCGTGGAGTCATTTCCAACTCACTGCCCCACAGAGCTTCCAAGGAGCCCCTGGCAGATTTGAACTGCCAAAATTTTGGTTAGCAAGTAGTATTTAACCACTATGCCACCAGGAAATCAACAGCACTCTTTATTTACCCCACGGTGAATAGTGGTTGAATTCATTCACACAACTTCAAGTAGTTACTGAGAAGTCCTATTGTTCTACATCTTCAATAATGTGTATTATTTTTGTTACCTTTTAACTTCAATTTAGTGTTGATTAAGTGCCATTTCCCTAAGTACAATTAAAGCCGAGCCTGTTAACATATATTTACTGTCCATTAGGTTTTGATCTTCTATGAATTCCCTTTTACTTAATAATTTACAAAAGGTCTTTGTTTAATGGGGGAAATACGAGGCCTGCCAACTAAGTTTGTGAACTCATCCTGGAAAAAGAGCTACATGCCTCATTGCTGAATACCACTGTGGTCACATTTGAAATACTCCTTTGGGAAGCTATGCACGGACACCAGAGCCTGCTCCACCCTTCAGTGCCATTTGGGAACCCTTTTCCTGGAATGGCCATCAGAGTTGTTGCCGTGTTACTCTCGATGTCCTGAATTCCATCAAAATATCTTCCTTTCAATATTTCCATTACCTTCAGGTCAACAGAAAAAGTCACTGGGAGCCAGGTCAGGTGAGCAGGGAAGATGTTCCAATACAGTGATTTGTTGACTAGCTAAAAACTGCCTGACAGGCAACTATACAATTAATTTCATGAACTCGCCACCGTGCTACCCAGTGCAATGGCCGTTCCAGAAAGAGTTTCAAAATTGCCTTGAAGGGTGGAGTAGGCACAGGCCTAGGTGCACAGCTTCCCAAGGGGAGGACTTCAGAGGTGGCCACAGTGATATGAGGTATGCAGCCCTTAGGACAACGAAGTCCATGGACTTAGTGGTCAGACCATGTTTCCTTTGCTAGTTACCTACTTAACTATCCATATTTCTAGCTGTGTCTTTAACTATGGCCAACGTATCCTTTCATTGTGTTGCTCTTCTTTTTCGACGGTTTAATAACTGATTTTGTTGAAAATAAAGGGTTCATGTTAGCATGCTCAACCTTAGCAATCGTTTATGATTCACTTTTTAGTCATATTTTAGAAAGCTTGCTGTGCTACAATCTTAAACTATAGTATGATATTTTCTCCTGAAGCTGGTAAATTTTATTTTTCATATTACAACTTTAATACACTTGGAATCTGTTGCCAAATTTGGTCATGGACAATGCCATTTGCCATTTATCAAATACATGCACATATGTGTGTATTTCTGGATTCTATTTTCTTTTCCATTTATTCATCACTCAATAATATAGCTTTTAATCGTTATAGCTCAATAATGAAACTTAATATATGGCAGTTTGGAAACCCTAGTCCCTTAGTGGCTAACGGCTACAGTTGCTAACCAAAAAAGTTAGCACATCAAATCTACCAAGCGCTTGCTGGAAGCTGTGGGGCAATTCTGTTCTGTCCTACAGGGTCCCTCGGAGTTCACACTGACTGAACTGCAGTGGGTTTGGTTTATATGGTAATTTAAACCGGAATAAATTATTTCTTCATTTTCAGAAATGTTTTGTTTTTTTATCATCATTTGCCTTTCACATACATTTTAGAACTGACATGTCGACTTCCACCAAAAAGAAATCTCATCATAATTTGTGGAAACATTTTTAAGCCATGGAGACTTCTTAACCAAAAATTGATCTTCTTTAATATGTTGTCATGAGTCGGATCCGACTCGACGGCACTTGGCGTTGGCTAATATGTTGTAATCAAGTATGAGGATTTTCTCATAAAAGTCATGCACACCTTTTTGACAAGATCATTACAGTTATTAGCTGATGTTGCACACTGCAAATATTTACATGACAGGTTTTGTTTTTAGTAAGTCACTTTTGCAACATGTGTGCACAACAAACGTGTAAATCTTAACAACTAAAAGACAAAAACATGAAGACTGGAATGAATTTATCAACCAGAAAGTAACTTCAGATCCTGCCAGTGATAGTCCATAAAAACTGAAAAAACATCTTAGTTTCTAGGCCTCCTCCTATTCTGCATAGCAAAAACTGTCTTTATATTCAGTGTACATACCTAAATTATAAACTTCTTCCACCACCATCACTAAAAGGTCTTTAAAAACTTTAAATAAAGTGGTATTAAATATTGCTACTATTTAAATTTTTTTTAAATGTCACAAAATTGTAAATGCCAGTAGTATTCTACATGTGGTTTGATTCACTGAGTAACCTGTAAATTAAAAAATTATCATAACACAAAAAAAATTGTGAGGAAAAATCATTAGGGTCTTTCAGCTTAAGAGTACTGAAATATACACAGGGGCCAGAAAAAAAAATCAGATACAATAACCGGATGGAGAAAAAAAAAACAATAAGTAAATACACCAGGAAGACTTATAAGAAGAATCCACATTGAATGTGTATGTATTAATACGCTAATGAACATATCTTTTGGTCCACTCTGTACCAGTGGAACAGGTCATGGTTAGAATACTAAGCACATTTAGTTAAAAATATTTTAACATGCTGTTGTAACTGACTGAATCTAAGAGTGGAAAACTTCACGGAGTTCAGGTAGATACAAGTATCGGGTAATAGATGCAATCGAGGGAATGGATTAATGTCAGTTTTCATGATTCTGGTATTTCCTGATTGTAAAGGCAGTCGTTGAAGAAGGTAACGTTCAGCATTATTTTTAAAGAAAGTAATAAGAACACAAAATATGCATAAATGGAAGCAGTTTCTATTACTGAAACAAAGGAGAGTAATCTGAAATAAGCAGTGAAATTGAACAAGAATTCTCCTGATTGTACAAGGTGATAAAACACAGAGAAATGACTTCATTTTGCAGTCTCAGTTCTTCACAGAACTCTAGAATATTATTTAAGAGTTTAAGAGTCAACCTGACATCTCCAGTTGAATGAACAAATAAGAATTCTCAATTTATTATGTCCAAATAGAGATTTGGTCTCTCTCGCAATAATTCATTTTAACCCCAAACTTCATCTTAGTATATAGCTTTCCAGTATTTATATTCCACACCACTGTTAAACATTTGGTGGATTTACTTAAATGACCTGTACATTCCCAATCTGACCCTTCCCATTATTTCCTCATGGCTCATCATTTTGGCTTTTGTTTACAATAAATTGTGGTAAAGAACTAAGCCCCACACCCCCAAAATAAATGCATAAGACAGTCACTTCAGGGGAAAGCAGCCTCCACTATGTACTAAAAGGCTTTCTTTTCCTAAATCTATGTGACCATATACATTTGCAAGTAACAAATTACTGTTTCATCCATTTCCTCAACTTCCCTTGGGAATCTAGGATGACTGAGTCATCAAACCAACCACCTGGAGGGAATTATTTTTGCTCTTTGACAGTCTTTCCATCAACCATATACCTGCCATGTTTACTTACGTCTGGACCACCAAAGTATTAGAATTGTAATAAAACCATTGCCAGTCAACTACTTTTGAAGTTTAAAAGTGGTAATTTCATAAGGTTAAACTTAAATCTCAAATCTATCCAGTTTTGTGAACTCAGCTCCCACTATGAGCTGGAAAACAATAACAACTTCCTAACTGGTCTAGCATGTCCACAATTTTTGGACATATTGTAATCATGAAAAGTCCTCCAATAATTATTTGATGTAAATCATTCATCGCATGCTCATATTTTACTTCTCTCAATGGTGTTTCCACTGTGACCAGAATAAATCCAAACTTATCAAAGATCCTAAAGTTCTGTGTCACTTTTCCCTCCTCAACCTCTTCCCTTACAGGTTTCCTTCAGCCTCCCTACACTACCATCTAGTCAACTTCAAACAGTTTCTGACTCGCAAGACGAATTACGTGTTGCAATACTTGCACTGAGCTATGTCCTCAGCCTGGAATGCTTTGTTTCTCTCTGGACCCGTCATCTAGTCATTCAAGTCTCCATTTTTCAAACTACACCCTGGATCCTGCAATCTAAAAGCTAGCACTCTACACTTTCCCTCTCACAGCCCCTCATGCATTTTATAGAATTAACTGCTGACTGTCATTGTTTAGTTCAAAGCCTGGTTTATACACCTGTGTCTCTAATGCTCCCCCACCTCAGTGAACTGGAAGCTCCAGAAGTACGGTCTGGTTTGTCAATTCAGGATTCACAGTTGCATCTTGGGTACCTGGACTAGCATCTGTCACATGACAACACTTGCTATCCATTTGTTGGATACATGAGCAAAATTTTATAAATAATGTTAATTAAAATACAGTTTAATATAGCATTTCATAAATTAGTATTTTCAATGTAAATCCCAGAATTATATATTTAGTCCTACTGTCCTTTCTAATATACTTTCAGTTTTCTTCTCCACAGACAGCTTTTATATGGGAAAATATATTTTTTTCTTCTAAGATTGTATATAAGTAATAATGTACAATGTATATAAATATCCTTAAGTCATAACACAGGATAAAAAGTTAAAGTTTGTCTGTATACATGTTAGGAACCCTGGTGGTGTAGTGGTTAAGAGACATGGCTGCCCACTAAAAAGTCAACAGTTTGAATTCGCCAGCTGCTCCTTGGAAACCCCACAGAACGATTCTCCTCTGTCCTATATGGTTGCTATGAGTCAGAATTGACTCGAAGGAACACAATTACAATACACATGTTCCTCCCCCTATATTTCATTCCTTCTCTGAAAGACAACCACTAAGAACAGGTTGATATTATTCGTCTAGATCTGACTCTGTGTTATCACTAAACTCTCTATGCTTCTGTTTGCACCTATCACGATACATCTATGTGCAAAATCTTGGTGCATTTAATCTGATACAGAAGACAGTATTATACATATAAAACATCAAGAAAACAAAAAATGAAATTATTGTGTTCTAGAGTTAGCAAAGCTAGCACGATTCTTGGCACAAGGCTTTAAAGAACGAATACTGGATTAGACAATAGATTCGAAGTCACGCCGCTTTTGTATCTGATGCTCGAGAGAACTGGAAGTCATTTTCTTCAAATATGACCGAATAAGTCTGATATTTTTAGTATGTGTCAGTGTATTAGCAGAAGCAGAACTGACCCGAATATGTAAGTAATTTTTCTCCAAAATTTCTTTGCAATTGTCAGAAGACAGATTAATTAACCTTGAAAAAATATTTCCTTAGGTCACATAAATTATATAAGAAGCTGTTTATTTAGGAACAGGTAATTAAATTTTTCAAGGACTAAAATCTCTTTCCCTAAAGCAAAATCATTCTGACATTATCAAATATCACAGTGTGGTTAAAGAACAATTACAAAGTAATTCTCAGAGTAAATCTCAGTACTTTTCAGAGGTCTTCTGAATTAAGTCAAAGAACACGGTTCCCTATTTGGCTTTCAGCCCTGTTTTCTCAAACAGTTAAACATGCAGAAAAAACAGCAATGTTTTATTATTAGTATATTCAAATGACCTTAGAATGCTTTAAAAAAAATCACTGAAGATATTCTTTATCCTAAAATACCTCAATGTATTTTTCTAAAATAAAACAAAAAAATCTCACACTTTCTATATAGCAATGAAGTATGGACACTCAAAATATTATAAAGATTTTTTAAAAATCAATTTGTCTTCTGCAGTGATGTTCAGAACAGTACTGATTTGCTTACTGATGTCTTCTTTCCTTTCGAAAGTTTTTTGTTGAATATAGACCCTGAAAATCCCTCACCTAGAAACTGTGGATTTTTTTTAAATATTTTATTGTGCTTTAAGTGAAAGTTTACACTTCACCACAATGTGTCGTACTAAAACATATACACATACTGCTATACAGTTCTAGCTGTTCACTCTACAATGTGACAGCACACTCTTCCTTTCCATCCTGTATTTCCTATGTCTATTCAACCAGATCCTGTCCTGCTCTGCCCTCTTACCTCGCTTCTAGACAGGAGCTGCCCAGTTAGCTTCATGTATCAACCTAAAGCAAGAAAAACACTCTTTCCCAGGATCATTTTGTGTCTTGCAGCCCAGTCTCATCATTCTCTGAAGGGGACTGATTTCACTTTGGGGCTAAAAGAAAGTCCAGAAGCCATGTTTTCTAGGGACCCTCTAGTCTATTGGACCATCGAGTCTTGTCTTTCTAATAAAAGAATTGTGGATAATTAAATAATTGAAAAAGGTGCAATACCAAATGACACCAGTCTTGTTGGATTAAAGATGACCAAGCTCTATCATAACCTCACATTAATTAATTATATCTCCCATGACCACATTTACGAGGAAGCTAACATTCACTTGTATCAGAATTTAGGACTTGAACATATTATTTTTGGAGAGTACAGTTTAACCCCAAGGCTGAACTAACAGCAGTACTAACAGCAGTCAGCTGTTGGTGGATGTTTTGGTCACCTGGTACTACTCTAACAGAAACGACCACAAGTGTGTAGTTTCATGAAGAGAAAGTTTATTGACACAGTCCAGTGTGTCACAAATCCATTTATGAGTTACAAGTCCACTCAGTAAGCAAAATTATCACAGTCTGGTGGGTTGAGTCCAAATCCAATGAAAGCATCTTGGCACAGGAATCTCAGGTCCAAAGGACCTGCTCTGCTCTTGGTGCTGCCTCCTTGGTGGGATGAGGTTCGCAGGTCTCTCTGCTCACTGCTCCCCCTCATCCCACAGCTGGTAGCTTGAGTCCTGCCTCACGAGCACAACTGCTGGCCGTTCTCCATCATCAGTGTCACAGAGGCACGATTCACAACACACGGGAGGAACTGTACCATACTGGGACTCATAGCTGAGTCCAATCAATACACACATTTCTGTGGGGACACAATACTATCCATGACAGTGGATAAATGCTCCCTTTTTCCTTCAAGCCTCTCTGCACACAGTAAACACCTTTCAATATATACAGTAAGTGGGGGAAAGAGAGGTAGGAAGTTTTGATGGAGAAACCTGAATAACACGACTGCAGCCAGGTGGTGTCAAAGTCAACAGCAACAAGGATAAATTATGTGGATAGTATGCAAACTTGACACATTGACTGACATGTCCGTATTCTTCCTTTCCAAAACACATAGCACCAGTGGAATCAGGCTACAATAACCAGGTAAATCCTAATTAAAGAACATTCTACAAAACACCTTACCAATAATACACACAACTTCCATGGTCATCATAAAAAGACTGAGAAACTGTTTCAGCAACAAGAAGCCTAAAGAGAAGGATATAAATGTAAGATGCTATCAAGACGGGATCGTGGAACAGGAGACATTAGTTAAAGAAAACTCAGGAAATCTAAATGATGTGGGAAATACAGTTAACAATAACGACTAATGATTCATTCGTTGTAAAGAATTTACTAACACGAAATGATAATAAAAGGAAAAAGGGGTTTACGGGTCATGGAAACTCCCTGAAGTAACACTGCAATTTTTTTGTGTGAATTAAACAGGTGGAAATTTTAAAAGCTTAATAAGAAATATATAAGATAAATAGACATTCACCCAGCCAATAGCTAAAAATGTAAAGACTAGCAGTACAAATTGTTATTAAGGTATTAAATAATTGTAACACTCAGCTACTTTCGTATGTAGTGCAAAATTATCCAGCTGTTTGGCAAACAGTATGCGAGGTGTCCAGTCAAGTTCTACAGACAGCTTTCCTATTATCCAGCCATCTCAGTTCTTGGTATTGCTTAGGATAAATGAAAATTTATGGCCCCCTAAAAAGGCTGTATGTGTATGCAAAGGCATTGGGCTGTGTGGAGCATAACAAATTATGGCTACCATTATGGAGAAGGTGAATTCCAGAACAGTTAACAAGGAATCTGTACATGGATTCAGAGGCAGTTGTGCAAACAGAACAGGGGACATGGCATGGTTTAAAGTCAGGCAGGGTGCATGTCAGGGCTGCATTTTTTCACCATACCTTTCCAATTTGTATGTCAAACAAATAACCCGAGAAGCTGGACTACAGGGAGAAGAATGAGGCATCAGGATTGAAGGAAGACTTGTGAACAACCTGTGTTACACACACAGGTGACACCATCTTACTTGCTGGAAGTAAAAAGGATTTGAAATACTAAACTGATGAAGATCAAAGATCACAGTCTTCAGTATGAATTGCATCTCAACATCAAGAAAACAAAAATCTTCACAACTGGACTAGTAGATAACATTGTGATAAATGCAGAAAGGATTGAGGTCAAACATTTCATCTTAGCTGCACAATCAATGCCGATGGAAGCAGCAGTCAAGAAATCAGAAAACATACTGCACTGGGAAAATCTGCTGCAAAGGATGTCTTTAAAGTATTGAAAATTAAATATCTCATCTTGAAGACTAAGGTGTGTCTGACCCAAGCCATGCTATCAAAAGCTGGACAACAAATAAAGAAAACAGAAGAATTGATGCCTTTGAATTGTGGTGTTGGAGAAGAATACTGAATGTACCATGGACTGCAAAAAGAACCAGCAGATCTGTTCTGGAAGAAGTACAACCAGAGTGCTCCTTGGAAGCCAAGATGGCAAGAATGCATCTTATGTACTTTAGACATACTGTCAGGAGCAGTCAATCATTGGAGAAGGACATCATGCCTGGTAGGGTGGAGGGTCAGCATAAAAGAAGACCCTCAACAAGATGGACTGACACAGAGGCTTCTGCCAGGGGCTTCAGCATAGAAACAACGGTAGGCATGGGCCAGGGCCAGGAAGGGTTTGTTCTGTTGTGCATAGGGTTGCTATCAGTGAGAACTGACTCCATGGCCCCTAACAGCAGCAACAAAAGACTGTAAAGAAACCCTGGTGGTACAGTGGTTAACTGTCACGGCTGCTAATCAAAAGGTCGGCCGGTTCAAATACACCAGGTATTCCTTGGAAACTGTACGAGACATCCTAGTTTGTCCTTAGGGTTTATATGAGTTAGAATTGACTGGGTGTCAATGTTTTGTTTTTGCTTATTTGTTTTGTTTTAGTTTGTTTGTTTTTAAAAAGGCTGTTTATGGAAGTTTTACTAATAACAGTTTAAACTGGAAGCAACCCAACAGTTATATACTAATCATGGTTATTCATGTCTGAAGAGTGATTTTTCTCAGTGGTGGGAGGTCACATGAGTGAAAAGGTCACAGAAACATGTCTTGTATCCTCATCTGAATGATGGATTTATGGATATATATGCATATAAATATTTTTATATAATTTTACAATTAATTTATACCTTAATGCAATTTTTTTTTTTTTTTTTTTTTATGAAGCAACTGGAGTATAATGGAGAGATTAACTGAAAATGCCGAAGACTTGAGAAAAATGTTTTGGCTGTGAGAGAAATCAAGATATATGCTTTAAACAAACCAACTTTGAGAGACCTCCCATATATCTAAGCATGATTGTCATTTAAAAATTTGGAAGTCTTGGAAGATGGGAGGGCTGGAGAGTATATAAATAGTTCTTGTAGAAAGAGTGGTACCTTTTGTTTCAGTCAGCTAGTGCTGCTCTTACAGAAATACCACAAGTGGATGGCTTTAACAAAGGTAAGTTTATTCTTACACAGTCTGGTGGGTTACAAGTCCAAATTCAAGATGTCCACTCCAGGGGAAGGCCTTCTGCCTTGTCGCCTCTGGAAGAAAGTCCAGTATTGTATCAGTCCTCGTCCAGGAACCAGACACCGGAAGAGAGCAGGAGCTGCTGGCTTCGTGAGCAGACTGGCAGTAGGTGGTAGAAGGCAGAGAGAAGAGAGCTGAGGGGCGGGAAACCACCACAGGCCCCGCTCTGCCACTTAATACAGCAGCCAAACATGGAGTAGGCATCATCCTGACCACCACACCTTTATACTGAAAATGTTCTCTTCGTGGTTTAGATTGGCAGCAGAGCACACAGGGGACAACAGTTTATTCTCCATCTGGCAAATTTCCTTGTTGGAGGTTCTCAGTGGCTCAGTGGTAGAATTCTTGCCTGCCACACAAGAGACTCAGATTCTGTGAGCAGCCAGAGTAGCTTACGCCCAGTCCCCACTCTCCTCCTTTGTATTCTTCTGTGTTGCGATGATGCCAGACAGGTTTTAGCAGCGTTCCCAAACTGAGACAGATGAGGAAGTAATGCCTGATCTGCTTGAGAAAATCAGTCAGTGAAAACCCTCTGTATGACAACACTGTCATCCACAGCTGATCATGAAGATGGCACACGACCAAGAGACACTCTTGGTCTGTTGTGCACGAGTGGGATGCTGAGCGTCAGGGCTGACGTGATGACATCTGACAACAACAAATACACTCAATGCGAATCGTTCCAAGCCCACTTTTCTGTGGTCCATTGTTAAAGCGGTTTGTCTCTCCAAGTGCAGCGTAAAGTACTCTTGCTTCCAAATCTGTTCTCCTTTCTTGATGTTAGTAATGAGTTTTTCTGGGGGAAGAAGGTAACAAGTCTCTTTAATAGTTTTCTTCCCATTAACCCCAAGGGCAACCCCTAAGCTACCTTCAGGTTGATGTCTTACGGTAGGCTTGCCTGGACTACACCTTGTGATTATTTCTCAAGGTTCCTTCTCTGTAGGTGGAAATACACTGTGGTTCTCATTATTACTACAATTTTTATGCATCTCAATCCTTATTTTCCCAGTCGTATTGTAACAGAAATACTACAGGTAGGTGGCATGAAAGAACAGAAATTTATTTTCTCAACTTTCGGGATGCTAAAACTCCTAATTAAGGTCTTGGTTGTTTCTTTACTTCTTTGTAGGTAGTCCTGAGTGTTCCTTAGCAATTTTCAAAGGGCATCTATCATTCCCTGTGTGTGTGTGTGCAGTTCTGTGTCCATTCTTGTCTTTTTATAACTCGTGATTAGGTTTCAAATCCACGTTGCACAACATGATTGACTATGTACTCTCTTCATCGATAGAGTATGTTGTTGTTAGGTGCCAGTGAGTTGGTTCTGACTCATACCAACCCTATGAACAATAAAACAAAACACGGACCAGTCTTGTGCCATGTCCACAATCCTAATCCCATTGTTGCGGCCACGGTGTCCACCCATCTTGTCACGTGTATACCTCTTTTTTGCTGACCCCCCACTCTACCAAGCACGATGTCCTTCTTCAGGGACTGATCTTTCCTGACAACTTGTCCAAAGCATGTAAGATGCAGTCTTGCCATCTTTGCTTCTAAGAAGCACTCTGGTTGTACTTCTTCCAGAACAGATCTGTTGGTTCTTTTGGCTGTCCATGGTACATTCAACATTTCTTTCCAACACTACAGTTCAAAGGCGTCATTTCTTCTTCTGTCTTCTTGGTTCACTGCTCATTGTTGAACATGTTACTTTTATTTTATTATGGAAGGTGATTACATCAGATTAGATCATATTCACAGGTTTGGGAGCTGGATTCAGTGAATATTTTAGAGGGTGACACAATTCAATGCACAATCCATTCTCTATCTATAGATATCTATAGAAAGATATTGACCAAAACTAAAGCAAGTGCCACTGATACACCAAAAACAAACAAACAAAAAAAGTGCCGTCAAGTTGATTCTGACTCATAGCAACACAATAGGACAGAGTAGAACCGTTCCATAGAGTTTCCAAGGAGCATCTGGCAGATCTGAACTGCTGACATTTTGGTTAGCAGATGTTACACTTGACCATTATGCCACCAGGCATAATCATTTAAAAAAAAATAAAGGTGTATATGTGGAAGACAGCAACATGTTTTATTTCCTAAATTTCCTTTTGAATGAGAGATGTTCAGAGATAATTAAAAAGAAGAAAAGAAAAGAATAAGAGGAAAATGAAGTACAGCTTTCAGAGGTACAACAGTATATTTCAGTAAGGTAAATATTTGAATGACACCTTACTTTGTGTGTTTTCAAATCACTTAAAAATAGAATATATTTCAGTCCACACAAACAGGATTAGTATGCATGAGGTGGGTGTTTTGTTTAGAGTTGTTTTCTTTTGTTTATGTATCAAACTTTCCATTAAAGCTAACGTTTTAATGAGATTTATGTTATGCATGGGAGATACACTTTCCAACATTACTGAAAACAATTCAGAAGACAATTTTATTATTTATTCTAACATATTTACTAAAATAAGTGTTGTCTTTATTAGTGCAAATTTGTCTGCTTTGTTAAATTACAGTGTGTTCAAAAGCATAAATAAAGGTGGTTATTTAACATGGATCCAGTAATTTTTGTCTAGACAACTGCACAAGGATTTTTGGATCCTATAGCTTTTCCTTGTTAAACAGCTGAGGAAATTTTTTTACAATATTTTGTTGATCTTATGAAGGCTTCCCACCATTATCACACTTAAAATTCAAGCTACAGTCCTGACAATGGCCCACAGTTTCCTCACTCCTCTGCTTTCGCCGTGGTTACCTCCTTCCAGTTTTCTTGACACTTCCTGCGCAATGACTGTATCTTGCAAGTGGATCACCCCGCCTTTCTTCTGAGGCACCTGTGGGTGGACCGAAACTCCCAGCCTCATTTAGAGGCCAAGTGTCTTAACTCTCTGTGACACTTGAGGTTCCCGTGGTTCTAGCTGTTTCCTTGCTTCGTTTCCTCACTTCATTCAGGTCTAAACATCACTAATACCCTATCAGAAAGTTTATCCTTGCTTGCTCATTTTACTCAAAATAGTTTCTTGTCACTCTTATTCCCTTACTGTGTTTATTTGTTCCTCAACTGCACTTAAACTTGATGTATTAGTTTTCTATTGCCACTCTAACAACGTATAACAAACTTACTAGCTTAAAACAGCACACATTCATTATCTTGCATTTCTGGAAGTGTTGCTGAAATGCATCTCACTGGATTAAGATCAGAGCACTGGTAACTCAGTGGTTAGGAACTTGGCTGCTAACCAACAGGTCACCAGTTCGAATCCACCAGCCACTCCTTGGAAGACCTCTGGGGCAGTTCTCAGTCCTTTAGGGTCGCTATGAGTCAGAAGCCATTCAACAGCAACAAGTTTGATTTGGGAGGACTAAAACCAAGATGCTGATCAGTCTACACTCCTGGAGGATTTATGAGAGACTCTGTGTCCTTGCCATGCCAGGATTCTGAAGGGCAATTTTATTGTTTGGCCTGTAACCCTTCCTCTAATGCCATGGGTTAGAGTCTTCCTTCTCTGATCTCACCCTTTTTCTTCTTCTGCCATTATATTGTCTTCCCTACGGAGAGCTGGTCTCCAAATTCCCTCATCTGAGGACCCTTGTGGCTAGACCCACCAGGACACTTCAGGATCACTGCCTCATCTCAGAATCCTTCAGTAATTCACAACTGCAGCATTTCTTTTACCATGTAGGTAGCATGTTCACACCTGCCAGAAATTAGGACATGGGTATCTTGGAGGCTGTGATTCAACCTATCGCATTGCTGTAAATGCTGATTTATTTAATTTTCAGGGTCCACCAATGAAATTTATGCTCCATGAGTGCAGCTGCTTGTTTTATCTGCCCCTTCTTTCTCGTCCCCTAGTGAAATATCCGGCACAGAGTTTACACTCAGTATAAGAGGAATAAAATGTGAACAGTTCAAGGAAAGAATATCTGGCCAGCCAGCTCTTGCTAGGGACACCTAATACAAAACATTAGTAAATAACCAGTGTGGGACTATTGATCATATTCAAGAAAAGCAAACTTGTTCCCCCAATAAGGTGATTTTGCCCTGCAAGGAAGGGAATGGAACTAAAGTGAGACCACTAAGCCAGATTATCCTATAACGCGCTGCCGTGCACTGATGCAGGTGTCTATAGATGCCATGTGCTGGTCCTTCGTTGTGGTAAAACTTATGATATTGTGGGAGGAACCCCAGTGGCACAATGCCTAAGTGCTCTGGTGAGAACCAAAAGGCACTACATGAACTGTCAGAGGAAAACCTGGCCATCTGCTTCTGTAAAATCTACAGCCTTGGAAACCCTATGGGGCAGTTCTACTCTGTCCTATAGGGTTGCTATCAGTTGGAATCATATCCACGACAACCTGAATTTTATTATCATTATTATTATTACATTGTGGTCATATGCTTTCTAAGGAAAAAAAATATATATTTTTCCCATCTCAGATTATTCCTATTTCTGAAAACACATAGCATTTCAAATATCATTGATTTTCTAAAATATGATCTCGCTTTTGGCACCACTTACTGGAAGCCCGCTTACAGAGGACAGTATCTCCAAGCCCTCCTTATTAATCTTACTTACTGAGCAGCTCCAGCAGTTTTTGTCTGCTGACTTTGCTGCTTTTAAATTTCCCACAACGTGACTCTCAGTTTGTGCCATATGAGAAGTAACAGAGCTGCCTCTGTAGTATTTTTTCAGTGTCTATTCAGTATCAATTCACTATGAGGAATAAAACTATAGAATTAATGTGATTAATTCCAATCATTTTTTTTTTTTTTTTCCCCCAAAGAGAGAGAAAGACATCACTTTGCTTACAGGAAAATCATGTGAGTCCATCAACACTCAGGCAAAATCCCCCTGGAGATAAACTTGTTGTTTTCTATCTTTTTTTGTTTTCCTTTTTATGGTGGCTCTTACACAACTCAGCGTTACTTGTCAAGAAAATTTCTCGTCTCATTCCACTTGCTCTCCACACACAGTGTCACCTGACAGTAAGCCAGCGACCCTCGTGGGGTCACCCTCTGTCTTTTTAGGGCCTTCAGAGGGCCATCACACCCTCTGCGTCCAAGGGCTCTGTGGTTAACGCCCTCAGTAGATGCTCTTCCCAGGATTGCTTTCACTCTCCGTTAGATATACTTCACACAAAGTGAGTCTAAGATTTCTCGTAGCAGCCTTTAAGGAAGAGTGGGGCTCGGTGTGCTCTGTGCTCACACGAAAGCAAAAACAACATCTGTAAGCTGCACTTATTTCCTCAGAAGGCACTAAGAAAATACCATCAAGTGGGTAACTTTACCCAAGAGCCGTTCACAGTCGATCATTCCAGAGACTAGAAGTGGAATTCCAGTTGGGTCCTGGTGATTCTTCCGGAGAACTCTGGGAGGAAAAAACTCCCTGCCTTTCTCTGAGCTCCTAGTGCCGCCTGCCACTCTGGATCTTTCTTGACTTGCAGCAGGATAAGCCACCCCTCTCACATGACTCTCTTTTTCTATGTTTAGTTCAGTCTATATGTCTCTTCCTTTTTATGAAGCATCATTCAGGAGGGATTAGGACCCACTTTGTTCCCATTTGAGTCTTTTGACTCTAACTGACAGCATCTTCAGAAACCCTATTTCCAAACAAGTTCTGATGGCCAGTTATCAGAGGGTAGGACACCAACGTATCCCTCGGAGGGTACAACTCACTTCATAACAACATGAAACAAAACAGTTCTCAAACTTTCTAACTCATGTTCCCTGTTTTCTGAGTTGTTAACACATTTTTTCCCTATATTTTGGATTCCCAGTAGTGATTAAGAGCTTGGTGCTAATCAAAATGTGGGCAGTTGGACTACTCCAGTGCCTCCTCGGAAAAGGCTCTGAGACTGCTCCATTCTGTCTGGTACAGTCCCCATGAGTCAAAGTAAACTCCATAGCAAAGAGTTTATTTCCTTTTTAATTTCAGTAGAATTCAAGAAGGAGATTATTTTTATCTATACTATCAAAAGCTATTTCTTTTATGAAACTATTACATTTATTACTATTTTAAAGATATTCTAAATTTAGAACTCTTATTTTGATGATGAGTATAAAACCTTGCTTCTCAACAGAGAAATGAGGGAAAGGCAGAGGTTCTGCTTCCTCTCCCCAGGACATCAGGCTAACTCTGGAAACATTTTTTTTTTCCCCCTTTTTTCTTCTTTTGTCACAATTGGAGGAGGTGCTACTGGCATCTAGTGGGCAAAGGCCAGGGATGCTGCTGAGCATCCTGCGAAGCACAGGGCAGCCCCTTACAACAAAGACTTATTCAGTGTTAAATGCCAACAGTAACAAGGCTAACAAACTCTGCTTTAAAAAAAGAATCAACTACCTCGCATGTATTTGAATTCATTATGTTTTCCTGTGTTTTCCCTCCAGTAATGCTGAGAAGGAAAATAAGGATATATTTCTAAAAAATTCTTCAACATAGGCAAGCACCACAGATTTTTTTTTTTCTTCCCATTTCTCATAATGCCTATCAGAGAAAGCTTTCTAAAGGAAAATTTCTGCAAAAAAATGATGGATTCTTTTTGGTTGTTGTTATCTTTTAAAATTGCCTATGAAGTATAACCGTCTGAAATTTAGGCAAACATACAACTGTTAAGTTCTCCCAGAGATCAAAGGAAACATCAGCAGATTCAGTCCAGTTGATTTATTTGCATCTTTAAGCTCTGTGTTTTCATTTCAAGCTACCCTAAGGAGACATAAAAACTCAATTAATATACTCAAAACTACTCAGTGGAGCAGTTCAGAAAAATCCCATACAATATTCGGTCTAAGGGAGACTCGTCTTCTGTTGTAGGCCATTAACTGCTCATGAAGGATAGAAAATTAGAGCCCCCCAGCTAATCTTCTAACCATCCCAGGATCCACACCTAAAATGTAACAATATTTGAGTTGTCCATTAGGCCTAAAGCCAGATTGTTATCTCAGTTTTCCGCTTCCAGGGGTTCTCTCTTCACAAGGATTATGGTAGTGCTTTACTATTAAACTGACAGGCAATTAGAGGTAAATGACTGCTGTTATTATCATACACTACTTTTCACGATCTCTTAAAATACTATTTGGAAAATCACCACTGGTTTGAGCTAAACATTTAACTGAACTTACTCCTATCGAAGGGACCACAAAAATTAGTTTCTATGATGTTAACATCCAAGTTGGTATGACAATCCACTCATTTTGGATACCAGAAAATATCCTCTGATCATCATTCAGTCCATCTAGTAAACAATTACTGTGTTGAGTAAATCCAAGAACCAATCAAAATTATTTCATTTGTTTATAAACTAGAAAGAAGATCCTTTCTCGACAAAGCTTGCATGTCAAAATTTAGTACCTGTTTCATATGACCTCTGTTTTGTCTGCTGTCCTTTGTCTTGAATGTTATCAGAAAAAGTAGCATATATAATGTAGAAAGAGGAGGAGGAAGAGGAGACTCAGAAAAACAAGATGAATGAAAATATCTTAATAGTTTTAGTTTCTTTTGTGCAGTTTTCTTTGAACTTGACATCTAACTTGGAAGATTTTATCATCACCTATTTAAAAACATGATACAAGCTCTTTCATAGCTAGCAGAGAAACCTATTGGTAAATATTTCTTTCCTTTAGCAAAATATAAAGTTTGTGATGATGAGGTCATTTCCCAAAACTTTCATAGAGCTAACATTTTCCTCCATATAATCCCGAATATGAAAAATGCTTATTTTCCCTTTCCATGTGTTCTCTAGTCTTCACATTTATTTTACTTCCAAGATTGAGGTGAATATAAGATTCATCCAGAGATAGATCCTCCTCTCTCTCAGTTTTAAACTGTGTGACTCAGATTGCTAACAAGCTACTCTCCAAATTCAAAGTCTTACATTGCTCATAGCAGTCATCCACAACTCATCTTTAGTTTGTTTTGTTTTTAATTTTTTAGCAGAATTCTGAAAGGTTGATCACCAACTGCTACCATTTTTGCAATACTGTTGTCTCCACTTGTACATTTCCTTGGCATGTAAATCCAGTCTTCAGAAAAAAATGGACACTTAGTCGCCAATTTTTCCGAGCTGGAATTGTCCACGGTAAATTCCTAATTGAGCATCCAAATGCTGTGCATTGTTCTGCTATGACACACACAGAATGTCTCCAGCCTTTCTGAGCTACCAAATTACGTGTCTGAATTTCCAAAACTTTGATGAATCTTTCTCCTATCGAGAGCAATGCAAACTTCCTGTGTTCACTCTCTTTTCACACGGCAACAGATATTTTTTGTTAGATTTGATTTCTGCATGGTGTACACCTACTTTCTTTATAAAAGATTGCCTGTGTTTTTTAAATTTTAACTTCCTTTTTAACTTGACCCTTTCTTCCTCTACCACATGTAGGTTAAAAGAATTTGTTGGATCTCCTTTTCTCTCTCTATTCCAGAACTCTTGTCTTGACCGCAAGATCAAAATTTGTTTTTCAGTTGATCCTCTATCTTCTGAGTTTCTGATGTTCTTATTTCAAAGTAGAAGCTATTCTTTTTGCCCACATACCAAATTCTGAAGGCTTTTTTTAACCGGTGAACTGCAGTTTTCCTTTTGCTTCTTGGCAAGTCAGATTCTTTGAGGCAGGGTATTTCAAAAACAGGTCTTCAAGTTTCTTCCTTGATGCTTAGCTTTATTATAATCCTCTGTTTTATTTTTTACATTAAAAAAGTGTATGTAGTGTTTTTACACAAAGATTTTCAGCTATTTGTTAAATGTACTCTTTTCTTAAATTCATCTTGTGGGGAATCATTCCTCAGGTCTTCAAAAATCGATGAACATATTGAAGATTTGATATCATTCCAATTTCTTAGCTTTTACTATGAAAAAGAATAAAGAACCAAAGATAGTTGGCTAATAAACAATATATTACCTGCCAAGTTAAATGCTTATTTGTTTCAACTGTGCATCTTGTAATTGGGACTGCCCTAGTCTTTGAAAATCATCCAATTTCCTGCCAAATACAAGTTCTGCTAGTGAAGAGGATATACCCCATGTGTAGATCTGCCTTCAGTGAGACATGTGTGCCAGTTACTGATTCCAACCACATCATCTTACCCTAATTTAGAAATCTTACATTCTATGTATGATTTTTCCCAAAAACAATATCTCCTGCATGTGGAGACCTCACTATAATGAGTTTGTATACACTCTCATAAAATTGACAGTGTTCAGTCAATGTTAGTAATTCTTCTGATGGCAAGACAAAGATGAACAGGATGCAGGATTGACACCATCAACCTAGTGAGTTTGGGAGGACAGATATGTAGATAGTCCTCAATCTCTGTCCTTGAAAGTGCAACAGAACTTTGACTTGTTTCTAACCAACTGAATATAGTGTGGTTGATAGTGTATGACTTCAATGAATGTTATATTAAATGACAAAGGTTATAGGATGTCACTTGCTTAATAATACATGTGTGTAAAACTCTGTGTTAGAAGACTGAAGAGAGAAAATTTCCATGATGGCTTAATGAAGTAAAAACTATATTGAGAAAGTCCACAAGACAATGAAGTTCCTAGAAACCTCTAGGAAAGGAAGATGTCCTCTAAGATCTGTGTGTAGTTTCCAGACAGTCAGGAAAATGATGGAATTCTCAGTTCCCAGGGAAAGAAATTTCACCAATAAATTAGGATAATCTTAGAAATGGATTATTCCTAGCTGTGTCTCCACATAAGCATGCAAAAAATCAACATCTTAATTGTAACCTTGTGAGTCCCTGTCCAGCAACAGAAATAAGCTGGGCCTAGACTCCTAACTCATGGAAATGGTGAGGTTATAAATGCTTGTTGTCTGAAGCTGCTAAGTTTGTAGTAATTCATCATACAACAAAAGCATACTAATACACATTTAAAAAACATTATTGTATATTCCTGACAGAGGTATAATGCTTACAGAAAGCTAAAGGCTACACAGTTATTTGGCCTTGACCCATGTGTGAACTGTTTTTCTAGACAACCAGCCTGGGAAACGTGTGAACAGAAAGTCTTCATTCCTTGAGAACAGAGATCCACATTGATACCAACTTTGATATCTAAAAGATAGGTCAAGGTTTCTCTTATTATGCTAGCCATGCAGAAATGACTTCTAAGACGTAAAAGTAACCAGAAGAGACAAAGTAATGGAAAAAAATTTCTCTGTGTGGGTAAGAGTGTTTAATTTCTTTAGTTTTTCCAACATTAATCTAGTCCCTTAATATTCTGATTCAATTTTTAGTCTGTGACTCAAATTAGAACAAGTCTTTGTGTGTGCACGTGTGTTTATGTCTCTGTATGTGTGTCTGTGTGTGTCTCTGTGTGTGTGTGTAATGGCTCTTATTAAAACCAGTGTATGTATATAAAGAAATTTAAAAACTTTTGCTGTTTAAGAATTCACTTTAGTTGATGAGTATGTCAAATACTTTTTTAAGAAAAGGGTGTTTCTGATAACTGCCAAGTAGAAAGCTCAGACAATTTTTGACTGTGATATTACACACATCTCTATTATAAGATACAGAATGGTTGAACAACATCACTTAAATTTCTGGCAGGAGTCACAAGAATATTCTGATCTATGAGATGAAGTTCTCTAGTATCTATCTGTTTCCACCCTGTCCAAAACAATGATAGAAAAGGGATAAAAAATGTGACAGATACTCAAAGACAAAACCAGTGAAATGAGGTGCAAATGGCTGTGGGCTGTTTGGGGAGGTGCAAAAGTGTAAGTTCAGGTGGGAAAATTACATACATTTCAAAAAGATGGAAAAGAGGTGCAAACTGGTACCATTTTAATCAGATCAAAACATTTTTAATCCAAAACACTTGTGAAAAACAAAAACAAAAAACAATACAGAAAACCTTAAGGAGACTTGGACAGAATAGACATGAATGAGGGTGTTGTTACGTGGCCTCAGGTAGGTTCTGAGTTCCATAGCAACACCATATGAACCGAGCGAAATACTGCGGAAGCCAGCATCCTCATCATTGTTGTGCTTGAGCGCCTTGTAGCCGCCACTGTGTCTGCTCATCTCATTGAGAGTCTTGCTCTTTTTCTGTAATCTATTTTTTCAAGCCTTATTTCCCTTTCTGGGGAATGGTCCCTCCTGATACCATCCAAAGTATACGGGATGTAATCTTGCCATCCTTGCTTCCAAGGAGCATTCTGGATGTACATCTTCCATGACAGACTTGTTCAGTCTTCTGGCAGTGCATGGCATATTGAAGATTCTTAGAAAATGCCATTATTCAAAGGAATCAACTCTTCTTTTGTCTTCCTTATTCATTATTCAGTTTTCACATGCACATCAGATGAAGGAAAAAAACATGGATTGGGCCAGGGACATCTTAGTCCTTAAAGTGACATTTTTGTTTTTTTAACACTTAAAAGAGTTCTTTCTCAATGGATCTGCCTAATATATAAGTCATCCTTTGATTTACCAATTGCTGCTTCTTTGGGTGTTGGTTGTGAATCGAAATGAAATGAAATTCTTGACAACTTCAATCTTTTCTCTGTTTATCATGATGTTGCTTGTTGGTCCAGACATGCAGATTCTTGTTTTCTTTATGTTGATGTGCAATCCATACTGAAAGCTGTGGTCTTTGATCCTCATCAGTAAATGCTTCAAGTCCTGTTTGCTTTCAGCAATTAATGTTATGTCATCTGCATATCACAGGTTAAGGAGTCTTCCTCCATCTTGACGCCATGTTTTTCTTTATATATTCCAACTTCTTGAATTATTTGCTCAACATACAGATTAAATAAATATGGTGACAGGACATAACCTTGACACCTTTTTACTAATTTTGAACTATGCAGTATCCATGTTTGTTTGACTCACTTGTTCTTGGTCTAAGTCCAGATTTCAGGTGAGCATAACTCATGGTTCTGAAAGTCCTATCCTTTGCAATGATATTTGTGATTTATTAGAATCCACATAGTCAGATGCCTTGGCATAGTCAATAAAATACAAGTAAACACCTTTCTAGTACCCTCTGTTTTCAGTAAGGATCAACTGGACATTAGCGATGACATCCCTCTTTCCAGTCATCTTCTGGACCTGACTTGAATTTCTGGCAGTTCCCTATCAATGTACTGCTCTCTTTTTGAATGATCTTCAGCAAAATTTTATTTATGTGATATTAGTGATATTATCTCATAATTTCCACATTCTGTTGGATCACTTTCTTTGAAATAGGTAAAAGTATGGATCTCTTCCAGTTGTCAAGATAGCTGTCTTCCCAATTTCTTGACAGAGATGAGTGAGCACATCCAGTATTGCATCTGTTCTTGAAACATTTCAGTTGGTATTTCTTCAATTCCTGGAGCCTCGTTTGTCATCAGTGCTTTCAGTGTGGAGTGGACTTCTTCCTTCAGTACTATCATTTCCTGATCATGTGCCACCTCCTAAAACGGTAGAACATCGATCAGTCCTTTATAGTACAGTGACTGTATATTCTTTCCATCTTCTTTTGGTGCTTCTTGAATCTTTTAATATTTTCACAGTCGAATTCTTCAACATTGCAACTGAGGTTTGAGTATTTGCAGATCTTTCAGCTTGAGAAATGCTGAGCATGTTCTTCTATTTTGGTTTTCTCTCTTCAAGTCTTTGAACATTTTATTGTAGCACTTCATGTTGACATCTTGAGCTGCCTGGAAATCTTCTGTTCAATTCTTTTACTTTATTATTTCTTCCATTTGCTTTAGCTTCTCTATATTGAAAAGCAAGTTGCAGAGTCTCTTCTGATATTCTGATATTTTGGACTTTTCTTTCTTTCCTGTCTTTTTGATAACCACTTGCTTTCTTCATGTACAGTGTTCTTAATATCATTCCACAACACTTCTTGTCTTTGGACATTGGTGTTCAATACCTCAAATATATTCATGATACTGTCTCTAGAGTCAGATGGGCTATATTCAAAGTTATACCTTGGCTCTTGTGGACTTGTTCTAATTTTCTTCAACTTCAACTTGAATTTGCATTGAACATTTGAAGATTGGTTCCACAGATGTCCCCTTTGTTCTGACTGATAATATTGAACTTTGCCATCATCTCTTTCTACTCAAGTAGTCGGTTTGATTCTTTTGTATTCTATCTGGTAACAACCAACTGTAAAGTCACCATTTATGTTGCTGAAGAAAGTTATTTGTCTTCCTATCCATCAGAAAGTTCTCTATCTATACCATACATTCCCTCTAAATTCACTAATCTCCTGTTGTAAGTCTTTTGGTTTTGGATAGTCCTTTACAGTTCATTTTCTTTCTTGGTATCTGGTTGATGCAATCTCTTAACCTAGATTTAAGCTGCTGTCTGATGCTGATGGTTCTCTAACCCAGAGAATCTCTTTAATTACTCTTATAAGTATGATTTTAGATACTCCTATAATTTCTGTTTATGTGGAAACGTTCTAATTTCACCATCATATTTGAACCTGAATTTTTGCATTATATGTATACATGCACAGATTCCAGATTTTATGTATGTCAACTCACTGTTTTCTTGCCTGCATGGTTTCTGCTGAGTAATCAGAACTTAGTCCTATTGTTTCCCTTTTGTATATGACTCTTTATTCTTCTGAGACAGTCTCAGGAGTCTTTGGATTTTGTGAGTGTAATTATGACATAGCTTTGGGATTTCCTTTTGGGTTCTATTCTATATGCGGTTCTTTGAGTTTCTCATATGGTCAGCTTTTCATCTTTTATGATACAAGTGAAGTTTTCTGTCAGCAAATCTTCAGTGATCTTTTCTGTGCTTTATATTTTTCTCCCCCCTGTTACGGAGCTCCAGTCACTCATAGATTTTTGCTTTTGTTTGTATCCCAAATAATTCTCAGGGTTTTTTCATTTTTTTTTTTTTGTTGTTCTGTTCTCTTATTTTTTGTTGTAGTGGTATCCAAGCATTGTCTTCAATTTCTCTTATGCCATCTTTGTTTCAAACTTGGTCTTAGATGTTCTATCACACTGTCAATTCCTGATATCTTTGCGTTTATAAGCACTGCTTTTGTATAATTTCTATTATTTTGACTTTTTTCCCTGCATTATTTTCCTTAATTCTTCCATTATTTTGTTTGTCTTTTCTATGAATTTGTCTGTCTTTCTCATGACTTTGTCTGTTTTTTTCCTCACTTTTTTCCTTTAGCTCTTGGATAGCTCTTAATATTGTCAGTTTTAATTCCTTTTCGGGTATTTCTACTGCCTTCTTTTCTACCTGTAGATAATCTGGCATTTTATTTTGGGCATTGACTGGAGCCACCTTGCCCTTTGTGTGTGTGTGTATGTGTATATATGTTCACATGCATGCACACATGTGTGATTAATATTGTTTGCTGTCTTTGGGACATTCAATAATTATTTTCTCTTTTACTGATTATATAATTGTTTATTTTGTGCTGCATTTTTGTTTTATTTGGTTATATATGAGCCATTAGACTAGGTGTTCTTTGTCATTAACTCTTCCACAGGCATGATACTTCTTACAATTTTGCCCAGTGAGCAGTGTCAGTGGCAGGTCAGGTATAATACAGTAACAAAAGTCCAGCAGAAGAGGAGGGGCTCATAAGGGTTGTTTGTGACTTTTTGCTGGTGCTAATAAAGCAAGGTCAGTTGTCATTGCTTATTGATCCCTAAGGCATGAAACCGCACAACCCATGTGGAAGGAACAGGATGGCTCACAGCAACAGGTATTTATGAGAGAAGAAGGGACAGGGACAAGAAGTTAAGAAAAGAAAAATTATCTCCAAGGGATCCTACTGGCTTGGGGGCACTGACTGGGCAATTGGCTCCCAAACCACTAGGGATTACACAACTCATTTATAAAACACATGGATGGTACACAACACCAGGTATTCAGGAGACAGAAAAAGAAAGAGTGGGGAAGCAAATAATAAAAATAAAGAAGTGCCCCTAGAGATCCCACTGGCATGGTGGTGCAAACTAGGAAAATGGCTCTCAAGCCACAACATACAGCACAACTCATCTATCAGCGGCACAGCTAACATACAGCATAAGATTTTCAAAACATTACAAAAAAGGTGTACAGAGAGATGAGAAAACAAAAGAAAAACAAACAAAAGACAGAGAAAAGAATGTCCCAAAGTTCCTACCACTGTGGCAGTCCAGACCAGGAAGGTGGTTCTCCCACCAAATAGTGCTTCACTGTCAGTTAAGAAGAAGCAGAGATAGTACATGGAGTCACTTTTTAGAGAGAAAGGAATGGAAGGAGGTGAGAGACAGGGAAGGAACCAAAAAGAGAGCAAAAATAGTAACAAAAAAAGGCACTGGAAGAACCAGCCACTGCAGGTAGGATGAAGTGAAGCTGAACAGAGCCCATGCCTCCCTAGCCAAATGGCCATGGCCTTCGGGTGAAAGACCAAGGCCGAGCACTGGAAAGAGTGTAGTAAATTGGGGAAGTGTGTGTTGCTGGTTACTGGGTGCTCTGCCTCCTTCCGGGAGTTTGGGAAGTTGCCTTCCTGTACTCTCTGCCTGTCTGTCTAGGTAGCTGAGGCATCCAAAATGGTGAATTTGTGTCACATTAGTTGACAGAGGACCTCCAGTCCATGTATCTCCTTGCTCTCTGTTCTCTGTTGTCTGCTTAATCCATTTGGTGCTTGGTTGAGTTCTTTATCTCTTCATTTGATGCTTAGCGGTGCAGGATTGATGTTTTCCTCCATCTTATTTAGGTTTTTATATCTTTGCTATGGAGGGATGGCCTTGTGCTTCTTTCTATGTCATGTTGTCCTCCCCTCCTAGATGATTTTTGACAATATCTCCCAGATTTTAAAGCTAAAATACACAGTAAGAAGAAAAGACTCATGAATGTTCTAGGGAGATAATAAATGATCTAGAGAAAGAGAAGAAAGAAAATTTATAGAAGGAAATTATCAAGCTATAATAGAAGGTAATTTGCTAGAGATGAAGGCAAATTAATAGGTTGAAAGAATCCACCATAAGCCAAGCAGGACAAATTTAGGGGAGAAATTCTATATTTAGATGTACTTTTAGCCTTTAGAACATTGCAAGACATTTTTACAGTAAAAGGTGGAAAAGGACAGAACCTAGGTATTTGCTTGTGAATAAGTCATATTGAGGTATGCAGTCCCAGTGCTAGTGGGAAAGCCCAGAGACAAAACTAGACAGTCTGAACTCTTTGTCTTGTGTGGGACTAAAATCCTAGGAGAAACTCTGCAGAGCTGGTCAGGAGGCATATTTTTACTGGCAGAGATCTCTCATCACCCTCTCATTCATCCCTGAACAGGCAGATTTCAGAAAGACTTGAGATGTTGGTAACTCAGATTGCTTTGAAGACACCAGTTGATTTAGAGCTATTTGAATGACTACATTATTGATGACATAACTTTGTTTGTTGTACATGATCATTATAGAAGAGTAGATAATGTTATGTCACAACAGCAGGGTAAAATGGGGACGCAGACATAATAAACACTTTGAAGGATGCTTCCAAGTGTACTCCATTCAGAGCGACCTT
Source organism: Heterohyrax brucei (assembly GCA_028571685.1). Classification (NCBI taxonomy): domain Eukaryota; kingdom Metazoa; phylum Chordata; class Mammalia; order Hyracoidea; family Procaviidae; genus Heterohyrax; species Heterohyrax brucei. The sequence continues at coordinate 67,273,641 of CM053162.1, read as the reverse complement.
ACAACAAAACGAAATTTGACCAGCACTGAGTTATTCTCACAATTGTCAGCATGTTTGAGTTCTTTGTTAGGGTTATCGAGCCAGAGTATCTCACCGAAGATTTCCCTTTCCCTTTCTGGTCTTCTGCTTCACCAAACATGGTATTCTCCTCCAGTGATTGATTCTTCCTGAAGACATGTCCAAGGCAAGCAAGTCAGATAAAGTTCTGATGTGATCCACAAGATTTTCACTGGCTAATCTTAGGAAGTATATTGCTAGGCCTTTCTAATCTGTCTTAGTCTGGAAGTTCTGCCCAAACCTCTTTTTCATGAGTGATACTACTGGTATTTGAAATAACAGTGTCATAGTTTCTGTATCACAGAAATGCAAGCCACCATGGTAAAACAAACTGACCAACTGGTGGTGGACACCAAGTGCCACAATTTTGATTCTGACTCATGTGACAGAGTAGAACTGTGCTCTACAGAGTTTCAATGGTTGATTTGTCAAAGTTACATCACTAGGCCTTTCTTCTAAGAGGAGACCTGATGGCACAGTGGTTAAGCATTTGGCTGCTAACCAAAAAGTTGGCAATTTGAATCTACCAGCCACTCCTTGGAAACCCCGCAGGGTAGTTTTCCTCTATCCACAGGGTCACTATGAGTTGGAATAGACTCAGCATCCATGGGTTTTCTTTCAAGCCATCTCAGGGTAGACTTGTACAGTCAATATTTTGTTTAGCAGCTGAGTATTTTAGCCATTTGCACTACCCAGGGACAAACAAAAACTTGTGTTGTCAGAGATAAGAAAGTAGAACAAAGGATTTGTATCTTAAAAAATGCCTTCAGATTTCCATTAGGCCACATGTTGATAGTAATCAACAATATTTCTGGGAAATAAAAGAGAAGTTGAAGTACTGAATCCTCCCAGTGCTAAAATAAAATTTGACAATAGTGATATTTGCTACTTGAACCAATCAGGTCATGCACTTTGCTGGGAAAAACTCTATGTAAATGCCTGCTGTATTATTATTATTATTATTATTATTTCTGATTGTTTTACTGCTTTGCTTCAGATTTGACATGTAAGTGAGAATATTATAGCTTAGACTGTTAGCTACATAAGCAAAACCAGTGAAGAGTATAATACATACAGGTAGAGAGATTTATAACAAAGAAATGGTCCACATGATTATAGAGGATAGAATGTCCTAAGGAGGAGAGTCAGGATAGAAGCGTCTCCTGATGTGCATAGCTGAGGTGCTGGTGAATCTAAAAGTGACAGGTCAGACAGCAGGGTTCTTGACCACAGGCAGCAAGGATCAATGACTCATCAGACCAGTAGGCAAGACAGCAGGAAAGCTGCTAACTCAAGTCACAAGAAGAAGAGGACAGAAGAACAAGAGCTTGCTGCAGAATCTGGAGAAAGCAAAAGCCCGTGAGCATTGCCAGAAAGTTCCCTCACGTACTTGATGCAGGTCACACTCCATGGAAACTCTCTTTCAACTTCTTGGCTACTCAAAGCAGATTCCATCATGGAGATGATCATATTATATCACATCTCATCATGGAAGTGTTCATATCATCCCATAACTGTTGAACTACACCATAACTGCCACATTTCTGAGAATCATGACCCAGCCAGTAGACATGTAACCTTAATGATCACAGTCCACCTCTTGTCAACAAGGCACCTTTATACATCTCTTTAAACTATACATAATCTCTGAGTAAAAATAATTAGGAAGTCATACCTGTACCTGACACAACAAACATACAGCCAGATACGCAAAAGCCCTGTGCAAAAAACAGATGAATCTTGGAGAATGACACTAGATTATAATAAACTTAACCAGATGATGACTCCAATTGCCACTGCCATTCTAGATACGATTTCACTGCTTGAGCAAATTAATGCATCTCCTCCTACTTAGTATGCAGATATTGATCTGGTTATGCCTTTTCCTTGCCACTTTTTTCTAAAGGCCATCAGAAGTTCGCCTGGCAAGACTAGCAATGTATCTTCAGTTGCCTACATCTGGGCTGCATCAACTCTCGAGTCCTATATCATAATTTAGTTCACGGGGAACTTGATTGCCTTTCTTCTCTATAAGACATCAGAATGGTCCATTACTTTGATGACGTTACGCTGATTGAATTTAGAAAGGACAAAGTGTCAATAACTTTGGACTTATTGGTAAAATGGCATGTGCTGGAGAAAGGAAAATTAATGCAACAAAAATTCAGGTGCCTTCTATCTCAGTGAAATTTCCAGGAGTCTAGTGGCGTGAGGCATGTTGAACCATTCTTTCTGAATTGAAGGATCAGTTGTAGCCTCTGGTTCCTCCCACAACTAAAAAGGAGGAACAATGCCTAGCAGGCCTCTTTAGATTTGGGGGGCAAAATATTCCTCATCTGAGTGTGCTGCTCCAGCTTATTTATTAACTGACTTGAAAAGCTACTAGTTTTGAGTGGAACCTCCTACCACCGAGAAAGCAATGCCAGAAGCTAAGCATGTCTTCTAAAGTTACTGTACTTAGTGTTTCTAGATCAGCAGAAGATTTATGACAAGGACTTCCGCCCAGAACCAACAGAGAGAAAAAGTGTTCCCCTAGAGCTAGCACCCTGAATTTGAACTTCTAGCCTCCTAAACTACGGGGAAATGAACTTCTCTTTGTTGAAAATATCCACTTGTGATATTTCTGTTGTAGCAGCACTAGATAACCAAGACATATCAAAGCTATGATTATCAACCTATTCCAAGATGCTAATTCTAAGAGTAAAAAGACACATCCAGAGATTGTCCCTCTGGATGAAGGGAATAAAGAAGTTTGCTAATGTGACAGTTATTAATTATGAATTGGTTATAGGTGAAGACCTTCACAAATCATTAAAATTACTCTAATGTACACTAGTTTGTATTTTAGAAAATAATTTTCATAATCTGCACAAAGAAATAGCATAATTTGATAAAACATTCTATTTGATGCTTTCAACGATCTTGACAAACTTAGCAACAGAAAGAAAATAAAAGTATTTTGGACTGAGAATATAATTTAATCCAAGAAAAAAGCAGAAGGCTTGTGACTACTGCAAACACTTCTACTCAAAAAAAGATTATAAGAGCATGGAAGATCATTACTCTCTTATGTGGAAGCCAGAGGTCTTAGAATGCTTAGAATAATAATCTTTTGATTCTTTTACATGATGGGACACCAAGACTCACATTATACATCACTCTGTATCATAATTTTGTAATCTATCATAAAGCATGTAACATCATATTCTTCAGTAAAAGTTCTTATTCAGCATGTCATAATGTCTTTTGGATTACATTCAAAATCAAAGAATACTTTGAAGGTCAAACTGGGGCTAAACAGGAAAGCCAATGGCTAGAAACACTGTTGGAAGTTCTTACCTCTCGGGGATTGGGCTATGATGGTGGAGTAGTCAGATGTTCCCTGTGGTCCTTCTCACAACAAACAACAGGAAAAACAAGTAAATCAATTAAATAGGACAATCTGGAAGCCCTAAACATGAAAAGTAAAGTTGAAGAATAGAACCGAGCATCAGGGGGAGGAAGAGTCACTTTAGAGGCAGCAAACAGTTGCCAGAGCTGACCAGGGGAAACTGGTACCCTACAAGCAGTGAGGCTAGCAGTGGCAGCTGGGACACATTTTCCACACCGGGAGAGACTGTGTGGCAGAGAGCCCACTCATACCTCCAGAAGCAATGAAAAGCAGCACTCAGTAGGTAAAAGATGAGTAACTTGTTCTATCCTACCACTCAGAATCAAAAATACTTCTTGAGAAAAACCTCTCTCCCATTTACATGCCATCTACCCACTCTGTGCTGAGTCTAAGCTGATTCATCCACCTCCATACAACATAGATCCTAAAACAAAGTCACCAAGACATAATCAAATTTGCCAATGCTACAGATAAAAGAGAATTGTAAAAGGGATTAGCAGGGAAGTGAAAAACAATCTACAAAGGGGGGTCAATAAGACAGAGCTCAAACAACTCGGCAGAAACCACGCGGGCAAGAAGTCAACGTGATGACATATATAAAGCCTTTGAGTGGGGGGTGGGGGGGCAGGAAAAAAGCCAGACAACAATTATATATCCAGCAAAACTGTCTCTCAAATATGTTGATGAAATTAGGGCATGTCCAGATAAACAGAAATTTAGGGAGTTTGTATAAAACAAATAAAAATACAAGAAATACTAAAGTGAGTCCTTTAGATAGAAAAATCGATAACATCAGATAACAAGCCAAGACTGCTATGCAGGACGCAGAAATCAGATGTCAACCTAGCCAGGAAAATCACAAAAATAATTCAAAGCTAAGACAATGAATATAAAGGAACAGAGATAGATTCATGTAAAAGATGACAACATCACAACAACAAAAAAGAGGGACTGAAAAATGTAGTCACTGATCTTTCACGTGGAGAGTCATTCAAGGTGATAGAAAGGAAATAAAAGACTGGTTGACACTTACAAACTTAGAAGTAAATGTCAAGGTAACCCTAAAGATAACTAATAATCCTACACATCAAAGAAGTTCTTAACTGTAAAACTGTGTGTTTAAATATTGACAAAACAAATGAAAAAGAAAGAGGTATCCACCTCAGTTGAAGAGGTGAAAGATTTTGGAGCTGAAGAGCAAACGTGACCTTAGTAACTAGACACAAAAACAAGTGCCGTGGAGACTTCAGATTGTATATAAAATTTTCCCTTCTGTTGTAGCTGTCTTTACAGTCTTCACATAAAGGCTGTGGGATCTATCACAGATACCACATTTGACCAGAAGTCTTGAGGATAAGACTCAGATCATCAACTTACTGTAACATCATACAGCCCTAAGCAGAGTGTGAGGGTTAGGCCTGGGTATGCTGTCATCATTTTGTCTAAAATATTAGGGAACCCTGGTGGCACAGTGGTGAAGAGCCATATCTGCTAGCCAGAAAGGTGGCAGTTTCAACCTGCCAGGTGCTCCCTGAAAACTCGATTGGGCAATTACACTCTGTCCTATAGGATCACTATGAGTTGGACTCCGCTCATTCTAACGTAAATAGATGATGGAACTATTATTAAAAAAATAAATACTAATAATGCACATTTTCCTGACTCAAATCCTTCAGATTTCCCTGGACCGCATATATGCCTTCTACTTTCTATTCTAAATGAAGTAGAAAATGCTTTCCAAGACAACCATCAGAGGAAGGAATGCCATAGCATCTGCACCGCCATGTAGGACAATTCTCATTAGTGATTCACATGCTGTCTCACAGCTTCTGGCAACTCTTTTCCCACTTCAGAGTTGAAGGACAACATTAGCAAGTATTTTCCCTCGGATATTTCTGTTTTAATTCTGATAACTGGGACTCTCTGAAGCAGCTAGCCAATTTTAACAGAATTTACCTCTGACTGAGGATAAGCAGTTTTCCTTTAAGATGACACTTCATGGTACTCCTTTCAAAGTTCTCATTCAAAGGTGTATCTCTCTCTGCTATGCTAAGATACCTGATGTCAAAGTGAAAAACTGTAATTGAGTAATATTTTAATTACTTTAAGGACAAGTATAGATTTATTCTGATCAGTTTTGCTATCATTTAATCAAATCCAGTCTCTAATGTCATGTGAAATTTTTTTTTTTTAATATATACATTAGGTCTTTTGGAAGGAAGCAGAATCATTAGAAAGAAAAGGTTTTGAATTTGTACTGTTTGAAATCCAACTAGAAAACTATGTGTTTGAACATAAGTGATTTTCTTAATTTCTGGAGAACATGATATTCAGACAACAGAGCTTGTAAAATGATGTATAAAATGCTTAGCGTAATACCTGAAATAGCAAATATTTGATTAATGTTACCAATTTAGTTGTTTCAAAAGAAATAAAGATTCTGAAACCTAAAAAAGACAAATTTTGAATTACTGAAGATCTTGAATTTAATATGCAAAAAGTAAAGCACTTTTTTGTAAGTCCAGGAAAATCAATCATTTACTCAACAGTTTCACCTTTAAATGATCCAACTCATTTTAAAACAATAATTAACCCCCTTACTGGGATATGCAGAATTATTAATTGATTAGTTGTCGAAATAAATCAACCAGAGTGTTCCAAAGACTTCCATAGCAGTAATGATAGTAACCAGGAACCAATGGTTAGCTGCCTGGCTGCCAACAAAAAGGTTGGGAGTTCAAAGCAATGTAAGATCTCCATGAACAAGAGACTTGGCCATTTGCTTCCCTAAATATGATAGCTCGGACAATCCTATAAGCCTATTCTATTCTGTCATGTGGGGTCATTACTCGTTGGAACGGACTTGATGGCACCCAGCGGTAACAATGATATCTGATATTCTAATTTTGATTTATTTAATAGAAAGCACTCTGATTTTCAGCAGAAGTCAAAATATTGGCTATTAGGGCTTCCGAGACGAACTCGCCCCATGGGATTTCCAAGATGAACTGAAACTACTGACTTTTAGGTTAGCAGTCAAGATCTTAACCACTCCACCACCAACTTTGTATTGGTTTTATTAGGATTTTAAAAGTCAGACCAATCAGCTGTTGTTTTCCCAGGTCTACCGTAACAAATGACCACAGAGTGGGTGACTTAAAATAACAGGTTTATTGTCTCTGAGTTCTGGAGCCTACAAGTCTGAAATGGAAAAGTGTCTGTCACGTTAATTCCTTCTGAGGAAGAATCTGTTCCTTGCCTCTCTCCAGTTCTCTGATGATGCTCAATTATCAATTTGATTGTATTCCCTGCATTGTTCCTTTATTTGTAAATCATTGACATTTCTGTCTCCATCTTTGCAGGGCTATCATTTCTCTGTATCTGTCTTATTTCTGAGTCTGTCACTATAAACCTAAAACCAAAACCAAACCCATTGCCACTGAGTTGATTTCACTTCATAGCAACCCCATAGGACAGAGTAGAACTGCCTCGTAGAGTTTCTATGGAGCACCTGATGAATTTGAACTGCTGACCTTTCAGTTAGCAGTAATAGTACTTAACCACTATGCTATTGGGGTTCCCCTCTCAGTTTAAGGACACCATTAGGTGTCCTTGAGTTAGGTTTCACATTGTTCTAGTACAAACTCATGTTAATTAATTGCATTTTTAAAGAATCAGTTTCCCAATAAGGTCACATTCACAGGCACCAGATAATACAACTTAAACCTGTAACTCTTCTTGTGGACACAATTCAAACCACAATGAAAATCAGCCCCTAACTTTAAACCGATACTTTGAAAACAACAAAATTTGAATAATGTAACATTCTTTTTCTTTTTTCAGTTCTTAAAGTCATGTGTTTTTCCTTTCATCTATTTTAAAAATTACAATATTACGTCTTTATTTTTTTAAGATCTTCCTCTCTGAAATATTTCTGTGTAGCTTTCTCTATGTAGCTTGATGGCATTTGCTATATTTGGTTTAGAATGTTTTTATTCTGTAATAATTATGTGACAATAATTCTGTTCACCAAATTCCTTTAAGGAAGAGGGCTGTTTTTGTTTAGCAGAAAGCTTTAGCATGTGCTTGGGTTAAAAAACGAACTCCTCCTTCATAACTGGGACAAATCCTCTACTTAATGTCTAACTGCAGGACAGAGGAGAAAACTGGCTCTACATGAGACAAGAAGTGTTTCTGTTATGAACATAAAATGTACTGAGAGCAGATTAAGTGAAGAAAGAAGAAAAAGAAAGAATGAGACAGAAAAGTGGAGAGAATTTGGAGGTGCCAGCGGGTATTTTAAGGGCTCTGCCGTAGCAACCCGTAACAGTTATTGTGCTGCCGTGGTCCACCTCCCTGAAAAACATTTGGAAAATTTAACAGGTTCACACATGCTTCGTGGGAATGACTATTTTAGGCAATTTAAGAAGTTGGTACATTTTGTTTTTATACCAACATTTTAACTCAACAAAGTCACTGCTCTGAGATCATTAGCTACAGAAAGCCAAAAAAAGGCATTGGTAATTTGAAAAAGTCAGTGAGAGAGAACGCGAACTAATTGCAATTACCTCTCCGTGGGCCAGTGGATTCCGTATAACATGTGGGTTGATTAATGACGTGGGAGCATCTTGATTTTCTCGAGTCAAGTGCACATTTTTATCATGACTGTCAAACTTTCAGAATTTGGCAGGAATCGCATACAATTTTTGATACATTAAAAATCTAGTGCTTCTTTTTCATTTTGGTCTTTCATTTATAAATGTATGCAGTTTTAATAGTTTTAAATCTATCTACGAGTTTCAGTGTGATCTAAAGTCAGCATTTATTAAATGCCTATATACATTTCTGTGATGACATACCTATTACAAAAAACATATGCAATGTATACATGTCTATCTACTTGTCACACACACATATACAATGCATATATGTATTCACACATAAGCGTTATTTATATGTAGGATAATAGATACATAGATTGACAGATATTTGGCCTATGAAATCTGTGTTATGGACAAATCATTGTTATTTATCAGCTGTATTTACAAACAACAAATATATATACACATATATTCAAATAATTATAGCAAAGTGTATTCCTAAGGGTAGTGATACAGATAAAAACAAGAAAAAAGAAAAAACACTGAACTCTTTAGCTAGCATGCTTTGTAATGTAGTGCCATCATATATATTTTAAAATCAGCAGTGCACTGACTTCAACTCCCATTCAAGACTGCAGAAATTATAGTCATTTCTGCCCACCGGAAACAAACCAGAAAAATAATATAAAATGAATATGAGAAAGAAAATTTAGTGGTCATAACTATGGACTAAACGTATAAAGAAGAGGTATTAGTGCAATAACAATTATATATGGTGGAGGGAGGAGACCAAGAGAGGGTTAATAGTGAGAAAAGAGTTGGAAGTATTTAGAGTTCTCTGAAAGAGGTGTAAAGGACCATACTATGGAAGAAAGCTCACAAACTTAGCTTATTCTCAAAGTAAGCACTGTGTAGTGAGATTGTCCAGTTATCTCTGAAGAGAGCAGAAAGCACGGTTACCGTGCTAAGCAGCTGGGACATGGAGGCTTTAGTCAACCCCATGAAGGTTTTCTACTAGCAAGGGATTTGTCCAGAAATGTAAGCAATGAATGCAAAGAAACTGATCAAAGTTACAAACTCTACAAACTGCTGTGTCATCGATTTCCAGAGCCCTGTTTTCCACCAGCACTTTTCACGCAACCTAGACTTGCTCCCTCAGTACCATCACTTCTTAATCACATTCTCTCTTCTGAAGCAGATGAACCTCAACCAATTATTTATAGTACAGTAATTCTGGATTCCTTCCATCTTCTTTTGACACTTCCTGTGTCATTCAACATTTTGCCCATAGAATCCTTCAGAACTGTAGCCCATGGCTTGGATTTTTTATTCCGTTCTTTCCACTTGAGAAATGCTGAACATGTTCTTCACTTTTGGTTTCCTAACTCAAGGTTTTTGCACATGAACTACTGTACCCTGTCTTCTCTAAACCAAACCCGCCTTCAGTGGGTTGACTCCAGCTCATGGAGACCCTTCAAAGCCTCCTGTCAGCTCTTTCACTTTGTCATGTCTTCTCCGTTCACTTTAGCTATCCTGTGCTTCACAGCAAATTCCAGTCTTTTTTTTTATAAACTTATTTTATTTTATTGTTGAGAATATGCACAGCAGAACATCCACCAATTTAACAAGTTCTACACATACAACTGAATAACACTGATGACTTTCTTCAAGCCATGCAAGCATTCTCATCGTGGTTCTCCTCACGGTTCCTCCCCCATCAACATTTAATACTGGCCCCTGAGGTTCCTATCAAATATTGTGGACTGCTGTTGTCCATTTGATTCCACATAAATAGTTCATAAAAGAGCACAATGCTGCAGACATTGTTTTACTAGCTAAGCTAAAATGTTGTTAGGTCTTCAGAAGATTTCAGGCAATGTTTTTGGTTTAGGTTCAAGGATGATTTCAGGGAAATTGTTTCAGAGGTTCTTCTAGTCTCCATGGCTCCCAAAATCTGCAGATCCTGAGAATTTCAAATTTCATTCTGCATTTCCCCCTTTTTAACCAGGACTCTTACATAGAATCCTTGATAAAAAAAAGTCAACAATGGTAGCAGAGCGTGAACCAGTTCTTCTGTTTTCTGGGCAAAGATGAAATTTTTCAGAGATGCAATTAGCTCTGAATGGCTATTTGCAAGTTTTTAAGGACTCAGATACTAAGAAACAAACTGGGAGGTAGAATTGAAATAGTGAACACTTTTTTAAGCTATTTAACAGTGGTCTCCAATGAAATCATGACCCTAAAACTGCAACCAATTAGCCAAATCCTGGGAAGTGTTTGACTGTTCCTAAGCAGCCTCCCCAGCTGCTCTTTTTTGTTATTGATTCTATAAACACATTTGTAACACAGCATTTGTCAAATCAACTTTTTATAAATGTACAACCTATTGATATCAATTACATTAATGGGCTGTCCAGCCCTTACACTTGCTCAATGTAATTTCTCCATCACCTTAAACCAAAATTCAGTGCTAAATGAGAGGTAAACCTACCCTTCCTTGTTTCTTTGGTCCCCGGTTAACACTAATAAATTTTGGTCTCTGTACATTTGCTTCTTGTATTTTTATACAAATGAGGTCATAAAATATTTGTGTTCTTGGGAAAGACTTGTTTCACTCAGCTCAATGCCTTTGAACTCAGTGCATGCTGTAGTGTGTATTACAGTTTCATTTCTATTTCCAAATGAATCGTTTTTTGTTTCATCTATGTATCACTTATAGTCTATTCATGCATCTGTTGATGACATTTTGATTGTTCCTACCTTTTTAAAGTTGAATAATGCTGACATGAAAATTGGTGTGTATGTGTCTGCTTCTGTCTATCCTTTAAAGTCACTTGAGTCTATTCATAGGAGTGGAATTGTTGGGTCATATGGTATTCCTATTTTTGGTTTTCTGAAGAATTCCCACACTGTTTTCCATAACAACTATGCCATTTTGCATTCCCATTGGCAGTGGATAAGAGACCTAACCTCCCCACACTTTGCTGAGGTTTTTTTTATATTCTGTGTTTTTTTTTCCTTTGTTGTTGTTGTTTGTTTGTTTTAATTTTAGCCATCTTAGTGGGAGTCCAACTCGATGGCACTTGGCTGGCTAGTGGGAGTGATGACATCTTGTAGATTTGATTTCCATCTCTTACTTGGCTGGCTCTTTGATAGATAGTGACACTGAGCATCTTTCCACGTGTTTGGAGGCCATCTGTGCATCCTCCTTGGAAAATGTCTATTTATGTCTTTCGTTCATTTTTTATTGGGTTGTTTGTTCTTTTGTTGTGAAGTAGTCAAAAGTTTTATGTATATGATAATGCCTGTGAAAGCTTGAAACTGTTTACGGCAGAAACTCGTCAGAGAAAGGAAAATGAAATACTTCTCACGAGAAGAAGTTATAGAGCAGTGCTACGACTGTTCTCTGTTACAGGAGAAAACTTGAGAGACTCAGATAAACAAGAGAGTTCAGTCATGTTCCAGCTTTCACAGATTTCACTGTATTTTGATTATTAGATTCTTTCAGGATATATGTTTTCCAAAGACAAATCTACCAGCCAGTAGCCTGTATTTTGACTTTTTCAGTGAAGACTTGTAATTAACAAACTCACTGATTTTATGGGGTCCCATGTGTGTACTTCGCTGCTTCTTGTTCTTATGTTACTTATTGTATTAGGTAATCAATTGCTTAAGGCTGAACATACTTACCCCTGCTCTTCTTCTAAAAGAATTATCATTTTAGTTTTCACATTTAAGGCTTTAATCCCTCTTGAATTTGTTTATATATGTGGTTTGAGGCATGGATACTGTTTCATTTTTCTGTGTGTGGAACTCTAATTTTCCCAGCTCAACTGAGTGAAGCAATTTCCTTCCTTCACTGAATAGACTAAGAATTCTTATCAAAAATTAGCTGACAATAGATGTGTGGGTCAGATTCTCTTTTTACATCCATTTTAATCTTTTCTTTCTTTCCTGTTTTGCTAAGGGCCTCTTGCTTTCTTTATGTACGATATTTTTGACATCATCCCGCAAATCTTCTGCTGTCTGGTCATCAGTGTTCAGTGTGTCAAATTTGCTTTTGAGACTGTCCCTAAATTCAGGCAGGGTGTATTCAAGGTCATACTTTAGTTCTCATACACTTTTTAAATGTTCTTCACTTTCAACTTGAAATTGTATGTGAGCAATGCATTGTCTGTTCCAAAGCTGGCCCCTAGCCTTGTACTGACTGATCATATCAAGCTTCTCCATCTGTTCAATAAACAGATGCAAGACTGAAAATGTGTACTCATCTAGGCCAAGAAATTTGGAAGACAGCTACCTGGCCAACTGACTGGAAGAGATCCAGGTTGATGTCCATTCCAAAGAATGATGCTCAAATAGAATGCAAAGATTATCAAACAATAACATTAATATCACAAACGAGCAAAATTTTGCTGAAAAAAATTCCAAAATATCTGCAGCTGTACAATGACAGGAAACTGCCAGAAATTCAAAGAAGAGAAAGTGGACCAGGGAATATCATTGCTGATACTAGCTGGATGTTGGCCAAAAACAGAGAGTGCCATAAATATGTTTACCTGTGTTTCACTGATTATACAAAGGCATTTGACTGTGTGGATCATAATGGATTATCGATAACAGAACAAAAAATGACAATTCCAGAAAACCTAATGCAGAATCTGTACATAGATCAAGAGGCAGTTATTTGAACACAGCAAGCGGATACTATAAAGTTTAAAATCACAAAAGGTGTGTGCCAGGGTTGTATCCTTTCATCTTACTCATTTAATCTGTATGAAGAGTAAATCTGGGCTGTGACAATCTGTGACTATATGAAGTTGAATTTGCCACGGGAACTGGAGACTCGTTAACAATCTGTAACACTGAGATGAAACAACGCTGCTGAAAGGGAAGAGAACTTGAAGCACTTATTGGTTAAAGTCAACGCTTTCACTGTGCACTACACTTCAACACAGAGAAAATAAAACCATTGATTACTGGAACAACAAGCAACAACATGCTGAACAGAGAAAAGACAGAAGTCGTTAAAGATGTCACTTTACTTGTATCAACAATAAATATCCATAGAAGCAGCAGTCAATAAAGCAAACGATGTATTGCATTGGGCAAATCTGATATAAACTATCATTTTAAAATGTAAATATAAAATGAACAAATCAAGTGTGCCCGACCCAAGCCATGGTCTTTTCAATCACCTCACATACATGGGAAAGTGACACAATATAAAATGAAGACCAAAGATTTTATGCGTTGCGGTTACAATGTTGGTGAAGAATACTAACTACACCGTGATGACCACAGAAATGAATAAATCCGTCCTGGAAGAAGTAAACCTAGAATGCTTTTTAGTCACTAGGATGGGACGACTTCTTGCTTCCGTCAGACCTGTAATCAGGAAGGATCAGTCCCACGACAAGGACATCTTGTTTGAAAGATTCTCCGATTGCATGGATCAACTCAGAGGCTGAAACAAGGGCCTCAAACATACGAATACTGTGAGGGTGGCGGAACACTGCGCGGTGTTTTATTTCTGTTACACCTGAGGGTGCTGAGAGTCAGAGCCTACTGCACGGTACCTAAAAGCGACTAGAAAGCTGGGAGACCGCAGGTGCTGAAAATGGTTAATACGCTTGACTGCTAACAGAGGGTTCGATGTTTAATTCCACCAAGAGGTACATGGAAATAAAGAACTGGTGGTCTATTTCCAAAAAATCAACTACTGAGAACGGCAGTAGAGCACAGCTCAACTCGGAATCTTAAGTGGTTGACGTCACTTTGAGTTAACTTCCCAGAAATTTATGATGTTAGGAAAAGGAGTTAAATGAAATTGACCCTAAAGCTTGCGGAAGGAACATACTGCTGACACCTAGATTTTGTCCCAGTCAGACCTATGTCAAAATTACAACCTACAAATCTGTAATGAGAAATTTATTTTCTTTAAGTCACTAGGAGGTGTCACTAAGCGACTAAATGGGTGAAATGCTGGACTATCAACAGAAAAATCGGCAATCTGAAGTCATCCTGAGTGCCCCGGAAGACAGGTCTGGCCAGCTGCTTCTAGAAGAGGACAGCACTGAAAACCCTGTGGATAACAGCTGTACTCGGACACATATGGAGTATCCATGAGTCAGAACTGACTCAACGACAACTAAAGGAAACAGCTGCAACAGGTTTGTTGTAATTTTTCGTAACAATGGGAAATGAATGCAGTCATGAAATATAGTTGTAATTCCATAAAGTCTTAATCATCTTTATAGGGAAATGTTAAAAGAGATGCTATAATTTTCAAACTATATGAATAGCACTAACACAAAAAACAAACACATGTTACATGTTGTTGTTGCTAGGTGCCATTGAATCAGTTCCAACTCACAGTGACACTCTTGGTCAGAGTAGAACTGCCTCGTAGAGTTAGCAAGGAGCGCCTGATGGATCTGAACTGCCGACCTCTTAGCAGCTGCAGCACTCCACCACAGAGCCGCCACGGTTTCCACTTATTACACAGCCAAAGTATTTTTGAAGTAAATAATTGAAAGAAAAATTAAATGCATAACCAGATAAAATATTAAAAATATTTAAAAAAATCAAGAACTACAAATGGCATAAATTTACCATTCAAGAAAGACTCTCAGATTTAATTCAAAGAGAAACTATATATCAATTTGAAAGGGAAGCATTTAAAACAAAACAACTAAAAAATAAAGAAGGCAGTCTGCAAGAAACTTATAAAACACTATACAACACATTGCCAAAATGCAGAAAGCTAAAATTATATAAAAGCAAGCCAGTTCTGAAAAGAAATTTTACTGAAGTGCTTTCTTTCGGCTGCCAGGGATCATGACTCATTAAGCAGACCAGCTGAGAGAAATAACAGAGGTTAATCAAAGGGTCATTGCTTTATTGATCTTGAGCAAATTATTTTTAACATAGGATACATCTCTTTTCTACATGTCCATGGGGCGTTAAAAAGTGACTTCAAGGAATGGATAAACAAACTGTGGTACATTTACACAATGGAACACTATGCAACGATAAAGAAAAATGGTGATTTTAGGAAATATAATCTGGGTTATTCAAAAGATGCTATGCTGAGTGAAATCAGTCGGCTGCAAAAGTCAGAAATATGGGATCACTGTTATAAGGACTTAGGAAAAAGTTTCTGCTCGAAGAAAATACTCTTTGAGAGTTACAAGGGTTGGGAGGGATGGAGAGGGTTATCGTAGATTAAATAGTCGCTGGGAATTCAGTTAGGTGACGGGAGTGACAGCACAGGGTAGAAGAGAGCTCAGTACAACTGGACTAAACCATAAGTGAAAAAGTTTTCTTAACATTTTAAAGCACAGAGTAGCAGGAACAGGGGTCTGGGGATCACGTTTTCAGGGGATATCGAGGTTTAACTGACACAACTAGTTTTTTTTCCTAAGAAAGCATTTGGCATCTCATATCAGTGAGAGGCACCTGGGATATTAAAAGCCAGCAAACTGCCATCTAAGGAAAATCAACTGGTGCCAACCCACCTGGAGCAGATGGAAACCAAAAACATCAAAGACATGAGGAAAATATGAGCCCACAACAGAAAATTACAGACACTGGAAGACTACATCAGCATGCCTCTGGAAGAACTAGAAGGTGTTGGCCTCCACCAAAGACTACCCTGACAGGGAGCTCAATGTAGAGGCCCTGATGTAGCCAGAGAAACAGGGGAGTGCAGACCTTCAAAGACTGGATCTGACAGTATTACATCCTAGAGTGTCGCCTGAGGTCATAGCCCCTGGACTTGCTGTGGCCTAGAGCTGAAAACAGGATGGAAGCCAACACTTCAGACAAAGATTGGACTGGACTATCCGACACGGGGTGATGCCAGTGGTGTGTGTACTCCTTGGCTGTCCCACTGGTTCCTATCTAGAGGGAAGGGGAAGGCTAGACAGGAGGGAACAAGTGTTGGTTGAGTGGATACTGCAAGGACAGGGTGGAAGGGAGAAATGTGCTGTCACAGGGTGAGGAGAGCAGACTGAGTTGCACAGAGGCGTGGATTCAGGGTGTTATACAGCAAACTGACTCGGATTGCAAACTTTCACTTAGTTAAAATTTTAAAGAATTGGCCCAATATTGGGCCGCACACTAAGTCTGTATAATAACCCAACCAAAACCACTGCTGCTGAGTTGATTCCACTCAGTGACTCTATAGACAGAGTAGAACTGGCCCATAGGGTTTCTAAGTAGCACCTCAAGGATTTGAACTCCCAACGTTCTCGTCAGCAGCCACCGCACTTGACCGCTATGTTCTCTGGGTTTCAAAATCTCAATAAAGTCTCCCAAATAGAAATATTACAGGTGACATTATTTGGCCACCATTCAGTAAAATTAAAACTTTAAAGCAAAGAAACAAAATATCTAGAAAATATTGCAATGAAGAGCCTATGTACCAGAATACATGAATATATAAAATAATGTTTAAATATAATTAAGGTAAAATTCACAGTACTGAAGAATTCAGTCATTAAAAAGAAATAATAAAGTTAATTAAGAAAATAAATTAAAAATAAACCTTCAAAACAAAAACAAACTAGCCAAATAGTTCTGTTAAGCAAAAGCAACCTAAACATATGAGTAGAATACGGGTCCACAAGAAAAGTAAATGAATTCAAGGACTACCTTTTGGAATGACTGAAGTCAGAAGAACAAGTTAATGTTAAAGGTGTCATTTAAAAGTCTTAGAACATAGGAAAATCATGGATAATAATCATAAATACAATCACAGATCACAACCAGGCATCCTTCTAGAAAAACGCTGAATTTGTTACTTGTTTAAAATAGAGCAATTAAAATTGTTAATAGTTTTTATTAGAATACTATGCCTTTTCATTTTGCAGGTTGTAGTTTTTAGTATTTTCACACTACATTGTTTCATTTTTGTTTTGCACAGGCATATTTCTATTTTCAAACTACCTCACTGCATGGTATTTTAAGTGCTTGGTTTCTAACTAAAAAGACAACAACTGGAACCCATCAGCTGCTCCTGGGAACCCCTATGGGACAGTTCTACTCTGTCTTACGAGGTCACAACGAGTTGGGACTTACAGGAAGCAACTTGTTTTGGTTTCATTGCATTTAATCATGGAATACTATTTCTACTGGAAGGTTTAATTTTTCATTGCTTGCTACATAAGGTATATTTAAATTATTATAAAAATTTTGCTTTATAATGATGTAAGGTATAATCTGTCATAAAATTGCTACTTCAGAAAAATTAAATATATTTGAGGAGAGCAATAAGGTCTCCTTTCAGGAAGGAGTGTGTGTTCTCCAGAAATAATTAAATTTTATATGTACCCTTTAGCTGTAATTTGTAGAAGTATTGAATAATACCTCAATTTTCCATTTGCATTGTGAATTTTAATCTTGCAAATGTGGAAGAAATAAAAATGGGTGGGAGAAATAAATGTCTTTCATAATCTGATTGGTCCTTTCCTCCTTTATCAGTAATAAAATGTCAATTTAACCAAACCAACCTAACTAAAAACCAAAAAAAAAAATCTGAAATACGATGTTTACAAGAGCACATTAAAACATAAGGATTTAGCAGGTTTAAAAACAAAAGGATAAAAATGATAAACTATGCAAACAGTAAACAAAGCAAGGGCGGGTATTTTAACATAAAGAAAAATAGAGTTTAATGCAAATAATGACTAGAGATAAACATGATCTATTCATAGTGATATGAATTTTAGATTTACAAGAAAGATAAAACTATTTTCTTTTTCTTTGTTTTGGTATTTACCCAAAAATCTAATCACTAAAGATGACCACAAAAAATAAAAAGTAAGTGAGCCAAGTGCACGATTAAAAATGTGGGAGAATTTAAAACACAGTGATCATTAATTTATGAAATAAAAAAATAATATTATAGAAGATTTGAATCACACAGTATACATAGGATGTATATTATTTAAACTGACATGTAATGCATGGAGTATGAATCTAGGAAAATTGGAAATCATCAAAAATGAAATGGAACACATAAAATCAATATCCTAGGCATTAGTGAGCTGAAATGAACCAGTATTGGCCATTTTGAATCAATCATATGGTCTACTATGTCAGGAATGAATACTTGAAGAGGAATGGTACTGAGTTTATTGCCAAAAAGAACATTACAAGATAAGTCCTGATATAGAATGCTGTTAAGCGATAGGAAAGCATCCATATGCCTACAAGGAAGATCAGTTAGAGTATTATCCAAATTTACACACAAATCGCTAAAGCCAAAAACAAAGAAATTGAAGTTTTTTACCAGTTTCTGAAGTCTGAAATTGACCAAACATGCAATCCAGATGCATTAATAATTACTGGTGATTGTAATGCAAACGTCATAAACAAAGAAGGATTGGTAATTGGAAAATACGGCCTTAGGATAGAAATATGCTGGAGATTGAATAATAGAATTTTGAAAGACCAATGACTTCTTCATTGCAAATACCATTTTTTTACCAACATAACGGGCAACTATACATGGACCTAGCCAGACAGAATATGCATGAATCCAATCTACTATATCTGTGGAAAGAGAAAAAAGAAAAGCTGAATATTACCAGTCAAGACAAGACCTGTTGGTGACTGGGGCACAGACCTTCAATTGCTCTTGTCCAAGGTCAAATTGAAACAGAGTCAAGTTAAAACAAGTTCTCAAGAGCCAAAGTATGAACTTAAGAATATCTCACCTGCATTTAGAGACCATCCCAGGAACAGATCTGATGCACTGAACACTAACGACTGAAGACCAGGCAAGTTGTGGAGTGACATCAAAGATACCATCCATGAAGAAAGTCAGAGATCGTTAGAAAGACAGAAAAGAAAGACCAAACTGGATGTCAGAAGAGACTCTGAAACTTGCTCTTGAATGTCAAGCAGCTAAAGCAAAAGGAAAGAATGATGTAATAAAAGACCTAAACAGAAGATTTCAAAGGGTGTGTCAAAAAGACACAATAATGTTATAATGATATATGCAAAAAGCTGGAAATAAAAAACCAAAAAAGAAGAACAGATTCTGTGTTTCTCAAGCTGAAAGAACTGAAGATTCAAGCCTTGAAGTGCAACACTGAAGGATTCTACAGGAAAAATATTAAATGACTCAGGAAGCATCAAAAGAAAATGGAAGGACGACACAGTCATTATACCAGAAGAACTGGTCAGTGTTCAGCATTTGAAGAGGGTAGTATATGATCAGTAACCGACAGTACTGAAGGAAGAAGTTAAAGCTCCACTGAAGTCACTGGTGAAAAAGAAGACTCCAGGAATTAATGGAATATTAATTGACATGTTTCAACAAGCAGATGCAGCACAGGAAGTGCTCATATGTCCAAGCAAAGAAATTTAGAGGACAGCTACCTGACCAACTGACTGGAAGAAATCTCTATTTATGCCCATTCCCAAGAAAGACGATCCATCCAAATGCAGAAATTAATGAGCAATATCCTTAATAACACACGCAAGTAAAATTTTGCTCAAGGTCATTCAAAAGCTACTGTAAAAACGTATTGACAAGGAAAGTCCAGAAATTCAAGCTGGGTTCAGAAGAGGATGTGGAACCAAGGATATCATTGCTGATGTCAGATGGATCTTGGCTGAAAGCACAGAAAACCAGAAAGATGTTTACCTGTATTTTACTGACTATGCAAAGGCATTCAACTGTGTGAATCATAATAAATTATGGGTAACTTGTAGAGAATGAGAATTCCAAAACACTTATTTGTGCTCATGAGGATTCTGTACATGGATCAGGAGGCAGTCATGTGAACAGAACAAGGGTATACTGCATGGTTTAAAAGTCAGGACGTGTGTGTCAGAATTGTATCCTTTCACCGTACCTTTTCAATCTCTATGCCAAGCAAATAATCTGAGAAGCTGGACTTTATGAGGAAGAACAAGTCATCAGGATTGGAGGAAGACTCTTTAACAACCTGATTATGCAGATGACACAATGCTGCTTGCTAGAACTGAAAACAACTTGAAACACTTACTGACAAAGATCAAAGACCACAGCCCTCAGTATGGGTTTCACCACATCAAGAAAACAAAAATGGTCACCACTGGACCACTAAGCAACATCAAAACAAATGGAGAAAGGACTGAGGTTGCCAAGGATTTCATTTTCTTTTGTTCCAAATCAACACCCATGGAATCAGCAGTCGGGAACTCAAAAGGCACACTGCATTGGGAAAATCTGCTGCAAAGGATCTTTTAAAAATATTGAAAAGTAAAGATGTCACCTTGAAAACTATGGTGCCCCTGACCCAAGCCGTGGCATTTTCAGTCACATCATATCCCTTCTAAATCTGGACGATGAATAAGGAAGACAGAATAAGAATTGATGCTTTCGAATTGTGGCTTTGGAATAGCACCTTGTATGTACCATGGACCATCAAGGGAAAAAACAAATGTTTTGAAAGAAGTACAAGCAAAGTGATCCTTGGAAGCAAAGATGCTGAGACCGTGTCTCACATACTTTAGACACGTAGTCGGGAGGGACAGATCTCTGGAGAAGCACATCATGCTTTGTGGAGTGGAGGATTCCAAACAAGACACACTGACCTGACAGCAACCGTGATGAACTTATGCATTAAAACAGCTGTGAGCACGGGGCAGGGCGGGGTGGTGCTTCCTTCTGTTGTGCACAGGGCCACTATGAGTCGGGACTGACTCAACAGCCCCTAGCAACAAGAAAGGAGAAGAAAGCAAGTGTCACCACATATGAAACATGGAAGATGATCTCTGACTAAGTGTAAGAAATCAATAATAAAAAGATAGGCAGCGATGCTTACATGTTTGGATGTTGAAAAATGTACTTCCAAATAACCCATTATTCAAATAAACCAGAATGAAAAGTAGAAAGTATTTTCACCAAAGGATAACAAACATACTAAATATTTTAAAATGTATATAACAGCTAAAGCTGCTTCTAGAGGCCAATGTGCATACTTTCTACTTAAGACTGTGGACACAATTAAAAAAATGAAAGGGTTAAACTGAATGAGCTAAGTATTCATTCATAAATGATGTGATTTTTGCAAATAATAAACCTAAAAACATCTCCAGATACATTATTGGAATTTATAAAGACTACAATTTAATACATAATAATAAATACCATGAAAATGCAGTTATTAAGAATGTTAAAATGCACATACAGCAGAAAGTTTACAAAGTGTAACAAACATCAAGCATATGACTAAATATGTTATAGCATGTGCAAGATTTGTAATGAAAAAATATAGATAGTACATTAAAATCCATAACAATGGAGAGAGATAACTAACTTTCCAGGATCATTGTAAAGATATTGGTTTTCTATAACTTTTTGATTGATTCAAAAATGTCAGTTATTTTTGTGTGCATTCATGTATACGTTTGTGTAGATTTTCATGTGCACAAAATGTGAAGTTTGTTGTGAAATTTACAGGGAAATACAAAAGGATAGGAATATCAAAGTCATTTTTTTAATATTAAGAATTAGGTTTTGATTTTATACAACTGAAGTTATTAAGAGAATATAGTATGGATGAAAACTTATAGAAAAATGAAATGGACCAGAAACATATATATGACTGTATGGGTATTTATCAATGAATTAGTTAGCTTTGAAATGCAGTACAGAAAGGACAATTTTTTTCAATAAATATTGTTCAGAAGTTAGGATACACACAAGAAGAAAAAAATATGGAGTTAGGTTTCATGAAATTAAAAATTATACAGTTCTCCAGTTGAACTGTACAACTAAATGTGAGAGTATCTTTTCAAAATCTAGTTTAAGGGGGAAAAAAAGCATTTTGAAGACACAAAATGTTGCTGTTGTTAGGTGCCATGAAGTAGGTTCTTGACTCACAGCGACCCTAAGTACGACACAACAGAACATTGCCACGTACTGCATCATCCTCACAATTGTTGTGACTGGATCCATTGTTGCAGTCATTGTGCCAATTTCTCATTAAGGGATTTCTGCTAATCAACAGATCAGCTCCTCAAATCCGCCAGGCACTTTTTGGACACTCCATGGAACAATTCTATGCTGTTCTATAGAATCACAATGAGTCAGCATCAGGCCGATGGCAATGGCTTATAGGTTCTCTGATATCAATTTGATTCCTTTCATTCATTTGTCTTTTCAATGACCTCTTGCTTTCCTCATGTGTGATGCCCTTGGTGTCATCCTACAACTCATCTGGTCTTCAGTGTGTCAAATATATTCTTATGATGGTCTCTATATTCAGGTGGGTTATACCCAAGGTCATACTTTGACTCTCGTGCACTTACTCTAATTTTCTTCAGTTTTGTCTTGAACTCGCATATGTAGAATTGATGGTAAACAGCCGCTGGCCTTATTCTGACTGATAATGTTGAGCTTTTCAATCAACTCTTTCTACAGACACAGCGAATTTAATTACCATGCATTCCATCTGGTAAGATCCATTTGTATAGTTGCCATTTTTGTTGGAGAAAAATGGTGTATGCAGTGAAGAAATTATTATTCCTGCAAAATTCTATCACACAATCTCTGGCATCACTTCTGCCACAAAGGCCATGTTTCTTGTCTACCAATCCTTCTTCATCGACTATGCAAAACCATTCAACCATGTGGATCATACTAAATTATGGCTAATGTTACAGAGAATGGGAATTTCAGAACACCTAATTGTGCTCTTAAAGAATTTGTATATGGATCAAGAGGCAGCAGTGTGAACAGAACAAGGGGACACTGCATGGTTTAAAGTCAGGAAAGGCATGTGTCAAGGTTGTATGCTTTCACCATACCTTTTTAATCTACATGCTGAGCCAATAATCCAAGAAGTTGGATTATACAAAGAATGAGGCATTAAGATTGGAGGATGACTCATTAATGACCTGTGTTATGCAGATGACACCACCTTCCTTGTTGGAAATGAAGAAGATGTGATACACTTACTGATGAAGATCAAGGACCACAACCTTCAGTATAGATTGCACTTAAATATCAGGAAAACCTAAATCCTCACAACCGGACCAGTAAGCAACATTGTCATAAATGGAGAAAAGATTGAGTTTGTCACGGATTTCCCTTTACTTGGGTCCACAATCAACACCTTTGGAAGCAGCAGTCAAGAAATCAGAATACGCATTGCACTGGGAAAATCTGTTGCAAATGACCTCTTCAAAGTATTCAAAAGTAAGGATGTCACCTTGAAAACTAAAATGTGGCTGACCCAAGTGATGGGATTTTCAATCGCATCGTATGCATGTCAAAGCTGGACCATGAACAAAGAAGACAGATGATGAATTGATGCCTTTGAATTGCAGTGTTGGAGAAGAATGTTGAATGTATCCTGGATTGCCCAAAGAACCAACAGATCTGTTCTGGAAGAAGTACAACCAGAGTGCTCCTTGAAAGCAAAGATGGCAAGAATGCTTCTTACATACTTTGGACATGTTGTCGGGGGGATCAGTCCCTGGATAAGCACATCATGCTTGGTAGAATGGAAGGTCGGTAAAACAGAGGAAGACTCTTGACAAGATGGACTGACACAGCGGCTGTATCAATGGGCTTAAATATAAAAATGACTGTGGACATGGCTTAAGATCAGACAGTGTTTTATTCTGTTTTTCATAGGGTCACTATGAGTCGGAACTGACTCAACGGCACCTAACAACAACAATCCTGCTTCTCTGTTTCCAACTTTTTCATTCCAATCACCAGTAATTATCAGTGCATCTTGATTGCATGTTTGATCAGTTGTAGAGTGCAGAAGTTTGTAAAAATCTTGAATGTCTTCATTTTGGGCCTTAGAATTTGGTGAGTAAAACTGCCAACAGTTGTGTTATCTGGCACTATATTAAACAATGTTTTGCTTCTATTCATAGTGTTTTCATAAGCAAATATATTTAGAAGCAGATTACTGGGTCCCTCTTCCTAGTCTGTCTTAGTCTGGAAGCTCAGCTGAATCCTGTCCACCACGGGTCACTCTGCTGGTTTTTATTTGAATACTGGTGACATAGCTTCCAGCATCCCAATAACATGCAATCCTCACCCTGCCCCCAGTATGACAAAGTGGCAGGGGTTTAGGTGTGTTATAATGAAAAATTAGTCTAAAAAAAATGTACATGGGAAGAATAATTGCTTACTCTGCTTTTTATATGCACGATAAACGTTGTCCAACTCGCTCACTTTGTGCAAATCATGAGGCTGTACCAATTGCTGTAGGAGGACACAATGTCTGTAAAGAGATAGGGCAGCAAGAGTGCAGGGATACTTAGTGAGATGGACAGACACAGTCACATCAGCAGTGAACTGGAACGTGCCAGAGATCATGAGCATCCCTGGTTTACAAACCTAGGTTAAAAAAAAAAAGATACAAAACTTAAATTTTCTTAATATATTTTACATTGTGACCATGTCTGCTGCCCAGCAGAAGATTTGAGAGGTGGAAAGAGGTTAGTCACTTTCCCTTATTTATTTTAGTGCCTGATTGATTACATTATTTCCCCTATTTTAAGATTTTATCACTATGTTTCAGCCTTTTTTGTTTTTGTTTGCCCCTCTATTCTGAGGAAACCCTGGTAGTGTGGATAAGTGCTATGTCTGCTAACCAAGTTCTGATTCACCAGGTGTTCTTTAGAAATTCTATGGAGCAGTTCTACTCTGTCTGATATAGTCACTATGAGTCACAATCAACTCAGTGGCAAAGGATAATAAAGCAGTTTGATATGGAAATCATTTCCCCCCTCCTTTCTCTTTGTCCTATTTCTTATCACTTCCATTTTGGTTACTAGCCTTTCATCTGCTAAGTAAACTCAATGCTGAATTATTTTTATACTTTAAAAGCCTGAATTTAAATGTCAGCACCTGAATCTCTACTTCTGGCTCTTTCTCCAGTTCCAGAACCATCCGTATCTGCTC
The DNA here is from genome assembly GCA_028571685.1 of Heterohyrax brucei. Lineage (NCBI taxonomy): Eukaryota > Metazoa > Chordata > Mammalia > Hyracoidea > Procaviidae > Heterohyrax > Heterohyrax brucei. The sequence goes on along the minus strand of CM053162.1, from coordinate 67,248,662 downwards.
TCAGGTTTATTTTCAATGCCTTATCTTTTAAGTTCTATTTACTACATTCTTGTATTGTGATTTGCTGTGTTGCAGTTTCATCTCTGCTCATCACTTGCTCCACCTAAATATTTTTATCATCATATTGGACTGACAATTAAGTCTGTGGACTCATCCTACAAAATGTGCTGCATACCTCCTTACAGAATATCAGTATGATCACCTTTGAAATACTCCCCTTAAGAAGCTATGCACCAATGCCAGTGCCTAGTCCACCCTTCAAGGCAATTTCAGAACTCCTTTTCTGGAATGGCTGTCAGAGGTGTAGTCATATTACACTTGATATCCTGAATGTCATCAAAATGTCTTCCTTTAAATATTTCCTTTATCATCAGGTAAAGAAAGAAAGTCACTGGGAGCCAGATAAGGTGAGTAGGGAGAGTGTTCCACTACAGTTATTTGTTTACTGGCTAAAAATTCCCTCACAGACAACTCTACAATGACGTTTGTAAACTTGCCACCAACGGGCCACAGCCATTCCAGAAAGAGTTCCAAAATTTCTTTGAAGCCTAGAATGGGCACTGGCATTGGTGCATAGCTTCTTAGGAGACTACTTTGAAGGTGGCTATAGTGATATTCATTATTTTGTAAGTCAACACATCTGATCTTAAATTAGGCAGAGTATTTCATAACACGGACAGAAAGGGCACTCAGAAAGGCATTCTACTAGCAAACACCATTAGTGTGTCATGGGGGTGTCGTATTATCACTGAGCTGCTGGATCTCTTATACACTAACTTGCTTCTGAAATCTGACTTGTGATTAGAAAATTCAATAAAAGATACAGTGGTATAAAAATGGCTAGTTATAGATAAGAATAGTTTTGTTAGGAGAAATCTTCACTAACTCAACAATGGTGAATGCATGTCTAATTTAAGATCAGACGTGTTGTCTTACAAAATAATGTACATTAAAAATATAATTCCTAATTGTTTGTGGATGACACCATTACAATGTTACACATGTGTCTTTGATGGAATCAGACTTTAGACTCTGTCAGATTTTCCTGTCAACATTGGGCCATTTTATACAGCAGTGGACAGCTGATGAAGAAAAGAATGTTTTCTCTTACCCAGTGTTTCAGCAGTGACATTTTTCTTTTAATGTGTTGTTCTGCTTAAGTTTTCTAGTATTCATGTAAGTCCTGCTTTCAAGCCCAATTGTGAATATTCGTTTCCATTCGTTTAGTCACTTCTTTTGATTAAACAACAGATTTTCTAGCTGCTCATAGCAGGTGTGGGCATCATTAACACCCCCTCATGGAGAGGCATTCTTCAGCCATATGCTCACAGTAGCGTTAGCCAACTTACTACGTGTGTGGATGGGAGACTTGAAGAATTAGGGAGCATAAGAATGAACTAAGGCAACACCAAGAATAATGAAAATCCTCACTATTCAGTTTCTTAAAAGATTAGCTACTGATATCTTTGTACAAACTCTAAATAATTCTGAAGAATACACGTGTACATATATCACCCCCCCCCCCAGCCCTTCTTGGACAGTTATATTCTCAAGAGAATGCACATCCAGCAGAAGACCCATTTGAGGTGTTATATTTGTTTTGCAATTGCAGCTGTTTTAGTTCAGTCAGTCTTCCTGTCTTTATCAAGATGCTTTTTAAATCACATTTCCTTAGGGATAACTGGCTCTTCAATCCTTGATTATCAACTTTTCATCCTATCTGTTACAATTCCTATTATAGTTGGCGTAAAATACCAGACATAAGCTGGCTTAGAATGTATAGAACTGAAAATATTTGGCATTGTGACCATGATTGAAACCTTACTTATATCCAAAGCTTAAAGGGCTCAATCTGAGTTCCTGTAGCTGAATTCTAGTACCCTCTGTTTTCCGTCACCTGCCTCCATTGTGATCTGGTTGTTTAAATACCTTTGAGTAACAGTGCGATGCAGTTGGATGGGGATTGAGAAACAACTTATTTTAATCCCTTCTGCCCATGAAAAACCAAACCCAACCAAACACATCATGGCTTAGGGCAAGCCAGTTATCTCTCTTGAGCATAGATTACAAAACTGGAATTACTGTATAATAACAGCATTAACTTTTCCACCAGAAAGCATGAGTATAGGTGTCACCCTTCACATGTTTGAGCCATAGTTCCATGAATAATTAGATTAAATACTCAAATTATTGTGTTATATTCTGTTAAATAGGAATAACCAAAAGCCTTCCTCACAACATGATGGAGCATAAAATATGCTACCCTTTGAGTCCTGAATCATAGCACACAAAGTTGCACATGTGCTACCTTCAGTAAATGTTTGAAAAATGAGACTCTGGAGGAGGTTTGAAAGATCAGGAGTCTTCAGCTTTAAAATTATTTCTGCACGCTCCAGGGTTCTCTTGAGTGTACCTGGCAGAGCAAGTGATAATTACAACTTCTTCTTATTCTTTCCATTTAAGGATTAACTTAATAACAGAATTTTCTATTTCCTTTGTACAGATCACACACACAAAACACAAAACAATACCCTATGTAGCTGGAGAGAAACATGTTTAAAAATTCTGTTAAAGAAAATGTTCAGGAGTAAATGAATTTAAGGAACTTCTTTTTAACTCTCTCTAAAATAAAATGAGCAAACTCTATCAGACTGCCTATAGTATAGTGAAGAAGGGAAATTTAACCTTTTATTCAACTTCTGATCTTTCTCTGCTGTAATCTTTTCATAGAGATAGGCTGATACGTCGTATTTCCTTTACCTAAACTTGAACTCAGATTCAGTTTTTTTTTTTTTTTTTTTAGTAATTAGGCATACCCACATTCAAAATGGGTATGCTACGAAACTATAGAGAAATTCACATTACTGAGCTGAAAAAAGCGGGGGCAATCAAGTCAATTAATTTTTTTCATATTAAAATATTCTATATGACCGACCAAAAAAAAATAACAACATGCAAACACTGAATACTATTTTAAACACGCATGGTCTCTGTGAACTAGAATCAAGTCAATTGAAATAACCACACCATCTACCCCTAAAAAAACTGTGGCATTGAGTCTATTCTGACTCATAGTGACCCTTTAGGACAGCACAGAACTGCCCCATAGACTTTCCAAGGCCCGCCTAGTGTATTTGAACTGCTGACCTTTTGGTTAGCAGCTGTAGCCCTGAACCACTATACCATCAGGTTTGGTTTTACTCAAAGACATATTCTATAACTTTTATTATTTTTTTTTACTTTAGTTAAGAAATATAGATAAAAAATATAACGAACATGTCTGTTCCTGTGTGCAAAAGGGAAAAAAAAAAGAAGAAGAAGAAGTGCTTTGGCTTAAAGTACCTCCTGTCCCACTCCTGATAAAACTACCCAGAGTAACAGTGGCCTTTTTGTGTGATCAGCATGGTTGACAGTAGAAAATGGAAAATGCTGAAAAACTTGATGATCATGGAAAAAAATAAATAAATGGAGTAGAAGGCTATCTAGTCTTCCTAAGTAATTTACCACAGATGGAAAACAAGTTTGGGAGGGAATTTCCCATAACAAACAGGAGGTTTGGAGACCGTAACAGTAAAGTGTATATTGTTGTTGTTGTTAGGTGTTGCCAAGCCAGTTCTGACGGACAGCGACCCTATGGACAACACAACAAAACATTGCCCCTTCCTGTACTATAGCCATAATCCCTTTTATGCTTATGCCCACTGTTCCAGCCAGTGTATCAATCCATCTCCTGGAGGGTCTTCCTCCTTTTCGCTGACCCTATACCAAGCATGATGTCCTTCTCCAGTGACTGATCTCTGCTGGCACGTCCAAAGTGTGTTAGATATAGTTTCAGCGTCTTTGCTTCCAAGGAGCACACAGGTTGTGCTTCTTCCAGAACAGATCGGTTTGTTCTTTTAACAGTCCACAGGATGTTCAATATTCTTCTCCGACACCACCACTCAGAGGCATCTATTCTTCCGTCTTCTTTGTTCATTGTCTAACTTTTTCATGCATATGATGCAATAGAAAATACTATGACTTAGGTTAGGGGCATCTTAGTTTTCAAGGTAAGAACTTCACTTTTTAGTACTTTAAAGAGGTCCTTTGCAGCAAATTTCCCCAATGTAATGTGTCTTTTGATTTCTTGACTGCTGCTTTCATGGGCATTAATTGTACAAACAAGTAAAACGAAATCCTTAACAATCTCAATCCTTTCTCCATTTATGACGATGTTACTTACTGATTCAGATGTTAGGACTTTTTGCTTCCTTGATGTTGAGGTGCAATCCATACTGAAGGCTGTGGTCTTTGATCTTCATCAGTAAGTATTTCAAATCCTCTTTACTTCCAGCAAGCAGATTTGTGTCCTCTGAGTAACACAATTTCTTAGTGAGTCTTCTTCCAATCCTGAAGTCTTATTCTGCTTCATGTAGCCCAGCTTCTTGGATTACTTCCTCAGCGTACACATTAAAAAGGTATGATGAAAAGAAACAACACCAATGCACACCTTTCCTGACTTGAAACCATGCAGCTGTCCCCTGGTTGGCATGACTGCCTCTTGATCCATACACAGATGCCTCATAAGCACAATTAAGTGTTCTGGAATTCCCATTTTCCACAATGTTGTCCATAATTTGTTATGACCTTTGCAGCAAAATGCCTTTGCTCAGGCAATAAAACACAGGTAAACATTGCTCTGGTGCTGTCTGCTTTCAGCCAACATCCATCTGACATCAGCAATGAGATCCCTGGTTCCACACCTTCTCTGGAATCCAGCTTGAATTTCTAGCAGTTCCCTCTCAACATACTGTTGCAGTAGCTTTTAATCGATACTCTACAAAACTGCCATTCCAAAGTCGTGTGTGACAAATATTCCCCAAACACTTCTCATTCCTTACTCTGCTCCACTGAAAAAAACCTTACATACACTTTTATCAAATATCTATTGTAATTCTTTTGCAAATAAGTCTATTATGACCTCCAATTGTAATTCCCAGGCAGTAAGTATCATAGAAAATAATTTCACTTTATATTTCCAAGCAATAACTATTTATTATTCACTTTACAAAGAGTATAGGTAATAGATAGGGGTATGGCAAAGGTTGGCTTCGGGAGAATAACAGTTCTACTGCTTACACATCACATGCCACACAAATTGTCCACACTAACTGTATGCAGCCTATCATTATTCAATATTTAAGTAACAAGTGCAGGAATGTACAATCTAATATCTAATTAGTTTTTCTTAAAAGCAATATCATTTTGTAATTTATCTGACTTTCTGTTAACAGGGTCTGGATTGGTGATGACTCTAAAGAAGGAGTAATAATTTGTGGCTTATTCATATTAGATTCATATTCTTGCTGGCTGACTTAAATCCTCTTCCATCTACACATTAGAATGTGACCTCTGTCTTTCTTTTATTACTCTCTTTTGAAAGCAGAATTTATGGTTTTGCTGTTACAAAGTTCTAAATTTAGACCAAAATTAGAATTACTAAGCAATGAAAAAGAAATATGAAGCCAATGTATAACCTCCAAAATCACCACGTCTTAATGTCATTATTAAAATACGCATTTTTCTCAACAAGAATTACGAGAAATTGTGGTTTTCTTACTTTTCAAGTCTCTAATTGGAAAATTAGCCTACTCTTTACCTGTAGTCAATGGAAATGCCATAAAGAAGAAAAGCTCACTGAACTATAAGTCACAAAGAAAAGTAGAGGAATGCCTCTGTAATTTGAGAGATTTTTGTTTTCTTTTTAGCAAATGAATCATACTGCAGATTGAGCTAACTGTTATTTGGGTACTGCGGGGTAATTTTCCTCAAAGACCTCAAAATTCTTACTACATATAAGAAAAAATGTTACCAGAGCTTCATATGGAGGCTAAAAAGAGGAATAGCTAGAAGTCCAAGTCGTCTGATTTTTTTGTAGGAAGATACGAAGTTGCACTGAAGCCTACTGCAACTCTACAGAATCCATGGACATTTCTCTCCTTCCAGCAGCTCTCCGCCAGACCCGACGCCTGATATCTTGACTCTCTGTGTATGTTCCACCTAGTAAGAGGGGAGTAACAGCAAGTCCCATGAAATAAAAATTAATTTACAGAAAATAAAAAGTGACATTTTAGTGGAGATCCATTGGAGACATGTCATCAGAAGGGATGAGTCCCTGCAGAAGGACATAATGCTTGGTAAGGAGAGGGTCTGCAAGAAAGGAGGAGCCCCTCAATGGCATGGACTGACACAGTGGCTGCAACAGTGAGCTCAGGTACAACGATGACGATGAGACTGGCTGGGAGCCAGGCAGTGTTTTGTCCTGCTGCATTTAGGGTGGCTGTGCGTGAGAAGGGACTGGATGGTACCCAACAACACATTGTGAAAATAACATTCACCATAGGATTTTCCTCTCCCTTTTTTAACAGGAATTTTTGTTTGCTTGTTTTCTATTCTAATATTCCTTTAGCTTTTTTTTTTGGCGCTTGGAATGTGCTAGAGTTGATAATCCTTTTATTTTTATTATTATGACTGAGTGAAAATGTACATTCCCCTATAAATTTAATGCCCACTTATATGCAGCTTCCACTGCTCTCCCTGTCCGGTGACAGCATACTATTCCTCTCTGCTCCATACATGACTCATCCTCCCAACAGTCTCCTTTCCCCTCCTCCCCACCCACTCTCCTTCTTCCAGCCAGAGGTCAGCAGGATGATATCCTACAGATGCACAGAACCATAAAGTGCAACCAACATGCTCACTCTGCTTACCTGTCATTTGTCAAGCAATGATTGACAAAACAGATGCTGTCTAAACAGCCTAGCTTCAAAGCTAAGTGGAGTCACTTAGAAAACATAGTGGTGGTTTCCTAAGAGATGGGAGTAGATAGTGTTATACACACCATAGAAACAGGCTTTTGGGTACATCTACGTGACTACACAAAAAGAAGAGGGTGCAGATGCTTAACAGTAAGGAAGACTGTACTAGAGATGCAATATTTTTCAAAATATCTTCAAACATGGGTCAAATGGGTCTGTAGATCCCTGAAAGTCACCCTCTCCTGTTTTCACAACTTTGAAGAGATGCCAATCATGATGACATGGGCAGGAAAATAGGCTCAAATCAGGCAATCAGAATCCTCGAAGCCATGGCCTCATGGGTACTTCAAATATGGCCGCATGAGTAAGGCAGGGCCAACCCCAGCTTTCTTGTGACTTTTCCTGGGGTACAGGGCACTCCTCTTTGGCTAAATCCAGTTGCTTTTTATTGTGAGAGCTAGAGATCTATACTATGAGCTAAATAATAATAATAATAAAAGACCACTTCTGTCCAGTCACTTTCGACTTATAGTGACCAAACAGCACAGAGTAGAACTTCCCCCTAGAGTTTCCAAGGAGCACCTGGTGGATTTGAACTGCCGATCTTTGATTAGCGGCCACAGCAGTTAAAAACTATGCACCAGGTTTTCATAGTTTGAGCTAGTGGTGACTATATTTCTTCTCAAAAAACAATCCTTCTGGTGAGAAAAAAGAAATAACTGTCAGAAAACTAACCAACAGATAGAGAGAAAGGTCTGGAGGAGATGACAGTCTTTGAGGTCCAGATGCACTTGTGTCTTAAAATATTATTTCCTTGAAGTTTGAAATGACAATCTAATCATCTCCTATTTCTGGTCACGGTGCATTTGAAAGTTTAATTGATTTTCTGTCACTGGAAATCTAAAACACACATAATGGGCTCAAAATGTTTAAGTATCTTTTACACTGTCACCCAGGTCTAGAAGTGAAACAAGGGAGGTCTAAATGTAAGACTGCCTGCCCGTTCTCTATATCACAGTCTCAAAAGGCTTTTAACTGAAGCTGAGATTATACATTAACTTAAAACCTCCTGGTAAGCTATTTGGCCCCAGAAATACTGAGATCTAACCTTGACTGTATATTTTTGCAAGTATATCTTTAACTAGGTGAATTAATACTAGCATGCTATTGTTTATACTAAAAAAAATAGTCACAATGTTCTTAGTTGTATGGGCCTGAGTGGATCAAATCAATTGATGCACATGAGAACAATCTCCAAACTACACAACATCATGTTTATAGCAAATTTATTATCTAGCCGTGTTTATATTAAAAACATATATATATTTGAAAGACTACTATTGAAGATCACATAATTGTTTGCATAAATATATGAAAAAATATATTAAAAAAAGAAATCAAAAAACAAACCCACTGCTGTCAAGTAGATTCTGACTCATAGCAACCCTATAGGACAAAGCAGAACTGCTCCATAGAGTTTCCAAGGAGCACCACATGGATTCGAACGTTTGCAGATGTATTATCACTTAACCACTGTGTCATCAAGGTTTTCATGCAGAATATACCTACAATACACATACATAACATACAATATGTGTAAAAGCACACACATGTGTATGTGTATATATATGTTATATATCTGTATGTTATATATACACACATATATATAACATTTCTTCTACTGGTAATTACTCTCAGTAAACATGCTGTTGAGACATTTTATTGCTATCAGAACAGTAGAGAAAACACGTGTCTGTCACCAGGCCACACAATAAAATGGTCATTTAATTACTTGACAGTTTAAGCTGATACTTGAAATGAATTTTCAATGTTCTCGGGGTATGTTGATTTATATTTTGAATTATGATTTCAAGCATTAACCAGATATGCAAATCTTTTAACTCTCATTCTCTTTGACTAAATGTGGGAACAGTTTTAATTGTAATGCAAATCACACTTACTTACCTGTTTATGGTTTCCCCCACCTCTCTTTTTGCCTGGAAGGAATTATGATTTAATTTACTTTTAATGAGAAAAGTAATTTGAGTACAAATCTCAGAAAATAGGGTAAAATGGAAATCAAAAAAATCTTGATTCTATAGAATTCCTTATGGAAGAATACAAGTCATTTGTGCTTTCTTTGTATCAAAGCAAACACTATGTCATTCGATGTGCTAAACATAGGTTTTAATCTAATTGTACATCTTGATATGAAATATGAATTTTAACTATTTTCCTATTTAGTGACAGAATAAGCATATATGTGCTAGTCATAATGGGAAACCACCTGTGTGTGTGTATGTGTGTGTTACATTACATACTTTTTTATTGTGATTGAGAACGTACATTCCCATGTAACTTGCGTGCCCACCTGTGTGCCGCTCTTACTGCTCTCCCTGCCGGCGACAGCACGCTCTTCCTCTCCACTTCATACGTGTCTCATTGTCCCAGCAACCTCCTATCCCCTCCTCTCCGCCACTCCCCTGCCTCCAGTAAGAGGTCAACAGGACAACATCCGTACGTATAACCTTTTAATAAAAATTTTAAAGTAGTCTTTGAGTAATAATAAGTGAACACTTGAACACTGGCTGAAAGGTTACTGGTTCAAAACTCACCCAGAGATGTCTCTGAAGACAGCCCTGGCAATCTGCTTCCAAGAGATTATAGCCTTGAGAATGGTACGGAACACAATTCTCCTCGGCACATGTGGGGTCACTGTGAGCTGAAACTGACCGAATAGCATCTGATTTGACCCTTAATGAGGTGTTATACATGTGCTCGTTTCTTCAACAGTGGCAGTTCAAAATGTTTCCCGAACATTTACAAAACGAATAGGCTTTGTGTCATGGGAATGAGAGAAACAGCTGACAAGTAATGTTGCCCAAGACACTAGTTCTATGAAATGTTGAGATGATCTCTTCTGAGCTTTATCTAACTTTCAGACACTCCCTAGAAGTCAAAATCTTCACCATGCTGCTATATTTATACAGCACTTGAGATATACCAAGACATAAAATAAAATCAGCCACAATCGTAATAAAACATAACTTACATTGGTGATTCTAATGTTTCATTTTTAGCACAGACCATTTGTCTTTCTACTTAAATCTGAGAAAACAATATTCTCTTTGAGAGCAACGTGTACAGAAATCATTTGATCTGGAGTTTTGTTTAATACATTAATGATGCTTGCTGCATACAAGGTGTAACTAATTTTTGCAAGGTGATCAGAAAGAGAAGAAATAAAAGTGAAAACTTGGCTACCCCAGTGCTAACTATGATAACTGCTTGGGCTGGCACTGCTACTGTTACCAGTCAACTCAAGTACCTAAGCAAATTTCATCCTCAGAAGTAACTTTAGAGGTATTGTCATATGCATTGGATATATTTGTAAACAAAACAAAGACACAAAGGAAATTCATCTGCAGCAAAATGGTCCCAGAGTCTAAATTTTTTATCACCGCTGGTTTCTATCTCTCCCCTTGCTCTTGTAGCCAAGGAAAGAATCTCTGACAGAGGTCAAAAGGATGTGTGGCTTTTACAATATAAGCAGAGGGAAAAATGAGCAAATTCACAACACACTAATACCACAGGACAGGGAAGAAAAGACACAATTGAAGCCACAGCCAAAAAGCTACAGAAGCATCAGAGGAACATAGTGTACATTTGACAAACTCTACTGATGAAAAACTGACCAAAACAGGGGGCTGGGGGATCTCAAAAATCTCTGCAAATTGTTAGAGGCAAACAGTGACTTAACACAATTTCTGCTCTTTTGTGACAGAAATGTGGGACAGAAATCAAAGAGGACTTTATGAGCCTTTTGCTTTGATGAAATGGGATTGCATACATTTTTTGAGTTCTTAATGCTGAAAACCTGAATGTAAAACTGGATATTAAATATTTGATCTCATTTCTGTAGTTCATTATGTTGACATATTTCAAGATGCATCAGAGGGGACAAAAATAATTTGCCTATTTACATTTAATCTGTGCTTTCATTTCATGAATGCAATGGACAATTTAACTTATTTTAGAAATTGTGTATTCATGTCTTTTCTCCCTTTAAAAATTTATAGGGCCATAAATCAATTATATGCTTCATAGTCTTTTAAGATAACCATTCGTTTTGTACATTTTGAATTTTGTACCATGTGAATTTATCATAATTTTTTAAAAATGAACCAATTTAAATACAAGTAACTTTTAGACTAAAAAGGAAAATACCCAGACTCAGTGCCATTGAGACAATTCTGACTCATAGTGACCCTATAGGGCAGAATAATACTGTTCTATAGAGTTAGCAAGGAGCACCTGGTGGATTTCAACTGATAACCAAAAGTATTTAACCACTATGCCACCAGGGTTTCTGAAAAGCAAAATAAAATACGGTAATATTTACTATTTTTCTTTCATATAATAAAAACTTATCCCATTTTTTCATTTATCTTTTATTTAGTAGATATATTTTTATTTTGTTTTCATCTTAATGAAAACAAAAGAATTAGTATTTCCCTTAATGTTTTACTTTTGATATATTTAGAGTTTCACCATGCAAATAAAATATTTAATCAGTTATATGGTATTAAACATTTAATTTATTAAAAGATACTACCAAATCCCATTGTAGTCAAGTCGATTCTAGTGACCCTACAGGGCAGAGTAGAACTGCTCCATAGAGTCTCCAAAGAGCTCCTCGTGGATTCAAATTGTTGACATTTTGATTAGCAGTCATAGCACTTAACCACTACACCACCAGCGTTTCCAAAAAAAAACCGATATTTCAAAAGTTCAAAGCATTATGTAATGAAGAACAATAGACTCACTGTGCAGATGGAAAAAATCCAAGTGTTGTCTGTATATTTTCAGCCTTCTGTAAACACTTTTCCAGTTGCATTCCTCTCCCATGCAGACAAAGACAGACACCCTTGTGCTTGGTGTTTGGTGTTTATGGCTCCTAAGTGTTCATTGTTTTACCTTTTGTTATGTATTTATGTGTGTTTGGAAACTCTGGTGAAGTAGTGGTTAAGAGCTACAGCTCCCGACCAAAAGGTTGAGAATTGGGTTTCACCAGATAATTCTTGGAAATTCTATACGGCAACTCTCTTCTGTCCTGTAGGTTGATGTATATCAGAGCCCACTGAAGGGAAAAGGATTTGGTTTGATTTGGGGTTTATGTATGTTTATAGTTTTATAATGTATGTTGGTGAACTACCACACAGAAGTGACCTAAAATAAGTGTCTTATTTGGATGATTTTTAGACCGTGTTGATAACACAGCTATGAACTCTAACCCTATGCCCACATCCCTAATTCTCTTTTCTTGTTCTCTTATTGGCCATTAAAATGAAAGACTTTGTTTTCCTAAGCCTAGCTATTGAGTCTGGTCTTTATTCTGGTTTCCTTTTTTCTTGTATTTAGTCTTCCCCTGCACCCCAACTCTCTTCTTACCCTTCCCAGCTATAGGAATTTCATTTTATTAGATTGCAAAAGAAACATATATATATATACATGTATATATGTAATTACATATTTGTAACACCTTCTTTAGAATGTGTACTTTCACCACTTGTTATTTTCACTTATTGCAATCTGTCTTTAAAGTGGATTGGAATTTTCACCCCCATCCTTCATGGGTGTTAGTGACCCCAGTATAGGAAAATGTCAGCTTCTGTAGATTCAGTGAAGGACAAACAGCGCGCGGACATCCTTTTCTTTTGCAGTAGAACTCTCTTTTCTAGATTTGTAAATATAAAATAAATTTTCACAAAGGAGTAGGGTTTTCAGGGAACATCAACTTACATAATCAGAATGGTTTTGTGATGAGTGAGCTAGTCAACTTGAGGGTGGAAAGATCTCTTTTCTTGCCTTCTTCATGACTTGACTTTTATCAACAGAAAATACATATATATATGCCCAAGTGGGTGTCAGTGCCATTTGTTTTCTAATCATACGTACAGTGGACAGTAAATGAAATCTAGACAGGAAAAAATAGATATTACGTAACACCTGCTGTGTTTCAATCATTTTAATAGTGTAATTTAATTTTCATGGTAGTCCAAGTTATTAATGCTTTAAAATTGGTATAATTTGAGATCATGTTTAGAAGTCTGTATCAAAAATGATGCATTATTTTTGAGAAAATAGGGAATAAAAGAATTCATCCTCAAAACTTGGTTATCTAAAGAAAAGTTAGATATAACTTTCTTATTATTAGAGTTATAGCATTATAGAAATTTTAAGAATTGTGTAATTATTTTTTAGAAACTATAATAATATAAAATTGGAAATAACACACTGATATTCACATATATACGTGTGTACAATATATTTACATAACATATAAATACAAAAACTTCTTGTCATTGAGTTGATTCCGACTCATGGGGAACCCGTGTGTTGTAGAGCAGAATTGCTTCAAAGGATTTTCTTGACTGCAAAGCACATGGAAGCAGATCACCAGACCTTTCTAATGTGGCACAGCTGAGTGTGTTTGGGATGTCTGTTTTTACGTAGGTAGTTGATCACAAACTCTACCACCCAGAAAACTCATATAAATATAGATATAAGATACATCTGTTGGTGGAAATCCATATTTAAAAGAAACCTATTTCTTTGATTTTACATTCTAGGAGACGAGCATTGTTTATCTACATGAAGGAGCAAACGGGACTTAACTTACGATTGAGGAACCCTCCCCTCCTAATCACTGGACCGTGACGGACAAGGCGATCCACACTCAAACGGAAGACAACAATGTAATTACTCTGAAAAAGCTGGGCTTCAGGGGTGCCGTTTTTAATACTCAAATTCAACTGACTTGTTATAGTGCATTTATTCATTCTTGGTCTTTTCAAAATCAACAGAAAGCACCTTCTACCCTTCCTTTATTCCTTACTTCTTCATCATGTATTACTTGTCTACTTTATGCTTTACATTGTATTGACTACAACACGGTGAGCAGAAGCAGCTCATGACCTATCCTACTTTCATGAAACTCATTTTCTAATGTAAGAGACAGATCTTAATCAAATACATTATGCAAACAAGTACCAGTTAACTCTGAACAATGCTACTGCAAAGCGTGGGTACAAAATGCTGTGTAGCAGCATAACAGGGATTTGATCTACATTAAGTTTTGACTTCGGCAGAGAAGAAGGAAGAAGACCAGTTTTCCAGTCTGAGATGTGTATTGTAGGAAAATGACAGGGCAGAGTGACTCACAACGGGGTGGGATTCCCATTGGCTGTGGCCTGTGGACTAGGTTGAGACCCTGACAGTGAAAAAATGCTGCTTCTTTCCATTGAGCAAATTGAAGCCTGTCCTCGTCTCATGTTCCTGCTCAGATGGAATGAAAGTCGAGAGCAGGACTCCAAAGAAGATGTGAACCCGCCACTTACAATCTCAGAAGGTGTCTCTGGTGGTCCCTAGGAAAATATGTTTGGTGTGTGCTCTGAATTTCTTGATTCACCTCTACATCTCTTCTTTTGGAAAATGTTTCTTTAATTTTTGGCAGGTGGAAGAAATTTTATGTCCTAGTGATGATGTAGATTTCTTTTTATATTGATTGAGTTATTTCAAAGTGAAATTAATTATTCAAAAGAGTCAAGAATCTTGTCCCACAGCACTACTCTTTACATCTGACTCTTTAAAGCATTTTAAATTAAAATACTTATAAAAGAATTCTTGAGCTCATGGGAAAGACAGCAGTAACAAATGTAAGAGAGTAAAGAAATAAATCAATTTTTAGAATCATTCAAAAGCAAAGAGAGTTGTCATTTTGCAGAATTTGGAGGACATGCTAAATAAGAAACTCAAAACGAGGGAAAAGATTTCTTCACAAATAACTGATTGATTATTTTCCTTGGCATAAAAAAAGTCTGTCAAGAAAGTTGAAGCTATTAAAGTTCAGTAACTAGTTTGAAAAGAGAATAACCCATTAGTGTCTTTGATAGTGATTTTGTTAAAAATTTAAAAGGGAAATTTGGTATGAAGAAACATAACTGCTTCTGTGGAATACATGACTTCAATTATAAGTTATCTAGAGAAACAAAAGTTCTCAGGGCACCAAAGATAACTGAGAAAAGTACTTAGCACATATATCTATCCATTAAAAAAAATTCTGTCCAGTCAATTCTGACTCATACCGACCCTATAGGCCAAAGAAGAATTGTCCCATAGAGCTTCCAAGGAGCACCTGGTAGATCTGGTTAGCACCCATAGCATTTTGATTAGCACACAGAGCACTTAACTACTGCACCACCAGGGTTTCCATCTATCTATAAATAATTAAATATATATATATATTTTCTGTTTGGTGTGTCATATTTTGGTCTGATATCAAATGACGTTCTGAGAAAAGGCAAATTCTCTGCAGATAAGTTAAAATACAACTGAAATTTATACACTAAATAGCTTGGCTTGGCTCTTATAACAATTGTAATTTATTGCTTATATACTTTGAAATTGCTTGTATATTATGACCATCGTGTTCTTTTAAAAACAGATTTTAATTGTAAATATTTTAATTAGTACAAAAATCTTCAGCCACAATGATGTAAGTCTACTGGAATCATCTATGGCATGTGTCTGCCCTCATCTTCACTTGGAGCAATACGACTCTCTATGAGCTACCTTCTTCCTTGATATTGGCTAAGAAAAACTCACGGAAACTCAGATTCACAGCCATTGAGTCAATTCTGACTTACGGTGATCCTATAGACAGAGTAGAACAGCCCCCCAAGAGTTTCCACGGAGCATCTGGTGGATTTACTGTCAGCCTTCCAGATAGCAGCTGTACCGCTTAATCACTGTGCCACCAGGGTTACCACATGACTTGTCAAAATTTGCCCCCAGAATCCATTGGATGTCTAATGAATGTTGCCAAGCCAAGTGCCATCGGAATTTCACAGATTGAATTATGTTTCCCAAATAATGTCTGAAGAAATTTGGCTGGGCCATGATTCTGGGTACTCTGTTTGTTGTAAACCCTGCCTTTGTGACGTTAATGAGGGAGGACGGGCAGCAATGTCAGGGGTTGTACTGTGGCTTGGGACAGCTTCTTGGGATATAAAAGAAAGGAAGACAAGCTGAGATTTGGGAACCTCCTATCAATACAGAAGCTGGAAGATGAGTGCATTCATTGGAAAGGACTGGGGTGCTTGCACCTCAGAAGCTTCCCATCCAGGGGAAGATTGATGACAAGTAGCTTCCTCCAGAGCCAACTGAGAAAACCTTCCTCTAGAGCTGACACCTTAAATTTGAACTTTTAGTGGATCGAACTATGAAAAATAAAATTTCTTTTTAAATCTGTTAAGGCAACGGTAGCTGACTAAGACAGAACAGGCTGCATTCACCTCTTCTTTGATAACAAAATAAAAGCTGTGACAAATGTGAATTAAGTGCCTGAAAATTCTTTATACACACACACACACACAATTTATTTATTGTGATTGAGTGAAAGTGTACAATCCAGCTTAAATTAGGATGGCCACCTATGGGCAGCTCCTACTGCTCTCCTTGCCTGGTGATAGCACACTCCTCCTTTCTGTTTTATACGTGTCATGTCCTCTTAACAATCTCCTGTCCCCTCTGAAAATTCTTAATTATTGGTACAATGTATAAATTCCTGACTCCTGCTGGATTTTTGTTTACTGCACTTATTCTTCTCTCTTAAAATTTGTTTCATGTATTTTGGAGTCCTGCTGCTGAGTGTTTAAGTATTTGTTATGGTCATTTTCTCTTGGTGTATTGACTGTTTAATCATATAGTGTCCTCCCTTATCATTTGTGGTAGATTTTACTCTAAAGTCTACTTTGTCAGGGATTAATATTACCACTCCTGCTCTGTTTCGATTGTTGTTTGCTTGATATATTTACTTCCATCTTATAAGTTTTAGTTTGTGTCTTCAAATCTTAGGTATCTCTCCTGTAAAGAGTATACAGACAGGTTAGGTTTTTATTTCTATTGGCCGCTTTCTTCTTATTGGTACTTTTAATCAATTTATATTCAGTGTAATTATTGATAGATATGAGTTTAGTGACATCATTTTGATTAACTCTTGTGTAATTGACAGTTTCATTGCTCCATTTAATCTGCTACTTTGCTTTTCTTTGTGTATTTTTTCATCTTTCTCATTGTTGTTGACTTTGCATTCTGAATCTTTATGTTTTTCTTGTTTATTCTGATATGTAGCATTTTTAGTTTCCTTAAAATTTACCTCTAAATTTTTCTAATTTAAATAAATCTTTCATTTGTCAATACTGCCCTGACGACTTCTCCGCCTGAAAGTTCTAGGACTACATTTTGTAGACCCTTTTTTGTTGTAATGTTGTCATCTTTTACATACTGATGTCTATTTCCCTGTTTTCTGTGTTCTAGCTTTGAATTATTTGTGTGACTTCCCTATATGAGCTGACATTTAGTTGCTCTGTCGTGTGTTCTACTCTTGACTTCTTATTAGATATTGCCAATTCCCTGACTGTAGGACTCCAGTATTTCTTGTTATTTTGATTTGGTTTTTACAAATTCCCTTACCTTTTTTTATCTGCGACTGCCCTAATTTTGTCATCATAGCTGAGAGGCAGTTTTTCTGAACACATAATTTTTGACTGGCAATTTTTTTTTAAAACTTCATGTATGTCATCCCATTTCCCTCTCGTCTGCATGGTTTCTGTTGAGTAGTCAGAGTTTGGTCTTATTGAATCTCTTCTTTATAGATGTCTTTTCACTTATTCCTAGCTGCTCTTAATATTCTCTGTCATTGGTTTGGGCAAGTTTGATTCTAATACATCTTGGTGACTTTCTCTAGGGATCTAGCTTCAGTGTAGATCAATGAACTTTTTGGAGAGATGTCGTCTCATCTTTTACTAGATCAAGGAAGGTTTCTGCCAACAAATCTTAATAATTCTCTCTGTAGTTTTGTTTTCTGCCTCTGTTCTGGTACTCCAACCACTTAGATTATTCCTCTTAATAGAGTACCACATAATTCTTAGAGTTTTTCCATTTTTTAAATTCTTACATTTGATTTTTCCTAAATTACATTGGTGTCACATGACTTATCTTCCTTCTCACTTATTTGGACTTCCATTCCCTCAATTCTGCTCCTATGATTTTCCATTGAATTTCTAATTCTAGAATTCTATCATTTTTATTTTTGATATCTGTTTGCTGGCTCTGTATAGATTCCTGCAGCCTATTGTCACTTTGGTAGTGAGGGGCTATACGTTGTGTCAGCTAACCAAAAGGCTGGCAGTTCAAATCCACCAGGTGCTCCTTGGAAACTCCATGGGGCAGTGCTACTCCACTATGAGTCAGAATCAGTTCAGCAGCAGTAGGTCTGGTTTTGGGTTATAGCCGTTTTACTCTTCCAAGACTTTCTTAAGTTTTTCTGTTGCTTTGTTCATGTATTCCTTGTCTTATTCTGCATTTTGCCTGATCTGTCATGACCTCTTGAATAGCTCTGTATATTAATCTTCTGAATTATGCCTCCAGTAATTCCAAGACATTCTGTTTCTCTAGGAGGTTTCCTGGTTCTTTGTTTTTGTTGCTTGCTGAAGCTATCCTAGCCCACCTTTTTATGTGATATGATATTAGCTGTTGTCTATGACCCATCAACAAGTTATTATATGTATTTATGATTGCTAACTGTGTTATATCTTCATGTTTTGTTTCAAGATATAACTGTGTTACGTCTTCACATAGACAGGAAGCCCTGGTGGCATAGTGGTTGAGTGCTACATCTGCTAACCAAAATGTCAGCAGTTCAAATCCATGAAGGCACTCCTTGGAAACTCTACAGGGGAGTTCTACTCTGACCTATACGGTCACTATCAATCAGAATCAACTCAGGTGGCAGTGGGTTTTGTTTTGTTAGTTCAGATAGGCTGATTGTGTTAGCGCTGTAATGACTGACGTCCCTGAAGCTCTCAAGTTGTATCACCAAGTAGTTAGAACTGCCATAAGGTATGTGAGCCCAGGAATTTGTTTACTTTCCTTGGGCAGATTTAGCTCAGATATCCAAGTCACCAGTCACTGAATGGTGCAGGCTGTCACCTGCAGTCCTAGACTGTCAGGGCTGCACAGGGTGATGGCAACAGGCACAGCTATCTGGCTACATTAGGGTGTTAGCTGCTGAGCAAGGTAGGGACCGACAGCTGTCCCTGAGTGACTGGGTGAAAGCTATCCCTGTATCTTGGAGTTCACAGGTGGGTGAGTTTTCAGGCTGGACTCTAGGTAGCCAGTGCTGTTGGTTCTGGGAACTGTGAGAGACTACTTATTCTCAGACCTCTCTTGTTAGTAGCTAGGTAGAATGAGTGGAGCCAGAAATCCTCAATCCCTGATGTGGGTAGGTGAGGACCACACATGATGGGAAGGGCAGGGTCAAATATCACAAATCAGCTGACTACTCTTCCTTAAATGTTACAATTGAAAATAGACTTCAGGTATATACCCTATTGTTCTATGCTAATGAGGGCCTATGATGCTGCAATGGGCCCACACAGGTCTAAACAGTGGTAAAAGCCATTTAAATTCCATGGAGTCCTTATGCCTGATCCTAAGCAAAGGGGTTATGCCTGCCCTGAGATCCTGCCTTAGGGGAGCTCACTGATTATTTTATCCTGTTTGATATTTATTTAATAACTTGTTTCTTCTCCAAAGACAAGAGAATGTCTCAGGAAGAGGGAGCACAGCAATTGCTGAAGGAGGATTAGAGTAGAGCAAGAACAGGGTTGGTGAAGGGGATAGAAGTACTTTCCAGAAGGGAAAGTTTTGTTTTCATCCTGTGTGGTTAAGTCATATGCTTGCACTTAATTTTCGTAGATCTAGCATTGCTTTCCCCTGGTTCCAGAGGCTTGCGCAGACTCTCAGTGGCTTGGTTTTTTCTGAGATGGAAAATGCATCCTGAGAGCTAACTGCTTGCCTCAGCCTACATGCTGCTTGATCCAGTCTGCAGGATGCCACCTAGGCCAGGAATGACAATTCCTTGCTGCTTCTGAACTCTCTTCCTCCCCAGTGATCAGTCCAACTCCTCAACTTTGTCTTTGATATTCTGGGTTCCTAGATTGTCATATACAATTGATTTACTTGCTTTTCAGGTCTTTATTGTAAGAGGGACCATAGGAACTATTTCATTACTCTACCATCATGGGCCCACCTCCCTGGCTATACTTTTTCTAAGACTGGTCTGTTTGTTCTAGCAGTCCATGATATAGTCAATATAATTTTCCATAATTTGAAAACATAAGCTCTTCTTCAGTCGTCCTTACCCATTGCCCAGCTTTCACATGCATGTAAATTCACTGAAAACACCATGGCTTGAGTTCAGGTGCAGTCCTCAAAGGAACGTCTTTGCTTTTTACCATTTTAAAGAGGTCTTTTGCAGCATATTTGCCTAACACTATATTTTCATTGATTTATGGACTGCTGTTTCCGTGTTCACTGATTGTAGATCCAAGAAAAATGAAATCTTGGACAATTTCAATCTTTTCTTCATTTATCATGATGTTGCTTATTGGTCCAGTTGTGAGAAGTTTTGTTTTCTTTATGTTGAGATTAGTCTATAGTAAAGGATGTAGTCTTTGATTTTCATCTGTAAATGCTTCAAGTTCTATCAGGAAACACACGACTATGTCATCTGCATATATCAGATTGTTAAAGAGTCATCCTCCAATTCTAAAGTCACAATCGTCTTCATATCATTCAGCTGCTTGGATTATTTGGTCTTGACAGTTTGAATAAGTATGGTGAAATGATGCAACCTGATGTATAACTTTTTTTACTTTAAATCACACAGTATCACTCTGACCTCTTCAAACTACTGCATCTTGTTCTGTATACAGGTTCCTCATGAGCACAATTCAATGGTCTATAATTCCCATTCATTGCAATGTTATCTATACTTGGTTATATCCATGCAGTGAAATGCCTTTGAATGGTCTATAAAACACAGGCAAGCATCTTCTTGATATTCCTGCTTTCATTCTCGATTCATCTGACATCAGTAATGACATCATTTGATCTACATCCTCTTCTGAATATGGCTGGCTTGACCTTTTGGCCATTCTTGTTGCGCTACTGCAACTGCTTTTGGATTATCTGCAGCAAAATTTTACTTGCATGTGGTACTACTGACATTGTTCCATAATTTCTGCACTTTTGTGGGTCTCCTTTTCTTAGAAAGGCTTCTGAATGTTTTGGGATACATTAGCGAGCACCTCCAGCACTGCATCCATTTCTTGAAGCATCTCAGTTAGTTAGTATTAAGTCAGTTCCTAAAGCTTAGTTTTTATCCAGTGCCTCAATGCAGTTGGGACTTCTTCTTTAGGTATCATTGGTTCTAAGATCCTATGTTACTTGCTGAAACGACTGAAGCTCATTCAATGCCTTTTGTTACAGTGACTCTGTGTATTTGTTTCATCTTCTCCCGTTGCTTTGGGCATTTCAATATTTTGCCTATAGAACCCTTCACTATTGCAACTCATAGTTTGATTTCTTAAGTTCTTTCAGCTCGAGAAAATGTCAAGCATCTTCTTCCCTTTTGGTTTTCTATCTCCAGGTCTTTGCATATTTTGTTTTAATATTTGTCTATTCGGGCTTCCCTTTGAACTCTTCTGTTCAACGTTTTTACTTCATCATTTCTTCCATTTGTCTTAGATCCTTTACATGCAAGAGTAAATTTCAGAGTCTCTTCTGACATCCATTTTGGTCTTTTTGCTCTTTTCTGTTTTTTAGTGACCTTTTGCTTTTTTCATGTATAATGATCTTGGTGTCCTGTCACCACTGTCTAGTCTTCAGTCATTAATTTTCAATGCATTATATCTATTCTTGAGATCACCTTCAAATTCAGACGGGATAAAGTTCCTACTTTAGCCACTGTGGATTAGGTCTGATTTTATTCTGTTCCTACTTGAATTTGGTTCCCATTCCTAGTGAGATTGGATATTATCAATGGTGTGGATTTTAGTCACTCTAATTTGTAAGCTTATCATACTTCTGTCAAGTTTGTTTTCTTGTGGTGGCTTGTGTGTTGCTTTGATGCTAGAAGCTGTGCCACCAGTATTTCAAATACCAGCAGGGTCATCCCCGAGAAAAAACTTTTAGAAGAGTTTCCAGTCTAAGACAGACTAGGAAGAAGTACCTGGCAGCCTACTTCTGAAAAAATTGGATGATGAAAACCTTATGAATAGTGGTAGAACACTGTCTGATATAGTGCCAGAAGATGAGCCCTTTGGGTTTGAAGACAGTCAAAATAACTTGAGAAGAGCCACTTCCTCAAATGTCCTTAATGATGTAGATCGAATGAAACTTTGGGGACCTTCATTTGCTCACATGGCATGACTCAAAATTAGAAGAAACAGCTGCAAAAAGTATTAATAATTAGACAGTTGAATGGATGAAGTATGAATCCAGGAAAATTGCAAGTTGCCAAAAATAAGAGATATTCTTGGCATTAGGTTGCTCTTATGGACAGGTATTGGACATTTTGAATCAGAAAACGATGCTGTCTGCTATGCCAGGAACAACAAATTGAAGAAAATGGCATCACATTCCTAGTCAAAATGAACACTTCACGGTCTGTGCTGAAGTTACAACACACTCAGTAATCGGATAGTATCTATATGCCTACAAGGAAAGCCAGTTAATATACTATAAATCTAATTACATCTAGGGTTGGCTTGGCTTATGAATTAGTGACATATTTATTGTTGTTAGGTGTTGTTGAGTCTGTTCTGACTAACAGTGACCTGGTGTGCAGTAGAATGGAGCACTGCTTGGTCTTGCGTCACCCTTCCAGTCATAGTAATGTTTTAGCCCATTGTTATAGCCACTGTGTCAAGTGTCTTGCTCTTTTTCATTCGCCCTCTATATGATCCCTCCTCATGTCATATTCAAAGTATGTAGGCAAACTCTCACCATCCCGGTTTCCAAGGAGCATTCTAGCTATACTTATGCTAAGACAGATTTGTTTATTATTTTGTCATATTCAATATTCTTTGCCAGCACCACAATTCAAACTCTTCATTTCTTTTTTGGTCTTCCTTATTCATTTCCAAGATTTTTCATGCATATGAGGAGATTAAAAACATCACGGTGTGGTTCAGGCACACCTTTGTCTTCAAGGAGGCATACGAGGCCTGACAAGTAAGTCTGCAAACTTAATTGGTCTAAGTACTACATACCTCATTGGTGAACATCACCATGGTCACCTTAATTGTACAGTTGTCTGGAAGGGAATTTTTAGCCAGTAAGCAAATAACTGTATTGAAACACCCTCCCTACTCACCTGATTCATCCCTCAATGACTTTTTTCTTTACCTGAAGATAAAGGAAATATTGAAAGGAAGACGTTTTGATGACATTCAGGACATCAACAGTAAAAAGTGACAGCTCTGAAGACCATTCCAGAGAGTTCTCAAACTGTTTTGAAAGGTGAACTAGATGCTAGCATCAGTGCATATTTTCCCTACAGGAGTATTTTGAAGGTGATTGCAGTGACACTCAGCAATGAAGTATGTAGCATTCTTTCTAGGATGAGTTCACAAACTTAATTGGAAGTCCTTGTGTTTACTTTTTGACAGTTTAAAGAGATCTTTTGCAGCAGATTTTCCCAGTGCGATATGTTATTTAATTTCTTGATTGCTGCTTCAGTGGTTGTTGACAGTGGATCCAAATAAAACTATATCTTTTCAAACTTCAGCATTTCTTCAAACTTGTTGCTGTTTATTGGTCCATTTGTGAAGATTCCTGTTTTCATTATGAAATAGAGGTGTTTGTGGTCTTGATCACTAGCACTGCTGTAGTTAAATAGATAGCTTTTGCCAAGACTGCCGTCATTTCTTGCTGAATCTCCCCCATTTCTGTGTCAGCCTACAAAGCTGACTCCTCTCTGGTTCCCCACAGCTGTATAAAATCGTCATAAATTGTGTTTATTTGTGCCTTTGTCTTTACTTCCCTGTTAAACACGTGCCTGTCTCATCTGATCACACAAACATTACTTTGTTGATGTCGGAAACCCTGGTGGCATAGTGGAGCAGCAATTCAAATCCACCAGCCACTCCTTAGAAAATCTATGAGGCAGTTCTAAGCTGACCTATAGGGTTGCCCTAAGCTGACCTATAGGGTTGCCATAAGTTAGGAATGTCTCTACACTAGGGGATTTGGCTTTTGTTGATATAGCATTCCTCAAGGGTTTTTCATGTGGTGCTACACATCCCAAGAGCAGTCTGTTGCCCAAACACTCATCATTCCATAGTTTCACTTCATCTTAAGACCTCATTCCAAACATTTCTGGAAACACCATTAACATTTTTAAATACTTATCACATTAGCTCTCTGTCCAGGGGAAATTTCCTACATCCCCAACCCCCCAGTTCTGCTCTTTTCTCTGTGATATAATCTGTTAAAATCTATATCTCACAGTGTTTGGCATTTCTAGATTTCTGTAAGTCACTTTAACATGGTAAGCTCAACAGACAGACAGAGATTATATTGTTATCCAAACCAAAAAATGAACTCACTGCCAATGAGTCAATTCTGACTCACAACAACCCTATAGGGCAGAGTAGAATGCACCCCTCATTTTCCCAGGAGCTGCTGGTAGATTCAAACTGCTGACCTTTAGTTAGTAGCTAGGATCTTAATCATTATGCCACCCGTGCTGCTTATATTGTTACGGAGCATCGAAATGGTGAAAAGATAGTGGTGTTAGAAACACTTTAATTGTCTGTCTTTATGGTACCATGGATCAAAAATTTTAATTAGCTGAACTTAGGATTTTTTAAGAGAAAACAGAAATATTAATGGTTGGTTGGCTTTGTTTGCTCAATCAATTAAAGTTTAAATGGAATACCAGATGTGAAAGTGCATTTGAACTGCAGAGTATTAAACATGTCCTTAGCCTTTCCTGCTCTGTATACTCTCTTGGTTATTGGCATTAACATCCTTCTTATCACCAAGGCTGAAAGTTGATTTATTTTTGACATACTTCTTTTCTTCATCTCTCTGTGGAATAAACAATATTTCAAAAATATTTTTCTAACCCAACCTCCCCATTTTTACTGTCACTGCTGTGGTTTCAGCATGTATCTCTTTCTCAGATGGCAATATTTTCCAATTTGTGTCTCTTAAATACCACATTCCTTCTAATCTATTTTTCATGTTGCCACCAGTTATCTATGACTATATCTAATTTCTCATTCATAAATGTCAATGGCTTCCAATATCAAATTAGTTTATACTGCCTACTCTTTAATCTCCATTTAAAAGTGCAAACAGTGCTCAACTTTTTCAATATGTAATTTCCATATTCTTTTGCTCTTCTTATCCAATCTGTCTGATGTATTTTTTTATTTTGAAATTCCACACTTTTGTTAAAGTCCACCTAAAATCTAATCTTCTCTATAAAACATTGCCTTATAATATCAACCATAATGAATCTCTGCCCTCTCTGCCTTATATTTTAAATTTATTCATATCTGTTTTACAGTATTTATTGCATTTATTTCTGTATAAACATTTATTGTTCTTGTATTATCCCAATAAATTGCAAAATATTTGAAAGCTCTAGTTTTAGCTTGCATTTCTCATATGGTATTTTACTAGTAAATTCTTAAAGAATAACCATTCTTCAATGGGACACATATTATACCTGGCATTGTTGTTATATTTAGCTGCCACTGAAACAGTTCCAACTCAAATCGACCCTATGAACAACAGTACTTAACAGTGCCTCGTCTTGTGGTATGCCCACAATCTTTTTTATACTTAAGCCTCTGTTGCAGCCTCTGTGTCAATCCATCTCCTTAAGGGTCTTCCTCTTTTGCACTGACCCTCTACTTTACCAAATATGACCAGAGTTAGATAATTCAGTAGAAAGACACAGAAGCAGAATGAAGTCAATGGAATCATAATTAGTGAGCTTGAAGATAACATGCTTGACATCAACATATTTGAGGAAATATCAGGTAAAATAGTTTTTAAAACTGTCCTATGAGCCTTAGTGTATTGCATAAACAGTATACCAGACATCACTAACAATGCACAAGAAGAGAAAACAGGTAACTGGGAACTCCTAAAAATCATTTACGTTCAGTCAAATATTTCACCGAAAGAGTTAAAAGAAAACCTACATACTAGAAAAACATTTTTGGCTAGGACAAATCTAATCAGAGTCTACTCTCTAAAGTCTACGAGATATTGCAATGTGTCAACAAGAAGAAGATGAATAAGCCAATTTAAAAATGAGCAATTCACCAAGAAGACCTTCAGACAGCTAACATATACACGAGGAAATGCTCATGATCTTTAGCCATTATAGAAATCCAAGTCAAAAGTACAATATAATATTGTATTACCCCAGCAAGACTAGCATTAATCCAAAAAGCACCAAACAATAAATGCTGGAGGCACAGTGGAGAGGCAGGAACACTTACACAGTGCTGGTGGGAATGTAAAATGGTACAACCACTTTGGAAATCGATTTTGCACTTCTTTAAAAAGCTAGAAATAAAGATATCATATGATCCAGCAGTCCCACTCCTTGGAATATGTCCTAGAGAAATAAGAGCTGTCACATAGTGCACACTGATGTTCACTGAAGCATTCTGCACAACAGCAAAAAGAATAACTTAGATGCCCATCAGAGGATGAATAAACAAATTATGGTATATTCATACAACAGAATATTATGCAATGATAAGGAACAATAATGAACTTGTGAAATATCTCATAACGGGAATCTGGCAGGTATTATGGTGAGTGACATTACTCAGTTGCAGAAGGACAAGTATATAAGAACTCAAGAAGAGGTTTAAACAGAAAAAAAGACTGAAGAGTATCAGGACAGGGAGGGAAGGAGAGGAATATTCATTAACTAGATAGTAGACAAGAGTTATTTTAGGTGATGAGAAGGACAACACACAATACAGTCAGCACTGTCAGCACAACTGGACTAAACTAAAAGCTAAGAAATTGTTTTAATAAAACCAAACACTTTGAGGCACACAGTAGCAAGCTCAGGGTTCTGAGACCATGGTTTCAGGGAATATACAGATCAATTGGCGCAACAAAGCTTTTTTTTTAAGAAAATGTTTTTGCATCCCACTTTGGTGAGTGGCGTTTGGTAGCATAAAAGCTAGCAAGCAGCTGTCCACGATGCATTAAGTGGTCCTATCACACCTGGAGCAAAAGAAAATGAAGAACAATGACTTAAGTAAAACGTAAGCCCAAGAGACAGAATTGGCCACGTAAACTAGAGACTACATGTAACCGAAACAGGGAGAAAGAAGATGCCTGAATAGCAGCAATGTTTGCCATTATAAGGAACACAGCAGAGAGTCTCTTTCAAAGCAGGAGAAAACTGTGGTGCAAAATACAAATTTCAGCCTGGTGAAGACTGGAGAGACCCCAAAGCATGGCATTTACACTCTTAATTGGCTCACAACTAAACCATTTCTGAAGTCAACTTTTCAAACGAAGGTTAAACTGGACTATAAGACATAAGGAAACCCCAGTGGCATAATGGTTAAGTGCCACAGCTGCTCACCAAATAGTTAGCAGTTTGAATCCACTAGGCATTCCTTGGAAACTCTATGGGGCAGTTCTACTCTGTCCTTTAGGGTGACTATGAGTCAGAATTAACTCACTGGCAATGGATTTGGGTTTGGGTTTAGATAAGACAAGCAGATAAGGTTGAAGAGTGTGTGTCTTGGGTCAAATGGATACATCAGACTAAATGGGTAGCTCCTGTTTGGAGCCAAGCTATGAGGCACAAAGGGATGGAAAATCTGTCTGAACTGACACGAGAAATACATGGTAAAGAAGAGCGTGCCATAACATTACAGGGAGAGATACTAGGGTCATGTAACAGTGAGTGTAGAATAAGTTTTTTTTTATGAGAAACTGACTTGACTTGTAACCTTTGACTTAAAATACAACACAAAATATTTAAATCAAACAACACATTACAATGGGCAAATCTGCTGCGAAAGACTTTCAGTCCTCAAAAGCAAAGATGTCACTTTGGTGGCACTTAGGTGATACCTCAGGCACTAAGGTACGCCTGAGGTAAGCCATAGCATTCTCAACCCCCTCATGTGCATGTCAAAGCTGGACAATGAATAAGGAAATGTGAAGAAGAATTCATGCCTTTGAATTACGGTGTTGGTGGAGAATACTGAATGTGCCATGGACTGCCACAAGAACAAGCAAATTTGTCTAGGAAGAAGCAAAACCAGGAGGCTTATTGGAAGGGAGGACTGTGAGATTTTGACTCATATACTTTGGATATGTTATCAGGATGGACCAGTCCCTGGAGAAGGGCATCATGTTTAGTAGAGAGTCAGTGAAGAAGAGGAAACCCCTAATGAGATAGAATGACATAGTGACCACAACCGTTGGCTCAAGTGTATCACCAGTGCTGAAGATGGCACAGGACTGGGCAGTGTTTTATTTTATCATACATGACTTTGCTGTGAGTGCAGGACAACTTGATGGCACCTAACATATACAACAAAGGTGAAAAATATTTCATGACACATGAAAATTGAGTAAAATTTAAAGTTCAGCACCGATTAGTACTTTTTATTGTAACTCAGCTATGTTCTTTCGTTTACATCCTGTCAGGGCTGCTTCCAGCGCCTAATGCAGAGTACTTACTAGAGAGAACGTGACCTCTAAGCTAACAGAATAAGGTTTGCTGATCACTGTCCCAGATGGTCCACATTGTTCAACCAAACTAAAAATCAAAAACCTATTCCTATGGATTCGGTTCTGAACTATGGAGACCATATAGGAAAGAACAGAACTGTACCATAGAGTCTCCAAGGGGCATAGGGTTTCTGAGTAGACTTTGGCTTCCAAAAGTATTCAGAAATATCCTTGACAACACAGGAGTGAAATAAGGCTTTATTTAGCTCATTACTTGTCAAAATTGCAGGTGTGGTAACATCTCAGCATGGTTGAAACTTGTTGATAGTGAGAGCTGTCCCTTAATGGACGGAGTTGAATGGAATGAACAGTACACTTGTAGCCCTGTACACTGGAGGTGTGAATGACCATGTATTCACACGTGGTATTTCTGATCCGTTATATGGGCTCTATGGGAGCTGAAATCAACTCAGACACCCAACAACAACAGCAGAGATGACAAGGGTAGATTTACTGCGACAAAACATTTTAAAGGCTTACACCTTGGAAAGTAAATATATTTATCTTTGTTCTAAAGACTACAGAATTTCAAATTCATTACAAGGAGGTAGGACTAATATGATGGAGAAATTGAATTAAGACTCTTTAGGGAACTATAAATTTAATCCAACAGTTAATTAAAAGAAGAAGGAGGTATTCACATCATGCTAAGCTGCCATCCTTAATGCTTTCAAATTGATTTGAAACATAGATCTCCTTTTGACTAAGGTAACACTTATTTTTCTCTATATTTACCTTGAGAGGGCCATTTGCAAATCCTCCCCAGTATCCCAGATTTACGGGAAATATAGCCTTACTAAACTCAAGCCATGGTGTGACCTGTAATCTTTTATAGCAATTTCTCAGTAATTAGCTGTTAAGGATTTCTGGATTCTATATGGGCAGATGGAAATTCAATGAATCATATTTAAAATGCTGAGGGGATATTCATGAGCCAGAAAATGGTTAAAAACACTGGCAAATGCTACAAATGGAATCACACTCTACCTTTGGTCCTACGTTCAGTATTCACTACCTAAGCGAGAAGATAAAGGCATACTTAATCCTTGTACTACTGGACTAATGAGAGATGGGCCAACCACATCAGTTCATGTGAGAATCATAGTTACATTTCCACCCCAACATGAGCATCAGGGGATTCAGTGTATTTCTCCTTGAAAGACTGTTATCTAAAACATCATCTTATATCTTCTAATGCAAATACACATGAGACATTTTTCCTGCAACAAAAAAATTTTAGGCAGTACTGTCTTTTCTCCTTAAAACAATTAAAAAAGTCAAAATAACAAGATCTATCTATCTATCTATCATCTTATTTTGTCCCTTTTTCCATAGCATATTCCTTTTCAGGACAGGAAATTTTAAATACTCTAGAAAGAGTACAAAGAAGGCTTGTTGAACCTCTCTCACATAATGAGGAGAGGAAGAGCAATTAGATGGAGAGATAAATCAGCATAGTTTCAGGTTAGTGGATTTCAGAATCTAGCATGCATAAGAATCATCTGGAGAGCTTGTTAAAACAGACTTTTTTGGCTCCATTGTAATTCAAGAAGTTGTGGGTATGAGTTGAAATTCCCCCTGTGTAATAACTCTCCCTCAGAATGTGGTTCTGGACCGTGAACCATGTTTGGAGTCGCCCTGTAGATTGTTGCTTTCCTGTTCACAGTCTTTGTCACTGTGAGGTCTCTGAATCTGTCAGGGTCTCAAGAATTTCCTCATTTGTGAAAAAAGCATAGACCTCACATGATAATTGAAATAATGTGGTCATTAAGTAACACTGGAATTCTTCTATTCATTTTTTAAAATCTCAGTCATTTTGTTAGAAGGTAAATTTCTTGGTACTCTTATTGATAAGAATAGTTGAGCAGTTTTAAGCCCTGACAAGAAAATCTGCAAAGTTTGATTTCCTCTTTTGTAATCCTTGTTGCAGTGTCAAGAGCTGTTCTGTAGGTGGTCTTTTAAGTCTTTGGATGAACAAAAGTGTTTGATTCTTAGTAGTTCCCATTTATCTATTTTCTTTTCTGTTAATCATGCTTTGTCAGATTTTGAAGTCTATCTAAACTGTGTATTAGAATGTGCACTGTTAATCCTATTTTTTTCTTGCATGGTTTTTATTGTTTTAGGTTTGATATTTAGGTCCTTGATCCATTTAGTTTTTGTGTGAGGTGTGAGATATGGGTATTGTTTCAGTTTTTTTGCAAATGGATAACCAATTTTGCCAGCACCATTTGCTAAAGAGATTGTTTTTACCCCTGTTTACAATCCTAAAGCCTTTGTCAAATATTAACTATTCATAGGAGGATGGTGGCATCTCTGGGGTCTCCATTCTATTACATTGGTCTATGTGTCTCTTTCTGTACCAGTAGTAGGCTTCTTTGACTATTGTGACAGTGTAATAGTTTCCAAGATTAACTAGTGTGAGGCCTCCCATTGTGTTCTTCTTGTTCAGTAGTACTTTACTAAGCCGGGGTTTCCTCCCTTTCCAAACAAAGTTAGTGATATGTTTCTCCATCTCATTAAAGATGTCACTGGAATTTCTATTGGGCTTGCA
Source organism: Heterohyrax brucei (assembly GCA_028571685.1). Taxonomy (NCBI): domain Eukaryota; kingdom Metazoa; phylum Chordata; class Mammalia; order Hyracoidea; family Procaviidae; genus Heterohyrax; species Heterohyrax brucei. Next base: position 67,217,606 of record CM053162.1, on the reverse strand, counting down.
TTGTATAAGTAGATTATTTCAGATAAAATAGACACCTTCACAATGTTAACTCTTCCTATCCATGAGCAGAGTAGCTTTGTCCAATTTTGTAAGTCTTTTTTGATTTCTCTCAGTAGGCCATGTAGTTCTGTCTGTATAGGTCTCTTATTTCTCTAGTTAGATTTATTCATAGATATTTTATCTTCTTGGGGGCTATAGCAAATGGTATTGATTTGGTGGTTTCTTCTTTGATGAACTCTTCATTGGTGTAAAGGGATCCTACTGATTTACTTATGCTTATCTTGTAGCCTGAGATTTTGCTAAACTCCTCTATTGGTTCCAGTAGTTTATGGATTCCTTTGGATTGTCTGTATATGCAATCATATCATCGTATCATTTGCAGAGAGGGAGATTTTTACTTCTTCATTGCCTTTAGAGATGTCCATTGTTTCTTTGTCTTGTTTAATTGCTCCGGCTAGAACTTCAAGCACAATGTTGAATAGAAGTGGTGAGGGTGGTTATTCTTGCCAAGTTCCCATTCTCGAGGGGAATTCTTTCAGTCTTTTACCATTAAGGACAATGAAGGCAGTTGGCTTTGTGAAGATGCTACTAATTGCACTGAGGATTTTCCCCTCTATATCTATTTTTCGGAGAGTTTTTAGCATGAATGAGTGTTGGACTTTGTCAAATGCCTTTTCTGCATCAATTAACAAAATCAGGTGATTCTTGTCTTTTGTGTTATTTATGTGGTTGATCATATTAATTGTTTTTCTGATGTTGAACCAGCCTTGCATCTCTGGAATGAAAGCAATCTGATCATTATGAATTATTTTTTTTATATGCTGTTGAGTTCTGTTGGCTAGAATTTCGCTGAAGATTTTTGCATCTCAGGTCATGATTGATATTGGTCTGTAATTTTCTTTTTTTGTGGATCTTTTCCTGGATTTGGTATCAGGGTTATGCTGGCTTCATAGAATGAATCTGGGAGTATTTCATCCCTTTCTATTGTGTGAAGTAGCCTCCATAGTATCAGAATTAACTCTTCTCTAAAAGTTTGGTAGAATTCTCCAGTGAAGCCACCTGGGCCAGGAATTTTTTTGGTTGGCAGATTTTTGGTGATTTTCAATCTCTTCTTTTGTGATATAGTTATTAAGTTGATCTGTTTCTCCTTATGATAATCTTTGTGGGTGATATGAATCTAGAAACTTGTCCATTTACTCTAGGTTTTCCAATTTGTTACAGTACAGCCTTTCATAGTATTCTGTCATGATATTTTTTATTTCAGTTGAGTCTGTTGTAGTATCTCCCAACTCATTTCTTAATTGGGTTATTTGCATCTTCTACTGTTTTTCTTTTGTAAGTTTAGCCAATGGTTTATCAATTTTGTTGATCTTTCTAAAGAACCAGCTTTTGGTTTTGTTAATTTTCTTGATTATTTTTCTATTGTCTAACTCATTTAGTTCTGCTCTGATCTTTATTATCTGTTTTCTTCTGGTACCTGTGGTTCTGCTGCTACTCTCTTTTTACTTTAAGTCTTTAATTTGGGCCTTTTCTTCTTTCTGGGTGTGTGCAGTTATAGAGATAAACTGACCTCCGAGCATAACTTTTGCTGTATCCCATAGATTCTGGTGGGGTGTGTTTTCGTTCTTATTTGATTCCATAAATTTATTTTGTCCTTGATTTCTTCTATAACTCAAGGCTTTTTGAGCAAAGTCTTGTTCAGTTTCCATAAGTTTGAACTTCTACCTATGATTTTTCTGTTATTGATTTCAACTTTTATGGCTCTATAATCTGAGAAGTTATTTTGCAGTAAATCAATGGTTTGGAGTTTATGGAAAATTGCTTTATGACCTAATACATGGTCTTTTCTGGAGACTGTTCCACGTGTGTTGGAAAAGAAGGTGTACTTATCTGTTAATGGGTGAAAAGATCTGTATATTTTAATAAGGTCAAATTGGTTGATTGTTGCAATGAGACCTGTATCTCTACTGAGGTTTTTTCTGGTCTATCCATAACTGAAAGGGGAGTGTTGAAGTCTCCAACTATTACTGTGCAATGATCTATCTCATTTTTCAGTGTTGTCAGTGTTTGTTCACTGTATTTAGATGCTCTTGTATTGGGTGCCATGAGTCAGATCCGACTTGAGGGCACCTGGCTTGGCTTGTGTTGGGTGCATAAATATTTAATATTCGTAAATACTGCTTGAGTATAGAACCTTTCAACAATAGTGACCATGCTTGTCCACAATAGTGGATTTTACATTAAAATCCATTTTATCTGAGATCAGCATTGCCACATCTGCTCTTCTTTGTATGTTGTTAGCTTGGCATGTATTGTTCCATCCTTTAATTTTCAGTTTGTTCATATCTTTGAGTCTAATGTGGTTTCTTATAAGCAACATATAGACATGTTGTGTCTTTTGATCCAAGATGTCACTCACTGGCTCTTTACTACAGCATGCAATCCATTTACATTCAGTGCAATTATTGGTAGGTATGTGCTTAGTGTCATTATAATTATCTTTATGTTGATGCTTTCTATATTGCTCTTAGTATTCTGTTCTGGGTCATTCTTCTTTATGGGTTGACCTTTCAGTGTTGGTTTTGCATTTGTTAAGACTCTTCTATGCTTTTGTTTCAATATGTTGCATTGCTATTTTGCTTTGCAGCCACACCTATGATCCCCCTTAACATACTAAGATTAAATCCAATTTTAACCACTGCATAACTCTTTAACTTCTGTCTGAAAGAACTGTAACTGTAGTGTATCCCTCTTTTTAGTGTGATGGTGTCATAGTTTTCATGATATGATCACTGATTCCCTTTTTTTAATATTGTAGCTTTGATTAAGTTTTGTGACTTCCCTAACTGATTAGAGTTTTGGATGCTGTGTCCTGCATTGCTACCTATGATATACATTTAATGGTTTTGTTTTTCTAAGCAAAGAGCTTCTTTCAGTGTTTCATGTTGTTTTGGTTTAGTTTTTACAAAGTCTCTAAGCTTCTCTTTATCTGAAAATGTCTTAATTTCACTGTCATATTTGATAGAAAATTTTGAAGGATATATAAGTCTTGGTTGGAAGTTTTTTTCCTTCAGGGATTTGAATGCGTCATCCCACTGTTTTCTGGCCAACATCATTTCTGCACAGAAGTCAGACAAAGCCTACAGGGTCTCCCTCAGAGTGTTAGCTTTGCTTTGAGCCTTGCTGCCTTCAAAAGCATCTGTTTATGTTTCATTTATTAAACTGGATTATAACACGTCTTGGTGTCTTTCTTTTGGAGTCTAGCTTTTGTTATGTTCAACACACATCTTGGATATCTATGTTCTCTTCATAATCTCAGGAAAGCTTTCTGTCACTGTCTCTACAGCAATACTCTCTATATTGTCATCTATCCTGCCCTGTTCAGGAACCCAAATTAAATGCCAATTATTCCTTTTAATGGAGTCTCACATATTTCTTAATACTTTTTCATTTTTCTTATTTCTTTGCTCTGATTGCTTCTCATAAATGCTGGCATCAGTTGCTCTGCCCTCAAGGTCACTAAACCTAACTTCCATCTGTTCAATCCTACTCTTTTGACTTTGGATTTAATTATCTAACTCTGTAATTAATCTGATGTGTTTATGATCATTGATGTTCCATCAGTTTGAATAGCTTAATTTTTCATTTTGTTTTGTTACATTTTGTTTAAAGTCTAGGAGGGTTCTATACATAATTCTTTTATACCCAACCTCAGATAGATTCAGAAAGGCTTCTTTATCTGCAAAATATTTTAAATCTTTATTTTGGGAGTTTTCTGGAACATTCAAAGGCTGCTTCTTTAAATGATTAACTATGGTCTGCTCTCTGCATGCCATCTAATGTTTGATTTCTCTGGTGTTTTCTCAACTCCTGTTGATCTAAGAGAGGAGTTGGTCACTAGCTGTCTATATATCCTCTAGTGATTTGCACCAGGTGGCTTCTCTGGAGTGGAAATCTCTGCTTACCAAGTGGCAAAGACAACACTCTACTTATGGAGATACCGAGGGCTGTTAGCCAACCTTACAATGTGGTCAGAGAAGTGGGGGGGTGAGGGCGAGGCAAGCTGCCAGGCCTCTCAGCTGATAGATCTCCAGACAAATACATATGCCTCTAAAACTTAAAAATAAACCCCACTGCTATGTGGAGAACTGTCCCAGGTGCTGAACTAGGAGCTGTCCAAAGTGCTGGCTGAAAACAGGCTTTCCAGGCTGATAATGAAAGTATGTTACTAGCCATTTGCAGAAACCACAGTTGTCCAATACAGTGAAACAGCAGAAGCAGAGGTCAGATAGTTGCTGGCTCATTTTTGAGAGGGGAAGATTTGTCTGATACTGGTGCCTAGTCAAATATGCCAGATTTTAGGGCTCCCAAATGTTCAGTGCTCCATAAAAAGATCACTCAAGGGAAGACATTATGCTGAGTGAAAGTAGTCAGAGACAAAAGGACAAATATTGTATGAGACCCCCTACGATAAGAACTGAAAAACAGACATGCATAGAAGAAAAGACTCTATGATGGCTGCGAGGGAGGGGTGGGAGGGATGGCGAGGCGGGAGGGCTTAGATAGTTGGTAGAAATTTGGTTGGGTGAAATTGGTGACAGTACACATTAGAAACAAGAACAATATTGAGTGGACTTCAACATAACTTGAATACTCCTCCCATCTTAGCCCAATAATGCAAGGACAGAGTAGCTGGGTGGGGGGCAGGGGACCATGCTCTTAGGTGAAATCAAGGCCAGTTGGCCCAACTAGCATTTTGCTAAGAGGGCTCTCTGCACCCTACATTGGTAAGTGGCATCTGGGGTCTTAAAATCTGCCAAGCTGCCATCCAAGAGCACAGCAAACGGGCCCAACTCAGCAGGAGCGGATGCTCACCAAGGACCAAAATGACAACCCAGAAGACAGACAGACACACATGAATGGGGACCTACATAGACTTGGGACTGGAAGAACCAGGTGGTGCCCAGCCACCACCAGTGATAGCCATGATGGAGATCACAAAGTTTAGTTTCACCAGCAACACAAGAAAAAAGGAGTACACCTTGAGAACTCCACTAAAAGACTGCAATTGATGGTCTAGCAGATTTGGGGCTCCCCTGGGAGCATGGCGTCTGGCCCTGATGCTGCCCTTGCCCATGGATCATAATGAAGGTCCACTCTTCGGACAGCAAGGGATTGGACTTGGCGATATAGAGTTACTATATATGGGGTGCACTTTATGGTTCTATGCATCTATAGGATATCATCCTGCTGACCTCTGACTGGAGGAAGGGGAGTGGGTGGAGAGGAGGGGAAAGGAGACTGTTGGGAGGATGAGACAAGTATGGAGCAGAGAAAAATAGTGTGCTGTTGCCAGAGCAGTGGAAGCTGCATGTAGGTGGGCATGCAAATTTATAAGGGAATGTATGTTTTGACTCAGTCATAATAAAAACATATCATTCAAGCCCTTAGTGCTTAAACGGAAATGACAAGATGTGTCTAGTCTGTTACTTTTAACTTTTATTTTTTTATTATGGCTTACTCTTTATTTATATTCATTATTCCCATTCATCTTTTCAATCCTCATGTGCAAATATTATAATATTTTAATGTAATCAGATTTAAAATTGGTCTTTTAAAAGTTTTACATTAAGACTTTCAATGGTCCCTATGAATCAGAATTGACTCAATGACAAGAAGACCAGTTTTGGCTTGGCTTATGCATGTATTTTGATATTACACAAATAGTTTTGGCCTAAAATATTCCTGCTTCCTAACGTGTGTGTGTATATATATATATATATATGAGGATCTACAAAAGTCCTCAAACTTAATTGTTCTAAGTGTTACATACTGCATTGCTCAGAATCACTACAGTCACCTTCAAAGTACTTCCCTTGAGAAGCTATGCACTGACACCAGCACCTAGCCCACCCTTCAAAGCAATTCTGGAACTTTTTCTGGAATGGCCGTTGTGCATGTTGGCACAGTGGCAAGTTTGTGAACTTAACTGTATAGTTGTCTTCGGGGTAGTTTTTAGCCAGTAAACAAATAACTGTATTGGAACACCCTCCCTACTCCCCTCATCTGGCCCCCAATGACTTTTTTTTTTTAAATTAAGGTAAAGAAAATATTGAAAAGAAGACATTTTGATAACATTCAGGGTAATAGGATGACAGCTCTGATAGCCCTTCCAGAAAAAAATTATAAAATTGCTTTGAAGGATGAACTAGGCACTGACATCAGTGCAAAGCTTCCCAAGGGTAACCATGGTTCATAGGTGACCACAGTGATATTCAGCAATGAAGTATGTAGTACTTTTTATAAGAGTTTCTAAACGTAACTGTCAGACCTCATGTGTGTGCATGTGTGTATGTTAGTGTATATAAAACTGTTTATAGATCTATTCAAATCATGTCTTTAATTGCTGCTTAAGAATTCAGAATTTACCCTCTATATTTTAGTTAATCAAGTCCTAATGATTTTTTTCCCAAATTCCCATTTCCACAAACACAACTGCAGTGCTTGCTCATGTTTCTTTTTAAATCTCTGGGCAGAGATGATATCGCTGGATCAAAGGGCAGTCATATATTTAATTAGACTCTACCTTCAACATCTGATGGCTCAGTCAGCCTCTCACATCACACAAGGAGTCTTACTCATCAGTACATCATTACTGGTGGGTGATACACAACTTTTCAATCAGTGTCAACCTGACAAGTACAGTATGAGATTTCACGATGGTTTTAACATACTTATTCCTAACCGCTAGTGAGTTTGAGCCATCTCTTCATGTGCTTTGGACCCTGGAGCTTGTCTTGGTCGTCTAGTGCTTTTATAACAGAAATAACATAAATGTATGGCTTCAATAAAGAGAAATTTATTTTCTCAAAGAAAGCCTAAAAGTCCAGCTTCGGGGTGTCAGCTCCAGGGGAACGCCTTCTCTGTTGGCTGTGGAGAAAGGTCCTTGTTGTGAACTGTCCCCGGATTGGGAGCTGCCGGGAGCCACTGAAGTGATGGTCCTTGTCACAGGACGTGCTCTCCTCTCAGCACCGCTTCTTGTTGGCTTGAGGTCCCTCACCCTCTACTTGTTTCCCATTCCTTTACATCCCAAGAGATTGCCTCAAGGCACCAGTACTACCATCCTACCCATGGAGTTCTGCAGCGTGGACACAACTGCAGCCAGTCCTCCCCCATTGACATCACAGAGGCAGGGTTTACAGCATGGAGGAACGTCACACAATACCACGAGTCATGGCCTAGCCAAACTGCAACACAAATTTTTAGTAGGACAAAATTCAATCCATTAGTTTTCTTTTTAAATTATCTGTTCAGTCACAAGTCACAATGGGTAAGAGCATGTGACGGGAACACTGCTGAGGCCACCTTAGGAAAATGACTCATTTGTCCTCACTGACATATTGTCAGGAACCCTGGTGGCCTAGTGGTTAAGTGTGACGACTGCTTACCAAAGGGCTGGGAGTTCACATTTGCCAGGTGTTCCTTGGAAACTCTATGGGGAAGTTCTACTCTGTCTATAGGGTCACTATGAGTCAGAATTGACTTGATAGTGGTCTATTTATTTATTTATTGTCAGGTCCATTATCAACCAAAATAGGTTATGTAAGATGGTTTATTTCTGGATTTTATAACCCTAACTCTGGGACATGAGTGCCTCACCTTTTGGCTAAACTATTCTTTTTCAAAGCTGTGTTAGCTATTCACAGACCTTCTTTCTTCCTAACACATTTTAAAAAATAAAAATACTATATTCTTAAATAGAAACTAGAAATTTCATTGGCATTATATTGTATTTATGGATTAATTTGGAATGGAATAATGTTTGGTAATACTGATTCATCTTATAAAATGTATCAAATGATTCTTTTGTTCTTTATCTCAGATCAGCTTCTTGTTGCTAGGTATTCTTATTATATTCTCCACAGAAGTCTTTTGCACTATTTAAGATGCTTCTTAGCGTCACTTGTTATCATGAAAAACATCTTTACTTTTAATTATGTTTGGCTTAATTGATTTTTGTAAGCATATCTTTTATCTGACAACTTTACTGAACTCTTTCATAAGTGTTAATGATTTGTTGATTCTATTGTTTTTCTAGGTTATCACACTAAATAACAATAATACTAATAGTTTTTCTTTTTGAATTCTGGCATCTTTTTTTTAAAAGCATTAGATAAAACTTATGAACACATATTAAGTTATTGTGGTGTTAGTAGGCATAATTCTTCTATTTCAATCCTGAAGTTTTATGTACGTTTTGAGTGCAATCAGAAACCCTGCTGGTTTAGTGGTTAAGTGCTACAGCTGCTAAGGATAAGTTCAGCGGTTCAAATCCATCACACACTCCTTGGAAACTCTATGGGAAGTTCTACTTTGTCCTATAGAGTTGCTGTCATTTGTAATCAACTCAGTGGCAGTGAGTCTGGTCTTAGTGGAATGGAGTAACATTACAAAAATCGATTTGGCCTTTTGGTCCTAGTTTCTGTACCCAGTCTTTGTCCAGAATGGCTTGAGAGCTGCACACAGTAACCAAACTTTACAGGGCTGTTTGGGGAGCACAGTGAATCAGACCCTCAACAGGACTGGCTAGGCTATGTTCTCTGTAGGTCACTTTTACACACACTGATGGAGGAGTTTCCCCACTGACTCATAAAAGCCCTAAAACATGGAGGCTCAGGTAAGACCTCATAATTGATGAGAACCAGGAGAAGTATATTTCTTTTGGAAGCAAACACCCTCTGTCCCTCTCAGACCAAGTAAATCTGAGTGGCCGATGGAGGCAGCAGTTGCAATAATGCCGAAGGAACCGGGGATAATGAGCAGAACCAGAATGCAAAACCCGAGCACAGCTGAGAGAGGGAAGGCTCTGATCTCTGAGGCATCCCACTCACAAGACAAGGCAGGGGCTGTCTGTCAGGGCTTCTGGAGCCGGCCAGGAAGAGCCAGGAGCCACCAGGGAGAACTGGTGAATAGGTGAGCCTCTCAGGTGATACCACTGATTTTTCTGTTTGAAAGTGTCCTGACTGGTGAGAATGAACACCAGGTTTTTGGGAAGTGTAAGTAGTTCTCCCTGAGATACCAGCTGGCCTCCTTGAGATGTTCAGGCCCCATGTGGGGGAACTTCCTGACCCTTGACCTATGCATGGGTTTGTTTCGGTTTCTATCATTGTTTATCACTGTCTCTGTTATATTAAGCTTGCAGATCGGGTGTTTCTGTGGGTTCTACCTGATAATCACTATCAATTATTGAACCCAATATAGTATATTATATTCTAATATTGTAGTATATTATAGTGGTCAACATAATGCAGAAACTGGAGAGTGAATGTGTATTTGACATCTGTCTCACTGGAATAACTGTCCTACTGACTCTAATAGTCAAAGTTATTCTCTGAGTTCATGGCCAAGAAATTTACCTTATTGCACTGTATACTGCCTTTTTTAACTACAAGTGCTAACAGGCATTATGAATAGAATTGTGTACCCTAAAAAGATTTATGTATTAAATTCTGGTCCTTGAAACTGTGGATGTGATCCTATTTGGGAATAGGGTTTATTTTTGCATGTGTGGTTTTTGTTACCTTCAAAAAGCCATTACAGTATAGGGTAGATCTAACCCTTACCATTCCAGATCTACTGAAAGACCGGAACAGACACAGACACACAGGAGGACAGACTGACGCAGTGTGACGACTGTCTGTAAGTCTAGAAACTGAGGAATATTTAACCCAAATCCATTCCACTGAGTCGATGCCAACTCACAGCAACCCTGTAAGACCCAACAGAACTGCCCTGTAGTTTCCATGTAGCGCCTGGTGAATCTGAACCGCCGACTTTCAGGTTAGCAGCTATAGCATTTAAATACTACCCCATCAGTTTTTCCAGAGAACATTTAGGGCCATAGCAAAGAAAGGAATCGATGTGGCCTGAGAATGCAGTTTCGACTGTTAGCCTCCAGAACTGAAAGTCAATTTCTGTTCTCTCAAATAATCCAATTCCATTATTTGTGTTACAGTAGCATTAACTAGAGAAACCAAGTTTAGCAAGTTTCTATTTCCAGCCTTCCAGATTTTGATTAGTAAGCTTAAATAAGTATTGACTTCTATCAGAAGCATCCTACAGCTGTGACAGAAACCACTTAGTGCACTGGGGATACTAGATGAGAAATACTCAACCATGGGAATTTTGAGGACAACTGACAATAATGTATTTTTATACACTATGCATGTGAATTTTAGCATGTGTTGTCAAATTTATGATGTTTAAACCATGACAATGAGTGGCACTATGTTAATTCAAAGGCTAATTTATTCTATTGTGCATTTTCAGTTGGATATAGCAGTTCTGTGTTTGAGATCTTAGTTTTTTTTTTAAATAGATAGCTTTGGAGATTTGAATTTTGCTTCTTTTTGTTTTGATTGTTTTTTAACACAAACAGTTACAGAGACTACTGTTAACACCTAGGGAACTCCAGTGGCAGAGTAGTTAAGTGCTATAGCTGCTAACATAAAGGCTAGCAGTTCAAATCCACCAAGAGCTCCTTGGAAACTCTATGGGGCAGTTCTACTCTGTCCTATAGGGTTGCTATGAAGAAGAATCAACACAATGGCAATTTTTATTTTTTGTTAACAAGTACAAACTTACTAAATCAAAACATATATATAGCCAAGCCAAAGCCAAGGGCCATTGAGTCAGATGTACTATGTATATATTACATATCTATCAAAAATATTTTACATTCTTTACTTGTATTTTTTTAATTAAGGCAATAAAAATTGGTATATATGTACATTCATATTTTTCTGAGTCCTCAACTCTACCCATCCATTTTGGTCTTTCTTGTCTTTTTGGTGGCCTCTTGCTTTCCTCGTGTGTAACGTCCTTGATGTCAGCCCACAACTTTTCTTTTATGTTCTTCAGCTATTAGTGTTCGATATGGCAAATATTTTCTTGAGATGGTCTCTACATTTCGGTGGGACATAGCCAAGGTCACATTTTATTTCCTGTAACTTGTTTTAATTTTCTTCTACTTAAATTTACACCTAAGCAGAGGATGTTCTGTTCAGCAGTTGTCCCCTGGCCTGGTTCTAGCTGTTGACATTGAGCTTTTCCACTGTCTTTGCATATAGACGTATTTGATTTGATTGTGGTGTTTTCTATCCAGTGAGGTCCCCGTGCATAGTCACTGCTCATGGTGCTGAGAAAAAGGCATTTGCAAAGCAAAAATCATCAGTCTTACAAAACTCTATCATGTGATCCCCAGAGATGTTTCTGTCATCAATGACTAATTTTCCAAGTATAGATCCTTCTTTGTTTCCAACTTTTGCATTCTGGTCACCAAGAAATATCAGTGCACCCTGATCAAATATTTAATCAATTTCACACTACAGAATGTAGAAAAAGTCCTCAAATTTTTACCCTTGACATTTGCAGATGGTGCACAAATTTTAATAAAATTCATATTAACTGATCTTCTTTGTAGGTGTGTAGATATTATCACGTCACTGACAGCAGTATACTTCAGGATAGATCTTGAAATATTCTTTTTGCCTAGGAACAGGCTGATATTCATCTTTAATTTACCAGTCCTGGCATACTAGATCCAATGACTCTCTGATTCAAAATGAACAGTGACAGCCCATTTCAGCTCACTAACACATAGATATGTTTTTATATATGTCAGTTCATTTTTGACAACTTCTAGGTCAGATTTGACTCGACAGCACTTGGCTGGCTTGGCTAGGTTTTTTTACCCACACTTTGTACATCCACGTTCCCATTATTCATGGATGTTTGCTACCATTTTTTGCCATTCTTTTGATCATGCCAACATCAGCAAGGGAAAGTTCTGAAAGCTGTACTCTCTCTACTTCACCAAGGTCGAGTCTATGTTGAAGAGGCAGCTCTTCCGTGGCCGTGTTTTGAATGCCTTCCGTTTTCTGGTATGCTCAGACGATGCTCTGCTACTATTTGTAAGGCTTTCACTGGTGAATCTTTCAGAACAAGTCTGCCAGGTCCTTCTTAGTCTGTCTTAGTCAGGGAGTTCCACGGAAACCTCGCCACCATGAAGTGCCTTACTGCTGTTAGAAATATTGGTGGCACAGCTTCCAGTATCACAGCAAGATGCAAGCCGTGGCAGCAGGACAAACTGACAGATATGGATTGTACGATTTGAATTGTGTGACATCACTGTCATTGTTAGGTGCTGTCAAGTCAGTTCTGACTCACAGTGACCCTGTGCCTAACAGACCGAAACACTGCCCAGTACTGCACTGTGCCCACAAGCGTTCTTAGGCTTCAACCTGTTGCTGCAGCTGCTATATGAATCCCATCTTGTCAAAGGTCTTCCACTTTCTCATTGACCCTCTACCTTATGAAGGATGATGACTTTCTTCAGGGACCGATCCCTCCTGACAACATGTCCAAAGTATGTAAGGTGCAATTTCACCATCCTTGCTTTCAAGGAGTGCTCTGATTGTACTTGTTCCATGACAAATGTTTGTTCTTTTGGCAGTCCACGGTAAAGTTCCATATTCTTCTCCAACACCACAATTCCAAGATATCAATTCTTCTTCTGTCTTGCTTCATCATATTGAATTCATATTCATATGTATGATATGAATTCTATAATTTTGATAAACATACATGAAAGTTAAATGCCCTTGTGTTTATATTTAAAACTCACATTACATAATATTAAAAAAAAACAGGAAAATTTACTGTAGTAATACTTTTATTTACTTGCCAAGCCACATGCCCTCGAGTTGGATCTGATTTAGAACAGTTTTAAATACCAAGTGGATATACAAAGTAACAAGAGAGAAGCTAAAGAGAAAAAGAAAAAAAGAAACACTTTACCTTTAGTGCCATTAAGAGCACTATACATCCCCTCATTCAACAAGGTGCCCTCAACTCTCTTTCTACTAACATCTGCAGGTTAACCTCTTAGATAACCTCTTTGCAAGCAAGCAACATCAGGCTTTATAAGTACATGGCCACATTCCCTTCCTGCATGCTACACTTCTATATGAAATTTATTTACACTTTTGTGTCTATTAGAAGCAGTAATTATTATTATATTAACTTCACATTTAACTAAATATTTAATTTTAAACATTTAAAATTTAAAATATTCCCAAATATTTTAAGTGCTATTTTTCTTATGCATTTCTATATCCCATTTACTTTTTCTGGATCCACTATGCTTTTTACTTCCTGTTTCTCACCTGTTTTAGCTTTTTCTGGTTTGGGGCCCTGAATCTCAGAAGGTTCGTGCCTTTAGCCATTCATTGCTGTGTGCTCTTTTACATTTCTGTCCCTTGTTATGTCTGTCTCATTTTCAAAATTAGGTAAGTCTTTTTAGTAAAGCAGTGTTATATAAATGCCATTATCATTGCTGTATGTCTGTAACAGATAGGAATGGTATAACTGATGAGATGAGAGTACTCTCTTAAATATTTTGAAGTCTTTTGTTTTACTATATTTCTTTTCACTGTGGTAAAATTTACATGAAGATGAGGTCAGACAACTCAGTTCCTGAACTCGCCCTAGGAAATGTGCTACATACTTCACCGCTGCATATCACTATGGTCACCTTCGAAGGACTCCCCTTGGGAAGCTATGAACTGATGCCAGCACCTAGTCCACCCTTCACAGCAATTTTGGAGCTCTCTGGAATGGCCATCCAAGCTGTCTTTGGAAGTGGTCTCACAGTTATATTTCAGACAATTTTTTTTACCTTGTGTCTATGAATGTGATGAAATATCTTCCCCGTAACTGTGTGGCATTATGTGCAAGAAGAGGTTTTCAAAGATGTGATTAGGGTTAACGGTCAGTTCACTTTAGATTAATTGAAAGAATTTATCCAGATGATCCCATTTTAATCATAAGTCCACTGCCTTCGCGTCGACTCCGACTCCTAGCAACCCTCGGGAGCTGAGTAGAGTGGGTCCACCGAGTGGCCAAGGAGCGCTTGGTAGGTTGGAGCTGCAACAGCCCCCCTTCTGGTTAGCAGGCACAGCACTTAACTAGTACGTCACCAGGGTTTCCTTTTTTTCATTTGTTTTTCAAATCACAGGATCCCTTAACAAACAGAGCTTCCTTTGGCTGTGGGCAAAAGGAGAGGTGAGAGGCTGAAAGACTGAAAAGCAGACTCAGTGTTACCGACTTTGAAAATGAAGCAGACCACGGGAGGACAAATGAGCAGGCACTGGGGGGAGAGAGTGCTTCTAGCCCACAAGGACTTGAACCAGAACTAGACTGGACTGAGTTCTGCCAATCCAGACAGGTGAGAAAGTGGATGATGACCCAGCCAAGCTCAGCTGAGACACTGGTTCCATCAGCATTGAGAGACTGGAAGCAGAGAGGGCAACAGTGAGCCCATGTGAACTCCTGATCTGTAGACTGTGGTAGAATATCACGTAACAGTTGTTTCAAGCCACTAAATTTATTACACAACACTAGAAATACAATATAAACATCATTTAAAACAATAATTTCATATCGTCTAATATGTTCCCATACATCTTAGAGTAATTCTGCTATGTGGAAGTTTGTTTTTATTGATCCTATGCTTTTCTCTGTTTTAAGCATCTTGGTCTTAATAATATTGGTATTTTTCATGGTTTGCTATATTTTTCAAAGTTTACCTGTTTGTGAGAACAGCTAAACGCTAAGATTTTGAGTCATATTTTAGACAGAAAAAAAAAAAGAATACAAGATTATATATGCATGTGTGTACAACATTTACATAACCTATAAACCAACATCATTGCCATCAGGATGGTTCTGACTCATAACAACCATAGAGGGCAGAGCAGAACTGCTCTATAGAGTTTCCAAGAAGCACCTGGTAGATTCTGTCAACCTCTGGGCTACCAGCTGTATTACCTAACCACTGTGCCACCAGTGTTCCACCACAGACATACAGATATATAAAACCAACTCAACAGCACCTAGCAATAACAAATACGAGTTTATGTCTTGTTCATGTGTGTGTGTGTATATATATACACACATATGTATCTGTGGCATATACACCACAGGCATGCATATAGATCATCAATTTTTTTATTATTAAATTACCCTCGAGAGTTTAAAAGAAATATATGTTAAATGCAAAGTTTACTTTTCATCCTGACTGTTTAAGTCTGAAGTTAGCCGAGGAAATGACCAGCATCTGTAATAAACTGAGATACTTTCTCCTTGAGCTAACCAACTGTATGTGCTCTGTGAAATGCTTGCGTGACTGACAAGGCCAGTCATTACATTGGTCAGTGACATGAATTCTTTCCTGGATTTATAGTATGGCCCTCACCTGTATCAGCACTAACTGCAGAACGTTTGGTCCTTTCTTTTTTCCCACGCCTTTATGAGCTTGAGGGTATTAGCATCAGCATAGAGAGATTTATCTCCTTACGGGAACGATGAGGGACCCACCACTCCAGAGATGCCTCTGCACAGGTATTTCTTGGCTGTTGACTGCAACTGTGACATCTACAAGTCAGCTAGGCTGTTCTCCTCGTACTTAGATAACCTCCTTTTAAAAAGCTGCTATTTGATCTTGATGTCTCTGGGGCTTTGCTGGTGCCTTGCAACCGGCTTTTCAATGAGTGACGTAGTTCGTTTCAGTCAACGTCTCTTCAGCGTCAGGAGGTCTCAGATGATTTCCAAGGGTGATCTGTCTTCTAGAAAAATAATTCTTCATGTGCATGGTTTGAGTCCTAGCTGGGCTAATAGTTTTCTCAAGGCAGTTCATCTTGCAGAACTCAATACATTGATTCTTAAAATATTCTCCTTTATTAGAGACAAGTTTCCCGCAGATATGTCTGTGTGCATGTACAGTAAAACCTGTGAGAGCTGGACCCTGACTAGACTGCTTTGTTTTTCTTGTTCTCACAAGAAGTGAGAACAAGTGAGAACACACTTGGGAAGTGTGCAGTCATAACACATATTTCTCACAAGTTTTAATGAAAAATATTTGTGTTTTCCTTCTCTGACAGGTTTGTCCCTCACAGAGTTTATGGGTTTCCCTGGTTTTACAGTGTATGTGAAACTACATATATATCTGTATATATATATATATATATGTACACATATATATATGTATGATTTCATACACACATGAAACCTGGAAAGTTAATAAGGAAGACCACAATACTCACGTCTTTGAATTACGGTGTTGGTAAAGAATATTGAATACGAGAATGAACAAATTTGTCTTAGAGGAGGCGTAACCAGAATGCTGCTAAGCATCATGGACTGCAAGACTTCGTTTCATGTGTTTTGGACATGCTATCAAGAGAGACCAGTCCCTGAAGAAGGACATTATGCTCAGTCAAGTAGAGAATCAACAAGAGAGAGATTGAGATAGGAGCTGCAACAATGTGCTCAAGTGCAGAGCAGACGGTCAGACCGGGGCAAGGCCAGGCAGTGTTCCCTTCTGTTGCACGCAGGGCTGCTCTGAGCTGGAACTGACTTGATGGCAGCGAACAACATGATTTCATGTGTGAGTGTCAGTGAGTGTATATACGTGCAGATAACTTCAACAGGCTTTGAAAAAGATTACATTGTTTTGTTTTTTAATTTGAAGAGCTACAAATGAATGAAGATGACTGTTGTCATTTTAATAGATGTTTTTGCTATATGTATTATACGTACGTGAGACAATGGAAACACTGGTGGTCTAAGGATGAACTGCTACGCCTACTAACCAAAAGATCATCACTTTGCATCTGCCAGGTGCTCCTTGGAAGTCCTACAGAGCACTTCTGCTCTGCCCTACAAGGTCTCTATGAGCTGGAATCAACATGATGGCCGAGGATTTGGTTTGGGGCATTATAGGAGACACAATACTTAGAGAGAAAAAATTTATTTTTTCCTTTTTACTTAAGTTGAGAATACGTTGCCAATATACTGATTTTTACACTTGTATTGGTTGTTTAAAAAAATAAAACATGAATTAAAAAATCTTGGCCTATCGAGTTTTTAAAGATGTTGTTCTGAATTGAAGTACGGATTAAAATTAAATTTGCCTGAAGCCTGCATCTTATTGATATTTTGAAATGTCATTTAATATTGGTGGAACATACATAAAATATATTAAGTAAAAAAAAGTTCACTCAGTAAAGAGATATTTTAAATTAAACCGAATTCGTAAACAGTATATTCCATTGTTAGTGTCAGGATTTCGGGGGAAGGCACAGAAGTCACTGGATCTATATAATAACTTAGAACATCTATCTTGAGTTTTCTAAGAGGTCCTGTATTTTTATTTTTTTATAAACTCTGTGTTACCAAAACTTCAGCATGACTCTTTATATTACCAACATTACTTTTTTGCCTTTAGATTGAGTCAGTTTTTATCTGTTTCATTCCCTAGTGTCACAATCACACAATATTTTTGACTTGGTTGTAACCTATGGAAGAGTGTAAAATAGGGAGATTTGTCCTGACAATGTGCTTTGTCTTCCCCCCTTTTTAATATCATAAGTGTAAGTGAATACACAGGCATTTTGCTAAATACTTAGGATTTACTCACGACATATACTTGTGCCAACTTGATTAGTCAACAAATCTTTAAAATCACAATAAAATAATATCACAAATAAAAAGTAATTAAAAATAATGTATTAATTTAATGCATTTCCTGACTTTAATTCGGCTTGGCTAGCTAGCTTAAGTTCTAAGCAATAATTAGTCTAATTACCTATTTTAATAAACTAGTGGGAAAATAAGAGTCATAAAATTAAGTTTTCAGAAGTAAAAGTAAGATTAATTTAGACCACATGTGTTTACCTATCACTGTTTCACTGTTGTGTGACTGCATTATATAGTCTAAATGTTTGTCTGCTTGGTTGTGTAAATGGGATTCAGCAGTCTTGATCCATCAAGGGGGTTTATCTGGAAACATAAACTCATCTTTCAGCTGAAATGAGAGGCAAATTTCTAACACAGCAGTACAAGCAGCTACGTGGATACACCTGCTCCGAAACACACAGCTACTGAAAATTATAAAACCAGTTTTTATCGTCTCTGAAAGTTGTCCTAAAAGCGTACAGCATGTGAAGGAACGTTTACCCAAACCAAAGCCGTTGTCATCAAGTCAGTTCTGACTCATGGGGACTCTATGGGACAGAGTAGAACTCTTTCGTAGAGTTTCCAAGGAGCATCTGGCAAATGTCAACTACTGGCTTGCTAGTTAGAAGGTGTAGTATTTAAGCACTGTGCCATCAGGGTTATTCAAGACAGGAAACGAAAAACTCAATATACAAACTTTAGTTGGTGACCATGAGGCATGCTTTGTGGTTTTCCTCCCAACATTCTAGCACATTTTGATGGAATCTCTACCTTAGAAAGCTATGGCCAAAAAAAAAAAAAAAGATGCACGTTCTCTCCTCCCTCACCTCCCCAGCAAGCTCTACAACATCCCCTGAAAAGCATGCCCCTCCAGCTCCCTGCTGAGAAGGGAAGTTATGGGAGAGTACAGCTGAGAAACGGGAGGTTCTCTTTCCTTTCTCAGCCCTTCCCTCTAGGATACAGACTCTGTCTTAGGGGACTTGATTACTTTTGCCTTATTTGGCTCACTAGGGAGAAGTTCCAAGTCAGGAGAAGAAAGACACAGGCTACAGCCTCACGCAGTGCTCAAAGTAATGGTTCAAAACTTTGGCCAGGGTAGAGAGCTCTAAAGCTCTACCCGCGGAATTACACATAATTCACACTAGCACATGGGCAATTTCAAGACAAGGAGTGTTCTCAAAAACAGAGCAGGTCTTAATTAAGAGAAGCAAGCTAAGCTTTTCACCAGCTACTTTACCAGAGACAACCAAATGAAACAGCAGCTAAAAAGATCTCTACTGGAGCCCAAACAAACCATAAGTCTAAAAAAAAAAAGAAAGAAAGACAAAGAAGAAAGAAACAAGAACATCAACCAAGCAAACTTTATGATGTTGAGTTGATTCTAACTCACAGGTGACCCAATAGCACAGACTACAACAGCCCTCTAACAGTTCCAAGAAGAGGTGGTGGATTTCAACTACTGACCTTTTGACTAGTAGATGAACTCTTAACCACTATGCCACCAGGGCTCCTAAGCCTCTAAAACTACCCTTACTAGATTTAATTATATGAGATTGCTTAGCAATTTATGCTCCACAGCGCTGTCAAAAACAACACATCAGTCCATGTACCCTGGTAGGTTGTGGGTTAACAATAAATGAGGAAGACACCAGGAAGATTAAGACAGGTAACCGTCAGAAAGGGCCCTGCTGAAACCACTGTCATCCCCATGTTACTTAGTGCACATTTAAACCTGAGCACTCCAATGAGTGATAAACAAATACTGAGAGACATGCACACACGTACACACACACACTCAAAATAGGCTTCACTAAAATTGCCTAGCCAAACCACAAGACATATAAATAACAAAAAGTTTTACCCAGACAAGGACAGAAAACATTAACATCAATAACATCAATATGTTATCTCATATTTTCTGCCAAAAAATTAAAAGACATGGAGAGAAACAGTAAAGTATGATCCAGAGAGCAGCAGGAGAAAGAAAAAACAAAAAGTAGGTAATGGATGGAAACTGCTTAGGAGAGGGATCAGATTTAACAAAGGTTTTAAAGTAGCCATTACAAAAATATTTAGAGAACTAAAGAAAATTGCATTCAAAGAAACAAAGAAAGCTATGATGAAAAGCTGTAATAAAAAGAAAATACCAATAAAAAGATAAAAATCACAAAAAAGAACCAAGTGGAAATTCTTGAATTTTGAAGCTCAATACCAATAATGATAATAACATACACACACACACAGGTATTTTACAAAGACTCAAATAGATTCAAACGGGCAGAAGACAAATCAGCAATAGAGCAATAGGTTTTATGTAATCCAAAGACAGAGAGAAATAAACAAGTATTAGAGAAATGTGGAACAATGCACTGACTCCAACTCACATTTAATGGGAATATCAATATTAACAGAAGAGAAAGAGGGAAGCAGAAAAGGTATTCAAAGAAATAATGGCTGAAAACTTAATGTTGTAAGTTTTTTCTGTCTCTGTATCCAAGGAAGCAAAGAAACCCAAAATAGATACTTCAAAGAGGTCCATACCTGGAGACATTATACTGAAAATGCTAAAAGAAAAACAGAAATCTTTAAAATACTGCGGGATGACTCATCACACAGAACCAAACGCCACTTAGTATAACAGCTCATTTCTCATTACAAACAGTGACGGCAACGAGACAGTAAAGTGAAATATGTAAAGTCATGGAAAAACAAATTTTAAGCCAAGAACCTCATATCAGCAAAATTTATCATTTAAAAGTGAGATAAAATAAACACATTCTCAGATGAAGAAAATATAAGAGAATCTGTTGCCACTAGACCCACTTTATGGTAAATACCAAAAAAAAAAAAAAAAAAAGTTCTTCAAGCTAAAAATGCCAGTGAACAGATGAAAATTTGAATCCACATATACATACACAAAGGAGAACTGATAAAGGTAACTGTGTTATTTTAAAAGACGATATAAATTCATATTTTGTTTTTTTCTCTTGATTCTTAAAGCAATTGTATAAAACAACGTGCATATGTTAGCATTTGGTAAATAAGAGAAATGTAAGTATGCTACAATAAGAGAATAAAGGAAGTGGAAGTAGAGTTGTATCAGAGTAAAGAAATAACATGAGATAATAAGTTGAACCCACATAAGAAAAGAAAACCAGAAATGCTAAATGAAATACAGCATTTCCTACAAATATGTATTCCCATTTGTATCTTTCCTCAGCTTCTTTGATAGATATAAAATTGTATAAATAATAATGGTAAAAATGTATAGTGAGGTTTGTAACAGGTATAGATATAATATGTATAACTATAAAGCATAATGAATGTGAAGATGGAATAGAGGTACACAGGTAGATGCAAAATTTCTATAGCCCACTGGAATTAAGAGTGTAAATTTGCAATAGTTTTCTATAAGTCAAGATTTGTACGGTAAGACATTGAGTAACCACTGAGGAGAAAAAATGGTGAAATATAACTGAACAATTAAAATGCTACACTAGAAAATATTCTCTAAATACAAAAGAAAGCAATAAAGGAGGAATGAACCAAAACCTTTGCAGACTATTAATGACCCTGTAGGACACAGTAAAATTGTTCCATAGAGTTTCCAAAGAGCACTTAGTGAGTTTAAACTGCTGACCCTCTGTTTAGCAGTTGTAGCACTTATCCTCTGTGTCACTAGTTTGCAAAGCAGGAATTGTGGAGCAAGAAAAACAGGAGAAACGTAAAAGTAGAGATAGATGTTGCACAAATCCAACTGCATCGATATCAACAGTGAATATATTAAATGATCCAATGAAAAGATAAAGATTGTCACGATGAATTTTTTAAAAGATGATCCAGTTATGTGCCATCTACAGGAGACATCTCCAAAACTCTGTATTTTAAGATACAAACAGGTTAAACGTAATAGAATAAAAAATACATCAAGCAAATTTACCATTATAAGAAACCTGTAGTGATTCAACTAATATCAGACAAAATAGAGATGGGGTAAGTAAAAAACGAAACAATATATCATTAAAAATAATAGGGATTTTTTTATTAATGAAAGTTTCAATCCACACCAAGAAAGACAATATACATTTATATGCGCCTACAATCAAAGCCCTGAACTGAGCTAAAAGGAGAAATAGACAATAAATAATAATAATAGTTGGAGCCAACAAAGTTGGAAAACATTCACTTTCCAATTTCCGAACTTACTACGAAACTGCAGTAATCAAGGCAGTTTCACACTCTCAAGAGGAAAAACAGATCTATGGAATATAACTGAGAGTATAGGGAAAAAAATATGGACAATTGATCTTGGACAATGGTGTCAACATAATTCAGTAATAAAAGAATTGTTTTTTCAACAAATGGTGCCTGCACAACTGAATATCCATATGCAAAAACAGAAGTGCAATCATTAGTTCACATTATATGTAAAATTAACACAGAATAGATCAAAGACTTATGAATAAGTCTTCATGCCCCTCAATTAAATACTGATTTCTTAGATGATATATCTAAAGTAAAAGTGAAGAAAATAAAAGATAAACTGGACATCATCAACATTAAAAACACTAGGGCATTGTTGATCCCAATAAACTGGGAAGACAACTACCTGGCCAAATGACTTGGAAGTGTCCCTTATTTATGCATATACCAAAAAAAAAGATGCAAAAGAATGTGGAAATTTTTGAACAGTGTCAATAATCACCAACCAACTGCTGTTGAGTCAATTCTGACTCATAGCAACCATACAGGACAGGGTAGAACTGCCCCATAGAATTTCCACGGAGTGCCTGGAGGATCTGAACTACTAACCTTTTGGTTAATAGACATAGCACGTAACCACTGTGCCACAAGTAGGATATCGCTGAAGATCATTCAAAAGCGTGTGCAGCGATACATCAAAAGAGAAATAGAAATTCAAACCAGAGTCAAGGGAGGATGTGAAACCACGGATATCATCGTCAGTGTCAGGTGGATCTTGGCTGAAACCATGAATATGAGAAAGACATTTACTTGTGCTTCATTGACTATGCAAAAACATTTGACTCTGTGGATGATAACAAATTATGGATAACATTGCCAAGAATGGGAATTACCAAACACTTAATTGTGCTTATGAGGAACCTGCATGTATACCACGAGGCAGTCATTTGAAGACAACAGAGATACTACCAGTTTTAAACTCAGTAAAGCTGTGAGTCAGGTTTGTATCCTTTCATCAAACTTATCCAATCTGTATGCTAATCAAATAATCTGAAAATCTAGACTACATGAAAAGAACAGGGCATCAGGAACAGAGGAAGACTCATTAACTAACTGTGTTAAACAGAAAACATAATTTTACTTGTTGATAGTGAAGAGGACTTGAAGCACTTATTAATAAAGAACAAAGACCACAGCCTTCAGTATAGATTACACCTTAACAAAAAGAAAACAAAAATCCTCACAACTGGACTAATAAGACGTCATGACAAGTAAAAGACTGAAGTTGCTGAGGATTTCATTTTACCTGAATCCATAATCAATACCCAAAGAAGGAAAAAAAAGGTACTACCAAGATGATTTTGACTCATAGCAACCCTATAGGTCAGAGTAAAATTACCTTGTGGAGTTTCCAAGGCACACTTGGCAAATTTGAACTTCTGACCTTCTGGTTAGCAGATGTAGCACCCAGCTACTGATAACCAGTGTTCCCACGCATAGAAATAGCAATCCAAAAATCAAATGATGCGTTCCATTGGGCAAATCTACTTCAAACATCCTGTTTCGTGCACTGAAAGGCAAAGACGTCACTTTGAGGACTAGGGGATGGCTGATCCACATCAGCATATTCTCAGTTGCCCCATATGCTTGTGAAGCCTGGCAATGAGTAAGGAAGTCCAAAGAACTTATGTCTTTAAATTGTGGTGCTGACAAAGAACACTGAATGTACCATCAATTACCAGAAGAACAGTAACAAAAAAATTGTCTTGAAAGAAGCATAGCCATAACACTTATTATAAGCTAGGGTGGTAAGACTTTGTCTCACATACTTTGGACATGTCACAAGTTGAGATCAGTCTCTACAGAAGGACCTGGTGCTTAGTAGAGTATTAGCAAAAAGTAGGAAGACCATCAGTGAGTTGGACTGACACAGAGGCTGCAACCACGGGCTCAATGACTGTGAACATGGGACAAGATTGGACAGTATTTTGTCCTGTTGTGTGTAGGGTTGGAACAGCTATGGTTTGAAACACTCAGCAACAAATAAAAGCAACAATATATGTTACAACCTGGTTGAACCCTGCTGAACAATTTCTTTAGCTAAATGGAAGGACCAGATACTCTGTGATTTCAATTACTTGAAATGTCTAGAATAGACAAATGTATACCAAGCCAAGTCAGCCAAGTCAGCCAAGTGCCGTCGAGTCGGATCCGACTCATGGTGACCCTAGGGGCCAGGGTAGAAGAAAAACAAAAAACAAAACCCGGTTGCTGTTGAGTCTTGCTGATTACTGGCTGTCAGCATCTTCAGGAAGGGAGACATTGGGGGTGACAGTGATTAATGTGGAGTTTCTTTCTGGCATAATGAAGACACTCTAAAACTGAGAGTGGTGATAACTGTGCAATAATGTGACTATACCAAATACCACTGAGTGAGATACTTTTAATGAGTGTATTATATATGAATTATATCTAAATAAAGACATTAAATGGCCTAGATAAATATATAAAACAAAGATGAAGTGAAACCCAACTGATTCACTTAAAAAACTTTTATGGTTGAAGAGTCAACACTGGACATCATGTGGAAATACTTCACAGAAATCTAAAAATAGCCACTACAGGGCCAGCAGAGGCCAACTCATCATCACATGAGTTCGATGGTCCTAGTTCTTTCTATTCATTAAAAAAAACATACCATCGAGTTGATCCTAACTTACAGCAACCTTGTAGAACACCGCTGACCTGCCAAATAGAGTTTCCAAGGAGCCCCTGATGGATTCAAACTGCCAACCTTTGGTTAGCAATAGAACACTTAACCACTACACCACTAGCATTCCTTTTGCTCATACCAAAAAACCAAACCAAACCCACAACCATTGACACTATTCCAACTTATAGTGATCCTATAGGTTAGAATAGAATTGTCCCACAGAGTTTTCAAGGAGCACCTGACAGATTTGCACTGCCAACCTTTCGGTTAGCAGTGGTAGCACTTAACCGCTCTTACCACCATGGTTCTCCCTTTTGCTCACAGCGTAAGCAAAGTAATCTATGGGAGGGAAACAAAGAATATTAAATATAAAAAAATGTAATTAAAGTATAAAAAGTCAGAACTAAAGCAACCACCTCAGTTCAAAATTTCAATGTCAAATTTATCAGAAACCACATGACAAAAGAAACAAATGTAAAGAAACGTATCTTTAAGATGAGACAAAGTGATATTTAAGTGAAGAATATTTCAGTTATCTTGAAAGAAGTAAAAAATCAACATAATGTAATTAAGCAAGCCCTGAAAATAAGGTAATACACATAAAAGACAACAAAAAGAAAAAAAAATGATTAAAAAAAATCTGTAAAATAAGTCAGCTGTATAAACTGCAGGACATAATAGGGTGTTATGGGCACAGAAAGTCAACAGAATTGATAATAAAGATACACAGCAGATGGTTTCACAGAACTGGGGTCCCTTGACAAACAGTCCCAACACTGACAGAGAAATTACAAAGGTCTTGCCTTCTTGACATTTGTTTAGTGGCTGCATTCTGTACCCTCTCTAATAGAGAAAGGCTAGAATCAAACACATGGTGCACTTTTCTCACACTAGCAGCACTCTAAGCCCCTTCCCATAAGAAATAAGTAAACATATTGATGTTTCCCCAGCCACATCCTGCAAAGTAGAACAACGGTGGGGGAAGGACGGAAGAAAACGCATCTCAGACATCCAGCCTCTGAGACAGATTCTGATTGTCTTACGCCTCAAGATCTTGGATAAAACCTGAAAACTAAACCCACTGCCACTGAGTCGATTCTGACTCAAAGCAACCTTGTAGGGCAGGGAACTGCTCCACAGAGTTTCCAAGGAGCACCAGGCAGATGTGAACCATCAGCCTTTTGGGTTAGCAGCGGCAGCACCGAACCGCTGTGCCACTGGGGTTTCTCGGATATGACTCCGTTTAAAGATACTCCATTTACTCATCTCTAATGGACAAAGATTAGAATATAATCAATGAACTTCTTTTTTTCCTATTCCCAGTCTTTTGTCTAAATAAAATTTTTGTGGAAATTCAAAATATAGTGTAAATAAGAATTGTTTCAATTGATTTCAGGGTGAAGAACAACAATAAAAAACTTAGGTGAGTCAAGTACATTTAACCGAAACTAAAATAAGAATACCAGAGTATACTGAGTCTGCATTATTATACTGAATATGAGTCATCAAAAAGGAGGTATTTTGCCTATCAAAAGAAATATAAATGACAGACACAGGGACTCTGATACGTTTAACAGTTAGTCCTCTTGGTCAAGTCAAGAAGAAACAACTTAAGTTTATCATAAGTTCATATAAAGGAAATATGAAACAGTTAATATTCACTTGAATACTTCTTGGGGACAAGCACTGTTTCCAGGGCTTAACACACTTTATATGGGGAGATTTTCACAAATCTTTAATTCCATTTTATAAAGAAATTGAGCCACAAAACTCAATTTACTTTGTTCCAGGTCACACAGCTAACAAGGGGCAGAGGGTTTTCAAAACCACACAATTTGATTCCAGAGATCAGACTCTTAAACTGCTTTGCTTTGCTGTTCTTACTGCCAGCAGAGCAGTCTGAAGCAATGATTCTGTAACTTGAGCATCCCCAGCACCGTAGGAGGGCTTATTAAATCACAGAGCATGCCTCCCACCGCTCCCAGCCTGTCTGGTTCTGTAATTCTGGGGCTGAGCCCAATAACTCATATTTCCAAATTCCCAAATGCACTGCTTTAAAAGAAGTGATAGCAAACAATCAAAACATTAAAGCTTATACAGTTTTAATGATTGTATTCAACATTTTAATGTGAGTTTATATAAACAATAGTGTTAAAGAACGAGTATATAAAAATATTTAATATATATTTTAATAATATATATTATATGTTATATATTATTTTATATATTATATATAATAATAAATATATTTAATATAATATTTATATTTAATATAAAAATAATATTTAAGCATCAAATTGTATAATTCTGTCCACAAATGGGAAGCAAGAAGAAAATCTAAATATTTTAACATCTTGCATAGAGTTGCCAGAAGTTGGATTTGACTTAGCAGGCAATGGTTCTGAGTTTGGGTTGGTTTACCTATAACATTAACTAATACTGTTTTTGTTAGCTGGCAGCAAATTGATTCTTACGCACATTGATTTCCTGTGTACAGAACAGAAAGGCAGGCACTCCATGGAATTTTGAAGTCTCTGACTTTTCGGAATGAGATCTTGACGCCATCCTTACAAGGTGCCTCATGGTTGGTTTGATCCACTAATCTTCTGGTTAATAGTCCAGAGCTGAACCGTTTCAGCCACCTAAAGACTCCTCCTCTAAGGTAGGCCCTATTATTACTCACATTATACAGACTAGTGTCCGTATCCACGTCTGAAGCACAAGTCAGTAGCTAGTAAGTAAACAGAGGAGCCCAAACCTGAGCTTAGGTTGTCTGCAACATCTCTGTAGTATAAATGGTTAACACACTTGGCTACTCATTGATAGGCTGGAAGTTTGAGATTACTCAGAGGTGCCATGGAAGAACACTCAGAAACAAATCAGCTACTGAAAACCCCATTCAACACACTTCTCTGACAATTGGGGCACACCAGCAGTCAAAAGTGACTCAGAGGCAACTGGTTCTATGGTTGTTTTTCTAGCGTGACCTCTTACCCTATTGCCTCTTACTAAAAAGTACTCTTATCCTTTTTATATTGATTGAGAACTATTAACGGATTTTTTTTTTGTATTATTTATGTTCATCAGAGTGGCAATGCTACAAATGAATGTGTGAAGAGAAGATCTTTTGAACACACTGACAGTGGCAGTCTGAGCTGGC
The DNA here is from genome assembly GCA_028571685.1 of Heterohyrax brucei. NCBI lineage: Eukaryota > Metazoa > Chordata > Mammalia > Hyracoidea > Procaviidae > Heterohyrax > Heterohyrax brucei. The sequence goes on along the minus strand of CM053162.1, from coordinate 67,189,953 downwards.
ATACCTGTTCTGAAAGATAAGTTAGTAATATGTGCCCCTGACTTTAAAAAGCCCATCCTGTTTGACCCACACACAGAACTTTCACAGATTTTTATTAAAGAGATACCTGAATCACAGCAATATTCATTGAAGCATAGATTTTAAAAAATAAATCACATGACATCATACATGTCAAAAGCGATTAAATAAAGTTTCTTAGTAAAGTGGTATGAAGCCATTAAATGATTATTTATGGATAAGACTTTGAAATTTCCAGTGGGAAAAAAAAGACAATTAACCAATCTAAGTTAAAAAAGCATCATAGAGGCCATTATGCATGCAATGAATGGAGGCGATTTAAAAACATAGTAATAAGATAAATAACTGAGAAAATAAAATCCAGTGATTTAAATAACTCACAGGAAAAGACAAGGATCATAGATATAATTTAAGAAATAGCCAAAAGGCATAAAAATGAAAATACAAAGAAAAAGCTAACATTTGACAAAATACAATTTGTTTAAAAAAATTCTTCTAAAAGATAAGAAGAGGTGAGATCAATGCTATACCACGAGATAAATTATCAGGTTGGCTCAAACAAAAAGTTGAAATCTGTAGTGTTTTCTCTACAGTCACCTAAAATAAAATAACAAAAAAGACAAAAACATAACAAAACTTAATGCAGTAAAGACAATACATGCAGCAGTATCTAAGGGAGACAATGTCTACAGCAGACAAAGTAGAACTGTGGGAAAACAGAATGGCAAAAATAGAAATAATTGATAAAATAAAAATCTATATATAAAGTTTAAAAATAAATAGTCACAATCAAGTGATTCTGCCTCATGGTGATGTCCAGTTTGTTAAAGCAGAACTGTGCTCCGCAGCATTTTCTGTGGTTGCAGTCTCTTGGGAATTGATGGTCAGGCTTGTCTTCTGAGATACCACTGGGTGGATTTGTATGGCTAATCTTTCATTTAGTGGCAGAGCTTTCAACAGTTTTGTGCCACCCAGAGATTCCACATAAAGCATAAAAGTCTTTAATTGTCACTTATCAATTAGGAGCATTAAAATTTAACCAAAATCTCAGCTAAACAGTAGAAAATTGGGAAAACACAACTGTCATCGGTGATATAATCATTTATAGGAAAGTAACAAAAACACTCACTAAAGAGAAGAAATGGAATTTTTAATTCATATAACTGAAAATTAATGGCTTCCGATGCCACTTTATCCAAGAACCCTTCTAAGGCACTCCTTGATGTAAAAGACTTCAGCAGGATCAGCCTACATTCTGTCATATTCAGTTTCTCATGGCACAGCAGGGGGTACATGGTACACTATTCCCAACAGTTCCAGATGACATCTTGCGCTCCTAGTGGACCACATGACGGAAGCAATACTCAGATGGGTCCAGCATAAGTCACAGAGCTGGGGCAGAATCAGCTCTACCGAAAGCCTTTAAGGGATGGAAAAGGAAGGGCTCAAAGATAACAAGACAAAAACCAATGAGATGACTAGATAACACACGTATACAGTAAATTTGTCAGATTAGCAAAACTAAGTAAAACAAAGTCAGTTTGGTGTACAAGAACATTGCATAATGGTTTGTTGTGACTGTTCTCCTCTACGTGCACTCCCTTCTAAGATGCAGACTCAGAGTCACAGCCCCTGTTTGAGACATGTATTCTTTTTACGTAAAGAAAATATCTGGCAGACACTGGAAATGTCTCTAGAAGGTCCAGCTCACACACAGCAGAAATGAACTCTCACTTCCATTGGCCAAAGCAAGCCATACAGCCTAGCTCAAAGTCAAAATGTTGGAGACGTATATTTCTCTGCAGTGAAGTCACATGACAGTGGGCAGGGATATAAGCTCAATCGTCTTACAGGGGAGTTTACAATTGTGAAAAACAATGCAATCTTTCAGTCTTGGCTTTTTTTTTAATACAACTCTAATGCTTGACTAGAGTCACTATGCGTTGGAACCAACTAAATGACAACAATGTTTTGATCCATATGAAAACAGAAGAAATTTCTAAGTATTTTTGAAGTCCATGTGTACCTAGTGTCACAGAGTTAAGAGCGGTGAACTGAATGGTTACCAGTTTGAAGCCACCGGCGACTCCACAGGTGGAAGGCGTGACAGTCGGCTTTGATGAAGACTGCAGTCTTGTAGTTCTGCTCTGTCTTAGAAGGTCATTTTGAGTTGGAACCCACTTGATGGCAATGGGTTTGTTTTTGTCTTGGTGTATCTGCCTATATCATGGTCCTTTTGTCTAGTCTACTGCAATACCTTAACTACTTCTTCTCAAGCTACAAAGTTCTTATGTCTTACAGCGTTCTGAATCACCTACAGGATCATTATGATCATGATTTCTATTAATTAAGTTGGCCCACTGTGCCAATAATTAATAACTATTTATGACCTCAGGAATATCACGCTATTATAAACAAGAGAACTAATATTTAGCCCATACATAGAATGATTATGATTTAGATGCAACAAAATATCAGAATCAGTGTGGTGACAGTAGATTTATTCCTTCAGCTAATTGGTAAGATAGTTATTTATTAGAAGCAGACAAACGATTCTTCACAGCCTTTGAAAATTCAGAATATACACACACACAAATTTCCTGCTCTTCCCAGCCAACCATTTGTCACGCACACATTCACGACACAAGTTGCTATGGTGATATGTTCATCTCCATGGCAATTGATCATTCGTGGTATCTATGCACATGTCCATTTTATCTTAACAGGCTCTAATCAAAGACCTGGAACCACAAAGAAGATACACAATAAACTTACAAAAAATAAATGTTCATACAACAATGAATGTATTGCTAATAATGTAGTAAGACAATGAAAGGACACAGATTTAGAAAATCGGTAGCTAAAACAGAGCTATCAAAAGTGAATGTCATTAGACAATGAAAGCTCCCAAAGAGTTGCACATGGCGTGAAAATGACATCTCTCTCTTACAACAGAAAAGATGCAGTTTGGCTTATGGAGGTCTCTGTGTGGTTGAAATGATCCCCAACAGACCAAGAATGCTAGTTCTCTGGAAGTCATCAATAAAATGTATCTATACTCTGGGAAAAAAGGGTAAAATTCTGCTCATCTACAAAAAGTCATAAACATTGGCTAGAAACATGAAAACATTGAAAATTCCTAGCCTATAGGTCAAGCTACAGGTTAATCATTTATAACATGGATTGTAAAATAATTCTAATCTCTGGCATAATTATAAAAAGTTAAACTTAAATCCACACATAAAATGCATCTTTACGTATTAATTGGCACATACACAAAAAAAATAGCTTTTATACATTAAGTCGTTGGATTCTGACCAAATTGTGGATACAATTTAAAGCATGTTTTTGAGGTCCTCAGAGCTGTGTTTTGTTGACAATTTAATGTCTTACGTTGAGTGTGTCATTTGTTCTAGTGTGTAATCTGGTAAAAACTGTTCTTTTTTTTTTTTAAAGAGGCTTTATCAATTTTAAAAATCAATTTATAAAATTACTTTGATGTTCTATGGTCCACAGTGGAGCCCTGGTAGTGTATGTTAGATGCTCAGGCTGCTAACCCAAAGCTAGCAGTTCAAACCCAGCGGCCACTCCTTGGAAACCCCATGATGCTGCTCTACTCTGTACCGTAGGGTCATAATGAGTCAGAATTGAGTTGATGGCAACAGGATGGACCGTAAGAGGGGAATATTTGTAATTACACCCTCATGGTTTCCATATCTCGTGTAGGAGATGATAACATAGAGAGACCAGAAAAAAATTCTGAGTACACTTATTTTCAAAAATTTTGTTTTCATTTAAATTAAAATCACTTTACGCATTTTGCATACATAATAACTGATATACATATCATAAAAAAGTTAACAACAAAGAAAATATAAATTTAAAAAGTCACTAAAGGCAGCCATTTGAATGTGACATCTTTCAGTGAGTATGAGCTAGGGAAAAGGGAAGAGAACAACAAATTAGCTACCTCCTTTTATCTGCCCTACAATTTATATTGATACATGTCCCATACTCATTTTTAAAAAATCTCACGTTGATTTTTCTTCCCCCAATTATTCAATATTGTATTGGAAACAGAGGGAGGGGGCGGAGTCAGGCTGGCGGAGGAAGCGCCCGTCTCCCCGAATCCCTCTGGAAACCAAGGCCGGAACCGATCACTCAACGGAGCCTTCGGACACCGAGTCTGCCCTAGGACACGGCACAGGACTGTCTACTTAGGGTACTTACCGCTCAGCGGAAAACTCTTCTCTGTCACCGACCGCGCCCTTGCTGAGTCCCGGCTCCGCGGACTGAAGGGAAAGCGGCATTGTAACTTTTTTCCTCTGTCTTGGCCGGCAGGTGGGCTGAGGTCTGACCGGCTGCAAGGCTCAGACACGCCGCTGATGAGACTGGTGAGTGGAGTCACCGCATTCGGAGAGCGTGGCCTTGGGATCTGTGCACCTGGCTCCTCCGACCCCTCTCTGTCTCTCTGTCTCTCTCTCTGTCTCTCTCTCTCTGTCTGTCTCTCTCTCTGCCTCTCTCTCTCTGTCTCTCTCTCTCTGTCTGTCTCTCTCTCTGTCTGTCTCTCTCTCTGTCTCTCTCTGTCTCTCTCTCTGTCTCTGTCTGTCTCTCTCTCTGTCTCTCTCTCTCAGAATCTCCGCCACCGAACAGCCTTCTCCCCGGCGGGCGGGGGAGCGCGTGCGGGCCGCCATCTTGATTCGCCGGGAGGCGGGGTTTCCTGTACGGAGGCCTTAGAGGGACCTAATTCCCAGGCTGAGAGGCGGTGCTGCCCAGAGACCGCTTTTCCAGCAGTAAAGTAGTCTTTGATACAGAGGTGCTTACTTTGCCAGCTCGGAAGAGGGACTTGCATACCTGAAAGACTGAATAATTTTGGAAGCTGTCACATACCTTTTACCTTGCAATAGAGAAATAACTGCAGTGCATTCGGATGACTTCCCTTCCAGTAGGATTCCTTTATGCCAACAACGAGATTAAGGAAAAAATCACCAAATCAATAGCATTTACTATAGCCCCAAAGAAGGTAAAATACCTAGAAGTAAATCTAACCAGACAAATAACAGACCTTTAGAAAGAGAACTATAAGACCTCACTACAAGAATATTTGTCCTTCATCTTCACTCAACAAAACATCCTCCAATTGAAACCAGGTTATAAGAGGTTTCCTAAAATCATCACTGTTCTTTATCACTGCATAGTGTTCCATTGAGTATATATACCATAACTGACCTATCCATTCCTCTGTTGTTGGGCAACTGGGTTGCCTAACATGGCAACTCAGTCATACAGTACTGGGAATCACGGGGCCTTAACACGGATATGAGGACTATAACTTTAAATCTCTTTTGTAACAAATTAATAATTTCCCTTCTGGGTTTTTGCTTGTGTTTTATAATTACAAAATCTCTCATTTTATGCTTTTTACAAGAAAACTAGTCATTTATGTAGCACTGATCATCTTGCTGTTCCGTGCTGGGCTTTAGGAAACGCCATGGTTCACAGCAAGGAACCTAAGTGTCTCAAGAGCTACACACAAATTACCCTTCTCACATGTATACAAAGAAGAGAAAAGGAGAAGAAAAAGAGAGGTCAACCTCCCCATGGGAGTAGCAGACTATCCCAAACAGAAATTCCATCCACGTTATGTGACTGTTAGAGTCCTACAGTTCATCCTGACTCATAATGACCCTATACAATGGAATGAAAGACAACTGGGTCCTGGCCCATACTCACGATGGTTGCTATGTTTCAACACATTGTTGCAGTCACTGTGTCAACCCAACACATTGATGATTTTTGTCTCTTTTTTTGACCCTCTACTTTACCAAACATGATGTCCTCCATGAACTATTCCCTTCTAATGGCATGTCCAAAGTCAGACCAAGTCTTGCCACTCTTGCTTCTAAGGAGCATTCCAGCTGTATTTCTTCCTAAACAGATTTATTCATTCTTCTGGAAGTCCATGTCCATTCAATAATCTTCACCAATATTGTAATTCAAATGCATCAATTCTCTTTTAGTCTTCCTTATGAATGCATTTGATACAGAATAATAAATAACTAAGTAAAGGCAGAGATGAACTTAGAAACAGTGGCCAGAAGTTGGAGGACGTCATGTTTAATAAAGTCGAGGGTCAATAAAAGAGAAGAAGATTCTCAATGTAATGGGCTGACACAGTGACTGCAACAATAGTTGAGACATAAATATTTTCTTTCTGTTTGCTGGGGGTGATTGTAAAGGCTGGCAGAAAGTTGTTAAACATTTTCTGAGAACTTTATGTGCTTATTTACGTGAACATTTGTGAATTCATTATTTCAGAATCATTTTAGTTTTAGATCATTAATTTTGATATGTAGTGTTTTCACCATTATTTTGTAAATATTGCAGTTTCCACTTTTTAGCCCAAGAGTTCTCGATGAGGCAAATGTTTAATTTTTATGTGTTTACCTTTTCCTCTTTTTTTTTTTTCTGTTATCAGCAGCTATTGCTATTTGGAAAAACTTTTATATTATTTATACTTTGAATAATTAATTTATGGGAATGAAGACTTCATAGAGAATAAATATTTGTTCTGTATATATGACCCCTACAGTGTCTGGAGGTGAGTTCACAACTAGATAGATGGATGATAGTGTCTTAAGGATAGATTCTCTAAAGAAGCAAAGCTGGTCAAGTGTATAAATATAGCCAGCCAAGGCCAAGTGCCATCGAGTCGGATCCGACTCATGGCGACCCTAGCCCCTAGGGTCACCGTGAGTATAAATATAGAGAGAGATTTATATCAAAGAAAATGCTTGTGCAATTGCAGAGGCTGAAATGCCCCCAATCCATGGATTATAATAGAGGCTTCTCCCAATTCATATAAACCCAAGGGCTGGCAAAACCAGGACCAGCAGATTGTTGAGCAGGAATCTGCACACAGATTATGAAGATGGATAAATTCCAAGATCCACAAATAAGCCAGTAGCTCAAGGGTCAAGAACCAGAGATCAGACCAACAGGAGGCAGCCACAGGATCCTAAAGTTTGCTTTTATTTGGATGTTGGCCACATGAAAGAAACTCTCTTTCTACTAATGGAGTGCTCACAGCAGATCCCACCACAGGTGTGATTACATATAAACACTGTGAGTCGCATCCCAGCCAAGTTGACACTAACCTTAACCATCACAAAGAGACAGAACAACCGATAGATAAATGAGTGTGTGTGCATACATATGTATCAGACTCTCGTTTGCTTTTAATTCTATTGTGCTTTATGGCAGTTCTCTATGCCTTTCCTGTTTTCTGTGCTTCCTGTATTTTTTCACGTCCTGTCTTCCTCTCTCCCTCCCCCTCATCTCTCCCTTCCCCTTCTTTCTTCTTTCTTTCCTTTTCTCCCTTCTTCTCTTCCTTTTTACCTGTGTGTTATTTGATTACATCTTCTTTGTGCATTTACCCTTGATTACCACTCTTGCCTTTTTTCTTAGTGATCGCCATGTAATTTCAAACTACCTGATAGTAATATCACATTTATTTTTCTCTTTTGTTAATGTCTGTTTTACATGCCTAACTAGTCTGAGTAAGCTTCCTTTATCCGTCCTGTTTCAGACAGAGCTCGTCTAGTGCCCCCAGCCTAGGATCCTCAGCATGTGGGAATGCACAGATTTGAGTAAGTGCCTTTGTTCTCTTTGTATTTAATGGTATGAAATGTGTGAGGGATTAGTAGTACTAATTTCATCTTCTCTTCCAAATACTGTCATTATTCTTTATCATTGATATCTAGTATTCCATTTCTTACAAGCATGTGGGAATTTATGTGTGTTTGTGCATGGGTATCTGTGTGTGTGTGTGTGTGTGTGTGTGTGTGTGTGTGTGTGTGTGTGTGTGTGTGTGTGTGTGTGTGTGTGTGTGGTGGTATTCTTCACTGTGGTGATTTGTAAAGTTTATGTTCAGTGTATGCAAAATTTCCTTGCAAACTTTCGATGCCAGATTTAACCTTTGCTTACTGTAACACCATTTGTGACCCCATCTCCTCCTTCCCTGCACAGTGCACGGGGTTAAATCGCTGAACGGCTAACACAATGGTTGGCGGTTTGGGTCCTGCCAGACACTTCAGAAGAAAGGTCTGGCAGCAGACTTACAAACACCCAGCACGGAAAACCCTTTGGAGTACAATTCTAGTCTGACACACGCAAGGTCTTCCTGAATGGAAGTCCACTCCAAAGCAAGTGGTTTGAGGCCCTAAACAATCGGGCCACAGTATTCTTTCTGACCTCCTCCCCCTCTGTGTAGTCCATCCTGGCCACATGGACGCCCTCCCTCATTCCCCTAAGTAGCTGGGTGAGTTCTTGATTCAGGCGTTTGCCATCTGTTTCCTCTCCAGAAATGCTTTATGTCATGGATGGAATTGTGTCCCCCACAAAAATGTATGTAGCAATTTGGCTGGGCAGTGATTCCCAGTACTGTATGATTGCCCTACATTTTGTGATTTTCGTATGCTGTGAATCCTAATTTCTGCCTAGGGTTAATAGATTGCATCATGTTATAGAGGATTAGCTTGAGACCAGAACTCCCTTACTAATGGAGTTTCCCTGGAGAGAGGCTTGTACTGCTTTTCATACACCAAGAGGTAAAAGGAGAGGGAAGCTAGCAGGGAGCTGAGGATGTCATACAATCAAGAACACAGCACTGGGACCGCAGCACACCCTTTAGATCTGAGGTTCCTGTGTCAAGAGGCTCCCGGACCAAAGAACGACTGATGTGACATAAGGACCTTCCTCCAGAGCCAACAGAGGGAGTGTGCTCCCCTGGAGCTGGTACCCTGCATTCAGACTTGTAGCCTACTGGACTGTGTGAGAATAAAGTTCCCTTTGTCAAAGCTGTCCACTTGTGGTGCTTTTGTTAGAGGAGCAGCAGGTGTCTAAGACACTTTGCTCCAAATCTGTCAGAGTTCACTCTCTGCTTACCTTGCGGTCCTTTTCAGACATTGCCCTCTCTGACTGTACTAAAATGCACAGCCACCACTCCACTCTGATGCTCGGTTTGTCTGCCCTTTTGGTTTTTAATATTTCATTTTGTTCGTTAAAGCATTCTCAGCACCTGGCACATAGCAAAGACTCCATGTACATTGACCTGAGTTGAATAGAACTACACCCTTTGTCTGCCAGTTAGCTTCTAGATCTGCAGCGTCAGGGGACGTGTCCTCTTGCTGCCACTGACATGAGCTGTTGTGATCTCGCCTAGATTGCCTACTATGTTGGGCCTTGGTTGTCTTGTTTCACAAAGAAGCATACGACATTTACTCTAATTTATCATAGAACATAAATGCATTATTTAATATAATAATATTTGAAAGTAATATAATTTTACTTATAACAAATCACTTATAATACTGTCTGAAAACCACCAACTGCTGAACTGAATTGTCACTCTTAGACATTATCCACTGATTCCTGCCATGAGTAGCATCTACTGAGGACATTCCAGCCTTATGATTTCTCTATTTTGGGAACTTACTTTTTCAACCTCAGAGCCTACAGGCATTTTTCATTATTCATGACATTTATTAAAACAGAGAAATATTTTCTTATCGATATACTCTGTTCAAAGAAAACTGAAAGCTGCTATTTTTCATTTGAATTTAGTTTTCATTTATCTAAACTGTGTTTCTTCTCCAACTTGTGTAAGGAAATTATTGGAAAGGCTATTGTGGAAGCTGAGGCCTTGATCGATCTTTGGGGCCTGCTCTGTCTTCACAAGTAAGCCGTTTCAAACTTCATCTCAACATCAGAGCCCTCTTCACTGCAGCCATCATTGGTCACCTTTCAGAGAAACAGTAGTTACCAATTTGTCCCTAAGACGTTAAGTGTATTGAGAGGTGGTTTGGCTGGGGGTGGGGGGAAGGCATCTATTTATATTAGAAAATATTATCAGTGCCCAACAACAGAGGAATGGATAGGTAAACTATGGTATATATACTCAGTGGAACACTATACAATGATAAAGAACAACGACGATTGCAGGAAACATCTCATAACCTGGTTACAACTGCAGGACATTATGCTGAGTGAAAGTAGTCAGCAACAAAAGGACAAATGTTGTATGAGACCCCTAAGATAAGAACTTAAAAACAGACTCATGCATAGAAGAAAAGACTCTTTGATCGCTGCAAGGGTGGGAAGGGTGGGAGGGCGAGGGTGGAGGGTTTAGATTAGATAGTTGATAGAAACTCGGTTGGGTGAAATCTGGGATAGCACACATTAGAAAGAAGACCAATGTTAACTGGACTTCAACATAACGTGACTATTCCTCCCATCTTAACCCAACATTGCAAGGATAGCGTAGCTGGGGCAGGGGGCTCGGGACCATGCTCTCAGAGGAAATTGAGGCCAGTTGGCACAACTAGCGTTTTTCTAAGAGAGCTCTCTGCACCCCACATTGGTGAGTGGCATCTGGGGTCTTCAAAGCCACCAAGCTGCCATCTGAGGGTACAGCAAATAGTCCCAACTCAGTAGGAATGGATGATCTCCAAGGATCAAAAGGACACGGGGGAAACAGAACCCAGAAGACAGACAGACCCATATGAGTGGGTGACTACAGCGACTTGTGACTAGAAGAACAAAATCATCCCCGGCCACCACCAGTGACAGCCGTGATGGAGCTCACAAAGCTGAGTCTCGCAGGCAACACAAGAAAAAAAGGAGTGCACCCTGAGGTCTCCACTAAAAGATCACAATTGATGTTCCAGGGGCCTCAGGGTTTCCCTGGGAGCACGGCCCCAGGCCCTGATGCTGCCCCTGCCCATAAATCATAATGGTAGCCAACCTCAGTCAGGAATGGATCAGACTTGGCGACCCAGGATGGCCATATCATGTGTGCACTTTATGGTTCTGTGCACCTGTAGGATGCCATCCTGCTGACCTCTTACCGGAGTCACTGGAGTGGGTGGAAAGGAGGGGATAGCAGGTTGTTTGGAGGAGAAGACATGTGTAGAGCAGAGAAGAAGAGTGTGCTGTCACCGGGCAGGGAGAGCAGTGGGAGCTGCATATAGGTGGGCACGCAAATTTATATGGGAATGTAAATTTTCATTCAATCATAATAAAAAAAGAAAAAGAAAATGTTATCACTGTACACCCTTAATAAAAGGAGCCCTGGTGGCACTGTGGTTAAAACAACTGAACACCAACTGAATGGTTTGTGATTTGAAACCCACAGTGACTCTGTGACAGAAAGATATGCTGGTTTGCTTCTGTGGAGAAGGACAGCCTGAGAAACTGTCTTAGTCATCCAGTGCTACTTTGACAGAAATACCGCAGGTGGACACCTTTAAAAAGCCAGTCAAGCCAAGTGCCATCGAGTCGGAAAAAGAGAAATCTTTATTTGTCACAGTTCAGCAACCCGAAAGTCCAAATTCGGAGCATCAGCTCCAGGGGAAGGCTTTCTCTGCCCTCTCTGGAGGAAGATCCTTGTCGCCCATCCTCCTGTGGACTGGAGGCTTCAGAAGCACAGGAAGCCTGATTCCTTGCAGAACCCTCTCAGCTCCTGGCACTGCTTTCTTTCTTGATGGTATTAGGTCTCCAAATCTCAGCTTACCTCCGTTTCCTGCAACACAGTCCTAGATATTACGTCCTGCCCCACCAACTCAACTGCCACCTGTTCTCCCTGATTAACATCACAGATGCAGGGCTTACAACACACAAAATACCAGGAATCACGGTCCAGACAAATTTCTACATGTATTTTTTGCATGGAGAACACAATTTGGTCCATGAATGGAACCATGTGGGGTTGCTATGAGTCAGAATAGACTTAACAGCAGTGGGTTTGGTTTGGGTTGTGATCCTTAATCAACACACTCTTTTATAAGGAACTCTTTCCCTTAGTAAACCCTAGTGGTGTAGTGGTTAAGTGATACTTCTGCTAACCAAAAAGTCAGCAGCTCAAGTCCACCAGGCACTCCTTAGAAACTCTATGGAACAATTCTACTCTGCCTTATAGGGTTGCTATGAGTTGGAAACAACTCGATGGCACTGGGCTCTTTTTCCTTTATCTTTTGCTCTATGCTCAGAACCCCTTGGACCACCTGCCAGACTACGATGATCACATCTGTCTTGTATGGGAACATACATGTCTCAGGGACTCACAGGACTAGAACCTTACTCATCCATTCTGCATCACTTCAGCATCGTGTTCCTCAGTCAAAGTCACCTGCTTTCTAATATAATGACTGCTAAACTCACTGGGACTATGGACCATGTTCCATCTCCCCCTCCACTGGTAAACAAGCCACTGTTGAAGCTACCTCCAGGGCTATGAGGTTCAAGAGGGTGTATTTTATTTTCCTTGTTGAAATCCTATTCTAATCTGTTGCTGTTGTTTGATTGTGCTGTACAATGGCAAGTGATAAACAACACCTTGATCCCTTCTCTACTATCAGCCGTAATACTCACAAACTGAGTATGTTGGGAATGATAAAAGAACAACAAGGGTAACTGAGTTTTGAATTTAAAAGAATCCTATTGATCACATAACAGTCATATCATTGAAGTCAGGTAGAGCCTGACTTAATTCCCTTTTCAAAGACAGATGGGAAATTTCATCCATTCTGGTTCAAATCCTCTTCTGCAAGGTCACCATGGCAACCTATCACAGAACACAAGGAAAAGTTGCTGATGCTATCTTTCAGCCTGTCTTTTCCTTGGAGCTTCCAAATAAGCCACACCTGATTTTCCAAAAGAGCCCTGGTGGTGCAGTGGTTAAGAGCTCATCTGTTAACCAAGAGGTCAGCATTTCAAATCACCCACCACTCAGTGGGAAACTTAAGGGGCAATTTTACTTTAAAAAAATAATGCAACTACCAGGTGGTATATAATAAGTAGGAAAAGACTACATTCTAGCTGTATCCTAGTCTAGTCTTGTATTCTTTTTGGCTATACTGGAACAGAGGGAAATATTCTCCTGGAATTGAAGGAAGGCATCCTAAAATTATTAGTGAGAGCTGAAAATTATTAGTGAGAGACTTTGGCTGCGGCAAACTCTGCTGAGGAGATGCAGGACAGAGGAATAAGGCTATAGCCCTGTGAGTCCCTGAGTTACATATGTTCCCATGCAAGACAGATGTGATCATTTTAGCCTGGCACGTGTGGTCCAAGGGGTCCTGACCGTGGAATAAAAGATCAAAACAAAAAAAACCTGATTCCATTGAGTCACTTTCAAGTTATTGCAGCCCTATATTAGTGACAGCACAGAAAGGTGGAAAAGAGGCTTACATTTTCTCTGGCTTATGAAATCTGTTCTTAATATACTAAATGCTAAGCCTCCTTTTAATTAATGTTAGATGAAACTAGCATCAGATCTGAATTCTTAACTTATTAATCATCTTAAACCCATTTATTCCTAAAAATCTCTCCCTAAGTACAGTTAATACTTTAATTAATTGGTCAGGGAAGAGAATACAAACCTCTGAGCCATCTTAGTCAAAGGCCCAGTGTCCCAAGAAGAAGAAAAATGTCCTTGATAATTTTCATATTGCCTTAATATCTTGAAGTCTATTTTTTCATTTGGCTCCTTAATGTTTTTGTTTGTTTTTATTAAAGCTTTTAAAGGTGTTTTAAATGACTTACCAGGAAATAACTTGATGGTGTGGACACCACGCCATCTTCACCTTGTGGTTCGTGTACAAACCATTGCACATACCCAGGAGTCCTCTAACTCTCCTGTTGAAAGCAAAGGTAAGGTCCAAACCTGCAGTAGCAAAAGCATTCTCATGGACGGATGTTTCTTACTTGAATGGGGAAAAGCTCATCTTGTAATAAACAACTCTGTATGTGAGTTTTACTTCAGAGATACCTAAACATTCAATGAAACCTGGTGGCAGAACAATGAAGTGCTGCATATGCTAACCGAAAGGTTGGCAGTTCAAATCCACGAGGGGCTCCTTGGAAACTCTATGGAGCAGTTCATCTACGTCTATAGGGTTGCTACAAGTGAGAAGTGACTCAGTGGCTGTGGGTTTGGTCTGGTTAAACATTCAAAGGGGACCTGGTGGTGCAGTGGTTAAAATCTCAGCTGCTAACCAAAAGGTTGGCAGTTTGAATCCACCAGCTGTTCCGTGGAAGCCCCACGGGGGAGTTCCAATCAGTCCTGTAGGGTCACTGTGAGTTGGGATCGACTTGACAGCAGTAGTTTTTGTTGTTTTAACATCCAATACTGAGTAGGTTCACCTGGCAGGAGAAATTCATCTGGACGACCTGAATCTCTTCAAGGAAACTCCCGTTCATGTTCTTTATATTGGACCCCCTCAGCCAACACTGACTTCTGAGAGTAAGCAAATTGGACCTGTGTAAATTGTAAGCCTTAGCAGCCACCTATGGACCTTGATTTTAGGATACTCCAGTGTATCCCAGTCATCGCGTTATCTAAGAAGAATAATTGAAAATGTAAGGACAAAAAAAGTTAGAAGAAAAATTTATCTCCCTGAATCTTTTGTGTATAGAAATTGTGTGGCTGTCAGAAACCATGACAAAAATCAGATGGGGGGACCACTAAGTATTTTAAACCAAAAGAAAATATTGAGCTTTAAAGGTGTCAGGAGCTGAAGAATTAGAAAGACTTGAATGGGGAAAGACTTGAAAGGCAAAGGAAACTTTGGTGGTGTAGTGGGTTAAGTTCTATGTTGCTAACCAAAAGGTGGGTCGTTCAAATTTGCCAGGGGTGCCTTGCAAACTATGGGGCAGTTCTACTGTGACCTACAGGGTCGCTATGAGTCCAAACTGACTCGATGGTAGTGGATTTGTTTTAGTTTAATAGGAGAAAGATTTGACCCTTACAGCCAAAGTTAGAACTAAGTTATGGCAGGGAAAAATGCAAACCATCCAAAAGAGTAATTTAACTCCTTCTCCAGGTACAGGTTACCAGGAGACTGGGAAAGAGGAAGATGATGGAAGGGCAACAATCAGGAGGACTGTTGGGGGTGCACAGGGCTAGTATTGGGGGGAACCTTGAAAACTCTGTGGGACAGCTCTACTCGGACCTCTAGTGTCGCTATGAATCAGTCAAGACTCGACTGCAGTGGGTTTCTGCTAAGGGTGTGCAGGGTCTGGCTATGCAGCGGGAATACCCCAAGGGGCATATCCAAGGAGGACCATGTGTATGAAGGCGGGTATGCGGGAAAATCAGTGCAATCCAGAGACAATTTTGTAGAGGAGATAAAGGGAAGGTCTGAGAGAAAAGAATGAGTTAAGTCTTCTTAAAGGAGCCCCAATCCGATATAGTATTTAAAGACATCCTGTGAACAGACAGATCCGGTTTAATAACTGATTGAGAATTCTTCCCTTGACGAGCGTGAGCAGCCACAACAATCACAGCGGCCGTCGTGGTTTGACTGATCATCTAGAATGAGATGCTGCTAAGGGCTTGCCTCCTTTGTACCAGTTAATCTGCACAGAAAATCTATAGGTTCTGAAATCATTGCTGATTTCTTAGAAGAAAGAGTCCATTTATCAGCTCTGAATCTTAAAGCCAACTTGTATGACCTCTTTAGCAAGAGCATATTTGTGAAAGCAGAAAGTAGTCCAGAGAAAAAAGATTTTTTGAAAGTCATTATTCCCTCCTTTACATTAAAAAAAAAAAGTCAGCTGTGGCCAACACGAACATGGAATATTAAGTAAGGAGGAGTCTTATCCAGACTGAGGATTGAGGAAAAGCTCTAACTTTTTGCATGCACTGGATTGCCGAAACAGAAGGAAAACTTAAGAAGAGCTTCCAGACCTGTTCAGAGATAAAAGCATCCAGGAATAGAAACAATCAGCTGTGTGGGAGCCTGAGAGTTTTTGGTCCTTACTGGCATGTTCCTTGGCCTCTAAGACAGTCTCTAGAGGCTGGCGCCTCTCTCCAAATACAGGATAAGCGCATAAGAATACCACTGGCTAAAGGCAGTTAGACAGCAGGAGAGAAGAAGCTGGTCTGGATCTCTATCCATTGGGAATTTTGAGAAAGAGTCTTAGAAGTATCCCTGCTGTCTTAGTCATCTAGTGCAGCTATAACAAAAATACCGCAGGCAAAAGACTTTACCAAAGAGAAATTTATTTTCTCCCAGAAAAGTAGGCTGAGTCCAAATTCAGGGTATCAGTGCCAGCAGCTATCTTTCTCTGTTGACTCTGGAGGAAGCTCCATGTCTTCAATCTTCCTCTGGACTGGAAGCTTCTAAGAGGCAGGGACCCAGGATCCAAAGGATGTGCTCTGCTCTGGGCACTGTTTTCTTGGTGGCATGAAGTCCCTCACCTTCTGCTTGCTTCTGTTTCCTGTATATCCCTAAAGGTTGCCTCAAGTACAATATAATCTTTCATATTGAGTCCTACCCCAGCAACACAGCTTCCTCCTATTCTCCCACGTTAACATCAGACAGGCAGGATTTACAGCATTTGGGAACATCACACAATACCAAGAATCATGGTCTAGCCACATTGTTATACATGTTTTTTAGGGGGCACAGGTCAATCCATACTATTTATAATTAGTAAGGGAACATACGTGTTGAGCAACCTTATGTCACAGATTGAACTGTACCCCGCTCCCACCAAAATGTGTGTAGCCATTTGTCTGGGCCATCATTCCCCAGATTTGGTGATTTTCCTAGGTTGTGTATCCTAATCCCTGCCTGAGGCTAGTAGATAGGATGATTACGTTAAAAGAGGATTGGGGTAGAATGGCAACACCCTTACTAAGGAAGTTTCCCTGGAGTGTGGCTTGTATTAACTTTTATCCTTTCATCCTACAAGAGGTAAAAAGAGAGGGAAGCAAGCAGAGACTTGGGAAACTGACATCACCAACGAAGCAGCCCTGAGAGTAGAGTGCACCCTTCAGACCTGAGCTTCCTGTGCCAAGATGCTCCCCGACTAAAGATTGATGCACCACTGGACTTTCCTCCAGAGGGAAAGGCGTCCCCTGGAGCTGACACCCTGAATGGGGACATGTACCCTACCTGACTGTGTAAGAATAAACTTCCCTGTTGAAGCCATCCACTTGAGATATCTCTGTTAGAGCAGCGTTAGCTGACTAAAACACCTTATAAAACTAAAGAAGTGTAGGGTAAAAAGAAGGTGTGTGGAAGGAAGACTCTGGTGCTTCAGTCATTAAAGCACTCCGCTGCAGACCAAAAGATCAGTTGTTCAAACACACCAGCTCCACTGCTAGAGAAATAAGTAAGTCTCCTTCTGTAAAGGCAACAGCCTAACTAACCCTTGGGGGAAGTCCTACTCTGTCCTTTAGAGTGGTGGTGAGTCAGAAGCCACTCCATAGTGTTGGTGATGGAAGTGGTGGTTTGTGAAGTGTGAGAAATTAGCAAAGAGAGTCAAAAGGCCAGGACTCCAGTGGTGACTGCCAGAAGATTGTTTTCTCCAAACCTGTAAATAGGGTTAAGTCTCTATTTGGAAGTGGCTAGTCTAGGAGAAGGCCATCCCAGGTAACCTAGAGCAAGGCCCACCCAGACTGCAGATGACCACATGTTAGTGCCAACACTTGAAACTGCCTCTGACAAGTCAAGATCATATTAATTCCTCACTGAAAGCTTAGCCAAACCCCAGAATTAGAGATCAAGAACAGGGGAGATGATTAGAAAATGCAGAGTTTTACCAAAAATGAAGAGAACAGTTAGTTCCAGATGAATCTAAATTTATTACAATGAGAGTAAAATTAAGCTCTCTCCACCATCCTGAGGAGAACTGGTTGCACAGCTGTTAAGAGCTATGGCTTCTGACCAAAAGGTCGGCTGTTTGAATCCACCAGGCACTCCTTGGAAACCTTATAGGGAGAGTCTACTGTGTCCTGTGGGGTCACTATGAGTTGAAATCAACTCCACAGCAATGGGTTTAATTTGAGTCTCCCATCCTGAACCAGCAGTCGCTGGTAGGAGTGAATGCATGTTTTGTACTGGGACAGTGGATTTTGTGTTTTTGTTTTGTTTGTAGAACTTTACATCTAGAATCATGTTGTGTTCTCTTCTAAAGGGAGATATCCTTCTGAAATGATCTCTTACCTGAAGATTTTGATGCTTTCTGCCTGCATAACTAATTTCGCTATCTCATTTTATGTATTATTGTTTGGTAGTTGACAACAAAATCTACAGTTATTTCCATAATGAAAATTTTACTTATTTTTGAGTAAATATTGGCATATGCTGTTCTCAGCAAAACTCTTATCTCAGCTTGGTCTCAAGTATATGTTTTCCTTCCTATTAATTTTGCTAGTGGTTTTAGTAATTAATTTATTTCAAATTCTTGAGTTGAACATTTAGTTAATTTAGTTTTCTTATTTTTACAATATAAATTTTGTTATTAAAAATTGACTTTTATGTGAAACACAAGATGGATTATTTTTGTCCACATTACTAGGCTCAAGGATTATATTCTAGATTTGCAGCAAATCAAATTATATTTGTAAGAAATCAATGTTTAACTTTTTAGTGGACATTTGCTGATTGCCTCTGGCACTAATCATTTCCCTGCCCCCTTCCTTTGCTGACAGCGCCCCAGATTTTGCCAGCATGTAATTTTATACCAGACAGAATACAAATCATATCATTCAGAGGACCCCAGGGCCTCCAGGGAGATGCCAACTCCCTTTTCCTAGAAGTGTAAGTAGGAAAATATGTCAGAGAGCTGGAGAGTATAGCCTAAGCCCTTTCTGAAAACAGTCTTTTAAAGAGTTTATAATTAGTTAATCTCTAGAAATTCCAAATATTTTATCAAAACATGGAGTTTTTCAAATACGCTTTGTCCATTTCAATGCTGTTGAAGTTGAGGCCAAGATTGAAAAGTTAGGCAATGTGGCCAGTGACATTTCCTCCCTGTGGTTTCTGTTTTTTGGTGCAGGTGAAGCCTTGAAACAGATGCCAGGTATCCCAGTCTTACTGATGAGAAACTTAGTACCTGTGATCTAAGTAGCACTGGACCTTCTCTCTGTAATTCAGAAGTATTTATACATTCTTAGAATGAATTTAAATTGTTTGTTTTAGGAGTACTTATTTCCTAGATTTGCTAATACATTGTTTATTATTTGTTTGTTTGCTTGAATACACTATTTTACCCTAAAGAGGGTAACCTCAGTGGCATGGTGGTTAAAAGCTGTAGCTGCTTAGCAAAAAGGTCAGCAGCTCAAATCATCCAGGTGCTCTTTGGAAACTCTGTGGGGCAGTTACTCTGTCCAGTGGGTCACATGAGTTGGAACTGACTCAATGGCAATGAGTCTTTTTATTTTATACCCTAACGAAATTTCTGAAACTTTTCTCTGGTATGGATGCTAACTTTTCCTGTGCTGAAGTGGTAGTACTAGTGTTTTCTAATATTTATGTTTCTTTGACATTTAAATAAAAATCTGTTCTGAATGAAAAACTAAATATGTAGTTACAAATCATGAATCTGATGGCATACATGGCTGTCTTTTTCCCAAAGATGCCACCACTTAAATAAAATGAGACCATTCAGCACCATCCTCTGTTATTTTATATCCGTATATATCTAAACACCCTGAGAATTGGAGCTAAGGTAAACATGCCTCAAGTAAAACTACCATCTGGTTTTATAGCTCTTCGATTTTCAGTAAAATCTCTAAGATTTAGCTATGAGAACAGATACAATGATGACTTCTCTCTTCCTTATAAGATCGTAAACAGAACCCAAATGCTCTCACTTTAAACCCTTTGCCTCATGATGTCCTGAACAGTAATGTAACAGCAAAATAGCTAATACTTGTAAATGTTCTTCTTTATAACACTGCAAATCAGTTCTTAATATATATTTGCTCATGGAAAATCAATAGGAACTCTTGTAATGCTGACTTGATGCAGCAAAGAAATTCCTCTTTTTGAAAGAGTAATATACAAATATCTCAGTGATTAATTGAATCCTGGTAATTATTTTGGTGACTGCAAAAACAGTTATGACTTTCTTATACATAGGACAATTCTTCTCTTTTAAATCCTTTCTCTGATGGAAGTCAATAATTTTGGGTGTTACTTTTATTGAAATGATTTTTATCTTTCTATGTTGATTCCAAGCTGTACAGGATGCATTGCTGGAAAACAAAACTCCAGTAACTGACAGAATAACGACTGAGATGTTTCAACAAATGGATATAGCTCTGGAGGCACGCAGTCCTTTGTGTCAAGAAATTCGAAAGATAGCTATCTGGCCAACGAGCAGGAAGAGAACCCTATTTGTGCCCAGTCCCATGAAAGATTATCCAACAAAATGTATAAATTACTGAGCAATAACATTAATATCACATGGAAGTAAAGTTTTGCTGAGGATAATTCAAAAGCAGTTACAGCAGTACATGGAAAGAGAACTGCCAGAAATTTAAGATGCATTCGCATGAGGATATGGAACGAATGATATCATTGCTGATGTCAAAGAGGCAAACAGATATTGGCCAAAAGCAGAGAGTACTAGAAAGACGTTTTCCTGAGTTTCACTGGCTATGCAAAGCTATTCAACCGTGTGGATCTTAATAAATTATGGCTAATAAGGGAGAGAATGGGAATTGCAGAACACTTCATTGTGCTTAGAGAAACCTGTGCATAGACCAGAAGGCAATCACTCAGCCAGAACCCAAGGTGACTATATGGTTTAAAATCAGGAAACGTTTGTGTTGGGGATGTGTCTTTACACTATACTTGTTCAATCTGTATGCTGAGCAAATAATCCACAAAACTGGACTGTATAAAGAAGAAAGCTATGTCAGGATTGGAGGAAGACTAATTACCAACCTGCTATGTGAAGATGGTTTTAGCAATACATCAACTAGGAACTGTTAGAAATCTAAGTCAAATTCAGAAGAGGACATGGAACCAGGGATGTCATTGCTGATCTCAAATGGATCATGACTGAAAACAGAAAATACCAGAATGTTATTGACCCATGTTCTATTGATTATGCAAAGGCATTCGACCATGTGGATCGTAACTGTGGATAACGTTGCAAAGATTGCGAATTCCCAGACTCTTGACTGTGTTCATGAGGAAGCTGTACTTAGACCAGGAGGCAGCTGTTCCAACGGAACAAGGGGATGCTGGGTGGTTTAAAGTCAAGAGAGGAGTGTGCCAGGGTAACAGCCTTTCACTATACATATTTTATTTTGTATGCTGAGCCAAATATTGGTTAAAACTGGACTATGTGAAGAAGAATGTCTCATCAGGATTGGAGAAAACTCAATAACAATCTGCCGTATGCAGATGATACGGACGTGCTTGCTGGAGATGAAGAGTTGAAGCAGAACTGATGAAGCTCCAAGACCACACCCTTCAGTATGGATTATAGCACAACACGGAGAAAAATCTTCACAATTGGACCAGTAAGCAACATGACCTTAAGTGGAGAAAAGACTGAATTTGTCAAGGATTTCCATTTCCTTCGATTCACAATCAACACCCATGGAAGCAGCAGTGGGTAAATCTGCTGCAGAAAAATCTCTTAGAAGTGTTCAGAAGCAAAGCTGTTGCTTTAAGGACTAAGGCATGTCAGACCCAAGCTGTAGCAGTTTCAATCACTTCATGTGCATACAAATGGTGAATAATGAATAACAAGAACAAACAAGAGTTGATGTGTTTGAATTATGATATTGGCAAAAAATGTAAAGTATACTGTGGCTTTCCAGAACAGTGAACAAAACTATCTTGGAAGTACAGCCACAATGCTCCCTAGAAGCAAGGACAATGACGCTTGGTCTATTGTCGTCACCTACTGTAGACATGTTATCAAGATGGTCCAGTCCCTGGAGCAGGACATCATGTCTGGTAAGCAGAGTGCCCAGTGAAAAAAGGGAAGACTCCCTAAGAGATGGATTGACACCGTGAGTGCGGTGCTGATTCAAATACAGCAAAGGTTGTGAGGATGCTCAGGACCAGACAGTGGTTTATTCTGCTGCACGAAGGTTTTCTACGAGTCAGACCCAACACAGTAGCACCTGAAGACATCCTATACAGCGGTAAAATTCGGCTCAGCATAATTTTCACCTTATCTCTTGTATTATTTTTCTACTGCTTTATAATAAAACATCATAAAGTTACTGGCTTAAAAGTTTTGTTTGTTTGCTTTACTTTGGTTTAATAAAATCTATTCAATATTTCACAGTTTCCCTGGGTCAAGAATAGGGGTACAGACCAGAGGTATGATGTCATCTGATGCCCGGGTTCTTTTTCCAAGCACACAAATTGCTGGCAAAAATTTCAGTCCTTCCAACTGTAAGAGTGAAATTTCCAGCTCCTAGAAGCTGCCTGTTGCTCCTTGAAATTTGGCAGTCCTCCAAAGCATTAGTTTGGCTTTTATTTTAGGTCAGCAAGATCATGACTTTTTAACTTCACTGTGACTTTGGGGAGGTTGTTTTAAGGAATTCATCTGATTAGATCATGTCCATTGAAAATAATATCTCATCTTAATTAATTCAAAAGACAAATGATTAGGGAGCTTAATTACTTCTGCAAAATCTCTTTGACATACAAAATAATGAAATCAAAATAAAACCTGATAATATTCACAGGTTTCACTCTTACACAGGAAAGGAGATTACACTGGTCATGTAGAACAAGGGCAGGACTCTGGGGGCTGCTTTAGAATTCTACCCACGACCCCTGTATAATCAGTCCATGTGAACACAAGCTTTCATTTCATTACATAAAAATCACACAAACTCAAGTGAAACTTTGGGAAACATGGATAAGATAGATAATACCCAAATGCACCACTGTCAAGTCTCTCCGGACTCATAGCGACCCTATCGGACAGAATAGAAACACACTATAGAGTTTTCAAGGAGTACCTGGTGGATTCAAACTGCCAACATTTTGGTTAGCAGTTGTAGCACTTAACCATATGACATACATATAAACATATATATATATTTCTTATTGAAAATCAGGAACTGTGTTTTGTAATCAAAGACTAAATCTTCGTAACAACCATATTAGTTAAGTATTATTACTATTATTAATTCTAAAGGTCACAGAGGTTAAAGAGTTGACTCAAGGTTAGAGAACTTTTGACTGTGAAAATCTGGGGTAAAACTAGACTCTGAGGCTGGTATATGTGCTCCCTCTGGGTGAGCCAGATTTGCATCTCATTTAAGTCCTTACTGTTTGTAGATGCAGACACAGGTGAGGAGCTATTGCGATGATAGCTGATTGGAAGCACTCAGCTTTGGGTACAGTTGCTGTAAGAGAGTTACAAACAAGAATTTATTCAAGGGCAGAGTTGAAGATGGTCCTTTCTTAGGCTTATGGGAGGACTGGGTATCTTATCAGCGTTCACTCACAGGGACTCATACAGGGTCACTATGAGTCAAAATCAGCTTGACAGAAGTTTTGTTGTTAGTATCAGAGCAGTGACAAGAATAGAACTATGACAGGTCGTAAAGAACTGCTCATCCTATGGGGCTAGGGACACGTCTCTAATGGGATGAGCACCTGAGCCATTGGCCATCCCAGAGCACTGAGAGCCTGAACCTCATCACGGTCCACCACCATATTTGCTGTGGGTCACATTACTACCTAGAAGAATAGGCCTTGATTAATGTTCATAAGTAGGGTGGACCGAAACCAAAACCAAACCCACTGCCTCAAGTCAGGTCCCCTAGAGATCAGAGTAGAACCATCCCATTGAGTTCCCAAGCAGTGCCTGGAGGATTTGAATGGCTGTCCTTTTGGTTAGCAAAGTAGCGCTTAACTCACTATGCCACCTGGGTTTCTGAGTAGGGTGGAGGGGGATGGTAAATTCAATTTTGTATCCACACAAAAATCTGTTTTGGCCAACAACTTAATTAACCTCTCTAAACTTTACCCTAATAAAAATTCTCAGACAGATTTCAAAGAAACTAAACTTGGAAAATATAATTTGAAAAAGTGAGTAGTACAAACAAAGGGGCCATTCTGAACTCACAGATATCTCTTGACACAGCACCTGTTACAAACACGCTGTCTAACTTGGACCTGGTGACTTCTCAAACACTGACAAGCTCACTGTGTTGAGTGCCTGATGCAGTAGGACTCAAAACACACCAACCTGTTGGTGCATCAACTTTCTCGCCCAAATCACCCAGGCACACTGCCTGCCTTCCCACTTCAACTTACATAGAGTAAAAGAACCAGACTAAATTGTCTTCAAGCTCTCATCGGACCACTTTCTACAATGTTCTGTGACTTGTTACGTGATGCTCTTAAGTACACTTCCTTAAGAACAGCCATTTTTACTTATCCTCTGTAGGCAATTAATGTGTGAATAACAAGTAGTTCCAGGAAGACCGTATTTTATTCATCTGTAAATGTGATACTAACAGGTGACAAGTGATACTGACAGTTGACAGATACTTAAGGACATTATAAAAGTTGTATAAAGTTTTTTAGCTTTTGCTTAATATTTTTTGAACTAATCTTAGAATTTGTATGACATGTTAACTTTGTCACCCACTTTGAACTTACTAAGGTACACAAGGACTTGGCAGGGCAAGTTTATTTTTAAAGAATGTCTGTATTCTCAATCCTGTATTTGGTTGTAGGTAACTATAAATGGCTTTCTCAAGAATTCAATTATTGGACTTTTTTTTTTTTCCTTGCAAGATCGAGTTTACTGCATGTTGTTTGGAGTGGAATAAATAACTGAACTGCTTTAAGAGTTTATTAAGCTCAGCTAGAAAGAGTATGTTAAATAGGGTAAAATTTGCTTTTAGTCTGCAGCAAAAGGTTCTCTCTGAAGTGTTCCAGATTTTGTAGGAATGGATGGGCCTTATTCCTTGGCAAATATGCCTCTCCTAATTTGCCTTTGCTAACAGATGCTTTAAAAAAGAATTCTAGGATACGAAGCCTTCGTGTTTTCATGTTTCCCAATTTATTCTGCCTTTTCTATGCTGCAAATACTGAAGTCTTTCTACGTCACTGAGTGAGTGGATTCTCTAAAAACACTTTAACCCTAAATTTTGTCTGACATTCCCTGGATCAGCTTTAGAGGTACCCATGTGTCCAACTCAAGTTCAAGATCTCTATCATGGTGCTGTTTTACATGGCAGTCCCCCAGCTCTGGTTGGAACTATACCACATTTAGGTGGACCTTCCCAAACATTGCAGGTGTTCATGCGATACAGTTAGTCACTGAACCATACTGAGACTTGTACTAGGTGTAGTAGGGGATCATGCTCCATTACCAGTAGATTCTAACTAGAGCAAGAACCTGGGGCTACTGGACACTGCAGTGTAAAACTGAGAGAATGGACCCAACCCAACTGAAGGTAGCATCACATGCTATGAACACATTTCTGAAAGCAGCTATACCGAGACTAGTCCCCATCCTTGGACTTTTTTTTTTTTATGATAAAGATATCGAATTACTTCTTCTCCCTGTTTGTAAATTGAGCTGAGTTTTTCCACTGGTAACTGTTAGTTTTCTCTATAGCATATGGTGGTGGCAAAGGAGGTGGAGAAGCTGTCATGTGAGTATGTGGGCACAGGTTAAAGGGAGTTACCTACCAATAGTGATGGTGGAAAGCATGCCACGGGTATTACAAACACCCATGGGGTCACCCATGGCCAACAGGTTTCAGCAAAACATCCACACGGAGAAAGCCTAGGAAGAGTCAGTGAACTATTTTGAAAATCAGTCAATAAAAATCGTATGAATCACAACAACCCCATCCCATTGTCCACAGTGTTGCCATGAGTCATGGTCCAACTTGATAGCAGCCAGGAATGGCAATAATAGAGTTAGAAAGCTTCCCTTTATCTCTTTCCAAATGTTATAGTGTCCTATCAGTTATAAGGAAAGACAAGAACTCTTGCACCCTAATTTGACACCATTGTGAGTGACGGGACAGTCAGGCACCTCTCCCAGCATTCCCTCACTGTACAGACTTCCCAGTACACTGGGAGGCTAGATGACACATTTAGAAACCAGTCTTCCCTGGAGCCAAAAAAACCCCCTCCAGCCCCACTGTCATTTGCACCATGACGTAATATTCAGAATAGACATTTATAAAGAACCTAATCCCGTAGGAAGCATACTTTCCAAAGGTTCACTCCTGTGTTATTTTAGTGCCAAGTCTGGAGAAATCTGCATGTTTAGCTAACCATAGAGAAACACCTGATGCTGGTCTTCCACAGAGCCCGTGCTTTGAGAATCACTGCCTGCCCTCAAAGCCTTTTCTTTATTCCTTTGCTTCAGAGACGCTCACCACCTACCTGCACGGGAAAGCATATTGGTTGCCAGAACATATGACTAAGCTAAGAGTCTTAAGGTGGCTTGTCACTGTCCTAATGTGTAGATTTTTGTTGTTAAGTAAAATTGGTGAGCACATTGAGATATTTTTCATATTCTTAGTCACTTATGTCCCAAGTCAGTCTGTCTGTTACCTCTTTATTGTCTAGTCTCTAATAATGTTCATCCAATCATCTGGTAGCAGTTACAATGGCAGAATTCACTTTTTCTAAGATGTGCTCTGAAACTTCAGCCTTAAAATAGTCAGTGAAATAGACACTCCACAAGCCGGTCAGCTGAAATAGCAAGCTTCCAGCAAGATCACATTCGCCGCAGCAAAATCTATGCAACTGCTTCCTCTCTGAATTTGCCTTTCTGGTTTTGAGCAGATGAAAACTTTTAAAAAAATGTTATCAATGATACCACAAAGCTGGAGCTTTGACACCAGTCTTTTTTTTTTTTTTTTCGCATTTTACAGCAGTTTTACTTTCTCAGGATTGTTGCGTATGTACTTGAAAGCCATCATTTAACCTTGATTGACGTGAAATTCCATCTATTTGTGATTGCATAAAAAGGCAGTGATTTACCAGAAAGCTTCCAGTGTAGATTGTATAAAGACAGAAATCTAAATAATAAATATTAAATCTGTTGTGTGTGTGTGTGTGTGTGTGTGTGCGCGCGCGCGTCAGTGACACTCAGTGTGATGACACATTTCAAAGCTAATGCTTAAATCTGAATTTAGGAGGTGAAAACCCGTATCACAAAAAATATACGGCGCTACAGCATTCTATGGAAACATAAAATTGAAGTAGTTTCCTTCAGCTTTATTATGTTACCAGTCCTTTCAAGTTCTAAATGGCTTTTGATTGAGTGCCACATTATTTACAGAACATGTCAAATATTTATAATAGTTTGTCATTCTGTCTCTGACAGGACCACTTAAGCATTCCTCTCTACCTTCCCATTCACTTTTAGTTGTCTAATGTCACTTTGTAAAGCCATTCTTCTGGCATATGCCACTAAAAATGTCATAAAATAGGAGAAATAAAAATTACAAGTTGTTTCTTTCCACCTAAGCGGACTTCCCGTTTCTATTGAAAATTTCAATAGTTTACACACCACACTTCTCCGTTAAGCAGCATACAATTAGCATTAATTTCTAAGACAATAATTTAAATCAACTTTACACTAAATTATGGGTTTTTTTTTCCTCCTTCTCTTTATGATTAAGATTGAAAAGTAGAAAAGACAAAGAAATACAGATCCAAAGGGGAAAACACGTGCTAATGGGCGTCAGGATGTTACTGAGCTCTTTTCCCCATTTACAGCACAGGCTTTTCTCAGTTTGTAATGGTTACTGTGTTGTTAGTCACGTGGTGGTGAAGGGGAGTGAGGTTTGGGTCCTTGTTTACCATTATGAAAGACAGAGAGATTTTCGGCAACCTGCAGGATCCAGAAAATTCATCTTCTAAAGTAATTAGCCCTCACTGTCTTTAGCTTACCACAGCAAAAAAGGCCCCATCCGTTCATCAGTGGAAACCCTGCCGGCACAGTGGTTAAGTTCCAGGTCTGCTAACCAAAAGGCTGCCGTTTGCATCCCCCTGGTGCTGTTCAGAAACTCTATGGAGCAGTTCTCCTCTGTCCTATGGCACCATTATAACTGGAATCCACTCGATGGCAGTGGGTCTGGTTTGGTTAAATCAACAGTGAAGCAATCCTAGAAAGAAATAGAGAAAGCATACATTTATGAAAGGGAAGATATGCTTATTAAATGTTGAATTAACAAAGATCTGATAGTTGATCCTCAGATTTAGAGATGGTCTTTGTACTCTGTTAAAAGCAGCTTCTGGGGGATGACTTCTTCAGGGAGCAGGCTTTGAGACGTAAGTTAACTCTGGAAGGCTTATTAGGGAATGTTCGTGGCGTCAACATTTCTGCAAGGGAGAAATCAGGAAGGAAGAAAAACTGAGCAGAGATTTAAACTGAGCTGTGGAAGTCCCTTGAGGTAAGCCTGCTTAGCAAACTCTTGCATGGGGAGCTCTGAGGCAGGAAATGCTCTTGAGCTGGGAAACAGGAGCTAGGCCTTTATACTCACTCACTGTATGCTGGCCACAGGAAATGGGTGTGACTTTGACCAAAGGAACGCTCTCGAGCTCACTTCCCACAGGTGTCTGAGAGATGAGAATTTTCTGTTGGCTTCCAGCAGTTGGGAAAATAAGTGTGTCATTTCTGGGGGGAGCTTTGGGTGAAGCATCATAGTATCCAACACACAACCAAAGTTCAGCTAATCTGTATGTATACATTGCACACAGAATCAGGGGCCAGTAAAGGGAATGAGTTACGCACATTGATACAAACATGGATGGTAAGCATTCTGTTTATCATTTCACCAGTTGCCTGATTTGAAAATCAATCCTTTACGACCAGTTTTCATCTATAAAACTGAATGTTTCAACTAGACTAAGAACCAGAAAACATTTTATGTAAAGGACCAGATAGTGACTGTTTTAATTTTGCAGTTACATATTCTGTCTCAACTACTCAGCTGGTGCTGTAACCTCAAAGCAGCCACAGATAATATGCAAATAATGTGCACTTCTGTGTTGCAATAAAACTTTATTTGAAAAAACAGATGGTCAGCTTGCAGACTTTAATTTGCTGATCACCAAATTAGTTGATATCTATTATCTTTTCAGTCACAGACACTTGTTGTTGCTGTTATGTTTTATTTTGTGTGTTAAATTTCTAAAAAGAGGGAAAGCAGTTTTCAAATTATGGAGCCTTAATGTTTCCTTTCCTATTTTAATAATGGAAAATATTTATGGGTTAATTTTAGTCACAGATAACAGGTGTAAAATTTATTTAGATAATAGGAAAACTGAATTATGAAAACTTATACCTTGGTCTGGAACCCCTGGTGGAGGAGTGGTTAAGTACTTGGCTTTAAATAAAAGGCTGGAAGTCCAATCCACCAGGGGCTTCTTGGAAATTCTATGGAGCAGTTCCACTCTGTCCTATGGGGTTTCTATGAGTCAGAATAAATTGGAAGGCAATGAGTTTGTTTTTGTTTGGGGGGGAGAGGGGGTAAAACCTTCGTCTTCCCTAGATCATGGTCAAATTTTCCAAGAGACTTTTCTAGAAAGGAAGATGAGGGTTTATTTAGAGAACTGTGTTTTATCCCGTCACTAGCTGTCTATAGAAGTAATTCAAGATTTTGTTTTCTTTCTTGATTTCTGCTTCTGGAACTGAAGCTGACAAATCCACTCATGACACAGTGTCCTTATTACCTTTGACTGGAAGGTAACTGGCCGCAAAACAGTTAAATACCAAAGACTCTTATGATGCATCCTAATCTATATACAAAATTTAGACTGTTTAGTGTTGGCGACTTGGCGAGTGTAGCTATTTGAAGGTGAAATTATTAATATGTTAAAAATGATGAACCTATATTTCTCTTTTGCTTTTCTTGGTATATGATCTTTCCCCCATTTGGCTCATGGCATTCATCTGAAAGATTATGAAAGAACCATGACAAAAAGAATATAGTGAGAAATAACTGATATGCAAGTTCTGAATTCCACGGAGTGTCCACTTGTTCTGTTTGAATGACTCTCTTGGTCTGTGTACAGGTTGCTTATGAGCCCAAGGAAGGGCTCTGGGATTCATTTTCTCTACAATTTTATCTGTAATTTGTCGTGATCCACACAGTTGTATGCCTTTGCATAATCAATGAAACACAGGTAATTCTCTTTCTAGTGTTCTTTGCTTTCAGTCAAAATCCATCTGACATCAGCAGTGAAGTCTCTTGTTCCATGTCCTCATCTGAATCTGGCTTGGTTTGGATTTCTGGTAGTTCCCTCCCAATATACTGCTCCAGCTGCTTTTGAATTGTCTTCTGTAACATTAATATCATTATTATAGTTAGTAATGTCATTATATACTTAATGCAAAAATTTCTATATTTGATGAGATCACTTCTCATTGGAATAAGCCTACATTTGAATCTCTTGCAGTCAGTTGGTTGGGTATCTGTCTTTCAGATTTCTCAGCATAGACAAGTGAGCACTTCTAGAGTTGCATTCATTTGTTGAAACATCTCCATTGGTGTCCCTCAATTTCTAAAGCCTTGTTTCACACCAATGTCTAGTGCATCTTGGAAGTCTTTCTTCAGTACCGATGGTTCCTGATCATACGCTACCTCCTGAGAAAGTAGAACATCGACCAATTATTTTTCGTACAGGACTCGGTGTATTTCTTCCATCTTCTTTTGATGCTTCCTGTGTTATACTAGCAGAGACGATATGTGCACGATGCGTACCTGCTACAACTTACGGCGCCATGTACATATAGTTGTTGTGATAGCTCATGAGTATAGAATTCTAACGGACTTACGATACATGGGTGTCCTAGTCTAGAACCTGCAGAGCAGCAAAACCAGAGGTATGTGTGTCTGTGTGTCTGTGTGTACAGAGAGAGATAGACAGAGCAAGGCACCCTAGTGGCTCACTAAGTAAGAGCTAAGCTGCTGAATTAAAGACTGGCAGTTCAAATTCACCAGTCACTCCTTGGAAACCCTACTCTGTCCTATGATGTTGCTGTGAGTCAGAATTGAGTTAGAGAGAGAGACAGAGAGACTGATTTTCTTCAAGGAAATGGCTCACACAAATACAGGGGCTAACAACTTGCAAATTCTTTGTTCAGACGACAGACCGGAGACCTCTAGTGGCTCACAGAATTGTGGGGGACTGGCGAGCCCAACAGGTTAACTGTCAAGTAGGACATTTCTGCAGGCATGTGTCCCAGGAACCAGAGGTCAGGAGACTGAGCTTTGCCAGAACATCCATTTACACTCTGGAGGCAGGCCCTGTCCCTAAGAGAACTCCCTTTCAGCTGATTGGCTGATGACAACAAATCAGGTTATAAAGATGATTATATCACACTAAATTATGGAAGAGCAATCAGTCCAGCATTGGCCAAACCACCCAAAACCCTAAAATCCTAAGTGACACGTAACAGTAACTATTATAGTGGGAGTTCAAAAACTCACACACATATGCAAGATAAACTCATTACCTCCACTGATGAGTAAAGAATGATGCTGAAAGAGTTGGGAACCCATGTTGTATTTGACCTAGAACTTGTTTTGGATACAGAAAGAAAATATAAGAAACAACAACATCCAGGAAATCCCATTAATTCTTTCTCATGTTACTGATGTTACTGCGCTGATTAGCAGTAACATTTTAACTTTTATACTAAAAAATGGAGAAATTTATAAGAAAAGGAAAGGTTAGGGCAACCATAAATCGTCATTCTGAATTCTTACTCGTCAGTAAAGCACAAATAGAAAGTGTTGGTAGAATGTGCACATATCAAGAAGTGAAATACAGTTACCACATTTTTTGCCCAAATAATGCATACATTGTATGTAGTTTGGTAACCGTGGTGGTGTAGTGGTTAAGTGCTACATCTGCTTACCAAAAGTTTGGCAGTTCAAATCCTCCAGGCGTGCCTTCATGCTTTGGACACTCTCTGGCGCAGTTGTACTCTGTCTGTAAGGTCTCTCTGAGTTGGAATCTACTTGACGGCAGTGGATTTGGCTTTGGTTTTTGTGTAGTTTGCCGATCCTGTCCTCCTCCCTGTGAAGTATTTTCACAAACACCGCTATGTTTACCTTTTTCTCATGGCAGTGGTTAAAAAAGTTAAGTTGGCGTGCTTACAAATGCACCTGGAGGTGGGAGGATGCAGCTGGCAAATCAAGGAGAAGGTGAACATTATTTGCATAAATATACAGTAGTTTTGTGCAGTGTTTCTGTTTCTAGTAAGAACAAAATACATATGAATGTATGAGCTATGAACCACAAATTGAGTCATTTTGGCTAATTTTCATATGAACTAAACGCTCTTGCATTTGCGTGTAAAACTGGCATTCCACATTATAAAGATGGACGGCCCATTAAAACCATGTACTATTTAAATAGGTTGGGAAAGGATACACAGTCATTTCAGCAAAAGGGAAGGCATAGTTATGCAGTCAAAGCATGGCAAGCATCTTGAATAACAGTGGAAAATCTGAGCACAAAAGATTTTGTGTGTGTCCAAGTGGAGCAGTAACTCTTCAAATTCGTATTTTCTAGTGGGTGGCAAAAGGAAAAGTCATACGTTTCATCAATATGACAGAAGCATTTAAAAAAAAAAACGCAAATTAACTTTTCATCCAATCCATGTCTTTTCCCCATTCATCTCAGAGGAAACAAACAAAGAAATCGGAGTTTACTTATGATGTATTAAAATTATCTTTCCAAAAGATTAGAAACTGCAATTTTAATATTTTAGAATTATTTCCCATTAAGTCATAGATAGAAAGAGTCAAACGAAGGTCAAAATATGCAATATGAGGACTTCCGATTAAGTTCACAAACTCATCCTAGAAAAATGCATTTTATTGCTAAATATAACTATGCTGAACTTCAAAGTACTGTCCTTAGGAAGCTATGCAGCCACAGCGGCATCTGGTCCAGCCTTCAAGGAGATTCTGGAACTCTTTTTCTGGAGCGGCCATCAGAGCTGTTGCCGCATTACCCTTGACGTCCTGAATGTCATCAAAATGTGTTCCTTTCAATATTTCCTTTAGCTTCTGATAAAGAAAAAATTCACTATGGGCCAGGTCAGGTGAGTAGGGAGGGTGTTACAATGCAATTGTTTACTGGTTAAAACCTCCCTCACGGACAACCTACAAGTTTATGAACTTGCCACCATGCCATCATGTGCAACGGGCATTCCAGAAAGAGTTACAAAATTGCTTTGAAAGGTGGACAAGGGACTGGAGTCAGCACATAACTTCCCAAGAGGAGCACTTCAAAAGTGACCATAGTGAGATTCAGCAGTGAGGTATTTAGCACTTACAACAATGAAGTTCACAAACTTAATTGTCAGAACTTACATATATATATACATGTGTGTATATATATATATATATATATATATATGTTTAGGGTTGCCATGAGTGGGATCCGACTCAATGGCACTTGGCTTGGCATATATATATATACACACACACATAATAGCCACAAAACCAAATCCAGTGCCATCGAGTCAGATCCGACTCATGGCAACCCTATGGTTTGGAGTAAAACTGGCCCATAGAGTTTCTAAGAAGCATTTGGTGGATTTGAACTGCTGGCCTTTGGTTACAAAAATATATATAGGAAACAACAAATAAATTAAATTTGAAACAATTACATCAACTTAATACATATTGTCTTTTTAAAAAAATCAGAACAAATTTACCACTCATCTTGCCTGCTTTTTTTTTTTTTTAACATGAAGTGGAAGGATGAAATGAATT
The DNA here is from genome assembly GCA_028571685.1 of Heterohyrax brucei. Classification (NCBI taxonomy): domain Eukaryota; kingdom Metazoa; phylum Chordata; class Mammalia; order Hyracoidea; family Procaviidae; genus Heterohyrax; species Heterohyrax brucei. Next base: position 67,156,376 of record CM053162.1, on the reverse strand, counting down.
GCAGAAGGATAAGCAATTTTTATCTGTATCAATGACTCAAAGAGTCCCAGATGTTGGAGTTTTATCTGTCCAAGCCAATTTAACAATGCTGTGTAAATGGACATGGAAGGGAAATCATGTATATAAGCAGCAAGACTAGCACAGAAAAGGAAAATATCTTTTGGAAGAAGATGATTGTAACTACTTGAGTATTGATGCAAAACGTGGGTATGCATTAGGTATGTGAGCTACATAATTATCTAATTAATCTGAAGACACAAATATTCTGAATTTTTATTGATACAGTATGTTTTTATTAATGGAGCAGTCTGAGTCACTGAGTGTTGTTGAATTTTTTATAAGTAGGATTTTCACCCCACTAACAATTCTAACCTCCAAGTCCTGAGAAACATAACTTGTCCCACTAATCTTATCCCTAGAGATGTCTCTAGTATTCAGAGGGACATGTCGTGTCACAAAGGAAAATATTCAATATTTCTGTTTCCTACCAAAAAGGCACACACCTCATACAATACTTTGTAGAGACAGTAATTTGCAGAACCTGTCTAGTTTTTTAGTTTCAAACATTCATAAAGGCCTATGACTTGTGGCCGCATGCACTATCAGGGAGAAAGCATTCCCTCACTGAACCTGAGAGGTGAAAAAAGAGAATCGTCAACTATCCATCCCAACAGCCAGGAAATGGTTCAAGCCCAGCTCAGATAAATACACAAGTAGCACTAGCATAGCCAGACCTCAGCTATCTGAGACCTAAATCTTTCATTTCTAGCTTCCTATCCATACTGTGGAACCCTGGTGGCACAGTGGTTTAAGTGCTACTTGTAGGCACTTGGGTTGGCTGGCTGGCTACTAACAAAAAGGTCAGCAGTGCCAATCTCACAGGCACTCCACGGAAACTTGCTGGGGCACTTCCACTGGGGTCATTATGAGTTGGAAGTATTGACTCACATTGCTAACATATTGCCAGTCTTTGGATTGTTGTTAGGTACCATCAAGTCAGTTCTGACTCATATTGACCATTGTACGACAGTGGAACATGGCCCAGTCCTGCACCACGTCCACCGTCCTTATTAGGCTTGGCCCTATGTTTTCAGCCCATGTGTCAGTCGTGTCATTGAGGGTCTTTCTCTTCTTCCATGACCATCTACATTACTGAGATGTGACTCTCCAGGGACCGATCCCTCCTGACAACATGTCCAAAGTATGTAAGACATAATGACGTCTTCATTACCTCTGAGGAGCACTCTGTCTGTGCTTTTTCCAAAACCAATTTATTTGTTGTTTTGGCAGTCCGTGATATATTCAGTATTCTGCTCCAACACCACAATTCAAAGGCCTTGATTCTTCTGTCTTCCTTTTCCACTGTCCATCTTTCCTACACATATGACGGTACTGAAAACACCACAGGTTGGGCCAGGTGCATCTTTGTCTTCAAAGGATGCCTTCGCTTTTCAACAATTTAAAGAGGTCTTTTGCAGCACGTTTTTCCAATGTAATGTAAAATTTTCACTTCTTTTTTTTTTCTCTTTCTATTACGAGTGAGTGAAAATGTACATTCCTATATAAATTTACATGCCTACCTATTTGCAGCTTCCACTTCTCTCCCTGCCCGGTGATAGCACACTCTTGCTCTCTGTTCCATATATGTCTCATCCTCCGGAGAGTCTCCTTTCCCCTCCTTTCCACCCACTCCCCTTCCTCCAGCCAGAGGTCAGCAGGATGATATCCTATAGATGCATAGAACCATAAAGAGGATCCAATGTATGGTCACTCTGCATCACCAAGTCCAATCCATTTGTGTCCGAAGAGTGGGCCTTCATTATGATTAATGGGCAAGGGCAGCATCAGGACCAGGGGCCATGCTCCAGTGATAGCTGTGATGGAGCTCACTAAGTTGAGTCTCACTGGCAACACAAGAATAAAATTTTAATTTCTTGACTGCTGCTTCCATGGGCATTGATTGTGGATCCAAGTAAAATGTAATCCTTGAAAACTTCTGTCTTTTCTCTTTTTATTAGGATGCAGCTTATTGATCCAGTTGTGAAGACCCTTGTTTTCTTGATACTGAAGTATAATCCATACTGAAGACTGTGGTCTTTGATCTTTCATCAGGAAGTGTTTCAAGCCTCCTTCATTGTCAGCAAGCAAGGCTGTGTCATCTGCATAACTCAGGTTTTAATTAGTCTTCCGCCAGTCCTGATGTCACATTCTTCTTCACATAGTCCAGCTTCTTATATTACTAGCTTGGCATACAGGCTGTATAGGTGTGATGAAAGGATACAACCCTGGCACACAACTTTCCTAACTTTAAACTCCACAGTGTCTCCTTGTTCTGTTCGAATGACTGCATCTTGATCCGTGGACAGCATCCTCATGAGCGCAGTTTTTGAAATTCCCATTCTCTGCAGTGTTATCTGTAATTTGTTACCATCCACAGGGTCAAATGTATTTACATAGTTAATAAAACAGAAGTGAACATCTTTCTGGTATTCTTATCTTTCAGCTGAGATCCACTTATCAACAGCAATGATATCTCTGGTTTCTCGTTGTCTGTTTAACCAGGACTGAACTTCTGGCAGTTTCTTGTCAATATACTGTTGCAGCTGCTGTTGAATGATCTTCAGCAAAACTTTATTTGCAAGTCATATGAATGACGTTGTTTGATAATTTCCATGTTCTGTGGGATTACCTTTCTTGGGAATATGCATAAATATGAAACTCTTTCAGTTGGATGGCCAGGTAGCTGTCTTCCAAATTTCTTGGCGTAGATGAATGAAGACTCTTACTATTGTATCTGTTTGTTGAGAGATCTTGACTGATATTCCATAGATTCCTGGAGCTTAGTTTTTCCCCAGTGCCTTCAGAGCAGCTTGGAGTTCTTCCCTTAGTACCATGGGTTCCTGATCACGTGCTACCTACTGAAATGGTTGAATGCCAACAAATTCTTTTTGGCATAATGACTCTGCATGTTGCTTCCACCTTGTTTTGATACTTCCTGCGTCACTTAGTACTTCTCCATAGAATCCTTCCTTATTTCAAGGCTTGGACTTTTTCTTTCCTTCAGTTCATTTAGCTTGAGAAATGCACATGTCATTATAATACTTTGCTTTGTCTTTTTTTACTTCCCTTTGATATTTCCTGTTCAGTTCTTTTTCTTCAATGATTTTTCCTTTTGGTTTAGCTACTCAGCATCAACACAGGTTTCAGAGTCTTTTCTGACAGCCAATTTGTTCTTTGCTTTCTTTGTCTCTTTAGTGACCTCTTGCTTTCTCCATAAATGATTCCTGATGTCATTTCACAACTCAACTGTCCTTAGGTCTGTAGTGTTCAATGCACTGCTTCTATTCTCAAGTTGGTGTCTAAACTCAGGAAATATATACTCAAGGTCGTACTTTGACTTTCATGGACTTGTTCTAATTATCTTCAGTTTCAACTTGAACTTGCATATGAGCAATAGATGTTCTGTTCCACAACTGACTTCTGGTCTTGTTCTGACTGATGTTATTGATCTTTCCATTGTCTCTTTCAACAGATGTAGTCAATTTGATTCACATGTGCTACATCTGGCAAGGTTCATGTACATAGCCACCATCTGTGTTGATGCAAAAAGGTAGTTTCGATGAAGAAGTCTTGAGCTTGCAAAATTCAATAATGTAATTGCCAACATCATGTCTATTACGAAGGCAGTATTTTCTGAGTACTAATCCTTCTTCTTCGTTTCCCACCTTTGCCTTCCAATCAGCAGCAACTATCAGTGCATCCTGATTGCGTGTTCAATCAATTTTGCACTGCTGAAGCTGACAAAAATCTTCAATTTCTTCATCTTTGGTCATAGTGTTTGGCACATTAATTTGAAAAATAGACCTCTTAACTGGCATCTTCATGTGGGTGTATGAGTATTATCCTATCACTGACAGAGTTGTCCTTCAGAATAGAGCTTGATATATTCTTTTTGACAGTGAATGTAATACACTTTCTCTTCAAATTTTCATTCCTGGCATAGAAGACCGCATAACTCTCCAATTCTAAATGGCCAATACAAGTGCATTCTAGCTCACCGACACCTAGAATATCAATGTTTCTGTGTTCCACTTCATTTTTGACAATTTCCAGTTTTCTTAGACCCATACTTCTTTCCATTTCCTGATTATTAATGGATGCTTGCCACTGTTTCTTCTCAGTTTGAGTCATGCCACAAAAGCAAATGAAGATCCCATAAGCCTTCCTCCATCCATGTCATTAAGGTCAACTCTCCTCTGAGGTGATAGCTGTCGTTTGTCACCTTTTAAGTGCCTGCCAACCTGGGGACTCATCATTAAACACTAGATCACACAGTGTTCTGCTGCCATTCATGAGGTTTTCACTAGCTGATCCTTTTGAGTAGTAGACTGCTGAGTCCTTCCTAGTCTGTCTCAGTTTGGAAGCTCAGCTCAAAACTTTCCACTACTGGTGACCCTGGTGGTACCTGAATATCAGTGGTATAGCTTCCAGCATCACAGCAACAAAACTAAAGTCACCTCTGTATGAGAAACTGATAGGTAAGAGGTTTTCTTTTTTTAAAAGGAAAAAAAGACAACAATTTTTAATTTTCTTATTTCACAGGGACAGAGCATACACATTTGAAATCAATCTAAAACTAAAAGAGTAACTGTCTAGTGGTGAAAGTTTATGCAGAGAAGATTGCATAGAAACTCTCCTTATCACTTAGATTCAACCCTGCTTTTAGTACAGATCGGAAGCTAGTTATTTAGGATGGATTTGAAGTCACTGACATTCCTCTTATGACTGTCCTCCATCTGTATTTGTATTATGAAATCCTTTGTCTTCTGTTAAATGAACTGTAGTCATTAGTTAGCACCACTGCATGCAGTAGTAGGGATGGAAGTCATCCCCCCCTCCAATCTATAGACCTATAACTGGTGCCATTAAAATCACACATAGCTTTATTTCTTTGCCTGGGTTTAAGGTCAGTGGTGCTTGTCTAATTTTAATGACTAAGTCATATTTATTTCCACTCAATAATACACTCAGCTCCAAAGGCCTTGGAGAACTGCAAAATCTGAAATTAACATGTTTTAATCACTTGAGTGAGATATAAAGCCCATAAAGGCAATTTATAGCTATTACTACTATAATATTTTTCACTGCTTTATAGCCATTCCAACAAATCATGATTTTGTAAGTTAGAAAGCAGATAAGTGAACCCCAAACTTCATGCACCTAGAAATCCATTAAATTATCTTTATAATTTATTCTTCACCTCCCTTTCAAACTTTATAAATAATTATCCAAAACATCAACAAGTGCAAATTGACTCTGCCTCCAGGAAATGTCCTACAGTGATGCATTACTTAAACACACTATCAGAACAGTGACCAGTGTATGATTTGTTAGCATGCCTATGGAGGGCCACAGTGATGATGGTCAATTAGAAATACAGTACACTGGGTTGCTCTATATGAGTGGTACATTGACAAGACTTACAAACTACTTACTCTACTATACTTTTGCCATTAGCTCTTTTCAAAGGGCCAGGTCCTAGATATTTAACTTTACCAGCAGTTAACATCTCTGCAGGAAACAGATACCACACTCAAATTATGATATTTTGTGGATTCATGGTCAGAATCTAATCAAAAGCAGAGGCTTAGAAGTTACAGTCTCATGATGAGAGAAAACCAATGCAGGACAACTGGGAGGACAGACCATGTTAAACAACACAGACTTGAAAATGGAGCTAAGGAACAGTGGTATCCTAGGAGCAAAAACAAACTGTGAATATACAAGCCTTACAAATGAATCCCAGTATTTAATTAATGTAATTCCTAAAAGGCTTATGGTGAATTTCTACTACTATAACTGTCAGCAATAAAAGTAAATCCTCTATGAAAAGAAATTGAGAACCTCTAATGTATTATAAATTTTGGCAAAAATTAAAATTTGCCAGACAAAAATGAACAAGGAGCCACAAGAGTGCTTTTAAAGTTCTCTCTTTGTCTCTGCATTAACTACCAAAGTCTGTTCTTTTGAACATGTATGCAATTTATTGATATAGGTGTTAATTGTCGAGTATATACATACTAAGTATATTTCTTTGGAAAACCCTGGTACCATAATGGTTAAGTGCTACAGCTGCTAACCAAAAGGTCAGTAGTTAAAATCCACCAGATGCTCCGTGGAAACTCTGTGGAGCAGTTCTCTTCTGGCCTATAAGGTTGATAGAAGTTGGAATTGACACTATGGCAAGAGATTTGGTTTTGGTTTGGGCGTTATATTCCTTTGAGATAATTCTTTGAGTTCCACAGTAATGGTGATTCTTACATAATTTTACTGTAATAAAAACATACTTAGAATTTCTAGACATTCCAGGAAACAGAATTCAAGTTAACAAGAGAGAAAATGGAAACAGATTTACAGGTGATCTAGATATCAGTATAATGCACAATAAAACAAACAAACCCAAACCACTGCTGGCAACTTGATGCTGACTCATAGCAGCTGTGTAAGATAGAGCAGAAATGCCCCATAGAGTTTCTAAGGAGTGATGGTGAATTTGAACTGCTGACCTTTTCATCAGAGATATAGAACTTAATCACTGTCCCAGCAGGGTCTCCAGAATGAGAAATAGACTTCAAAATGAAAATGGTTAACATGTTTAAAAAAATAGATGTTGAGATTGAGCACTACACTGAAGAACTGGAACATTATTTTTTTAAAAAATCAAATTGAAATTTTAGAAAAGGAAATTACAATGACTCACACTCAATATATGTACTTAGGAGAGGATTAGATATTGCCGATGAAAGCTTCAAGTGAACTGAAATAATTTTTCCAAAATGAAGCAAAGAATAAAAAAAGAAGAATTTGAAAAAAAGCAAACAGTAATATATATACATATAAGCTGATAGAGAGAGAAAAGAAAGATGATAAGATAGAGCCCTTTTTGAAAAAGAGTGGTTACGATTTTCTTGAAATAGACGAAAGATATTAAGTGTGATAAACCTTTAGTAGGCCAAATACAAAATCAGAAAGAAATGAAATACTAAGGCACAACACAGAAAAGCTGCTGGGAAAAAAAGGCATGAAGAAAGTCTTACTGTGGCTTTAAATAAAAAGACAATTGCTTTCAAATGAGCAAAAAGAAAGATGATGTCTGACTTTTGAAATGCGATGACACGTTTGATCACTAGAAGCAAATAATAATAAAGAAGGTATAAATTGCTACTGTTAAAAATAAAACCATTACAGATGTTAAAGGTATTTAAAACCAAATTTACCCAAATATACTCAAAATGAGAGAAACCAGAAAAAAGAAGCTTTTAGTTTTATTCTGTGAGGCTACCAAAATCATGATATCAAAAATTTACCAGGTCATTAAAAGGAAAAAAAGAAGCAGACAATCTCTCACCGACAAAGGCACAAAATATGACACAACAAGCAGCAAGTTAAATATACTCCCTGTTGTCAAGTAAGGTCCAACTCGTAGTGACCCTGCAGGTCAGAGTGGAACTGCTCCTTAGAGTTTCCAGGGAGCACCTGGCAGAGTTTGAACTGTTGACCTTTTGGTTAGCAGATGTAGCACTTAATACACTACACATACCAAAGAAATATATGTCACAACAAAACTGGGTTGATTCGAGATCTGTTGTGATGGTTATTTGAGTCTACCAAAAAAAAAAAAAATTACCAATATGATTCTTTAAAGCAGCGTACATGGGAGGAAAAAAGGCTATAAAACTTTTGATGGTTAAGCTCATGTGTCACCTTGTCTGGGCCGTGACTATCTGTGGTTTGGGTGCTGTATAATGTGGGCACCCCCATCATGCAGTGTGTGATGGTACCTGCAGGGATGGGCCTGTGGTTGCTCACCACCCCCTCAGCCTTCGTCTCTCCACCTTCCACCACCTGCTTCCTTCCTACTCACCTTGCCAAGGCTTTTGGCTTGTTTTGAATCCAGCAATTCCCTTTGTAGCTGAGCTAGTAGCTTACCTGTTGATCTTGGAATCTGTCAATCATCGCAGCCTGTGAGTGGGAGCCCTGCTTTCTAACTTACCATCCTTGGTTTACCAGCTTCCATAGCTGTATGAGATGGGAGAGCTCTCTATCCTGATCCAGGACTTGGGACATTACAGTTTACAATTCCATGAGCCGTTTCCTTGATATAAATTGCTCATTGTGTATATTTATATGTTTTACTGGTTTTGCTTCTCTCGAGAACTCAGCCTAAGACATCTGGTGTAGAGAGAACGGGGTGCTGCTCTAATAGATACCTGAAACATGGAAGCAGTTTTGAGTGAGTGGATAGAAGACCAACAACAGACAACCTGTCATGGTGGGCATGTGGTAGCGGTAAACCGAGAGAGCAGTGCAAGATGGTATTAGAACCAACACACAGAGTGAGAGAGCTGACTGGCTGTGTGTAGGAGGCTTCCTGGTGGAGTGGGGTGCCTCTGTGCACTTACACTGGTGGAACTACAGAGCTTTGAAACACACCTGCAGGGCATGAGACCCCAGCCTAGAAGTCAGAGAAAGCAAAGAGCTAAGCTACCTCATTGCAAAAGGTAAGACCATGACTTCTGGGACTTTGAAAGGTGGAGCCACGGCCCCTGGTGTTTCCAAGGGTGAAGTTTCCACTCAAGACTTGGGGAATATTACATATAAAGGCTAAGGATCAAAGTTGCTCTCCTAGTGTGCCTGGCAGATGGAGTTGCAGCTCAGGTGCAAGGTTCTTCCATTAGAATTTGGAGAGTGTGGCTAACACCTACAGTCTGGAAGTTTACCAGACTTAAGATCACCATACAAATGTGTGGTTGGTGTGAGTTGGAATTGACTCCTTAGCAACAACAACAACATACAAACAGAAAACTCTAGGTGATGAAAACAGCTAATGTTGTTGTATGTAAAAAGAAAGGTTGAAAGTTTAGGTCCACCAAGAGGTACCTTGGAAGAGAGGCCTGGCTACCTAATTCCAAAACATCAGCCAATAATAATAATAATAATATGTAATACAGTTCTGCTCTGATACATTTGAGGTTGTCATGAGTCAAAAATGACTTGGTAGCAACTAGTTACTAGTTATACAAAAGTCAATTTTGTTTGGAAATGCCAGCAACAATTAGAATACAAATTATAAAAGTGACAGCATTTGCAATAACATCAAAAATCATCACATAGCAAAAAAAAAGGACAGACGTGAAATGCCTTAATAATGCAAATTATGATAATGTTGAGAATGTATAAAGGTGTCTTAAATAAATGGCAGTGTATACCATTCATATAAATTTAATAATCCAATATTTTAGTTACTGTTATTGTGTGCTGATTCAGTCTATTCTGACTCGTAATGATGCCCCACAACAGAGTAGAATTGCCCAGTAGGGTTTCCTACACTAAAATCTTTACACAAAAAAATACCCATACCTTTTCTCCAAAGAAACCACAGGTAGTTTTGAACTGCCAACCTTTCAGTGAGCAGTTGAACCCCCAAGATTCCTAATACTATAAACTCTCAATCAATATTTCTGCAAGATTTAGTGGAAGCCGCCAAATTGCTAATTAAATTTATGCAGAAATGCAAAAGGGAAAAAAAATGCAAGACATTCTTAAAAAAAAAAGAAGTTGGAGAATGTATGTTGTGAAATATTATGAATTATTATAATGCCATAATATTTAAGACAATATAGTACTGGCACACATATAAAAATACAAATGTGTAAAAGGACTGTAACACAATAAAAAAAAATGCACATACTTTCACACTTATTTTGTGACAGTGTGGCTCTGTGAAGCTATGGGGTGCTGATGGACTTCTAAACAAGCCTACTAGAGTTCCATTTAGAAAAAATTGATTTTGAACCGTAATTCATACCATACCCAAAATTTAATTATCCATTTGAATGGTAGTTCTAAATGGAAAGTATCAGACATTCAAGTTTGTGGAAGACAAAAAAAAAAGAGAAAATTAATCAGTTGATAGGAGGCAAAGATTTTTGTTAAGCGGCTCTTCAAAGAGTAATAATCATAAATGATTAATGAACAGAAAAGAAATGAGGGAAATTGAAAATCCCCTTAGAAAACAACAATAATAATTTTTGTAGGCAAGATCCAGTGATATCTGTTACAGTGAGGGGTACAATAAAGGTTTGCATCATATTAAGGTATCTTCACCAAAATGGCAGCAAAAGGGAAAATAGTAACGTTACAGTTGAGAGACCAGCTACACACCACCTAAGCCAAGTAAGAGGACGTATTGATATTAAAAAACCAAAACTAAGTCAACTGACATCCAGTTGATTCCAACTCGTGACTCCATGTGCTTTATAACAGAACCGTTCTCCAAGGTTTCTGTGGCTGTAATCTTTACAGAGCAGATCTCCAGGACATTTGTTCATGGCTCCCTTAAATTAGTAGTTGAGCACCAACAATTTGTGCGGCCAGGGACACACATTGATGTTGTTATTATCATGTGCCATCCAGTCCATTGTGACTCCTAGTGACCCTGTGTGACAGAATGGGACAGGCCCATATGGCTTCCTATGCTATAATATTTACATAATTGAAATGTTGAATGTTTGAGGTATGAACTTAGGAAATGTGGAAGTTTTCAAACATAAAATGAAACTTACAGGCCTTGTAAAGTGAAAATTATTGGGCCTACTATAGCGATATTGACAGCTTGAAAGCTTTACTTGCATTATCAAAAAGAACATCTCAAGATCCATCCTAAAGTACAACGATGTCAGTGATAGGAAATATATCCACTTGCTTACAAAGAAGCCTAGTTAATTTAACAACTACTCAAATTTACATGCAAACCACTAATGTCACTGACAAAAAACTGAAAATTTTACCAGCTTTCACAGTCTGAAATTTCCCAAACATGCAATCAAGATGCAGTGATAACTAGAGGTGAATGAAACGTGAAAGCTGGATATAAAGAAGAATAAATGGCTTGGAAAATACTGCTTTGGTAGTATATAGGATGCCAGATATCATATGATAGAATTTTGCAAGACCAACAACTTCTTTCATTGCAAATACCATTTTTGAACAGTGTAAGTGGTGAGAGTACACGTAGACCCCACCAGATGTAATACACAGGAATTAAATTAACTGTGTCTGTCAAAATGATACAAAGGCTCTGTATCATCAGTCATAACAAAGCCGGGGCCTCACTGCAGGCAGATCATCAGTTGCTCATATGCAATTTCTCAATGAAGATGAATAAAACTGAAACAAGTCCACAAGAGTCAAAGTCCATCCTTGAGTGTATTGTCCCTGAACTTAGAGACCCTCTCAGGAATAGATTTGACACATGGAACACTAATGACCAATGAGCAGACACAGTGCTGGGTGACATCAACGATATTAGAAATGAAGAAAGAAAAGGGTTTTAAAAAGACAAGGGGAAAAAGAAAAGAAAGAAATGGATATCAGGGAGACTACGAAACTTACTTTTGAACCTAGACTAGCTAACTTAAACAGAAGAAATGATGAAGAAAACGAGGTGAACAGATGATTTCCAAGAGTGGTTCAAAAAGAGAAAGTATAACTAAACATGTAATGACCTAGACTTAGAAAACAAAAGGGGAAGAACACTCAAAGTGAAGGAACTGAAGAAAATATTTAAGCTTTAACTTGCAATATGGGAGGATTCTATAGGGATAATATTGAGTGATGCAGGTAACATCAAAAGAAGATGGAAGAAATACAGTCATCATATGAAAAAGAATCTGCCTACATTCAACATTTCAGGTAACATATGACCAAGAACCAATAGTACTCAAGGAAGAAGTTCAAGCTTCACTGGAGTCACTGGGGAAAAATAAAGCTCCAGACATAGACTGAATATCAAACGAGATAGTTCAGCAAACAGATACAAGGCTAGAATTTCTCACTGATATATGTGAAGAAATTTGGGAGACACCTAGATATCTGGACAACTTACTGGAAGAGCTCGATATTTGTGTCTATTCTAAATAAAGGCAGTTCAACAGAACATGGAAATTACTGAACAATACCAGCAAGAATACACACAATTCAATTTTTGTGAATATAGGTCAAAAATAATTACAGCAGTTAAATGGACAAAGAACTGTCAGAGATGCCAACAAAATTCAGAAGAGGACACAGAACAGAGGATATTGGTAATGTCAGGTAAACCTTAGCAGAAAGCAGAGAATACCAGAATGGTGTTTTCTTCACTGTACAAAGACATTTGACTGTGTGGATAATAATAAATTTAGGATGACATTGTGAAGAATGGAAACCCCAGAATACTTAACTGTTCTTGTATGTAACCTGTGCATAGACTAGGAAACAGTCATTTTAACAGAACAAAGAGATATTTCATGGTTTAGGAAAGAGAAGGATATGTGTTAAGATTGTATCTTTTCAACAAACTTATTCCATCTATATGCTGAACAGATAATCTGAGAACCTGGACTACAGGAATAAAAACAGAGCATTAATATTGGAATGTGCAATAAGCACAGTACCCACCCTTATCTGATGAAAATGAAGAGGACTTGAAACATTTACTGATAAAGATTAGACTACATCCTTCAGCATGAATTACCCCTGAAAACACACATATGTAAAAAAATTGTCACAACTGGACTGATCATTAACTTCATGATAAATGGAGAATAATGAAGCCGTTAAGGACTTAATTGTACTTGGATCCACAAGCAATGCCTGTGAAGTCAGCAGTCAAGAAACCAAATGATATTTTGCCACAGAAAACTCTGTCACAAAAGACCTCTTTAAAATATTTAAAAGAAAAAAAATATTACTTTGAGGACTAAGATGTGCCTAGGGGACATAGGGGTGAGGAGATGGGGTGGAATCAGATCTTGGAGAAGGACATCATGCTTTCTAAGGCAGAGAGTCAAGGAGAAGAAGATAAAGACCTTTAGCCAGATGGATTGACACAGTGACTGCAGAGACTAGTCCTTCCTGACAACATGTGTAAAGTGCAAGAGGTGACTGAAAATGACCATCTCTTGAGTCAATTGCACATTAGCGATCAAAGTGACATGCTTGCTTTTAAAACCTTTAAAGAAGTCTTTAATGGTAGACCTGCTCATTTCAGTACATTGCCCAATAGCGGGGCATTGATTATGGACTCAAGTAAAATGAAATCATTGATGACTTGCATATAATTAGGCCACCACATGTATGCCAATTTGTTCTACTGTGGTGGCTTGCATGCTGCTCTGATACTGGAAGCGTCACCACCTGTACTACCAGAGACACCCTTTATAGACATGTCTCAGCTTAGATGCTGGACTAGAGAAAGACATCACAGTCTACTTCTGAAAAACGTGGCCAGGGAAAACCTTTTGAACAGCAGCAGAATGTTGTTGATACATTGCTGGAAGATGAGCCCCTTAGGTTAGAAGGCACTCAGAATGTCGCTGGGGTAAAGCTAAAGCCTCAAATAGAGTCAACCTTAATAACATGGATAGAGTCAAATCTTTGAGACCATCATTTGCTGAAGTGATAGGATTAAAAATGGGAAGAAGCAGCTGCTAAAATCCAGTCATAATAAGAATATAGAATATATGAAATATGAATCTAGGAAAATTGAAAGTCATCAAAAATGAAATGGAATTCATAAGAAGATATTCTAGACATCAGCATTTTCGGATGTACTGGTATTGGCCGTTTTGAATCAGACAACTATATGGTCTGCTGTGTCAGGAATGACAAATTAAAGAAACGGCATCATGTTCCAAGTCAAAAAGAGCATTGCAAGATCAATCCTGAAGTACAAGGCTGTCAGTGATAGGCTAATATTCATACAACTATAAGGAAGACTAATTAGACTATTATTAGATATTTATTCTTAATAGGTAAGACTATTATTCAAATTTAGATACCAACCACTCAGGCTAAGAGACAAGATACTGAAGATTTTACCCACTTCTACAGTCTGAAATTGATAGAATATGGGATCGGGGTGTATTGATTATTTTGGCAAATGGAATGTAAAAGTTGGAAACAAAGAAGAAAAAATAATAGTTAGAAAATTAGGTGCTGATCACAGAAATGATGCCAAGATTGCATGACAGAGTTTTGCAAGACCAGGTTCTTCACTGAAAATATCTTTTTTCAGCAACATAAGTGGTGACTACACACACAGACCTCACCAGATAGAATTCCCGGGAATCAAAGTGACTGAATCTGTGGAACAAGATGATGGAAAAAATCAATATAATCGGTCAGAACAAGGCTGATGGATGACTATAAAACAGACCATCAGTTACTGCTAGACAAGTTCAGGGTCAAATGGAATAAAGTTAGAACAAATCCTTAAGAGCCAAAGTGCAACCTTGAGTATATCCTACATGAATTGAGAGGCCATCTCAAGAGTAGAGAACAAAGACCAGGTGAACTACAGAAGATATCAAGGACATCATACACAAAGAATGCAAGTAATCATCAATGGAGAAGAATAAAAGAAAAAACGGATGTCAGAAGAGACTCTGAACCCTGCTGTTGAACACAGAGTAGCTAAACAGAGAGGAAAAAATGGTGAAGTGAAAGATCTGAACAGATTATTTCAAAGGGCAGCTCAGGAAGACAAAGGAAAACATTATTATGAAATACACAAAGACCTGGAGATAGAAGAGCAAAAGGAAAGAATAGGCTCAGCATTTTTCAAGCTGAAAGAACTGAAGGGCTAATTCAATCTTCTGGTTGCAACATTAAAGGATTCCACAGGGTAAATCTTAACACAGAAAGTATCAAAAGAAGGCAGAAAAAATAACCAGAGTCACAGTACCAAAAAAGAACTGGTCACCGTTCAACCATTTTGGGAGGTAGTGTATGATCAAAGACCAGTGACACTAAAGGAAGACGTCTTCCACTGTGCTAAAGAAACTGGTGAAGGTAAAGCTCCAGGAACTGACAGAATACCGACTGAGTTGTTTCAGCAGAAAATGCAGTGCTGAAGTGCTCATTTGTCGAGGCCAAGAAATTTGAAAGAGAGTAACCTGGCCAACTGACTGGAAGAAATCTGTATTTGTATTCATTCTACATAAAGGAGACCCAACAGAATGGGAAATTATTAAACAACATCATTAGTATCACACACAAGTAAAATTGTTCTGAAGATCATTCAAAAGCAGTTACAATAGTTTGTCAATAGGGAACTGCCAGAAATTCAAGCCACATTCAGAAAATAACATGGTGCTAAGAATATTATTGCTGAGACCAGATGGATCATGACTGAAAGCAGAGAATAACTGAAAGACGTTTTCCTGTAGTTTACTGACTGTGCAAAGGTATTCAGCTATGTGTATCATAACAAAGTGTGGATAACATCGTGAAGAAAGTGAATCCCAGGACTCTTCACTGTGCTTATAAAGAATCTGTACATAGACCAAGAGACAGTTATTTGGATGGTACAAGACAATACTGCATGGTTTCAAGTCAGGAAAGGCGTGCATCAGGGTTGTGTCTCTTCTCCATACCTATTAAGTCTGTACACCAAGTAAATAACCCAGGAAGCTGGTATAGATAAAGAAAGTGGGGCAGTAGAATTGGGGGAGACTCAATAACAACCTGCAATATGGAGATAACACAACCCCTCGTGCTAGAAGTGAAGAGGATTTGAAAGACTTGCTGATGAGTCTCAAAGACCACACAGCCTTCAGTATGGATTACACCTCAACATAAAGAAAACAAAAATCTTCACAACTAGACCAATAAGCAACATCATGTTAAGAGGAGAAAAGACTGAAATTGTCCAGGACTTCATTTTGTTTGGAAAGCCTGGTGGCATAGTGGTTAAGTGCTATGGCTACTAACCACAAAGTCAACAGTTCCAATCCACCAGGTGCTCCTTGAAAACTCTGTGGATCAGTTCTGCTCAGTCCTATAGGGTTGCTATGAATCAGAATCTACTCAACGGCAGTGGGTTTGGTTGTGGGGTCATTTTCCTTGGATTCACAATCAACACCCGTGAAACCAGCAGACAAGAATTCAAAACTCATTGCACTAGGCAGTGATATTTTTTTAAAATGCTGCAAGCAAAGACTTTACCTTAAGGATTAAGGTGGCCCTGACCCAAGCCGTGATGTTTTCAATCACCTTATATGCAGGAGACAGCTGGACAATGCATAAGAAAGACGGAAAAAAGAATCCTTTCAACTGTGGTGTCAGTGAAGAATATTGAATATGTCATGGTCTGTCAGAAGAAGGAATAAATCTGCTTTGGAAATATGGCCAGAGTGCTCATCAGAGGCAAGGACAGCCAGACTTTGTCTCATATACTTTAAAGACATTATCTACAAGGACCAGTCCCTGAAGAAAAACATCATGCTTATAAAGTATAGGGCCAGTGAAAAAGAGAAGCCTAAATTAGTGCATTGATACAGTGCTACAACAATGGGCACAAACACAGCAATGTTTGTGTGGATGGTGGGGGACAGGGGATGTTTTGTTCTGTTTTGGACATGCTGCTGTGAGTCGGAACTGAGTAGATGGCATCTTAAGACAATAACACAAATCAAACCCATTGCTGCTAAGTCATTTCTGACTCCTAGTAACCATATCAGTGTAAAACTGTCTCTTAGTGTTTCCAAGGAGCAGCTGGTAGATTTGAACTACCGAGTTTTTGATTAGCAGCCACAGCACTTAACTGCTATGCCTCCAGGGTTTCCATCACAACAACATATAACAAATATTCAGTTTAAATATTGAGTTGTATTAGTAAGTTAATTAATACATGTAGGAATAAAGGTATATTAGTAAGTTAATTAATACACTTAGGAATAACAGTGTACAAAAATAAAGACACCTACCTCATTCTCATCCACTAAAACAGTGTCTGGAAGAACGATGGTGTTAGGTGCCATCCAGGCGGTTCCGACTCAGAGAGACTCTATGCACAACAGAGTGAAACGATGCCCCGTCTTGCACGGCTCACAGTTGTGTTTATGCTTTAGTACGTTGTTACAGCCACTGCGTCAATCCATCCAGCTGAGGGTCTTTCTCTTTTTCACTGACCCTCCGCTCTGCCAAGCATCGTGTCCCTCACCAGGGCTTGATCCCTCCTGACAACATGTCTGAAGTATGTAAGACGTAGTCTCACTATCTTTGCTTCCAAGGAGCACTCTGGTTGTGTTTCTTCCCAAACGGATGTGAAGGAGTGATAGTCTGCCACACTCTTTCAATAATGACAGATGTGAGACAAGTCTATATTGAGAAAAGAAAGGAAAAAGCATTTAGGGGTAGAATCACAGTTAATTCATTTCAAACAGCTGGTCCATGACATGAATGTCTTTATCTTCTTTTTCTCAAATATGGAATTTGAGGCTCACAGTGATTGTAACACAGGGGTATGTGATGAAGGCTTTTACCTCAGTCTGTAGAACACCAACTTACACCTGCTTCTCCTAGTAATACTCTGTGACAAAGGGAAATTTCTGGGTTTCCAAACACCTCCAAATGGCCTCTTTTCCACGGTCTATAAGGACAAACCACAGTCCTGTTCCTGTCACCATTTGGTCATTTACACATACTGTCAATCTTCTTTATTCACGAATTCTATGTTTGCGAGTTCATCTATTCACCAAAGGCTACTTAAAATCCTCGAGTCAGTATTTGGCCTTTTAATGGCCCCTCATAGATGTGCACAGGATGACGACAAATTTAAGCTGCCTTGACTCGTGTTCTCAGTTGAGGCTGACTAAGATGACTCGCCTTATTTCAGCTCTCGTGCTGTAAATGAGTATCCTTTTTAAGGTCTGTTTAAGGTGGCATCTTTCTTATTTTTTGGCTGTTTTAGTGGTTATTTCACTGTTTAAAATATCCCTCAAGTGTAGTACTGAAGTGCTGTCTTATGTTGCTAAGCACAAGAGAACTGTATGTGGTTTGCCTTAGGCAGAAAATATGTGTTTTGGATAAACTTCCTCCTGGCATGAGTGATCTTGCTGTGGTTTTGATTTTAGTGTTAATGAATCAACCATATATGTTAAGTAAAGTGTCTTTAAACAGACAAATGCATAAAACAAGGTTATGCACAATTTAGCTAACAAACATGCTAGAGACTGTCAGGAACCTAACTGTGTACTTGCTATAGACTCAATGGTTCAGTGTTCCCTCACTTAGTGAAGTGCAGTGGTTAAGCACTATGGCTGCTAACTAAGAAGTTGGTGGTTCAAAGCTACAAGCCAGTCTTTGGAAATCCTATGAGATGATTCTACTGTGTCCTGTAGGGTTGCCATGAGTTGAAACTAACTCAACAGCAATGGATTTCTAGAAAATGTTTGACCCCAGATGACTAAGTAAATCAGTGAACATCTCAAAGGAAGGAGAGGGAGGAAGTTGATTCCCAGTGACATAAAATTCAGAACATAGAAAAGTAGACTAATATGAAGAAAACAAGGCCAGTTACCCCTTTAAGTAGACTCATGAAAAAGGAAATAGATTTGATGAGCAGCAATTCACTCGCCCACTGAGGTTTTAGTTAGTGGTGTATGAAGAAGCTATTATTATAGTTGGGTAGGAATCAGAAGTTCGCTGTAACTCAAAGAAAAATAGTCAAAATCATTGCCATTGTGTCGATTCTGACTCTTAGTGACCCTATAGTTCAGAGTAGAAATATCCCATAGAGTTTCCAAGGAGTGTCTGGTGGATTTGAATTGTCAACCTTTAGGTTAGCAGACGTATCCCTTGACTGTAACTAAGATAATTCACAGGTAACAAAGGGAATCAGTAATTAGAGATTAATCACATTAATCCAGGAGTTCTACACGAGGAATGACAGAAAGTGCCCTCCCTCAGCAATATGGTAGTGCTTTTTACTAAATCTCAGTAGGTGAGGGGCTGAAGCTGCTGAAGTATTGCTGAGGTAAACTTGGTCTGTCTACTGGTAGAGCCCAATCTATGGGTTGAAAAACTGTTAGTAGGTCAAGTCTGGCAAGCAGGTAGGGTAAAGTAGGGCCATTAAACTACGCTTGGATATCCAGTGTTGTACCTTTATGAGTAGTGTCTCCCAATAATGATACTTGTCCTGTGTGTGGAGGCAATGGCCTCATTTGTAGCACATCAAAATAGTGGCAATTTCTCTGTTAAAATTGCAGCATCTCCCAGGATGTCTGCTGGTGGGAAAGGCTCAGAGGCCTTCAGAATACCCATATATTCTTTCACCTCTTAAAGCAGTCTCAACTGTCTTGTCAGCCTATTGCCATTTTCTCATCTGAAGACAATTTGACCATCAGAAGACTTCTTTAAAGATTGTTTAACATATAAATTCAGAGTTCCCTGGGCTTGAAGTGTGGAATTAATCTTTGTATGCTGTAAATTTGTATGGAATCCAATGTGGGGCTAGTATTAGTGAATCAATAAGAAAATGAATAATACGTAAAGAACACATACATTTGAATTGCAGTGTATTGAGCAAATATAGAATATACCATGGACTGCCAGAAGAATTAACAAACCTCTCTTTGAAAAAATGCAACCAGAAATCCCCTCAAAAGGGAGATTGGTGAGACTTAGTCTCATGTACTTTGGACACATTATGAGGAAAAACAAGTTCCTGGAGAAGGACATCATGCTTGGGAAAACAGAGAGAAGTGGGAAAGCGTAACACCCTCAACGGTATGATCTGACAGAGTGGCTGCAGCCATGGGCTCAGACACAGCAGTAATTGTGGTAGCGACGCTGGACCCGATGGTGTTTCATTCGGTTGCATGTGGGATCACGGGCAGCTAACACCAACTCAAAGACATCTAACAACAAAAACACAACTTTGGGAGATACTTATAGAGTCGCAATTCTCCAGTACTGTAATCTTGAGCACTGGGTATTAAAAATGTTTAAGAATTCAGCACATTAAATGTTTGAGAAATAAACATGGGAGACATCATAATGGGGAAAAAGATCTTACAGAATAATATTACACAAGGAGTGCCTTTGCATTTTTTAAAAATAAGGGAATAATTCAGAAGAACTCTAGAAAAACATAGATTAGAACAATTGAAAATTGAACTAAAAAAGCAAAAAATCACAACTCACCCTTCCAAAGAAAACTGATGTTAATTTATTGTACTGTATCCTCCCAGCACATGTATGTATATTACGTGTGAATTATATATCCTGCATGGCAGAGGTATAATCTGCTTATCACTGAGTATATATTGAGGACATGTACCTGCATCTGTATCTATTTGTCTGTGATATAACAGCTCCCTTCCTATGTGTCTCCTTATTTATATTAAACAGACTGATTAATTTATATACAATAACATTTAATTTTTAAATATTTTATTTGTAAGAGAAATGTAAATTAAATAAATACTAAAATAAACAAGAATAACAAAATGAGTTCAGGTAAAGAAGAAAGAAAAATTCATAAAGAGAAATAGAAGCATAAAGAAAGAAAAGATCTGACACTACAAAATGGGAGACTGTTGAATGTCATTTTTTAAATGTAGTTTGGTAAAGGTGCACCTGAACATAAAAGAAAAATTATGAATAAACCACAACTATGAATTTATGACAATACATACAAAAATTTGATGAAATATCCAAAACTAGGTAAAAAAAATATTAAAGACTATAGTGAATAAACTTGTTTTAAAAAATCTTAAGTGGGTTCAAATGATTTTATAAGTTTTAAGATACAGTCAAGAAACAGATACTATTTATTGCTTTTATTGTGCTTTACTGCATAGAGCAAAGAAGAACGATTTCCTTTCATTTTACAAGTTGGATTAAACCAGATGTCAAAACCTAGCAAAGGCAACATTGTTGAAGAGTTTACAACCTGAGAAAGTTGAATTATTTCTTATAGCTATGCCTAGATCTTGGTTATTATCTCAAGACTATGCCCAGTCTCCTAATTTGTAAATCCTTCATTTCCTCTTTTTGTAAGAGATGATCTGAAGGACACATAAAATCTGTAAGATTTCCCTGTATACTTTTGCCTAATACAATATTATGGCACAGGTTGTATTTTACAGTAAAAAAAGTCCTTTGAATTGTAAAATCTGACATCACCACCAACTGCTCATTTCCTTTTGAGCAAGTTATTATTTATCTGCCTCTATGACATCATGGGGCCCTGGTGGTACAGTGGTCAAGCTAATGACTGCTAACCAAAAGGTTGGCAGTTCAAATCTACCAGCCACTCCTTGGAAACGCGATGAGGTAGTTTTACTCTGTCCCATAGAGTCTCTATTAGTCAAAAGCTACTGGGCAGCAATGGGTTTGGCTTTTGGTTCAGGTATAACACAGTGATTGCACAGATCAATGATGGCCCTTCCTAGGTCTAGTACTTACAATAAGGAAAGATGTGGTCATTAGTAAAGGGACCACACAAAACATAAGTGCGTATGTTATATATTTTTTAAAAAAAGTAAGTCAAAATATGTCAGGAGAATAACACTAATCACAGTATTCACACAAGAACAGCTGTGTCTTGGTCAACTAGTGATATAGCAGAAATACTACAAGTGGTTGTCTTTAACAAAGAGAAATTTATTTTCTCATAGACTAGTAGACTACAAGTCCAAACTCAGGGTGTTGACTCCAGAGGAAGCCTTTCTCAGCCGATTCTGGAGGAAAGTCCTTGTCATCAGTCTTCCCTTGGTCTGGGAACATCTCAGCCCACGGATCTCTGGTCTGAAGGTCAAGCTTGTCTCCCAGCACAGCTTCTTCTTGGTTTGAAGCCCCCATGTCTCTCCGTTTGCTCCTCTCCTTTGTATCTCAAAGAGACTGGCTGAAGACACTATCTCATCTTGTAGATCTCATCAACCTGACTGCCACTAAAGCATCTCATTATGTCATAGTGGTAAGTTTTATAGCATCCAGGGAAGTCACATCAGGCAGCAGAATGGCAGGCAATCACACAACACCAGCAGTCATGACCTATCCAATTAGGTAGGTATTTTGGGGAGACACAGTTTGATCCTTGACACGGTGTAATCTCATTAGTGTTAATGACTGCAGTATAACTCAATATTACAGTCGATGTGGTAGCAAAAGAAGTTAGTTACTATTTCTCATAACTCTTTTTCTCTTTATTCTGACTGAAAAACAACACTTCAGAGGCATGGTGGAAATAAACATTTGATATGACTGACACAGGCTGTGGGGATCATAGAAACCCTGGTGGCGTAGTGATTAAGTGCCATAACTGCTAACCTAAAGGTCGGCTGTTCATATCCACCAGGCACTCCATGGAAACTCCATGAGGGGGTTCTAGTCTGTCTTTTAGGGTTGCTGGGAGTTGGAATCAACTCAGTAGCATTGGATTTGGTTTTGATTTTTATGCAAGGCACTGGCGTGGTGATGGGGGGCAGAAAACGTTCTTTTCCCATAGTTCTTGTCAGGATGAAATTTAAAAACAATATCCCCTTAAATTCTATAACTCTAAGCAAGTATTGTGTGCATAATGTGAAACTCAAGGAAAATAAGAAACACATCTTTTCCCTAAATCTACAAATGATATTTTCTATGAATCCTGATTTCCAAAGGGACTTTTAGAACAGAATGATTCTTTTTTATGGTCTCTTCTTTTCGCATGAAACTACACTTAATCAATGTACATCAATCTGAGTAAGAACAGTAAATAGCAATCGGCTCCGTATCTTTCCCTGCAGGCTCACATGGCAAATAGAATAGATTGCCTAACAATCATCAATTCATAACTGGGTCTTTAAATTTCATATTAGTTTTCGGAAGTGATGAATTTGGTCTTTTAATTTTTTAATGCCATGGGACTATTTAATGATGCATTCATCAAATTCTGGAATCTGTTTTGAAGTCATTGTTAATTATATGGCACAACATAAATCCACATTAATTTGGTCTAAGAATGAAACAACTGATTAATAAAGGATAGCACTGTTTCCTATTTCAGTTTGCTGAAAGTATGGTGATTTTCAAGTCTTTTATTGCAGCTAGTACAGTGTCAGTAATACAAAAGATGGTTAATTTGCATTCACATATTTAATACGTACATATATATTTCTTCTTACTGGGTTTCCAGGACTGATTATAGAATTAGTCATGTCCCTCACTCATGTTGAGCCCTCAGAGGATACTGCAGGGACAAAAGATGGCATGAATGTTTGTGACTTTGTGTTGAAATATAAATTAATTCACACTGTGAGCAGTGAGCCTGCTGGCACAGTGATAGAGAGCTATGCCTGTGAACCAAAAGATCAGCAGTTCAAAAGCCATCATTTACTCTTGGAAAACCCTATAGAGTAGGTTTACTCTGTCCTATAATGTTACTCTGAGTTGGAATTGACTCAGCAACAAAAGTTTGTTGATTTACAGTAAAAAACAGAATCAAGGATACAGCTTCTACAAGGAATTCTGCTTAAATGCCATCTCTCTGGGGCAGGGGGACCTGTGGGAAATGCAAAGGACAATTGTGTGAGTGGCGCGGAGTGCTTCAGTGGAACGCTCAGTTAGACGGAGAGCAGCAGGCACAGAAAGAAGTTTGACAGCCAGGGGCAAGGAAGCTCTGCCAGACATTTCTTTCCTGAAAGCGGAAACTCCCTTCAGAACAAAGTGCACTGGGACTCTGGGGTTATCCAAAGCACAAGAAAAGCCCTGAGTGACTAAGGTTAAACCAACCTCCCGCTTACGAATTTGTGGTTTAAGACAGACTGCATTTTATTTACAAAGATTGAAACTGATTTACACAACTCAAGTGTTGTGGTGAATTTCGTGCTTCTTGCATTAGGGAGATGGAATTTTGACTAAATATTTTTCTAAATTTATCAAATATTTTCCATAGTTTAATTTTTTTGTAATAAAATTCCTTGAATTTACTGAGCACTTGCCTTTTGGAGAAAGAGAAATAAAGACTGATAAGTTCACTAAGTCACCCTAGAAAAAGTGCTACGTGCCTCATTGATGACTATCACTATGGCCGCCTTTGAAGTACTCTCCTTGGAACGCTACACACTGAAGCAAGTGCCGAATCCAACCTTCCAGGAGATGTTGGAACTCTTTCTGGAATGTCTATTGCACATGGTGGCACAGTGGCAATTTCACAATCTGAATTGTACAGTTGTCTGTGAGGGTGTTTTAACCAGTAAACAAATTATGGTGTTGCAACACCCTCCCTGCTCACCTTGTCTGGCCCCCAGTGATTTCTTTTTTTCCTTTACCTGAAGATAAATGAAATAGGGAAAGGAAGACATTTTAAGGACATTTAGGACATCAGGGATAATACAATGACAGCTTTTTTCCTTAACCTTTTTACAGTATATGAAACATCTTCTACTGAGATTTAGTGAAGACTTTTTTTTATTATTTGTTATTGTATAACAAATCACCCCAAATTTAGTGATTCTTCTTTCTCTTGATTTTTGTAATCCAAGAATTCAGAAAGAATCCCGCTAGGTAGTTGTGACTGGGGTCTTTCATCTGTTTATGCTTAAATGAGGCTAGAACCACAACTATGGGTGGCTAGAGCAGCTGGGGCTATGGCAACTTCCAGGCGATGCTCTTTCCTCTTGGAGTCTTAGAGCTGTGACCTGTGATCCATCCATGTGATCTCTGGATGTGAGTTACTATGGGCAAGTCATTAAGCCACAGCAATCAAATTGCTGACATGGCAGCTGAAACTGTCACA
This sequence comes from Heterohyrax brucei, assembly GCA_028571685.1. Taxonomy (NCBI): domain Eukaryota; kingdom Metazoa; phylum Chordata; class Mammalia; order Hyracoidea; family Procaviidae; genus Heterohyrax; species Heterohyrax brucei. Next base: position 67,131,766 of record CM053162.1, on the reverse strand, counting down.
GTGGATATTCAAACCAACACAACCAAATTTACATTTCCTCTGTATGACTTAGAATAAAAAACTGGATGTCATTTCTGCCACTTTCTGTCATGCAAAGCCATCACAGATGGTTGCCCACGTTAAAAGAGGGGTAATACAGGTCCCTTTTCTTAATGGAAAAACAACAACAACCAAAATTACATGGCCATGAAGTGGATCCAGACTCATAGCAACCCTATAGGACAAAGCAAAACCACTCCATGGAGTTTCCAAGAAGCAGACAAGGGATTCCCACTGCTGACCATTTCATTAGCAGCCAAGCTTTTCACCACTGTACCACCGTGGCTCCCTGTTGAGGAAAAGAGTATAAAAATACTCATGGATGTCTTTTAAAACCACCCCGGAGGCAGCACATAGCCTAGCAGCAATTTGCAGACTCTAGATCTCTTAAGAACCCAGAACTCGGCCAAGCCAAGCATTCCTCCGTTTCAACATGATCAAGTGAGTTCAAGAGACGAAGTGAAAACTCTAGAGAAAAAATATCACTTCTTAGTAATAAGCTGGATTATGACACTTTTCTTCTTTTATTAAGTTAAAAAAAAAACAGTTGCTAACAGCGGCATTACATAATCAAGTTTTGGCTTTGTTCACCCAAATAATATATTACAAATTCAATACATATGCTCTCAATTACAGGCTAATTTATTACAACTTTTAACAGAAAAGGTCTCAGACAATGTGGTTCTTCTGTTCTTGGCTGCTGTCTAGTCTCTATTCTTTCAACATAAGCATTTGATTGTCCGTGCTTTTTCAGTCCCAGAAGACACAGTATTGAAATCATTCCTTTGTGTGCTCTGCCTTTGTGATTAATGGTAGTTTAAGATGGTAGACAGTCACAATAAGTAATAGAAATTAATTTCACTATAATTTCTTTTTTAATTTCAAAGCAGAAACAACAGAAAGTATCTTTTGTGGGAGAGCAATGCCAAGAAAATTAAAGATTTTTCCACAGTAAAAAGTAACTCATCAATGAATATTTGTCATCTGCTGTCAGAGGCAGGCATACACGTCGTTGAGGCGTGATTTACAAATCCACTGCTTCCTGTCGTTGTGGGCTGATGACTGCCTCCATCTCTCTCTGCCTGATAGAACAGAACAATCACTGCAGCCTGGCCTATCCTGTTCTCTTTCTTAACTAGCATGCACATAATTATCTCCATTGTAGGTTTCTTTCAAGACTCAGTTTTTCACATAGACAAAGCATAGGACAGTCATTGTATTTGTTTTTCTGCTTACACACTTTATGATCCCTTATTTGCAACCTGTTAGGCCTTGCTACATCTTAATCCTTTATTATTCTTGAGACTTGGGTCCCTCGGCTCAGAGGTGTCGTCTGTTACACAGGTGATGGAGAAATTTTATTCAGCTAATAAAATCAGAGTTCAAACAATGCAGAAAATGAGGAAAGCATGATATAAGATGATGTGATTCCGAGAGTGTAAAATTTTATTTCGTCCTTAAGATTACAACTACGCAAAAATCTATGTAAGTGTAGGTAAAAGTAAAAAGTGACATGTGAATTCAAAACCAGTTTTCAGTAATGTGTCTGTTACAATGAGGGAGACACCAGTAGCCCTACTCACATTTCACAGATAAGGGCATAGTTGCACGAAGACTGTATGTGAGATTTTTCCTAATATCACAACAAAATGCCATGAGCAAGGAGAACTCACAACCAATATTTAATTCAAGTAGTGATTTATTGACTCATGGAGAGATGATGCCTTTTTAAAGATGAAAAAATCTGACAGTCAGAAATTAAGATTACGATTCATGTCAATACTTTGCTGACATCACTGAGGATGATGGGTAAGCAAAAATCAGTTAACTTTTCCAGCTCTTGTGATTCGACTGGAAACAAAGAAGATTGGATGGGAGAAGAACATCCACATATTATACTATAAATAGAAAACAGGCAGCAGTATGGACACAGGAGAGAAGTGAGAGGTGTCCATTAAAATAAACTTACCACCCTCTGGGACTTGATTTTTCTTTAGGTGTTTATTTTCATTGTGCTTCAGGTGGAAGTTTATAGCCAAAGTTAATTTCTCATACAAACGCATTCCGTGACACTAGTTGCTGTCCCTACAGTGTGAGAGCACACACCCTCTTTCCATTCTGAGTTTCCTTTTTCTATCCAACCAGATCCTGTCTCTTCTTGCCTTCTCATCCTGCCTCTGGACGGGAGCTGCCTATTTGGTCTCCTGTATCTGCTTGAATTAAAAAGCACACCATTTATGTGTATTATTTTATGTTTTATTGTCCTGTCTAATATTTGAAGAGTACACTTTGGGAATGGTTTTAGTTCTAAGTTAACACAGCGCCTAAGGACCATGGCTTTGAGGGTTCCTCTAGTCTCTGTCAGACCATGAAGTCTAGTCCTTTCACATGACTTTGAGTTCTGCACCACACTTTTCTCCTGCCCCCTCAGGGACTCTTGGCTATATTCCACGTCAGGGTGTTGGCCAGGTGAGGTCTGACTAATCTTTGCTGCTTCTGAACTGTCTTTCCCTCCCACTGTTGCTCAGCCTGACTGGTCAGCTTTGCTGTCGAAGTTCAGGGCTCCTAGACTGGGAAATATAGTCAATGCACTTGTTTTGTTGGGTCTTTGTTGTAAGAGGGACTACAGGAAGAGTCTGATAATTCTGCTGTCTTGGCTCCAACTCTCCAGGACCTGATCTTAAATAAAACCCTGATATCAGAACACTACTGGGAATTATGAGTAATGGTTCGCTTCTCTACTTAGCAATAGTCATTTTATAGAAAAAAATTAAAGAAAGGAAGGGAGACAGAAAGGAAGAAAGAGTTAGTGTATAAAGATCTTCCAGAAACACCTGTGACTTACCTAAAGACACATAACTAGTCACAGACAGAACTGGAATCAAATAACTGAGCTATTGGCTATTTATCTTCTGGTCGCTCTCCTTTATCATGCTACCTTTGCCGCTGGAATCATCCACAGTAAAGAGGGAATAACAATTTCAGTAGGTGATTCCTCAGCACAAATGATTTTGTCCATGCACACACATACATACATAGAGAGAGAGAGAGAGCACTTATGAGACAGGACATAGATTGATCTTCAGGTTAAATCATCTTTCAGTATGAGAAGCTGTTAGATACTTCACAGTGAATGTATTTTGCATCAGCAAACCCCAACAGAAAATTTCATAACAAGATTTACATATCTCTTAACTGGAAAAATCTTTCTAGGCAAGGGTTAGATTCAGGTTTGTTTTTGTGTCAACTCTCTCTAGAATATATGCTAGTATACAGTAGTGTTTCCCATACTCTGCACACAAGTTAGAGTAAACTAGATGGCAACTAACAGCTTACATACTAGAGATGTTCAAGACAGAAGACGAAACCAAGCTCCCTGCTGTTGAGCACAGTCCAACTCACAGTGACCATGTAAGAACTGCTCCAAACAGTTTCCAAGGCTGCAATCTTTTCGGAAGCAGACTGACGTATTTTTCTCCTGCTGAGCAGCTGGTGGGTTCAAACTACAGACATTTCAATATGCAGCCAAGAGTACAATCACTGTACTACTTGGGCTCAAGACACATAGTTAACTTAAACAATGACACGTCACCTAGCTCCTAGGTTCATGTACCAAACCTCAGTCTATGTAGCATGAATTATAAAAATAAATTGTTGTAGGCAGAATACAGCAGTCATATGTCTGAAAAGATTTCAGTGGCAGGGGAATCTCACCATCCTCTCCATCCTGGTTTATTCTGAAGTATTTGCAAAGCATTTTTTCAAATACATCCTAACGGCTTAGCCACTCCAGAAGGAATTGGTTACAGGTACTATGCAACCAAATTATACCAGGTAACACGGTTATGCTGGTTATCTGTTGCTACCTAACAAATTATAACATAGTTGCTTAAAACAACCAATATCTATTCTCCCACAACTCCTGAGGGCCAAGTATCCACTAGCAGCCTAGACAGACGATCTTGACTTAGTGGCTCTGGGAAATTTGCTTCTAGGACAGGTAACCCAGCTGGAGTCTTCAGTTCCTTGCTTAGTACCTTGCTGTGCGATGCTTGCTTAGTGGACCTCTTCACAGGACTCCTTGAGAGTCCCCATGTCTTGGGAGCTGACTGAGCAAGTGATCTAAGAAAGAGAACAAGGAGATCTTTTATACCTTACTGCTGAGATGACCACAGTCTTCTTCCGTGTTCTAGTCTTTGAGTGTAAGTCATTAAATACAGCCTGTGCTGAAGGGGAGGAAGAATAGGTTCCCCCTTTTGATGGTAGAAATGTCAAGGAATCTGTGGGCATATTTTAAAATAATCACAGTGGGGTTGCATATACATGGTTTGTACCATCTGTGCATCACAAGACGTGTATGTGTATTATATCCAACAAAAGACCTACTCCTGCGGAGTCAATGCCAACTCATGGTGCTCCCATCATACAGAGCAGAACTGCTAGATAGAGTTTCCAAGGACTGCCTGGTGGATTTGAAACACTGATCTTTGGGTTAGTGGCCATAGCACCAAACCACTACAACAACAAGGTTTCCATGGCTACTATCGGTGAATGCATACAGCCAAGTGCCAGTGCCATCGAGTCAGATCATCCTGGCCCCTAGGGTTGCCATGAGCCATAGATGCATATAGCTGCATATATATGTTTAAGATCTTTTGCTTTTTAAAGAAATGATCTTTTGCTTTATTAATAGAATTAAAAGAACACCCACAGAGTGGGAAAAAATATTTGGCAACTCTATGTCAGATCGACGCCTGATCCCCATAATCTATAAGATACTACAAAATATCAATAAGAAGAAGATAAACCATCCAATTAAGCGATGGGCAAAGGAGATGGACAGATACTTCACTAAAGAGGAGATCCAGGCGGCCAAAAAACACATGCGGACATGTTCACGATCTTTAGCTATTAAAGAAATTCAAATCAAGACAACAATGAGATACCATCTCACCCCAACAAGATTGGCCATGATCCAGAAAACACAAAACAACAAATGCTGGAGAGGCTGTGGAGAAAGTGGAACCCTCCTACACTGTTGGTGGGGTTGCAAAATGGTCCAGCCTCTTTGGAAGGCAATCTGGCACTTCCTTAAAAAAATGGATATTGATATACCATTTGACCCAGTAATTCCACTACTTGGAATATATCCTACAGATTCAAGGCCTTTCACACCAACGGACACATGCACCAGAATGTTTATCACGGCACAGTCCACAATAGCAAAAAGGTGGAATCAACCTAGATGCCCAACAATAGAAGAATGGATAGGTAAACTGTGGTACATATACTCAATGGAGCACTACGCAATGATAAAGAATAACGTTGATTCCAGGAAACATATCCTAACCTGGTTTCAACTGGAAGACATTATGTTGAGTGAGAGTAGTCAGCGACAAAAGGACAAATACTGTATGAGACCTCTATGATAAGATCTCAAAAACAGACTTGTGTATAGAAGAAAAGACTCTTTGACAGCTGCAAGGGAGGGGAGGGAGGGAGGGAGGGCAAGGGGGGGAGGATTTAGTTTAGGTAGTTGCTAGAAATCTAGTTGGGAGAAAGCGGTGACAGCACACATTAGGAACAAGAACAACATTAAGTGGACTTCAGCATAACTTGAGTACTCCTTCCATCTTAACTCAATACCGCAAGGATAGAGAAGGTGGGGCGGGGGGCGGGGGACCATGCTCTTAGGCAAATTCCAGTCCAATTGGCACAACTAGCGTTTTGCTAAGAGAGCTCTCTGCACCCCACATTGGTGAGTGGCGTCTGGGGTCTTAAAAGCTGCCAAGCTGCCATCCGAGGACACAGCAAATGGTCCCAATTCAGCAGGAACAGATGCTCACCGAGGGCCAAAATGGCATGCGGTAAAGACAACCGAGAAGACAGAGAGACCCACAAGAGTGGGTGCCTACATCGACCTGGGACCAGAAGAACCGGATGGTGCCCGGCCACCACCAGTGATAGCCATGATGGAGCTCACAGAGAGGAGCCTCACTGGCAACACAAGAATAAAAAGAGGTGCTTCATGAGATCTCCACTAAAAGACCTCAATTGATGGTCCAGCGGTTTGGGGGTTCCTCTGAGAGCATGGCCCCCGGCCCTGATGCTGCCCGTTCCCATAAATTATAACAAAGGTCCTCTCTTTGGACAGGAATGGAATGGAGTTGGCAATGCAGAGTAACCATATGTTGGAAGCACTTTATGGTTCTGTATATCTATAGATTATCATCTTGCTGACCTCTGGCTAGAGGAAGGGGAGTGGACAGAGAGGAGGGGAAAGGAGACTGTCAGTAGGATGAGACATGTATGGAGCAGAGAGGAATAGTGTGCAGTCACCGGACAGGGAGAGCAGTGGAAGCTGCATATAGGGGGGCATGTAAATTTACATGTGAATGTACATTTTTACTCAGTTATGTTAAATAAAAAAAAATAATAATAATAAAAAAAAAAGAAATGATCTTTTGAATTTTCATGAGAGACCATTAGGAATTTAAGCATGAATGTGATGTTGTTCTCCAGAAAGAAAGGAAACAAGCTAGAAAAGAGAGACAAAGGAGGAGGAACAGTTTGTCAGGAGCTCACAGACAAGGGAAAAAGGAAGAATCTGCCTAAAAGCGTAATAATAAATTCACATGCAATCAGATATCGTTATATCCACCGACACCTCCAATTGATGTCATGGAAACTGGATGTTGAACAGAGTCTCTGGTCACTACACATACACCACTACCCTCCCATTCTTCTGGCATACCAGAAGGAGGTAGACAAGACATTTTTTTCTCAGATTGCCATCTACTGGCTGCACCTCCTGACAACATGCTTTGTACTCCCACTGAGTTTCCCATATTGACGGCATATGTTGACATGGTCTCCTACCACCCACACCTGTGGGGGAGTTGCAAGTCTGTCAACAATTCTAATGCAAGAGGCCATCTACCTGTAAATTATTTAAAAAGATATGTAGTTGTCTAGCTGAATCCTAAATTTGGAATTGATCTGTGAATTTCTAAACAAACACAAAAGAAACTTCTGGAGTAAAATTACTGAAACACAGTACCACTTCCCAGTGTTTTGTGTTGATGAAATGTCTCCAGGAGAGCAGAAACTGGGGTTGCCAAGCTATGCAAGTTTTGATTTTGTGAGTCTATGATAATGAGAATGCAGACAGTATATTATCCACTTCGGCAAATATGTACATTTTTTATTAGTTCTTAATATCATCCCAGTATTACCTAACAGAATCTGGGGAGTAAAATGTCTTCATCATTTTTACTTCACTGCTAAAACTTTGTTATTTACCATAGGGGTCCTGCCTACTGCTGAGTTTTATTCCATAATTAGAGGGGCGTGCAGCAGAACAAGGAGCAGTCTCACTCACACTACCTTGCATAGTTCATGTGACAAGATAGTCACCAAATTAAGGGTCTCATCTTTCATCGACTATTAAAAGGGGAAATCATGTCCTGCATCATTTGCTAAGGGAGATGAGAATACATGGTAAAAATTCTAAAGCATCATACAATATCATATAATCTGTTTCTGTCAAAATAGGAATAATTGTATAGATCTAAATGAAATTAGGAGCCTTGGTCACCCAGTGGTTAAACTTGGCTGGTAACCAAAAGGTCAGTGGTTCAAATCCACCAGTCAATCTTTGGAAACTCTATGGGACAGTTCTACTCTGTCCTACAGGATCATTACAAGTCAGAATCATCTCAATGGCAATGGAAAAAGAAAATGATCTAATTTTGTACCAGTTCCTTGATTGTTCATGGTTGATGTATGGACAAGTGACCTCTCTATCTTCTGCAACCGTGTGTATTCATCTGGGTCATGGAGTCAATCACTGACTGTCTTCTAGTGTCAATATGGGGCAATGTTACGAAGGCCGGAGCAGGGAATCTGGGTCTACCATATCTTATCACTGGAGAAGAGAGCACTACAAAGTTCAAACACAATATCCAGAGCTTATTTTGGGGTCTGGAAAAACGATAAGGATCTAACTTAATTATCTGTCAAATGCAGATGTTTCAACTGGTTTTATCATGTAACAATGTAGTTGTGTGACTTTGAAAAGATAATTAACCTCCTTGTACTTCAGGTTCTCGTCTATAATGTGACTTACCTCACACGATCGATGTAAGAATTAAACACAACAATGTCTCTCAACCTCTTATCTGAGCTCCTTATGCATTCTAAGCCCTTAGTAAATAGTGTGTAATAAAATTTTTGTTAGCTATTTTAATTAATTTGAAGATACTAGGTGTTAAGAATAGGAGTGAAATAGTTGTAGTATGACATGTAATCATATGGTCCATCTTTATAGCTTTGAAAGATTTCAGATATAATTGTGTGTGTGTGTGTGTGTGGTTGTTTGTTTTTTTTTTTTTTGGTCCTTTAAATAAAGCAATCCCCAAATCTGGGTTTTTGGTGCATTTTCATACAATGCAGTGCTACTCTAATTTTGGCCAGTATACAGGAATAGTTCAAAAACTGCTGTCTAGAGATTCACAAGAAGATACATCCAGAAATGGGGATAATTTTTAGAAATGTGTGTAACAGCCTGACATTGCCTCTGCATTCAGCAGTGTATCAGGGCACTTAGCTTGTTGCAGGGTATGTTATAAAGATACCACGTGACAGATTAGAAATTTAAAAAGAAACCCTTTACCACAGAGATTTCAGAAGTAATGCTCTAGGCACAGAAACCATGGTGGTGTGGTAATTGAGTGTTATGGCTGCTAAATAAAAGATCAGCAGTCAATACTTACTAGGCTTTCCTTGGAAACCCTATGCAGCAATTCCCCTCTGTCCTATAGGGACACTAAGAGTTGGAATTCACCTGACAGCTGTGGGTTTGGTTTTGATTTCGGTTTTGGCTCTAGGTGCAGCAGATCCAGAGTATTGCCAAAGCCTCTCTCAAACGAACCCTGAAACCTCACAAAGTCTGCATAAACAATTTGAGTCAATGGATGGCTACTGAAGAACCAAAGTAGTATCTCTAATTTTATTTAATATCATCCCTTAGAAACAGTGAAGAAGGCAGCTTTAGGGAGTCACTATCCTAGGTATACGATATGTACCAATGGCTGATGACGGAAATCAGTAACACAACAGGCAAATGAGAGACAAATGACCAGCTACTATGTTCAGATTTTGATCAAAGTACAGGCCAGAAAGACTTAAAATCTCATGACTGTCAAGTCTGACTCCTAGCAGCCCAATAGGACAGAGTAGAGCTGCCCTATATGATTTCCAAGGAGCAAATGGTAAATTCAAAGTACCGACCTTTTGGGTAGTAGCAAGCTCTTAGTAACTGTAGCACCAGGACTCCTAGGGCCAGGATGCAAAACCCAAAACCAAACCCGCTGCCGTCAAGGCAATTCTGACTCATAGCGACCCTATAGACAGAGTAGATCTGCCCCACCAAGTTTCCAAAGAGCATACAGTAGATTTGAACTGCTGACCTTCTGGTTAGCAGTTGTAGCACTTAACCACTGCACCACCAGGGTTTCCAAAAATCATGAAACCAGTGTCAAATGGGTCTGTCTGCAAATCCAGAAGCCTTCTAAAACATGAGCTCCTTGAGCCTTACTGTTTTCCAAGACCTAGTGTTAAAGAACCCAGAATTCTGAAGCTACAAGTGGAGAAAGGCAAGAAACCCTCAACTAAAGTGGGAAAGTGAATTGGCGAAGATCCCAGAAATTCCTAAAACCTTTGTTGCCAGAGGCTGATGGATGCTACAGTGCTGAGAGTCTAACTAAACCATTCGCCACCACTCTGCTGCTAAGGTGATGGGTGTTTTCAGCAAAATGTGCACTTTACTTCAGCAAGGAAGAAATCAATTTTCTCTAGTATCTCCGAAGCACGCAATTGCTCTCTTCTTATAGCTCTTTTTAGATAGACTTCAGTGGTCAATGCACCTTGTTTTTTCCAAGCACTAAATGAAAACTCATTCTTACCATGTTCACAGATACAATTTGAATGTTTCAGTAAGACCAGTAGATGCAAAAATTATGAAAAAGGCAATACAGATGGATTGAAACTGTGAAACAGAGTGCTATGTTAAAGAATCCAGTAGAGGTCATTCAATGTCTTCTCTGAAAGGAAGTCCTCAGAAACTAAGACAGTAGCCCACCCTTGTCTTAAGAAATCTAATCACACAGTTCCAGTGTCCGACTCAGACTTCATCAACATACTGAAAACTAAACTCCCTTTTGTCTTCCAGATCTCCTACAGTTTGTGGTTTTGCATGAAATTTCTTGTGAAAGAGCCTTCTGGTGCTAAAAAAAAAAAAAAAAAAAAAAAAAGCAAGAAAAACATAAAAAAATATACACCATTAAACAAGTGATTCATAACTAAATTATTTAGACTGGCATTCATGACTATACATAAGCCAAAGTAAATCTTTTTGACTTATATATTGTTAGTTACCTCTTTCAATGGTGGAATTATATTTTACCCACTCTGTAAAATTACAACTATTCATAGTTGCCAAAACCAGTTTTGACTTCCTGACTCAATAGTTGGTTCATACTCTTACTGTTGGTGAAAGCCCCGGTGGTGCAGTGGTTGAGTGTGACAGCTGCTTACTAGAATGTCAGCAGTTTGAATCCACCAGGTGCTCCTTGGAAACTCTATGAGGCAGTTCTACTCTGCTTATAGGTCCCCTTATGAGTCTGAATTGACTCTATGGCAGTAGATTTGGTTTGGGGTTATCTTATGATTAATAGGTTCTTTTCTTTAAATTCTCTTTAGATCTTCCTTATCTTCCTTGGGGTTCCTGGTGGTACCAGTGGTTAACAGCTCAGCTGACAACCTAAGTGTTGGAAGTCTGAGGATACCTGTGAATCAGACTTAACTTCGTGGCAACATGCTTAACTTTGTTTTGGGTATAGGTGTCAAAGAATAAAAGCTCTAGTGATCTACGTCTGTGTAATCGTAGCACTGAAAACTTTATGTGGAGGACAGTTTAACACACACGAGTTCACAATGAGTCAAAATCTACTTAACAGCAGGATTTTTTTCTGTAATTATCCAATGTAACCTCTCCTTTCTGCTGCTGTAATACTTTCCCTTGTGACTTTGCATGCCCTATCTTGTTAGTTGCATGAAAGATTTTATGTGAGAAGTATCTTATAAACTGTATGTCCCTTGGTTGTAAAAATGGTTAACCTCTTGACTACCACCTATCTGGCAATCAGCTTCTGAAAGGACTGTGGCTTTGAAAACCCTTTACAAACCAAATCAAGCCAAACATACTGCCATTTGTTCCGTCTGACTCATAGCAACTCCATAGAACAGAGTGGAACTGCCTGATAAAGTTTCCAAGAAGCACCTGGCAGATTTGAACTGCTGACCTTTTGGTTAGTAGACATAGTGCTTAGTCACTGTGAAACCAGAGTTTCCTGAAAACCCTATGAAGCAGTTCTACTCGGCACACATGGGGTCACCATAAATCAGAATCAATTCTGCGGCAACTAACAATAACTACAAAATCTGAATCATCACCACGGTTGTGGTTTCTTGTCTCTCTGACTTTTGTCACTCCAGACTTCCCGTATTAGGCATCTTTGCTGCCCTCTTACTTGGTATTTTGTTTGGGAAGCAAATGCACACTCCTGTGGTAAGGAAGGCTTCTCTTTAAACCAACTTGAACTAACATTTCATTAATTTAACTGAAGCTTGCCATCTTTGTAAGAGGCAATGATCACATTGAGTTGTGTTTATGTGGTTTAAAATGAAGACAGGCTGTACATTAACCTTCAACAATACCTGGAATGAAGGTATTATTAAGGAATAACATCTATGTTGATATTGCTAGATAACTGTTATCAGTACCACACAGGAGGTATCATTCTGCTATATAAGGACTAATTAGCTTCCAGTTCTGACTTCAAGCAGATGATCATTCTCACACAGAAAGGTTTAACATATCCCTCCTATTATACAGGAAGTCATTAACATTGATCTTCCTGATAGAATGTCATTTTTACCAGAGAAAGCCTAGACATAAAATGTCCTTATCGAAAGTCATTTTGTATCACTTGTGAAATTAACAAGCAATGCCTAAGTGTTAATCAGTAGTTGGCAAGAAGCTAATGACTCCATGTAGATCGCACGGTACAAAACGATGAAGGATACACAAGGTGACTCCATATCTTGACGGGAAGAATCCTTTTCCCCAACAGTATATCCTCTAACCGGAATATCCTCTTATTCACTTCCTAAGGGTTATCACTAATTCCTGGGGAGGGGTAACAGACACTAGAGGTCTCCTGGGTATACTTTATTGGTGGTTGTAAATAATTTTGAATAGCAAATGCTATAATTATAGGTATATTTATAGCCATAATTACAGTAACAGTTATAATTGCCATATATTTATAATTATGATTAAATTTATGATTCTAGTTACATTTATAGTTCTTCTTTAACTGCCAACTCCAAGCCAAAAGGGTCTATAATTTTAACCACTGAAGCCCCAGTACTGAGTTTGGCACCTTGAACATAGTAAGTTCTTTGCTAATACGTGTTGAATGAAAGATTAGCTATCTTTGTTTTTATTATTACTATGGAAAACCTGGTGGCATAGTGGTTAAGTGCTATAGCTTCTACCCAGAGGATCAGCAGCTCAAATTGGCCAGGTGATCCCCAGAAACTCCTTGCAGCAGTTCTGCTCTGTCTAGAGGGTCTCTAGGAGTCACAATCAACTTCACAACTGTGGGTTTGTTTGCTTTATCATTAGCACATATGAACTTAATTATTTTCATGACATTAGTTTGTCATTCTCTAAAAGTAAAAATACATATATATATATTTAAATATTGAGGCAATTATAGAAATATGGATACCCAGGCAAAATGAATTCTGGCTAATCATTTGAGTCTCAAGGCTCTGGTGCTCCACATGGGCACAGCAAGAGAGACATCGACTAGATAACGAATCCAGTTTTATCAATAGCTACATGTCTTGGGATGGTCGGTTTATTCCCTAAAAATAAATGGTTTTCCTCATCCTATGTCAGTGTGTTGAGAATCATCAAAAGCAATTGAAATATCCACATAAATGTAATTATTAATTTGTGATTTATTGATACATATTGCTTCCCAGTATATGACAGTAGTCACAGGTACAGCTATACGTGTATTTCTATGGCTCATTTTCATCTACTTATGTGGGTGTAAACACATTTGTGTGTCTACCATCAGTCCTGGGACAAGGTGGAAATTTCAGATTGTGCCCAGCCGTGTTCTAAAGGCCTGATTTGGGCGAGAAGGCAGCATGCCTCCTTAGGACAGTTGTATAAGAGAGTGCCAGAGTGCAATTCCTTGGGGATATCATTCTAAAGGTTTTTGAATTATTTACGAAGCCATTGTGTCTGCTATAGGACACTACACTGGAAGGAAAAAAAAATCTGCAAATCCCAGATGGGCCAGAATCATGGGGTTCACAGGCAAACGCTGTTTCAGATAGAAAGTAGGAGAATAGAAAGGTAGACATAGGAGAATCCCCTGACCAAGAAGCTTCCTCAGCCTTCTGCTGTCCTGAGCTGCATGCATGTAAGAAATTCAGCTTCTCAGAGCTCCTCCAAGGGTTTCAAGACCTTAGTTTCCACCTGGTCTCTGGAAATGGAACCTTTACATTTCTTCTTCTGTTACCTTCCTTCCCTCTTTCTGTCTGATTCCTGAACCCCTATGAGGCCTGCTGTGTCTGACCAGTCAAGGACACCCAAAGGACACAGCTATCTTCTTGACAGCAAGAACAAAATATAAACTAATACTTCAGTAAGTCATCATGCAGCATTGCAGTTTGTCGTATGGGTAACCAGCATAGTTATCCCTCACTTTCCCTGGAAAAGAGGCAATGCAAAGTTGGAAGAGAAAGCAGTGTTCTTTCATTTGAACTTGTTCATGACCCAGGGTGAGACACAGCGTGCTGGGATGTCATCTCCATCACAAAACCTTTTAACTGGAATAAAGAAAGAACAGTTAGATAAATCAAGGATTCAGCTTTTAGAAGATTTGGAGTTGTCACTGATACTGGTTAGGAATGAGACAAGGAAAGAGATAAAGTGACCTAAAAGCCATTATTTACCCAAGTCTCTCTTATTTGATATTAGTAGTATTAGATTTGGTAATAATATTATTTTTCAAGTTTTATGTATGTCATTCTTCTGGTTTCTTTAATTTTGTTTTAATTAGCTGATATTGGTAGAACAAAAAAAAAAGAAGACTCTCATCTTTAAAGAATGCTGCTGGATACACAAGATGATGTCAATTCCCTTTTACTGGAACAACTAGTAATAACATTTGTTGTTTTATTATTCGCATGCAACTGGCCTGGTGTTTTACCTTGGGACATAGCTGTAATTAGGGCCCCTTAGCATTTCTGCATGTTGAGCGTTTTCAGTTAACCAACTTATGTTTAATCTCATCCTGGGATAGAGCTCTGGTTTGGCAACCTCTCCATTGACAATGACAAAGTGAAGGAACACAGCCAGCTACAAAATTGCCACTTACTAAAGTCCTCATCAATGCACTTGTGCATTCTTTGGGAAGAGTTATTTCATAGCCTTTTCTCTTTAGCTCTAATGCCCTTTGTAAGATAAATACCCTCCTAAATGGTCACATCTGCTTTCTCTTGGCCCACAAAATGCTTAGTCAATGAAATAAGCCACCATAACTACTTTCTTCTCTTAACGTTAAATCAAATTTTGTGGCAAAGGAACACTGAAGATCAAATTGTGTGTGCTATTGATTTAACTCTCATTGCTTCGAAAGTCATTTCATTTCCCCAAGGTCATAGCAGCAGTTACTTTCTTATTTATTTATCTATTTGTTCTTCTATTTTCTTCATCCACCAAATTATATTAAGACATTTTATATATGCCAGACATTATGGTAAGAATCATAAATGTACAGGCGACTCAATTACAGTTGCTGTCCTCAGAGTTTGTACTCTATTATGAGAGACAAATAAAAGTAAAGAATAACAACTACAGTATGATTAGAGGAATGACAGCGAGCAGTGGTAGCATTGGAAAGGAATGTATAAGTGAAAGGTTGGATTGAGATGGAAAATATATATGATACGTTATCTGTATACATGTATATATGTATGTATATATAATGTAATTATGATGTGATCGGATCCGACTCGACGGCACTTGGCATGATGTGATATATATATATCTAATAAGATCATCTGCACTAGAGCCTGGGGGTATCTGAGGAGGCTTTCCAGATGAGTAAATTCTCAAGCAGTTTCCTGAAGGATGAATTTTTAAGGCAGACAAGAAGTAAGAAGAAATTTCTGGATTAAATGTGCTTTACAATTACAAAACTTTACCCAGTTCTGATGGAACTGAAGGGAAAAAATGTAACTAGGAAGTGTTGATAAGTGAGATGAGATTAGAAAGATGAGCAGGTGATGAAAACCATTAAAAAAAACACTGCCATCAAGTTGATTCCAACTTACGTCAAACCTATAAGGGCAGAGGAGAACTGCCCCATAGAGTTCCCAGGAGCACATGGTAGATTCAAACTGTCAACCTCTTGGTTAGCAGATGTAGCAATTAACCACTACACCAACAGGGTTTCCAGGTGATGACAGTCCTGGTATATAAATCTCAGAAGTCTCAACAGTATCCGAGAAGAGGTGGAACAGTACCGGAGGATTTAAGGAGATGAATGATAGAATCTGATTTGTATTTATAAAAGACTATTTTCACAGTAGATTGAAAGGTGATACCAGTTCAAGACTCAGGGAGACCATCACTCAAAATGTTAGATCTAATGAATTCTCAGTGCTAACTTCTTTATCTTTTCTATAACATTCAACACTATTATATTATCCATTGTTTTCTTACTTAAAAGGTACAGTTTTGAAGTCCACAGACCACTCTTGTTTAGTGTTATTCCTACTTCTCCACATGGTAGTTCTCATTTCCACTCAGTGGATCTTTTAATATTAAAGATGAGAAAGAAAAAGACCTTAAAGAAAGTTTTATTAATGAAAATGCTAAGTCAAGAAATGACAAGTTACAAGAAGTGATTGTTTATGGCAGTCAGGTAAGTGGTTGGAGCAGGAATTAGTTGCATTATGTCTAGGAAGAATTGAAAATTTTAGAGCAAACTTGTAAGAATTTTGATTTTTGTCTTTTTAAAAATATTTCAATTTTCATACTCAGCTTTTACAATATGAAACACCACAACTAGAGCAACTTAGTTGTATAGGATCCTACGTGTATAGGAACTGTATTTTGCAATGCAAACAAGAAGATGCTTCAGAGAATAATTAGTAAGTTATTTTGTTGGCATTTTGCCTTTTATATATGACCCTTAAGAGAGCACTTCACATGCAACCAAAGACATTTGGTTCCTGTAATTGCAACAGAAGTATATTGATTATTTCAAACAAGTTCTAAACATAGACAGTAACAAAAGTTGGTCATAGCTACTTAACACATATTTTATTCAAATAGGGAATATTTGACCCTATGTATAATATTTGACTCAAAATTTTGTCTTAAGTTTTATGAGAAGAAATAATGAATGTCCAGTAATACAAAATAACTAATTTAACTTAGACTGTAATGCTGATCTTAATATATATGTCTGATAAGATTGAAAAAGAATCACCAAAATATTATCAACGTTGGTGTAACATACTTCCTAGTGCTAGTTTAAAGTATAGGTATCAAAGAAAGATGACTGTGTGTTTAACGTGACCACTTCAGGGATCTTCAAGCCTTTTTTTTACTTTCAAATCTAGAACATTCAACAACAATCTTTATTCCAGTACTTTAAAAACTATCTCGCTAATATTTCAACAAAGAATTGAACCTGACAAGGAAAACAGAAAGAATTCAAAAAATTTGAAACTTTAACACAAATAAAATATTAAATTTGTAAGTGACATATAGACTCCAACTATAACTAGTGAACATTTGCAATCAGATATTTAGTCAACAAACTCAATTACACTAATAAAAACGTGCAATCAAAAAAAATGAATTCACAATAACAGACTTTAACGTAGTCAAGAAATATTTGACTAAAAATGTTCAGTCTCATTAATAGTCAATGATATTAAGTTAACATTATCCATTATCTATGTAAAGATATAAAAGAAACATGCAATGTGTTGTTAGTACCTCAACACCCAACAGAATAGAAATTCGTATGAAATTTTTGGAGGACATTTAGATAGTCGATATCAAAAGACTGAACAATTCCCAGATTTCTTACTGATCAATTGTATGTTTGAAAATAAATCCTAAGGAAAACGTTTTAAGGGTTCAAAATAAAGACAGATCACACCAGTAGCCAAACCTGATGAAGATATCACAGAAAACTATAGACCAAGGTCACTCATGAATGTAGATGCAAAAATTCTCAACAAAATTCTAGCAAACATAATTCAACAACATACTAGAAACATTATGTAATATGACGAATTACAATTCATTCTAGGAATACAAGATGATTCAACATCAGGGAACAAATCAATGTAATACACCACATTAACAGAAAAAGGACCAAGTGGTCATCTCAACAGATGCAGAAAAGTCATTTGGTAAAACCCAATAATCTTTCCAAAAAAAAAAAAAACTCTCAGTAAAACAAGAGTAGAAGGGAATTTTCCCCAACATGTTTAAGGGCATATAGGAAGAAATTAGCCCCTAATGTTATACTCAATGAAGACAGACTGAGATCCTTCCCCTTGAGAGTGGGAATGAAAGAAGGATGTCCATTGTCACCAGAGCTGTTCAGTATCGTACTACAAGTCCTAGCAAGGGAAATAAGTCAAGACAAACACATAAAGATTATTCAGACTGTAAAGTCAGAAGTTAAACTGTCTCTACTCACAGATGACAGAACACTGCAGGAACCAATACAAGAGTTCAGTAACGTTACAGGATACAAGATACACACACACAAAGCAGTTAGGTTTTTTTTAACATCAATATATAGAAATCTGAAAAGAAAATCAAGAAAATAATGCTGTTTACAATAATCTCTAAAAAAATAAAATAAGATGGCTAGGAATAACCTTAACCTGGAATGCAAAGGACTTATGAAAACTGTAAAACACTACTACAAGACTCCAAAGGAGATCTACATAAATGGAAGAGTATTAGGGATTCACGGATTGAAAGAATATTGTATGACTGTCAGTACCGTCCAGAGCCAGCTATAGACAAATCTGAAGCAAAATATGAACAGCATTCTTTACTGAAATGGAAAAATCACATCATCAACTTTGTAGCAAAAGGAAACAGGCTGAATAGCCAAAGCAATCTTGAAGAAGAACAGCTCAATCTCGAAACATGCTGCAAAGCTACAGTAATCAAAACATCCTGGTAGTGATTCAACAGTAGATATACAGACCAATGGAACAGAATTGAGAGATCATAAACAAAACCTTTCATCTATGGACAACTGATTTTTGACAAGGGACCAAATTTCATTCAATGGGAAAGCAATAATCTCTTCAACAATTGGTATTAGTAGAACTGATTACCCACATGCCAAAAATTGAAACAGAACTCATGCCTCATATCATGTAGAAAACCTAACAGAAAATACATCAAGGACTTAAATTTTAAAACTGCAACTATAAAATTCTTGGAAGAAACTACTGAGACAAGACTATGGGACATACCTTTCTTTAAACGTAGATTATCAACATAAATACAAACACAGAACCCAACTACAGCATAAGACAAATTAGACAATTGGGCTCTCATAAAAATCAAACATTTATGTTCATCAGAAGATCAATCAAAAAGTAAAATGACAGTCTCTAGATGGGAAAAATTGGAGGAAACTACATATCTTATAAGGTTTATGTCTTAGTTATCTAGTGCTGCTGAAACAGTGATGCCATGTTATGGATTCAATTGTGTCCACCAAAAAAATGTGTGTAGTGATTTGTCTGGGTCATTGTTTCCCAAAGTTGTGTGATTGTCCTCCATTTTGTGGTTCTCCTATGCTGTAAATCCTAATCTCTGCCCGTGTCTAAAACTAAGATTATGTCAGAGAGGATTCGGGTGAGACTGCCAACTCCAAGTTCCAATGTAAAGGCAACTTCCCTGGAGTGTAGCTTTCACCTCCTTTTCTCTTCCTACAAGGGATAAAAGGAAACGGAACAAGTAGAGAGTCAGAAACCTCATACCACCAAGAAAATAGCACCAGGAGCAGAGTGTGTTCTTCAGACCTGAGTTTCCTGATGCTCCTTGACCAAAGACTCATGAAACACAAAGAACTTCCCCCAAGGCCAACAAAGAGGGAATGCTTTTCCCTGGAGTGGACATCCTGAACTTGGACTTATAGCCTACTGGACTGTGTAAGACTAAGCATTTCTCTTTTCTTTAAAGCCATTCATGGTATTCTGTTAGAGCAGTTCCAGATGACTCAGACGTAATGTAAGGATGACTTTAACAAACAGAAGTTTATTTTGTCACAGTCTAGTAGGCTAGAAGACCACACTCAGGGCATCAGCTCCAGAGAAAGTCTCCCTCTCTCTTTTGGCTCTGGTGAAAGTTCCTTGCCACCAAATCTCTTGACTTAAGAGCTTCTGCTCAGAGGAACCTTGAGTCTAAACGACATACTGTGTCCTTGGCACCGCTTTCTTGGTGGTACGAGATCCCCATGTTTCCCTGTTCACTTTCTCTTTAATATTTCCAAAGAGACTGGCTCAAGACACACAAAAAAATCTCATAGATTGAGTTCCACCTAGTTGACATAAGTGCCACTAATCCCATTTTAACAACAACACAGAGAGAGGATTTACAGCAGATATGAAAATCATACCATATGACAAAATGGTGGACCACAACAATACCGAGAATTATAGCCTAGCCAAACTGATATACACCCTTTGGGGGGACACAATTCAATCTATAACAGTCTAATAGTCCAAATACATGCAAAGTTTCTACAATTTAACAACAAAAGATGAATAACAAAAACAGGTATAGGACATGGTCAAGTACTTCACCAAGAAGAACACTTAAGCAGCCAATAAGCACATGAAAAAAATTCTCTTAGTCATTAGCCATGAAAATTAAAAAAAAAAAAAAAAATTGACATCAAGTTGATTCTGACTCATAGCAACCCTACAGGACAGAGTGAGACTGCTGGGTAGTCAAATTGCCACTTAATATCATATACTGCTGAACTTTTGGTTAGCAGCTACAGCTCTTGACCACCATGCCACCAGGATTTCCTTTACTTTCATAGAAGACTTTAGTTCAATCATTTAGCTTTTAGTTTTACTGACATTTAGATTTCATAAAGTTTACAGTTGAAAAAATAGATTAGTATTGTCACATCATTCTCTTACTTAAAAGCCATCCAGTAACAAAACTGACAACCCATTTTTTAACTTGAAAATAACTAAAACCAAATAAAATGAAAATCCACACCTTCAGTGGCTTTAGCTACATCTCAAGTGCTCGGTAGTCATATGTGGCTTGTGGCTACCTTGGTGGTCACAGCAGGGCTAGAGGACCACAGAATCGTCACTAAGTGATGACACAGAGCATTTCCTCAGTGGGGTTATATGGAGAAAATGATGAAAGGGTACTGGAGAGGGAATGAGGTGGGAAACATTGTAAGAAGATATTAATCCAGGAAAGTGGCATCAAATTCTCTCCTATTTCCCAGACATGATACCAGTGTTTTATATCTTTCATTCTTTTGTTTATCTCAGCATAATCTAGTCTCCTTATCTTTGTGAAGGCATTTAGTCCATCCATATTTCCTGTAAATGCTCTTTGAAATCCTTGAGTTTCACATGTATTTTATGTAAACACATATATAAAAGTGTTTATTACTTATTCAGTATTTATATGTGTTACTGTGAGTCAGAGTCCACCTAATGGAAAGGAGTTTGTTTTAGAGCACCAAGCGTGGGTCTTGACACAGCAAACTTGTAAGGGGGGTATGGAAATCTTGGTGGTTTAGTGGTTAAGTGCTACATGTGCTAAACAAGACATCAGCAGTTCAAATCTGCCAGGCATTCCTTGGAAACTCTCTGGAACAGTTCTACTCTGACCTATAGAGAAGCTGTGAGTTGAAATCAACTTAGTATCAGAGTTTTGTTTTTGTTTTTGTGTCTGTTTCTGGTTTTGTCATTGTTTTTAAGGTAGGATATAAGAAAATGGCAGCACAGAGAAATTAAGTGCTTAGGATTGCACACCTAGAAAGTACCAGAAGTAACATTCATATCTAGGTCACTCACTTAACCACTGTTACTAGACTCTATCAGTACTGTGTTGGTGTACTGAAAGGTCCTGATCCTTCATCAGCCATGGCTCACAAAAGAAGCTATAAGCGGCAGTAAGGCACTGGAGGATACACCCTATAACACACTCTTCTGGTAAAGTCCTCACAACCACACAATGGAAGGCAGTCCTTGAGGTTGAAAGGAACCTGTTGCAGTTAGAAAGAGCTTACTTATGAAAGCTTGCACCACCTTATTGTTAGTTGTGATCAAGTTGATTCTAACTGATGGCAACCACATGTGTGCAGAGGAGAATTGCTCCATAGGATTTTCAAAGCTGTGCCCTTTCAGGAGCAGATCTCCTGGCCTGTCCAGGGAGGTATCTCTGAGTGGGTTCAAACCATCAACCTTTCAATTAGCAGTTGAGTGCTTAACTATGTGCAGAACAGAGACCATCCAGGGACTCTACTTTTATACATCTATAGGATATCATCCTGCTGACCTCTGGATGGAGGAAGGAGAGCGGGTGGAAAGGAGGGGAAAGGAGACTGTCAGTAGGATGAGACATGTATGGAGCAGAGAGGAATATTGTGCTGTCACTGGGCAGGGAGAGCAGGGGAAGCTGCATATAGGTAGGCATGTAAATTTATATGGGAATGTACATTTTCACTCAATTGTAATAAATAAATAAATAATTTAAAAAATACACTGCTATCGAGTTGATTCTGATGCATAGTGATTCTATAGGACAGAGTAGAACTGCCCCATAGAGTTTTTGAGGAGCACCTGGTAGATTGAAACTGCCGACCTTTTGGTTAGCAGCTGTGGTGCCTAATCACTATGCAACCAGCTCATACCATAGAATCAACAAAATCATCGTGAGTCTGCAGCCCAGACAGCTTTGGTTTTTCTCTGTGTTTCTGTGAGACCAGGCTGCAAGATGAATACTAATGGCAACAAGCTGATCTCTGCCTGGGAAAAGAAAAAGAAGCATTCTGCATGCAACTTATTCATCCTCCGATTTTTCCTGCTGCCAATTATACTTGTCTCTAAAAATTAACATTCTGTTTATAGGTAAGCAGGAAAACAAAGGCAGCATCCCCTCCTCTGTTTTTATCCTATAGTCCAAAAGGCCAGCTGGGAATTTTTCTGTGGAATATGATCTCAGTTACACATTTGCATTCAACACAAACAATTCCTGTTGTTGAATTTTGCCTAGAATCAGCCTGGGAAACAGCACTAGGGACAAGGGAAAGGGATATGCCAGGTCCAGGAGTGGGGACACGGCGGTTTGAGTGCGTGGATGGAAAGCAATGACAAGGACCTAATTTAACTCTCCCAGTTGTGAGGTGTTCGTATGGACCATGTGTCAGAGGACAGACTGTTGATGAGGTGTTGCTTACCAGTTACAATAATGTTTAGAAAAATCATACAGTGAAAGCTAAAAATCAAGAAAAAAGTACTTTTTTGTTTGCCTTCCAAAAATGTGTTTGTGTCAATCCTGAACCAGGTTGCTGTTTTTCTCATACAAGTTCATAGCTAATTCAGGGTGAATATCATCTGGTCAAAATCCAAATCCAAAACTAACTAGTGGCTGGCAAGTCCGTTTTGACTTGCGATGACCTCATGTGTTCAACAGTCATGACTGTTTTGCCAGACCTTTCTTCTGATTCTTGCCTGACACTTCCTCATGACACACAGCAAGGAACATCAAAATTAGATTAGGTGACCACATAGAAGTGAAGTTTACTTTTAAGGCTGAGAGGCCTATGTATTTACATGGAGATCTGTCTGTTGAAGGGCCTGGCATCTTTTCCTCTCACCCTTCTCTGTTACATGTTGTAGGGTTGGCTGACAGTCCCATTTCTCCATAAGTAGCACAGCATCTTCACCCCCCAATAAGAGGAGACTTCCACCCCAGAGAGTCCACCTGGAGCAAATCACTATAGTATTAGACACAGCTGGTGACTAACAATTCTCTTAGATCCAATACCAGAAAAATCAAACACTGTCTAGATAGCAGACAGGAAGCCAACTGTGATTAATCATTTAAAGAAGCACCTTCAAATGCTCCTGAAAAGTCCCCAAATGAAGATTTTTCCAGATGAAGAAGCTTTTCTGAATCTATCAGAGGTCAAGTACAAAATAATTATATATAGAACCCTCCTAGTGGCTTGGCTGGCCTAGAGAGTAAACAAAATGCAGCAGAAAAAGTGAAAATTTAGTAAGCTATTAGAACAGATGGAACATCAATGATCTGAAATACATTAGATCAATAACAAAGTTACAGCATTAGATAATTCAATGCAAAGCCAGAAGAGTAGGATTGAACAGATAGAAGTTAGACTCAGTGACCTTGAGGACACAGCAACTGACACCAGCATTTATGAGGAGAAATCAGAGAAAAGAAATAAGAAAAATGAAGACACATTAAGAAATATGTGGCACTCCATTAAGAGGAATACTTTGTCTGATTGGAGTTCCTGAACAATGGGGGATAAATGAAAGTATAGAGAGTATTGCTGTAGAGACGCTGACAGAAAACTTTCCTGAGATTATATGAGCAAAGAGAACATGCCAAGCCAATGGCATCCAAGATGTTTAATGAACACCACCAAAGCTACACCCCAAAAGAAAGACACGAAGATGCATTATAATCAATCTTGGCTTTTGGCTTTAATAAAATGAAACATAAACGGTTGCTTCTGAAGTCAGCAAGGCTAAAAGCAAATCTAACACTCTGAGGGAAACCCTGTAGACTTTCATCTGACTTCTCTGCAGAAATGATGCTGGCTAGAAAACAGTGGGCTGACACATTCAAAGCCTGGAAGGAGAAAAAATTCCAACCAAGAATTATTTACCCTGCAAAATTTTATATGAAATATGATGGTGAAATTAGGGCTTTTACAGATAAAGAGACGCTTAGAGACTTCATAAAAACTAAACTAAAACTACATGAGATATTGAAAGAAGCTCTTTCCTTAGAAAAACAAAACCATTAAATGTATATTTAAGGTGACAACGCAGGACACATCATTCAAAATTCTAATCAGTTAGGGAAGTCATAAAACTTAATCAAAGCTACAACATAAAAACGAGGGAATCTGTGATCATATGACAAGTATGACACCATCACATTAAAAGAGGGATACACTACAGTAGTTACAGTTGTTATAGATGAAAAGGAAGTTGAAGAGTTATTTAGTAGTTAAAATTGGGTTTCATCTTAGTATGTTAAGAGGAATAATACATGTAGCCATAAACCAAATTAACAATGAATCATACCAAAATAAGAAATGCAATGCAGGAGTCTCAACAAACACAAAACCAACACTGAAAAGACAACCCATAAAGAAGAATTGCCCAGAACAGAACATTAAGAGCAATATAGAAAACATCAACATACAAATAATTGCATCAAAATGATGGCACTAAGAACATACCTATCAAAAATTACACTGAATGTAAATGGACTGAATGCACCAGTAAAGAGACAGTGAATGACATCTTGGATCAAAAGACATGACCAGTCTATATGTTGCTTACAAGAAATACATCTTAGACTCAAGGATATGAGCAACCTGAAAATTAAAGTATAGAACAATATATGCCAAGCTAACAACATACAAAGAAGAGCAGGTTTGACAATACTAATCTCAGATAAAATAGAATTTAATATAAAATCCACTATTGTGGACAAGGATGATCACTATTTATTGCTGAAAGTTTCAGTACTCGAGCAGAACTTAACAATATTAAATACTTATGAACCCAATACCAGAGTATATAACTGCATTGAACAAATACTGACAACACTGAAAAATGAGATAGATCATTCCACAATAACAGTTGAAGACTTCAACACTTCCCTTTCAGTTATGGATAGATCATCCAGAAAAAAAGGTCAGTAAAGATACAGAAAATCTTATTGCAACAATCAACCAACTTGACCTTATTGATGTATACAGATTTTTTAATTCATCAACAGATTAGTACACTTTCTTCTCAAATGGACATGGAGCATTCTCCAGAATAGACCATGTGTTAGGTCACAAAGCAATTCTCTATAAAATTCAAACCATTGATTTACTGCAAAGTATCTTCTCAGACCATAGAGTCATAAAAGTTGAAATCAATAACAGAAAAATCATAGGTAGAAATTCAAACTTATGGAAACTGAACAACATTGCTCAACAAGCCTTGAGTTATACAAGAAATCAAGAACAAAATAAAGAAATTTATGGAATCAAATGAGAATGAAAATGCATCCTATCAATCTACAGGATACAGCAAAAGTGGTGCTCAGAGGTCACTTTATCTCTGTAACTGCATACATTCAGAAAGAAGAAAGGGCCCAAATTAAAGACTTAACCTTACAACTTGAACAAGTAGAAAGAGAGCAACAGGAGAATCCCTCAGGCACCAGGAAAAACAAAACAAAACAAAACAAAACAGATTATAATGATTGGAGCAGAACTAAATGAATTAGAGAATAGAAAAACAATAATAAAAAAAAAATAACAAAACCAAAAGCTGGTTCTTTGAAAAGATCAACAAAATTGATAAACTACTGGCTAAACTTATGAAAGAAAAACAGCAGAAGATACAAATAACCAGATTAAGAAATGACATGGAAGAAGTTACAACAGACCCAGCTGAAATCGAAACTATCATCACAGAATACTATGAAAGGCTGTACTTTGACAGGTTTGAAAACCTAGAGGAAATGGACACATTTCTAGACCAAGATTATCACAAGAAGTGGATCAACTTAATAAATCTATCACAAAGGAAGAGATTGAAAAAGTCGTCAAAAATCTACCAACCAAAAAGTGTCCTGGCCCAGATGGCTTCACCAGAGAATTCTATCAAACTTTTAGAGAAGAGTTAACTCTGATACTATTGAAGCTATTTCACACCATCGAAAGGGATGGGATACTTACAGATTCATGCTATGAAGCCAGTATAACCCTAATACGAAACCCAGGAGAAGATCCCACAAAAAAAGAAAATTACAGACTAATATTACTCATGAACCTAGATGCTAAAATCTTTAACCAAATTCTAGCCAATAGCATTCAATAACATATAAAAAAAATAATAATTCATCATGACAAAGTTGATTTCACTCTAAGAATGCAAGGCTGGTTCTGCATCAAAAAAAGTATTAATGTAATCAACCACATTGATAAGAATCACCTGATTTTGTCAATTGATGCCGAAAAGGCATTTGACAAAGTCCAAAACTCATTCATGCTAAAAACTCTCAGAAAAATAAGAATAGAGGGGAAATTCCTCAATGCAATCAGTAGCATCTACGCAAGGCCAACTGCCTTCATCTTCCTGAATGGTGAAAGATCGAAAGAATTCTCTTAGGAACCAGAACTAGACAAGGATGCCTACTCTATTCAACATTGTGCTAGAAGTTCTAGCCAGTGCAATTGGATGAAACAAAGAAATAAAATGCATCTGTATCAGCAATGAAAAAGAAGTTAAAATCTCCCTATTTGCAGATGATATGATTGTATATACAGAGAATCCAAAGGAATCCATAAATAAACTATTAGAACTAATAGGGGAGTTTAGCAAAGTATCGAGATACAAGATAAACATAAGTAAATCAGTAACATTCCTTTATACAAACAGTGAGATTAATAAAGGAGAAATCACCAAATCAATTCAGTTTACTATAGCCTCCAAGAAGATAAAATATCTAGGAATAAATCTAACTAGAGAAATAAGAGACCTTTACAAAAAGAACTACAAGACCTTAGTAGAGGAAACTAACAGAGACTTACATAAATGGAATAATCTACCCTGCTCATGGATAGGAAGACTCAACATTGTGAAAATGTCTGTTTTACCCAAAGCAATCTACTTATATAATACAATCCCAATACAAATTCCAGTGACATTTTTTAATGAGATGTAGAAACAAATCACCAACTTTGTTTGGAAAGGGAAGAAACTTTGGATAAGTAAAGCACTATTGGAGAAGAAGAACACACTGGGAGGCCTCTCACTACCTGACTTTAGAACATATTACACTGCCACAGTTGTCCAAACAGCCTAGTACTGTATACAGGTCAGTGGAACAGAGTTGAGATGCCACCATCCTCCTATGAACAGTTGATATTCGACAAAGTCCCTAAGATTTTAAACTGGGGTAAAAACAATCTGTTTAACAAACGGTTCTGGCAAAATTAGATGTCCATCTGCAGGAAACTGAAGCAAGACCCATATCTCACATCTTATACAGAAACCAACTCAAACCAGATAAAGGACCTAAATATAAAATCTAAAATGATAAAGCTCATCCAAGATAAAATAGGATCAACAATGGACGTTTTAATATACAATGCAGACAGACTTCAAAATCTGACAAACAAAACATGATGAACAGTAGAGAAAATAAATTGGAACTACTAAGAATCAAACACTTTTGCTCATCCAACAACTTCATCAAAAGAATTAAAACACCACCTGCAGAATGGGAAAAAAAAATATTTGGCAGCTATATGTCAGACTGCTGTCTGATCTCTGTAATCTATAAAGTACTACAGAATATCAGTAAGAAAAAGATAAGTGATACAATTAAGCCATCGGTGAAGGAGATAGACAGACAGTACTCTAAAGAGGATATCCAGGCAGCCAAAAGACACACGCGGAAATGCTCATGATCATCAGCTATCAAAGACATTCAAATCAAAACTATGGTATCATCTCACCTCAGAAAGGTTGACCATGATCCAGAAGACATGAAACAACAAATGCTGGAGAGGCTTTGGAGAAATTGGAACTTTCCTACACTGCCAGTGGGATTGCAAAATGTCACAACCTAGTTGGAAAACAATCTGGCTCTTCCTTAAAAAGCTGAAATAGATATACTATTTGATCCTGTAATTCCACTGCTTGGAATTTATCTTTCAGAAACAAAGGTTGTCAGACAAACCGACACATGTACACGAATGTTTGTTGCAGCACAGTCCACAATAGCAAAAAGATGGAATCAACCCTGATATCCATCAACAGACGAATGGATAAATGAAATACGGTACATATACTCAATGGAACACTATGCTATAATAAAAAACAAGGCCATTTTAGAAAACATCTCATAACATTGTCTCACTTGGAAGAGATCATGGTGAGTGAAATCCATCAGTGTCAAAAGGACAAATTCTATATGAGATCCCTGTTATAAGGACTTAAAAAGAGACTTATCCACAGGAGGAAATGTGTCAGCTACAAGGGTGGGTGGGGAGCTGAGGGTTTATCATAGATGAGATAATTGGTAGATGTTAGAAACTTTATTCTTTTACTGTAATTAATAAAAAATAAAATTAAAAAAATTAGATTAGGTGACACACATACAGTAAAACACTTCAACAGTTTTCAATTATGATTTTTTTTTCAAAAATGCTGAAACTCATTAGCTGTAGGACCCCTCTTAGCCATTTTCTCTCAGCACGTCTCTCACTGTGTCTGCTAATCTGCATACATTCATCATTATGGCCTTCTACCTGTCATTTGGTCACATCTATAGGGCTCATACTTTTGGACCTCTGGGCCTGTCTTCACTACACAACTCAGCTCCCGAGTCTTCCTGTGACTCTGCTCCTATCAGACTCATTCTAAACGTCACTTCCTTCCTTGTGTCTTATTCATTACTAAATCTGCTAGTTGCTGCTGTAGTTAGAGGTTTTCTGTGTTCAGCTTATACAAATGCCTTGTGAAGGAGCAGAACTGCGACACAGGGTTTCCTGGATTGTAATTGGCACAGGAGTAGAATGCCAGGTCTTTCTCCTTAGCAGTCACTGGGTGAGTTCATTCTTTGAGTTAGCAGCCAAGAATTTAAGTAGCTAGCCACAAGTATTTGATAACTGACTGACCACATAATAGCTGGAGTTATCTGAATAGAAATATAATGTGAAATCATCAAGTTAATAAATGTATGAACATATGTATTCTAAGAATACTGTTTTTAAATAATGAAATGGTACTCAACCTGTTAAAAACATTATTGGGAACTTTTCAGACCCCAGACGCCACTCACCAATGTGGAGTGCAGAGAGCCCTCTTAGCAAAATGAGGAAGGAGAGTGGGTGGAGAGAAGGGGAAAGGAGACTG
This sequence comes from Heterohyrax brucei, assembly GCA_028571685.1. Taxonomy (NCBI): domain Eukaryota; kingdom Metazoa; phylum Chordata; class Mammalia; order Hyracoidea; family Procaviidae; genus Heterohyrax; species Heterohyrax brucei. Next base: position 67,102,360 of record CM053162.1, on the reverse strand, counting down.
CTGGGAAGATGAGACATGTATGGAGCAGAGAGGAAGAGCGTGCTGTCACCGGGCAGGGAGAGCAGGGGAGGCTGCGAGTAGGTGGCCATGTAAATTTATGCAGGAACGTACATTTTCACTCAGTCATAATTTTAAAAAAGTAATATATATATATATTATTGGATTAGAAGACATAAGTCAATCAAAAAATGGATTTCAGGAAATCTCTCTCTCTAACACATTTGTTGCAACTGGGTAATGCTGAGTTTTCAAGAGCTAATTATTAAATTTTCAGAAATTTTGTCAGCTGGTTGCTAAATATAGTCATTATTAAAATCAACATATATAAACTGACAAATAATTAACTTGTATTAAAGATAATGGGCATTTGCAAACCATCCCTTTCTAATTATTTTACTGTAATCTAGGCCGTATAGGTCAGCAAACATTTTAAATAAGACTAGACATAAAATATTTTTGGCTTTGTAGGCTATTTGATTCCTGTGAAACTTTACCTTTGTAGATGTCATGGACAACACATATATGAATCCTTTCAGGACTGGAGGTGTATATAGCTACTATTTTGTAGCTCTTGTGTTCATTGGGAAACTGATGTCTCTCTGACAGTATATGTTATTGATGAATAGGGCTGTATGTAATAGTTTGAAATGAAAAAACAAGTATGTGTGGCAAATTTACAAATTACTGTATGAGGTGATACTAATTCATTACAGTTTTGGCAGGAAAAACACAAATTTTGAAAAATTTTATTTGGTACACCTATGTTATTTCTGGACTCAGGAAGTTGAATTTTTGTTCACAAGATACATGTGTACTTCTCTGCTCCAAGGGTTTGGTTTGTAGAATGAGGCGTACATCAACTATATTACCTACCAAAACTTCACACACACGTCCTCCATTGCTGAAAATACGTAGTATCAAAAAAAAAGTCAAAGGAAAAATACCTGGGTCGTGTTAATAGGGGTGACTGCATTCAATCGAGTTATTTTCTCAAAAGTCATTCTTTGGCACCAAGCCTGTTATCTGCTGATCCTGGACATAAACCCCTGAGGATCTTCATGTCTGTTGTATACGTATGGTGTAAATGAGATCAGATGTGTACTATTGCACATGTCTGCCCAAATTCACATTTAGAGAGTTCACATACATAGTTTGAAATCAGCCATGGCAGGAGTATTCACACCTGAAAATAAGCAATGCTATTGGTAAGATCTAAAGAGTCGTGGTAGTCCAATGGTTAAGTGGTTCAGACTCGCCAATGGCTCCACAACTGGGGGTCCGCTCCTGTAAAGATTTAAACACAAACAAACACTGCCTTCGAGTCAATTCCATCTCATAGTGACTCTACAGAATCAAAGGACAGGGTAGAACTGCCTCATAAGGTTTCCAAGTCTTTATGAAAGCTGACTGCCTCACAGGACAACTGCCAGTTAAGCTCTACTCATCCTAGAAAAAGTGCTACATAGCTCATTGATGAATACCACTACAGTCACCTTCAAAGTACTTCCCTTGGGAAGCTATGCACTGATGTCAGCACCTAGTCTACCCTTCAAAGCAATTTTGGGACTTTTTCTGGAATGACTATCAGAGCTGTCGTTGTAGAACTCTTGATGTCCTGAAAGTCATCAAAATGTCCTCTTTTTAGTATTTCCTTTATCTTTGAGTTAAAAAAAAAAAGTCATTGGAGCCCAGAGCAGGCGAGTAGGGGGTGTGTTCCAATGCGCTTATTTGTTCACTGCCTAAAAACTCCCTCACTGACAACTGAGTTCCCAAACTTGCCACTGTGCCACTGTGTGCAACGGCCGTTCGAGAAACCAACCACTCCCCCCAAAAAACTACTGCAGTAGAGTCAATACTGACTCATAGTGACCCTTGCTTTGAAGGGTGGACTAGACACTGGTATCAGTGCATAGCTTCCCAAGAGGAAGGCACCCATAGTGATATTCAACAACGAGGTACGTAGCACTTAGACCAAGTAAGTTCACAACTCAATTGTCAGACCTCTGCTTCTTCTGTTGAGTGGCTGTTATATTTGAACCATCAACCTTTCTGGTAAAAGTTGAATACTTTACCAGGGTGTTACCAGGCCTCTCTGTAAAGATCACAGCCTTGCAAACCTCATGGGGAGGTTCTACTCTGTCACATGGAGTCACTGTGAGTCATAATCAACTCAATGGCACCTATAAGCCACCATGGCTTTCATTAATCAGAATCTTTTTATTCTTATTCTTTCTCTAAAGAGGTGGTTGCTAAACCTGTGTCAGCTCATCACACTTTCATCTATTTCCTATAGGCTCTGGAACAATAAACAACACACTTCTAAGAAGTCTGTTTCTCTCAGGGCTTCTACATGGTGTCAAGTGGCTGGAGTGGTCTTCACCTAACCGCTGAGCAGCCCAGTGGACAGTTTGTATACAGAGTTTTTAAAGTACATAAAAATAGCATGTTGTGACAGTGCCTAGAACTTTTTAATGTTTCAGCATCACTCTAAACTTTGAAATGTTTAATCCAAGTAACAAGTTAACGAACATGAACTGATTACCATTGACATACCAGCTACTAGTTCTGTATTGGCTTAAATGCTCCATGAGAACCAAACTAGTGTTATGAAGAAAAATAAAGTGGGCAAAGGGGGTTAGGGAATACTGGTAAGTAGTGAGGGACAGGTGACAATTTTAGATGTGTTACTTTGTGAAGGTCTCATGTAAAGGAAACCTTTCAACCAAGACTTGAAAGAGCAAATGGAGAAATCTGTTTAGACTGGTTGAAAGGAAGGGGAAGAATATTGTAGGTGGAGAGGGCAAACACACATTTCTAAGATGGAAACAGGCCAAAGGTGTTTTAACAGCAAGGGACGCAGATGGCTAGAAGGGAGAGAAGGCGGAAAAGACATGGCACAGGGCTGAGGGGCCAGGTGGACTAATAAATAAGACATCCAGGCAGAGGGAAAAGGGGGTGAGTACTGAAAGGGTTGGGCTTCTGCTTCCTCTGAGAGAGTGGAGGAGAGGCACCAACAGTAGAATAACCTGGTTTGGCTTCGAGTTTAATTACTAGACTGGGAAACGGGGATGGATGAGATAAACAAAACAATATTAGCTGAATGTTAATTATTTAAGCAGGAGATGGAAACATGGAAATTCATTCAAGCCTTCTAGTTTTGCAGGTCTGAAAATTAAAATAAAACCAAAAACGATGCTGTCTTGAAAATAGGCTCCAATTAATGACACTTATGGGGAGATCAGAGGGGCAGATATTGCAATGATCCTGGTGACGAATAATGGTACCTTGTACCAGATTGGTTTAAGGAGTGAGAAATAAGACAGAGTCAGAATTCTCAGTATATGTATACCTAGAATATATTTAATATATTCAATCCCTTTTCTTTTTTTGTGATTGAGTGAAAGTGCATGACCCATTTTAAATTCACATGCCCGCCTATGTGCAGCTCCTACTGCTCTCCTTGCCTGATGACAACACACTCCTCCTTTCTGTTCTATACGTGTCATATCCTCCTAACAATCCCCCATCCCCTCTTCTCCACCCTCTCCACTCCCCTATAGATACCCAGAACCATAAGGTACACACATGATATGGTCACTCTGCATCGCTGAGTCCAATCTATTACTGTCAGAGGCATTGACCTCAGCAATGATTTATGGACAAGGGCAGCATCAGGTCTAGGTGCCAAGCTCCCAGGGGAACCCCGAGACCTTCAGACCATCATTTGTGGTCTTTTAGTGGAGTTCTCAGAGTGCACTCCTTTTTATTTTCACGTTGCCAATGAGATTCAACTTTGTGAGCTTCATCATGCTGCCTCTGGTGGTGGCTGGGTACATGTTGAGGTAGTCATCCGTTCATGTGGGTCTCTCTGTCTTCTGGGTTCTCTTTCCCCCATGTTGTTTTGGTCCTCGATGATCACCTGTTCTTGCTGAGTTGGGACCATTTGGTGTACCTCAGATGGCAGTTTGCTAGCTTTAAGAGCCTAGACACGACTCATCAAAATGAGGTGGAGAAGACTCTCTTAGCAATAGGCTAGTTATGCCAATGGGCTTCAACGTCCCCTGAGAGCATGGTCCCTGAGCCCCCACCCCTGCTACTCTGTCCTTGTAATAAGATTCTCAGTATATTTTAAAGGTAGAGCCAGTGGTACTAGCTGAAAGAATTAAATCTTTGAAAAAATTTATTTTCCTTTTCCTTAGCTTTAATTAATTGTTGATTATTTATTTCAGTATTTCTTTAACTTAACATTTTCTCATTATTTAAACAAAGCATGGTGATATTTAAGCGGATTGTTTAATGAAATGTTTGTTGTTTTCTTTCCATTGCTACTAGCATGGGGATTATTTAACCTTTAACAATGTGACTGTAACTAAAGGTATTTTAAGCACCTGGCAGTAGACAAGTCTCCCTCCTGTCCATGTTTATGAATTCCAATCACCAGGGTCTCATTTATGCCAAGAATCTCAGACTGTCCTACTCTTAAGAGAGAAGCAGTGTCTATGCTCAGTGTTTCTCTGTGTTAAAATAATGCCATCTGTTGTTAGCCAAGCAGTAACTAGAGTCTGACCTGCACAGGAGGATGTTGGGCCTTGTCATTAATTACATCCTTCTTAGCTTTCTAAATGGAGCTCTGGTGGCACAGTGGTTAAACATTCAGCTGCTAAACAAAAGGTCAGTGCCTCAAACTGACTAGCTGCTCTGCAGGAGAAAGATGTAGGTGTCTGCTTCTGAGAAGATTAGAGCTTTGGGAACGCTGTGCATTCCGTCCTACAGGATTGCCATGAGTCAAAGAAGAGTCAGCAGCAATGGGTAGCCTTCTAATGGAGGAGAGCTTTTTTTTTTTTTTTTTAGATGTTGGTGACACTTAGCTGTATTAGGTCTATGGAAACTGACATTCAACTAGCTTATTTTTCTGAATTAAAAACAGTAGTCCATATCCTAGATACTTTCAGTGATTGAAAATACTGTTTCTTTGGGTAAGGTTTTAAAAGGCAAGATTAACAGTATGGCCACATACTGCTGACCGTTGACATCCCACCTGTTCTCAAGAGTCTGAAGGTGGCTGCATATGTGTGGAGAGGACCCGGTCCACAGGGTTTTCTGGAGGCAGATCTCCAGGCATGCCTCCCCAGGTGCTTCTGGGTGGGTCTGAGTAACCAACGTTTCTGGTGGCAGTTAAGGGCTTAGCCCTTAGGGACATGGGGTTGCTGCAAGTCAGAAGTAGGTAATAAACTACCAACTAGAATATTGTCAAGATGGTCAACCTGGGGCAACCGCACATGTGTTAGAATAGAAGTACTCTCTATACAGGGTTTTCAAAGGTTAGAGTCTTAGAAACTGTCTAAGCACCTGACTGCTGACAGATGGCAACTGAAACCCACCAAAGAGGCTTTTCTTCAAAGAGGTGTAGGGATCTGCTTCCTGAAGGTCACAACCTTGAAAACCTTAGAGGGTGAATTCCTGCTCTACACATGTGGGTCACCATGAGTTGAAATCGACTCAGTGGCGAAGAGGTTCCTTTTGGGTTAGTTTGATTACTATAGATGAGTTACAAACAAACTGCCACACACAGACACCACGAGTCAAACTTAACCCCATAGAAACTGGTTTTTGTGTTTTGTTTTTTACCTCAAGACAGAACATCAACATGATGGAAACCTAAGGTGATATGAAAAACTCTGTAAAAAATATGGTAAACAATGCTTACAATTATCAAATATCTCCAAAAAGGAAAAGGAATTACAGGCGAGAAAACAGAAGAGATAGATTCCAGTCTTCTGTGCAAGTCTACCGCAGGCTACCTCGGAACGTTGAGTGGAGGGAACTATGCCTCTCAGTGTTCTAATGATTTTGGTGTTGCTACCAAGTGTGAGGCTGACAGTCACAACTGACATTCCTGAACAAAGGTGGCCTACTCCAGAGCACAATGGTCAGTTCAAAAGAATGTACCACCAGGCACAGACAGATGACAAGAGAGCTTGTCTCTCTCTTTCTGAAGCCTCATTGAGAAGACAGCAAGTTTCTACTAAAATACGGATGCAGAAGTCTCTGTGCCCATCAGGTTTAGGAGATTATTTATCAAAACCTATTTGGATCCAGAAACCTTCAGGTGAGAAATTAATGCAAGAATTATCTTTGGGTAGGTAATATCTCCAGGGTGCCCTTTAGAAAACAAAAGTATGACCCATCAAGAGAAGTATTTTATTAACTTAAGCCAGAGGGTACAGCTCTCTTCTACAGCATGCGTGCTGGCACACACATACACAGAGACACCAGCACAAACACACACACACATATGCAAAACGAGTTCATTTTATAGTTTGAAAAAGAAACAATGCTTCTAGAAAAGACAACTTTAGTCATTGACAAGGAAAAAAATAATTGGCAAGTTAAGCAGAAAATAAGGCATTAGTGAAAAGAAAGTACGTGAGCCTGAAAATAAATCTGAATTAACTAGCCATAGTTTAGCACTGAGACAGAGACAGAAGATAGAGAAGACGAGTCACTGGACGTGAAGCGTACAGTTGAAGATGCCCCCGGGTGAGGCAAGTAGTTAGTTCTTTAGGCTACCAACTGAAAAATTGGCAGGTTTTAGCTTATCTGGAGGTGCCTAAGAAGAAAGACCTGGTGATCTACTTCCAAAAAAAATAGCCATTGAAATTCCTGTGAAGCACAGTCCTACTTTGACAGATAACATAGCCACCATGGGTTGGAATTAATGGCACCTGGTACCCGTACTGATATACAGTGGCTTTAGAACAAGAGACAATGGGAGTGGCAGTGTTCAAAGACAGGATTGCTGAGAATTTCTGAGAACTCATGGCAAACAATTTTTTTTTTTTAAATTTCAAACATACAGTTTTTTGATCACATAACTTAGCTAGCTTCTCAGAGAGATATCGCAAAATGAATCTCCAGAGCTCAAAGGAAATTGGGAAAGTTTAGCAATGACAGTTAAGTCTAATAAATTATCTAAATATATATATATATTAAAACAATTGTGAAGTTCTAATAGTAAAAATAGAGATTAGAGATTAGAATACAGAGGAAAAAGATCAAAATGCTGATTAAAAATTAAAAAACAATTTAAAATTCTGAAGTGTGTATGTGGAATATATACATACAAGGCTGAAGTTAATAAATACACATTTATGAAAATATATAATGCTTATTTTAGATACATATATTACACAATTACTGAAAGTACCCTTTCCTGAAAAAATTAGTTACAGAGACAATTCAATATAGAAACCACTGCCATTGAGTAGAATGCGACTCATAGCGACCCTAGAGGTCAGAGTAGAACTTCCCCATAGAGTTTCTAAGGAGCGCCTAGCGGATTGAACTGCCAACTTTTTGGTTAGCAGACATAGCCCTTAACCCACTATGCCAGCAGAGTTTCAATATAAAGAGAGGTAAATCCAAGTGAAAAGATATTTAAAAAAATAGATATTCCCACCTAGTAGTGGATTCCAACTCACAGCAATTGTATAAGACAGAGCAGAACTCCTCTATAGAGTTCCCAAGGCGTGCTGCTTACTTTTTGCTTAACAGCTGTAGCACTTAAGCACCACGTCCCCAGAGTTTTGGTGAAGAGATGTACCTATTGCCATCAAGTAGATTACAACTCATGAAATAATTTGGTATTTTCTTACATTCTTTTCTGTTTGTTTGAATTCTTTCATATGAAATTAAACTTAAATTCTAAAACAACAAGGCATTTACTCTACCTTGAACCTAAAAAATAAATAAAAAACGAACAAGGAAACACATAGCTATGATGAGTTGACTGTGATTCAGAGGGACCCTGTAGCACAAAGTGGAACTGCCACCCACAGAGTTTTCAAGACCGCGAAGCCTTATGGAAGCAGATTGCTGTACCTTCCTCCCATAGAGGCTGGTGTGTCCAACTGCTGAACCAGTATTTTAACCCTGAAGCTGCCTGGGCTCCTTTAAAACAATAGAGAAGGCAACTTATTGGATGTATTCTTGCATGTCTCACAGATGAATTCAGTAAAACACAACACAGGAAGTAGAGGAAATATTTCCAGAGATTTCAGCAATAGGGGTCACAATCTGTCTGTCAATAACTCTTTGATCAGTGTGACTCAGTTCCGTGACGTTCATTTACTTTTTCCATTCAGTACGATCCCACATCCTGCATACTACTGCAAACACTCTCACTACTTCCAAAACAGGAGGCAACTTTAAATTATATCTGTATACCCAATTCAGATTCGATACGAGGGGAGTGCATTTCTCCCCGTTCAGGCTCTGTAGACAGTGAGTAGACCTACCTTCATTCTTGATGAGATTCTGACTCTTACTATACATTTAAAAAAAATAATGATAATCCAATATTCAATTCAGTTATATTGGACTCTTTTGATGTGTCAGCCATTGTTTTCAATATTTTGGGAGTATTCATGAATAAAAATGATGGCCTTGGGAGACAATAGACAATACATTTAGTCAATAAATAATAATAATAAACAGAGCCTACTAGAATTGTCTAAGTACTTGGGAAAAATAGAATAGGATAATAAATTCTGCAAATATTAGAATTGCATGGAGAAAGAGGAGCAGCTACAATTTTATTATAAAGTATTATATATATAATATTTAAACAGAAATATGAAAACACTAAGGATGTTAGACGTGTGCTATCTTCGTGAAGAGTCCCAAGCGCAGAAAACAGCGAGTGCAGTGTCCCTGAGGTGGTGGGGTGGAGCAGAGTGACTGAAACAGAACAATCTGAAGAGTCAACTTTAAAGAGCTAATGGGAAGTTAGGTCTTGAAGGATCACAGTGAAGCCACTGTAATGGTGATGAGTTTTATTCTGTGTGAGAGGAAAAAGCTTCGTAGCTGTTGAGTAAGGCTTAAGGCTCCTACTTAACTTTTAAAAAGTTCTGTGGTTATTATAGTGGGGAATATCTATTAACCACAGAGCCAGTTGCAACTCTAGTATCCCTATTAACATACCAAACCATACTCACTGCCATCAGGTCATTTCTGACTCACAGTGGCCCTAAAGGGAAAAATAAAACTGCCCCACAGATTTACAAGAAGCACCTATTCAATTTGAACTGCCAATCTTTTCGGTAAACAGCATAGTGATCAACCACTATGCCACCCGGGTTTCTGTTATACTGGCAGGGTGAAGCAAAAAATGGAAGCAAGAAGATCCTTCAGCAAACTCTGTCATTAACCCCAGCAAGAAATCTCAGGAATTCAGATCACGGTTGAAACAGCAAAGTTGAAAAGTGATCAGATTCTGGATTTATTTTGAAACTACAACCAAGAGGATTTCATGATGGACTAAGTGTCCAGTATACAGAGAGATGAACCAAGGATGATTTTGAGGTTTCTGTATGCACAATTGGAAAGATGGAGGTGAGGTGAACTGAGATGCAGTAACAAAGCTAAGGCTGAAATCAGCTTTTCCTGACTCCTAGAATACTGTCCATGACCTTGGAACTGAAAAATGGACAGATGTGTCAAAACATGTAACATTCTCATAACTATTAAGCCTATGTATGTTGAGTGTTGGAACTTGTGAGGGACTGCCTTTGGTCTTCAGATATCAAAAGTTTTCCTCCCCATCACGATTCTATTGCTTGTTTAGTGAAAAATATTTTTCTTTTGTGAACAGATTTCTGCCTTAGACAAGTTCTGGCTTCTATAAGTTTTAATGTATATATATGTTCCTTGGAAATTCTGTGAAGCAATTCTACTCTGTCCTAGGGGATGATTAAGTGCTGGAATCAAGTTGATGGCAATGGGCTTTTGGGATTGTTTGTTTGTGTGTGTGTGTGTGTGTGTGTGTGTGTGTGTGTATGCATGTGCATATGTGCCAAACCAAATCCATTGTCATTGAGATGATTCTGACTAATAGCAACCCTCTAGGACAGAGTGGGACTGACCCAGAGAGCTTCTAAGAAGCACCCAGCAGATTCCAACTGCCAGCCTTTTGGTTAGAAGAGGTAGCATCTACTATACCACCCATTGCCATCAAGTTGATTCTGACTCACGGAGACCCTCTAGGACAAAGTAGAAATGTCCCATAGGATTCTGAGGAGTGACTGGTAGATTCACACTGAAGACCATTTAGTTAGCACCTGAGACCCCTTAGTCACTGCATCACTAGGGCTCCACACACACACACACATACACACACACTAGAGATAAAGTCTGAAAAAAGATGCAAGACTTTATATGTGTCTAAAAAAAAAAAGTACTTTGAATGAAAATGTACAACCCAGGTCAATTTGTCAAACAAAAACTTAACACATGTTGGTGTATAACTCTAAACTCTAACTGCTCTCCACATACCATGACATGCACATGTTTCCTTTGCACTTTGTATTTCCTGTGACCATTCAGCCAGCTCCTATGTCCCTCTACCCTCTCATCTCACCTGAGGACAGGAGCTGCCCAATTAGGCTCACTTATCTACTTAAGCCAAGAAGCATGCTCTTCACCAATATCATTTTGGGTCTAGTCCAATCTTTGAAGAGTTGGCTTCAGGAATGGTTTCAGTTCTGGGATAACTGACAGTCAGGGAACCATGTCTTCACGGGACCCTCTAGTCTGCGAGACCATAAAGTCTGATCTATTTAATAGAATTTGAGTTCTACACTCCATTTTTCTTCACTACATGAGGGGCTTTTTGTTGTGCTCCTTCTCTGGGCAGTCATTGGTGGTGGCCAGGCACCATCTAGTTCTTCTGGTCTCATGCTGATGTAGTCTTTCAAGTATGTAGCGCTTTCTGTCTCTTGGGCTCATGTTTTTCTTCCATCTTTGAAGTCCTTCTTTCTCCTGTGCTCCAGGGGGTTGCGACCAACCGAGGGCCACTTGTGAGCTTTTAATTCCCACATGCCACTCACCAACGTGGGATACAGAACATTTTCTTAAAAAACATTATCATGCCAATTGACCTAAATGTTCCCTGAAACCATGGTCCCCAGACCCTTGCCCCTCCTACTCTTTCCTTTATGTGATTTCATACACACACACACACACACACACACAAAAAAAAAAAAAAAAAAAAGTCTTGTGTCTTTTTTTGGCCTTTACCTCTGATGACCAGAATATTTGTATCTAGCAGATAATTTCCCAATTTGGATACCAATTACTTCTTCTATTGGAGTAAAAATAGTTCTGATTTCGATTTGAAAGGATCACAGGCGACAATATTGAGAATTTCTGTTCTCTTTTATTTGTCAAACTCATTGTGAAGCCTAGTCTTCTGAATGTTCTCTAAATAATCTTTTGAAATTGTATTTTCTTGATTATAAGTATTCCATATTTTGTATTTTTTAGATATCTTATTTTTAGGAGCTCCCTACTCTAGAAAATGATCAGGGATGACATTCTACAAAAGAATAACAGATGACTTCATTCACTAGCTGAAAGTCCATAATTTGCACAGAGAAGAGTTTACACTTTCCATGACATTTTGTGGGAGACTCAACACCTGGCATTACAATTGTTGCTGCCAGATGAAGAAATCTCCTTACTTCAGTGTTTCAAAAGAATTGCCATAAATGTTCCAATATGTCCAGAAAAAAATAAATCCTCAAATATTTCACGTTTTCTGGAAATACTTCACTTCCCCAGAAAGGTAATCTTGGCCCTTAAAATTGCCAGCCAAGTGCCATCGAGCCGGATTCATGGCGACCCTTAAATTTAGGAGAGAAATTATTTGGGGAGACTTGGCTGGCCCATGAGAGATATCTTTATTGGAAAGTGAAAGCACTCTGAAGTGGGGTGACAGCAGACTGTGTAGTACTCCTGTAGGCTGCACCACTGAGAAAGTCTGTAGTTGGGTGTTTATAGTCCATCTCTGTCCAGAGCCCAGCTATGGACAAGGAATCAGCAATGACTGGAAGTATGTCCACTCTGGGCAGGCAGCTGCTTGTCCCTTGGTTGTGCCAACATGCAGACTTTCAGATAGTTTCTGCCACAGGGCTTCGGGGACTCATAGCAGGACTCGTCATGGGGTGTAGTGCATCCACGGTTGCCTGTCCCTTGGTTCAGTTCCTTGGTCCTGGATGTAGCTCTGCAGTGCCCCCCATTGGAAAGATACTTTCTGTACATGTCCTAGGAGTTGGTTCCCTTGGAACACACCTGCCATCCATTGTCTCTCATCAACATCATAGAGGCAGAATTTACAACATAAAGGAGAATCACACAACACAGGAAATCAATTTAGCCAGCCAAATGACTACATACATTTTGAGAGGGGGCACAATTCAATCCACGAGAGCTATTTAAAGACCTATAGGGGATCCCATTTACTTGAAAGCATAGAATAATATTTGTGAAGCAGAACAGGGAAACAGAACACAATTTCCAGTGTTACATTAGACAGAGTTAGTGCCTCAGTATCGGTGTCTGCTTTAGTGGGATCTTCCTTAGGAGACTCTGCTGGGGCTGTTAGAATAAAAGTGTGGGAATGAGTGTATGAATACTATTGACTTTTGGTCAGTGGTGTTGATGTCAACTGAGTTCACTGGGACTAATAAGAAGCAACGGCAGGTCACTTGAACATAAAGAGCATGTGCTATAAGCAAAATTAGTATGCATAATCAATCTTGAACCCCTTCTAGTGTTCTTCCTGTATTGCAGAGCTAAATGAGTATTTCCAGACACCGTTAGAGCTCCAACTCTGAGTGGACCTTGGTTTCTAAAAACCAGGTGCCCTCATGTAAAATGAGTCATGTAACAGAGACTATCCTATAGCTGCTTTGGCTCTTGCTGTTGAAAAGCAGCTTTTGGGGTCCTGGGTATTGCCATGGTGGCATCCCATTCACTGGGTTTTGTGGGAGTTGAGGCGTGATTTTTCATGACACCATTAGCAGCCATGATAGCAGCAGCAGTAACACAACGGCTCTAATAGCACGTTTTAGTGGTGGTTCTTATGGCTTTCCCCTGCTCACTTCTAACCTTCCCATTAAGCCAGATGGCTGATATCAGCTGTGATAGCAATTCCTAGAAACCTGGCCTAAAGACAGCACCTCCACTCATGGCAAGACTTTTGTAATTATTTATTTCTGTGTATTATGTAACTTCTTGTTTAACATAATAAGAAGTCTGAGCAATGAAAATTTCTAAAACAGTTCAAGGGATTATACCTTTCTCTTTCTAACCTGAACCAACAGAAGATCATGAATCGATGCTTAAGTTTAAGAGAATTAGTACATGGAGCTGACTCCGGAGTCAGGGACTTAATCAGTGACTTCTATCCTGACTATAGTTCCAGGCTTTGGTTTCAGAGAAAATGTACACACCTGTAAATCACAGTGATTCCTGTCTTCAAAAACTGTGCAAGTAAAATAAAATTAGTCTCCCTCAGTGCTGAAAGTGGACAAAAGAAAGGAATTATTTGAACCAAACATCTTGCCGTATATTCTCATTTCTCACGTTTAATAAGGCTATCAATTTGCCTTATTTTCAGACCTCTTTTTACCTAATAAGTTCCCGGTTTCAGCCCTGTGAAACAGAAGAATGGATATAAAAAGCCCTTTCTGTGAGCCTGTTTTTCTGAGGTAAGGTGTCAATTGAATATGTAATAATTAAAAACCACAGGCTCCAGGGAAATTGTCACCTGGAGATATGACATATTGATTAAAAAATGGTAGCCCCTCAAAAACATTGAGAAGATTCTCAACTAATTTCTCCTCGTAACAAAACCCAGGCTATCCTAAAGAATTTAATTCTGCTTAGTAACTCTTATAGTTTAACTAAAACTTATCAATTAATATGTTTACCTGAGGTAGTTTGGAGTGTAGTTCAAAATGCTCACTCTGTTTTTACATCATGAAGTTCAAATGATATCAGAGGAAAATTTGAATGCCTATCCATGAGTCGGATCCGACTCGACGGCACTTGGCGATCCCTATGTTATTTTTAAACAGTATCAGTCTATATATTTTTAATAAATAATCAATTCTTGTTTGGTAATATCTGTAAGAAAAGAGCATATTTTCCTTACAATTTTTAAATTAACACTTCAGAATTCACAAGATTAATAATTTGAATAATGCTACAGTCTGTTCAATGAGACAATGATGGAAATATATGTTCCTCATACTTTGAAAATTATTTTACTAAAATGGATCTCTTCTGCTAAATAGAAATGTGTAAACAGCTCAAACGATGGATCATTTTGTCTGATAATTTTTCCCATGAGACACTTATTAATATGAGTATCATATTTATAATATTAATAATTGTATTACTGTTACATTAACTGTTTATTCCCTTAAGACTGGTAACATTTAATACTTCTATTTAAAGAAAGAAAATACAGTGAGGCAGTCACTAACTGGAAATCAGTTAATATTTCTATAGATTTGTACACAACCATGTTATTTTAACTGATACACACAGCAATCCTCAATGGTGAGTATATTTTTATTTTCTTCAAATTCAGGTACAGAGCACCTAGCTTATGAGGTGTGACAATGAAGTTGGCAAACTCATCCTAGAAAAAGTACTTTGGAGAGTGGACTAGGAACTGGCATCGGTGCATAGCTTCCCAAGGGAATGCTTCAAAGGTGATGGTAGTGATATTCTGCAAAGAGGTGTGTAACACTTTCTCTAGGATGAGTTCACAAACTTAGTTGTCAGACCTCTTATATGACAAATGGACCAAACACTCGTAAAGGAAAATGTAACTCAAGCCTCATTATTTCTAAAGTCAATGTTCATTCCTGTGTATTGTACTGATTTTCAGTTGAGCTTTGTGATTCTCTGGCTGTGTAATTTTGGACATGGCGCCTAAACTCTTTGGGCTTAATCTTTTGTTTAAAAGATTACGGGTAGAGTCCATAAGGAATCACACTTTTTGAAGGCTTATGTTGGAGCGTAAATAGCATTTAAAGAGTGGGAAAATTTTCTTGTTTATAATGCAGATTAACAAAGATTTCCATGTGCTTTGCTGATTTAGATGCTAAGAAATTCAGGTAGAGAAGGCCAACCAAAATACAACCTGATCAAAGCTGTACCAGATAAAATACTGGGCTGTCTACAGAGCACATCGTCTTAGTCTGGTGCTATCCATCCAGTAAAATCCTGGACCAAAGAAAATACAAAACAGGGAGTAAGAGATGAATGAAGTTGGGTACCCAGCCATGTGCCTAATGACTGATTAATTTTATAAAGACCAGTACAAAGCTGGTTCCTGGGAAGCAGAGATTAAAGATGTCCAAATTGTCCAATTTTTCCAAGTTGCTCTACCACTCTGTCATCTCTAGCTTCAGCTGCACTCTCTCCCCTCAGAATGCTCACTTCTGTCACTGGGACCTCTAATTTGCTGCAAAGTCTCGCAAAACTCATGAAAGACGAAATGACTTCTGTGGTTGTGAAGGCTGGTGAATCCCAGTTTCATAGGTCAGTTGTTGGCTTTTCTTGATCCGTGTCTCTGCGAGGCTGACGGACTCAAACCTACATTTCAGACCACAGGTGGCTGGCTCACAAGGCTTCAGAAGCTGGTGAACACATTGGGTCACTGGTCCAAAGGGCTGTAAATCCCAAAATGGGCAGGTCAATCCAGTAGGCCTCTCACAAGCAGGACTTGAAAGCAGAATCCAGATGCAAGGAAAGACTCACTCCCAAAACAGATACACATGTATCTTAGATGCAGACCACACCCCAGTGAAGTTTGTAGCTTTGGTAAGGGTGAGACATGAGCCATGCCCTCTTGCAAGGCTGTAACTCAAGACTCACCCCATACCCATACTAATCCTGCCCTGGAGAGGTCAGGATCCACAACACACAAAGTAGGGAAAACCCCATACAGTATTGGAAATCATAGCCTAGCCAACTGGACACAGAAACCCATCATAGCATCTATGTAAATTATTTGCATAATCCTTCTGAATTCATTTTGGGTAATTCACAAAGACCATAGCTAGAAAGGCCATATTAAATAATTTCTTACACTGTGGTTGCTTTAGAAAAATTAAGGCTAAAAACAATGAAAAAATAGTATTTTCAAAGTGACAGAATTAAGATGAAAGTGCTAGGGAAGGCAGAGAATAATATGAAAAACACAGAGAAGTGTGTTTTGTGAAAAAGAAACAGAAACTCTAATAAATTCACCCAAAATTATTCTTTTGAATAATTTCAAATGTAAATTTTGTAGCTATTGATAAATATATAAAAAGACTCTAGACACACTATTAAAAAAAATTCAAACATTTACAAACTAATATGACTTCACAGAACATTCTAGTCAATTGGCTTCATACTATTTATTTTATTTTCTTTTTTGGTGAAAGTTTACACAGCAAGTTAAGGTACCCTTTGACAATTTTTACATAAATTTATCAGTGACATCAGTCACACTTTTCACATTGGTTCAAACGTCTCATTAGTTTTGTTCTAGTTGTTCCATTTCTGGCACTCTAGTTCCTCTGTGCCTTGTTTTCTCATCTTTGTTTTGTATTAAATATTCATTTTTTGGACTCATGCAGGTGCTTCTTAAGTAAACTCCCAATATAATGAGCAATCTCCAGAATGCTCCTTGGAAGCAAGGATGGCAAGACAGCAGCTTAAGTACTTGAATATTGTGTCCAGCAGGATCAAACCCTGGAGAAGGACATCAGGCCTGGTAATGTAGAGGATCAGCAGAAAAGAAAAAGACCCTCAGGGGGGTCGAATGACAGTGGCTGCCACAAAGGGCTGAAGCATAAAAATAATTGTGGGCATGACACAGGACCAGGCAACGTTCCACTCTGTTGTGCGTGGGATCTCTATGAGTTGCAACCGAATCAAGGGCACCTGACAACAGCAACAACATCCTTTAGCTTGTATGTCACACTGCTTTTCTGCTAAGGTGATCTTAGAGGATAATTTTGATTCAGTATTTAAAGAAAACCTCAGAATGATAGTCTCAGGGAATTTCCTGGTTTCAAGTGTCTGGTAAGTGTAGACAGTTTTGTTTTAAAAAAATGAACTTTGTTCTGCTTTTTTTCCCCCATTCTAAGCACATCATGTATCATTCTCTTGGTAAAATCAGTTAGTGGTGGTAGCTGGGCACCATCTAGTTCTTTTGGTCTCAAGGAATTGAGGTCATAGCTTGTGTGGGCTATCAGCCTACTATACTTTTTTTGTTGTGATTTTGGTTACCTTCTTACTCTTTTGCTCCTGCTGAGTAGAGACCAATAGCTGTATCTTAGGTGATCTCTTGCCAGCTTTTGACATTGCAGACACTATTCACTTCACCAGGATGCAGAACATAAACTTTGTGAGCTATATTAAGCCGAACAACTAAGTTGTGCTGTGGTACTATACTCCTAAGCTTTCAAGTCCAGAAAGCCCAAACCAGAAGGTGTTTGTTTATGCCTGAGAGCCTCATGCTACTTTTCAGTTGTCCTGTTCTACCGCAGAGTTCATTTCATATGACCCGGGATCTTACAAAGTTGCAAGTCACCATTTAAGGAATAACAATTAATCTCCACTAAGCTGGAGTAGCAGAGGAAGAAGGAAGGCAAGAATTATAAGAGGAAATGGAATATATGTTTGGTTGACTCTGTGAGCAACTGTCTCCTATGCTATAAGACCAGAGGGACCGAGTAGTGCCTGGATACCAAAACTGAATGTTTTAATCTAAGATTTTATAAAAGAATTCCAATCAAAAAGGATAGATTGAACAGAATTCCAGTTTCTCAGTGGGATCCAGAAATTCTGGATCACTGAGGCTGGAAAAACACCTGAAACTCTTGACCTGAATAATCTTTAGTGCTCAAACCTCAAATCAAAACTATACCCCAAAGTCTGCTCTGAACCAAGCAGTACTTTAGCCTAATTGGTAAAATACGTCTGTCTTGAGCACTGTGCTCTTTCAGATAACTATCTCTGTGGGGTCAGATTGAACTCAACATCTAAGTAGGTGAGGACTTGTGGGGCAATGAGATGATGTTCATGATGGTAAAATAATTTGGAAAAGGATAGCAAGAATGGGTACACAGTGTGAAGAATATAAATAATGTCATTGAATTTTACATGTAAGCTGTGTTGAATAGTCTTTTACCATGCAGTTTTTCACCAGTTCATAAAGACTCTATACACAACAGAATGAAACACTGCTCAGTCCTGCACAATCCTCACAATTGTTTGAACGCATCTTTGCAGCCACTGTGTCAATCCCTCTTGCTGAAAGTCTTCCTCTTTTTTGCTGACCCTCTACTTTACCAAACAGGAGGTTCTTCTTCAGTGACGCATAACATGTTCAAATTATGTGGGACCTAGTCTCCCATCCTGGCTTCTAAGGAGCACTCGGGTTGTACTTCTTCCAAGACAGACTTCTTCATTCTCTTGGCAGTCTATGACAAATTCAATGTTCTTCACTCACACTACCATTCAAATGCATCAGTTCATCTCCAGTCTTCCTTATTCATTGTTCTTGTTTCATACAGATAGGAGGCAATTGAACACATTGTGGCTCGGTTCAGGTGCACCTTACTTAGTCTTTAGGGTGACATCTTGCTTTTCAACGCTTTAAAGAGATCTTTTGCAGAAGATCTGCTTGGTGCAATGTGTCTTTTGATTTACTGACTGCTGCTTTCCATGGGTGTTGTATTTATATTACCTTTGTATTACTGGAATCAACTCGATGCTGGTGGCTTCGGCTTTTTAGTATTTGAAACTGAAACCAACCACCACTATAACTTCGTTAATATCTGTTACTCTCTTAATTACTTGGTGGGACTTTGTTCTTGTGATTCAAGTCCTCATTTGTGACACTGCAAGGTTGCTGAATGAACATACCAGTTACTATGCAGGACACCAAAGTGTGCAACAGAGCATGTCACTAAACACACTAGAAACCACTTTTGAGTGGTTCTCTACTTAGTGGGATAACAAGAAAGAGTGAGAGAGAGAAATTCTGAGTAAAATAGAGGGGAGGTCCCTGAGCATTTGCCTCAAAAATCAATTAGTGTCATTTACACACCTTTATGAACAAGCAACGCCTTGATCAAAATGTTCAGGGTTGTGTCAACAAGCTTATCTGATTATCCCATTGATCAGAAGACTGATACATCAGTTACATTTATGAGAAATGTTTTTTAATTATGTTGTCTGTTTCTCTTATTTCTTATCCCCTTTAATAAGATTATAAAGGTTCCAGAATAAAGAGAGAACAGCTCACAGATGGCTGTAAATGCTTTTCTTTCTCTTAGAGTAAGAAGTTAAATAGCATAGTTAGAGACTAATGAACACCAGATTCTTTTCCCGAGTGAGATGCCCATAAGTTGCATGCTCCTGAGCTCCATGAGACTGTGTGCTATTAAACGTCCTCTTTGCCAGTCACCTGCAAGACTGACTTGTAGGCAATCCAAGGGTGAGTTGTGAGAGCTTGTCTCTCTTCCCAGACAGTAATGCTTATTGGCAGTCCCAAAGAACACAAAAGAGATGTCTCTGCTGTGGTATTTTAATAGATCCTGTAGTTCTCAGATATTTTGGTAACTGTTTGATATAATTATTGTGTCTCATAAAAAATAAATTTTATACAGTGGACTCCAGCCTGCTGTGCTGCTTCACTTTGAAATAACTTACGGCTACTAGGTTCCCCTTTACAATATTGGCCCACAGCAGTAATAAAATTGTCATCAAGAGGTGGTGATAGACCACTTTGCATTGTTGTAACTGCCTTTTTGTATTATAACTGTTTGCAATTTTATGAGCTCTTCATAAATGTGATCAATTGCAATAATAAAGTTGGGAGGCATTTGTGGCAGCTTATTTTTCTCTGCCTCAAAACAGGAACGGCCTTGCTTGTTGATCTAATGTCTGTGATTGCATGGCTGACCGGAACAGGCCTCTGGGCTCTGCAACGAACAACCAAATTAGAGTTGCTCCCTACATCCAGACATTTCAGGAAATGTATTCGTGTAACCAGAAACCTGTCTGGTATAAGTAGTAGAAGGCTAACTTTTGTGACCTACCACAACTGGAAGAAGCAAGATGAGTACCCCATAGAGAGTGATTTTCTCCCCAGTATTAGAAAGCTACAGATCATAGTTTGTTTTTCTAGTTAATGACTTAAAAGTGTTCACTTTTATTTCTGCAAATAAAATAGTCATATGTTCATTTATTTGAACATTATAGATACACATATTGGCAAAAATGGTCAAGTTGTCAAAAGAGACATTTCAAAAAAATTGGACTGTTACAACGTTACATGTAGAAGGATGAGCTTAGCATAACTATTATTTTTTTTAGTATATAATTCTTATGGTATTTGAAATGTAGCATACAAAAACAAGGGGAAATATTCCTAAGGTATTTTTACAGTGAACTGGATGCTAGTCCCCAAACACGACATAATAGATCAATGTATGTCCTACAGACTGATACAAATTGTGTTTGATCGTTGCTGTTGTAGGCACCGTTGAGTTGGTTCCAACTCATTGGGATCTTGTATACAAAGAACAAAACCCTTTCCAGGCTGCTCATGCTCCCCATCATTTTTGTGCTTAAGCCCATTGTTGCAGCTACTGTGTATTTCTTTCAAAACATAGCATTTGGGGCAGAGTCAAGCTGGCGGACTAAGCCCACGTCTCCTTATATCCCTCTGGAAACCAAGACCTGAATTGACAATCAAACAGAGCCTTCTGAGCACCTAATCAGCCTCAGGACACGGCACAGGGCTGTTAATTGGGACTTCATACCACTCAGCGACAAACCTCCTCTCTCTCGCTGACTCCCGCTCCTGGCTAGCCCCAGCTCTCACAGATGGAAGGTAAACGCCCCAGTTTGACTTTTTTTTCCTCCTTCTCGGCTGGCGGGCGGAGCTGGGCCTTGCCCGGTGGCTGAACTCAGACACGCTGCTAGGGGGATAGGCAGGCGAAATTCCCATATTCTGAGAGCCAGGCTCGGGACTCTGTTAATCTAGACACTTTGAGCTTTTCGTTTTGTAGCTGCCTCAGTGGGGTTTGTGTGGAGCTCCGTGGTCAGGGTGTGGGACGCCATGTTGGTACCGAGATTTTAGCGGGACCTCGTTCTTAGCCTGGGAGCCAGTGCCTGCAAACGGGACAGTGCTTCTCTGTCAGAAAAGTAGTGATTTTGCACAGTACTGCCTGCATTGGGGGCCCTGCAACAGAAGCAGAGGAATCACTACCTCTCGGCCCCTTTAGACCCCCGTCTGCTGCCTGTGTGGAGGACACCACCTTGGGTACGGTGGCCACAGCTGGACCTAATTCTTAGCTTGGGAGCCAGAGCCTGCCCACAGGAGAGCGCTTTTCTATCACAAAACCAGTACTAGACGCAGTGTAGGATAAGGCTAGGCCCTGTCAGTAGAGGCCAACAGGGCAGTAGCATTGCTGTATTCTGAACTAGTTTGTTATTATCTGGGGTTGGATATAGTGGCACTTACTTTGTCAGATGAGAAGAGGGACCTCTACACCTGAAAACCTAACTGACTTGTGAACTGGTCAGATACCTTTTGCTTTACATTTGAAGACAGCCTAGAGAAACATTTACAATCTATCCTCACAGTACCTCTTCCAGCCTCTATATACTCACATGGGACCCAAAAAGCAACAGACAATTGTGGCATACAAGCAATCACTCATGGCTTCAGAAGGCTCCCAAACAAAGCAACCAAGGAGTTTTCCAGATGAAGAAACTTTTATGAAAGTATCAGGAAGTGAATACAAATTGATTATATACAGAGTCCTTCTAGACCTTATACAAAATGCAGCACAACAAAATGAAAAATTAAGCAAGTTGTTCGATCTGATGGAACCCCAGTACTCTGAAATCCAACAGATCAAGAAGAAAATCAAAGACATAGAAACCTCCATGCAAAGACAAGAAAACAGAATGGAACAAATGGAAAAAAGAATTTCTGACTTGGAAGACAGAGCTACTGATGCCAGCGTCTACGAGCAGAAATCAGAAAAAAGAAACAAGAAAAATGAAGAAACATTAAGAAACATGTGGGACTCTATTAAGAGGAACAACCTTCGATTAATTGGAGTCCCTGAACAGGGTGAGACATCTGAGAACACAGAGAGTATTGTTGCTGAGCTGCTGAAAGAAAACTTCCCAGAAATCATGAAGGAAGAGAATATAGATATCTCAGATGCATATCGTACGCCACCCAATGCCAAGCCAAGCCAAGCCAAGTGCCGTCGAGTCGGCATAGCATTTTTTTTCTCTCTGAAAATAACACAGGTGATTTCCTTCTTCTCTCCTCGTGAAATGGTTTATACCTTAAACCCAGTTCAAACTTTCATAGAATGGAAAATATGAATAAATTTGGGCTAGATGATTTGCATGGCTTATTAGGAATGAATGGATGAATCAAGAAAGAAACAGGTGATAGATAAATAGATCTAATCAACCATATTCGTTGAAAAAGTACCTAAAGTTAAATTTGTAATCAATAATTAAATTACAATTTTGATGTATTTTATTAACTGGAGTGCTTTAAGGTTTTATACACAATTTTATATCCATTGTAGAATGAATTTGTTTTGTTAACATGTTGTGACCTATTAGGCTGCAGCTTCTTTAAATGATCATATTGTAAATAAAGAAATGTTTAACACACACATGGTTTTTGACTGAGTTTCACTGAATAAAAAAATATTGGCAGTCTGTAGTGATTAAGTGCTGTGATTGGTAACCAAGTGCTGACAGTTTGAATCCAACAGGTGCTCCTTGAAAACTCTATGGGGAAGTTCTACTCTGTCCTATACAGTTGCTATGAGTCAAATTTGACTCTATGGCTGTAGATTTGGTTTGGTTTTCGTATCAATTTCATCTATGTCAATTAAATACTTTTGTTTCCTGCAGTCTGTAGTGTACAAATAAGCTGAAGCAAACTAAATGTTAGGCTCTCAGCAATCCTGTTATTTTATGACTCCTGACTCACCATTTTGAAAGAAGTTACAAATTTAAGATATAATTTGTTCCCTAAAAAAAAATTAACAGTTTTAATTTATTTTGTTTTCATTTACTGCCTGGTTGATTCAACTATGAACTTAGTTTTGTTTTTATGTTTATTTTAAGAAAAAAAAAGCTACTCTTTTTAATTACATATTTTCAATACATTAGACAGTTGCCTACTATGGCCTCCCAAATAACTTTCTGAGTCTTGCAGGGATCCTAAAAGCAAATGGCAAGGTTAAGCTAGAAATCCTGGTATTTCTCAGTATTTATATAAAGCTCAAGTAGGTGAGAATTCTGCCAGGATTTATGTGAACTGTTTAATCTCTAACTGGCCTGTATGGGATGCAGAAAAAAAGTCTACAGACTTTTGATGTTCTCCTGCAATGCAGTGATGCTCAGGATCAAAGAACACTGGATTCCAGAGGAAAATCATGGGTCCAAATCCCAATTCTGCTTCCTACTTGCTGGCTGCTACCTCCATGAAGAAAACTTCAGGCACTAAATAGGGAGAAACCTTCAGAGAATTCAGTCAGCAAGCAGAGGGGCTGAAGTGCTATGAGAGTGGATTAATTTCCCACCATGAAGCATGCTGTCATGGACTGAATTGCGTCCCTCCAAAAATGTGCCTAGAAATCGGACTGGGCCATGATTCCTGGTATTCTGTGATAGTCCTACATTTTAGGATTTTTCCCATGCTGTGCCTCCTAGTCTCTGCCTGTGGTTAGTGGCCTGGATTCTGCTAAAGGACATTCTGGTGGGACTGTAGCCCCTTCCTGAGGTCACTTGCCTGCTCAAATGTAAACAGAAGCCTGCAGTGTGGCTTCCACTACTTTCTATCCTTTTATCCTATAAGAGATAACAGGAAAGGGAGGCAAGCAGACAGTTGGGAACCTCATACGCCCAAGAAAGCAGCACCAGGAGTAGAGCTCATCCTGCAGACCTCAAGTTCCTGCACTGAAACTCCCAGGCCATAGGAACGCTGCTGCAACCCAAGAGCCTCCTTCCAGAGCCAACAGAGACGGTGTGTTCTCCTGGAGCCGGCACCCAGCGCTGGGACTTGCGACCTACTGGACAGTGTAAGAATAATCCTGTGTTTGCTGAAGCCATCCACTCGTGGTGTTTCTGTTCGAGCAGAACCAGATGACTAAAGGAGGTGCATCAAGTTTAAGTAATCGCACACAAAAGATCTGTGAGGAGAAAACCAGCGGCAGTGTGGAACGGCAGCTGATCCTCTCAGGCTCCTGGAAGGTTTCTGATTATTACAAAGAGAGAAGTACCCAGTTGTTCTTTCATCAGTTTTCTTGCCTCATCTTTTTCATCTTGTGCGCTCTATATTCTGACTTCCTGTGACTACACCTCATCAAATTATTTCACATCGGCAATGCTTCTGAGTGTGGAGGGCAGAGGTGGGATACTGCAAAATGACTGCATTTTCCATCATTTATATGAAATATGTACTTTCATAGTCACTGTCGAAAAATAACTTAGCAATACTTAATTTTTGCTTTAATTGTCTCTATAGATTATGTTCCTTAACAAGCTCTACAAGTTCAAGGATGCAGATAATTTGGAGACTGTCCAGGAAGAAGCTGAGAAAATGATTAAGATGCCGGGAAATTGGCTCCATTATATTAACGATGGAAAGAGCCAGAGAGACTGAGTAATGACAATATGTGTTTTCAAGTAAAAGTATTAAAAAAAATGTGCACAAGACATAATAACTGCTGTTTTTCCCTCTGATATTCTGTGAGGAATTAAATTGATTTGAAATTGTGATTATATACCATTTTTTAAAAATCTTGATATGCAATTTAGACATCAGGAAAATTAGGATATAAGCCTTCTTCATTTTAATAAATGATTTATTTAAAGAACAAATATATCACTTACTATTTGGCTAACATAATGGAGGCAATGAAAATTAATTTATTAATATTTTAGGAGCTCCTTCCATGTGAAGAGTAATTAAAAATATATAAAAGATCTCGTCTGAAAATGTAATTGAAGTCTATGAATACATGACTCAGTAGCTTAATATAACTGTACAAAAGATCCATGCTATGTTTGGGGCCTGTACTTACTTACCTGAATGGACATTTAATTTGTACAGCGTGTGCCAACAAAACAAAAGCAACGTGGGACCAAATCAAAACAAAAACAAAAATGAAAAAAAAAAAAAACCCAAACCCTCTGCCATAAAAAGTCATGTCAGATTCATAGCGACCCCAGCCATCAGAGTAGAACTGCCCCATAGAATTTCCAAGGAGCATCTGGTGCATTTAAACTACCGATCTTCTGGTTAGTAGACATAGTACTTAACCCACTATGCCACCAGAGTTTCTAACATGGAACCAGGGGTCAAAACCTGACCACACATTCCAAACTTGGTTCTGTTTACTTCTATCTAAATACTGTTGATGCTCCCAGGCAGGGATTTACATTTAAACAGAATATCAAAATTTAGATATTGCAAGTTTTCACATAAAAATGCACATTTTGTCTTTTCTGGGAAAAAAAAGTTAAGACCTGTAGGATCAGATAACCATGGACTTCATCCTCAAACGGAACTGGGTAGAGGAAGCTCTAAAGTGATAGCTCTCCTTTGACACAAGTAACATATGTTTTTATTCACCGTGATGGTCCCCATTTCCTACCATCTCATAGATCCCTATTATCTAGGACAGGTTTGCACAAGTCACCGTTTATCACCCAGAAGCCGTTATGGTCCACCACTTTGCCCATCTGTCCTCTGTAGTCATTTATCTGAAACTCCTGACATAGAACATTTTGCAGCTTTACGTAACCTACAAAGAAGTCAACAACAATTTAGTCTGTGCTGCTCTTGAGATGGGAAATGCTCATCCCTAGATATTATTTGGAGATATAAAAGAAAAGACTTATTCCCAAAGGTTCAGTTGAAATATATCGGTATTTGAAACATGAAGAAATGAAGATGTTATCACCCTGCTGAAAACTAACAAATCATTATGGATTTACTAATTATCAGATTGATTTTTTGTCACTGGTCACTTCAAGGACATGTGACAGCTGGGATTATTCATGCTGCGCATCTCCCCTTTCATGTTTTCATTATTGCTTTTCTTAGATTTTAATTTATTGAATGAATAAGATTAGAAATCCAAATCAAACAAAAATACCAAAAAAAAAAATTCAACCATTTCTTGTTCTTATTTCCTTTATTTTTCACTAGCTTTGCTTTTTTTAGATTTATCACAGTAATAGGGTTATAATTTTGCATTTGCATATACTCAACTTTCACTCACCATTTGTTTTACTAGCATCTAATACGTAACTACTAATTGTAATTGCCTTCTAGATACTATGCATAAAACTATGAATAAAGCCTCAGTCTTCGTGGATCATCATAAGCCAAAATCAACTCGACATCAATTCATACTGGTCCTCATGACCACTGCATTCTAGCGAGGAAGAAACACATCAAACAAGATGACTAAGTCTATTATACAAACAAAAAAAAAAACCATTACCGTCCAATCCATTCTGAATCATAATAGCATTACGGGACAGTGTGGAACTGCACTGTAAAGTTTCCAAGGAGCACCTGGTGGATTTGAACTGCTACCTTTTTAGTTAGCAGCTGTAGCACTTAACCACTATGCCGCCAGGGTTTCCAAGTATGTTATATAACGTATTAAATAGTTTTAAGTACAAAGGACAAAAAAATAAAGCAGAGGAAGGCTGATGTGAAACAATAAAGCAAGCCTTAAAAGTTTAGACAGGGTGGTCAGGAAATAAGCTGGCATTTTACTGTGAGGTTAACTTTGAAATCAAGATGTGCTGCAATTGAAAGAGTCAGTTGTGCAAATGATACCTAATTACATCTTTGTTTAACACGGCTACATGTAATGTGTTATTATGCTGTTTGCATGAGTTTACTCAACTGGGCACTGAAATTCATTTTAGAACACCACTGTCACTAGAACTTTTGACTACTGCAAAATACTGAAATAAAATACACATACACACAGGGAAAAAAGTTGAATTTCTTTGGTAATGATAGATTGGACAAATATATAAGCAAAGTTTCTTTGAGCCACTCATCTAGATGGGTACAATATACACAACTTATACTGTGATTGAAAGCCAGCCAAGTGCCATCGAGTCGGATCCGACTCTTGGTGACCCTGATTGAAAAGTAGAAGCAATGACAACAGCAATGTCCAGCAATCTTAGCACCACTCATTGTTACTTAGAAGCATTACTTACTGTTGGAAACCTTAGTGGCATAATGGGTAAGTGCTACGTCTGCTGACCAGAACGTAGGCAGTTCAAATCTGCCAGGCACTCCTCGGAAACTCTATGGGACAGTTCTCCTCTGTCTGTGTGGTCACAATGAGTCAGAATTGACTCAACAGCAGTGGGTTGTTTTCTGTTTTGTTTTTGATTATTTACCGGTAAACCACCCCATGACCTCAACCCCATCATTCACATTTTCGTTTGTCTCCCAGGTATATGCAGGAGACTTTACATTTAATACTTCATTCAATAATTATAACAAACATTTGCAATTGGCAGGGTTAACCCTGATTTACAGATTAGCACACTAAGAGGCAGAAATGGAAAGCCACAAGCTCAAAATGATAACTGCAAAGAATTGCTAGGGATACAGCAATAGCAAGTAATGAAAAGTAGCTTGCCTCACAGATCTTAGAATGTACTGGGTGATACAGATATTAAATACTTGATTAATTAATGCTTTTTCTTAGCTAATGTATCTTCTGTGAAAAGGACACACGTCAAAGCATTTTTCCCTTGCTCACTGGTAGGGAACAAAATCTACCTAAGACAGTGACTCTTAGGACACTTTAAGCCTCTTGAAATTTATTGAAGACTCCAAAGAACTTCTACTTAAGTAAACTAAGTTATGTTTTCATTAAAAATGACTGAGACATAAAAAGATCACTAATAGATATATTTTAAAGTAGCACTAAAACTCTGTTATGCCAACAAGAATGTTATCTTAGTGGAAAACATCTATATCATATGGAACAATGATAGTGAAAAGAGTGACTTCATTTTATGTTTTTATAAATGCCTTTGATGTCAACTTTGCAAGGGCAACTGCACTCTCAGATCTGCTTCTGTATTCACATACCACACAGACTCTGCCCAACTCCCTGTACACTCATAAAAGAATAGAAGTGAAAAATATGCCCATGTGTTACTGTGGAAATAGCTTTCACCCCACAGACCTCCTGAAGTGGGAACCACACTGTAAGAATTGTTGTCCCATATAGAACTGTAAGATAACGCTGGGAAGGTACATTGCGGGAAGGAAAGGAAAGAAAACCCAAACCAAACCCACTGCTGGTGAGTCAGTTCTGACTCAGTGACCTTATAGGGCAGAGTGTAACTTCCCCATAGAGTTTCCAAGGAGCGCCTAGTGAACTTGAACTCCCAGTCTTTTGGTGAGCAGACATAGCACCCAACTACTATCCCACCAGGGTTTTCAGGAAAAGAAGAGAGTAAGATAGATGGATGGGTGAATGGGGGGGTAGGTGGATGGATGTATGGATGGATGGGTGGATGGGTGGGTGTATTGGTGGATGGGTGTATGGGTGTATGGGTGGGTGGGTGGGTGGGTGGGAGGGTGGATGGGTGGGTGGGAGGGTGGATGGATAGGTGGCTGGGTGGAGGGAAGGAGGGTGGAGGGAAGAACAGGTGGATAGAGGGAGGGAGGGATGGATGGACAGATAGTTAACAGAATCAAAAGGGAGTGTATTTGTTGTTTATAGGGGGTAAAGAACTAGTGTCAGCTGAAATCTAGTGACTCACTAGTCAGAGGAAATTGACTGGTTACGTTACCTTCAGTGTGTCATGTGAAGATTCTGCTTCTCAGGGACTTTAAACAAAATGAGTGAACTGATCTATATACTCAAGCTCCCTTTGCAACATGCAAAGATTCGATCATTTTGTGGAACTGAGATATTCTTGAAATTTCTTTGAACTCCCACCCTACAAGCTTGTTTGTAGTATCTAAAGGCTAAATACAGAAATGACACGATTTGAGGATCATAACAGCCTTGCTCACACATGAAATTCACTGAGAGGGCCTCTAAGACCCTCGTAAGGAGCAGAGGGCTTTCTGAAGTGGAAGGAAGGTAAAAGAATTGGAAGTACAACTGATGTGCCCCGAACAGGAGAAATGAAGTCCTTTAACAATCCAGAGTGGTGATTTCACTCTATCCCAGAAGGGTTCTTACACAGTAGAGAATTCACTTCCAGGTAGCGTAGCAGTTTCTGCGGCGAATCCTGGACAAGACATGAGGTATGTGTGGTTAGGGTCACTGCTGATTCACGTTACAGTATAGCTTTTACTCAGTTACCAAGTTACACAGTTTCTAGTTTACCTGAAATTAAAACCCCTGTTAGGTCTGTATTTGCACCTGTTCAAGTGTTCTTTTGCTTTGTTTTGTTTTCCCTTATTTTGGCTATCTTTCACCAATTCAGCTGGGTACAATCACAAATTATAAGTGTACTTGGATATGTATCTACCAAATATGCCGCATTTTCTGAATAATACCCAAACCAAAAAACAAACTCGTTGCCATCGAGTGGGTTCTGACTCATAGCAACCCCAAAGTACAGAGTAGATCTTCCCCACAGATTTTCTAAGAAGCACATGGTGTATTTGAACTGCCAATCTTTTGTTTAGCAGCCATGGGTCTTAAAACTACACTATCAAAGTTTATATGATCTTTTGTAAAAAATCAAAGGATTTTAGGCCAGTTTGTCAAATCATTAGTGTTTCCAGAAATTTGTGTTGTTAATAGTTTAGTATTATTATGTGTTTGACAGTGAACCGTAACTGGCTATATTAGCTGTTTTGAAAAATAATAATAACTCAATAGAATGAATATCCTTCTAAGCCATCTGCCTGTCAGTGATTCTTATTATAAAAAAGATAAAACTTTACAAAAAAGAAACAACTGAGTGTAAGCTAATTTTGAGAATAAACATAAAAAGGGTGCACTTGGAAAAGCAGAAATGGATACACAGAAACAGCATGAAGATAATCACAAAAATATGTCATACTAAATTCATAAATTGACTTTGACACAGTCAAAACTTTCACATGGCTTACGAGACCAATACCAAACCACTTGTTGTCAGGTTGGTTCCAACTCAGAGACACCCTGTAAAACAGAATAGTTCAAAGACTTTGCTAAACCAGACTGCCACACCTTGCTCCTACGGACCAGCTAAAACCAAACCAAACCAATCCCACTGCTGCTGAGTTGATCCCAACTCATAGTGCCTCTATGAAACCAAAACCAAACCCCCTGCTGTCGAGTCGGGTCCTACTCGTAACGACCCTAGAGGTCAGAGTAGAACTGCCGCATAGAGTTTCCCAGGAGTGCCCCACAGAGCTGTCAAGGAATTGCTGACCTTCTGGTTAGCAGACGTAGTGGTTAACCACTATGCCACCAGGCTAACTTTTGGTTAGCAGCCAACTGCTCACCCATTTTGTCACCAGGGTTTGTCATTGTTGTTGTTGTTGTTAGGTGCCCTCCACTGAGCTCCTGTTTATAGCAACATCTTGTATAACAAGAACCTATTGCCATATCCAGTGCCATCTTCAAAAAAAACAGTAGGTATGTTTGAGCCCAGTGTTGCAGCCACTGGGTCAGTTCGTCTCCCTGAGGCTTTCCTTCCTACATGTTGACTTTACCAAGCACATGTCCTCCTGATAGGGTGTCCAAAATAAGCATCCTTGCTTCTAAGGTTCATTCTGGCTGTACTTTCTCCAAGACAAATCTGTTTATTCTTCTGTAAGTCTGTGGTATACTCAGTATCCTTCATTAACACAGTAATTCATATGCAACTTCTTCAGTCTGTCTTATTCATTGTCCAACTTTGATATGCGTCTTGAGGTGAGTGAAAACACCGTGGCTTCAGTACACCTTAGTCCTCAAAATGACGTCTTTTCTTTTTAACATCTGAAGAGATCTTTTGCAGCAGATTTGCCCAATGCAATGATTACTTGTTGCTGCTTCTATGGGCATTGATTTGTGGGTCCAGGTGAAAGTGAAATCCTTGGCAATTTCAGTATTTTCTGTTCATCATGACACTGCTTATTGGTCCACTTGTGAGGATTTTTGTTTTCTTTATGCTGAGGTGTAATCCATACTTAAGGTTGTGGCCTTTGATCTTTATCAGTAAGCACTTCAAGTTCTCTTCACTTTCAGCAAGCAGGGTTGTGTCATCTGCATAATACAGGTTTTTAATGCGTCTTCCTTGCATGCCGATATGTTATTCTTCTTCATATAATCCAGTTTTTCAGATAATTTGCTCATCATACAGATTGAAAGGTATGGTAAAAAGATGTAATCTTGGTGTACATCTTTCCTGACTTTAAACCTTGCTGTATTTCCTTGCTCTGTTCAAACAGCTGCCTCTTTGTCTCTGTGCCCGTTCCCCATGAGCACCACTAAGTGCTCTGGAATTCTCATTATTCATGATGTTATCCATGAGTAATTATGATCCACACAGTCAAACGCCCAAACACAGGTAGACGTCTTTCTGGTATTCTCTGCTATCAGCCAAGATCCATCTAATATCAGCAGTGACATCGTTCATTCCAAGCCCTCTTCTCAATTTGGCTTGAATTTCTGGCAGTTTCCTGTGGATGTACTGCTGCACATTGCTAATAGGTGAATTAAATATTCTCCTCTGCCTTTCCCATCCTCCAGTCTCCCTCTGTAAATTGTCCCCATGTACTCTTCTTTGGCTTTCAGTATGTTTTCATCTTTTATCTTTTTTCACTTTCTTGATTCAGACAAACATCTGTCCATGTTTAATTTCACCGTCCCTATTTTCCATTTATCTATGAGTATTTTGGAGGCATCAAAATGTGTTTTTAAAAGCAGCAGCTCTGAAACCAGTCTGTGGAGGACATATCCAGTCTCCAGTCTGTGCATCCATAGGTGGGCCACTTTTCCACCACTGAGGCATAGTTTTCTCATCTTTAAAATGGGAATAGTCATAGAACAACCTCTCTCTAGTTGGTATGGAGGGTTAAATGAGTCACATATCTTAAATACAAAGATTAATTGGATTGATATACACCAAGTGTTTAGAAGAGTAGATGCCACAGAATAATCACTATGAGCTAGCCATATATACAGTCACAAATATTGCTGAAGTTTTATTTAATGAATCTAGTTCCCAAACCAATCCTCAGTTGTTTTCTTTTTTCTAGCCATCTTTAGATTTTCTCTTTCTTCTGCTAAATTGACATGCCATATAGACTATGCTTTCTTCCTAGATTTCTCTTGCTCTAAACCACTTTCCTCCAAAGTAATGAGTGTATTTCCACTTGAAGGGTATGCAAGATTGCCTACTGATGTTCCAAAGAGAGTATTAGAATGTACATTTCATAGAATGTACATTTCATTTATGTTTAAGGTATGAGATAAATTTTATTACTATTCAACATGGGATATAATACTGATGTTCCCATTTTGATTGTCAAAACATCTATGAATCAGGCATTTGAGACTAAGTGACCTGGGAAAAGAATGGAAGCTCCATTTCACAGATTAATTTCACAATGGGACTAGAAGTTGAGAATGTGTACCTGCTCAAATAAACTACAAGTTGCATTATTTCTGTGGGCAGAAATAGATCTACATACAGAAATAGCTTGAGAACTTTCTTGTAAAGAAACCTCTGGCTGATGATGAAGATCGTCATGGTAAGCAGAAGAGAGTGAGGAGACAATACCCAAGCTGGCACTTCTCTCACTCCCAATGTCAGCTCTACCTCAGCGTCGTTGTTAGATAACTGTACTTTAATTAGATATCAAAAGGTTGCTGCAGCCCTACGGTATTAAGAAAATTCTTAAGAAGATCTCTTGCTTTGAGCATGTTCCATGACTAGAGAGAGGCCTAAAGGCAAAGTGAAACAGAAATCAGTTAACCAAGGGTGCAGCTCACGAAGACCAAACGGCAAAACTATTAGCCAGCTTCTCAGTCACGTGATACTCAACTTGATAAAATAATGAAGTTTCCTAGAAATGTATTACACAAGGGCAAAAGACAGTAACAAACAACAATGGTTGTGTATTTTGAGCAAACACTTCTCACTGCCGTGGTAAAAGTACCTGAAATAAATCTTAGCAGATGATTTAGTGACAAAATATGACGTGTCTTTTTTTGGCAAAGACTGAAGAATCACTAAGAACACAGATAAAGAACGAGAAGGAACAAATTAATAGAAATGATACATTGTGAAAGATTTGCTCTACAGCTGGGTAACAGTACGACTACTGATAATATGGCTCTGCTTAAAGGTACTTGCTTTAGATTTCAGTAACAAACTCCCGAAAGGATGACATTTCTGAGCAGCAAAGCAAGATGTACCCGTACAAATATATTCTCAACACTAAATTGCTTTGTTAATGAAAAGTGCTTTTATGAGAAAAACTGAGTGTTTGTAATTACAAATAGAATTCACTGAGGAAAATAACAGAATTATTCTCAGCTGCCAGGATAACAATTGTAGCACACACAAAATACATTAATAAGCGAGTTAATACAGGATTGAAGATGAAGTCAGGAAAGCACGAATTTCTAGAGATTGACGTGGAATACCATTGTTTATAAAAGTGCAAATTATTGAATATGATCATCACTGTAGTACTGCATATATGTGTGATGGCCCTGCATTCTGTAAATCCTACCCCAGTGATGTTAATGAGGGAAGATGGGAGATGGGATTAGTTGTGTTGGTGGGGCAGGACTTGGTTTGTGTCTTAATACAGTCTCTTGAGATATAAAGAAAAGAAGTTAGCAGTGAGATTTGGGAACTGCATACCAGCAAGAAAGCAGTGCTGGGAGCTGAGTGCATCCTTTGGAAAACACTGAAGTCCCTGGGCCTCAGAAGCTCCCAGTCCAGGGGAAGATTAGTAACAAAGACTTTCCTCCAGAGCCAACAGAGTAAGCCTCCCCTTGAAGCTGGCAGCTGAATTTGGACTTTTAACCTACTGGACTGTGACAGAATGAAATTTCTCTGTTTAATGCCATCCCCTTGTGGTTGTTATAGCAGCACTAGATGCCTAAGACAATGAGTTACATTTTTGAATTCATTTATTTTCATTTACAAAGACACTACTCCAGATTTTTTGAGCTTTTCAGTACTAACAAGAAGTTTCCATTCATGTTCTACTGGAAGATTTGATTTCTTTGTTCTCATTCTGAAATAATTTTATATTTACATAAAAGTTGCAAAAAATAGTACTCAATTTCACTTAATGTCAACATTTTACAAAACCACAATACAATTTAGAGAACATAGAAATCATCATTGGTATAGTAGGATTGACTCAACCAAAAGCCTTCTTTGAATTTTGCCCATTCTTCCTCTAACATCTTTTTTTCTCTTCCAACATTCCATCCAAAATACCACACAGTATTCCGTTTTCATGTCTTCTAGCATCCTTTGATCTGTGAGAGTGCTTTAGTTTTTCCTTGACTTTCGTGACCTGGACTCTTTTTTGATCAGTGTAAGTCAGTCTGTGTTAACCTGATACTTTTGCACATAAGAACTGTATTTTGCTTTTTTGTTAAGACTACCACAGAAACTATGTTGTGTCCTCAGTCCCTGATATAAGGACTAAATGATGCTGGTGGGTTTATTACTGGTGATGTTAATGTGGGTGCCTAGTTAAGGTGGCTTCTTCTATGACTCTCCACTTTATTATTATTATTTTCCCTTTATAGGTGAATATATAAATGCATTGGATTTTACTAAGAGACTATTTAGATATCTTTCTTTTCCTGTAATTCTTTCCTCTTGACTTGGGCATTCATGACTGGACCTGGTTTCCCACAGTTACCACCATGGTGTGTGCAGGATTTCTCATTCCTTCAGTAAAATAACTGGAATTCTGCAGGAAGGAAAACTTTCTTCTCTCCCGTTTATTATTCATTATTAATATCAGTATGAACTCTTGTCATCTGTTTTATTCTATTTGTTCTAAACTAATATTGTTATTATTTATTTTATTGCTCAAATTGTTCCAGATTGGGAAATTTTCAGCTCACTCAATATGGCTTCAGTTTCATTTTGACATGTCGTATTCACAGACACCTTTTACTTCCCAGAAGCTGTATCGTTAGTTGCCGTCAAGCAGGTTGCGACTCCTAGTGACCGTAGGCACAACAGAAGGAAACACTGCCCTGTGGTGTAGCCTCCTCATATTCATTCTTTGCTGGGCTTGTACCCACTGTTGTAGCTACTGTTTCAGTCCATCTCACTGAGAGGCTTCCTCTTTGTCACTGACACACTACTAATCATGAAGTCCTTCTCTAGGACCTGATCCTTCCTGAGAAGATGCCTCAAGTGCATGAGACCAAGTCTTTCCATTCTCACTTTTAAGGAACATTCTGGCTGTACTTTCTCCAGGGCAGATTTGTTTGTTCTTCTGATAGTCCTTGGTGTATTCAGTATTCTTCACTAACAGCATCATTTGAAGAAATCAACTCTTTTTCTGTCTTCCTCATCCAACATTCAGCTTCCACTGTTACTCTTGATTGTTACTTCCATAGGCATGGTTGTGGATCCAAATAAAGTGAAATCCTTGACAACTTCAACCTTTTCTCTATTTATTTGGATGTTGCTTTCTGGTCCAACTGTGAAATTGTTTTGATTTCCTTCTGTTGAGTTGTAGTCTATACTGAAGTCTGTAGTTTTTGATTCATCAGTAAAAGCTTCAGGACTTCTTTGCTTTCACAAACAAGACTGCATCACCTGCCTAATGCAGGGTTTTAATAAGTCTTCCTTCGATCCTGATACCATGTTCTTCTTTGTAAAATCCACTTCCTTATATTATTTGCTCAATATACAGACTGAATCAATATCATGAGTGCTGCAACTCTGGTGCACACACCTCTCCTAACTTGGAACCACACAGTATCCCCTTGTTCCGTTTGAAGGACAGCCTCTTGATATAAGTAAAGGTTCTGCATGAGCATAATTAATAGTAGAGTTCTGGAATTTCCACTCTTACATGATGTTATCTGTGATTTCTTATGATCCATACACTTTAACACTTGTTCTTGACCATAGAGCAGTGAAAGTGTATGCAAGAAATGAAGTAAAAGAACTGAACAGCAGATTTCAAATGGTGGCCTGAGAATACAGTGTAAGTTATTATAATGACATGTGCAGAGGCCTGGAATTAGAAAACTGAAAAAGAAGAACAGTATCAGCATTTCTCAAGCTGACAAAACAAGGAAAAAGCTGAGGCCTCCGGATGCAATTTTGTCCAAAGAAATGGGCAAAATATTAAATGCTGCAAGAAGGATCAAAAGAAGATAGAAGGAATACAGAGTCACTGAACAAATAAAGATCTTGTTGACTTCTGGATAGAGCACGTGATCAAGGGCTGATGATATGGAAGGAAGTCCAGGCCGCACTGACGGTGTTGGGGAAAATAAAGCTCAAGGAGCTGAAGGAGCATCAGCTTGGATACTTTGACTAATGGGTACAATACTGGAAGCAGTCACTAGTCTTGGCCAAGAAATTTGAAAGACCGCTACCTGGCCAACCAGCTGGAATAGATCCCTACTTGTGACCTTTCCAAAGAAAGAAGATCCAATAAAATGTGGAAATTACTGAACAATATAATTAATATTACATGCAAGCAAAGTTTTGCTGAAGGTAATTCAAAAATGGATGCAGCGGTATATAGACAAGGAATTGTCAGCAACTCAACCTCGATCCACAAGAGGATGTGGAATAAGGGATGTGACATGACAGTGCTGATACCAGCTGGATCCCAGCTGAAAGCAGAAGGTATCAGAAAGATGTTTGCCTGTGTTTACTGACCATGCAAAGGCATTTGGTCAGAAGATGGATTTGGGAAAAAAATACGCATCTAATCTGCTTCTTTCAGGTACAACTGATTGGTTTACCAAAACAAGGGTTACATTTCTAAAATGAAATTCATTCTATGCAGAATTAATAAATGCTGATAATCTCTCCATCGTCAATTATTGTTACTATTATTATTTTTGCCAATAGTTATATAAAGTGGCATCTGTACATTTACAAAACTGAGAAACAAAAAGATTCTAAACTTATTCAAATTCATCCAGTGGTGGTCCTTTCAGTGAGGACTTCAGTGTTTTTTCAACCCAATTCCTAGAAACTCGCCACATGCTCCACTCAGTTTGTAAGAAAAGGTGATTGACGTTACTCCCAATGTCAGTGCTCCAGAAAAGATTTGAACATAACACTTTACAAGAGAGGTGACCAGGAGTGCAAAATAAGAGGCCTAGTTTTATAAGCAGTGCCAAATAAACTTTTCTTTTTCACATTTGCGGGATATCACGTTTGCGGGATATCATTTTCAGTTTTGACCGGTTGTAAAACCATGTAGAGAATTTAAATGGAATTAGAACCAGACTTGGGAGCCACTGTTTCACAAATATCCAACCAATATTTTCAGTTTATTTAAAAAGTTACATGTCTCTCACCAAAGGGTGGAAAAATTTTGTCATTAACAGACAATACAAGATTAAAAAATATATTTAGATCTAACTCACATTTTTACATACTTCATATTGCAAATAATATAGTACCTACTTGATTCTTAAATAAATATGCATACAATGCTGTGGGGGTGCATTCAGAATGTTTAACAGTGGAGTAAATTTGGAAGGAATATTCTAAACAGGTCTATGTGACTTGGAAAACTGTGTTGTGTATATATATATACATATATATATAAAAGATCCAATCTTTTTCCCTGTCTAGCCCTCTGTGAAGCCTACTGTTTGTGGGAGATGTATCTTGGAATTAAAAGTTTGATCTACTTTCCCCTGTGACTGGCTGAATTTTCTCCCTGCACTTAAGTATGTGTAGACAGATGAAATAAGGCAGAGAAAGTGGGTCTCCAATCCTTCACTTGGCTCAAGACAGAACAGCTTCTCCATCTTCTGGGTCTGCACAACCCAGGTTCCTGAGTCTATAAATGGTCATTCAGGAAGAAAGTGTGATTTTCTCCACATTTTCAAGATAGTGAAGGTTTTATGAGAAGATTTCTGAACATCTTCTAAGAGGAAACTCAAATGGGTATTTTTGTCTCTTTTCAAACTCAGAGCCTTTATGAGTGCCTCAGTCCAGCTCCTCAAATGATATTGAATGTTGGTTTCTCAGTGTCATCAGTATGCATGCTGCGGTGGTGGTTATTGCCATAGCTCCAAAATAATTTCAGTAGTTAGAAGGAACATCAAGCAATGGTAAATAAAGTAAAGACAAAGAGCACTTGGAAATGTATGTTTTTGTTTCCTGTAAACATTTCAGTATGTTTCTTGAAAATCAAGTGTTCAAAGTCATTTTCTTACAGAAGCTTTCTAATCTGAGATAATCCTGACTTCATTAAACTAATTAAAAATGTCGCAGACTGAGTCATCTCAGTTAAGATTCAAACATAGTTGAAAATATTTTCAGCATAGACGTTTTCTTTGTTTTTGTTTTTTAATTTAGAAGCTGTTAACTGCAGGAACAATATTCAGATCAGAAATACCAAGATTTTACAAAACACAATTCACCTTTTCCTTTTAAAATTCACCTTACCTGCTTTAAGAATTAATAAAGATGAAATATTTATATTTCAATGAACATTTCTTCCTTCAACTTCTTTCATCTTTAATTTGGTCCTGCAGGGTGAAAAATGCTTTGAGCTACATTATAGATCTCTGAACTTCATAGAAGACTGATATTACAACATCCTAACAAGAAATCCACTCAAAACATCAAAAACCATAGAAATATACCCCAAGAGAAAACTCTGTATACCAGACCCAAGTTGGATTGAAGAGTAATTCAGTTATTATTTGAGCTTTTTGGATTTCTGAAACAGAACATCTTGAGCAATGTATGGACTATTTTACCATTATTTGTAGGTCCATCCTTAAGAAAAATAGGAAGCTGAAATGTTGTCTTAGGTGACTTTCAATTTCTTCCTTTGATACTTTATTTTTTTTTCCATTCAAATGTCCAGTCTTCCAAATACCCCATTCCAATATGGCTTTTTCCCAAGAAGACACTAATTAGAACCCATTTTTTTAAAGACGTTAAATTGTAATTAAACTATCACTTATTTGTAAACCATTGTCTTGTGTATTATTCTATTTCACGTCACTGAAACTATGCTTTCATATTTTATCATCCCATTTTCCTAGAAAAATGAGATTGAAGATCAAAGTGGTTGAATAATACCCCTAAAATCATACCACTAAAAATTGTCAGATCAATAAGTATCATCTCAAATCATCTGACTCAATCTCTAGAAGATATTGTTAAATCATTTTGCTTCCAACTTGGGTAGTAGTTTAGAATTGCAGCTCTGTATAGTTTGCCCTCCAGTCACATAAACAGAAGTCTAAGAAGTGAAAAGTCAGGAATCAGACTTCTCAGGCTTCAGTCCCAACCCTGAGATTTGCTTCCTATGTGAATTTGGGAAAAAATTTGAAATTTCCTCAACAATAGAATTTACACAAAACAAGTATTCACTCAAGAATTAAGAAAAGTGCAAGGTAATTTATAACACATTGCTCGCAACACAGCAATCACCGAAAAATCATGGACTAAACTGTCTGATTAGAGAGGACAGCTGGTGGTTTGAATCCACCCAGAGGTACCTCGGAATAAAAACCTGACAATCTACTTCTGAAGGGTCACAGACTTGAAAAACTCAATGGAGTGCAGTTCTATTATGAAACATGTGATTGCTATGAAGTAGAATCAAACTGATGGTAACCAGCGTAACTCCATTTTTAAGCTCCACGAGCAGCCTCTGAGTGGTGCAAACAATAAAATCCTCAACTATTTCCTGAAAAGATGGTGGTTCAAATCTGTCCAGAGGCACCTTGGAAGACAGGCCTGGCGATTTGCTTCCAGAAGGTCACACCTTTGAAAACCCTATGGAGTAATTCTGCTTTGCATACATAGGGTTGCAATGAGTCTGAACTGGCTCAACGACAACTAACCAGAAGGACAGAACTAGCTAAATCTTTTATAACTACTCTGTTCTGAGAACTGCACCATCTAGCCCCTGGCATAAAGTAGAAACTCAGTAAATACGTGGCATGAATGTAAGAAGTAACTTTCCCAGGTAGGTAGTTTGCTAAAAACAGCAGTGAAAGCACTTGAATGTTGAATGATCCTTTGTCAGGAATCTGTTCCAGGTGCCTGAAACATATGGCTGTTTAATCACTATAACTTAAGATGCTTCAACCTGTGTTCTCTGTGAGGAGGCAGCAAGCTTCCATTATCAATATTGCATTATTAGTCCCGGTTATATTCTCCCTCATCCATTGGAGACATCTTTAAAAAATACATAACATTGTTTTAACTTTCAATGAATTTTAGTCATGTCAACTCTAGGAGAATCGATAAACCTTTTTTTTTTATGATGCTGGTTAATAGTGCTTTTACTTTGTTTATATTGTTAGTTACTGTCGAGTTGGTTCTGACTCACAGCAACCCCTTGAACAATGGAACAAAACACTGACTGTTCCTGCACCATCCTCACGATCTACGTGCTTGAGATCCATCCTGGTGAAGGTCCTCCTCTTTTTTTGGTGACCATCCTCTAAGACATCATGATGTCCTTATCCAAAGACTAGTACATCTTGAGAATATGTCCAAAATATATGTGATGCAGTATTTTCGTCCTCACTTCTAAGGAGTATCCTGATTGTACTTCTTCCAAAGCAGTTTTTTTTTTAATTACGACTGAGTGAAAATGTACATTCCCATATAAATTTACATGCCCACCTCTATGCAGCTTCCACTGCTCTCACTGTCCAGTGACAGCACACTATTCCTCTCTGCTCCATACATGTCTCATCCTCCCAACAGTCTCCTTTCTGCTCCTCTCCACCCACTCTCCTTCCTCCAGCCAGAGGTCAGCAGGATGACATCCCATAGATGCACAGAACCATAAAGTGCATCAATACATAGTCACTCTGCATCGCCAAGTCCAATCCATTTGTGTCTGAAGAGTGGACCGTCCTTATGATTTATGAGCACGGGCAGCATCAGGGCCAGGGGCCATGCTCCCAGGGGAACCCCAAAACTGCTGGACCGTCAATTGAGGTTTTTTAGTGGAGATCTCAGGGTTCATCCGTTTTTATTCTTGTGTTGCCAGTCAGGCTCAACTTAGTGAGCTCCATCACGGCTATCACTGGTGGTAGCCGGGCACCATCCAGCTCTTCTGGTCCCAAGTCAATGTAGGTACCCACTCGTGTGGGTCTTTATCTTCTGGGTTGTCTTTGCTACATGTCATTTTGGTCCTCGGTGAGCATCCGTTCCATTGAGGCCAATTGGTACAACTAGCGTTTTGCTAGGAGGGCTCTCTGCACCCCGCATTGGTGAGTGATGTCTGAGGTCTTAAAAGCTGCCAATCTGCCATCCTAGGGCACAGCCAATGGTCCAAGGCAGTTTTCTTTGTTCTTTTGACAGCACATGGTACAGCTGATATTGTTGGCCAACACCGTAACTCAAAGACTTCTGTTCTTCTGTCTTCCTTATTCATTGTTCAGCTTTAACATGCATATGAGGCAATTGGAAACACCATGTCCTGGATCCCACGCACCTTAGTCCTCAAAGTGGTGAATGTCCTTTTTGACACTTTAAAGAGATCTTCCACAGCGTATTTGTCCAGTGCAATGGGTCATTTGATTTCTTGACTGCTGCTTTCTTGGGTGTTGACTGTGGATTCATGAAAATGAAATCCTCAATAGCTTCAGTCTTTTCTCTCTGTTTGTCATGATTTTGCTTATTGGTCCAGTTGTAAGAATTTTTGTTTTTTTTATGTTGAGGTGTAACCCATACTGAAGGATGTATGCAGTCTTTAATCTCCATCAGTAAGTGCTTCAAACCCTCTTTACTTTAAGCAAGCAAAGTGGTGTCATCTGCATATCGTAGGCTGTTAAAGAGTCTTCTAATTCTGATGTGGCACACTTTTTCACGGAGTCCAGCTTCTCAGATTATTTGCTCAACATACAAATTGAACAAGTAAAAGGATATAACCCTGGTGCACATCTTTCCTGATTTTAAGCCATGCAGAATTGCCTTGTTCTGTTTGAAGGATTGCCTCTCGGTTTATGTACAGAATCCACAAGAGCACAGTTAAGACTTTTGGAATTCCCAAACTTCACAGTGTTATCCAAGCATCCGTGAGTCTGTCATACTGTGGGGCTTGTACATAGTGCTGATGCTGAAAGCTATGCCAGAAGTATTCAAATACCAGCAGGATCACCTACAGTGAACAGGTTTCAGCTGAGGTTCCAAACTAAGTACGACCAGGAAGAAAGGCCCTGCAGTTTACTTCCAAGGTATATTACCCAGTGAAAACTTCATGAATAGCAGCTAATCATTGGCTGATATAATGCAGGAAGATGAGCCCCTCAGGTCAGAAGGCACTCAGAATATGAGTGGGAAACAGCTGTCTCCTCAAGGTAGAATTGGCCTTAATGAAACGAACAGAGTTAAGATTGCAGTACCTTAATTTGCTGATGTAGCCTGAGACAAAATGACAAGAGACAGATGTAAACATCCATTAATTATCAGAATATGGAACATACTAAGTATGAATCTAGGAAAATTGAAAATCATCAAAAATTAAATAGAACATATAACACTGATACTCTAGGCATTAATGAGCTGAAATGGACTGACTAGTATTGACTATTTTGAATCTGACAAACATATGGTCTCTTTCACCAGGAATGATAACTTCAAGAGGAATGGTATTGCATTCATCATCCAGAAGAGTATTTCAGTGTCTGTCTTGAAGTACAATGCTCTAAGTTATATAATAATAAGCATCTTTATGCCTACAAGAAAGACCAGCTAATATGACTATTTTTTTCAAATTACCTAACAACCACTAGGGCCAAAGATAAATAAACTGAAGATTTTTGCCAATTTCTGCAGTCTGAAATTGATTGAACATGTAATCAGGATGCAATAAACAGAGAAAGAATAGTGGTTGGAAAATATGATACTGGTGTTTGAAATGGCACCAGAGATCACAGGATAGAATTTGGCAAGATCCATGACTTCTTAATTGCAAATACCTTTTTACAACAACATAAGCAGCAACTATACACATGAACCTTGCTAGATGGAATACAAAGGAATCAGGCTGACTGCATCTGTGGGAGGAGATGATGGAAAGGTCAATATTGTAAGTCAGAACAGGCCAGAGGCTGACTGTGGAACAGACATCTATTGCTCAACTGCAAGGTCAAGTTCAAGCTAAACGAAATTAGAACAAGTCCATGACAGACAAAGTACAACCTTGAGTATATCCCACCTGAATTTAGAGACTGTCTCAAGAATAGATTTGACACACTGAACACTGTCATGGATTGAGTTACGTGCCCCCAAAATATGTGTAGCAGTTGGCTATGTTATGATCCTGGTACTGTGTGATGTTCCTATATGTTGTAAATCTTGCCTCTATGATGTTGATGAGGGAGGACGGGCAGGTGGTTGTGTTGGGGAGGCCGGTCTCAGTCTATAAGACTGCGTTGTGCCTGGAGGCAATCTCTCGGGGTTTAAAAGGAAGCAGAGAACTCGGGACCTCATATTATCATGAAAGGAGCAGTGCTGGGAGCTTTGGACGCAGAGTCCCTGAACTTCAGAAGCTCTCAGTCCAGCGGAAGACTGACAGCAAGTGCCTCGCTCCAGTGCCAGCAGAGAAAGACTTCCTTGGAAGCTGATGCCCTGAACTGGGATTCCACCTACTTCTCAGGGAGAAAAGGAATTCCTCTTTGTTAAAGCCATCCGTCCAACTTGTAGTATCACTGTTACAGTAACAGTAGATGACTAGGACAAACAGCAATGAATAAAGACCAGAAGAGTTGTCGAACGATATGAAGAACATCACACATGAATTAAACACTTTTATAGGTCTTGCATTTTAACATCACCTGAGCATCGGTGTCTGTACACGTAGTGTCTCACAAATCACGTAACAAGATTGGGTTTTGTGAAAGATGGATGTATGTTGCAAAGCCCCTTTGCTTAAATTCTCCTCTGATTATTCAAAATTATTTAGGATGAACTACCTGCAAAACAGTCTACTACTGAGAATAAATACATTTTCTCCAAGATTGTGGTATTTTGTTACCACACAAAAGAATAACTTCTTTGGGCAGTTGGTTAGTGACTTAAGGATCACAAAATGGGGGATAAATAATAATATCTACATTATTTTATAATTATCACTGAATAAAATTATGAACTTCCATTGTACAATTCTGTAAAACTATTTGTTTTAGGCAGCTAGTGCTGCTCTAACAGAAATATCACAAAGTGGAATGCCTTGAACAAAGGAAAGTTTATTCT
Source organism: Heterohyrax brucei (assembly GCA_028571685.1). Taxonomy (NCBI): domain Eukaryota; kingdom Metazoa; phylum Chordata; class Mammalia; order Hyracoidea; family Procaviidae; genus Heterohyrax; species Heterohyrax brucei. The sequence goes on along the minus strand of CM053162.1, from coordinate 67,058,038 downwards.
CACACAGCTTGGTAGGCTAGAAGTCTGAGATCAGGGTGTCCACTTCAGGGGAAAGCTTTCCCCGTGTCTGCTCTGGAGGAAAGTCCTTGCATTGTATTCGTCTTTCGTCAGAGGGCATCTTGGAGCAGGAACCTCAGGTCGGAAGGACAAGCTCTGCTCACAGTGCTGTTTTCTTGGTGGTGTGAGTTTCCCAGTTCTCTGGATGCTTCTCTCTCTTTTTGTCTCCTGTAGGATGAAAGGATAAAGGGTGGTACAGGCCATACTCCAGGGGAACTCCCTTTGCAGTGGAGCAGGGAGATGATCTGATGAAGGAATTTACGGTCCAATCCTAATCCTGTAACATACAGCATAGGAAAAATCACAAAATAGAGAGCAATCATAAAATACTGGGAATTATGGTCCAGCCACATGGTTACACACATTTTTAGGGGGACAGAGCTTGATCCATGACATTACTAAAATCAAAGACTTACTTAGATGAACACTTTCTAGTGTATTTACCTGCTCCATTTCAGTGGGAAATTGCATGGTTTAGGCACTCTTCATGATCAGTTGAAAATATCTGCCACATTAAAAAAAAAGAAAGACCGAAAAACAAAATTAGATTACATTTAATATGGTAAATTCTATGACATACACTGTTTATCTCATTTACAATTGTTTCTGAAGACTGCTTTGTCTAAGAATCCTTTTCAGGTCCAAATTTATGTTGAGTCAGAGTAACAGCTGGCTTATAAAATGAGTCCTAGCTTGGTAGCTGAATGCTGATAGCACTTTCCTTACAATCCTACCATTCTGTTTACCACCAAACCATCTGAATCCACCCCACATAAGAACTTGTGTCTAACTGCCTTCCAAGGTCTTGGCAAACAGGATAATCTGCAAACTCAACTCACGTGTCCTTTAGAAGTCTCAGGAGAGACACGCATCAAAGAAGATTACTTAAATATAAAATACCCATCCATTCATCTCTACATTTCAAATTTTATTCTAAGAGTAAGCCATGTTAAGTATGATGAACACATCCATTAAATTATCTGACCCACTGTTTTGAAACTGTGTTTTTCAGTTTGTATTTAAGAGTAAACAGTATTACAAGGGAAGTTCTTTCATTGTGGTTCACATCATCTTGTGTATTTCTCATGAGACATTTTTATGTTTTTGACTCAGGACACATTATATCTACCATCTTATTTCTTAGTTTTGTTTTATTTGATCTTTGGAAGCTCAGAACCAAATTTGTATCCCACATCTTAAAAAGAGAAAAAAAGCACAGTAATTTTGTGTACAATAACTTTACTCCTGAGTTAATCTTATTTGTTCTATATTTCTTTTACTTTTTTCTAATTGTTAATCTACTTTATTTTATATTTATGTATGTATAAAAAAACTCACTGCCGTTGAGTCGATTCCAGCTCATAGCTACCCGACAGAACAGAGTAGAACTGCTCCAAGGAGTTTCCAAGGAGCACCTGGTGGATTCAAACTGCTGACCTTCTGGTGAGCAGCTATAGCACTTAACAACTACACCACCAGGGTTTCCTATGTGTGTATATAGGTTGCAAATCAAATGTGTGTGTACATACCGTATTTGCAGGTGTTTTGTTTTGTCCCAGGAGACTTGGCCATTATTCTGCTGCCCACCTTCCAGCCAGGATCTCGACCACATCTTTTCACATTATCTGTAACAAATGTTCTTGGGGTGGGACTTCCATGACATCTTAGCCACATTTAGTTATCAACTTCTGAAAGACAGTGTTTCGACCTTCATTGTGTAACACTTGTTATGGATTTTGTCATATCTTTTAGACCCTTCCATAATATCGCTTATGGGCTACATGTTTTCTTACCCTGCCTTCTTTTTTCCTTAAAATAGTCTAAGGGAAGACTCACACATCTATTTCTATAGCTTCAATTATCATCTGTCAGTTATTCCAGAAATTCAAATACTTCCTCCTTCACAACCGGTTATTGCCATTAAAAGCTTGAAATCAGTCTGTCTAAAACTCGTCATGCCCCCGTACCTGCTTCTTTTTCTAGGTTCCCTATGTGTCATGGATCAAACTGTGTCCCCCCCCCCAAAATGTATGTAGCCATGTGCTTGGGCCATGATTCTCGGTATTTTATGATTGTCCTCCATTTTGTGATTTTCCTGAGTTGTATGTTAGAGGATTAGGGTGGGACTATAAGTCCCTTCGTAAAATCATCTGCCTGCTCCACTGTAAAGGGAGTTTCCCTGGAGTATGGGTTGCACTACCTGCAACAGATAAAAGGCAAAGGGAAGCAAGCAGATAACTGGGAGCCTCATACCATTAAGAAAGCAGCACTGGGAGTAGAGCGCATCCTTCAGACCTGGGGTTCCTGAGCCAAGATGCTCCCTGACAGATGACTGGTACAAAGATTTTCCTCCAGAGCCAACAAAAGGGAAAGGCTTCCTCTGGAGTGGACAGCCTGAATTCAGACTTATAACCTACTGGACTTTATAAAAATAAACTTTTCATTGCTAAAGCCATCCACTCGTAGTATTTCTGTTAGGGCAGCACTAGCCAACTAAAATTCTATGTGAGCAAAAAACCTGAAGCCCAGAATTAGAAAAGTATTCTTTTTTAAAAAAAATTACTTATTTTTCTCTTGCTCTTGAGAATATACACAGCAAAACACTCAACAATTCAACAATTTGCGCATGTGCAATTCAGTGACATTGACTACAGTCTCTGAATTGTGCAGCTATGCCCATCCTCTCTTAGTCTGAGCGGTTCCTGCCCCATTATAAACTCACTGCCCCCTAAGATTCTTCTCTAATCTTCGGATCTGCTGTTGTCAACATCATCCCACCCAGCTGGTTCTTAAAATAGCATAAAGCTCGAGGCAGACTTTTTTTTTTTTTTTCTTGCAATTTAAATTATTGTTTGCTTTTAAAAAGAACTTCAGGGAATATTTTTGATTAGAAGACCATTCTTAAACCATTGTTGATCTTTACTCTTCGTATTCAACGAATAACCAAGGTCTTTCCCCACTGTATCCTAAATATACCCCACATCTACCATCTCTCCATTCCTATGATTCTTAGAGTGCAGACCAAGATCTCAAAGGCATTCTACGGTCCTCACACTGTGTGATCCTTATGAAATCCAGCTATGCCTCCTACTCAGACTTCTCATGGAATCTCCTATTCTTAGGATCGTGCTGCTGTTCTTCACCTAGACATCTGTGCACTGATAGTCATTTCCTGACTTTCTAGTCTCATATTTTATGACTCCCTTTAAATTCTATAGTATACCATTCTGAGTTTTGTCTCAGTTTCTTGCTTATTTTTCTTTTTTAATCTTACTGTGCTTTAAGTGAAAATGTACAGCACAAATTAGATTTTCATTAAAAAAAAATCTGATAGACAAATTGTTTTGTGACATTTGCTGTAATTCCTGCACTGTGATAGCACTCTGAACATTTTCTCCCTAGGTCTCCCATGTTCATTTTCCAGCTTTTCTGTCCCATTCTGCTTTTTGCAGGAGACGGTCATTCGGTCTCCCATACTTGAGTGAACTAGCAAGCAGAGTACCCCACATGAGTTGAGTATATATATAAAGTTGTCTAATCTTTGGCTGAAAAGTAGACACCAGGAGTGGCTTCATTTCCAAGTTAACAGGGTCCCCAGGGTCCATATTCTTGGGAGCTCCTCCAGTCTCTGTCACACCAGTAGGTCTGAGCTCTTTGTGAATGTGAATTTTGTCATTTTCTCCCACTCTTCCATGGGCGCTCTATGAGTCTGACAATTAGCTTTGTGAACTCATCCTTTGAAAAAATGCTTTGAAGGTGGGCTAGATGCTGACACTGATACATGGCTTCCCAAGGGGAGTGCTTCGCAGGTGACCATAGTGATGTTCAGCAATGAGGTATGTAGCACTTTTTCTACAATGACTTTGCAAACTTAACTGACAGATCTACTACAAGAGCTCTGGTGGACCTTCCAGAAAAAGAGCTCCAAAATGATTTGAAAGGGTGGATTAGGTGCTGGCATGAATACACAGCTTCCCAAGGACAGTACCTGGCATACAACCATAGTGATATTCAGCAGAGAGGTATGTAGCACTTTTTCTAGGGTGAGTTCACAAACCCAGTTGTGAGACCTCATACTCTGATCTCTGTCTCAGTGGTCAGCAGTGGTAGCAAGGCACCACCTAGTTCTTCTCAGCTCAGTCTGGTGAAGGCTGTGATTCATGGGGTTCTTTAGTCCTTGGGATTAATATTTTGCTTGTTTTTTTGTTCTTCATCATTCTCCTTTGCACTGGGCAGGATGGAGCTAGTAGATGTAGTTTAGATGGTTCCTCACAAGCTTTTGATACCCTAGAAGCTACTCACAAAATGATGATGAAGAGCAATTTCCTTATGAACTATATTATGACGGTTTACCTACATGTCTCTCCAGAGCTTGGTTCCCAGCCTTTAACTTCAGCAATTTAGCCTTTCAAGGTGTTTGGAGGAAGCTTCTATGATCGAGTCATGTTGATTTCCGCTACATTTTGTGTTGTCTTTCCTTTCATCGAAGTTGACACTCGTCTACCATCTAGTTAAAGATTTCCCCTCCCTATCCCTACCTTCCTCAGAACGATTGAAGTGTTTTTCTTTCTGTTTGTAAACCTTTCCTTGACTTTTTATGAGTGACCTCCTATAGTATTTGCCCCCTTATGATTGACTTAATCTCACTCAGTATAATTCCCTCCAGATTTATTCATGATGTGAGATGGCTGGGCAAGTCATCATTATTCTCCCTCATTGCTTAGTATTCCGCTGTATTTATATACCATTATTTATTATTAGCAGGCATTTTGGTTGTTTCCATCTTTTTGCTGTTGTGAGTGTTGTGATGAGCACGGGTATACATACGTCTATTCATGCAATGACTCTTATTTCTCTAGGATATGCTCCTGGGAGTAGTTCTGGTGTATTGTATGGCATTTCTACTTCTAGCTTTTTAGGGAAGAATCATCCCATTTTCCAGACTGACTTTACCATTATACATTTTCAGCAGCAGGGCATTAGTGCTCCAACCTCCTGCAGCCTCTGCAACTTTTCATTTTTCCTCCTGGTTTGATCACTGTCATTATTGTCAGGGGGAGATTATGCAGTGTGACAGGTCTCTTTTGTGTAGCTTTTCTAGCCACGGTCTTGTAATTCTCACCCATGTGAGAATTGATGCCTTTGAAATGTGACACTGGAGAAGAGCTTTGAATGGACCATGGACCATCAGAAGAACAAACCAGTCTGCTCCAGAAGAAGTACAACCAGAGTGCTCCTTGAAAGCAAAGACAGTAAGACTGCATCTTGCACACTTTGGACGTGTTGCAAGGAAGAATCAGTCCCTGGAGAAGGACTTCATACTGGGTAGAGTGGAGGGTCAGTGAAAAAGAGGAATACCTTTGATGAAATGGATTGACACAGTGCCCGCAAAGGTGAGCTTAACCATAAAAACGACTATGGACATGGCACAAGACTGGGCAGTGTTTCATTCTGTTGTTCCTTGGGTCACTATGAGTTGGAATCAACCTCATGGCACCTAACAATAGTAACAACATGCAGACAAGGTAATTTCGGCCCACCAAAGGGATTAGTCAGTTTTGTTACCCCACTGGGCTTCAGGTGAGTTGTCTTAGAAACAGAAAGAGACAATTCCACCACCACTAAGTAGCAGCCAGAGATGGTGATTGCATCCTTGTACACAGGATCTCTGTGCTGAGAAGCTCCTGGAAGCACGGGGCCTAGAGAGAGGGCAAGGTATAACTTGAAGGTGGTGAGAAGCAGCAGCTCAGACCCAGCAGCAGGAAAGGGCCTTGTGGGCTTCCTCTCTCACAGAGAAAGCTCAGTGCCTGGGAGAGGTATGCCTTCAAACACAGCTGGGAAGAAGCTGTCCTGATGGAAGAACTGTGTCCTGATCTTTCCTGGGCCTGAATTACAGCAGTTAACTCCCAAGTAAACTCCATAATTCTGACAAAGGCCTGTGTGTTCTATGTGGCCACTGGAATGACTTATTAAACCCAGCACAGAAATAATGTCCTGAAAGTTACAAATACTTGTCAGAATTGACAAGGGCAGTGGAGAGAGGAAGCATGCCTGACCCGCACTTCATTGGAATCAGCCTTGGGCTGTTGATCTTAGTTTTTTTCCACTTATAAAGTTAGAGGAGGCCAGCCACTGAACCCATGCCATTTTTACAGGTGGGGTCTCATTGTAGTTCTGATTCGCATTCCTCTAAGGGCTAACGATCACAAGCACTTCCTCATGTGTTTGTTAGTGGCCTGAAGGTTGTCTTTGGTGGAATGCCCGCTGATATTCTTTGCTCAATTTTTAAAAGCTTTTTTTTTAACTGTGATTAAGTGAAAGTTTACAATCCAAGTTAATTTTCTGTATTAAAAAAACCCAAGCACCCACCTCTCTGCAACTCTGTCTGCTTTCCTCACCGTGTGACAGCACACTCTTCTACTCTTCACTCTTTACTTCCAGTATCTGCTCAACCAACACCTGTCCCCTCCTTTCCACCTTCTCTTCTCCCCTCTAAAAATAAAAAAAAGTAGGACAGTATCATATACATGTATATTACATATATAATCATATATATACAATATATGTATTAAACCATAACGTATACATACCACTTGCATCACTCTGTGTCCCCCAAATGCAATTCATCTTTGTCTGAAGTGCTGGCTTTCAGTACTGGTTTCAACTCTGGGCTAGCAGCAAGTCTAGAGGTCGTGTTCCCAGGGGACCTTCTAGGTTGTTGGACCATCAAGTCTGATCTTTTATAGAATTCTTGAGGTGCACACACCTATATGTCATGCTATGTCAGGGACTCTACTTTGTGTTCCCTTCCAGCTTTGCCCATTTGTCATTAACTTATTTGTCTTTTTGTTGTTGAACTATGAAAATATTTTATAGATTTTAGAGATTAAATCCTTTTCAGAAAAGCCAAGACCAGATTTTCTTTTCCCATTCTGTAGGTTCTCATTTTACTCTTTCAGTGAAGACTTTTGATAAGTTTAGTGTTCAGCTTTTAGGAGTTTCCAGTTACTAAGTTTATTTTCTGGTGTTTGTGTGTTGTCACTTATGATCTGTGTTGTTTTTTGTGTCATATGTTAGGGCCCCTAGCATTGTCCTTGTTTTTCTACCATGATCTTTATGGTTTTGTGTTTTACATTTGGATCTTTGTTCCATTTTGAATTAGTTTTTGTGCATGGTTCTCTTTTGTTTTTTTTTCTTTTAATTTTTTATAACAGATGAATATCCAGTTATGGTGGCATCATATGTTGAAGAGATTGTCTTTTCCCGGTTTCATAGATGTTGGACTTTTATCAGCTATCAACTACTCATAGGCAGATGTATTTATGTCTGGGATCTTACTTCTATTCCATTGGTCCATGTGTTTGCTGCTGTAGCAGCACCAGGCCATTCTGACTGCCATGGCTGTGTAGTATGTTCTAAGATCAGGTAGCATGTTCTCCATCTTTAATAATACTAAACTCATCTAGTGTCTCCTCAGTTTTCACATAAAGTTGCTGCTTGGTTTCTCCATGCTGTTAAAGAAGGCTGTGGGAATGTGAATCAGGACTGCATAATTTCTGTAAATCGCTTTGGCTGGTATTGACTTTTTCACAATGTTGAATTTTTCTATTCATGAGCACAGCATGTTTTTCCATTTATGTAAGTCTCTTGGTTTCTTGTAATGATGCTATGTAGTTCTCATTGTATACCTCTGTTACATTCCTGGTTAGATTTATTCTTAAGTATTTTATCTTTCAGGGAACTATTTTAAAAGCTGTTGATTTTCTTTTCAAGATTCTCTTTTCTGGTGTAGAAGAATCCAACTGATTTTTTTATGTTGATCTGACACCCTGCTACCTTGCTGCCATGCAAACAGATGCATGCACACATTTGTTCATTGTAGCGCAGTTCGCAACAGCAGAGATGGAACCAACCTAGGTTCCCATCAGCAGAAGTATGGATAAACAAACTATGCTATACTTACACAATGGAATATTATGCAGTAATAAAGAGTGATGAATTTGGGAAACATTTCATAACATAAAAGAATCAGGAAAGCATTATGCTGAGTAAAATCAGTCAACTTCACTGTTATAAGGATTCAAGGATGAGTTTAAACATAAAAGAAAACATTCTTTGATGCTTAGCAGGTGTGAGAGGGAGAGAGACATTCACTAATTAGATAATTGACAAGAATATTTTAGGTAAAGGGAGAGACAAAATGCAGTAGAGGTGAATTCAGCACAAATGGACTAAGCCTAAAATTTAGTATGCTAAATGAAACCAGACACATCAAGGAGCACAGTAGCAGAGTTGCAAGTCTAGGAACTATGGTTTCAGAGGACACTCAGGTCAAACGCCTAACAAAGTTTACCAAAACATTCTGTATCTCACTTTGGTTACTGGTGTCTGGGGTCTTAAAAGCAAATGAGTGGCTGTCTAAGAAGCATCAATTACTGTCAACTTATGTGGAGCAAAGGAAAAAGATGAACATCAAAGCCATCAAAGACACGGGGAAATGTGAGCCCAGGAGACAGAAGGGCCACATATACCTGAGTCTACATCAACATGAAACAGAAAGGATTAGATGGTTCCTGGCCACCACCGAAGACTTCCTTCACAGGGAACTCAACTAAGAGTCCCTGATGACATAGGAGAAGTGTAGGGTACAAAACTTGAAGTCTAGGCAAAAGACCAGACTTGATGGTTTGATAGATTGGTAGGTTCCTGCAAGACATGGTCCCTGGCTTCTCTGTTAGCCCCAAACTGAAACCATCCACAAAGCCAGCTCCTCAGACAAAAATTGAACTGGTGTATAAGACATGGAGATACTGCTGACTAGTGTGCTTCTTGGCTTGGATAGATACAGGAAACTAACTAGGCAGCTCCAATCTAGGGGTGAGATGAGAGGATAGAGGGGGACAGGAGCTGGTTAAAGGGATGTGAGATACATGGGATGAAAGGGAGAAGTGTGCTGTTACGGTGTGGGGAGCACAGCTAGAGTCACATGGCAAAGTGTGTATGAGAAATTGACTGGAATTGTAAACTTTTACTTAAAACAATAAAAAACAAAATGTGTCTCTGGTAGACAGTATAGATGGATTTTTTTTTAATCCATTCTGCCACTCTCTGTTTCTTTATTGGTGCCTTTAAGCCATTTACATTCAATGTAGTTATTGAAAGGTGTGAGTCTACTGCTGCCAGTGTACAGTGCATTTTTTCTGTTATTGACTGTTTCCACTTTCTGCTACCTTTTCTGTACTCAGTTCTTTTTGTTTATAAATTTTCATTGTTGTTGATTTCGTGTTTACCATGTCTTTGTGTTTTTCTTCTTTTTGATTTTGGTAAGTAGGCTTATTGGTTTCTTTTGTGGTTACCTTGCAGTTTTGCCTGTATCTTCCTATGTTTAAACCAGTCGTCTATTTACTGACAGCACTCTGACTTCCTCTCCAAAGGGAACTATTATAACTACCACTTTCCTTCCTGTTTGTTTTGACATTGTCATCGTTCTCTGGTCTTATGGGCCTTCCGAGGATGTAGATGGGGTTTTTGGTGAGGTAATGTATTTGTCTTGCTCACTGCCTGGCTGTGGATACCAGATGTGTTCTTCCCTGTCATCAGGTTGGGTGCTGTACATATGCTCTACCATTTGCTGGCTGATTGACGCAAAGGTGTCTGGGTCGCTGGTCACTGGGTGAGTATTGCTAAGACTGTCTCTGACATGGTTGATGGGCAGAGTTGCATGGAAGCACTCAGAATGGGCACAAACCTCCAGCTCCAGGGGTGAAGACACAAAGGATGAGGCTGGGGGGATACCACCCGTCTGCTGGTGCCCCTTTGGAGGGCATGCTTCTGTCTTCTATAGTGTTCTGTGAGGGAGGTTGTATAGCCCATCCTTTGGCTGTTGCTGTTGGCTAGAGGGGCTGGCATCCTCAGGACCACAGCATGGTGGCTGGGTGGTGTGGGTGACACCTCCTGCCTTCAGACTTCTGGCATTCGTGACTCAGCATCTATCTCGGGGGTGGAGTGAGACAGATGGTAGTATATCCACCCAGGAGGATGGACCACTGGACTAGGTTGTATGTGGCCAATGGGGCAGATACAATTAACTTCCCCAAGGCATGAATTACTCCAGCTTAACTCTGACCATGAGTGCAGAGTCCCTTTGGCTTGTACACACCTGCTGGGTGGGTTTCAGCTGGCAATGCAGCTCACTTTCCGCAATACAGGCACACTGTGCAGTTGCAGCCAGCAGAGCACTGGCGTGGTTAATCGCAGAGGGTTGAAAGCACTATGAGTCCTTGGACACCCTGAGCCAACAGCTAGAGACAGTGGTAGGCACCTCCAGAACCGGCCAAGATCACCTACCTTGGGGTCAGGGCAGTATCAAATGTCACAGTTCTACAACTGTGAACAGGGAGAAGAGATGTGTGGTTTGGTGAGAGTGTCCTCCCACCCTTGATAACTCCACTACAAGGGACTGGTCTTTGCATGATGTGTAGGATGCCTGTACTTACCTTTTACATGGCTGGAAGCCCTCCTTTCCAGCTGCTGACTTTTTTAATGCAGACTCATGACTGCTTAGCTGCAGCAGCTGAGGTGAACTCAGCTGGAAATGTTGCTCACCGCAACTCAGCGTGGCTGTGCTGGGCTAGCTCAGTCACCGAGGTGCTGGTGTTGGTGATTACAGGGGTGGAAGGCACTGCAGATCCATGCACCCCACCAAAGCGTCTGGGAGAAGGAGAGAGTGAGTACTCCTGACCAGTTCATGTACTCCCAGCTTATCGGTCACGGTGGTGTTGAATGACACCAGACCATAGCAGCTTCGGGGGGGGATGGCTGAGGAGGGTGAGAGGGTCCCCCTTAGCCTGTAGAATTTTGGCACAGGGGCTTGGGTGTGTGCGTGGTAATTTGGAAGAGTGTGCTTAACTTGCTCAGGGCTGAAAGAACTCCTGGGTGGCTCTGGATATACGTGCAAAGTTGTTCCTGCTTAACTGCTCCAGGTGGAGCGAGTTTCTACTTGGAAGGTCGCTTGCTTGTTTCAATATGTCTACACTTTGCAGATTTGGCTAACAGGATGCTAGTGATCTATAAATCTCCATTTCTGCTGTTTTTGAATCATCTTTCCTTCCACTTATCACTTAGTTTGATTCTTCAGCCTTATCTTTGATGTTTAGAGTCTAAATTGTAATATGTATCAAACTCACTAGTTTTTTTTTTTTTTTTTCTTTTCTGGTCTTTGGTATAAGAGAGATGATGTAAAGCGTCTGACTACTCTGTCTTCTTAGATCACCTCTTTGTTTCACTTTCTTGAACATACAAAGCCCTCTTTTGCTTTTATACTTTTCATGTATATTCCTTTGTCTGGAGGTCTATACTATAACCCATTTTCATCTGTACTCTTTATATCTCAATTTAAAGGTGACTTCTCCACTCAAAGGATTATAAGTCACTGAAAGGTTATGTGCTTTTGTCCCATTGATTTGCTCCAGTAGAGTGTAAATTTCATTAAGGCGAAGACAATATTTATTTTGTTTATGATGGTAGGACTAGGATTTATTGAGTATTTAGTAAATACTTCTTAAGGAACCAAAAGAATTGTCATACTTCTTTTATTTCCCCTGTTTTTATCATTCTTTATCATATAGTCCAAGTTTGTATGCAATCTGTTTGATATTGACTGAACTTTTCCTCTTTATTACTTGTACTTTTTCTGACATATATTTTGCTTCTCAGCTGTCTAAGTTCTTCCCTTTTAAATGTCGCGTAATACACTTTCTGAGTTTTGTTTTACATAATCTCTCTATTCCTCTTCAGCTTAGAGCTGTCTTTCCATCTTGATTTTGCCTGTTTCCTGAAGACACAGAGGTTAAGTTCTCCTTTGCTTCCTTCCCTGATCACCTAGATCCTAGCAGAATATTTTCTTTAAATCTCTAACTGGCAGCTAACTGCCAGCATTTCCCTTTTCCTAGTCACTGATCTACTAACTTCTGGGCAGGGAGAAGAGGCTTTAAGTGTGGAATTTGCCCCAAATATTTCCTGAATGTATTTGGTTATGTAACATTTCTGGAGCCAGTCTTTCTCTATCTAAATTTGCCATAGCCTGCTCTCCACTCTGAGAACTGGATGTTTCTTTGTAGTCTAATTTTAACACCCCAAGTAGGTGGCGTGCAAATGTCCCAGTGTGTTGGAGAAATAACAATGCCATTTGTCTTTCTCTTTGATAATATTACAAATCTTGACCTTGGGCTCTTGGTACAGTGCTTTATTACTAAATCATAGCTATGGAAAGTGTTTCTAGTGAGCTATTTCCTCTTTCCCATTCTGCTATCTAAAAGACTACAAATCTCCAAATACAGTATCATTGAATTTCTGCCAGGAGCACCTTCATGCATTTTGTGAATCAATTTCCAGTCTCTTTCTTTAAATTGTTGCCATATTTATTGTAGCAATTGAAGTCCTTGTCATTTTCAAAGCATTTGTGACTTTACTATTTTCCAGTACAGGGCTTTTGACTTTTTCTCTCTACAGTGATAATTTGAGTTTATTTCAAATAATGTTTTGGCTGGATCCAAAGCAGGCAGAGGCAAAATGGATGGTCAAAGACTTTTCCAGACCATCGTTTTACAGACAAGGCATTTGTGGGTCCTTTCATATCTGGCTTTTCTTGTCTTATGCTTGGTGTTTATCCTAGGCTGTAGCTTTTCCATTTGAACATTTTATTATTGTTTGCAGATTATCATTCATTTCAATTTATACTGGTTTCAAAGTTGTCCTGGTAGGAAATCAATCAATGTTTGAGAGGATCTCTTTCCTCAAATCATCTGTGTAATTTGGAAGTTAATATAAATAAATTATTTTATTCTGTTCTTTGGCTTTTTTGATCGCTTCAAAACCTCAGCTTATATCCTGGGTATACACTTGTGCTTGGGTGGGAAGATGAAAACAACTGAAGCAATAGTTTTTGTTCCAATTTTAGTCTGGGGCAGGAACTTTACTGGAGTGCAATAAAGACCATCACAGACAGGGCCCTGCCCTTACGGAGTTTATAGTCTTCAGAAAGAGATATACATCAAGTGACTGAACATTAAAAAATACGTAAATACAGTTAAGATTTATTCATGTATGCAGTAGATACGTTTTGAACACTTAATACGTACTACCAAGCACTTTGGAATCATTTGAGATACAGAAGTAAACAAACTGAAGAAAAGCTCTTGTCATCATAGAACTTTTGTTCTAGTAGACCTTGTGCTACAAACAAAGTGGGGGAAGAAAAAGAAGAAGAAAACATGTTGAGACATAATAAGGGACGATTGCCTTGGTTTTTCTTTGGGGCCAGGACAGGAAACTTCAAGAAAGTGACATTTGAGTTGTGACCAAAAGTGAGAGCATGTGTCATCAGCAGTAGGCTGGACTGGATGAGAATGTGTGGGGTCGGGGCTGAGAGCATTCTAAGAGGAAGCAAGAGAAAGAATGAAGACCGTACAGTAGAAAGAGGACATCCTGGTGGCGTGATGGCTCGGTGCTCTGGCTTGGAGTCCGAAAGTTGGCAATTCAAATTTTCCAGGCCCTCCTTGGAAACTCTATAGAGCAGTTCTGTTCTGTATATAGGGTCACAGTGAGTTGTAAGCCACTCAGCAGCCAGGGATTAGAGTAGATGGAAACATAATATGGCCAACATTGTGACAGAAACCACTGTGGCTAGAACAAACTGCGAGGGGTAAAGGGACAAGAGAGAAGCAGCTGGAGAGTTTGTGCCAGATTAAACCATGCAATAGACATTATTAAAAGACTTCACGTAAGTAAATAACAGGCTTCATATTACAGTAAACCATCTGCCAACAGTGGCGAGGAGCAGTGAGTTGCAAAATAAGGTATGCAAGCTGGTACACCGGAAAGAAAACAAATAGAGAGGGAGCTTCTAATTAGGGAGTCACATTTCTTTTAATTTTAACGTCGTATAATTTTAAAATAATGAAATAACAGGCATGTATTGATATGCTGCTGAGAAATGATTTTCTGTTGGGGTTGATGATCAAATAAGCATTTAGATAATTATGTAGATGCAAGGAGAATGCTTTGACAGCTTTTTAATTAAATTATTGGAAGGCTTATGATACCATATTATTGATGGTAGTTAAGGAGAAATGAAATGGATGAAGAAAAGGAATATTAAAAAAAAAATCCCTTACCCGGTGCAGCCTAAATTAATCCGAAATAGTACCAAAATATTTCCTAGTCATGCTTAAAGATTGCTTCGACTATCAAAGATCAGGAATGTTTAGGGTTAATGACTTTATGCCTCTAATAAACAAACAAATAAAAACAACAATGGCCAGGTGCATCAGAAAGGAGCTGGGCCCACAGTGTTCTCAATTGCTTCGTCTCTCAGAAGTAGATCACCAGAGCTTTTCTTCAAGGTGCTTCTGGATGAACTTGAACTCATACCCTTTTGGTTAGCAGCCATGTACACTAATCATTTGTGCCAACCAGGACATTCTATTGTGATTATTCTACTGCTTTGGGAGTCAAAAGGATAAAAGCAGCTAAGACTAGAACTTGTAATACTCATATATGAAATTGAATAATAAAATCTTAAAAGATCCAGGAAATGTTCTTGATTCTGGAAGCTTATGACAATAAAAGACAAAGATTTCAAAATACCAAGCAGGCTGTATGTCATGTTTTAGAGGTTGACAGTTACAAACAACCTCGCTTATTTTCTGCAAACTCCAATATTGGACTTATTTGTCTTGATGACTACCTTGGGTATCTACCAGTCAATTGTGGTTACAAATGTTCCAATATACCGAGTTATGCTGGAACTGCAAAATATTCATGATATTACCCCTTTCCTTAGAATATGTACAAAATTATATCTCATGTGACTTGGACACATTTATATTCCTAAAAACTTGGAAAGGTAAGGAGATTTGTTTTGATCTATGACACGTAATAGGAAATTTTGAATTCTCTCTTCTTTGCTAATGCATTTTAAATCATTTATGGTGATTTACAACTTGCATTGAATAGATTATTGTGTATATTAAATACATTTGAGAGTTGTTTGGAGCAAGAATGGGAGAGGCTAGGTATATTGATATCTACTAATATTAAAGTGTATTTATTACAATGAATTTAGTTTTTATGGCATCATACTATATCATGGGAGAAAGAATCCTGTAGACACCATGCCTTTACTTAATGGAATGTGCTTTGGGAAAAGAACCACTCTGCAAAAGAATATTTTTATTATTACTAAAAAAATTATCATTTTGAAAGGCTCCTACTTGCAAGTCATAAACTGGCCAATATCTTTCTATCTAAAGTTTCACATAATTGCTTCTTTCATGAGCAAATCCACCAAATTAAAATAAGTAAAAGAAGTAAAATGAAGTATTAACATCTAATGCTTCCATACTTCTGCAAATATATCCAAAACATAATCAGCTCTAAATTTGATACAGTTTTCCCCTTTATTTATTACCTTGATGAAATACAAACTTCCTTTGGGGTATGTTATAGATCAAAACTTCATTTCATGTCATTTTTACTCATTGTTCACACTGTAAAAAATGAGATATAGAATAATCCAATTTAAGAAATAGTTCTCCTAAATTATTGTCCCAAATTCATACTTAAAATCATGTTAGTGAAGCATTTTCAGAATGTGTCAATTAGTATTTCAAAAGTTTTTCAGAATCATATATTTATAGTTCTTACAGAAATACAACATTCAGCTATTAAGTATATTTCAAACTTCAGCTCTCTTTATGAAAATTAGTATGAGAACAGAGATGAACTACATTTCAGTAAGAGGCTAGAGATTTGTCAGCGAACTTTTTCAAACTATTCACATGATTTTCTGATGGGAAAGACATCTTAAAAGAAGCATGATATGGCCTATGAATATTATCAAACCTCCTCACTGCCTTATATTCAGCAATAGAGGGTAGATTTGCCTTTTATGAGAAGATGAATATATTCCATATGCAGCTATTATAAAGTAACTGACATTATGAATAAGAAATGGGAAAGGGACATTTCTACTGTAGCTAATTTTAGGCAATGAGACAGGTATTAGTTATTATTCAGAATAGAAGAAAGTGGTCTGAAAATGCTCTTATAGATAGGTTTACTGCTACCAGGGTTCCCTTTATTAACCGTGGCTTCACAGAGATGCTAGAATAACTCAGAGAAGATGGGAAACAACTCCCTCACAGAATGTAGGCAACTTTCTTGAGCTCCTGAGGCCTGCTAGCAAAATGTTTTGACCTCCAGTAAGAATGTGAACTTTGAAAATAATTCATGTACATAAGCTATATTTATTCATATTGTACCATATTCCAGACACCGTCATGTATTATTCATTGTCACTGAACATAAACCTGTTACAAGTAGAGAATGTGTTTTTTAGGAGAAAGTGCAATAAAGTACCTATGACTGCCCCAAATTCCAGGTTTAAAAGGCTTGTCCTCAGGATAGAGTTGTCCCTAAGAGTTTTCACCCAGTATACTCAAGGTCCTTGACATGAACTGGCCAAGATTTGCTTGAAAATCACTGAGTGGTATGCCTTTGTGTGCTTGGACTGAGGAACTGAAGCTACTGTTTGTATTTGTGATTTGTGTGTTAATTCAGCATTAACACTTAACGACCTCCCAGGGGGAAAACAATCAAGTTTAAAAGAAATTTGAACTCTGAAGAACTGTTGTTAGAATCATAGAAATAATCTAAGATAAATACATATTATATGATTGTAAAGATAAGCAAATTAAACAGAAAGAATTCATGCAAATAAAGATACAAAAGCAAGTATTTGTGCTAATGCCCCAGCCAGTTGTAGGTCACAGCCTCTCATTATGGGGAACCTAGTGTACTCAACCCATTTCCTTAGTTACCCCATTTTATTTCCATTTCAACCTCAATGTTCATATATTTTTGCTTGTTTTTATATTGTATCATCCTCTTTTTAACTTAATTACTGCAAAATACTCTGATTTGTACAATTCATGAGATCACCCAGCACCATTAGACTCACTAGGCCAGTTGGTACATTGTAGAACAGTAATATGATTCACTACTGGAAATGATAAATATGCCACAGGATATATTGAAATTATTTGGACAGAATGATAAGTATGCCTTTATTTTCTTTGCCTTTAACTCTAGTAAGAAAAACTGATTACTTACACAGAGGCCCCAATGTGTGGACAAAACAGGATAAACAGCATAACACGAAAACTAAAGCAAAGTAATTTTACCTTTGTAAGAGTATGAAGAGATTTCAAAATGCTCTTTTCCAGAAAGAGAACCACGCATAGGTCTGATTAAGAGCATACACATCCCAATACTGCTCAATACTCTGAAGACGTATAATCCTAAGGAATGCACCGTTGCATGTATATCAATAAACACCTAAAGAAAGTAGGGGAATACTACCTGAGACCTCTGGAGATTGATAAATGGGGACCATTTGGAGGGTCATCAAAACACAGAGGACGCAACCAGTGTTGGGAAAGTTCCACTTATATTCACAACTTTGCCTCAAGGGCAGTGATCACCGTGGTACAAGTTCTAGAATGACTGTCGTGGGTTCCAATGTATCCTCCCTAAACATGTGTCAACTTGGTTAAACTACTTTTTCCATTATTGTATGGTTGTCATCTATTTTGTGATTTTTACATAATGTTCCTATGTATTAAAAATTTAGTCTCAGCCTTGGGTTACTGAGACAAGTTTAAAAAAAAAATTGCCAGCAAGTGGATTCCAACTCATAGCACTCCTATTATGTGTTAAATACAGTTAGGCTGGTATTCAATACCTTTGCTCCAGTCACAGACTTCACCCAATATGGGGAGAATTTCCCGCAAGTGTGGCCTTACGCTACCTTTTATCTTACAAGAGATAAAAGAAGAGAAATAGAAGCCAAAAGATTGGGACATAATACCACTCACTAGGAAAGAAGTGACAGAACCAGAGTGCTTTCTCTATAACTGAAGTCGCTGTGCTGAGAAGCTGCTAGACCAGGAGATTGTTGTTAACAAGGACCTTCTCCTGGAACAAACTAAGACAGCCTTCCCATGGAGACTGTGGCCTGAATGCCTGAATCCAGACTCTTAACTCCTAGACTGTGACAGGATAACTTTCTCTTTGTTAAAGCCATCCGTGTGCAGAAATTCTGTTAAGCAGCACTAGATAATTAAGATAATGACTAAAACTCTAATAAAATGTATGCAGTATTTCTGCCATGGGAACCACAAGGAAGCTAGGGTAACCAGGAACAATTAGAGAAAACATGAAAACAATAGCTAAAAAATGCAGATCTCAAACTGTGTAAGTAAAGTTTAACCAGATACCTAGTCAAACCCTGAATCCCATATGCTTGAGACTGGCTTCCCACATCCTGAACTGATTATCTCAAAAGTCTGTTGTTGTGAGGTTCTCTCAAGTCAGTTTTGACCCACAGTGACCATAGGTACAACAGAATGAAACATTTCCTGGTCTTACACCATTCTCACAACTGTTGCTGTGTTTGAGCCCACTGTTCAGCAGCTGGGTCACTCTGTCTCATCCAGGATCGTTCTCTTCTTCTCTGACCCTCTACCCTACCAAACACAATGTCCTTTACTAAGGACCGCTCTCCCTTGGGAAACCCTGGTCACATAGTAGGTAAGTGCTACAACCACTAATCAAAAGGTTAGCAGCTCAAACCTACCAGGCACTCCTTGAAAACTCTGTGGGGCAGCTCTACTGTCCTCTAGAGTCACTATGAGTGGGAACTGAGTTGCAGTGGGTTTGGCTTTTTGGTTTTGGCCTCCCTTAAGAGCATTTTCAAGAAGACGAGAAGATGACTTTCATCTTCTTTTTGAGAAGTGTTCTGGTTGTACTTCTTCCAAGACAGGCTTACTGACTCCTCCAACAGTCCATGGTCTATTCAATATTCTTTGCCAATGCCATAATTCAAAGGCATCCGTTCTTCTTGAGTCTTCTTTATTCACTGTTCATCTTTCATATATTTATGAGCGATTGAAAATATTACGGCTTAGGTCAGGCACACCTAAGATATCAAAGTGATATAGATGCTTTTCATCACTTTAAAAAGTTCTTTGTAGCAGATTTGTCCAGTGCAATAAATGCTTTACTTTCATGACTGCGACCTTCGTGGGCATTGATTGTGAATCCAAGTAAAATGGACTAACAGTTTTAATATTTTCTCCATTTATCAGGATGCTGCTTATTAGTACAGTTTTGAGTAATTTTTGCTTTCTTTATGTTGAGATGTAATCCAAACAGAAGGCTATATGCAATTTGATTTTCATCAGTATCTGCTTTAAGTCGTCTTAGCTTTCTGCAAGCAAAGTAGCATCAAATGCATATTACAGGTTGTTAGTGCATATTCCATCAATCATGATGTCATACTCTTCACAATATAGTACAACTTCTTGGATTATTTGCTCCCTGTGCAGTTTGAGTAAGTTTTCTGTCCTGATTGTTAACCACACAGTATCCATTTTTTTGTATTTGGATAAGTACCTATTGATCTATTTACAGGGTCTACATGAGCCCATTAGGAGTTCAGAATTCCCATGCTGGGGTATTTCTCTCAGGGGACATCAAGGCCAATTGGCATAACTAGCTGAATGCTAAGAGAATTTTCTGTCCCCCCATATTGCTGAGTGGCTTCTGGGGTCTTAAAAGCCAGCAAGCTGCGATCTGAGGTACACCAAATGGTCCCAACTCAGCTGGAACAGATGATAACCAAGAAAAACACAAAGACATGAGGAAGAAAGAGTCCAAGAGACAGAAGGACCCAACTGAATGGGTGACTATATCAACATACCACCAGAAGAACTGGATGGTGCCTGGCCACCACCAAAGACAGTGGTAATGGGACACACAGTACTGAATCCCAGTGGCAACATGAGAAAAAGAACTCTACTAAAAGACCACAGTTGATGGTGTTGTGGCCTGGGGGCTTTCCTGTGAGCGTGGCCCCTACACCTGCTGCTGCCCCTAACCTGAAAAGATTAATGAGGTCAACTTTTCAGATAGGAATGGACTGGACTTAGGAATACAATGTGACCATATGGTGTGTACTTTACGGTTCTAGGCATCTATGGGAGTGGCTGGCTTCTCAAGATAAATGGAAGCTAATAAATACCAACCATTATATTATCTAGAAGTTTCCACCATCTCACAAATACCTTAAAGCATTTACTGTGACTATGATCAATGAGATCAAGGAATGTATACTCATAATGAATGAAGACAGGATATCTCAATAAAGAACATATATATGTATATAGAGAGATAGATAGGTATATAGATAGATGATAGACAGATAGGTAGATATATAGATAGATAGATAGCCATGTGCTACATAATATTTAGTTGGCAACATCCTACTGTATAGATGTCTGTGGTTCCACGAGGTCATACAGCATCAGCAAGAGGAAAAGCCTGTGGCACCACCTTGTTCGTTTGGCAGTCCATGATACATTCCATATTCTCCCCAATACCGTAATTTAAAGGCACCAATTTTTATTATTATTATCTAGACTTCACCTGTATATAAAACAGTGGAAAACAACACAGCATGGGTGAGACATACCTTAGTCTTCAACCTGACATTTTTGCTTTTTAACACTTTTAAAGCAGTCTTTGCAGATTTGCCTAATGCAATGTGCTCCTTGATTTCCTGACTACTGCTTTTGTGGGTGTTGATAATGGATCCAAGTAAAATGAAATTATTGACAAACACAGCACTTTCTTTGTTTATCGTAGTACTGTTCATTGGCCCAGTTGTGAGGATTTTTGTTTCCATTATGTTGAATTGTAAGCCATACTCGAAGCTGGGATAATTGATCTTTATCAGTAAGTGCTTCAAGTCCTCTTACTTTCAGAAAGGAACATTGTGTCGTCCGCATCGTGCAGGTTGTTAGTGAGTCTTCCTCCAATCCCCGTGGCCTCTTCTGCTTCATATCATTCATCTTCTCTAATTATTTATTCAGCATTCGGACTGAAGAATTATGGTGAAAGAATACAACCATGGCACACGTGTTTTCTGTCTTTAAGCCATGCGGTGTCCCCTTGTTCTGTTCAAACCACTGCCTCTTGATCTACATGCAGGTTCCTCACAAGCACAATTAAACATTCTGGGATTTCCATTCTTTAGAAATGTTATCTAAAATTCGTTGTGCTCTGCACAGCCATATGCCTTTATATAGTCAATAAAACACGAGAAAATATCTTTCTTGTGTTCTCTGCTTTCCACCCAAATCCACCTGACCTTAGCAATAATATACCCCTTTCTGCATCCCCTTCTGTATTTGACAAAATTTTACTTATATGTGATACTACACCATCAGACACATGTACACAAATGTTTATTGCAACACAGTCCACAATAGCAAAAAGATGGAAACAACACAGATGCCCAGCAACAGATGAATGGGTAAATAAACTATGATATATGTACTCAATGAAACACTATGCAATGTTAAAAACAACGACGATTTTTGGAAGCATATCATAACCTAGTTTCAATTGGAGGACATTATGTTGAGAGAAAGTAGTCAGCAGCAAAAGGACAAATATTGTATGAGACCCCTATTATAAGGGCTTAAAAAAGACTTATGTTCGGAAGGAAAGCCTCTTTGACAGCTGAAAGAGTGGGAACTGAGGGAGAAGAAGAATCAGTTAAAGATTAGATAGCTGATAGAAATTTGATTGCATGACATCAGTTACAGCACACATTAGAAAGAAGATCAGCTTAACTGGACTTCAACATAACATGATTATTCCTCTTAACCCAATATTGCTAGGACAGAGTAGCAGGGGCAGAGTTCCAGGGGCCATGCTCTCAGGGGACATCGAGGCCCAATTAATATAACTAGAGTATTGCTAAGAGGGTCTACTGAATCCCACACCCGTGAGTGGCATCTGAGGTCTTAAAAGTGAGCAAGCTGCCATCTGAGGCACATCAAATGGTCCCAACTCAGCAGGAACTGATGATGATCACCAAAGACCAAAATGACGTGGGGGAAAGAGAACCCAGAAGACAGAGAGACCCACGTGAGTGGGTGATTGCATCGACATGTGACAGGCAGAACCAGATGGTGCCCAGCCACCACCAGTGATAGCCATGGTGGGGTTTCACAAAGTTGAGTCTTACTGACAACAGCAGAATAAGAAGGGATGCACCCTGAGATTTCCACTAAAAGCCACAATTGAAGGCTCAGGGGCTTCAGCGTTGCCCTGGGAGCGTGGCGCCTGGTCCTGATGCTGCTTCTGCCCATAAATCATTACTGAGGTCAGCTTTTCAGACGCAAATGGATTGGACTCAATGACAAAGACTGACCATATCATTTGGGCACTTTATGGTTGTATGCATCCATAGGATGTCATCCTCATCCTCATGGTCTCTTACTGGAGCGGGGGGAGAGGGTGAAGAGGAGAGGACGGGAGATTATTAGGAGGCTATGACATGTGTAGAATGGGTAGGAGGAGTGTGCTGTCAACAGACAGGGGGAACAGTAGGAGCCGCACATAGGCAGGCGAACAAATTTATATTGGATTGTATGCTTTCACTCAATCACAATAAATTAAAAAAAAATTACTTCTGTGTGATAGTAATGGTATTTTTTAGTAATTTCTGCTTTTGTTTGGATCACCTTTCTCCTGAATAGATTGTCCTTTAAAATCTTAAGCTCTTTTTCTTCATTATTTCTTCCTTTCGCTTTAGCTACTCTTCATTCAAGAGCAACTGTCAAAGTTTCTTCTAACATCCATTTTGGTCTTTGCTTTACTTTTTGGCTTTATAAAGACCTATTAGTTTCTTCAAGTATAATGTCTTTCCACAACTCATCTGGTCTTTGGTCATTAGTGTTCAAGGAGTTAAATCTATTTTTGAAGATGTTCTCTATATTTAAGTCCATCTGTCTGGTCTTTTGTGGTATTGTGGCCTAAGGACTTTCCTGTGAGCGTGGCCCCTATACCTGCTGCTGTCCCTCCCTCCCTCCCTCCCTCCCTCCCTCCCTCCCTCCCTCCCTCCCTCCCTCCCTCCCTCCCTCCCTCCCTCCCTCCCTCCCTCCCTCCCTCCCTCCCTCCCTCCCTCCCTCCCTTTCTCCAATTGTCTAGGAACTTTGATTGTGTAATGACCAAATACTCTGGTGCTAACTTAAAAGTTGGCGTGTTGGAGCCACCTAGCAGCACTGTGGGACAGAGACCAGGTTGGGAAGCCCCCTGGGGCAGACTACTCTGTTATACTGGGTATGTGTGAGCTGGAATTGATGCAAGAGCATCTAAAAACACTGACAACCCATTCTCTGTTTTCTTTTATCTGAGATTCCAATTATATATATATTTGACTACCGGGCGTCATCTCATTGTTCTTGTATACAATGCACTTTATTCACACTATTTTTTTCTTGTTTATTTTGGGTAACGTACACCTGTCTTCATTGTCTGCTACTATCCATAAGGTTTTCACTGGTTAATTCTTTTCCAGGTCATTGTCCCTAGGCTTAGTCTGGAAACTCAGCTGAAACGTGTCCACCATGGGTGACCCTGCTGGTATCTAAATACCAGTGAAATTGTTCCCAGCATAAAGCAACACGCAAGCTCCCATGGAATGACAAGCTGACAGACAAGTGTGTTTCCTATGCCAGGAATGAAAACATGAAGAGGAATGATGTTGCATTTGTTGTCAAAAAGAACATTTCATGATCTATCCTGAAGTACAGTGCTGTCACTGATAGGATAATATCCATATACCTACAAGGAAGGCCAGTTAATATGACTATTATTCAACCACTAAGGCCAAAAATGAAGAAATTGAAGATTTTTACCAGATTCTACAATCTGAAATTGATCAAACATGCAATCAGGATGCTTTGATAATTACTGGCAATTGGAATGCAGAAGTTGGAAGCAAAGGACTGCTACTTGGAAAACATGGCCTTAGTGATAGAACTGATGCCAGAGATTGTATTATAGAATTTGGCATGGCCAATGGCTTTTCATAGCAAGTGTCCTTTTTCACCAACACAGTTGTTGACTATGTACATGGACCTCACCAGAAGAAATAAACAGGAATCAAATAGACTACATCTGCAGAAAGAGATGATGGAAAAGCTTCCTATCAGCAGTCAGGACACGACCAGGTGCTGAGTGTGGCACACCATCGATTGCCCACATGAATGTTCAAGTTGAAACTAAAGAAAATTAGAACAAGTCCACAAGAGCCAAAGTATGACCTTGAGTGTATCCTACCTGAGTTTAGAGACTATCTCAAGAACAGATTTGATGTGTTGAACACTAATGACCAAAGACTGGACTAATTGTGGAATGACATCAAAGACAAATCTGAAGAAAGCAAGAGGTCATTAAAAACACCGGGAAGAAAAAGAGACCAAATTGAATGTTAGAAGAGACTCTGAAAACTGCTCTTGAACATTAAGCAGCTAAAGCAAAAGGAAGGAATGACAGAGTGAAAAAACAGAACACAAGATTTCAAAGGGCAGCACAAGAAGACAAAGTAAAATATTATAATGGTGTGTGCAAAGAGCTGGAAATAGAAAACCAAAGGGGGAGAACACAATCTGCATTTCTCAAGCTGAAAGAACTAAAGAAAAAGAATCAATTCTTGAGTTGTAACAATGAGAGAAAAAGTAGAACAACTCAGGGAGCACTGAAAGAAGTTAGAAGGAATACACAGAGTCATTATACCAGAAAGAATTTCTCAATGTCCAGCCATTTGAAGAGGTAGCAGACGATCAGGACCCAATGGTACTGAAGGAAGAAGTTGAAGCTGCTTTAAAGGTACTGGAAAAAAACAAGTTACCAGATATTGATGGAATATCAAATGAAATATTTTGACAAACAGATGCAGCACTGAAAGTGCTCATTCGTGTGTGCCAGGAAATTTGGAGGACAGCTACCTGGCCAACTGACTGGAAGAGATCCATGTTTGTGCCCATTACAAAGAAAGGTGATCCAGTCAAATGCAGTAATTACCAAAAGATATCACTCATATCACATGCAAGTAAAATTTTGCTCCAGATTTTTTGAAAGTGACCATAACAGTATGTTGACACAGAACTGCCAGAAATTCAAGCCAGATTCCGAAGAGGATGTGGAACCAGGTATATCATTGCTGATATAAGATAGATCTTGACTGAAAGCAGAGAATACCAGAAAGATGTTCACTTATGTTTCATTGACTATGCCAAGGCATTCGACTGTGTGGATCATAAAAATTTTGGCTAATATTGTGAAGAGTGAGAATTCCAGGACATTTAACTGTGCTTTCAAGGAATCTGTACGTGAATCAAGAGGCAGTCATGCAAAGACAACAAGGCATCACTGTACAGTTTAAAGTCAGGAAAGATCTGTGTCAGAGTTGTTTTCTCTTCAATCTATATGCAGAGAAAATAATCCAACAAGCTACACTATATGAAGAAGAACAAGGCATCAGAATTGGAGCAAGACCCATTAACAACCTGTGTTATGCAGATGACACAACCTTCCTTGCTGAAAGTGAAGAGGATTTGAAACATGTACTGATGAAGATCGAAGACCACAGCCTTCGATATGGATTGCAGCTCAACATCAAGAAAACAAAAATCCTCACGAGTGTACCAATAAACAACATCGTGATAAAGGGAGAGAGGATTGAGTTTGCCAAGGATTTCATTTTACTTGGGTCCACAATCAATGCCCATGGAAACATCCAAGAAATCAAAAGATGCATTGCATTGGGAAAATCTGCTGCAAAGGACCTATTTAAAGTATTCAAAAGTAAAGATGTTACTTTGAAGACTAAGGTGTGCCTGTCCCAAGCCATGGAGTTTTTGGTCTGAACATATACATGCAAAAGTTGGACAGTGAATAAGGAAGACAGAAGAAGAATTGATGTCTATGAATTGTAGCATTGGAGGTGAGTATTGAATGTACCACAGACTGCCGAAAGAACAAACGGATCTGTTCTGAAAGCAGTACAGCCATAGCAGTCCTTGGAAGAAAAGATGGCAAGACTGCATCTTACACAGTTTGGACATGTTGTCAGGAGGAATCAGTCCTTCCAAAAGGACATCGTACTTAAGGGCAGGGTCAGCAAAAAAGAGGAAGATCATCAAAGAGGTGGACTGACACAGTGGCTGCAACAATGGGCTTCAGCATAAAAACGATCGTGGACATGACACAAGACAGGGCAGTGTTTTGTTTTCTTGTGCACAGGGTGGCTGAGTCAGAACTGACTTGATGTCACCTAGCAACAACATCTTCACATTCAGTAAATTTTCATCTTGGCTGTATCAAAGCTACTAATGAATCCACTTAAGGCATTTTTTGTACACATTTCTTTCTTTCTTTTTTTTTTTGCTCTTGTTGTTTGTTGGTGTTTCCATTTGATTCTGTCTTGTAATTTCTTACCTGTGCAAAAATTGGCCATCTGATAGTTCAGACTCTCTATATTTTCTACTTCTACTTCAACTTTTAACATACTAATCACAAAAAAGTACAAAACCAAACCTCTTGCCATCAAGTCAATCGTAACTCATAGCCATACTGTAGGAAAGACTGGAATTGTTCCCAGGGTTTCCAAATACTGAGTGGCAGATTCAAACTGCCAAACTTTTGGTTAACAGCTGGCTTCTAAACTACTTGTCACCAGACCTCCTATACGTCACTGAGTCTGATTCAACTCAAAGGAAATTTTGTTTGTTTTTTTGTCTTGTTTTGTTTTGTTAATTATCAGCTTTAAACTTCTTGTCTTGCTTTTCCTACCCTTGGTCACATCTGAGATTTTTTTTTTTCCTGTAGATGAAGCACATATTTATTCTGTGTATGTGTGTATTTTCAAAGTCTTTGAAGCAGTTTTGATTCTTTAAAACACTGTAGAAAAAAATACTGTCAATGTGAGTATATTACCAACTGGATAAGTTCATCACAGCCAAAAGAATTCCTATGTAATAATATATTTTCACATTAATTATTCTCCCTTTGGTTTTTCAGTAGCAACAATTTTGGATAGATTATTCCCCAGGATAATCTTTAGGACACCTGTAACCCTAATACATCATCTGTTCCTAGTATTACCAGAGAATTTTCTACTTAGATAAAACAAATAAACTGGAGAAATGCATAGTTAAACCTGATGTACAAAGCTAGTGTTATAACATAAAACTTAACTTAGAAAACATACCTTACAATGTCTGTTTTTTCTTTGTTTTGGTTTTGGAGATCAGAGAGCCGTGGTCTCCAAAGCTGAAGCAAAGAAAGCACACAAAAACAAAACACTCTCTCAAATTATTTAGAAACTTCAAGTTAACATCTAATAATTACAACCTATTAAGAAAAGATAATCCTGATAACATATTGTTTCCTTTGCAACACCTACTAAAAGACTAGCTTGAAAATACGTATACATAATTATATACATTTAAGTCACAAATATTAAATTTTCAATATATTAACAACTCTTTTCCCAAAGAGTTTATTTCTGTAAGAAAAATATCATAAAGAAATACAAGTTTATCAAACAAACAGTCTGTGTAGGCACTGATTCGCAAAATACTAATGTCTTCACAGTAATCGTCTTGTTTCCCAAGAAGCGATATTGATCACTGTTAAGTTTTTAAATGCACTTAGGAAAGGAAAAACTTTCACTTACATGGAGACAGTTTAGAACTCTTGATGAATCCAATCTAATTTAATTCCAGCTTTGAGTCTTATTCCTGTGTTTCTCTGCTCCCAGGTTCACAGTGCTGGAAGTGTCCTGTTGTGACTTCACCCTGTGGGAAGCCATTCCTTTCAAAGCATTTTTAACTAGACTTCATATCTAATATAATAAAAGGGAAATGACAAATCATTAAAAGTAAAATGTAATATTTAGTTTTCATCATTTGGCTACAGACAAGTAATAGCATCTTTCCACTGCAGTTAAGCAGAGTCACTTAAAGAAAACTGTGAGTCACGTTCTAGAGGGTTGCTAGCCCAGAGGATTTCAGCAGCCACTTCACAATGTTAATGTTCAAAGTTCAAAGAACATGCTTACTAAAGGGACAGAATGGTGAAAAGAATCAAAAGAGGGTGGAAGGAAGGAAGGAAGGAAAGAAGAAAGGATACGAATTCCAGCTTGCCCATTAAGATACAATAATCAGAACGTGCTTGGCAGAATGGAGGGCTGGCAAAAAACGGGAAGGCCCTTAATGAGATGGATTGACACAGTGACTGCAACAATGGGTTTAAGCATAACAACAGTTGTGTGCGTGGTGCAGGGCCGGGCAGTGTTTTGTTCTGTTGTGCGCAGGGTAGCTATGAGTTGGAACTGACTCAATGGGACCCAACAACAAGAACAACGAGCAGAATGAGGCACACTTTTCTCTACCTTTCCTTCCCTCTATCCCTTCTTTTTCTCAGTATAATCCTTAATCTCTATTTTAAATTATTGTAACAGAAATTTAGTTTTTTTCGTTACATAGAAAGTATTCTAACCAAGCAAGTGAATCATTTTGACAACCACTTAGCCAGTTTTCCTACCTCCAGTTAAGTTCTGGGATGTTTGATTGTGTGTTCGTGTGATGAACATTCATGGCCAATCTCAGGAAAGGTAAAGGATTCCAAGTCCAGGTCCAGAGATCATCTCTAATAAGTGAAGCTGAAGCATAATCGCACAGCTTACAAAAGGTGGACTAAATTGTTCAATGTTTTTTCATTGTGTAGTACTTTTTCCTGACAGAGTCCTCACTATAATTTTTTTCTGATAAATTTAGGAAAACTTTGCTAATATACTATAGCTGTTAGAATGATTTTATATCTAAGACTTGGTGGAGCTACAAAAGATACAGAGAACACTTTATTCTGAATATCCTCAAGATTTCATAATACCAAGTGATGCCATAGTAGCAACCAATTACATTTCTTACACATTACAAGAAAACTAAAAATTGACGAATTTTTGGAACTATAAAGACAATGTTTCTTAAAGTATGCTTGTCAGACCTAGTTACGTGTCAGATTTCCTTGAATACACTGAATTCCTGGGCCTTCAGCTTCTTGCCCAGTGGAAGTCCTGTTGACAACTGCCATAGCCTAACACCCTCTCTCTTGACCTCACTAAGGCAAAGGCTAGATTATAACACACTTTCATCCTGCCCACTGCTCCCAGATATGTTAGCTCAGCAATGTAGATCTGCGCCACCTGAAATTTGGGATTCACCTTCTTCCTTCACTGACAGACAATGATACACGGTGCTCTAAATCATAAGATCAGTTTCTCCAGCTGCTGCGTGGAGGTCGTAATTAACTAGACTTGAAAGCACAGTGAAATTGGTGTGCTGTGAAGCAAAAGTTAACCAATGAAAGACAAAGACCCAGCAGATAAGTGTATATCAATCCTTTCCCCAGATACATTGCTTCTAATAATTAAGGATTCCATATGGTTTTGTGAAGGTGGCTCACTTGCTCTAACTAGTGACTGTGTTTATGAAACTGTGGTCATCTCGGTTATGTATGGCCTTACATTAACTTTCCATATTGCCTTCCCTCATGTTTGTATTCTAGTACAGTACCTTCCAAAAACTCCTTATCATGTTAGTTGCATGGTATCAACTGTGTGAGTACTGTTATCTTTATTTTATAGATAAGAAACAGAAGTTAAAGGGATGGACATTGTCAGTAGTAGAAGACTAAAGTCTAAACCTAAGTCTCTAAAGTTTTATTTTGATGAGCTTTTCTTATGCAACCTCTAATTATGAATGAGCAAAACAACTCCAGAAAAGAAGAAAATTAACTTCTGTGCTTTAATAACCCAATTTATCATGCAACACTAATAAAATTTATTGCAAAGCTACCAAAGGGCTATTTGACTTCCTATGTAGGCACCATCTCTCTCTGTTATTTCAGATGAGGGGAACAGATGATGTTTTCTTCTTTCACTGTTAGTAGAAGAGTGTTCTTATCTGACATAATGAAAAAGAAAAGTTAAAAGGACAGAGTCACATAACTTGAGTACTCCTTCCATCTTGACTCAATACTGCAAGGATAGAGTAGTGGGGGCAGGGGGCGGGGGACCATGCTCTTAGGCAAATTCCAGGCCAATTGGCACAACTAGCGTTTTGCTAAGAGGGCTCTCTGCACCCCACATTGGTGAGTGGTGTCTGAGGTCTTAAAAGCTGACAAGCTGCCATCCGAGGACATAGCAAATGGTCCCAACTCAGCAGGAATGGATTCTCACTGAGGACCAAAATGACATGCGGTAAAGACAACCGAGAAGACAGAGAGACCCACAAGAGTGGGTGCCTACATCGACTTGGGACCGGAAGAACCGGATGGTGCCCAGTGATAGCCACGATGAAGCTCACAGAGAGGAGTCTCACTGGCAACACAAGAATAAAAAGGGGTGCATCATGAGATCTCCACTAAAAGACCTCAATTGATGTGGTCCAGCAGTTTTGGGGTTCCTCTGAGAACATGGCCCCCGGGCCTGATGCTGCCCTTTCCCATAAATTATAACAAAGGTCCACTCTTTGGACAGGAATGGATTGGACTTGGCAATGCAGAGTGACCACATATTGGAAGCACTTTGTGGTTCTATACATATACAGGATATCATCTTGCTGACCTCTGGCTAGAGGAAGGGGAGTGGACGGAGAGGAGGGGAAAGGATGCTGTTGGGAGGATGAGACATGGATGGAGCAGAGAGGAATAGTGTGCAGTCACTGGACAGGGAGAGCAGTGGAAGCTGCATATAGGTGGGCATGTAAATTTATACGTGAATGTACATTTTCACTCAGTTATGTTAAATAAAAATTTTAAAAAAGGACAGAGTCACTTCATAAGAAAAACTGGACTTCTGTTCTCTTTTTCTGTATCTATCATCTATGTATTTTTCTATCTATCTATCATGTATATACCGACTCGACGGCACTTGGCTGGATCATCCATACATTATCTATCATCTATCTATCTACTATCTTGCAATCTATCTATAGTTTAATTCCCCTAGGGATAATCATTCCTGTCAAGTATCAGATAAGCCTCTCTAGAGGTAGCTGAAATGCAGCCTGCAATGCTGTCTTTAAATGAGGTTTCATGTGAGCAAGACTACAGAATTAATTGACTGAATTGAACTTTTATTCTTCTTAACAGAATATCCTATGATCTCTTCCACACTTTTCTAGCCATAACTTTTTCTGTCACTCACAGTTCTGTTTAATACTTACTCTTAATTTAATATAATATTTACTGTGGAGTATTTTTGCCCTGATTCCCTTTGTTTGATTCAGGGAGACCTAAAGGTGCTTTCCTGTTCTAGCACCCAATGTGATCATGGTATTTTAAAAGTATTACTCAGGTACAGCACCTGAGATTTTATTTTATAACAGTCAGTGTTCAGCCTTAGGGGAAAATAACTAGAGGTTGCTAGCTGGTCTGTTAATTCACTGTCATCTATCTGCATTACTGTGTATTGGTCTGCTGATTTACTGACTGTACTATTAGAAAAAAATCAATCTGCTTATACATGGATATGTCATCAATATGTGTCCACAGCCTTAATTATTGGCCAATGTTAATAGAACCCTTATTATGTACCCTTCATAGCACTTGATGTGAGCCACAAAAAACCCATAAAGTATAAATATTCAAAACAAACACAGTTGGAACAACAGTACAAATAAATAGCATGTGTTTAATTTCTAAATGATGTGATAATGCCATGTCATCTAATCTCTTTAGTGAACACTAAGAATCATTGTTCCCAAGGATGCCCTTTATCATCACTCCTATTTAAAATTGTGCTATAAGTCTAACCAGAGCAATACGGCAAGAAAAAGAATCAAAGAACATCCAATTTGTCAGTGAAGAAATAAAACTCTCCCTAATTTCAGACAAGATACTATAAATAAGAGACTCCACAAGAAAACTACAAGAATAGCAAGATTCAATGTGCATTTTCACTCAATCATATCAAATAAAAAAATTTTTTAAAAAAAGTCGGATTCCTATACGCCAGTAAAAAGAATGACATAAAGAAAGCCAGGAAAACAATGTCACTTATAATTATCCCTAAAAAATAAAGTACTTAGGAGTAAAGCTAACCAGAGATGTAAAAAACCTATTGAAAGAAAACTACAAAACATTAGTGCATGAAATCAAGAGATCTACATAAGTGGAAAAAAACATACCATGCCTCATGGATATATAGGCTCAATCTTGTGGAAAACACACTTCTACGTAAAGCAGCTTACAAATACAATGCTATCTGAATCCAGATACAAACAACTACAAATAACATTCCTTAAAGCAATGGAAGAACTAATCATTAACTTGTTATGTAAAGTGACAAGACCTCAGACAAGTAAGTCATTACTGAAGAAGAAGAAAGTATGAAGACCCGCACTACCTGGTCTCGGAACTTCTGTAGCTACTGCTGAGTCAGAACAACCTAGTAGGGGTACAACAGATACACTGACCGATGGAACACAGTTGAGAATCCAGCTGTAAATCCATCCACTTGTGGTCACTTGGTCTTCATTGAGGGCTCTGAGTCCATCAAATGGGGAAAGCCAAAAGCCAAAAAGACAGTCTTTTTAACCAATGGTGTTGTCAAAACTAGAACCTCCGTGGCCATATCTAAACACCCTGAGAGACTGAGTGTTTGTGGGGACGATGATCTTGGTAACGTTTGGCTCAACTGGCATAGTATTTCTTAAAGAAAATGTTTTCTATTCTACTTTGGTGATTAGTGCTTGAAGTCTTAAAAGACTGTGAGTAACCATCTAAGATACTCCACTGCTCCCACTCCTTCAGGAGCAAAGGGGAATGAAGAAAACTAAAGACACTCAGTGATGAAGTCACTCCTGAGGTTCACCCCTCATTCAAAGATTAGACAGGCCCATGACACAAAGCTAAAGGGACACACCAGCCCATAAGCAAGGACTAGAAGGCGGGAGGGAACAAGAAAGCTGGTAATAGGGAGCGCCACGTTAAGAAATGAGAGTGTTGACACGTCTTGGGGTTGTTAACAAAGTTCATAAAATAATATCTGTACTAGATGTTTATTGAGAAGTTTGTTTGCTCTCTAAACCCTTACCTAAGGCACAACAAAAAGCAAAACTAAACAACAGAGTCATTGTTCCTATGGGATTAACTCAACTGTAAAGTCCTGTTGATAAGATTACCAATGGAACCTGCTCTGTCACTCACTAACCATTTTTCCTGGCAGTTGTGAGATGGCCACAATAGCCTCAAACCTAATCAAGAACAAGTCACTGCATCCCCCTCCTGTCCATGACATCGCCCCCTGCTTTTGCCAATAAAGGAACTGCCAGTATTTATACCGGGTCTTTCTCCACATGAGGAGACTGACTCGTACCCTCTTTGGAACATACTTTCACTAGTAAAACTTTTCTGCCATTTGCCACCTAAAAGATTGCATCCTCACATGCTGTGGGGGAGGGGAGGCCCAGTTTGCCAACTGTTGGGAGACCTACATTGCTAGCTTGATCTCCAGAACCTGAACCAGGTCACTCAGTATCTAATCAGTTACAGGACTTCAACAACGTTAACCTTGAAGTACAGTGCATGTTGTTCTGAAAACAAATCATTTATTTTCTGAAATAACTATTTTTGAAAGTACAGGCCAAACAATCAGTGTAGAGATATCAGAAAATCTTTGCCTAAAGCACTAGTCTTCATTAGCTTACAATCTAATTCACTGATAGGTCACTGCGTTAGTCATCTAGCACTGCTATAAAAGAAATACCACAAGTAGATGGATGGCTTTAACAAAGAGAAATGTATTTTCTCATAGAGAAGGAGGCAGATGTCCCAATTCAGAATGTCAGCTCCATGGAAGACTTTCTCTCTCGGCCGTGGAGGAAGGTCCTTGTCAACAATCTTCCCCTGAACTGGGAGCTTCTGAGGAGCAGGAACCCTGCATCTGAAAGATATGCTCTCCTCTCAGTGCTTCTTTCTTGGTGGTGTGAGATCTTCCACCCTCTGCTTGCTTCCCTTTCCTTTATATCCCATGTGATGGCCTTCAGATACAGTGCCATGCTCTGCCATGATTCCTGCCTCATTAGCACAGCTGAGGCTCATCCTCCTTTATTAACATCACAGAGGCAGGATTGACAGCGAAGAAGAGTTATCACACAATACCAGGGATCATGACCTAGCCAAACTGATACACACGTTTTGGGGGGACACAAATCAATCCATGACAGTCGCAAAACCAGATTTTTTATTAAAATCCTGGAAATGTTCTAGGAGTCAAAGCATTGCAAAATGATTATGGATTTTCTCATGGAAACAATGGGTAAAGTTTTTTTTTTTTTTTTTTTTACTCCCTAAACACATGAACTATAACAAACTAATAATATTAACACTGCTAAACAAAAGATCAGCAGTTGAAATCCACCAGGCGCTCCTTGAATACTCTAGGGGGCAGTTCTCCTGTGGCCTCTAGGGTCGCCCTGAGTCGGACCCGACTCAATGGCACTGGATTTATTTTTTTTAATATTAACATGGACATTTTATCTTATCCTTTATATTTTTATCTTGGAGAATATGCATGTGTATTATTCAATGTCTGGCAACCTCTGTGGCATTTGCTTATAAACTATTCTATTTGGGGGAGGGTTTTCTCTTATTAATGGTTATCATAGTTTAGAGTAATAATTTGCCCAGTTTCCATGGTAACAAGCTGTGTCAATATTTGTAAGGGGTTTAATAACAAGCAGAGTTCAGTTGATGGAGTTGATTCTATTTTTTAGGAATACTTGAGTCTTGACTACAAATACTACTCCATGTCTTAACTCTGAGAGACAGTGGGATAAATTTTGTTCTAAAATGCAGTCCTGGTGAGTTCACTGAACATAATAATAAGATGACATATTTCTCAATTACCAATCCAAGCATATGTGCCTGTATTTAACTGACAAGACATAATTGTCTTATAGACAGTACTGGATGGGAAAATCCCATCTCAAATTCTTTTCAAAAAGAAGACATGAAATTTCACAGTATGTGTTGCTTTCTCTTGCTTAACCTGATTACAACACAGAACACTTCCAAATGTACTCAATTTCAGGAAACAAAGAATATTTATCTTAAAGTTCTTGGGAAAATATCGAAAGTACTTGTAAAAAACCAGTTTATTTCTTCTAGTTTCTATGTCATATAGTGTATTTAATTAGGTATTTATGGTGAATATTGATTTGAAAATTGATTTTAAAAATCTCTGTGGATTAGGAGAAACTATTTTTTAATATCTTTCAAATAAGCATGCACAGCCACGTGGCAGAGGATCACAGCACGAGCCTCATCAGCGAGCTCAGCTCTCAGGTTCTAAATGTCAAATTATAATTGGCATTTAAGAAAATTGCTTCAGGATATACATCAAAAATCTTCTTAAATACCAGTTGGTATTTTTAACCATTATTTCATTGCTACTAAATTGAGTACTAGTGTCCAATTAGACATTAATTACCAGTCTAAATATGGCTAATGTTCTAACCTGGATATCACTAGGTGTTTTAATTTCGCTAAACGAAATGCAATGAAATTTACCTTTGTCGATTTCACAGTTCAAACACTCCTTTAATTATATGGGCTTATTTGAATGGAATAGAACAAATGCTCTCTAACCTTCAAACTCTGGTGAAATTAAACATGGTATTTAGTGAAATCATCACAGGAGTTTGGGGAGGAAAGACACATCAGAGATCTTGAAAGAAACCTCTTGCCCAACAGTATAATATTTCACCGTGCTTAACGCACTCTCTCTACATCTCCAACCACAATAACTCCTAACACTTGCAAGTGGATTCCTTTTCTTGAACAGAATATTCTCCCTGCAGTTTCAGTCTTTAATTTTACTACCGCCTTTTGGAGTAGAGTAGAATGAAGTTCCCGTCCTCTTCCCGTATTTGATGCTAGTTACTCCATCAGTCCCCCGTCAGTCCCTCTCTAGACTAGCTGATACATGGCAGCATACTGCCATTATTTTTGTGGCTCTCTTCGAGTAATCAACATCCTTCAGATGGGGACACTAGTAGCACGACATACTTCCAAAGCTGTCCTCTTTTGCATTCTTCTTGTGCGTGCGTTAAACGACGTCTTCTAAAAAACCGTTACAGACACCCACGATGGCATAAATTTTACACAAAAATACCAGTTTTATTTTTAAAAGCTTTAATTTTCTCAGAAGTTTCTTCACTGTAGGTAGCAAGTACCAAAACCTAAACCCTCCGACTTCGAATCAATTCTGTCTCATAGCAACCTGGGAAATAGGGTAGAACTGTCCCATAGAATTTCCAAGGAGCCCTGGTGAATTTGAACTGCCAGCCTTGTGGTTAGCTGCTGCAGCACTTAACCACTACGTCATCAGCGTTTCCACGTAGTGAATAAGATGCTGCTGCTGCTATCAAATTTCCAGCTTGCCTGTATTAAAATAATTCAAGCAGCACTTGAATAATAGCTAATAGCGACATGCTAGCTTCCAGTGTCCTCTTCAGGCTTCATGCAAACTGGGTACAGAAGGACTTGTCTTTTCATTTTCTCCCTAACTGTATCTTTTTTTATTTATGCGTATCAGTTATGCAAAACAAGTTAACATAAAGCTCCTTTATGTGGTTTAAAATGCCTTATTCTTGAGTTCCTAGTGATGGTTCATCTCAGACCTAAAATACACTCTGATACAGTATTTTCAGGTAGGTAATCTAGACAGCATACGTATTTGTAGACATGCTGGGCATGTGAAAACGTCTCTCAGTTACCTTCAAGTCTAGCAATCTGATTAAGGTACTATCCTTTTGTGTAAATGAATTTGGCTGTTAAAAATTAAAATACATATATATTAAATGCTTGAAAGATTCATTAGTTCAAAAGAGATGCAATAATTCAAGGTATAGTAACAAGATCTCAAACTTTGAAAGAAACTTGCAAAGATAGAGGGACGGGAGCTAGACACCTCTAAGGCCTAAGGAAATTCTGGTAGCCTAGTGGTTAAGTGCTATAGTTGCTAACAAAAAGATCGGCAGTTTGAATCCACCAGGGGCTCCTCTGAAACTCCATGGGGCAGTTCTACTCTTTTCTATACGATCTACGAGGCAGAACTGACTCAGTAAAAATGGGTCTGGTTGGGGGTTTTAAGGCCTAAAGAATATATATCAACAATGTTGATGATTATTATCATTAAAA
This sequence comes from Heterohyrax brucei, assembly GCA_028571685.1. Lineage (NCBI taxonomy): Eukaryota > Metazoa > Chordata > Mammalia > Hyracoidea > Procaviidae > Heterohyrax > Heterohyrax brucei. The sequence goes on along the minus strand of CM053162.1, from coordinate 67,020,793 downwards.
TAAATAATAATACAGTGAATCAGAAATCAAAGTAGATTTTGCTGATGTGAAGAAATTAACACAGCATTCAAGTATAAATATAATGTAATAAATGGCACATTGTTTATTGTAGAAAACAAAATGAAACTCAGAAAACAAAGAGATACATATAAAAGCCAACCACATTACCATGAAGTAGACTCCAACTCATAGTGACTTTGTGAGACAGAGTAGAACAGCCGCATAAGCTTTCCTATGAGTAGCTGGTAGATTCCAACAGCTGACCTTCTATTTCCTCCCCTGGAACTTGGAACCCTTCAAAGTCATTCACGAGGGTGAGAATCAATTTCTTCCAAACTCCTTCTAATGTTGGTATTTTGACCTCCTCCCATAAATCACAAATGTTCTTAATGGTATCTGGAGTAGTGAACCCTTTCCAGAAGGTTTTCAATTTACTTTGCACAGATCCGTTAGAGGAATCACTATCTACAGCAGCTATAACCTCACAAATTGTGTTTCTTAAGTAACAAGACTTTAAAGTTAGAATTACTCCCTGATCTATAGACTGCAGAAGGGATGGTGTGTTGGCAACATGAAAACAACATTCAGTTTGTACATCTTCATCTGAGCTCTTGGCTGTCCACGAGTGTTGTCAGTTCAAAAGCAATCTGTTTTTCTTTTAAAGGGGCTTAAAGTATTCAGTAAACCATGTTGTAAATAGATGTACTGTCATCCAGGGTTTGCTTTCCCATTTACTGAGCACAAGCAGAGAAGATTGAGCTTAATTCTTAAGGGCCCAAAGATTTTCAGAATAGTTACTGATCACTGACTTCAACTGCAAGTCATCAGCTGCCTTAGTCCCTAACAAGAATATCAGCCTGTCCTTTGAGGCACTGAAGCCGGACATGGATGTCTCTGCAGCTATGAAGGTCCCAGATGGCATCCTCTTCCACTGTAAGACTGTTTCATCTACATCGAGAATCTGTTGTTAGTGTACCTACCTTCACAATTGTCTCAGCCACGTCTTGTGAATAACTTACTGTAGCTTCTGAGGCATCACTTGCTGCTACTTCTTGAACTTCCATGTTATGGAGACGTTTCTTTCTTTACACCTCCAGTGGCAACCTCTGCTAGCTTCAGACTTTGCTTCTGCAACTTTCTCACCTCACTCAGTCTTCATAGAATTGAAGAGAGTTAGGGCCTTGCTCTGAATTAGGCTGTGGCTTAAGGGAATGCAGTGTCCACTTTGATCTATCCTGACCACTAAAACTTTCTCCATATTAGCAATAATTCAGTTTTACTTTCATATCAGTCATGTGCCCACCTAAGTGTCACTTTTAATTTCCCTCAAAAATTTTTCCTTTCCATTCACAGTTTGACTGTTCACCACAACAGACCTAGATTTTGGCCCATCTCTGCTTTCAACATGCATTTCCAATTGAGCTGAATCATCAAGCTTTTGATTTAAATAAAACCCTGATGATGTAGTGATTAAAATTTATTGTTGCTAATCAAAAGATCAGCACTTAAATCCACCAGGTGCTCCCCGGAAATGCTATGGAGCAGTTCTATCCTGTGTCATAGGGTGGCTATGAGTTGGAGTTGACTTGACAACAGTGGGGTTTTGGTGAGTTGGATTTAAAGTGAGAGATGTTTGACTCTTCCTTTCACCTGAATGCTTAGGGGTCATGCTAGGGTAACGAATTGGCCTAATTTCAATGTTTTCCTGTCTCAGGCTTATGGAGGCCCGAGGAGAGGACAAGGGTTGGGGAACTACTGGTCACTGGTGCAGTCAGAACACAGACATTTATCAGTTAAGTGAATTGTCTCACATGGGAGAGCTCTGTGGCTCCTGCAAAGTGATTATAATTGTAGTATCAAAGGTCATTGACCACAGATCACCAGTGCAGGTATAATAATGGAAAAGTGTGAAATATTGTAGAAATTACCCAATGTGACACAAAGACACAAAATGGGCTGGTACTGCTGGAGAACTGGTGTTGACAGACATGTTGAAAGCAGGGTTGCCACAAATCTATAATTTGTAAAGACTACATATAATACCTACAGAGTTGCAGCAAGGTGAGACACATGCAATACAAAGAGTTGTGCTTGCATAGCAATAATGAAAACCGTTATTTCTATTTTTTTCTTCTAAATATGGGTGATATATTTCAGTTTGTATATTATCCTTCAGTCTCACTTTTATACATTTGAAATAGTCTTTTAAAGTGAAAGAACTTACAATTTTTATGCAGGCAGACATCTGGGTTTCCTCTGGTAGCATGTGATGACTAGGGTTGACTTTAGATTTAATGAGCAGAAAACATGGCTCAGTGTTTCTACTTGTATCCTACATGTGATATGAGGATGTGTTTACTTTCTGGTTGCATCATTCCCACTAACCACTGCCGTCAAGTCGATTCCATCTCACAGCGACCCTGTAGACGGAGAAGAACTGTCTCACAGAATTTCCAAGGAGCAGATTTGAACTGCTGACCTTTTGGTTAGTAGACACAGCATTCAACCCACTACGCCACCAAGGTTTCCCGTTACGTAGTCTAAACATCTTGCAATAGATGAGTCAGGTATTTTAGAAGTGAACTCTCCTCTTTTAACCTTAGTAAACCATTGTCTCCTGGGAGTCAGAAACTCCAAATTCAGATATGAAATTGACTTAGAATCCAATGAGAGTGTGTAATATCACAGACAAATGCTGACTTATTTTCAAATATGTATTCCTCTCCTGTCGACATACCTCATTTCCAGTTCACTTTGTGCTATAGTTTCAGGGAAGTCTACTTAGGTTAGAGTTTGACATATCCTTAGACATTTCCTCATTCTCTCAAGATTCAGCTTTCTGATTAATGAAAATATATAGTAATTGAATAATATAAGCCATATCTAAACTGTGCAATCTGAGAAATGTCAATAACAAGGCAATCTCCTGGAAACATAAAAACACTTAAGAAGTCAGGTTGAAACTTTAGACATTCTTAAAGACTAGACTCAGTGTTCTAGTTTGCCAGATGTTTCAATCATAATATGTCAGCTATCATCTGTTCTTTCAAGTACAGTTCTTCCTAAAAAATGAAAAATAAAATTCAGAGCTTCTCTTAAATCCTGGGAAAGCATAGCTTCAATATTGAGAAAAATGATTACATGATACAAAATTTTGCTTGGTAGAGGGTCATCAAAAACAGGAAGAACCTCAAGGGAGAAGGATTGACACAGTGGCTGCAACAATAAGCTTACACATCAGAAGGACTGTGGGCATGGCACGGCACTGGGCAGTGTTTTGTTCTGTTGTTTTTAAGGTTGCTGTGAGTGAGAACCAGCTTGACAGTACCTAACGACAACAACAACAATGTTAGGTATTAGAGATTATTTAGAGACACAATATTTCCCAATCCTAATCATATATGAGAGTACTGCATTTTAGAGAAGTTAGTTCATGTTCTCAGGATGACTCAGGTAGTTAGCTGTGAAATTATGATTAAGTTGGATGTCTCTTGTTCTCAATCTATGAGAAAAAAAAGATGTGATTAATCACTGTATTAGTTCTATGAACATGCTGAATATCATTTAGCTTGTGTTATAGGTAATCTACACTGAAGTGAAGTTAGACTCTGATCTCATTCTCTCCTAACCATGGACAAAACTCTGACAGCACTAATAGCAAACGGTAGGGATTCCTGAAACCAAAAGGGAGTCCAGGAAGCCTTTTATGCTTAGAACACAAATCACTCAAGACTTGGCTGCATCCCAGCCCCAAGTGGATTGACACTGTAGCTCCTCATAATTTATTTCCCAGAATATTTTGTAGGAGAAAAGTTGCTGTCCCCTACCAGTACCCCCAGTGTTTTCCAGGCATGTCAGTTTGGAACTGAAAGCTAATGCTTAAGGCAGCTGAGAATACTCTGGGGCCTCATAACTGCTCAGTGGAAAGAATTACGGTCAGCACAAGTGTATAAAGAGACTTCAAAGCCAGCATCATGAAAACCAACTTCATAAAAGCAAGTGAAACTGACGTCACCACCTCCATTATCTGCAACGTCCTTGACTTTAGCATGAATTATGGAAAAGCCAGACAATATCACTGGTGAGGCAAGCCAGATATGATCAGAACATTTCTTTTGATGTTGGGGCTTTTAAATATTTTGCTGTTGTCGTCTTTGTTTTCATTTTTTAGGAACAAAAAGCTCATAAATATCTAGTGTGTGGCTTTGCTTAAGATTACTGGGTACAGGTGTAGTTTTGTCAACTTCTCCAACCAGGTTCAGCTCAAGCGTTCTCAACCACCAATCACAGATTTCTCCCTCCTAACAATAAGTGAGATAAACAAAGGGACTTTCACAAATGGGTACTTTTTTCCATTAAGTACTTCTTTCACAGGTTTGCTTTTCACAATTGTGTTAACTCTTGATTATCTCAGAGAAGAGCATGAGAGATAGTATTCAGAGGTCCAACAATGAAGTCTGTGAACTGAATTGTTCTAACTGCTCCTTACCTCATTGCTGAATACACTGCAGTCACCTTCGAAGTACTTCCCTTGGGAAGCTATGCATCAATGCCATCACCTAGTCCACACCTCAAAACAATTTTGAAACTCTTTCTGAAATGGCCATTGCACGTGGGGGCACAGTGGGAAGTTCATGAACTTAACAATGTATGGTTGTCTCTAAGGGAGTTTTTAGAAGTAAACAAATAACTGCACTGGAACACTCTCCCTACTCACCTGATCTGGCCTCCGGTGACTTTTTTCTTTACCTAGGTATAAAGGCAGAACATCAAAGGCAGTAGGGCAACAGCCACGCCAGAAAATAGCTGGGCACCACTGACATCAGGGCGCAGCTTCCTAAGAAGAAGGTGACCATAGTGATATTCAGTAATGAGGTATTAGCACTTTTTCTAGGATGAGTTCGCAAACTCAGTTGAGTGAGCTCATGTATCGTGATTAAGAACAAAGGCTATATAGCATTTGAATGCTTGGATTTCTACTTAGGATTCCAGTTACCAACTGAGTGATCTTTGGCAAGTCACTTGAACTTTCCACTTCTTAGTCTATCTCTTTGAACATCGTACAGAAATAATGATAATAGATATTTCACACAGATGCTTTGAGTCAAAGTAATGGATTTCCAAGTGGGAGAATTTGTGATAAACGGAGATTTTTTTCTTTTTCATATCTGACCAGGTTGAGTGGGTGGCATCCAATGGGTGGAGGTCAAAGATGCTGCTAAACATTTCACAGTGCACAGGACAGCCCATCCCCTACCTCCAGCTCCCACTGCCTTGTTCAAAACAGAACAATCTGACCTAAAAGGTCAGTAGAGGCAGACTGAGAAACCCAAGCTTAAATGAATTAATTCATACAAAATACTTCAAACAGAAACTGAGTGTAAAAACAAGTAAACAAACGAAAACCTGTTGTCTTCTGGTTAATTCTGAGTCATAGCAACCCTGTAAGATGGTTTCCAAGGAACAGCTGTTGGACTCAAACTACTGACTTTTGGGTTAGCGGCCAAGTTCTTAACCATTGCTCCATCAAGGCTTGAACACATAGTAAGTGCTCAGTAAACAATTAGTGGTTTATTATTATTGTTTTCCCAAAACCACAGGAGGGAAAAGGAAATAGTAGATTTTGATTCATAGCAACTTTATAGGACAGAAAAGAACTGTCCCACAACATTTTCAAGGAGCACCTGGTGGATTCAAACTGTCAAACTTTGGTTAGCAGCCATAACATTAAGCCACTACATCACCAAAGATTCTGTACAGAATTAGCAAAAAAGAGGAAGAGTCTCAACAAGGTGGATTGACACAATGGCTACAACCCTGGGCTTGAGCCTAACAGAATTGTGAAGACAGTGCAGGAGAAGACAGTGTTTTGTTCTGTTGTACACAGGGTTGTGATGAGTCAGAACCAACTGGACAGCACCTAACAACAATAAAGTTAAATAGTGTATAGTAAAATGTACACCACATAACATTTTCCATCAGTGATGGATATTGTTAATCTTTAAATGTGATCACAATAAGAGTCTGAGAATTGAAGCAGTTATCTTAACATAGCACTAGAAAACATTTTAGTATGCATTATTTGCCAAGCTCTGACACATTTGTATTTACTTTACCAGGAATATATGATTTAACATGTTTTAAAATTTTTTTAAAGTTCTCCTAAAAAAAGAAAAAAATAAAATAAAATTCATTTTATTTAATTGATGCAGGCATTATACATGACACCAATAACATTAGCAATGAATAATACAACTTGAAACAAAGCCCAAAAAATCAGAGCAAAAGGAAATGAAAGATAAATAAAAAACCACCTTACAATTACAGGCTACTCTAGAATGTAACACAGCTACAAGAAAAGGTATCGAAACATTCTGAGTGTGAAACTCAAGTAGTTAATCAGGACATGAATGTATCACAGTACAAAGAATCGAGTTTTTCAGCATTTTCAACAACAACAAAGAAAAGAATGACAGAAAGGAAACAACAAATGAAGGAGAAAAGTAATAGTGAAAGACAAGCACAGATGTTTTAATTACATAGCCAGAAAAAGGTAAAATTGGCAAAAAAAAAAAAATTTAAGTAAAGTTTTTGTTTTTTGAAAGCACACAGAAAAGTACTGTAATAGGCAAAGGCTATGCCTGATTTGTAAACCTGATGTTTCAAGATATTTTAGTTCCCTCACTGCGTTGGAGCAAGAATTTTTGTAAGTTTATTTGGAAGCAAAGCAATGTGGGAGGACAGTATGTTTTGCCTCCTGCAAAAGCCAGCACTTTGGAATGCTCTGCCCTGCTGGAGAGATGCCCTCTGTCTAAGCCTCCAATTATCTGCAAAGCACTCTCCTCTTAACAAGAGTGGCCCAAGAAAAGCAAGAGAAATCTCCAGCACTTTGTTGTCACAAAAGTCTTTTTAGGACTATATTTCCTCTAGAGTACCAGATGGAACTCAGTAGAATTTTGCCACCTCCCTGACTTGGGCAGCATGTTTAGTATAGGTTACCTTTTTTCTAGATTACTTTTGATCTGTCCACACCTTCATTCTTAAAACGCATTTCCTGTAGACAGCCCAAAGTTGGATTTTTGGCTTTTGTATCTCGTCAGGTAATCTGTGCCTTTTTAATTGAAGCACTCAGAACAGGCTTCAGAGTGTTCCCTTACAGCCCGTGGGAAAAAGGGGGGCCACGCCACACAGTTACCTGCTGCCTAATGTTGGTTTTGTGCTACGATAGCAGGGTTAAGTTGTTGCCATATGGTTTACAAAGCTAAAGACATTTACAGTCTGGCCCTTTACAGAAAGGGTTTGCTGACCCCTGGTTGGTGTTTAACACCAGCTGTGACCTGACTAGAAACCCTTGCGGCATAGTGTTTAAGCGCTGTGACTGCTAAGCAAAAGCTCCTTGGAAATTCTGCGTGGGGCGGTTCTCCTCTGTCCTACAGAGTTGCCAGGAGTCAGAGTCGACTTGACAGGAGTGGGTTTTTCTTTGTTTTGACATGAGTAGATTTCGCTGTATAGTCTTGCTATCTCTATTTGATCTTACATTTCCCCTCCACATACACTCCTGGTATCTCTCTGCATCTTTTTGTTTCTGTTTTTGGATTGTGTATTTTTATGCATGTGTTTTATTTTACATTCTTTTATGACTCATTCACTACAACTCTTTACCTTGTTACTTCAATAGTGTTTAAAGTTTATTGTGCACACTGTTGTGTGCCAAGGATTGGCAGTAACTGATAGCAGCTAGGAAGAGGCAAGAAGACACGTTTCCTACAGCCTTGAGAGAGATTTTGATCCTGAGATTTTAGCACTCATAAATGGGGCAGAGTGAATTTCTGTGGTTTTAAGCCCCCAAGCTTGCAATCATTTGTTGTAACAGCCCTAGGAAAAAACACAGTTTATTTTTATTTTGGGGGTATGCCATGCTATTTCTTTTGTATTTGCTTTCTGGTCTTCCTATTTCTCTTTCTCTTGTTTTTGTGGCAGTGAAGTGTACTTGCCAAAGGTAAGCGCCATCGAGTCAGATCCGACTGGTTTTGATTTAAACCCAGTTAGCGAAATTGTTCTATTAAGAAGTGTACTCACTTGACAACTGATACAATTAATCCTCCTATTTCAATAAAACAGCGTTTGTTTCCTGTTATCTCTTAAAATTTGTCCTTCATAAATTATTTTTTTATAAATTCTAATTATTGCATAATAAAATCAATATTTTTGATAAATTTTCTTTCTCTTTTGTTTGGAGAATGTTAAACTTTTTGATGAAGGAAAATCACTTTGATTTGTTTTTTAAGAAAGTGACCCATTATGCTAGGAAAAATATTGTTAAGATGGTTTACTAACATTATTAGATTTGTTTTATTTCTGAATAATACTTAGTAGTTGTTAACTAGATTAAAAAAATGAATAGGTCAATTGTGATAAAATTTTAGGCTCTGATTATTCAAGACACACAACATTGTTGGTACTTAGAAGTTAAAACATTTTAATGAAACATCTAGCAGTAAATTTACTTATTAAACAAAGAACTAATTTTAATTCAAGGTTTTCTCTTTTATGCTATTGTTTTGATTTGGTTCTTACAGAACAATTTCACCACACTGTTAAACGGGGAAATTATTAGGCTTTTAAATTAGATTATTAAATGTATTACATAAATATGATGAAAATAAAATTCATTCAGAATTAAATGCTAAGTGTTCTGACTTAAAATCCTTTATTCATTATTTCTACAAAAATACCTACAAGGAACTGCAGAAGATGATCCTTTAAAACTGTGCCATGGCAAAAAGTAATTTTGAATGTGATCCTCGAGTTGCTACTAAATAATTTCAGAAGAATGAATCTCTTCCCATACTCTACTATGCAGAAATCTCTACATCTACTTGTACTTCTCAGTAAGCGTATGGAAGCCCTAGTGATGTGCTGGTTAAGCCCCATAGCTGCTAACCAAAGGACCAGGAGTTCAGACCCACTAGGTGCTCTTCAGAAACTCTATGGGGAAGTTCTGCTCTGTCCAAAAGGTCACTATGAGTCAGAATTAACTTGATGGCACGGAGTTTGGTTTCGTTTCTTTAAATATATGATGCAAAAATATACAGTCTGACAAGTCCACGAATTTAATTGTTCTAAGTGCTATATACTTCATTGCTGAATATCAATATGGTCACCTTCAAAGTGCTCTCCTTGGGAAGCTAGGCACTGACACCAGCACCTAGTTCACTCTTGTAAGCAATTTTTGAACTCTTTCCGGAATGGGCATTGCTAGTGGAGGTACAGCGGCAAGTTCTCTAACTTCAGGGTGTAGCTGTCTGGGAGGGAGTTTTCAGCCAGTAAACAAATAACTGTATTGGAACACCCTCCTCGCTCACCTGAGCGGTGTCCCAATGACTTTTTTCTTTACTCAGATATAAAGGAAATATTGAAAGGAGCACAATTTGAGGCCATTCAGAACATTAAGGGTAATAAGATAACGGCTCTCATGGCCATTCCAGAGAGCGTTCCAAAATTGCTTGGAAGAGTGAACTAGGCTTTGGCATTGGTGCCCAGCTTCCTGGAACGGCCACGGCAGTGACTACAGAATAAAATGCTGTGTTATTATTATTATTATTATTTTTAACATCACAGTAAAACCAACATGAAAACATTGTGGGAGCTCTTTTAAGGAGTGTTTATTCTCCCACATTAATTTGACCGTCTATGTTGGGAATAGCACCGTTCTCTTATAATCATTATGATACAGGTACATAATGTTTTTTTTAATAATATTGTTTTCCTTTTTCTTTATCAAACTTTTGGTGGTTTTTCACATTAAATATCTCCAGAGAAACATACAATATTTTTTCAAATTAAAATGCATTTGGAATTTTAAGTATATTTATAATTATTACATTAATTCAGAAAAAAATCGCTTGAACGTGAAGCCTTGTCTTTCAGGAAGATCACAAGTCTCTCAACGACCCTTGATATTTTCATCTTTGAAGCCTCAACATCTTTTGTAAAGTAACGCTTAAGTATTTAGCATTTTATTTGTTTTGTTGCTATCCAAGGAAGATTCGAGGAGCAAACAAGATATTTGTGTCTAAGGAGGGTTTTATACATATATAAAACTTGGCTACACGGACATAGAAAAACATTAAAAATATTTCTCAATAAAGCTTAGAGAGAATCGTGTTTATTTGATGGTGTATAAAGTCTACCAATTAAGTCTGCGAACTCATCCTAGAAAAAGTGCTACACAGTGCATAGCACACTCATGCGTTTCTCATGATATTTCTGGAAGCAAATCTCACCCTCACTCATCTGTCCTCCCATATTACAGGTAAATTGTATTATTATGTTCATTTTTTCTTTTTTTGTGGTGTTCATTTTATTTAATCTCTTGCTTCTAAGGACTCTGGTGTTTCTTCTTCCAAGACAGATCTGTTAGTTCTTTTGACACTCCATGGTACATTCAAAATTCCACCCATCCAGATGTCCCCTTCTTCTTCATATATTCTTGGATTGTTTGCTTGGTTTACAGACTAAATTGACATGTGAAAGGATGTTATCCTGATCCACAGCTTCCTGATTTCCTTAAACAATGTGGTGTCCTGTTGTTCAGTTTGAACAACTGTCTCTTAATACTTGTGCAGATTCTTCATGAACGAAATCAGGTATTCTGAAATTCCCATTCTGCAAATGTTATCCATAATTTGTTATGATTCATGCAGTCAAATGCCTTTCCACAGTCAAAACAACGTAAGTATATATCTTTTGTGATTTTCTGCTTTCAGCCCAAATCAGTCTGACATCAGTAATATCCCTGGTTCCACGTCTTCTGAATCTGACCTGAATTTCTGGCAGTTCATGTCAATATGCTGCTGCAGCCACTTTTAAATGGTCTTCAGCAAAAGTTGGCTTCATGTGGCATTAAGGGTAATATTCCACAATTTGTGCATTCAGTTGGATCACCTTTCTTGGGAATGGGCAAAAATATAGGGATCTCTTTCAGTCAGTTGTCCAGTTAGTTGCCTTAAATTTCTTGGCATAAATGAATGAGCACTTCCAGCACTGCTTCTGTTTGATGAACTATCTCAAGTGATAGTTCATCAGTTCCTGGAGCTTTGTTTTTCACCAGTGCCTTCAATGCAGCTTTGACTACTTCTTTCAATACCACCTATTCCTGATCATATGCTACCTCTTGAAATTATTGAATGTCAACCAATTCTTTCTGGTATAATAACCCTATATATTCCTTCCATCTTCTTTTGATGCTTCCTGAGTCTTTTAATATTTTCCCTGTAGAGTCCTTCACTATTGCAACTCAAGGCATGAATATTTGTTTAGTTCTTTCCGCTTCAGAAATCTTGATTGTGTTCTTCCCTTTTGGTTTTCTATTTTCAGCTATTTGTACATACCACTGTGATAATTCACTTGGTCTTCTCAAGCCGTGCTTTGAAATCTCTTCAGTTCTTTAACGTCATCATTTCTTCTGATGTTCAAGAGTAAGTTCCCAAGTTTCTTCTACGTCCAGTTTGGTCTTTTCTTTATTTCCTCTCTTTTTAATGAATTCTTATTTTCTCCATGAGTGATGTTCTTGATGTCATTCCAAAACTCATCTGGTCTTTGATCATTAGTGTTCAACATATCAAATCTATTCTTGAAATGAATATACTCGAGGTCATATTTTGGCTCTTCTGGACTTTTTCTGATTTTCTTCAGTTTCAGTTTGAACTTGCATATGAGCATTTGAACGTCTGTGCCACAACTGGCACCTGACCTTATTTTGATTGATGATATTGAGGTTTTCCGTTGTCTCTTTCCACAGACGTAGTCCAGTGTATTCTACCTGATGTGGTCCATGGGTATAGTCTCTGTGTATGTTAGTGAGAAAAGGTATTTGCAACTCGTCAGTCTTGCAAAAATCTATCATTTGATCTCTGGTATCGTTCCTATCAAGAAGGCCACATTTTTCAACTACTGTACCTTCTTTTTTTGCAACTTCTGCATTCCAACCACCCGTAATTATCAATATGCCCTAATTACATGTTTGATCAATTTCAGACTGCAGAACCTCATCAAAATCTTCTATTTTTTTCATCTTTGGCCTTAGGAGGTGTTATGTAAATTTAAATAATAGTATCTTAACTGATCTTCCTTGTAAATATGTGGGTTATCCTATCACTGATAGCATTGTGCTTGAGGAAAGATCTTGAAATGTTCTTTTTGATGATAAATGCGACACCATTCCTCTTCAAGTTTTTATTTCCACCATAGTAGACCATATAATTGTCTGGTTCAAAATGGCCAATACCAGTCCATTTCAGTTCACTAAATGCCTGTGATATTGATGTTATCTGCAAAGAAAAATTGAGGTTGTAGATTGAATTAAGTTTGCTGATAGATTGACATTAAAATAAGAACTCTATCATGCATTATTCATGTAGACCTACTATCATCACAAGAGTTATTAAATGGGAAAAACCAAACCAAATCAAATCAAACCCACTGCCACTGAGTCAATTCTGACCCAATTCTAACCCATAGTGACCCAATAAGACAGTGTAAAACTGCTCCATAGAGTTTCCAAAGAGACCATGGAGGATTCAAACTGCCAATTTTTTGGTTAGCATATGTAACACACAACCACTACACCACCAAGATTTCTTTTAATTGGGAAGAGGGAAGCAAGAGTCAGCCGTTGAGATGGCATTATGAAAAATTGCTGTTAATGCTCACTTTTGCGATGGAAGTGCAATACTAACTAAAAATACGGCAGCAACCGCAAGAAGGTAGAAAAGGCAGTCCAACAGATGTTCCCCTTGAGCATCCAGGAAGTAACTGAACCTTATTTATACATTGATTGTCACCCTGTGAGACCAGTTTCAGACTTCTGATCTCCAGAAGAGTGAGAAAATACATTTGTGTCATTTTAAATCACTGAAGTTTATAGTAATTTGTTACAGCAGCAATAGGAAATTAACATAATATGCATATGCTTTATGTCAGCAATTCTGCTTACACTCATTTATTATGCAAAGTATGTAAATAGATAAATAAACATATTAGAAAATAGAGCTAAAATTTCCTCTTAGCCATTTCAATAGTACAATACCGGTAAACAAGAAATAAAAATTCTGAAAAGCCTATATTCAAAAATTGGTTGACTATACTACTCTAACTTTTACAAGAAAATAATATGTAATCATTAAAATGCATTGCAGGAAAGAATTTAATGACATAAACAAAAGTTTCCTGAATGTGATAATATTAAAACAGCAAATTTCAAACGGCCGTATGAACACTACAGGTGTTCTTGGTAGTGGCTATGAAAAGGCATCTGCCATTTGTTGACGTTCAAAAGCAAGTTTTATAAAAATGCTGAACAAATGACACTGTGCATTCGTCAAAACCCGTGGGACTTTACAAAACACACCGTGAACATTAACGTAAGTTATAGACTTTAGTTAATAATACTACACCAATACTGACTCATCAATTGTGGCAGCTGTGCCACAGGAATGCCATATGTTAATAACACGAGAAAGTGCAGGCAAGGAGGAGAAAGGGGAGATGGGAGTTTGCGCCTCTTTCTGCATCACGTCTCTGTAAATCAAAAGCTGCTCTTAAATACAAAGTACATTATAAAAAACGTTCCTCTGTCCTTCCTATAATTGAACTGATCCCTTACCCATGCCCCAGTCAGCCTCTCCAGTTCTTAACTGATAACACACTGCGCTAATTATGTGGTTTCTTTGAAGGTTCAACTGTCACAAAAACAAAAGGAAAAAAAAACTCACATTTTATTTATGTTTGTGTTTAGATTATCTAGAAAATGTTATACAATGGCTAAACTTAATAAGTATAACATTCTTTCATTATATGATATGTTACTGGTTTTGTATATAAGTTTCCTTACTGATAACCAAAGGTTTGAATATTCATGTTTAGTGAATTAATGTTGAACAAACTTCCCCAGAATTTCCGCTGTTCCTGTTTTAGTATTTGTCATAGACAGAGTTCAGGCAGTCTTTACTGTTTTGTCACTCTAGAATATATTAAGAAGTGAAGAGCAACACTTCTCCAAATTAGGATTTAGTTCTTGGTCAAAGTCCCAGGTTATTGTAAGCAAGAAACTCCAAGTCACTATTTTCTTACCTGAAAATCACCAGAAATATATATATAACAAGTTTTGTATGTTAAAGCCTGTGTTTTTCCTTCTTAAAGACTCTTAGCAAACCTCCCTGTAACAAAACAAAGCAAAAAATTTTGCTGTTGATTCCTAGTTATAGCAACCCCATAGGTTACAGTAGAACTGCCCATACATTTTCCAAGTAGTGGCTGGTGGATATGAACTGCCCAACTTTTGTTTAGTAGCCTAGCTCTTATTGGCTGTGCTACAAGGGCTCCAAAACTCACAGTTATTCAATGTGTATTTAGTAGAGCAAATTTAGTAAGAGCCACTGTACTAGGCACAAATTTCATAACCCCCTTATAATCTCTCAGCATATTAGAATCAAGAAAATAGTAGGAGGCAATTGACTGTCATCAGAGACACAGCAAGCACTGAGAAGTGACAGCCTGTAAGTAAGGAAAGGCACAGTGATCTGGGACAATTTATAGTAAGGTAAAGTAGCCCCATAAACCTCAACTTCTCCTGGGACATCACTGCTTTAATGTGGCATAGGCCAATAATGGATGTTTGTTTTTGATGATGAGACATCAGAAAACGGTAAATTATACTTCTAGGAGAAATGACAACTCAAGGGGACAAATTTAAATCCTCTCGAAATTCTGACTGATAGAGACAGGGGAATGTATTAAAACAGAGGCACATTCACAGCAGGGCTTAGAAACTAAAGCAGGAAAGTGTCCAAGTAGACTATCCCACACTTGGATTCAGTGAGGTCAAATGGAAAAAGAAAGTACAATGACTCCCAGTCTCAGCCCTGTTACGGTGGTGCAATAGGAAGTCAGTACGGATGATTCTGGAGATGCTCCATAACAGCGAAGCATTTGAGAGAATGGCATCAGCCATCGGACAAGTGGAGGCCTCTCCTCTTTTGGACCTCTTTTGCCTATTGAAAAACCAACAGCACTGTAAGACCCAAAGACATACCTAGAAATAGCAAACAGAATGAGACAAGGTTGCTCTGTGGCTATAAGTGTAATAACAAAAAGAATCCTATTACATAAGCAGTGTGGAGTTCAGGGCAAATAAGATAATGAAGAGGAAAAGATATACATGGAAATCCAGCACAACAGCTTGAAACAACGCAGAAAACGCTGCAGACAGAGGTTCCTCTGTGTACAGCTGCAGATTCAACTTGTAGCCCGTGTTTTACTCAATAGGAGAAGAGATTTCAAGATCAAACACCAGGATTTGGAACAAATAACAGGCACTGAATAATAATGTTTATTTTTTTCAGTCAGTTCATCAACAAACAATCTACACATTTAAGGAGCACGTAATACTGTGTGTACCCTAAACATCTATTACAGCACAAACACATACATTTAGTTTTATAGATTTATTTGTTTTTATTTATATTATATATAAACTTCTGTAAAATACAAATATGTTGAAACCTAGAATTAAAAGACTGGCAATATAAGCAAAATCGTTGTCATAATGACTGCTAATATGCTCTAATTGTGTTATAAATATAGATTTTAGATTTCCAATTTGTACAGTCTGGTAAAAACAGGAGTAAGTAAACATAAGTAGATTTAATTAGAACTATCTCTGAAGGAAAGATGACATCTTTATAATAAAGATGTCTTTCCATCTCATAGGGACCCTAATAGGACAGAGTAGTACTGCTCTCACAGTTTCCAATGAGCATCTGACGGATTCGAACTGTTGACCTTTGGGTTAGCAGCCAAACACTCAACTACTGGGCCACCACGTCCCCAAAGTGGTCATGGTACAAGGTTATTAATAAAAATGCTTTGATAATCAGAAAATTCACTTTAAGATAATGCTTCCGTTAAGAATTGAATTCTATCTTCCCCACCCCAGAAATCGGTGACAACTTGGCTAGACCATGATTCCCAGTACTGTACATTTGTCTACCACTTGACAATAGTTTATGTGTTGTAAATGCTAGCCTCTGTGTTGTTTGTGAGGCAGGATTAGAGATAGTTATCTTAATGAGATAGGATCTAATCAACAGGATTGGGCCATACCTTAGGTCAATCTCTTTAGAAATTTAGAAGAGAGAATGGAGCAGGCAGGAGAGCGAATTTATACTACCAGATGTGAATATCGAGGAGTGGACTATGTCCTCTGGACCTGAGGTCCCTGTGCTGAGAAACTACTAGACTAGGGGAAGATTGATGACAAGGACTTTCCTTTGGAGTCAACAGAGAGAAAAAGGATTCCCCTGGAATTGGCACCACTCTGAATTCAGACTATTAACCTGCTAAAGTGTGAAAGAATGAACTACTCTTTGTTAAAGCCATCCTCTCATGATGTTTCTGTTGCAGCAACACTAGACAATGAAGACAGTCTCCCACATGCAACAGAAGAAAGGATGAGAACACTTAGCTGACAAAAACATCCATGATATTCCAAAATAATGTCATTGAGTAACCAGAAACATTTTGTTTATAGCACAAGGAGAAGTGGCCTAATTTTAGATTGATAAAATTTCTTCAATAGGAGAATTTTCCATTTTTAATTTATTTCTTCAAAAATAAGTCTTATGAGCTTAAAGCAAGCTGAGAAAATTCAGATAGGATGCTGCTATTTTCACCATGTCAAATTATTTCTAGCTTCCCGTATAGATATTTGAACATATCTACATTTATCTGTAAATTTCTTCAAAGGAAGGAGATTTACTTTTAGTCCCAGGGACGTTTGGGCACACGAGGTAGGACAGTTAAGTCTGTGAATTTAATTGCAGACAGTGACACAGTGTCAAGTTAGCAAACTTAATTGTATAGTTGTCTGTGAGGGAGTTTTTAGCCAGAAAACAAATAACTGTGCTGGAACACCCTACCTACTCACCTGATCTGACTGTTTTCTTCACCAGAAGATAATGGAAACATTGAAAGAAAGACATTTGGAGGACATTCTGGACATCAAGGGTAATATGATGACAGCTTTGATGGCCATTCCAGAAAAAGAGATCCCAAATTGCTTTGAAGCGTGGACTGGGTGCTGGTGTCAGTGCCTAGCTTCCCAAGGAGAGTACTTTGAAGGTGACCGTTGTGATATTCAGCAATGAGGCTATAGCACTTTTCTAGGATGAGTTCATGAACTTAATTGGCAGTTCTCATGTGCACTTACATTGATAATGAAAAGAGAATGTTTTAGGTAACAGTATTCAAAAGATTCACTGTGGTCCTGTTTTCTGATTAGTCCAAAATTATTGCTGAATTATTATATATTCATCACCAGCGTATTCAGAATCATTCTTTCACAAGAAGTAAGAAATATTTTTAGGAAAGAAAAACCCATGCACAGCGTCATGGACTGAATCGTGTCTCTCCAAAAATGTGTGTAGCGATTTGGCTAGGCCACGACTTCCGGTGTTGCCTGACGTGCTCATACGCGGTAGACGCTGTCTCTGTGATGCTAGTGATGGGTAAGGGGTGTCAGTCATGTTGGTTGGGTATGATTTAATGCATAAGATTATATAGCGCCTTGAAGCAATATCTTGAGATATAAAGAAAAGGGCAGTCAGCAGGTAGTTGGGGACCTAATTCTACCAAGAAGCAGTGCTGGGAGCAGGAAAAGGACCCAGGGTCTCTGTACCTCAGAAACTCCCAGACCAGAGGAAAACGAACAAGCAGGACCTTCCCCCAGAGCCAACAGAGAAAGCCTCATCCTGTAGCCAGTGCCCTGAGTTTTGATGTTTAAACTATGTTTCTGTGATAAAATAAACTTCTCTTTGTTGAAGCCATCTGCTGATGATATTTCTGTTACACTGATGGTATTTAGAGCAACAGTAGATGAATAAGGCTCACAGATACCTGTTGCTTTTCCCCATCTCCTTAGGACAGACAATCTCGGAGATAAAGAATGGTAGGCAGGGCAGAGCGAGATAAACAGAGTGCTGCAGAAGTCCTGGCACTACTCATGAGAGAGATCCACGTTGGATTTAGAAAGATGGGTTGAGGAGACAGGAGCAGGCCTTAGTGAAGACAGAAAAAATGGAAGAACAATGAACAGACAGACACAAATAACATTGAGGAACGACACTTGGGCAGTAGTTTCAAAAATTCTCTTTGAATCATTTAAGACTGGGCATCATTTTGCTGTTCTTGTTAATTGCTGACTAGTCAATTGTGACTAGTCATCATGAATTGTGTTCTCACAAAAAAATTGTGTAGCAGTTGGGCTGGGTGATGATTTCTAGTATTGTGTGATTGCCTTCTATATTGCTATTTTCATTTTTATAAATCCTAATCTCTGCCTGTGGTTAGTGGAGCAAGACTGGATCATACTAAAGAGGATATACACTTACATTAAGATGGGACTGGATCACCCTTACTGATGTCACCTTTCTGATCCAGTGTCAAGGGAGTTTCCCTGGGATGTGACTTGCAGTCACCACCTTTTATGCTACAAGAGATAAAAGGAAAGAGAAGCAAGTAGAAATTGGGAACCTTAAAACAGCAAGAAGCCAGATGAGTCTGTGCTTTGAAATCTTGTATTCCCAATGAATTACTCAGTCATTTGCAAACTCTGTTCCAGTGCTGGGAGCACAGCACATCCTTTGGACTTGAGATTCCTGTGCTGAGATGCTCTCAGACCAAGGAAAGACTAATGTATCACAAGGACCTTCCTCCAGAACTGACAAAGAGAGAAGATCTTTCCCTGGCACTGTGGCCCTGAATTCAGACTTGTAGCCTACGGGCCTTTGATAAAACAAACTCCTCTCTGTTAAAGTCATAGACTTGTGGTACATCTGTTATAACAGCGCTAGATGACTAAGAGACTAGTTAGTTTCCACATGTGCAGTGTAGAAAGGCTCTGTAGGATTTTCAAGGCTGTCATCACCGGGGCTGTCTCGTGAAGTGTTTCTAAGTGGGTTTGAACCATCAAAGTTTTGACGAGTAGTCCAGTATTTTGCCTTGTTCACCACCTAGGGATTCTTAAATCCAAATCCTCATCCTCTAAAGCCAGCCTTACTTATTTAAGGTCTCTTTGTAGTATCAAGTGCCTAGGTGCCCATCTTTTGATACTGCCATGCAAATCAAATAATCTACTTATGCCAATTCTCATCTTGAATTCTTGACTCATGATGTTTGTTACCTTAGTCTTTAGCTACAATAATATGTGTTCAATGCTTAACCTGTAATTTTAAAAATTGTCCAATAATTAAAAAAAACAGAAGTCATGAGTCAAATAAAGATACATGAAGAATGAACAGAGGGTACTCACATTAGATAAATCTCACACAGATCTGACAGAACTGCAAGTAGATTTAAGTTTTGTTTTAGGACAGTGTATCAATATAAACCAAAAAGCAGAAGAAAAATATTTAGATAACAAGTTCATTCACTTTTTCCAAAGAAAATAAAGATGATATCAAAGTGATTCATGTACACGAGTGTCCCTGAAATTACGTCTTTTTCAGAGTTTTGAACCAATGGGAAATGGTTTGGTCATGGTCAAAGGAAACAAGGGCAACGCGTGCTTTGTGTAGCAGCTGGATTTCCTACATGTCTGATTTGGCCTTGAGCAGGAAACAAGGTCAGTGAAAAAGAGAAAACCCTCCAAGAGACAGACTGAGGGGCAAAGTGACTGCAGCAATGGGCTCAAGCATAGCAGTAATTGTGCAGAAGATGCAGGACTGGGCAGCATCTTGGCCTGTTGTACCCAGGGTCTTCACGCAGCACAATCTACCCAAGGTCACCTATCAACAAGGAAAGAGCAGTGCTCTGCTCAGAGACAGTGGCCAAGAACAGCACTTCGAATGTGTGCCAGCTCTCCAGTTACTGCTAGGAACCCCATCAGGACACTTTCAGGAGCACTAACGTGCTCTCTCAGTTAGCTAGTGAGGCTTATAGCAGAAATAACACAACTAGGTGTCTTTAAAGGACAGCAATTTGTTTTGTCCCTGTTGAAGAGGCTAGGAGCTTTGACTTAGGGCACTGGATCTAGGGGAGGTCTGTCCTCTGCTCTTCTTGGGGCCTATGAGTCTCTGTAGGGCATTTATCTGCTCCTCCAGCCTCCGCATTTGCTGGGCATTCTCTGTCTTTTTATAACTTTGAAGTGATGACCAGAGGCCTAGGACCCACCGTATGTTCAGCTAGGCTCCTTGACATAATAAAGAAAACTCTACTCCGAAAGGGAATCACACCACCAGTACAGCGATTAGGATTCCAATACCTGTCCTGAAGAGACACAGTGCAATCCGTAACACGTAGCAGACAATTTGTCATATTATTCAATGATCTATAGATTGATTCAGAAAACTTGATGGTAGAGTGGATAAGTGCTGTGGCTGCTAATCAAAAGATTAAATCCTCTAGGAGCTCCTTGGACACTCTGTGGGACAGTTCTTCTACTCTGTCCTGTAGGTTTGTTATGAGGAGAAATCAACTCGACAGCAATGAGTAGACTGATGGCTAATGTGTACCAAATGTGTTTGTGTGCAATGATTTCAACATCTCCATTACTTTTTGTTTCCCAAACAAAAAGTTGTTGTTGCTGGTGAGTCACAGCAAAATTGATATTATTATACTTTGTACAGAAGATATTGAACATCCTTACTAAGAAAAAAAGTCTTATCTCTAAAAATAAATTCCCTGTCAATTTGATGTTTTCCTGAGTTGATATACATACATATATATATACATATATATAAAAATGTATTTCATTTGTTCTTGCAAGAGTCACAGATGGCTTCTAAAAAACAGCATTGTGTGTTGTCATTTGGGGATTCCATTGTTTAGATCATTTTTATGAATAATTAAAAATAAATCTGTGGTGCCAGTAGTTATAATAATGCCTACCTGGCTTTGCAACAGAAAACAGTGACTCAAAATCCCTCAAGGAACATAAAGTCAGCCATGTGATGGATGAGAACCGTAGGAAAATGCTCTAGCCTTTCCTCTAGACTCCAAAGAAAGTAGCATTTTAGTATAATACATTTAACAAAGTATTTTACATAATTCATTCTCTTCAGATATTCTAATTTGTATTCATTTATCAAAACTTCATATATTTACATACATGCTGAAGAAAACGGGGAAATTTAAGAACCTTTTAACAATCATGTTGAGAAATATAACTTGTATTATCAGAAAAAAAACTATTTGTAATTATTCAGAAATACAGGACCAAATGTTTGCAAGATGCCTAGCCTGGAACTATGAGTCTCTAGCCACAGAGAAGTCACTTCCTGAGTGTTTCTCTAGGGTCTTGTCTCGGTGTAGACAGCAAGCTGGAACAATGTGTTTCAGTTTAAATATACCTTCCTCTCAAGAAATTGAGTTAGGCTTTACTCCACATCACTCAGACTGGCCTTATAGTCTGGAAAAAAAAACTTACCAAAACCATGAGAAGATTTTAAATGAACACTGTGAAAGCCACACAAAATAAATCTTTAAAGCACAGCATTTCAAGAGCCTTTTATTAAAAATACAGAAAGAATGTTGAAGAGAAAGCCACCAATAAAATTGATACGGTACTAATTAGAATGGAAAACTCTCCCAATAATTAACCTATGCAGCAGTATTACACATTACACTTTTTTTTTCTTTTTTAATCTCTATTTCAAAGAGGAATAATGGAAAGAAAACTACACTACAGTTCAGTGAATCTGTATGTAAGTCTGAAAATCACCCACTAGTCTTAGATAAATAACCTCCCTCCCTGGACTACAATTTCACCATTGGTAAAGTATTGCAATGGATGACTTCTATGTCCTCTTTCTATTCTCTGAGTCTGTCATTTGAAATCTTGTATTCCAAATGAATTACTCAATCATTTGCCAAAACCTCATTTGATAGTCTTTGTGTAGGTCTGAATTCTCTTTCCCAGTGGTGGGGAGGATTCCTAACACAAAAAAGCAAACCTGCTGCTCTTGATTCGATTTGGACCCATGGCAGCCCCCTGTGTTACAGAATTCAACTGCTCCATGGAGTTACCTTGGTGTAATCTTTGTCAGGACTTTCCTCTGCAAAACTGCTGAGCAGATTCAAACCATCCACTTTTCAATTCATAGTCAGCACAAACTGGTTTTGCTACCTAGGAATCCAGAGACACTTCAGCAGATATTCGTAATCAACTGCTACATGTAAACACTTACATTCAAAAATTCAAATAACTAAAAACAGGAAACGATTTATCATGCTTAGAGGTAAGTTAAAATATGGGAATCAATTGACAGCAGCTATTCAATCCATTTATGACACTTGTCTTTTTAAGAAGTTAACTCTACAACCAGAAAACCTATAAACCTAGTGAGAAAATTACAATTATTTTGTTACATTTGGAATTTCAATTTACGGTTAAGTTTTTCATCTTTTATTCCATGGAACACACTGCACACAAATAGAGAAGACTCTGAACTGGGAGAGTCAGTAGAAAAACATGGGCTTGAATCCTGGCTCTCTCATGTGAGTCTGTGACCTCTGGAAGCATTTCAGCCTCTTTTTTCCAATAACCTCTTTATGCAGTGTATACAATAATGCCTGTAACATATCATAGTTGGAAACCTAAAAGAGGAAAATTTTAAATTCCTATTATGCTAGTAGGAAAATCTGGTTGCATAATAGTGAAGCGCTACATCTGGTAAGACTGGAAAATCGGACACTCAAATCCCCTAAGTCCTCCTTGAAAATGCTGAAGGGCAGTTCTACTCTGTCTGTAAGGTTGCCGTGAGTCAAAACTCACTTGACAGCAGTAGATATTTGGGTTTTTTATTATTATGATGATAGTTATCATATGCTAATCTGTAAAATAATTTCCAGCTGTTCTTGTATGACAGTCTTTCTCATTATATATTTTTTTCCTGTTACCATTTCATAGTGTAGGATTTTATGTTAGGAATTAATAGAGAGATATACAAGTTGACATAGGTAAACTCATTGAGTTTATTGCAAGATAATCATACGAGGCATGCCAGTAAGACACCCCGTCCTTCATTTAGAATTAGAGAACTGGAATAAACAACTACAATGTCAGTTATTTCAACATAAGACTTTTGTCTTTCAAGGGAGGTCTCAGGAGGAAGACTTAACTATAGCTCAGACTCGTCAGTCTTGCCACCTTCTCTTCTAAGGAGCGTTCGGTCTGTACTTCTTCCAGGACAGATTTCTTCATTCTTCTGACAGTCTGTCATGTATTCAATATGCTTTGCCAATACTGTAATTCAAAGAAATCAATTATTGCTTGACGTTCCTTGTTGGCTGACCAGCACTAACACACACATGCAGCAGTTGAAGGTATCCTTGCTTGGTGCATCTTAATCTTCAAGATGATATCTTTGCTTTTTAACACTTGAGACTTTTTGCAGCAGATTTGCCGTAATGCAATGATTTCTTTTCCCCCCACGTCTTGACTGCTGCTTCCATGGATGTTGTCATGGACTGAATTGTGTCCCTCCAAAATTGTGTGTAGTGAATTGGCTAGACCATGCTTCCTGGTGTTCCATAATGTTCCCATATGTTGTAAATCCTGCCTCTAGGATGTCAATCTGGGAGATCAGGAGCAGTTGCATTGGTGATGCAGGATTAAAAGTGTTGGATTGTATTTTTTCTTGAGATGATGTTTTAGGATATAAAGGAAAGGGAAGCAAGCAGAAAGAGAAGGACCTCGAAGCAGTGCGGGGAGCAGAACACGTCCTTTGGAAAGACCCACGGTCTCTGCACCTCAGAAGCTCCCAGTCCAAGGAAAGACTGATGACAAGGACCTACTTCCAGAGCCAGCAGAGACAGCCTTTCTCTGGAGCTTAGGCTCTAAATTTGGACTGTGAGCTTACTTTACTGTGAGGAAATTTTTTTTTTTTCTTTTTGTTAAAGCCATCCAGGAGTGGTATTTTAGTTAAAACAGCATTAGATGACTCTTAAGATAGATGTTAATTATGGATGCAAGGAAAATGAAATCCTTGAAATCCTTGACAACGTCAATATGTTATCCATTTAATATGATGTTGCTTATTGGTCCATTTGTAAGCATTTTTGTTTCCTTAATACTGAGGTATAATTCATATTGAAGTCAGCCTTGGTTCATTTCTACAGTTATGTCCCAAAGGTTTAAACTTATTGCTGGAGAAATCAACAGAAATGTAGAATTAGGAAGAATAAAACCTGAAAGTAAATACATAAACCCACTGCCATTGAGTCAATTCCAACTTCCCTGATGAAGAGTCCACTGAAGGGATAAGTGGGGATTCCACCGGCCAATGCTGAAAAAACTTCAGTTTTCTTAGGGTCCCTATGAATCAGAACCAACTCAATGGCAGAAGATCTCATAACGTTTTTTGGTAATCTTCACAGAAGCAGATCAGCAGGAGTTTCTTCTATGGTGACATTGACAGGGTTTCGTCTAATAGTTAAGTAGAAAACACCTCACCATCCAGGGGCCTTTCCCCAAAGTTACAAGGACATAACTTCTGTTGCATTAGGAGTTCGGTCACATGAAATCTGCTATCAGGCCCCAACTGTAAGAAACACGGAAGCCCTTTGCTTGCTCTCCCCTACACGTCTCCATCCCCGTAATTCTCAGGTGATAGATGATGGAAAGTAGGAATTCTCTAGGATTCATCCTAGGACAAAAAATGTTTTCTAGTTAACACAAGTTCAAATTTTCCGAAGTGAAAGTCTAAATCGATAATTTATTTTTACTATGTAACAATCTCAGGCATCGTACTTAGAACCTCATTCACTACTAAAGAGTTTTCAGAAGTATCATCAAGTAAAACCTTTTAGCCACCATAGCTTTGTGGAGCCTAACTACACTGTGCACAACAAACTGCCAATATTTTCAAAGTTGTTACAAGTGGAGTAAAATCTCTAGAAAATGCCTTACAGACGTCCTTCACTTACTCAAAATACTGCATTACTACGAAAACCCAAACCAAGCTCATTGACTTCAAGTCAATTCCAACAAATAACAACGCTATAGGACAGAGTAGAACTGCCCCATAGTTCCCAAGGAGCACCTGACGGATTCAAACTGCCAACCATTTTGTTAGCAGCTGTGGTACTTAACCACTACACCACTAGGGTTTCCATTCTGACACAGCAGAGTGCGCTTTAGCCCTGTTGCCCAGCTTGAAGACGATCCATTTAAGAGAATTAGGGGTAGAGAGGAGCCCTGCTATAGAAACTTCTATGGACTTGGTGCTAGCCAGAAAGGTCAGTGATTCAAATTCACCCACTGGTTCTGTGGAGAAAGACAGTGAGAACCACCATCATGAAGATTATAGCCTAGAAAAGTCTACGTGAATTTCTACTCTGTAATGTGGGGAGGTCATGAGTCAAAGTGAGTTGGAAAGCACCTGCAATAATTAGGATTGTGTATGAACTTGTCTGGGCCTTGATTTTCAGTGTTTTTATGTGATCACTCCCATGATGGCATCTAGCTAATCAGCTGAAAGGGAGTTTTCTCAGGCATATGTTCAGCATCTGAATGTAAGTGGATGTTTTAGGTTTTTCCTGCTCTGGATCCTACAGGTGGCTCCTGTCAGTCTGATCTTCAGCCCTTGGGATGGCAGCTAGCAGCTTACCTGCCAGTCTTGCTATTCACTGAATGTCACAGCCTGTGAGCAAGATCTCTGCTCTGCAAACTGTGAATCCTGGGTTTCCCAGCCACTGCGGCTACATAATCAGGAGAAGCCCTGCTCCTGATCCACAGTCTTGGGAATTTCATCTTCTACAGTCATCTTGACTGTTTCCTTGATGTAAATACACGAGCTTTACTGATTTAGCTTCTTTAGAGTACTCAGCCACAACAGCACCTAACAGGGTGGCACTGTTGTCGTTCAGTGCCGTTGAGTCAGCTCCAACTCATGGCAACCCTACTCACAACACTACCCGGTTTGCACCCTGCCCACAATCGTTCTAATACTTAAGCCCATTGTTGCAACCACTGTGTCAATTCATCTCATTCAGAGTCTTACTCTTTTTCACACTCTACCAAGCGTGATGTCTTTCTCCAGGAATTGATCTCTCCTGGCAGCATGTCCGAAGTACATGAGATACAGTCTTACCATCTTTGCTTGCAAGGAGCACTCTGATTTTACTTCTTCCAGAACAGATCTATTCATTCTTTTGGTAGTCCATGATATATTCAATGTTCTTCTCCAACACCACGATTCAATGACATCAATTCTTCTTCTGTCTTTCTTGTTCATTGTCCAGCTTTTGCATATATGAGGACTGACAAGTTTGAGAATCATCCTAGAAAAAGTACTACATACATCATTGCTGAGTATCACTATGGTCACCTTCAAAGTGCTCCCCTTGGGAAGCTATGCACTGATGCCAGAGCCCAGATCTGCCTTCAGTGCAATTTTGGAACTCTTTTTCCAGAATGGCATCAGAGCCATCATTGTATTACCCTTGATGTCCTGAATGTCATCCAAATGTCTTCCTTTCAACATTTCCCTTATCTTCAAGTAAAGAAAAAAGTCACTGGGGGCCAGATCAGGTGAGTAGGGAGGGTGTTCCAATACAGCTACTTGTTTATTGACTAAAAACTCCTCCACAGACAACTATACAATTAAGTTCATGAACTTGCCACACCTTGCTACCATGGGCAATTGCCATTCCAGAAAGAGTTCCAAATTTCTTTGAAGGATGGACTAGTTGCTGATATCAGTGCACAGCTTCCCAAAGGAAGTACTTTGAAGGTGACCGTAGTGATACTCAGCAATGAAATATGTAGTACTTAAAACAATTAAGTTCACAGACTTAATTGTCAGACCTCGTACATGATGCTACTGAAAATACCATGGTTTGGGTTACGCTCAAACTTCAAGAGTACGTCTTTACTTTTCAATACTTTACAGAGGTCCTTTGCAGCAGATTTTACCAATGAAATACATCTTTTGATTTCTTGACTGCTGCTTCCTTGGACGGTGACTGTGGACCCAAGTAAAATGAAATCCTTGACAACATCCATCCTTTCTCCATTTATGATGATGTTGCTTATGGGTCCAGTTGTGAGGATTTTTTATTTCAACAAGGGTATTTATTTAAAATTGAATTACTTAGAAGGAAAGTTTGCTAAGAAGTCAAAGGATGACCTCAAAAGTCCAATACAAGTCATGTGACGCCAAAGCTTAGACATTTATTTTCATTTAACATACCATTTTGAAACTAAACAAAATATTTACCATTCTGTAATATATATGGCTTGGCTAATATATATGTATCTATTTCATGATACATTTCAATAAATTTAATAGCATAAATGTGCCACAGAGATAACGTCTTATCAGAATGCTTACATTTAGCATTACAAAATAGGAATACATTATTCTTTAAAGTCACTGAGTAAAATAGTTTTCTTCCTTATGCTGTTTGATTTTTAATATGAGTTGTATAGCTAAACAGAACTTAAATGGCATAATAATGTTGTTGAGATATCAGTTCTCTCCCATTTGATATGTAGATCTTTTTGCAAAAAAAAAAAAAGATCCTCGCAATATTGGGTTAAGATAGGAGGAATAAGCATATTATGTTCAAGTCCAGTTAATACTGATCTTCTTTCTACTTTGGCTGTGACACAGAGTGACCATATCATGTGTGCCCTTTACGGTTCTATGCATCTATAGGATGTCATCCTACTAACCTCTTCCTGGAGACAGGGGAGTGAGTGCAGAGGAGGGGATCGGAGATTGTTGGGAGGATAAGACATGTATGGAGCAGAGAGGAAGAGTGTGCTGTCACTGGGCAGGGAGAGCAGTGGCAGCTACACGTAGGTGAGCATGCAAATTTATATGGAAATGTACATTTTCATTCAATCATAATACAAAATAAAAATACAATAAAATAAAAATCCTTATTTTCTAAAGACTGACAAGCTGTTTTTAAAATTCATATTGAAATTTTAAATGCATATATAATAGACAAAACAACTTTAAAAAATGTTGAAGGAGCTATACTACTTCTATTCAGCACTAAATAAAAACTACATTAAAAAATTACACAGTATTATCTTCAAATTATACAAATTAGATCAACAGAATGAGCATATATCTACACACATATGTGGTTAATTAGTTTTAAACAAAGTTTCAAAGACAGTGGAGTAGATAATGAATAATAGTTTTTTCGCAAATGGTACTAGAATGTGTATGTATTTATAGGCAAAAAAAAAATCCATATTGTATACTCTACAAAAAAAATTTAATTTGAAAGGATCATAAACCCAATGTAAAATCTAGAATTATAAAAACCTATTGAATAAAGAACAGAGAAAAAAACTATTTCTAAGCACAGGGTAGGCAAAAATTTCTTAGCTTAATATATAAAATAGGATTTGATAAATTGTACTTCGTCAAAATAAAAAAAAAAGTTGTTTGCTATTTCTCTGTGGATTCTTGAAGTTGGTTAAATTTACCATTACGCTCTTCTCTCATCTTAAGTTCCTCTGTTGCGTGTGTGTGTGCTCCTTGTTCTGTGTTTTGTCTGATCTCTTTCCTGTCTATTGAAGAGTTCTATATAATTAATCTCTTGTATTTTACCTCCATTAATCCCCCAAATTTGTCTTTATCTGAAAGATTTCTTGATTCTTTGTTTTGGGAGTTTGCTGAAGCTGTCAAGGTCTGCCTTTTTATGTGATTATGATACTGAGCCACCAATAAGTTATGATGTTCATTTTATTCTTTCTAACTGTGTTCTGGTTTCTTGTTTTGATGTGTCCAAATAGGCTACTGTTGCATGGATTCAGCTCAGGTGTCCAGGTAGTTGGTCACCAAGTGTGTGATACAGGCTGTCACCTACAGTCTTAGACCTGCAAAGGTGATTGCTGTAGGGTCAAGTATCTGACCCTACACACGCTGAGCAAGTCAGGGAGCTGAGTGCCTGTGAGGAAAGCATATCCCTGTTCCGTAGAATTCACTGGTGGATGAGTTTTGTAGCAAGACTATGGGCACCCTGTGCTGTAGGCTGTAAGGACGGGAGGCACCACTTATTCTTGGATCTCTGTCTTGGGTGGCTAGGAGGTGTGGGCTGAGCCACCCAATCCTCAGGCTCCTGTTGTAGGTAGGTGAGGACTCTGCTTAATTGAATGTTACCAGATGTTACAAACTTGTCTCTTTACCATATAGCTAATACCGCTGAAGTTAGACTTCAGGCATATATTGTGTTGTATTGTGCTAATGAGGGCTTAATTTACTGAAATGCAAATCAAAACCACAATGAGATACCATTTCACTCCAGCATCACTGGTACCAGAAAAACACACACACACACACACACACACACAGACACACACACACACAGACACACACACACACACACCAGAGAATAGCAGATTTTGGAGAGGCTGGGGGAAATTAGAACTCATAGGCACTGCTAGTCGGGATGCAAAATGATACAACCATTTTGCAAAATAATATGGAGTGCACTAGAAAGCTAGAAATAGAAATATCATAAGATCCAGCAATTCCACTCTTAGGAATATGCCCTAGAGAAAGAAGGGAGCTGTTCCATGAGTAAACATATGCAAACCCTTGTTCACTGCAGCACTGTTCTCAGCAGCAATAAGATGGAAACAAACCTAGATGCCCATCAATGGCAAATGGATAAATGAACTGTGGTATGGACACACAACAGAGCATCACACAAAGATACAGAACAATGATGAATCTGTGACGTATGTTATAACATATCAATCTGGAGAGCATTATGTTGAGTGAAATAAGTCAATCACAAAAAGACAAATACTGAACAGCTCATGAAAAAGGTTTACATGCTGTAAGATCAACAGATTAAATTCACAAACTCATCCTGGAAAAGTGCTACATACTTCATTGCTGAGCATTGCTAAAGTCACCTTCCAAGTGCCCCCCTTGGGAAGCTATGCACCCATACCGGAGCCCAGTCCAC
Organism: Heterohyrax brucei; assembly: GCA_028571685.1. Classification (NCBI taxonomy): domain Eukaryota; kingdom Metazoa; phylum Chordata; class Mammalia; order Hyracoidea; family Procaviidae; genus Heterohyrax; species Heterohyrax brucei. The sequence continues at coordinate 66,990,796 of CM053162.1, read as the reverse complement.
CCTTCAATGCAATTTTGGATTTCTTTTTCTGGAATAGCCACCAGAGCTGTCATCATGTTGCCCTTGATGGCCTCAATGTTCTCAAGATATCTTCCTTTCAGTATTTCCTTTATCTACAGGTAAAGAAAACAGTCACTGGGGGCCTGGTCAGGTGAGTAGGCAGGGTGTAACAATACAGTAATTTGTTTACTGGCTAAAAACTCTCATACAGACAGTGCTGTGTGAGCTGGTGCATTGTGGTGATGCAACAGCCGTGAATTACTGGTGAAAATCTCTGGTCATTTTCAACTAACTTTTTCACACAGCCTTCACAGCACTTTCAAATAGTAAGCCTAGCTCACTGTTTGCCCAATTGGTACAAATTAACAGTTCCTCTGATATCAAAAAGGGTTAGCAAGATCACTTGATTTGGATTAATGGAACTTTTTTGGTCGTGGAGAATTGACTGACTTTCATTGTGCACTTTGACGCTTTTTTCAGGGTCATATTGGTATACCTGTGTTTCATTACCAGTGACAACACAGCCCAAAACATCGTCCTGCCTCTCCAGAAGGTTTTGGCAAACTTTGAGTCTCCTTTGCTTTTGTTTATCAGTTACCTCCTTCAGGACCATTTTTGCATGCACATTTCTCATGCCAAGATCTTCAGTGAAGATTTTCCTGTGTCTCTATTGATTTTTACTTGGTCTGCTATGCTTCTCACAGTCAGCCAACAATTTTGACACACAATTCAACAAAGTTTTGCCATGTTTTCACCAGTTCTGCTTGCTATTGGTGCCTTAACCTCTCCTCATCAATAACACTTTTTCTCTCCTTGGAACAAACATTTAATACATTTGTACACTGTTGTTTTCTTCATGGCATTATCTCCATAAACTTGGACTAACACGTCCCTGATTTCATTTCCACTTTCACTAAGCTTAATGAGAGATTTAGTGTTTGTTCATTGCTCTAATTCAAGCTCTGACATTCTTTCTATGGCACACAAAAGCATGCAATGACAAGAACGAGTGCTCCTCTGCAAGATACCACTACACGTTGACACAAGCACAGCTGTTAGACACTGATACACCAAGGTTACGAAACCTTGCCAAGTTGTTTGCACAGGGCTGCCAACATAAGCACACGGTGGCAAGTTTGCAAAAGTAGTTGTCAGACCTGATATGTACACATGCTTCATCTATCAGGCTTCATAAAAGAAACAGTCTTCAATGGTTACGAAGAAGTGGATTCCAGTACTTAAATGCTGGGCCACCATGGCTCCTTAGACGTGATGCTAAGCCACTTTTATTGATAAGGCTTTCTTGGTCTCAGGTTGGTCAAAATCCATCTGTGTCTTCTTACATACTGGTTTTATCAGACGAACTTTAGAAACAAGAGCAACATCTTTTATTAAGATTGTGATAAATTCAGACATTAATCAGGAAGAACTGAAAAGTGAGTCTTTGATCAGAGAAATAAAGCATATGGTAATGAAAAGTATCAATGTGAGCAGCAGATGGGCAAGGATTTCATTTTGTAAGCTCCAGCACTGCGTCGCTGAAGCAAATCAAGCAGCTTCTTTGATTGTCACATTGTGTACGCGTTTCTTTGCTATGGCTGTTACCCTATTATAAGGATAAGAGTAGCAACATTTCCTCAGTAAGTGATGGATATTCTCTATTTTTTAATTCATAGATATATCCCCTTGTACATTCTAAAAATTACTGTTATCTCACTATCTTTAGTCTTTAGAAAGATTTCTGTAGTTCTGTTATGAATCAGAGAACCAGACCTTGATACACTATCTTGTCCTGTATTTTACTAAATAACTATTTTATCAATTTCTGTTTTTTTCCTTTAGCTTTATTGGGTCATTTGGTTTCTTCTTTTTCCTATGTGGTTGGGGTGGATAGTCACAAATCTACATATAAATTACCTCTGTCTGTAATTTTCACTGTTGACTACCCCATAATTTTAGACATATGGTATTGGTTGTATTTTTATTTCCTATTATATATATACATCTTTCCTGCTTTTACACACAAAAAATTTGAAGAGTAATTTTTTCCACATAAGATTTGAAAAAAAATGTGCATTTTCCTCAAATAATTCAAGAATTGTTTATCATGTTTTTATTCCCTTAGTGGTGAACCTACAATAAAAATAGTTGAAATTAAACTTTGCTATCAAAATTCCAAAAATTACACAATTTTTCCCACACAGTCACTTTCTTTTAGTGAACTATATTTAACAATTCTTTATTTCCTATCTGTTGCATTTTCCATATTAATTTGTGAACTACAGTTTTTAGATTGTTAATTTTTATGATACATTTTCTTCTTCTACCCCATGAGTTGGATCCGACTCGACGGCACTTGGCTTGGCTTGGCACAAAGTCTGACATTTATCTTACTTTTCATTGACACATTAACAAATTAGACAGTATTTCTGATTTTTTGGCTTATTACTCATTTATCTCATATCTCACTTGTAACTAAAATGTTAATTTGCATTCATTTAATAGCAAGAAAGTCTTGAAGATATGTGCAGTGCTTCTATGTCGGAGATCCCAGTTTTAAATCTTTGAATGAATTATACACTGGGTTCATATTTTTAATCTATTTACGAATGTGTGCCCTTGAAATACTGTAAATGTTTACATTACTTTATGATATAGTGCAATAGACTAAAATTCCGACATTAACCTAATTTTGATTGCTCTCGTAGGTAACTTAATTTTATTTTCTGATTATATAATTGCAACACTTTTTTTCTGCTCCATTTTCTACAAATTTGGAATTCTGATTACAACATCTAGTTGTAGGGCTGTTTTAACTAATTTTGTTTGTGATAGGAAAAATAATGTTTCATTCGTTTCTTAAAATGACACCTTTAGTTGCAAAATATTTTCATTGCTTTGTCAGAGTGATTCTTTCTCATTGGATAGCTATCATTTCATGCAGCAAATTTTTGTTTTGTTTTGCTGTTTATTTATTGTTAAAGAGACATATGTTTTCTTGTCAGTCCATGATGTGCATGTGAGCCGGTTGGAAGATACTGTAGGTCCATGTTCAAAACATTTAATTCCAGACAAAAGTGAGAAGAAATAGCTTGTGTTTTCTGTGGTTTTGTTTCTCTAAATCCTGGTAGACAATCTACATCCTGTGGGCAGGCCAAAACTTCCTACCTGACACCTGTTTGGGAAACAAAGTGTTGCTGGAACACAGCCACATCTGTTTGTGTATTGTCTATGGTTGTTTTCATACTAAAACAGCAGAGTTGAATAGTTACATACAGCCCATACTCCACAAAGTTGGAAAATTGGCCATTTAGTGATAAAAGGTCACCAAATCCTGATCTAGAAGATAAGCACATTTGGAACATATACATCATTGGGATGGGACGACTGAAGCAGGAAATAGTATGCTAGGAACTTTACTTCTCAATAGAATGTTTTTTTTTCCCATTTGTAGTGACTCTTACAGTTACACAGGCACCCTTCTTTAACAGTCCTGTGGCCCGCACTGCAAGCCAGCCACAGTGATACCTTCACCCAACATGGCATCAGTACCGTGTGAGGATTTAAAAAAATGCCCAGCTTCCAAGCACAGCCTCCCCACTGCCCAGCTAAATCTCTGCGCCCTGAGTTGGTAATTTTGCATTTCTGGTAGAGATTTTATTTCCTTATTTCCTTTATGTATATGTATGTGTGTGTGTGATGTTGTTGTTGTTAGGTGCCATTGAGTTGGCTCTAACTCATAGTAACCCCGTGCACAACAAAACAAAATACTGTCCAGTCTTGCCCAATGCCTACAATCATTTTTACGCTTAGGCCCATAGTCGCAGATTCTGCATCAATCCATCTCCTTGAGGGTCCTCCTCTTTCCTGCTGAACCCTCCTCTACCAAGCATGATGTCCTTCTCCAGGGATTGATCCTGAAAATATGTCCAACTTATGGAAGACACAGTCTCACCATCTTTGCTTACAAGGAGCACTCTGACTGTACTTCTGCCAAAACAGATTTGTTTGTTCTTTTGGCAGTCCACGGTACATTAGATATTGTTCTCTAACACCACAATTCAAAGGCGTCAATTCTTCTTCTCTCTTTCTTATTCATGGTCCAGTTTTCACAAGCATATGATATGACTGAAAATACCAGTGTTTGGGTCAGACACACCTTAGTCTTCAAACTGACATCTTTAACACTTTAAAGAAATCCTTTGGAGAAGATTTTCCCAATACAATGCGTCTTTTGATTTCTAGACTGATGATTGTGGAATCAAGTAAGACGAAATCTTTGACAACCTCAATCCTGTCTCCATTTATGATGATGTTACTTACCGGTCCCATTGTGAGGATTTTGGTCTTTTTGATATTGAGATGCAGTCCATACTGAAGGCTGTGGTCTTTGATCAGCGTCAGTGTTTCAAAATGCCTTCACTTCCAGCAAGCGAGTTTGTGTCATATGCACAATGCAGGTTGTTAATGAGTCTTCTCCAATTCTGATGCCTTGTTTTTGTTCAGATATTCCAACTTCTCAGGTTATTTTTCAGTATACAGATGGGAAAGTTGTGGTGAAACAACAGTGATGCATACCTTTCCTGACTTCAAACCATACAGTATCCTGTTGTTCTGTTTGCATGACTGCCTCTTGATTCCTGTACAGATTCTTTGAGAGCACAATTAAGTGTTCTGGAATTCCTATTCTCCGCAATGTTAGCCTTAATTTGCTGTGATGCACGTAGTCAAATGCCTTTGAATGTCAATGAAACACAAGTAAACATCTTTCTTGTATTCTCTGCTTTCTGTCAAGATCCATCTGACATCAGCAGTGACATTTCCTGGTTCCATATCCTCTTCTGAATCTGGTGTGAATTTCTGGCAGTTCCTTGTCAATATACTGTTGTAACTGTCTTTGAATGATCTTAAGCAAAATTTTACTCGCATGTGATATTAAAGGTATTGTTTGGTTATTTCCCCATGCAGCTGGATCACCTTTCTTAGGAATAGGCACAAATACGAATGTCTTCCAGCCAGCTGGCCTGGTGGCTGTCCTCCATATTTCTTGGAATAAATTAGGGAGCACTTGTAGGACTGTATCCATTTGTTGAAATATCTCAGTTGATATTCTATCAATTTCTGTAGCCAAATGTATACACATATGGGCTCCTGGGCTGCTCAGTTCTTCTCTGCTTCCGGCTTTGTTGTATCTTATGAACATCCTCAAATATTGTTCCCTAATAACGCAAAATTCTCTCTTCGTTAGTACAACTGTTTTTTACTTGTGCATAGGAATTTAGTTTTACAAACTATGGCTTAAGCTAAACAAGTAATTTTGTGGCACTTGTAAAACAGTTTCTTGTGTGGACTTATTTAACAATGATCTTACAAAATGCTTCTATAACAGTGAAAAGTTTAAAAGCTGTAATGTTTTGGGAATGATGAATAAGAGTTGTTAAACACTGTAGAACACTAAAACGATAAAGGGCATGCACTTACAAAAATCTCCAACTCTCACTGGAAAAAGAATTAATATGTAGAATGTAATCAACTGGTAATTAAAAGGGCAGTTGAAGTAGGCATCTGATAGAAGGCTCTGGGCTAAGAACTGGGTTTAAGCACTGGGCCAAGAATAGTGTGGTGGCATTATATCACGACAGTGACTTTCCAATTTCTTCACTATATTTAACAGGAATGTCCTAGAATAGTTACTCGAAGTTAACCAGATATAGTGGATTCATTGTCCCCAGTTGCCCAAATCAAGATTCCAGCTCTTATTTGTTTTGTGTTCCTGGGCATCCCCTAAGGATGCCTGAATCTCTTGTCCCCCACCACTCTATCCTATCCCCTTAGCATTTGTCCTAGATGCTAAGATGGTGACCTTTCCTCCTTCTCTAGCAGTCTTTCTCCAGGACCCAAATTTTATCAGATATCCTTATTTCTGTCTGAATTTTAATCATAAAAACGTATCAGAAGTCCTTTCTCCTCCCTGCATGCCCAGGGCTCATGGGTCAAAACTTTTCAGGGGATATGACTTCATTCACTAGTTGATAACAAGGAGACTTCAGAGTCCAAAGGAGGTAATTTAGCAGCTGGAGAGACGTAATTTCTTTGAAGGTCTGGAGAGGCATGGATTTGGACAATCATTGCTATATTAAAGTTCCACACAAAAGATACAGTTCTTTAAAATGAAAATTCCATCATTGTGAGTGGAGTAATTCCAGTTCACTGTAACTGTCCATATATTGTAAGTTGGGGACCACCTGAGCATTTCATCCTGCAGACATCACGCCAGGGGTTGGGAATACAAATAAGACATAGCCCCTATTTTAAGAAGCTTCCTGGTGTAGCAGCATAATTGTATTAATAATAATATTACTATATGCAGGACATGCCATTTAGAAGCCCTGGTGGGATAGTGGTTAAGTGCTACAGTTGATAATCAGAAGGCCAGCAGTTCAAATCCACCAGGTGCTCCTTGGAATCTCAATGGGGACAGTTCTACTTTGTCCTCTAGGGTAACTGATGGTTGCCATGAATCAGAACTGACTCAATGCAGTGGGGCTTTGTTCGTTTGTTCATTTTGGCTTATATATGCCATTAAGATTATAATAGACTGATAGGTGATATGTGAGCCTGTATCAAGGACATGAAGGACATGAAACGTGAATGAAGCCTGCAGAGCAGTTTTATGGCTTAAACACCCAATTGCTACAAGTCAACATGGAGTAGTAGCTACCCTCTGTGGATCAAAGTACTGGCTAAGCTTTTTAAGTTAGATAGCCATGACTTTCTTCAGAGGAACTCTTGGATGGGCTCAAACCTCCAATATTTTGGGAACCGGTTCAGAATGCTAGCCATTTGTACCACCCAAAAGCCTTTTATGGTGTAGATAAGACATTAACTACATCTATAGATGAATAGGAATCAACATCAATACCATGTGCCATGGGACCAGGATGAGAAGCATGAAGAAGCTGAGTATAAAATGTACTCTGATGTAGCTGAGAAAAAAAAATGTGCAAGTGAGAAAAGCCAAGACACAATAGATAAACTAGAAGCAAAGCATCAGAGATTGTAAGGTACCTTTAGGAGTTTGGATGCATTGTTCAGGCTAGAGATGCACGCTGGCATAACTTCAGAGACCAGAGTAGTAATCTAATTTGGTGAACTTGGCAGTTGGAATCAGTCATGAGTAGTAGTCGTGAACTACTGGAAGGATAGTTTATTTCTTTTTTAAAATTTTTCTGACTTCAAATAAGTTTAAGACACTGTACAGTTAGCCTCACAATTCATCTTGACCTAGATTTGCCCAAAGGCTGAAAGATTATAGTCTTTGCATGGGGCTTTGGAGATTCATTGAAGAGTTTTAGCAATGGCATTACATTAGCATGACTATGTGGAGAGACAGGAATCTCCATGATCCTTGTTTCATATTTTAGCAAGAGGCAAAGGAAGGGAGAGGAAATGAAACAACGCATGTTGATTGCCTAGCACTGCACAGGATACAGGGAAGAGCCCCCAAAATGATATTATCCTTTCTGTGTCTTATAGTCGCTATCAACAACTGGCAAAAATTAGTTTCTTGTGGCTGCTGTAACAAATTACTATAAACTTCATGTTTTAAGACAACAGAAATTTATTTTTTCAGGGTTCTGGAATACGGTAGTCCAAAATTGGACTCTATGGGGCAGTCCGTTGTTTACCTCTTCCAGCTTCTCGTGAGTGCCAGCATCCCTCAGTTTGTGGCTGCATCACCTCAGCCTCGGCCTCTGTGGTCACATTCCCTTCCTGCATTCTTCTCTCAGGCTCACTCTTAACAGTCTATATAATTCAAAGGCACAGATTCTTCTATGTTCTTCCTTATTTGTTACTCAGGTTCCACATGCACAGAAGGCCCTTGAAAATGCCACGGCTTAGGTCAGGCACACCTTATTCTTTAAAGTCACATCTTTGCTTTTTAACACTTTCTCTTTTTTTTTATTATGATTTAGTGAAAATGTACATTCCCATATAAATTTACATGCTCAGTGCAATGTGTCGTTTGACTTCTCGACTGTTGCTTCAATAGGTGTTGACTGAGGATGTTAGTGTGTTTATTTCTGTTAAAAACTAGATTCATAGGAGAAACCTGAAATATTAATTTAAAGTTGAAATTTAAATATGTGGAGTGGAATCAATCTTCTTCATCTAATCTTTTCCTTATTTTCTGTTTGTAATGAATTCTTTATTCTCATGTCATACCTGAATTACTGCAGACTACTACTCTCTAGTCTACTACGGTTAAAAGACAAAGCCAAAGACACTGCTCTCGAATCATTTCTGACTCATAGCAACCATACAGGTCAGAGTAGAACTTAGAGTTTCCAAGGAGCGCCTCACGACTCTGAACTGTTGCCCCCTTGGTCATCAGACACAGCACTTAACCACTATACCACCAGGCTTCCCTCTACTACTCACCGTGTTCAATTCCAGTAGAATGTAACTACTGGATGGTATCATCCTAGGTGCCCATCAACAGATGAATGGATAAGCAATCTATGGTACATATACTGAGTGGACAACTATGCAATGATAAAAAACAATGCTGATTTTAGGAAGCATCTCATAACCTGGTTTCAGCTGGAAGACATTATGATGACTGAAATCAGTCAGTGGCAAAAGGACAAATATTGTATGAGATTCGTGCTATAAGGACTTAAAAATAAACTTATATACAGAAGAAAATACTCTTTGACAGCTACAAAGGAGGGCAGGGGGGTGAGAGTTGATCATAGATTAGATAGTTGATAGAGATTAAAAAAATATATTGAGAAGTCTTTGCAGAGACAGTATCAGTAAATTTATAAAACTGAATTTAGTATTGCATAAATAATATTTTCTAAAATTATATTATTATATCAAAATAAATAGATAATAATAAAAGATGGAAGGAAAGAAAAACTAAGAGAGAACCACTCATCAAATCAGCCACACTGGTTTTATTTCCCTGGTTGTCCTTGGTTCATTTTCACCATGGACAAACCATTTAGATACCTCATTCTGTCAATTTCCTCTTCTCAGCCTTGGGACTCATCTGGCTGTTACAAGGTTAATGCAGTAATGTTGCCAGGTGTCATATAAACTTTAAAAAATAATGAGTTACTTCCTTCTCTCTTCAAAAAAGTAAAAGCTACTTTTGTTTCTCAGCTTTATTATATCCTGAAGATATCTTTGAAGACAGAACTCTATGGTACCCTAACTTAATCATGTTTTTCAAAGTGTCAACTTAAATATTCTCTTATTATAAGATAAATAATTCAGTTGCCTACAAACATTCCCACATCATGAAACACTCAAAGTTACTTTCAACAGTGTTAATTTACATCATCTCCTTTGTGAGACTTCCAAAACCTGGTGACAATCTCGCCACATCAGGCTTTAACTAAATTGACCATCTGCTTGACAACTGCTCACACAATTGTGGTAAGGGGTCTGCCTGTACCTGGTGACTTATCAGAGGCTCCTTCTGGTCTCTGTGACTGTTCAGAACTCAGTGTGATTTGTGTCCACACATGTGATAGCTTTCTCTCTTCACCACATTCTGGAAAGCACTGCTGTTGGCAGTTTTACCAAACAGTAGGGGAACAACAGCAAGTGTTTAAAGACTTGCATAACCCACATGATTTAGAGAGGGATTTATGGAAAGTTGTAAGGTAAAATTTTAGGTAAAATAAAGAAAGCATTTTGCAGCAATCTTTCCACTAACAGTTTATGGCAAGCTTATTATTGCAGCTGTCCCAGAAGGCTAATTATCCAGGTCCCTGTAGATTTATATATAACTGAGAACTAAAGCAAGTGGAAAGGTAGTCAATGACACTCTTCATACTCTTCATTCCAGATACGTAAATAAAAACCTTGCATTGTGAAGAATTGTGCCAATTCAATCAAGAATTGTCAGTATCACATAAACCCTCTTCATGAATAAAATAGGAATGGATATAATTAAATACCATACTGCTATCACAATAAAGGAAAAAGGCACAATAAAAATATGAAAGTGAGAGGAATTTGAATTGTACAAGATCATAAACATTCAGACATCACCGGCTACCATAACTTCGTACTAAAAGTTGATGACATGTATTTTATTACAACAAATAATAGAATATAGGGTCTTCTTACAAATGAATATAAAAAAGTTAAGGCACTCTAGTACACTGATCTTAAATATTACTGTAATAAGCAAACACAATTCTTTGATGTACATGATTACATTAGCCAGGTTATTTTTGTAGTAGTTTAAACTATTGTTTCAGTTTTAAATGTAGTCTTGTCCCTCTGTTCTTATGATCAGTGGATTTGAGATGAGAAGGATTTATACACTTAATGGTACTGTCCTATGCCAATAAAATGGAATCACACATTTATCTCATATGTATCTTTCATGTTCATAATTAAAAATTATTTATGACTTCTAAAAAATATCTTCATTACTTCTCATACATCTTCTACTTTTCTGATATTATTTTTATACTGATTGTTACAAAACCCACCACAGGACAAGTTGCCACTCCTGGTTATGATGTGGCAAGCCACGAAAGATCATCGCTTCTACTGAAACAAGCTACCTGCCTTAGTTCCTTTGTTCTGCTACAACAGAAATACCGCAATTAGATGGTTTTAACCAACAGAAATTGGTGTTCTTATAGGTTAGGAATTTGAAAGTCTGACTTTAGGATGCTGATTGTAGAGGAAGACTTTGTCTCTTTGTTGGACCTGGGAGAAGGTCCTTGGTTCTTTTTAGCTTCTGATCCTAGATTCCCTGGTGGTCTCCATTTTGACTTCTCACCTGTCTTTCTCCACTTGTGCTGGCTCTTTTATGTACCTAGTATTCTCTGAGAAGTACAGATGTCACTTTGAAGACTCAAGTGTGCCAGACTCAAGTCATGGAATTTTCAGTCACATCATATGCATGTGAAAGCTAGACTGTGGTGTTAAAAGAACAAGCAGATACATTCTAGAGGAAGTACAACCAAAGTTCCAAGTTAAAAGAACAAGAAGATACGTTCTAGAGGAAGTACAACCAAGTTCCTTTGAAGCAAAGATGACAAGACTGTGTCTTACATATTTTGGACATGCTGTCAGGAAGGATCAGTCCCTGGTGAAGGCCATCATGTTTGGTAGAGTGGAGGGTCAGTGAAGAAAGAGGAAGACCCTCGACATGGTGGGTTGACACAGTGGTCGCAACAATAGGCTTAAGTGTAAAAATGATGAGGACATAGCCCAAGACCAGGCAGTGTTTTGTTCCGTTGTTCTTGGGGCTGCTATGAGTCAGAACCGACTCGATGGCACCTAACAACAACAGTATTCTCTTTTTGTATCCCAAAAGCGAATGAGTTTAACACACTCCCTGCGCTAGTATGAGCTTATTAACACAACAAAAAACACTCTGTTCCCAAGTGAGATTGTATACACAGCTATAAAGCCCATTGTCTTTGAGTTAATTTTGACTCATAATGACCCTATAGGCCAGAATAAAACAGTTGTTGAGTTTCCAAGCAGCACCTGGCAGATTCAAACTGCCCACCTTTGGGGTAGCAGGCATAGCACTTAACAGCTACACTAACAGGGTTGCCACCCACAGCTACAGAAGTTAGACTCTCAACACGCACTTGGAGGGAGGATACAATTCAATCCTTAGTGCCACTGAACAAACCAAAACGATCATTGTCTTTTTCTTTTTTTTAAGTCAACGACAGGTTTCAGACACAGAGAAATAAAACACAAATTGCTACGTCACAAAGGATAAGGGACACCTTCATTCCTGGTGTAAGTGCTGAGATTAGAAAATGTGTAGAAAGGAATAAGGACCATCTGCTCAATGAGAAGAAGACTCAAATAATTGATGGGTATGTGGGCTGACCTGTCAGGCCTAAAACTGTACACAATTAGAATACAAAGATGATCTCCCCTGTCACATAATTATTTTACAGGAGAAATTTGAAGAGTAAACAGAGGCTGGGGTGGGATTGGAAAACAGAACAAAATGGTCTCAGTCTTGGAACGGCTGGCTACCTTGTGAACTGTTTGATTCCCAGCCTGCTCAGGTTCTCTCAAGGCCCAGCAGTTGGAGGCCTTTAGTCTCAAGGTCCGTGTGGAGAGACAGAGCTGAAGCTCAGAAGTCACCTTTGGAACATTTGCAGATGAATTTTAACTGAGTCAAATGGAAGCTATCCAAACATACTTCTGATAAGATCAGAGCTATTAGAATTTAGCTGAATTGGCAGCCTAAACTGAAAAGCAAAGTGAGACCTATGGAGACTAAACACTAGAGCTTTCTATTGAAGAGTTTACTTTTTAACACTAACAAGGGTAAATGCCTTAAAAACCACAATTTACCAAATGGAAACAATGAAAAACAAAATCTAAAAAGCAATATAGCCAGCGAAGCCAAGTATGAAATTAAAATTATAATAATTTGAAAAAGTCCCCTACAATGAAATTTCTAGGCCCTAATGCGATCCTCGTTGCACTTTACTGAAGTTTTAAAGTATGAATTACACCAGTCCTACACAAGTTTTTTCAGGAAACTCATCCCAAACCATTTTACGACGTAGGATAACCAGGATATCAAAATTAGACAAAGTCATGGCAAGGAAAGAAATTACAGAACTATGTTAATCATAGATACAGTTGTAGAAACCTTCAACAAAATATTTTTAAATCAAATTCAGCAATAAGAAAAAAAAAGGTAATCTGATATGGGGTGTGTGACAGGAACGCAAATTCAATTTGAAAGTCTGCCTATTAACAGAATAAACAAACCAAAACCAAAATCAGTGCCATTGACTTGATTCCAATGAATATGGAGGAAAATCATTTGAGACCCTTTTGGGCAGAACAGAACTGCTCCATCGAATTTCCAAGGAGTGTCTAGTGGACTGGAACTGCCAACCTTTCTGTTAGCAGCTATAACTCTTAACCGTAACACCACCGGGGTTTTCATCATCTCAACAGATGCACAAAAATCATTTCAAGTGAAAAACTGTCCATGATGATAATAATAATAATAAAGCTTTCTGTAGACTATTCTCTATCTGAAAAAGACAGTTTATGACAAACCTACAAATGGTACCATTCTCAGAATTGGCTTTCTGGGCATCTGACCTGTGCATCCCACAGAGGCTCATGCTCAGAAGGTTCTCATGCTTGGATTAAGGACGACTTGAAGGCAGCAGCATTTTTTTTTTTTTTCCAAATTGGTATCTTGGAAACTCTGGTGGTCTAGTGGTTAAGTGTTAGATCTGCTAACCAAAAGGTCAGCAGTTTGAATCTGCCAGGCAGTTTTGGGAACTATGGAGCAGTTCTACTCTGCCCTGTAGGGTCCCTATGAGTCAGAATTCACTTGATAGCATTGGGTTTGGTTAGGAATTTTGCTGCTATCTCGGAAAACCTCATGGCATAGTGGTTAAGTGCTACAGCTGCTAACCAGAAGGTTAGCAGTTCAAATCTGCAAGGCACTCTTGGAAATTCTTTGGAGTAGTTCCACTCTGTCTACAAGGTCACTATGAGTCAGAATCGACGGGACAGCAGTGAGTTTGGTAGTGGTCTATTGCTATCTTGGGAGCCCTGCCGGTGTAGTGCTTAAGCATCTTGACTGCTAACCCGAAAGTCTGCAGGTTGAATCCACCAGCTACTCGTTGGAAATTCTGTGGGGCAGTTCTATTCTGTCCTGCAGGGTCAAAATCAAGTGGATGGATACAGGTTTTGTTTACTTTGGTAAAATTCATACTGACTTTTGCTTAAGGGACTCTGTATTTTGATTTTGCTCGAGATGTCACTAAACTGTGAAACTCTAAATGATACTTACACTCCTCTCCTCCATTTCAACATCACACTGGAGTTACTGGTCAAATGAGCAATTTAAGAAAGAAATATGTGACAGAAATCTGGGAAAGAAAAATAAAGTAAAATTTTCTCTGCTCAAAGGTAAAAAGATTGCTTAGGTATAAAATCCTAAAATGTACTTTTAAAATTATGAGAACTGTTAAGTAAAATTATCAAGTAGGTCAGACAGAGTTAATATCCAAAAACTAGATTCCATCTCTATGCACCAGTCAGAAACAATATGAAAAGTTTATTAATTATCAAGTATTGATAACAAACATAAAATTTGTGGTAATAAATCTGACAAAAGATGTGTGAAATGTCTCCACAGAAAATTATAAAACATTGTAGAGGGAAATTAAGGAAATCCCAAGCGCGTGATGATACACACCATGTTTATGAATTAACATATTATTACTATACCAATTAGCTACAATTGATTTATAGGTGAAACACAATGCTAATCAAAATTCCAAGAGGGTTTATTTGTTTTAGTAGAAAACGACAGGTAGATTCTAAAGTTTATAGAAAAATTTTTTTACAAGAATTACACTAGAAAGGTCAAAAGGTCAAAAACTCTTGGTAAAATAAATCGGAGAATTTTAGAGATTTTTTATTTCCCGATTTCAAGTTACAGCTCTAAACAGGGTAATGTTGGTGTGAAAGTAACGTACAGTAAGTGAAATGTATGGAATAAAGAAGTAAAGAAAAAATCAAATAATTGTTATGGTTTTCACCGTGTTTCAGTGCTACTTTTACATTCTCTCTCTCATAACCCTACCCCTTGAGCAACTGTAGGGACAAACTGTTTTCACTTATCTGTCTGTGTATCTATCTATTTATTTTACATTCCATTTATAAGTTATTTTGGAATAAAACCAAGCCCATAATTTTTGTGTGTGTCTACTACAAGTGAAAGTTTACAAATCAAGTCAGTTTCCCCTACAAACCCTTACACACCCACTGTTGTGTGACCCTAGTTGCTCTGGCTTACAATGTGACAGCACACTGCTCCTCCCCACCCCGTATTTCTTGCGTCCATTCACTCAATTCCGGTCCGTTTCTGCTTTATTATCTCCCTTCCATAGAGAAGCTTCCCATATAGTCTCATGTATTTATCTGAGCCAAGAAGCACGCTCTTCTCCAGTATCATTTTATGTCTTACAGCAAGTCTAATCTTTTTCTAAAGAGACAGCTTCAGGAATGGCCTTAGTTTGGGGCTAACAGAAAGGTCAGAGACCATGTCTCCTGGGCTTCCAAGATCATAATATTTAATCCCCTTAGACAATGAGAAAATATTCTTAGTTGATATTAAAATACAACTTAGTAGATAGACGATGGATGGATAGATGGATGGGTGAGGGGGGTGAGTGGATAGATGGAGGGATGGGTGGATGGCTGGGTGGGCTGAGGAACGGATGAGTGGGCGGCGGACGTGAGTACCGGCAGACCGGCAGGTGGATGGACGGACACAGTGCTTTAAGTGAAATTTAACAGCTCAAGTTAATTTTTCATACAAAAACATTTACACATATTGTTTTGTGACATTGGGTGTATTCTCCACAACATGACTGCTCACTCCCTATTTCCGTCTCAGATTCCTTGTGTCCATTCTACCAATTCCTGTCCCTTCCTGCTTTCTTGGCCTCCTTTTGGGCAGGAGCTGTGCATTTGGCCTCATGTAGCTGATGGAAGTAAGAAGCACATTGCTCACATGTATGATTTTTTGTTTTATAGGTCAGCTTTCGTGTGAAGAGTGGGTTCCTGGGTTAACAGTATATATCCGGGCCCTAGTTCTGAGCGCAGAACAACTGTTTTTAATTATATTAAATGCCACAACATCATATACTGCCTAGAATATTTAGTTGGAGGCAAAATGGAATACACATTAATTAGTTTTAGGGAAAAGAGATATAAACAAAGAGAGCCCATAAAATTATTAAGAGAGCTAAAGAAACACACTCTAGGCTGAAGTTCTAAAAGAGTGATTCTCTATGTTTCGGGGCCAACTGAACTGGCAGGTGGGAGCCATCCCTCCTGTGATTAGAACGGAGTTGGTTGGGAAATTGTTACTATGGCTTCAGCATCTAGTGATACTGCTGGGATTCCCAAGTGGAAACTGCTGTTACTGCCACTGATTCAGAGAATAATCATAAAACACATTCTCTGTCCCCTGCCTAATTCTCCTCTCATGGCTTCTTTCCACCTGAAAGCCAGCAACTGGCTTGGCAGAACCTAAGTTACAGAGTGCTGATGAAGTTGTAAGATACACCTCAGATAACCCTCAAAACTGTGATAGAGTATTCAAAAACTTGCAGGTGATTGTAAGTGACAAATGTTTACTAGAATTGGGTCTTTGTATTTTATAATTTTTCCCTTATTGTCTAGTTTTAACCATTTTGTTACTGTGAGATTAACAGTATAAAACAAAACAAAACTCACTGCTGTCAAGTTAATTCTGACACATAATGACACTATAGGACAAAGCAGAACTGCCCTAAGCAGTTACCAAGGTGCACTTGAAGTATTTGAACTGCCAACTTTTTGGTTAGCAAATTGGCTCTTAACTGCTACACAACCAGCGTTTCCTAACATTATACCTACTAGTTTTTATGCCTCTGTTCTTCGGTATCAAAAAAAAAAAAAAAAAAGAACAAGAAAAGAAATGAACTGAAGTGCTGTTGAGCAATTCTGACTCTTAACTACCCTATAGGGCAGAGTAGAACCACCCCATAGAGTTTCTACTGAACATCTAGTGGATTAAAACTGCCAACCTTTTTGATTATCAGCTGTAGCACTTAACCACTACACCACTGGGGTTTCCAAGGGTCTCGGAGGTAAAGCATTATTCACGTTCTAAAGTGTTTAGTGTCAAGGTGAGTCCCCTGTGAAAAGCATTCAGCTGAGCTGTTCTGAGTTGGAGCCTCCTTGTTGCGTAGATTGATCACTCTATTAGGTGATGCTTCCTGGATGCTGGAGTTCTTGAAGGTGTAAGTGGGTAAGTGCTAACTGAAGGATCAGCAGTTCAAATCCACAAGGTGATCCTTGGGAACTTTGTGGGGCAGTTTTACTCTGTCTTATGGGGTTACTATAGATTGGAATTGATTTATTGGCAGTGGGTTTGATTTGTTTTTTGTTTTCCTGAATGTGTTAGTTATACAAACTTTTTCCTTTATTTCTATAAGTTCTGCAAGTGTAATTCCAGTTTTCCTGTGCAATAATTAGAGGGCCCTGACAGTTTGTCCTGGTTTTTCTGTGTCATATTTGGAAAATCAGAGGTTTTACATGGAGCTAAATGGAAGGATGCCTGTGATAAATTACTTATCTAGTTCTATCTAGTATACTGTCCTACCACACAGAGATGTCACATGTCACTTGATGTATTGGTGGCTTGTTTTACCAGATCATTGTTCTCAAGACTCATAATATCAACTGAAGACTTAAACACACTTAATTAATAGGTATGCATTCAAATACTGAAGATGCATGCCGTCAAAAAAAAGAAGAAAAATGTAACAACAAAATAATGCAGCTATATAAGATAATTTGTCCTGTTCATTTCCTAATTTTATAATTTATTGAGCTTCCCTTAATGTATTCACACAAGAATGACTCTTTTTAATGCTCTCTGAGCACTGGAAAAAATTGTGTCTGATTTTCGTTAAGTGCACCATTTAACAGACATAGAAAGATTGATGATCTTCCATCGTAAATTTTCATAAAGCCACATTCAAGTTGCTTAATCTCACCAATACCTCACAGTCAACAAATACTACTGTTTTTCTTTGTTCAACAGCCCCCTCTACCCTGATTACATGTCATGATTCATCTCTATCATCACGCCCCAACCTACCCTGCTGACTCCTTTTTGCACGTCTCCATCAGTATATTTATAGTATAAAATTTTAATGGACATTAAACATATTTTCCTATCAACTCTAGGGTTACATATAAGCCCTTTAATCTGTCTAAAGAAAAACTAAAACCAAGGGGACAAACTTCTCTTCAAATTCATGTCTACAGTCATTAAGTGGTCTCTTAGCACTTTCCAAACATCCTACCGGGTATGCCCTGTCAGTTCATCCTTTCATTTTCCCACAATGCTATTTCATAACCATCTGGTCTTTAAGCTCTCAGAAGATGATTTCACCTCACATTTGACTGAGAATATAGAAACAAATGAGAACTTCTTCATCTTACCTTTACAAACCCAGTATGTCCTGTCTCAGACCCACATACATCGCCTTCGCACATGTGCAATTGATGGACACACCTGTTTCTTTTAAGAACAGCTGATTCCTTTGATCTGTTGAGCAGTTTGACACTTGTGACATTTCTTTCTCTACCACATCATCAATTTGTTTTTAACTCTACATTACATCACTAATCTTCTTAGTAAAACAAGAAGAAAACAAACTTAGTCTCTCCCATTTACCCATTTAGGTAGCTATCCACCCATTTCTTTGTTCCCTCTCTGAAACAAAAGTTGTTGAAATGAGTGTCTAAGTTTGTTGTTTCCCCTTCCTTTCCTTACATTATTTTCTCATCTTAATCAGGCTTTTCTCCATACCACATTACTGAGCCATCCTTAAGTGAGTTGCATATATTGTGGAACTAGAAAAAATTAAATGTTATGGCTCTGTGCTTTCTTGGCAAATTATCAAGATCCTGATGGGGGTGTCTCTAACTATATTTTCAAATCATAATAATACATTGTAAACTTTGTAAAACAGATACAGCTTCACAGAAGTTGGGTAGATGAGCTGTCTCTCTGCATGATGACTTTCTTTGTGCACTGATCTCTTAAGTGGGACTTAGTTGGCCAAGGGAAGCAGACTTGGAAATCTGACATTTCATTGCAATTTATAAAGATTCCTTAGACTATTTTGATACAATGTGTGAAAAGCAATAGAATTTTCATTAAATTACATGTCTTAAATTTACTTATGAAGGAACTGAGAAAAATTCAGATTGAAATTAATAGAATACGCTTTTCTCAAAAAAAAAAAGATAAGCAATAAAATCACTAGGGATCAATGAATCATCAGGAGCAAATTATAGCTTCTGTCTCCCTGCCCTCCCATCTGGTCTCCTACCTTCCCTTTATCTTTTTTCTCTGTCACCTGATCTCATGGTTTCATGTATTACCTCTATGTAGAAGTTACTCAAAGAGCCTTGGTGGCCTACTAGTTAAAGTGCCCGATTGCTAAGGGACACTCCAGTGGGAGAAAGATGTGGCAGTCTGTTTCTGTAAGACTTACAGCCTTGGAAACCCTCAGTGCTACTTGGTCCTCTAGGATCAAAATGAATCAAAACTGACTTGACAACCATGAGTTTGGTTTTTGGTTTACAAATGACTACATTAAATTTTTAACTCAGTGTTCTCCCCTGACGCATAGAGCTGATTATATGTTGGCATCAATAAAAGACGATTCCAATTTAGTGTGTTCTAAAGTGAATGCGTGATCCACAAAGACCTCTGAAACGTGCCTGTCACCAGTCTTCCCCATTTCAGTTTATAGTATGTCCATTCGTTCAGTTGTCCCTGGAGTCTCACTGCTCTCTTTCTCTCACATGCCACATTGACGTCACCCACCATGAAACAGAGTCAACAGCACCCTTAAATAGATGGTAAACTTAGCCAATTCACAGAAAGATCATCCCCGCTACATAGCTCAATCAAGCCACTGTTACCTCTTGCTGGATTATAAAGTAGCATCCTCAACTACTTCTCTCTTCCACTCAGCTGTTTTCTCCAATCAGGTATCCACAAGGAAATCAAGGAGATCTTTTGCCAACTGAAAAGCAAATTCTTCCTATCCTTTGAAAGGTCCCAAACAAGTGAAAGCTCTAAACTGTGGACAATAGTCTCTATTTATTCCTACTCATTCTTCATGATAAATCTAAATTGCCCGATTAATAAATGCTAAACCATGGACTCAGAATGAGAAGAGTAAGGAATTCTCAAAAATCTGAACTTTGACTTTCCCTTTATCAGTTAGAACAAGGCCAAGAGGCTGACCAACAAACAGACCACCAACTGTTCATACGGAAGTTTATGTTGGAGGTGAAGAAAACTGGAACAAATTCGTGAGAGCCAAAACGCAACATAGAGTATATCCCACCTGAATTTAGATACCATCTCAAGAATAGACTTAATGCATTGAACTTTAAGGACTGAAAAAACCAGACAAGTCATAAAATGACATTAAGGACGTCATACATGAAGAAAGCAAAAAATCCATTAAAATGACAAGAAAGAAAGAAAAGACCAAATGGATGTCAGTAGAGACTTGGAAACTCACTTTGGGATATAAATAGCTAGAGCAAATGAAGAAATGACGATGAAAAAGAGCTGCAGAGAAGATTTCAAAGGGAAGCTCAAGACTACAAACTAATTCTAATAAAAAGTGGAAAGACCTGGAGCTACAGAATTGAAAGAATTCATTTTACCTTTCTCAAGCTGAAAGAACTGAAGCAAAAAAAAAAGCCTCAAACTGCAATGTTGAAAGATCCTTCGGGCAAAGTATTGAATGATGCAGGAAACAAGAAAAGAAAATGAAAGGAATATGCAGAATTACTGTATCAGTAAGAACTGGTAGATGTGGAAACATTTCAGGATCTTGTGTATGATCAAGAACTGATGGTATTGTAGGAAGAGATTCAAGCTGCACTGAAGGCCCTGGCAAAAAACAAGAGTGTTGGAACTGAGGGATTACCAATCATGATACTTGAAGCTGAGTGCCACCTTGGCTAGGCCATCATTTTCAGGAGTTTGGCAATTACGATGTAGTTTAGCAGTCCTATAATGATGTAATCACCTGCACAGTGAGATCTGATATAACGTGATCACCTCATCTGATGGGATCTGCCCTAATCATCCAGTTGAAAAGGAACTTCTTCCTTAGGGGTGTGGTCTGCATCCAATATGTGTAGACTGCCAATTAAGTTTAGGAACTCATCCTAGAAAAAATGCTACACACCACATCACTGACTATTACCCTGGCCACCTTTGAGGTACTCCCGTTGGGATCTTATGCACCAACAGTAGTGCCTAGACCACCCTTCAGAGCAATTTTGGGACTCTTCTTCTGGAATGGTCATCAGAGTGGTTGCATTACACTTGATGCCCTGAATGTCATCAAGATGTCTTCCTTTCAGTATTTCCTTTATCTCTAGGTAAAGAAAAAAAGTCATTGGGGGCCAGGTCAGGTGAGCAGGGATGGTGTTTCAATACAGTTATTTGTTTACTGGCTAAAAACTCCCTCACAGACAAATATATAATTTAGTTTGTAAATTCCCCATGTTGCTACCATGTGCCAGACTTGCTTTGAAGGGTGGACTAGGCACTGGTGTCAGTGCACAACTTCCCAAAGAGGGTACTTCCAAAGTGACCATAGCAATATTCAGCAATGAGGTATGTGGCACTTGGAACAATTAAGTTCACAGACAATCATCAGTCCTTCGTATAAAGTTGTAAAATAAAAAATAACTGACTTCCAACTTTTTATGTGGAACAAGATACCTAAAAGAGCGTGGGATACTGTATAGTTTGTTGAGAGAGTACCAGAGACATTCAGATAACTTCTACCAACCCAACTATGGTATGTTGAACAAAAGCCCTCTAAAAATGTTTTTATCACAGTTCCTGTAACTTGGTGGCAAAAGAGACTTTAAAGGTTTGTTAAATAAATGTATTAAATTTAGGTAATCTGAGATGAGGAGTTTATCTGGGCTTATCTAGATGGATACAACCTAGTCTGATTAGTCTTTACAAAGGAGAGAAGAGCATCAGAGGGAGACAGTTTGGAAGACGCTGCTTTGCTAGCTTTGAAACTGTTGGAAGGGGCCATGATCCCAAGGAAGACAGACAAGGAAGAAATTCTGTCCTCATGACTGCAAGAGATATTCTTCCCCCTCTCCTCTCACCTTCCGTCTGCCTCTTCTTCTTCTAAGCTTCATTGTGATCACCCTAGATTGAACCCTTTTGGTTTTTTAGAAATAGAATGGTCTCCCTACAAGCGCATAGAACAGCTGTTCAGTATAAACTTCATGTTTCAAAAACAGAACCAAAAAAAAAGTCAGTGAAGCAACACAGCCTTTCCAAAACTTGGTTTTAGACCAATCTTCCAACTTCCGAACCCTATAAGTGTAGCCAAGCCAGCCAAGTGCCATCCAGTTGGATCTGACTCATAATAAATTTGTGTTGTTTCATGCTGTTAAGCTTGTTTCTTTTGTACAGCCCCAACAGGACACTGACACACGTGCGGGAGTGCTCACGCTCGTACATAAAATCACCTTCTTCATGCATTCTGCCTGGAATGCTATTCTGCTGAGATTGTGGTGATCGGAACAGTCCTTGTTTTTGTATACACTTTCCTTGGCCTGCCTGCTCATCTGTCCACTTCAGACCTTTTCCTCTGTTTCTGTGAGAGGTTTCTCTTTTATAGAACTTATGCTTTGATTTTGTTCTTTCCTTTTTTTTTTTGTTTTCAGTTAAAGAGTTCACTTAGATCTGTAACTTGAATGTATGTATTTGGTCGAAATAGAGTCATTTGACTTTACTATCCTTTACATGTTACACTTATTTAGTTATTCTGTGCCTTCTTTGTTCTATGAACCTGTGTTTCTTTTTTGTTCTAATCTTTCATTCCTTCCTTTATACTATGTACTGTATTAGCCTCTACACTTTTAAATTGAGAAATGTTTTTTAACATTTTAGCTCCTCTTGAAATGCACTGAAAAAACTTTAATTTATCCATAGAGTAGTTACCAAAAACAATCAAACATTTACATTTTTCAGAAAATGTCCTGCATATACTCTTATCTTTGAATCATATAAAAATCTTACGTAATGCCCCATTCTCTCCATTTGACAGTCTATTAGAACTCTTAATCCTCATTAGGCTCCTTTCCTCTTGAGCAGCTCCTTTACTTTCAACCAATTATCTCAGATGAGAACACAGAAAGATGATGGGACGAGTCTGTCTGTGGGAAACCCTTCACTAATTTGTTGTACCACATTTTCATCGCTTATACACTTACACTGGTATTATAATGCATTACTTTTAAAATAAGTCATCTCTTATTACAGTGCTGATTTTGATGTGACTTCGGTTTGCAGATTGGAAGGGGAAATTGCATAATCGCAGTGAAAAAGTATCAAAAATTGTGATGGAGTGGGCCAGGATGAGGAGAAATAGGACTGATCCTAGAAGTTGCTAATGGATAATTTTGTCATTAAGTCGTTTTACATACTTAGTCTGACAGTTTCTCTGACATATAATGCAAATTGGACTTCTCTTCAACATAGTAAGCCAGAAAAGAATATCGAAGTTAGTTAAAAAGAAAAGGAACAAATTCCTAGACAGTAGTATGTTTCAACATATAAGTTTTAATAAACTCTGATTTATATAAAGTGCTAAAATGTAGGTATTGATTTAAATATAGATGAACCAGGGTTACAGTAACTAGGATCAGATCAACAATGTCAAATTTTCCTTTCATTCAAGAAAGAAATCAAACAGCATTAACTGAGTGTCTGTGAATGCACAGCCTCGTTCCACAAATATGTATATATGTTCTCATTTAGTCTTGCCCCTGTAAATTAGATATATCATCATATTTATCAAAATATCACTACATATTGATATATCCTAGATAAAACTGACATAAAAAATTATAAACAGTCAAGAACAGAATACACAGCAAGCATAGAATTTCAAATCACCTACGTCTTATAGAACCAAGCTAATGTGGAAGACAGAAAAATGATTTTATGTCTGTCTTGTAACAATAGAAAATTAAGTTTTGAAAAAGATTCCACTCTCTGATGAAATGGTTTTCAAAGTGTGATCTCTAGTCAGCCGACTCAGCGCCATAGAGATTGTGTTAGAATGCAGATTTTGGGGTCCTGCCTTAAGTTGCCAACCAAACACATTGCCATTGAGTTAATCCTGATTCAAAGTGTCTGTGGCTGGGTTCGCTAGTGAGACAAAACCAGTAAAGTGTGTCCATACATATAGAGAGATTTATATCAAAGAAATGGCTCAAGTAGTTGTAGCGGCTGAAATGTTCCAAGTTACTGGGTCAGGATAGACGCTTCTCCTGATTCACATAGCTAAGGGGCTCAAAAACTTAAGATCAGCAGTTCAGAGAGCAAGGCTCTTGCTCACAGTCTTCAAAGATCAAAGAATCCCAACATCAGCAGCCAAGACTGCAGGTAAATGGCTAGCACAGGTGCCAAGAACCAGAGGTCAGAAGAACAGAGCCAGATGCAGGACCCAGCACAAGCAAAAGCCAGGAGCCTTGCCAGAATGTCCTCTTGTGTTCAATGCAGGCCACACACAAAGGAACTCCCTTTCAACCCACTGGCTATTCATAGTAGATCCTGTCGTGGGAGTGATCACATCATACAACCAAGCTGAAGCACAATCGTCACCATCACACATAGCGACCCTAAAGAACAAATTAAAACTGCCCTATGTGGTTCCCAAGGAACAGCTAGTGAATTCAGATTTTCATCCTTTTGATTAGCAGCTGAAATCTTAACCATCGGGCCGCTGGGGCTTCCTACTAAATCCTGTGATATGTGTTTAACAAACTCTAAGTAATTCTGGCTATTCTGTCAAATTTCACAAACACTGCCACTGTCTTGGGTTCCTTTCTTCAATCTTTTGTCCTTTCAACCTGCAAATGGTCTGTGTTGAGTTTCCTATAGTACAGACCTCACTGAAGACACTATTTTGCTTTTTGGGTTATATTTTCTTCAAGACTAAATACTTTGTTTTTATAGATCTTCCCTTGGGCTTATGTAATGTATGTGAATCTTCTCTCTTCGTATTTCATGTTTCCGAGTACAATTTTTCTTCCTCCTAAAGTCATAGTTCAATGTCTAAGAACAGTTTGTTGCATACACTTAGGCAGAGCCTCAGAGAGAAAAGTGAGCAGACAACGGGGGGGGGGGGCTCTGCTTGATCTGTGGACAGTCATACTGGTAGACATGACTTTTGTGGTTTCTTTAAATGACTCATACTAGGAATGAAATTGTAGATTATCTTTCTTCTTAGGAGAAAGAGATATTGCCTTTGTGCTGAAGATTACGTCTCCATTTCAGTGTAGAGGCCTGGAACCTTTTTTAGCAAAGACAGATTATAAGATGATCCTTAATGATGTTTACCCCCTGGTGTTCATATCTTTATTGTATGAATCTGTGAGTTTGGACAGGATCTGTGACTTGCTTCTAATCAATTGAACACGGCAAAGGTGATGGGATGCCACTTCCATGACTAAATGATGTTACATAGTATGTCACTCATTTAGTGCCACCGTAAGAGTGAGAAATGACACAAGTGTGTGGCTTTCATGAAGAGAAATTTATTGTTTCACAGTCTAGTATACAAGTTTGAATTCAGAAGAAGGCTTTCTCTTGTGTCAGCTCTAGAGGAAAGCCCTTGTCATCAGCCATACCTTGGTCTGTGAGAATCTCAGCACAGGTGACTTAGGTCCAGAGACGTGCTCTGCTCCTGGTGCTGCTTTGCTGGCGGTAGGTCTGCTCCTGGAACTGCTTTTGTGGTGCTACGAGGTCCCTGTGTCTCTCTGCTGCTTTTCTATTTTATGTCTCAAAACAGATTGGCGTAAGACATTATCCAGTCTTGTAGGCTTCACCAGTATGACTGGCACTAGCCCATCTTATTAAATCATCGTGATAGAATTTACAACACATAGCAAAATCCCATGAAATGACAAAATGGTGGACAATCACATACTACTGAGAATTATGGCCCCACCAAATTGTTATACATATTATCTTGGGACATAATTCGATCCATGATACACAGCAAAGGTGATCACGGATGTTACTACTGTGATTACATTATGTTATGTGTGACGTAGAAGACCGTTAGCAGAAACTCTTGCAGGTTTGATGAAGTAAGCTATCATGTAGGAAAGTCTACACAACAGGGAACTACAGGCTACTTCTATTACCAGAGGACAACTCTGGTGGTCCGCAGCAAAAAGTTGGACTCTTCAGTCAAGGGCAAGCAAATACACTTTTCACATAACCTGAATGATC
The DNA here is from genome assembly GCA_028571685.1 of Heterohyrax brucei. Classification (NCBI taxonomy): domain Eukaryota; kingdom Metazoa; phylum Chordata; class Mammalia; order Hyracoidea; family Procaviidae; genus Heterohyrax; species Heterohyrax brucei. The sequence continues at coordinate 66,964,869 of CM053162.1, read as the reverse complement.
TTGGAAGCTGATTCTCCTTTATTTGAGCCTCCAGGTAAGAAAGCAACCCCAGCCAATGTCTTGACTGCGGTCTTGTGAGACCCTGAGCCGAGGACCTAGTAAAGTCATACCCAGACCTCTGACCTGTCAGCCTGTGGCATAATAAACATGAGTTGTGTTGAGCTTCTAGATTTGTGACAATTTCATTGTCCAGCAATAGAGGACCCAGAGCCTAATCTTCGCTGATTTTTCAAGCCTGTTTCATTCCTTCAGTTCTCCCTGACAGCTGTCTGAGAAAGGAGAAATTCATTCCATTGCCATCCAGTCAACTCTGACTCATAACAACCCTATGGACACAGCAGAACTGTCCATAGAGTTCCCAGTGCTGTAAATCTTTATGGAAGCTGACAGCCGTGTTTTCTCTGGTGGATCAGCTGATGGATTTGAACTACAGACTTTCCAGACTTCTTAATTACTGTATCACCTGGGTTCCTCAAGAAAGGACAAGGACACTTAAAAATCAGGACAATGCTTCTTTTAATAACATCCATACAGGGTGGCCAATATCTTCATAGATCTTTTTTTTTAAATTCTTAATCATTATTTTTAATAGCAGTAATTAGCTCCAAGAGATAATAATTCTACTGATTTCTGTCTCTCCCACTTTCCTCATAAAACATGGAAACCAAATCCCAAACCTTGAGCACAACTCTGTCTCTCGCTAACTCTGCAGTGGCTGAGAATGACTTCTTCAGGATTTTCAGATTTTTTTCCTTCTGCCTAATCATCTCTTGAGCTGGCTTCTCTCCAAACATGAAGCATCTCTGAGGCTGTGTCTTGTTACCTTCTTGCATTCCTTCTGGGAAGGCTGAGTTGGAAACTGAGCTTTGTGTATCACTCTATTTTCTCTCTCTTTTCACAGTCACCACTTCTTAAAAATGATGGCATAGAACTGTGACCCCTTCCTCACTCTCACTAATGTAGGTGTTGTTTGCTGGTTTCATCTTATTTTTTGTTCATTTTTTAGAAGGGATAATGTTTTTTGAAATATTTCACGTCCTGAAAATCCTCTGCCTTCCTTCCCATTGAATCGATAGGTTATAATGCTGCAAGGGAAGGATAAATTACCAGCCAGAGAAACAAAACCATTTCTCAACTTTGACTGTTATTTCTTCTTTATTCCTTGCAAGGCAATAGTTTTGAAAGCTAGGCTTTGTGAAGGTGGAGGAAAAAAAAAGATTTTATAAATTCCTTGAGCTACTGCTAAACTATCCAGAGCAATATTTGTAAGCTTGAATGTTATCTTTCTGTAAGTTAATGCTTCTCAAAGTGTGGTCCCTGAGCCAGTAGCATCAGCATTCTCGGGAAAACTATTAGACATGCAAACCCTTGCATTCCTCCCCAGACCAAATGAGTCAGAAACTGGGATGGTAGGAACTAACAATCTTTGATTCAAAAAGTTCTCAGGTGATTCTGGTGCACATTACATTTGAGATCAACTTCTATGAAGATAAATGATAAGCAAAATTAAGTAGAGACACAGTGCTACAGGGGAACTTACTGACACTTGAAAAGGGCAAAACTTTACCTCTCTAGATTTAGAGACAGAGGGAAGGAGAAGTGAGGGTAACTAACAAAAACGTTCAGGCGTACACGGTGGAGCTGAAAATACTGGACCCAGGCGCCTGCTGTGCTGAGCATATGAGTTCTGACAGTTAAGTTTGCTAACTCCTCCTAGAAAAAGTGCTACATACCTCACTGCCCAATGTCACTATGGCTGCCTTCCAAGTGTTCCCCTTGGGAAGCAGCGCACTGACACAAGCGCCTAGTCCACCTTTCACAGCAATTTTGGAGCTCTTTTTCTGAAACGACCATCAGAGGTGTTGTTGTATTACCCTCGATGTCCTGAATGGTATCAAAATAGCTTCCTTTCAATATTTCCTTTATCTTTGAGTACAGAAAAAAGTCATTGGGGGCCAGATGAGGTCAGTAAGGATGGTGTTCCAATACAGTCATTTGTTAACTGGCTAAAAACTCCCCTCATAGATAACTAGAGAACAAAGGTTGTGAACTTGCCACCGTGCCACCATGCACAAAGGCCATCCTAGAAAGAGCTCAAAATTGCTTTGAAAGGTGGACTAGGCACTGGAGTTGGTGCATAGCTTCTCAAAGGGAGTACTTCAAAGGCAACAGTAGAGATATTCAGCAATGGGTTATGTAAGACTTAGAAAAACTAAGTTTGTGGACTTAGTTATCAGAGCTCATCACCTGGAAATAGGGTGGAATACAAGTTTTAGGAGAAATTGCATATTTAATTAGTGCCATTTTAAAAAATAGTGTCCAGCAGTAAAGTAAGCTTGGATAAAAGAGATTGGTGAGGTCAATGACCTGGAATAATCCTGCTGGTCCACCCAAAGGCCACAGAAATAAGAGGAGAACTGACAGGGAGGCAAGGCTAGGAAAAGGCTGTTTAGTCCTGGTAGGGAGCTTAACGAAGCCAGACAATGCCAGAAAGAGCGACGGGCAGTTGTCAGCAGCAGCACTGGGCTCTGACACACACGCAAAGCTAGACAAGGTCTTGACGTCACAAGTGGAGACAGGGCAGGGACAAGCTGCCACCCAGAGGTAGTGTGGGGGAGGCAGCTCAACAGGAGACCCGCAGAGGAAGGAAGCCTTTGCCCAGTCCTCATCCTCCCTCCTACAGGCTGTTCAGTGAGGACTCTTTTAGCCTACAGTCAGCCACCATATAGGGAAAGAAGAGAGTTGAGAGAGGAAGAAGTTCATTCTGCAAACTGCATTTTTAATTGATGTAATAATTACTTAAAAGGGGAGGATTTCAACTTGAAAGCTCTATTTAAACCAATGGTCACTGAGTTGGCATGGAAAGGGCAAGTTTGCTTGTGCAACTCACAAGTCTTATCCTTCGTGGGTTAAAACCAATTGTCAACAAGATGATTCAGACTCATAATGACGCTATAGACCCCAAATAGCAGAATTGCTCCATAGAGTTTCCAAGGAATTCCTGATGAATTCAAACTGTCAACCTTTTGGTTAGCAGTGGTAGCTCTTAGCCACTACACCACCAGGGTTTCTAGTTACGATACAGGTGCATGAAATAAATGAAACTAACCATAGAAAATAATGCTGTTTTTTAAGTAACTCTGGCTGGAGGAAGGAGAGTGGGTAGAGAAGAGGGGAAAGGAGACTGCTGGGAGGATGAGACATGGATGGAGCAGAGAGGAATAGTGTGCTGTCACCGGACAGGGAGAGCAGTGGAAGCTGCATAGAGATGGGCATGTAAATTTATACGAGAATGTAGATTTTCACTCAGTCATATTAAATAAAAGAAAAAAGTAACTTTATGTAAACTGGAGCTATGGCTTTCAGTATTGCCACATTTTGTTAGTTTTTAAAGAGTAGGCATTTGGATTCACCTTCCTTCTATTTTATAGTGGACATTAGGATATTTTCATAAATGCTGCCTCTCAGGAACAAAACATAATTTCTTTAAATTTTAGATAAAGTATTTTCTATTCTTAACCAGATTTGATACAATTACTTCTCTTTGCTATAAACTACAAAATCATAAAAACTGGCTAAAATTATACACTCACTTAATCTGGTCATACATAACAAATAAATTATACATTATCAGTGAGGAAGAACTTTTTATGCTAATCGCATACTGTGTTGCACGTGTTTCTTCTGAGTTGTTTTTCTTTAAGTTTAATTTCATGTCATTTGTCATGAAAAGTAGCAACATTGTCTATTATATACATAACTTTAGAACAATGAATTAAATTATTCCTTCTAATACTAGAAACTACCTTCCAGGTTTAGTATAGGGATTGCATGCTTTTCCTGTGTATAGAAATACAAAGTCTGACAACTAAGTCCGTGAACTTAATTGTTCTGAGGACTGCATACCTCATTGCTGAATATCACTACCAAGCCAGCCAAGTGACGTCAAGTAGGAATCACTACAGTCACCTTCAAAGTATTCCTCTTCAGAAGCTATCCACTGACACCAGCACCTAGTCTAACCCTCAAAGCAATTTTGGAACTCTTTTTGTAATGGCCATTGCTCATGGTGGCACAGTGGCAAGTTCACAAACTTAATTGCATAGTTATCCATGAAGGAATTTTTAGCTAGTAAACGAATAACTGTTTTGGAACACCTTACCTGCTCGCCTAATCTGACTTTTTTTTTTTTTTTTTTTCCAGAAGATAAAGGAAATATTGAAAGGAAGACATTTGGATGACATTCAGGATACGAAGGGTAATATGACGACAGTTCTGATGGCCATGCCAGAAAAAGAGTTCCAAAACCACTTTGAAAGGTGGACTAGGTGCTGGTGTCCGTGCCTAGCTGCCCAAGGAGAGGACTCCGAAGGTGATCACAGTCATATTCAGCAGTGATGTGTAAGTAGGATGAGTTCACGAACTTAACCGGCAGTCCTCTTATGAAGAACCTGCAGTGGGTTAAGAGACGTTACACGTGTTTGAGTACAGAGATGTGAGAAGATAGGAATGCTGATTTCTTCTGTCTCACTTATTAAATTGTTTTTAAATGATGATTGTGTTCTAAACCCTAGTAAGTCCAGAATGCGGAGGGGTAGCTGTTCTCAAAACAGTCCCTCACAAAATGGTTCAAAGAGGAATATGTAAACAACAGCAGAAAAACAATACTAAGTAATAATAGTGATAATACAAGCCTGTTGCTGCTGAGTGGATTCCTATTCATGGTGAGCACTTGAACACCTGGTACTGCTGCGCTCCACAGCGTTTTGAAGGTTGTGATCTGTTCGAGTAAGGTTGTCAGGCCTCACTGCTAAGCCTCCCCCAAACCAAGACCCAAATCCGTTTCTGTCTCATCCATTCCGACAGATAAGTAACTGTATAGGACAGAAGTAGAGCCACCCCATCGAGTTTCCAAGGAGCGCCTGGTGAATTTGAACCGCCAGCCCTTTCATTAGCAGCTGTTAACATTTAACCACTGCGCCACCAGGGTTTCAAAGGCACTTGGGGATGAGCTTCCAATCTACAGCCTTTCAGGTGGCAGTCAGGGCCTTTCACAGATTGTGCCAAGTGGAAAAACACTCAAAGAACAGCCTGCATCATGGGAGAAAGACACACTGAGTCTGACATGAAGTATCAAGAAAAAAGTTTACTAAGTAGGGAACCTCTCTGGTAAATTCAAAATAAAAATTAACTCTCAGAGGTACAAGCAGGAGAAGCATACTCCAGAAGGAAGATCCAACTGGACTCTGGATTGCATCTCAGAATGATGGCCATTTCAGTGTAGAAGCCTCACTGGCAAGCTGCAGTGATGAAAAGGAACAAAGCACTGTTGGCTCATGAGGGAAACAAAGACAGAGGGATGCTGACTGCTCGCTCTCCATCACGGAAATAAAGAGACAGCAGAGCTGTGATTACACACACACCAGTGTTGTCGAGTCGATTCTTACTGTGATCAGGATTAATTAAAAGGAGCATCTCTCGTCTGATGTGGTTAGTAAGTCCTGGAACGGATTGTGGACGTTCTTTAATCTCCTTTCTGAGAATAGACCCAGGAGGCTGTCTGAATTGCTGTTGCTACTGTGTTATTAGAAAGTAAAGAAGTGAAAACGATGATTTTTCACTGTCAAAACGTATAGCCTGCACTAACATCAAAACAGCAGCCTAGCACCTTCTTTTCACTATGAGTCAGCAAATAAAGCTCCTCAGTTAACAGGAGGCTTCCGGTGCATCTCATGATAACACTGGGTGAGGACTAACTTTTGTAGATGAGGACACTCTTTGTAGGCAGGCAGAATTTGAAAGAGCTACTCTATGCTATTGATTAATGGCTGATAAATTTTCAGACTAACACGTTTTTCCTCGGGTAAGGAGGACAAACGTGTTCTCTGTATGATGTGGACACGGTGATGAAGAGCTGCCTCAAGGGCAGAGATTTTTATACTGTTCATTATAATCCTTGATTATATTTTGGAAATCCTAGTGGCATAGTGGTTTAGTGCTACAACTGCTAACCAAAGGGCTGGCAGTTCAAATCTGCCTGGAACTCCCTGGAAACTCTACGGAGGAATTCTCATCTTTCCTACAGGGTCGCTGTGAGTTGGAACTGACTTGACAGTGGTGGATTTGGGGTTATACTTTCACCTATGTCTTCCTCCACTAGGTTTAATCACGTTCCTCTGGTTCCTTTCTTCTGTTTATCATAGAAACGTCTAGCGGGGGCACTGAAGTGTTGTGTCCTGTGGCCTTTTGTTCTATGTGTAGGGAAAGTGTGTAAAGGAAGAAATGAGTACACATGATACAGAACAAATAACATCATCTCCTGCTTAAATGGATAAAAACATCATCTCCAGTTGTTACCTAGAGATAGATTTGTGCACAACTTCCAAGTACAGTCTAGTGGTGCAGTGGCTAAGTGCCATGGCTGCTAACCACAAGGTTGGCAGTTCAAATCTGCCAGGTGCTCCCTGGAAACTCTATGGGACAGTTCTACTCTATCTTAATTGCGTTGTTGTACAGTTGGAATCCACTCAATAGAAATGGTTCAGGAATTTGACTTCCAGACTGTACAACCTCAGTCTGTTAACACTAATATTTGACATAAAAGTTCACGTATAACACAACTATTAGAATAGTTTCAACAAAAGAGGACTTTTCCATACATTATAAGTAAAAATAAACTCATCTGGAACTCTGAGTACACTCAGAATTGTATGCTATTCCTGAGATTTTCTTTGTCTCTTCCTACACAGATGACTTCTATGGGTGTTCCAGGTGGTCTTAAAAACGGGAAAGGTTTCTCTACATTTTGTGATACAAATATATAGAGACGTGAGTATGGAGAGATAGATATCAATTATGATCTGTTATTCTGCACATCTCCTACACTTATTTACTTATTTTAAAGCAAGATTTCTAGGTACATGTATGTGCACTATATTATAACAGTCTGCATCATTTCTATTTTATCAGAACACACCAACACATGTAGCTGTTACAAGGATTTTCACCTAAATTCTATTTAATCTTTGATTGAATTTGTTATTGAAGATTTCTCTCCCTCCTGCCTGCTATAGCTGCTAATAACCATTTATTTTTAAATGTTTCTATTATTTTTATTAGAAGACTGTCTCCTTAAACTACATACTATTGCAGGTTGTTTGATAGTCCAGTCTGAGTGCATCTCCATTCTATTATGCTTAATCCATTTAATTTCTTGTGATCATGATTATGGTGGGACAGACATGCTGTTTTAGTCACACATGAATTACATTTTGTATATTAGCACTTACTCCTCCCTGGCTCTCTTTTTTTTACCCTTCTTTTCCTCCTTCTTTTTGATATTTCTTTTCTCCCCTTGCTGGGCTGATGTTACGTATTTCACCTCTGTATTTCTGAGGTTTCCCCATTACAAGGCTGCTTACACCTCTCCTTCATCTATCCATCTGTCAATGTCTATGCCAAGTCTCTGAACAACAAACGTTGCCTAGCATGCCCTCTCCTCCCTGTTTCCCTTGGCTTCATTGTTAGCATCTCAGATTTAGTTCTGCTTTTGAATATGGCAGGAGGGTGGAGGATTGTTATATAGTTTCCTATTGGATTTTATTTCTTGCTTCCATCTCTCCTGATTCTTCTTCCACTTTCTGTACTGGAAATATCATTATTTCAATCTGACATTTCAAAGATAGTTCAATTAGATGTAGAAGTAAGATATTATTTTTTTCCCCTCTCAATACTTTGAAAAACCCTGTTTTTTTCATTAGACCAGGACTTTTACTAAGAAGCCTGGGTTGTTCTCTAATTCTCATTTGTTGATTGTGATCTGCTGTTGTTTTAATTTTTTTTCCAATTTCCTTTGATCTTCAATATCTTCACACTTCACTATTAATGTGTAAACATGTCATGGTTTGAATTGTGTTCCCCCCAAAAATATGTATAGCCACGTGGCTGGGATATGGTTCCCAGTATCTTGGAACTGTCCTCCATTGTGTGGTTTTGCTAAACTGTATGCTAAAGGAGCTGTAAATTCCTGCATAGGATTACTTCCTTGCTCTCCTGTGGGGGGAGTTTCCCTGGAGTATGACTTGCCCCACCCTTAAGCTTTTCAGCCTGCAAGAGATAAAAGGAAACAGAAACAACAGAGAAGGGGGAACCTCACACCATCAAGAAATCTGCACCGGGAGAAGAGCAGGTCCTTCAGCCCTGAGGTTCCCGCGCCAAGATGCTCCCTGGACAAAGACTGATGCAATACTGGACTTTCCTCCAGAGTCAACAAGGGGAAAGCCTTTCCCTGAAGCGGACACCCTGAATATGGACTTGCAACCTACTGGACTGTGTAAGAATAAATCTTCCTTTGTTAAAGCCATCCACTCTGGTATTTCTGTTAGAGCAGCACTAGCTGACTAAAACAAAACACATAAACTTTGTCTCCTCTAACGTGTTTGGCAACCTGTGCTCACTTCGGCAGCACAGACGCTAAGACTGGAATGATAAAGAGCAGATTAGTGCGACCTCTGCTCAAGAATAACATACAAATTTCTGAAGTTTCTCGTAGTTTTTGAGAAGCGGAGAATGTTGACACACTGCAATGTTGGCCACCAATGCCATGAAAAAATATTCATATCAATTGTTTAATGAAGAGCTAATTTGCTCTGTAAATTTTTATCCAAAGCGCAGTAAAATAATAAATAGAAGATTAAAATGTTTGGTGGTCTATAAACTCCTTCAATTTGATTTCTCCTATATGTCTCGATTTATAAAAAAATTCAGTCAACATTTCTACAATATATCTTCCTTTTTATTTAATTTTCCTGTTACTATTGGGTTCATAATCATAATTCTTTCCACTTATTAAAATTTTATTTTTAGAGATTTTTTGTTTGCTTTATAACATTCTAATGTTCTACAACAAATTTCCTAATTGTGATAGCACAGTCCACTAATTCAGTCTTGGCTGTGTCCAGTCTGCTTGGTAGCCTACCTTCTGATCTCTTATTTTTACCTATAATGTTTTCAAGCTTGATATTGCCAACAGATTCTTCTTGATAACTATTTGATCGCCATTCTCCTTTATGAGTCCTTGTTCATTAATTCTAACCCATTTTGTATGAGCTGTACGTCTCAGATGCAAGAGATTTTTCTTTCTTCTTGGTCAGTCATGTGTACCCATTGCCACCCAACTAATAGTGTCCCTGTTTGTGTCAGAGTCAAAGCGTGCTCTGAAGAGTTTTCAGTGACTGGTTTTTTGGAAGTAGATCACCAAGCATTTCTTCCAAGATGCGTCTGGGTGGACATAGACCATCAAACTTCGAGTTAACAGCCAAGTGTAATAACTATTCGTGCCATTGAGGGACTCCAGTTCACAGGGTAGTACATGAAAATGTATTTAATTTAATAAAATATTGCCTAAATATTTTCTGAAGTGGCTGTAACAAAGCATATTCCCACCAAGAATTCATGAGAATTACAGTTTCTCTCCATACTTGCTAGCACTTGGTGTGCTCATTGTTCTGTTTCGTTTTCCTTTTCATTTCATTTTGTTTTCAGTCTATCCATTGTAATAGCAGGACCACCAATTAAGTTCACGAACTCATTGTAGAAAAAGTGCTACCTACCTCATTGCTGAATATCCCTACAGTCACCTTTGAAGCCATCTCCTGGGGAAGCTCTGCACTGATGCCTAGCGCCTAGTCCATCCTTCAAAGTAACTTTGGAACTCTTTTTCTGGAATTGCCATCAGAGCTGTTGTCCTGAACGTCATCCAAATGTCTTCTTTCAGTATTTTCTTTATCTTCAGGTAAAAAAAAAAGGTTATTGGGGGCCAAATCAGGTGAGTAGGGAGGGTGTTCCAATGTGGTTATTTGTTTACTGACTAAAAGCTCCCTCAGAGACCAACTTTGTGATTCAGTTCACAGCTTTGCCACCTTGCCACCCTACGCAATGACCATCCCAGAAAGAGTTCCAAAATTGTTCTTGGGGGTGGACTAAGCACTGGCATCGGTGCAAAGCTTTCCAAGAGGAGGACTTTAAATGTAACTGTAGTGATATTCAGCAACAAGGTAAGTAGCACTTAGAATAATGAAGTTTATAGACCTAATTGTCAGCCTCATACATGTGCAGTAAAAGATCATTGTGGTTTTCTCTTGTGCTTATTTACTGTTTAATATCTTCTTCAATCAAGTGTTCAAACATTCTACTTATTTTTATTGGCTTAAATATTTTTTGACTGATGTTTGAAAGGAGCTCTGTTGGCACAGTAGTTAAGTGCTCAGCTGCTTACTAAAAGCTTAATAATTCAAAACTCCCGGCCACTCTTTGAGGGAAAGATGTAGCAGCCTACTTCGGTAAAGATTCCAAATTCCAGACTTGGCGCCTTAGGGAGCCATCCTGCTTGGCCATACAGACTCCTGATCAGTTGATTTCCTTACTTGATTTTTAATTTTGAACATTTTTGTTGTTGCTTTTGTTTACCAGAAATAAATTTTCTAAGTATTTTCTTCCTCTTTGTAGCTTATGTTTTCATTATCTTAATAGTGTCTTTGAAAGATAAACAATTTTTAGTTTTGATGAAGTTTAATTTATTGTATTTTTCTCCATGGATTGTATTTCTTGGCATTATAAAAAGAAATATTCAACTCACTCAATATTGCCAAGATACTTCCCTCTGTCTCTCCTAGAGATTTTGTAATTCCAAGGGTTCTTTTGACTATGGTCTGTTTTGAGTTAATTTTTGTACAAGACCAGGAAAAAATAATTTTTATTTGCATATAGGTTATCCTAGTTATTCCATCACTCCCTAGGGTCGCTATGAGTTGGATCCAACTCGATGGCACTTGGCTGGCTTGGCTTTGTTGATAAGCTACATTGAATTTCCTTTATAACTAGTCTTTCCAGAATCACTTATGTGTGACTATATTCTGTACTATTCGGTTTCATCAAGCTGTATGTTTCTCTTTAATCATTACCCCAGTGTCTTTGTATTGCTATTGTAGCTTTAGAGTCTATTTTAATGCCAAGTGATACGAATTCTCCATCTTAGTAATTATTTTTCATAAACAGTTTTTGAAATTTTATTGTCACTCTTTTAGTTTCCTTATAAATTTTAGAATCTATTTGATGTATATGAAAAAATAATTTGGGGATTCTGATTGTGATCATGTTGAATGTATGAATTAACTGGGGAAAAAATGGCATCTTAACAATATTGAGTTTTCCGATTCATGAACATGATATTGCTCTCTATTTATTCAAAATGATCCTTTATTTGTATCATGTGTTTTCTAGGTTTCAGCAGACACATTTGGCAGATACTTTGTTAATCTATATCTAAGTATGCTATGTTTTTATTGCTATTTTGAATGACACTTATTTTAATCTCCACATCTAATTGTGAATTATATAGAAATACAACTGATTTTTGCCCATGTACCTGTATCCTACAATCTTAGTAAAGACTCATGTTATTTCTAATGGAGTTTGGTAGATTCTTTGGTATATTCGACTTAGGATACCATGCTGATCCTGTAGAATTTTCTCCCTTCGTTTTATAACTATAGTCACCTTTTGTTTTTACTTACCTTATTATACTACAAATTCTATTAAGTTATGGAATAAAGAATGTTGACAGTTTCATTCTTGATCTTAAAGGAAAATCATTTAGCCTTTTGCATTAAGTATGACATTAATTACAGAATTTTTTTCAGATTCCCTTTATCAGGCTGAGCTATTTTTTTCTTATTCATAGCTCACTGAGAGTTTTTGTCATCAGTGAATGTCTCCTTTGGTCAAATTATAACTGGATTTTTAAAATATTTTTAAGTTTATATATTTCTGTCTTTGTAGGAATGAGTTTGATATACTAGAATTTTTCAACCCATTTCTACCTTTCTGATTTACTTCATCTCACCTTCTTTTTTGATGATGCTTGTCATTATTAGATTTCAGAATTTTGTTCCCTCTTTTGCTTTGAATGAATTTTTATTTTCCTTTTTCTCTTATTCTTGAAAATACACATTCTCTTTCCATACAGAATTTTTTCTCATAAGTTGTAAGTTTAGCCAACATTTTTGTCTTACTGAATGACGTGAAGAAGGTACTTCAATCTGTTTGTTTCATGATCAGTCCTTCAATTATTTCATGTTTGCTATTATAAAGCAATTTTATTTTTTAACCTTTACAAGTTATTCATTAGTATTCAGTGTTCATCATATGCTGAAGTTCGGATCACTTGTTCACTGTTCACTTATACATTAAATTAAACAAATATTTGCCTGGGTCTACATTAAACCAAATACCGTATTAGCACTATGAGGAAAAAAAAGATCAATAAACAAAACAAAATGACTCTTCCATGAAATTGTATTCTATGTTGGGGAGAAAGATGGCATACAAGTAAATATAAATCAGACTTATATAAAAGTCAGATAGCCATAAGTACTATAAAAAATGGATAAATTGATTATAAAGTGACAAAATAAGGATGCTGTTTAAACACTAAGGTCTAAGGCAGTCATTGATAAGGAGTTGCCCAAATACAATGAGAACAAGAGAACCAAACACATTTCCTCAGAGAATTGTCTTCCATTATATACTTTCTATTCTTTACTTCTTTTTTATGATGAAATTCTTTGAGTAGTAATCTTTCATTCTTCACTGACTTCCATTGCCCTTACACTTGAATTATTTTTAAGTAAGGAATAGAACTGATTATTGGCAATTATTCTACTAAATATAAGATACTGTTTTACTGGCTTTTGACCTCTACCATTCCACCAGGGTTAAGTATGGAATTAGCTTTATAAATCCTTTGAAAGAATATTGTTTTCTTTCTTTGTAGATTCATGTTTCAGTTGTTATCTCTTGATCTTAGTCATTTCAGTTTTCCTTCTGGAACTTATGCATGTTGAATGTCTCATTCAAACCTCCGTAACTCTTAAATTTTTCATCATATTTTTATTTATCTGCCCTTTTTGCATTTTAGTTAATTTCTCAGACCCAGTTTTCTCCCAAGCTGAGTCTAATTACCTATTTAATTGGCCCGTTAAAGTACTCATTTATCAATTTGTTTTATTCTGAAAGTTGTTTTGTTCTTATCAAGTCCACATGTTCTTTTCTCATAGTCCTTTACTACTTTTTACTATTACTACTTCATGATTTACATTATGATTTTTCATCTTTTCTGTATTAGATTTCATATTTTTGTAGTGCTTAAAATACCAAGTCATCTTTTTTTGCACCCATTTTCCCTCATACAGCTTTATGACTTCATTCATGATTTTTATTGTGATCTTTCACACAAGATTTTTTTTCTTTTAATTGTGCTTTAGGTGGCAGTCTACAGATCAAATAAGTTTCCCAATCAATGACTGTACACAAGTATTACATGACCTTGGTTTCATTCCCTGCAATGTGTCAGTAATCTCCTCGTTTCTGTGCTCATTTCTCCGTTTTTCTGTCATTCTGGGTGTTACCCATTCCCGCCTTCTTACATTATAATTCACTGTTCTGGAGAGTACCTTCCTCTTGGATGATACTGTTTATCTCGTGTGCTTATCTATTGTTTGGCTGGGAGGTGCTGTCTGAGAATGGCTTCGTTTCCAAGTCAGAAGGGGGCATTACTGTCCTACTTTCAGGGGTTTCTCCAGTCTCTGTCAGACTGACAAGACTTGTCTCTTGTGTGTGTGAGAGACACAGAGAGAGACAGAGGGAGAGAGAGTTTGATTGGTTTGTTGTTTTACAGATTTATCTTACTCTGTTCAGAACTTCTGTTGTGTTCTCAGTCAAAGCAGACGGTGGTGGCAGCTTGGCACCACCTAGTTTTTCTGGTCTCAGTGTTGTATGAACTGTAGTTTGTGTGGCCCATTATTCCTTTGTATAAACTGCTCCCTTGACCCTTTTACTTTCCCACAATCTGTATAAGAAGAGATGCACAGTCGTGTCTTAGATGGCCACTCACAAGCTATTAAGACTCTAGATGTTACTCACCAAAGCTGGATACAGAACACTGACTGTATATTGTTCCGATCTATGTAGATATTCCTTAAGTCTATAGTCCTTTGTCTTACAGTCTAGAAAACTTAGCCCATGTGGCATTTGGTTGTGTCTAAGAGGTTTCTCTGACTTTCCCCTTTTGATTGTTTTTATGTTCTGTATGAACTGTACCTAAAACCGTGTATTGAGGAAATCTACCACCAAATCCACGTTTCCTGTTGCACAGGATTTTTGCTTCGAAGCATTCCCATAGTTCTGTCTTGTGTCCTTTGCAGACCACTGTTCTATTTTTATCTACCATGGAGCTTCTTTACTTGGGTCAGTTTTTCTGTTGTTTTCTGAGTTTAAAAGTACAATGCTCTGCAGTTATTTGTAGACAAAATCTGGCCTCATCATAGTCTTAAGAGTTCCAGTTCCTCAGAGAAGTCTTCTTTATCTTCTCCTCAATGTTTCTAACTAGTCATCACACAGAGCCTGAGACAGACTGCAACCTTCATAGATGATTTTCCAGGTTACCTAGTAAACTTTTCCTAGTTCTTCATCCTGTCCTTATTTGAGAGTCTGTGCTCCACACCTACTGACAATACCTTAGCCGCTGTTCACAGAGCCTACAATCAACATCTACTTGTCCACAGAGATATCAGAAAGAACTTTCCATGGTGGCTATGAGACCTGTCTTCATTTACTGGTTCTCAAAATCAGCCCCTACACACAAAATACAGGCTTTTGTTGTTGGTTTTTGAGTTTCATTATGTATATTATAAATTGTATTTAACTAGTGTTCTATAAATATAGTACACTGGTTGGGTTTTCCATGTGGCTGAAGTCAGAAGTTTTTATCCTTATTTGATAGGTTAGGAATCAAAAGTCTAGTACCTCCGTTTTGAAAGAGAAGAAATTGAATGTCCAAGGAGAAAAGAAGACGCATCAAATTCACACTTCCTTGACCTTAAAGTTCATCTCTTCCCAGTACTTGATGCAACAGTATCCATATAGACTAAACTAGACAGCAGGTCAGTGGAAAATGTATGTCTTAGGCAACGTGGAAAATTTAATCAATAGTTTCTGGAATATTGTAGACTCATAAAAAGAGTAGTAGTATTTAGTTAGTAATAGTATTTTCTTAATTTTAACTATTTTGGTTAGTTTACTATGTTAGTTTTTATCTTTTCCAATCACAGATTAATATCATGCAATAATCCAAAGTTGTTGAGTCTACTCTAATTCATAGAAACCCTATAGTAGAGGGGACAGTGATCTCCACAAGCCCTCCAAAGAGTGTTGAATGTCAGCTTTCTCTTCAGCAGCCCATCTGATAACCACTGTGCCATCTGGACTTAATCACACAACGCCAAAACCAAACCTATTGCCATCAAGTCAGGTCTGACTCACAGTGACACTAGAGGTCAGAGGAGAACTGCGCCATAGAGTTACCAAGGAGCACCTGGTGGATTTGAACTACTGGCCTTTCGGTTAGCACGCATAGCACTAACCCACTAAACCACCAGGGTTTCTAATCGTGTGATAGGAACACCAAAGATAGGCAGCAAACACGATGGATGTAAGGGACAGGAGAATTAATGAAATAATGGAGATTTGAATTGCATGGCAGGAATTTAAAATAAATATACTGATACGAAAAGATATCTTTTTATGGCCCTCTCTTCTAATGCTTAATAATGCCATATAATGTCAAAACATACTTCTACCTAGTACTGTGAATGGAATACTTTCAAAAGATCTGAAGTTAAATAACAAGAAAGGAACTAGAATTGTTGTTTTTAGTTCTTTTTTTTTTGCATTAATGGTTCTATACATCTGTAGGATATCATCCTGCTGACCTCTGGCTGGAGGAAGTGGAGTGGGTAGAGAGGAGGGGAAAGGAGACTGTTGGGAGGATGAGACATGTATGGAGCAGAGAGGAAAGTGTGCTGCCACCAGGCAGGGAGAGCAGTGGAAGCTGCGTATAGGTGGGCATGTAAATTTATACGGGAATGTACATTTTCACTCAGTCATCCGACTCGACGGCACTTGGCTTGGCATATTAAATGAAAAATAAATTAAATAAAAAATTTAAAAAAAAGAACAACCAATTTTAGTGTATAAACCAGGTGCCGTTAAGTCAGATCCGACTAAATAACATAAAGCAATACTTCTACATATATGTCAGCTATGTTTTCTAAGTCCATGTAATTTGTTGTCTTTTGGTCATTTACAGTGACATCCTTCTTTGTATTCTGATGTTCAAAGCAGTATAAATTTAAAACTATCCTTCTGATGACTGTACTTTCAAACATTTTAACGTATCAATGGCTTCTCATTAGACCATGAAAATATGCATGCATTCATGTTTGCAAGCATTTAGACAATGAGAATTTCATCATAATATGTAAAAAAATATATATATGATTACTCAAGCATAATTTTGGGGTGTATCTCTGTATATAAAATGAAGAGAGAGAAAGTCATCCAAGTGCCGTTGAGTTAGATTTGACTCATGGCCACAGCCATGAGAGACAGAAAATGCCAATGTAAATTCTTATATATAATCATCACTTGGGAGGATGGGAAGAAACAACTTCCTACTAGTGGGATATTTACAAAAACCTCTCTCAACAGTGTGAAGAAATAACTACCAAGCCTCAGTGTGTGCTAAGTGTTTTCATATGGTAATGGATGAAATAACTCTGAATTTAACAAATTCGCGGATCTACTACTTTTTATGGCTTCAATATTTTCCAGTCGCTCTAGCCATCATCAGTTTATCTTTTATCACCCTGGTGATTGGAGATGGGCATTCCAGTTAATCAAGTATTCCTCACAGGGCATTCAAATTGTCATAATAAACATCAAAAATGGCCTTACGTAGTGTCATAAATAGAATCAAATGGGGATTCAGAAAATTTAATCTATCGTTTAAACACAAGAGCCAGGCAATCTCATGTATATATGGAGTAGGTACTCGTCTAAATGGGTTTATTTGAGAGGCACTGGAGAGAGACCTCTGCTAGGCCAAGTTTTTTCCAAAGTGCCTGCAATTCCACAGTTAAGATGCATTCCTTTGGCTGAAGACAATCGAGTTCTTAAAACTACCATTTTGAAGTGCAAATAGACTTGGAAATTAGAGTAACAGCTCAGTCTTGTCACTGTTCTTTGCTACTTACTGATCAAAATGATTTTGTTATCAATGTCCAAATTCCCTCACTTACATGTTCCATTATTTCAGTATATTCTGAAGAACTTCTCTTACTTCTAAGGATTTTTTTCCCTCCTGTGAGATGGTGTATTTTAAATCTGCATGTATTATTTTCTCTTGTATCTTACATCTCTGTTGTGCCTATTGTTAAATTAGTTAAAATCTATTTATCATTTGATATAAAAGGAAATGTAAAATTTGGTTCAAATTCAATGAGAAATTCCTTTCTCATATAGCCAGGCCTAAGAGTAAACAAATATTTACAGGCTTGTTCCTTGAAGAAGAATTGATAATACGTCTTAGCTTAATAATAATGACTTCGTATTTATGTAGGGATCAGGAAGGATCATACTCAGGCAAAGTATCTTGTACTCTTAATGTTGTCTGAGAGATCTCCAGTTCTGCCTTATCTGTAATTCTGAATGTGAACAAGTAAATTTCTCGAGGCCACATACCCAGGTCTGGTATATTTCTGCTTTGAAACTGATTTATCTGATTCCAGGGCCTGTTTCTGTCTTTGTCTCTGAAAGATTTCAGATTCCATTTTAAAATGTTAACATTCTGGCATCATCTAGTTTCTTCAGCCTCTAGAAACACTGGAAGATAATGTAATTTCTGTATTTGTATCTAACGGACGGATCATCATCAGGTGATAAAGGACACAAAAGACAAACTGAAGATCTAAATAAATTAAGATCCATGCTGTATGCTCATTGATTGGGAGAATAAGTATTTTGGGAAAATAATTCTCCCCAAATAGATCAATAAGCTCAGTGCGGTTCCTATCTAAGTTTCAATAGGTTCTGTTTTATAAATCTGCAAGCTGATCCTAGTGTTTATTTGAAAATACAAACAACCTAGATTTGTGTCATGGATTGAGTTGTGTCCCTCCAAAACCGTGTGTAGTAATTTGGGTGGGCCATGATTCCCAGTACTGTGTGATTGCCCTTAATTTTTGATGCTGCCAGTCTTAATCTCTGCCTGCAGTTAATAGACTGGACTGTGTTACAAAGAGATTAGGATGGAACTGTAAAACCCTCCTCAAGGTCACCTTTCTGCTCCAATGTAAAAGGAGTTTCCCTAGAGTGTGGCTCATACCACTTTTTATCCTGTAAGACATGAAAGGAAAAAAAGGCAAGCAGAGAGTGAGGACCTCATACCATCAAGAAAGCAGCCCTGAGAGCAGGCTGTGGCCTTCCAACCTGAGGTTTCTGGAAGGAGGGGTTCTCAGACCAAAGAAAGACTGACGCAACACAAGGACCTTCCTGCAGAGCCGATAAAGAGAGAGAGTGTTCCCCCAGAGCTGTCACCCTGAATTTGGACTTCCAGCCCACTGGACCGCGTGAGAATAAACTTCTTTGTTGAAGTCATTTACTTCCGGTAATTCTGTTAAAGCAACACCAGATGACTAAGATAATTAGTTAAAATAATTCTGAAAAAGATAAAAGCAAACTGGAGTACTCACATTAGCCTATTTCAAACAGTCCTATAATCCCACAGTAATCAAGGCTGTGTAATATTAGCACAAGTTTAGGTATATTAAGGAAACAAACAAAAAACAGACTACAAAGAGAAAAACTGCTTTGCTTGCTTTCCATCTTCAATGTCTCATTTCTCTTCCGGGGTGACCCATCTGTGTGTACCCCAAAGCCGCCACCATGGAGTGGATTCTCACGCAAAGAAAGAGTGTAGGTCAGCAGAGACCTGCTGACGGACTTCCCAGGCTGCGCCTGCTGGGTTTGGACTGTTGCCTCTTCGGTTAGCGGCCGTAGCAGCGGCACTTAGGCCACCAGGGTTTCTGTGTTTACCCCAGCACTGCAAAACCTACTCCTCGCTCAACACCTAGTCTCTTAATTTATGCACTACAGTGCATCTTATAAACACTCCAGGATGAAATAAGGAAACAAAAGAATCAGCAACTTAAAAGTCTACAAAATCAAGAACCAGAGCCTTAAAATGAATTCCCCAGTGTTAAAAAAATAAAATAAAATAAAATCTTGTTAATTAAGGGTCAGCATAATAATCCTTTTCTTATAACTAGTTCCCATATAAAACTAAGTGGGTAAGAATCACACACTGTCGGTTTTTGCACTTCTTGTTCTTGTGTGTGTGTGTATGTGTGTGCAGCATTCTCCTTTCAATCCGAGCTACACGAGGTTTGCCAATTAAGTCTGTGAACTTAGTTGTTGTAAGTGCTCCATACCTCATTGCTGAAGATCACTACAGTCACCTTCGAAGTCCTCCCCTTAGGAAGCTATGCACTGAGGCCAGCGTCTCGTCCACCTTTCACAGCAATTTTGGAACTCTTTCTGGAATGGACTGCACGCAGTGGCAGGGTGGCAAGTTCGTGAAGGTAATTGTCTAGTTGTCTGTGAGGGAGTTTGTACACAGTAAACGAATAACTGTACTGGAACATCCTTTCTACTCACCTAACCTGACTCCCAGTGACTTTTTTTCTTTACTGGAAGGTAATTTTGAAAGGAAAACATTTTGAGGACATTCAGGACATCAAGGGTAGTACGATGACAGCTTTGATGGCCATTACAGACAAGGAGTTGCAAAATTGTTTATAGGTGTGGACTAGACACTGGCATCGGTGCATAGCTTCCCAGTGGGAATACTTCAAAGGTGACTGCAGTAATATTCAGGGATGATGACAATCAGCAGTACTTTTAGGATGAGTTTGTGAACTTAATTGGTAGTCCTCTCATACTGATAAGTTCAAATGTCTGTTCCTCCCGCCCCACGTTGAGGTTAAATGGCTCAGTCATTTCTTTCCCCCAGGTTAGCAACTCCGTTATCAAAAAGGAAGGGGCCATGCCAGGGTGGTGGGAGACAAGAAAAGCTGAGAAAATGCTTTCAGGGAAAAGGTTAGACCCTGGAAACTTTCCAGTTCCGCTGTCCATTGTGGGCCCAACAAACAGAAACAGAAAATCCTGAGTGCTGATGACCTCACGTAACTGGGCCAGAAATGGTCTTTAATGAATAATAACATATTGAGATGCAAAAACCTCTCAAGGAAAAACTTGCAAACATGTTGAGGAAAAATGCTTTTGAAAAAGCCAAATATTCCGAGGACAGTTCATTAGGGAAATTGCTTTAAAAGCGGCATTGAAGTCAGTGAATAGCTTGTGGAGGGCAACAGTGGTGACGTTGTCACGGCTTCTGTTTTTGCTTCTCCTCCCGTATCCTAGAGGCAGCACGATTGTGAGGACAAAGGTAACAGTGGAACGTCGGCCTTTATTCCAGCTTTATAATCTTATTTTCTCAAGAATGTAAAAAACATAATAAGATGCATTTTGAAACATTAGGTGAATAGAACTGAGGAAATCACAAAAGTACAAGGACTTAACGGGAAGATATTTTAATGAATCATATGCATTATTTCTCGAGAAATAACATTATTTTACAAGTATTGCTTAAAATTACAGGAAACGATTTTAAATAGTTACCTTTTTTTAAAGTCTTGGCAACCCTGGTGGCTAGTGCTTATGAGCTCAGGTTGCTGACCCAAACGGTCGGCAGTTCAAATCCACCAGGTGCTCCTTGGAAACTCTACGGGACAGTTCTACTCATCTTACACAGTTGCTGTGAGTACAATTGAGTTGACACCAACAGGTTTGGGTTTTTTTTATTGGTTGTGTGTCCTACCACGCATGCAAACCTCTTCCTCCGTTACTCCTTTCAATTATCCTTGAAAATATTTCTATGATGTTGGTACATCATCGTTGTTTAAAGATCAACATTGTTAATTCATTCCAAAAATATTTATGACCCTCTAAAAAGCCTAAATATCAACAGCAAGAAAAATAAACCAAAGATTGTATGTATAATTTGTGGCCTGACTACAGAGATGAACTCTTTCAAGTAACTTTGAAGCCATCTGTTTTAACTATATGTTGTTGTGATATAGCCCACTCTACAAGCCAACCATCTGAGCGTAATGTCAACCTTTCTGATTTGAAAGCACAACCCACCTATGACATCTCTCTCCTGAAGACAGAGAAAGCTGATGCAGTTCACATGCTTTCGAACTGTCCAGCTGCCTTCTCACTCATTCCTTTACATTGACATCG
This sequence comes from Heterohyrax brucei, assembly GCA_028571685.1. NCBI lineage: Eukaryota > Metazoa > Chordata > Mammalia > Hyracoidea > Procaviidae > Heterohyrax > Heterohyrax brucei. The sequence goes on along the minus strand of CM053162.1, from coordinate 66,943,611 downwards.
CTGTTATTTTTTTATCATTTCTACACTGTTTGTAGAGTAGTTAGAAAGAAAAAAAGGTGAAAAAGTACTGTGAAATACAATTTAATACTAGACAAATTTATTTACATTGTTTCAGATCTTTTCTCTGTGAGTTTTCACAGAGGATATTTTCTAAGCTCAATGCCTGGCACACTTGTACTTTCCAGGTCACGTGTATTTTAACTCAGTGACTTTTCATAAATCTAAGAGAAAGGAGCTGTTGCTATTACCATTTTGTATGTGAGGAAAGAAACAGCTGCCAGGTACGTCTTGTACATTTCCTGTCCTAGACGCAGAATCTCTCATTTCCTCTTCCCTCCTTTCAGCAGGACATGATTTTCGACGTCAGTCTGGGTATTGTGTCAGTTGCCATCAGGGGACTCTGCTTCCTGGTGGCCACATGGACAACAGACAAAGCATCACCCAGTCAGCCACCATGTGCATCATTGTTGCGACACTCATGTACATTTTTGTGTCCCCTGTGTATTTTGAGTGTCTTCCAAGTTATACATTACAACCATTTACGAGACAATATATTCTGCTGTGATAGATTCATAATTGGCTAATTTTCAGAAGTCAGTTGTCAGATCTTTCTTTCTACTCTTAGTCTTGAAATTCCACGGAAGCTCATCCACCACGGGTGCCCCTACTGGTATTTGAAATGCTGCTGGCATAGCTTCTAACATCCGAACAACACACAAGCCACCACAGTGTGTGACAAACCAACAGATGGGTGGTAGAAACCGGGTATTAAGGGTGCTCATTGTTACTGGGTTAGCAGTCGCTTACAGACTTTATCATTACACAACGTTAGGAAGTTTTTTATTTTTTTTCTTTTTACCGCGAAACACAGCACAAGCTCATGCTGATAGTTTCAGTTCAAATGTACTCTATAGTCTCAGGATAACAAAACCAACAAAGCAAGATGCTTGTTTTTGTTTGGCCTTTCTCCCCGCCCTCCCAAGTATGTTTTTCCTCCCCTCTTACGATATTTCACAAGGACACACAGTTAAAATATATGGTTTTAAATTTACTTGGAAGAGTTCCTCTTTGTGGTCAGGCCACCAACTATACATACAATCTTAGGTTTATTTTTCTTACTATTGATATTTATGCTCTTTTTCTCAATTTAATCTTGTTTTATAATTAGGTAAACTACCTACCCGTCTGCTGTACCCTCTTTTCTCCTTTCTTTTATAGATAAACATTTAAACAATGAAATATCATACTTTCATCTAGGAAGCATGTAATCAAATACTTAAATATATTCAGAAAGTTTTCTAAGAAAAGCAATAGTGTATTATGCACATTTTCTGTACTTCCTCTTTTCGTTTAAAAACATCTTAGTGATCATCTCATTACAACATATAGCTAGTTACTGTTTTTATAGCTTTGTAATACATCATTTAGAAAATAAAGGAAAAACGACAAAAATCATATTAAATATAATTTAACATCTAAGACAAATTTATTTATATCCTTTCAATTCTTTCTCTGTGAGTTTCCTCAGGGAACAGTGTCTAGTCTTGGGCCTCTTGTTGTTTCTTAAATCATGTTCTAACTGACGGACTCTTGGTGAATTCTATCCTTTTACTTTTAAGACAGCGTGTCTTTGAAATAACTCCAGGAAGAGAAATCACTGAATTAAAGGGCAAATGCATATGTAATTTCACTAAATATTTTCAAATTACCCTCCTAGAGTTGTATAACTTTACATTCCTGCCAACAATTAAGAAATTCCCTACTTCCCCACAGCCTTGCCAGCAGAGTATGTTATCAATATATCTTTCTTTCTCTCCTCCTTTCTTTCCTTCCTTCCTTTCTTTTTTCTTTCATTCTTGCCCATCTAGTAGGTGAAAAATATTTTCCTGTGATTTTACTTTGCATTTCTCTTATGACGTGCCAGGGTGATCATTCTCCCTTAGGTGGCTATTTACACTTAATTTTCTCTGAACTACCTGTTCATATTTTTAGTTTCATTCACCTAAGAGTCTATCACTCTTTCCCTTGTTTCTACTCGAAGACTTCCATATATTGTAGCCCTGGTGGTCCAGTGGTTAAGAGTTTGTCTGCTAAACAAAAGGTCGGCAGTTCAAATCCACCAACTGCTCCTTGGAAACTCTGTGGTATAATTCGACTGTGTCCAGTAGGGTTAATATGAGTTGGAATCAACTTGAAGGCAACAAGTTTCATGCACTAGGAATTTCAAACTTTCAGCCTAATGTAAATTAAAACTCTTGTTCTCTATGTAATGTGTATTTTTTTTTCCTTCTTATAACTTTTTTCTGGATTCAGAGTCTTGATTAGGAACTGTTCACACACTTTTCTAACAGAATTCACTTGTTTTTTTTGACTAATGCTTATGTATGGTGTGATTTGTTACATTTATCGCTCAAATTCACAGTGAAAAAACATCAGGCAAATCCAAGTTCAGTGACGTTCGACCAAATAGTAACGCTCTTGCTAAGTGCTGAGGTCCTGAAGCACAAAGATAGCCCAAGGAACTGTGCAATCTTAAAAGCAACTAGGAGGAAATGATAGCGTCATGGGTTGATTCACGAGCCCCCCAAAGTGTGTATATCAGTTTGACTGGGCCATGAGTCCCAGTGTTGTATGACTGTCCATCATTTTGTCATTTCATGGGATTTTCTTACGTGTTGTAAGTTCTGTCACTGTTACTCAAGATGAATTAGAGGCATTTACACTGATGAGGTCTACGAGACTGGAAAGTGCCTTAAGCCAACCTCGTTTGAGATACAAAAGAGAAAAGCCAGTAAGAAACATAGGGACCTCATACCACCGAGAAAGCAGCAGTGACAGGGAAGCATGTTGTTTGGACTTGAGGTTCTTGTGCTGAGATGCTCCTGGAACAAGAGAAGACTGATGACAAGGGCCTTTCTCAGAGCCGACAGAAAGCCTTTCTCTGGAGCTAACATCTAGAATTTGGAAATGAATCCTTCTGCGCTGTGAGAGAAAAAAATCTCTCTCTGTTAAAGTCATTCACTTGTCCTGTTTACAGCAGCACTAGATGACTAAACACAACATGTGACCCTGAATTAAATTTTGATCCAGAAAGACATTCACAGGAGGAATGGTGAAATTTGAGTAAGATCTGTAATTATACTAATAGTGTAAATTTCCAAATTTCAATCACTAGACTTTATTAATATATTATTACTTGGAAGATCTAGGAGAAAAATGATAGAAGAATGATGTGTATAACCTTAAAAAAATTAAGCCTGAATTATTTTTTAAGATAAAAATTGAAATATTTTTAATTACATTGGAAAGTACTGTTAATATTTTTGTCCCCACGTTTTGTTCCTGGGATACTGTGAACAATTTTATTCCACATGAACTTGTCAGTGCAGAATTTAATGGCAACATTACTTGCAATTGATAAAATTCAGGGTACTAAAACACCCAACGGTACAGGCTTCACATATTAAATTATTATCAAGTCATTCAATTAGATGATACACAATTATTTTTAAAATGCTGTTTATAACTCTTGCTATTACTATACTTTGGTAGACTATGATAGTATGTTTATAACTGAAGTCTTAGCTTCATAGTAATATAAAGACTGTTTTGTAATAAATAAACACAACCACAATTATACTGTGGGTAACTGCATGCAAGATCAGCTACATAATTTGCAAGACCCAGTGTCAAATGAAAATAAAAATTTCTTTGATCAAGAATCGTTTTAGAAATTCAAGAGAGCAACCACCAAGGCTGAGAATGAGCTCAGCTCACTCTGAGTGAGAATGTCACACCCCTGTAGTGGCGACCTTCAATGTGGATTGGGAATCCAGAATTGCTGATGAGCTGGGGCCGAATCCTGGGTTTTCTAATTACTAACAAGGTGACTCGAGCATTGTACTGAATCCTGCTGATCTCTGATTTTTTCCCGTGATGCTGAGGGGACACGACGAGACTTAATAAATACACTCAGGCTTATATGGTGCTAAGATGAGTACTTATAATATTTTTAAAACAGGGACAACGACATATCGATGATTGTTAATAAAAAATGTTAGGTTTTATTTTAAAGACTCAGTTACATTGTTCTGTCTGTAAATTTATTTGACAAGTTTTTCATTAAATATATTTTCAATGATTTTCAATTCAGACAAATCTTAAAAGTTATGGAGTCAAGTATAATACCATTTTCTTTTTAATGTGTGGAGTCAGGCATAGAAATAAGCAGACAATTGCTTCATATCTACCCTGTGTTGTAGTCATGTGTTTTTCTTTAAAAAAGAAAATACTTAAGAAAACTATTAAAGTATAAATTAGGATTCTAGCTTTTTTCACCAAAAGATAAGTCATTGACTCACTGCTTCTTGCTGCGTACGTAGCATCTTCACATAATTTTAAAATCTCAACTTCCTTTTGTACTAAATTCTTAAAGATACTTGAAAGAGATTTTCAAACCTGTCTTATGAGATATTGATTAGTCGGTTTCTTCTAACGTTTTTTAAAACTGTGTATGGCCAGTTTCACAGTGTTCGTCCAGAGATGCGTAAGGATAACTGACTGTTGTTATGTGCCGTTTCGTGGGTTGCAATTCATAGTGACACGTTGCACAATGGAAGAAAACACTACCTTGTCTCGTGCCATGCCTGCAGCTGTTGTTATGTTTGAGTCTGTTGTCACAACCACTGCGTCAGTCCGCTTCACCGAGGGTCTTTGTCTTTTTACCTGACCCTCTGCTTTACCAAGCATGATATCTTTGTCCAAGTGTTGATACCTCCTGACAACATATCTAAAGTATGTAAGACTTAGTCTCATCATCCGTGCATGTAAGGAGCACCCTGGTTGTACTTCTTCCAAGACAGATCTCTTTGTTTCTCTGGAGTCCACGCTATATTCAGCACTCTTCTTCACCACCACGATTCAAAGGCATCAGTTCTTTTTCTGTCTTCTTCACTTAAGCTCCCAGCTTTCGCATGCGTGTGATGCAACTGAAAATACCGCGGCTTGGATCAGGGTCACCTTAGTCTCTAAAGTGACAACTTCCTTTTCAACACTTTAAAGAAGTCTTTTGCTGCAGAGTTGCCCATTACAATGTGTCTTTTGATTTCTTGACTGATGCTTCTCTGGACATTGACTGTGGATTCAAACAAAATGACATCCTCAGTCTTTTCTCCCTTTATCATGAAGTTGCTCACTGGTCCAGTTGTGAGGACTTTTGTTTTCTTGATGTTGAGGAGTAATGCAAACTGAAGGCTATGGCCTTTCATTTTCATCAGTAGGTCCTTCATGTCCTCTTCTCAGCAAGCAAGGTGGTGTCATCTGCACAATGAAGGTTCATAATGAGTCTTCCTCCAGTCCTAAGGTCCTCTTCTTTTGATACAGTCCAGCTTCTCAGATTATTTGCTCAGCATGAAGATAGAAAGGTTATAGTGAAGGGATGCAACCCTGATGAACACATTTCCTGACGTGAAATCAAGCAGTGTCTCCATTTTGTATTCAGATAACTGCCTCCTGATCCTTACACAGTTTCCTCATGAGCACAGTTAAGTGTTCCGGAATTCTCATCCTCTGCAAGGTGGAGAATGGGGACTGCCTTTGTGTAGTCAGTAAAATACAAGTAAATACCTTTCTGGTATGTAATGTAATAGAGTTTCAAATTAATCTTTACATAATTGAGATTTTCTTTTTTTTAATTGTTAAATAATTTATATAACAAAATGTTTGCCAAGTCAACATTGTACATGCATAGAATTCAATAACAATTACATTAACCATGCTGTGCATCCAGCTCCCATATCTTTCTCAAATTTTCCATCATCATACTTAGAATCCTAGCCAAGCCAAGCCAAGTGCCGTCGACTTAGAATCCTACTGCATCCTAAACAATGCTTCCTCCTCCTCCCTTTCTCCTAACCTTAGTAATTATTAATAACCCTAGGTGTCCATACCTTTACCTATTTTTGTTATTTCATTTCAGTGAGATCATGCAATATTCGTGCTTTTGTGGCTGACTGATGTCACTCAAAATAATGTTTTCAAGGTTGATCCACATTAAAGCATGTCTCAGGATTTCATTTCTCTTTCTGGCTCGGGAGTATTCCATTATATGTGTATATCACATTTGGTTGATGTAATCGTTCATTGATGAGTTTTTAGGTTGTTTCCACGAGAAGGGTTTTCTTAATATAAATTACAGTATAGAAAGCATTTTGTTGTTTGTTGCTGTTGAGTCGGTTCAAACTCATAACGACTCCATGCACAATAGAACACAACACTGACCAGTCTCGCACCATGTCCACAATAGTTTTCATGTTTAAGCGCATTGTTGCAGACACCGTGTCAATCCATTTTGACAAGGGTCTTCCTCTTTTTCACTGACCCTCCACTGTAACAAGCATGATGTCCTTCTCTAGGAACTGATTTTTCAAGACAACACGTCCACAGTATACAAGACACAGTCTTACCATCTTTTTTTCCAAGGAGCACTCTGGTTGTACTTCTTCCAGAACAGATCTGTTTGTTCTTTTGGCAGTCCATGGTACAGTCAACATTCTTCTCAACACAATTTGAAAGCATCAGTTCTTCTTCTGTCCTCTTTGTTCATTGTCCAGCTTCCACACGCATATGATGCAATTGAGAATACCATGGCCTGGATCAGGTGTACTTTAGTCTTAAAGGTGACATTTTTACTTTTCAATACTGTAAAGAGATCCTTCATAGCAGATTTTCCAAATGCAACGTATCTATTGATTTCTTGACTGATGCTCTCATGGCTATTGATTGTGGGCATAAGTGAAATTAAATCCTTGACATCCTCAATCCTTTCTCCGTTTGTGATAGTGTTGCTTACTGGTCCACTTGTGAGTATTCTTGTTTTCTTGATGTTGAGGTGCAATCCATACTGAAGGCTGTGGTCTTTGATTTTCATCTGTAAGTGTTTCAAATCAACATCACTTCCAGCAAGTAATGTGGTGTCGTCTGTGTAACACAGGCTGTTAATGAGTCATCCTCCAATCCTGATACCTTGTTCTTCTTTGTTGAATCCAGCTTCTTGGATTATTTGCTAAACATACAGATTGAAAAGGTATGGTGAGACGATTCAACCCTGGAAAAGTGACTTTAAACCACACAGTATCCGCTTGTTCTGTTCTCACAACTGCCTCTTGATCCATATACAGATTCCTTAAGAACACAATCAGGTGTTCTGGAATTTCCTTTCTCCACACTGTTAGCTGTAATTTACTATGATCCACACAGTTGAATACCTTTGCACAGTCCGTGAAACATAGGTAAACATCTCTCTGCCATTCTCTGCTTTCAGCCAAGATCCACCCAACATCGGCAATGATGTCTTTGGTTCTACATCCACTTCTGAATCCAGCTTGAATTTCTGATAGTTTTTTGTCAATATACTACTGTATTGCTTTTGAATGATCTTGAGCAGAATTTTACTTGTGTATGATATTAGTGATATTGTTCAATAATTTCTGCTTTCAGTTGGATCACCTTTCTTTGTAATAGGCATAAGTATGACTCTCTTCCAGTCAGTTGACCAGGTAGCTGTCCTCCAAATTTCTTGACATAGATGAGGGAGCATTCCCACTGCTGCATCTGTTTGTTGAAATATCTCAGTTGATAGCCCAACAATTCCTAGAGCCTTGTTTTCACCAGTGCCTTTAATGCAGCTTCAACTTCTTCATTCAGTATCATTGGTTTCTGATCATACGTTCCCTCTTCAGGTGGCTGAACATCAACCAGTTCTTTATGGTATGATGGCTCTGTGTATTCCTTCCATCTTCTTTTGACACCTCCTGAGTCATTTCATAGTTTCCTATAGAATCCTTCACTACTGCAACTTGAGGCTTGAATTTTTTCTTCAGTTCTTTCAGCTTGAGAAATGCATAATGTGTTCTTGCCTTCTGGCTTTCCATTTCAAGCTCATTGCACATGTCATTATAAATATATACATATATATATTTCTTCTCGAGGTGCTCTTTGAAGTCTTCTGTTGAGGTCTTTTACTTCGCCATTCCTTCCCTTTGCTTTAGCTATTCAACTTTGAGAGCAAGTTTCAGAGTCTCTTCTGACATCCAATTTGGTCTTTTCTTTCTTTTCTATCTTTTGAATGCTCTCTTGCTCTCTCCATGGATGATGTCTTTGATATCATTCCACAGTTTGTCTAGCCTTTGGTCATTACTGGTTAACACATCAAATCTGCTTTTGAGGTGGTGTTTAAACTCAGGAGGTATATACTCAAGGTCGTACTTTGGCTCTTGTGGACTTGTTCCACTTTTCTTCAGTTTCATTTTTAATTTGCATATGAGCAATTGATGCTCCGTGCTGCTGTCGACACCTGGTCTTGTTCTGAGTGCTGATAGAGAGCTTTTCCATCATCTTTTTCCACAGCTGTAGTTGATTTGGTTTCTGTGTATTCCATCTGGTAGGGTCCATGTATATCGTCACCATTTGTGATGGTTAAAAAAGATATCGGCAGAGAAGAAATTGTTAGTCTTGCAAAAGTCTATCATGTGATCTCTGGCATTATTTCTGTTACCAAGGCCATATTTTCCAACTACCAATCCTTCTTGTCTTAGGCTGGGTTTTCTAGGGAAGCAAAACCAGTAACACGTGTAGGTACAAGGAAAGATTTATAAGATAGATAGATAGATAGATACAGATATAGGAAACAGCTCACATAATCACAGAAGCTGAATGTCCCAAGTTCTGGCCCAAGCCTCACATGGGCACGGAAGCTGAGGAACCCAAAGTCAGCAGGTCAGAGACCAGAGTTCTAGATCACTGGTTGTGGAGGTCAGTGGATTCCAAGCTGGTGAGACGAAGCGGCAGAGGCTGGCGAACCCAGGATCTGCAGGTCAGGGAGCAGGACTCTCAAGTGCCAACTGTAAGGACTGATGAGTCCAACAGCTGCTAGTTCAAGTCCTGGAACCAGACATCAGAGGAAGAGAACAGGATCTCCTGGCTACATGAGCAGACCAGCAGTAGTAGTGGAAGGTGGGGAGATGAGAGCCGAGCGGTGGGGAGCCACCACAAACGCCGCCCTACCACTTAATACATCCAACTTGGAGTAGCCAAGTTGACATAATCGTGACCACCACATCTATCATGTGATCTCTGGCATTATTTCTGTCACCAAGGCCATATTTTCTAACTACCAATCCTTTTTTGTTCCCAACATTTGTGTTACAGTCACCAGTAATTATCAATGCACCCTGATTGCACAGTTGATCAATTTCAGACTGCAGAAGCTAGTAAAAATCTTCAGGCTTGTCATCTGTGGCCTTAGTGCTTGGTGAATAAATTTGAGTAATAGTCGTGTTAACTGGCGTTACTCGTAGGCGTATAGATGCTATCCTATCATTGACAGCATTGTGCCTCAGGACACACACTGAGATGTTCTTTTTGATGGTGAATGCAGTACCATTCCTCTTCAAGTTCTTGTTCCCAGTGTGGTAGACCACATGATTGTCAGATTCAAAATGGCCAAAGTCAGTCCGTATCAGCTCACTAATGCCTAGGAAATACATGTTTATGCATTCCATTTTATTTTTGATGATTTCCAATTTTCCTAGATTCATACTTTATACATTCTGTGTTCTGATTATTAATTGATGTTTGCAGCTATGTCTTCTTATTTTGAGTCATGTCACATCAGCAAATGAAGGTTCCTGAGGCCTTACTCCATCCACATCATTAAGGTAAATTCTCCTTTGAGGAGGCAACTTTTCCCTAGTCATCTTCCGAGTGCCTTTCAACCGGGAGGGGCTCGCTTTCTGACACTGTATCTGACAATGTTCAGCTGCTATTCTTAAGGTTTTCTCCGGCTAATTATTTTCAGAAGTAGACTGTTGGGTCCATCTTCCTAATCTGTCTTAGTCTGAAAGGTCAGTTGAAATCTGTCTACCATGGATGACCCTGCTGGTACCTAAATACCAGTGGCAGGGCTTCCAGCATCACAGCAGCAAGCAAGCCTCCACTGACAGACAAGTGGGGGCTGCTCACTCTATCTTTATCCTCCTTACCTGATGCTGCTACCTTCCTTAGAACTCTTTATATATGAAAATCTCCATCTGTCCTTTTTAGATGCAACAAAATTTTAGGTGCAACAAAATTTTAGGTGCAACAATTTTAGGTGCAACAAAACACAGTAATGCTCTTATCAGTACTATATAACATAAATTTTAAACTATGTCAATTTTATTATTATTATTTTATTTATTTATTTTGCTGTTTTAGTTTAAATTTTCTCCACATTTTCTAACTGGCTATTAGTAACTTCTAGGTACAATGTTCATTAAAGACATTCATTTAATAACTGGCTACCACTGTATACTCCCACAGTTCTACTGTTTGCTTTCACCTGATTCTCCTGGTTTTCCAGGGTAGTAATACTGCTAGAAACCCTGACAGTATAGTGGCTAAGTGCTACTTCTGCTAACAAAAGGTCCACAGGTCAAATCTGTGTGGTGCTCCTTGGAAACTCTATGGGGCAGGTCTACTCTGACATATAAGGTGGGTGTGAGTCAGAAACCACTTGACTGCAGTGGGTTTGGCTTTGGAAACTATATTGTTATGTGATATCTTAGTTTCTGAGTACTGCTGTAATAGAAATACCACAAGTAGTGGCTAAAACAAACAAACAACAAAAAACAGTAATTTGCTTTCTCATTGCTCAGGAAGATAAGTCTGAATTCAGGCTGGCCCCAAGAGAAGGTACTTTTTTGTCTCTTTTGTCTTTTGTCACTGACAATGCTTGGAGTTCTTGGGGTTGTAGGTACATCCAGCTTTCGCTCAGCAGATAGAATCTGTCTTTACTCTCTGGTTTTGTGTTTTCATGCATGTCTGGGTGTCTATGTGTTCTTTATGTAACTTACAAGTGATTAGGTTTAGAAATCATCGTAAGTTGACCTCAAATATTTGATTACGTTACACTGGAAGATGATTATATCACATTCCAAACCAAAACCCATAGCCTTAGACTCAATTCCAACTGATAGCAACATAGCGAGACAGAGTCTGATTCTCTTAGAGGTACTCTAAGTGTGTTATCTTTATGAAAGCCTACTGCCACATCTTTTTCCCTGGAGCCTCTGGATGTCTGTTCAAACTGCCAGCCTTTTGGTTTGCAACCAAGCAATTAACCATTGTACTACCAGGCCATCTTTATGTTACAGTACACTTGATTGAATCCTCAAGTATATAGGAGTTAGAATCTCAACACAGATTGGAAGAGAGACAATTCAATCCATAACACAGAGAATTCTAAGTTTGCTATTCTTTTTGATGTTATAGATCTTTCATTTTTATTTTTCCATCACAGCAACTTGTTAGACTAGATAGAGGAATGTGTGAGGTTCAGTTTAATATAAAGTTTAATGCCACTGTAAGAAATCATGTCCCAAAATAACAAAGCATCATGCTCTTCATTTTACTAACCATTTTTAAAGGTATGTAGATATTAAAGACAGCACTTATTGCAGTTGTGTTGATTCTGACTCTTAGTGACCCAATAAGAGAGAGTCAAGCTGCTCCACAGGGTTTCCAAAGAATGGTTGGTGGATTAAGGCCAAGATTAGCAACTGAACTCTTTACTGTACCACAAGAAGCCCACTTTTATGACAGCTCTTAAACTTTTTTTTTTTACAGATCTTCATAGCATCTTTCTAGATGGCTGAGAAGGGGCCGTGGGGAAACGCTTGTTAAGAGAACACTAAATATATGGAGTCAAAAGGAGGCGTGTACTGTTACTGTGTAGGGAGAGCAGAGGGAGCTGCAGATAGGTGGGCATAAAAAATTGATTTATTAGACTGTATACTTCTACTTAATCACAATAAAAAACATTACCAATCTATTCATGACACAGAAACTAATTTGATAATATTTTTCTTTAGAAATAGAAATTCGTTTTACATATTTCTAGATTATTAACTGTATTATTGAGGTAGGCAGAATAGTCTGTGTGGAAATATACAACAGAAATCCTTCGGAAAAACAGACACTTTTGGAGTCAACACTTGGGAATAAGACAGAGAGCCTGAAGGTTTCTTTAAGCACTGTGATTAAAATTATCAATAAGCAATATTTACATCTTGGGACACTAAGATAAGTCTCCAAACAGTTGTGTGAACTTCCTTAAAGTTGTGTTTCAGAAGGAATTGGACGGAACCAGCTCCAGCGATGCCCGCAGGAAGTCTCACTTTGACCACTATATGACCTTCCAAGGGGAGCGCTAGGGAGCTACCATGAGGATAGTGGCATCGAACCAAAGGATCAAGGAACTGCGCATGCACAATACCCCATGAGTCCTGCTGCTACTCCCCAAAGACCCCTTGGCAGGAGCCACCTTGAAGTCTACAGGTGCACCAACCAGGAGACCAGAAATCATCTGCCAAAAAAAGGAATTACTTCAGACTGCCATCGCTGATTGTTCTCACTAGCTATACACCACGCATAGACGGACTATAAAAATCCAGTGTCAAACCTGCCGAGTAACACACCCTGCGGGAGTGCCGTACACTCCGCTATTGCTGCACTTCAAAGAGCTTTCCTTTTTAAATAACTATTTCTCTCATGGGCCAGTCTGAGCTCTCTGAGGAATTCTTTATTGTTGGTCTACCAAGGACCCTTGAGGGTCTTCAGAGGCCCCTGGTTACATTTTGACTACTCTTTTTCTAAGTGAGGTTTTATATTTTTCATTATTAAGGTCATATTTAGATTTTAGTTTCCACATTTTTTACTTTAGTATATATTTATCTTTCATTCATGTTCTTCAAAGAAAACTTCCTGAAAATAGCTATCATTTTGGTCTTCAAAACTTCTAAGTAATTTTTTTCTCACCTAATCCATTCTTTAACTTTAGAAGTTTTGACTTAGCCCTTCTTAAATCCTTATATTTATTATTTTTTTAAGTTTCTTAAATGCTGGTGCGTTAGTCCTATAGTGTTTCTGTAACAGAAATGCCACAAGTGGGTAGTTTTAACAAAGAAAATTTTATCGTTTCAGAGAAAAGTGGGCTAAAAGTCCAAATTGAGGACATGAGCTCTTGGGGAAGTCTTTCTCTCTTTGCCCTGGAGGTAGGTTCTTGGTGTCAGTCTTCCTCTTGGCTGAGAGCTTCTGAGACCTAGGGATCTTGGATCCTTTCCAAAAGACTTATTTTGCTCCCAGTACTGCTCCTTTCTTGATGGTATAAGGTCCCCAAATCTCTCTGGTAACTGATTTCTTTTATATCCTAAGAGATTGTCAAAAGGTGCGATATAATCTTACAGACTGAGTCCTCCCCCAACAACACCACTGCTGCCCTTCCTCCCTGGTTAACATCATAGAAGCAGGATTTACAATATGTAAGAACATCATCCAATAGCTGGAATCATGGCTAACCCAAATTGCTACAACATTTTGCAGGGGACACAGTTCAATCTGTAACAGATGATAATAACTTTAAGGAGTTACATAGGAGTATGTCTATTATTCTAAGGATAGCTTTCATGTTTAGGACATAGTGTTCTCACTATTGTTGATGACAAAATTTTTAGCATTTGCAGTTCTGAATTGTTTTTTGGAAAGCAGAAGCTTAAACAGAGATATCTTTTTTCCTTGATTAACCAAATGTTTTATCTGCTTTTCTTTAATCCTGGAAATTTCGTATCAATATAATATTTGATAATATTTGTCAGTGTAGAGCTGGTCCTATTCTCTGCCCACTAGCACAGTGAGCAAGCGTCCTTGTAACACACAGCTTGAGAGGACAGGCTTCTAGGAGCAGGAGTGACTCCAGCACATTTGTGGGAGATTTTGATCATATTTTCTCTGTTTTCCTGAGACTGACTTGTTCCCTGGGACCCTGTCCAATGCAGTTATGTAATCTATGACTCTCAGCAGTTTTTTTCAGTTGATTCCACTCAGAACCAATTATTCCAGAGTACAGCTTTCAGACTGCACATTGTCACAGCCCACTTTTGCTAATCCTCAGCCAGTCATTGTCTGCAATTTGGAGTTTCTGCATGTCCGTATGTGTTTAGAAAGGTGAAGAGAGGACAAAGGCAGTAATACGCTCCCCAATTTACAGAGCAAAATCTAAGTGTCAGGCATAGACAGAGCTTCAGATTTTTGAAGCTGCAGGCCCTGCTGATTTACAAAAACAACATCATGTTATTCCCCACCTCCCATTCTCAATAAGTCCATTCTCAGTCCTCCTTGTACCCAGAAAAACCCAAACCCACTGCCATCAAGTCAATTCTGACCCACAGAGACCCTATAAGACAGAGTAGAACTGCCCCATAGAGTTTCCAAGGAGCATCTGTGAAACAAGAAAGAACCTATAGACACCCTGATTTTAAAAAGGGAATTTAAAATAGACAGGAAGACTTAATTCTTTTTGTAAAATTGACTTGTCTTTTCTCCTGTCTTAAAAATTCCTGGTTTCTTTCAGTTAGACCCTAGCACAAAGTCACATATTAACTGACAGGGGCCATGGAAATAATGTCTTTGTAATTTTAACAGCTGTTTTTAGAAACATCAAAAGAGATAAGAAGGGGAGGCAGAGTCAAGACAGCAGACTAAGCACACGTCTCCTTATATTCCTCTGGAAACCACAACCTGAACTGATAATCAAATGGAGCCTTCTGGTCACCTAGTGAGCCCCAGGACACTGCTCCGGGCTGCTAATTTGCCCTTCACACCACTGAGTGAAAAACCTCCCCTCTTTCACTGACTCTCGCTCCTGGATAGCCCTGGCTCTCACAGACTGAAGGTAAAAACACCATTTTGACTTTTTTTTCTCTGTCTTGGCTGGTGGGTGGATCTGGGTCTTGCCTAGTGGCTAGACTCACACGCACTGCTGGTGGGATAGGCAGGTGAAATTGCCATATTTTGAGAGCCAGGCTTAGGACTTTGTTAATCTAGCCACTTTGGGCCTGTCTTTTTATCACTGCCGCAGCATGGTTTGTAGGGAACCACACTGCCAGTGTGCGGGATGCCATGTTGGATATGGAGATTGTAGCGAGACCTAATTCTTAGCCTGGGAGCCAGCGCCTACAAACAGGACAGTGCTTCTGTGACAGAAAAGCAGCAGTTTACACAGTGTTGCCTATGGTGGAGGCCCTGCATCAGAAGCAGAAGAATCACTACCTCTTTACACCTTTAGCCTCTCTATCAGCTGACCGTGTGGAAGGAGCCATCTTAGATATGGTGGGTGCAGCTGGACCTATTTCTTAGCTTCAGAGTGAGAGCCTGCCCACAGGAGAGTGTTTTACTACCAGAAAAGCAGTAGTTTACAAAGTGTTACCTAAGGCTGGGCCCTGTCAGCAGAGGTGAACAGAGCAGTAGCATTGCTGTATTTGGAACTAGTTTGTATCATCTGGGGTTGGATATAGAGGTGCTTGCTTTACCAGTTGGGAAGAGGGACCTCTACACCTGAAAACCTAACTGACTTGGGAATTGATCAGATACCTTTTGCTTTACATTTTAAGACAGCCTAGAGAAACAACTATGTTTCATCCTCACAGTATCTCTCCCACCCTCAACTTACTCACATGGGATCCAAAAAGCAACAGACACTTGTGGCATACAAGAAATCACCCATAGCTTCAGAAGGCTCACAAGAAAAAACAACCAAGGAGTTTTCCAGATGAAGAAACTTTTCTGAAATCATCAGAAGGTGAATACAAAATGATTATATACGAGCCCTTCTAGACCTTATACAAAATGCAGCAGAACAAAAGGAAAAATTAAGCAAGCTGTTCAATCTGATGGAACACCAGTACTCTGAAATCCAACAGATCAAGACCAAAATCAAAGACATAGAAACTTCTGTTCAAAGCCAAGAAAACAGAATGGAACACATGGAAAAAAGAATCTCTGACTAGGAAGACAGAGCTACTGATGCCAGCGTCTATGAGCAGAAAGCAGAAAAAAGAAACAAGAAAAATGAAGAGGCATTCAGAAACATGTGGGACTCTATTAAGAGGAACGGCCTTCAATTAATTGGAGTCCCTGAACAGGATGAGACACCTGAGAACACAGAGAGTATCATTGCTGAAATGCTGACAGAAAATTTCCCAGAAATCAAGAAGGAAGAGAACATAGACATCTCAGATGTATATCATATGCCACCCAATATAGATCTCAGAAGAAAGACTCCAAGACATATAATAATGAAGCTTAACACAATGAAACATAAGCAGCAACTCTTAAAAGCAGCACGACTCAAAGCAAAGCTAACATTCAGAAGGAAACCCTGTAGGATTTTGTCAGATCTCTCAGCAGAAACCATGCTGGCATGGAGACAGTGAGATGACACATTCAAAGCCTTAAAAGAGAAGAACTTCCAACCAGAATTATATATCCTGCAAAACTATCTTTCAAATATGAAAATGAAATTAAGACATTCTCAGATAAACAGAAACTCAGAGACTTTGTAAAAACCAAACCCAAACTACAAGAAATACTGAAAGAAGTTCTTGACTTTGGCTTACAAGAACAAAACCACTAACATTATGTTTTAAAACGAAACATTACTTAGAACTCTATTCAGTTAGGGAAGGCTCCAAAGTCAATCACAGCTTTAAGATTCAAAGAAGCAATCCAGTGATTATCATGAAAACTATGGTGCCATGATATTAAAAATAGGGATGTACTACAGTCATTATAGTCCTTCCAGATGGAGAGGAAGATGACAAGACTGGTAGTAGTTAAAATTGGATTTATATGCGGCACTTGGCTTGGCTATAGTTTATTAAGGGAGATCATAGGCGCAGCTGTAGAGCACAGCTAAGATGTAACATACTTTTTCAAGAAATCTAACACAGGAGTCTCAACAACTATAAAAACAGTTCTGAAAAAGGTGAAAAATGAACTCATAAAAAAGAATGTCCCAGAACAGACTAATAAGAACAACAGAGAAAACATCAACACAAAAATAAACATATCACAATGGTGGCAGTGAACACATACCTATCAATAATTACATAGAATGTGAATGGACTGAATGCTCCAGTAAAGAGACATAAAGTGACATCTTGGATCAAAAGACATGACCTATCCATACGCTGTCTACAAGAAACTCACTTGAGACCTAAAGATAGGAACAAACTGAAAATTAAAGGATGGAAGAATATATATCAAGCTAAGAGTGAACAAACAAGAGCAGGTATGGCAATTTTAATCTCAGACAAAATCAATTTTAATGTAAAATCCACCATCACGGACGAAGATGGACACTATTTATTGCTGAAAGGTTCAGTACACAAGCAAGACTTAACTATATTAAGTATTAATGTACCTAACAACAGAGCACCTAAATATGTCGAAGAAACACTGACTATACTCAAAAAAAGAGTTAGATGACTCCACAGTAATAGTGGGATACTTCAACACCCCACTCTCAATACTGGACAGAACATCTAGAAAAAGGCTCAGGAGACATACAGAAGACTTTATTGCCACAATTAACCAATTAAATCTCTTCGTTATATACAGAACTTTCTACCCATGAGTGAACAATTACACTTTCTTCTCCAGCACACATGGAGCATTCCCCAGAATTGACCATGTGTTAGGACATAATGCAATTCTCAACAAAATCCATACCATTGAATTACTGCAAAACATCTTCTCGGATCATAAAGCCACAAAAGTCGAAATCAATAGCAGAAAAAACATAGATAGAAAGTGGAACTCTTGGAAACTGAACAACATCTTGCTCAAGAAACCATAGGTTGTAGAAGAAATCAAGGATAAAATAAAGAAATTCATGGATTCCAATGAGAATGAAGATACTTCCCACCAGAACCTATGGGATACAGCCAAAGCAGTGCTCAGAGGTCTATTTATCTCCATAAATGCACACATCTGGAAGGAAGAAAGAAACTAAATCAAGGAACTAACCCTAAAGCTTGAACGAGTAGAGAGAGAACAACAGAGGAACCACTCAGAGAAAACCAGAGAAAACCAGATCATAAAGATTAGTGCAGAGCTAAATGAATTAGAGAATAGAAAAACAATTGAAAAAATTGAAAAGACCAAAAGCTGATTTTTTGAAAAGATCAACCAGATTGACAAACCACTGGCTAAACTTACTAAAGAAAAACAGAAAAGGTAACAAATAACCCAAATTAGAAATGAGAGGGGAGTTGTCAAAACAGATTCAACAGAAATAAAAAATATCATCACAGAATATTATGAAAGACTGTACTCTAACAAATTTGAAAACCTAGAGAGAGGAAATGGACAGATTCCTTGATTCATACCACCTACCCAAATTATCACAATGTGAAGCAGAACACCTTAATAAACTCATCACAAAGGAAGAGGTTGAAAATGTCATCAAAACACTGCCAACCAAAAAAAGCCCAGGTCCAGATGGCTTTACTGCAGAATTCTACCAAGCTCTTAGAGAAGAGTTATCTCCAATACTACTGAGACTATTTCACAGTATAAAAAAGGGATAGCCTACTCCCAAACTCATTCTATGAAGCCAGCATAACCTTGATACCAAAGCCAGGGAAAGACCCAGCAAAAAAGGACAACTACAGACTGATATCACTCATGAATCTAGATGCAAAAATCTTTAACAAAATTCTTGCCAATAGAATACAACAACATATCTAAAAAATAATCCATCATGACCAAGTGGTACTCATACCAGGGATGCAAGGCTGGTTCAGCAACAGAAAGACAGTCAACGTGATTAACCACATAAATATTACAAAAGACAGGAATCACCTGATTTTGTCCATTGATGCAGAAAAGGCATTTGATAAAGTCCAACACCAATTCATGCTAAAAACTCTCAGTAAAATAGGCATAGACGGAAAATTCCTCAGTGCAATAAGGACCATTTATACAAAGCCAACTGCCTATGTCATCCTGAATGGAGAGAGACTGAACAGCTTTCCCTTGAGAACAGGAACTAGACAAGGATGCCCACTCTCACCTCTCCTATTCAACATTGTACTAGAAGTTCCAGCCAGAGCAATTAGACAAGACCAAGAAATAAAGGGCATCTGCATCAGCAAAGAAGAAGTCAAAATTTCCCTATTTGCAGATGATATGATTGTATATGCAGAGAATCCCAAAGAATCTATAAGTAAACTATTCAACCTGATAGAAGAGTTCAGCAAAGTCTCAGGATACAAGACAAACATAAGTAAATCAGTAGGATTCCTTTATACCAAAAACAAGGCTGTTCATGAAGAAATCGTCAAATCGATACCATTTACTATAGCCCCTAATAAGATAAAGTAATAACAGACCTTTACAGAAAGAACTACAAGCGCTTACTGCAAGAAACTAAGAGAGAATTAGATAAATGGAAAAACATACCTGCTCATAGATAGGAAGACTTAACACTGTGAAAAGGTTTATCTTACCCAAAGCAATATACTTATATAATGTAATCTCAATACAAGTTCTGGCAACATTTTTTAATGAGATGGAGAAACAAATCACCAATTTTGTTTGGAAAGGGAAGAAGCCCCGGATAAGTAAGGTACTTCTAAAGAAGAAGAACACACTGGGAGGCCTCTCATTACCTGACCTTAGAACATACTACTCTGCCACAGTGGTCAAAACAGCCTGGTACTGGTATAAGAACAGACAGATGGATCAACGGAACAGAACCGAGACCCCAGAGATGATACCATCTGCTTATGAACGACAAAGGCCCTAAGACATTAAACTGGAGTAAAAACCGTATCTTCAACAAATGGTGCTGGCAAAATTGGATATCCATCTGCAATAAATTGAAACAAGATCCATATCTTACACTTATACAAAACCCAACTCCAACTTGATAAAAGACCTAAATGTCAAACCTAAAACAATAAAGCTCATCCAAGAAAAGGTAGGAGCAACAATGAAAGTTTTAATACACAACATAGACAAAATCTGTCAAACAAACCACAATCAACAGCAAATAGATAAATGGAAACTATTAAGAATCAAACACTTTTGCTCATCCAAAGATTTTATTAACAGAATTAAGAGGCCACCTACAGAATGGGAAAAAATATTTGGCAACTCTATGTCAGACTGATGCCTAATCTCCATAATCTATAAGATACTACAAAATATCAATAAGAAGAAGATAAATCATCCAACTAAGTGATGGACAAAGGAGATGGACAGACATTTCTCTAAAGAGGAGATCCAGGCAGCCCAAAAACACATGTGGCCATGTTCATGATCTTTAGTTATTAAAGAAATTGAAAGCAAGACTACAATGAGATACCATCTCACCCCAACAAGGTTGGCCATGATCCAAAAAACACAAAACAACAAATGCTGGAGAGGCTGCAGAGAAAGTGGAACTTGCCTACACTGTTGGTGGATTTGCAAAATGGTCCAGCCTCTTTGGAAAGCAATCTGGCATTTCCTTAAAAAAATGGATATAGATATACATTTGACCCAGTAATTCCACTACTTGGAATATATCCTGCAGAATCAAGGCCTTTCACACCAACAGACACATGCACAAGAACGTTTGTTGCAGCACAGTCCATGATAGCAAAAAGATGGAATCAACCCAGATGCCCAGTGACAGATGAATGGATAGATTAACTATGATATATATACTCAATGGAGCACTATACAATGATAAAGAATAATGATGATTTCAGGAAACATATCATAACCTGGTTTCAACTGGAAGACATTAATTTGAGTGAAAGTAGTCAGAGACAAAAGGACAATTATTATATGAGACCCCTACAATAAGATCTCAAAAACAGACTTACGTATAGAAGAAAGGACTCTTTGCAGCTGCAAGGGAGGGGAGGGAGGGAGGGCAAGGGGAGAGGGTTTAGATTAGATAGCTGTAGAAATCTGGTTGGGTGAAATCGGTGATAGCACACATTAGAAACCAGAACAATATTAAGTAGACTTCAGCATAACTTGAATACTCCTTTCATCTTAACCCAATATTGCAAGGACAGAGTAGCTGTGGCAGGGGGCAGGAGATCACACTCTTAAGCCAAATCGAGGCCAATTGACACAACTAGCATTTTGCCAAGAGAGCTCTCTGCACCCCACATTGGTGAGTGGCTTCTAGGGTCTTAAGAGCTGCCAAGCTGCCATCCGAGGGCAATGCAAGTGGTCCCAACTCAGCAGGAACAGATGCTCACCGAGGACCAAAATGACATGGGGTAAAGACAACTGAGAAGACAGAGAGACCCACATGAGTGGGTGTGTACATAGACTTGGGACTAGAAGAACTGGATGGTGCCCGGCCACCACCAGTGATAGCCCCGATGGAGTTTGCTAAGTTCAGTCTCATTGGCAACACAAGAATGGCAAAGCGTGTACCCTGAGATCTCCACTAAAAGACCTCAATTGATGGTCCAGCAGCTTCGGGGTTCCCCTGGGAACACGGCCCCTGGCCCTGATGCCGCACTTGCCCATAATTCATAATGAAGGTCCACTCTTCCGACATGAATTGATTGGGCTTGACGATGCAGAGTGACCATATATTGGATGCACTTTATGGTTCTACGCATCTATGGGATATCATCCTGCTGATCTCTGGCTAGATTAAGGGGAGTGGGTGGAGAGGAGTGGAAAGGAGACTGTTGGGAGGATGAGACATGTATGGAGCAGAGAGGAATAGTGTGCTGTCACCAGGCAGGGGGAGCACTGGAAGCTGCATATATGTGAGCATGTAAATTTATATGGGAATGTACATTTTCACTCAGTTATGATAAGAAAAACAAAAAAAACAGATAAGACTAAGAAGCCAATGGAAGATGCCAAGTGCAGTCAGGACCCTTCTGCTTCAGATGGCAACTGAAAGCAGTCCAGATCCCTGCTCCTGATTCATGTTTTCAAAGGGCCCCAGCAGGCCCTAAGCAGATCTCCCTTTTCATCAATTAATTGTGTTGTTTCCCTGGTGTCAGTGCCTGTACCTGTATTGACACTTGCTTGTAAATTTCTCCCTCATATACTCCAACCTCACTTGATGATTGTGAACAGATTCTTGATGGAGACATTCCTCCCTGCTCTCTGTGTCTCCTAGCGCACAGTAATAAACTTTTAAATCATTCACCTAAATACGTATCTCAGAAATTGACTTTTGGGGACAGACAACCAGAATCAGGAGTTTTGTCTGGTAACATCTGGTGGATTTGAACTGCCAACCTTTTGGTCAGCAGTTCTAGCACTTAACCACTGTGCCACCAGGGTTTCCATTCTACTATAATTAGCAGAAATTATCTGTGAATGCCTCCTTTCAAAGCTCTTTCATGCTGTCTTCTTTCCACGTAATCCCAGGTGACCCAGTGTGACTTTGGATGAAATTGCTACTGGACAAACTCTGGATTCATGCCACCTGCTGTGTAGCTAGTCTCTGAGACAAGAGGTGAGGTAGTTTTCCCTCCAAAATCTGTCTGCCTACTGTCTACAAGAGGGTTTTTAAAGGGTTCTTGAGGGCTGGGAAAAGACTATATGGCATTTACGACTTTTTTTCCTTTGACGGGGGTCTGATGGTCTCATCTTGATTTTCAATAAAAGTTGTATTGTCACTCACCTTGGTCTGTGCACACTGCCTGGTGTCATCTTGTTTTTCTGGTGGCCTGTAAAGATGTGGCAAGAGGGAAGACATTTATTATTCCTCAGTGCTTTCATAGTTTATTATATGGGAACTGACCTTTAGGACACTTCTAAGTATGCATGATTTTCTTTAAGCAGACTTCCTGGAAAGGAAGCTCAACCTTTCTTCAAGATGGTTGTGCTTATGTCAATGTGATGCCTCACAGACCACCAGTTTCCAAATGCCATTGAGGATTACTGGTCACATACAGCTTGAAAGCAGAAACCGAGAATTGTCTCTTAAGTGCAAGCAGTAGAGATTTTATTATTCTAGGAAGACTGCTTTCAAATTAAGTAAATAAAGCGAGTTGTTTGGGGTAGTGAATATGACCTTCATTAAAATATTTTCAGCACGTACTCCCAGCAACTAAACTCAGTTGATTCTTTTAAAATCACAGAGTGCAACTTCTATGTTTGAAGTTTTGGTTTCACGTCTGTGATAATTTTTTTTTCTCTGTCCCCAAAATGATTATAGCTATCTTCAGTGTTCATGAGTGTAAATTTCACTTATTTGTGGCTCAGTAACTCTCGTTTCAGTTTTCTACTCAGAGCTACAAAAATCACTTTGAAGAGCTCTATATAAGTAAATTAAGCCATCGAGTCATCAAGCTGAGAATGTCACACCCAGGAGGGTACTTCACTGCTTACAGAGCTACTTTGGGGCTCCCACAAAAATTTCCCGAAACTGAAAGCATTCTCAGGCAAGACTACTTCATGGGACATAAACCTTTACTTCAAAACCGAGCTCTGTATTTTGGAAACAAACCATTTACTGGTGGCATAAAAGGTCCTTGCGTTTTGTTGGGAAACAATTTAATGACTCCACTGTATAAAAATACTGTAGGGCAATGATTACAAATGTAACCTTTACTTTAAAAGAGCAGAAGCAATCAAGTTCCTCGATTTTCACTTCACATGGCTTGGATGACTGTACAGAGCACCCAGTTGGGCACAAAATCATTTCCAGAACACTAATTTTGTATTTTTCCAGGATTTTTATTTCTTACTGAATTGCTCTTTCTCTCAGAAATAGAGAAAAAAGTATAAAATGTGTCTATCTGCCTAAAAGGTCTTAGCGAAATATTGTGAACTTTGAAACTTGAGTGATTTCAGTCACAGCTGTTTTGAAATAATCTTATAAATACTACCTACAAATGTTTTATTACATATAGGGCTACTATGCAATGTAAATACTGTATTGGAAATTAAGAGTAAAACTTAAATTTTGAATGATCTTTGATAATAAGAAGCAGTTTTCCTTTAAATAATTGTTACAAATGTTTTTTAATCTTACTGCTTTCCTTGCTACAACCTATGTTCTTACAGTTGTCATAGCTTAAATTTAACATTTTTAAAACTGCACAGCCTATACAAAAACTTTGTATAAAGAGTAAACCACATGGATAATGATGGTCTAAGTTAATAAAGTTTAAGAGATATTCCAAGTCAAGGAAGTTTGAGAGAACATTTAAATAATTTGTTTTCAGCCACTGATAACTTAATTTTCCAATGCATAAGTGTGAATGATAAATAAATGGTTGACAATAAATAATATGAAAATAAATGATCATATTTATCAGCTTAATAATTTATCACTGCTGACCATTGACAGAAAATTCTGGTGGCATAGTGGCTAAGTGCTACAGCTGCTATCCAAAATTCAGGAGTTTGAATCCACCCAGTGCTCCTTGAGAACTCTATGGAATAGTTCTACTCTGTCCTGTAGAGTTGCTATGGGTTGGAATTGACACGTCAGCAGAGGGTTTGGCCTTTTTGGTTGGGCATGGACATACAGAGGATCTTATAATGGATAACCGGTCACTGTTGAGCCGATTCTGTCTCATGGAGACCCCATCTGGGTCAGAGTGGAACTGCAGTTCATAGGAGTTTCAATGTTCCATTGACTGATTTTCTGGAAGTAGATTATCAGGGCTTTCTTCTGAAATATCTCTGGTCAGACTCAAACATCTAACACTTTGGCTAACAGCTGAGCACGTTAAATGGTTGTATTACCTAGGAACTCTACTGCTAAAACAGATTATATGCTATGTGTGACTCCTTGTAGATTATTTAGTATGATCATTTCCTGGAAATGAATCATGAAAGGATAGTCTGTAAGATGATGGGGTGATGTGTGAGGAATCTAGGGTCTGCATTTTCTTTCTGAAAAAACTCTGCATTCTGACCTTGAGAAATTTATGATTTCTGTCTTTAAAACTAATGAAAATTTTGCTAGTTAGAAGCAAATTGTATGTCAAATATAACTCAAAACCCACTGCCTTGGAGTCTATTCTGACTCATAGCAGCCCTGTAGACCAGAGCAGAACTACTCCATAGAATTTCCAAGGAGCGCTTGGCAGATTCAAACTGCCGACCTTTTGGTTAGCAGACATAACACTTAATCTGTACACTATCAGAGTCTTAAAAATATAACTCAGGAAAGTATAACTGATGTGCTAAGAGAATATACAACTACACAAATTGCATGATTAAAACTAAAGAAGGCAGAATGAAATATAAAGACAAAAAAAGAATAAATATAAATACCAACAGGGTAGATATTAGTAAAGCTATGAATAATTGCTATAATTACTATGAATAATTACTATATCAATTACAAAACAGGGCAATAACAGACTAGATTTTAAAAAAAAGAATCAACTAAATACTATCTGCAAGAAAATTGAATATAAAGACACAGGTGGATTAAAAGTAGAGTGATAAAGATGTACCATGCTAACATGAACCTAAAGAAAGCTGTAGTATCTACATTAGTTTTACACAAAGCACACTTCAAGTGAAAGTAAATGATAAGGATAAAGAGTGACATTCTGTAAACATAGACGTTATTTTTCTAAGAAAGTACAATGATCCGTAGTATGTATACTTCTAACAATGCAGCATTAATATATGTGAAGTAAAAATGGATAGAACTGCAAGGAGAAGCAGGCAAATCCACTATTACAGGTGGGTACTTCAACACCCTCCTATCAGTAATTGACAGATCCAGCTGACAGAAAATTAGTAAGGATACAGTGGAACTCAACAGCATCATCAATCAACTGAATCTAATTGACGTTTATAGAAGACTTTATCTAAGAAGAGCAGAATACACACTTTCCTCATGCTTGCATGAAACATTTATCAAGACAGATTGAATTTTGAGTGATTAAAAAAACCTTTAACAAATCAAAAAAACAAAGTTACATGTAGTATCAGACGATAGAATTAGACTAGAAATCAGTAACAGAATTATACCTGGAAAACTCCAAATATTTGGAGATTGACCAACACACTTCTAAATAGCACATGAATTATGGAAGTCTCAAAAGAAATGAAAATAAAATTCAAACTATAGGAGGTAGAGCCAATGTGATGCCATTGCAGACACTTCACACCAATCCTCAGCAGCAAAAATGCAAGAAACAAAGCAAAACATATATAAACGTCAATTCTGGAGCCTCAAGCATCAACTGAAAGGATAAAGAACTAGGTCAAATGCTAAATGGAAGAAGAAAAAAACATGAAATCAGAGAATGAGAAGAGAGACAGAGTGGAGGTTTCTGGCTACCTTACAGGGCACAGCATCACCATTTGGAAAACTTCCATCAATGACCTTGGAGAGGGAGCATATAAAGAGGGAGCATATATAGAGCTCCCAGCAGGAGACAGAGCACCCAGTAACCAGAAAAACACAATTTCCTACCCCTTACACTACTGCCCAATATGCCACCTTTGCCCTTTCGAATGGGTCATGCCACACCACTCGGCCACTGGCCCACCACTACCTCAAGCCCTTCCCACCTCAACCTGTTGGTTCCCACCACATGATTTTTTTTCTCCTTTCTTTTTTGAGTCGGATCCAACTCGACGGCACTTGACTTGGCTGGCTTTTCTTACTCTTTCCCACCTAGTCCTGTGTCATGGATTAAATGTGTTCCTTAAAAAACCTGTAACAATTTGGCTGTGACATAATTCCTGGTATTGTGTGACGTTACTCTGTGTTGGAATTCCTGCCTGTGTGATGCTAATGAGGTTGTATGGGTAGCAGTTGGGATGTTAGAGCAAGATTCAACCTGTAAATTTGTTTTGTGCCTTGAGGCAGTCTCTGGAGCTATAAAGGGAAAAATCTGGCTGAGAGATTTGGGAACCTCACACCGTCCAGAAAGCAGGCCATGGAGTAGAGAGTGTCCTTCAGACCTGAGATTCCTGTGCCAAGATGCTCCCTGAACAAAGACTGATGTAACACAAGGATTTTCATCCAGAGCCAGGAAGGGGGAAAGCCTTCCCCTGGAGCAGACACTCTGAATGGGGTCTCGTAGCTTACCGGACTGTGTAAGAATAAGCTTTCCTTAGTCAAAGCCAATCCACTCTGTGGTATTTCTGTTAGAACAGCACTAAATGGCTAAAACACCCTATATGTTACCTCCAACCCTCATGACAGGTCATGCTATGTCACTTAGTTATGAAGCCCCCATACCACTACAACCCTGAGTCTACCACCAACATCTGCAGTGCCATTTTCCCCCTATTTCTTCCAACTTCATTTTCCCCTCCCACATAGTCCTGTATGGTACCTCTACAGCTCTACAGAGCCACACTGCAGTACTTGAGCTAGGGAGCAACTGACTCACTGGTTTCTTGAGTCTGCCCTGCCTCCACCAACTCTCCATTGCCTTATTGTCATTTTTTGGAATATTTTGTTTTCTTTCTTTGCTTTCCCCCTCTCACATAGCCCCGTGCATCACCTCCCTTTCCTTCCAATAGACTCTTAGGTGTATAGTACCTCCATGAACTGTACCACAAGTTTTATTTATTTTAATATTATTTTTCTTCATTGTTATTTATATTTTTTTCTCTTCCTTTTTTTCTCCCTCCCACTTATCTCCGTGCACCATCTTAGGCCCACAGTGTCTCACGTCTAGAAATCCAAGAGATAAACAGCAAAATTTCAGACATGGACAGCTCAATAGGTGGTCATGGAACAAATTACAAACAATACAAGATAGAATCCATGAAATCAAAGGCAAATCTATGGATGTCACTTTGAGGAAAAATAAAAGACGGACAAAAAAATATGAAGAAATTATAAGTACTCTGTGTGATACAATCAAAAGCAAAAATTTTTGTGTGTTTGGAATTCCAGAATTGGGGGAAAAAAAATAAAGATGACAGAGAAGATTGATGAATAATTTATTTATTCTTCATAGCTTTAAGTTTTAAGTTTAGGTTTTTGATCCATTTTGAATTAATTTTTGTATACTTTGTGAGTTATGGGTCTCATCTCAATTTTTTTTTTTTTTTCAGATAGACATCAAGTTTTTCCAGCACCATTTGTTAAAGTGACTGTCATTTCCCCATTTGATAGACTTTGGGCCTTTGTTGAAGGTAAGATGACCATAGGTGGATTGATTTACCTCCGGGTTCTCAAACTGTTCCACTGGTCATCAATGTGTCTATCATTATCCCAGGCTGTTTGGGCTATGATATCTGTATAACAGGTGTGTGGCCAGGTAGCATAAATCCTCCTACTTCATTATTTTTCAATAGAGCTTTGCTTGTCTGATGCCTCTTCCCTTTCCACATAAAGTTAATGATTAACTTTTCCATCATTTTAAAGAATGCTGTTGGTATGTGGATCAAGATTACATGGTATTTGTAGATTGCTTTGGGTAGAATTGACATTTTCATAACTTCAGGTCTACCTATCCATGACCGTAGCCTTTAGATCTTCTGTATCATTGCTGTTTCCTTCTCGACATTTTGTTCTTTACCAAGGATAATGTGTTAATGTCTCCTACTGTTATTGTGGGGCTGTCTATTATGCTTTTCAGTGCTGTTAGAGTTCGTTTTATGCAGTTTGAAACCCTATCACTGCATTCTTAGACATTTTCACAATTTGAGGAAGCAAATTTTAAATAAAACACAAAAGCCATTGTCTTCGTTATCTGGTGCTTCTACAACAGAAATACAAGAATTGGATGGCTTAACAAAAGAAATACAGTTATATCAAGTTATAGGATACTAGGATACTGAAAGTCCAAGTTAAGGTTATATCCTCTTTGTGGGTTTTCAACTTGAGAAATGCTGAGAGTGTTCTTCCTTTTTGGTTTTCTAACTCAAGATGTGTGTGCTTCATACATATATGAAGTTCACATATATGTACACATGAACTTCATATATGTATATGTACTTCATGTGTATATGTACCTCATATATATATAATATTATGCTCTGCCTTTTGAACTCCTTTGGAAATATTCAGTTCAGCTGTTTTACTGTTTCATTTCATCTTTTTACTTGAGGTAATCTACATTTCAGAGCACAATTCTGTTTTGGTCTTTTCTTCCCTTCCTGTCTTTTTAATAGTCTTTTGTTTTCCTCTTGGCTTCTCCATCTCAAGGCTGTATATTCCAACTACTGATAGTTCGTTTTTCGAACTTTCACATTCCAGTTGCTTGAAGAGAAACAAAATGAAGCTATAGTGCACATGACTAATGAAATTACTAATGTCAAGTTATAGGTACATTCAGACTTTACTGAAAAGAAATACTGCATTTTTCCTACTGTAAGTGTAATGTTTTAAAAATTAATCAAATTAAGACCACATAAGTAGCTTCGATAGATTAGGAATGAAAGAATTAAACAAACCACATTTTCTTAGCACTTTGTAAGGTAAAGTTTTAACACAACGTTCTAGAAATTTCTTCAGTGAAGAAGTGACTCAAGATGATGTAAATACATCGATTACACTAGAATATCTTTGAAATTCCACAAATAACATATCTATTGGTTCATCTCTATGGAAAGCTACTATTCTGCATTCTCTCACCAAAGAGTAAGAAGAATTGATTAAAATCTGAGAACAGATACATAAAGTATTAAAAAGGAAATAGAAAGTATGTTTAAAAAAATAAAGCTCAGTGAATATTTTCATGATCTGAGGTAGTAAATTTTAAGTAAAACCATGAAAGCCACTGTCTTAGTTTTCTAGTGCCTACTGTAACAGAAATATAATAGGTAAATGGTTTTAACAAACAGAAATATATTTCCTCGTGGTTTGGGACTCTAGAAGTCTTGAACTCAGGATACCTGCTGTGAGGGTAGACTCTGTTTTTTGAGTTTTGGAAGAAAATTGTCTCTTTAGCTTCTGTTTCCTGGTTCCTTGGTGGTTTCTGTATGGTTTGGCATCAGTCTTTCACCATTTCTGTTTGTTTATTCTGTTCCTTTTATATCTTGTAAGAGATTGACTCAAGACAAACCCTGCACTCATGAGACCTCACTGCCATAAAAAAAAAAAAAAAAAAACCATTCCTTGATAGGATTATATCAACAGATTTAGTGGTTACAATTTACAGCACGTATTTTTAGGGAACATAATTCAATTCATACCAGTCACTGACTAGAAATGTAAAATTGGTAAATTAGATCACATTAAAAGTAAAAACCTCTTTTCAATAAAAGACGCTGTTTTAGTCAGCTAGTGCTGATGAATGGAGAAGAAATTAAAACTGTCAAAGAAATTAAAGTTGTGTCGAATCAACCACCAACATCCATGGAGCAGCAGACAAGAAATCAAATGGCATGTTGCTTTGAGCAAATCTGTCGCAAAACACCTCTTTAAAATGTAAAACGTGAAATACATCTCTTTGATAACTGAAGTCTGCCTGACCTAAGCCATGCCATGGTCTTTTTCAGTAGCCCCATAGGCATGTCAAAGCTGGACAGTAAAAAATAAAGATAAAAGAATAACTGATGCGTTTGAACTGTGGTGCTGGAGAAGAATATGGAATGAGCAAAAAATGTCTTGGATGAAGTACAACTGAAATGTTCCTTAGAAGTAAGGCTGGTGAGGCTTGTCTTAGTTTCTTCAGACATGTCACCAGAAAAGACCAATCTCTTCGTAAAATAGAAGGTTAAAGAAAAAGTGACTAACTTTCAAGGAGATAGGTAGACACTGTGGTTGCAATACTGAGTTTAAACAGTTGTGGGAATGACACAGGACATGGTGATGTTTGGTTATGGTGTACAGAAGACTGGTGTGAGTCATACATTGATGTAAGGATATCTGTCTCATGGATTGAGCAGTGTACCATCACAAATGTGTGTAGCCATTTGGCTGGGCCATCCTTCCCAATATTTTGTGACTTTCCTATGCTCTAAATCCTAATCTCTCGCTATGGCTAACAGATAGGATGATTATATTAAAAGAGGATTAGGGTGGGACTTCAACACCCTTGCTAAGGGAGTTTCCCTGGAGTGTGGCTTGGCACCACCTTTTATCCTTTCATCCTGTGGGAGATAAGAAGAGAAGAAAGCAAGCAGTGAATTAGGAACCTCATACCACTGAGAAAGCAGCACCAGGAGAAGAGTGCAACAAGGTGCTCCCTGACCAAAGACTGAGGCAACACAAGAACTTTCTTTCAGAGCCCACAAAGAAGAAAAGCCTTCCCCTAGAGTGGACACTCAATTCCAACTTGTAGCCTACTGAACCACATAAGAATAAGCTTTTCTTTGTTAAAGACATCCACTTGTGCTTTCTCTGTTAGAGCAGCACCATATGATTAAGATAGTACCTACGTACAGCAACAACAAAAAAATGAGCTATTAAGACAGTGGGAACACACAGTGGACACTTGAGTGCTTGCTGCTAAGTGAAAGAGGCCAGTCTGAAAAATTGCTGCATGCTGTGTGTTTCTGTCGATATGATGTTTTATCCGAAGATGATTTTACCTAATAAGAATCAATACTGGTTCACAAAGTGTAACAAAAGTATCTCAGGGATGCAAATTATAAACAGGACAAACAGTGTACAGAGGAAGGGGGTAGACTACAAGTCTATACTTTCCGGTGGCTCGGTGGGAAGGGGCTGATAACTGAAAGGTCAGCAGTTCAAACCCACCAACTGCTTCACGGGAGAAAGATATAGCCATCTGTTTGCAAACTCTGCTTCAAACTCAATAACGCCGTTCTGCTCTGCCCTGTGGGGTTGCTATGAGTCAAAATCGTCATTAGTCAATTAGTTGAATTAATAGATATTTTTGAGTTCAATTATTGCTTGAGAGCATAATCTATCTATAAGTAATCATTGGGGACAAAGGCATTCAAATGACGGGTATGTGCCTGAATTTATAATTTTAGGTATTCAAGATGTTAAAGATAGTTAAAACGTTTGAGTTTCTGCTTTTGTTTTTATTAACACGATAGTCAGGTTTGGGAAAAGCCTTATCATCTTACCACCTCATTCATTCTTTATAAAAGCTTCCTCTCAATATCAGAAGATATAAAACCCTTTGCAATGACCTTTCCTTTGATGTGTGCAGTTACCACAACTCAGAGGAAGGGAAAGAAAGTGAACATTTTGTATTATCTACATCTGTATAATTTAGTCACAAAAAAAGTTACATACCAGATTCTTTTGTTAAAATTGTAAGGGCATCTCTCTTCTGTATTATCTAAACAGAAAAGCCAGTTGTTCAAGTTAACGTACTTAATTCTACTGACTAAATCCTAAGGCAGGTGTATAGTAACGTTGTTCAACAGGGGCCTCCTGGAAGCCCCAGTGGTGTAGTAGTTAAAGCGCTATGTTGGCTAACCACAAGCTTGGCAGTTTGAATTCACCAGATGCTCCTTGACAACTCTATGGAGCAGTTCTATTCTGTCCTACAGGGTCACTATGGGTCAGAATCCACTTAATGGCAATGGGTTTTTTCGGTACAGGGTCGCTAAGCAAGGTCAGTTCTGATGAAGCAGTGGAGAGAGCAACAGGCAACAGGCAAGAGGAGCCACCACCCGGGAAAAGGAAGGAGCAATGGGCAAACACGGCCCTCAGCGGAGCAAAGGCTCCTAATACTGGCCAGAGAAGATGCCCAAGTGATTGTGTGAAAGCATGGCGTTGATTTGAAACTCTCATGTAATTAAAACAGCCTAGGATATTTGATGATCTAAGCTCAACCTGAGGATACAAAAGAATTTAAAATGTTCTGAAGAAGTCACCTGCCAGCTGATGAGCTTAACCAAATATGATAGTGGGGAGACAATCTTGGGGGCTAGAACTGTGGGAAGGGAGCATAAATAAAGAAAAGAAAAGAAAAAGAAAAAGAAAAACCAGCCCCATGAAGGAAAACAGAGAAACTGGATTT
This sequence comes from Heterohyrax brucei, assembly GCA_028571685.1. Lineage (NCBI taxonomy): Eukaryota > Metazoa > Chordata > Mammalia > Hyracoidea > Procaviidae > Heterohyrax > Heterohyrax brucei. The sequence continues at coordinate 66,910,873 of CM053162.1, read as the reverse complement.
AACCATGAGGTGAGTGGCAAAAAGTAACATGTGTAAGTCAAATTACATCAATGAAATATTGACATCCAACCCACAAAGAAAAAAATCAAGCCTGAGGAGTAGAAAGCCAAAAGGCAAAACCCAATTAGTTCCATGAACTTGAACTTGATGTGTCTGGCTTCACCACAAGACCACATTTTCCTTGTGAATTAGGTCTGCGTCTTGGTAATGAATGTATTCCTGCTTCCCAGTTCGAATGCCTGCTACATAGGCAGATTGTATTAAAAAAAGTTGAGTGAAAGAAAAAAATAATTACATTAATTAATTCCAGCTGGGGAATAATTAAGTAATAAGCTAATTCAAATATGGGAGAGGAAATATTTTTAAAACAAAATTTGTCATATGAGGACTGAGAAATTAAAATGAGGAAGGGATCATAAATCTTACTTTAACTGGTTCAAATCATCAGCTTTCTCTCTTTCCATCAGCCAGATTGCAAAGGAGCAGCCTCAGCTGCCTCTTCCTACAGTTCGAGTATAAGCAGTTTTCGTTGCAGACTGTTAAATGACTGGAGAGCAAGCTAGATTTATCAGATTAAGACACTTAATAACAAGATTTAGAGCAAGACAACTGCTTTCAAAATAACTCCTCCTGGAACAATTCTGGCTAAGCAGGGGACTCAGACCTCTGGTTCAGATAACAAGATCTGAGTAGTCCGTGCTACACAAGATATAACTGCACAAGAAAACAGTACAAGACTGACCTCCTATCAGAATAACAAGGATCTTATCAAGATTCTGACACTGCTTAGTCACATGACCCTAGATAAGCCACTGTTTCTACCTCATCTTTAACTGGAAAATAATAACCTCTTTTTCTGTTAATTGTCTGGGGATGCCCTGAGAATCAAGCAAGATAACAAGACAAAGAGTTCTTGATAAAGTTCCCTATATGCCCTGTACATGATAATACGTTTTCTACTTTTTAAAAACCTTGCCGCCAACTGGTTTCCTAGGTTGTTGTCTTTAGGTACTGATAGTCAGTTCCCACTCACAACGATCCTACGCACAACAGATTGAAACCCTGCCTGGTCGTGTGGCATCTTCATAGTTGCTGTTACAGCCACTGTGGCAGTCCATCTCATTAAGGGTCTTCCTCTTTTTTGTGGACCTTCTGCTCTATCAAATCTGATGTCTTTTACCAAGACCTGAATGAGAAAAAGAATTACTGCAGATTTCATTCCAATTCATGGCGACTTCATGTGTCTGATAATACAGCTGTGCTCCACAGGGTTTGCAATAACTGATGTCTCAAAAGCAGATCGCAGACCTTTCTGCAAAGGTGCCTCTGGGTGAGCCCAAATCTCCCACCTTTTTGTTAGCAGCTTTGTGCATTAACCACTGAGGGACCCAAAGGTCCTGTGAAGTGAAGGTCAAAACAGTGATTATTAGTGAGAGTGTGAACACCATGTAACATTTTAGAGAACTGTATTATGTCATCTTTAGTTGATAATGGTGAATGGATCTACTGATCTTTTTTTTTTTTTATTATGACTGGGTGAAAATGTACTTTCCTGTATAAATTTACATGCCCACCTATATGCAGCTTCAACTGCTCTCCCTGTCCGGTGACAGCACACTATTCCTCTCTGCTCCATATATGTCTCATCCCCCCAACAGTCTCCTTTCCCCTCCTCTCCACCCACTCCCCTTCCTCCAGCCAGAGGTCAGCAGGATGACATTCTATAGATGCACAGAACCATAAAGTTCATCCAATATATGGTCACTCTGCATCGCCAAGTCCAATCCATTCGTGCCCAAAGAATGGACCTTCGTTATGATTTATGGGCAAGGACCAGGTGTCATTCTCCCAGAGGAACACTGAAACCACTGGAGCATCAATTTCTTAAATGTACATTAAAAAATAAAAATGACCACTATAGTGCTACCCAATGGGGGTCCCTAGGAGTATCCAGAAAATTGAAACTACCAACTTTTCTGGTTAGCAGCTACAGCTCTTAACCATGTACCACCAGTGTTTCTATTTAAATGTATAGGAATCAGTTTGCTAGTTGCTTTGCAATGGACAGGAGAAAACTGTGTAAAAAAAAAAGATCCAGGCTATGGAAAGACTTCAGAAAATCCTGTTAGATACAGAGATAAGTAAAAAATGTGTGTGTAATTATTGGGAGTAAAACAAGGGCTTCTGCATATGGTTACACAGTGTCCACTGGATTGACAGTGGCCTGGGCTGATGTTCAGACAACCTACATAACTTAACTCATGGCTACATTTGGCAGAAAGAAGGTGCTTCTGCCTATTCATTCATTTGTTTATTTATCATTCATTTATTTTAATTTACTCAAGATTCATATGAAGTCTACCTCTTTTACATATGTAACTAATAATTCTTTTGGCATTTATAAAAATATGTATTGACTTTTCAGGAAAGCAATTGCTATGTAAGTCTAGTTAGTATTGTACTTTGGTTTTCAGAAATATTAATACAACTGTTTCACTGTTTTGGAAAATCTTGTCCTAATTATGATGCTGACTATGGTATTTGAAATACCAAGACTATCTCTTTCTCTTTCTCTCTTTCTATGTATACCCACAATTGACTTCATACTTAGGTTCTAAAGACCAGGCAGGTAAATGAAAATTGATGTTACGCAAAAATGGCAGATGAACCCATCGGTCACAAAATATTGTATGGAATGTTTCTCTACCTCTACACCCAAGAGGAGAGAAATGTAGATATACACTATATGTCCCATTGACTATGAAATGGTTACTGCCAGACATGTGGTATTAACATAAAAATTAGGCAGATACTAGATTTTTTTCCTAATGTTGTAAATGCAAAATGTTGGATAGAGAGATAGGTAGATGATACATGATATATGAAACTCTGGTGGCATAGTGGTTAACTGATATGGCGACTAACTGGAAGGTCAGCTGTTCAAATCTACCAGGCACTCCTTGAAAACTCTAGGGAGCACTTCTACTCTGTTCTCTTGCATCATTATGAATCAGAATTGACTCAGTTGCATAGGGTTTACACACACACACACACACACACACAATGGTGAATTTGAACTGCTGATGTCATTAGCCATCAAACTCTTAGCCATTTGCTGCCAGGGCCCTGTATGCACACACACTCACACACACACAAGTGTATGTGCTTGCTTATACATGTGTATATATGTATGCATATACATATATATGTACACACATACACACACATTCAGAGCTATACATGTTTTAGGCATGTGTGTGTGTGTGTGCATGAGAGAGAGAATACTCAGCTGAACATACATTCAGGTACTTGGTAATTAGCTAGTAAATTATATTTCATTATTTGTCTCTTTATTTTTCTTACAACCCCAAATGTTTATTCAAAATAATAACAAGATGAATGTCTTCCTAACTGATTGCCATCTGTTAGAAATAATTCTTTGTTCTGCCAGAAAGTTGTAATGTGCCCTAGATAGCACCAGTGTTATGAGTAGATTTGCAGAAAATCAGTATGATAACAAATGCAAGGCTAAAATCTTGGCAAGGGCAAAAAGCACACCCAGTGCTAAACATTTCGTGTTGACTGATGTCAGTGTGCTTTCCACCGCCACCACCGCACTAGGATGCTGCCAGGTGGGGGCAAGTAACTGGGTTTTTGTACATTGTGGAAAAAGATACACATTCTGAAAGATACCTAAGGAGAAGTCTATGAAAAATCCCGAAACATAAGTTCATGTTCTGTGACATTAAATCATTGTTTTACTTCAACTGAAAACATTCCCAGAAGAAAATTCACGCTAATTTCAACAGAATATATCTTAAACACTTCTACCACATTGCACACAGGGGGGAAAATGTCCAGATAAAAAGTTGAATGAAATGACAGATGGATTAGCAACAACAATAATAGTTTTCCTGTTATAGGCTACAGGCAGCCTTTATGCATATGGCTGTTGTATCTCAGTGGAAAGACCACACACTTTTATCAGGATTTACTCTCTGGCCAACCCAAAACCAAACCCACTGCTGTTGAGTTGCTTCCTGCTCACAGCAACCATCCAGATGGAGGAGAAGTGCCCCACAGAGTTTCCAAGGAGCACCTAGTGGATTTGAACTACCAACCTTCCGGTTAGCAACCGTAGCACTTAACCACAGTGCCACCAGGGTTTCCATTCCCTGCCCAGTGAGGGAGGAGTGTATTTATGTAGAGTGTTGTGATAGATTACCACATGGAACAGACTGTGTGGTTGCTCTCGGGCGCTCTAGAGTCTATCCTGACTGTCTGGTCGTTGCAGCTACTGTGTCAGTCCTCTTCGTGGAGGTGTCTTCTTTTTCAGTGACTCTCTACTAAGCATGATGCCCTCCTCTGGGGACTGGTCCTTTGATGAAATGTCCAAAGTACGTGAGACACAGTCTCAGCATCTTTCCTGGGAAGACGCGCTGTCTATGCACTTCCTGTCGGATCTGTTCATTCTTTTGCCTCTCTATGGCGTACTCAATATTCTTCACCAAGACAACAATTGAAAGACATCAGTTTTTGCTCAGTATCCCTTATTCATTGTTCAGTTTTTGCATGCCCGTGAGGCTATTGAAAACACCGTGGCTCAGGTAGGGCACACTTTAGTCTTCAAGGTAACAACTTTACTTTTCAATAATTGAAGGTATTTTGCAGCCAATTTGCCAAATGCAATGTGTCTTTTGATACTACTGCCTCCATGGATGTTGATTATGGATCCAATTAAAATGAAATTCTCTCTCTATTTTGAAATTATTTACTATACTTAAGTGAGAATTTACAGTTCAAGTCAATTTGCCACATCAAACCTAGGCCATCTTCCTCTGTGTAGCTCTATCCACTCTCCTCACCTGTGACAACACGCTACTCTTTTCCACTCTTTACTGCCAATCATCCACTCAATGAATACTTATCTCCTCCTCTCAACCATCTCCTCTCCCCTCTAAAGAGAAACCAATATGACAGCCTCATATATACATTAAACCATAAAGTACATACACCGTGTGTATCACTCTGTGTCCCCAAGTCCAGTCCATTCTTTGTCTAAAGTGCTTGTTTTAGTACTGGTTTTACCTCTGGGCCAGAAACAAGTCCAGGGGCCATGTTCCCAAAGGATCCTTGTTGTCAGACCATCAAGTCTGGTCTTTTTTTTTATTTAATATGACTCAGTGAAAATGTGCATTCCCATATAAATTTATATGCCCACCTCTGTGCAGCTTCCACTGCTCTCCCTGCCTGGTGACAGCACACTCTTCCTCTCTGCTCCATACATGTCTCATTCTCCCAACAGTCTCCTTTCCCCTCCTCTCCACCCATTCTCCTTCTACCAGCCAGAGGTCAGCAGGATGACATCCTATAGATGTATAGAACCACAAAGTCTGGTCTTTTTAATGGAGTTCTAGGTCTGAAACTGCTTTCTCCCATTGTATGTCATGGACTCTACATTGTGCTCCTCGTCAGGGCTGTCTTCGGTGGTGGCCGGGTACCATCTAGTTCTTCTGTTCTCTTGCTGCCTTAGTCTCCAGTCATATGGGTCCCTCTGTCTTATGGGCTCATTTTACCTCATACCTTTGAGGTTCTCACTTGTCATCTGTTCTGGGGGGACTGGGACAAGTTGATGTTCCTCAGACAGCAGCTTGCTGTCTTTTGAGATCCCAGGCACCACACACCAATACAAGAACACTCTCTTAGAAAGAGATTATTTATACCCATTGACCTCAATGTCTCTGAAAACATGGTCCCCAGACCTGTGTCTCTGCTACTCTCTCCTTTGAAACGCTGGGTTGAACTTAGAATATCTTTTAGCTTGCTGTGTAGCCCAGTCACACTGACCTACCTTCTACTACATGCTGTCATTCCCTTCACCTAACTGAATTCCTGTTGACTATCTAATCTATGTATAACGCTCTCTCTTCCCATCCTTGTAGCCATCAAGGAGTGTTTTCTTCTATGCATACAAGTCTTTTCTTACATCCTTATAATAGTGGTCTCATAGAATACTTATCCTTTTGCAGCTGACTGAGTAAAATGAAATTCTTCACCACTTCACTCTTTTCTCCATTTATCATGGTGTTGCTCCTTGGTGCAGTTGCAAGGACTTTGTTTTCTTGATGTTGAGGTGCAACCCATACTGAAGTCTGTGGCCTTTGATCTCCATCAGTAAGTGCTTCAAGTCCTCTTCAGTAAGGAAGTTCGTGTCATCTGCATAATGCAAGTTGTTACTGAGTCTTTCTTCTATTGTTATGCCCCTTTCTTCCTTACAGAGTTCAGCTTCTCAGATTATTTGCTCACTACATAGATAGAATAGGTATGGTGAAAAGATAAAACTGGGCACATAAGTTTCTTGACTTTAAATCGTGCAGTATTCCCTTGTTCTGTTCAAATGACTGCCTCTTGATCTACCTACAGGTTCCTCATGAGTGTAGCTGTGTTCCATAATTCCCATTTTCTGACATGTTACTCATAATTTGTTATGATCCATAGAGTCCTATTCCCTAGCCTAGTCAATTAAACACAGGTAAATAACTTTCTGGTATTCATTATTATCAATGATGTCTCTAGTTCCATGTACTTTTCTAAATCTATCTTAAATGTCTGACAATTCCCTGTCAATCTAGTGATGTGGATGCTTTTGAATAATCTTCAGAAAACTTTTGCTTGCTTATGATGGTAATGATACTGTATGATAACATTTGTGTTCAGTGGGATCACCTTTCTTGGGAGTAAGCACAAATACGAATCTCTTCAAGTTAATTGGCTAGGGAGCTATCTTTCAAACTTCTTGAGATACGTGAGTGAGCATTTCCAGTGCTGCACCCATTTGTTGGAACAGTTCAGTCGGTTTTCCATCAGTTCCAGGGGCTTGTTTATCACCAGTGCCTGCAGTGCAGCTCGGACTGCTTCCTTCAGTACCATTAGTTCCTGCTCACATTATTGACGAATTATTTTTGTAATAGTGGCTCTGTGTATTCCTTCCATCATCTTTTGGTGCTTCCTGCCTTATTTAGCACATTCCCTGTCGAACCCTTCACTATCCCAACTTGAGGCTTGAATTTGCTTCTTAAGAGAAACAAACGCATTGCCAGTGAATCAATTCCAACTCCAAGGAGTAGTTGGTAGATTTGAACTGCTGACTTTTTGGTGCACCAGGATAGGAATGACAAATTCAAGTTAATGTTTCAATTCGCACAATCATATAATAATCAAATCAAAGAACAATCAAATAATAACAATTACCACGAGTGTTTACCAGCACTTACCAGTTGCTCTGGCTGAACCACACTTCACAGAATTAAAGAATGAAATAGAAACAGATATTACTAGAAAAACCTCAAAGCATAGAGTTAACAAGTGATGCATATCATCCCCTGGGCTAGAAATTATGGGCTGAGCTGGGGTTTGTGCACTAGCAAAGGTCCCAGAGGCAAAACAGAAACGACCTGTGCTTCTGAGGTAGGGTGGGTGTGGCAATTTTCTGCGGACACCTGGTGAAGCTGCACGAGGAGAAGATTTTGAGCAGTTCCTTCCCCTGGGGACAAACTTAGCCATGAGTCCTAGCTAGACTGGTTCCAGGAAATCTTGAAAAGAGCCATTAATATCAAACATCCGTTATTTAATGACTCTAATAACCAGCTCATGATTAGGAGACAAGTTCAAGTTCCCTGTCTGCCATGGGTAACCTTCAACAATTTATTGAATTTAAATGTCAGTTTTCCTTTCTGTGACACACGTAGTAACATTAGCTTTGTTACATCAGATTCTTGTTATTCGATTGATTAGTGTTGAAATAAGTGTTACTCTAATCAAATAGCGGTGTTCTGTAACTCATGTTTTCTTCTGGGGATACAGTGCTCTTATGCATTTATTTTTGAGTAATGAGAAATGCCAGTAGAGTTTTATGGCTATGTTGGGATGAGGAGGGGCACGGTAAAAATTGGAGGTATTAAAGAAAGCCCCAGGAAACAACTTAGTAGCAGAAAATACCATAGAATAATCTCACCTTTGTCTTACAAAACACTGTCACAAGACAAGCCTGGGGGCAACCTTGCAAGTGACATCCTGCAAGTGACCCCTAGACCTTGGCCACATTTTACAACTAATAGGAGTTAACCAATCAATGTAAAGGTCAGTTCACCCTCCCTGCTTTGAAATCTCACGACTTAAATACTGGGCGCTGAGGGAAACTCGCCGTCACCCCCTGCTCTGTGTAGCTTGGGGTGAGTTCCTGGTGCACCAGTATTTTTCCTATTGGGCATATTTTTTAATAAAAGTTAACCTTTAAAGTAACAGTGTCGCATCTTGAAAATCGCAGACCCTAACAGCTAAAGATGACAAAAAGAACTTTGGAAGGAGAAGAAAGAAAACATCTTTATATTTTGTTCTCCTTTCCTTTGTTTTGAAAGAGGAACCAAAGACAGAATTTAGACAGGGATGACAGTGTACGAAACTGTGGCTGATTCTTTTCCTAGCCCCTAAGATGTGCAAAGGAAACTGATATTCAGAGAGCTCTGGAGAACTTCAAACTGCTGAGACTACAGCCCAAATGAGATCGTCAGGCTGTGAATTTAGCGAGATCATAACTTTCAACAGAAAACCTGGCAGACACTGAAGAGCAGGATGTACAGATGTCTTAATGCTGGTGGCCAAAAGTGGAGTGAGAGCCTTAGGGGCTGAGATAAAAGATCAGCACTGGACAGTGAGGACAAGCACGACAGCTTCCTATTTTAAAAAATTTAGATTCTTCAGAGTTTCTATTGCAAACAGAAAATTTAATGTTTTCCCATGTTTTTTGTTTGCTGTTTTTGTTTTTTCTGGTTAGCTAAAACCCTCTAATTTTAGAAAGAGAGATTCCAAGTAGTGAGATTTGGGCTCTTAAATATTTTCCTTCTTATGGTGAGAAAGATGCATGGCATACAATACAGAACAACTTGAAATGTTACCTGGGATGGCTGTCTGGGTTTAGTTACTGCTGTGTGAGCACCCACAGGACACTGCCACAGAGTGGGAGAAGAGGTTCCATGGAGGTCGTGTTAAAGTCTTCCGGCTCACACTGAGCTATCACTGTAATAACGGGGCCTAAATCCTCCAGAGAAATAAGGCTCAGCTTCACGTAGCAGTTCTACTTTGACCTCTAGAGTCTCGATGAGTCGGTCCTAACTCGATGGTGGTGGGTTTCATGATTTCACTTTAGAATACTCCAAAGAAGTACAAGCATTTTACAATTGTGTTTAACTTGATATTTTATACATAGGGAAATTTAGCAGCAATAGAAGAGTTGGAACACAGTGCCTTGGAAACTGTAGTGCGAATATGTTTAAAGTGTAAGCTGTCTATAGCTACAAGTACAAAGAAAAGTCTTTGAGGCCCAGCCAGTTTATTTATAATTGCTTTTTCTCCTCCTTAATCATAAAATGAAAACTTCATAATTATGTGTTAGTGTTTACTAGGCATTTCTATTTTGGTCGTTCTGTTTGCCTTTTGCTCCCTCTGCCTGCATTTGCCTGTTTGTACAGAATCTAAACATTATAGATACCATCTGAGCAAAGAATCCACTGAGAATAAATTCACTGTGCCCACATAGTAAGGAAGCTAGCAGGTGTATCTCGAGCAAAGATGCTGCAAGATTCATTTATGGGAATAATGGAAATATAAGTTAAAATGATCACAGAGAATGTAAGTTAATAAAACAGGAATAATAAAAAGGAACATATCTATATAACTTCATTTTTTATATTAAAATTCAAATAAGCCCTATATTGTTTTAAACAGTGTTGTTGAGGCTTTAAGTTAAAATCTAAGCATATATTTGCATCACTGTATGTTTTATGAGTGAAATAATCTTTCTTTTGTTTGTTTCGTTTATAGAAGTAATACATCTCAACAAGAACATCTGGAAAAAAAATTTAGAAGCATGCAAAGTGCCTTTTTATCCTACCATATAGACATATGAGTCTGCTTTTTGTATCTTCAGTCATTTTATGTTCTTTACAGCCATTGTATACATCTGCAGAGAAAACCCTGCTGTCAGTGGTTAAGTGCTATGGCTGCTCACCAAAACACTGGCGGTTTGAACCTGCCAGGCATTTCTTGGAAACCTGATGGGCAGTTTTACTCTGTCCTATAGGGTTACTACGAGTCAAAATGAGACAGCAGTGGGTTTGGTTTGGGATTTAGTTATTATGTTTGTGGCTATATGGATACATGTGCATACAGATACATTGATATCTAAGTTATCCTGGTGTGGTAGCAGTTAAGAGCTGGATCTAGTAATACAAAGAGTAGTGGCCCTAACCCACCCAGTAGTTCCTTGTGTCAAAGACCTGATGACTTGCTTCCCTAAAGATTATGTGCCAGGCAGTTCTGCTCTGTTACATGTGGTCACTAGTCATCAAAATCCGCTCTGTGGCACCTAGCAAATACCACCACCACTGCTAACATTTTTAATTTTTCTTAATCAAAATCTTATAAATCCTTGTGTGTATTTATTTGTTAGTGAATTTACATACCGTTACATATATTTAAGAACTACATTTTATTTCATTTTTCTCTCACCTGTATTCATAACTCGATGGCACTTGGCTTTATGTTCGTAACAGAGACTAATCTTGGCTTCTTGGGGATTTTTTGCATTTTGTAACTGGACACAGCTTCACCACACAATGCACCTGACATCTGTTTTCTGTTTGGCTGAATAAGCAACTTCTTTCATTAAGATCCTGAATAGATTCTCCAATTCTCTTTTGCCTTAAGAACCTTGTTCTTTAAAGGCAGCTGGTGAAGTCTATCACCTAGTAGCTCCAAATGAGTTTTACCTCATCCTGCTTGGTGCCCCCCTGATAATAGTAAGAGAAACACATTTGCAGGGTAGAATTTCTTTTGAAGACTGAGGACAGCTACCATGTTTGTTTTCATCCATGTCACCAATTGTCACGTCGTCCCTTGTCCAAACTTCAGTCCAATTTGACAAACACCTAGAAATATATTTATTCTAACTAATTCAATGTCTTTATTTGGGTTAGTTTTATTTAGCTCTTTTTTTTTGGGAAAGGATGAGCTAAGACACTTCTGAGCATCAAAAATGGCAAAGATAAAATGAGGTATCCCAGCTTCAAAGTAAAATGATCAGAAGGTCTGTGTCTCTGAGCACTGATCCACAGCCTGGGAGCAGGAAGCAAGCTTGTTCTAGATATGCAGACTGTTAGGATGGGCATTGCAGAGATCTAGGATGCAGAACACTCTCGATACCCAGGAAGGTACAACTGAAATAGACTAATCGTGGTGCAGTGGCTAAGAATTCACCTGCTAAACAAAAGAGTGGCATTTCAAATCTACCAGGGTGCTCCTAGGAAACTCTATGGGGCAGTTTTACTTTGCCCTGTATGGTTGATGTGAATTGGAATTGACGCAATGAATTTTTTTTTTTCTTTGAGCTCTGATGTTTCAGTGATTAAGAGCCAGGGCAGCTAACTCAAAGGTTGGCAGTTTGAATCCACCACCTACTCCCTGGAAGCCCTGTGGAAAAGTTCTGCTCTGCCCTATAGAATCTCTAAGAGTCAGAATTGACTCAACAATAATGAATAAGGAGAGGAGTCTTCCAGGATCTAACAATTTTTGGTTAAATCACAACTGATCGATTTGGAAAATAAAGAAGGTTCAATAAGTTTCAAATTAATTCTGATAAATGTGAGGAAGCAGAAGTAGAAATATAAACCCTTTTGTTAGAAATAGTCTATTTCTAATAAAGTGCAAACAGACACTAAACATAGTTTCATACTGAAAGGACCCCCAACAGGGGAGACCCATCTTCAAGTCACAGGTGACGGCGTAACCCCAATCAGTCACGAAGTCTGCAGCTTGATGCAACAGCAAGAGGTTTTTACTCCAGCGCGCTGGGGCTCAATCCATACTCTTGTCAGAGTAGAGGGAATGGGCCCCGAACCAGAAAAGTACAGAGTATATAAAGGCAGGGTCTTACATTCTTGGGGGAGGTGGGGTTGGGGAAGGTTCCGCGTGGGGTTGGTTTGTATTAGCTCAGGGCTAAGGTGGATATTTCGGGTGCATTTACTTCCTGGTACTTCTGAAACTAGCCTTTTTGGGTAAGTTCCTTCTTGTTATTCCCCAAACCAGCCTTTTTGGGTAAGTTCCTGGAACTCTGAAGGGGGATTGGTTCTATATTGTCCTGTTGTTTCTAAAACTAGTTCTTGTGGTCAGGGAAGTGGCCCTTCTCGTTTTCGTTCAAGAGTCAGGAATGTATGGGCTGAGTGCTGGGGGGGGGGGGGTAACTAGAGGAAAGTTGTAAAAAGATCTTTTTCCTTACAACAAATTTTTCCCTAACAATACGAGTAGGTCCAAGACTTGCTGAAGTGATAAGGAAATGGTGTGAAGGAAGGACTACAGGGTCAAGATTTTACCAAGTTTTCAACCTGAATAAACAGCAAAGTCAAAGAGTGAGAGTATTACCAAAGCATTTCTAAGGAAGTTATAAATAAAGAAGAAAACAGGAAAGTATAGACTGTGGTTATTCGTCGCACTATTGCACATAGACTGATGGCATAGTGGTTAAGGGTTCTGTTTGCTAACCAAAAGGTTGGCAGTTTGAATCCTCCAGGTGCTCCTTGGAAACTCTATGGGGCAGTTCTACTCTGTTCTATAGAGTCACTATGAGTCAGAATCGATTCGATGGCAGTGAGTTTGGTTTGCTTTAGGTAGCATAAATAAAAGCAGGTTTGGATTTGAAAAAAATGAGAGAATGCTGAATGATAGTCACGGGTTAGTGATCTGAAACAGCATCTTAAACAAAAAGAAAGCTCACCCTTTATCGTTGTTCCTGAGGGCCAGGGGATGAAAGAACAGCTTCTCTCAGATATTTGTAAGAAAAAAAAATTGTTGTCTTTCACATGTTTAGGTTCAGTTATGTATGAAAATATTTCCCTTAGCTTTTATCATAGCTTTTACGTCTAACAGATTCTGAAATGTTTGTTAAGTTAATGAGTGATTTATATGTTTAGAATGAGACCTTCTCCATATTAAATGTCAGGGCTTTCTCCCCCCCCCGCCCCTTCATGACATCCACATTACCATCAATAGGAGATATTGTATGAATTAGAATTTAGAGTTTAGACTTCATATATTAGAGAATGGGCTGAAGTGCTGTTCACAATTTTACTAGTAGTTCATTGCATTCTTACGTAGATCCTGGCAGCAGTGGAGTCCATTCTCTTTAAACACTGGCAGGCCAAGTGTCCTCCACACATCTGTCAGTTTGTCATACTGGGGAGACGTGTTTAACATAAACAGAGACTATACACATGGACCTTGCCAGATGGAATACACAGGAATCAAATTTCTTGCATCTTGGGACAGTAATAATGTAAAAGCTCAAGATCATCCACAGGAGCAGATTGTGGAACAGACTAACAAGTTCTCATATGCAAGTTCAAGTTGAAGCTGAAGGAAATCAGAACAGTTCCACAAGAGCCAAAATATAGCTTTGAGTGTGTCTCGGCTGAATTTAGAGATTATCTCAAGAACGGATTTGACAACTTCAATACCAAAGACCAAAGACCAGATGAGTTGTGGAATGACATCAAGGACATGATGCACGAAGAAAGCACGAGGTCATTAAAAAGACAGAAAAGAAAGAAAAGACAAAAAGAGATGTCAGATGAGGCTTTGTAGCTTGCTCATGTAAGTAACTAAAGCGGAAGTTAGAAATAATGAAGTGAGAGAACCGAATAGATTTCAAAAGGTGGCTTGAGAATGCAAAGTAAAGTATTATAATGGGATATGCAAAGACTTAGAGTTGGAAAGTGAAAAAGGAAGAACGTGTTCAGCATTTCTTAAGCTGCAAGATCTGAATAAAAAATTCCAGCTTCCAGTTGTAGTGCTGAAGGATTCCAATGGGAAGCTGCTAAACAACACAGGAAACATCCAAAGAAGATGGAAAGAATACACAGAGTCACTGTATCAAAAAGAATTTATCACATTTGACCCTTTCAGAGGGTAGCATATGATCGAGAACTGATGTTATGAAAGGATGAGGTCCAAGGTGAACTGAAAGCGTTGGAGAAAAATAAGATTCCTGGAACTGACTAAATACCAACTGAGATGTGCCGTGGATTTGAATTGTGTCCCCCAAAATATGGGCATTAACTTGGTTAAGCCATGATTTCCAGCATTGTGTGATTGTCCTCTGTTTTGTGGTTGTAATTTTCCTGTGTGTTGTAAATCCTAATCTCTGCCTGTGCTTAACGAGGAAAGATTACGTTATGCTAAAGAGGATTAGGTGGGATTGTAACACCTTTACTAAAGTCACATCCTTGATTCAATGTGTTGAAATGAAACATAAGTAACTCCATTGTGAGAAAGGGCACAGTAAAAATTCAAGGTATTAAAGTAGAAAGCCCCAGGAAACAACTTAATAGCAGGAAATACCATAGAGTAATCTTACCTTTGTCTTGCAAAATACCTGTCTGTTACAAGACAAAGCCTGGAGACAGCCTTGCAAATGCCCACGTTTTACAACTAACAGGAATTCCAGGTGGCCTTCGCCAATCAATGTAAAGGTCGGTTCCCCCTCCCTGCTTTGTGATCTCAGGACTAAATACTGGATGCTGAGGAAGCTCGGGGTCGCCCCCTGCTCTGCGGAGTTTGTGGTGTGTCACTGGTGCACCAGTCTTTTTCTTATTGGGCACATTTTTTAAGAAAACTTAACTTTCAAAAAGCAACAACATCACATCTTGAAATCGGAACCCTAACAAATGTAAAGGGAGTTTCCCTGGGGTGTGGCTTAAAAGGAAAGTAAATAAGCAGAAAGTGAGGAATTTCATACCATCAGGAAAGCAGTGCCAGGAGCAATGTCATTTGGATAACGGTTTCCTACCTGGAGAAGCTCCTACTCCAGGGGAAAACTGATGATCAAGAGAGAAAGCCTGCCCCTGGAGCCGATACCCTGAATTTGAACTTGAAGCCTTCTAGACTGTGAGACAATAAATTTTTCTAAGTTAAAGCCATCCAGCTGTAGTATTTCTGTTATAGCAGCACTAGATGATTGAAACAAGATGTTTCAAGAGACTGATGCAATGGGGAAAGTGGTCACTAGTCTATGTCAAGAAATTGGGAAGAGGCCTGGCTACTGGTAAACCAGCAGGAAATGACTCACATTTGCTCCATTCCAAAGAAAAAACATACAACACTATATGGCCATCAGAGCTATCAATGTATTATCCTTGATTTCTTGAATGTCATCAAAATATCTTGCTTTCAATATTTCCTTTATCATTGGGTAAAGAAAAAAGTCACAGGGAGCCAGATAGGTGAGTAGGAAGTGCTACGGTACAGTTTTTTGTTTACTGGCTAAAAACTCCCTCATAGACAACTAGACAATGAAGTTCCCCAAATTGCCACCATGTCACCATGAGCAACAGCCACTCCAGAAAGAGTTTCAAAATTGCTTTGAAGGGTGGACGAGGTGCTGTTATCAGTGCATAGCTTCCCAAGAGGAGGACTTCAAAGGTAACGGCATTGATAGTTAGTAATGAGATTTGTAGCACTTAGAATGATCAAGTTCATAGACTAAATTTTGGGACTTTGTGTATTATATATCCTCTGAGAACAAAATATATTAACTACTGATGTTGCATACCAAATAGTTCATTGTTTTAGGGAGCTGTCCTCTGCACTGCTGACATTCAGGAGCCTCTAGCCTCTACCAAACAGTAGTATTTCCCCTATACACACTTGTTATAAACCAAAATGTCTTGAGACATTACCAGTGATTCATGGGAGGAAACATTACTGTGATCAAAAACTACGGATGAATACTGATAGCACATTAAAAATTTTGCAGCATGTTTCTCCATTTTTTTTAACCTAGAGAGTTACTAATTCACAACTATTAGGTAATTTACCCCCCATTGTATCTTTCTTTCTTTAGCAAATAATAAGCAAACATTAACAATTCAGTGGCTCTTTATTTTAGGCCACTTCAGACTAAATTGCTGGGACTGAACAACTTGACTGTTTGAATGGCCCATAAATTAATCTTAAAACATCAGCTTTTTAAGATAACTTAATGGAATTAAATTATCATTTCAGCATTATGCCTAAAGAAATATATTTTTTTTAAAAAAAAAAAGTTAAAGGGTCCAGACATCTGATTTAACATCTCATGAGATAAGAATTTTGGAATTCTTACATCATTTTTTAAAGATTGCATTGTCTAAATGAATAACGTAGACATGAACAGCAAAAAGAATTGGGGTATCTTTTTCTTAAGGCTTTAGAAAATCCATTGTCTTGGCAAAGATTCCAGTCAAGCCAAAGGACTCAGCCAATTACATTTACCATTTGTTGGATGATTTTTTTTTCTGTAAATTTCTTGATGCACAGTGACTTTTAACTTTTCAAAGAATGTTTATAGGTACATGGAAATAAAGAGATCTGAAAAGGTATGGAACTGGGAAGATGAGCAGTATAATGAGTTATCAAAAGAAGTATTATAATTTAAATATCACAAGATAGCCCTGGACTAGGGATCAGAATGTGGCTACGAATTGTGATGCATGCCTTCACTGAGTAGGTAACAATGGACAAATCACATAGCCTCCATTTCTCAGTTACTTTTTTAAGCAAAATGAGAATACAAATACCCGCCTCACAGTAAGAATACTCAATTAGAAAATGTATGAAAGGTACACAGTGTTTTTCCAAGACAATGGCTCAATTATTGTTAGGTAAAACGGAATCTCAGTCTGAAGAGGATAAACACTGCAGAACAATGTAGAATAATGATACTCGTATGAATTACATTACTCTTAAGAAACAGCAAAGACACGTCTTCCTAAAGTCCCTGTGCAATTGAAAAATTGGTAATGCATACTGCACTTAAAAAATAGGCAAAAAAAAGTATAGTTCATTTTTTAAATAAATCTGTAGACTTTAAGCATTGTTCATATGATGCTAGTTTGAATATTACTATAAATGAAAGATTGTCAAGAAGGCAAGCTAGATCCTATAACTGTCTGAGTTTATGGCTATACAAATGATATTTAAACAGATGACAGTTTTCAATCACGAAGACTGCAAATATGAACAGGGATTTTGTGAAAACCCTAACTTGATGGAAACCATATCATTAGTTTAGTTATTCATAGATTATTTTATCATCTTAGGAAAATGTATTTACTTTTTCTTACAATTTTGACTACATTTTACACGTAGGAACTAGGTATCTGGCATAAATTATGCATTGTTAAAGAAGGCTACATTCTTTCTTCACTTCATGCCTGTTATTAGTGGAAATTTCCCCTAGAATTAATACTTCAAGTTTATTTAGGATCTTCTGTTAGTCTTAACAAGAAACTTTAGTTGCATAGTGATTAAGTGCTACAGCTGTTAAATGGAAGGTCTGCAGTTCAAATTTGCCAGGTGCTCCTGGGAAAGCCTATGAGGAAGTTCTACTCTGCCTATAGGGTTGCTATGAATTTGTATTGACTTGATAGCAGTCATGAGTCAGATCTGACTCGACGGTGCTTGGCTTGGCTTGATGGCAGTGAGTTTGGTTTTTGGTTTCTTAGTCTTAACATACGTTATGCAATCTTCAGAAACCACTGAGACTCAGAACTATGGTCTCTTTCAGTTCATTAGCGTGTGGTTATTGGTTGGTCAAGGCATATTGTCTTCCTAGACAAAATGGAGAAAGTTCAAGATTGCTGAATAGAAGAATGTCTTCAGTACTGAGAATGATGACTAAAATATTCTACTATATATTTATTACCAGATGTATTACAAATATTGCACAGTTTATTGTGTTTTAATCCACCAATTTGTATTTCTACTCAACAGGTTATAAAAAAAACCAAGCAACCAAACCCAGTGCCGTCAAGTGGACTCTGACTCATAGTGACCCTATAGGACAGAGTAGAACTGCTCCACAGAGTTTCCAAGGAGTACCTGGTAGATTCAAACTGCCAAACTTCTGGTTAGCAGATGTAGCAGTTAACCACTATGTCACCAGAATTTCCCCAATAGGTTATAGCACATAAAATAAATTCAATATCAGAAGCCCTTTTAGCTTCAGAAATTCTTAACTTTTTCAGAATTTCTGCACTTAAAGATGAAAAACAGATTAGATAAAAGATGAATTATTCTTATAGCTACACAGTTTTAGGAAAACACAGTCAGTCATCATTGTAACTGTCCCTATGATCATCTAACCTTCAGTGAGCACTGTTTAACAGGTCTGTGCTTGATTTGCGTGAGCAAAGCAGCCTGAACAGACAGGGCATGCACTAAACACAAAAGTGTCGATGTGAGAGTGTCAAATGGAATGCCCGTGGAGCTGGTGTTGCATGTTACACATTATAGGCAAGAAAGGTAACCTAGAGTCAATGTGTTGTATCTTAAAGACCTACAATTCATTAGCACGGGTTAGAAAACATTTAAAGTAGCTTTTTCTTGGCAACAAGTACCATGGAAATAAACATTAGGTTTTTGCCCTCTCTTGGATTCCTTGACTTTATTCATAAATAAATAACTCAGCATTAGATTTTATGATTCCAACCTGTTGATAAAAATCACCTTTTTTCCTTCCTGTGCTATTACTTTTGGGAATCCCTGAACAGCGCAACAGATGACACACTCAACTAATTTAAAGGTTAGCGATCCAGACCTACTCAGATGTTCCTTGGAAGAATGGCTAGAGATGTGTCCTAAAAGGTCATAGTCTTGAAAACATGATAAAAGACGATGCTACCCTGATGTGCACAGGGTCCTCATGAGTAAACAGCAAATGGTCTAGATTTTTGTTGCTGTTTGTTATTTTTTAATTAAACAGTTTGCATGGCAGCTTCTCAAAACTGTAAAGCATTTATAAGTTTAACTGGTGTAATTTAGGATTCTCTCTCTCTTCCCAAGGAAACCCTGGTCTCGTAGTGGTTAAGTGCTATCTCTGCTAACCAAACGGTTGGCAGTTTAAGTCTGCTAGGCGCTCTTTGGCAGCTCTATGGAGCAGTTCTGCTCTGTCATATGGCGTCACTATGAGTCAGAATTGATTTGGCAACAGTGGGTTTGGTTTTCAATTTTCTTTCCAAAACTTTGAAATACCATGAACATATTGATACTTAGTGATCATTGCTGTCTCTCTAAAAATTTTTGTTCAGTGTTAGAAGGAAATTGGACCAAGTAACCCTGGAATTATTTTCATTATATGCCAGCCAACTACTGTCGAGTAAGATTTGGTGAGTTTTACTATATAACTGCTTTTATTTTTCTAATTAACTTAAAAATCTTAATTAGGAAATGAAAGGAGTGTGGTGAAAAGTCTGCAAAGTACCATTCATTGACAGCCAGATGCAAAACGGATCAGTAACAATTTTTACCTAATTAACAAAATAAATCAGAGAGTTTTATAATGCAAAGTGTGGGCACTCAATAAATTGACTCCACCCTTCTTAATTTCCTTTAGACATTATGATAAGAATATTATTTAAAAAACAAAAAGAAAGGAGAGAAAGTATCCCCACTTGAATGCTTGGAAGAAATCTGTTCCACGTATCTATTGTTGCAAAAGAAATCACACCAGATTTGGGGTTCAAAATGCTATCAATCATTTTATTTTTGTCTTTCGTGGTTCAAGTGTTGATTGAGCTCAGGAAGGTAATTCTCACTGTGCTCTCATATATTTCCATTAGATATTGCAGGGTCTCTGTATGGGAACTGGACTGGGAAAACTCAAACAGCTTCAAAATCTACAACAGTTGCAGGTCCTCAAAAAAAATCTTTCGGTCTCAGTGGTGTTTCTAACTTGTGTCTTCAGAACAGCAGCTTCAAGGTATCTGAGATTTTACACGGTGAGTTAATACTACACAGGCTCACACCCCAATCCAAGGAGAGCTTGGGAGAAGCCGTATCACCTGTTACAACCAAGCATCACTTGTTATAACCAAATCTGGGAGATCACATAAACTATTTCTGCCAGATTTCTCTTGTAAAGACAACGATGCTCAGACTGAGCCAGAAGAAAATACATTCTTTGTCTTGATGGAGAGCAACAAGACTCTGGAAGGGATGTGAACTGGAAAAATGTCATTTTTGGTAAATAAATCCACATGCCAGAAATGTCATATCACAGGTAAATACAAGCAACACTGAATAGAGGGAAGAGTGTGTGGGATTGTATGGGATCTGCCACGTAGTAAGGGGAAAATAATACCTATGATGCGGGGAGAGAATCCCTAGCTGAATATCAACAAATCCCCATAAAATGGTATAGCACATATGAGATGTGATGGCACTCATAGTCATTTGTGTTGATGAAGGAGATCACATGGAATGAGAAACAGGAGGAAAGCAAGAAGGAGCAGGTAAAGGAAAGGGGAAAATGTCTACACACAAACACACATACAAAGATCTAGAGAATTGGCTTCCTCAGATTGCTCTTCCAAACAGTGATGAGAAATCCTACTGATTTAAAGAAGAAAAATTATCATCAAGGAGTGTGCAATCAGAGCTCTGCGATTTTCTAGCTGCATGACAATAAGGAAGTCACCAAACCTCCAGGCTTTGCTCCTAACCTGTAAATTGTACAGTTGCTGTGAAGATCAAGATATAAGGAACACAGGTTAGTGTAAGAGCTCTGGTTGTGCTCCTTACTCTAGCAAGAGGCAGTCTTGTATTACCAACCCAGACTGTCTTCACACACTCAACTAACTTTATTACGGAGAAAATTCATCTATTCCTTGAGTTTGCTTCTTCACTACTTATTACGTCTTCTCAACTTGCCTTGCAATATACTGATGTCAAGGATACCACAAAATAGTTTACACCCATTAGTACAAGACCTTTATCACTAGTTTTCCAAACAAGTTTGAACATTCTTAGATCATCAAATGTTTAGACTGTTGACGGACAGATTCTGTTGTTGAATATGAAATTGATGCAACACAAAACTTTAGGGTGTTTTCCTCTAGTAGTCTATGATTCTGTGAAGCAGGGAGGTTGTTTGATGACATTCCTCCCCAGATAGTGAAAGATAATATGGTCAAATTCAAACTTCAAAAACTTTGAGACGGACTATGTATCGAATCAGTTAAGACTTTCTAAGGCACGGTTTCAAAGTTAGCTATATGTAAAAACCGAAAGCCATCTTAGTGTATGATTTGTATGAATTAAATGAGATGTCTGTAAGAATTTCCACTATAACATTTAATGTACATTAACATACCAATGTTGATATGGATTTTATAAATAGGATCACTATGATTTGGAACCAGCTCAATGGCAATGGATTTGTTTTGGGTACATATATAAACAAATATTGCCATTGCCCTGGAGTCAATTCTGTCTCATAGTAACTTGTAGGACAGAGCACAACTGCCTCATAGGATTTCTGTAACTATACATTTCTGAGATTATAAATCACTAAGTCAGCAGACTGCCACATGTTTCTACAGAAGGGTGGCTAGGAAAACATTGATGTGTGTGTGTGTGTGTGTGTTGTATATTTCAGAATAATATACAGTATTCTAAGCAGGAACTCATCTTAACTATAGACTAATCTGATGTTGTCATGGGTTAACAGGGATGTTACCAGAAGAGATCAGTTGCTGGAGAAAGACACTGTGATTGGCAAAGCAAAGGGTCATTGAAAAAGAGCAGGACCAGCAGGGAGGTGGATTGATGCAGTGGCTACAACAGTTGGCTCAAGTATAACAACTATTGTGAAGATGGCATAGAATAGATAGTGTTTCTTATTCTGTTGTACATAGGGTCAACAGGAGTCAGAACTAAGACTACAGCACCTAACAATAAAAATCACAACCTGATTTTTTTTTTTAACATTTGAGGAAACTTAGATTGGAGAGTCTGCATGATCTTCTTTCAGGTACAGCTGCAACTGCAATTTTCAGCTAAATGCTATTTCTGTTCCACGATTCTTGCAGGAAAACTCACACAGTCTCTTTAAGTTTTCCAACAATAAACACAAGGCCTTTTGCAGACAGTGCAGTTAATAATAATATGGGCATCCATTAGTCCTTACCATGCAGAACGACTGCTTATTTCATGGAACCTAGTGCCTGCTCTTCAATACTATGGGGTTGTAGTTTGGACACTTTCATTTGGACTGGCAAAGTTGTCTAAAACCAACAGAACCAACTGAGAAAATACTAGAACATTTTGTCTTTGCTATAAAACTAAGATTTCCTGAGGGCAACATTCCTAGCATATTAAAAAATTAAGTAATTGTACGGGCCATAGTTTGAACTTTGGTTTTCTTTCTAAACTTTAGATTAGTTGGCAATGAATCTTCCTATCTGTGAGATCTGAACTCTTTGTTTTCTTGTAGGATTTGTTAAGCAAATAATCACTAATGTAGGTCTCAAAATACTGCAGCACATGACCTCAGAATAACAGGTATAAGAATTAACATGTTATTGCTTTTGAATATCTACTGCTATAATATATACAGGCAGCTCACAGTGCATAACAATGGGAACTCAGATTTGGAGGCTGGGCACTGAGTTCAAGTCCCTCTAGGTCTCATTAAGTAAGCTGATGAGATGTTTCCATACTTTAGTTTTCTTTTTAGAGAAGTCAGTACAAAAATCTTATTTTCCTCACAGGTACCTTATGAGGATAAAATGAGAGAGCATATGAGAAGAGATAGCATATTAACTCACAAACATAGCTACTAAAAATATTCATTGTATAAGAATGCATTTGCATGTATACTTACTTACCAGCTCTTTGACCTTAAGCAAGTCACTAAGTCTTAGTACTCATTCTTTAAAGAATCAGGATAATCGTATTCTCATCATAGGCGTATTGTGAGAATTAAGTGACTTAATGTATGTAATGTACTTAGAACAATCTTTTCCAAAAATATTCTCTCTAAGAATTGACTTTTTAAATAACTGTTATCATCCTAGTATTCTTGCTATCTTATATATGCTAACTGTCTTATGCAAGGGAATAACAGCATTTCCATATTTAAAAAAATTCAATATTCATTTTAATATGCTCGTACCCATAAGAATGTATCACGTAGACTCAACCTGCTGACAGTAAGAAACTCTGGTGGCATAGTGGTTGAGTGCTCTGGCTGCTCACTGAAAGGTCAGCAGTTCAAGTCCACTAGGCACTCCTTGGAAACTCCACGGGGCAGTTCTGTTCTGACCTATAGGATCACTATGAGTCAGAATCAACTCGACAGCGGTGGACTTGGTTTGGTTTTGATTAGTTATCTTTACACTGCATGGTGAAATAAAAATGAGAAGAGAAAGTGAGTTGTTCTCAAAATGAAGGCGAAAAAATACTGTAGTGGATGGAACGAATGGAATGGAATCCAAGGTGTCTGAAGTTCAGCTGTACCAGTGATTTATGGTATCATCCTGGGAAATCTAGTGATTCTGCCCCACTAATTCACCTGTTGTGTTGCAGTTTCTCCTACTATTTGAGGATTCTGCTGTTCTGTTTACTCCTACTGTTCCTATAGGCAAATTATTTTTTGGGTCTTTATTCTCATCAAAAATTGACATCAGTCTTGAAGGCTCATCTTAAACAAATGTCGCTTACTTCACTGGGTTAAGCTTTTTCATGACCATTTTCATAACTAAGAAAGGAATAAATTAATGGTGCTTCTTGAAACCTCAGTTGTTAATAAGGCTAAGTTAATCCACTTCTTTTGAGTAGGTTCTAACTCAGAGCAACCTTAAAAGACAGAGCAGAGCTGCCCAATGTGGTTTCCAAGAAGCACTTGTTGGATTAGAACTGCTAACCTTTTGGTAGCAGCCAGAGCTCTTACCCACCGCACCACCAGGGTCTCCGGAATTGTTGAGCATTTCTATCGTTAAATAAAGCAACATCAACTTACGCAACATAGTATTTACGTGAAACTCATCTGGAGAAGGTGAAACCAATGTTAACAATTTGATCAAATTAAGAAAATATCTCTTAACTGAAAATGAGGTGAGGGAGGATTGATGTTCCCTTGGCTCAGTATGTAAACTGCTTGTATCAATTAATACAGAATCATCCCCGGATAAAATCTTAGAAAGCTTCCTAGTACATAAGGGAAAAATTCTAGGTGTGTTTCTTTTATGTAAAATTGGGTTGCAAGTAACTTGATTATAAATAAATTAGCCAAGCCAAGTGCCGTTGAGAATTTAAAAAAAAAAAAAAAATGCTCCAAGGGTTTTAAGTAATTAAGCCACTGGGTCACATATTTCCATTTGCTTAAAACCAAATAACTGTTCAGCCACTTAAGTAGTATATTTTTCTGGTTGTTCATATCCATGTTATTTTTTTTCTTACAGAAAATTGACTTTTTCTGCTGCCCAAAGACTTGACAGCACTTGGCTGGCAAAGCCTATACAAAAGATAAGTTAAGCCAGTACTCACTGTTCTATCTTAATTTATTGATGTGTTGGAATAACACTAAAACACTACGACAAACGGCACTGAAATGGACTTAAAGCAATGGAAAAACTTGATCTCTATAGGTGGTGTCTTCCAGAAGTCAAGAGATCCCCTCGTAGTGAAGAAAGTGGTGGCTATCTCACAAAGCACTGGATTTTTTATTTCTTTATCCTGTGAATTCACACTTCCTGCACCTTGTCTTCTAGGCGCTATTCTGTGTACTGGGAATATACCCAAGGGGTAGCTATTGCACCAGCTGTTATGGAGCTCATAGTCTAAGTCAAGAAACAGACACTAAACAAATAACTGTTTGCTTATAATTGTTCTTGTACTTTTAAAACTATTTTATGAACATCTTGTAATTACTTTTTTGAACAAGTTATTATTTAATTTTTAATATCTGCTGAACAAAATAAAATTAATGTTTGAATATTTTTGCAATACAGCCTATTTTGCAAACTTAAAACCTGGCATGTACAGGGCACAAATACATATAAATGAAGAAGCAAAAGTTAGTTTTAAATTGTTGCTGTCTGAAACTAGGGAAAAAATATTTATAAAAGAAAATATTAAAAAAGTAGCATTTGCATTGGAAGTGTGATATATCAGAGACAATATGAGAACATCAGTAAAATAATACTGTTTTAAATTTCATTGCCAAGCCAAGTGCCGTCGAGTCGGATCCGTTCATTAGTTACAGTTTTTATTTTCTTAAATATTGTTCAATATCTATATTCAGTAACTGTGATTTGTTATTTTAATAATCGCGCAATCTCTCTCCTTTTAGTGATTTTTCCAAAGTTCTTTCGTTGTAAGTCTTCAAAAATGACAAAATTGAGTCCATTTATCAATTATTTTTAATGCTTTTTATGCTTTTAATGTGAGTAAGATGAAAAGTCATTGAATTTTACATGTAAAAGTAGTGAATTGGTAAATGTTTTCTTACATATGTATATATATGTCATTGTAACAAAATATTTCAAAAGTCTTATGTATACCTATCAATTACAAGACACTTTTGTTTATTTTTAATATTTTATTTAGTTGAACATTTCAAGATATACATTTCCTTCCGAATGTAATTTTAGCTTTATCTACTTTAATGGTTTCTTCGTTATTCCTGATTTCTAAACAGTTTGCAAACTTCGTTATGAATTTTAAAGTACTTTGTGTATATGTGTGTGTATATTTGTGTGTCACAGAGAGAGAGAGTGAGTAGTAACCAAAGACTGAACATTTCCCTGCCCCTGAAGGTGGACTGAACAATCTGTATTTTCATTGCCAGTATTCACAACAGTCCAAAGATGCAAACAACTTAAATGTCCATCAGCAGATGAATGGAGAAACAAAATGCAGGGCATATAATCCAGTAGAATACTACTCAACCAGAAAGGGAAATGAGGTCCCCGTGCATGGTACACGTGGATGAACCTTGCAGAGATCATACGAGCAAACATAACTACTGCCCATCCACTCTTCTTAACATCATAGAAGCAGGAACTCCAACAGGGAGGAACATCACACAATACCAGGAATTATGGCATAGCCGAATTGTTACAGATTTTGAGGGAACGCATTCAATACATGACATGACACTCTTAGACTCAGGAGATGGAGTTCTAACACTAGTAACAGCACAAGATGGCCAGAAGTGGCAGGATGCTTCTCTCATCACCTCCTAGGGACATCAGATGAGGAGTTGTGACACCACCATGCCACTTCTACAGGGTTACTCCAGCAGCCAGTATCAGATGCTAGACTGCGGGCACTGTCCCCATGCTGCAGAGGAAGAACATGATTCATTTTCTGAGAACAGGTACAGCAGCAGGATTGGCCAGGTGACGTGTGACATACATGCCTAAATGAAACAAAGTGCACATCATAAATCCATTATAGAGAATTATAAGGTAAGGCAGATCATCCCACAGAAAGCCTGCTATCTCTCTGTAAGTAAATGTTTCAGGTCTGAGCTCTAGTGGGGTGTCCCAGTGGATGAGCAGAGAATTACAGGAGAGGTTTTTGTTTGTTTGTTTGTTTGTTTGTTTTAAAATGTACATAGCAGACATGCAGATACTGAACTCCAGTAAACAGTTTTAGTTCATATCCCACGACGGTGATGCCAGTGAAAACCGATAGTCTATAAATTACCTCTAACTGCCTGACATTCTGACTAAACTTTAACAATATTACCCACTGCTGCTGAATCAATTCTGACTCATAACGGCTTTATAGAAGATAGCAGAACTGTCCCATAGAGTTTCCAAGGAGCACCTGGTGAAGTCATACTACCAAGCCTTTGGTTACCAGTCATAGCAAACAAATTAAGAAGACTAATACTGCTAAGGAGCCCATTATGCCACCAGGGTTCCTGAGCAGTATTACTCTTGTTAATTTTAGCCACTCTGGAAATTATACTGTGGTATTTCTAAATATTATTTTTGTAAGGTGCTTGGTGCCTTTCTAATTTACTTTCAAGTTTCTTTAATATATTCTTGATACAGACTCTCATTGTTTTTCAAAATACTATCTCTGTCTTTCCTTATCCCGTCCTTTCACTCTTCTACTGTGTCTTTTGTTGAACAGAGGTTCTTAATTTGAATATAATCAAATTTATCAATTTTTACATTGATAGTTAGTGTCTGTGATGGATACAATTGTAGAACTGTGTCCCCTCAAACTATGTGCTGTAAATCCTAAATCCTGTGCCTGTGGTTATAATCCCACCTAGGAATGGGTGGTCTTTGTTATGACAACTAAGCGGCATTACCGTATGGTGTGTCTTGAGGCAGTCTCTTACAAAACATAAAAAACTGAGATCAAGTCAGCAGAGAAAGCTGAAGACAGAGGCCAAGCTACATGGAGAAGTCCAAGGAACCAGGAAAAAGAAGCTGAAGACAGAGGGTCCTCTCCCCTCAGAGCAGAAAAAAGAGAAAGTCTTCTTTTAGAGCTGGTGCCCTGAATTCAGACTGTCAGCATCTTAAATTGTGAGGAAACAAATTCACTTTTCGAAGCTTACACTTGTGGCATTCTTGTTATGACAATGCTAGGTAACTACAACGGAGGCTTTTGTGTTTTATTTAAAAGTGGCCACCTCAAATCTTGTGTGTACATATGTGTGTGTATATATATATATATGTACACTAAGATTTTTATTGTTTTATCATATTTTCCCTTTTAATATTTTACATATTTATTAGTAGTTTTTAACTTTTTCTTACTTCCATTACTCTGCAGTGACAACATTGAATAATAGCTTTTTGCAAAGAGGGATTTATTGATTTTTGACAGAAATTAAAATGTCTTCAGTTATAGTCATGGTATCTGAGTCCTCCCTAGTCGCTTCTTCGTTAAAGAAGCTCCAAGAAGGATGTGATAAAGCTTCATGTTACAATGCGGTGGAAAAATGTAGACTGTGTGATTCCAGCCTTTCACAATCTATTGAAGCTTCTGTGGCTTAAATTTGAAAAAGTTCAAAACATTATATTACCAGTGGGAAAAAATGCATTTTTTTCTTTTAGTAAAGTCTAAAATTCACCTATTAACTTGATATTAGACACTGTATTAGACATGCACTCTAGCTCATTTTTATTTTTCCTTCATTGACTCATCAATTATTTAGTAGGCTAAGTGCTATGTCTGCTAACCAAAAAGTCAACAGCACCAGGTGCTCCTTGGGAACTGTATGGGACAGTTCTACTATGACCCGTAGGGTCGCTATGTGTCGTACCTGACTCGACGGCAGTGGGTTTATTAAGTTGTTGTGACATAAAAGTTGGAAACCAAGAAGAATCAGTAACTGGAAAATATAGCCTTGGTGACAGAAATGATGCTGGAGATCACATGAAATATTTTCGCAATATTAAGGACTTATTCATTGGAAATAACTCTTCACAACAGGGTAAACTACAGCTATACATATGCACTTTGTCAGATGGAGTACACAGAAATCACATGGATTACATATGTGAAAACAGGCTATGGAGAAACTTAATTAGTAAGAATAAGGCCAGGGTTTGGCAATGGAACAGATCATCAATTGCTCATATGGAAGTTCAAGCTGAAACTGGTGAGAACTAAGCCAGGTCCAGGGGAGCAAACATATGACCTATAGAATATCCCACATACATTTACAGATCATCTCAATAATGGATTTTATCTACTGAATGTTAATGGTAAGAGACCAGACGAGTTGTAAGATGACAACTTGAAGAAAGAAAAAGATCATTAAAAATAAAGCCAGCCAAGTGCCGTTGAGCCAAATCCAAAATAAAGGAAATCACTTTTAAAAAGACCAAACTAGGCATCAGAAAAGATGAAACTTGCTTTTGCACATATAATAACTAACATGAAATTACTAAGTAAAATTTCTGAAGAGAAGATTTCAAAGGGTGGCCACAGAAGACAATGAAAATTATTATAATAAAACATGGAAAGACCAGGATTTAGAAAACCAAAAGAGCAGAACACATTCAGCAGTTCTAAAACTGAAAGAACTGAAGAAATAAACCTTCAATCGCAATATCAACAGATTCCATGGGTGAAACATGAAAAAACACAGGAAGCATCAAAAGAAGGTGGAAGAGATACTGAAACTTATCGTACCAAAACAACTGGATGCTCACCTGAAAGATCCTGGTTCTCAACCATCCCAGGAACATATGGGCAGGAACCACTGGTAGCCAGTGAAGAAGTCCAAGACGTGCTGAAGGAGCTGGCAGAAAACTAGGCTCCAGGAATTGACAGAATACCAACTGAAATATTTCAGCAAAACGTTGCAATGTTGGAAATGCTCACTTATGTATCACAAGAAAACTGAAAGACAGCTAAGCTGGCCAAGAAACTGGGAGAGACCCCTATTTGTGCTGATTCCAAAGAGAAGTGATCCAACAGACTGCAGAAATATCAAACAATATCATTAATATGACACACAAGTAAAATTTTGTTAAAGATCATTCAAAAACTGTTGCAGCAGTACACTGAGGGGGAACTGCCAGAAATTCAAGCAGGACTCAGGAGAGGATGAGGGCTAAGGGATATCATTGCTGATGTCAGATGAATCTTGGCTGACAGCAGAGAATACCAGAAAGATGTTTACGTGTGTTCATTGACTGTGCAAAGGCATTCAGCTATGTTAGTTATAAACGAGCCAGATCCAACTCAATGGCATTTGGCTTGGCTATGGTCAATGTTGAAAAGAAGGGGAATTTCAGAAATCTTAATTGGGCTCATGAAAAGCCTGTACATACGAAGTCCTACAATTAAGTCTGCGAACTCAATTGTTCTAAGTGCTACATATCCCGTGGCTAAATATGACTATGGTGGCTTTTGAAATACTCCCCTTGGGAAGCTATGCACTGATGCCAGTGCCTAGCTCACCCTTCAAAGCAATTCTGAAACTCTTTCAGGAATGTCCGTTGTGCGCGATGGCATGGTGGGAAGTTGCAAGCTTACTTGTAAAGTTGTCTGGGAGGGAGTTTTTAGCCAGTAAACAAATAACTGCACTGAAACATCCTCCTCACTCACCTGATTTGTCCACAAATGCCTTTTTTTTCCTACCCAAAGGTAAAGGAAATATTGAAAGGAAGATATTTCAAAGACACTCATGACATCAGGAGTAATAAGACAACAACTCTGACGGCCATTCCGAAAAAAAAGAGTTCCAAAATTGCTTTGAAGGGTGGACTAAGCACTGGCATCAGTGCGTAGTTTCCCAAAGGCAGTACTTCACAGGTGATCATGGGGGTATTCAACAATGAAGTAGGTAGCACTTTTTTGAGGATGAGTTCTTGAACTTATTTGTCAGTCCTTGTAGTGCATAAGATAGTCATCTGAGCAGAACAAGAGGATGCTACGTGCTTTAAAATCAGGAAAACTGTTCAGGGTCATATCATTTCACCATACTTATTCAATATGCATACTGAGCAAATAATCCAAGTAGCTGGACAGTATGAATAAGCATGCAGCCTCAGGACTGGGGGAAATCTCATTAACATCCTGTTACATGAAGATATCACAGCCTTGCAGGCAGAAAGTGAAAATGACTTGAAGGATTTGCTGATAAATTTCAAAGACTGTATCCTCCAGTATGAATTACACCTTAACATAAACAAAAATCCTCAAAACTAGACCAATACACAACATCATGAGAAATGGAGAAAAGAACGGAGTTGTCATGGGTTTCATTTTACTTGTATACACAATCAACACCCATGGAAGCAGGAGTCAAGAAATCAAAGGACTTGTTGCATTGTGTACAACTGCTGTGAAAGACTAGTTTGCTGCATTAAAGCAAAATCACTGTAACGATGAAGGTGCATCTCATCCAACCTATGGTATTTTTGGTTGCCTCACATACCTACAGGATATGCTGGTGGTGTGGTGGTTAAGTACTGCTTCTGCTAACCAAAAGGTCAGCAGTTCAAAGCCACCAAGCACTCCTTGGAAACTCTATGGGGCAGTTCTACTCTGTTTATAAGGTCGGAATTGACTCTATGACAGTGGCTTTGGGTTATTTTTCTTATACATACTAGGGCAGAACAATGAATTAGGAAGATCAGAGAAGTAGTGATGTGTTTGAATTATGGTGTTGATGAAAATTCTGGGATATACTCTGGACTGCTAGAAGAATTAACACATCTGTCTTTAAAGAATTACAGCCAGAATATTCACTAGAAGTGAGGATGACAAGACTTTGTCTCATGTACTTCGGCTGTGTTATCTGGAGATACAGTTTCCTGGAGAAGGACATCATGCTTGGTAAAATAATCAGCAAAAAAGTGGAGACTCTTAATGAGATGGACTGATCCAGTGGCTGCAACTCTGGGCTCCAGCATAGCAAAGATTGTGAGAATGGCCCAGGACTGGTCAGCATTTCACCCTATTGTACGTAAGTGGGCTATGAATTGAAACTGACGCAATAGCAGCTCACAACAATAACAGTATTAAGAATCAGCATTCTTTTAGGCTCTGGAGATTAAATTATAAGCAGCACGTATAATCCTTACCAACAATTAGATTAAGAGGACTCTTTTTCAAAGCAACAGACCCTAGAAAGTTTAAGTACATGTAACAAGACGCACGTAAGTGGAGGATGGACACTGGTCTGCTGGGGAAAGGAATCTTCATTTAAGAAATCAGAGTTAGTCTGTTTCTGAACGGTGAGCAGGGTTTAAATAGGTCCTATGGAGGCTGAGATCTGACCCGACTCGACAGCACTTGGCTTTGGCATGGAGCCTGAGAAAGTCACTGGAAGAGAGGATTCTAAGGATGGGAGCAGTGTGTCCAAAGGGTGTGTGATGGAAGGAAGCCAGAGACCCACAGGGTGGGAAAGAAGGCAAGTCAGAACAGCTCCAGCATCAAGAGCAAGGGGAAGGCGGCGTGAGATGACCCTGGAGGAAGTGGTGTGAAGCAGATCACACTACAGACTAGGTTAAAGTGTTTACCATTCTCCTGCAAGTGGATATACCTGTTAGTGCATTTCATAGAAAAACTCAAACTGATTTAAGCAATAAAAAGAGATTTCTTGGCTAGCAGTTGTGTTTCAGACTCATGAGGTGGGGTGATTCCTAGATCCCCCTCCCCCTGCACCACACTGCCCTTTGAGTTGTGTCCGTTTTGTCATCAGGCTGGCTTCCATCAGGGAGAAGAGATCTTGGCGGCTAGCACCCAGGTCCACATGGCTTCCCCTTGGCTCGGTCGTCACTTCTCAAAGGTGAGAACTACATTTACTATGTTACATATCTCTGAAGTCACCTAGTTTTTTCTTGGTCTTTATCATTGTCTCTTCCATCAGTCTTTGCTTTCTGCATTCTGACATTTTTATATGATCAGTAAACATTATAAGGAAAATAACATTTCAACTAGGGTACTTCTTTTGTGAAATACAAGCCTTTTTTGTTGAAACCCCCATGTATTCCTATCAAAGCCTCTTTGTACTTCTGTCAAGTTTTGCTTCATATAGGCTAATGATCTAAAAAGTTCGCTATGGTTTGCACCTATTATCAATATGGAGTATACTGGTCTTTTTTACTCTCTTTTTGCATATGCATTTTATTCCTTTAGATTTTATGTTTTTATTATTGTTCAATTTTTCAAAATATTTGAATCTGTGTTGTAGAAAATTATTATAAGCTTTATCATTTTACTCTATGTAATTTGCAGATAGTAATGCATTTTATTTTCTTCACATGTACTCTTTTTCCTGCTTTTATTTAAATGTTCATTTCTCAGGGTTTGGCCTTTTAAAACATGGCATTCCTAATTTGCTTTCTTTATGTTTATTGGTCTCTCCATGGTAGCATAGAGGTTAAGTGCTACAGCTGCTGATTGAGAGCTCAGCAGTTCAAATCTACCAGGCACTCCCTGGAAACCATGAGGCAGTTCTACTCTGTCCTGTAGGGTCACTATGAGTTGGAATCAACTTGAAAGCAATGGGTTTTTTGTTTTCTTTTACTTTAAGCTAGCTGGAATACTTCTAAGAGTTTTTTTCTTTGTGTGTGTGTGTGTGTGTGTGTGTGTGTGTGTGTGTGTATGTATGCGTGCGCCTACATGTGTGTATGCAGAGTATACTGTAGCTCATATGTATGCACTCGCTTTATCATTATTCAGAGAGATTAGTTATTTGTCTTCGGAGAATTGAATATCTGAAAATTTAATTAGGATGTCTTCACACATAAATGGTAACTTGGCTAGCCATAGCATTCCTCAATCACAATTATATTTTAAAAAATTCTACTGATGATCCATTGCTTTTTAGTCTCCAGTGTTTCAAAAGAGGAATATGATTCTGTTTCCTGCTCCTAACCCCACATCCTCTACCACTCCAGGGCTTACACGGGTGACTTGAGGATGAAGGTCAGGTCACATGCTTAAGATTTTTTTCCCATTGATTTTGCTTAGAATCACAAGGCATCTCAAGATTAATTACATTCCAGCTATAGCATCCCTTTAATAATTTGTTTCTGTGATAAAGCATTCCCATAATTCCCTGCCGTTTGGATGACTGTTTCATCTGAATTCCATCACAGATTCTTTTTTCCTGTATTTTTACGTTTCTTGAGTTATTTTAGTAGGAATTGAGATGAAGAGTCAGAAAATATACCATCAAGTCCTTTCTCTCTTAAGGAAATAGCTACTGAGTCAGTTCCCACTCATGGGAGCCCCGTGTGTGATGGAGTAGAACCACGCGTTTTCAGTGGCTCATTATGTGGAAATAGATCACCAGGCATTTCTTCTGGGGCAACTATGAGTGGATTCTAACCTCCAAACTTTTGGTTAGTGATCAAGCTCATCGATCGTCTGCACCCAGGGACTCTATGAAAAAAAAGAGGAGTATAAAATACTAAACATAATTCAGCATAACTGATTCTGTGATGGACTAAATTAATATAATTATGACAGCTAATATTTCTGTTGAACCAAAATTATAATTATTTTATAGAATATTTTATATTCACAATTTTCTTCACAGATTTATTTTTGCCCCAGCCTGATCTTTTCACAGGAGGGTACCTGATGGCATTGTCTCTGACTAGTCACTAGTGCGCAAGTTCGACATGACTGACTGACCAAACCCCAAACCAGACCCCCTGCCATCAAGTCAATTCTGACTCTTAGAGACCCTACACGGCTGATTTAGGATGAGCTAGATATTAAGAAAGGAAGACAAGCAGCTCTCTGGACTGAAACTTTTTTAATTGAAGTCCCGAGGCAGAATTCCTACCCAGATGGCGTCACCTCAGTGCTGAGCTGAGGCTGATTCTCCTTCCGATGAGTTCCTTGGCTTGTTCCTGCCCTGCTTGCCCACCCTTCTTCTGCTCTTGTCTTGTCCTTTTGTCTTTTATCTGGTCTTCGCAAGTTGATGGAGAAAGTGATTTCTCAGTGGTTTCAAACAGATTTCTCCATAACAGACTTTTGAGGGGTCTGGCCTCTCAGGATCATTTCATCCAGAGCCAACGCAGGTAGCTGATCAGATTGGGTTCGAGGTCTTCAGATCCCACTCTTCGGCCCTAACTGTTATATCCACAACTGCCTAGACAACTGTGGCAGCCCCGGATTCGGAGCAACATTAAATACAATAGCTGAGTTGAAAAAGATCAAAGAGATCACAGATACTGCAGGAGACACCAGCAATCATTGGAAAAAATCAAACAAACACAAAACCTGTATAATAAAGGAGAAAGCAGAAGTTTAGAAAGCCCCGTTTCAACATCTATTGGGTTTTCAGGGCTAAAGATGTTTAGACAAGTCTCTTTGATTTTATTTAATACTGAAGAGTTTAAGAAGGACAGTTTTGTTTATACAAATCTTATTATTCAGCCACATTTTGAGATGAAGCAATGTATTTTCATATTTAGGAATTAGGTTTTCTGGTTCCCGAATCTATTATTTTCTTTTCAATGTACATTGTAGGCCTCACTTTCTGGCTTCATCCTTGTGTATCAGCAGGTAAGGAAGATACTATAATTAAGGGGAGAACAGTGAGACTTCTGCTTACGTTAGTGGTGCTGATGATAGCATCAGGCCACCGGCAATGCTAACATCATGTGACACCACTTGCTGAATCTGTGGAAAAAACAAAAGTTAACCAACTTCTTTGTGCCTGTACCTCAGAACTGGGTTACCAATGAAATAGCATTTCAGCAAGCAAACAAGTCTTCCTGAAGAGTCCCAAGCAGATCCGCCTCATGGCAATTTCCACTGTGTAAGGGCAGAGTCCTGCTTGCACCATGAAGAATTCCTGTTAGAAAGCAGAAACATGAATCGCTTCCAATAATAGGAAAAAAAAGTCTGTTTCTGTCTGCACAAAGAGAGACATTTCCCACTGGCATTTAATATTTACAGTGTGTTAAGGTCAGTTCTTGACTACATTTTGAAATGGGTTCATTTGATTTGGGGAAATAACCACCACCTTTTGCACCCTTTTCCTTAGTCTCACTGCCTACCGGCTCCCTGAGCATTTCCGCTCCATCCTCAGTTTCCCTGCTTAGCAACCTACATTGAATTTATATCAATTATGGATTTTCCAGGAGTACACATATTTTATGAAGAATGAAAATGCTAATGATATAAAGAAAGAAAATACAAATGATGGGGAGGCCGGTGGAAAGAAAACTGTACCATGGCAGAAAACTTCATACAATGTGTGCATGCCACCATAGGGGCCTGGGCTTACTAGTCAAGGTTTCAGAAGTCTCATTGACTCCAAGCCCCTACTGCCAGAACTGTCACCTTCTAAAGCAGGTCCTGGGTGTATGATGGCACTTAACGCAGTGGTGAGGAACCAAGAGCCATTCTAGGACCTAGCATAAAAGTAAACATTGAAAACAGAGTGTTGTGCTTACGAAGTGAGATTGAAAG
Organism: Heterohyrax brucei; assembly: GCA_028571685.1. Taxonomy (NCBI): domain Eukaryota; kingdom Metazoa; phylum Chordata; class Mammalia; order Hyracoidea; family Procaviidae; genus Heterohyrax; species Heterohyrax brucei. The sequence continues at coordinate 66,875,083 of CM053162.1, read as the reverse complement.
GTGGCTGCAGAACTCCTTTGAGAGTAAACCTTGAAGATATTCTCAAGCCTCCGTGAAGATAACAGTAACTTTGGACTAACAGTGAGAGAGGGTACTCTTTCCCATAGCGTTGCCACACTGGCTTATTTGGTCTCAATTAAATGACCCTGGCCCCTACGGTCACCATGAGTCGGATCTGACTCGACGACACTTGGCTGGCTAAATCATCATCTCGTCTGAAAGCACTTTCCTGAACAAGTTGTCAGACAGACCTTGATTGACCACAATGGTGGATTGAATGGTGGCCTCCCAAATATGACTACATCCTATCCTTGGGACTTCTGAATGTGACCTTTGATGACATAATTAGGTTAAGAATCTTAAAATGAGAAAATCACCCTGGATTACACGGGTGAGCCTTATATTCAATGGCAGTTGTCTTTATAAGAGACAGAAGGGGACACGACAGAGAAAAGAGGAGAGGCTGTGTGAAGACAGGCAGAGAAAGAAGCCCTTCAGCCGCAAGCCAAGAAATGCCTAGTGCCACAAGAAACTGCAAGACGCACGGGCTGCATTCTCCCATAGAACCTTCAGGGGCAGCACTTTGATGTTATAGCATCCCCAGGGAGCTAACACAAACACCCCTTTTCAAAGAGAGCCCTCAGAAACTTTCTGCTAGCCTGCTGTGTTTCTCACCTTACAGCTTGTGGCTACCCGACAGATTATTTTAATCACTTCTGTGACTCCAGTGCTTCCACAGTGCCTAAGGCACAGTATCAACTGGATAATTGTATGTTTGAAAACAGGAAAGATAAAAGAAAGACGGAACACAGGGATGGAGAGAGACAGGGTGAAGAAGGGAGGGATGGAGGAAGAGTGAGAGGAATGATAGAAGAGGGAGGGAATAAGGAAAAAGAAGAGAAAAGAGAGGAAGAAAAGAGAGAGGGAAAGGAGAAGACAAGAAGGAAGAGAAGAAGGGAGACAGAGGGAAGGAGAGAAATGACGCCTGAGGTGAAATTTCTTATTAAAATAATCCACATCTGGATCACTGGTTAAAAAAAAAAAAGCAAAGACAAGAAAAAAGGTAAGATACTGCACCTGGCAGTATCTCTTAAAGCAGAAAAGGGGCTGCTGGGTCTTGTCGTGTACCATCCCTGAGAAAGGAGGGCCACCAGGCCAGTGATTATTGGGTACCATAGGCAAGATCAAATCCAGCTGCACAGCGGGCACCGCCACGCAGTTGTTTTCTTGCCTGATTCTAGGTCACACAGCACGGGTCGTGTAAAAACACCTGTTTTCTCAGTGTCCCCTCGTTATCTGGTCATTCATGCAGCCATGGTGACAGTGTCACTCCTCAGGAGCATGCCTTCAGGGGAATCTTTAGTTTCACAGGCTGGGTGCAAAAAATAATGTCAGCAACACCATTTCTCTGGGAGCTGCAGTCTTCTACAGAGAGAGGGGGCACGAGGAGCCTCGGGAGAAGCTCCAGCAGGGATGTGCAGTGGTCAGATTTCACAGGCACTTCTAGTGCTCTGCCTCCCTCCTTCCAGAGTCTGCATTCCAGACTGTGCCCTAGCCCAGTTACGGCTGACATTTTTTTAAAAATTGGCTAAATAGATCAAAATGGTTTCTTTCTTTCTAAATCTAGGAGGTTTTATTTATTCACAAAAGGATTTTTATTTTCTTTAAAGGTTGTTATTTAAAATATAAATCAAAGCAAAACAAACAAAAAAAACAAGACTATTACCCTCAGGTTGATTCTGACTCACAGTGACCCTGTAAGTAAGAGACAGTAGAACTGCCTCACATGATTTGAATGGGATCCTGGTGGATTTGAACTGCCAACCTTTTAGTTAGCAGCTGAACTCTTAACCAGGGATCAATTTATAACAGAGCTCTTAAAACTGAAGATGGACTGTTGATGATTTCTTCCAGTTACAGGATGACAAATTTAATCACTATAGGTTGTAAAAAAGTTTCTGTCCCCCATACACCATGTAAGCCTGGTCATTTTCTTTTCACTGGCTCAATTCCATTGATTAGTACCACAGATACCGTCCCTATGAGTTGGAATCAACTTGATGACACTTAAGTACCTTTATGACATGTGCTACGTTTCAAAGAAATTTTGTTTTCAAAACATTTAATAATTCAGAACATTTGTTAGTAGAGATTCACAAAGGTCTAGATGCTCAAGTTTCATGTACGATCTATTATATTTTCATTGTAAAGAAGAATCACATTGAAGAATTAATTTTTATTGTATATGAACTGGATAATGTGCACAGAAAAGCCTTACTACTGGCCTATTGGAGTATCAGCAGGAGCATCCATAGGCCAGAGATGCAGTTGGTGAAGTGGCTACTTTTTCCTTTGCTGTTAATACATGAGAAACAGTAAGATCTATCAAACTGCTGAAGACTTGTCAATTGCTACATACTTGCACGTGCGTATGACCTACAGGTGAATTGGCTGTTAATGGAATGCATACTGGGATAGATAATCTGTATGTGACTAAAATACACCTCCTCTGAGTTCATGCTGCCTAATTTGTTTTCCAAAAGTAACGCTGAGTTCATAAGTCTACACAAATATATATTCACAAAATAACCACCTGTGTCTGCCTGAGATTTTCCTAAGGCATTTTTGCCTCCTGTTTTTATTTTCCTCTCTATTAATGAACTATCCTACAGTCTCTTTTTCCCCTGTCTCACAAAATGTATGCAACAGAAATGCCAGTTCCTGACACCTGGAGTTTTATAGATTGCCTATACTCACAATTGGCTTGATCAAGGGGAATGTAGAGGGTGACAAATGACAAAAGGAGTGATAAACAGTCCAACAGCCAGCCAACATCATTAGCCCAATCTTTTCCTGTTGACAAAAGATCTGACTTTCCTTAACAAGGATGTGATTTAATGATCCACAAACAACTCATCCTTTGTCATTTTTCCAACAAAACTTGGAGGGAAAAAAAGTCAACTTAGTTACAAAAACTGATGGGAATACACAGGTACTTGGTCAATTATTCTAAGGATTTTTAAAAACCTCAGTTACTAGAAGCCCAGATAAAATGGGAGCAGCGGGGTCACGAGCATATTGCAAAGTATGCTAAGGTGTTTTATTTGTATGAGGACCTGAATTACCTGGGCCTCTCTGAGCAACTCCATGTGTGCTGTAAGGAATACAAAATCAGCATCTGGTCTGATGTTAGACTGCTAGGCATCTGGAGGAGTTTCTGGGTGTCAGGCTTAAGGCACTTCTCTGGTAACTGAAATTTCAGATGCCTGAATCTACCTAGAGGTGCCTGAGAAGAGAGGCCTGACAATCTATTTTCAAAAAAAATGAGTCACTGAAAACCCTATGGACTGCAGTCCTGCTCTGATATATATGGAGGTCACCATAGGTTAGAATTGACCCAGTGGCCATTGGCTGGGTGCCTAGAGGTCAACAGAGCCGTACCATGACACTTGGTGTATGTGTAGACTATAAACTTGTTCAACATCCTGCTAAGAAACTTCCTCAAATGAAAAATATCTTAATATGTTTAATATCCTTGGTAAAGTACAATTTTCCTACTATTTTCTTAATAGTGTACTATTGTGTTCATCAAATAATACTGAGTCTTCTTACAAAGCACGTCGTTTTCTGATAATCTTGAAGTTCTTCCAAAGAAATTGTTTATGCAAACGAGAAAATGCAGAACACAAGCATACGTACACTCACTTATTCACACGTACATAATCTTTTCATAGGAATCCCTTATATAGCCCAGGAAGCAAAAGCAAAAGAAGGAACTTCATGTGCCGCAGCCTGCCTGTGTCTTCTTTACGCCTAGTTAATGAAGTCTGATGAGGTCCCAAGCACCGTCCAGCACGACTTCAGCTGCTTGTGCCCAACCAACAGCACCTTCTGCATGCCTTCCATCCTGCAGGCACTTAACAGATTTCTCATTCTAGTCCTGTTGTCCAGTCCTATTTCCTACGCAGCTGACCTCTCTAGATTACATCACCCTGACACTTGTTTTCTAGCTGGGTACCGTCAGAAAGCCAGCAACATAAAACAAGAAGACAGGGTAAGAGAAAATCCCGAATACTTCTCTGCACCCCACCTCTCCCACATCCTGGCCAGTACCTCAGTTCTGACAGAATTATGTTTTTCTTCTTCAACCGAAGGCTTCAGGTGCTGTACATGGTCCCTCTCCTGTGGCTGCTGAGTTACAATGATGTCTTTCTCTCCTTCTTCTTTCGATCACTGGTTTCTACTGTTGCCAGTTCCTGGATGCCTCACTATTCTATTCTGTTCTGTCCTGTCCAGTCCATCCTATTCTCTTTCTCCCAATCTAGCCCACACCTCTTTAGTCACTTCACTAAGTTCTTCTTGGTTAATTCTCTGTTTGTATTCTCTGTTTCCTGCTACAATATTCACTGACAGGTTGCTTTGAAAAGTTTAGTGTGTGTCTATCTTCTGATACCCTTTATTCATGCCTCTTATGACATTTTTTGAGTCTACTTTAATAACCTGATTACACATCTTTCTTCTCTATTAGACACTGGCTTCCTAGATGACAGATATCATCGATTAATATCAGCATACATCGGATACCTTACACCAAACAAGCAAAAAAGTCATCCATTCAAACTCATAGCAAACACGTTAGCCAATACCTGCAAGATAAATGTGTGTTGATTGAATGAATGAATGCCTAAGTTTGGAAGTCCATTCCATGTTAGCCCATTTCAGTGAAAACTTTAAGTCGTGCCAGAAACACCCTTTCTCTGAGACAGAATGTTACTGGCTTTAAAATAAGCAGACTATCATGGTAGAATACAAGCGACAGTTGATCCAGAGGAAAGCAGCTTGTTCTTTTTCATCTATTCATACTAAAACAGAAATCCGTAACTGAAACTTCCAGGGTAGCACTGAGAGAAGCTCCCACAAGAGATTCATGCCTGCTTATAATAATAATCCAAGAGGTCCACACACCGTGGATCAGGTTTCTCCTGAGCTGTGTTCCAGTCAATTCAAGGTAATGAACATTTATCTTCCACTTGTCAACTTCATGGTAAAGGGATTTAAAGGAAACTTTCTATAGCACACATGGCTTCCTGAGAGTACAGAACCCCTAAACAAACACCTAAACAGAACACCTAAACAAAGAGGGCAACAGAAAATTTGGAAAGGCAGCCCCTTAGCCACAAGATTAGGTTTTGCCACCCACTGGGTGTTCGAACACATAAAGGGCAGGTCAACCCAAGTGCCACTAAGTGACCCACATTGTCCTAAGGGCAAAACATTTATCGGAATTCTCTTCAGCTTACTCAAAGTGCTCTGAAGATCCTTCAACAGCTGACAAATCTGAGAGACTAATGCACCCCAAAACAAATCCATTGCCATCAAACTAATTCCTACACATAGCAACCTTGTATGACAGAAAGGAATTAATCCAGAGGGCTTCCAAGTAGCGGCCAATAGATTCACATTGCCAGCATTTTGGTTAGCAGCTGGACACTTAACCCCTATGAAACCAGGGCACCCAAATGCTTACAGTGACATGTAAGGTAACTATTTGAGCGCTGCTCCGTTTGTCCAGCCAGTAGGGTCTGCGGGCTGTTCTTCCACTGAGCAGATGGAGTCATGGGCAGAAACAAAATATTTCTTAGCAGTGAGGCTTATTTCTGTATCAGGGTTTCCTTCTTTCTATCCAGGCTGTGCTCGTTAGAGAGATATTTCTTCTATACCCAGTAAGACAATGGAAAGAAACTTAACTGGGCTTATCAAGATTATCCTGGCATGATTACCAGAAACACTCAAGCAGGACTTGATCAAACCTTGCAGTTTATATTGAGAACTGCCCACAGAGCAATAGTCTCTTCTACTTTTTCCCTAACAGCATCTTGCTTTGGATAGAGTAGTCCTCTGTTTCTCACCCTGCTTGATGCGACAAAGAAAGTTAACCTCACTCTCAGCTCCATCTGTAGTTATCAGCTACAGGAAATTTTCCCCACTAGAGACATTAGACATTTGGCAATGTCTAGAGGAACTTTTACTTGTCACAGCTGGAGGAGAGTGAAGGAATACTGGCATTAATTGGGTAGATAGAGACCAGGGATGCTGTTAAACCTCCTGCCATCTGCTGGACAGCTCCCAGTCAAAGCACTATCCATCCTTAAATGTCAACAGGGCTGAAGCAGAGAAATCTTGCTCTAGAGACAGTCTCAAATTTCTTGCACCAAACTGGTTCAGGAACAGGCATGTGATCCAATTCTGACCAATGACTTGGAGAGGAAAAGAAGGGGGGCAATTCTCTGGATAGCTCTTTTTATTTATTTATTGTGATTGAGTGAAAGTGTACAATCCAGTTCAAATTTACATGCCCATCTATGTGCAGCTCCTACTGTTCCTTGCCTGGTGACAGCACACTCCTCCTTTCTGTTCTATAAATGTCTTATCCTCTTAACAATCTCCTGTCCCCTCTTCTTCACCCTCTCCACTCACCTCTAGTAAGACGCCAGTAGGACAACATCCTATGGACACATAGAACTATAAAGCGCACACGTGATATGGTCACTCTGTGTCTGTGAGTCCAATCCATGCCTTTTCTAGGAGTTGACCTCAGTGATGATTTATGAACAGGGGCAGTATCAGATCTAGGGGCCATGCTACCTGGGGGAACCTCCAGGCCTTCGGAACATCAACTGTAGTCTTTTAGTGCAGTTCTCAGGGTGCACTCCTTTTTAATGGATAATTCTTGATCACACTTTAACAAGACCTGCAAGAAACTGAAGGGGCAGAGTGAAGACACACTAGGGATCTGGTGTAGTTCAGTCCGTGGATCACCCAACCGTAAAGTCTGCTTCACCTCTGAAAGTCTGTTTATGCGAGCTAGTAACTGTCTGTGTGTTCAGGTTCCTGCTACTTCCATCTATGAACATCTGCCTACCCTGATGGTTGAGTAAGTTTTATGTTGCCTCTGATCACCTATGTGTTAGTGCTGAGAAGACTGTGACTTTAAGTGTAGAAACTCTTGGATTATCTAGAGGGATAAAGCAGTGTGGTAAGGGAAGGGCCAAGACAGAGAAGGAGGCAAGACTGGACACCATTAGTCACACTGTCAAAATGACTGTTTAGAAAATCTCCATAGTCTTGGAAGTACAGTAGACAAAGGGGCAAAAAAGGACCTCACTGCAATCTTCCTTACTTGAGGTGGGCTTAGAAAGGAGCAAATTCTCTGACCTGTCTTACAGAGTGACTGCAGATTTCTAGACACCGACTTTATTTACGTTTCTATCATAATTCCCTAACAATGGTGAGAACAAGTGGCCTGAGCACATTAGTCACCCTGTCCTGTGACCAGGCGTCTCATGAGGAATTTCTCTCTTGCTTCTGCCCTCAAAAGCCAAAACCTAATGTCTCACTGGTCTATTTCTTCCTAGGTTGTTATTTCCAAAAAATGTTTTCACAGTCATTTCTAACAGTGCTGCATCAGAACTGTGAGCTGCCATCGTACTGCCCTGATTGCTTCAACCTTAATTCAGCAAAGTGTGGTAACATCAGACACTATCACTATTTCAATATTAAATGTTTTTTTTAAAAGTGTGGGTTTACTTTAGTCCACACAACTGTTGTAGGAAGCAGACACGTCTTGCCAGTGGGTTTATTTCTTTATTTTCTGTGATGTACTGACAAGCAGAGCTATGCGACAGCACACAGTAGAAGGCAGGTCAGCACAACTGCACTATACCATAAGCCAAAAGGTTTTCTCAATTCAACCCAAAATTTCAAAGGACAGAGTAACAGGGACGGGGGCCTGGAGACCATGCTGTCAGGGGACATTGAGGTCAATTGGCATAACTAGTGTTTTTCCAAAAGAATGTTCTGTACCCGATATTGGTCAGTGGTACCTGGGATCTTAAAAGCCAGCAAGTCGCCATCTGAGGAACATTAATTGTTTCCAACCCACCTAGAACAGATGACAACCAAGAACACTAAAGACAAGAGAAAAATGAGCCCAGGAGACAGAAGGACTCATATGACTTGGAGATGACATCAGCGGGTGAACACAAGAACGGGATGGTACCTGGCCACCACTGAAGATAGCCCTGACAGCGAACGCGATGTAGAACCCCCGACACAGCATGAGAGAAGGGGGCGTGCAGACCTAGTACTCTAGGAAAAGATCAGACTTGATGGTCTAACAACTTCAAATGTCCTCTGAGAACACAGCCCCTTGACTCACTGCTAGCCTAGAGCTGAAACCAGTACTGAACCCAACACTTCAGGCAAAGAATGGGCTGGACTTTGGGACACAGCGATGCGCTCTTCTTTTGCAATGGTTTTATTAAGCTATTCTACTTCTCTTTGAGATAATTTTGATAGGTGATGTGAATCTAGACATTTTTCCAGTTCCTCTAGGTTTTCAAATCTGTTAGAGTACAATTTTTTGTAATATTCTGTTATGGTATTTTTAACATTGGCTGACTCTGCTGTGACATCTCCTGTTTCACTTCTTTTGGGGGTTATTAGTTTCTTCTGTTTTTATTATGTGAATTTAGCTGGTAGTTTATCAATTTTGTGGATGTTTTCAAAAAACAGCTTTTGGTTTTGTTAGTTCTTTCAATTGTTTCTCTATTCTCTAATTTATTTAATTCTGTTCTAATCTTTATTATCTGTTTTCTTCTTGCACCTGAGGGGTTCTTTTGTTGTTCTCTTTCTATGTATTTGTTCCTACTGTAGAGTAAATTCTTTGGTTTGGGCCCTTTCTTCATTCTGGGTGTGAACACTGATACACACAAATTGACCTCTGAGCACTGTTTTTGCTGTATCCCAGTAAGTTATGGTAGGATGTATTTTCATTGTCATTTGATTCCAAGAATTTTTTTTATTGCATCATTGATTTCTTCTATAGTCTGTGAGTTTTTGAGCAAGGTGTTTTTCAGTTTCATGAGTTCAAATTTCTACCCATTTTTTTTCTATTGATTTCAACTTTTATGGCTTTATGGTCTAAGAAGATGCTTTGCAATAATTCGATGGTTTGGATTTTCTTGAAACTTGCTTTATGGCCTAATACAGGTCTATTCTGGAGAATATTCCATGTGCATTGGAAAAGAAGGTGCACTTGCCTGTTGTTGGCTAAAGAGTTCTGTATAAGTCTGTGAGGTTGAGTTAGTTGATTGTCACAATACGATCTTCTGTATCTTTACTGAACTTTTTTCTGGATGATTTTTTCATTACTGAAAATGGAGTGTTGAATTCTCCTATTTTTGTGGCATGATCTGTCTCATTTTTCAACATTGTCAGCACTTGTTCAACATGTTAAATGCTTTGAGACTGGGTGCATAAATATTTAATATTGTTATATCCTCTTTATGTATCAAAACTGTAGAAAATAGTGACCTTCCTAGACCATGATGGTGAATTTTACTTTAAACTCTGTTTGATCTGAGATCAATATTGCCACTCCTGTTCTTGTTTGCATGTTGTTAGCTTGCTATATATTCTTCCATCCTTTGATTTTCAGTTTGTTCATGTCTCTAAGTCTAAGCTGGGTTTCTTGTAAGCGACATGTACACAGATTATGTTTTTTTGATCTAGCCTGTTACTCTCTGCCTGCTGGAGCACTCAGTTCTTTCATGTGCAGGGTCATTATTGAAAGATATGCATTTAGTGTTGTCATTTTGGTGCCTTAATTTTGTGTTGTTGACATTTTCTTTGTTCTACTTAATACTCTGTTTTGCATCCTTTCTCTTTATGAGTTTTCTTTTCATCATTTTCAGTGGTGGTTTTGTGTCTGTTGAGAGTTCTATATTGTGTTTCTTGTTTTGATATGTAGTACGGTCAGTTTGCTTTGTGGCTACGCCTTTGTTCTCTCCCTTATGTTCGGGTTTAAACTAGATTTTAGCTTCTTTACATCTGCTTAACTTCATCTCCATCTGAAAGGGCTATAAATGCTGTAAAATACCCCTCTATATAGTGTAATATTGTCATAGTTTACATGTCAAGCTCTCTGTTCCCGTAATTTTAATATTTTAGCTTTGATTGAGTTTTGTTACTTCCCTAACTAATTAGGACTCTGGATGCTGTGTCTTGTTTTGCATCCCTAGGTATATACCTGGTGTTATTGATTTTCTAATCAAAAAACTTCCTTCAGTATTTCTTGTAATTTTGATTTGGTTATTGCAAAGTTTCTAAGCCTCTTTTGGCCTGAGAATATCTTAATTTCATTGTCATACTTGAGAGACAATTTTTCAGGATATAATTCTTGGTTGGAAGTTTTTTTCCTTCAAGGCTTTCTACATGTAATCTCATTGCTTGCTTTCCAATATGGTTTCAGCTGAAAAATTGGAAGATGGTCTACAAGGTTGCCCTTTGTATGTTAGCTTTTCTTCAAACTGAGCTTCCTTTAAAAGCATATCCTTGTGTGTTATTTTGTGAACTTGATTATAATGTCTTGGAGCCTTTCTTTTGTTGTATACATTTTGTGAAGTTTGATGAGCATCTTGAATAGCTGTCATCTCTTCTTTCATGTCAGGGAAGTTTTCTGTCACTGTCTTTTCATCAGTACTCTCCGTGTTGTTTGCTATACCTCCCTGTTCTGGAACTGCAATCACACATAAATTTTTCCTCTTGGTAGAGTCTAACATGAGTCTTAATGCTTCTTCGTTCTTCTGTTTGATTTTGCCTCATAATTGCTGGTGTCAGTTGCTTTATTTTCAGTCTCTCTAATTTTGCATTCCATTTCCTCAATTCTGCTGTTTTGGCTTTCCATTGAATTGTTTCCCTCTGTAATTTTATTACTGATCTGCTGAATATCAGATCATTGTTGTTCTAGCAGTTCATATAGCTTGTTTGATTTTTCTTTTTGTTTGCACTTTGTTTAATCTCTAGCCTAAGATCTAGAAGGGCTCTATACATATTTCTTTTGTATTCTACCTCTGATAATTTCAGGATGGCTTCTTCATCTGGGAAGTGTTTTGATTCTTTATTTGGGGGAGTTTTCCAGAGCCGTGGTAGTCTGCTTATTTAAATGGTTAGGTATTGGTTGTTGTCTTTGTACCACCAGAAACCTGTTCAGCTTCTCCAGCATTGCACCAACAGGAGCTATGTTGTAGTTCTAAGAAAGGAGTAAGGGTACAACTGGATTTGGCTGCCAGCTGCTGCTGCTTTTTCTAGGTGCAGCTGTCTTAAGTACCATTTCTCAGGTAAGAGATGCTGTCCAACCCAGCTGTGTTGCTCAGCTTGGTGTCAGGCCACAGCTGTGACCTCAAGGGTAGATGGCCTCATCTCCTGGCTGAAAAAGCTGATAACCTGCTTGTGGCAGCTCTCTGGAGTCATGCCAACAGACACTATGGGTGTAAATCAGAGAAGGGAGGAGAGAAGGTGCCACCACACTCAGCTGCCAACCACCACTGCATTTTCTGGATGTGATTATCTTAAAATATGGTTTTCTGTGGAGAGAGCTGCTGGCCATAAGCAGCCAGTAGCAGGCAGGCCCCCCAGGGTAGCAAGCCCCACTTCTTGTATGACAAAGATGGCACCCTACTTAATGAGTTTCTCAGGGGACCATCAACAGATGCTATGCTGTGGCTCAGTGAAGGAAGGGGGAAATGGTAATGCCACACTCTGCCACCAGCCATCACTGCATTCTCTACATGCAATTGTCTTAAAAACTGGTTTTCTGCTGAGATAGGCATTGTTCAATGGCAGCCAGTACAAGCCAGTCCCTGAGGGTTGGCAGACCCCACCTCCTACTGACAAAAATGGTGACCTACTTGTGGAGTCTCTTAGGGTCTGTGTCCACAGACACTGACATGGCGCAAAGAAGGGCGGAGTCAGGGTGCCTCCCCACTCAGCTGCCAGCCGTCAGTGTGTTCTCTACGTACGATTGTCTTAAAAACAAAGTTTTTGCTGAAAGAGACACTCTGCGGTCAGGCACTGTTGCTCAGCATGGCAGCCAGGCCCAGCAAGGCCCTCAAGCATGCCAACTCCACCTCTCAGTTGGCTAAGGTAGCATCCTGCCTGAGCCACTTCTCCTGTGCCGAGCTGGCAGAATCTATGGTGCAACTGAGAGAAGAAGAGGGGAAGGGCACCAGAACCATCCACCCCCAGCTGCTGCCGGATTTTCTAGCTGTCACTGTCTTAAATACAGCCTCTCTGCTGTGAAAGACATTTTCTACTTAAGCACTGCAACTCAGAATGGCAGCCAGACCCTTCCAGTAAACATAACACACACAACCTGATACAAATAAACTCACTTCTCACTTATCCACATGGTTAGGTTCCAAAGACCATTATGCAAAAATTGACATGTTGTGAAAACGGAAAATGACCTCAATGGGTCACATAATGGAGGATGACTACATCATTACATTACTTCCAAATTATGTCATTATATAACTGCCAAATTACATCATTACATAAATGCAAAGTCACTGATAATTAAGTCCCAATCACATTGACACGTATCTTTAACAATCACAGCCTCCATGTTGATTACTGCCAGGCATATATCAGTATCACACAAAATAGTTATGAAAATAATTTTTACTGTCAGAAATGTGAAATGTCGGCTAACTAAATACTGATAAGTGATGAGTAGGTGTCATTGATTCAAAGCTTCTCATGTTTGTAAAAACAGAGTTTTTTGATCTGCCTTCTTAGGTTAAAACCGCAATTTCTAATTTAGCTGGCATTAAACTTAAGATGAAATATCACATTAGCTATATTCCTTTCCACGAAAGCCTATTGATCAAGGGGAAATTTAAATATGTAAGAAGGTTGTAGAGGGCATGTCAGGAAGAGAGAAACATGCCATTGCAACAATTATGCAAATGTATTTGTGTAAAATAACATTGTTAAGATCATTTTGGTAAGACCCAGGATACTGTTAACTCTAAATACATATTACTTTTTAATCAAACTACTTACCTCGTACTTGTTCCTGAAACATTTACATTCTGACTACATTTCATGAATAGTTAGGATCCAGCTAAGCTCTCAAATATAATAACTATCTGGACATTGTACTGAATTATTCATGCTAATGATGCTGGACCAAGCACGGTAGATAGGAGAATGTATTACCCACTGAAATACATTTGCCTTAGAGAGATTTTCTACATTGATCATATTTTTCTTAAAGGTAGACCTATGGAGCTCCTAGGATAGTTGGAAATGTGTGTAATGAAACAATGTCACCCGCTACCATGTTTTTTTCAGTCTAATCAGTATAATCTAAATCAACTACACGTCTCTTTCTGTTTCATAAATAATCATAACTAAGATCCAGTCCAAACCAGTTATCAATCATTATAGTACACATCTATTTGGAAACCCTGATGGCATAGTGATTAAGTGCTCTGTCTGAAAACTAAAAGGTCAGCAGTTCAAATCCACCAGGTGCTCCTTGGAAATTCTATGGGGCATTTCTAGCCTGACCTATAGGGTCGCTATGAGTCAGAATTGACTCAATGACAGTGAGTTTGGTTTTTGGTTATTTCAGTTACACAGAGGAAACATGTTCTTTGGTTACATTCTATTTTTGTACATACTTTCTACTCATTACAATAATTTCTTAATATATAGAAGCACACCCAGTTTTCATTTGTTCATCCACACATTCATTTATCCATTAAGTTATTTTACAAACAGTAAGTCAGCACCTACTATGTGTCTGGTACTTTCTGGGCATTTACTCCTCTCTTCTGATTATCTTTCGTGATTTGTTTTTTATTGTTTGTCCAGAGAATTCCAGAGACATAGAATTATGTTAATCATTAAATAAAAAGGTTGCTGTTTAGTTGATTCCAATTCATTGTGTGTCTGTAAGATACCGCAAAAAAATTCCAAAAACCTGCCAAGTTAATCATTCTCCTTACAACTCTTTACCTGAAGTTGCCAGTGGGATATAGACAAAGAAAAGACAGATCTAATGTTGTGATTTTTAGACTTGGTATTGTGTCAACCATGTAGCACATTAAAAAAACAAAAAAAGTTAGTTGAATACAGGTAAAAACTACTAACCATAACAACAACAACAACAAAAAACAAAACAAAACACTGTCATAGAGTCGGGTCTGACTCACAATGACCCTAGAGGTCAGAGTAAAACTGCCACACAACGTATCCAAGGAGCACCTGGTGGACTTAAACTGTCAACCTTTCTGTTAGCAGAACCATAGCAAAGACATGATAGATAGACATATGTAATTATTTAAAGAAGCTCTAGTCTATGCTACATTTTTCCTGATTCAGCTTAACTTTTACTGTAGTAGAGTGTTTGATAAAGCATTTGATCTCTGCTGGAAGTGCTAAAACCTAATGAAAACAATTCCTCCAAAAAAACAATGGCAACATTAAAAAGATGAAGAAGAAGAAGAAGAAGGGATGTGTTCTTGGTGCTGAAAGTCAGCTGACTCATCCTCGCTAAGTTCATTCATTCCTAAGACTTAAGTCCAACTTAGTACTGTAAATACTGTAATTGCTAGGCACCATTGGTTCTATAAAACTGTGCCAAAGACACAGCAAAAGAACAAAACTGAAAGAGGAAAACACATCCCTTTCCAAAAGCTCTGTGGTGTCTCCCTCTTTATCAGTCTAACAACTTTTTTTTTATCAAATAAGACTGATATTCCAGTGTAGAAGATGTTGGCTAATTCATGAGCCATTTTGCCCTACAGAATCCCAACATCTTGCTAGAAACCCATTATGACTATATCCTTGAGATTCTCTGACATAAAAGGAAATTGCTACCTCTGCAGGAAGGAACCTGAATGAAGCTACTGCCAGATTTACCATTCTGCTGCAAACCCTGTCATTTTGATCGAGTTAAAATTTCTGTCATTTAGCAGATTGATACCTTGAGAAATATTAACCCAATTAACAAAAGGAATACCAATTAAAATGTCAAATCCTTATTTTTCGTTTCAAAACATATAGTTGCCACAGTTTCGTCGTATTCCCATCTCACAGAATTAAATCATTTTCTTCATCGTTAAAGAAATCCATGCTAAGATCTCTAAGGCATTCTTAACACATCACTATGAGGGATTCTGACTCATAGCAATCCTATAGGACAGAGTAGGACTCCCCATAGAGTTTCCAAGGGGTGTCCTGGTGGACTCAAACCTCTGACCTTTTGGTTAGCAACTGTAACACTTACTATACCAGCAGGGTTTCCTCTTAATAGGTAGGGTCTTGAAAATGTCTCAGAGAGATTTACCTCTTGATGAAGTAAAATTAAGAACTTCAACATTTAAAAGAAAGAGAAAATGAAAGAAACATGGGAAGAAAGCAATAATTCCTTCCCTTCCTTTGGAAGTGTCTCTCATTCTGAAAGAAAGGAGTCTTTCTTTTCTTTCTTTCTTCCTTCTTTCTCTCTTTCTTTTAAATATTGAAGCTATAAATTTTCTTTCAATAATCCCTTTCTTCCTTCAGAATAGAGACCTCTGTGGCCTAATGGTTAAGTGCTGCATCTACTAATCAAAAAGCTTAGCAGTACAAATCCACCATGTTCTCCATGGAAACTCTGTGGGGCACTTCCACTGTGTTCTGTAGGGTCACTGTGAGTCAGAATTGACTCAGTGGCAGTGGGTCTGGTTTGATTTGGTTTGGTTTTCCTTGGAATGCGTAAGTTCAGAATATGGCCAGAAGGGGCAGAGTCACTGCCGATGTATTTAACAGTTGGCTATGGAAGGTGCAGTCTTCAGTATTTGAAGACAAGCAAGAGTTTCTCTCCCTCGAGACTCACTTTGCCAATGTCTCCCTTCTGTATCCTAAATAAAAACTGGAACAAATCTGACAGGCAAATACACTTTTCATTCAAAAGTCTGAAATAGAACTCAAGGCCAGATAAGGAGTTTAGATTGTTCTCAAGTCACAGATGTACCATAAAGGTGACCTTTGAAAGAAGTCCCTGAACAGTTACTTAGTCATGGGAAGTAACAGTAATGGTAAGACTACAAGCAGAGTTATTGGACTGGTCTAGATGAGAATAAAACCAAACCTTCTGCTGTCAAGTCGATTCCAACTCATAATGACTCTATAGGACACGATAGAACTGCTCCATAGAGTTCCCAAGGAGCACCTCGTGGATTTGAACTGCCACTCTCATGGTTAGCAGGTGCAGAACTTCACCACTACATCACCAGGGTTTCCTAGGTTAGAATACTATCTGAAATACTTGTTTGGGATTTCTGTTAGGGTAGATGAACTCTCTTGGAAGTGTACAAAGCCAGAACCAAACCCACCATCACTGAGTCAGTTATGACTTGCAGTGATCCTATAGGACAGAGGAGAACTGCTCCATAGATTTTCTAAGGAGCACCTGGAGGATACGAACTGCCAAACTTTTGGTTAGCAGACACTTAACCACCATGCCACCAGGGTTTCCAGGTTATGCCTACTTTTCTTAAATAGTCTCAACCCTGATGACCAACACCACTGGCCACCAAAATTTAGGATAATAATCTACCATGAAGTCCTCTTCACCTTCTCTCAAGCCCTGAAGGACAGCACTGATGAGCAGAGATGGACCCACAAAGTGGAATGATGGATTTCTGAAGAAAGCTTGACCACTGGAGAGCTTTAGGCAGAGAGTTTTGGGTCCATTGGTTATATGTTATTATTATTCACAAGCAAAACGGTGACAAGAGTCTAAATGGATGAGACAGAGGAGCAGAATAATTTCCTCAAAGAGACAGTCTGAAGCCGGGGGCAGATAAATTGAAGCAGGAAAATAATGCATCGCCAAGTAGACAGGCTTCATCCATTTGTCATTGCGGAAGCAAAGCGCTTCTACAAGAGCAGGCCAGGCCCTTTAAGCATCAGCTAATTGTCTTCTGTTGGAAATGAAAGGGTAAAAAAAAAGGATAGTTGTCCAACTAAGTTATTAATGAATCAATTCACTTTTTCAATGACCATAACAAACATGTATTCTAAAGCCACAATTTATCAAGCACTGAGCTGAGCACTGGATATTCCAACACGACTAAAATAAGTTCCCCACCCTGATATTCAGTGGTTTTGTTGGGTATATTGGTGCATTGTATTAAGCAGTACTTTCCCTTATAATATATAAAAGGCTAGTCAATGTGAATGTGTTCACATTAAATATAAAATTTATGGGAAATCTTTAAGTGAATTCGATGGATTATAAGTTCACTACAGCATGGAATATACAAGGCTACATGCAAATCAGGTCATTACTAAATCTGTCCCCCCTCCTTTGTTTTTAATGGTCTCAAGATTTAGATGTCCACATTAACTCACGTAAATATTTTATCTGAGTAATAATAATAGTAATGTGTTTCAATGCACTGTGTCACATTCCACTCCACCCCATTCTATTATACTTTATTCCATCCTATTGTTTTCCAATTTGTTAAATTTGGGTTGACCTGATAACCAATTATGTGATCAACTAATGTGTCATGACCTGTACTGCTCTAGGAACTAGGGTCTGCACCATCTATTTGATGACACATCATCATCCTATCCTTGGTTTAGTGACGGAATTACAAATATCTCTGCAAAATGTGGTTCATTTCACAGGAGAAGTACAATAAGATTGAAGATCTGAGTTTGAGGGGCTCTGACGTTCCTCTTTAAGGTGTCTTCCTCTATAGACCCAATAATAAAGTAAAATTCCCTGCCAAGAGCAGAGCTTGTGCTCTGAAGGGTAAGGAGAAAGAAGCGACAAGTTTAGAGACCCAGCTGGATTTTTCCAACTAGCAAACACAAACACGTTATTGCAAATTGTATCACACCTTAGAAAGATGTGTCCAACAATAAGTGAACTCTGAACAGTTGCCCTATATTCTTATTCTATAATATTTATTGCTTCACTATTACATAGCTATGTCCTCAGACAATAATAGAGTCTGGGTTCTCTACCACGTGTAGACCACAGTAGGTCTCCCCACAGCTCCCAAACATTACTGAACGTCACGAACGGTGCCTACCAAATGTTTAATCATTGACTGCTTGTTACCTAACATTACACATTCTCTTACACATTGTCCTAAAGACACAGTGATCCCTTTAAGTGTAAAACACTTATAATCTCTCTCCCATTAGACTGGGGTTCACATAAGAAATACTCAAAAAACACTTGAGCATTCATGGAGCACCTGACTCATGCAGTTCCTCCTAACTGACAACCTAACCGGTGTAATGTAACTGATGATTTTCTCTGCCCCAGAATCACATAATCAACTAGTTCCTTACCATCTCCTTTAGAACGTCTCAAAGTTATCTCAAAGTCATTACTTAGAAAGTAAAACACATTATCTCCATCTCTGTCTCATCCATGATCCTTCTTCTAATCTCAGAAAACACATCTATTGTCTATCAATTTACGTAAACTAAAAACCCAAAAATTATCTTTTTCTCCTCCTCCCTCTCTTTCTACACAAAATTGTTTGATTTAGGGTCCAAAGAGTCAGTCAAAATGATCCACATCCCTATCTCTACCACTACCACTATCACTCTAATCCAAGATAACAATATTTCTTTACTGAGAAAAACGAAAAAGAAAACCACTATCCAGTCAGTTCCAGCTCATAGAAACCCTATAGGACAGAGTAGAACTGCTCTATAGAGTTTCCAAGGAGTGGTAGGCAGATTCGGACTCTTGACTTATTGGTTAGTAGATATTGTACTAAACTATTACGCCACCAAGGTTTATTTACTTAAGTGCTTCTTTAATTTCCATCTGGCCCTTTTGCCTCAACTCTCTGCCTCCCCAGTCTGTTCCTTATTCTATAGTCTGAGTTATTATCAAGACATACACCTACCCAGACTCTACATAACAGTGACCATCCAGGCAATTCCAATTCATGGTGGTTTCATGAGAGGGTGAGTTTTCAGAAATAAATTGTCTATCTTTCTTCCAAGACCTCTTCAGCTGGACTCAAACCCTTAACCTTCTGGTTAAGAGTTGAACATGTTAACTACTTACACCACTCAGGGATTCTATACTTAAAACCCTTTTCACTGTTTTGTGGAGTAGAAGCATTGGCCCTTAGCATACTCTGTGTGTGTGTGTGTGTGTGTGTGTTTGTTTACTTGATAGCATGTTTGATTTTTCCCATGAGGAAATGGAGTGTGTATCCCCTTCTCTTGAATCTGAGTGACCCTGTGACTGCTTACCCCAATAAAGTATAGAATAAGGACACTATATGACTTCTAAGACTATTACAAAAGGCCATACAGCTTCCGTCTTTAGTGAAACATCTGCTCTCAGAGCATTAAGCTGTCTTTTAAGAAGCTTGAATACCTTGAGACTGGACCATCTGGAAAAGGCCACATGTAGGTGTTTTGTTTGACAGTCCAGTGGAGCAGTCCTTCAGCTACCGGAACACAAGTGCCAGAAACCGTCTTGGCAGTGGATTCTCCGGATCCAGCTGCTACAGATTCCATTTCTTCAAATCATCTTGATGAGGCCTAAGACGCTGGACAGCACAGAATCCGTCCTCACTCTCTTGTTTCCAAATCTCAAAACATCTGTGAGCATAATAAAATGGTTATAGATTCATGCCACTAAATTATATTTGTTTTGTTTTTTGCTGCAACAGTTGATTGAAACAACCTGAAAATCCTACCAGCTGTGACCTTTTCCAGCCTCACCTAACATCATGCTTCCCTGCATTCTGTCTTCTTCAGACACAAAGGCTGTATCTTGGGCTCCTGAATTTGGAATACTCCCTCTCGTAATAACACCAAACCAAACCCACCACCATCAAGTTGAGTCTGACTCACAGTGACCCTACAGAAAGATTAGAATGGCGCCATAGGTTTTCCAAGGAGTGCCTGCTGGGTTTGAACTGGTGACCTTTTGGTTAGCAGGCATAGCAACTTTAACCGCGATGGCACAGGGTTGCCCTCTCACGATAGGGTCTTCAAATAGGCCTATACCTCTGTTTTGTTTCGTTTCTGTTCACCTAATTAAATCACCAAATCACTCAACTTTCAAGTGAATAGTACCCTCATAAAAACTGTCCCTGGCTTTAGTGCCTAAGTTGTGTCCTAAAGTTGTAGTCATTAACAGGCTAAGAAATTCTCAGTCTTATCATTTGTCAAAATTACAATTTTCTGTTTGTATGTATGACTTCTAGATTATGCTTATTCCTTAACTCTGTGCTAAGCTTTAGATACTCACTGTTCACAGTTACATGGTCCTGCAACTGATACAGATCCAGGCACATATTGGATACTCAGTACATATTTGATGAATGCGTTCCATTGAGTTTTATTTAGGGAGAGATCAAACAGTTTAATTACCAATGTGAAACATGTTACCATTTTTTATAAGTTGCAAAAGGTAACTGAAATCCCAAAGCATATTCATGCTGGTAAGGTTTCTCAGCCATAGTTCACCTGTTTCTGGTTTTTCCACCATGATGTTAATTTTCACATGTGAGTCTGGCTCTTAAGGACCAAGTTGACTATTATTGTTTTCTCTGCCAAACAAACATAATGAGGTTTAAAAAAAAAAAAATTGTTGATGATTATCCTTCTTTTAACTTAATCACATCTACCTTTTTTTTTTTTACTACAAGAATATATTCAGGGAATCAAAAAATATGTGTATGAGTTGACCCTTTCTCGCTGCCAGAATTGGACATGCACCTTCTTCAGCAGCACTCTCACCAACTCCTCAGAGAACAACAACAAGCCACTGCCACTGAGTTGATTCCAACTCAAAAGGACCCCATAGGATAGAGTAGAACTGTCTCATAGAGTTTCCAAGGATCTCCTGGCAGATTGGAACTGTCGACCTTTCAGTTAGCAGCTGTAGCCCGTAACCGCTATGCCACGGGGTTTCCTCCTCCCTTTATTTCGTCAATACGCAAACAGACGCAGAAAAGGAGGGTAACCTGCCCATTGCCATGTATTGAACAATTGGCAGAGCTAAAATGTTTCCAAAGGCCATTTCCTTTCCGCTGCACAGTTTTGGCTGCAAATGAAGAGGCAAGCAGGCAAGAGGAGACAGGCATGTTTTCATGCGATCAGGAGAAACAGGGAAGAGGGCTTTCACCTGAGAAGCAGGCTGCCCTCCTCTTTTTTGTAGCTCTGTAGCAAAACCATGGAAAGAACTTAATAATGGTAATCATGGGTTAAACAATGAACCAGAATCTTCAATGCGTTAGATCTGTAGCACCCAAAACCTCCACAAGTAAATCTGAAAACATCTCCGTTTTGTAAACCCACCATATTAGAGAAAGAGTGCACTTGAATTATAGCACCATTTAATGAGGAAGAAACGCAGGTGGTGCTGTGGTTAAGAGCTACCACAAGCTCTGACTGCTAACCGAAAGATCAGCAGTTCTAATACACCAGCTGCTCTTTGGAAACCCTGGGAGGTAGTTCCACTCTGTCCTATAGGGTCACTATGAGCTGGAATTTGTTTGAAAGCATAGAGTCTGGTTTTGGTTTAGTGAGAAATTATGTCTCTTATACAGATGTATCAGATCTGAAATAATTTCAGTGCAAACTGAAATGTGAGTTGAAACTGTCAAACTCAAAAAATAAGCCACTGTCTTACTCTGGATTCTCTAGAGAAATGAAACCAGTAAACTGTGTATGTGAATCTATTTTTCTACCTATCTTTCTATCTGTCTATCTATCTGTCCATCTATCTATCTGTGGAGAGATTTATATCAAGGAAAAGGCTCACACATTTGTAGAGTCTTGAAAGTCCCAAATCTGTGGATCAGCCATCAGACTGGAGGCTTCTTTCAACTGAAGTAGCTAGGGAAAAAAAAAAAAAAAAAAAAAAAATGCCATAGAATCAATTCCAACTCATGACCATCCTATAGGACAGACTATAACTGCTCCATAGAGTTTCCAAGGAGCACTTGATGGATTCAAACTGCTGACCTTTTGGTTAGCAGATGTAGCATTTAACCACTATGCCCAGGTAGCTACCAAATCCCAAACAAACCCCTTGCTGTCAAGTCTGGTCCCACTTATAGTGACCCTAGAGGTCAGAGTATAACTGACCCACAGTTTCCAAGGAGTACCTTCAGTGGCTGACACTTCTGAGATTGGGAGGTAAGAAGGCAGGTCCTGGTTCAACTCTGAGCACTTGGAAGTCAGGTGACAATTACTGAGCAGACTGCATTCTCATACATATATGAATTCTGGATCCTGAAGAAAGGATTCAGAGAAGAGCAAAAAGTCAGTGAGTTTTGCCAGAAAATCTACTTACTGTTGATGCAGGCTACATACCCAAGAAAACTACCTTTCAACCAAATGGCTTCTCATAGCTGATCTCATCACAGAAGTGACAACATTACATAACTGACAAACTATGACATAAATGACAAACCACTAAGAACCATGACCCAGCAAGTTGATTCAGCACCTTAAGTATTGCAATCATTTAGTTAAAGAGGAAATGTTGATCTAACTTGGTTTTTCTGGGTAGCGGTTCAGAATCTTTCAACATCCAACTGAAATACTGGAAAAACAGAGACAAAAAATAAGGTGCAGAGCTGAGATGAAAACTACAAGTCACAGTCAACCTCTTATCAGAGTCTTAGAAAAATCATTGACCTGAAGGCCGAAGGAATTGGTTGAACAGCTCAGTCTGTGGCTACTGCACAGACAGAAAGCAAAGTCAGAAATTAGAAGGTAGGTAGAAAGACTTATTATTGCTCATAGCCTGAACCTTGATAGCAAAATCTCAGGTTTCCAGCAAAAATATACCTAGACAACTATCTCTACACCGTATTTCTGTTGATTGTCAAGGCCAAAATAATACGGATTACTAGTGATCCCTCTCTACAAATGAATGAACAGGAAATAAAGGGGTCATGGACAGAAAATAGTGGGGCCAACTAACACTGGTAGAGTCTCCACAATGACAAAACTGCCAGCAGTGGAGATGCGGGGTCCTGCAGCAGTGCATGAGCAGAACTGAGTTTTCAGAGGAGTCATTTGCTTTTATTTTTGCACTCTAAGAGTGCCAGCTTACAGAAGAATGAGGAATAGAGAACATTTATCTTGTGTCAAAAAGATTGCACTAGATGAAAATCTGACTGACACAGGAAACTGGTGGGGAGATCACCACATATCAAGTTGTTTTCTGGCTGTAATTCTGAGAAAAGTCTTGGAATAGCCTCCAAATGCCAGGGAAAGGAGCCAAAGACAAGTCACACTCTTTATTTTGGCCACTGTAGGGTCTGGATAGACGAGTAGATCATCCTCTTTCTCTCTCTCTCTGCTGAAGGGTGAGTAAACAGAAGGAGTCAGCATGTGGAAAAGCTTCAATACGACGGAAAGTGGAAAATACTCCTAAAGATTCGAGAATGAGTCTATTTGAAAACAATCACAGGGAATTGTAGACAACAGTTTAGTATTACCAACAAAATGCAGGCACACAGGGCCACTATAATGTAGAAAAAAGGGTAAGAAGAAAGAAGCATTGAAACAGAAACAGAAAAGTAAGAGAGCAAGAGAGCTGAGTAAGATTTATTTTTTATATATATTCGTTGACCATTTGTATTGCTCATTTTGTGAGCTATCTGTCCCAAATATTTTCTGTATTTGTTATAGAGGGAATTTTTTTCTCCATTAGTAATAATAGTCATTGATTTCTTTCTTGTTTTCACTCTGCTCTTATAACAGTAATGTAAATGAACAAAAATGGGAAAGCAAGCGTCTATTATTAGGATAAAATGTTAGTAAGTGGAGAACATCACTGTGGGCATTATGGCTGTAGCCATCAGGAAGCCACATAGGGAAGTGGTTACATGGGAACACTGCTGAGGCCAGTTCGGGCTGCAGTCCCAGTTTCACCGGTTGGCTAACTGTGTGACCTTAGATGAGGTACTGAACTGTGAGGCATCTGCTGTATTACTTGACAAGTAGAGGAAACTATATAATCCAATTCGTAGAAAGTTGCAGATATTAAATAATACACTTTGATATTCTGTGAAATAAGCTTAAAATAACAGCAACAATTAAACTGATTAAAGTATTTATATAGAAACATATGTATCATTTTTTTAATCTTTATTTTTTGAAGTTCAACACATATTAGCAAGCCAATCTTACTCAAATTTTACCATATTTTCAGTTAGGACTTTATTATGGTCATTTTATCTCATTAAATATTCTTATGTAATATCAACCCTGGTGGCATAGGGGTTAAGTTTGCTAACCAAAACGTCAGCAGTTCGAATCCGCCAGGCACTCCTTGGAAACTCTGTGGAGTGGCCCCACTCTGTTCTAGAGGGTTACTCTGAGCCAGAATCAGTGCTACAGCAGTGATTCTGTGTATAACTACTTCATATCTCATTAAATAGGTATGTATTATTACTGAATCAATTCATCTAAGCGTTACTTACTAAGTCAATACATGACCCATGAGGGACAACCGTAATCCCAGTACTTTTTTAGACACTGGAAGTATAAAACCAAAAACAAACCCATTGCCATTGAGTCAATTCCAACTCAGAGTGGCACTATAGGACAGAGCAAAACTGGAGTTAGAACAAGGAATACACACAAACAAAAGCATAAAGTCTCTGTCCTCACAGAACTCATATAAAAACATAAAAGGTAAATTCAGTGCTAAGTCAGATAGCCACATGATGAAGAAAAATAAACTAGAGTGAAGATGCCAGGTTCATATATTATAGGGAAGATCTCACTACTAATGTGATGTTTATGCAGAGATAAAAGGAAATGATGGAGTGGGCGATGTGGGTATCTTTGTGCAAATGCAAGTCCCTGAGCTGGAAATTTCCACAGTCTGCTTTGTTGTTGTTGGGCGCCCTCGAGTGGGCCTTAACTGACAGGACGCTGCACCCAGAAGAACAAACACTGCTGGGTCTTGCGTCATCACAGAGGTAATGCCAGGCTTGAGTCCTCCTTCGTGGTGTGCTTTACGAAGAGCAATTCGGCCAGCGTAGCTAGAGAAGCGTGAGCCCAGAGTGATGGAAGAGCCTTCGAAAGAGGAGCTTAGCATGAAGGCTATTGCAAGGATATTGTTTTATACCGAGTGATAAGGTGGCCTCGTAGAGTCTCTGTGAGTCAGAATCCATTTGATGGCACACAGCAACAAGGGGAAGGCAGAGTCGCTGAAGGGAATTAGTAGAGGGGTTACATGACCTATTGTGTTGTTTTCTTTAAAAAAAAAAAAAAAAGAATAAAAAGGGGTGCATCCTGAGATCTCCACTAAAAGACCTCAATTGATGGCCCAGCGTTTTCGGGGTTCCCCTGGGAGCATGGCCTCTGACCCTGATGCTGTCCTTGCCCATAAATCATAACGAAGGTCCATTCTTCGGGCACGAATGGATTGGACTTGGCGATGCAGAGTGACTATATATTGGAAGCACTTTATGGTTCTATACATCTGTAGGATATCATCCTGCTGACCTCTGGCTGGAGGAAGGAGAGTGGGTGGAGAGGAGCAGAAAGGAGGAGAGAAAGGGAGGATGAGACATGTATGGAGCAGAGAGGAATAGTGTGCTGTCACCGGACAGGGAGAGCAGTGGAAGCTGCATTTAGGTGGGCATGTAAATTTATACGGGAATGTACATTTTCACTCAGTCATAATAATAATAATTAAAAAAAAACCCTCTAGCTGGTTGAAGATAGATTTTATGGGCAGAAGAGAGAAAAAAGAGAGATATGAAAGAGAAATGCATGTGGTTTTTGTCTAGTTCTGTACATTTTTGTCAATTTGCCAATATTGTGGTAGCTTTATAATGGGTTTTGATAGCTGGTAAGCAATTCTCTTACCATGTTTGTGTTGTTCAACACTGTTCTGGGTCTTTGTGATTTTGACATTTCCAGACAAATTTGTACCCAGGTGTACTGTGAGTTGGAACCAGCTAAACAACCCTTAACAATGACGACAGGAATTTTTCATAAACACACGTGTGGCTACACACAGGGAGAGTTTGGGGGCAATTAATTGGATGACTTTGAATCAATAAATTAATCTGGAGAGAATTACTATCTTTTCCATGTTAAGTTTTTCAAAACATCAATATGGTATAACCCCCAACTTTTCAAGACTTTTAAATTTTGTCAGTAGTGATTTATACACATATATTTCTAGATTCCCACTAAGGTAGCTATTTTCTTTCCTTTTAGATATATTAAATGGTATTTATTTAAATTTACATTTTTTAGCCACCCTTGGCATACAGCAATGAAGCAGATTTTTACAATTCCTTTCCATCTAGCAACTTTGTTAAACTCTTAATACTACTTAATTTGGGGGAAAATTATTTTGGATTAAGTACATAATCATAATATCTTGAACTAAGAACAGTTGCTTTCATCTTTTTTAATACTATGGTATTCATTTCTTTTTCTTGACTTACTGCATTGTGTAGTATTTTAAGAACAAGGATAAACAGGAATAGTATATTTCTCTCCTTATAAAATTCAGAGGCAGCACTTTCAACCATTTACTATAGTTTTTTAGAAACTAAGAACATTATTCTCTAGTTGTAATTTGCTAAGACTTTTCATCAAGAATGAACACTGAATTTTATCAGCTTTTATTTTGCCTCTTTTGAGATGGTTACATGAGGTTTCTTTCTCCATTAATCTGTTAATGTGGCAAATCACATCGATTTTCAAATGTGCAATGTAGAATATGCTTTTCTTTTTATTATTACTGTATTGTGTTGGAAACTCCATGGTGTAGTGGTTAAGTGCTACATCTACTAATCAAAAGGTCAGCAGTTAGAATCTGCCAGGGGGTCCTTGGAAATTCTATGGGACAGTTCTACTGTGTCCTATAATGTCACTGTGAGTTGGCATTGACTTGACAAGAGTGGGTTTGGTTTGGTTTATTTTGGTGTTGTGTTTGTTATTTAATTTACTACCACATTACGGCTGTTAATGAATTTTTGTGCTAATGCATGATATTAAGTGGAAATCTCCTGTTTTTGTTTCTTTGTCATGTTTTGGTATTGAGAATATTATGAAATCATAAAGTTGAAGGTCTTTCTCACTTTTCTACTCTTTGAAAAAGTATATAAGATCCTTGTTCTTTGTAAAGTTTTTAGGAGTTGAAGGTAAAGTTGTCTGTATCTATTTCTTGGTATTGTCTAACTGCTTTGACTAGAAAGCCTAGTACAATGTTGAACAGTAGAGGTGATAGTGGGCTTCCTTGTCTAGTACCTGTTCTCATGGGAAACTGTTTCAGTCTCTCCCCATTCAAGATGATGTACGCAGTTGGCTTTGTATAAATGGCCCTTATTGCATTAAGGAATTTGCTGTCTATTCCTATTTGCCTGAGAGTTTTTTGCATGAGTGGGTTTTGGAATTTATCAAATACCTTTTCTGCATCAATAGACAAAATCAGGTAATTCTTGTCTTTTGTGTTATTTATATGGTTGAAAATGTTAATTGTTTTTCTGATGTGAAACTAGCCTTGCATCCTACAGGGAAGACATTAAATGACGTAGGAAGTATCAAAAGAAGATGGGAGTAATACACAGAGTCATTAACCAGAAAGTCGTAGTCAATGTTCAACCATTTCAAAAGGTAACATATGGTACTGATGGTACTGATGAAGAAGCCAAGGGTGCATTGAAGGCATTGCAAAAAACAAGGCTCCTAGAATTTATAGAATATCAGTTGAGATGTTTCAACAAATAAATGCAGTGCTAAAGTGCTCACTCGTCCATGTCAAGAAATTTGGAAGATAGCTGCCTTTTTAATCAACTGTAAAATATTCATACTTACACCTACTCCCAAGAAAAGTGATCCAACTTAATGCAGAAATTATCAAGCAATATCATTAATATCACACACAAGTAAAACTTTGCTCAAGATCATTCAAAAGTGGTTGCAGCAATGTATGGACAAGAAATTGCCAGAAATTCAAGTTTGATTCAGAAGAGGACTTGGAACCATTATCATTTCCAATTTCAGTTGGATCTTAGTTGAAAGCAGAGAGTAACAGAAAGATGTTTACTTATGTTTAATTAACTATGCAAAGGCATTCAACTGTGTGGATTGTAACCATTTATGGATAACATTGTGAAGAACGGGAATTCCAGAACACTTAATTGTGCTCATGAGGAATCTGTAAATGGATCAAGAGGAAGTTGTTCAAACAAAACAAAGGGACACTGAATGTTTTAAATTCTAAAAAGGTATGTATCATGTTTATCCCATTTCACTGTAGCTACTAAACCTGTGGACCAAGCAAATAATCTGAGAAACTGGACTGTATGAAGAAGAACAGGGCATTAGGATTGAAGGGAGTCTCATTAACAAACTGCGTTATGCATATGTCACAATCTTGCTTGCTGAAAGTAAAGATGACTTGAAACACCAATGAAGATCAAATACCACAACCTTCAGTATGGATTACCCCTTAATACCAAGAAAACAAAAATCCTCAAAACTGGACCAATAAGCAACAGAATGATGAAAAACAGAGAAAAGATTGAGGTTGTCAATGATTTTGTTTTACTTGGATACACAATCAACAGCCATGGAAGCAGCAGTCAAGAAATCAAAGGACGTGTTGCACTGGGAAACTCTGCTGAAAAGACCTCTCTAAAGTGTTGAAAAGCAACAGTGTCACCCGGAAGACTAAGGTTTGCCTGAGTCTTAATTGCACCATATGTATGCAAAAGCTGGACAATGAATAAGGAAGCCAGAAAAATTGATGCTTTTCAATTGTGGTATTGGAGAAGAATATTGACTATACCATGGACTGCCAAAAAAACTAACAGATCTGTCCTGGAGAAAGGACAACCAGAATACTCTTCAGAAGCAAAGATGGTGTGATTCCCTCCTGGATATTTTGGACATGTGGTCAAGAGGGATCAATCCCTAGAGAATCCCTACCATCATGCTTGGTAGACAGAGAGCAAAAAAGAAGACCCTCAGTGAGACAGATTGACGCAACGACTGCAATAATGGGCTCAAGAATAGCAACAATTATGGGCATGGAGCATGATCGAGCAGCGTTTCAATCTGTTAGACATATGTTTGCTCGGAGTCGGAACCAACTCAAGGGCACCTAACAACAACAGCATGAGGTTCACATGTATTCTTAAACTGGTGAGATTTTTCTAGACCAAATCTCCAGATTGATGGTTGTGTAGTAGTTTCTGTGATTTATCCTTGAGAAAAGGTCCTGTACTCGTTGACTATAAATTTGAGCATACTTAATTCATCTGTGACAGTTTGTGGCCAACTCAGATAGGAGATGAGACTCCCAGATTGTAGGGACATCCAACAATCAAGTCTTAGAAGCTATGACCTCTTATTAGTCTCAGAGTGGATGAAAATAGCTCTTTTAGACAGACAATCTGTTAGAGCATTACTTTACCAATTTGAACCTACTTTTTACTGTGTAATCTTATTTTTTTTGGAAAGAGCAAAGCATCTTACAGGGCTTTTATGCTTTATTGGAGTTGTTGTTAGCTATTGTCTATGATTCAGCCCCAACTCTTGGTGAGCTCATGCATAATAGATCCAAACTCTCCCAGAGCCTAAGCCATCATGAGGACTAGTTGCATACTGAGTCCCTGTGACCCATGGAGTTTTCATTAGATTTTTAGAAGTAGGTCACTAGGCCTTTCTGCCTAATTCACCTTATAGTTGGATTACCTGCTTTAACCAGAAAGTAGGATTCTTTCCAAAGAACAGTCATATCATGGATTGTCCCCAAAATATGTCCTCTGTGTGCAAAGCTCTTTATTTTCTTCTTTTCCACCGACAAGCCCTGCTAGTAAGTACTGTAAGTTCAGCTAATTAGTCCTATTTAGTTTCCAACAGAGTTGGATTTTGGAAGCTGTAAAAGACAAGCAGTCTGAAAATCAGCCTGACAATTTCCTTCCTTAGTCCTAAGTGGAGCCCGGACAGCACAGTGAGTAAGAGCTACAGCTGCTAACCAAAGGCGAAGCAGTTTGAATCTACTAGCTGCTCCTTAGAAATGCCCTGGGGAAGGTCTATTCTGTCCTACAGTGCTGCTCTGAGTTGAAATCCACTTGACAGCAATGAGTTCGCTTTAGTTCATCTGAAATAGGAGTTACCTAAAAAGAGTTCTAAGCCTTAGTTTACTAAAAGTGTTTTTTTTTTTTTTTTTTAAGAAGATTGAAGAAGCTTACAGAGTTCTCGTGTTTAAAATGGACACTATGAATTTATCCTTCCTCTGGAAAAGATAGAGGCAAGTGGGGTTCAGGATATCACAGCAGGGTATAGTGATACGAGCAGGGAACAAAAGGAAGGCTTCAGAAGAGTTCAGCCTGGTGTCAGAGAAATGCCACATGTTCTCAGCTGATAGCAAGCTGTCTGGCATTAGGAGTTACAGGGGCACCTGGCACTCTTAGCAGGGCCTCTCTGAACCTTGCCGTCACTGACTGCCATTGCTTGCAAACAAGGAGGACGCACCTTTGGTTCCTAATCAAATACATCTCTGACATCCGTTGTGCTGCTGATCTAGACCACCCAAAACATGTTGTGATCTTCCATGTACACATAGAAATAAACGTTGGTGGTAACTGGAAATGATAACCCTGAATGAGTTTCTTTTAAAGGTTTGAATAATATAAAGGATCAGTCATCTCAGTAAAGCTGGGAATCCAATATCTACAGTATCTTACAACAACTGTAAATTCCCCAAGTCATCACTTGATGACAGATAGTGAAAGTTCATGAATGATACCCCGCTTCTAAAGAAAGATTTTCACTTGTAAACAATTATAACCTAGGTGATGTACTCACCTATAAACTCAGCTATAAACTAGGTGATGTATCCCCCAAATCTCACTACTGTTGAGTCAATTCCAATTCACAGGAACTCTATAAAACAGAGTAGAAGTGCCCATAGAGTTTCCAAGGTACGCCTGGTGAATTTGAACTGTTGACCCTTTGGTTAGCAGCTGTGTCAATTAACCACTATACCACTATACCACCCAAACTAGGGTTTATACTCAAAGACTCATGTGTCTTCTATGTGACAGCGCTGTCAGCGAGTACAGAGAACCAACTCTGAGACTTGCAATCTGGGGAGCATATTAAAATATCATCCACATATTATGTGAGGGAGAAGTTCTGGGGAAACTGGATGCCCCTCAGGCTATGGCCAGAAGCCCGGGTGGTGTGGTTAAGTGCCTTGTCTGCTGACCCCAAAGTCAGCAATTCAAATCCACCAGGCACTCCTTAAACTCTGTACAGCAGTTCTACTCTGTACTGTATGGTCACTATGGGTCAGAATCAACTCGATGGCAATGAGTTTCTTTTGTCTACTTCTTAAGGCTATGGCAGAGAATTAAGAGAACATTTCTATAAATCCGTGAGCAATTGATGGCCTTGTTTACTGTTAAGCAGCTCTGGATTCACAGTGAGTAAGTACTCAGCTGCTAACAAAAAAGTTACAGTTCAAACCTACAAACCACTCCACAGAAGAAATCCGTGGCAGTCTGCTTCAGTAAAGATTAGAGCCTTGGAAACCCTAGGGGAAGTTCTATCCTGTTGTATAGGATCACTGTGAGTCCAACTCAACTATTCAGCAATGAGATTGGATTCAATAGGTTTGGTTTTTACACTGCTGACCTTCCCTGTGTATGTAAGTAGATAATGGGAGTCTAAGTGCAAGGCTGTGCTCAAGAATTCCAGGCAGGATTGACTACTTAATTTGTGAGGTCTAGAGCAATGAATGAAACCCTGGTGGCGTGGTGGTTAATTGCTAGGGCTGTTAACTAAAAGGTTGGCAGTTTGAATCCACCAGGCGTTCCTTGGAAACTCTATGGAGTGGTTCTACTCCGTCCTATAGGTTTACTATAAGTCAGAATCAACTCGGCAGCAGGGGTTTTGGTTTTCTGTTTGTTTTAGTGCAATGAAGAGGACATCTTTTGTCCCTGCAGCTGCACAGATATTCCCTCTTAGAAGGCAGTGGTAATTGTAGAAACAGAGGTAATATCACTCCTTTGAACAACTCATTGCACAATGAAGGAAAAGTGTATCATCTTATTTGCTTTTTCACTGTTTCTGAGATGATGTTGAGAACTAGTTCTCCAACGTCCTATTGCCTTAAAACATTCTCAAATGTCCTTATTAATTTTTGACTTAGATACGGTATCAACTTATATTCCTTAGGTTATATAATTGTTTGATTTGGACAGTCACTAGCTTTGCCTGGAGTTTTCTCTTTCATTGTTCGGTTCTAAATTTAAAATATCATAACTTCACAGTTCACCTAAATAAACAGATTTCTAGGCAATGTTCTCCATTCCTTTGTTTATTTGTTTTAATTATGCTATTTATTTTACACTGCTGGTCAATTATATAAAAATTAGAGGTAGTGGTGAGAATGTCAGTCTCTCTCCTAATCCTTAGTAGTAAGTACTTAACAAGTTCGAAATGAGCCAGATGGTCTGTAAAGTCAGGAATAGATTTTGGATGAATTAACATTTTCAGGGAACTCTTTGAAAATTGCAGTAAGGAGGCTCAGTCTAATTTTATATATTTATGTACATAAAGAGAGCACCCTCCCTGATTACAGATGGATTTTTTTAAATTTAACTTGAAAATCTCTAGTTAAAGTAGATAGCCAATTAAAATAAGAAAGTTAAATGTTACATTAGTTGCTGAATTTGATGATCGTGGTGGTGTTAGCTACCATGCTATGAGATCTGCATTTCACAAACATCACTACTGGGGTATACTTTTCAAAGTACGTAGTGATAGTCATAATAATAACATGTACAATAAAGAGTGGCAAAGCTGTTCAGAAAAATATCACTCCAAGATGCATATGCCAAAGGTACAAATAGATAGGTACCCCATATGTTAACAAATACATAGGATAAAGTCATCATACCAAGTCCTGTTAGAAAACTAATCAGATGTCATATACATCAATAGTAGAAGTATATATGTTTTCTTGGGAAAAACATTGGTCAAGACCTTGAAAAAGAAAAAGTAATAGAAGTTTATTAATAAATTGAAGAAATTAGCTAAATGGAAAGGTATTTCATGTTCAGATATAGGAACTCATACTACATTATGTCAATTATTTCATATAGATCGAATGCAATTTTGTTAAAAATTACAACACAGGTTTTCACAGAACTTAAAAATGTGATCTCACATCAAACCAAAAACCAGACCCATTGCTGTTGAGTCAATTCCAGTGCATTGCAACCCTACAGGGCAGAGTGGAACTGCCCTAGAGAGTTCTCAAGGAGCACCTAGTGAATGTGAACTGCTGGTCTTTTGATCAGCCAACGAGCCCTTCACCCACGATGCCACCAGGTGGTCCTGATCTCTCTCTCCATCTCTCTGTCTCTCTCTGTCTTTCTATCTCTCTGTCTCTGCCTGCCTTCCTCCTTCCCTCCCTCCTTTTCTCTCTCTCTCTCTGACACACACAAACACATTAAACTAGAAAGGATAAAGGACATCCTTGCCCTGCCATCCACGATGACGTGTTATAAAGTCATATTAAACTACAATAACAAGCAAGTAAGAAGAGACAAACAAACCAATGTAACAGAATGTTGGCCCAGAGCACAGGACACTTACCTAATAAGTCAGGTAAGCTCATGGTCCTGGGATAACCGGTTATAAGGGAACAGACAAAAAGAGTGCTTGCAAGTGCATCCAAGATGCACATGAGTAAAGCAGAACTTTAAAATCGAATGCAGAAATTCAGGAGATTATCATGACTTCAATAGTGAAGGACAGTGATTTTTCTATCCAGTTTAATTAAGGGAGATGTTCCGACCCAAACACAGTACATCCCAGATTTGGTTTTTAATAGTTGGCTCCACTATTTAAATGGTATAAACTAGAAACATAGGCTTGGACACAAGCTTGCTTCTGCAATTCACAGTAAGGTCTCACTTGGGAAAGTCTCTGGAGCTCTCTTTTTACCATACAGAGATTTTCCTGATGGACGAATGTTAAACTAAGGGTTCTTAACCTGGCCAGCAGATCTTTCTAAACAGTTTCTACACAGGAGCTGTAGACGAAATGTCTAAACCGAGGTACCTGTTCAAGACTGAAGGATACCAGAGGGAGAACCCATGATACACTCTCCAGGGCTTCCGTGGCAGTTTGAAATCTGGTCTTCTAACTTGATCTTCCAGTCAAAGACCTGCACCACAAATTCTGTCCAAATTTGATATCTCCATTTAGTGGGAAACTCAGGGCAGAGTTTGCTTATTTTATCTTACGTGAAGGGGAACCTCTTTTCATATTTTTTGTCTTTGGTAAGTAGAAATTTGCTTAATTGTTTTCTGGAGCATAAGTGAGGAATTGATTTCCCATTTGTGAAACATGTGCAGCGATCTGGTAAACCACCTTATTCATTCAAATAATTTGTAGAATATTGGGGGTTTTCTCTGTATACCATCATTATCACTTAAAGAAATGGTAGTTTGCCTTCCTCCCTTCTTGTCTTTGTACCTGTTTTTATGTTTCTTGTTTCCCTGTCCTGGCAAGGACCTCTAGGACAGTGTTGAATGGAAACAGTAATACTGTGCATTCCTGTTTTATACCTAACCTGAAAATGAATGCTTTTAATAGTTCACCATTACCTGTAAAATTTGCAACAAATTGCTGCATATATACTCTTCTGTTTCTGTTTTGCTAAGAGGTTTTCATTTGTTTCCTATTGTTGGGTCGGGAATGAATTGATTTCCTCTTCAGCTATTTTTTTTCCCCCTTGCCTTAAAGCAGTGAATACAGTGAATTAAATAATAGACTTTCTAATGTAAAACCAACTTTGAATTCCTAGAATATAAACATTTTGACAAGACCTATTCTGTTTTCATGAATATTGCCTAGAGTCCATTTGACAAGGTCTTATTAGAAATTGTTTGTTTATTTGTTTGTTTTTAATGCGGGTTTGTGAGTGGATAGGCTTGTACATTTTTTAGTTTGCTCTTTAATTTGATATCAAGGAGACTCCAGTATTATAGAATGAGTGGGCATGTTCTCTCATTTTTTCTTTTCTATATACTTTTGTATAACACCAAAATAGAGCATAACTCATCTGTAAAACTTGTGTTTAGCATTTTCTTTGTGGGAAGTATTTTTAATTAGTCACTTCTTAAAAATATTCTAGGATTATTCAAGTTTTCTATTTTTCCTTGAGCCTTAATTTTTTAAAGGATAGTTTTTAGATGTTTCAAATAAATTTTCAGTTTTAAGAGCACAACTTCATCTCTGTTATTACTTGGCTATCGTATTAATCTCTGCTGTATTTGTAGCATAAACCAAAAATCCAGTTCATAGCAGTGCTGTAGAATAGAGTAAAATTGCTTCATAGAGTTTTCAAGGAGTGGTCAGTGGATTTGAATTGCTGTCCTTTTGGATAGCAGCTGAGCTCTTAAGCACTCAGCCACCAACGCTTCATTATGTTTGTAGTAAACCTTTATTTAATTGCTGTATTTACCTGTTTTAGCTTTCTCATAATTAGTTTTAACAGTTAATTATTTATTGATTCCAAAAAAATACTCCCTGATTATTTTGGCCTTTCTTATTACACATGTATCAGATGCTTCTTAGGTATTGTCTTGTGGTTTCCCCATTAATTCTCTTCTTTCAATCAGTTTTGTTGTTCTTTAACATTTTGACTTTGACTGCATTTGATCTTTAACTTGTTGTCTTACACAAACATCCAAGCATATTACATAACCAATTTTACCCAGTCTCTCATCAAGAAACATTGACGCACACACGATATCTGAAGATCTGACTTCTATTATGATTTATGGACAGGGGCAGTATCAGGGCCAGGGGCCATGCTCCTAGGGGAATCCTGAGGCCCCTGGACCATCAGTTGTGGTCTTTTAGTGGAGATCTCAGGGTGCATCCCTTTTTATTCTTGTGTTGCCAGTGAGACTCAACTTTGTGAGCTCCATCGCTTTATGGTTCTATGCACCTATAGGATGTAGTCCTGCTGACCTCTTACTGGAGGTGGAGGAGTGAGTGGAAAGGAAGGGATAGGAGATTGTTGGGAGGATAAGACATGTATGGAGTGGAGAGGAAGAGTGTGCTGTCACCGGACAGGGAGAGCAGCATGGGCTGTACATAGGTGGGCATGCAAATTTATAAGGGAATGTACATTTGCATTCAATCATGATATGAAGAGAAGTATTGAAACAATGTAGCAAGAGTTTCAATGTGTATTACTTTCAGTTGAATGTTCTTCCTGATTGTCCTCAGAATATTGTCTTTGATTAGTTTAGAAGTACATTTTCTTAAAATGTTTCCAAAATAGAAATTGACCCTCACTGTTTTTTGTTTCCTGTTGTCCTTTAATTATGATGTACACAGACAATACGTTATATGCAATACTCATTCTTTGAGATCTGAAACTTGTTTTACAATTCAGAATGTGTATGTTAATTGTAATATTCCATGTGTGCTCTGGAAAAATATATATACTTTTACAGCTAAGTAAATATTTCTAAAAAAATAGGAAAAAGCTTTTTTGTTGTAGAGTAGATTCCAACTCATAGAGATTCTATAGGATAGAGTACAACTGCCCCATAGGATTTCCAAGGAGCAGCTAGTGGATTCAAACCGCTGACCTTTTTGATTAGCAGCTGAGCTCTTCACTGCTGCACCACCACAGCTCCAAATACTTTTAAATATGTATGCTGGATTAAGTCTGTTACTTGTGCTTTACAAAAGTGTGTGTGCCTGCATTCTCCTGCATAACATCTCACTAGTGAAAGAGGAATGTGACTGATTACTAGCTTTATGGATTTTGGTATTATACATTTTGAGGCTACTTTTCCAGATTTCCTAAATATGTAACCTAACTGTTTAGTTACATATAAGACTCCGTGAGTTGAAGCCAACTCAGTGAGAACTAATAACAACATATGCAGTTATTCTAGTTAGTTTCATTTACCTAGTAAGTGAAATACTTTTAAATCTGTAGAAACCCTTTACTTCTATACATTATTTGTACTAAAATCTCTATTGTCCAATGTTAGTATAGCTCTGACTTGCATTTAGGTTGTATGAGACTTGTAGTTTTTCCATTCATTTATTGCCAACAATTCTGAGGACTTATGTTTTAATAGTACTTTACTACTACTTAGAATACAGTTTGAATTTCAAAATCTGTTCTGGCACTCTTTGCCTATAATGGTCATGAAATTATTTACCTTTATTATCACTATTGATATGCTTGTTTTATTTTTTAGTGGAAGAATATCTATTTCTGTTTTTATTTTCTCTCTTTTTAGGTACTTCACTTTTATTGCTATCTTACAGGCCTTCTTTTGTATTAATTGAGCCATAATTTTCTCATTATCACTTTTCTTTCTATAGGTTTGAAAGTTACTCACTTGATACTTTGTCAGTTATTAGTTTTTAATTTTTTTTTTACCACATATTTTTAAATTTATAAAGTACTAATTAAGTTAATACCTAGGAGCCTGATCTCAGAATCCCGGTGTCCAAGTGGTTAGAAGCTTAGCTGTTAACTGAAGAGTCAGCAGTTTGAATTCCTCAGCTGCTCTTTGCAAAACCTACAGCACAGTTCTATCAGGTTGCTATGAGTCAGAATAGACTTGATAGCAACAGGCTTACCTTACAAAATAAAAGACCATTAGAATATGTAGCTCTGATCAAGCCTACCCCAACATATTCTCTGTGATGCCCATAGACTTATCAACACAATTTATTACATTTTTTGTACTCATTCTTGGATCCCAAGGCCTCTAATCAGTTATCAGTTTCGTTAGACTGCTAGACAGGACCAGACTACCGTGACTTAAACAAATGGGACCCTCATTTGATGATCTTGTCAAAGAAGTCTGGAGCCGGGCAGTCCAGGGCTGTTACTGTTATTCCACAAAGTCATTAGGAATTCAGGTCCTTCTGTCTTTCTGTCAAACTATCTTTAATGCGCTGTTTCCACCTTCAGGGTCACCAGAAGGCTGCGAGACTCCAGCACAAAGAATGCTTCCCCTGTTGCTGGATAAAAAAAGGAGGTAAAAGGAAAGAGCAATTCCTAAAGATGAGTGCTCCATCTTCAAAAGATTTCCCAGAAGCCCCATCCAACAACTTCTGTTTACATCTCCTTGTCCATTTTAACCTGTAAAACAATCTGGAAAATGTAGACTTTTGGACCTGAATAAAATGATCCCGCAGTAAATCATAATTCTTTTTAAGGAGGAAGATAAAATGGGTACCTGGTAACTGATAAAATCTTTATGACATCTCATTCTTAAACAACTCATATCTTTACATCTTTCTTTTATTTAATTATTTTTTTTAAGTACTTATTTTCCTCCCCAAAGATGGAAACCTCGTCTCTGAAACTGGAAACTACACTCAGCTCAAAACCTAAGTAGCGGCCCTCCATCAGCCTACATACAGTTCTTTGTGGTCTCACTAGTTATAGACTAAAGATGTTCTTGCCACCCTCTCCACATCCCAAGGATGTTGAATGTAAGAGGAATAAAAGTACAGAAGAAAGAAAAAGTCTAGTGAGATGCTGTTGGTCCAGGCTGCTGAGTCTCTTCTGTGATTAGACTGTCCAGCACCCTCGGCTTTTGCTTTCTGTTGGCCTCTGGCTTTTCCTGCTGCGTGGTGCATCTGTGCATTTTATTTCATGGATGCTGTGAGGTGGGCAATGGCGAGGCTGCCCTTCCCAGGGTGCATAACATTAGCTGCATGACATCTTTACCGGTGGAGGTTTGGAAGTTCAAGATTGCCTTGGTAATGATGAGAGATGATTATAAGCCAGGCTTGGCAGTTCCTTACAAATGTAATTTCCTCAGAATTAGAAGATCCTCAGTCTATTTGCTTCCGGTTAGTTCTATCCTCAAGGAATCACAGCCAAGGGTCTTTTGACTATTGTTTTTAAATCTAAGCACTGAACATTTATTTATTTACCTCTGTGCTCTATCTGGAAACCCTGGTGGACTAGTGGTTAAATGCTATGACTGCTAACCAAAAAGCTGGTAGTTGAAATCTGCCAGGCACTTCTTGGAAATTCAATGGGGCAGCTCTGCTCTGCCCCTTAGAGTCGCTGCATTGGCTTGACAGTGGTGGATTTGATATGCTCTATCCATCCACATAGATGCTAAGTTAATAGGACCTACTCTGAGACTGGAAACCCTGGTGATGTGGGCGTCAAATGCTACATTTGCTAACAAAAAAAGATTGGCAGTTCAAATCCACCAAGGACTCCTTGGAAACTCTCCAGGGTAATTCTCCTCTGTCCTCTAGGGTCGTTGTGAGTTGGTATCAACTCAACAGCAGTAGGTTTGGTTTGGATACTCTAAGACTATTTGAAATGAAATATTCTGTGAGAAAACAATGCCAGTAATCTGGCTATCTTGTATTTTATTTGGGCATGCTGTCAGAAATTTCACCATATGTATCATTAGACTCTGAATTACTCACATTTTAAGTTATTCCATAATATATTGTCAATGTCTTTGGGAAGTATGCAAATTTTAATTCTAATCAGATAGCCCTAGTGAAACTAAATTGGCCAGACTCTTTGGAACCATTACACAGTTGATTGACAGTAAAAAACTACAGGACTTGAAAATAAGATATTCATTGATTCACCCATTCAATAAATAATTACCGAACACCCACATGTCAGGACAAGAGACAGATCCTAGGAAGAGAAAGTAATTAACATTTCTTGTGTACTACTATGTTCCGGACATTTTACTGAATACCTTAAATGGACTCTTTCATTTAATCTTCAAAACCGTGCACTGAATACTGTGTGATGATTATCTCTACACACAGATTAAGGAATTGAGACTTAGAGAGGGAAAGGAAATTGCCCAAAGTCATTCAGCTAGTAAATTGGAGAGGCAGTTGATCTACAGAAAGAATCTTAACCAGCTACTATATTAAAAATGCCTTCCTTCATAAAAATAAAATTAAACACAGATCTTCTAAGTTTTCAGATCTAGAAAGAGAAATTCTACTTCAAATAGACACATTGCCTAGAATCTCTAAAAGAATTTCCCTAAATTTGTTCCTGAAGTTTTTCCATGTCATATTCATGTTTTCTCTTCACTGGAAGACCCCCAGTTCCTCTAGAAAGTTCTTTCTTTGGCATAGCCCTCAATGCTTCTATTGTTTCGCTCATGAACTGCTCCAACAGGCATTTTGTAAAAAGATACATAAGAATATAACAAACAAAATCGTGTTTTCAAAAACAAATGTTTATGAAGTATATGTTTTATCTTGCATACAATTTGCCTCATTATACCTTAATCTATTCTACACTCTAGTTCAAAGGACTGGTACGAGTTGGCAGGCACCTTCCCTAGATGTCTCATTTTCTAGCCTCTGCTTACCCGAGGATTTGAGTATCACCATTTTATTCCAAAATGTTGGTGTTCTTGCTTCAAATACCCGGCCCAATCCACAATATTGAGTCTACAATGGCCTAAAGTCTTCGCACCCCATTTTGACCTTTCTCACTCTCTCTCTTCTGGTGGCAGGACTGAGGCAGCTCCCGCGTCCTCAAATAAAACCAGCTGCCAGTAAGTCAGTCATCTCCCATTCATGGTCACTCCATATGTGTCACAGTTGTGCTCTATAGGTTTTTCAATGGCTAATTTTTCAAAAGTAGATTTCCAGATTTTTCTTCCAGGGCACCCCCAGGTAGACTCAAACCTCCAGCCGTTCAGTTGGCAGTCAGATACGTTAAAGATGTGCATCAGCAGGGGACACCTATCCCCACATACAGCTAGAGATGGACAATCACATAAGATAACCAAAAAGTATAGTATCCACAGTAATATTATAGCAGTCTAATAGGAATGTCAACTGTTTGGCACTTATTGCAGACATCATAAGTAATGTAGAGTGCCTACTGTGTGTCAAACATTGTTTAATTTAATTTAATGCAATCTACTTAGATTTTTCACAAGCATTTCAGGTCAAGCTAGGGTCGCCATGAGTGTTTCAGGTCAGTTAAATTATTATTCCATTTTTCAGGTGGGACTCAGAAAGCTTAAGTAACCTGCTCGGGGTCACACAGTTACTAAGTGTTGGAGCCAACAGCAGACCATGGAGTCCAGTTCTGTAGACCATGATCGTAACTACTATTCTAGAGGAAGAGAATTTCTTCTACCTAGCACAGTGATTGAGCAGTTGGCTGCTCAGTGAAGAGTCATGGGTTTGGATGCATCAGTTGCTTCACAGGAGTAAGAAGCAGCAGTCTGCTTCCATAAAAATTATTGATTTAAAAAAATGAAAAGTGAAATCACCGCTGCAGAGTTGATTCTCCCACATAGCAAGTCTATAGGACTGAATGTAACTACCCCATAGGACTACCAAGGAACAGCCAGAGGATTTCAACAGCTGACTTTTGGATTAGCAGCCAAATTCTTAAGCATGAAACCACCAGGTCTTGTCCAAAAGGACTACCAAAAAATGAACACCACATCCATTTCCGGCAAGTATTAACCATACAGAACAGGGAAGAACTGCCCTATAGGATTTCCAAGAATCAGCTAGTGGATTCAAACTGCCAACCATTTGATTAACAGGTAATCTCATAACAACTGTGCCTCCGGGGCTCTCCGTAAGGGTGACACTCTTGGAAAGCCTGTGAAGCAGTTCTACTCTGTCTTCTACTGTCATTAGGACTTGGAATTGATTGACAACAATTTTTTGTTGGTTTGTTTTGTTTTTACCAATATTTCCTAAATCTCAAGTCAGCTGGGCAAGTCCAAAGTCATAAGAACTTCATTTTACATTGTTGCACCCACATATTACCCTAAAATATCCAAACCAAACCCATTGTCATTGAGCTAATTCCAACAGACAGCAACTCTGTAACACAGAATAGAACTAACTGCGCACAGCGTTCCAAGGAGCGGCTGGTGGATTTGAAATACCAGCTAGTTACTAGCCTGAGCTCTACCACTGCACCATGTGGTTCCAGACATATTACTCCAGTAAGTGATATTTGCAATTTTCAAAAATTTGAGACATGAAGCAGGGAAGAAGAGGAGAAGCTTGACTACTGACTTAGTAAACCTTTAGGAACCTATTATCAGTAGACCCAAGAAAATAAATCTCATCTAAAGCATCTTTAACTCTGCAAAACAATTGGCCTCTTAAGAACTAAACAATACAGAACATAAGAAATAGCACTATTATTAGAGACAAAAATCCAGGGTTCATGGTCTAGAAACTCAGCTCACCAGCTATGTAATGAAACATACATTTTTCAGAGCTCTGGGATCTTCAGCTGTGAAATGCAAATAATCCTCTAATCTGTCCTAGAAGGACAGTGTTTTGTGTACTCTGAAATAAGACACAAACAAAAGAGATTATTTATGAGAACATTCTGGACAGCTGAAAGAAAGAAAAATTGCAAAGAATTTCAATTTCTAAAAATACTTAGATTTTCTTTCAAAAAGAAAAACTCTTTTACTTGTACTCATCTAGTTGATAAGTAAAAATCACAAAACTAAATTTATGTGTTTTATCACAAATTTAATCCACAGCGTAGTTGTGACGATGACGGTGAAGAGTAATGATGACGAACATTACTATGATGAAGATAACAAGACTCATAGCTGGCACCGTGCTGTGATCTTTACCTGAAATATGTCACTTAATTGTCATGACACTGTGCTATGTCGTGTGTCAGAAGGTGAATGCTAGAATTTCAGAGGTAATTCAGGAACTAAACATCTAAATGATTTAATTTATGTAAAGTTCCTGTGCAATTACCCTGAAGTTAGTTCCATAGCAAAGAAACAAAAAGCATGCAACTAGATAGTTGATACATACTGAGATATTTATCATCACTGCCCACTTTTTTGTCATTTTAATTTTAGGCATCAAACCAGCACTGTGAGTAGTCATGAGTCTCCAAGGGCTTTTATTAAAATCCACCTTGTGCTGAACCTTTCATAATGGGCAACCCTGCCAGCTCCAGCTGTCACTGTAGCAATGAGAGGTGTATTATCCACAACATTCAGGCCAGAAAGTTTCACATTTGTTTTGACAGCCTACACTGCATTCTCTACCAAAAGCACTTTCTTGTGAGAATATTATGAACAAGTCCTTGCAAAGTGGTAAGTCTGAGGACCTTTTGATATGAGATCTTGCCTTCTCTATAAGGAATAGGATTGCATTATTGACCAAGGCTGCTGTCTAACAAATGACTCATTTTATAAATCTAGGTGGCCTCTTGGATGGTGGGTTTTCAAAATATCCTTTTGAGTTTGAGACACTAAAAATTGGTATACCGAAGACAGAATTCTGCCCAGTCACTTGTAAAGCATACTGTGTGTCAGTGATTTCCTTGTCACAGAATGTTGCATCATAACAAAAAAAGTAGAGGATGAAAAAATAGAGGGACACATTACCCTCTGTACAAATAGAAATATTGTACAGTGATTGCCAAGATAGAAACACGTGAATAAGGGAATGGAAATATTATTAGCCTACATACAAAGTAGAAGCTTATGTTTGTGTGCAAATGTGGAAAATAATAAAGCAACCAGTAAACAGGAGAAAATACAGCATTTTGGACAAAAAAATGTTTCATATTCCTAATAACAAGTGTTTTATTCCGTATTTGTTGTTGTTGCTGTTGGGTGCCGTCCACTCAGTTTTGACTCACACTGACCCTATGCACGGTAGGACGAAACACCCCCTGGTCCCGCGCCAGGCACGCGGTTGGTGCTAGGGTTGAGCCCGTACTTGTAGCCAGGCTTCAGTCCATCTCACTGGGGGTCTTTCTCTTTCTCACTGACCTCCTACTTTTCCAAACACGATGTACTTCTCTGGACACTGATCCTTCCTTATGACATGTCCAAAGCATGTAAGACGAAAACCCACCATTCTTGCCTCCCAGGAGCACCGTGGCTATACATCTTCCAGAACAGATCTGTTTGTTCTTTTGTCAGTCCATGGTATAGTGAGCGTTGTTCTCCAACACCACAACTCAAAGACTTAAAGACTAAACTACACCTGACCCATGCCGTGGTATTTTCAGTCATATCATATGCATGAGAAAGCTAGACAATGAATAAGGAAGACAGAAGGAGAATTCAGTGGTTAACATGTGACAGAGATTGGACTAAATATACAATATGTCCTTCCGTCTTCACAATGAAAGAAGTGTCATCACTGCCCCTTATGTGTAGATGAAGAAAAATGTGCTCAGAAAATGAAAGTAATTGTTTTATGGTAATAAATGAATTAAGTAATCAGTTACTGTAACTAAGCTTTTCTAACGTCAACCCTCATTTTTTATCCGATTTTAGAACTGAGGCAGAGTGCTGCTGTAACAGACAACTGCAGTGTGAAAGTGTTTTTCAAACTGTGAATGGATAAAAGCTGGAAGAATTTTAAAGCGCCTCATAGTAAAAGCCACCACAGATTTGTCAGTTTTTCTCACTGTAGTGGCTTGTGTGTGGCTGTGGTAATGGAATCTCTGCCACTTATATTTCAAATGCCAGTGGGGTCACCCTTAGTGGGCAAGTTTTACTGGGGCTTCCACACCAGGTCAGACCAGGAAGAAGGACCCGGCAGTCTACTTCTG
The DNA here is from genome assembly GCA_028571685.1 of Heterohyrax brucei. Classification (NCBI taxonomy): domain Eukaryota; kingdom Metazoa; phylum Chordata; class Mammalia; order Hyracoidea; family Procaviidae; genus Heterohyrax; species Heterohyrax brucei. The sequence continues at coordinate 66,830,598 of CM053162.1, read as the reverse complement.
AAAAACTTGGCCAGTAAAAACTTTATCATAAAGTTTTAGAACAGGGAAAAGAGAGCAATAGATCAAGCTGGGCTGAATTTTCTAGGTAATGTTCGTAGTTGGGTTTCCCGTCACTCTTCCATTGTTGGCAATGGTTTTGTTGATAGTATCTATGTTTTCTTTAAGACTTCCAAAGTGTTTTTCTTAGTGCCACATTGGCCACACTGATTCAGGTACTGTTAGTGATATCATGCAGACAGCCCCTGGTCCAGTGTCCTCTTGTTTACGATTTGCATGTTCTAGGGATTGCATGATTTCATTGTTTCAGTGCAGACATCAAATCAAAAGGGAGTCCAACTACTCATTCCCAGTCTGGACTTCGGGACTCTTCATGAAAATTCTCCCTAAATTTTTTTTCCTTCATAAAGATGTTTCTAATTTGGAGGCATAGACATTACTATGGCAGTATTAACTAAGTAAAATGAGATACATTTCTTCTAATTTTGCTGTGGTCTTTTCCAGACATTCTGTTGTGTGGCTTGGAGATTTTTCAGCTTTTCTCAGATACGAGCTTTTTTATTTTTACATTCTCTGGAGCTGGTTGTCTAAGTTTTCTTTTGTTGTTATTTGTTTGTTTTTGTTTGCTTGTTTTCTCAAACACTGAAATATACTGTAGTGTTTCATTCTGATATAAGCATCTCTTTGTCTGTGTCTTCATTTTTTTATAATGGACATCTATTTTGTGAGCTTACTGTGCACATAACAGGATGGGCAGGCAATGTGAAAATCAGAAAGTCTACACACATAAATAAAAACAATGATTAGGTTGCATCAAAATATTTTATGGAACAAAGTATTAAAATGATAAATAAAGGAAAAGAAGATTGCTACAAGTAGAAAGACATGGCAGAGTGATTGATTTTTAGAAATATTCTTAATTGCCAAAACATTCAAAATATCTCACCAGTTCAAAGCGATTGTTGTTGCGGAGTCTATGCTCCACTACACTTGAAGCTATTCCAAAGCAAGGTTATTTAAGGTAGATGTCAAATCATTGCCAGCAACATTAATTCACTCAATTCAACAAGTAAAGGCTAGTGCTACTGAGTAGTGAGCTAAGGAAGATAAAAAGGAAAGCAAAGCCATGCCTTTACAGATATAACAGTCAACTCTGGGAACAGATAACCAACAAACTGATGGATGAAATGATTACAGATAGACAGACTGTGAGAAGTATTCCCCAGAAAAGGAACAGAGTGATGCTACAGCAAAGAACTAGTAGGTGTCTAGTAGCGTGGTAGGGCTGAAACAGGAGATCAGCCTAGCTACTCAAAGAACTGAAGAGAAGAATCTACATTTCTTTTCTCTGCTACATAATGAATTCCCACAAGCTTAGTGGTTTTTTAAGAAATAAATGCAAAAGCAATCATTTATTAAATCACAGTTTTGTTGGTCCAGATTCTGGTACACTCATCTGAGTTGTGTTCAACTGTCATAAATTGTGTACCAAGTCATCTGCTGGACTGGCTCCACTGGAGGCAAGGGGAAAGAGTTAGCTTCCAGGTCTATCAGATCACTAGCAGAGTCCAGTTGCTGTTGCTGTAAGCCGTGGTTCTCATCTTCTCGCTGGCTGACAGCAGGTGACTCAGCTTCTAGAGAAGGTTTCTTTTCACGTGACCCTTCTCCCCTTCAATCTATCACCAATGGGTTGAACCGCACTCATGCTCTGAATATCTCTTATTTCTCTTTTTGCCTTCTTTTTCTGCCACTTGCCAGAGAAATCCCCCCATTTTACCAGGACTATATGATTAGATGAGGAATCATTGGATAATCTCTCCTTTTTATGGGCAACTGTGCCACATATTGTAACATAAACACAGGAGCTATGTTTCATCATGTTCACAAGTTCTGGGGATTGGAAGGCATGAAATCTTACAGAGTCGTTTTTGAAACTATACTTGTCACAGAATTCCAAACACTAATGGATTTGTTATGGTTACCTTTCTTTGTTCTTTCATAATTCTAAAGAAAGGGAACCACTGTATACTTCAGAAGCCTTGCTATCAAAGTGAAAGGAATGAGGTTAAAAGGAGCAAATAATTAGAGGAGAAAAGATGTTGACAGTCACATCCAGGAGTTTGTAGTGGGGGTTGCTGAAAGGTACTGAACACAAAGTTCGAGAATTCTTTAAACATCTGGATTTATAAGACCATATCTATTTTCCATTTATTGAGAATTTCTGTGGAAAGAATGCCAGGTTGTGTCATAAAACTCTTGTCTGGTCATGTATTTTGCCTTGGACTGTAAACCAAATCCACTATCATCTTTTCTTCAAGTCAATTCTGACTCACAGTGACCCTATAGAATAGCAAAGAACTGCTCCGTGTGTTTCCAAGATGCACCTGGTGGATTCCAACTGCCAGCGTTTTTGTTAACAGACAGACCACTTAACCACTATGCCACCAGAGTTTTCTGACTATTAATGAACACCAAATATTCCATTTGGTTTTATTTTATTCCAATGCATCAACAACAAAGCAGGGCTCAAGTCAGTTGACACAGCTACAAAACTCTACTTCAGGTAAAGCAAAAGACTAGCGCTGAAAATAATAGAGGAGAGTCTTCATGAAACTACTGCTTGATGTTATATGACATGTAAAAATGAAGAAAACATTTGACAGTTACAGAAAAGGAAGCTCAGAGCTCCTGGGAAGCCAAGCAGTTGAGTCTTACTTGTAATTAGTGCCTACTCCACCCTTCAGAGCTATTTTGAAACCCTTTCTGGAATGGCCACTGAACACAGTGATGAGGTGGCAAGTTCACAGACTTAATTGTATAGTTGTCTATGAGGGACTTTTAGACAGTAAACAAATCACTGTATTGGAACACCTTCCCTACTCACCCGACCTGGCCCTCAATGACTTTTTTTTTTTTTTTAGCCAAAGATAAAGGAAATATTGAAAAGAAGTCATTTTGATGACATTCAGAACATCAAGGGTAATACAATGACAGCTCTGACAGCCATTCCAGAAAAAAGAGTTCCAGAATAGCTTTGAAGGGTGAACTAGACGCAGGCGTCAGTGCACAGCTTCCCAAAGGGAGGACTTCGAAGACAACCATAGTGATAGTCGGCAATGTGGTATATAATGTATTTTCTAAGATGAGTTCACAAACACAACTGCCAAGCTTTCATATGAATTTCCTAGGGTGGTAATAAAAAAGTACCACAAATTGAATGGATTAACATAATCAAAATTTTGTTGTCTTACAGTTCTGGAGACGAGAAGTCAAAAATCAAGTTGTTAGTAGTATCATGTTCTTTCTGAGGTACTCAGTTCTTCTTGCCTTTTCTAGGTTCATGTGGTCCCTGGAGTTCCACGGCTTCTGGCAACCTAGTACCAATCTCTACCCTTCTTTACATGGCACCTTCTTCCCTCAGCGTCTCTCTACGTCTCATCTCTTTGTGTAAGGCTATCAGTCATATGAAAAATGTAGTGGGCACAGTGGTTAACTGCTACTTTGGCTAACCAAAAGGTCAGCAGTTCAAATCTGCCAGATGATCCTTGGAAACTCAATGAGGCAGTTCTACTTTGACCTGTAGGATCGCTACGAGCAGGAATGGAATTGACGGCAGTGAGTTTGGGTTTTTGGAGTTTATCAGTCATGTTGCAGTAAGAGTTCACCCTGCTCCGGTATGATTTCATGTTAACTGGTTATATCTACCAAAACCTTATTTCCAAATTAGTCACATTCATAGATACCAGAGGTTAGGATGTCAATATATCTTTTGATATCTTTTGGGGGAACACAATTCAACATACATGATAACACACAAAATAATGTATCTGCTTAGACATTACATTATGGCTGACATGGAGTCTGTTTTCAAAATACCAAGCTTTGCTGTCTTCCCCTTCTGTAAACCCACAACCACTTTTTTGTAATACAGGAAAGTAGAGTGGAAAATGACCCCTGTTTTTTTGTCTTTCTTTGTAAGATGTTACCTAAACCTACATGATTTTCTTGTCAAAATTTATTTAAAGTTAACTATTTAACATTTACAAACTGTATTCTATTCTTCTGTGCTTTTAATTAATTCATTAATTAAAGCATTCCAGTTTAGAGTCTATAGTCTACTGCCTGGTCATTTGAAAACTTCAAATATCGAGACAATACTCTACAGGAAACCCAAAGCAAAAGCAGCTTTCACAATGCTGGGTGCAGCCACGGTGAGGATTTACACGCAGTACGATGGAAACAGGGAGAAATCAGCTTATTTTATTTATTTTGCTTTCTTCTGGTCTAGCGCTCAGGTGCCAAAGACAAAACAGTTAAAATGCTGCCACAAGTCAGGAGACAGATTTAATTGTGTTCCACATGAGGTGTCATTCTGTGTAGTCTCTACCCTAATTCAGGCTGGAGTTGACTTTACACAAGCACCAAGTCTGATGCGACCTCCCTATCACTGCCTTTCAGCAGGGCACCTTAACAGCTGGCAAGAGAAACCAGAACTTCAGAGCCGACTCCGCCCTCAGTCTCTTCGTTAGCATGTCATAAACAGGAGCATCATTCCAGAACACTGCTTTTCACAGATGTCAGTCATATTCATCCTGAAACAGATTCAAGTGAGCAGAGAGCTAACGGCAAAATCAAATATTGAAATACCTTCAGTACACATTGTGTAGCTGTCTGTGTAAAGACCTGACATTTTCATTAAATATAAAGTTTTCCTCATTGTTCAAGTTTCCTGCTTCCCTACCCTGCCCTCCCAATGAGGGCAGCCCATATCACAGCCTACACAGCTGGGAATTTGTCTGCAGAAAAAATTAAGACAGGAAAAATACCCTCTGAATTCATTAATCTATTGGTGAGGCAAAACCACAAACACCCCCGTAATTTCCCTAACTACCCCTAGATTCAGAAGAACTCAGAAGAGGAGAATGAGATTTGTCTCTTGGCTCATAACACAACTTTTCCCACAAGAAAGTGCTACGGTAAAGTCTACTGTAAGAAAAGACTTACTCCCAGTTCATGCATAATTTCTGAAGGACATCATACAAGACTAAATAAATAATGCTAGGACACTACTAAAATACAAGCAAATATACAGTGCTTTGGCAATATACAATAGAAACAATCCCTGACACTGTTGATTCCTTCACATTAGTCATAACATATGTGATATCCGGAGGCAAGTTAACGTGGGGCAGAGATAGCCAGAAAAGCAGAAGCATCTAAACAGACACCAAAAAGAACTAAGGCCCTGATCTCTAAAGACCATCATCTAATTACACTTGCCTTAGAATAATGTGTGGAGGCTGAAATCCTACTAAAAAAACTACTGCCACCGAGCTGAGTCTGACTCTACTAGTACACCCAAACTTACTACGTGTGCCTATCGGCTGTCACTTGATACACACCCCACATTCACCTGTCCATTCGCCTTTCCATCTCCCACAGCCACCTCTTCATTCTCTAACACTTACCTCCAGCTATCCGTACAGTCTTTTATGGTTTAAACAATGCCACCTTTTCTATGAAACCCACTGCCATTCAATTGATTCTGACTCATAGTGATCCTATGGACAGAGCAAATCTGGCCCATAGAGTTTCCAAGGAGCACCTGGTGGATTTGAGCTGCTGACCTTTTGGTTAGCATCTGTAACACTTAACCAGTGCACTATGAAGTACTCCTTTAAAATCTTATTTGAAATTTACCTTCCTTCATCACACCCTCTAAGTTTCTCCAAGCTCCTTGTTTTCTCTCTCTCAACGGAACTGATTACAATCTATTATAGAGAATACGTCTATTTTTAATTGTTCTTTTTTTTGTTTGTTTTTACTGTTTGTTTGACCCAACTAGAATGTTCACTCCCTGAGAGCTGAAGTTTTTATCCTGGTCTTCCACACCCAGAGCACAAACCAAAATCCGCTGTTGTTGGGTCAGTTTATGTAGAACTGCCCCATAGAGTTTCCAAAGATCACCTGGTGGATTTGAATTGACCTGTTGCTTAGTAGCTGTAGAAGGGTTTCTGGACCTGGAATAGCCCCTCTCAAGTAAAACAAACAAACAAACAAGCCATGGGTGGGGTTGATTCTGACTCACAGCTGCCCTGTAGAACAGAGTAGAACTGCTACATGCGTTTTCCAAGGAGTGCTTGGTAGATTCCAACTGCAAACCTCAAATCAGTCCTTAATCGTTATTCCTCTAGGGAAAAGACTTGGCAAGCTACTTCCATAAAAATTATAGCCTAGAAAACCCAGTGGGGGAGTTCCACTCTGTCTTTAATTCAAATTAATCATGCAGATCCAAGTTCTATCAGGTCCCAAATTACTATCAACCCTTCTCATATGGAAATCTTTGGGTAGTACGAATGGTTGATGCGTTAGGTTGGCCAATTGAGTCCACCCAGAGGTACCCTGGAGGAAAGCTCTGGTGATGTATTTCTGAAAATTCAGCCATTGACAGCCCTACTTTGATGCACGTGAGGTGGTCACGTGTCAGACCTGGCTCCAGTGGCAGCTTGTCTGCTGTGGTTCTGCTTGTCTCCTTCACCATGGCTGCTCCTGCCTCCTTCTAGCAAACTCACCCCTACGAGAAGGAACTTAAGTGTGCCTCTCTGTATCTTAGAGCCCCAGTTCTCAATTTTCTAGTTCTCTCTTTCTTGTTCTGGTTCTAACAGCTCTGACTTCAGCGTATAAAAAAAAAATCTAGTTTCCTAACTAAAAGCAGGCTGAGTGTGTCACAGCGTTCCCAGCCCTGAAGCTGCAGAAGCAGTTCCACATGCCTTCCCTACTGTCTCATCCAGGATTTCAGCTCTTCAGAGATAAGAAATCATATAAAACCTGGAGGTAGAAGTTGCATGGGAGAATTGAATACCCTCTCTGTCTTTTCTCGTTTGCCAGACATTTTTTTTCAATCCTTTCGGTCATCTCAGCTGATATTCTCTTGGAAGTCTGCTTGGACAGCCTTTCACTTGTCCCATCAATGTGCCACCTCCTAAGTTTGCTGCAGTGTGCTTGTAACACAAAACCAGCAATGGTGGTCCCAGGAACAAACACCGACCGAGTGCCTAGCATGTGCCAAGAAAAGCAGGAAGTGCTTTGCATCCATTGCCAAATTCAGTCTTCACTGAAGCCTCATGAAGCTGGAACTGCTACTTTACAGATGTTAATCAACACAAGATTCAAACTCTTTACTCAGCCCTTGATATACACTGTTTTACTTCTACCAGCAGAATGACAGTTTGATACCCCTGTGATCACCACACTAAAGCGGAGAAAACGAAGACTCGTGGAAGTTGTCCATCTTCCGCTCCCCACTCCCCAACCCCACAAAGGAAGTGATCCGGATGTGTACCCAGCTTTCCAATGACAAACTAAGTTCAGGGATAAAGACTGAAATTGAAATGAAGGGCTCAATAAATATGCATTTTTTGATATAGACTCTTCCCTATTGTTAACTCTGACTTAAATTATAAATGTGTCTTAATAAATAAATCATGGTTTAACTGCTTCTGAAAGGGTCTGGCAGTTAATGTGACCCCACATTGGCACTTCCTCTGTGAAAGGTCCCCAGAGGATCACCGTTCTGGGGCAGCCAGCCAAAGTCATGCTTGGCAGCCCCTGATGTCCCAGCCAGGCTGCAGGACAGGAACCCCACTCTGCTTGACATCCCAGAGCATCCTGCTTGCTGCTGTGAAGCCCACTACTGGAGCCACACCGTGGAGCCTGGAGGACTCTGAACCAACACCCGTTCACCCTACAAACCCTGCACAGCTGTGAGTTGTGGTAGCTGTAGCTGTATCTCTGGGGGAGTGAAGAAAATATTGGTGCATGCGACCATTCTAAACAGAAGGGCACCTCTGAGAGGCTGGGGAGCTGACTTCCCTCGCTTGACCTGGCTTCTGACCCTCTCTCCCAAGGAGACAAAGAGAAAAGGAAATCCCAAAGCCAGCCTACTTCATCTGAGTCCTCAGAATAGCGCCTTTTTCAGCATGCTGAATAGCAAGCTCCCCTCTCTCTTCAGGGTGAAGAAGTCATCCCCTTCCCTGATGATTTCTGAAAAGAAATTCACAAAAATATTAACACAGTCTCCAATTCTTCATGTTTGCTGCTGGTCACTTTGTCACACGTGTATACAATATTTGGTAGGCAGAAAAATAAAGATGTCATGTATTACTTAAAAGCATACAATAAAAGTGAATATGAACAAGGCATGGACACGCTGCTAACGACGGCAGTGTAAGGAAGAAAAGCCCTTTTTCTGCTCAGGACCAACAGGAATGATAAACCACCACGGCTCTGGGCACCACCGAGTGATGATGTTTTGCCGCGGGTGGCAGGCGGCATCAATTCTCCTGCTTCACCAGCAGAAAACACGTCATCAAACTGTCGGAACGTCAGTGAATTTTCCCAAAGTGCTTTTCGTCTCATCTCGATTGAACACCTAAATCTTTTCTCTGCATGATCAACGAAAATGAATGGATGAAAAATAGTTTTAAATCTCTTTTCAGCTACCGGGGGTATCATCATGCTACGTATAAAGCTCAGACTCTTGTGCTTTCAGAGTCTATCGGGACTGATTTACAAATGAACCGGTAATGCATTGATCTGTGCCCTTTACCGTTTCCATAAATCGCTGTGGGTGAGTTATCTGTGTGCTAACCACAGAAAGGCACCTTTGTGTGTCTGGAGTCTTGCTCTGCGCTCGGTGCAGCATTCGACATCCCTACGTGATGGCTGACTGTAGACCTGTCTGTGTTTCCAATAAATAAGGAATTCTAAAATTGCTTCATATTTTCTTCTCATTATTTCCAGGTCACTGGTAGATAATTTAGTTGACATCAAGAAATTAAGGTGTTAAAGACGTTCTATGTATTTAGACAAATATATGCTCACAACACATTTATATGAGGATAGACATTTTCTTAAAATAAAATAAATCAGTAGTAGATAGCTCACAGAGGCAAAAAATTATGGTGAAGGAATTCAAAAACGTTGCAATTGTTCTTCTATCTTGACAGACGTGCCTTCGTTCGATAATTTCCCTCACCGAGAAATCCTGATATTTGAACTTAAGGAGATGTCAGGGTGGGTAAAGCAGGGACCAGGGTCGGAGAGAGAGACTCAGTCATACATACGTTATTAAAGATAAACACTGGAATTTAGGGAAAAACTGTACTCAACTAACGTGATAACATTTTGGTATTTGCCTCCAGTTTTCTAGTCCTTTCCCCCGGGCTTCTGTACCCCTCTAGTCTCGTTTTGTTTTATGGTCCTGTCTAATCTATGGCTGAAGGATGACTTCATTTCTGAGGTGAAAGAGGATTCCTCCAGTCTCTGTCAGAACCCTAAGTCTTGTCACTTTTTGCTCTTACAATTCTGTCTTACACTTTTCCCCAGCTCTGCCTGGGACCCTCTATGAGGGTCAGAGCAGTCAGTGGTGGTTACTGGGCACCGTGCACTTGCACCAGACCCCGTCTGCTGGAGGCCACGCTGATCGTGTTCCACTAGTCCTTTGGACTAATGTTTTCCTTATACCTTGGTTTTCTTCCTTCTTCCTTGCTTCCCAGAGGGTGAGACCTGTGGAGTCTCTTGGATGGCCACTTACGGATATTTGAGATTGTAGACACTTGTCACCAAAGTAGAATAGAGAACATTTTCTTTATAAACCATGTCACGCCAGTTGGGCCAGACATTCCCTGAGACCATGGTCCCCACAGCCTTCATCTCAGCACTTCGGTCCCTCGGGGGCTTTGAGTCTATCTATGGTGCTTCCATGACCTTGCCTGATACGGTTTTGCTGGCTTCCCCAGTGTTACGTACTGTCTTACCGTTCATCAAAGTTACCACTTACTTATTGTCTATATTCGGTTTTTCCATCACTTTTAGTGTTTTTGTCACCAATTCTCCTTGGATTAGAAGCTTCTCAGTGCAGGAACTCCAGGTCCAAAGGACATGCTATTTGCCTGGCTCTTAATCCTTGGTGGTATTAGTTTCCCCTGTCTTTTTGTCCCCTTCTTTATTATATCCCCAAAGATACTGATTTCAGACAGAATCTACCCTTGTAGACTGAGTCTACTGCATTAAATGTAACTACCACTAATCCCATTTCATCACATTGCAGGGATCGGGTTTATAAAACACTGGAAAAGCACATCAGAGGACAAAGTGGTAGACAGTCATACACACTGGGAATCTTGGCCCAGGCAAATAGATATCTATGTTTTTGGAGGACACAGTGCAATCCGTGATGGTTTGTTTAGTACCAAAGAGCTCTAGGTCGCTCAAAAACATTTCTCTTCCAGGCAAGGAAAGACAAATGAACTACTTCAATCCACTCATGTGGCCCATGATGACTTAAGGGTGGCGTCTTCTGTACCAAGCATGGAGTAAGACACACAGACACATGGAGCTCCAAAAGGGACATGGTCTCTACCCTGGTGTGCTACTCTGTATTGGCTGTATGGTCTCTGAATATCTCAATCTATTTCCTTAACTATACTAAAACTGTCATCATTCTTCATCCTTAGATATGATGTGAAGGTGGAATAAAACATAAAAATGCAAAAGATTTCTTGAGTATCCTAGAAGCCAACACTACCAAATGACTAGGGAAGAAACACCAAAAGAGCAGAGCTGGAAAACAGAAGACAGTGCAAGGAGCCAATCATAACATTAAAGACAACAAACGCAAAAAAGCTAAACTCCTTTCTAAATGTTTGTAGCTACAAACTATTCTAAAATGTGGAAGAAAAGCATATGCTATCTATTCAATATAATAAAAAATAAGAGATAATCCTTGTAGAAAATTATTAATCTGAATTAAAGTAGGAAATATTAATTTTGAATAAAGTTGAGTTCAAACAAAATGTATTAAATGGAAAAATGAGGTTCATCAATATTAGCAAAAGAAGCAGCACACAAAATAAATCCATGGATGCCCATAATTGCATCTTTATAATAAATAAAAGAAAATAAATACAGAAATTCCAGTGCCTATTGACCAGAATATAATTTTCCTAAATAATTTCACTAATCATTGTTCAATCAGTGTTAGATTATTTACTTACTCATTTAACAAATAATCTGCTGAAAACACATTCTGTACACGTACTTTGTTAGGCGTTGTAGATACAGTGACAAGCAAGAGAGACATGGCTTCTAACCATGTCAGTCAGCGTAGAGCACAGTGACTGACTCATATACTGACCAAGGAACTAAGCATAATAATAATTGTTTAACTATTGAAACAGACATAGAGAGGATTAAAGGAGAGCATTGGGCAGGCAGATGGAAAAGGCCATTGGAGAAGTCAAATTCAAGTTAAGGACAAAAGTCAAGGAATAGATTTCCAGGAATAGAAACAGCAGAAGCCAAGTTCAGAGAATGCCAAGGTTGCTAGAATTTGGTAGCATAGAAAAGTGGAATAAAATGAGACTGGAGAGTTAAGCGGAAGTACCTTGTCAGATCTTGACAAGAAGTTAAAATTTTTAATCCAGCTGTGACATGAAGCCATTACAGAAGCTGTGAGCAGACCGGGCACTCCTTGAATACTCTGGGGGGTCAGTTCTACTCTGGCCCCTAGGGTCGCCGTGAGTCGGATCCAACTCGACGGCACTTGGCTTGGCTTTGGATACTTCAAGGAGAGTGAAAAAAAGTGGAGCAAGAGTGGATACCCCATGTGGATATTTCAATAACCTGTGTGAGAGATGCAAAAGGGTTCAGTTTATATTTCCATATAGAATTAACAAGACCTAGTGATATTTCAGGGGGCACAGCGGAAACGCTAGTGGAATAGAGGCTAAGAGCTACAGCTGCTAACCCAAAGTTCAGCAGTTTGAATGCACCAGGTGTTTCTTGGAAACCCTATGGGGCAGTTCTACTCTGTCCTATAGGGTCACTGTGAGTCAGAAACAACTCAATGGCAGCAGGTTTCGGACGAACTGAATGAGGAGAAAAGGTACATCATTTCTTCTTTCTGGAGCAGATAGGTAGGAGGCAACGTCTCTAGTAAGATGAAAATTATGTTCAGATACATTAATTTCAAGATGTCTCAAGAACAGATCTGCACAGTCAAACGACTGTATTGGGAACATCCTCTGTGAGTCAACAATTATATGGTGATCCTCTTTAAGAGTGAAAGTGCATGAGATTAGGCTGAAAGAAGAGAAATCATACACAGAAAGGGATTACTGCAGGTGCTAAGCGAGTCTTCGGGAATTCTTCAAGCTTAAAGGTACTAGAAATATAGGGTAAGTATACTGGAAACTCAAAACCTGGCTGAGGGTCCGTGTCCCGATCTCTCTCTTGCGCCAAGAATCAGAATCAGAGGCTCCTGCCTCAGGTAGAAATAATGCGTATCGGTGCTTAGGGTGGTAAAATGAGCCTGTGCCCTGGATGTTACAAATTCTGAAAACGGTCGCTCAAGTTTTCACGCTCTGACCCCCAGAACCTGCAAACATAATGAAGTATTCCTGTGCTTGTCATGTTTTCGGGCACAGAGTTGACTATATAGCAAGGATTATCTAAGTGGGCTGTGTAATTTAGTCACGAGCCCTTTCTCAGGCTGGTGGTAGAAGGCAGAGACGAATAGAATCAGAGCGTGAGAATGACACTATAAGCAGTTGAGGGTTTGGAGATGGAGTGGGTCCCTTAAGGAGGAGGCTGGCAGACCCTAGGAGTAGCAAGTGACCACCAGCTGATGGCCTACAGGTGACAGAAACCTCAGATGTACAGTCCAGAAACTGGATCCTACCAACAATCTGAACGGGCTTGGAAGCAGATCCTTCCCCAGCCTACATGTAGGAACCCAGATCATTTGATAACTTGATTTTGACCTTGGGGAATCCTGAGCAGAAAGCACCGTGGAGATCACTTGGATTTCTGGGCTATAGAACTATGGGATAAAAAATGGATATTGACTTTATTTGTTACTTGTTTTAGCTATCAAGTGCTGCTCTAACAGAGATATCACAACTGGATGCCTTCAAAAGAGAAATTTGATTTGTCACAGTCCAGTAAGCTAGAAGTCTAAATCAAGGCTGTCAGCCCCAGAGGAATGCTTTCTCTGCTGGCACTGGATGAATCCCCTTGTCATCAATCTTCCTCTGGACTGGAAGCTTTTAAGTAGAGGGGACCCCTGCTCTTTCCAAAGGACATGCTCAGCTTCTGGCACTGCTTTTTGGTGGTATGACGTTGTCAAATGTCTCTTCTGGCTTCTCTATTCTGTATTTCATGAGACCGCCTCAAGGCACAAACTAACTTACACATTGAATCTTGCCCCGCCAACACAACTGCTGCCTGTCCACCCTTGTTAACATCTTAGAGGCAGGAATTCCGACACGGAAGAATATCACGCAGTATCAAGAATTACGGCTCAGCTAAATTGCTACAGATTTGGGGGGAAAACAATTCAACCCATGACACTATTCAACTATGCAGAACTTATGTAACTGGAAAGCCCAGAACAAATCCTGCTGAGAAGCTCACCATTTCTCTCCTCACTGGAGGCTGACAACAATAAACAAATCACAGCTTTTACAAATACGCTGGCTGGGAATCTTAAAACTGCTTTTTCAACTTCCTTTTCTCTCTTTCTCTCATTCCCTTTTCCACTGTCTCTCTCTTCTCTCTTTCTTTCAACTCCCCCTTACATAAAAGAAATCTAGCACATCTATCCTCCCACCTTGCCATCCTTAGTCTGTGAACTCTGACATTAGGTGCTCAAGACACCTTTCAGAAATCCAGGTCATGTATACCAGCTGAAGCAAACAGCTACAAAGAATTTTCCTAAAGCCTCCCAAACAGCTTCTGCTTTCTTTTCATTGGTCAAAGCATTGTCACTGGTAACATCAAAAGAGCCTGGGGGGTACACATGTTTAACTTGGGAGATTGCCACCCAGAATATAATTGGGACTCTCTTACTTCGGAAGAGGAGAAAGTTAGTATTCTGGTGGACCAGATACTAGTTAACTTAGTTGGAATTCTGATCATTCTAGAAGGAAAAAGAAAGGAACTCAGAGTTCACAGCTCCATGCTCCTCTATTCTTTAGGACGTTTCATTCTAGACAAGCTGTCAAAACACTGAATTTGGGGACTGTAATGTGAGATATAAAGAATAAAACAAGTTTTACATCCATCTACCTGACTCTTAACTCATACAAAAGAGTCAGAAAAATTCAAGCCATTGTTCTTATTCAACCTTGAGCCTAAACTCCATTTTCTGATTTAGCTCATCCTCTTTAAAAGAATTACCTAAAGATGAATTCCAACTTAACGAAAATTGAAGACAGTGGATATATAAAACAATAAAACCAAAACCAAACCCACTGCACTTGAATCAGTTTCAACTCCTAGTGACTACATAGGACAGAGTAGAACCGCCCTGTGGAGTTTCCAAGCAGCACCTGGGAGATTCAAGCTGCCAACCTTCTGGTTAGCAACCATAGCACTTAACCGCTATACCACCAGGATTTCCATAGAAAACAGCAGTGAGTGAAAAAAAGTAATACTCGAACTTAAGTCCTGTTATGTGTTATTTAAAATCCAATGTGAACAGCTAAGAAAAATACCTGAGATTCAAATTTTGAGCTAGAATTTTATATTAAAAATGGATGATAAACTGCTGCCTCTGGAGGGGAGAGTAGAGAAATAAAGGAGAACAAAGAGAATTTCAACTTTACAAGTAAGATTTACTTCACATAAATATATACATGAGGCCAAAATCCCAAATTATTAACATTTGTATACCCTTGTCTTGCTGATAATGGTAGCAGTAATTTCCGTACATTCTAGATTTTTATAATATTTCAGTAACAAAGAATAAAAAAATTCTAAGCCTCACAGATAATTTAGAAGTGGAAACAAAAACATTATCACTACTTTTTTTTTCCTATTATAATGACAAAAATGTAAGCAAGCAGGCACTCAATGGTTTAGGTCACCTACAGGGAGAGAAATGTCTCAGGCACATTACATAGACTTTTTAAAAGTTGGTGTACAAATGTTTATCCAAAGTCTGAGTAGTGTACAAACCTTTTAATCCAGAAAATCTACTTCTGGGAAGTAATCCTAAGCAAATAATGAAAGAGGTAAGAAATGAGTAAGTATAAAAATATTCATCACAGTGTTAATACTAGCAAAAAATGGAAACATTTTAATGGTTGAAGCAGAGAAAACTATTTACTCACAGCTTACTGGTCGATAAAAAGCTATTATCATCAAGTTGATTCTGACTCATGAAAAACCCAAACCTGCTGCCGCTGACTCAATTCCAAATCCTAGTAACCCTATAGGACTGTAGAGTAGACTATATAGGACTATAGAGTAGAACTGTCCCATAGAGTTTCCAAGGAGCACCTGGGGGATTCAAACTGCCAGCTTTTTCATTAGCAGCTATAGCACTTAACCACTATACTACCAGGTACTCATAGCAACCCTCTAAAGACAAAATAGAACTCCAAAGAGCAGCTGGTGGACCTGAACTGCTGACCTGTTGGTTGGTGGCCAAGCTCTCAACCACCATACTACTAAAGATCCAGGGATTAAAAATAACAGAATATAGCCTTTAGTGAAGAAGAGTGGCCATTTTTGTTCTCACTGAAACTGTTACCCTGAAAACAAGCACATAAATGTTAACAGATATTATCTCTTTATGGTGAAGTTGCAAGAGCATTACTTTGTTCTTGAGGTTTTGTGGGTGCGTATATTTCCTAAATCTCACATAGTAACTATGAACTACTTTAGAATTAAAAACATTCTTTAGTAAAGTTAATTATTTAAGATCAAACCCACTTTGATATAACACAACTATTTCAGAAAGTTTCATACCTGCAAAAGTCCACTGTCTAAAAAGCTCATTTAAATGTAAATACTCTATATAATCCTATTTATTTAAACGATTCTTTTTGGTTATTATTTGCTTGAATCTGGCATCATTAACATAGCCTTGATCCAATGATACTTTATTAGCTCTGCTATACTGTCAAGGAAACCCTGGTGGTGTAGTAGGTTAACTGTCAGCAGCTCAAATCTGCCAGGTGCTCCTTGGAAACTCTATGGGGCAGTTCTACTCTGACGTCTAGGGTCGCTATGAGGTGGACCTGACTTGACAGCAGTGAGCTTGTTTTTCTTTTTTTCTCATTTTATACTATCAAAAAAAGGATACTATTTTATCCCATTTTTAAAAGATGAACACCATGAGAGATTCAAAGCATGGTCCACCCAACCGTTGAAGCTCATGAGGCCCAGATTTACCAAGGCTCATGTGTATCAATTGCTTAGTCTTTTCACAGCAAAGAACTGGAATGTATTTGCTGGCAGGTATTATATTCTCTCCTTTAAGAATTCCAGAGAGCTCTATATATGTGTGAAAATTCCCTATATGAATATTTTAAATGCAAATTTCAGTGACAATTTTATGAACAGCTGTAGAGTTCAAAAAAAGTGCATTTCCTAATTCATACTATCTATATGCAAAGTCACAGAAAGTATCAGATGTGATATGCTACAGCTTGTTTCAGTAGACTATAACCATTTGTATTTACAGTGCATAGCACCCCTCTTTCCCAAGCACCTCCTAAAACCAAAGAGAAAAGTGAGCTAGCCTAGCACTACAAAGCAACTCTCTTCAGGATGAAATAGTGGGTCTCACTCAAACATGAAGCAAAAATCTGCTTTAAGTGGAAGGAAAGAAATTATGGCTGATCAACTGCAAGATGAGCTTAAATTTCCCTTAGAAACCGACAGCAGTGTAATCGAATATTAAACTGGAAATCAGAACCGGGCATAAGTCCCAGCCTTGAAAGTAGGAATTCAAGTGGCCATGGGCAAACCACTCAACTTCTTGAGGTCTCTAAAAAGTAACAGCAGAAACCCAGTCAATCCCTAGGGCCCTATCCAGTTCTTCATTCCCTGTTAGAAAATGAAATAGTACTGGCATCTAACCTGGTCTCAGCAACAAATATGGATTAAAATAAATAAATAGATAAAGACTTGTTAATGTTGAGTTGATTCCAACTCATACAGACCCTTCAGACATATCTAAATATTAAGAAAACAAAATAAATGGAAGAGAAGAATGAGGAAGAGTACTATTCCCTCCCTCTTTCAAATCAGTAGAATCAAGGGGAGAAAATATGGGAAAGATAAAATACCTAGTGTTATAAAGTCCCTGGTGATGTAAACGGCTTACATACTCAGCTCCTAATGAAAAGGTAGACAGTTCAAATCCACTGAAAGCACCTACAGTGGAAGACTTGTTGATCTACTTCCCCCAAACAGGCCACCGGAAACTCTGTGGAGTACAGTCCTGCTCTGGCACATACCGGGTAGCTATGTGCTGGAACTGAGCTCATGGCATCCGGCCAGTAGGTATACGCGAAGAGGGTACTGTACTGAGATTTGTAAGTCATGGTAGGTTTCTCCTACAAAAGGACCTGTTACCGAGTGGCATGCCACCAGGGTAACTGTACACTGAGGACCCTAAATGGCTCTCCCAACCTTACTGTACCTTTGATATTTATCCTAGTCCACAGTTGGCCCACTCAAACTCTGGGAGACTAAAGATAGATAAGTACACTTAAAAAAAAAAAAAAAAAGACGACAAAGAAGGTGGAGGAGAAGAAGGAGAAAGTAGAGGAGAAAAAGTACAAATAAGGTTTCTGGAGTCACGCAATTGTGCTCATCTTCTCTGTCTTTCTTGGTTCATTGTGCTCTTAACGTCTCCTTGATTTTTCCATGGAACCACTAGGATAAAAGAAATAGTTCTGTGTGTTAGGTCAAGCCAAATTACTAGTTATTCATGTTCCTACAATTGACTATTTGTTTGAAAAAACTGTACCATGCAACTAAAAAGACAACTGCTATTTGTATCTGGGGGTCAGTTCTACCCTGGCCCCTAGGGTCGCCATGAGTCAGATCCAACTCGACGGCACTTGGCTTGGCATGGCATTTGTATCTGGATTGAATTATGCACCTCCCCCCCCTGAAAATATGTGTAGAAATTTGGCTGGGCCAAGATCCCTGTATTCTGTGATTGCTCACCATTTTGTGATTTTCTGATGCTGTGAATCCTAATCTCTGCCTGTGGTTAACAGAGTGGATTATGCTAGAGACGATTAGGGTGGAACTGTGAATCCATTCCTAAGATCCGTTCCCTGCTCCTTTTTAAAGAGAGTTTCCCTAGAGTGTAGCTTGCATCCCCTTTTATCCTTTCATCCTACAACAGATTAAAGGAAAGGGAGGAAGTAGAGAGTTGGGGACCTCATACCATCAAGGAGTCAGCACTGGGAGTACAGTGCGTCATTCAGACCTGAGGTTTCTGTGCCAAGATGCTCCCTGAACAAAGACTGATGAAACCCAAGAACTCTACACCAGAGGCAACAAGGGGGAAAGTCTTCCCCTGGAGTGGAGGTCCTGAATTTGGACTTGTAGACTACTGGACTGAGTAGGAATAAACTTTTCTTGTTGATGCTATTCCCTTGTGGTATTTCTGTTAGAGCAGCACTAGTTGACTAAAACAGTATTGTATTCTTCAGCGACAACAGTTTTTTCCTAACAGGTTGTGGGTGTCTTCCAGGAACTGAATTACTTCTTAGGTCTCAGAATCTGATTGGATAACATCACCCTGTCACCCTTTCTGCCCTGATTTTCAGACTTGCTTTTGATTTCCACAACCATGTAAAGCCCAGGTTCACAAAGACTTGATGCAATTGAAAGGAACATAGCAGGATCCAGTATTGAAAGGGGATACTTTTGAGTTAGTAGATCACGTGGTGTCTGACAGATTGCAGCTGTTGTCACGTTTCACCATTCTGCAGATTTCGTGGAATTTCCTGTGGCATTTGAAGTGCCAAGGTCTGCATTTTCTAAATTGCTAGTGTAGTGGGATTTTATTGCTTAAATGTGTCTAGTATATAATTTGTTCCCCCCTGGTATCATCAAATTCTCCCATCTACACCCCGGGGATTCTACTGTTTCTCCTCCCTTTCCAGGCCACACTGACATACAGAGTTGAATTATTTCATAAGTCCCAGAAAGACTATCACACTCAAAGAAGTTCATGGTCAAAGTGTTTGCAAATTATCAGCTAGGGGCTCTGACACAGTTTACTAATGATTAGAAATGCAACAAAACTCATAGACAAGGAAGAAGGAAATGAAAAAACACAATGAGCAGAGAAGAAAGGATGAGAAGATCGTGGCCCTCGGGAAAGGGGACGTTGTAACGACCTTCTGGTTCCTTGCATCTTCTCTCTCACCTAGAAGAAACTACACGGGCCAGCCATCCACCAGGCAGTTAGAGGGGAGGCTCACCATCAGACAGCCCTGAAGCACATCCACTGAGAGTGGGGTGGACAGAAATCTTCACCATCCGACCATGTTGTCCTGAGCAAGGTGGTTGGAACTATCAGCGGAGCCAGAAACATGTTTATTCTTTTGTTTTCAGTGAAGGAGAGGTGATCATTGTTTTGGAGGACAGACGGCACAAATTACTCCCTAATGTATCGTTTTTTCCGTGACATGGTTATCTAACAAATCAAAATTACAAATCATGCTGTTAGTTGTGAAGGAAGGAACAATACATAAAGGGAGGAGCTTGGCCATGAAAAGATGCAGATCTCTTGAGCCAGGTAAATTCGCCCAGTTCTACTGCAGATTCTACCACCGTGGACAGTTAACCAAGAACGGTTCAGGGACTCTGGTCCCCCTAGACCCTAGCAGTATCATTTATCAATCTGGCATTCTTCCTCAGTGATCCTGAAAAGAGCCTTGGAACCTCTGTCAGCAAACAATAATAATCAGAAACTGCTTTTCGAAGAGCTACTTTAAGAAATACATCTGCTTTCCAACCCATCCCTACAACGACTGGATTTCTAGTTTCTTCAAGATTCACTTTATCTTCGTCAAAACAATTCTAGGTACAAACAATCAAATGCTGCTCCTTCAAGTTTTGTCTTTCTATTCTTCCCAACCTTTCCTGACACTTATTTTTTTTTTTCATTTATATGAGCTAATATCACCGATTATGGTAAAATTGAATACCTGTACTAGTGGTTTCTATTGTGTGTCATAAATTTCCATCCATTATGTGCTGACCTTAGGAATTTAATAAAACCAAACCCAACCCACAGCTGTCGAGTCAATTCTGACTCATAGTGACCCTATAGGACAGAGCAGAGCTACCCCATAGAGTTTCCAGGTACACTTGGTGGATTCTAAACATTGACCTTTTGGTTAGCAGCTGTAGCTATAAACTTTAATAAGGTGACCTTAATTTTGCCTTTTGAAATGACAATACATTGTCACCCCTCTGCGTTAGTGATCTTAATGATCACAAGAGGCTTAAAGTCTGGGTTAACTCCCAGGATTCAGGAAATTGACACATGCATGTCAAAACTGGGCGATAAATTAAAAAAATCTGAAGAACCGATGCCTTTGAATAGTGGTTTTGACAAAGAACACTGAATATAGCATGGACTACCGGGAGAACGAAAAAATTTGTCTTGGATGAAATACAGCTAGAATACTGCTTAGAAGCAGTGATGAGAGACCTCTTCTCACTGACTTTGGACCTGTTACAGGAGAGATTAACTCCTGCATAAAGACATCATGCTTTGTAAAGTAGAGGAACAGCAAAAAAGAGGAAAACTCTCAGTGAAGTGGAATGACACAATGACTGCAGTGGCTTAAAAACCCAACCAAGCCTACAGTCGTTCAGTGGATTCTGACTCATAGAGACCCAATAGAACAGTGTAGAACCGCTCCACAGTGTATCTAAGGAGGGCCTGGCAGATGAGAACTGCCAGCATTTGGGTTAGCAAACCTAGCACTTGACCACATAGCAACAGTTTTAAGGATGGCGCAGGACCCTGCAACGTTTCCTTCTGCTGTACACACAGTCACTCTGAATCCAAGTCAACTTGAGAGCACCGAACAATAACAACTTCAGTTCGGGAAACTCAATACTCAGAAAAAGATGGATTTACTCTCACAATTCACGTAAGAGAGTCAGAATCTGACTATCATTATTCGTAATAAGAAATATAATAACTATATGAGACTTTAAGTAGTCAATCTATCTTCTTCCCACTGGAAACGGCCTTTGGAATTTAAGAACAGATTTTAGGACTACTTAGAAATGATTTGGAACAAGAGCAATCACCATAACTAACAAGCATAATCTAGCCCAAAGCAACCAGATGCTGTCCTTGGCAGGTCTGTGTTTTGTCTTGCCAGGCAGTGCTATAATGTAAAACTTCAAGTTGCCTTCGTCAATCATTCGGGGTTTGGGGAAGATGCTAATCTTTTCTGAAAAAAAGAGCTTCTATAGATAGCAATCTCCAACACATAGTGACTTCAGAGGCATATGCCTACAACCAGCAGGAGAGTAACCTGAAAACAAAAACATTTTAAATAGATCAGAGATGATGGGTCATCTGCTTCACAGAGACTCACCATCCCCATGAACTGGTTGGAAATATTACAAAGTCTTTTTAAACAATTTTAAACTACAAAGTATTTTTCATGTATGTTATTTATGTAACATATTTAGTTTTACAGCCCAAACTGCATTTCCACTGTGTGTTAGTATAGGTACAAAAGCAAAAAGAATTTCTACATTATTATGAAAATTAGAATTTAACAGAGTTCCATTCTATATGCTAGCTAGGTGCTTTTTCACCTTAAAATTAAATACTCAAGAAATAAAAAAGTCCACATGCACACTTGTCTTACACGTAAGCAAAAAGAACATAGGTTAATCCTCTGAAATCTACAAGCATATGCACGTTTTTGTATATCCCAGGGTTTGACAATCGTTTTCTGTTAAGGGCCATAGAGTAAATATGTTTGGCTTTGTGGGCCATGTGGACCATGTCTCAGCTACTCACTTCTGTCATTGTAGCACATAAGCAGTCAATGACAATACATAAACAAATGGGCATGGAAGTATCCCAGTGAAATGTTATTTACCAAAACAGAGAGTGTACTGAATTTGGTCTATAGGCTATAGTTGGCCAACTCCTGGTAAATACTTTCTCACAAGTATTTTTAGGAAAATTCACACATGTGCACGTATCCACATACATATGTGTGTGTATATATGTAAACCAAAATCAAACTCATTGCCATCAACTCGATTCAGACTCATATACAATCAATAGGACAGAGTAGAAGTGTCCCATAGGGTTTCCAAGGAAAGGCACCTGTATTTGAACTGCAGACCTTTCCTTTAGCAACCTGAGCTCTTAACTACTTCACCAATAGGGCTTCATACAGATCTGTAAGTATGTGTGTATATACATCCATGTACACACATATATATACACACACACACATATAAAACCAAAACCAAACCATCTGCCGTCAAGTTGATTCCAACTCATAGCAACTCTATAGGACAGAGTAGAACTGCCCGTACAGTTTCTAATAAGCAAATGGGGGATTCCAACTGCTGACCTTTTGGTTAGTAGATGTAGCACTTAACCACTGCACCACCAGATTTTCCATACCTGTATATTGTATATGCATATTTATATATGTATGTAATATGTATGTATACATATTATATATGCATATATAATATTTTAATGAATTCATATAAAATTGTAGGAGAATCTACTATCCACAGGATTGATACAATCAGGTTTTCACTTGAAAATATGTTATTTTTAAGGTAGAGTATCATCTTTAGCAGCTAAAAAGCATTTATATCAAAATGTGTTTTTCCAATTTCATGGGTTTTTTTTCTTCCATTGTTTTGTTTTTTTCACTTTTACAAACGATGTTTTGGTGACCGACTTCATTCGCTGCTGTTAGTAGAGTCTGTCAAGTCAGCTCTAACCTGTAATAACCGTGTGGACAACAGAGCAGAGCACTGCCCGGTCCGGGTCATCTTTGCAGCTGTTATGCAGGAGTCCTTGTTGCAGCCATTCCTTGAGAGTATTCCTTTTTTCCCTGACCTCCTGCTTTACCCAGCATGATTTCCTTCTCCAGAGACTGACCCCTCCTGGTACTATGTCTGAGTATGATAGATGGGGTCTCAAACTCCTGAGGTGAAAAAGACTGGAATTGGCCATTTCGAATTGACCAATTATAAGGTCAACAAATCCGACTCGACGGCACTTGGCTTATACTAGGAACGACAAGCTGAAGACAAATAATATCGCATCCATTGTCAAAAGATCATTCTAAATCTCTCCTGAAGTACAGTGCTGTCAGTAATAGAATAATACCTACATGCTTACAAAGCAGAACAGGTAATGTGACTGTTACTCAAATTTACGTACCAACCACTAACACCCAAAATGAGGAAATTTAAAATTTTTGCCAACTTCTACATTCTGAATTTGATCAATCAGGCAATCAGTATACCTTGATAATTACTGTTAATTGAAATGAGAAGGCTGGAAAATAAAGAGGGACTGGTCTTTGCTTAGTCCCATTTTATCTCCCTAGTGTGATTTTCAGGAGACCTGCTAGCACAGTGATTAAGTGCCTCACTACTAACCCAAAGGTCAGCTATTCCAACCCACCAGCCACTCCACAAGATAAAGATGTGGCAGCCACAGGCTGCTTCTAGAAAGGTCACAGTCTTGTAAACCCTGTGGGACAGTTCTATTCCATCCTTTAGAATTGTCACTAGTCTGAATCATCTTGACAGCAATGCATAGAAAGATTTTTCACAAGTAGAATTACAGAGTTAAATAACAATATACGAGCAGGCCTATTTTCCAGTGGTTAAGAGTTCAGTGGGCTACTTACCAAAAAGCATGCAGTTCAAACCCTCCACCCGCTCCCTGGAAATGCTTTGGGGTGGTTCCACTCTGTCCTATAGGATCGCTATGAGTTGGAACTGACTCAGTAGTACCTAACCAACAATTAACATAAGTATTATATAAAACATTAAGTTCTAGACAGTTTTCCCTGGTGGTATAGTGGTCAAGTGCTACATCTGCCAGGCAGAAGATTGGCAGTTTGAATCTATCAGGCCCTTGGAAACTCTATGGAGCAGTTCTACTCTGTCCTGTAGAGTCCCTATGAGTCATAATTGATTCAACAGCACTGGGTACTTTTTTTTTTTTAAAGTTTTCCAATTTGATATTTAAAAATAAGATATTATTTTTCATCCCATTGACTACTAATCTGCTTCTGAATTGGGTGTTGAGGGGAAGTGTTCAACTTTTTTTTAAAATTATTTTGTAAAATTTCCAGGGCATTCTACTTTGCAAGAAGTAGAAACTTCTCCACTTGGCTCAGTGATATTTGGCTCAGCAACATGTTTTGTAAGTGGTTAGGAAACGGGACAGTGGCTGGAGGAGGGGGAGTGGGTGGTCAGGAGTTGGGAGGAGACTGTGGGAAAGATGAGACATATATGGAGCAGAGAGGAAGAGTGTGCTGTGACCGGGCAGGCAGAGCAGTGGGAGCTGCATAGAGGTGGGCATGCAAATTTATACAGGAATTTATACATTTTCACTCAGTCATAATAATAAATAAATAAATAAAATAGAAAACAACAGCTCCATCTCACAGTAACCCTAAAGGAAAGATTAAAACTGTCCCCTAGCATTTCCAAGGTGATAATCTGTACGGAAGCAGATTGCCACATCTTTCTTTGGCAGAGCAGCTGGTGAGTTTGAAATGCTGACCTTTTGGTTTGGAGCTAACTGCTTTAGGAAAGGGGAGCGATTGTTATATAAAGATACATAGGAAATACTCAACATAGACACCTATTGCCTTGATAGCACACTAGTAAGACTGTATAAAGGACCTGTCTTTCTATCTTACCATATAGGCCCCTTATCTCTGTGTGTTTTCTCAGTGTTTCTTCTCCAGATTAGTTTACTCGGCAAATTTTGTTCTCCTACCTACAATAGTACTAAAAGCAAAACAAAGCAGCAAATACTCATATAGTGGTTACAAATGCTGTTAGATATACTTTAAATTCTTTTCCAAAAAAAGGCTTATTAAATCCTCAAAACTATCTTATGAGGTGGAAAGTTTCATTATACCCATTTCGTAGATGAGGGAACTGAGGCAATGGGAAGGCATGCAACTTATTCAAACCACCTGCATACTAAAGGCTAGCCTGAAAACTAAGCAGTCTGGCTCAAGCCTTAAATTCTGCTATCAAGATACACTAACTCTTCAGCTTACGGACACCTGGGGTTGCCACAACATGACGGTGGGCTCGACTTCATATGATCAACTCCATGTGAATTCCTGCAAAATTCTTTTTTTTTTTTTATTGTGATTAGGGGTAGGTCGCCATGAGTTGGATCTGACTCGACAGCACTTGGCTTGGCTTATACAATCCAAATCAATGTTGTATGCCTGCCAATCTACAGCTCTTTCTGCTCTCCTCACCCCGTGACAGCACACGCCTCCTTTTCATTTTTTATTTGCCTTATCCTCTTAACGAGATCCTACCCACTCCTTTTCACCTACTTCTCTCCCATCTAGAAAGATACCAGCGGGACAACCTTGAATAAATTGCATAGAACCAAAAAGTACACCTATTGTATGGTCACATTGTGTCCCCGAGTCTAGTTCATTTTTGTTCAGTTAACCTCAGCAGTGTTTTGTACACAGGGGAAGCAGCAGGTATAAAGGTTATTCTCCCAGGGGATCCCCTGGGCCAATGGGCCATCGTTGTATTTTGGTATAGTTTTTGAGAGGCACCCCTCTTTTTCTCATATTACCACAGAAACTCAATACTGTATGCCACATCACAGCTGTATTCGGTGGTGGCCGGCAACATCTGCTTCTTCTTCATTGCTGCGCCATCAGTTTGGGTCATGTTCACCTTATTCTTCAAAGGGTGTCTTTGCTCTTTCAGAACTTTAACAAGGTGTTGTCACTAGATTTGCCTTGTGCAATCATTTGATTTCTTTGCTGTTGCTTCCATGGTAGTTGATTGTGGATCTAATCAATTTTTTTTATTAAAAACCTTTCTGTTTTTAAATTGTCATTAAGAAAAAGCATACAATCTGAATAAATTTTTCATGCCCACAATGACAGCACGCAGTAGAGAGCAGATCAATGTAACTGGCCTACACCATAAACTGAAAGGTTTTCCATACTCAGCCCAGTGTTTCAAAGGATAGAGCAGCAGGGACAGGGACCTAAGGAATCATTTTCAGGAGAGAAAGAGATCGGTTGGCACAACTAGTGTTTTGCTAAGAAAGTCTTCTGCACCTCATACTGGCGAGTGGTGTCTGGGGTCTTAAAACCAAGCAAGCTGCCCCCTGAGGTGCACCCATCAACTTCTTCCTCCCTACGCTGTCATTTAGGACCCATCTAGAAATTGTTATTTGTACTTGAGAATCTATTATTCTCCTTACAGATTAGAAGATAAAGCTCTTTCATTATTCATCTAGATGGTTTCTAATATGTTTAATTTTGTGTTATATTTTAAAATCTGTTTTCAGTTTCAATAGTTTGGGAGTAATATGCAGAATAGGAGATTAATTGCTATCTTCCCTCAAAACACCAAACCATGAATTTGTCGTCATTTGTTGTATGATTCATTTTATACTCCCTAATTTTAAATGTCATTTTATAAAGTTTATACATATACAAATTTATTTCTATATTTACAGATTTAATTCTGATTCCTTGACTTGCCTATTTGTCACCAGTACTATACTTTTATCATAGTTTTAATCTTTTGTGTTAACAATTATTGACATACTTTAATATTTTGTAAAGCTAGTCCTTTTTCATTACTTTTTATTCAACATTGTCTGAAACCTCACATTTGTTTATGGTTGTAAATATTCTCGTAGTGATTTATGGTAGTTCCCTAAAATAACTCTTTTTTTAGTAACAAAATGTAATTTTATCCTGAAGACTGACAAAGTTACTATTGATACCATTCTTATTAAAAAAGAAGTAAAAACAAACAGACAAACAAAAAAAGGACCTTTGTTGCTGAGTCGATCACAACTCCTCATAACCCTATTGGACAGACTAGAACTGCCCCCATAGAGTTTCCAAACAGCTAGTGGATTTGAACTGCTGACTATTTGGCTAGCAGGTGTAGCTCTTAAACACTACATCAGCATTTTCCTGGAACCATAGTTTTCTCCTTTTACTCAATACATATAAATCTTAATACATATATCCCTAGTGTAGTGGTTAAGTGCTCCAGCTGCAAACGAAAATGTCAGCAGTTCAGCTATGCAAGGCAGTCCTTAGAAATTTTATGGGTCAGTTCTGCTGTGCCCTATAGGATTGCTGTGAGTTGGAATTGAATTGATGGCAGTGGATTTTGGTTTATGAAACCCTGGTGGGTAGTTGTTAAGTGTTTCATCTGCTAACCAAAAGGTAGCTGAGATCTACCACGTGCTCCTTGGAAACTCTATGGGTCAGTTCTACTCTGACCTACAGGGTTGCTGTAAGTTGGAATCACCTGGATGACAGTGGATTTCATCTGCTCAGAGTATGTTAGGGTCTTCATAAAATGTGACGGTTAAGCTGATCTATTAAATTGATCTCTATTTAAGATTGATTAACAACCTTGTGAATGCGAGCTTAGTTGAAAGGTGAGTCTTTGAAAACGTATTTAGATAACCTGAGTTTCACTATGTTAACTCACTGGAGAGGGGTGTGCTCTGCCACAATCTGACTGACTTCCTTCTAAGAATAAAAGAGATGCACAGACAGACAGATGCAGAGACAGACAGCCCTGGGAAGACTGAGGCAGCAATTGGAGTCACGCTGCCACGGCCGAAAACCCTTGATCTAGCACACCCAGAAACCCCGTCAAAAGGGGGAAAAATGAAAAGTGAAAACACTGCCGTCCAGTCCACTCAGATTTATAACAGCCTTTTAAGACAGAGCACAACCACCCCATAGGGTACCCAGAGCTGTAATCTCTCTGGGAGCAGACTGCCACATCTTTCCCTGATCAGTTGCTGACACACTCCAGTGGCACAAACTGGACCACAGAAGAAGTGACAGAGCCTTGGGAGACAGTGACCCTAACAAAACCTGAGTTCTGACTGCCAGGCCCCAGGACTGTGAGAGTCTAAAGAAGCTATCTGTTTTAAGGCATCCAGTTTGTGGTCCTTTGTTTCAGCAGCCCTACAAAGCTAACAGGCCCTGTTACCGGCATTTCTGCTATTGCTCTAATTTTGTTATTATTGAAAGGCTTAGGTCTCCTCTAAAACAATTTGGGCAAGTTCTCTCTTCCTGGATTCTACAAGTTACCTTAAATAGAGTGTGAATTAGATTTCTCATGAGAATATGTCAGTCTGGTACTTTTGAAACTAGAAGATTAATTATCTGGCAAAATCCTTAATTACATTCATAATCATTGGCAACTTTGGAATTCTTATCAAAATATTATTATGTGTTACAGCACTGAAAAATCAAGTTAACCTAATTATAAAATGCAAGTCTGTGGCGTAGTGGTTATGTGCTATGTGTGCTAACCAAAGGGCCGGTGGTTAGAATCCACCAGGTGGAAGTTCTGTGGGGCAGTTCTGCTCTGTCCAACAGGGTTGCCATGAGTTGGAATTGACCCAAATTCAGTGAGTGTTGTATACGTACCCACTACCCACTGCTGTCAAGTTGACTGTGACTCATAGCAACCCTACAGAAAAGATTAGAATTGCCCCATAGAGTTTTGAAGGGACACCAGGTGGATTTGAACTGATGACCTATCCCTTAGCACCTGTACTTACACACCGTTGCACCAGGGTGTCCCTTATCTGCTATACCACCAGGGTTTCCACATGTGTGTGTGTATACATATGTATATGTATCTTTTTCTTTAAAATCAGAGGTCCACATTATAATTACTTTCTTATTTCTAGTTGTACATATTTCAGAGTCAACTCAACAGCAACTAGTTTTTTAAACAGGTCCGTTTTTACACTTTCTCCTGCCATCTTTTCACCGCCATTGTTGTCATTTTCAGAACATTTTTTTTTCTCTTGTTTTCCTTCCTGAAATTAGAGCAATAGCAAGAGTCCTGCTAACGAGGCCCGTCAGCTTTGTCAGGCTACCGAAACAAAGGACCACTAACTGGATGCCTTGAAACAAATAGCTTCTTTAAGCTCTCACAGTCCTGGGGCCTAGAAGTCAGAACTCAGGATTTGTTAGTGTCACACAGATCTTGTTTTAGCTTCTAATGTAATTTCTTGAACCAGTGTTTTATTTTTTTAATGAAAAAACCTTAATATCTGGAAATGTTTCTGTATATACAGACAGCATTGGTCACACATTTAAGCTTTAATATGTATTATTAATGGTATCACCATTTTCAAATACCCTGGTGGTGTAGTGGGTTAAGTGCTACCACTGCTAACCACAAGGTCGGCAGTTCAAATCCACCAGGCGCTCCTTCAATACCCTGGGGGTCAGTTTTACCCCACCCCCTAGCGTCGCCATGAGTTGGATCCGACTCGACGGCACTTGGGTTGGCTATTTTCAAATAATCTGAAATTACTAAGCTAATCTAAGTTTTGAGTCAAGAATTAACTGGAAGTGTTCCCATTTGGTTGGAATTTCTGTCTTTCCTTTCTGAGTTTAAAATATACTGAGGATTTCTTTCTGAGTTAATACTTAGCAGATTTGCATAAGGAGCCTTGGTGGTACAATGGTTAAGTGATCAACTTCTAACCAAAAGTTCAAACCTACCAAGCAGTTCAGGAGGAGAAAGATCTGGCTATCTGTTTCCATAAAGGTTATAGCCTGGAAAACTCTATGGAGCCGCTCTACTCTGTCATATACGGTCACTATGAGTCAAAAATCAACAATGACTAAGAACAAAAGCAGATTTTTATGAACAGCCTTGGAGGCACAGTGGTTAAAGCATTTTGTCTGCTAATTCAGACGATGATTAGAATGTAGCAGACACTGTGCAGGAAAAAGATATGGCAGGCTGTTTTATTAAGGATTAGAACTTTAGAGCCTCTGCAGAGAAGTACTAGTCTGTCCTATAGGGTCACTATGACTTGGAATATACTGATGGCAACAAGTTCTATTTTTTACAAATACACCATGGCAGTCGATAATGAAAGGTTATTTGCTGTTGATAGGGACAACAAGAAACAACTCTGGCGAGGTCAGAACGTATTTCCTAATACTCAGGGACTGTTTTGCCTTCCAGCAACTCTAACAAGTCTAAAACTCCTACATCAAAACAACAAGAGGACAACATACACATTGAAAAAAAAGGACAAATGTTGACCTCCATTATGATTTATGGACAGGGGCAGGATCGGAGCCAGGGATGGAAAGGACTCGGCGACACAAAGTGATCACACCGTGTGTGCACTTTATGGCTTTACGCATCTATAGGATGTCATCCAGCTGACCTCTTACTGGAGGTAGGGGAGAGGGTGAAGAAGAGGGGATAGGAGATTGTTGGGAGGATATGACATGTACATAATGGAGGAGTGTGTTGTCAACGGGAAGGGAGAACAGTGGGAGCTGCACACAGGCTGGCATGCAAATTCATATGGGATCGTACATTTTCACTCAATCACAATAAAAATAAATAAATAAATAGAAACAAATAAGTAATGGTAAGTAACCAGACATTTGGCAGTTTGAATCCACCAAGCTGCTCCTTTGATCTCTACTCTGTGTTGTGGAGTCCTTAGGAGAAAGAATCTACTCAACATTAGAGGGTTTGGTTTGGTCATTTTTAAGATAAGTGCCAGGAAGATCCACACTCATGTTTGCGAATCTCAGTGCTGAAAAGAGAGAGAAAGAGAGCTATTCTGCATATTTAATGAATTTATTACAAAACAAAACAAAACCTGTTAGCTTGCAAGATTCTCTGCTTAAGCTAGATTACTAATTAGGTGATTTTTATTGCCTTAAAAGGTAAAATTTAAGATCATGAGTGCACTTTCTTGTCCTAGATGCTAGAAGAGACTTTCAGACGTCTGTTTTCATTTTACCAGCCACAGTCAGTGTGGTCAGCACTGATTAAAGTGACTGGCTCCATTATGATTTATCCATGGGAAACCTGATCAGCCCAACATGTCCATCAACAAAATCTCCTTTAGGACTTCTTCTTTTCCCCATTGATCAATACTTATTTTATTTGCTTATTTTGTTGTTGTTGTCAAGAATACACATAGCAAAATGTACACCAATTCGACAGTTACTAGCTATGCAGTTCGGTGACATTGGTCGCCTTCTTCAGGTTGGGCAGGATTCTCATCTTCCTCCATTAATGTCAACTCAAGCGCTCCCTGAGGTGCAGATCTAATTTTTTCAGCTACTGTTGTGATTTTGACCTTATGTATTAGTTCTTAAAAGAGCATAAAGTTCAAAAAGCTATTTTTTACTACTGGAGCTAAACTATTGCCAAGTTTTAAGAAGACTTTAGGATGTATTTTTAAATTTTGAGGATTATCTCAGGGAAATAGTTTCAGGTACTCATCCAGGACTCGTGAAATTTGAAATTTTGTTCTGTGTTTTTCCCCTATGATCAAGATTCTTTTGTAGAATCTTTGATCAAAATGTTTAGTAATGGTAGCCAGATACCATTCAGTTCTTTTAGTGCTATGGCAAAGAAAGCAGCTGTTCATGGAGGCAATGAGCCCATATTCCATATTCTCCTCCTCTTCCTGTCTCTTCTGCCTCTGTTGCTCCAGAAGAATAGAAACTGAAGCACTGTCTTGGATGGCTGCTTACAGGTTTTTAAGGCCCCAGGCACCATGCAACAAACCAGGAGGTAGAACAGGAGAACAAGATGTATTATTAGGCCCTTTAACTGTGATGTTCCATGAAACCGTGCGGTCAAATCTTGCAAGAGTTTTGGTTGTACATAAGTAGTCTCAGCGTTTACTCTTTCCTTTGTTGTTGTTGGTCGTTGTTGTTGTAAATACGTCTACCACAAGTTTTTGCTGTTAAGTGTCATCAAGTTTGTTCCTATACATAGCAACTCTGTTTAAAACAGAACGAAGCAATGCCCCAGTCCTCAGTAATGTCTATTTAAGCCCATTTTTATAGCCACTGTGCCAATCCTTCTGTTGAGGGTCTTCCTCTCTTTCACTGACCCTCTGCTTAACCAGGAATGATGTCCTTTTCCAGGGACTGATCCCTTCTGACAGCATGCCTAAAGTGTGTAATACATGGTCTCACCATCCTTGCTTGTAAGGAACACTCTTGTACTTCTTTCAGGACAGAGCTACTGGTTCTTATGGCAGTCCACGGTACAATCAATATTCTTCTCCAATTCAAAGGTATCAATTCCTTTTCTGATTTCTTCATTCACTGTTCAGTTTTCTCATGTATGTAATGCAGCTGACAATACCACGGTTTGGGTGAGGTACACCTTTGTCTTCAAGGGGACAGCTTTGCTTTTCAGTACTTTATAGCAGTCATTTCAACAAATTTGCCCAGTGCAGTGCTCCAATTTCCTGACTACTACTTCCATGGGCATTAATTGCGGGTCCAAGTAGAAAGATATCTTCCACAACCTCAGTCTTCTCTCAGTTTAGCATGGCATTTCTAATTAGTTCTGTTGTGAGTATTTTTGCATGATCTACCACCAAAATTTTAACAATTTCCAGCCTTTTATCAGTGTACAACTTATAAATAGCCATCACAGTGACTGTCTGTGCTACCTTACCCTTAGTCAATTCAATTTTTTCATCCCCTTAACCCTCTTATTCTTCCTTCCACTGTCACTGACAACCACTAATAAACTTTGGTCTCTATGTGTTTGCCTTTTATTTTTAAATCAATGAAGTCATGCAGTTTTTGTCCCTTTGTGATAGACTTATTTCACTCAGTATAATGCCCTCATGCTCCGTGCATATCCTAACCTGCATCAAGACTTCATTTCTTCTCTTGACTGAGAAGTATTCCATTGTATATACGTACCATATTTTATTGACCATTTATCTGCTGATGGGCATTTAGGTTGTTTCCATCTTGCAGCTATCATGAATAATACTGCACTGAACATCAGTGTACTCAGTACTTATTTTAAATCAACCCAAACTCCCAAGATCTCCTTCCTGGATTACTGCAGCTACTTCTAACCTGGTTTCTTTGCTTCTGCCCTTGTCTTCCTACAATCTCTTCTCAACAGAAAATCTAAAATGATCCTTTTGACCAGAGGCTTTAAATTTTTCAAAGGATCATTCCTGTCATCTAGTTTTACTTTCTTTGTTGTCTCTGCCTAAAATGTTTTTCCTTTATATGACCATGTGGTCATCTCCCTCAACTCCCTATATCATTGTTTTTGTCTCCCATTGTGAAGGAAGTCCATTGAAATATTTTTTAATACTGTACCCTGTTTCTGGCTCAAACATTTCCAATCTCATTGATTCTGCTCCACCTTTTTTGTTTTATAAATTATTTTCCAATATATTATATGTATGTGTGATTTTTCTGCACAAAGAGAATTCATTGTAATAACATTATAACTATTTTATTATGTGAATGGGCTTAATATCCTCCTTTTTCCTCTTAGGTATATCTTCCATTCTTTTTACACCTTGTTCTTTCCTGTTCCCAAGACAGATGCACATGGACAGTTAATACTGGCTTCTTTGGCCTCTGGCTTCTGTTCAGTCAGCTAACAGGAGGAACCTGCAAAACAGTCAACAGTCAGAGGAGAACAGAGTTGGGTGATTACTCTCCCTGCTTCTTGACTACAGACTGGCTGCATTTTTCCGTCAAAGGCTACCCTCTTGTCAGGATGCCTTGTTCACACAGCTAACCATTTCATGTCTGAGATTCATTCCTCTTCTTCCCCTTAGGCCCAAGTGTGTCAAGATTCCCTTTGTTACTTCTATACAGAGTACAACACTATCTACCATTAGTGGGGTTGAGACAACCAAAATTACCCTATTCGAGGACTGCCTACTAAATTTATGAACTCATCCTACAAAAAGTGCTATGTACCTCATTGCTGAATGTCACTACAGTTGCCTTTGAAGTACTCCCCTTGGGGAGCTATGCACCCATGCTGGTGCCTAGTGGACCCCTCAAGCCATTTTGAAACTCTTTTTCTGGAATGGCCATCAGAGCTGTCGTCGTATTATACGTGATGTCCTGAATATCATCAAAGTATCTTCCTTTCAGTATACTCTTTATCTCCAGGTAAACAAAAAAGTCATTGGAGGCCACATCAGGTGAGCAGGTAGCGTGATCCAATACAGTTATTTGTTTACTGGCTAAGAACTCCATCACAGACAATGATGCATGAAAAGTTTAGATTCTTTCTGTCTTTCTCACGTAGGCTTTACACCACTTCTAAATAGTGAGCTTGGTTGGCTCTTTGTCCAGTTCATACAAATTCTTGCAATGATTTCATCAGTTCTGGTTGTTATCAGCTATCCTAACCTCTGTTCATCAGTGATGCTTTTTCTCCCCTCAGCGAAACGTTTAAGCCATTTTCTTCATGGCATTATCCCCATAAACACGGACTAACATGTCCCTGATGTCACCTCCACTCTTGCCAAGTTGAACAAGAAGTTTAATGTCAGTTCATTGCTCTAATTCGAGTTCCTACATTCTCGTGACTGTTACACAAAACACATACACAAAAACATGCACCAATGATAACGAATGACACTCAGCAAGACACTGCCATACAAAATGAACACAGCTGTGAGACACTGATATACCCAGGTTATGAAACTTTACTGAGTTGTTGGTACAGTGTGGTCAACGTAAGTGCATGATGGCAAATTGACAAACTTGTCAGACCTTGTGTAGTTCATTGATTAACCACTCCACATAATACTCAGTATTCATTTCATGACAGAGCTCTCATATTTATTGTAAATAATACATGCCTGTGATAAAAATAATAATATTAATTTGTAACTCCAACCGAAAGTCTACATTTCTCTCTCCAGTTTTTATTCCCTGGAGGTAAACATCTTCACATATTTTTCTCCAATGAATAGATTTTATCATACATTTTTGGCTTATTAACAACTAAAACATTCATTAACTGTTTTCCTTTCAAACACATTTTCACTCTTCTGTTCCAGCAGTCTCGATAACTTACATGGTTAAGTTCAGCTTTCCTTCTGTCTTTAAGATGTTACATCATGCAGTCCAACTTCTCTCTCTCTTTCTTTTTTTTATTTAATATGACTGAGTGAAAATGTACATTCCCATATAAATTTACATGCATCTAACGTCTCTCTCTTGATTCACTAACTTTAAAAAGCTTGTCTTGAAACCCCCAACATTTAAAATGGGAAAAATCAGTGACCCCACATTTTCCCCCCTCTTCCTTTTCCCCCATGTCCTATTTTCTGTTATTTCTACACTGTCAGATTTATAAAATTCACATTTATTTTTCAGTATTCAGATCACGAAATTCTCCAGCAACTTGTAGGTTTTCCTGAAGTTTCAGTGTTTTCTTTAGTTTTTCCTACTGGGGAAAAAAAATATGTCTCCTTATCACTAAATTTATCCAAAATTTTAATATTATAATTTGATAAACCAAGTGCAATTTCACTTTTTATTTGCAGTTAATTGCCCCGTAAACCTGTTGCATACCCTATATTCTAAGCTTTCTTTTTGTTGCTCTATCTCATGATTGTATGCCACGATTTTCCCTTTCTTGGGTTCACTTTTCACATTCCAGAGTATATCCTCACTTACTCAGTTTAAAAAAAAAAAAAAAAAACAAGGCAAACTTTCCGGGATGTTACAGGCAGAAAAAGTTTACATGTTGTGCTCATAGTTAATGGTAACCTAGACTAAACACATAGTAGTAGTTTGAAATATTTTTTCAAAGCTTTGAAGATATCACATTGTATTATTTTAGATTCCAACTTGAATCTGTTGACATATAGACATGCCCTTTCTGGAAAATTTTTTGTATAATTTGCTTTATTTAGTGTTCTGTTACATTTACTTTCCTCTTTGATAACTAAATATATTTTTATTTGTCTGAGTTTTCTCTTATTCTCTCATTGTTTCTTTTTAGAAAAAAATATCTTGCTGTAAAGGTATGAACATATTAAGTCGATTTTTTATAAGTACCTTTTGATTCATGATAGACTTATTTCTGCAAACCTGTGTTGTGTGTGCCTGTTTAGGGACTTCTCTGTTCTGCTGCTTCTTCTTTTTCTGTGTAGAAGAAACCAAAGGCCTATTCATGTGCTGTTTATATGTATCGTCACATGATGAACTAAGCTGACTGAATTCTAACACAATTCCTCTTTACTATATAAGGGTGTTTTTCCACAGTCTTTTCAGGAAAATGAGAGACCTTACCTCAAATTCTGTGTCCATTCCTTGGGCATGTCACAAGGCTGGGTTCTGTTTATACTGATTGCTCTTGTCACATAAAATAATTCTGTGTACACTGGTTGGAAATGTCATGACTTAGGATTCTATATAAATTTTGTGGGAATGTCATATAGAGTGCTCTATGTATACTGGTTGATTACATAATATACTTGTAGTGTTACAAATTGGTTGGTCATTGCATTAAAAAAAAATACTGAGAAGGGTCTGACTCACAGTGACCCTAGAGGTCAGAGTAGGACTGCCTCATAGAGTTTTCAAGGAGCACCTGGGTGATATGAAGGACCATTTGGGTAGCAGACATAGTATATAACCCACTATGTCATCACTGGGAAGAAGTTGATACTCAAAGAGCCATAGTGCTAGAAATTAAAGAATGGGGGTGATTATTTGTAGAGAACTCCTAATGGGATTAACGTATTCTTTCTGGCAGTCACTCTGTACAAATGACGGGAGAAAGTTGGATAAGATCCCTCCGGCGCAGCTGAGTCAGAAATGTTCAAATTCCTATCAGCGTGAAGTTGTGAACCTCATGGAGACACACTTTCCATCTCTACCACGGTTGTCACTGTGGATCTTCTGAGCCACTATTGCCTTCCCTGTACTTTTTCTGACACTGAAATCATATTCACCTTCTGTCTTCCTTAAATCCATCAAAATGTCTGGTCTAGTGATGATCCTTCATTTTGTGTCCAGCCTGCTTATGGATTTATGTACTTTTCTTAGACAGACACTGTCATATTATGGTTAAGAATGTAAGTTTAAATTTAAACCCAAACCCTGCCACTTCCCCTATGTGGTCATGGGCAAACAATTTGAATTTCTTGTGACTTACTGTTTTCCTCTATAAAATAATAATATTATTTATGCCTATCATTGATGGATAACAGTCATATCTATTTCAATGAGTTAATACTTGATAAATATTTAGAATACGTCCTGCTCAGGGCTTCCAAGTAGTTCATGCTGTTCAAACCCCTGTTGAGAAATTGCTTTTCCATCTCAGGTGTGCTGAGTCAGAATCTACATTTAAATAAAGTTCCTGGATGATTATTATTTATAATAAATTTTTAAAACTACTGCTGTACTAGTGTAAACCCTGGTGGCATAGTGGTAAAAAGCTATGCCTGCTCACCAGAAAGTTCAGCAGTTCAGGTCAACCAGGAGCTCCTTGGACATTCTGTGGGGTATTTCTTCTCTGTTTTATAGGGTCCATATGAGTTGGAGATGACTCCATAGCAATGAGTGTTTTGCTTTGTTTTGTTTTCCTCTCAGCTTTTTGTTATGGAAATCCTGGTGTCATAGTGGTTAAGTGCTACAGCTACTAACCAAAACGTTGACCATTAAAATCCAACAGGAGTTCCCTGGAAACCCTATGGCGCAATTCTACCCTATGTTATAAGGTTTCTATAAATCAGAATTGACTTGAAGGCAAAAAGTTAGGGTTTCGGGTTTAGTGTTTCTCAGAATTCTTCCCTAATCAGCAGTATTAACGTATCCTGGGATCGTGTTAGAAATGCAAATTCTCAGGAGGGGATCAAATGACAATGAACCAGTTTAAGCCCTAATCTCAGCATATGGCAGGTATCTGGATAAATTTTACTCATTTGCTATTCTGTATTACTTAAACAGAAATTTCATAAGTAGTTAGTGGTCATATTGCTAAACTTAAACCACAAGATAATGAGATAATTGTTAAGTTCAATTTTCATTTTCAAATAAACATTGGACAAAAGCATAATTTGAACTTGAACACAATACATACATACTTGTTGGGTCCTTGTCTATGAATCTTCACTTTTTTTCTGACACTGAAATCATATTTACCTTCTGTCTTCCTTAAATCCATCAAAATGTCTGGTCTGTACATCTGAACACTGAGTTGCTTGCTTAAGTTAGCTAACTTGTTGTTCCGTAGCTGATGCAGGGTTTAAGAATAAAATTTCCACAAGAGAATGCTTTCATGTGTTTCTCAGACTAATCAGACCCAGAGCTCACTAGTTTCCTAGTTCTGATAGTAAGTCTCAAGGTCAAGATTCACAGGTAGCTCTCAACACAGTAGTGGAACTACCTCCCTTCTATCCGAATTGTAAGAAATCGGTTAAGACTTGGCACTTAATTACAAATTCTTAGCTCTCTGTGTTTACTGTTCTACTCACAAAATAAAGTAAGATTTTATTTTCAAAAGCCATAGTCTTGAAGTCTCAACATGAAGAAAACAAAAAGCCTCTCAATCAGACCAATAAGTAATATCAGGATGAACACAGAAAAGATTGCTGTCACCCAGGATTACATTTTAATTGCATCCACAATCAATGCCAATGGAAGTAGCAGTCAAGAAATCAAAAGACATACTGCATTGGGCAACTATGCTCTAAAAGTCCTCTTCAATGTGTTAGAAAAGCAAAGATGTCACCTTGTAGACTAAGGGGCCCCTGCCGTAAGCCATGGTGTTTTGAATCACTTCCTATGCCTGTAAACACTGAACAGAATAGACACACTCTCACGACAACAACAGTCTTGCAACATTAAAGGAGTGTGTCTCTTTTCTGAAATAGTCAGAAAGAAAATATGCAAAAACATTCATACAGAAAAATAAAAACGTTCATTTTTTTTTTTCATACTGAACATGGCTAAGTCTAATTCGGCCAAAAAACAAAAGAACTTTAACATAGGTGCGTATCCACTGATTACTTATTTACTTACTAAATACCTATTTAAACATTTTTGGCATTTTATAAGACTGAAAATGCCTCCATTATAGGGGGATGTCAGTTTTCAGGAAGGTAAGTTCATAATTATATTATTTTAAAGAAAAATACTGAATATTCTAGCCTGGTTAGTGTTTCATTTCAGTAAACCTGTAGAAGACATCTGTCCTCCTTCAAAAGGCTCCACTGCTAACTGAGAAACAGCATTCTCCAAAGGGTAAGGCAACAACAAGTTAAAAAAAAAAAAAAAAACTCAATCTTTTGCAGTACAAAGTGATATTTTAGACAAAAGACACTGTATGTGT
The DNA here is from genome assembly GCA_028571685.1 of Heterohyrax brucei. Taxonomy (NCBI): domain Eukaryota; kingdom Metazoa; phylum Chordata; class Mammalia; order Hyracoidea; family Procaviidae; genus Heterohyrax; species Heterohyrax brucei. The sequence goes on along the minus strand of CM053162.1, from coordinate 66,791,346 downwards.
TGTTTATATCACTTAGTTTAAATATAAGGTTTTGACACTGCCAGAAATTAGCATGATGCTCAGAAAGCCAAAACCATGTCCATTTGAATCGAATATGAGACAGGAGTGAAAGCAACAAGAAAAATTCACTCTCATCTTTATTCACATATCCAAAGAGCAAGCTGATAGCGCTGGTCCCTTCAGCCGCAGCAACGCAGCCATTCAACTGAATATAAAATGAACATAATTTCCAGGTGGCCTTCATCAATGAGAGAGCAGTAAGAGCACTCAATGACAATTTAAATTTCCCAGGAAGTCAGACATTTCTCATATGAGACACCTGTACAATTGAAATCCTGCCAAGGCAACCGAAAAGATTTGAAGCGGATAGCTATCTACAGGCACCACCAAGCATTCTAGCACTTTTTTTTTTTAATGAGCAGACTTAATAATAATGAAACCAATTTTACTGCATCACCCTAGGACAGGGAGATTTTCTATAAACTTTTGCTATTAACAGGACATTCTGAAACTATTTACCATTAAAAGATAAGCACAATGAGAAATGCAGGTTTTAATATACAGCACTGAATGTGGAAATAAAACCACTGATATACCAGAATTCCTGTATAATAGCATTTGCAACAGTCAGCTTTATATTAAGGTTACAACTCAATTTCATATCCCTGTTTCACTTGCTCATAAAAATTTGGTCGAAAGTTCTTCAACACTAAAACTTTTCATACTCGGTTTCCAAGTAAATGAACAGTATGCATGAATGTTTTTTGATTTTAATAAAGGGTCTTTTTTTTTTCCTTTTTCTTTCTCCAAGGGCAATTCTCATATACAGAAGCTCAGAAGAATAGAAGAAACAATAAGGAATTGAAAATGCACCAAACTTTTAATGGAACTTCTAACATTTACCGTGGACTCTTATCTCTTAAATAGCATCTGAAGTTGAGTGAATTTAAAAACCTCCCGACAAAACACCAGAACTGGAAAAGTTCTATCTTGATCCTAAAAGCCACTGTCAAGTCTCCTGAACCTTAATAATATCTTAACTACAGAGAAGTTGAATGTTATTATGAGATGTTTAGTGGGCTCAGATCATAGGACAAATTCACATGAAATCGTATTTTTACTAAGAGACCTGATGTCATGGATTGAACTGTGTTCCCCCTAAAATATATATAGACATGTGGCTGAGCCATGATTCCCAGTATCTTGTGATTGTCCTCCATTTTGTGCTTTTCTTATACTAAAGGATTCGGGGGGACTGTAAATCCCTTTATAAGATCCCCTCCTTGCTCCACTGTAGAAGTTTCCCTGGAGGGTGGCTTGGCCCACCCTTAATCCTTTCAGCCTGCAAGAGATAAAAGGAAAGGGAAGCAGGCCGAGAATTGGGAACCTCACACCATCAAGCAAGCAGCACCCGGAGAAGAGTGCGTCCTTCGGACCTCAGGTTCCTGCACCAAGAGGCTCCCTGGACAAAGACTGATGCAATACCGAACTTTCCTCCAGAGCTGACAAAGAGGAAGGCCTTCCCCTGGAGCAGACATGCTGAATTTGGACTTGTAGCCTACCTGACTGTGTAAGAATAAACCTTCCATGGTTAAAGCCACCCACTCTGTGCTATTTCTGTTAGAGCAGCCCTAGCTGACTAAAACACCTGCCTTAGAATTTTCTCCTTTTGCCAAAATGTCATCTAACAACTCCTTGACAGGGAAGTACACTTAGGGTCTTATCAGTAAATCAGACCAATAATAATTGATAATGCTCTCTCCTTCTATTTCCTACCACCAGAAAATCATCTTCAAAATCTTATATTCAGGGCAAATACCAAGCTTCATCTCCGTCAGGGATTTGAGACATCTTCCAGAAGCTGCTGACATCTTTCAAGCCCTTCCCCTACCTGGAAAGATTCCTTAATCTGTCTAGTGACACTAGCCATAGCCCAGTGACAGCCACCCAATTTGACTTTGGCAAATATATGGTGACGGTAATTTGGGGAAGGAATAAGGATCGAGGATGTCATTGGCCTTTAGTGAGCAGAAGCAGAGCATGCTAATTCTCTTGCAAACTTCTGCAGCGACACAAACAAATTTTCCTGTTCAAAATGTCAAGAAGACCTCTGGAGACATGATAGCATACATGTTCTCTCACCTCACGAAATTGGTTAGCAACTATATCAAGCATGTTAGAACTGCCCAGTACTGGGTGCCTTTGCAAAGTAGAGCTGTGGAAACATAGGGCACAATTCACAAAAGAAACATGGCTATAGTATTCTACATCCTACATTATTCTCTAGAAAGTGCCCTCTAAATATGAATATGGCAAATTGTTACAACGAGGGACCTAGAATCTTGATCTAGAAAAGGTCATTTTGTGATATAAATATTCTTCCCTTAAAAAGGACTTTGGTCATTTGGAGAGAAAATGAGGTTGAGAATATAAACACCTTTATTCCAGGGTTCTGCTGATGTGACTGAAAGAACACTAAGGTCTGGGGATTGGCAGGAGATGCAGTAAAAGCAGTAGTCTGGAGGAAAGCTAATACTATCCACATAGAAACATTATAAGGGATATGCCCGCTGCTGTCAGTTCAGGTCCGACCTATAGTGACCCTAGAGGTCAGATTTATAAGGGATAGTAAAGAAAACATCCTTTGATTTGGAAATCTGTGGGACAAACAGTATCCCAGCCACTTTCATGCTTCTAGAGTCTTTTGGAAAAGACATGGTCTAATGTTAACAAGTTTAGACTCTGGTGGCATAGTGAGTTAAGTGGTACATCTGCTAATCAAAAGGTCAGCAGTTCAAATCCACCAGGTGTTCCTTGGAAACTCTATAGGGAAGTTCTAGTCTGACCACTAGAGTCACTATGAGTTGGACCCAGCTCGACAGCAGCAGGAGCCTTAAGGTGAGAGAGCCTTATAAAATGCATGAAACTCAAGAATCCTGGATTGGAAACTCATTTTTGTGTAGATTGAACATTGTTCTAGGTGATGTCCCTGGATATGTGAATTTTCTAAGCTTTTGACAGGTTTGCCTTGATTTCTGTGAGATAAGCCTCCTCACTGTGTTTCCTAGTTGGTATGTTTCTATGAAAATGTACTTATCAGGGAAAGGAGTTCTTTCCAGTCTTCCTTCAGTCCCAGGGACCGTTTTCTCCCTGACGTCTTTCATTGTTTCCAGGGGTTACTGGCTCCTTGCTTTTCCAGTTTCTGAACAGAAATAACACCTTTACAATAAGAAATAATGAGTTGCAGCGTTCCTTCTGCAGGCACCCAAGCTCTCACAAGTTACTTTTACCCTGCATTCAATCTCAGAGTCTAATCAGCGAGTCCAGAAGTAGCGGGTGGAGTGCAGTGCTGTAAGCAGCTGGACCGGATTCCAGGCAGCTGTTTCTGCTTCTTAGCTGTTATAGCGAAGACTACATAGTAGTGATACTTTTCCTGAGTATCACGTTCCTTTAGCTTTATTCATTTGGGCTATCAGTACTGCTTTTGTAATAAGGAAGAATACGTTGTACTGGTAATTTTCGTAGGATTAAAAAAAAGAAAATTTCTTGACTTTACCTATTTTGTCTGTAAGTACTGCTTTTGAAGTAAGAAAGAATGCACTGTGCTGTGTTTTGAAAAGTTTCATGAAAAACAATGAAAAGACTGAGCAAGAAAAGGCTAGATAAAACACATGAGGGCTCACAGGTTCGTGAACTCTTCCTAGGAAAAGCGCTACATATCTCACTGCTGAATATCACTACTGTCACCTTTGAAGCATTCCTCTTGCGAGGCTATGTATCAACACCAGTGCCTAATCCAGCCTTCAAAGCAGTTTTAGAACTCTTTTTCTGGAGTGGCCATCAGAGCTGTCTTCATATTACCTTTGATGTCCTGAATGTCATCAAGTTGTTTTCCTTTCAATATTTCCTTTATCTTCAGGTGAAGAAAAGTCACTGGGGGCTGGATCAGGTGAGTGGGGAGGGTTATTTGTTTACTAGCTACAGGCTCCTTCACAGGCAACTGTACAACTAGGTCGGCACACTTGCCACAGTGCACAACGACCATTCCAGAAAGAGTTCCAAAACTGCTTTGAAGGGTAGACTGGGTGTTGGCATCAGTGCATAGCTTTCCAAGGGAAGTACGTCAGATGTGACCGTGGTGATAGTCAGCAATGAGGTGTGTAGCACTTAGAACAATTAAGTTCGTGGACTTAATTGTCAGACTTCACATGTGCAGGCATTACCAGTTGTCTTCATGCTTTAACTCACGTTTTAAAAAACTTCAAGAAAGAAAATTTTAAAACTTATCAAAAGTGACTTTACCATTGACTTGTAGGCTTTACTACCCAGATCCTCCGGGACATACTGATCCCAGAAAATGAATATCAAAATCCATATTCATAATGAAAATGCCAGCTTTAATTACCATGCCTTCTACTAGTGAAAACACATGATATCAACAAAGAATTCAGAGGTCAAAATAACTGAGTCACCAAAGAGTTAAGAGTATAGACTCTGAGGCCTGACCCTCCCCGGTCTGAGTCTCCCGCTTTGTCACTTCTCGTTATTGTCATCAGGTTGCTGTCAAGTGCATTTCTACATATAGCAGCTCGACGTGCTGGAGTGCAGCTGCTTCATTAGTTTTTCTAGACAATCATTACGGAAGCAGATCATCAAACCTCTCTTCTGTGGAACCTCGTGTTCGACAAATATTCAAATGACCAATTTTTTGGTTAGCAGTGGAGAACTTAACCACGAAGTTACCGGGGCTCCTTTGTGGCTCCCTCTGTGTGTTCATACCTTAGGGTTCTAACAAATCGTCACAATTTAAGTAGCTTAAAACAAACAAAGAGATATTATCCTGTCATGTTTGAGGAGGCCAGGCCTCTGCAATCAATGTGGTGGCAGGACCATTTGGCTTGCGGTGACACTTGCGCCTCCCAGCTTCTTGTGGCTAGCAGTCACGTGGCTCTCATATCTGCCTGTGTCGCCACATTGCTGATTCCTTTTCTGTCTCGTCTCTGCTGTCTGCTATAAGTAAAACTGGTATTGGATTTAGGGATCATAAAAGCAGTCCAAGATGATTTTGCCTCAAGATCCTTATCTTAATTACAACTGAAAAGATTTCTTTCTCCAAATAAAATCTTATCCACTGGTTTGGGGGGATAGTAAGTAAGTACATCATTTTTTGGAGGGGTCACCATTCAACACTTCACAGTATATAGACGACATTAGATGAATTTTGCTACCAGTTGTGACTCTACAAAATGTGGGGTGCGGATGAAAACCTGGACAGAAAGCACCAAAGACCAGGTTGGAACACTTCATCTTGGTAATGCAGCAGCATTAGAAAATGGCCATAATCACATTTTTTTTGGATATTTGATCTGCGTTAAGTGCTAATTACATGCATTATTAGTTTAATCCTTCCCACAATTCTAAGAGGTTGTGTGACTCACTTTTGAGACATGGATCCTAAAATTTGGACCAAAAATCAAACCCACTACCATTGAGTTGATTGCAAGTCATAGCAACCCTATAGGTCGGAGTAGAACTGCCCCCATAGAGTTCCCAAGGAGCACCTGGCAGATTCAAACTGCTGACCTTTTAGTTAGCAGATGTAGCACTTACCTACTACGCCACCTGGGTTTCCAGTAGATTAAATAATTTGACCAAGGTCACAGCAGCCAGCACGTGCCAGAGTTCAGGCTTGAACCTCGGGCTGCTTGACTCAAAAACAAAAGCTCTTAGCTATTCCTATATTCTAGGTTCTCAGAGAAAATCTTCACTAACTGTCACTGATAGTCACAGTATTACGGAGATAAAACCAGACCATGATTCTCCACTTTAGTGGGAAAACAGGCATCATTTGAATGGGCTTCTGAGGTCTTGGATGCCCTGGACCATGGTACCATGCAGAAAGCCAACAGGATGGCAAGGTTTTGTCACCGACACCATAGAATGAGGGAGCTTGAGCACGATCTGTGGCAGCCATGCAGACGTGCTGGCCAGGTCTCCTACAACAGAGTATAAGTGACGGAAGGCTCCGGGAGCTGCCTTTCGGAATCCACCGCTGCATCCACTCAAGGCTTCACTTTCCGGTGACTGTTCCTAGCCAATGACTAAATTCTTCAGGGATGCAAACATAGATCCGTTTCTGTGAAAGGCAGGACCCCTCTGACGGCCAATTTTGGTACCAGGGCTCCCCACTGGCCTAAAAAATACTTTCCCAGAACTATGCTGACTCTTCAAATCTTCCTACCCAAGGCTCCTTCTTTCCCTTTCTCCTTCAGAGATCTGACCTGTCTTGCAATTTTGTTAGTACCATCTTCCCACACACAACCCACTCTCCAGCTCCATCCTCTTTCATCCTTACTGATATTTCCCACAACAGATCTCTTCCATGTCTACTGTCATTGTGGGATCTACTTCTCAGACAGATGAAAACAAAGAGTTATGTGGTTAACCTCCACTTGAAGGATGGAAAAGTGATCAAACAGAAAAGCCACAAGAAATATAGAAATCACAGATAGTTCATAGCTTCTGCAACCTAGAAAATGAACATGGAAGACGTGATTTCCCATGATGTGATGATCACTGATTCTGTCTCTCTTGAAACTTCCTTTCCTTGGACATCTGGAGCACTCAAACAACAGGAGAACAGTGAAAGGGAAGTAAAATGGATACAAGTAAGGTATAGATTGCATGGTAAGAAAAAGGACAACTAGAGAATTAAAATTCATGATTTAATTAGCCAAGTTCATAACTGCGGCAGTGCAGATTTGATGATGGGGTGATTCTATGGAAATTCTCTCCTGAGTAATAGAAACAAAGACCATGTGAGAGCCAATTATGAAAGATGAAGAACAAAGAACAAAGAGCCAACAGATTAAATGATGTGTGAGCCAAAAGAAAAGACCAGAATAAACAAATAACAAGGCAAAACACAGGAAGCCATCCCTAGTATGAAGCAAGAATGAACTGTGCGCATGAAAGTGTTTTCCCAGTTTCAGGTTAACCTGATAAAAGAGAACCCAGCTGCTATAATTTTCCGTTCTGGTCTCTGTCTTCCAAGCAATATTTCCCTTTCATATTTCTGATGGATTTTCGCTGTTTGATCACCCTCACATCCTTCAAACCTTGTTAAATATTGTCTGAGTTATAGGGAAAGCAGTGCATGACTCTTTATATATTTGTTCCTTGTCTGCATTTGGAGGGACAAATTGACATTAGCTATCAAATTGCTCTTTTCTCTCTGCTTCCATGTCAGATGTCTCAAATGCCCTCTTTTTCTACCTGCTAAAATAATTAGTCTGTCTTACATGGGTTGGATCCGACTTGATGGCACTTGGCTTGGCTTCACTTGGCTTGGCTTGGCTACAGAGTTTATTTTAAAGTCAGCTGGCAAATGAAGATAAATATTACAGCCAGATACTCAGTGTGTAGGTATTAAAAATAATAATAATAAAACCTTGCCATCAGTTAATTCTGACTGATAACAAACCTACAGGACAGAAGAGAACTGCCCTACAGATTTTCCAAGAAGTGGCTGGTGGCTTTGAACAGACCTCCTCTTGATTCACAGCCAACCTCCTAACTACTGTACCAGCAGAGTTCGTAGGTAGGGCATTAGTCATTACTAAATTTTTTTTTAAGGATGCTCATACAAAACTGTTGACTGTTGTCCACCTACAACACTAATTTTTCCCACAGTAACAATCAGTTGTGCAACATTGTCCATGGTAAAAAACAGATGCCACTGATCCAGTTTTGACTCATGGAGACCCCATGTGCTTCGGAGTAGAAATGTGCTCCCTAGGGTTTTCGATGGCTGATTATTTGAAAGTCAATCATCAGGTCTTTCCTCTGAGGTGCCTCTAGGTGGGTTCAAACTTCCAACCTTTTAGTCAGTACTCAGTGCCTTAACTGTTTTCATTGCCCAGAGTCCTTTTGTCCACTGTAGAAACTGGAATAAACTTGGGAACAATGGCTTCTCCTATTAGAATCTTAACAAGAGACACAGGCTTGTTCACCGCCACATTCCTGCATCAGCAAGAGTGCCTGCCGTGTGGTAGATGTTCACTGAATAATTCTTGAATAAATGAAAAAGAATTCCACATCAGATTAGAAATCTGTCCAGGTTACCAAGACAACTGAGGGATTTTGGCAAGGTAGAGATTACAGGTGACCAGTGAAAGGGGAAGAGCTGGCAGATCACACATCAATACAAACAAAAGGAAAGCCTTGACTTCCCAGGACAATTAGTACCTCACGTAAGGATGAGTTACTGTGCTTAGATCTCACTCAGCTCACTGTAAAGCATTTGTCATGTTTTCTGTCACGTGTCCACTTGATTGGTTCAGACTCTGGAAAGGGAAGAAAGCAGGTATTTACATTTGCAAACTGTTGACTATTTCTACCAAAGACCCCCCAACAATGCCTGGAATGAAAACCAGTAGCTATCGAGTCGTTTCTAATCCACGGAGACCCGATATGTGTCATAGTAGAACTGTGCTCCATCCTGTAAGACAGAACAACCGCCTCACAATGTGTTGTTTTCTATCGGGAACCACAACGGAGTCTTCAGTAAACATTTCCAACAATCTGTTACGGGCTTTTGCGTCTGAGTCATGAGATACAGTAAGTAAATGGTGTAACACAGATACACTGAAACCAGTGAACTTTAAGAGCATCAGTTCACTGACTTAATTTTTACTGCATTAAGAAAACAGTGATAGTTGCGACACCATGAGAGTAAGGCAAGCAGTAGATCTCACATGGTAGGTCAATACCCTTTTTTTCAGTTACAGCAAATGCCTGCTTGCCCATGGGCATGATATCTTGAGAAATATAGAGTGCTGACGCTGCAGCGCAGAGTCTGTATCTGCAGTTTGCCCTTTGGGCCATAAACCACATTGGTGGGCTTATCCATAAGCCCCTTGGTTACTCTGATTATAAACCCATTAAACAAGCACTGAGTTGTTGTTGCTGTTAAGTGCCTTTGAGTCAACTCCAGCTGCTAACAACCCTACAGACAACAGAACTGAGCATTTTCTGGTCCTGCTCCATCCTCACAATCCTCGTTATGCTTGAGCCTGTTGTAGCAGCCAGTGTGTCGATCCATGCCCTGTTTTACAGACTATGCAAATGTATTCAATTGTGTGGATCGTAACAAATTATGGACTATATTACAAAGAATGGGAATTCTAGAACACTTAATTATAGTCATGTAGAACCTGTACATAGACCAAGAAGTAGTATTTCAAACAGAAGAAGGGGATACTTCTTGATTTAAAATCAAATCAAATCAAATGTGTGCAACATCCTTGTCTTAGATCTTGTTCTCACGTATAATGGAAACATCTACCATGTACCCCTTCCACTACCATATTTTGAAAACAGATAACTTGCATTCAAGATTTCACAGGCTCACAAGTGAATAGAAACTTTGTCACAGGGTTTAACTTGCACTTGGAGTTGCAAGGATATGAATTATGAGGGGCCAAGGGGTGGAATATTATGAATTGAACTGTGTCCCCATAAAATATACAAGGCCTTCCAATTAAGTTCACGATCTCATCCTAGAAAAAGTGCTACATATGTCATTGCTGAGTATCATTGTGGTCACCTTTGAAATACCTCCCTTGGGGAGCTATGTACTGATTCCAGTGCCTTCAAAGCAATTTTGGAATTCTTTTTTCTGGAATGGCCATCAGAGCTGTCATCATATTACCCTTGATGATCAAAATGTCATCAAAATGTCTTCCTTTCAACATTTCCTTTATCTTTGGGTAAAGAAAAGACATTGGGGGGCAGATCAAGCAAGCTGGGAGGATGTCACAATACAGTTATTTGTTTAGTGGCTAAAAACTCCCTCACAGGCAACTATACAACTCACTTTACTTTTCATTTCATTTCTTTTTTTCTTTAAATTTATTATCTCAATTCATTTCATTTTTATTTTGGAGAGAATATATATAGCCCAACATACACTCTTTCAAGGACTTCTGCATGTACAATTCAGGGACACTGATTACATTTTTCAAGTTATGCTACTGTTCTCACTAACCTGTTTCAAGTTACTTCACTACCATCATCTTAAACTCACTGTCCCCTAAGCTTCCCTCCAGCCTTTCAAGTTGCCATTGTCAATTCGATCTCACACAAATAATTCTTTAAAAGATCATATGGATCAAAGCAGATGTACTTTACCAACTAAGCTAAGCAAATTTTTGTTGTTGTTGTTGTTCATAGTAAACTTTGGAAGACAGTTTTGGCTTAAGGTTTCAAGTGCATAGAGTATCTCAGGACAAGAGTTTTGGAGGTTCATCCAGCCTCACTGGTACCAAAAAGTCTGCATTTCATTAAGTATTTGAATCTCCGCTCTAGATTTACCCCTTCTAATCCAGTATCTAGGCACCACCATGTTCTTCTGACATCATGGCAAAAGAGGCAGTTGTTCATGAAATACGTCAGATACATATTCAGTTTCTCCCCTTGATTCCTAAATCTCTTTCTTTCCTTGTTGCTTCCAGCAGATGGAGATCTGTGATTGTACCTTAATAACCACTTGTGATTTATGGTTTAAAAGAAGTGCCCTGACTATGTGTGTAGAATGGATTCAAGGTACAAGAACTGGAAAACCAAGGGTGGTGAGAGGAAGTTATGGAGAAAGCTTATCCAAGAGGTGATGGTGATTAGACTAGACTCGTGTCATGGACTGAACTGTGTCCCCCTAAATATGTGTGTATCAAATTTGCCTTGGCCATGATTCCCAGTATTCTGTCATTTGTTTATATGTTTTGAAACCTGACTATATTATGTTAATGAGGGAGGATAAGTGGTAATTGTATTGGAAAGGCAGGACTCAGTCTTACAAGATTGTATTGTGCCTTGAGGCAATCTCTTGGGAGAGAAAAAAAAAAAGGAAAGCAAGCAAAGAGTTGGGAACTGTCGTAGACTGAATTGCAGTCCCCCAAAAATATATGTAGCAATCTGTCTAGGCCATGATTCCTGGTATCGTGTTATGTTCCTATATGCTGTAAATCCTGCCTCTATGATGTTAATGAGGAAAGATGGGCAGCATTTGTGTTGGTGGTGCAGGATTCAGTGTGTAAGACTGTAGTGTGTCTTGAGGAAATCTCTTGTGATATAAAGGAAAGGGAAGCAAACAGAGAAATCTGAGGACCTCGTAACACCAAGAAACAGTTCTGGAAGCAGAGTGTGTTCTTTGGGAAGGTCTCAAAGTTCTTGTGCTTCAAAAGCTCCCAGTCCAGGAGAAGATTTGTAACATGGGCCTTCCTCCAGAGTCAACAGAAAAACATTTTCCTTGGAACTGATGCCTTGAATTTGGACTTGTGGCCTACTAGACTATGAGGGAATAAAATTTCTCTTTGTTTTAGCCCTCCACTTGAGGTACTTCTGTTATAGCATCAGTAGATGACTAAGGTAGGGACTACACACCTACAGCACCAGGAGCAGAGCACAGCCTTTGGACTCTGGGCCCCTGAGCCTGGGAAACTCCCAGTCCAGGGGAAGATAGACAACAAAGACCTTCCACTGCAGCCAACAGGGAAAGCCTTCCCTGGGCTGATGTCCTGAATTTGGACTTTTATATACTTTAATGTGAGGAAATAAATTTATCTTGGTTAAAGTCATCCATTTGTGATATTTGTACAATCTAGAATCTACTGAAAAAGTAAACAGAAGAATAGACACTAAAATAGTTGAGATGTGGCTGCATGGCACAGGAGGAGTTTGGTGGAACTGTAAACTTGCAATAGTCAATATTTGGAGTGATGCTATATTTGATTCCATATGCCATTTATATAATCTAAAATATCAGATAGCTAGAAAATAGGAGTTTGGAATTCAGGAAGGAAAGTTCCTAGTTTTTTTTTTTTTTTTTCTAAATATACTCCCTATCTTTTTTAAATCTCTGTCATATCAATATAAATTGGATAGGAAGTACAGTTAAATTATTTGAGAACTGTTGCCATCTTGAAAATCAATTTTGCAAGGTTTCAAGGAGCAAGTGACAATCACTCATGTGTGGAAATTCTATAAAGACTTCATTTACTGAATTTTCTGAAACTGCCTGAGCATAGTTTTTCTAATATTCTTAATGAAATTCATGTTCTTTTAACCATTGCTATAAAAAGAGACACCATAAATATATGTATACGTACACACATACGTGTGTATATATGATTATATACCCAAATATATGATGATATATCTATGTATGTGGATATATATACTTGTATGTATATGACTATATATCTGGTATGGATTGAATGACGTTGTAAATCCTAATCCCTATAACTGTGGATGTAATTCCATTTGAGAATGGGTTCTTTTGATTATGTTAATGAGATAATATTGCAGTAGAATATGTATTGAATTAATCCACTGAACTATAGAAGGGACAAAATAGGCAAGCAGAGATGAAGGGAAAGAGATGTGAAGCCACAGGAAGTCTGAAAAGAAACGGATGCTTAAAAGAGACCACAGTCTTTCTCCAAAGCCCGTGGAGAAAAGAAGCCTTCCCCTAGAGCCATCACCTCAAATCAATGCTTCCAGCCTCCTATATAAGAGAAAATCTAGTTATGGTTTTTCTGTTATGGTAGTACAAAATAACTAAGGTATTGTCTATATACATGTGTGTCTCCATCTATCTGACTCTCTATTTCTACAGGAGGTCTGACAAGTTCTTGAACTTACCACCACGAGATCACGTTGGCAGCAGTGTACAAACAACTCAGTAACGTTTCATAACTGTGGTGCATCAGTGTCTCACAGCTATGCTGGTAGAGATGTATGGCAGTTCATTATTGCTGTGTGTTTCTGTGTGCTGTCACGAGAATGTCAGAGCTTGAATTAGAGCGATGAACAAACATGAAATTTGTTGTTAAACTTGGCAAGAGTGAAAGTGAAATCAGGGACATGTTAGTCCAAGTTCACGGGATAACACCATGAAGGAAATGGCAGTTTACAAATGCATTAAACTTTTTTTCTGAGGGGAGAGAAACCATCACTGATGAAGAGAGGTCAGGGCAGCCAGTAACGAGCAGAAATGATGAAAATGTTATAAAAATCTGTACCAACCAGACAAAGTTAACGGAGTCTACCATTTGAAAGTGCTGAAAAGGCTCGTGAAAAAAGTTAGACAAAAACGGCTTGAACACTGTCAACAACTCACATCTTTTGCATCATGACAATGCACCAGCTCACATGGCACTGTCTGCGAAGGAGCTTTTAGCCAGCAAACACACAACTCACCTCCCTGCTCACCTGAACTGCCTCCCATTGACTTTTTCTTTACCAGAAGATACAGAAAATATTGAAATGAAGACATTTTGACTACATTCAAGGTATCAAGAGTAATACACCTACTGTTCTAATTGACATTTCAGAAAGAGTTTCAAAATTGCTTCGAAAAGTGGACGAAGCACTGGCATCAGTGCTTAGCTTCCCAAGGGGAACACTTTGAAGGTGACTGTAGTGAAATTCAGCAATGAAGTATGTAGTGTTTTTTTCTTAGGACGAGATTGTGAACTTAACTGTCAGATCTCGTGTGTGTGTGTTTGTGTGTGTGTGTGTGTGTGTGTGTCTGTGTCTGTGTCTGTGTCTGTGTCTGTGTGCATCAGGCACTCTGAGTGATTAAGAGCTGGTAATCTGAATCTACCAGCCATTCCCCGGAAACCGCATGGGGCAGTTCTACTCTGTCCTCTAAGGTCACTGTGATTCGGAATCAGCAGAAAGGGCAATGGGTTCTGATTTTTTTGGTATGCACACTACATAGACTACACGATTGTATTTGTAGCCTCCAGACCAATCTTATTTCAGCTGTTGCTTCCAAGTAAACACGACTTGAGCTCATCTCTGTGAACACACCTCCTCCTAGGAGAACAATTTTAATTTCACAAAGAACGTGTCTCAGTCAAGAGTTCGATGACATCTCTCTGCGAATGTTAGCAGCATAATTAAAGTGTGTATGAGGCAGATAGATTGCAATTAACACCCTGTGGTTCTCACTGCTACAGGGCCCCTCAGTCGCGTCCCCTTGAGTGTGACTAGAGCCCTGTGTGGCCTTCTTCCTGTCTCCCATTCTCCCACTCACCTGTGTCGTGCAGGTTGTGGGACTCGAAGTCAGATGCAGCAGAAGGCCTGGAAGCCAGTTCGCACATTTTCTTTAACTGAGTACATACGACACATGGAGGCCCCTAATTCACAACGCCCTCAGAGGGAAACTTGAGAAAGTAAAATAATAGAGTCTTCCAAATAAGCCAAATCTACTCATTTAGCAAAAGCAAGTTACTTTGGATGCCACTGTTTAATGGAATGTCACCCCAACAGAGGTACGCTGGTGAGAGCTGGCAATTCTCAGCAGAGGAAGAAAGATTAAATGTCGCTAGTGGAACAGGAGAGTGGCAAAGCCAGACTCACAAAAGCAGAGCACAAAACTAAAGTCTTTAGGAAAGAGCAAAGTTTGGGGCAGTGATCGAGAAAAATGTGTTCTCTCGTTTACTCCAGTTCCAGTTGTAGAAACGAATGACTCAGTGTCTGCTTCAAAATACATGTAGACAAGAGACTTGGGGTTCATCAGGGCAATACTCATAACAGCAAAAATACAGAAAACAACCTGAACAGAAATTGAGGTGTATTCACATAACTGAAGTATATACAGTGATTGAAATTCATGAATTGGAGTTATATGCAATAGCAGTGAATCTCACACAGCTGGATAAGGAAAGAAAACCAGATACAAAGGAATTCCTACCATCTCATTCATTTGCAGAAAACTGGAAAACAGATAAAACCTGGAGCATTAGCTGTTTGGATACCGGCCTCCTTTAGGGCGGAGCTGATGGAGTGGGACTGAGAAAGGTTAGGAGGACTGACCACAAAGTTTGGGAACTCATCCTGGAAGAAAGCGCTACATACGTCATTGCTGAATATCACTGCAGCCAACTTCAAGCTATGCTCCCTGGGAAGCCATGCAACAGCGCCAGCGCCTAGTCCACCCTTCAAAGCAATTTTGGAACTCTTTTTCTGGAACAGACATCAGAGCTGTCATCGTATTACCTTTGATGTCCTGAATGTCATCCAAATGTCTTCCTTTCAATATTTTCTTTATTTTTGGGTAAAGATCAGAGGCCAGATCAGGTGAGTAGGGAGGGTGTTAGTGTGTTATACTTCAATAATAAAATATTTTTTAAATCAAACAGAGAAATCTACTTGGAAAACGTTTCAGCAAACAAGTTAAAGAAGTTCTAGCTTACAGAAATTTTATCCCAGTCCTGTTTACTCTCATTTGGTGCCAGTTCCAAGCTACAGTGAAAGAAACTAGATGACAATCCTTGACTTTAGGTAAATTAATGTAAAAATCAAAGAAAGGGAGGTTAGCTTATGACCACACACATTTTTGGCTGCTAAGTGATAGAAAGAAACCCTGATGACATAGTGGATAAGTCCCACACATGCTAACCAAAAGACCAGCAGTTTGAATCTGCCTGATGCTCCTTGGAAACTCTGTAGAGCAGTTCTTCTCTGTCCTACAGGGTTGCTATGAGTCAGAATCAACTCATCAGCAATGCATTTGTTTATTTTTCAAGGGATGGGAAATTCTTCTCTAGGAAAATTTAACTTGTTGTTGAGAAAAAAAAAATCAACTATGTTGTGTGTAGAAAGTAAGACCAGCACTGGACATTGTGTGGAACGAGACAGAAAGAGATAGATGAAATGCTCTGCTTGGGGGAAAAATATATATATATACCAAGACTGGAACTGGGAGAGTTTAGAAGCTTCCAGATGGGAGAGGAAGGGAGACTAGAGACATACAGGAGTCCTGTCTCTTCAGTAATGATTAATGCACACAGTGGGGCTTGTATTATTGTGTAGGGTGATATGGAATGCAGAAAAGGACACAGCAAGGTGGGGATTAGGAGAACTGATACTGAGAAGAAAGAACACTAGAAAATAACAAAGTGCAAGAACTAAGAGCAGTCTAAGTGACTACCCACTGCCGTTGAGTGGGGTCTGACTCACAGTGACCCTAGAGATCAGAGCAGAACTTCCCAAGTACAGCCCCCAAGGAGCACCTGGGGGTTTTGAACTGCTGAAGCTTGGGAAAACAAAATGACAAAAAACAAAAATACACCTAGCAACACTGAGATAGGAGTGAGCCACCCTTCCTATGTCTAACAGGGTTTGAGTCATTTTTTGTTGTTGTTGTTTTTTAACTTTACAAGTCAGAGTGATCTCAGCAAGCTAGAGTATTTACGGACATTTGGCTTACATATTCATTTATGCAGCATCTCTGTCTACGTAATATTTTTCACTATTCTTCCTCACCAAAATCCCATAAGATGGTTATTGGTAATTCTGTTTTTCAGTTAAGGATGCTAAGATTCAAATCAGTTAAGAAAGCCTGTGCAGCCCAAGATTTGTCTATACAGCTACTACGTGAAAGAGACTGAGATGAAAGTAATCCTATGTTCTTCCCCCTGAACTCCATTGTCTACAGAAGATCAACAGTTTCCTAAAATTAACTTCACATGAACTAAATCTAGTCATGTCTATCCAGGAACATGTCATAATATCCTTTGATTCGACCCAGGAGTGGTACAAGTGTATTCATTCTGGCTTCTCAGAGAACATCTTCAGTGCGCTGTCTTGTAAACTCAGAAAATAATAAAGAAGAAAAGGAAATCCATTTATTATTCTCCAGATTCATGGACATTTTATAAATACACAGATAGCTAAACTAAACCATCAATCGAGGTTGCAGCCTCCAAAGCACTGCTTTAAGAGAGCAAGGAACAGACCCTACTCTTTCTCACAAGGCACTACTGACGCAAATTAAATCAGTAAGAACATCAGTTTTTAACTTTCCATATGAAATTGTTTAAGCATTCAAATAGCTTTGAAAGAAGTAACAGATTCAATAAGCAATCACATTAATTATAAGGGACTGGTGTTAACCAAAAGGTTAGCATTTCAAATCCACCAGGCACTCTTCAGAAATTTTAGTAGGCAGTTCTACTCGATCTATATGGTTGCTATAAGTCAGAGTTGATTCAGCGGCCACAAGTTTCGTTTTGATTTGGAGCCTTCCATAGATACATAGAGCAAAATCCAAAATTTGGAGCCAGACTTGTGTAAAAAGGCTAGCACTACCACTTATGATTGAACTTGCAGCAAGGTCAACTCTTTAGGTTTCAGCGTTTTAGGTGCCTTAAATATAAAAGGACACCAGCACTGACTTAATGGTGTTGTCAGGAGAATTCAAATTTACAATGTGTAAAGCAACTTTACCTAAAGCCTGGCACGTGAGGGTAGTCAGCAAACAGTAGCTATAATTGAACAAAATCATGGTAAGACTGGGGATTCTCTCAGGGAGGCAAAATATAGCTTATAAGACAAAATATGGGTGACTGCTTTTGTAAAGAAAGTTTTATTGAAACACTATTGCACATTGGCCTGTGTACTGTCAATAGTTGTTTTGTGTGCCACAGTGGCAATGCTAGGTAGTGTGATACAGAATGCATGACCCACAAAGGTGAAAATACCATCTAGCCCCTAGCAGCAGCAGTCTGCTGATCCCTGTTCTAGAGTATAGAGGAACGTACAGGCTAGTTTCTGCATACGTGAGCCTCTGATGTTAGAATTGCCCTTCTAGAAGGGACATTGCCACTTAAAGAATCAATGGACACTGTCTAGATTTTTTTTGTAAGGGTTCCATTAAAGTTATAAATCCTAATACTCTCCATGGGCAGAGATCTTGCCATTGCTGGCCACTCAGCAACAGAAGTGTCAGACCTTAGCCTGGATGATCAAGCAAGGTCATTACTACTGCTGAGAAAAATTCCAGTGGATTGAACATGCAAAACAAGTGATAAGGTAGGACTTTCTATTAAAACTATGAACTTTGCAATTATCCCCTTTGACCATTATTGGCAAAACACAGATCATGAAAAATAAAGATTGTCTACCATTTTGTATACATAAAAACATATAAAATCATACCATAAAGGTTTATAGACACCATCATCTTTTATCATCATGGTTTGATAAGAACAATGATATTAGAAATTCAAATTTATTATGTGCTTACGTTTGGTGGTATTGTGGTTAAGAACTACGGCTTCACCAAATCCACCAAGTGCTCCTTGCAAACTCTATGGCACAGTTCTACCATGTCCTATAGGGTAGCTATAGGTCAGAATTGACTAGACAGCAGCGGATTTTGGTACTACTTGTCAGGCTCAGAGTTTCACATGTATTTCCTAACTTCATAGATTATATAACACAATGCATCCTATTTGCAAAAAGAGTGTCTGATGTTTATTTTCTTTGTGTATGTCTATATTTTCTGAAATTTTCACTGTGATCACCTATGTTTTATAATTAAAAGCAAACACTTTCTTACAAGCAAAAAAGAAGACAAAACTATCTCAACTCATTTAACATGTATTCCCTGCCCACCACTTAGAAGTTTTGGGGAGATTGCTAGAGACAGTCAAAGACAAAGATAAGGAGAAAGAGTGTCAAGACAGTGTAAAACACAGGGCTCATAATGACTATTCTGATTAGACAGAAAGTAGTAAGCTAAATAATAAAGCAAGCTAAGGAGCCTTCACATGAGAGGAAACAAGGCAGTAGAATAACCATAGAGAAGGAAGAAAGGGAAAGAAATGGAAACAATTCACACAAATCACAGTGAAACTGAAGCAGAGCCGTGAAAATACTGTCAGCTTCCACAATATTACAGCAAGAAGCCAAGTAGAGGTAGAACAAAAGGTTGTCAGAAATCACTTTAGTGACAACATGATTGATAGAAGCAATTGGAAGTTGAAAGGGAAATGTACTATTTTTCATGTTTGTATTTCAAAGAGATCTGCCATCTGGCTAGAAGGATGGAATAAGGAATGTGTACGATATAATCCAGAATAACTTTTCTATCCCACACCTGTGGGAGAGGATGGGAGGAAGGTGGCCAAGTTCCATAAGGTATCAGCAAGTGCTTTGTTGTTCTAAGGAGACCACACACATGCACGTGCACACCCATGCACACATCTCTCCCTTTTTTTTTAATTGAGGAAAGGGACATAGTGACACATTTGGCCCAGAATCCACACACTGAAAGAGTAAAAGGCTTTTACCTGGGGTGTTCCAGATCACCTTGAATATTTCTAGAACACAATCTAAGTTACTTTCTGCAGCTTTATGCTTGCTTTACTTTCTAGATCTTGCAAAACCACCAGTTCAAGTTGTGTTAACATGTTCCTTCTCCTTTCCTACAAAGGAAAAGATTGGGCTCAGTCTTCTCCCAGCAGTGATCCAATAACATCAGCCATAAGTTCATGAGCCGTGCATCACCCGACCCCTGGTTGTGTGTCTGTGTCACTTCCATTGTTTCATTAACACAAACACACCCACAACACATGAGAAACTGAATTTATGACAGTTACTTGGAGGGAAAAGGCTGACTTAGATTAAATAACTCACCCTGCTTCACAGCTAGGATAGAGTAGAATCAGATTCTGGAGCTGGGTCCGTCTGGCTCCAAAAGCACCTGCCCATACTTATCCTGCCACAGAAGAAAACAAGTAAAATTATACTTCTGCTTCCAAAACAAGAATCCTCAGATCTCTGTGGGTTTCAAGGAAAAAAAAAAGACCAAAGAACTTCTCTCTGAAGAGCATTAGACTCCTTTATAAAGAAGTAGCATAATGGTGCTTAGTAATTTATTGCTAAAGGTTAAAATAATATGAAATTTAATGCTTTTATGATGAGAGGTAGAGCTGATTGTTTATCAGAGAATATGAAAATGGCTGTCATTAGAAAAATAGAAGCATTTGAGAAAAGTAATGGACTCTAACGCAATCAGCTATGGAAGGCATGTAACATTTCCCTTACAGTGTCAATGTCATATGAAGATTTGTTTATGTTTCCAATGAAGCAGTCTTTGACCTACAGCTGTCAGTGCTGTATTTAACTCCGTAGAGAGACAATAAAATGACATTTGCTTTTGCATTCCAGGAGCTTATAACTAAATTAGGAAACAAAGCATAGTTGAAGAAAACCTGAAGAGTAACTGTAAATCAACGACATGGGAAAATAAGACAATCAAAACACGGAAAATATGGTCACTATACTAGTTCAAAAACACATTCCTCTTAAAAACAATCAGAGCGTAATCAGCAGTCTAATATGAACTGTTACAGATGGAATATTGTCAGTCAGCAAGTCAATGACCTGCCACAAAATGAACAAAAAAGGAAAACTAACCAGTTCTTGCTTTGGTTTCAGAGTAGCAAACCCTAGAACTCAACAGCCATCATAAGGGAAATTAGTAACATAAATTCGAGAAGCAAATCGATTTTCATTGCCATGTTTGTAGGGCTTAAATTAACTGCCTGCTTTACTAGGCCCGTCTGCCATACCCACCTTTCTCACATCCAGACCTTTTTTTGGTTTTCCTGGACTGTACTATGCTTCACTCACTCAAGCAAGTTTCCACAAATGGTTAAGTTATTTCTTCTAGCAAGCTTGACTCCTTAAGGCTTCTTAAAGCTCATTCTAGCTTTTTCATTTCTAGAACTTCCAGAGGTGTAATGAGGATTCAGACTCAAACCTATTGTGTGCTGGGAGTGCAATTATTGGGGTCGTTAGCATCTACGTAATAAGTAAATAAGTACTTGCAGAGGCTTGCTGTGAAGGGATTCCAGCGAAAATAAATAACGGACTCATGATGAGGAAGCAGATTATTTCTCACCAGGTGCTATAGGAAGATAGCATCATGCTGTTTTTTTTTTTTTTTTTTTTCTCTCTCACTGTTTATATCCTGGACCAACTGGGAAATGCCTCAGGAATGACATTAAGACAAATAATTTATGCCGCACAAATTATTAAACCATAAGCAACCTCACGAAATAGCTTCCTATTGGCAGTCTGAATTAAAACAGCTGGCTTGAAAAAATACAATTCCTTTTGCAATCAACATCCCTCTTCTCAGACACGTGCATGTATATACATATGTATATATAAACCATGCAGTCAATTCAACTCATGGTGTTACCAGAAAAATCTGTTTGCAGACTCATACCGCCTGTCTCCACTAAGCCAGTGCATAGAGACATGGATTGAATTTCTTAAAAGCACTTTATTCAAATTGCCAGCTACCTGACAAGAAGGTGGGTTAGCACCCTAAAAACCATCTTAACATCTCAGTTCTGAGTGGCAAGTTTCATAGAAGGGTTTTTAGCGAAGAGAAGTGGGGCAGGCGAGAAGTTCAGGATCGCAAGTGTTGAGAGGAGGCGAGGTTGAAGAAGACAACTTCTTTGTCTCAAGACAAGCTGTCCTTGACATCTGCAGGCTGGTGACTTTTCTCAGGAACAGTGGGCTGCAAATTAGCATCACCCTGCCTTGCTACCCATCAAGAAGAACTTGGGAAAACAAACTTAAAATCTTTGTGAGTACCAGTCAGAAGGAAGGTTACAGTGTTCTTTATGTGTCAGCACTGCTATGGGAGAAAGGGGTTTTAGTATTAAGAAAGAAGCTAGCTAAGAATTGTTCTACAGCTGTTAATCCTATCAGTAGTAATTCTGTAGGACAAAGTAGAACTGCCCTGATGTATTTTCTTTCTAAGGAGAGGCTGGTCCATTTGAACTGTCAAACTCTGGCTATCAGGGAAGCTCTTAACCACTGTTTTGAATTCTCTTATTGAAATTAACCTGAGAAAACAAACTAGGCCAATTAATGCTGAGGGTTGAAATCTGACAATGTCTCAGTCAGATAAAAGCTTTGTATATTTTATAGTAATAGTGATAGCATTAATAGCTGTAGAAAAATTCTTAGCCATCTTCTTTCTTAATACTGAAACTCCTTTCTCCCTTATGAGTGCTGACACGTAACCTTCTTTCTGACTGGTACTCACAAAGATTTTGAGTTTGTTTTCCCAGGCTACTCTTGACCAACAACGGGACAAAATAATGTCCATTTACAGGCCAACTCTGGTGCTACGGCTACTAACCAAAAGATTGGCAGTTCAAATCCACCAGGAACTCCTTGGAAACTCTATGGAGCAGTTCTACTCTGTCTGATAAGGTTATTATGAGTAGGAATGCACTTTTGGGGGGTTTATCTGCCAGGCACTCCTCAGAAACTCTATGGGGCAATTCTACTCTGACCTCTAGAGTTCCTATGAGTCAGACTCGACTTGAAGGCAGTGGGTTATTCAGATAAGCAACACTGCTCCTGAAAGTCACCAGCCTTCACACATCAAGGACACCTCATCATGAAACAGAGAAGTTGTATTTTCCCATCAACCTCACCTTCTCTGAACATGTGTATGCTTGCACCCTTCGACTACCCATCTTCCCTTCCTTAAACTCTTACATAAAACTTGACAGCCTGAAATGAGATGTTAAGACGGTTTTTCAAGTACTAACTGGCCATCTCAGGCTGTTGGCAGTCTGAATAAAGTACTCCTAAAAGTTCAATTCCTGTCTCTGTGTTTGGCTCATTAGTGACAGGCAGAACGAGTCTGATACCAGGCTTTTTTCTGGTAACAGTAATAATAGTAGTATTTATTTCGTGTTTATTATGTGCCAAACACTATTCATAATATTTTCTTTTCATTAAATTATTCAGTCTTTACAACTATGCTGTAAGGATAAGCACATAATTTGAGGATCCAGTGCAAAATAAAAACACGGAATCCTCTGGTCTAAAGAGAAAAAGAATGCTTTTCCTTTCTTAAGCATTCTTCTCTCTTGACCTGTCATGATGTTTTTTATTCACAGTTAACGTCACATTGTCTTGGACATGAAAGTAGAAGCCTCATTTTAAAGATGAGAAACAAAGATCCAAGAAAGTAACACTGTCTTCTGGATACACTAATTAGTTGACACTGGTATACATGACTCGGTCAGAGTCGTGATGAGATTTAGGTTGCTAATCCTTGGAAGATTTCGCTTTTCTCATTGGACTTGAACATGGAAGGATGAAAGATATGGTGCTTCTGCAGCCATCACGCCCACGTGAGACTGAGCCTAAAAACTGTGAAGCAGTGGGGAGCACCAAAACAAGGTGACAGAAATTGTGGCAGTGGTATATTTTGAATTCCTGTTAAAGAGGTACCCTACGTTGAATTTCCTGGTTACATTATTGCATGAAATGTCATTGGTAGTTGATTCCAACTTGAATTAGAAGTCTATAAGAGGCAGAAGAAGGGTCATGCAAAGATTCTCCAAGTCCTAATCAGGGTTTCAAACTGGGTCTTCTCAGCTCAGCGATGCCTGACCAAGAGAAACCAGAACAGATGTAAACTGTTACAATTTTGCTAAATAGGAAGGATCCCAGAAAGGGAAAGGTTAGGTTTCTTGCAGGGCTTCAGTCTGTAATCTCTCTCTTAGAAAACAAAAGCAGAGTATACGTTACATAGCAACCCAGTCTCTTGCCCATTGGATTTTGAGCTGAGTCGGAAACAACAATGTTCTACTCAAAGGTGGTGTCCAAGTCACCGCTTCAATTGTGTGTCTCTCCCCACAGTCCTGCAGTCCTGCAGCAGGCTTTTCAAGAAACTGACTACACCTCTTCTGAATCTCCAGTTTCAAGTCTTTCACGCAAAACGTTTCCATTCTGGTTATTATTCTAGATTGTAAAAATTGGGGTCTGTTTTGGTTTAGCTTCAGAGGTCACGGCTGAACTGGTTCAAATGGATTCAGAGACCTGATTCCAATCCTTGGAACCCTGTAAAGATGTTCCCTTATGTGCAAAAGAGGTTTTGCAGGTGTGATTAAGATTGAGAATCAGGAAGCAGAGAGGTTAAACTGGATTATCTCTGTGGGAAAATGCTACCACAAGGATCCTCATTAGAGAGGGTGGGAAGGTCAGAGTCAGAGGAGTTATGATTAGTGGAAGAAAAGGTCACAGTGAGGAAAGGCTGACAGGCAAGAGCTTCCAGAAGGTGGGAAAAGCAAAGAAACAGATTGTCCCCAGAGTATCCACGAGGAATCCTGCTGATTGATTTTAGACTTTGACTTCCACATTTGTAAGATGATACATATGTGTTGTTTTAAACTACTATTAAGTAACAATAATAAAAAGGACACCAAACTCATTGTTATTGAGTAGATTCTGACTCACAGTAATGCTATCAGGACAGAGTAGAATTGCCCCACAGGGTTTCGAAGGCTGAAAGTCTTTGCTAAACTGACTGCTACATCTTTACTAAACTGCAGGTGGGTTCAAACCACTGACCTTCCCATTAGCAGCTATTAAGGTTCCTTTTAAAGCCACTAAGAAATAACAAAAAGAAGCTAAGTTTGCAGAGCCTTGGGGGTGCAGTGGCTAAGAGCTCATATTCTAACCCAAAGGTCAGTGGCTCAAATCCACCAGCCATTCCTTGCAAACCCCATGGAGCAGTTCCACCCTGTCCTATCGGGTCATTATGCATTGCAATCAAATGGACAGCATCGGGTTTTAATTTTGTGGCAATTTGTTATAGCAGCAATAGGAAATTAATATGTTCCTTGCAGAAACAGTTTTAACTGGCTCATATTTACATCAAGACAGAGGCTCATGATCCCTGTCTAGATGTAAGAGACAAGAGATGGCAGGCTTCTGTCAGCCACACAAAATTTGCTTTCCATTTTCTACACTGTTCCATTAAAACAAATTTCTGGAAAGGTGGTTTCCTTCCTTACCATTTCAGAACGAGGATTTGATCCCAATTATGCCCACTTTTCAAGCTTTTTCTGCTTTTGCTGATGAGAAGAATTTATTGTTTGTCCCTTCCGTAGAATAGGCAGAGATGTCTAGTGATAATATCACCACAAGAGATTCTGAAGTTTCAGCAACAGACATGTTAGAACAGGTAATCTCAACATTTCTTCCGCTTCCAACACCCCTGAGGGGTATAACACACAGGGAGAAAGTCGTTTTCGGTGATGTTTGCTTCCTGCCTTCCCAGACCACGGTGGACCTCATCATTAGCAGTAACCAACTCAGGGAGCTCTTGCCCAGTGAAGCTGGAAAAAGCCAAAAAACAGATCATCCCTAAAGTCTCCAATAGGAATCTTGCTGATTGGTTTTAGACTTCTGACCTCCAAATCTGCAAGATGATATATATGTGTTGTTTTAAACCACTATTAAAAAGTAAAAAGGATGAGAAGCATGAGAAGAGGGAGGTGTGGGGCCTCTCTCTGTTAACTTGGCTACAAAATGAAAAAAGCAGGCTATGCATGTACTGGGATTCTTATACTGGTTGTCAACTGCCTTCCTTGCTGGAAATACCTGGAAGCTTGTTGCTAGAATCCCCTGCTAGGAATGTATTTGCATGAAGGATATAGAAGACTGCTAAAAAAAAAGAAAAGAAAAGAAAAGAAATTCTAATGCAAGAAGAGCCAGCATCAAGTTGCCCGTAGAGAGACTTAGCATGAGTTACTAGGGCCATAGCGGAATCCAGCTGATAACACGAAAAGCGTCATTCCAGTGTGTGCTTTGCTCCATCCCCATGGCCTTGGATCTGGTCCTGGACATAAAGAAGTTACAATTCCAAAAATACTGAAACAGCCTGGAGTGTCTTCAGAGGAAATAAACAGGAGAAGGTACTGATATAAACTGGGGTGTTGGTACTGACACAGGGCAGTCAGTCTTCAGCAGACAGCCTTCTAATATTCAGACTCAACACACTTCAGCCAGCCAGAGCCCATCAACACCATCAAGAAGGGGTCCCAGCTTCCAGCACGAGAGGAGACAGATCTTTCAGAGAGGGGTACCCAGGACTCACGACTTCAACTACAGCTGGAGTCAAGATAAGACAGGGCAGGTGTTTCAGCAATATGGAATGAAAGAATCAGGAAAAATAACTTACTATTGGCCGTGGGTCAGTTTGTTGTACTAGGGTGGCAGTGTGCTGTTGTGATGCCATGCCACCTGTATTCAGATACCAGCATGGTCACCTGTGACAGATAGGTTTCAGCAGAGCTTCCAGACTAAGAGAGACTAAGAAGAAGGACAAGGTAGTCTACTCTGGAAAAGAATCAGCCAGGGAAAACCTTGTGAACAGCAGAGAACACTGTCTGATACACGGCCCAAAGATGGGTCCTCCAGAGAACAGACTCAAAAGACGACTGCAGAAGGGCTGCCTCCTCAGAGTAGACTCAATCTTAATGATGTGGACGGAGTCTGGCTTTGAGGACCTTCACTTGCTATTGTATCATGATACAAAAGGAGAAGAAACAACTCCAACATCCATTAATAATTGGAATGTGGAATGCACAAAATACGAATCAATGAAAATTGGAAGCTGTGAAAAATGAAACAGAACTCATAAACACTAGTATCCTAGGCATTAGTGTGCTGAGATGTACCGATATTGACAATTTTGAATCAGGCAGTCATACCACAACAGAAATGACAACTTTAAGAGGAAGGTCATTGCACTCATCATCAAAAAGAATATTTCAAGATGAAATATTTCAGAGCACAACACTTTCAGTAATAGGTTAACATCCATATACTTAGAAGGAAGAACAGTTAATACGACTATGATTCAAATTTAAGCACCAACCACTGTAAGTCATAGATTCAGAAATTTTAGTACTACGTTCTGCAATTGACTGAACATGCAATCTGGATGTATTGTTAATTAGAATGGGATTAGAATTAACTGGTGATTCAAACAAGAAAGACGGAAACAGAAGGACTGGCAATTGGAAGATATGGCCTTGGTGATAGAAACTATGGAGATCACATGATAGAATTTTGCAAGACCAAGGACTTCTTCACTGCAAATACTTTTTTCATCAACATAAGTGGTGACTATACACATGAACCTTGCCAGATGGAGTACACATGTATCAAACTGGCTACATCTGTGAAAAGAGATAATGGAAAAGCTCAATGTCATCAGTGAGAACAAGGCCAGGGGCCAGATGTGGAATGGACCATCAACTGCTCGTAAGCAAGTTCAAGTTGAATCCAAAAGAAAGTTAGAACAACTCAAAACATGATCTTGATTATATCCCACCTGAGGTACTGAACACTAGTGACTGAAGACCAGAAGAGTTGTGAAATGGCATCAAGTACATCATACATGAAGAAAGCAAAAGGTCTTAGAAAGAAAGAAAAGACCAAAAGGAATGTCAGAAGAGATTCTGAAACTTGCTTTTAAACATCAAGTAGCTAGAGCAAAAGGAAAAATCCATCAAGTAAAAGAACTGAATAGAAGACTTCAAAGGATGGCTTGAGCAAACAAAGTCTTCTAATAACACATGCAAAGAGCTGGAGACAGAAAACCAAAAAGGAAGGAAATGCTCAGCATTTCTCAAGCTGAAAGAGTTGAATGAAAAATTCAAGTCTCAAGTTGCAACAGTGAAAGAGTCTATGGGGAAAATATTAAATGATGTAAAAAGCACTGTAGGAAAATGGAAGGAAGGAAGGTATACACAGAATCAGTGTACTAAAAACTGTTGGTTGCCATTCAGCCACTTCAAGAGGCAGAATATGATGAGTCAGGAACTGGTGGTACTGGAGGCACAAGTCCAAGCTGCAGTGACAGCACTGGTGAAACACAAGGCTCCTGAAACTGACAGCATATCAACTGAGATATTTCAACAAATGGATGCAGGGCTGGAAGTGCTCAGTCTTCTATGAGATGAAATATAGAAGACAGCTACACGGCCAGCTGACTGGCATAGATCCGTATTCAGACCGACTCCCCCAAAAAGGTGATCAAATATGGAAATTACTTAGCATATCGTTAATAACACACACAGGTAAAATTTTGCCAAAGATCATTCAAAAGCAGCTGCAGCAGTACATGGACAGAGAACTGCCAGAAATTCATTGATATCATTGCTGATGTCAGATTGATTCTGGATGAAGGCAGAGAATGCCACAAAGATACTCACCTGTTTTTGATTGCCTATGAAAGTCATTTGACTGTGTGGATTGTAACAAACTGTAGATAATTTTGTGAAAAATAGGAATTCAAGAACACCTCATTGTGCTTTTGAGGAACCTGTACATGGATTAAGAGGCAGTTGTTCTTACAGAAGAAGGTTATTTAGAGTGGTTTACAGTCAGGGAAGGTGAGTGTCAGCGATGCATTATTTCACCAAACCTATTAGATCTTTATGCTAGGTAAGTAATTAGAGCAGCTGGACTCTATGAAGAATGGGGGCATCAGGCTTGGAGGAAGACTCATTACCAACATGCATTACGCGGATGACAGAACTTTGCTTGCTGCAAGTGAAGAAGACTACACCCACTTACTGATGAAGATCAAAGACTCCTGTAAGGATTACAACTCAACATCAAGAAAACAAAAAGCCTCTTAACTAGACCAAAAAGCAATTTCATAATAAGTGGAGAAAAGATTGAGTTTATCAGGATTTCATTTTACTTGGTTCCACAGTCAGCGCCCATGGAATCGGGAGTTAAGAAATCAAAAGACACACTGCATTGGGCAATTCTGCTGCAAAAGACCTCCTTAAAGTGTCGAAAAGCAAAGACGCTACTTTGAAAACTTAAGACACACCTGACCGAAACTGTGGTATCTTCAATCACATCATAGGCATGAGAAAGCTAGACACTGAATAAGAAAGACAGAAGAAGAATTGATGCCTTTGAATTGTGGTCCTGGAGAATAAATAAATCTATCTTGGGTGAAGCACACCAGAACGCACCTTAGTAGCAAAGATGGCAAGATTACATCTTACATACTTCGGATATGTTTTCAGGAGGGACTGGTCCCTGGAGAAGGACATCATGCTTGGTAGAGACAAGGATCAGTGAAAAAGAGGACGACACTCAGCCTGGTGGATTGTCACAGTGACAGCGAGGATGAGCTCAAGGATAACAATAATTGTTAGCATGATACAGGACTGGGCGGTGTTTCACTCGTGTGATTGAGTCAGCACTGACTGGATGGCACCTAACCACAACATCTGTCATACGTCATGCGTTTTAACTCCCAGGGGCAATCTAGCTCAGATAAAGCACAGGTTATTGATAAGCGCTCATTTTTCTTTCTTCTAATTTACATTTCTGTAGGAACATAAGCAGCTTGGGTTTGCCCCACCCCTCTCCACCACCACTTCCTTCTCCTCTGTTTCATCTCTCATTTTACACTCTTACTTGTATATTTACACACAGGCACTTGTGTGTCTCTGGGTGTGTTTAGACGATAAGCATTCGTGTTTGTTTATTCCTTCAAGAAGAACTAACACAAATAGCCACCGAAGTACGGAAATAAACTCTGCCGTCCAAGGATGAAAACTGCTTTATCTGTTCCAAGGGTAGGAAGGGCAGCAGAAATTGTTTGCTTTTAGTATGAAACACTTTATATATTTCAAAGCAAAGGGAGAAACTAGCAAAAAGTCAAAACGTGTTGTTCAGGGCTGGTGGAGATGATAGAAGGGTGCGAAGAGATTTAAGATTTTTCTATGTGAAAAATAAACTATTATCAGTGATAAGGAGTTAATGCTCCTTAGTTGGAATCCATCAGAATGGTGAAGTGTTCCTGTACTAGCCAAAAACTAGGTATTCAAACACACCAAGAGACACTTCAAAAGTCAGGTCTGGTTGTCAGGGACTGAATTGTGTCCCCCAAAAAGGTGAACAGCAGTTTGGCTAGGCTATGATTCCCAGTATTGTGTGATTGCCCTCCATTGTGAGATTTTCCTATGCTGTAAATCTTAATTTCTGCCTGGGGTAACCAGATAGGATTATGTTAAAGGGGATCAGGGTGGTATTATAACACCCTTCCTAAAGTTTCTTCCCTGACCAAATGCAAAGAGAGTTTCCCTGGAGTGTGGCTTGCACCACCTTTTATCCTACAAAGATAAAAAGAGAGGGAAGAAAGCAGAGGGTTGGGGACTTCATACCATCAAGAAAGCAACACTATGACCAGAGCTCATCCTTCAGAACCGAGGTTCCTGCTCCAAGACGCTCTTAGATCAAAGAAAGACTGATGCAACAGAAGGACTTTCCTTCTGAGCTGACAAAGAGAGAGAGAGCACTCCCCAGAGCCAGCACCCTGAATACAGACTTCTAGCCTACTGGACTGTGTGAGAATAAACTCTTCTTCATTAAAGACGTCCACTTCGGTATTTCTGTTACAGCAGTACCCGATGATGAAAAAACACTGCTACATTGTTGCCTAAAGATCACAGCCTTGAAGCCCTACAGAGCACAGTTCTACTGCACTCCCATGGGTTGACATAGTCCAAACTGACCAGATCATAACTAACAACAACTCCTCATTCAGTCACAGCGGAGCGTGTATGGCCATGTCTACTGAAACCTAGAGACTTCTCACCAGCCAGTAGAGAACAGAAAGAGCCAGCAGTGTCTTAAGATCCTGAAGAGTACCCCTCATGCCTGGCTCATTAAATTATTTTCCTACATTCTGGGTAGTTTTCAATTAAAAAAAAAAAAAAAAGAAAGAAAAACAACAGAAAAAAAAAAAAACAGGAAAGGAAGGCAGGGATAAGGAGGGAGAGGAAGGGGGAAGGAAGGACTGGGGAGGGGGCTTGGTTCACACATAACTGTAACTTGGGATCCACAGTAGACTCCCTGCCGTTTGTATGGGCTCAGCTAATTAAAACACTGTTAGGCTTTAGTGCTGTTTCTCTTAAATGCTAAGAAGGCATCATGCTTAGAATTACTGTAACAAATAAAATTAAACCCAGGAAGTATTTGAACCAGGCAACACCCTTTCTTTGGTTTTTCTTCAGAGGGTATGCCTAATCACCAATCCTCTTCCATTCATTTCTTCAGCAGGTACCTATTGAGCACCTACTTTATGCTATATGCTAGAAGAAACCGAGGATATTTATTCTCCTATGAAAATTCTAATAAATTCACAAATGTTTCAGGATAAAGACATTCCATAACCTCTCACAGAGGACAGTGGTTTTCATCCTTAATTTAGAGGAATAAGAATCTAATCAGGTAACTAAAGTGTGTGGCAGTGGTGTAGGGCAATTTGAGGCATAAATTGGATAAAAGACCTGCCTAGGTAACACTGTGTGTACAGCCATGTGCCTGATCCTTCCCCCAGAAGGGAGAGCTTTTCACACATTACTGAAAGTGTCTATGTTACAATGGAGTGTTCTGGTGGTGTGGTAGTGAAGAGCTGGGCTGCGGACCAGAAGACTGGCCGCTTGAATCCACCAGCTGCTCCTTGGAAAGCCCATGAGGCAGTTCTATTCTGTCCTAGACGACTCTAGGAGGGATACGATCCATGGTACTGGTTTTGGTATTCTGCTTGTGTTTGTTTGCTTGTTTGTTTGTTTGTTCGTTTGACAGTAGTCGTTGAGGTCTAGGAGCTTTTTCTTATAGAGTCCTACTTTTTTTTTTTAACACATTCATTTTATTTTCTATGTCAAGGAAATGAAAGAGACATTAGCTTGCCATTTTGTTGATCAAATCAAGTTTCCACATCAACGTGAGTCAAAAATACTTGCCCCCAAAGTGAATGGGAAGCAAAGAAAAGGAAAAAAATAAATAAAATTTCATTTTGTGAGGGAAAGACAAAATGCCATTGTGGTCAAGTATTTCAGGCATGAAATCTTCTGAAATTGGCTGTCATCTAAATGACTCTGCTCTGTGAGAGTGAATGATTCCCTGTTTGGAAAGCAATTAACTTTCCAGCCTCAGAGTACAGGACAATGCTCTTTACCACTCATCTTCGTAGTTAGGTTGAGATGGTAAGATCTATGATTTGAAGACCCCTGGTTGTTCAGCGTCGAAGGCACTCAGCTGCTAAGCCAAAGATTGGTGATTTTAACACCAGCTGCTCAGTGGGAAAAAGGAGTTGCAGTCAGGATTCTTAAAGACTGATAGCCTTGGAGACTCTATTAGGCTATTCTACGCTGTCTGATAGGGTCAGGATGAATTGGAACTGACACAACAGTAGTGGGTTTTGTTTTTGTTTGCAGTTATTTTCAATCTTTAGGAGAGCATTTTGAGGTTTTATGACAATATTTTCTCTGAGGGAAAAAATACATTGTAAATATTTGGGTGTTTCACACTGATGGCTTCTCTGTGGGTTCAGCAAATGGCTTTGGCAAGCTTCCCCCAGGTAATGACTGTTTTCCAACACAAAGACTAAACCTACACCACCAGGAGCAGTGGAGCAAGAACATGTAAGCTTTATAATGAGTCTCATCTATAGCTGAAACTCTCTGAGAGACTAAAGAAAACAATGCTGGCACACCTCTTTATGTTTTATTATTGCAAGCAATTGCAGCATCAGTAAACAGGCAGGTGGGAAGAGTGGTTTAGCACAAAAATTAAGAGCATGGGATTTGAAGTTACACATACCTGAGATCATATCCCATCTTTGTCACTGAATCCTTGTGTGACCCTGAGTAAGTTACTGTCTGCGACTTTTCTATCAACCATAAAGCAGGGCTATTAAAACTGGTCTCTAAGAATTATTTGGGAAACGAGTGAGATCATGTGGGCAGAATGCCTCAGTCAATGGCTGGAACATTGTAGGTTTTCCACAGTTGTCAGCTTATATTATTCTGCTGACCCAGTACAGCTGATCTGAGGTTGTCATCGTGTCGGAAGAGAAATAAAAGATTGAAAAGCACTGCAGACTACTATCTTCTTAGTAAAATACGGAAGTTCACAGGGAATCTGGCTTCTAAAACATTACTTAGAAAGGACTCTATAGTTCAGGTCCCTTTTGCTATCAGCCCTATCCTTGAAGGAATTAGGGTTCCAGCTAGTCCAGTCTGAGTGTACTGAAAATACACGACTGGTCTTGGAAAAATTCACTCATGTCACAGCAACATGAAATCTCATCACTTAGGATCCTTGGCAAAAATAACCAGCTAGGATAAACATATAAGTTACAGAAGAAAAGCACTGGTTTAAATCTATGACATTCAATTTCTGAATTTTCTTCTCTACTAGGGTGACATGGAAACCCTGGTGGTATAGTGATGAAGTGCTACATCTGCTGACCAAAAGGCTGACAGTTCAAATCCACCAGGGGTTCCTAGGAAATACTATGGGGCAGTTCCACTCTGACTTAGAGGGTCGCTATGAGTCAGAATTGGCTTGGGTTTTGGTTTTGGTAGGAAGACATGAACATGCTGGCAAACAGAGAACGGTTTACCTTCTAGAATGGCATCACTGGGGTTTGCAAGTTTCTGACAAAGTGACCATGACAACCAAATCTTTTATGGTTTCCAAAGAGAAACTCTTACTGCTACCCCTCCAGCCCCTCTAAGGATGGCATCTTCTTGAGACAGAGAAGTGCCAACATCCTCTTCTACCAAAGTATCTGTTAATTAAACTCACTTCAGAAGGAATTTTAATATAGACTTTAGGAGAGGAGCAAAGATCGCAGGTCTTGACAGCAAAGTCAGGTGGTTTTAGTGCTCACGCTGCTTAGCAAAAGTTTCCTGTCGTCTGGATCTCGGTCACGACACTTGTAAAATGGGTAACTAAAAGAAAAGAGAGAAAAGAAATAGTATTGGTTCCAAGTGATTGTTTTGAGTACTAAACGAGTTAGCTTTAGGACTGTTCTAGGATGAGTGCCTGACCCCCCAGCAAATGCTCATTCGAGTTAACTAATTTCATCCACTTTCTTGTCTTGTCTCCTTGGCTCAGTGTCTACTTAAGTCCCTACTTAAGCCACCAAAACTTTCTGGTCACAGCACCTTTGCTACTTTTTCACCTGCAAAGGTGAACATCTCAGACCTTCCTTCAAAGCCTTCAATGATCCTCAAATAAGAAGTTTTTGATCTTATGCATCACCACTTTTCTCTTTTCTTTATGATCTCTCTGTGTTCAGACTAATCTTCAATTCTCCAGTGCTGGAATCAGCCTATGAACCAGCTGATCTCATACCTATGACTTTAAACTTCCTCTGTTGCTCAACTGAAAACCCTGGTGGCTTAGTGGTTAAGAGCTATGGCTGCTAACCTAAAGTTCAAACCCATCAGATTTTCTCTGAAAACTCAACAGGGCACTTGCACTCTGTTGTATAGGTCACTGTGAGTCAGAATCAACTCAATGGCTACGGGTTTGGGCTTTATTTTTATTTTTGGAATTGTTCATCTTGGACTACCCAACCTTCACCATGACCTCATGTGGACAAACCCTAGTCAGTCCCTCCCAAATACAGTCTCAGAGCCATCACTCATTTGATAAACATCTGTTGAGCCAGGCTGAAGGCTAGATGCTAGGAAATCAGAGAATAATGAGCCTCGAAGTGTTGACTAAGAAAGGTAGCATACAACTAAAGTTACTGGTGTGAGTCAATTCCAATGCATAGTGGCTCCATAAGACAGAGTAGAACTACCCCATGGAGTTTCCAAGGACTGCCTGGCAGATCTGAACTGTCACCCTTTTGGTTAACAGAAATAGTACCTAGCCACTATGCAGCCAGGCTCTCTATGAGATCTTTATAATGGTTTCACACTAGGTTAGCAATCTCATCCTCAGAAAAGCGTTACATACCTCATTGCTGAATATGACTGCAGTCGCCTTCAAAGTGCTTCCCTTGGGAAGCTATGCACTGACTCTAGTGCCTAGTCCACCCTTCAAAGCACTTTGAGGTATGTAGCACTTTTTCTAGGATAAGTTTGCAAATTTAATTGTCAATTCTATATGTAAGAGCATCAGAATTGTGTAGGCCCCCTCAGATTACTCCCAGAGCTGCATCTCCATATAAAGGGAAACTGCCTTTCTCGAAAATCCTGCTTTCCAGGAGCACAGGCTTCTCCCAGAAGTGATCACCCCAAGACTGTATCCAGCCCAAGGGCAGCAAATCACAGTCTGGTTTTTAAAAAATAAATATACATATATTATATATAAATATACATAGGAAATCCTGGTGGCATAGTGGGTTAAGTACTACTTCTGCTAACCAAAAGGTCAGCAGTTCAAATCTGCCAGGCGCTCCTTGGAAAACTCTGTGGAGCAGTTGTGCTCTGACCTCTAGGGGTGCTATGAATTGGACCCAACTTGATGGCAGTGGGGTAGGATATAAACCTACATTAAAAAATATATTTGTATGTATATTTATACATGTATGTGCGTATAAATGCGAACATATATATCCAAATATATACACACGTGTGTATATGTGTATATGTATGTGTATATACGTGTGTGTGTGTGTGTGTGTGTGTGTGTGTATGTATATATGTGTGGTGTGGGTGTGGGTGTGAATGTGTTTATAATGCCGTGCAACAAAAGGAGATGGTATGAGCTAATCAGGCTCCCTTGTAAAGCTGAACAATGAGTGCTTGAGGTCATTACTGACTGGGGGTAAAGGAGAAAATGTTGTGAAAGAGAGTTTGGGGTCATGGCAAGCTGTGCTAATTACACATGAATCACCTTAAGTGTTTGACTGCTAAAAGGGTTCACAGGATTCAAAGGGTTTACACTCATGCCTTGGTTTTATTACAGGCAAAGAACACAGTCCAGCAATAGCAGGAGAAGGACATACACAGAGACGAGTTTACAGAGCTCAGGCAAAGACTTCTTTGTCTTGTTGCCAGACCAGGTTGCATGTGACCTGCTCTGTCTGCAGGTCACAAGCCACCACTGGCAGGAATGCACAGTACCTGAATACCAGGAAACCCAAAGTCAGTTCACGGTAGAAGTCTTTTTAAAGAATGTTTTCTAAAAAGTTGCCAACTCATGGCAAGCCCATGTGTTACCCGCAGAGGAGAACGGCTCTGTAGTTTTGTTTTGTTTTGCAGAAGTAAATCACCAGGTTCCTCTTCCATCGCTCAGCTACTGGGTTCAGAACTCCAATCACCAGGTTAGCAATCAAGTGTAAACCATTTAGGACACGCAGAGAGTGAGCTATTTGACCATGTTTAACCACTGAACTATCAGGGATCAAACTTATACATTCAATCATTGTGACTCATCATTGCTGGTAGGTTAGCACATTCTGCTTACAAATGCCTGCTCCCAGATCATTATATCTTCTTACCTGACTTATTTATGTGCATCTGCAGAGAAGCATATGGGTAAACTAACTGAGATCAGTCCCTGTTATGCACGAACTTCAAAGTGAATTAGGTAGAAACTATGAGTAAGCGTATCAAGCTTTTCAGCAGAAAGAAGAGTGGGGAAAGTCAGGTGCTAAGACAGAACAGGAAGGAGTAAGAGGAGGGAAGTGTGGGGTGGAGAGTAGCTCCAAGTCATTAGTGCTTTCTCCCACTTCTAATAACTTCCCAGATGCCATGCTGTTTTTTCCATATCTAGCAGCTACCTGTACCTTATAAAACAAAGAAAAAAACAACACTCTAGGCCAACCTCTCTAGATACAAGCAACTACATTTCTCTGATCTGGAATTCTGGGATAAACAATTAGGTTTACTGGAGGTCAAATAAGTCCCTTTCCTTCCACTGTGGATGCTGAACTAATTATACAATTCGTGGGAGAAAGAGACGTCCAATATTGGTTTATGAAAAGAAAGAAGGGGAAGTAGAATAGGGAAAAATACACACTCTCTGATAGTGATTCCAAAAGGAAAATTATGAAAGATTTACATTAATGCATGCTCAGTTTGTTCCGCAAGTCTCAGCAATCAAATGTTATCAAATCTCCTCTTTTGCAGAAGTGTGAGTTACAAGACAGTAAAACACTCAACCCACTGTAATAGCTGGAGTGCCCTCACAGACACCTGAGATCGAGAGATTGAGGGTGCCCGAAGAAAGCAATGCACTGGGCATGATCAGATGATCAGTGATCCATTAATACAACGAGAACATTTCCTGCTAAATGACATTTTTCTTGTTGTTGCCCCTCTTTCCCGAAAGCCGGTCACCTAGAGTTTCCCCAAATTCAACCACGCTGAATAGTCTTCTCTAATGAAAGTGTGAAGAGCACCCTGCCTTCCCAGAGTATTTTACATAGCAAAATACCATAAATAGAGGAGTCGATACCCTTTTGGTATCTAAAACTCTGCGTTTAGACCGAAAAACTTGCTCATGGAGTCAGTCTGCCAGTTTGCCCTTTGGTGCAAACAAACAGAATTCCAAACGCAGCTCCTTGAACGTTCAATAGTAAGTCAGTTTCCCTTCACGTTCATCTCCTATTTATCGTTGTCTTTCCAAGTGTCTTTTGGTCAGTACGATTAGTGCAGCAAGAATACTGAAATAAAAGTCTGTCACACTCCCTTCTCTCTGACTTAGAACACACATGATTAGGGGATATCTAGGAGACTTCTTGCTGAGATGTGCCTTCCATACCCTTGTCACCAACAGTACCTGGAACGTCGCCAGTGTTACTAATTGGGTCTCCTGGTATGCCCAGCTCGATAGCACACCGGACTTCTTCTGGGGCTGCCCACGTAAAGAAGAAAAAAATAAAACTTTAACTTCAAAATTGGTTGCAATTATTAAAGAATGTCCACCAAAGAAAATTTATATAATATAAAGAGTAGTCATTTAAGAACACTGATTTCATACTAAATTCCCAGTGGACTTGGAAGTAAGATAGGAGGTGAGGGAAATAAAGGAGTGCTGAATTCTTCGCTGTAAATAGGTGGAGTTCAAATGACACTAGTGTGGTCTTACACTTAATAACATGAGAAAAACAACTTACAGATTTCTTAAGTATAATTTATAATAGGATATATAACTTTGCAAAGTTTACAAAGAAAAGGAAAGTGTACTCTATACAGCAAATTACAAAAACAAAGGCAATAGTAAATGCAATCTTATTGAGCCCACTCTGTCCATGGCACCGGGTAGCTGGAGTATCGGTGGCCCGCAGAGGGAGAAGCAACCTCTGTTTGCAACAATAGAAGCACACACTCCACTTTTCCTGGTAGTCCAAGCACTTATGTAAGGTGGTTAAATGCTACATATGCTAATGAAAAGGTCTGCAGTTTGAATCCACCAGGCGATCCTTGGAAACTCTACGGAGCAGTTCCATTCTGTCCTATAGGGTCGTTGTGAGTCAGAATCAACTGGACAGCTGTGGGTTTGGTTTTGATACTGTTGTCATTGTTGGTATTGTGCAAAAACCCTGTGTCGTGCTGCTGTATGCTTTTTACTTGTCTTTTTCACCTGTGTCGCTGATTTCCTCATTGCTGCCCTGATAGAGAAATATTTAACCGTACCAGCCCCTTCACCACCTTCTGCTGTTACCTCAGTTCTTTGCGAGGCCTGCAGTCAAGGGTGGCCAGTGGTGTTATTAGTCCTGTAGGATGTATTTTTCTAAACCCAGGTGTAACTTACCTGATTTACCAGGCTATGTGCCAACTCAGCAACTTTACACATAGTGAATTTTTCCTGTAAGTCTCCAGATGGCACATGTGGTTCAGCACGCAGCTATAAGGCAAAAGGTTGGTGCTTCCAAGCCCCGCTGAGAGCTGCCTTGGAAAACTGTCCTGGAAATATGTTTCTGAAAGGTCAAAGACTTGAACATTCTGTGAAGAGCAGTTCTACTCTGCCAAATGTGCAGTTGCCACAAGTCAAAACAACTAGGTGGAAACTAAAGACAGCGGCGAACATTTTCCTAAGAAGCTGCTGATTTTCACATAGCATATTCTTTGCTTTGCTGTGTCACTGATTGCACTAAATTATGGCATTCCTCATGTTACTTTTCTATCTTCTGCATGCATTTCTGTTCCCATTCTCTCAGATGTATCACTTTATTGATGTAAAAGTGACATCAAAGTTGCTGTGATAAGTCTGAATCTCCTCACTACATTTCCAGCAGTCTCTCAAGTCCTTATTTTTCTAAAATCCAATCCAGCTCACAGAGCATCACATTTTTTGGCCCAAGTCAAGGCTACTTGTCCACATCCATTAGTTTTGTCTATTTATTTTGTCTTGCTGGTAATCTAGATATAGTCTGTTGGACACATGTTCAAACTAAATTGGACACAAACAGAATATAAAAGTAAATAAACAACGTGCTGAGGTTTGAGTTAAAGATGGATAGAGCATACATAGGTAAGCATAGAAAACAGACTGAAAAGGGACACATTTAGATATCTGTGTTGTGAGATATTTGGTTGTGAGATTAAACATTTTTTGAATTCTTGCTCCTTGTATTTTATTTAAGTGTATGTATAAGTATTTTCTGTGAGTCTTTTATTTTTACAGTATGAACTCTTACAACCTATATGTGCTTGTAGCATTATATATGTAATATGTCCAAGAAATACAATATTCTGAAATATATTTCTTAATAATTCCCAAAATAGGCCAATAAGTAAAGCATGATTGGCTTGGCTTGGCTGATAGAAAATTTACTATATTGAATCAGAAATAGAATTAATACATTCTCTAGCAAAACCCAGATGCCTAACTATTTAACTCATAACGAAGTCAATCTTATAAGATGTCTTCTAACATTATTTCTCCCCATAAACATTCAGAAAAAGATAAAAAGACTGCTTTTTACCTTCTGCCCAAATCTACCCTTTATAAATATCAGAAAACATTTTGAAATGTGCACATTCAAGTCAATGTCATGTTCCAACCGTTTACACACAAAATAGATAAATGGATAAAATGTAGCACTGGACACCAACAAGTTTAACCTGAAACTCTCAGGAAGTGGTAGTGTTATTAACTGATATTGCACATCAAAATCTTGAATTACGAGCTACCCTCAAGTCTAAAGCAAGACATCTTAAATTGTGATTTATAATTTTAAGTAGACTGAGCAATTGTCACTTCCAGGGGAGTTGAAATCAAATCCATCAGAGACAATTAAGATAACCAATCAATGCTTTCAAGAAAAATACAGTTCCCAAAAGTAGATCAAAACAGCTCATGATAAACAGCTAAATAAAACATGTTCACACTTTTTTCTCACTATGGCAAGACACAAATCTGCATTACCACTGACACAAAATATTTTATCATCTAAACGCAAAAGACAGGCAATCTACAAAAAAAGGAATGCAAGAGAAGACTAGCAGGAGGTTCTAATTAAAAAAAAGAAAACACGAGTTAGACTCTCAACAGCTACCTACATCAGTAACCAGAG
Source organism: Heterohyrax brucei (assembly GCA_028571685.1). Lineage (NCBI taxonomy): Eukaryota > Metazoa > Chordata > Mammalia > Hyracoidea > Procaviidae > Heterohyrax > Heterohyrax brucei. The sequence goes on along the minus strand of CM053162.1, from coordinate 66,751,355 downwards.
AAAACTGTACAAGATTAAGAGAAACAGTCAAATTGAAATCCTTCCCAGAGAAACTCAGGTTCCCGCCTGCTGCCAGCCCAGTCCTCTTGTTGACCACTGTGCTCACTGCTGCCTCCTGACCTTGGCCCACATCCCTCCACTCACCCTGCTCCATGTAGGCAGACCTTACACATCTTTGAAGCACACATTCAGACTCATCTTCTCCCTACAAATATCTCTTACCACAACCACCCACAGTGACCTCTGTCTTTTCTAACACCTTGCATGCCTGCTGTCTCCTCTCATGGGAAGGCAGAGACAGATGGATCTTTGGATCTGTGTCTGGGGCTTGTCTACATGGTTCAATTGTAAGCTGTCTGAAGGTGAGGGCTCTGTTTATATTTCTCTGAATTCTCCACATTACATAGGAGGCTATTTCTGACCATGTGACAGCCTCTGGCTGTAATTATAGCTCTCGTACTATTGATCTATTCTACTTCAGTTTCATAATTATTACCAATTTGCCACTGCAAGCACAATTGAACCATGTAGACAAGCCCTAGACACCGCGGCAGCATCAGGGAACAAGATGACATTGGCCATAGCCTGACAGGTGTGGACATTCTCCTACTAACGGCTCGCCTCCAGAACAAGAGGACCATAACTGAGCAACACATCTCCAGGGCATGTAACTTACCACTGGGAAACAAGGAAGGCTTCCTGGTAGGTATTATAAATTTTCTTAACAAATAGGAAGAAAAGAAGGAAGAAAGAGTACCCCAAGGATAAAAAAAAGTTACAAGAAGCCAAAATAATATGGAAACCTGGAAGTCTGTCCAGTGAGTCCAATATTGCTCACAGCAGCCAGCACACAAGGCACAAATAGGGCAGTTGCAACAGAAAAGGCTAGGTCAGATTCTTGGCGTTTCTTGAAGGAGATCACATTCTTTTAGTATTTTGAACTTTATCCAGTGGGAAACATGAGACTACCATTCTATCAGCACTGTACAAAATGCAGCGAAGGAGTGCAAGAAGGAGAGAAAGTTAAATTACTCAAGGAGTGAAGACCACCAATAATTAAAGCCTGAAAGTGGAAAAAGAACAATCAAAGAGGACCCAGACAGACGTAGTCAGAAAAGAGGTAGAAGACTACCAAAACATTGCCATGGAACCAAAGTCAATAGTGATTTGTAAAAGGACAGAGCAACCTAGAACCCAGATCTTGAATTCTGATACCGTCCCCAACAACAAGAACCCAGACTCCATGAAGAAATGTTTGATTCTAGGGTTAGGTCAGAAATACACAGTATGAACTTTGAGCATTTTAGCATGCCAGGAGTTAAGAAAGTTCAGAAATAAATAAATATATGAATGAATAAGTGCATACACATATAAATAAAATAAATTATGTCTAAATGACACAGGAGCCAAATGAAAGAACACTGAATGTTGAAAGTTGGAAAAATTGAGCAAGAAAATAAAATACTTTTGGATTATAACCCAAAGTACCAAACAAATATCTGTGAGTCATTTTTGATTAAAAAAAAAAGACTGATTGAATAAACACGCAAGTAAGCAGAAGAAAAGAGACAAATCTCCCACGCAAAATTCCAAACATTTCTCTAGACAATTCACTTTCAAGGAGAGGCACAAAACTCCTTAATTATTAGGTGTATGTCATGTACATCCACAGAATATAATACAGAGAAGTATAAAAAAGCCAAGCCAAGCCAAGTGCCATTGAGTTGCCCCTAGGGTAGCCATGAGAAGGATAAAAGAAAGAATTAATTTTACATCAGAGAAACTTGACCAACACTGCTTCAGCCAGATGACAGAAGTCATCGTGAACGGTGTTAAGTCATACTGATAGTGTGTACCCGTAATATGAGGTTTAGGAAATGATCATCTTTCTTTGTGATCTCTCTCCCCAGACCCATAATCCCACTCTAATCATGCAAAACACCAGTTAGTTGATACGCCAAAGATACTTGACTCATAATCATCCAAACACATCTGCTTTTTGTACCGTGGTACCTTTGTGTTGCTGTGATGCTGTGAGCTATGACACCAGCATTTAAAGTACTAGCAGAGTCACCCCGCATGGAAAGGTTTCAGCAGACGTTCCAAAAGAAGACAAACTCAGAAGAAGGACCTGGCGGTTTACATCTGAAAAAACTGGATAGTGAAAACCTTATGAATATCAGTGGAACATTGTCTCACATAATGCTAGAAGATGAGCCTTTCAGGTTGGAAGGTGTTCAAACTATGACTGGGGAAGATCTGCTGCCTCAAAGTAGATTCAACTTTAATGACACGCATGGAGTAATTTCCAGGATGTCATTTCCTAATGTGGCATACTCAAAACTCGAAGAAACGACTGCAAACATGTGTTAATAGTAGGAACGTGGAATTTGAGAAGTATGAATCCAGGAAAATTGGAAGTCATTAAAAACAAAATGGAATGCAAAATGATCTATATCCTAGGAATCAGTGAGCTGAATTAGATAGAGTGGTATTCACCACTTTGAATCAGACAATTGTACAGTCTGCTATACGGGAATGACATATCAAAGAGGAATGGCATCACATTCACTGTTAAAATGAACATTTTAAGATCTAGTCTAAGCACAGCACTGCCAATGATAGGATTATATCCATATACCTACAGGGACAACCACTACTATATTCAAATTTAAACACCAACCACCGAAATTGAAGTTTGTTTCTTTTTTTACCAATTGATCAAATGAGCAATCAAGATGCATTGATAATTACTGGTGACGAACACAACACCGGGACTGCGATGATGGGATTTTGTAGGACCAAGTACTCATTCACTGAAAGTACTTTTTATCAACAATGTAAACAGCAACTATGAGGACTGCCAAATAAGTTCAGAACTCATCCTATAAAATGTGTTACATAGCTCGTCGCTGAATACCACTACGGTCACCCTCAAAGTACTCCACCTGGGAAGCTGTACACTGACTCCAGAATCTAGTTCACCCTTCAAAGCAATTTTGGAACTCTTTCTAGAATAACCATTGAGCACAGTGGCATGGTGGCAATTTCACCAACTTAATTGTATAGTTGGAGTTTTAGCCAGTAAATAAATAGCTGATTAGCAAACTCTCCGTACTCACCAGATCTGGCCTCTAAGGACTTTTTATTTTACCTGAAGATAAAGGAAATATGGAAAGGAAGACATTCTGATGACATTCTAGACATCAGGGGTAATACGATGACAGCTCTGATGGCCCTTCTAGAAGTTCCAAAATGGCTTTGAAGGGTGAACTGGGTGCTAGCATTGGTGCAGGGCTTCCTAAGAGGAGGATTTCAAAGGTGACCACAGTGACATTCAGCAACAAGGTCTGTAGCACTTTTTCTAGGATGAGCTCATGGAATGTAATTGTCAAATCTCATATTATCAAGAGAAACTGGTCCCTGGGAAAAGACACCAAGACTTGGGAAGGAGGAAGGCCAGTGAAAGATAGGCAAACCCTCCATGGCATGAACTGACAAAATGACTTCACCAGTGGGTTCAAACATACCAAAGACTGTGAAGATGACACAGGACCAGGTGGTGTGTCGTTCGGTTGTTCGCAGGGTTGCTATGAGTTGGAGCTGACTTGATGGCCACCGAAAACTAAGCAAATCTGAGAAACTGTTGCAAAAAAGAGACTCCTAAAGAGACATGAATACTAAGCGTAATAATATGCTATCCTAGATGGAAGGCTGAAGCAGGAAAAGAATATTAGGGAAAGGAAAGCAGTTAACTACATAAGCCCAAAGTGCTATCTTTGACCAGGAGAATTCTATCCTAGTAATTATTGTTTTTCTGTTCCACTGAGTTGATTCCAACTCAGCCATTTTCTATGACAGAACAGAATTTTCATACAGGGTTTCCTAGACTGTAATCTTTAGAGGGGAGAGTCACCAAGTTTATGCTCTACTGAAGAGACTGGTACATTCAAACAACCAGACTTTCAGTTAGAAGCCAAGTCCTTAACATTTTCACCACCTGAGTTATTAGCAATTAAGAGGGAGTAAAGATATATTCAGATCGGCATTGATTGAATTGTGTTCCCCAAAACTATGTGTCAACTTGGCTGAACCATGATTCTCATGTTCTGTCATTGTCTTTCATTTTGCAGTATTGTGTGGGTTACATCCAATTACACTGCTATGTAAGTTTTTTGGATGTAGAATATTGAACCAATTTTTAAGTGTCTGACACCCACTTATTTTCCTTCGAATCCGAGTCCTCAGCTCTTTCTTGATATTACTGTTTGTTGAAGGAAGTGATTTCCTCATCTCTCTGAACTTCTCAGTGGACTCCTTTGGAGCACAGCCATATTCAAAGCCAGGCTAAGGGGCTTCCTTATGATCCATAGTTGTAAGAGTAAATAAGATAGTATAATACTCATTTCCCTCCAGTTAACTGAGGTCAACTTTGCTGGACTGCACCCAATACAGATTTTCTCACTTTTGAATTTCCCCACCAACAGACTACTGCCTATGAATGTGCCTTCTGACACTTTGTACCAACGTGTGTCTAAAAAAATTCCCACGACCGGTCTAATTGCCCGATTCCTGTTGTTTCTAACAAGGGATAGTTGTATTTATACCTCAGGGTGAGAATGCTATTTTTACTTGGCACTGCGTGCTGGCTCACCAGAGAAAAGACTCTGAGACTGAGATGGGTGTGCAATAAGCTTAAATACACATGGCAGGGAGAAGTGGGGTCACAGTGAGAAGTTAAGTTACAGTGAAATCACAAGAAAGACTCAGCCAACCCTTCCAGGAGCTCTGCAATTCAAACAGACCATCAAAGATGCTCCTTAAGGCAGTGAGGGAGCCAGGATTTTATACTTCCTCTTCTATTGCTCTCTAGATGCAATACACAGAATGGGATGTGAGCTTGGGGAAGGCAGCAAATTCTGCTCAGGAAAAGCAGACAGCTGAGGAAAACTCCCATCCATTAAGCAAAGAGGCCCCTCGGTCCTGAAGGGGGATCGGAGCAGTACACCACAGTATCCCCTGTCCTGGCGTTCTTGTCACCCTTTTGATTTTTCTGAATATGTCTGTCTTAGTTATCTAGTGCTGCTGTAACAAAATGCCACAAGGAGACGGCTTTAAAAAGAAAAATTCTATTATGTCACAGTCCACTATTCTGTCACACCATCAGCTCCAGGGGACCTCTTTCTCTGTTAGCTCTGGAGGAAGGTCTATGTCAATTTTCCCTGGATCTAACAGCTTCTGAGACTCAGGGACCCAGGTCCAAGGGACACACTCTGCCCCCAGCATTGATTTCTTGGTGGTATGTAGGAACATCCCCCACTGTCTCTGCTAGCTTCTTTCTTTTATATCTCAAGAAATTATCTAAAGACACAGTACAATCTTACCCATTGAGTGCTCCCCCACCAACCCAACTGCCACCCATTCTCTCTCATTATCATCACAGAAACAGGATTTACAACATGGAGAAACATCACACAGTACCAGGAACCATGGCCCAATCAAATTGCTACACACATTTTGGGGGGACACCATTCAATCCATGACAATGTTTGATCTTCCTTGTATGTTGGTGTTTGTGGTTGTGTATGTCACTTAGTTAATTTGTTTAACATTAAAGTGTTCCCTTCTGTTTCCCGTTGTCTGTTTTGTTTTGAGGTGATTTCTAGGAGAACAAGTAACAAGGACTTTGTGGACAGTGAACTGTTGCATTTTCACCAGCAGCAGAAGAAAAGGACACAACTTCCATAGGCCATTTAAGAAACCCATCAAAGGGCAATAGTCCGGTGTCATACTGAAAATATTCCACCAAAAGACAAAAAAAAAAAAAAAAGTTTACGCACAAATGAACAAACAGTTGCAGGCGTACTATCAAATCCAAAACTGATTCAGGAGAGACAATTGATTGACCAGAACTACTCTATACTTGCACTAGAAAACCATCCACAGAAATCCCCAGTCACCTTACTTTGAAAAATTATCCAGCTTTAATAACCATGAAAACATTGGCAATTATGATCACTTCCTCCCACACAGGCAGAATTCTTCCAGAAAGCTCTTCTCTCACATAAACTGTTAACTGCATGTCCACAAGGACACAACGTGCCAAGTGAAGACACTTAAAACGGTGGCCTCAGGTCCATTCATTGGTGCCACGGGCTCCATTAGTCGCCCTGAAACAGCAATATCATTTCAAAATGATGCCACAGAAGCTCTCAGAAGTCTATTGACCTTCAGAAACTCAACCTTCCTCCTCCATTCACTAGTAGATCAGATATCGTGTAACACATTTCAGCGCACGTCTCAAGGAAAACAACAGATTTGTACTTAGAAAATAGCTTAAACAAGTGAATAGATGTTTTAAAAAATAAACAAAACTTAGAACAACACTAAAGGCAGAGGTTAAGAACTAGACAAAAGGGCTCGGAAAACTAAAAATGGTTTTATCTTAGCAAAATTAATGTATTACTCCATACTTCTGCTAAAGCCAATAAAGCATTTAAGATGGAGGGAATCATGTAGACAACAGACTTTGGTTTGACAGAGGCCAGGAGTAGATGTACAGGAGTGCATGAAGCTTAATCTTTAGGACTCCTCATCACCGCCCTGTCGAGGGTTCCTCCTAAGATGCTGTAATCATTTTCAAAAAATGTATATTCTTTTTTTCCAGAAGAGATATCCCAAATTTGTAGAAACCTCACCTACAAAAACTTGACTGCATCTCTACTAGAGGCAGATTTGAACGCCCAGCCTCCTGGTCAGCAACCTTAGCAGTTCACCACCACATCACCAGGGTTTCAGAGGCATGCACATACATAAAAATATAACATTACATGAATACGTAATGAACACTTTTGACTCATAACGATCTCCATCCCTCAATTTACAAACTAAGCCCCAATATCCTAAATCACTGTGTCACAAATTACACATATGGATTATGAAATCTCTAACTTGTACCAAAAATAGCATCACAGCAAGCCTAACATATAGGTTAAAAGCTGAATACATGTGAAGACAATTAATGAAAAATTTAGTATTTGTAAACCATTATCTGTAATTAATATTTAATTGAGCTCATGGTACTGGTCAAACACAATAAGAGGCTTCCAGCAATTAAACTTCAAATAAGTCCAAATGGCCAGCAGAGCTTAAATGATGAAGAAAATAAAAGCATTCTTGGTTTGAAGAGTAAATAGCCAAAATATAAAAACTACAGCTTCAGCAGTTGAGCTTATATTTCTTGCCTTAGAGTCAGATCAGTTGAGCTTATATTTCTGTTGTTGTTAGCTGCCTTAAATTTAGTTCAGACTCACTGAAACCCTATGCACAACAGAGCAAAACATTGCCCAGTACTGGGCCATACTCACAAACTTTGTCATGTTCGAACCCGTTACTGCAACCCCTGTGTCCGTCCATCTCGTTGAAAGTCTTCCTCTTTTTTGCTGATCCTCTAACCTACCAAGGCTAACATCCTTCTCCAGGGACTGGTCCCTTCTGACAACGTGTCCAAAGCAGGTGGCACGCAATGTGGAGCCAAGTTGGCAGACTAGTCAGACGCACTCAGTTGTTCTGCCACAACAAAGACTGAAAAGCAAGTAAAAAGGATTCAGGCATCAATTCTGGAGCCCTAAGCCTTAAATGAAGGATGAATGATTAGATTGGAAGTCACTGCCGAGAAAGAGAAACTGATAGAAAAAGCAGGAAAAAAATTAGAAATATCGAGTGGAATTCCTGGCCAGATGGCCATCTTGGAATAAAACCAAAACCAAAATCCCGCATACGGAAAGGCACCTCACGGAATTTCAATAAGAGATAGAAGTACAGCACAGACACAGTCAGTGCTGAGTAAGACCACATTTGCTGACTGTAATTCAAGGAGAACCCCAGACTCTCTCACCTGGTAACCGTACACTCCTGCAGCACCCACAGCTCTGGGAAACAGCAACTGTGACCACGCTATCCTAGCAATTCCAGCTACCAGGAACCACAGTACCAATTCACTCTATTGCCCTCCTCCAGCTAGCCACTTCCCTACCTCAAGTGTAGAGAAGGACAGGGCAATGTCACGTAATGGAAGGTTAGTTCACACTTAGGAAGATAAATGTAAATTTCAAGGTAATCTAAAAGGAAATTAATAAACCTAATCATCAGAGAAGAAAAACATGCAGTATCATAAAGAAAGAACAACAGAAAGAACGTAAAAAAAAACAGAAAGAATAAAAACAAAGTATCACTGAACACGAAATCTATGCTATCTAATGAAATGAAATGAAATTTCATAAACAAAAGGAACTCTGTACAGCTAAAGAAAAGCAACAAAGAAACCAGCACCCCCCACACACAAAAGCACTACAAAATAACCTCAACAAACACACCTGTTGATAATCTCACTGAATATGAATGGCTTAAATGCACCTGTAAAGAGATAGAGAGTGACAGAATAGGTGTAAAAGATACATATATGACCCGTCAATATGCTGTCTACAAGAAACAAATTTACACAAAGACATGAATATATTAAAAATCGAAGAATGGGGGAAAAAAAACACATATCAACCAAAGAGCAGCCTCTAAAAACTGAAAAAGCAAACATGGAAATACCAATCTCAGATAAAATAGACTTTAATATAAAATCCATTACAAAGGACAACATATAACACTTATAAGGACAATTCACCATCATGACGTAACCATAATAAATATCTATGCACCCAACACCAGGACTCCAAAACTCAAAGTTTCATAATAGTAAGAGATTTCAACGTGCCACTCTTGATAAAGGACAGAATATCTAGAAAGAAACTCAGCAAAGGTGTGGATGATACAAAGGCCACAGTTAACCACACTGACTTCATAGACATATTGAACACTCTACCCAACAGCAGCAAAATATACTTTCTTTTCCAAAGCACTTGGAATATTCTTCAGAATAAAGCACATCAGAGGCCGCAGACTCGCTACCACGCATTCAGAGACAAGGCTACACCAGTACTACTCCAGTATTAATTGTGGATCCAAGGGAAATAAAATCCTTGACAAATGGAATCTTGTCTCCCTTTTTCATGATGTTGCGCATTAGTCCAGTTGTGAGGGTTTTTGTTTGTGTCATGTGTAAGTCGTGTGGAAGGCTGTAGTCCTTGATCTTCACCAGTAAACGTTTCAAGTCCTCTTGAATTTCAGGTAGCCAGACTGAATCATCTGTCGTATCACAGGTTGTTAAGAACTCTTTTTCCAGTCTTGTTGCTCCATTCTCGTATATTCCAGCTTCTCAGGTTATGTGTTCAGCATCTAGAGCTGCTGAAACAGGAATAAATGCCACAAGTGGACGACTTTAACAAGCAGAAGTTTATTCAGTCAGAGTCTAGTAGGCTAGAAGTCCAGACTCAAGGTGTCAGCTCCAGAGAATGGCTTTCTCTGTCAGCTCTCAAGGATGGTCCTTGACATCAATCTTCCTCGGGCCTAGGAGCTTCTCTGTACAGGAACCCCAGGTTCAGAGGACATACTCTATTGCCAAGGAGGATTTCTTGGTGGTATGAGGTCCCATCACTCTGCTATTATCTCTTAAAAGATGAAAGGTGGCACCAATCACACTCCAAAGAAACTCCCTCTATATTGAATCAGTGATGTCCTCAGGATAAGGGTGTTTCATCCCACCCTAAGTCTCTTTAACGTAATCTAACCTTGCCTCATTAACCACAGGCAGACATAGGATTTATAACATGAAAAGTACCACAACCACAAAATAGAGGACAATCACAGAACACTAGAAGACATAATATTTTGGGGGGACACAGTTCAATCCATCTCAAGGAAAGAGAAATTAGCCTTCAAACTAGCTAATTGAGATTAGCCTAAAAATCATATGAAGGAAGACATTGTGGGCATTGGAAGCAGATAGCCATGAAATTACATACTATCTCCAACAAAAAATAAATGACAGGTGCTGAGGCACATTCTTTAACGTGTCAGAGTCTCATTTCTTTTTTATCCCATAATGAACAATCAACAACTTATTACACAGGGTTTTGTGAAGCAAATAATAGATGGGAAAGCACTGTGGAAAAAAACGTATAGACATGTTCTACAACCGTAAGACACTACTACTTCCTAACTGACCCTAAAGCACGCTGAGGAAATGACCACAGCATTGAAGACAAAGTGAAGCGCTATCCAAAGGCGGCTCAACTGGGAGGATTTACGGTGTCTTCAGAGCAGTTGGTGTATGGTCAGCAGGCAGTCTGACGCCACTTTCTGCACAGCGGGCACACTGCACAGCCTGACAACGCTACTGCCACTCTGCCAGGTCTAGAAAAGCCCGAGGATGTTCAGAGGTACTCTTATTGCCGACTTCACACATTTTGCAACGTGTCCATGCATGTTGGGAAGATGTTACCCGTTATCTTGTAAAGGTTACTTTTCGGAATTGAAAGGATCACCCAGTCATCACTCTGTTTCAGTACCATTATCGTCAGCATCATAGCCCAAACCAACCAAGCCCACTGCTTCTGAGTTGATTCAGACTCACAGAGATTCTATAGGACAGAGTAGGACAGAACTATAGAGTTACCAAGAAGCACCTGACAGATTGGAACTGCCTGCATTTTGGTTAGCAAGCATAGCACTTAACCACCATGCAATCAGGGTTTCCCACGAGCATACAGAAGATATCACTCATTGAGGGCATTCTTTGTTCTAGGAAACTTGCTTAATGCCTTCTGTTTATTAATAAATTTAACCTACATGGATCCTGGGAGGTTAAAATGAATATTAACTCCATTTGAAGAAACTGAGCTTCAAATGAGACAAGCAGCTTTCCTCATATCAAATCACCAATAACTGGTAGAGATGGTATTTGAATGCATAATTACCTGACTCCTGTATCATACAGACCTTTACCTAATAAGCTACCATGGCACGAAAAACATATGGAACTGTACTTCTGGGTCAAAGAAGTGTCGCTAATCCTATCAGTCCCAAATTAGCACAATAATGTCAATGAGGCCAAGGGAAAATCAGAAAACTCTCAATAGTATTAAAAATTAAGATGTATAGAGATTACAGCAGTAATATCTAGGAAAAATCTCTGTGTAAAGTTTATATGCCTTTATTAAAAAACAAAAGAAACAACAACAACAAAGAAAAAACTAGCAAGCTATGGTTTACGGTATATGAAGCCTGGAGCCCCAGAGGTGTAGTGGCTAAGAGCTGGGCTACTAAATGAAAGACTGGCAGTTCAAATCCACCAGCTGCTACTTGAAAACCCTACAAGACAGTTCTGTTCTGTCCTACAGTGTTGGTATGAATGCTATGAATTCATAGAGTCATGAAACTGAGCGTATGTTAACTTAAATTCAGATTGGCTTCATTGCTTTGCCCTCTTTTGAAGTCTTAAAACCACATCCTTCTAATTGTCCAAGTTGACAATTTTCATTTTGAAAGATAACAAGGTTGATAGTACATTTCTGTAAACAAAGAGTATTTGGATTTTTGGAAGATGTTGGCTAAAGCTTTTTATTTTAGCCATGCAGATGCATTGAACAAATGTAAACTGGTACCTATAAGCTTGCAAAATAAATAATTCAACCATAGACTCCATAGAAAACATATAATGAATTCATATCACAAACGCAACTGGTTTGTATGAAAGCAGCTGGCCTACATTAATAACCCAGAAGATAAAAAATTTATCAAATTATAAAGTGACAGCAAATGAAGAATGCACTACTGTTAGTGGACAGTCAGTGTCTTTCAAATATTAGACCATGTGGAATTTTAACAGGAATAAATAAATGTTTCAGTTCTGAGATCCAAAAACTAAGCAGCACAGTATGGGAATGAGAATCACTGACAGTCAATTATCCACATCAAGGGATGTACGTTAGAGAACGGAGCTGACAGGAAACCAGTAGGCTTTTGCAGGCAACAACAATACCCTTACCTCAATACAAAGACAGTGTCTGTGCCCTAGAAACAACGATCTCACTCTCTCGTGCAATGTTTTACTATGTTCACCTCTAAAGACAATGTTGACAAACTAAGGAGTCACAGGAGAGCAGGTTGGTCAAGGAACGGACATCCAACGCTTAATTACGGTGTCAAGAAATCCTATAATGAAAGCAAGATTTTAAAATCAAAATCTGGGAGAACCTATGACTTCTTTTGGATAATAGTCCTGCCTTCTAATTGTGGATAAAGTGTTGTTTGGCAATGGTGATGTGGCATCAGGAATTAGGAGGACTTGGAAAATGCACTGCGATGCTGAGTGAGCCCTTCCATAAAATCCTCTGAATAAGAAATGACGGAGTACACTGCTTACGCTCCTGAGGCTCATAGGGTCCCTGGGTTCAATAAAACCTTCTAAAACATACAAATGTTTCTGCCTTTTCTATATTACCCTGAGACCCTAAGAAATCCTATGTAGAAGAAAATTCCTCAGACTCATAACAAAAGGCATTCAATTAGTATTCAGTAAATAAATGAATGAATGTTATTCTGCCAGGGAAGAGGACTGACGCATTTGTACAAGCTGTCTTGTAATTAAATGGAGACATTAAAATTCTAGCTGAATACTTGTTAAGTATGTTAGAGATGGTGTTGATGTAACAGATCAAGGGTTAAACCACAGACACTTCCTATGTCAAGATTTTTGGACCTTCCTAATAGTTGTAAGGAGTTCAGAGTGTCTCTCCCTTCCTCATACACACCTACATACACACAGAAAGAATCGGAGGCCAATTTGAGCTATACAGAGGCCTCAGAACAGAAAATTTGATATCACTACTGGAAACCCTTGCGGCATAGTTGTTAAGTGCTATGAATGATAAAAGGCTGGCAGTTCAAATCCACCAGTCTCTCCTTGGAAACTATGGTGCAGTCCTCATCCATCCGGTAGGATTGCTATGAGTTGGAACTGAATTGCTGGCAGTGGGTTTGGCTTATCAACAAATTACTTGGATTTGGATTCTTTGAATTGCCTCAATCTTAGGTAGACCAAGGCTGCTTTCCTTCTAAGGAAAAGAAAACAAAGTAGGCACAGTGGAAAACCCAGTGACATGATAGTTAAGCGCTGTCTGCCAACAAAAGGCTCAGCGATTCAAATGCTCCAGGGACTCCTTAGAAACTCTGTGGGGCAGTTCTACCCTATCTTACTCTGTCTACCGTGAGTCAGAATTGACTCAAAGGCAGTGAGTTTAGACTTTGCTAGGGGTGAGGAGGCTTTGCTTTTAAAGGAATTTCATCTGTTGGCTGATTAGAATGTGTTTTATGATGGAAGAAGTTCTCTTTCTTCCTCCTCTCACCCATGACCCATCACTCATTGCCAGCTTATAGCCACTGTCTAGGACAGATTAGAACTGTGCCAAGGGTTAACAGCCAAACTCTTAACCACTGCATGACCAGGACCCTTCATCATCTCAGCAGGGCCTAATACCTACAGAATCTATTGAGTCCTGCCTGTGAATAATTTAGCAGGTTTATATGGTATACTGCATCAGAAACTCCTGTTTATAAATTCTCACAGCTTCTGTACATTATTATTAATCTTTGTGTCATAAGTCTCTCTATTCATCCTTGCAGGGGAATTGAAACCAAAGCTGGCATTTGATATCAAATACCTTGGTTGAACCTTTCCCCAGGTTACCTGATCAGAAGAACAACTAGGCTCAAAAAATTCAAAGCAATCTTCTTATGAAAGCTTCCCTACCTGAAGGTCTTTTTTCCGGCCTGATTCCAGAGGGATTTACATTTGCAAGTTTTATCTCCCTGAGTGAATATGACTGCAGAGCAAGCAGTATCTGAACCAGATATACAGAATTACAAGAGAAACAAACAGAAATTAGGAGAACTAAGAAAGGAGGTTTTTAGAGAAAAAGCTAAAGCTCACATGCTACTCGAAGACAAAATAACAGCTGGTGTGTCTCAGGGAAACCTCTTCAGGAATATAAGTGCCCAAAGTAGTGCACCCTGTCCAGAGACATAAAACCCTGTCCATAAGCTTTCCTGATGCTGACTGATGTGCGTATGGTCATTTGTTCAATTTTAAGAGGAAAATTTAATTTTACATAATATTTGTGAAAAAAAATCAGTGTACTGATGCACAACATTTAAATTTTCATAGTATAAAATGCCATTGTGCGTGGGTAGGTGACTCGTTATCCACAGAGTTCCAAACACCATTTATTCCTCAGAAGGTGACCTTTCCTAAGCAAGTAGACATTGTCACATTCTAACTAAAAATTAAATCAGTCTCCAAATAAGCATCATCAAATAATTGCTCTAATCCTCTGAAACACATCAACAGCCAGAAAACTCCAGTTTTTGTCATGTTTCTTTAAAAAATGTTATCTACACACTAAAACTATTCTGAAAATACATTGGGGAGTCCCCTTTACCAGGAATTCATCTGAGTAATATTTTGAAATTAAAATAGTGGTGTGTGTGTATCTTTCTCTTCTTGTTATTAACCGCCCCCCCCAAACCCACTGCTGTTGAGTCCATTTCAATTCATACAGACCGTTTAGACAGAGCAGAACTGCCCCACAATTTCCAAGGAGCACTTGGTGGATTCGAACCACCTGTCTTCTGGTTAGCATTCGTAGCACTTAACTACTACGCCGCCAGAGTTTCTCTTCTTTCTTCTAATCCACTGCCGTTGAATCTATTCCGACTGGCAGAGATGCTGGAACAGTGTAGAACGGCCGCACAGTTTCCAAGATCATCCGGTGGATTTGAACCGCCCCTTTTGGTTAGCAGCCTCAGCACTTAATTACTACACCACCAGCGGGCAGGTGGCTGGTTATGTCAGTGGTCAGAGCATGGTGCTAACAACCGCAAGGTCTTGGGTTCCGTCCCTCTACTGGCCAAATTCACAATCTTCTTACTTTAAGCTGTAAATTAAAACAGCTGCAAACATAGGATCATTATGAGCCGGATTCAACTGGATGTGAGTGGTGGGTAAATCAGCGTGGAGAAGGAGATGAACAGACTCCAAGGAGGGTAAGTGGAATTGGGACAGGGCTGGAGGAGAAGGGTATTAAGGTCACTTGACAGCCCTGGTAGCCTCGTGGTTAAGGGCTACAGCAGCTAACCAAAAGGTCAGCCGTTAGAATCTGCCAAGCACCCTTTGGAAACTTTATGGAGCAGTTCTACTCTGCTCTACAGGGTTGGTACGAGTTGTGATCAGCTCGATGGCAGCGGGTTTAGTTTTCAGTTTTCAAGTTACAAGGAAGCCCCAGTGGCATGGTGTTTAAGTGCTACGGCTGCTAACCAGAAGGTTGGCAGTTCCAATCCACCAGACCTCCTTAGAAATTCTAAGGGGCAGTTCTACTACGTCCTACAGGAGTGCAAAGAGTTGGCATTGACTCGACAGCAATGAGTTTGGTTTGGTTTTTGGTTTTGCACTTACAAGAGCTCTTAACCTACCTAACCAGAATTACCCAGGGAAAGTACTTTAGGAGAAGCCATGTAGTGCCATCAGTAAGACCACAGAAGACTCTCGAGCCAGTCTACCTGATCTGGAGACCTAATTCTACCACTTAACAACTGTATGACCTTAGAAAAGCCACTTATTCCTTCTGTAACTCAGTTTCCTTAGAGGTAAATGGGGATAATAATACAAACACTTGACAGGGTTGTTGTGAGAATTCAAAGAGCCGATTCATAAATGCACAAAAAATGTAAACTCTTACTTAGATGGAAAGTAGGTTTGATGGAAAGGAAGTCTGTGCCAGCTCAAAATATCTGCTGGAATCCTAACTCCTATACCTGCAGGTACCATCCTGTTTGGAAGTAAGATTTTCTTTGTGAAGTTAATGTGGACCATGGGTCTTCAACCTCATCACTTCTGCAGCTTAAAGGAGCCTTATGGATGAAAAGAGGGGCCATCTGAACCTAGCAGTTGCTCTGCAGGAAAAAGATGTGAAGTTGGCTTCTGCAAAGATAACCAAACCACCCAAAACCAAACCTGTTGCCATTGGGTCAATTCCAATTCCTAGCAACCCTCTAGGACACAGTAGAAGTGACCCATAGGGTTTCTAAGGAATGGCTAAAGGACTTGAATTACTGCTCTTTTGGTTAGTAGCCAAGATCTTAACCACTGTGCATTAGGGCACCAACCCATAAAGATGACAGCTTCAGAAATCCTATGAGAAAGTTCTGCTCTGTCCTGTAGAGCAGCTATGAGTCTGAATCTGCTTAATGGCAATGGATTATAGGCACAGAGACAAAAGAGCATAAAATATGAAGACAAACTCTACTGATGACAAGACAGGCAGAAGAATCTATAAGGCCAGGAACACTAAAGGTTGCTGGCTATTGGACACTGAAATGGCCAAAGAAGGAGTTCTTTTGAGAGTTACTCTCTGAAACCAGACTTTTAGCCTCCTGAGCCATGCTGCCACTTGTATTTTTGTTACAGCAGCACTGGGAGCCTAAAACAGAAGGCATACAGTGGAGGACAGTCTAGGGACAGAGTGATAGTTCTAGAGCTGATGCTGAAATGTGTGTGGCCCTGGCAAAGGTCTTAACACCTCTGAGCTCCATCCTCTCAACTTCAAATGAGGATAACCCCGGTGTCCACCTCACAGGCTGCTTGGAGGCAAGACCTACTGAGTGTTGAGTTCCTTACTAAGCATCAGGGAAAGCGTAGGTGTCCCCCAGAATAGACATGTGCTCCCTGACAACTGGGCTCAAGGACGGGGTTTTGTCTCTGCCTGCACAGAACAAAGAGCCTTAACCAAAGCCATTGTATCCCTATATTTCTGTATATTCTTGAAGGTAATTTTATTCTTTTTTTTTTTAAACACATCAAGTTAAAAGCAAAAGGTTGTGCTTTCAAAGGTCTCCGAGAAATGTGAGCTGGTTTGTCAAATGTTCAGCTTCCGGCAAATTACACTCAGACACCAAAGTAAAGAAGACAGAATGTTCACAAGCCTTTTCCTGGCTGACAGAATCCAGAGTTTATGAAAGATAGTAAAAAGCAAATGAATTAACTGGGCATGCCTGATGGAGATTTGTGGAAAGGACTTTGACATCTCTGCTTAACCTTCAAATTAAAAAAAAAGAAAAGAAAAAATTTCCATTAAGTCAATTTCTACTCAGAGCACCCTATAGGACAGAGTAGAACCACGTCACAGAGTTTCCAAGGAGTGCTTGGTGGATATGAACTGCCTACCTCTTGAGCAGCCTCTGTGACACTTAAACACTAGGCCACCATGGTGTCCACCTTGGTATTGCACTCCTTAAAATGGGCACATCCTTTGGAACTGGAATCACCCTCCCTCAGCTAAGAAATACGGCAATAGTGGAATGTCGATTTATTTACTTTCTACAGACCAGCGTGTACCTCCAACCAAATTGATCCGGAAAATTCTAGAAAGTTCTGACCTGGGAACCCGGTAAGCCTTTGGAGTGTCTGATTTAACAGGTAAGGAACATAATCTTGAATCGTTCTGTGAATTCATACGCTTTCTTTACAAAGGAAATACAGCCAGTCCTTTCTGCACAGGCCAGATAGTGGGACCATCCTGGACAAGATTTCGAACAGGGTTAAAGCAAAACTTACGACAAACCGGACAGACTGCCAATTAGTTTCATCCACGAGACAAGGCACTAGCTAGTGGTTCCATAAAACAAAGTGAGAGAAGATAGGTGACCAGTCAGTGATTTAGCAAATTCAGCTTCTCTTTTCTGGAAGTGTGAAGATAGTGCCTCCAGCCACTGGTTCACCAGGATAAACCCTATTATTCCTCTTCAGGGAGACTTTTCCTCTGCAGGACAGCCCTCCAATCTAAGGAAGACTTTCTGTCTGCATATTCCATGTGGTGAGCAGAATTCCAAGCTGTCCCCCAGTGTTCCTATTCCAGCATGCCTTCCCCGTGTGCTCTGTAGGATTCTCAAATGCAGTGACTATGACCCTGCAACAAGAAGAGGACACAGCTCACTTTAAGAAAAGGCCCAGATCAGGTAAGTTTTAAAAGAGGTTGGGATCTTCTGGAGGAAGGAGTTTCAAAACATGAGCAGGAGTGGGTAAGAGGTGGACAGTCTCCCTCGCTGACTTGGAGGACGGAAGTGTTCATTTGACAGCGGAAAGTAGGCCGAGAGCAGCCCTAGCTGAGAAAGCAGCATGCTAACCTCAGTCCTACCCCGGCAAGGAACGAAAGCCTGTCACAACAACATGGGTTCGGGAAAGGTCTCTGAACTCTCGATGAGAATGCAGCCCACCAGACAGCTTTATTTTGCCTGCGAGACCCTGAGCAGAAATCCCAGTCACACTGTGACCAGATTTCTGACCTAAGGTACTGTGAACTGATAAACAGACTTTGTTTTTTGTTTTGATTTTTTATGTTGGTAGGTTTGTGGCATTTTGTTACAGAGCACTTCAGACAAAGTATGCTTCTTTAGGCCCTTGTACTGAACATTTCAAACACTTACCCACAGCATAATTTCCTGGTCTTTGCTATTGGTGTGAAGCACCATCGAGTCAATTCTACCTGGTAGCAACTCTGTAGGGCAGAGTAGAATTACGCCAGAGAATTTCTAAGGAGCAACTTAGTGGAATTGAATTGCTGACCTTTTGGTTAGCAGCCAAGCCCTTGACCATCACTGTACAGTAATATTAAGGTCCCTAGGTGGGACAAGATAGTTTGTAGTCAACTGGTAACTGAAAACTTCAAGGATCAACACCCCCCTGCCCCAGCATCGTCAGGGAAGAAAAAGCCTGAAAATTTGCTTCTACAGTCTAGAGAATGCTATGGAGTAGTCCTACTCTGAAACAGATGGAGTTGCAATGAGTTAGAATTGATTCTACGGTAACTATCTATCTATCTGTCTGTCTGTCTTTCTATGTAGCTATCTATCATCTAGCTAGCTAGCTAGCTCCAGAACTTGAGACCAAGCTCCACGAATCCTGGGGTTATATCTTTTATTCACTGTTGTGTACCTAACACCTTGTCCACTGCCTAGAATATAAGGACTGCCAATAAAGCTCATGAACTCCCCCTAGGAAAAGTGCTACCTACCTCATTGCTGAATATCACTGCAGTCACCTTCGAAGTACTCCCCTTGGAAAACCATGTCCCAATGCTAACGTCAAGTGCACCCCTCAAAGCAATTTTGCAACTCTTTCTGGATTGGCCATCAGATCTGTCATCGTGCTACCTCTGATGTCCTGAATGTCATCCAAATGTCTTCCTTTTAGTATTTCCTTTATCTTTGGTTAAAGAAAAAAGTCATTAAGGGCTACATCAGGTGATCAAGGAAGGTGCTCCAATACAGTTATTTGTTTACTGGCTAAAAACTCCCTCTCAGACAACTAGACAATGAAGTTCGTGAACTTGTGGCGTCACTGCACAATCGCCACTCTGGGAAGAGTTCCAAAACTGCCTTGAAGGGTGGCCTAGGTGCTGGCATCAGTACAAAGCTTCCCAAGGAGACTACTTCAAAGGTGACCTTAGTGACATTCAGCAGTGAGGTATGCAGCACTTCAAACAATTAAGTTTGCAGACTTCATTGTCAGACCTCATATGGTAGGTGCTCAATAAATACTTGTGAAATGAAAAACCAAATACATTAACTCATTATCTCAAACCAAAATATTATCAACCAGATAAATAAAAGCATTCCTATCATGAAGTTACAAGGGGATGCTGATTTTATTTACAAGAAGTTATTTATTATGTTTACATCCTTCTTTCTTTATCTGATGTGTTTGATTCACTGAATTTGGCTAATTTAAACAAACTGAGGC
Source organism: Heterohyrax brucei (assembly GCA_028571685.1). Classification (NCBI taxonomy): domain Eukaryota; kingdom Metazoa; phylum Chordata; class Mammalia; order Hyracoidea; family Procaviidae; genus Heterohyrax; species Heterohyrax brucei. The sequence continues at coordinate 66,731,611 of CM053162.1, read as the reverse complement.
TGCTCAGGTGTCACGTCAAGAGACACAGCCACTACCTAGGGCATATGCCCTGCCCTCAGGTTATAGAGTGCCCTACATGCATTCCTGCCAAATGAGTTTACTTGGATGCTTAAGGCCACCTCAAGCAAAGTGGCATACAATGCTTCTTTGGGGAAAGCTCTTTCCTTTGTCCTTTCTTTCCCTCCTAACTTCACCAGGACCCTAGGGGCACAGCAGTTAAGGACTCAATGCTAACCAAAGGTCTGCAGTTTCAATCCACCCGTGCTCCTTGGAAACGCTGTGGAACAGTTCTATTCAGTCCTTATAAGGTCACGAGCTGGAATAGAGTCGATGGCAGTGGATTTGGTTTTGGTTTGGAACCTAAAACTCATGGCAACTAAGTTCACAAACTCATCCTAGAAAAAGTGCTACATAGCTCATTGCTGAGTATCATTATGGTTACCTTCGAAGTACTTTCCTTGGGAAGCTATGCACTGATGCCAGCACCTAGTCCATTCTTCACAAAGCCATACTGGGACTCTTTTTCTCAAAAGGACATCAGAGCTGCATTGTATTACCTTTGGTGTCCTGAATGTCATCAAGATGTCTTCTTTTCAATATTTCCTTTATCTTCGGGTAAAGAAAAAAGTCAGTGGGGGCCAAACCAGGGGAAAAGTGGTGTGTTTCAATAGAGTTATTTGTTTGCTGGCTAACAATTCCCTGACAGACAACTAAACAGTTAAGTTTGCAAACTTGCCATTGTGCCACTGTTCACAACAGCCATTCCAGAAAGAGTGACAAAATTGCTTTAACGGTGGACTAGGAGCTGGATTATGTGCATGGCTTCCCACGGGGTGCACTTCAAAGGTGGCCATGGTGACATTCAACAATGAGGCATGGAGCACTTAGAATAATTAAGTTGGCAGACTTTATTATCAGACTTCATATGCTTCTTATTCACTGGAAAAATCTGGGCTAGCCTCCATGGGTTAAAAACTATCATCAAATGAATGTTTCTTTTGATTTCTTTGTTCTAGCGCAGAGTTTCTCAACTTGGGCACCACTGATACTTCATTCTGAGGGGCTGTACTGTCCACTGTACGATGCTTAGCAGCATCCCTCCGCCTCCATCCGCCAAATGCAAGTGTTGTTGTTGTTGTTAAGTGCCTTCAGACAGTTGTGACTCACAGCGACCCTACACACAGCAGAACAAAAGCCCGCCGTGTCCCGCAGGACCCTCCCAGCCCCTGTGTGCCTGAGACCTTTGCTGCAGCCACTGTGTTGGCTCATCTCACTCAAGGTCTTCCTTGTTTTCACTAACTTCCTACTTTCCCAAGCATGAGGTCTTTGTCTAGAGACTGGTCCCTGATGATGGCATGTCCAAAGTGTATAATACATAGTTTCACCATCTTTGCATCTAAGGAGTCTTCTGGTTGTACTTCTGCGAAGACAGATTTGCTCATTATTTTGGCATTCAATGCTATATTCAATATTCTTTGCCAACACCACAATTCAAAGGCATCAATTCTTCTTCAGCCTTCCTTATTCATCATGGATTGAAAACATCAGAGCTTGGGTAAGGCACACCTTAGTCCTTAAACATAGTCCTTAAACTGACTTCTTTGCTTTTCAACACTTTAAAGAGGTCTTTTGCAGCAGGTTTGACCAGTACAATGTGTCTTGTGATTTCTTGACTGCTACTTCCGCTGTTGTTGATTGTGGATCCCAGGAAAATAGAATTCCTGACAACTTCCATCTTTCCTCCATTTATTTTGGTTTTGCTTACTGGTCCAGTAGTGAGAATTTTCCTTTACTTTATATTGAGGTATAATCTATATTGAAAGCTGTGGTGCTTCAAGTCCTCTTGGATTTCAGCAAGCAAGCTGTGTTATCTGTATCCCGCACTTATTGATAACTCTTCCTCTAGTCCTGATGCCCTGTTCTTCTTCATAGAGTCATTTCTTCAGTTATTTGCTCAGCATGCAGATTGAATAGTTATGATGAAAGAATGCGACCTTGCACACGCCTTTTCTGACTTGAAACTGTGAACTGTCCCCTTGTCCTATTCGAATACCTGCCTCCTAATCTGCACACAGGTATCCCATAAGCACAAGCAAGTGTTCTGGACACTCCATTGTTTGCAGTATTATACATAACTCTAGTAGCACCCTCCTCAGCTGTGACAACTGGACATGTCGCAAGATATTTCTGAATGTCCGCTAGGTGTAAGGAGTAACAAAGTTAACCTCAGTCAAGAACAACTGTCCTAGCTGAGCAAGACTGGATCAGGAGAAAAAAAGATCTGGATTCGAATCCTGTTTCCAGTATTTGTTGCTGTGTAGCCATGGGGAAGTAGTATAAAATCTTTCCAGACAGTTACCTTTTCATCTAAAACATACTAATGCATATGCTATGTATATCCTAGGATTGATTTAAGGGCAGAGATACAAAAATTAAACAGTCATAGTGCCTGTTCAAGCAATGGCACTAAAAGTTTATCTCTTTATGTATCATCTGAGGATCATTGACGTTGCAGTGGTTAAAGTGCTCAGCTGCTAACTGCAAGGTTGGGGACTGGAATCCAGCAGCAGCTCCATGGAATAAAGATGTAACACTCAGCTTCTCTGAAGACTTACAGCCCTAGAAACGTTATGAGGCAATTCTACTCTATTACAGGGTCCATGGAAACCCTGGTGGTGGCATTGTGGTTAAGTGTTACATCTATTAACCAAAAGGTTGGCAGTTTGAAGCTGCCAGGTGCTACTTGGAAACTATGGAGCAGTTCTACTCTGTCCATAAAGTCTCTATGCATGGAAATCAACTCAGTAACAATTGCTTGGATGTGAGGTATAGGGTCCCTAAGAGTCAGAAATGACTTAATGGCAATGGAGTTATGAATTATATAAGGTGCCCTGGTAGCTAAATGGTTATGCTCAGGACTACTAACTGAAAGACTAGTGGTTCAAATGCCCGTGGCACCAGGAGAGAGAACTGGCAGTCTGCTTTCACGAAGGTTGCTGCCAAGAAGATCCTGTGAAGCAATTCTACTCTATCACGTGGGGTCACCATAAATTGAAATCAATGTGATGATACCTAACACCAATAATAATAGCAATATGATTTATACATCGCTGATAAAGAGTAGTAAGATGAGAGAAGCACTAGACTGGATGACAGAAGTGCTAAGTTCCATACCTAACAGTACCTTGAGCTGTTTGTCTTTCGTTGGGATCAGTTGTTTAATCATTCCAAGACAATAGTCTCATTTGTATTATTATTATTATCATCATTATTATGACTAAATTGCCTTCTAGTTTCCATTCCTCATGTAACAGTGCCTGGCTTCATCTGAAGGTTTATCTCTCACTCACTGGATGTTGTCCTAATTGGTTGGTAAACCCAGGTGTCTGTCTTCTGTCAAGGGAAATTCAACAAGCAGATTGCTCCTCTCACTATTTCTGAGCAGTCATGGGGCCAGAATGGTACCCAAGCTCAGCCTATGTGATCAAGAAGTTGCTCATGTCTAATCTTTGACTCCTAAGCAAGGGAGATACGAACAGATCCCATTACATCCTGCCTATGAAACCACTCCCATGGTTTTCCCTCATAGCTTTCCAGAGTTGCTGTTGCATGCCTGGTTCTACATTTTTCTTCTTAATCTTTCTGTATCAGATTCTGCCCATTTTCTGTCATCATTTTTTGCTGTTTTCTGTTGACTTGGCTCTGTATAGTAAAAGGACCTCCATTTTCATTTGGACATATGATTGACCAGAATAAAACCTGTATTTCTCAGTTTCTTTTAGATAGCTAGGTCAGGCTGTGTTCAGACTACTGGAGTATGAACAGAAGTGATTATCATAATAATGATGATAATAATAATAATAATAATGAGACTATTATCTAGGATATGGCCTCACAAGGCAAGATCACACCCTTCTCCTTTTGCCTGTTAGTTAGAAACTAGGCATAATGGCTGGAACTCTAACCAGCATCTTGGACCAGGAAGTAATCTTAGGAATGAAACTTTTACAAAGTTCCCTGACCAGGACACCATCTGAGACCTGAATTTATTATTTCAAAATTCTTGAGCCTGAGAGATTAAAAAAAAACAACAACTTTGTCTTGAATATGACAGGAGATATTTCTGTCCCTTGCACCATCCTAAGCCTAATGAATTCACTTCCCTGTTGTTCGAAATAGACCTGGCTCCTGTCCGTTGCTTATTCCTCTTCTAGGCGAGGGGTGACAGAAAATCCAAGTCAACCTGGATTAAGCAGTAAGAAAAAATTATTGACTCAGAGCACTACAAAGTCCACAGGCCCTAGGCAGAATTCAATTGACATTTCAAACAATGTCACCAGAGATTAATTTCCCTCCCATCCTGTCTTTGACAATTTCAACTTCATTTTTAATTTCTGTATATTGGTTTCCTTGCAGCTCCAGTGACTCTGTTTGGACTGGGACAATGACTACAGTAGCTGAAGAGCTCTTTTTCTCACACCTCCTAGTGAAGAAAGGTAAACCCTGATGGTCTAGCAGTTAAGTGCTAAGTCTGCTAACCGAAAAAAGGTCAGAGTTCAAATCTGCCAGGGGGCTCCTTGGATGCTCTGTGGAGCAGTTCTACTCTGTCTTATTGGGTAACTATGAGTCTGAATTGACTCCATGGCAGTGGGGTTTTTCTAGTAGTGGTGAAAGAGAAAAGGTCCCCTGCAGTAGTCCCCTCACCCCCGCAAGTAAAGAGGACATCTGTGGACTGGCAGTGGGATAATCTCACACATTCCCTATGGCTGAGAATGAGAAAGGCGGTCCTCTGAAGAAAAAGGGGATTTCACATAGCTGTAAAGCAGGCATAGGGTTATTTATCCTATTGTCATGGATTCAGTTGTGTCCTACCCCCCCAAAAAATATGTGTAGTAGTTTGACTAGGCCATGATTCCCAGTATTCTGTGACTGTCCTCTGTCTTATGACTTTCCTATGCTGTGAATCCTAACCTCTGCCTGTGGTTACTAGATAGGATTATATTAAAAGAGGATTAAGATGGGACCGCATCACCCTTACTAAGGCAGGCTCCCTGGAATATAACTTGTACCACATTTATCCTTCAAGAGATAAAAGGAAAGGGAAGCAAGCAGACAGCTGGGAATCTCACACCATCAAGAAAGCAGCCCCCAGAGTAGACCATGTCCTTTAATGGAATTCCTGAGCCAAGATGCTCCCTGACCAAAGACTGACGCAACACAAGGACCTTTCTCCAGAGCCCGCAAAGCGGGAAAGCCTTCCCCTGGAGCTAACTTCCTGAATTCCAATTTGTAGCCTACTAGACTATGTTAGAACAAACTTTTTTTGTCAACGCCATCCACTTGCTTACTTGTATTCTATTAGAGCAATACCAGATGACACCTACCTGTCTGAAAACAAAGTCTTATAATGACTGAGTTCAGTGATTCAGTTATTTTGAAAATTGCAAATTATTACATCAATGTCAGTTACTATGATTGGTATCCACGTTCCCACTCTTTTTTATCTTCTTCTACTGTAATCTCTTAAAGTTTGTGGCACTCCATTAAAGGTAATGGGAACCTAAAATTTTATAGAATTCCTCACTTTTTCAAAGCAAACATTTATGATTCTATTTAGTCTTTTTTATTACAACCGAAAATATCCCCTGTATTTCTTCTGATTGTAGTTTCATAAGCACAGCAATGGCGTAATCTTTTCCCCTCTGGAATGTATCAGGAGGTACCTCACTAAATCAAAATTCTTCAGATAAGAACGTAATCCGAGAAGGGGAGCAGAGGGGTGGCTCTGTTCTCTAAGGCTTCTCTCTTTTGCGGTCAGGAATATTCTGGAAAGATGCTATTCTGACTACATCCTGCATAGGACTGATGTTCCTGCATGTCTTCTCAGTACCCTTAGAGTGCACCGAAGCACTGCTTCCGTGGCCTACAGTGATGGGGTCCCGGCTGCCCCGCCACACCCGTCTCTCACCGGGCTCCCACGGTTCTCTCCACTGAGGGCACATGGAGATGCTCTAGACTTCTCCCGTGTTCTGCGCCCTGTCTGCGGGCCTCCACTTCCACGCGGTGTCTCCTCCGCCTTTAACACCGTTGTCATCCCTGAGCCCTGCCAGCACCACCAACGGCAACACCTGGTATGCTGTCTCTTGTTAGTTCATAGGCAACTTAGACCTTTCCTAGGGCTGCCTTCCCTCTGGATCCCTGAAACCTAAAGTTGCTCCCCTGCTCATTATGCGGCTCCCTCGCCCGTTACCCTTCTACTTCCATAACTCTGCTAAGAATTAATTTAATGTTTGTCTTTCCCGGTAACTCTGATTTCAAGAAGTGCGTCTTCTTCAGCACTGTCTCCTCAAAGCTTATTTAGCACAATGTCTGATACACGACGGGACTCAACAAATGCATACTGAAAAAACTCAATTAACAAACCAATCAAGGTGCAGAGAGATTATTCCTAGAAGAGAACATTATATAGAATTCTGCATAATAAATCTGAATATTGCAAATGGAAACCTACTAACAGATGGCAAAATGAATAAGCATTTTGATAAAGGTTTCCGAGCAGGGAGAAGAATATTTGAGCACCAGGTTATATTTCTGACATCTTTAGTTTGACTTGTTTTTACATCTCTGATCCTCACCTTGGAGAATCTGACCATGTTATGATTTGTTCCACTTTATAGCAATGTCATCTTTCACAATTTTTTTTTTCTTCTAAGGCGAGGGATTTGGGATTATTCTTCTGATAACATTTATCAGCATTCCCTGAGATAATGACTACTTCTTGGGCTTCAAAGCTCAAGACTGATAGTCACTCTGTGCAAGCTAATGAGGCCTGTGGTCGAGTAACTAAGCTCAACCCTGCAAAGTGTTGCTCAGTGTTGTCCGTCTTCCGTGTCAGACCTCTACAGGCGAGGACAGCCAGGAGACAAGGGTACGAGGGTGGAACAAGCAGCAGGGAACAGATCATCAAAAAGATCCCGAGTAGGAACAAATTGAAGCTGTCATCAATTTCTGTTCAAAATAAGATACTCTTTCTCTGTCAAATTCTGGCCTTTAAAATGGGGCATGAGAGGTTTTAAATCCTAGGATAGGAATTCAGCCATGGTAGATGGATGTCACTGAAAAACCATAAAGGGAAAATCTAAACAGTAAGGTTGACTCTAAGGCTGATCTTTGAGGAGTCTCTGGTGACCCTTCAAATCTACTTTATAAAAGGAGCATTTTCAGTTGATTTAGTAAGACAGCTGAAACTTTCTTATCAAATAATTACTCCATGGATTCCTTTTTGAGATATAAGGTTAAGCCACAGCTCTCTCTGCAATGCAATTAATTTTACATTTTATAAGCCATAAATGGTAATCACAGCTCTACGAATCAGCTAGGGTGCGGACACAATATTTAGATGCCACACTGACACCAAGACACCCAAAGCAGGTTAATTGAGTGGCAATTAGTAAGAAGAGTGTTAATTACCACACTAGTCTTATATTATGTAAATAAAATTACGTTTCAATTAACGGTTAAGAAACCAAACAATTCCAAACGCATGGGCAATAATAGCAATCTGCATGTTTTACAGAATCTGAAAAAAAATCTCCTAAATGAGCCATTTGATCTTGTTCTCACTTCAGCATGATTGTGATCAATTTCTCATTTCTGTGCGTAAATGTAGAAGCATTGCTGTATTTTTAAGTTCATATTTGCCATACAGAGATAATTTATAAAATTATGTGCTAAGGTTATGTAGGAGAGAAGAAACTGATGGTTTATTTAGTTCAGTTCTGTCCCTTCTTCTGCAAAGAAACAAGGACTAAGAAACTATAAATGAATAAGTTCTAACAGCTAATTAAGAACAATGCTGGGGTCAAGATTCTTGAGTCTCGACAATAGGACACTTTCTATTATATGAATGCCAGGAACAAAACATTATTTTCCTTCAGTGGAAGAGTACATATTTTAAGAGCCTATCATCGAGAGTCAGATCAACCTGGGTTAGGTCCCAGAGTCTTTTACTTACTAGTTGTATGAGTTTGTTCAAGTTACTTAGCCTCTCTGAGCTTAAATTTTCTGATCTATAAAACACAAATGTAGTACACAATTTAGAATTTTGTTGCAAATATTCTCGGAAAAAAAAAAAGAAAAGAAAGAGAAAACAACTATAGAGTTTAGCTTAATGACTAGCCCATAGTAAAAATAAAACAAAGCAAAAACATTGCACTGGAGTCAATTCCAACTCATAAATATCTTACGCTTTTGCTGTTGTTAGGTGCCATCAAATCAGGTCTGACTCACAGTGACCTGATGTACAACATAACTAAACACTGCCTAGTCCTGTGCCATGTCCACAATCATTGCTACGCATGAGGGCCACCGTTGCAGCCATTGGGTGAATCCATCTCTTTGAAGGTCTTCCTCCTTTTTGCTGACTCTCCAGCTTACCAAGCATGATGTCCATGTCCAGAGACTGATCCCTCCTGACAACACATCCAAAATATGTAAAAAATCGTCTTGCCACCCTTGATTCTAAGGAGGATTCTGGTTATATCTCTTCCAAGACAGATCTGTTCATTCTTTTGACAGTGCATGCTACACTCAATATTCTCCTCCAACACCACTATTCAAAGGTGTCAATTCTTCTTCTCACTCCCTTATTCATTGTCCAGCTTTCACATGCACATGATGTGATTGAAAATACCATTCCTTGGGTCAGGCATACTTTAGTATTCAAGGTGATATCTTTGCTGTTCAACACTGTAAAGACATCCCTTGCTGCAGATTTTCCCAGTACAATACATCTTTTGATTTCTTGACTGCTGCTTCCATGGGTATTGATTTCATATCCAAGTAAAATGAAATCCCTGACAACCTCAGTCTTTTTTCAGTAGATCATGATGTTGCCTACTGATCCACTTGCAAGTATTTTTGTTTTCTTGAAATTGATGTTGCAGTGAGTATAACTGCCCCATAGGGTTTCCAAGGCTATAATTATTACAGAAGCAGACGGCCACATCTTTATCCTGTGGAGTAATTGGTAGGTTTGCATAACTGTCCTTATAGTTAGCTGCTGAGTGCTTAAGCGCTGAACCATAAACACTAATAATTTGCTGTTGCTATTAGCACTTTGTCAAGGATTTCATTTCCCTTGATTCCACCATCAATGCCCATGGAAGAATCAGTCAAGAAATCAAAAGACACATTGCACTGGAAAAAATTGCCACAAAGGACTTCTTTAAAGTATTGAAAAGTAAAGGTCACCTGGAAGACTAAGCTGTGTCTGACCCAAGCCATATTATTTTAGATTGTATCATATGCATGTGAAAGCTAGACAATGAATCAGGTACACAGAAGAAGAGTTGATGCCTTTGAATTACAGAGTTGGAGGAGAATGTTGAAGCTGCCATGGACTGCTGGAACAAACAGATCTCTTCTGGAAGTACAACCAGAGTGCTTCTTGAAAGCAAAGATGGGGAGACTGTGTCTTACATACTTTGGACATGTTGTCAAGAGGGATCAATCCCTGGAGAAGGACATCATGCTTGGTAGAGTGGAGGGTCAGCAAAAAAGAGGAAGACCCCCAATGAGGCAGATTAACACAATATCTGTAACAATGGACTTAAGCATAAAAATGTGGGCATGGCACAGGACACGCAGTCTTAGGTTCTCTTGTGCAGAGGGTTGCTATGACTTGGAACCAACTCAATGGCAACTAACGACAACAACATTAACACTGATTTTGCAAGAAAATAAATTAATATAATTTAAGGATGCAGAAAAGCAATTTCTTTTCCTCCTATGAAGTCACACTGCTTAAAACTCGTTGGTAAAGACTCTCTTTTTTAATTGCTAAATACAAATAGCACCGGGGAAGCTCTAACATTTCCTGCAATTTGCAGCAAACACCTTAGCAGAAAGCCCGATTCTAGCAGTTGCTGCAGACTTCTGCGAAGGAAAGCTGAGCGACTTACTGGGAAAGAGAAATGGGACCAAGCATCACTGGTGAAGGAAACAGAGCACGCAAAGCAACCTTCACTGCCTTTAACATGACGGCCACCGTGTCTCACTGGGAAAATCTAGGTGCAAAGCTTGTCTCTAGAGCCTTAAAGCAGGGACAAACAAATTATTGGTTTTGGTGGTTTTGTTTTCAAGCTGTATAAATATAAACTGAGAGAAAGAGCGATTGTGGTTATTTGGACCAATATAAATGACTTGGCTAATGCATTCACAGTTGAGGAAAAAGGCATTGAGTTGATCATGCTTCCATTTTAGCCTGAACTGTAAGTTCAGTTTTCACTGTTGGCAGTGGCTTCACTCACGGTAAAGAGCAACTGGAGCTTTGCTGCACTTTCTCTGCCCAACCCCATTAAAATGTTGCGAAAACCATGACTTAGATGATTAGAACAATGGATCATGTTCAAGAACGAAAGCAGAGAAGCAGCCCTAGAACCGCAGAAACACAGCAACACATTCTGAAGAACGCCTCTACATTGCACATTCATTTCACGTTGATAGCATGCAATGTCAAACTTAACTGGAGGTTTTCAGTGCGCGGTTAATAAGAATTCAGTGCTGGTTGCTTTCCGCACTCTATCCTCTTTTTCAGCTTCCTTCAGATCCCATATCACACCCCCCGCTTAGGCCACGAGTAATTCTTCAAGTGCCTTATGCGAACTTCCTTTCTAGAATATGAGGTCTAACAATTCAGTTCGTGAACTCATCCTAGAAAAAGGGCTACATACCTCATTGCTGAGCATCACTTGCCACTTTTGAAGTACTTCGCTGGGAAGCTATACACCCACATCAGCACCTAGTCCACCCTTCAAAGAAATTTTGGAACTCCTTTTCTAGAATGGCCATCAGAGCTGTCATCATATTACCCTTGATGTCCTGAATGTCATCAAAATGTCTTCCTTTCGCTATTTCCTCTACTTTTAGATCAAGAAAAAAGTCACTGGGGGTCAGATCAGGCGAGTATCCGGGAGCATGTTCCAATACAGTTATTTCTTTACTGGCTAAAAACTCTCTCACAGACAACTATACAATTAAGTTCATGACGTTGCCTCCTTGCCAACGTGTACAATGCCCGTTCCAGAAAGAGTTCCAAAATTCCTTTGAAGGGTGGACTAGGTACTGGCATCTGGGCACAGCTTCCCAAGAGGAGTATTTCAGAGGGGACCACAGTAACACTGAGCAGTGAGGTACGCAGAGCTTAAAACAATTAAATTCGCAGACTTCACTGTCAGACCTGCACTGCAACAGATACTCTGAACAACCTTCCTGACAGAAACAAGTAAAACATGGTGACAACAAGCACACTCTAAGGTGACACTCAATTGTCCCTGCCTTCTGGTACTCATGTTGGAGGTAACAATCTCTCCTTTAATGTGAAAAGGACCTGTGACTTGTTTCTGGTGCAAAGAATACAACAAGCATGGCAGGATGTCTCTTATTTGATGATATTTCATAAGACTGCAACATCAGGTTTGCTAGGAGACTCTCTCCCTTAACTTGATAAATTAAGAGGTCACATTACGGAGGTTCATGTCCCAAGGAACCAAGGCAAATTCTAGCCGACTGAGGAAGTGAGGCCAGTCAACAACCAACACAAAACAGAGGGCATCGTTCCGATGGTGCTAAAGAACCTGAACCCAGTAGTAACCACATAAGCCTGGGAGAAGATCTGTTCCCAGTTGCGCTATCAGATAAGAACTTAGCCCTGGGTGACTTTTTGATTGGAGCCTTAGAAAGGGTCCAGTAAAGTAGAACCTAGAACTGCAACCTGCAGAATCTGTGAGAGAATAAAACATGTGCTGTTTTAAGCCATGAACTGTGTGGCTATACTGTAACAACACAATATGATTGAGAAATGATTTTTAAAATCATATTTTCAAGTGTATTATTGAGTTTCCGTAAGACTAAATAATCCCAAAATCAAAAACTAGCAAGCAAAGTGAAAAAGGAAGCTTAGGACATAAGTGAGTCTTAAAGCCAGATTTCATCCTGAGGGTTGGGTTCATAGACTAGAAACACTCAATTTCTCTTTGTTTTTTGGTGTGAGGCACTGAGAGAAAAACAGTATTAATGAAGGCAGGAGCTTTTCTACATAAGAAAGTAATATGACACTCTTTAAAAAAGATAGGAGTACAGAGAGTTCTGCCTATTATGTATGGGTGAAGAAGAAATAAAATACAACAGAAAGGCACATCAAGAAAAAAAATTTAAAATGTTTTCTCACATATGACACCGAGTGGAGGAAAAAGAATCTCTCCCAGGAATTCATAAATGTAAGCCCAGTTTCATACAGATTTTTGGTCCAAATTAATCCTATTTTGTGCAGTCTGAAAGATTTCAAGTGGAGGCTTTAGTTTAAAATAGTCCACCTAAGTAGGTGATTGGTGGAATTAAATGATAATTTCATTAGGTGGAAATAAACTCAGGCACTGAATAACTCCAATAGGTGAAATCCTAAGGGAAATGAACAATTTGCAGCCCCCCTATGATAAGATTAAAGTATAAAAGTCTACAGTGATATGAGACACAATGAGGGAGAATCAGCAGTAGTAACAGCGGAACAAACACAAACACAAAATTCTTACATACAAAGAATGTCAGTTGCAGAATATTAAATAATCATTTTTGATGGTTTTCAAAAGATAATATCAAAAAATCAAAATTACAGTATGAAAAGAAATAATTGGAAACCACAACTAAACATGTAGATTTCTGAAGAAATGTCTATAATAAACATAGGCAAAGAGCAAAAAACATGTCAGGACACTGACAGAGTGAGGAGGTGTAATCTAGCATGTTATTATCTTACTGAAAAAAATGACATGAAGTTAAAGCAGTCCTCATAGAAATATATATGACCTTAAATTCTGATGTGATAGAAGAAAAAAGACGAAAAATAAATGAAGCATCCAGTGTATGAAGTTGTTAAAAGGACTATAAAATAAATCCAAATAAATTACAAGGAAATAAGCTTCTGTTAAATAGCATGGGGAATTTGGAAATGGGCAGGGCTGATAACCACACATGATGAATGTAAGGAGAATGTCACTGAGTCGTAAATGTAAAACAATCTCGTTGTTGTTGGTAGCTGCCGTGAAGTTGGTTCCTACACATAACAAGCGACCATATGTGCAACAGTATCAAACACTGCCAGTTCTTGGGCCATACCTACAATCACTTTTATGCCTAATCCCATTGTTGCAGCCTCTGTGTTAATCCATCCCCTTGACGTTCTTTCTCTTTTTCCCTGACCTTCTCCTTTACCAAGCATGATGTCCCTCCTGACAACGAGTCCAAAGTATGTAAGACACAGACTCAACATCTTTGCTTTCAAGGAGCACTCTGGTTATACTTCTTCCAGAGCAGATCTGTTTGTTCTTTCGGTGGTATATGGTACATTCAATATTCTTCTGTACCACAGTTCAAAGGCATCAATTCTTCTTTTGTCTTCCTTATTCATTGCCCAGGTTTCACAAGCAAACAATGTAATTGAAAACACCATGGTTTGGGTCAGGCACACCTCAGTCTTCCAAGTGACATCTTTATTTTCAATATTGTAAAGTGGTTCTTTGCAGCAGATTTTCGCAATGCAATGTGTCTTCTGATTTCTTGACTGCTGTCCCCAAGGATTGCGGAACCATGTAAAAGGAAATCCTTGGCAGTCTCAATAAATGCAGTAGTAACCAACCAAAAAGCCCACTGTCTCCAAGTCAATTCCAACTCATAGCGACCCTATAGACAGAGGTAGTTGTGCCCCATAGAGTTTCCAAGGAGCACCTGATGGATTTGAACAGCTGAACTTTTGGTTAGCTGCCACTGTACTTAATCACTATGCCACTACCTAAGGTACTTGAAAAAAGATAACAAACTTAATTAAACGTTAAAACCAATGAAGAGAAACTAGCGGCCCAAGCAAATAATAACAAGAACAGCACGTAACGTAACAGTGTTGCTACTGCTGGATAGTGAACTGAAGGATGCTAGGAATAACTCCTGACGGCAATAAATACAGGCAATTTATAGCGGTAGCAATTTATCAGCTAAATGAAACATCAAAATTGACTTCAGAAGACATAAAATTAAATAGTCCTTGAACCATTAAATTTGGTGTCAACATATAAAGTATTCCTTCAAAAACATGACAGGCCCATATGACTTTAAGTCTTCCCAAACATTTAAAGAATGCATGCTTTAATTTAGCCAAACTTTTTCATGAAATAGATAAGGAAGAAACACCTTGCTACTCATTTTATGAAACTAGAATAATTTTCACACCAAAACCAAAACAAAATATAAGCCAGGTTCACTCATATGGAAATACAATTTTTTTAAGTAAAGTTCAACATCACTTCCTGAAAATATTTTTGGAAACTGGGTGGAGAAGTTCCTTAATGTGATACAGGTTGTTTATGAAAACAAAGAACAAAAAAAAAGATACAAAAACTGGGTAGGCAAGGCCAAGCATCACATCTCATTAACTTTATATTCAGTGTTTAAATTAACGCAGTAAGGAAAAAGATAACAAAAACAAACAAACAAAAATTTTAATCTTTAAAAATGGCAAACAAATCCGTCACTGTCTAAAGATGATTGTTTACATAGAAAACTCAAACTAATACAGAGATAATTTTCTCAGATTTGTAAAGTGGTTTTGTCAAATCGCTACAGTCATTACCAATACATACAAAAAATTATTACATTTCTATATACTAGCAACAGTGATTTATATATATATATGCATATATATAACAGGAAGAAATTAATCAAAAATATACTAATGTTTTCTTGAAAAAATATATAAAACTTATATGAAAATGTTAAAAATTGGCTTGAGAAATTGCAGACTGATAAATATCCTTGCATAGAAAGTTGAAATAACATAATTATATGAATTCTCTACCATATGATATGTGAAATCAATGAAATTCCAATCAAAAGGCCAAGAGAGTTTCAATAAGTTGAATCTAATGTGGTATTGTTCCAGATAAGGCACAAGACTGATGGAACAGAATAAAGAATTTCAATACAAATTTGACATGTTTGAAAACTATATTTAAACAAAGAAAGCACTGCAGGTTAATGAATGTAAAATGAACTCTTAACAGTATCTTATTTGTAAATCGTATTTTAAAAAGCATGAAATTACACTCCTACATTGCAGCATGCATAAAATAATTTCCGATGAATTAAAAATTACAAAATATTTTGGATTATGTTTTACTTTCAGAGTATATATTATCAGTTCCAGAGACAGAAGTTTCTTAAACAGCTTATCAAAAGTACAAACCATCAAGGAAGTTATTGATAAATGTAACTGAGGTAAAATTAAGACTTCTCTTCATATAAAATCAGATAAAACAGCCAAGATGCAGGAAGAGAGTATTTACAATAGATAAACTGAATATGTAAAGATCATCTAGGAAAGTTCAATGTATGTATATAAAATAGAAAAAAGATATGGAGTTTTTCACACAGAAAAAGAAAACATGTATGATCTGTAAGCAAACTTTTCATCCTTGTTTTTGAAAAGTTAATCATAGCTAAAAAGCAACACAATAAGATTTCATTTTAAGCCCATCACACAAATGAAAATTTAAAACTCAACAACTGAAGTGCTGGCAAAGATGTAGAGGAGTGAAAAACTCATCTGTTAACGATGCATATACAAATTACCATCTTGACATTACTAACAACTTGAACAGGTACCTATCTTAGGACCCAGTTATTCTACTTATATACGTGTATCTTAGGAAACATCTGTTGTATGTGTACTGAGTGACATGTATAAGGCAGTCCATAACAGCAGGGTCAGAAGCAGAAAACTCATTCTTGAAATTATTCCAATCGCTAGCAAGAGTGAATTACCAAGAATTTGTCTGACGGAATGTTATATAAGTCTTTAAATGAATAGAGAGCTGTATGCACACGCATGAACCTGTTCAAAAGTAAAGAATGCATACATAAATATGTTTTAAACAACACTGAGCAAAAGAAGCATATACATGAATAGTAAATATAGTCAGAAGTTTTAAAAACAGCAAAACTGAAAAAAAAAAAAAAAAACCAAACAATGCATGTCCATGTAGGTGCAAAGCCCGCCGAATGCAGCAAGAAGATGGTCAACCAAAATTCACGAACATGGTTACCTCAAGGAGCCGGGTGGGAAAGGCACTTAAACTGCATGAGTAGGACCAAATGTTCAATTTAGAATTAATTATTCTTTAAGCTAGCAAAACATTTTGCAACCTCTTTTGAAGTTTCATCATTTTTAAAAAGTTGTTCTGGAAGTTGGATCTACTACGACTTGGAAGCAAGTGCTGCTCTTCTGCTCCTACCCCAGACTCTTGGGTTATGGTAAGTTTGCTCCTCTATGCTAAACTCTCTGGGCACGTATACGGAGGAAAAATCTTGCTGTGATCCTGTATGCTGCACCGGCACTTCTCTCTGGACACTGCTGACTTTGACACGCTGAGGGGACAGGTATCAAAGCTACCCTGTGGACTTCAGAATCTTCCACACCCCACAGCACTGATGCGCTCTAAACAAAGCCCAGTTATTCTCTGCATTACTATGCTTAGTTATTCTCTGCATTTCTGGATATACAACAGTGTTGCCTGGCCAGAGGTCCCACTACCTCTTAGTGAAAATTACTCCCGTCCGTAGAATCCAACCCAGAATCCACAGCCTGAGCCAGGAGAAATATCTGAGCCCAACGCACTGAACTTACTGATTCCTTTTGACATTTATATGTCATATTTTGCCTTCATGGGACCAAATCTATCTGCTTCACACTCTTTTTCCCTGAGTTGCATTTTCTTCCCAGGGTTTCTTGTCTTTTCGGACACGTATGTTCTCCTCCCATCAAAAATACCAGGGTTTTCTAGGATATTAGAAGATAAGTCCTTTATTTAAAAACAGAGCCTTGAAATCTATGAAAAATACCCTGAGCCATTAGTGTTGAAAACAGTGAATCCAAAGGTTCCAAACGTCATGGAATGGGGAACTACTTAGATTAGCAATGGTTTAGGGAAATTAGAATTGCCTTGGCAGCAGTAGGTTTTCAGTTTATATTCAAATAATAGAATTCTCCTGCCTCGAGTATTATGTAAAATCCAAAAGAGTCCACAGCTGTCAAGTTGACTCCAATTCACAGTGACACTATAGACAGAGAAGCACTGCCCCACAGAGCTTTCAAGGAACACCTGGCAGATTTGAACGTATGACCCTCTGATTAGTAGCTATAGCACTTAACCACTACACCAAGCTTAACCACTACACCAGGAGGGTTCTCTTAAGTATTATATAGCAGAATTTATTTTAAATTGAAGTATATCAACCATACAAATTGAAGTGTAAGTGCAGATTATACAGTGTGAAATCTCACGTGTGAGGCTGTGTGTCTGCCTGCGTGTGCACATTTGGTGGAGTGTACACTGTCAGGAAAGGAATTGTGTACCCCTAAAATCTGTGTCAACTTGCCTAGGCTGTAATTCCCAGCATTGTGTATTGTCCACTATTTGGTCATGTGGGTGCTATAAATCCTTCCTGTGTAATGTAAAGGGGGCAGGAATAGCATCATTTATCTTAATAAGGCAGAATTCGACCTACAAGATTAGGTCTTATCTTGAGTCCATCTCTCTGGAGCTATAAAAGGGAGAAGTGGACAGAGAAACAGGGGACCTCCTACCACCAAGAAAGCAGTGCCAGGAGAAGAATGGGTCCTCTGGACCCAGGGTCCCTGCAGTGAGAAGCTCCCAGCCTCGGAGAAGATTGATGATAAAGACCTTCCTCCAGAACTGACAGAGAAAGACTTACCCTGAAGCCAACACCCTGAATTTGAACTTGCAGCCTACCAGACTGTGAGAGAATAAACTTCCGTCTGTTGAAACCATCCACTTGTGGTATTTCTATTATAGCACTAGATAACTAAGAATTAAAAGATACTATTGTTGTTGTTAGCTGCCTTCCAGTCAGCCCACTACTTTTGAGGGACCCATGTACAATCGGTTCTCATTGGCTGATTTCAGAAGCAGATCACCAGATCTTTCTACCTAGCCCATTTTACCCTTGAAGCGCCATTGAAACCCGTTCAACATCACAGCAACATGTAAACCTTCTACTCACTCAAGAATGATAAGTGTGCTCAAGGCCAATGGCTGGAAATTAAACCCAGATCTGCCCAATGGGTAGTTAGAATTCTGTCACCAAAGCACCGCGGCCCTCGCAGAAAGACATTAACAGTGCTTACTTCTGGATACCATGATTATGGGTCACATTTACTTTCAATTAAAGAATAAGATGTAATCAGTTATTTTATTTTTAATTTCCCTTTTACTGTCATCATTTCTTAAAGACATTTAAAGTTGAGATGTGATATCTCCAATCTGATTTACGTAATTGACTTTAATTGATGCATAATGATCAATACTGATTTATTTAAACACAGTCTCCATGTTTGAGTGTATTTATGAGTAACAAAGTTTAAAACTGCCAATCATATTCACTTAAAGCTTATAGAGTAACAGACTCTGGAGTTCCTAGATTAAAACACAAAAAATGTATATTTCAATTTTTTTAATAAAAGGCAATTTCAGCAAATGTATTGACATTAAAAATGACAGCCTCACTTTTATTTTCTCTTCTTTGAAAGGAAAAAAGCAAAGAATAGTTGTTCATAGCCCACAAGGATTTTACTTACAATGTTAACACCAGTAATCATATGCTATTGTTATTATCAAATACACATGAACAAAATCATTAATTTGGAATTAAACAGTTCTGCTGCAGATTAGCAAGAAAATTTCTAGTGTTAATGTTGCGTTTTACCCTTTTTCTTCATTTTTTCTGATTTTTCTTTTTTTAAAGCAAGATGTCAATCAAGCCAAACACGTGAAATAAAAGGTTCCATACCAAAAATCACAGTTGTGAACCCACAGCCAATTACACCCCTCTCAGGTCCAGTGGCATCAGCGCGAACTTGAAAAAGTTGGGGTGATGCACAGACCCACTTTGGTCACTGTGCAGCCAGAGAGAGTATCAGGGTCCAATACAAAGAGAGAAAAAGATGAAGAATTTTGAAGTTTTGCCCGTCAGTGTACATTCAAGTAAACATCTGGATTTTGGAGCAGTCTATTAGATGTCTAAGCCCAGCCACTGACACATATCCTGTGATCCATGGGAAGTCATGCCAGAATTTCCTATTAAGCTGTCAGATATCACACAGTTGGTGTCAGAAAGGACATCACTGTGCGTTTTGGCTCCTAGTATGTTATACCACAAAATCACAGTGCATAATACATCCCGATCCACAAGTGTTTACTGATCATAATAAAAAGCCACCAGATTTGTCGATATGTAGGGAAACTCATGCAATTAGAGAAATAAAACTGTAGCTCTCTACTGACTACAAATATGTAGGTATTAAACTATAAATTAATGAAAAATAAATAACACGCTTCTTATCATCACCTCCATTGACTATGCAAAGGCATTTGACTTTGTGGATCATAATAAATTATGGCTAACACTGCAGAGAATAGGAATTCCAGAATACTTAATGGTGTTGTTAAGGAATCTGTGTACGGATCAAGAGGCAGTAATGCGATTAGAACAAGGGGACACTGCATGGCTTAAAGAAAGGAAAAGTGTGTGTCAGGGTTGTTTCCTTTCAGCACACCTTTTTAATCTGTATGCTGAGCAAATAATCCTAGAAACTGGATTATACAAAGAAGAACGAGGCATCAGTACAGGAGGACGACTCACTTACAGTCTGTGTACACAGACAACACCATTTGCTGGAAGTGAAGAAGATCTGAAACACATACTGATGAAGATCAAGGACCACAGCCTTCAGTGTGGATTGTACGTCAACATCAGGAAAACAAAAGTCCTCACAACTGGGCCAGGAAGCAACATTGTCTTAAGTGGAGAGAGGATTGAGGTTGTCGAGCATTTCATTTTACTTGGGTCCACAATCAATGGCCATGGAAGCAGCAGTCAAGAAATCAAAAAATGCATTGTGTTGGGAAAACCTGCTGCAAAGGATCTCTTTAAAGTATTGAAAAGTAAAGATGTCATCTTAAAAACTAAACTGCATCTGACCCAAGCCATGGTGTCTTCAGTCACATCATATGCATGTGAAAGCTGGACAATGAACAAAGAAGACAGAAGAAGGATCGATGCCTTTGAATTGTGGTGTTAGAGAAGAATGGCCTGCCCGAAGCAAACAGATCTGTTCTGGAAGTACAACCAGAGTGCTCCTTGGAGGTAAAGATGGCAAGACAGCCTCTTAACCATCATGCCTGATAGAGTGGAGGGTCAGTGAAAAACAGGAAGACCCTCAATGAGATAGATTGACACAGTATCCATAACAATGGGCTTAAGCATAAAAATGATTGTGGACATGGTGCGAGACCAGGCAGTGTTTCGTTCTGTTTTTCACAGCGTCACTATGAGTCGGAGCTGACTCAGCAACACCTAACAACAACAACATCATCCCTCACAGCTACAAATCCCAAACTGAGATGAATTCTGATATGGGACATAAGGTGTTCACAGTTTTAACCAGTATTGAAACCAAAAAACACACCCACTGCTGTCATGTCAATTCTGACTCATAGCAACCCTATAAACAGAGTAGAACCGCCCCATAGAGCTTCCAAGGAGCGCCTGGTGGATTTGAACTGCCGTCTTTCTGGTTAGCAGCCATCACACTTAACCAGAGTTTCCCCACTGGTATTAGGAAAGATGTTTTAAAAGAGGGGCAAGTAGTAAGATATTCAAGACATAGTAATTATACAGACAAAAAAAAAAATAAAGAAAATCCACTGCCAGTGAGTTTATTTTAACTCTTAGTGATATTATAGGACAGAGTAAAACTACCTGTAAATCTTTAAGAAAGTAGACTGCCTCATTTTCCTCCCTACAAGCAGCTGATATATTCCTTCACTGCTGAAGAGCATCTACACAGTGAAGTCATCACATATTTATTAAGGTGCACAATAAAACGTTCTTTTCTCCATCACTGTAGCAGATTCATAGGTAGGTAACCTGGCAACATAGTGGTTAAGTGCTACAGCTGCTAACCAAAAGTCCACAGTTCAAAACCACCTAGGCATTTCTTAGAAACTCTATAGAGCAGTTCTACTGTGTCCTGTAGTGTTGCTATAAGTCAGAATCTACTAGATAGCAACAGATTTGTTGGTTTTCTTATATTTTTGGTGCTAGATAGTTGATATACAATGGTGACAAAAACAGAGACGGTCCCTGGGTTCAAGATGATTAAAGTCTAGTGGGGAAGGCAGACTTCAAATAAATAGATTAAAATCTGCATTAAATGTATACCACTAAAGCAGTTAGGGTTAAACTGATTCCAGCTCATCACAATCACATGTGCTCCATGTATAAATATGCCTCAGAGAGTTGCGTCAGCCACCAGACCTTTCTCCAGAGGCACTTATGAGTGAATTTGACCTTCTGGTTAGCAGCTGGGCACGTCAGCAGAGTGCACCCTCCAGTAACACCAATAATGGAATAGTAAAAAAAAAATCTCAGCGCCATCAAGTCAATTACAGCTCATAGTGACCTTATAGACAGAGTAGAACTGCCCTAGAGAGTACTCAAGGAGCACCTGGTGGATTTGAACTGCCAACCTTCTGGTTAGCAATGTAGCACTTAACCATTACATCACCAGGGTTTGTATAATAGGATATCATTTTTTCTTTCTCCTTGAACCCTTTCATTCCTGTTACATTCCCATTTCCCTTTCCTCTGCACTTATTTCCTGATTGTAAGAGGGTTTATATTTGGTACAATAAAAAAGACATAAAGAAAATACGATGGTATAAATAGTGGTCAATATTTGGGAGAGAAATATTATTTCTCTTTAGATTATTCTACCTAAAATATAGAAGACCCAATCCTATGATGACATCAAGGGACAACTCCTGGGGACAGGCAGATGGAGGAGAGCAGGGGTGTAGAGAAGATGGTATGATTGTGGGGTGACAGCAGAGGAAGTCTTAGAAACAGACTAGGGGATACCCGAAGAAGTGTGGGCAACCCAATGGAAAAAAGGTAACCTTCGATGGCACTTGGCTGGCTCGCCTAGGACTATGCTTTCCTTGCAATTATCTAATATAATATTATTTTCTGTTTATAAATGAAGTCCGAAGGGCCTGCCTGGAAACCCTGGCAGCACAGTGGTTAAGTGCTGTGTTAGCTACCAAAAGGGCAACAGCTCAAATCTGTGGGGTCTCTTTGGAAACTCTGTGGGGCAGTTGTACTCTGTTCTATAAGGTTGCTATGAGTTGGACTCAATGTAATGTCACTGAGTTTGGTTTTGAAGGCATTTCTGAAGTTATGGAAAGTCTACCCAGAAATTTCATAGCTGAAAAACAAACCCACGGCCGTCGAATTGTTTCCAACTCACAGGGACTCTATATAGGACAGAGGGAACCTTCTGGTAGAGTTTCCAAGGAGCGACTGGTGGATTCAAACTGCCAGCCTTTTGGTTCACAGGAGAGCTCTTAACACTGCACCAACCAAGACAGTGTGAAACAGGAAACAGAAGAATCAGGGTTGCCTGGAGAAGATGTGTTTTAGCTGAGACCTGAAAGTTGAGCTGGAGTTCAAAAGATCAAGGGAAAAAACAAAAAAGCACTATATATATATATATATATATATATATATATATATATTGCAAAAGTCAGGAGGCAGAGAATGGGAGGATCAGGAACTCAAAATGACTGAGTTAGGAAATCAGGGATCTGAGGAGGTCACAAATTGGAGAGGGGCAAGACTCTACAGGGCCTTGAGGACCACACTGGGACTTTATTCCTTCCTGGAAGAGCGATGGAAGCCCTCAAGCATTCAAGAAAGGGTGTGACAAAATCACTGAGACAACATGTCAGTACATGTGCCCTTCTACTGCAGGCAAAAGCACCCCAGAGAATGCGCAAACTAGAGGCAGGCAGGTGGAGCGGCAGGCTCTGACCGTGTCCAGTAGGCTAAACGTGGGAGCAGTGGAGGTGCTGGAGAAGAGACTCAGGAGGTATTTGGAGTGGAAATTGACCCAGATAAGTAATGAACAGGGTCTCTGAAAAGTAGGAGCAAGGGCCCCTGAGGATGAGCTGCTGCTCCTGGTGTGTGCATATGGACACATGAGCATGAACTAGTCAGTGACATGGGATAATGGGGACAGGGAAATTGGCAGACAAACTTGGACACACTGAGCTTGAGACTCCTTTGACAGATAGAAACGATGTGTGCACAGCTGAATATCCAGATCAAGAATTCTATGCGGAAGTCAACGGTGAAACCAGTGAACCTGGCAATAGCAGGAGTGTGGTGACTGGCTATGGCCCATGTAGCGTTTGTATCACCTGGTGCTCAGACTGCAGGAGGATACCTACGGGAGAACGGCCACTAGCCACGGACCAGTGACTCCCTGCCCTCATTTCTCTTGCCTCCCTGTAACTCCTGGAAGATCCAGCCCAATTCATAAGGGCAATTTGCTGAGGCTTCTGAGGCTCTACCAAAAACATCAGTTACTTCAATTAAAGTAAAAGGCAGGGCATCTTTGATAAATCAAAAAATTAGGTCAATTGTGTGCAAAAAAACAAAACAAACAAACAAACAAACAAAAAAAAAAACCAGCTTACTTAAGGCCTAATGTAATGGGACTTTCCTGTGTATTCCTTTAGGTTGTTTCTTCCCGCCCTCCTTGGGGAAATCTACTCATATATGCATGGATTGAAATCTGACTTCATAATAGAAGGAGAGATCAGTGGAACAAAACAGAACACCTGTAAACAGCCCCCATTAGGTGCCATCTGGGCAGCTCCACTCACAGTGGCCCTGAGTGCACTGGAACGCAATGCTGCGTGGTCCTGCACCTGCCTCACAATCCTTGCTATCGATGTGCCCATGGGTGCAACAGTGTGTCAGCTCATCTCATCAGGAGGTATGTGGAGTCCAAACTGACCCAGATAACCAACGAATGGGATCTCCCGACCCTCCCCCTTACCAAGCATGATGTCCTTCTCCAAGGACTGATCCTTCCTGACTGCAAATCCAAAACACATGAGAAGTCTTGCGGTCCTAACACAGTTCCTAAACCAGGTGCCGTAGAGTCCCTTTTGACTCATAGCAACCCTTTAGAACAGAGCAGAACTGGCCCTGAGAGTCTCTAAGGAGCACCTGGTGGATTCAAATTGACAGCCTTTTGTTTAGCAGCATTTAACTACTATAGCATTTAACTACTATACCACCAGAGTTTCCAAAACAGTTCCTAGTAGAGTAATAATGCAATATTAGATGAGGATAATATGACCTCAGCTGGTAAAGGATGGATTATTTAAGAAATAGTACTGAGATGAATAACAATAAAATCGTAGCTCTACTTCATATTGCTCTTCAAAATAAACTCCAAAATGTATTATGTAGCTAAATTTAAAATATTTAAATTGAAATTGAATTAATTTGAATTTAAAGAAACTAGTAGAAAATACAGATGAATGTTATTGTAGTGGGTAAAGAATTTCTAACCATAAACACAAAAGACTAAAATCATAAAAGAATATATGACTAAAATTGAAAATATTATCTGTCATTTCCTATACTTAGAACAACATGTATGTAGAATAAACAGAAAAACATAGGTTACGTTAGGAAAAAAAAGTAATGTATCTGAGAAAAAATATTTCTTATCATAAAAGAGAGCTCTTATGAAGCAATAATAAAATGATCAGAATATCAATATAAAATTAACCAGTATATATTTTCAACAAGCATATTGAAGTTACAAATAATTAATGAGGGTAGAAAAAAATATTCATGTTACTAGTAATCAAAGATGCAGTATATAAAAGCACAAAGTACACTGTCATTTAAACACTGTAAACCTTGAAAGTCTGTCACCAAACCATCCTGAATGAATCCAGTCTCATCTGATCTTGAAAACTCAGCAGGTCTGGCCTGGTTAGTATTTGCACTGGAGACCACCTAGGAACACAGGGTGCTGTAGGCTTGGAAACACTGGTGGCATGATGATCCAGAGCTACAGCTGCTAACTGACAGGTTGGCCACTGAAATCCACTCCTTGGAAAGCACGTGGGGCAGTTCTACTCTGTCCTAAAAGATCGCTATGAGTTGGAATCGACTCAGCAGGCATGAGCAGACCTTAAAAACAATTATTTCTCAATGAGCAGAGGTGGTAGAAACATCATTCACATGCTGCTGACAGAGGTGAAAAGTTTAATTCATTTTGGATAGCGAGCGATTTGATGAGAAGTATAATAAGAGCCTTAACAATGTTGTATCATCTAATAATTTAAAATCTTGTTCTTAAGACTTGAAGGCATAGAAGACTCATAATGCAGCCTTAAATGAAAAGAGAATAAAAAATGCATGTCCTCATTAGTGACCTATTTATTAAGAAAATATACCAATGTGTAGAGAGTACGGTTGATTTTTATGAAACAATACTACTTTTTATTATTGTAAAGTAATTCAACAATTAATTTTCAATCTATTATTTATTGTTATCACAATGCTGGCCATCCCCAGAGGTGGTGCTGATGGCTTGCTCCTCTCAGATAATATGGAACAAAAGCAGCCAGCCACCAGAATCCTGGCACCCATCCTGGGGTGGCAAAAGCTCTTTAATAAACCCTGAGGCTGAAATAATCTTCCTTTCTCTTTTTCTCTCTGGAAGTCTGTCCCTGTGAAGTTGAACCTTTCTGCTGGTAGGCAATTTCACACTGACTTACCGAAACTGGACGTGAACAGGGACACAGCACTTCTCATTGGGCTTCTGGGCTTCGTTATGCGAGTTCCTTTGTGGGTTCTGCTTTCAGCCTGCCCTTAAAAGGAAACCCCCGCAGAGTCAGGAGCTGGGTACACTCCACTAGAGAACTGAGTTGCAGAGTGCCGTGTGTAAGAAGATCGTTTTATTTCTCATATGATATTCAGTATGCTCTCCACGCCTGTGAAATGAGCAGACATACTCATCTATCCAAGGGCCTTCAAAACAAATGCCAGCACGGTAGAGAATGGGGTGGACTTCATTAAAGTGCATGTGTTAAACACTCAGTAAATGAATGAAGGGGGATGCAGTATAGGTGACTCGTGACTTACGATGTATTCTGGTCACAATGACCCTCACTTATGACTATCAGCTATTTTGTGGGGGGAGGTGGTGAGGTGCACATCTTATCAATGGTGAAGAAACCCTGGTGGCATAGTGGTTAGGTGCTACGGCTGCTAACCAAAAAGTCATCAGTGGAAACCCACCAGGTGCTCCTTGGGAACTCTGTGAGGCAGTTCTATTCTATCTATAGGGTCACTGTCAATCTGAATCAGCTCTACAGCAGGAGGCTTTTTTTAATTGTCGGTAATACACACTATGCCCAGTGTTGCATTGCGTAATTTGCTGACGTCTGTCTCAGAGGTTCAATCTCACATGTTCAGGGTTATGACTGACTGTTGAAAATACTTCTACATAGCAGAAAATAACAAAAATGAAATAAATAAGTAAGTAGGTTTTCAACTTATATCAAAACTGACTTACTATGGAGTCACTGGAGCAAAACTCTGTCATAAGTTGGGGGCTACCTGTATGGCAAGCTCCTTCACCTGTCGTCTGCTTCACTGACTTCCATCAGTATCATCCGGGAAATTAGTGGGTTTTGAGTTTCTGTTTTTAATACAGCTTCCCATGTTTCACCCCTACACACATAACTGCACCTGATGTGAAGGGGAACCCTGATATGGTTTTCACTGATATTTGTATAGGGTGTACACTACACAAGAATGCCCAGACAATGGAAGCAAGTGGAACCTGAAAGCCACTATGGGGTTTAGAATAGGCTAACTGTCCCCAGATCAATGGATGTTTTTTTCTAATTCACACAAATGTGAGCTTGATAGAGTGAATAGCTATAGAAAAAATTCTGGTTGTTGACTTCCCTTCTGATGGGGACTCATAAGACTTTTGAGGTTATTTCCCCAGACCCTAAAGCTATTGTTCCTGATGAATGGCCAGACAATGTGATGCCAGTTAAGAGCCCACTGCCCAGATAATCATCAGCACTGACCTGGAGATCTAGACCTCACCCCCTCATACCTGGAAACCCTCCTATAAAACCTGCAGGCAGGCTCTGAGAGGTTGAGATGATTTTTAGGCTCTAACTTGCTATCTTCTCAGATTTGCCAGCAATTTGAATGAAGTTCTCTTAAAGAATTCCAACCTTATCTCTGTGTATTAGTTTAGTAGTGACAGGCGACAGGAGTCTGCGGCCAGGTTTTCTCCAGCAGCATGCTTAATGGTCAAACTGAGTGCCCAGGGCTAGACCTGCTCAGGGGGAAAACCTTCCTCTAGTCACAAAACAAAGTGGAGTAGAGACTGGTTATGGAAAATGGGTAGGAGCATCAGAACTCATAACTAATGGCTAGTTATTGTCTCCAGACATTTGTCTTCTGTTTTTGTTGTTATTATTGTTTAAATAATTTTGTGTATCTTTGAAACAGCCAAAAGGGATACAAATTATTTTTCTATAATTGGCAGTAATAATAATTTAATAAGTTTAAGGACACAAAGAGAAAAAAATGGTAGAGAGTGAGAAATAGCCACACTTGGAAATTATCATCAGTGTTATTATAATCATAATTCTTTTTCAAGAGGTAATAGCACATTTCCCCAAGAAATATATTCTAAAGGGTTTTCTTAAGAATAAAACTGTTTGTAGACAAAACACAACAAACAGTTCAGTGCAGCTCCAGGGACTGTATTTGACTCTGAGTGCCTATTACAAAAAGAAAGAACATGAATCACTTCATATGATTAAATCACATACTAATAGAGAGAAGCAGAAACCCAAACTCAAGTGCACCCACCCGGGCTTAGATGCTGACACAGGAAGAAAACAAGCCACAGACAGAAGCTGAAGACAGTATTTCAGCTATTGTTCTGGTCACGTGCACCCTGTCCCCTTGGCCTCTCTGTGGCGTCTGGAGGAGAGATTTTGGTGACAGGCAGCAGAAAGAAGATTGTGCTGTGAAAGTCATTCAGGACAACACAAACAGGACAATGTGGAGACTGGAATGGTCCCTTCCTGTTAGTCATTAGGAACTTAGTTGAAACATGAATCTTTGGTGAGAGTAAGGGGTCAGGGCATGGCTCAGACCAACCCCAAGGGGTCAAAGCCAACTTCAAGTGGCCCTGCATCCATCGAGGTCACTGGTGACTCGGTTTTTATGGACTCAGAGGGATTTGTTAATTTCAATCCCGTGCACTTTTGTGAGGTGCAAGCATCAAAGTAAAAACAGCAATCAAGTTTCTGTACCAAGGCCGTAGTTTGTTTTCTCACTGATTTGTTTTAATTTTTTTCAGTACATTATCTCAATTCTCTTTCTCCTTTCACATTCTGTGTTTTTCAACAGAACCTCAGTATTAGGCAAGTTACAGAAGTTCAGAGCTGTGTCTCCAGCCTCTTTCTTACACTCTCCTGGATAAAACACAGAGCAAGACGGGATGGAGGCCACCCTGGTCCTGATGAGACAGATGGCAGTGTGCCCACACAGCCTAGACAGAACTCTGCCTCTGGCTGATGTTACCGTCCTACACATAACCTGCAGCCCCACGAGGCTGAGATTTCCCAGGTGTCAGAAGTGACAAGATTTCATGGAACCCAGTAAGCAGATCTCTGAAATAACAGTGAGGAAAATCAGTCTTGGCTGATTAAATTATTCTTTGAGAACAAAAGGAAGATTTTCAGGTAAGAATCCTGTATTTTTGTTTGTTTGTTTTGTTTTGTTGCTGTTATTGTTTTTCCCCTATTAAAATGTAAACCTGTTGTAACATAAATCAACCCTCAACATAATCTGCACATTCTGGCTTTTGGATGTCACAGTTTCTTAAAGCTGGCTCCACCTGTATTTAAGGAGGCAGGCTACCTCGTCCGACCAAGATGACGGCAAGCGCTCCTGGGAACATCCTGCTGCGAACTCCGGTTTCTAAGGACACATGAAAACAGCTGTCTGTACAGAAGACAAGCAGTAAAATATTCTACGAAGACACCCAGTTAAATTTCCAATTAAAATGATTTAGTGCCTTCATTTTTTTGAGTTTTCCCAAGGTTTACTGATGACTAAAATTATGTAATGAAGTTTTCAAGGTTTTAAATCTGCTAATTAATCTCTGTACCTTTGCAATAACCCACGGCAATAAAACGTGCAGCTCGAAGGAGCAGACTCACGGTTGAGTCGATTAACCCTTGGGGTGCTGGTCCCTTACAGCCTTTCTGGCTGGCGGCTTAAAGTAGGTCAGGCCCTCACTTGGGCCTGGGGAGAGGAAGCAGCCTCACTGGTGCAGTGACCAAGTGCGAAGGCAGTGGCCCTGTGGCGTTGAGAAGGGTGCAAGTCCCAGACCCAGAGTTCAGAGAGCAATTAAAAGAATTCTAAGCTCCAGGGACAGAACTGAGGAGAATTCAGGGAACAACCGTCTCTGTGCTGAACTAGTGCGGACGTTAGGTGGAAAGCTGTCGTTAATCCATCAAGCACCTCCGAGAAGGACCCTTTGGGGCTAGAGAGCATCCTACATTTGTGACACAAAGTCAAGCGATGTGCAGAGGAAGATTTATTATCCTGGACTGGAGCCAGGAGTGGGAACCCTGGTGGCGTAGTGGTTAAGTGCTACGTCTGCTAATCAAAGGTCCTGCGGTTCAAATCCGCCAGATGCTGCTCCTTGGAAGCTCTACGGGTTAGGTCTACTATGTCCTATATGGTCACCATGAGTCAGAAACTAAACAGCGGCGGGTTTGGGTTTTGATGGAGCAAGGGGCTTCGAGATGGTTGCTCAGCTGTGTTACTTTCATTTACAGTGAGTAGACAAAGTTTCCCAGTGTTCGCCTCTTGTCTTCCAGCCCCTAGCCTGTCTTTGAAAAAAGAGGGAAGCATAAGAGACAGTGCCTGTCGCTGGCCTGCAGACAGTACTGTGCACTGGATAATGAGTGGAGGGGAATAAGGACAAGGGAACAACCATCTGTTCTTCCCAGTCTTTCTTGCCAGCGGCTTTTCTCAACCGCTTAGGTTCTGTCCAAGGAAGGTACTACAGAAAGACTGAGGAGGTGAAGACACAGAAGAAGACGCTCCTCCCGCTTCCCAGTGTCTGTCACTATCATTCAAGCAGCAGCAAGCCACTGGCTAATGACTCCTAGTCAGGGGCAGAGCTGAGACTGAGACTCGCTCTTGTTCGACTGCAAACATGATTCGTTTTCTGCAGTTTTGCACCCCATCCTCACACCAAGAAGACAAAAAGCTCTCCTGCAAGCGTGCCAGCTGTGAACTCCAGAATCTAAGGACACATTAAGGCAGTTGTCTGTTTTCTAGAAGGTGAACTGGGAGAGAGAGCCTGACATCAGAAAATCCTAAGAAGGATCAACAAGGGCGGACATCAGAGCTCACTGGTCACTGAGGGAGTAAGAACTGAGAACAGACTGTGAAACTTGGCATCTAGGACACTGTCACTGGTCCCTTTGAAGACAACTTAGCAGAGCAGTGGAGGAGGCAGAACCATATGAGTGTCTGATCCTACAGAATACAGGTCTGCCCGACAGGGCTTCCAAGGAGCACCTGGTGGATTCAAACTGCTGATCTTCTGGATAGCAGCTGTAGCTCTCAACCACCATTCCCACAGAGTTTCCCTGGAGTGACACACCCAAGAAACAAGTCCACTGCCATTCAGTCAATGCCAACTCATAGCCCACCTTATAGCACAGAATTGAACTGCTCCATAGAGTTTCCAAGGAGTGCCTGGTAGACTGGAACTGTCACCCTTTTGATTAGCAGCTGTAGCACTTAACCAGTAGCCACCAGTGCTATGGCCTTGTATAATTCTCTCCCTTGAGCTCTGTCAAAACCTGTAACTTGCTTCTAGCCAGGAGACTACATGGCAAAGACAAAGAGACTTTGCAGATGTAATTAAGATCCTGGAGCACTTGACTTTGTGTTCACACAAAGGGATAGGCTAGGTGAGCCCAAGTTCATTTGGTGAAGCTTTTGAAAGAGAGGGAAGCACAAGAGATGTGTCTTTCACTGTCCTGCAGACAGAAAGTGGACTAGGATGTGTGAGCTGTCTGGAAACGGGGGTGGTTGCAAGGTGCTGAGGATTTCAGTCCTACAGCTACAGGAATTCCACAAACAACCACGGAAGCTGGAGAAAGCATCAGACAAGGTGACAGCCCCAGCCAACATTACTGATTTCATTTGAGACCCTGAGCCAAGGCCCCAGCAGACTGGTGCTTGACTTTGGACCCACAAAAGCCATAAAACAATAAATTTGTGTCCCCTTAAGCCACTCAGCATGTGGCCATTTTTTATGCAGCAATAGAAAACTAACATGAGGATAGAATTGCATTTCAGGGAGTCAGGCAAACAGACACACAGCCATCCTTTCTGCGGCCTCTAGCAGAGCAGAATCCTTCTGCAGAGATCTGTCATTCCCAACTGGACAGTCACTGTCCACCTACCTGAAACAGCCCATTGGATCCCGCTGGAGAGCAACCGCAGCCCCAGTCACAGTGGGATTCACATGCCTTTCTGAAAGCTTGTGTTGAATTTCTGGCTACCTGCTCCAACTCCTAGTTCTGTTTCTTCTTCCCACTACATTTGCTTAAGTAGGGTGGGAAAAGCGGCAGTGAGGGTGGTCTGAATATTTGTATCACTGTTATTTGATTGTAGACAAACTCGGGAGTGCCTTTAATCCAGTTAAGATACAAAGACACTCATTAAACAACAAAATAAAACCTGGGAGAAAGAGCCAACAATTAGCAACATGGAAACAAAAAAGTCCCCACTTAGAACTTTGTGGTCTAAGCAATTGAAGTGGAAATTAATGATGTCTGTGAAGCTTTCCTCAGCAACTCATTCCTTTGCTTTCCCTACAACCCAGTATTTCCTCCATTCAAACAATGATGGCAAAAGTATCCACGACAAATGTTCAAGGGAACCCACAGCCATCCCTGTAATAACCAAGCTGAACAGAAACTGGTGGCATCATCACATACAGCTGAGCTGAAACTCCTTAAGAAAGCAATCTGAATAACCTTGTCACAGCCGTTTTCCACACCCTTCCTTTGGCAAGTGTCCTCTGTCCCAGTGAAGCCTCATTTCCTCCCCTATTGCCAAAGGCTACCATTTCATATCACACATAAAAGCGTGAGAAATGTCAGGGTAATGAAAACTGACACCGTGGCGAAGAGAAGGTAAGCCACGGCCATCATGGAGGAAGCTGGGTCAAGGTCCTTCTCAGCTGACGACTGCATCACCTAGGATCTCTGCAGCTGAGCTCGCTCGCCCCAGAGCAGCACTCTGCAACAGAAACACGCCTGCTGAAGAACAGCTGCAAAACACAACTTGCCATTCAAAATGAAATCCAATGCCAAGGCAGGCTTCTGTATTCAAAATCCAAACTACCCTTGACGTTGAAAGCTTTCTTATGCTTTCCAAATATCCCTGGCTGAACTCAATAAACCTACTCTTTAGCCTTTATCCACGTGTTTGGCCAAACTTATTTCACTCTTTCTGAAAGCAAATTAGACTTCAGTTCATGAATTTGGCTCACCACCCACTCTTGCAGAAACGGAGCCATCTAATTAAGACTTTGGGAATCTGAAGGCTTTGGTTCTTGTATGGATCAGATGCTGATGTGTTCTGGGTCTTTGGCCAAATCATGGAATTTCTTTCATCAGTTTTTGTTTCAAAGACTGAACTCTATTTCAGACCTTGAATTTGTCCCTCTCTCTCCTGCCAGGGATTCTCTTTTGCAAATAGGGATGCTGGCACCTAGTCCAAAAAGGATACCAGGACCAGTGATGTAGACAGACAATCATACACAGTCATTTGGCATTTACTGATTTCAACAGTGAGCTCATACTCTGCCTCAAAGCCTTCCAATGCTGCGCAGGCTCTCCGAGTTACTGATTAGAGGAAAAGAACGCTGAGAGACGGATAATTTTAGGGCTAAAGAGATTATTGTTCTTGTCTAGAGTGAAGATTGCTTTCTGATTGGACATTTAGAGTTCTAATGTAGATGAAAGAGTATGTAGCAATTCAGGAGGGAAGAGAAAACTAATCAGTCAGGGAAGTGTGTGATCACACAGCAGGGTGTCACATAGTTCGCTTAGTTACTTTGTTCTTCCTGTACTGTTTGTCCTTTATCAACATTGGAAATAGGTCCCCATTTCCTGTCCTAAAACCTTTCTTTGTTCTTTCTTGGGTTAAGCTGAAATTCACATCTTACAGCCCTGGTACTGGATGGAAACCGAAGCGCTGGAGGTGCTCCATCCCATGCTCTCTGCATGAGTTCACAATTCGTCAGTTCCCTATCTATGCACGGTCTGCACTTCAGCAGTGCCATATACAGCCAAATTTGTTACATCCCTCCTGGCTGGCAGTTCGTTGCTCTCAGTAAGCACCTAGAGTCTTTGATCAAGCAGTGCTCTACTGTAACTCACAATACATGCACTAAAGTGCTTACCAAAGTACCTCCAAGAGGAAGTATTACAAGGTTGCAAAACAGACACAGAAAACCTAACTGCCATTAGGTTGATTCTAACTCAGCAACACTATAGGACGGAATAGACCTGCTACCTCGAGTTTCCAATGAGCACCTGGCAGATTCAAACTGCAGACCTTTTGGTTAGCAGATTTAGCACACAGTCCACTATGCCACCAGGGTAAGGTACATGTTATTTACTCAGAAATAGAGCAATCCTCACTTTAGTCTAAACACTCTTCAATGAATGCTCTCCTTGGTTTCTCAAAGCTTCCTTTGTATTTGATGCTGTAGCTCTTTGTCCAGGCCCTGATGCCACCCCACTGCTGAATGTCCCTCTCCCTACTGCAGAACTGTAACCTTTTCCTAAGGACTCAGTTTCCCTTCTCCCTCTTGCCTCACTGATCTTTCTGTCTCTTACCTACATGATCATATGATGTTTCTAATTTGGTAAGACGAGCCACCAATGCAACGGATTCTTATCTTTTTTTTTTCTCATTATTTCACAAATTTTACTAAATTGTAATGAAGCTGTAGACATTTCAGCTAGTAAAATTATTTGTGGATTCCTCTTTTGGGCAGTTTGTGTTGGGGAATCTAGAATTCTCCTTTTCAATTCTCATGTCTGAGAGGAATATGACCCCAGACACAAAGCTGTGATAACCCCCCAAGTGAGGACACTGTCTCCTCCAGGCCCATGTAAGTGAGCCCGGTCTTTGATGGCAGTGGGAAAGGGCCACAGTCTCCCTCTCTCCCCCCGCCCCAGGCCTAGGCACCAAAGGAGGACACTAAGCCAAGCAGAATAACAATCCAGCTAAGGTTTTTGAATATGATCTCACAAATTTCTTGGAACTCCTCTAATGGACTCGGAGGGTCAAGGTCCACCTCTCAAGAAATGGGACAGCCTTTTGATTGCTTCAAAGAGTGGAGTCTAGCAGAAGTGATGCGATGTGACTTTCAAAGCTAGGTCCAAAAGTTCATGCATGTTCTTTATAAATTGTTGGAACACTAATGCTTGGAGCTGCAAGCAGCTGTTTAGGATTTCTGACTACCGGGGGCAGCCACGCTTCAAATGCCACCTAGAATGGCTCTAGGTGTCAGTCACTGTCGGTGCAGCCTGCCAAGTGCTGCCCCCCGAGGTGTCAGATTGGAGTGAGGCCATCTTGGAACCCCAACACTTTACCATCAATCAGGAGCATAGGAATCCCCCCAGAAAAGGCTAGGGAGACTAGAGGAAACACCCAGGGAAGCCATGGCAAAATCCCTGACCCAGAAAACTGTGGAATGTAGTAAAATAGTGGGCATTTTAACTCTCTAAGTCTGAAGGTGTTTGTTAGGCAGTGATGTATTTCTGGAGTAGGTATCTAAGCCCACACATAAGAATCATTTAGGGAAAATGAATACCTAGACCCCAGTCTAAATTGACTGAATCCTCGTTGTCCGGAATATGTATTATTATAAACTTCTCCCAGATGATTCAGGTGCCACCATCCCATAAAACTTCACTAGGAACCCCCACCCTGGAGGACTATTCTCTGCTCGCTTTGCGTCCCAGTCCTCGCTCTGCTTGAGTCAGTCACCACGCACAGAGGCAGCGCGGGTGAAATGCCGTCTCCCGATCAGGTCAGCACAGCACGAAGTACCTTGGACATGAGATCCCAGATCTGCAAATCAAACTTCAAGTGAGGCTGTCTTTTCTCATTTCCTTGCAATATCTGCCATTCTTTCAAGGCAGAGATTTCTGATGCTTACCAAGTGAAAATAAGAAATAAACCCGAGTTGAGGGATTAAGATGCAGAGAACTGGAAATGCTGATAGTCAAAAAGGGGATAGGTCTTTATACTAGGTTTATTAGGGGTTGAGTACAAAGTCCTACAGTTCTGCCGGACAAACTGATGTTGTGTGGGGCAATCCTGGTGGCACAGTGGTTAAGAGCTCTCTGCTGATCGAAAGCTGGGCTCCACCAAGTGGTCTTTGGAAACGCTGTGGGGCAGTTCTGCTTTGTCCCGTAGGGTCACTATGAGTCAGTTCAACGGCAAAACCTTTGCTTTTCAATCTTTGATTTTCTTTTTACACTGCATCACGACTCGATTGGACGATACAATATTGAGATCTGCCTCCAGTCATGACGGGAAAACCGGGATGAAGCTTATCTCCACATAATAAATGCTAGAAAAGTGCATATTGTGTTTGGACAACAGATAGTACCGTTCAGTTTGATGAGGCAGATGAGCGATCTCTCACAAACCGCTGCCTTTCTGCCTGGAAGCTGTGGCACAGAGAAGTGTAATCCAGGGAGATCAGAATAATCTCGCTGAGTGGGGAAACAAGTTAAAGCTTAGCAAATACGCCCAAACCCAAACCAAACCCAGTGCCATCAAGTCAATTCTGACTCATAGCAGCTCCACAGGACAGTGTAAAACTGTCTGATATTTTCCAAGGAGCACCCAGTCATTTGAACTACCAATCTTTTGGTTAGCAGCAGTAGCACTTAACCACTACACCATCAGGGTTTCCTATGAAATATAGGGTGGCTAAAAATGGTGAGGTAGAATACTCAACAGATGTGGATTACAAAGAAAGAAAGAGTTCCAAAAATCTATGTATGAGTTTCCTTGCATATTTTTGCAGAATAGCAAACTGCATGTTTGGATGAGATTGAGGTGGGCAACAGAAAACCAGTGGCAAAATAACAACCAGAGAATTGTAAACTGAAACATTCTCCTGGCTCTCAAAGGCTAAAGACAATCCAGTTTCAATTAATCAAAGCAAAAAGTCCTTATAAAACACCTGGAAATTCCCTAGAGATTACAGAAGTCTTACTTTGGCAATAGTGTCATACGAGTCTGAGAGTAAAGGACACCCTATACCTGTCCTAACAGACCTTAAAATCATTTGGAAGTAATCAATTTAACAGCCTTTCAAAGTAAGATAAATATGTTTTACAAGAAGACGATGAAATCCAAACAGTTGGTAACGTAATAGCCACATGCCCGTCAGCTAATACATAATTTGTTGTTGTTGTTAGTTGCCGTTGAGTTGATTCTGACTAGTAGTGACCCCATAGGACAAAACAGAACTACTCCATAGAGTTTCCAAGGAGCCCCTGGTGGATTTGAACGGCCAACCTTTTGGTTAGCAGAGGTAACAATTAACCACTGTACCTAATATATGTGAAATATCAGGAAATAAACTAAAACTATGAGAAAAATTAAAGGACAGGAAGAGAAACCTAGTAATTATATAATTAGTAGACAAGAAATTTATAAATATGTTTAAGGATTTAAATAACAGCATGACTAAAATGAGAGGAGGCAGATAAACAAAATAAATAACAAAATAAAATGGAAATTCAACATCAAAAATTAAATATCTGAGCTGAAAATTCACTGTATGTACTTAAGAGTGTA
Source organism: Heterohyrax brucei (assembly GCA_028571685.1). Taxonomy (NCBI): domain Eukaryota; kingdom Metazoa; phylum Chordata; class Mammalia; order Hyracoidea; family Procaviidae; genus Heterohyrax; species Heterohyrax brucei. The sequence goes on along the minus strand of CM053162.1, from coordinate 66,694,642 downwards.
TTAATCCCAAACCAAACCTGTTACTATTAAGTCGATCCGACTCATAACACCCCTAAGGGACAGAGTAGCACTGCCCCATAGGGTTTCCAAGGAGTGTCTGGCAGACAGGAACTGCCAAACACAGTCATAATGACTACACTAAGTTTACAGAGTAAAACAAAGGCTGAAAAGTGAGCAGAGGCTCAGTGACATTTGGGGCACAATGAAGCTGACTCACACCCATGTAACTCGATTCATAACAAAGGTGGAGAGAGAGAGACAGAAAGAAGAAAACTTATTTGAAGAAGTGATGGCCAGGTTTTTACCAAATTAGATTTAAAAAAATACTCTATAAATTCAGAGAATAAAGAAATTTCAAGCAGGAGGAACACAGGAAAAAGACACTCCAATAATCATAAAAATTTTAAATAAAATAACGTCAAAATGGATCATTGGCCTGTATGTGTGAGCTAAAACAACAAAACGCCTAGAAGAAAAGATTGCAGAAGATCATCATAGACTTGTAAAAGGGAAATAATTCTTAGGCATAACTAAAAAAAATGAATTTTTTTTAGAAACATTGAAAAGATTCAGGACACATCAAAATGAACTTTTTTTCCTTTCAAAAAATAACATAGGGTAAGTCTGTAAGTCAGAAATGGGAAGAAATATTCATTATATATCTCTCTGACAAGAAGTTTATAGAGAGACTGTACCAAGTGTTGTTACCATATAATAAGAAAACAACCTAATTTTAAGAAATAAACATTTGAAAAGCCACATCTCTCTCTTACACACACACAAACAAATAGACACTAAGCTCACAAAAGGTAATCAACACCTTAGTCACCACAGAAACTCAAGTTAATACCATAATGAGGGACTTCTATGAACTTACTAAAATGATTAAATTTTAAAAACGGTACCAACACCAAGTGTTAGAGAGAACATGGTGCAACTGGAATTGTCATGCACTGGAGGGTGGCACATAAAAGACAGGCAATATTCTAGGCACATCAAGCCAAGCCAAATGCCATCGAGTCAAACCAAACTTAAAACCATTCATTTCCATTTGCTTTTTCTCATCTTATTATGAGTAAAATGTGCTGCATACGTCATAGTGCATAAGTCACTGATGTTATCATTCTACTACCAACCTTCAAAGATGAAGATCATACTTATAAAGTCACTAATAGTAAAAGACAATAAGAAAGGAAACTTAAAAAAAAAGAGAGAGAGATTCGACTTAGGACAAAGTCTTCGAAAGGGAGCCCTGCCGTAAGTCTGGGCCTACCTGCAGCACAAATATTTTGGACAACTGTGTGAGCAGTTCTTTGCAAAGTTAAATATACACTTACCTTTTAGAAACCGTGGTGGGGAAGTGGTTAAGTGCTGCCTCTGCTAACCAAAAGGTCAGCCTTACAAATCCACCAGGCACTCCTTGGAAACTCTATGGGGCAGTTCTACTCTGTCCTATAGGGTATGGAACAGTTCTACTCTGTCCTTAGGGTTACTATGAGTTGGAATCGACTCAAAGGCAGTGGCTTTGGCTTTTTTTGACTTGTGACTCAATCATCCCACTTCAAGATGTTTACCAAGAAACATAAAAAATACATATCTGCATGAAGACTTGTACATTTTATTCATAATAATCAAAAACTGGAAATAACACAAAAGTTTATCAAGAAATGAATGGATAACCTAATTGTACTATAATCATACATTAAAATACTCTTCAACTCTGGAAAGCAACAAAAACCGATACACGCTGTGGCAGATTGAATTGCGTCCCCCTGAAATACACGTCAACTTGGTTAAATTATGATTCCCAGTATTGCATGGTTGTCCTCCAGGTTGTGATTTTGTTATGTGTTTCCAATCATAATCCCTTCCTATAATTAAAGAGGATTAGGGTGAGACATAACACCTTTGCTCAGGTTATGTCCCTGATCCAACATAAAGGGAGTTTTCCTATTGAGTGGCCTACAGGACCTTTTATCTTATAAGAGATAAAAAAGGGAAGGAAGCAGTGAGTCAACCAGAAGCCACCGTGGAGTCAATTCTGACTCACAGTGACCCTATAGGTCAGAGTGAAGTGCCCCATGAAGTTTCTAAGGAGCACCAGGAAAATTCGAATTGCCTGCCTATTTGTTAGCAGAAGTAGTACTTAGTCACTATGCCACCAGCAATTCTGGGGGGCCTTGTATCACCAAGAAAGCTGTGCCAAGAGCAGAACGTGACCTTTGGACTCAGGGACCCTGCATGAGGGAGCTCCCAGTCTGGGGGAAGATAAATGACAATGACCTTCCCCCAGGGAGAGTCTTCTCCTAAAGCTAATGCCCTGAATCTGTACTTGCAGCCTACTATACGGGGAGAGAATCAATTTCTCTCTGCTGAAGTTAGCCACTTGTAGGATTTCTGTTATAGCAGCACTGATAACAAGGACACACGTCAACACATGAATGAAAGACAAAAATTTTATGCCAAGAAGGCAGAAACGAATACTAATTGTATGATTCCACTTAGGTGAATTCCTAGAATATGCAAAACTCATCTGAGCCAGTAGAAAGTAAATTGGTGGCTGCTTAAGACTCAAGGTAAGGGTCTAAATGATTAAAAAATAGGCACGTAAAAATGTCTGAGGTAACAGACTCATTCTATATTTTGACTGTGGAAATGATTGCACAATAAATAGTGTTCATCGTATATATTTTAAAAAATTCTGTCAGGTCAATTCTGACTCCTAGTTACCCTATAAGGCAGAGTAGAACTGCTCCATAGAGTTTCCAAGGAGCATTCAAAGTGCTGCCCTTCTGATTAGCAGCCATGTCACTTTACCATGCCACCAGGATTTCCCCGGCTGTGCATCCGCGTCCGTCTCACCAAACCGACCTCATGAATTTCACTGCATGTAACGTATACCTCAAAATAGTCGACATTAAAAGTTAAAAAACTATATTGTCATTCAATAAAGGTGTATAGCTCAGTTCAAGCAAAATGCTGTGAGTGAGACGAGTAAGAGAAAGAACGTGTGAGTGAGAGAAAAAGTGAATGAACCAGTGAGTGAGTGAGTAAGAGAGCAGGCAGGTGAGACGAAGTGATGGAGAGAGCGAGTGGGTGGGTGGGTGGGTGGGTGAGGGAGTGATACAGTGAGAGGGGGTGACAGCGGGACACTGAGACAGTGAGTGAGTGAGTGAGGGTGAGTGAGACAGCAAGAGTGACACACCAAGAGTGGGACGGTGAGTGAGACAGTGTGAGCGTGAGACAGGGAGACAGTGAGTGAGACGAGTGAGTGAGTGAGACGGTGAGAGTGAGACAGTGAGACAGCGAGTGAGGCAGTGAGCAAGTGAGACAGTAAGAGCGTGAGACAGAGGGAGACAGTGGTTGAGTGAGAGAGTGAGGGAGAGAGACAGTGAGCGAGTGAGCAAGGGAGCCAGGCAGCCCGCAGGGAAACCACAAGCTTGAATTTCAAAGACAAGACCCTTTCCCTACTTTTCTCGATGGCAAAAGCATTTCCAGGTGGTCCTGTCTCAAGGGTGAAGATAACTGCTAACGTATTACATTAAAATAAAGTGATAGTGTCCTAGGACCCATACGAATGGAAGATTGTATCAACACGAGACCAGAGGAAGCAGATGGTGCCCGGCCACCAACAAAGACAGCCATGACGGGGGACACAATGGCGAGTCCCCAAGGCAACACAAGAAAAAGAGGGGTGCAGCTTAAGAATTCTGCTAAAAGACCAGAACTGATGGTCCAACAGTCTGGAGGGTCCCCTGGGAACATGCACCTAGAACTGCTGCTGGCCCTGGCTGAAATCAGCACTGAGGTCAACTCTTCATAGAAGAATAGACAGGACTCGGGGATACGTAAGACCATATGATGTGTGTGCTTTATGGTTCTATGAATTTATAAGAGGCTGTCCTACTGGTTTCTTTCTAGATGGGAGAGAAGAGGGTGGACAGTAGTGAAAAGGTGCTCATTAAAAGATACCAGAAATACAGAGTGGTAAGGAAGATTACGCTGTCACTGGGTGAGGAGAGGAGACGAAGCTGCAGATACGTAGGCATGCAAAATTGGTGTGGATTGTATACTTACACTTAATCACAATAATAGTAATAATAATAATAAAGTGTTCTCTGGACCAACTTCAATCCATGGCAAGCCCATGCATTTCAGGCAGAACTAGATTGTCCACAGAGTTTGCAGTGGCTGTGGTCTTTCTGAAGTAGATCACCAAGTCTTTCCTCCGAGGCACTTCTGGGTGGATTCAAACCATCAACGTATTGCTTAGTAGTGAGCATTTAACAACCTGCGCTGCCCAGAAGCTCTGTCATATTAAACATCAGCATAGTAGATGACAGAAATGTTCTGTGGTCTGTACCATTCTAGATGCTTTACCAACACAGTTTCATTTGCTCTTGTTTGAAATGGGTGTTATTATCTTCATTTTACACAAAAGGAAAGGAGATTTGAAATGATATACAAGCCCCAGAAGCTAATGTGTAACACAGGCCCAAATCAAAGCCATGCTGACTCCAAAGCTACGTTCTCTTCTGCTCTGTCTTTTCTGATACTGGTGTTTCAGGGAATAAAATACAGATCTGTATGAGTCATTCTCACTTAGGATAAAAGGAGAGAGATACACAGTGTATTTCTGATGATGCAGGTTTAGGGCAAGACACCCAGAAATTGGGTTTAACACACAAATATGACTTCATTTGCAGAAGGCTCACCTTGATTCTACAAATCACCCTGGGATTGGATCTGGAAAACCCTTCAGTGTCACTCACCATGAGACAAGCTGAACCCAAATGATCTAATTTCTCTTCATTCACCCAGCAAACGTCCTTTCTCAAAAATAGGATTCACCTACAGGTGACTGAATTCTTCCACACTGCAGCCTCTACAATTTGGTCCTGATATCCCAGAACTCACTTTCACCGATTAGCACACTGCCTGAATTGTAGCAACTAGTGCCTGGGAAAACAGAGAGTAGCTGTATCTGGCCCCAGATCAGCCACATACCCCTAGCAGGGAGAGTTGAGCTGGTCACAGGTTCAATGCTTCCAGAGAGCTGGAAATTCTGAAGCCTCAGAATTAGAAAGTATGAAAACTAAGAGAGTGGTCTCAATGTTTCCTTGTGGAATATGTTCTATATTTATCAACTGAAGCTAGACACTTAAATATTTAATCCATCAAAACATTTAGTGAACACCTATCATCAGGCTGGAAGAAAATATTTTTATCTCACAGGAAGATAACTTACTTAAAAGCAGTAAGTGATACGTGACAGATGAAGGCACCAACCATAAATAATACATTTGTTCGAAAGATGAAGAATTTGAAGCTGGAGTCGTCAGTGACAGTTCTGTGGGAAGATCTAAGCTTAAAAAATGGGTCTGGGGAATGCATTCCGTGAAGTGCAGAGGGGTGTTTTCGAAGTCTCAGGATGAGTCCAAACTTGAGCTATGGATTTACTAGGCTTTCTTACGCTTTCTTCCCTGCTCAGTGTTTAACAACAACTCAAAACCAACTCCTGCTTCTCTTTGCAGACTTGAGCCACAAATTCCCACGCACTAAAACCAACTGAGTGACCTTGAGCAAGTCGTTGAACCTCTCTGAGCTCCGGCTTCTCAAGCTTCAGCTTCTCAGTTTATAAAATAAGAGTCACATCAGCTGGTGGTTTCATCTGCGCATTAAGGGATCAACTGTACCCAAAAGAACCAAGCAGAGTATCTGGAACATAGAAGCAAATCCAGAAATTTATTTCACTTTTTTTTTTTTTACTGTCAAGGTATTGTACACATAAAAAGGAAAAGAATACTGGACGGGGAAGGAGGCCTGAGCTCTAGTCCGGGCTTCCTCACAGAACGGGATTGGGAACTGGATTGCACCTTGGGTTACCTGGGTTGCTGTCTGTGAAATAAGGGAGGTGGCCAGAATGCTGAAGATTTCTCCCAGAGCAATGGTTCATCTACGTGTCCTGTGTCACCCGAAAACCAAAACCACGGAGTTGTTTCTGACTCCATAGAGACCCCACGGGATAGGGTCGACCTTCCCCACGGGGTTCCCAAGGAGTGGCTGGTTGAGTTAAGCCACTGACCTCTGTTTAGCAGCCACGGCTCTTAACCTCGGGGAGGACTGTCATTATCTACAGCAGTGAAGAGAAATGAGCCCCGCAGCAGGTCCTGCCCTGCCTGTCACCTTTTCATTACCAGGAGAGGGTGCTGGAAGCTACTGTCTTCCTGGAGACACACTCTTTTAACAGGCGCAGCTCTGACCGGGGCATCGGACGGTGGTCTCTGGCAAAAACCCAAAGGAGGTCAGCGCCCAAGAGACCATCCCACTCCAAGAAACAAGGATTCGGGGAGTAGGGATTTCACCAGCTCTCTGCTGCTGCTGCGCAACGGGAAAATTAAAGAAAATAAAAAGGTTGATGAATTTTCTTATTTCTCTGAGCAAAGAAACGTTTTTCCTGTGACTTGTTTGCAGCTTGAGTTGAAGCTTTTAATAAGCAGGAGCTCTTCTCTTCACCGGCGGGGCCACACTGCCATCTGCTGGATCTCTGCGTCTTTACACCCCAGGAATCTTTCCCGAGACAAGCAGCAGCGACTTTTCCTGGGCAGCCTGCTTAGATACATAAGAAAATATCAATAACTTCTAATTTATTAGCTCCGACTCTGTGCTAACTTATTGACATCCTTATGAGAGCAAAAATTTCAAGAAAATCATTCATACTGTATATCTTCAAGGTGACTCACAAAATAGATCTTGACTAAAATCAGTAGCTGAGGAAGTTGGAGAGTTCTTTCAACAATTCAAATCATTCCGTTATGTGCACTAAGTGATTTTTCTAATAAGTAGCAGTTTTAGCAATACTTGGTTGCATAGTGGCTAAGTGCTATGGCTGCCTATAGAAAGGTCAGCAGTTCAAATCCACCAGGCTCTCCTTGAAAACTCAATGAGGCAGTCCTACTCTGCTCTTCAGGGTCACTGTGAGTTGGAAATTGTCTGCACCGCAATAGGTTTGATGTAAGTATTAGCAACACATTGTATCATGTGAGGTTGTCAAAAGACTTTTGTTTCATTTAGAACTTATTCACCTGTTATTTGCATATACTACGTGTAATTTATGACTTGAGCTTCCTGGGGCAGTGGTTAAGAGCCGAAGCTGTTACAATACACCAGGCACTCCTTGGAAACTCTCTGCGGGGAAGTTCTACTCTGTCCTTTGGGGTCAGCATCAGTCAGAAGCAGCTGTAGAGTAACAGATTTTCTTCCCCGGTACTTCACAGGTTTAACAAGGAAGGATAAAGCTGCAATCTTTATAAATACTTCTGTCACTTGGTGTCAATAATTCAGTAATTTGTCCTCATTAATTCACCTAGTTAGACTCTGTGAATAATCCACCGCTGTTGGAATAGTACAGAGGTTAAAAGTTAATACAAGTATAAATAGGAAAGGCTCTGTCGCTTTATCAGGAAAGTGGCGTAAGGCTGAGAGTTCAGAGAACGTTTTATTTCAAATGACTTTTGTGTTTCTCTAGCACTGACAACGTTCTTGGGCTCCGAAAGCCCTAACTGCTCTCACTGTCTCCCACCGACTGTTCAGTGCTCGTGTTCAGTACATGTGCCTACAGTAAGAAAATCCCAAATCAAACCCATTCCTGTTGAGTGGGTTCTGACTCATAGCAACCCTATAGAGCAGAGTAGAGCTGTCCCACGTGGCTTCCAAGGAGCACCTGGTAGATTTGAACCGCTGATCTTTTAGTTAGTAGCCGAACTCTTAACCACTTCATCACCAGCATTCAGCGTCTCCACAAATTAAACCAAACCCACTGTTGTTAAGTCAATTCTTGCCATTGCTCCGGCGATAACTTCACGCTGCAGCCAATTTACGTGTCACACGGTAGAACTGTCCTATAGTTTCCAAGGAGCACCTGGAGGGTTTGAACTGCTGATACAGCACCTGTCCACTATGCCACAAGGATTTCCATGTTTACACAAATGTTTAATATTTCATAACGAAGTAGCCAACTTACCTTTCCTCCTTGAAATTTGGCCTAAGATACACCTTTTTATACCCTTAAAAAGTCACTTAGTTCCACAGTATGCTGCATGTCCTCATCAGAAGCTCGAGTTTGGCCTTTCGTTTGCATAACAAAGGATCCATTACAAGCCTGTATTTGGTTGTTTTTCACTCCAGTCCTCCAGCAACAAGGGAGAAGAAAAAAAAAAAAAGACACTTGCCATTTCCAGCCAACAAGGCTGTTAATGATATTGCACTCGGGGTTCAGAACCTCCCCCTGCATAAACCCGGTGGGGCAAGCACCAGAATTTACCCACATCCGATGGATCTTCCCCTTGTTGTACCCGTATCCTCTCTGTCAAGACAAAGGACTCTCCAGGAATACTGAAACACAAAGGTGGGTTAGTTGTGCTCACAGCACAAATGAAGAGACCAGTGATGTCAAGATCCCACCTACAGTAGGGCAGCACCTCCCACAGGTGTCTAGAAAACCACAACTCTCTCCCTTACTGGTTACACCACTCCCTAAACGCACACACACTGCCACACTCCAGGAGGAAACGCAGCAGGGGGGACATAAAGCAGACCCTGGAGAGCCTCCCACTGGTTTTCTACCTCAGTTCTGTCACTTCCAGCGTTGTCCATCCTGTGGCCATTGAACTGAATCCAACTTATAGCAATCCCATGAGTTTTAGACTAGAACTGAACTCCATGCAGCTTTCTTGGCCATAATCTTAATGGAAGCAGATTTCGAGGTCTTTCTTCAGTGGCAGTCAGGGTCAGTTCAAACTGTTGACCTCTAGGTCATCAGCAGGATGCAAACCACTTTGGGGCACCTGGTGAGCCCTGGGGAAATCACGGAACACCTTTGAGCCTGTGTTTCCTCATTTATGCAACGAGACTAATGCTATCAGTGAAACCTTGGTGCTATGGTGGTTAAGTGCTAAAGCTACTAACTAAAAGGCTGGCAGTTCAAATCCACCAGGTGCTCCTTGGAAACTCTATGGGGCAGTTCTGCTCTAGCCTATAGGGTCTCTATGAGTTGGAATCGACTTGATGGCAGTGGGTTTTGGGAATGCTACCTGCCTCAGCAGAACCTGCTCAGTTGTCAAAAGCACAAAGATAAGATCATAATAACACATCCTGTCCATAGGATACCTGCCATGTGCCGGGCACTAGACTAAGCACCTCGTATGCATTAACTTACCTCATTCTCTCAGTAACCTGTTGGGTATGTCATCTACCCATCTCACAGAGAAGGTACTGGAAGAAATGACAGGTGAAGGTATTTCTGAAAAGTTACAAAGCTCAGAGATGGTGACAGGTGGAAGTCACACCGAAGGAGAAGTGCATTTGGTGACATCGCTGAGGTCATAGCTAGTATACACTAAGTGAGCAATGCACTATTAAGCATTCTGTTAGCCAGGCACACATGTAGCATTTCAGATCCCTGATTTTCCCTTCAGCCCTGGCACTGTGCTCTCTGTTGTGTACGAGGATTGATGATTAAGTTCACGAACTCATCCTAGAAAAAGTGCTACATATCTCATTGCCACCTTTGAAGTACTCTCCTTGGGAGGCTATGCATCCTCACCAATGCCTGGTCCAATCTTCAAAGCAATTTGGGAACTCTTTTTCTTGAATGGCCATCAGAATGTTCATCATATTACCCCTGATGTCCTGGACATCATCAAAATGCCTTCCTTTCAATATTTCCGTTATCCTTGGGTCAAGAAAAAAGTCACAGGGGAATCATATCAGCTGAGTAGGTAGGATGTTCCAACATAGTTATTTGTGTACTGGCTAAAAACTCCCGCCCAGATGACTACACAATTGAGTTCACGAACTGACCGCCTTGCCACTGTGTGCAATGGCCATTCCAGAAATAGTTCCAAAGCTGCTTTGAAAGGTAGACTAGATGCTGGCATTGGCGCATAGCTTCCAAGGGGACTACTTCAAAGGTGATTGTAGCGATAGTCAGCAATAAGGTATGTAGCACTTAGAAGAATTAAGTTTATGGCTTAATTGTCAGACCTTGTATATAGTTATTGCTAACGTGTATAGATATTACAATAGTAAATATATGTGAAGTTATTCTAGGAGAACCATCTCTCCTTACCCACAGCTTGATGCTGTCCGTAAACCAACTGAGCTCTGAGAACCCAGAATCAGATAGACCTCTGTTCACACAAGTTTTGTGTCTTTGAGCAAGTGGCTTAAGTGCTTACAATTCAGTTTCCTTATGTACCAAATGTGGGTAATAAAGCACCAACCACAGCAAATTTCTGTGAGCTTCAAATGTGATAAGATGTGCAGAACACTTCACACAGTGCCGGGCACATGGGTAGCTCTCTATCCCACCAGCAGGAGTGGGCACATTGTGCCTGGTGTTTCCACCGAGAAGGAACGCTGTTGAAATGGCTCTAATCCCTGGGGCATATGGTTTCACAGAGCCTTCAGTAGGCAATCAGAGTCTCCTCCCTTTCTTCTGCCTCATTTTGCTCTCCCTTGAAAAACAATGAGTGACATCCCCTTACCCAAAACACACAGTCAGAGTAATCACTCTGATTTAAAAGTTACAAGTTTCGCTAGCTTGGCACTATCCCGGGAGATTTCGTGGCCCAGGCAAAGTCGACTTTGCCTCTCATCATTGTCCAGCGTGGCCTCTGAGCACCCCACCGTGTGACACGTGAATTGGCTGCAGCGTGAAGTTATCGCCGGAGCAATGGCAAGGCAAGGACAGTGAGAACCAGTGGCCTTGGATATGCCCGCTGGAAAAACCAGCCAATGAAAATTAACCCACCACTCTAATCACAGTTTTACATTCCAGAATCTTCACCTGACAGAAATGATAATCATTTGGTTCATTGATTCCAGGATTAATCACTGAAGTTAATCTTGACATGTATTGATTCCATTTCTGCTGGCTGTAACTAAAGTGTTCAAATTACTTATTCCAGCTCTGACAGGAACGGGTTCTCAAAACAAAGAAAGTCAAAAATGAGCTCTTACACCTGACAGCCCTGTATAGCACCCAGTGACAGTGCTGACTACCCATCCCCGGGTAAGGGGGGCCCTAATCAGGAAGAATCCAGCACCTGCTCTCGCTATGACACACTGGCATTTTATAAAGCTGATCTATCAGTGTCACAAAGAATTGGAGGGAGTTTTATCTCACAGAAGCTGAAGTCAAAATTCAGCTGCAAAGGCAAGAAAATCATGTAGGCAACACAGTAAAATAGGTCGGTTTTTCCAACTGAATTTTGCAGGAAACACCATTAAGTATTAGTATGCAATCCTCCAACTCGGAGTTTCCTGATGCTGATCATAGCCAGCAGAAGCCTCAATGCAAACGTAAAATTGTCAAAGTGACAACCCAGTGAAGTCTCCCCTGCTTTAACTCTCCATACAAACATCTGGTAGAAGCACAAGACTATGAAGCCTGACAATTAAGTCCACAAACTGAATTGTTCTAAGTGCTCCATACCTCATTGCTGTATATCACAGTGGTCCACTTTGAAATACTCCCCTTGGGAAGCCATGCACTGATGCCAGCACCTAGTCCACCCTTCAGAACAATTTTGGAACTCTTTCTGGAATGGCCATTGTACACACCAGCATGGTGGCCAGTTTGAGAACTTAACTGTGTACTTGTCTGTGAGGTAATTTTTAACCAGTAGACAAATTACTGTCTATGAACACCCTCCTGACTCACCTGATCTGGCCCACAATGACTTTTTTCTTTACCTAAAGATAACAGAAATAGTGAAAGGAAGATATTTTGATGACATTTAGGACATCAAGCTCTGATGGACACTGAGAGTTTTCCTCTTTTTCCCTGACCCTCTACCAAGCAAAATGTCCTTCCCCAGGGACTGATACCTCTTGACAACATGTCTAAATTATGCTGGACAACTCTATAGTCATTCCAGAAAAGGAGTTCCAAAATTGCTTTGAAGGGTGGATAGTGGTGTTAGTGTATAGCTACCCAAGGAGAGTACTTTGAAGATGACTGTAGTGATATTCAGCAATGAGGCATATAGCCCTTTTTCTAGGATGAGTTTGCAAACTTTAATTGTCATACCTCATATGTTGGGTATGTGTGGCACTGGGAAAATCCCCTGCAAAAGTCTTTAAAGTGGTGAAAAGTAAAGATGCCAGCTTGAAGACTAAGGTGCACCTGACCCAAGCCAGGGTGTTTTTAGTCACCTCATATGCCTGTGAAAGCTGGACAATGAATGAAGAAGACCAAAGAAGAACTGGCACTTCTGAATTGTTGTGTTGGAGAAGTCCATATACCAAAGAACAAACAGATCTGTCTTGAAAAATGGATAATCAGAGTAATCTGTGGAAGCGTGGCTGGCGAGACTACATCCTGCTACATCCATACTTTGGACACGTTGTCAGGTGGGATCAGTCCTCGGAGAAGGACACCCTGTTAGCTAAAGTAGAGGGTCAGTGACAAAATAGAGAGGCCCTCAATGAGATAGACTGACAGAACGACTGGCATAACAGGCTCAGGCATAATAATGATTGTGAGGATGGCACAGGACTGGGCAATATTTCATCCTGTTGTTCACTATGATTTGGTACCGAGTCAGTGTCACTCAACAACAACTTTAAGTTCAGTACCTTCTGAAATGAGGCAATGGTAAATGTGCAGAGCCACCTATAGCATACTCCTGTCAAACTGTCAAAGTTGAATTTCATCAAGGAACTAGACCTAACTTTGAGTTTACAAGAATCCCAGAGAAGAAGAGGATATGTTAAATAATACCATGTGGATGCCATCAGGCAAGTGCAGAATGTTAGACACCTACAACACAGGTGAAATGATTTCATCACAAACAAATGGCAAGAAATAACAAGACTTTAATTGTGATTTCAAGAAATTTGACTCCACTCTTGATTGCAAAATGTACAACCTCTTTAGAAAGCAATCTGGCATGTCCTTAAAAAGCTGGAAATAGATATACCATTTGATCCAGTAATACTCAATGCTCAGAACACTTCCTTCAGAAATTAAGGCTGTCACATGAACAGATACATGCACACAAATGTTTATTGCAGCACAGTCTGTGATAGTAAAAAGATAGAATCAACCCAGATGCCCATCGACAGATGAATGGATGAACAAACTGTGGTATATATACTCAGTGTGGTACATATACGCAATGATAAAGAACAGCAATGATTTTAGGAAGCATCTCATAACCTGGTTTCAATTAGAAGACATCATGCTCAGTGAAATCAGTCAGCGGCAAAAGGACACATATTATATGAGACTCCTGCTATAGGGCTAAAAAACAGACTTACGTACAGAAGAAAAGAATCTTTGATAGCTACAAGGGCTGGGAGGGAGAGCAAGGCTTGGTCATAGAGTAGATGGTTGACAGAAATTTGGTTAGGTGAAAGCAATGACAGCACACAGGAGAAAGCATAGCAACTTAAATGGACTTCACCGTAAACTGAAAGCTCTTCTAATCTCAATCCAATATTGAAAGGACAAAGTAACAGGGATGAGGTCTGGGGACCAGACTCTTGGGGGACATCAAGGTCAGCTGGCACAACTAGCTACTGGTAAGACAGTCTCTGCACACCATATGGATGAATGGCGTCTGGGGTCTGAAAAGCTAGCAAGCTGCCATCTGAGGTACACCGAGTGGTCCCAATTCATCTGGAACAAATGATCACTGAGAACAAGAAAAACACGAAGAAAAAAGAACCCAGAAAACAGAACGACCCATGTGAATGGGAGACTGTATCGACATGTGAACACAAGAACCAGATGGCGCCCGATGACAACTAAAGACAGCCATGATGGGACATACAATGCTGAGTCCCACTGGCAACATGAGAAAAAGAGGGGTACAGCTCAAGAACTCTACTAAAAGACCACAACTGGTGGTCTGACAGCCTGGGGGTCACCTGGGAGCCTGGTCCCTAGACTTGCTGCTGCCCTTTCCTTAAAACACTGCAGTGGTCAAGCCTTCAAACAAAAATGAACTGAACTGAAGGAAACAATGTGATAATATGATGTCTGTACTTTATGGTTTTATGCATCTATAGGATGCTGCCTACTGGTGTCTTTCTAGACGTGAGAGAAGAGTGTGTAGAGGAGGGGACAGGAGCTCATTAGGAGGATATGACAAGTATAGAATGAAAAGAAAGAGTGGGCTGTCACCAGGCAAGGAATACAGAAGGAGCTGCAAATATGTGGGCATGCAAAATCCATTTGGATGGTATACTTTCCCTTGATCACAATAACAAAGAAAAAAAAGAAAAAGAAATTTTATTCCACTCTCAACTGCAGAATAGAATCCTCAGCTTTGGCTTAAACACTCAACCCAATCCCTCTCCCTCCTCATCTACTGAGTCACTGAGACACTTGGTCATGTTAGCCAAGAATCCTAAGCTAATATAATTGCCTTAGTCATCTGGTACTGTTCTAACAGAAATACCAAGAGTGGATGACTTCAACAAAGAAAAGTTTATTCTTACATAGTCTAGTGTGCTACAAGTCCAAGGAAGGCTTTCTCTCTTTCTTGGCTCTGGAGGGAAGTCCTTGATCTGCATCAGTCTTTCTTTCATCGGAGAGCATCTTGGCTCAGGAACCCCAGGTCCAAAGGACATTCTCTGCTCCCAGTGCTGCCTTCTTGATGGTAGGAGGTGACTCACTTTGTGCTTGCTTCCCTTTCCTTTTATCTCTTGCAGTATAAAAGGTGACACAAGCCCTATACCAGGGAAACTTCCTTTACATTGTAGCAGGGAGGTGACCTTAGGAAGGTGACTTCCCTTTCAACTCCACCTGAAACCTTTCTGACATGATATACTCTATTAATCACAGGCAGACATTAGGATTTATGTTGTTGTTGTTAGGTGCCATTGAGTCGGTTCTGACTCATAGAGACCTTATGAACAACAGAATGAAATACTGCCTGGTCTTGCACCACGTCCACAATCATTTTTATACTTAAACCCACTGTTGTGGCCACTATGTCAGTCCATCTTGTTGAGGGTCTTCCTCTTTCTCGCTGACCCTTGACTCTGCTAGCATGATGTCCTTCTCCAGGGACTGATCTTACCTTACAACATGTCCAAAGTACGTAAGACACAGTCTTACCATCTTTGCTTCCAAGGAGCACTCTGGTTGTACTTCTTCCAGAATAGATCTGTTTGTTCTTCTGGCAGTCCACGGTGCATTCAACCTTCTTCTCCAATCACAAATTGGAAGACAATCACAAAATATTGGGAATTATGGCTCAGGCAAATTGCTACACATGTTTCTGGAGGGACATAGTTCAATCCATGATATTCCGCCCTTTGTCCCCCTAAAAATGAAATACCTTTGTAACATGCAAAATGTATCCACCCCATCATGTCATAGAAGAAGTCTTAAATAAACTTCAAATTCAAAATACAAAAAGTTCCTCTACATCTGCAAAATCTGGAACCCAAGTTACCTGTTTCCAAACTGCAGTGGTAGAACAGGCAGACACAGGCAACCATTTCCGTCACAAATGTGAGAAACTGCAGGGAAGAAGGTGTTGACAGGCAACAAACAAGGGGGCAGAACATATTACCTCATCCCTCATGGCTTTAAAAATAGTGATTTGTTTACACAGTTTACACAATAGCCCTTACCTCCAAACTGTAGTTATTTGCCACACTCTCCTGATTCAGAGTGGAGACACCTCAACCCCGTGCTACAACTCCACCTTCCAGGCCCACTGGGGCAGCAAGTCTTGCTCCCTTCCTTCAGGTACACAATTTTCCAAGTCCTCTTGAGTGGAAATTCCACACTTAGAAACACTAGAGGCCATAGTTCCACTTTTTGAAACCTCTGAGGTCATGGCCATACCTTTCGAGACTGAGGTAGCTCAGCTTCTTGTTCCCCTGGTCTCCAACTTCTTCTTTCTGTGTTCTTATCCCCCTCCTCACACCTGCATCTGATCTGCTGGGTCAAGTGTTCCAAAGCTCTGTAGTTCTACTGACTTAAGTGTCAAGGGTAACTCTACTCCACCAAGAAGCCTCCTGCAAACAAGTACTCAGCTCTCCTATTCTTTGAGTTAGCAAGCGTAGCTCTACTGACTTGCGTGTCCATAGGCACCCAAATCCTGCACATAGGCACTCCCCATGTGTCAGCTCCTGGTTCTGTTTTACTAGTTTGCTTCTACTTCTTACTATCTCTGCCTTCTTCCATGTTAGCAGTTCTCTTCAGTTTCTTCTGAGTCATCTGTCCTTTAACAGTTTCAAAACCACTTCTACAATTTAAGCATCTGTTACGGCAGCACCCCACTCTCTCAGTACAAAATTCTGTCTTGGTCATCAAACAAAGTAAATTTCAGAACTTCTGCTGAAAAACAGGAGTCAACACAAAATGGGCACAGATACCTAAAAGCAAGGATGAGAAAGCACGAAGGAACAGAAAAACAGGATGAATAGAAGCAGGGATTGGGAGAAGGGAAGGATAGAGTGTGGACACATCATAGAGTTGGCAACCAACATTCTGCCCCCCCAAAAGAAGCAGCATTGTGTTTTAACTTTCAATGAAACTGACTTACTCTGTATACTTTCACTTAAAACATAAATCTGAATGTGAGTGTGTGTGCCAATAGCGTGTTCTGTCTACCAGGACACTTCAATATGCACATGTAAGATCTAGAACTCCTGTAAATGTCTGAAGCGTAAAGGAAGTAATTCTGAGAACTGATCTAATGTAGAGAGCTAGGCAGAACTGAGGGCATCACAGAAGGAAGGTGAAGGAACTTTAAAGAAACTGCCCTGGGATTCTATAGCATAACTCTTTTCAGTCATGTTAATTAAGACAAAGAATTTTAAGTTACCCTTGGGTGTATTCCAACTACAACCCTATTTGTCTTAGAATGGAACAGCTGCCCATAGTGTTTTTCTTGTTTGTGTTTTTTATTATTACGATTAAGTGCAAATATACAATCCAAGTAAATTTTGCATGCCCACCTCTCTGCAACTCTCTCTAGTCTCATCAGCCTGTGACAGCACACTCCTTCTTTTCACTCTTTAAGTCTAGTGTCCTCTTAACCAACACCTGTCCTCCCTTCTCCCATCTAGGAAGAAATGAGCAGGACAGCCTCCTGTGGATGTATAAAACCATAAAGTATATACACCACACGCATCACTCTGTATCCCTAAGTCCAGTCTGCTCTTTCTGAAGTGTTGGTTTCAGGAATAAGCTAGCAGCAAGCCTAGGGGCCGTGTTCTCAGGGAGACTTCTGGCTGTCAGACCATCAGTTCAGGTCTTTCAGCAGAATTCTTCATCTGCACACCTCTTCTTCTTGTCTCCGTAGTGGTTTTGATACTGAAATCAGAAGTAAAGGCCTTTCTTCTAAGGCCTCTGTGGGTGGATTCAAACTGTCAACATTTTTGTGTTAACCACTGGCTCGACTCAGTGAGTCTCATGTTAGCTCATGCGTTCCCCTTACTACATGAACCCATATGAGTTGAGAAGTCTCATAATTTGCAGAAATCCTTCCACTGGGATTTGAACATAGGTAGTTTGCCACTGGAGACTGTTCACTACTAAGTAATTCCACCATTTTGAATAATGGGTGAAGAAGGAGGCAGGTAGGACATTTATTAGCACTGATTTTCCTAATTATCTTACTCATTTGAAAGAGGAGAACAGCAGACACTCAAACCGTGAAAGCCACAGCCAGTAATGAGACATTAGACTCATTTTCTTGACTGCATACGAGTTCTTAACTGATGCTTGGGTCTGACAACTTTTAGAACATTGATGTTCTTTATGATTTCATTAAATTATTGTATCAATATTTCTGGCATTTTTTTCCCTCCCTAACTATAGGTTCACTATGAGTCGGACCAGACTTGACGTTACTGGGTTTTAGTTAGTGTTGCTTTCATATTCGTTCAACTATTTAGGTGAGTAAATGCGTATTGCCTCCTACCGTTGGAGGTGATGTCAGCTCAAAGTATCTTTCCCGAAAGATCTCATGGCCTGTAAGAGGAAATACACATACACCATAAAGAAAAAGAAAAAAGTCTCAAAATTCTCTCCTAACTTCCATCACATAGCTATAACACAAAGAAGAGAGGGTAGGGAATGAGGTAAGGTACATCACTCAAGCCTCATAGTTTACACCATTATTTTTCCACGAATTGGACCAACAGCAGATCCCAACAAAACATATTAGAAAAAAATATCACACAAATTACAGGTCATTTTTCATTTGTACAAGAGCAGCAAAAAGTCTATGTTGTTAGGTGCCGTCAAGTAGGTTTCAACTCATAGCTATCCTATGCACAACAGAGTGAAACACTGCTTGGTCTTGCACCATGTCCACAATTGCTTTTATGCTTAATCCCATCACTGCAGCCACTGTGTCACTGCATCAGTCCATCTCATGAAAAGTCTTCCTCTTTTTCACTGACCCTCCATTCTACCAAAGATAATGCCCTCCAGAGCTTGATCCCTTTTACCAACAAGTCCAAAGTACATAAGACATAGTCTCTCCATCTTTGCTGCCAAGGAGCACTCTGGTTGTTCTTCTTCCAGAACAGATCTGTTTGTTCTTTTGGCAGTCCGTGGTACATTCAATATTCTTCTCCAACACCATAATTCAAAGGTTTCTGTTCTTCTGTCTTCCTTATTCATTGTCCAGCTTCGACATGCTCATGATATGATTGAAAATACTATGACTTGGATCAGGTGTACCTTAGTCCTCAAGGCGATATCTTCAGTTTTTAATACTTTAAAGAGGTTCTTTGAGACAGATATTCCAATGTAATGAGTCTTTTAGTTTCCTGATTGCTGCTTCCCTGTTAAAATCCGTTGCTGCAGAGTTGATTCTAACTCATAGCAGCCCTATAGCACAAGGTAGACCTAACTGCGCCACAGAGCTTCCAGGCAGTGCCTAATGGATTCGAACTGCCAGCTTTTTGGTTAGCAGCCATAGAACTTAACCACTACAACACTAGCATTTCTATTTTTCATATCAGAGATTAAAAAATCAGGAAAAATAAGGTTTTACCTTAATGGTAAATAAGAAAAAGAAGAGGCAACTACAAAAGGAATCATCTCAGTTGTAATTCCTTTGTCTTTGATAATCTCTCCAAGTTTTGGACTGAACTGTATTGCTCTACCCTCCACTCAGCTGTAGTTTCAGCTACTGGATGTTGGCTTTGGTTCCCCTACCTGAGATCACAGAACATGTGGTCTTAGATTTCCGTTAGATTAGTAATAAGAGTAAATGCCACACCAACTTTTGTGAAGAAAAAAGGTTCCACTTTTCTTGAATCTCCTATCCCGACTCTTTGCATCTGTCTATTGAAGACACTGATGAATCGTCACAAAATAATCTACTTAGTGGAGTTTTATCAGCTGATTGATATGTATGATCTTATTAAGTGGTTGTAGGTATACTTTACATTTTCCTCTTCTAAGTATTCTTTTCCTAACATATCTTCAATGGTAATATTTCAGATTTTTTGAAAAGCCACAATAGAACATTCACTTTACATCATACTAAAAAAAAAAACAAAAAACCCCACTGCTGTGGAGCCAATTTCTACTCATAGTGACCCTATAGACTGAGCAGAACTGTCCCATAAAGTTTCCAAGGAGTACCTAGTGGATTTGAACTGCCAATCTTTTGTTTAGCAACTATAGCACTTAAGCACTACACCACCAAGGATTTCTTTACATCATAGCAATGTATAAAAACACAGATGCATAAAAAATACATGCCAAGCCAGGCCAAGAAAATACATAGCACTGTATAATAACACAGATATGTACACATACACGTAGAACTAAAAAGCATTAGAGAAACTTTGCCTTACAGTTGTTGTCTATTATTCAGTGTTTTTGAAAATTCTGATTGTAAATCATCACACTGATTTCTCCACCCACAATGGTTTGACAACACACATCTAAACATCCTAGTGAACTGTGTAACTGTAGATGTCTTGTCCAACTTTGTAGCTTCTGATTTCAACAGGGATATTTCTAAATACTTCCATTTTCAACCAAGGGATACAGAAGAGTTCCCTCCATCAATCTGTTTAAAAAGTCAGTCAAGTAAGGGCTTATACAGTAATACTTCCTTTTCCTTACTGTGAAATGTTTGGGTATACCTTACAAATGTAACAAAATTGAGTTGATTCTATTTTTTTTACAAAAATTTATGATGATTTCTTGTGGCCAATTCCTCACGACAATAATCCCCTATCCCGTGCTATTTAATCAGTTTAGCACGGCTAGCTTCTGCTTGCCGTTCCTTGATGCCAACATATTATTAGTGACATGGACAGGGAATCCAGAGGGTGACTTTCATTTCCATGATCATCATCTACAGTGACAAGCCTTGCTGCCATAAATTTAATCCACAAACATTCCAGAAATTCTCCAATTCACAAAGTGGCTGCCCTTTTCTATTTAATTTTATCAAACTAGATGCATATACAGTCCACAAATCTGACAGAGGGCACAAAATGAAACATTCAAGAGAACCTCAAGTATCGTGCCAGTCTCTGGTTTTCAACCACATGGTCCAAAGTCTCTGAATTCTTCAGCATTCAGTGTTCATGCAAACTCTTATATTCTATCTAAAGATATCTGTCAATATTCTCCTATTTTTTTTTTAAAAAAAGAACTTACAATTTGGTTTTTGGGTCCCAGACCTGCAGAACAAGCTGCAGTCAGGTTGGCTTTTAGCTGATTGGCTTAGCTGTGGTTCAAAGAGCTCTGATGGCCACCAGGGATCCAACAGATCCCGAGATCGTGGTGCTGGAAGGAGACAGGTGGCAAAGCACCTCCAGGAGCAGGTTCAGATGGACCCGCAGTTCTGCCTGTAAGTTTTCTGTCGGCCCTAGAGGGCTTGTTCTTCCATTCACAGTTGCATCCTCCCAAAAGTTTGTCTCCTTCTCTCCCAGCTACAATTCTCTTTTGCCAGTTACTCTCAGTAGAGAACCAAGTCTTCAATTTCACCACCACTATAGTGGTTAAGGCAGCTGCTAATCAAAACTTGGCAGTTTGAATCCACCAGCCACTCTTTGAAGCCCTGTGGGCAGTTCTAGTCTGTCCTACAGAGACGCTGTGGCTGGACGGCCACAGGTTTTTGTTTATGTATTTGTTTTGCTACTAGTAACAGGAAATTCTAGTGGTGTAGTCATTAAGAGCTATGTCTGCTAATCAAAAGGTTGGCAGTTTGAGTCCACCAGATGCTCCTTGAAAACTCTATGGAGCATTTCTACTTTGTGCTGTAGGGTTGCATGTGTGTGAATTGACTCGATGACAGTGGTCTGTTTTTTGGTTTTTGGTTTTTGGTTTTTGTTTCTGGTCATAGCAACAGGTTAAGCTTAGGTATAAGAACTCTTTTGGTCATGGCACAGGACTGGACAGTGTTTCATTCTGTTGTACATAAGGTCACTGAGAGTAGGAACCTGCTCTGTGGCATCTAAGAGCAGGTAACCTCTAGCAAGAGCTACTATGTCCAGGCACAGTTTTAATTGATTTACATGAATTAATTTAGCTAACACTCCTACCGGACCTACGAGGTAGAAACTGTGGTTAGGTGTTGCTAAGTCAGTTCTGACTTACAGTGATCCCATATATAACACAATGAAACACTGCCCAGTCTTGTGCCATGCCCACAATCATTGTTATGTTTCAGCCATTGTGGCAGACACTGTGTCAACCAGTCTCACTGAAAGTCTTTCTCTTTTTCATTGACCCTCTACTTTACCAAGAGTGATGTCCTTCTCTAGGGACCAATCCCTCCAGACAGCATGTCCAAAGTATATCAGACGTAGTCTAACTATCCTTGTTTCTAAGGAGCACTCCAGTGGTACTGTTTCTAAGACAGCTCTGTTCATTATTTTGGTGGCCTGTGGCAGATTGAATATTCTTCTCCAACACCACAATTTAAAGGCATCAGTTCTACTTCTGTCTTTCTTATTTGTTGTCCACTTTCCCACCTGTGTAATGCCACTGAAAATACCATGATTATACATTCACCAAATGGAAGAACAGATCAGTAAGCAGAAAATGTGGCTGAAAAGATGGTCCTCTGGACAGTGACTTTAAAAAGAGGGTCTCAAGTAAGAGTTCACTCAGTCTTCCTCCTCTTTACATCTGCACTTATCTCAGTGAAACTAATGATGCTCCTCAACGTTTTTAGTCAGCTAATGCTGCTCTAACAGAAATACTGTGAGTGGGTGGCTTTAACAAAGGAAAGTTTATTCTTACACAGTCTGGTAGGCTACAAGTCCAAATTCAGGACACCCTCTCCAGGGGAGGCTTTCCCCCAGACAGTTCTGGAGGAAAGTCCTTGATTTGCATCAGTCTTTGTTCAAGAAGCATCTTGACACAGGAATTTGGGGTCTGAAAGACGTGCTCTTCTCCCAGTGCTGCTTTCTTGATGGTGCAAGGTCCCCAATTCTCTTTGCTTTCTTTCATCTCTTGTAGGATGAAAGGATAAAGGGTGGTGCAAGTCACACTCCAGAGAAACTCCTTTTACAGTGGAGCGAGGAGATGATCCTATGCAGGGATTTACAGTCCCACCCTAATCCTTTAACATACAGCATAAGAAAATCACAAAATGGAGGACAATCATAAAATATGCAGAATTGTGGCCCAGCCTCACAGCTACACATGTTTTGGTGGGCACAAAATTCAATCCATGGCACCCTCAATGCCTGGATAGGAGTCGTCGGATGGCACAGTTAAGTAATGAACTAATAAATGATAAATTGATGATTCAAACCCATTCAGGGTCTCTGAGAAGAAGAAGGGGCAATGTACTTCTCTGCAACAGTTAGTTGCCCCTGCACACAGGAGGTTGCCATGAGGTAGAGTTGACTTGAGAGCAGCTGGTTTGGTTTAGGCCTGGCTAAGGCTCCTTGAACTTATGTTCTCAAATTGTCCTCCTTCTACAGCTATTTGTCCCCTCTTTCTAAACCTTTCCAATTCTCCCTTCAATGTGAAGACTAGTAAGTCTTACCTACAATCCTACCAAATCCTCAACTTTTGAATATGTCTCTTCCCTTCACAACTGAGCTTCTATAAAAAAGTCTATTTGTCCATCCTTAAGGCCTTCATTTATTGACCTCAAATTAACTTACATGAATGTTATAAATGTACTGAAAACAGTCTGCAAAGAGCCCTCAAGGCATCCACTTGTTAAGCCCGGTGTTCATCATCCTATCCAACTTCTCAACTCAACAAGCAGAGTCTTGCATTGCTGAGTCCTACTTCCTAAAAGCAGCTCCTTTAAACTCCATGATTCTGCCTGCTTGTTACCTTCCTGTTTCTCAGCATGCTCATTATCTAGAGATTCCACGGACATCTTTTACTCTACTCTTTCAACTGTCTTGGTGGCCTCACTGCCTCCTATCCTCAGACTATTCTCTTGACTTAGACAGTGAACCATACTCAACTATTGCTACTAGGCTGCTAGCTTCAAAGCACACCTTTCCAGTTCTCGTTGTTCAACTGGACTCAAGCCCAAATGATACCGCTTCCTCTTGGGGGAAGAAAAATGCATGTAGGTGTTTTGTAGGCATCACAATTTCAAAGATAAACTCGCTTCTCTCCCCAAATGCTCTTTCTCCTGAATGTCGCACTTCTCTAATGGGATTGCCGTCAGTCACCAACCATGTTAAACCAGGAACTTCTTCTGTCCCTTACTTTCTCTGTCTCTACATGGGCTTCATCTGAAATATCTCTTGAATCAGCTTTCTCCTCACTAAGAGACCCCTAGTAAACAAGCAGTGGTGCCAAAACAGACACTGTGTCCCCGAATCCCACTCTTCATGCTTTTGCCACATTGCTGTACCCTAGCAGGAAACCCAGGTGGTGTAGTGATTAAGCACTATGGCTACTAACCAAAAGATCAGCAGTTCAAATCTACCAAGTGGTCTTTGGAAACTCTATGGGGCCGTTCTATTCTGTTGTATAGGGTCACTATGAGTCAGAATCAACTCAACAGCACTGAGTTTTGTACACCCTAGCAGTGGATGCTCCTACTGTGTGCCAGGCACTGTGACAGCCTCTTTATGAGCCTTGTTTCATTGAATCCTTTAAACAATTGTAAGTCACCTGTTTTATAAAAGAGGAAAGGAGTACCTGGGCTGCACTAATGGTTAATCACTCAACCACTAGCCAAAAGACTGGCAGTTTGAAACCACCCAGAGGTACCTCAGAAGAGAAACCTGGCAGGGTCCAGCAATTGTCGTGCACCCAGAGAGTAGGCATGAGTTGAATGAGACTCAAAAGGAACTAACAAAAACAACGTAAAACTGTCCACTCAGGATAAGAGAAAATAAGGTATTTGCCCAAATCATACGGAGCTCGAACTCTACCTAGGGCTCTGATACAAACATTCATTCTCTTAGTCACTGAGTAGTACTAGTAATAGCTAGCACTTTCAGCCACGCTACCTAAACTACGAAGCCCTTGTGATACAGTGGTCAGGAGCTTGGCGGCTAACCAAAAGGTGGACTCCACCAGCCACTTTGGGGGGAAATCCTACTAGGCTGTTCTACTCTGTCCTACACGTTTCCTATGAGTTGGAGTTCACTCTAGAATTTCATTACGCATTGAAAGAAAAAAAAAGTTGTTGCTGTGAAGTTGATTCCAAGTCTTAACAACCCTACAGGACAGAGTAGAATTACCCCATAGGATTTCCAAGGGTATAACCTTTACAGAAGCAGACTGCCACATCTTCCTCTTGCAGAGCAACTGGTGGGTTCCAACTGCAAATGTTCAGTTAGCATCCAAGTGCTTAATCCCCATGTCGCCAGGGCTCTTTCCATTGCTCATACTAAAAAACCCAACCCGACCCATTGCTGTCAAGTCAATACCTACACACAGCTGTCGAGTCAGTCCCTACACGCAGTTCCTACACACAGTGACCCAATAAGAGTAGAAGTGCTCTGCACAGTTTCCGAAGAACACTTGACAGATTTGAACTGCTGACCTTTCAGTAGGTGTAGCACTTAACCACTGTGCCATTTGCCATAGCACTCTACAAGTTCATAGAAGGAATAAGTGATAAAGCACAGCTAGGTATCCAAACCAAACATGTTGCCATTGCATCAATTCTAACTCATCACGACCTTACAGGACAGAGGTGAACTTCTAAGGAGCACCTGGTGGATTTAAACTGCCAACATTCTGGTTAGCAGCTGTAGCATTTAACCACTATAATCTTCTAGGGGGGAAAAAAAATCTATTGGTCCTTCCTGTCTTACAAACCAGATCTCAAACTCTTTGGCCAGATGCATCTTTCCAACATCACCCCCACCTTTTCCTCTTGTCCATTCCTCTCCCTTCAGATTCTAGCCCTGATGAGTGACATCCCATTTTCTGCAGCAATCACGTAGCTACTCTTCTGCACTGTTTGTTTTCCTTGACAATGCCCACCCACAACCTTTTACCCCCACTCTAACTGACTCCACTCATCTTTAAAACCTAAAAATGTATAAAAGTATATGTCTCTACTTTTGAGCCATGCCAGGTCTGAACTTGAGATCCCGTAACATCTGGCTCACCTTGGGCACCCCTGAACCGATTCATGTAGCTTGCTTGACTGCATCCATTTGGGCATCCATCTCTCTCACTAGCTGGCACTCTCCAGCCCCTGATTTCAGAGGAGCACACGTAGATTATCAACATTTTTAAAGTGAAAGGATGAAAAATGAAGTGATCCCAGTCAAAGAAGTTAAAATGAGAATGACCAGATTGTTAAGCTGACACTGAAAGTTTGCAACAAAGATTGCCACCTGCTCTCAATTCACCAGAGAGAGAAAAAAAAAAAAAAAAATTTAGGTAACCCATGACAGCACTACTCCGCCTATACAGGGTGAGTTTCCACGCTCCTGGATTCTGCAGAGGAGATAGGAATGCTGACAGATTAAAATTCAGGAGAGCTAAGGATCTGTTTCTCAGCTCATCCCTCATAGTCCCCATGACAGTATCATTTCATCTGTGGTCCTCAGTTTTCTCATCTGTAAAATTGAATTTTAAAGCCTGCAGCACTTTTATGAAGGGCCAGGTGAGCACAGCAGGAGTGGGCAATGATGTTAGGGCCCCAAAGTCTTTTTCACTGGTGTTTCAGATACGGAGAGTCAGGGAGCAGTCTAGAGCTCCCACCGCTGGGACATGAAGTTTGATGAGCAGTGAGCAGAACCCCACTGTTCAGAGAAAGTAAAAGACTCTTGAGCCCAAACAAGAGAAGAGGAAGCAATCCACATCCTCTCACTGCTGTCCAAGTATCTCAATGGCATGCCCACTGTTAGGGCAGAGTTGTCAGAGGGCCACTTTCTCCTCCCAGTCCTGAGTTCCAGTCTCAGTCTCAACTTCTTATCTCAGGCCTATGTTCTCACAGCGACCCAGCCCTCCGGGGAGAAACTGCCTTTTGCAGGATGCTGGAGAGAGACTGTGTATTTACTCTAACCTGAACCCTAAACTGCATTTGATGAAAGAATTTGAAAAAACTTGTCTTTTGCAAAGGACACCTCTCTCTGTGAACTAGGACTGCCAGTTAAGTTCACGAACTCACCCTAGAAAAAGTGATATATCCCTCATTGCTGAATACCACGGTGGTCACCTTAGAATTACTCCCCTTGGAAAACTGTGCACGGACACCAGTGCCGGGTCCACCCTTCAAAGCAATTTTGGAACTTTTTTTCCGGAACAGTCATCAGAGCTGTCCTATTACCCTCGATGTCCTAAATGTCATCAAAACGTCTTCCTTTCAATGTTTTCTTTCTCTTTGGATAAAGACAAAAGTCACTGAGGGCCGGCTCCGGTAAGCAGCAAGGATGTTCCAGTACACCTATTCATTGTCTGGCTAAAAACTCCTTCACAGACAACTATCCAATTAAATTCACAAACTGGCCACCTTGCCACGGTGTGCAATGCTCATATCCAGAAAGAATTCCCAAGTTTCTTTGGAAGGTGGCCTAGGCATTGACGGGCGCATAGCTTCCCAAGGGGAGGACTTCATCGGTGACCCCCGGCATATTCAGCCATGAGGTAGGGAGCACTGAGAACTACTAAGTTCACGGACTTAATTGTCAGTTCTCCTACTACACATGATCTGGTCAATGAGTGTTTGAATGCCAGGTAGAGGCTAGAAACCCACCCCTTTGTGGAAACGCTACTTCTGTTGAAAATCAGACCTCCACATGGGCGCTTTACAGACGCTGCAATCTGGGTGCCCATGGAAGATGAGGAGGAGGGAGTGGTCTTTACAACTTTTTATACATATTGGGGTATTTTTCACAAATAGCCAGCTACATTTTTTCTTAAATGTATAATTTATGTCAGCCAGTATTCTGATCTATGTTGTTTGAAATAGTTACTAACGATGGGGAAAAACAAACAAAAACTCCTCTTCTGAGAGCTTGTCACTAGAGTTCAGGGCGAGGGGGCTGCGCGGAGCTGACTTCAGTCCCAAGCCCTGCCTGGCAAGCTGCTTCCCCAGCGGGCTGTCTCTCTCCTTCGCCCGGCAGCCTTCTTTCGGCCAGACCCTTTCCTTCGTTTCCACCTCTCTCCTTCTCACCAGGTATCATTCTTCTTTTCTCTGTCTGTCTCTGAATCTCATGTTTTTTGTTTTTTTTTTGTTTTTTTCATTTGATGTCGTTGCCTTTGGAGTGTGGATATTGGCAGTAGCGCTGTGCTCTCCCAGACGACCACCGGAGGGAGCTCTATTCCCGGAGCTGTCCCGTCTCTGCAGCTTGGCAAAGCCTGAGCAGCAAAGGGGACCGGCTTGGGAAGGCTGTCAGCAGCTGTCCCATTGCCTCCCTCATCCCCTGTCCTCCGCCTCCTCCGCAGGAGCCACCCTGAGGCTGCTCGAAGCTCCATCCCCTTATCTACTCAGCTAGTCCCCCACCAAAGGACCTCTGTGTTTGCACGCCTCCTTCCTCAGGACCCCAACTCTTAGATGTCACTTGTCACCCCTAGGATGCCCCGCTACCGGCACCATGACACTGTCCTGCTGGAGCCAGGCTGCCCTCCGGGGCTGCTGCAAGCTTCTCTGGAGGAAGAGAGACCCCGGGTTGCACAAGAAGGGAGGCATTCAACCACTCCCCAAAAGGCTCCCCTCGTTGTTCGCGGTGCTGCCGTCTCATCTAATATCCCCGCCACATTCCTTTGAGATTCTTTAAGCTACCCTAGGCCCTCCAGGCTGACCACTAGGTCGGTGACCTGGTTCCACAGCCGCCTAGGTGCCGGTACTGGACCGCAGGACGCGCTCGGCCATCAGCCACAGCCTTGCCCGGAGGCAGCCTTCTCGCCCTGCGAAGGCCAGCCGGGGTCAAGGAGTTAGGACGGGGTGGGGTGCTTTCACAAGCTTTAAACCCTGACCCCAGTGCTTGTCTGCCCATTTGTCTTACTGCGGTGGCCTGTTACTATGGTACCGGAAGCTTTGCTACCGGTAATTCAAACACCAGGAGGGTCACCCGTGGTGGACACGTTTCTGGTGGAGTTCCAGACTAAGACAGACGAAGAAGGACCTGAGTATTTTTTCTTTGGGGGGGGGGGGGGGGAAGGCCAGTGAAAACCTTATAAATAGCAACCTTGGTTGCTGAAAGTGAAGAGACTTTGAAACAACTAGTGATGAAGATTCAAGACTACAGCCTTCACGGTGGATTGGACGTCAGCCTAGAGAAAACAAAAACCCTCTCAACCAGGTCAGTAAGGAGCGCCACGATCAGTGGAGAAAATGCGGGAAGTGTCCAGAACGGCTGACTTAGATCCACAATCAATGCCCCCAGAAACAGCCATCCAGAAATCGAACTGCTTACTGTGCCGGGCAAATCTGAGGCCAAAGAGCTCCAAAAAGCTATATATATATATATATATATAAAAAAGATGTTA
The DNA here is from genome assembly GCA_028571685.1 of Heterohyrax brucei. Lineage (NCBI taxonomy): Eukaryota > Metazoa > Chordata > Mammalia > Hyracoidea > Procaviidae > Heterohyrax > Heterohyrax brucei. The sequence goes on along the minus strand of CM053162.1, from coordinate 66,665,748 downwards.
CCCTGAGCTCTAAGTTTTGCCGACCGCCACCCGCAATATTTTCAGTTGTTTCATACATGCGTGAGAGCGGGACTCTGAACAAGGCAGAGTAGAGGAGAACTGGTGCCTTTGAATCAGGCCTTAGGGAAGCACGCGGCACGTCCTGCGGAGAGCCAGAGGAGCGAATGAGCGTGCCTTGGAAGAAGCATGGCCAGACTGCCCCCCTGGGAGGACGGCAGGACTTCATGTCACATCCTTTGGACACCTTATCAGGAGGGACATCATGTGCCGTATAGTGGAGGTTCAGTGACAAAGACTCTTGGTGAGATGGATTGACATAGTGGCTGCCAGAACACGTTCATGGAAAGAAAGGCTGCCCTGCCCTTTGTCCCAAGTCCTGTCCATCTTCCTCAGTGTCTGAGGGTCCCCAGTCTCTCCCTGCTCTCCCCTAAAAGGAGAAGACGTTAGGTTCCCAGGCCTGCCTACACTGATCAGTTCTCCCTTCTTGCCTCTTTCTAAAACCAGCCTCCCTCTTGGGGATCCCCAGGGCTTCCCTTTGTCAGTGCCTCTCAGCTGCTGTCATCCCGAAGTCTGAAAGCCTCCATCCACAGCCGGGGCACCCTGCCATGCTGTCATAGGGCTCTCCTGAATGTGCCGATCACACCACCAGGTCTGTTCTCAAACCTTGCTCCTGGATTCCCTGACCTCATCCATTTTAAACTGCTCTGAAAACATTCTCTTCCCCAGAGAAAGAGGCCTTGTGGCCATATGGTTAAGTCCTGGAGGCACTAGTGAAGATCAAGGCCTCAGGCTGTTAACTGAAAGGTCACTACTTTGGTGTTTGAACCCACCAGCTCCTTGGAGGAAGAAAACCCCTGGCAATTGGCTACTATCAAGCCCAGCCTTGAACACCCTAGAAGGCAATTCCTTGCTCGTCTGCAGCTGAGCTAAGAGCCGCAGTCTGCTCAATGGTGTACACCACCCCCAATGACAACCCCTAAGACGTTAGTGCTCTCTCTGCCCTCTCGCTGGGTTTCCATCCCAAGGAATCAAATTTCTCACCAATCAAATGGCATGAAGATGACTTCAAAACCAAAAGTCAAACCCACTGCCCCTGAGTTGATTCCAACTCACAGTGCCCCTATAGGACACCATGAAAGCACCCCATTGAGTTTTCACGGAGAGCCTCGTGGATTTGAACTGGCGACCTTTTGGTTAGTAAAAGTAACACTTAACCACTACACCATCAGGGTTTCAGTAGATTAAAATGCATGATTTACCTACGAGGCTTCCAGCAGTCCCTGAAACAAGAGCTGACTCCCACGTGCAGTGACCTCACACGCGTCAGAGTAGAACTGTGCTCCAGAGGGTTTGCCATGGCTGATTTTTCCAAAATAGATCACCAGGTCTTTCTTTTGAGAGGCCATGTGCACCACACATGGACTGCGGGTCGGCGCTTAGCATGTGGTATTCATCCATACTCTATTTTAAGGCCAGTTGTCATTCTGAACGTTTCAGTTTATGGAGATGCCAAGCATGTCAGTGCAGAACTGGGCTCCAGTGTGTTTGGTGGCTGATTTTTCAAAAGGAGATCACCAGGCTTTTCTTTTGAGGCACCTCTGGGTAGATACCAAGCACCAGCCTTTTGGTGAGCAGCAAGCACATTCACAATTCCCACCACCTCTAAAAGTGCTAAAACCTGAAAGATACACTCCTAGCAGCAGGGAACATCCTTCTCTGCTGCCGTAGGTACCTAGCACTGCTCTAACAGAAACACTATGAGTGGACGGTGCCTTAGACACTTAGCGCTGCTCTAACAGAAATACTACAAGGGGAGGGCTTTAGCAACAGACATTTGTTTTCTCATAGTAAGGTAAGCTAAGACTCTAAGCTCAGGATGGCAACTCCAGGGGAAGGCTTTCTGTCTCGGCTCTAGAGGAATGTCCTTGTCCTCGATCTTTTCCCCCACCCCCACCCCCACCCCCCACCCAAAGACTAGCAGTTTCTGGGGTATAGAGACCCTGGGCCCAAAGGACTCACTCTGCTCCCAGCAATGCTTTCTTGGTGGTTTGAGGGGTCTTACTCTCTGCTCGCTTCCCTTTCCGTTACATGCCAAGAGAGATTGCCTCAAGGCACAGTACAGTCACCTGTAGAGTCCTGCCCCACCAACTCAGCTACAGCCCATCCTCCCTCACTGACATCTTAGAGGCAGGATTTACAACATAGCACATCATACAATACTGGGAATCATGACGTAGCTAAATTGCTACACACATTTTTGGGGAGAACGTGATTCAGTCTGTGACATCCACCACTTCAAGTTCTTTTCTAAGACACCCTTTGTGTGGTGACCTCTCCTGGCTTAGAAAGTCCTAAATGCCCACTGCGAGAACTCTTCATCCTCTGAGCTGAGAAGGAACAGGACTATCTTCCAAAGAAATGGGAGCACATCCCTCTGAGGTTATCTCAGCTTGACCATCCCTCTGACTCTGATTCTAAAGGGACTGGCCTCTTCATTGTCTCTGAGACATTTCACCACTCTATGAACTACAGAGGAGTGATGGTACTGCAGATAATTTTTGCCCATAGGCAATCTGATCGATTTTTTGAGACAATACTCTCCACGCAAAGAGAAAACAAAAACACAAACTTCTTGCTTTGGAGTAGATTCCGGCTCATGACGACCCCACATATGACCAAGTAGAAGGGCCCCGGTGGGTCTTTTTCGCTGTAATCATCCAGGAAGTAGACCGCTGGGCCTTTCTTCCGCCCCACCACCGTGCAGGTTCTAACCACCAACCTCCCATTCAGTAGTGCGGTTGTGGTGTAAAACGTTGGTACCACCCAGGAACCTCGTCTCCTGTCCATAGTGGAACCCCTGTTTTGCCTCCATTGCCAAGTTCATTTCAGTGCCCTGGATGCAAAAGCTGAAATCCTGCTGGTATTGTGGTCAAAAGTTTTGCTTCTAGCCAAAGCATTGGCAGTTGAAATCCATGAGGCACTCCTTGGAAACCCTACAGAGCAGTTCTCCTCTGTCCTGTTGGGTGTCTAGGAGTTGGAATCAACTCAACAGCAATAGGTCTGGGTCAGCTGTAGAAGCAGCTTAGCTGTTTGACGTGCCCTTTAAACTGGTTGCAACTTCTCCTTGGCATCAAAATGATGCACATAAAACCTGTGAGAAATACTCACTTTATGTCTATATGAGTCATGGTTTTACCTTTTGGAATGTGTTGTTCCACAAATCCCAGAGCACAGGGCATTTTTTTTTTTTTAAACTACTTTGTGATGCGGAAATAGTGACAGTGATATCCTCTGTGAGGGTGCTCTGCTTGGCCGGCACTCAGCAGCAGGAGGCCAAGCCTCCCTGGGCACCAAAACCCAAAACCAAACTCATTGCCTAGAAGTTGATTCTGACTTATAGTGACCCTATAAGGCTAAGTAGAACTGCCCCATACAGTTTCCAAGGATCACTGGGTGGCTGGGAACCGCTGACATTTCGGGTAGCCGATGTGGCACTTAACCACTGCACCACCAGGGTTTCCTACCCGGGCGTACCTGCACATCTTCAGAGATGTCCTTCCAGTTGTTCCCTGGCCACTGCCAGAGAAGAAGGAAAATTCTGCACAATCTTCTGTGTGGCCCACAACACTCCTGGGGTCTCCCCGACATTCTGCACCCTACCTAGTCCTCCTGAAGTCTGCCCCTCACCCTGTTTCCCTAGAGAAAGCCTGCTTTCTTTCTGCTATGGTGTCCACCCTAGGCCACCCCCTTTCAGCCCCCAAAGAACCACCGATCCCGACCTCCAGAAGAGGGCGCCCTGGACCACGCTGCGTGCAGCCAGCAGCTCTCTGTGCCTTCTGTCCTCTGCGGCCTTGACAGCCACCCAGCTTTCTGCGCCTTTCTTCTCTGCCCAAGCCCAGCGCCTCCCCTCATTCTCACAGCCTGTGCTGACACGTGAAGCCCTGCCTCCTTCCTGTCTCTCCCCACGCCCCTGACAGCTTCAGGTCGGCTTCCGTTTGTCTAGGAAATCTGTACTGGGGGCTGACTGAGTTTTATTAGTGGAGCCTCTAAGACAGCAAGCATGAAAATGTATGTGAAGATTAAGAGACGGGTAAAGCTTAACCATATTTTGGATGCCAAGCCAAATACCACTGCTGCGGAGTCGTTGCCCAACTCATAGCAATCCTACAGGACATAGTAGAATGCCCCATAGAGTTCCCAAGGAGCGCCTGGTCGATTCAAACTGCTGACTTTTGGTTGGTGGCCATAGCACTTAACCACTACGCCACCAGGGTTCCCCCACTAACAGATAACAAGAAAAAAGTGCTAAGACCACACTTGTCAAGGGCAGACTGCCTGAGAGACCTAGTCAAATAGGCAGTCCCATCAAGTTCTGGTTCTCACAGGTTTCACTGCATGTATACTAAATGACCATCTATACCTAACGGTCTTGGGGACAAGTCTGCAAAACTATCTCCTTCATTGCTGCCCACCTTTACTTTGGATAAGGATACTGCTATTATTTTATTATTATGTCCTAGGCATTGCCAGAATATTATACCTTCTGTCTAAAAGGGACTGACCAAATGTCACTGTCCTCACTCTGAATTGCCAGCCTGCTGCTCCTTCCTCAGTTAAAGTCCGTGAACTCAGGCTGGCCTGGGGGTTCCTCAGTCTGAGCGGTGCCACCCTGTGGGATGCAGCCAGCAAAGCTCCCGTTTCTTTTCTTGTGCCTTCTGATGAGCCAAGAACTCTGACGCCACCTCCAGCTTCCTTTCTTAAAGAATCCAGTTTGCCTGGCCTATTTGAAGAAACTATCACCCCTTATCCTCTAGTCATGAGGTAAAAAACCCAACCTATTGCTGTTGGGTTGATTCCAACTCAGAGTGATCTTATAGACTGGGTAGAAATGCCCCATAGAATTTCCAAGGGGTGCCTGGTGGATTTGAACTGCCGACCTTCTGGTTAGCAGCTGTAGCCCTTCACCACGATGCCACCAGCTGTGAGGCAGTTAAGGAGAATTCCTGCCAGGTGAGGACATTCTTTGGCAAGAGGGATGACACTGAACATACTACAGGAAGAGGTTTTAAGCTGCAGGCATGTGCTGTGCACCTTCCTCTTGACTCACTTGCACCAATACAAAATACCTTTGGAGTAAAAAATAGTTTTATCTTTGGGGGACGTGTGGACTCAGAATTCAAATACGGTACACATGTTGGCAACATACATGAACAAGCAAGTATGAGACAGAGCAACTGAGTCACTGTGTGACCTGAGGTCAAAGCTTGTCTCTGTTTACTTCTGGTCTGGGAGTTAAAAAAAAAACCAAAGCCACCACCATCAAATTGGTTCCAACTCATAGCACTGCAACCCTATGGGTCAGAGGTACTGGTCCATTGAGTTTCAGAGGAATGCCTGGCAGATTTAAACTGCTGACCTTTGGATTAGCTGATTTATCACTTAATCCACTATGCCACTGGGGTTTCCTCTGGTCTGGTACCTCAGAGAATCTTTGCCTTAAAAGGAAACTATTAGTCTAGACCAGAAGAGGGCACTCTTTTTCTGCAAAGGGCCAGATAGTGAGTATTTTCAGCTCTGGAGGTCATGTCACTTGACCCTACCTTTGTAGCCCGAAAGCGTCCCTGACTCAAGGGAACAAAGCTGTGTTTCTGGCTGTACAGAGCTGGCAGTGAGCTGGGTTTAGCATGGGGACCCCAGTTGGCCAAGCATGGGACTAGAAAATCTTCTAATGTGGTCAGTGTACACACCGAGGGTTTGCGTCGATGGAGACCCAACAGACCTTGCCGAGTTCCAGGTACGAAGGCTTCTTCTTACTTTGCACTCGCTGCTCTGACAACCTGTCTAGACGCAGAGTCTTGCCCAGATTGGGTCCTGCCATTCCGCTGCGAGGCTCTGCTGCCTAAGCAGAGGGCTGGGCCCTGCCACTAGCTGATGACGTCGTCTCCTGTATGCATAACTGAGCAAGGTCCCTCCTGGAATCAGGTCCACCCTGTGTGCGGCTCCACTTGGCCCGTACCCCTCTCCAGGGCTTCTGGGTCATTTCAATACACTATCTTGGGCTTACAGGTGGACAGCCGGGCTGGACTCTCCTCAGGCTTGGCTTTGATTCTCAAACCATCTCATTGATTCCTGGACAGTAATTGTCTCATCTATCTCCTGATGACGACATCCCCTGCCCCAGGGAGGGGAGCTTCTAGATCCTTGCTCCGCTTTCTGTGACCCTCTTTCTCACTGTATCTGCTGTAAGTCAACCGGCTTTGCTCAGCCCAGTGCTTTAGATGAGAGTCAGTTTTCAGGACAGGGATTCAGATGCGTGACAAAATGCAGCCATCTCAGTTATAGAACGGGAGAGAAAGAGAAGGTCTTCCAACTCAAGCTAAAGCACAGGGTCAGAAACGAATTCAGAGTCAGGCGGATTCCTGAGAAGCCGCCTCAGGTTAACATCCATGTGGAGAACATCACTGCGGTAGGTAGCCCGGAAATCTCAACACCAAAATCGGAAGTGAACCGTAACTCTGTACTGTGGGGTAATGCTGCACTCTTGTGCTCACTTTTGAGAACTTCAGGCTTCTGTCTCCAATGTGTTGCTTCCATAGCAAGCTATTAAATTGACTCGAAGCCAACTTTTGTTTTTCATATTCTCATTTTTAATATTTGTTTGAGCTACTTGATTCAGTTCCCAGAAAAACTGTGAAGAAAGCGAAAACTGCTAACTTCACATCTCAATCCAATCTCAATATCAAACATGCACATTATTTTAGTTTCAATGTGTTTTGAAAAGAGGCCTCACAGATAATGACCACATTTGGCAAAGTGGGAACAAGTCCCTAACAGGTCCAGGGAGATCAAGTTCCTTTCTCAAGGTCACACCACTAACTGGTGGCAGAGGAGCTAGCTACAGCAGCCAGGGCCCCTGGCTGTACCAAGTGGCCTACTGGTTGTCTCACAGGACATTTCACTTTGAACACACACTCCAGCAGGGGTCACTTGTCTCAGGAGGTTGGTCTCCCACACTCACCGCAGGGTGTGACATAGGAAGCCAGTCTCAGGAACAAGGCTGTTGTAGAACCGTGTACTACAAAGATGGGCCACTTTCCTCCCTCCACCACTGAGTAACTGGGGGGGCAGCCACCCTGGGGCAGAGACAGAGGGCCCAGCATTCACGCTGTGTTTAGTCAAAGGGCAAGGAGTCAGGATCCAGGTCCCTGCTATGGAGGGAATTATGTGTCCCACAAAGATCTGTTGAGATCCTAACCACTGCACCTGGGACGGTGAATATGTTTGGAGACAAAATCTTTGCAGAGATTATCCGTTTACAGGAGGTCATATTGAAGTTGAGGGGGCTCCAAACCAATCTGACAGGTGTCCTTATAAAATAGGAGGCAGAAAACACGAAGACAACCATGGTGCTGGGATTATGTTTCAGTCACAAGCCCAGGGAGTCTGGGGCTACCAGAAACTGAGATAAACTTTTCTCCTACAAGCTCTGGAGAGAGCAGCACACTCAACGACAGGTTCATTTGAACGGGAAGTCTCTGAGTCCCTCCTTGGTGCTTCCATTTTCCTTAGCATCTCCACTCAGGTCATCAGGCCACCTGGCCAAGCCTAAATTGGGCCGCCTCTCAAACCCCTCCCTTTTCTCGCCAGCCCCACTGTCACAGGCTAAGTTCATGTCCACTCACTTTTACCCCCTGCACCTGGTTGATCACCTGAGATTACTAATGCTGAGGAAGAAAAAAACAAAGAATAGCATCCTGAGGGCAGAAGAAGACCAGGGAGGTACTACTCTAAGTGGCCAGCAGCTGGAAGCCCCATCTGAAGGCCAAGTTGGAGGAATAATCAAAGGGCTGAAAAATAAACACAAATTCATTGGGTTTCAGAAGCCAGGTTGACAACCAGTGGAGCAGGAAGTAAACTGAAGGACAGACTGGAGTGAGAATTACTACAACTGGGTCTGATGGTTTTGTTGGCATTTTGTCCACACGGCAAATGAGTGGGCTGGGCTGGGGGTAGTTCAGAAGAGGCTTGGCTTGTCCTAACACTGCCACAGATGCTGAGCAGAACCCTAACCATAGCCACTGGCTTCCCATAAAAACCAGCACATTTCTTGGACCTTTGGGAGCCTCTGGATGGTGCATACATTAAAGCAAAGAGTTGCTGGGAGTTGGAATCAAACCAAAGGCAACTGGTTTTCCATCTTACTCTTTAGCACAGAAATAACCCCACGTCCTACTTCCTTCCTGTCGTTTCAAGTCACCTCTCCAGACAGAGCTTTAAGCTTCGTCTGCTGATGGTACACGTGGATACTTTCTCTCCAGTCAGTTGCCTTCATTTTTCTGGCTTGTGATCCAATCATTTCCCAGGGAAGCTACCTCTCAGGTGTCTCTGGAATCTAAGCACAGCCACATACACATATGTAGGCTTTTCCCCAAGACCAAGCCTGACTCTGCCTGGAGGATTCTCTCCCATGTTCCACCTCAGAGCATAGACCGCTGTGTCCAAGACACAGTCCATGCATTCGGTAATTTCCTTGGCTTTCTATGCTCTGGCTTCCAAAGTGATGTCAGAAAAGACATGACCTGGGGCAGTGCTCCACACCTGAGTACTACCTCCTTGTTGCAGAGACTCAGAACACACCTGCCAGAAACGGGCACACTCAAGGCCACATGCACCCAGCATACCCGGGAATGCTGTTTCCGCTCTTACCTACTTCCTTTGGGCCTGGCCTCCTCTGGCCCTGAAGATGAGCGAGTCTCTTGTCTAATGAAGAGGGGAAACCCTGTTCAGCTTCTGTTCACTTTCCCTTCAGGTCTTTATACATTTCTGTTTTTTTCCAACTATTTGCAGTAAATACTTTTTTTGGCTTATGTAAAAATGGGGAAAAGCAAGCCAAGTCGTTACAAAGACCGAGACACTGACCAAAACTACCTACTCCTAGAAGTCTTCCTGGATCTTCTCAGAAAATATCACCAAGATGATTTTCTAGGTTCATCTCTTGATAATCTGACAGCTCGCAAGGCACGGAGATTCCATAGCTGAGCTACCTCTAACAGTGTGACAGACCCTGACAGCCACTGCGGGGACAAAAAATGTTGACATCAGGACACAGAAAGTGAAGAGGTAGCAGTGGGTGGGTGGCGGAAGCCAGTCACCACACCGGTGGCTTTTCTGATTTGAGAAGTCATAAATTCAACAATTGAACTCTTGATGATCCAGGCCTTGTGTTTGAGAGGACAATTTGTATTGTTTATTCATTAACAACAACAACATTTATTGAAGGTTTATTATGGACCCAAATTTTACTAACATGTTATTTTATTGAGGAATTTCAAGCCTGTAAAATAGATATTCCTTAGCTAAAAAAGACAGAGTTAGTATATCAGTATGCACATCAGTCTGACAGATGCTAAGCTCATACTTTGAAACAGTCCTCTGTATTGGCTCTCGTATGACAGCAGTTATACAAGAAAGAGTCTCACCTCGCATGAAGTCCAAACACACACAAGCATTCACGAGATGAATACCTAGTAGCTAGCTAACTAGTTAACCAGGTAGATACACAGAAGGACAGGCAGATAGGCACATACATGCATGTAAACACACACACACACACACACACACGCACACACATTGAGAGACAAAAAGAGAGAGACAATACGTAGATAACACAACCTATGACTTAGGTCTCAAGGAATCATTCAGTCCTAGTCAGTCATTAGCTAGTCCAGGTGATAAAGGTGGTGTTCTTTTGGAAGTGTTTGCTGTTCAGCATTTGGTAATACCTTCCCAGCAGGTTCGCAGGGCTTACCATGAACCATCCACCTCCTGGCAGGCCTGGGGAAGACATCTTTCAGAAAAACAGGCAAAAGTTTTAGAAACCTGAAAGAAGTTTCTGCATTTCCAGTGCTCACTCACCGTCACTGTGAGTCCTCTGTCTTGTACTTTGAACCACTTTGTCATCAAAGTTCTCCAGTGCAGGAGAAACCTTATCTCTAGAGTTGATTTTCAAAAGAAAAGCCGTCAAAGGAGAATGCTACTTTCAACATGAAAATGCCATTGTTCCCTGGATTGAGGCATTTTTTCCAGCCCTCGAATTAAAGAACCAATTGTCCATTTAATTACAAGTATTTATCTTTTTTCAAATAACCACCAAGCTACGAATCAGGTAGGCTTTCTTTTTCTTTTCCAACCATACTTTGTCTTCATTAAAGGAAACACATTATTAAAAATGGCTAGTTTCCCCACTTGGCTCCTCAATGCTTAATTGATTTCGAGCAGGAAAAAGGAGCATTAGCAATGCAAGAGATGCTAAGCCAGGCCCTCAGCCTTCGTGAATATCCTCTTAGTAATCATTGCATCATAAACTGTGTCCACAGTGCTAATTATAAACATTCTTAACTGTGTAGGCCACCCCCTCTGGTTAGGTACAATTCAACTTCTTGGACTTGAACGTAAGGTTCTTCTACTAAATCACCATCCAAAGAACTGATAGGAGTTAGATCATCTTTTTTCTTTCTGCTCCAGAAGCCCAAGGGAGTTGGTGGCCTAAGCCAACTAAGCCAGTATCCATCAGTGAGGACTGTGTCTTGGGCTATTGATCTTACCAATGAGTTGGAAAGCCTGGTTGTATAGTGGTTAGGTGCTATGTCTGCTGACCAAAAGGTCTGTAGTTCAAATCTGCCAGGAGCTCCTTGGAAATACTATAGGTCGGTTCTCCTCTGACCTATAGGGTCACTGTGAGTCGGAACTGACTCGGTGACTGTGGGTACCAGTGAATTGGATGAGACCACTTTCAACACCAGCTTGATGATAATTTTAAAAATCTGTTGAATTAATTTAGTCAGCAGGTGCAGAGAACTGGGAATCATTCTGGACATGCAGGAAGGAGTTAACTTATAGCCCCTGTCTTCAACCACAGCTTATTTTAGGAAGAGGGACCCTTCCTAAGTCACTAACCTGTGACACTGGCTTAAGCAAACAGTGACGGGACGTGAGGACAATTCAAGCAGAAGAGAGTGCAAGGAGAGAGAGAAGGACAGTCCAGGCAGGGGGAGGAGCCTGGCTCATTTTTTGGAAGTATACACCTGTCTGGGTGTTTGAGGGAGGGCTTGTAACCACGTGGGGCTGTGGCAGAGGCTGTGTGTGCCAGGGAGAGTCACCGAGATCTTAGGGTGCGATCAGATATGAACGGAACGGCGGTGTTTTCCTAAGGAGTCCGGACCTCACCAGCCTAGACCATGAGGAACCACTAAAGGGCCCAGGAAATGAGAAGGGGTCTTACCTACAATTAAACGCAAGCAGGTTCCCAATCCCAGACACTTAAGACTGACAAGTTGATCGGTAGTGTAGGTCATGCTTGTCACTGAAACCGCCACACTCTCCTTCCCTTTCTGTGTCATCTCTCCTCAGACTTGGTACCTGTGCTCCCTATCAAGATGGTCTTTCTCAGAGTAGGTGGGCTTTCAGCAAACCCCATCCCATCCAAGAGAGTAGCAGAAAACAGCTGAGGGGCTCCTTACTTTGTCCCTCTGGAGACTGCTTTCATTTGTCATTTCCCATTTCGGAAGTAAGCAGCTCAGGCTGCAACTACTTGTGTGTGTGTGAATTCAAAGAGCCGTAGCCCATTCTCCAACCACAAGGAAAGTGTTTTTTAATCATCAGAGACAAAGCTGGGACTGTCAGTGCACCTTGAGATGAGCATGAGTGACCAGTGTACTGGGGGAAAGAGACAAGACTTGGCAGAGACAGGTGCAACAGGCTGAGCACAGATGTAGAAGAAACAAGAATCTCAAAAAAGGAGAGAGAGAAAACTATGGAGCTATTCTGCTCTTCAAAGTGCTGTATGGTTGAAGTTTTAAGAGCTACAGCTCAGAAGTAGAAACTCAGTTGGCTTTCTTCGTAGGTAACCGTTTTCATCTTGTTCTTGACTTGCCAGTCCCAATGACAGCAGGAAAAAAGATGGAGAGAAAGGAATTTTAATCTCACCAATCAAAGATGTTGCATTTATTTCTAGTTTAAAAATTCTCTTTCAGATAAAGAGGCCATGAAATTGCAATGAACATTTATTTGGCTTTTGAAAATCTTCATTTTTTTATTGAAGATGAATAAGTTTTGCAAGTGTGTTAAAAGTTAGAATCTATAATGTAAATAGTATCTTCCATAATAGAAATATTCTAAGCTATGTTAAGCATAGATACGTGGTTAGCAAGTAGAACACGCACACGCTAAACATAGACAAGAAAGGATGGATGGAGCAAAAGGTGTTTAATATTCATGAGGCACCTGGGTACTAAATATTTGTTGTGCACTGAATATCTTTGAGACTTATGAGGTACTAAATACACAATGGCACTAGATATATGAACATTTCATGAGCAGTTAATTCAACTGTCCATTGGAGGCACCCATTCTGCTCCAAATATCCCAAACCCAAAGAACGCAAGCACAACAGAAATTAGCCAGCCATTCTTCTGGCTAATTGGCCAGCTGCGGCTGTTCTGTATGTGTACCTGTTCCTAAGTTTCTGTGACACAGAAAATACGTGTCGTTGGCTTGGGGTGACTTCCTTTGGTGAACTTTTAACTCAAAATAAACTTTGGTCCTCACATCACACCACCAATCAGCAAGGCCAATACAGTAGAGACAGACAGACATCTGGACATCACGCACCCCAAGATTCAGGTGGTGGTGCCTTCAGTCCACGGGAACCTCCTCACAGAGTGTTACCTTACTGTATCTTTCTCTCTCTTTGCTTCTCAATTGATTTAATGAGCACTGTGATTCAAATATGTAAATCTGGCCTGTATGTCTTTCTCTTTCACGGCCTCTGAGGTTGCCTAGTAGTGTATGTGGAGGCTACAATTACGTGAAGTTAACTTCCCAGTATTAGTCAAAGGTTAAACTAATTGTGCTTTTTCAACAGTTTCAAGCACTCACTTTTTATATTCGTTTTTAGAATACCACCTGAGTGCTGGTGAGGGAGACTCAGGTTTCCACACGCTGCCTTTGGGCCCACTATGTCCTCTGTGAGCATGGTGGTTTTCTGAGAAACGACTGCCTTGTTCCTGTGCCTGGGGACATGTAGCTGTGCCTGCTTGGTGTCTTTGTAGTTGTTCCAGTTCCGGCTGATGAAGACTGTGCTCTGGACTTTGATAACTTGCCTCTAGCCACGAGATTGACTCCCTGCAGCACCCTCACCCTAGGCCCAGGCCTACTCCAGGCTGCAGAGTCCTCTTGGAACATCTCTGTTTCTCCCACAAACCCACAGAGGAGCATTCTACCAATTCCTTGTGTGCTACCACAAGTGCGCGGTGTGATTTTCAGCCACCTGGATGCCTCATTCTTAGGGAAATGGGTGCTTGTTCCTGTACCACGTAGGACTGGCCTGGAAAGAAAGCACCAGGTTAATCAGTCTCTTATTATCTCTCATCCACCTCATTTTCTTTCAGAGATTTTTATCATCTCATCTTCAAAAATAGCCCCGATCAAGGCCTAGGGGACTGGGTTCTTAGTGTCTTCCAGAGGACTAGACATCACCATAGATTAGTCATGATGCCTACTCCTGTGTTACAGTTCTGGGAAACGTTCTGACGTTATAATTCTCTTTCTCACTGTATTATGTCTTAGAGTAAAATCAATCGCTTAGACTCCCAAGTTTTGCTCTTATAATACCAACTTTATAAAATCCTTTTACTCCTTCAACAAGTCTCCAGCTTCAAGACAGTTAATGTGCCAGGGACTTTGAACGTCCCAGCTGACTAGTAGCCTGCCTAATTAGTAAGGCCAGAAAATGCTACTGATTAACCTTGTTAGATAACTAAGTGGAACAAAGGGATTCTGGGGTTGCAAATACGTTGGTTCAAAATTATACTATTTACAAAGCAGCGCTTTGTTGGCATTTCAGATAGATTCCATTAGATCAACAGTTTTAAAATGTTCTTTGAGGGCCTGCTGTATTCTGGGAAATGAGCTAAGTGTCCAGTGACGAACAAGACGCTCAGGACCCCACCTTGGTGGGGCTCACATTCAAGTCAGAGAGATTAACAGTAACCAGGTCAACATATAAACACCCAAGACAGTGATGAGAGATGAAATTATTCAACAAACAAACTCAGAGTTCAGAAACAAACCCAGAAGGGGGACTTGCTCTCCAACTCCTACGATAAATTCCATGAGGCCAAGAACCCCTGGACAACTGGAGTTTCGCAGCATCCCCTAAGGAACATCCAGCTGTGTTCAGGCTACCTGTTGCTAAGCCCAAAGGGTTTATTCAACACTGTGCAGTTACTCTCATACCCCTTCCATGCAAACAAAATGTAAGAGGTGAGGGAACTTCCAGGGGGGTGAGAGAACAAAGAACTCGCAGACCTGCTGAACCTCCTGTTCCAGAACGCCAGTCTGTACCAACAACGTGACCTATTTTAGCTGAGCCATTGACACAATGCTTTGAGCAATGAGATAGCAGAGCAACTGAGGATACAGACACATTCCTACAGAAGAAAAGGCCTAACAGGCTGTCATGGATTCAGTTGTGTCCCCCCCAAAATGTGTGTAGCCATTTAGCTAAACCTTGATTCCTCGTATGCTGTAAACCTTGCCTCTGTGATGTTAACTAGGGCAGATGGGTGACAGCCACATTGGTGAGGCGGAACTCAGTGTGAAAGACTGTATGGTGCCTTGAAGCGATCTCTTGGGATGTAAAGGAAAGAAGCTATCAGAGAGAACTGGGGACCTCACACCACCAAGAAGCAGTGCCAGGAGCAGTGTGCATCCTTTGCAAAAGACCAGGGGTCCCTGTGCCTCAGAAGCTCTCAGTCCACAGGAAGATTGATGACAAGGACCTTTCTCCAGAGCCATCAGAGAAAGCCTTCCACTGGAGCTGATGCTCTGAATTTGGACTCAGCCTTCTGGACTGTGAGAAAATAGATTTCTCTTTTCTAAACACATCTACTTGTGGTATTTCTGTTCCAGCAGCGCTAGGTGCCTAAGACACAGGGATTTAAGTTCAGATATGATAGGTACAAAGCAAGTTATAAAAGAACAAGGGGAGAGACAAGCCAACACAAGGGAATAATTACAGTAACAATAGTTCTTTCTCAGAGGTAGGAAAGAACTTGGTTTTCTCCAGATCCGGAGCTGTTAGACGAGTTGGGGCCAAAGCATTTATGAGAAAACTAAACCAGGAAAGTCTTGTTTTGTGGCTGTTGTTGCAGTTGATTTCTCAAATACAATCAAGTCATTGAAAGGAGGTATGTGGCATGGGCTGATGTAATGGAAATCTTTCAGAAGTCACCTCAGTTTACATATAAAGTATGGGAATGTGACTGGAAGACAGAAGACCCGATAGGCAGCTACCATCCAGGTCTGAGGTGATGGTGGCCGGCAACAAGATGATGACTCCAGAGATGAGGAGAAGGGCATTGATTCGACGTCCAGTTGGGAAGTCAAGTTGACATTGATGAAAACAAGCATCAATAAGCCCCCTTAAGTTGTCTCCTGGGCAATTGGGTGTATAGTGATTACTTTTAAGGAAAGGAGAAAGACTGGGAGACAGACATGTTTAGAGGTTTTGTAGGAGGTAAGGGGGTGAAGATGTTTGGGACATGCCATTCTGAGATGCACTTTGGACATCTATGCATTGGCAAGGTGTTGTGTTAGGGAAAACTTTCTCCACTAGGGCTTCTGTAGATCCCTACACATAAGCAACAGTACACTCCATCTGGACATTGATGTTCTCTACTTCTTCTGAAGGCAACTCAGTTGGCAGTTTGCACAGATCATGTCTCCTCCCATGACCTCTCTTGAGCTTGGCCACCACTTCTAAATTCACCTCAGATACATTTTCTTTGACTTCTTGAGAGTGGTCCTCCACCAAGCTGATAATCCAGCAAGCACAGACCTCCCATCCTGAGGCCTGCCTCAGTGCAAAGGCAATCAGTAACAATCTAAATTGAAAAATATTCCTTACTATACAGAAGCTGGTTTCCTGCAGCCCAGCTGGCACAGGACTCAGGACTAGCTAGCCAACTGCCCTTCGCTGCCTGAGGAAAGCTGACACCAATAGTTGAGTTCACATTTCAATTTAGAACTGTTTTCAGTGTCTCCTTCCCAAATCTGGAAAAAGGAGAGATAAAGGGTGCAAAATAATAAAGAAGAATTGCTATACATCCTGTGTTTATGAGATTCCTCTGGGCAGGAATTTCCTCCATAATAGTCTCACCTCCACTTGTATGACCTCACTTAACACTTACAAGCTGAGTGGCCCAACTAGGGCAACACTTTTGCCAGGAAATGTGTTACCAATCAATCTTGGATTATTTTCCAGGTAAATATTTTAAGTATACTTGGCTTATACTTGCTGAGTGTCAGCAGAATCAAGTCATAACAGTCAATACTGATGTCATTTCACCAAACAAGAGAGACATCACAGAGGAGCTTGCAGTCTAGTGGGGGCCAAGGCAAGAATAAACAAGCAGGCAAGCAGACTGGGATGGGTGCTGTAACAACAATTAAACAGGGACATGTGACAGACAAGTGAGGTGAGGAAGTGTCATTTTAGTTGAGAAGAAACTGGGAAACACAACTCTGGAAGAATCATGGAACAGCAGAGACAAAAACCCGTAGGTGATGTTAAGTTTATTTCTGCTCCAGGAGCCTGTTGACTCACGGAAAGAGTAGACGAATGCCAGGCTAGAGAGCCAGGCGGGGCCCAATCGTGTCTTGTCCTTATGCACGTACTTGAGATATTCTGTGGCACAAATCACCTCGAGCATTTGGTATTGTCCCCACAGGACTTAACATTATCAGAAACAAACCAGATGCTATTTAGTCAGTTCTGATTCATAGGGTCGCCATGAGTCGGATCCGATTCGACGGCACTTGGCTGGCTTGGATTCATAGTGAGTCCACGTGTGTCAGGGTAGAACCGTGCTCCATAGTTGTTTCAACAGCCAATTTTTCATAAATAGATTGCTGAGACTTTCTTGTGAGGTACCTTTGCATAGATCTGAAATACTAGCCTTTCAGTCGGTACCTGAGTACTTAACCTCTTAGGTGACTCACAGACTCTGAGTTTAGCCCAGGATTAGACATATAGGAAGCCTAAAAGATGTAGTTAGCAGTGGATTTGAATCAGATTGAACTGGAATCGGAAAAGATTTGAGTTAGGGCTAACTGACAATTGGTAGACTTCGTATTGGGTAGTTCAGCCTCTGCACACCACTCGTCGCTGCCTGCACACACCTACCTGCTGTCTCAAATGTCTTCATGATTGGAAAATGTCCCTTTCCAGTTCCCTTTTTGATAGATAATTCTTACTTATCTTTTCAGATCTCTCTTGGTACCAAATACTGCAGAAAGCTTCCTATGGGGGAAAGGACCAGCTCAGGGTTCCCGCAGCAGTGGGAGCTTCCTCACTGCTCCTCCTCTCAGACGGTGGCTAATGCTCAATTTTATTGTAGGATGGTAAGCTTCTTCACGGTAGAGTGTTTCTCTGATGCATCACTGTTTCTATAATTACCAGATCCAAAGTAGGAACCCACATGAGAGTTGCTTGAAGAAAAGGACCAACTCAACACATCAGAGAATCTCGAAAGGAACTGTTGCCTCAGCTCCCAGCCGTGACCTGTCTCAGGAGTTCATAGCAAACATTAGTGGAAACACAGTAACATCTCTTCTCATCATTGTCTCATCCTTACAGGAGGCAATCTTCACCCCACAAATTCTTCTCACGTCTTAGCAAAAAGTGTCACGGATATAACTGGCCGTTATGGTAGAGTGGGGTCAGGACTAGAGACTAAGCCAAAAATCTCAATGTGAGTCTCAAACACATTATTCCTTATGACTTACTTCCTCACCTCTGTTTTTCTCTTGCAACACTCCACCATCCTCTATTCCAAGGTTTCCTTGATAGACCTTTTGAGCACAATAATTCTTTGCTGGGGGGCAGGAGGGATTGCTCCATGTATCTGAGAATGTTCGGCAGCATCCCTGGCCTCCGCACACTAGATGCTAACTCCATTACCATTGAGTCATTTTTAACTTGTACTGATCCCACAGGACAACATAAAACTGCCCTAGAGAGTTTCCAAGAAATGTCCACCAGACTCAAACTGCTGACCTTTTGGCTACCAGCCTGCACTCTTAACCACTACGCCACCAGGATTTCCTGGATGCTAGCAGTTACTCCCCCAAAGTCATGACAACAAAAATGTCTCCATAGAGTGTCAAATGTCAGATTGTGGAGTGTGGGTGCAGACACTTGGCTCCAGTTAAACATTTCTCTTTTCCACCTACTTCCCACATATGTACAGAAAGAAGGGAGGATAGAGGAAGTAGTATATTAGAAACGCAAGCAGCCATCACCAAGTCGTGCTGCAGTGCTCCAAAACTGCCTTGATTAAACCTAACTTAACACAGCCTTCAAGACTGTAGGTACATGAAGGGCCTAAAGAACCAAAATTCAGAAAGAGAGGCCAAGAGACTCTTACGGGAACTCAACCTGTGTTTTTGTTACTTATCATTGCAATAACAGTACCTCATCTCAGGTTGATGAGGTCAGAATATTAAATACAATGCTTCTTAATTATTTTAATTATCATTAATTACTATTCATATATTATTATATGTATTTATGTATAATTATATATTATTATACATATATGTATAATTATAATATTTAATTATTAATTGTTATCTACTATTGTATTCACGTCGGTTAATTCAGTTTCCTCAAAGACAAATGGACTTTGCCGCCTGGCCCTGATAACATTTTTGCCTTTATAACTTCTTGTTGGCCCATGTTCTGGCCCCAGAGAAGCAGGTAGATCACCTTAGAAGGACCTGTAGGTGGGCAGCTAGAGGAGAAAGGAGTTGAAAGGCCAGAATCAAGACCCCAAGGTAAAATCTGGGGCTCTAGGGATCCAGCCCTGGAGACGGGGTACACAGGGCTTTTAGTTCAGCAGGGAAGGCACCGCCCCGGATTACCGCCAAGACTAAGCTAGTTATTTTCTTCTCTTCTTCTCTTGAGAAAAATAAGTGAGCTCAGCTAAAGACTACTGGGTCTTCGGAGGTCTCTTTGCAAAATATCACAGACTTGTCAACACTGTGACGTTGGACAGTTCCCTTCTGCGTTCTCCAACCTGCCTTTTTTTATATGCTCATTCCACTTTCAGACTTTTCTGTCCTCCAGCAATTTATGTTTATGTGACTTGCTTCCACTTTTCTGGCCCTCAAAACCCACCTGTAGAAAGAGCTTTAGGGGATAATTCCCAAGCAATTAGCCAGTTTTTCCACTGTCATGGATACTCTGGTGGCATAGTGGTTAAGTGCTATGTTGCTCACATGCCACATTTTGCTGTTGGACTATGAGCAGGGACGCCTTGCTGTTGGTTCCCTAGCTCCCCTTCCAGATTCTGCCTGCATCAGCAATGACAATCTCAGATCAGGCTGTAGCCAGACTGTCCCAGTGCATCCTCCTGCATCCTTCCTCCTCAGCCAATGTGCACGATGCCCTGTTCCACTGTAATGGGTGGGCCCAGACAGCGGGACAGCAAAAACCTGGGGCCAGTGATCAGAGTGCCTATCTCAAGTAAGGGAATTCTGCTATCACTGGAGGTACTCAGACTTTGTCATTGTTGTTAGCTGTGACTGAGTTGGCTCCTGACCCATGGGGACCCCCATGCACAACAAGATGGAACCACTGTGATCCATAGGGTTTTTGTGGACTGTTTTCTTCAGAAAATGGATCACCAGGCCTTCTTCCTAGTCCATCTTGGTCTGGGATCTCTACCAAAACATCGATATAGCAACAGCCGAGCCTCCACTGAGAGAACACTGGGAGCTGCCCTGGAGGTACATTGGCCTGAACTGAACTCTATCCCCCACGTGGAAGAAGTCTACCACTGAACTATTCCTCCCCCAGTTATGGGGTGCCTTATTGTTGGGTGCAGTCTTGTCAGTCCTAACTCTTAGCTACCCTACAAACCTGAGTAGAATTGCCTATAGGATTTTCAAGCCAATTTTTTTTCTTACAGAAGCAGACCAGCAGGTCTTTCTCCAGTGGAGCTGCTGGTGCACTCAGCCTACCAACCTTTCAATGAACAGCTGACCACTTAATGTTACCCCACCAGGGCTCCTTGTTCAGGTTTTAAGCAAAGTTCATTTGAGTGAAATACACGCTAACAAAGAGTCAACTGTTCGGTGACAAAAGAAGTCTCTGCAAAGGGAAGAACTCCTTTCAGATCTTCATTCCCATGGGAAGCCCCAGACTGATCCTGACTCCCTCTGCCTTTTGCCACAGCTGCTGAGATAACTGCCCCCTTCTCTGCGGAGGTAGCCATTTCTGGTTCTGAGATAGTTCAAGGAGTGGAAACAAAGCAAAATGCAGCAACTCAGGCTTGTAAACAAGCATCCTTAGTAGTAGGACTCAGTCAACACAACCACACCAGGAAATACACAGGTACTGAGTGTCATTTCAAAGGCCAGTAAATTGTCATGTGAGTGCAGCCTGCAGCCAAACATATCGATAAAGGTGTGGGCACCTTGGGATTTTTTTCAACTCCCTTACTAAGCAGTTTACTTTCTTCAAGTTCTTCTTGTGTTTCTGTATTTTTGCTGTAAGCTAGCACCTCTTGTGTGTGTGTATGTGTGTGTGTGTCTGTACTTGGAGATTTTCTTTGTAGAGCCTGACAGCAGTAATAAATCAAACAGCCTTTAAACATGTTTACGTTATTTTCCATGGTGTCACAAACAATTGAATCTAAAGAAAATTACCAGGGACCCAGGAATTATCAGGACATCTATTTTTCACTTATTTTGAAGTCATCTGTATCCAATATGGTGCTAGCCACTGTGCATATAGAAAAGACAAAGACATAGACCCTCTTCTTAAAAAGTCATAGTGCTGTCGTAGAAACCTGAACAGATGAAACTATGAACAAAGTAATACAAATATGGAAGAGAGGGACACAAACAATCCCCCAGCCCACTCCAGCATCTCCCTTACCTCTCACTGTCTATAGGACTCTGGCTGTCTCAGTGTGATGGTGGTTGGTGTTGTTGTTAGCTGCCTTTAAGTGAGCTGTGTCTCAGGGTGACCTCACCTACAGCAGAATGAAATTCTGCTCTATCTTGCTCCAACTTCATGATCATTGGCATGCTCATGTGTATTTTGGCAACCACTGCGTTCTTCGTGGCATAGTGGTTAAGAACTATGGCTGCTAACCAAAGGGTCAGCAATTTGAAGCCACCAAGTACTTCTTGGAAAACTCTACAGGGCAGTTCTACTCTGTCCTATAGGGTTGCTATGAATTGAAATCAACTCAATGGTAACAAGTTTCGTTTATTTTGGTTTGGGTATATTTTGAATGGTTTCCAATCCGGTAGCTCACCTTCCAGCAAAATATCAGGCAGTGTTCTATTGTGACACATAGCATTTTCACTGGCTAATTTCTTGGTCTGTCTTAGTCTCAAAGCTCTCCTGAAACTTGTCTACCATGGTGGTATTTAGAATGCCAGTGCACAGCTGCCAGCATCATAGCAATATGTAAGCTGCCATCATGTAACAAACTGATGAAAGGGTGGTGGGCTTATTTAAAAACTGTCAAATAAGGTACAAATCCAAACTTAGCAAGGGAAGACTCATTCAAAATCATTGTAAGAAGAGGAAAGGACTATAGCCGTAGGGAAAGGGAGATTATTGCGATAGACAGGAGGACTCTCAGAATGGGAGGACCATTCACATCCTACGATCTGCCAAGTATCTTGAGTTTACACACACAGAAAGTGATTCTTCTGTATAGAAAGAACTAAACAAGACTAGAAGGAATGGGCATGAGGAAATGGGTGGTGAGATACGACGGCAGTTCAGAGAACATTTTACCCTGAGGCTGGCATTTTCTCAGGAAGGGCTTCAAGGAGAGATTGCATCCTGACCAGAACTCGTGAATTTCAGGGAAAGAGGGAATCTTAACCACAGTTTGTTTAAGAATTGCTTTGATGTGATTGGCCAGTGGGCTTAAGCAATTTAGGTCATCATAGATGAGTAAGGAGTGGAAATTTTCAGGGTCTGTGCGCTGCCTTGTCTAAGGTGAACAAGGCAGCATCTCTTGAAAACTATCTAAGTCAAACAGGAAAGGGTGGTTCTTTGCCAGAGCACACCAAACCACACAACCAAACCTACTGCTGCTGAGTCTTTTCCAACTAACAGTGAACATATAGGACAGAGTAGAACTGCTCCATAGAGTTTCCAAGGAGCACCCAGTGGTTTTGAACTGGTGATGTTTTGATTAGCAGAGAGCACTGAACCATTGTGCAACCAGGGCTTCCCCTAGAACACAAGAGGATAGAAAACATGTTACTGTCCCTGTTTTCCAGGATCGTGGAGGTCGGCTGAAGTTTAGCACTGTCACTACTTGTCATTAGGTCTCTTCTTTGCCATCTCACAAAAACAGATTCAGAGATCATCTCAAAGAAAGGATGCTACTTGCACCTGTAAACTTGAAGCTGTTCCTAAGCTTCAGTCTCACAATTCTGCTGAGAATTTCTACCCCAAACTTAACATATCCAAGACCAAAATTATCTTCACTTCCCATAATCAACATTTTAACTAGGCTTTATATCTCACCACATATATGTGCTTGAACAGTTTGTGCATCCTTTCTGGAACTCAGCTTCTTCATATATAAATCTGGATTACTAACACTCAGTTGACCATATGGGTTCTTTGATCTCTACTGTAAAGATTCAGTGAGAGAAATGAAACAATGAAATGAAGTGAAAATACCAGCCATGCTAATATTATTGTGAGCCTTTGGATAGATGTTTCCTCCTATCTTTGTAGTGTTTTCACTCCTGACTGGTTTCCCCACCCCCAGCAGCTCTCCCTGAATTTTAATTCGTGTTTGTGTGACTACTCTACCAAGGTAAATATGTAAAATTTAGCCTGGATTCTTGGTTGCAACTCTATCCCCCAGGTTACAGATTCAGCCTAAGCTGTGTCTATATCTTCTGTTCAGCTGTGTCTCAGCATTGATTTGCAACTGCCTGGTCCTGTCCAAATCCTTCCTGTAGAAGGCCAGTGAGTCTTTTATGAGAGAAGCCACCAACAAAAGGAGATCCAGCAGACACATCTAGTGGTCACATTGCCTGGCCTTGAGAGCAGAAAAATGACTTGGAGCACAGCGTAAGGACTATTACACAGAACTTGCCCCAGCCTGACCTTTGTTAGGCCTTCAGGAGGGCGGGAGAAATATCTGCTTAACTAGAAATGGAGGAGCTCAAGCATGAGGGACCCCAAAGTAGGAAGGGTCTTTAGGTGTCTCTAACCAAATCCAGCCTGAATTGGAGGGAGCTACAACTTGTCCTTTCTTGCTCGTTCCTTGCTTCTTCATAGTCAACAGCCTGGGTGGGCTCTGCAAGGGATCTGGTGTGAGTCACAGCTCTAGTGACTTCATCTATCTACAAACTACACATTGATGTTGTGGCTGCTGGGAGACTCCAGTAGAGATGCTGGGGGAACTGGGAACTGCAAGTAGAGAGGTCTCTGGCACAGACGTGAGACAAGCACAGGGGAGGCAACCCTGTGAACTTATAAGAGCTTCTGAGGTGACAGAAAGGAAGTGAGATTTTGCAGAAGGCCCAGGACCAGCAAGGGTGGTCAACACTCATCAATTCTAATTTTTATTTTTAATAGGACCCTGTCATAGATTGAATTGTGTCCCCCCAAAAGTATGTGTAGCTGTATGGCCGGGCTGTGATTCCCAGCATCTCGTGACTGTCCTCCGTTTCATGGTTTTCCTGTGCTGTATGTTAAAGGGCGGGCCTGTAAATCCCTTTATAAGATCACCTTCCTGCTGTACTGTAAGGGGAGTTTCTCTGGAGTATGGTTTGCCCCACCCTTAATGCTTTCATCCTATGAGAGATAAAAGGACAGAGAAGCAGGTAGAGAATTGGGAACCTCATACCATCAAGCAAGCTGCACCAGGAAAAGAGCGCGTCCTTCAGACCTCAGGTTCCTGTGCCAAGATGCTCCCTGGACAAAGACTGATGCAATACCGGACTTTCCTTCAGAGTTAAATAGGGAGAAAGCTTTCCTCTGGAGTGGAAATCCTGATTTTGGACCTGTAGCCTACTAGACTGTGTAAGAATAAATCTTTCTTTGTTAAAGCCATCCACTCTGTGGTATTTCTGTTAAAGCAGCACTAGCTGACTAAAACAAGCCTCTTTTGAATTCAACTGGAGAAACTGAAATGATATTTAAACACTCCCAAAGCACATACAAAGCCCCTCACATATAGAAACAAAGAGATTTTAATATTGACATTAGCTTAATAAGCTCTGAATTATTTCTGATACAATGTCAACACTTTTTTGGCCTGCTTTGAAGGTGCCTGTTAAAGATCCCCTTTCTAAGGGTCGTATAATTCAGATACTACACCTGCATGAGAACAGACGAATAAGGTGGTGCCTGGCTACCATTAATGACAGCCCTGACAGGAGACACAACAAAGGGTCCCTGAAGAGGCAGGAAAAAGATGGGGTGCAGAACTTGAACCTTACTGAAAAGTCCAGACTCGATGGTCTCACAGACCACCCAGAAGACATGGCCCCAGACTTTCTGTGAGCCTAAAACTGAAACCATTCCCAGAGCCAACTCTTCAGACAAACATTGAACTAGACTTGAAGACAAAATGATACTGGAATGTGCTTCTTGGCTTAAGTAGACACATGAGAGTGGTCAGCTCCTGTTCAGAGGTGCGATGAGAGGGCGGAGTGGGACAGGACAGAGTTGAGTGGTCAAGGGATATACAGGGTAGAAAGGAGGGGTATACTGTCATAGTGGGGGTAGAGTACCTAGAGTTACATAGCAATGAGCATATGTTTTTCATGACAAACTGACTTGGATTGTAAACTTTCACTTAAAAGTACAATAAATATTTAAATATATGTATGTATTATAAAAGGTCCCTTTTCTAAATATCTGTAGTAACCAAACACACACACACATACATGTATGGGTGAACTAGATAGCCAGTCATGATACCTAGAAAGAGAACACTTTGAGATTGTTCTTTTCGCTTAAAGAATAATGAGAGTGATATCTCTACAAAAACTATTTTTTACTTGAGTTATTGTGTAATATTTCACAAGCAGTCTAAAAGATTACTTGCTTTTGAGTTCAAGTAAACAAAATAAGGGTGATTTAAATCCAGGGCAAGGCATAAGTAGACTATAGTCTTTGGCATAGAGTGACACTGGAGAAAGGTAGACTGGATAGAAGGAAAGATAGCCCAGCTGGACGGCCACGCACCTCAGTGGTGCAGCATGGGCACCTTATACTCGTAGGCAAAGGAGTGTAGGAAGGAAGAGCGGGTATGAAAGGTTTGTTGATGGGTCAAAATTCGGGGGATGCTGGACATTCTCAAAAAATTGCTCATTACAAAAGAAACTCTGAATGATAGATATGAATTGCATCATTTTATGGGAGGTTAAACAGAAAGAAACCCAGATGCAGATGAAATGTGCCGCATCCAGGCACACAGTCCCTAAAGGAGTGAGTCAGAACGCAGACATCCAAACAGTTGCTTCTCAAGGGCCTGTCCCAGTCTCTTTCCCCTGTTCTGTGGTAAGAAAGTCATAAATATTTCTCTTTGATTCTCAGAATGATAGTGAGATACTGGACCATTTTATCACTGATGAAATGTATGCAGAGAAGTTGTTTGCCAAATCTCACACCAGCAGAAACTGTCAAAATTACCATTTAAATATTTCTGATCTCAAAATCTAGTTCTTTATACTTCTTCAAAATTCGCTGTGGGTAGAATCTACTAAAACTTAGATTGCACCCTCAAAGACTAGCATCACCTCACTGGCCAGCTTGGCAATACAAAGTGAATATGCATCTAAATAGCAGTCCCAGGGGACCCTGCTTGCTGCATCCCTGATTTGATGCACTGTGAGAAAGGATTTAAGCCTCCACTGAAGCGTGTGTAACCTCATGAACGAAACTACTTTGCTCACTCCTGTGATAGGATTAAATTTCATTTTAGAGTAACACTCAGATTTTGCTTATGGTGAGGCCAGGAGTAATGAATTGTTCTAATCACTGGTTCAAGGATCTTTCTTTTGCCTTGAGCTTAAGCCGAAAACATCAAGGTAAGGCTGCTCTGCTAAACAAGTCAAACACTTGGAACTCTTTCTGCTGCCTTCTCTATTTGAAGGCAACATCCCTGGACACTCTTTAATCCCCAGCAGGAGTGCTGAACTATGAGCCATGTCCATGGCGGAGAAGAAACCTTTATTGAGTCATGCATGCTGTCTGCAAGCTGATGGGATACAAAGTCAGATTCTTCACTTTTTCACACCAAATGAATTGACACAGAGGAAGCTAAGAAACAAATGTCAAAAGACTCAAATCCCACTGGTCTCTCCTTAATAAATAGACCAAAATGGAGTTGACCACCTCCTTTCACATAAAAAGGTAATATATAAGTGTTCCCCACAACGAGCTCTGCTAAAATGATCTATAAGAAAAAGTGTTTTCACCAACGGACATATGCACAAGAATGTTTATCGCAGCACAGTCCATGATAACAAAAAGATGGAATCAACCCAGATGCCCTACAACAGAAGAATGGATAGATAAACTATGGTACATATACTCAATGGAGCACTACGCAATGATAAAGAATAATGATGATTCCAGGAAACATCTCCTAACCTGGTTTCAACTGGAAGGCATTATGTTGAGTGAAAGTAGTCAGTGACAAAGGGACAAATACTGTATGAGACCTCTATGATAAGGTCTCCCAAACAGACTTGTGTATAGAAGAAAAGACTCTTTGACAGCTGCAAGGGAGGGGAGGGAGGGAGGGGGAGGGGAGAAGGGTTTAGTTTAGATAGTTGCTAGAAATCTGGTTGGGAGAAAGCGGCGATAGCACACATTAGAAACAAGAACAACATTAAGTGGACTTCAGCATAACTTGAGTACTCCTTCCATCTTAACCCAATATTGCAAGGATAGAGTAGCTCAGGCAGAGGGCAGGGGACCATGCTCTTAGGTGAAATCGAGGCCAGTTGGCAAAACCAGCATTTTGCTAAGAGGGCTCTCTGCAGCCCACATTGGTGAGTGGCGTCTGGGGTCTTAAAAGCTGCCAAGCTGCCATCCAAGGGCACAGCAAATGGTCCCAACTCAGCAGGAACGGATGCTCACCGAGGACCAAAATGACATGCGGTAAAGACAACCTAGAAGACAGAGAGACCCACAAGAGTGGGTACCTTCATCGACTTGGGACCAGAAGAACCGGATGGTACCCGGCCACCACCAGTGATAGCCACGATGGAGCTCACTAGGTTGAGTCTCACTGGCAACACAAGAATAAAAAGGGGTTCATCATGAGATCTCCACTAAAAGACCTCAACTGATGGTCCAGCGGTTTTGGAGTTCCCCTGAGAGCAAGACCCCCGGCCGTGATTCTGCCCTTACCCATAAATTATAACGAAGGTCCACTCTTTGGACAGGAATGGATTGGACTTGGCAATGCAGAGTGACCATATATTGGTTGCACTTTATGGTTCTATATATCTATAGGATATCATCCTACTGACCTCTGGCTGGAGGAAGGAGAATGGGTGTAGAGGAGCGGAAAGGAGGCTGTTGGGAGGATGAGACATGTATGGAGCAGAGAGGAATAATGTGCTGTCACCGAACAGGGAGAGCAGTGGAAGCTGCATATAAGTGGGCATGTAAATTTATAAGGGAATGTACATTTTCACTTAGTCATGTTAAATAAAAAGAAAAAGAAAAAGTGTTTTGAAGGAGTTAGAAGCCAATCCCAGCTCTGCTGCTGACCTTGAAGAAATCCTGAACTTTCTTGGACATCACTTTGCTCATGTATCAAAAGAAAGAAAGAAACTGGTCTAAAAATCCAAGCCTGCCTAACATGATAACAGTGGAGTGAAGCTTAACCTAAAAAGCACTTTCAAAGAATAATGCCATTTATGTGCTTTTCTAGGATTATATCACAACATACCCCAAGCGTTCTCTGGATTCTCGTGTCAATTTCTGATCTAGAAAAGGTCAAATGTGAGTCATTTCTCAGAAAAGGTCAATGGAAACAAGATAAAGTAAGCAAGTATAAGCACACTGAATGTCCAAGCCAAAGGATGTAACCGAATTTAGAATATCAATCTCCCACTGAAGAATTCGGTCTGCCTTCTAGACTGAAACCTCATTTGTTTAGAAGTCAAATCCTGGAATGTACATCAGCCACAACAGTTATACTCATATGACTTTGGGCAAAATTCCTGAGTCTCAGTTGCCTCAGACCCTCCTGAAGCTGAGAGTAGCAGTCCAGTCCGTATCTCCCTCTCACTCACAAGGATGTCATAAGTTTCCACTGGTCCTCACAAAAGGCAGGGCAGAATTCCCAAACTACAAAAGTTCTACTTACAAGCTATGATATTTAAGGCAATGTGATACTGGCATAAGGATAGGCTAGGAGGTAAATGAAATAAAATTGCAAGTTCACCAATAAATTCAGCTTATTTTTGACAAATGTACTGAAGCTGGTCAATGGGGTAAGAAAAATCCGGCCTGCAAATTGTGATGAAACAACTGGATAGCCACACACCAGGAAGGAACTTCGACTCTTGCTTCATATCTTGTGCAAATATTTAGTTAAAATGAATCAAAGTGCTATATTTAAAAGCTATAATTATGAATCTCTTAGAATATGTCTTAGGCTGGGTTCTCTAGAGATGCAAAACCAGTGAAGCACGTAAGTATCTATATCAACAGATTTATATCAAGGAAATAGCTTGCATGATTGTAGAGGCTGCAGGTTCTCAGATCTGTAGGTCAAGCTGGAGGCTCTTCCTGATTCACCTAGCTGCAGTGGTTGGTGAACCCAATATCAGCAGATCTAAACAACAGAGTGTTTGCTTATAGACTTTGAAGACTTCAAATCTCAAGATTAGCGAGCACGACCACAGGCAAGCTGCTAGCTCAAGCGCCAAGAACTGGAGGTCAGAAGAACAAGAGCCTGATGCAGGATTCAGAGTGAACAAAACCCTGAGAACTATGCCAGACAGTCTATTTACCTTCAGTGTAGGCCACACCTCTAAGGAGTGGCTACTCACAGAAGACTCTATCATGGAAAGAATCATGTTACATCAAATCTCATCACAGAAGAGATCATATCACCATACGACTGACAAACTACATCATAACTGCCAGACCACTGAGAATCATGGCCCAGCCAACTTGACACACAACCTTAACAGTCACAGAAGAAAACATAGACGTAAAACTTTGTGACATTGGATCAGTATGTTTTTAAGCTATGACACCAAAAGAACAAATAAGTATGAGTTATACATAATGAAAACGAGAAATTTTTGTATTTTGAAGGACACTTTCAGGAACACTAAAATATGACCCACACAAAGATAACCCAATTTAACAACAGGCAAAGGATTAGATAGATATTTCATCAAATAAAATACACAAATGGTCACTAAAACACAAAGATTCTCAGCATCATTGTCTATCGAAGAAATGCAAATTTAAACTGTAATGAGATCTCTCTTCAAACACTCTCCTGGATGAGTACAATCAAAAAGACGGATAATAGCAAGTGTTGGCAAGGATACAGAGAAATTAGAGACGTCAAACACTGTGAATGTAACACTGGTGTAGCCACTTTGTAAAATAGTTAGTTCCTTTAAAACTTAAACACTGAGTCATAATTTGACCTAGCAATTAAACTCCTAGGTATGTATTCAAGAGGAATGAAAACTTATGGTCACAGCATTATTCATAATACTAAAAACAGAAAAACTCAACTACCCATCAACTGATTAATGACTTAAAGAAACAAACAAAAATGTTGTTTATCTATACAACAGAATATCACTCTACCAATAAAGTACTGATCCATGCTGCAATATGAATGAAGCTTAAAAACATTATACAATGTTAAAAAAATCTGATCATAAAACACACAAGTCGTATGAATCTTTTCACATAAAATATCCAGTATAGGTGAATCTTTTGTGACATGCCTTTGCATTGGTTCTGACTCACAGCAACCCTGGGAACAACATAGAGAAACACTGCTTGGTCCTGCTCCATGCCCACAATCACTTTTATTTTTGAGTTTATTTTTGTAGTCACTGTGTCAATCCATCTCATCAAGGGTCTGCCTCTTTTTCACTGACCCTCTACTTTGCCAGCCATGATGTCCTTCTGCAGGGATTGATCCCTCCTGACAACGTATCCAAAGCATGTAAGATAGAGTCTCACCATCCTTATTTCCAAGGCAAACTCTGGTTATACTTCTTCCAAGACATATCACTTCATTCTTTTTGCAGTCCAAGATATATTCAGTATCGTTCTCCAACACTACTCAAGGCATCAATTAATCTTCTGTCTTCCTTATTAATTGTCCAGCTTTCACATGCAAATGATGCAATTAAAAGTATCACAATTTGGGACAGGTCCACCTTAGTCTTAAAGGTGATTTCTTTGCTGTTCAACATTTGAACGAAGTCTTTTGCAGTGCAGTTTCCCAATGCAATGCTTGCTTTGATTTCTTGACTGCTGCGACTCGACGGCACTTGGCTGGCTGGCTTCCATGGATGTTGATTATGGATCCAGGAAAAATGAATTCCTTGGCAACTTAAATATTTTCTCCATTTTTTGTGATGTTGCTTTTTGGCCCAGTTGTGAGAATTTTTGTTTTATTGATATTGACAGGTACTCCATACTGGGGGCTGTGGTTTTCAATCTTCACCTGTTAGTGTTTCAAGTCCGCTTCACTTACAGCAAGCAAGGTCGTGTCATCTGCATAAAGCGGGTTGTTAATGACTCTTCCTCCAATCCTAATGCCTGATTCTTCTTCGTATAGTCCAGCTTCTCGGATTACTTGCTTGGAATATATCGAGGGCACTTGGCTTGGCATAGTGGAAAATAGAACCCTGAAGCACACCTTTCTTGATTTTAAACCTATGTCCTATTTCTTTTGAAACAACTGCCTCTTCATCCGCATATAGATTCCTCATGAGCATGATTAAGTGTTCTGGAATGCCCATTGTTTACAGTGTTGTCAATAGTTTGTTATGATCCACAGAGTCAAATGCCTTTGTAGAGTCAATGAAACATAAGCAAACATCTGTCTTAGTATTCTTTGTTTTCAACCAAAATCCATCTGACATCAGCAGTGATATCCCTGGTTCCAGGCCCTTTTATGAATCCAGCTTGAATTTCTGGAAGTCCCCTGTTAATATATTGTTGCATTCACTTTTGAATGATCTTTGACTAAATTTGACTTGCATGTGATAGTAATGATATTGTTCGATAGTTTCCATGCCTGATTGGGTCACCTTTTGGGGGCACAGGCCTTAATACTGATGTCTTCCTGTCAGCTGGCCAGGTGGCTGTCTTCCAAATTTCTTGGCACAGACAAGTGAGCACTTCCAGAGCTGCATCCATTTGTTGAAAGATCTCGATTGATATTCCACCAATTCCTGGAGCCTTGTTTTTTGTCAAAGTCTTCAGTGCTGTTTTGACTTCTTCCTTCAGTACTGTAGATTCCTGATCATATTCTACCTCTTGAAATGGTTGAATGTCAACCAATTCTTTTTGGTATAATGACTGTGTTTTTATTCCATCTTCTTTTGATGCTTCCTGTATCATTTAATATTTTTCTGGTAGAATTCTTCACTATTGCAATTCAAGGATTGGATTTTTTTTTCCTTCAGTTCTTTCAGCTTGAAAAATGCAGAGTATGTTCTTCACTTTTTTTTCAATCTCTAGTTGTTTGCACAAGTCATTACGCTACTGCACTTTGTCTTCTTGAGCTGCCTTTTGAAATCTTCTGTGCAGTTCTTTTACTTCATTTCTTCCTTTTGCCTTGGTTAGTTGATTTTGAAGAGAAAGTTTTAGAGTCTGACATCCAATTTGGTCTTTTCTCTCTTTTCTGTCCTTTTAAAGACTTTTTGCTGTCTTCATGTATGACCCTGGCATGTATGATGTCCTTGATGTCACCCCACAAATCATCTGGTCTTCAGTCATTAGTGTTCAACTCATCAAGTCTATTCTTGAGATGGAGATACTCAAGGAGGGGTGTGTTTTGGCTGTTATGGATTTTTTATAATTTCCTTCAGATTCAATTCAAACTTGTATATGAGTAAATTGATGGCCTGTACTATGATTGGCCCCTTACATTTTTCTGACTAATGGTATTGAGCTTTTCCATTGTCTCTTTCTACAGATGTAGTAAATTTGATTCCTGTGTATTCCACCTGGTGAAGTCCATGTGTATACTCACCAATTTATGTTGGTGAAAAAGAAATTTGCAATGAAGATGTTAGTCTTGCAAAATTCTATCGCATGATTTCCAGTACTGTTTCTATCACCAAGGTCATATTTTCCAACTATAGTTCTTTTTTCCTTGTTTCCAACTTGTGGATTGCAATCACCAGTAATTATCAATACATCCACATCACATGTTTGATCGATTTCAGGCTGCAGACGTTGGGAAAAGTCTTCAGTTTCTTCATCTTTGGCCTTGGTGGTTGGTATGTAAATTTTAATAGTGCTTGTGTTCACTGGTATTCCTTGTAGGCATGTAGACATTATCCAATCCCTCACAGTAGTGTACTTCAGGATAAATCTTAAAATGTTCTTTTTGATGATGAATGCAATGCCATTCGTCATCAAACTCTCATTTCCAGTACAGTAGACCATATAATTGTTGGATTCAAGATGGAGAAAACCAGCCCATTTCAGCTCACTAACGTCTATGATATCAATGTTACCATTTCATAGGTAAATCTACAGAAACCTGAAGTAAGTTAGTGACTGCCAGAGGGTTGAGGGTTGGTAGGAAATGGGAAATGACTGGAAATACATGTAAAGTTCTTTTTGGGGTGACAAACATTTTCTAAAGTTGACCGTGACTATGGTTGCACATCTCTGAGAATATACAATGATTGTGTGGATGTCACAGAAACAGGCAAAATTTTATTCTGTTGTATGTAGGGTCACCATGAGTCAGAACAGACTTGATGGTACCTAACAACACAACAATGAAGTAGCTGCACACCTTTGTAAATGTACCAAAAACCAGTGAACTTGACTCTTTTTTTTTTTTAGGATTGAATGAAAATGTACATTCCCATATAAATTTGCATGCCCACCTATATGCAGCTTCCACTGCTCTCCCTGCATGGTGACAGCACACTCTTCCTCTCTGCTCCATACATGTTTTATCTTCCCAACTGTCTCCTATCTTCTCCTCTCCACCCATTCCCCTTCTTCCAGTATGAGGTCAACAGGATGACCTCCTACAGCTGCCTAGAACCACAAAGTGCTCACACAATATGGTCACTCTGCGTCACTAAGTCCAATCCATTGCTGTCTGAAAAGTTGACCTTCATTATGATTTATGGACAGGGGCAGCATCAGGGCCAGGGGCCATGCTCCTAGGGGACCCCAAAGTCCCTGGACCATCTATTGTGGTCTTTTAGTGGAGATCTCAGGGTGCACCCCTATTTATACTTGTGTTGCCAGTGAGACTCAACTTTGTGAGCTCCATCGTGGCTATCACTGGTGGTGGCCAGGCACCGCACCATCTGGTTCTTCTGGTCACAAGTCGATATAGACATCCACTCATGTGGGTCTGTCTGTCTTCTTGATTCTCTTTCCCCCACGTTGTTATGGACCTTGGTGACCATCCGTTCCTGCTAAGTTGGGATCATTTGCTGTACCCTCAGATGTCAGCTTGGCAGCTTTTAAGAACCCAGACACCACTCACCAACGTAGGGTGCAGTGAGTCCTCATTAGCAAAATGCTAGTTGTGCCAGTTGGCCTCGATTTCTCCTGACAGCACGGTCCCGCTTTCTATTTATGTTTTTCTGCTATTGATTTCGATTTTTATGGCTATATGGTCTGAGAAAACACTTTGCATTAATTCAATGGTATGAATTTTGTTTAGAATTGCTTTATGTCCTAACACACGGTCTATTCTGGAGAATGTTCCATGTGCACTGGAGAAGAAGGTGTAGTTGTCTGCTAATGGAAAGTTCTGTATATTTTGATGAGGTCTAGATGGTTAATTGTGGCAACAAGGTCTTCTGTGTCTTTACGGAGCTTTTTTCTAGGCGACCTGCCCAGTGTTGAGAGTGGAGTCTTGAAGTCTCCTACTGTTATTGTGGAGTGATCGATCTCTTTTTTGAGTGCAGTCAGTGTTTCTTTGACATTTTTAGGTGCTCTAATATTAGGAGCATAAATATTTAATATTGTTAAGTACTGCTTATGTATTGAACCTTTCAGTACTAAGCAGTGTCCATCCTTGTCCACGATGGTGTATTTGACACTGAAATTGATTTAATCTGAGATTAGAATTACCACACCTGCTCTTTTTTGATCATTGTTAGCTTGATACACATTCTTCCATCCTTTGACTTTCAGTTTGTTCCTATCTTTAAGTCTTAGGTGAGTTTCTTGTAGGCAACATATAGATGGGTCATGTCTTTTGATCCAAGATGTCACTCGATGTCTCTTTACTGAAGGATTCAGTCCATTCACATTCAGTGTAATTATTGATAAGTACGTGTTCAGTGCTGCCATTGTGATTTGTTTATTTTTGTGTTGATGTTTTCTCTGTTGTTCTTATTAATCTATTCTGTGACTTTCTTCTTTGTGAGTTGATTTTTCACCTTTTCCAGGGTTTGTTTTGTGGTTGTTGAGACTCCTGTATTACATTTCTTGATATGGTATGTCGCTTCTTTATTGTGCTTTATGGCTGCCCCTATGATCCCACTTAATAAACTATATATAAATCCAATTTTGATGGCTACCAGTCTTGTCAACTTCTTCTCCATCTGGAAGTACTATAATGACTGTAGTACATCCCTCTTTTTAATATGATGATATCACAGTTTACGTGATATGATCACTAGATTGTTTCTTTCACTATTATAGCTTCGATTGTGTTTGCAGCCTTCCCTAACTGAGTAGGATCCTGGAAAATGTGTCCTTCTAAAATACAAAGTTAGCGGTTTTGTTCTTCTAAGTCAAGAGATTAAGTACTTCTTGTAGCTTTGGTTTGGTTTTTTACAAAGTTTCTGAGTTTCTGTTTATCTGCAAATATCTTAATTTTATTTTCATATTTGAAAGATAGTTTTGCAGGATATATAATTCTTGGTTGGAAGTTTTTCACCTTCAAGGCTTTGAATGTGTCATGCCACTGTCCCCATGCCAGCATTGTTTCTGCAGAGAACTCTGATGAAAGCCTACAGGGTTTCCCTCTGAATGTTAGCTTTGCTTCAAGTCTTGCTGCCTTTAACAGTTTCTGCTTATGTTTCATTTTGTTGAACTTGACTATAATATGTCTTGGAGTCTTTCTATTGAGATCTATATTGAGTGATGTTCCATACGTGTCTTGGATATCTATATTCTCTTCTTTCCTAATTTCCGGGAAGTTTTCTGTCAGTAGCTCAGCCACAATACTCTCTGTGTTCTCTAGTGTCTTGCCCTGTTCAGGAACTCCAATTAATCACAGATTCTTCTTCTTAATAGAGTCCCACTTGCTTCTTAGTGCTTCTTCATTTTTCTTGTTTCTTTTTTCTGATTTTTCCTTATAGATGCTGGAGTCAGTGGCTCTGTCTTCCAAATCAGAAATCCTCTTTTCCATTTGTTCCATTCTGTTTTCTTGGCTTTGAATTGAAGTTTCTATGTCTTTGATTTTGTTCTTGATCTGTTGGATTTCTGAGTACTGATATTCCATCAGATCAAACAGCTTGCTTAATTTTTCATTTTGCTCTGCTGCATTTTGTATAAGATCTAGGAGGACTCTCTATATAATCCTTTTGTCACCTTCTGATAGTTTCAGTAAAACTTCTGCATCTGGGAAGTTCTTAGGTGGTTTCTTTTGGGGGCCTTCTGATGCCATGGGTGATTTCCGGGTTACCATCTTCTTCAATGTTTGTTGCTTTTGGGGCTTCACATGGGTCAATAGAGGCTGGGAGAGATGCGGTGAAGATGTACCACAGTTGTTTCTCCAGGCCATCTTAAAATGAGGAGTAAAAAGTATTTGACAGCTTCCAAAGTCAGTCAGTTTTTCAGGTATATAGGTCCCTCCTCCAAGCTTGCAAAGTAAGCACCTCTGTATTGAACCCCAGATGTTATAAACCAGCTCAAAATACAGGAAGGCTACTGGCTTGCTGGCTTCTGCTGTCAGGCCCCAGCTGTAGGTGATACTGTGTAGAATTCTGCTTTTCTGTTGGAAAAGCACTCTCTTCTGTGTAGGCGCTGCCCCCTAGCCCAGGAATTAGGTCCAGCTGAGGCTTGCATATGGATGACCTCGCTTCTCAGCAAAACAAGATGGCTTCCTGCAGAAGCTTGCCAGCTGGCTTGACCAGGCTCCCTGTGGAAAGAGAGGCCAGGAGTGCCAAAATGCTCAGAGTCCACAACCTCCACTGCTGGGGCTAGTCCCAGGTGACACTGTGCAAAACACTGTCTCCCTTCTAGAAAAGCATTCTTCATCTGGCAGGCACCACCTCCCAGCCTAAGAACCAAGTCCGGCTGGGCCCTCTGCCTGGGCTTCTCCATTTCCCGATAGGCCAGTGGAGCTGAGGTGTATAAAGTCCAGAGCCAGGCTCTCAGAACCTGGCATTTATGCTTACTGGTCCCACCAGCAGTGTGTCTAAGACCAGCAGCTAGTCACGTCCCAGTTCTGCCTGCCAGCCAAGACAGAGGAAAAAAAAAGAATTGAAATGGTGAGTTACCTTCAGTCTGTGCAAGCCTGTGCTCACTGAGAGTGGGGTCAGTGAAACAGAGGAGGTTTTGCTTTCAGTCGTATGAAGTCCAAGTTAACAGCCCTATGACGCATCCCAGAGCTCACTTGGTGTCCAGAAGGCTCTGTTTAGTTATCATTTTAGGTCTTGGTTTCCAGAGGGATTTAGGGATACCTGCATTTAGTCTGCCATCCTGACTCCTCCAACTCTTTGCTTTATTGGTCTGTGAAATATATCTCAATACAGCTATTAAAAAACACAAAGTTATACTTGCATGATCAATATTATCATTATAATAAAAACAGCTAATATTTTTGAGTACTTGCAATGAATGAGAAATTTGTTCAGCAAAACTTCCAAGAATTAAAAAAAAACAAAACTGAAACCTGTTGCCAGGAGTCAATTATGACTCATAGCAATTCTACAGGACAGAGAAGAACTGCCCCACAGTTTCCAAAGAGCAGTTGGTAGATTTGAACTGGTGACTTTTGGCTGACAGCTAAATACTTAACCATTGCACCATCAGGGCCACATAATTCAGGTCAATTTCCACGCATAGCAACCCTATTGGACAGAGTAGAACTGCACCAGACAGTGTCCAAGGAGCACCTGGTGGAATTCAACTGCTGACCTTTTGGTTAGCAGACATAGCACCTAACCACTATACCACTGGGTTTTCCAATCCAAAGATTATGTCACGGTAATTCAAAATCACAGCAACATGAGATAGGCTATACTGGTTTCTGCACTGGTTTCAAGATTGACACCCTAGTTCAGCAGCAGCATATAATCCAGTTTTGGAAGTCCATCCTTTATGGTTCTCAAAGCACCTTCCCTAAAGACAGTTGATATTCAATACCCAATTCCTGAAGGCTAAAAATCACTGAGGCCCAGAGGGCTTGACAGCTATCTTCAAATCATGCCTTTGGATAAACCAATATTTATACCTCCTTCTGGAGTTTGGTTTGTACCCATGTCTTGGAATTATTGGCCTAGATTTGGATCACTGGTGTCATTTCTCCACGTTCTTTGCCCTTAGAGGCATCCTGGTTTCACACAGTTCTGTGACTTCCATCCTTACATCACAGAAATTTTTCAGTATGGATTGTATTTAAGCTATTATATTACTAGAGCTGGAACGACTGAGGAAAAAAGTGCCATGCCACCTGACAGTATCTTTAGCTGAGTTAATTTTCACAAGTAGAAAGCACTGTCTGTATCTGTACTCATACACACATGCACCTAATTTCATACACATGAGCATCACAGAGACTCAAGAAATTCTAGTGACAAAATCAAGTCTCACTGTCCCACTCCAGAGAAAATGACTCAGAACAATTTCTATCTGCTATCAAAAAATTAATTACAGCAGTATTCCATGCAGTAAATATCTTTGTATAAAATGACATTTAAACTCTTCGTGAGACTTAGGAAAGATAACTAACCAACCACCTGCTGAAAATTCCATTAACGGAGGCAAATAAGATGTTCTAAAATTAATGAATCTATCAACTTCAGTGAGACATTTTAAAAACCTACCATGTCAGGGAGTAATTAACTGGCTTTTCTTTTCTCCCCCGAGAATGTAAGTCACTGATGCCAAATACGTGAGGAATTTTAATCCCAGTGAAATAGTGTAGGGGCTAGAATTATGAAGGATGAACTCAGGAATAGAATCTGGTTCTCAGTGTGACTTGGCCACTAACTTGGAATGTGACATTGACTAAGTCAAGCTCTCTCTCTGGTCCTGATGTTTTTCACTGTGGTATGGAGTTAAACAACATCAGGCCCGCCTAATATCTGGGCAGTTTTAAGTCAAGCTTCCTCTCTCATCCTGAAGTTTTTCGTTGTGGTATGGAGTTAAACTATGTCAGGTCTGCCTAGTATCTGAGTAGTTTCAAGTGGAAGTAATGAACAGTATCAACAATTTGGACATTGTCTCAATCAAATGTGTGTTGAAGCTCACTTCATTTAAACAACTTGTTATAAAGAAAAGGGGAACAGTATCAGTCAAGTGCTAGATACAAGGAACTGATGGCATTGTGCTTTGAATAAATAAAAGACAGCTGATAACTCCAGCGAGCACATTCATTTTCTTGGTGTCCATTAGGTTAATTAAGCTTAGCAAATAACCACATCAGCTATTCATCACAGAATATCCCTGATATTTTCATGCCCCTCCACTTACAGAAGAAATCTGATTTTCTGGGTTCAGGTCTTTTAAATGTCAGATCCATTCTGATGATAAGTTAAACACCTAGGGAAAAAGATACTGCCCTTCTTATGGTACAAAAGTAAATGGCTGTGAAGCAAAGGCTAATACTCTGCTTCTTCTTTATCTACCAATCTCCTCCCTTCAGAAGAAGCAGAAACCCATGAGCATAAGTTTGGTGTTTGGGTTTTAATTCTCCTCCTGTTATTTCTGTGGGACTGTGACAAAATGGCTCAGAACAATTTCTCTCCACCTTAGTGTTACCTTGTGTGAAAAATGAAGCTAAGCATAGCTGTTTCATAAGGATGCACTGTAGACTAAATATGATAATTTATTCAGTACCCTTTGTACAGGGACTGGCACAAGGTTAGTGGTGAATAATTGGAAGTTCTACATAGAAGAGCTCATGCACAAATTGGCAATTCTCAGGTAACACTGAATTTATGAATAAAGTGACTTTCTGAATTAATAGTACCTTCATATCTTTTGTAAATAGGTATAGTTTTAGTGCATTTAAGCATGCATAAAGCATGAAAAAATCTGGACAAACACTGCTTGATCAATATCCTCAAAGGGACTTTGTTAAATGTTAAAGAAAAAGATAAAAATGATTGCAACTAGTTCTTTAGTAAACTTCAGAACTTATTCGGAAGAACAACTTTCTAGTGACCTCCACCTTTCTGTCATTCTACTAAAAATTATCTCGTATCTATTATGCTTCAGGGACTGAATACGTTATTATTATGTGATGACTGTATGCTAGGCAATATTCTTAAGGATGTCTATTATCTTTGTTTTATTTAAGTCTTATCACAACCTTCAGAGATGGGACTGCCAGGCTGGAGAGCTGTAACTGTTAGTTACGATGCATCAATTACTTCTCCTTTCTTCTGGTTCATTGTTTTGGCCAGCAGACTTCCAGCTGCATGGGAATGGGTACCCAAAGGCTGATAAAGACACCATGAGTAGGACAGGGAACACCAGGCCCTGAAAGGATTCTGGCTTCCTCAGATAATTTCTAACCTCAGAACTCTATTGGAAATCCAGTCTCTGTGATTAACCTTTCATCCCTACCCCTAGAGCATACTCTGAATCATGTCAGCAAATTCCAGGGGCTGCCTGAGAACTGGAGCTGACGCATCGCACCATGTCCTCAGAGAACATTGTCTAAACTGCTCTTGTCCTAGGAGCGCGTTTTTCCCTGATGAAGCACAAGGCTCAACCTTGCCGTTCGCTAGTTGTCGTGTATCAACCACGAGTCTGAGCCATTCCATCTCTTTTCATACTACTTTTGGTTATGTGACCTTCCTTTTCTTGATCTCTCTTTTTTCCCATCCACAGGCTGGTGTCCCCATTTTTCTCCTGTCTTAACTCTTGATCCTCCCTTCAGTTATGATAGCTTTATTGAAATCTCAATTTTTCCCTTTGCAATTAACATTGATTTAAGAAACATAGAAAGGAAGAGGGAAGTACAAAAAAGGAAAGCCTTAGATGTTATATGCCATGTTCTGAGCAGTGTTTTCCACGAAAGTTCTATACTTCTTATTGTTCCTACTTCAAGTCATGAAATGTGAGGCTCAAGGAATTAATTTTTCTCTTACTCTGAGGTTCTAGCACCAGCCAACCCATAGATCAGGTATTTTGAGGGACCTACAGCCATTTGATTTGAATTCTTCCTGATCCTGACTCCTTGCTTTTATTTTTATTTTGGTAATGTCATCTCTCACGGCGACCCTAGTCTCCATGAGTTGGATCTGACTCAACGGCACTTGGCTTGGCCAATGTCATCTCTAAAAATGTTGACCTTCAGAGCAGTATCCTACACTGAACATATCTCTGCATTGGTCAGTGATTTCTATTCTCTTTGATTCAGCCTACATTTTATTGTCTATTCTCTTTTGCTAGTAATCAACACACAAGTTGTGTTATGTATGTGTAGTGTTGCTACTGAACTTGAATAACCCCTAGAACAAACAAAAAAAAATTGAAGCTTTGAGACCACTGGATAATGCTATGAACCAAAAAATGGAAAAAATAATTAAAGCATCAAACGAGATGGAAGGAACACGGAGTTACTATATAAGAAAGACTTGGTCCGCATTCAGCCATTTCAAGAGGTAGCACATGGTCAAAAACTTGTAGTACTGAGAGAAAAAGCCCAAGGCACACTGAAGGGAATAGTGAAAAACTAGGTTTCATTACATGAGGGAATACTAACTGAGATGTTTCAAAGAACAGATGTGATGCTTGAAGCTCTCCTTTGTCTATGCCAAGATATTTGGAAGACAGCTACCTAGCCATGTGACTGGAAAAAACAATTCATATTTTTGCCCATTCCAAAGAAAGGTGATCCAACAGAATGTGGAACTCAATAATATTACATGCAAGTGAAAATTTGCTGAAGGTAATACAAAGTCAGCTACTGCAGTGCATTGATAGAGAACTGACAGAAATTCAAGGCACATTCAGAACAAGAAGGGGAAGGAAGGACATTATTTCTGAGGCAAACAAATCTTGACTAAAAGCAGAGAATATTGTAAAACGTTTACCTGTGTTTTATTGACTATGCAAAGCCATTCTGCTATGTAAAACCCAGCAGATCATGGATAACATTTCAAAGAATGGGAATTCCAGAAAACTTAATTGTGCTCATGAAGAAACTGTACGTAGACCAAGAGGCAGTCACTTCAAAAGAAGAAGGAGGCATTGCATGCTTTAAAATCAGGAAGGTTGTGTGTCAGGATTGTATACTTTTGCTATACTTACTTAGTCTGCATGCTGAGCATATAATATGAGAAACTGGACTACATGTAGAAGAACTAGCATCAAGACTGAAGGAAGACTCATTAATAACTTGCAGTATGCAGATAACACAACCTTGCTTCCTGAAAGCAGAAAGGATTTAAAACATATATTGATGAAGATTGAAGGTTCTAACTTCAGCATGGATTGCATCAAGAAGACAAAAGTCGACACAACTGGACCAATAAGCAACATTATGATAAATGGGTTAAATATTAAAGTTATAAACCATTTTGTTTTACTTGTATCCACATTCAACACCCATAGAAGCAGCAATCAAGAAATAAAACAATGCATTGCATTGGGAAAATCTGCTGCAAAAGATGTCTTTAAAGTATTAAAAAGCAAAGACATCACCACAAAGACTGAGGTGCACCCTACCCAAGCTGTGCTATTTTCAATTGCCTCATATGTAAGTGAAAGCTGGAAAATGAATGTGGAAAACCACATAAGAATTGATGTCTTTGAATTACAGTGTTGGTGAAGAATGTGGAATATACTGTGACCTACTAGCAGAAGAAATAGTTCTGTCTCGGAAGAAGCACAGCCAGAATTCGCATTAAAAGTGCAGATGGCAAGAACTTGTCTTAAATACTTTGGATATGTTATAGGAAGAACCAGCTCCTGGAGAAGTACATCATGTTGATTATGTAGAGGGTTCGTGGAAGACAGGAAATGATTATGACTTGACACAGTGACACAGTGACACAGTGACACAGTGACACAGTGCTAGAACGATGGGCTCAAGCATAACAAGGACTGTGACTATGATGCAGAACCACTCACGGTTTTGTTCTCTTGTACAGGAGTTGCTATGAGGGGGAACAAACATGATGGCACCTAACAACGACACAATGCTTCATCCACATTCGTGATACTCCAGCCAGAGTTGTAGGATTCAACTCAGTGTATTCTTTGACCAACACCCTGTTAAAAATAGAGAAAATACAGGTCTAACGGAGTTAGAGTCACCCACCAAAAATAACATATGTAATGGAATGGAATTAAAACACAAGTCTTCTGAGCCTGTAAGACATAATAAGACTAGAAACAACTGTTATAATTATTAAAATCAATTGGAATAAATGTATTAATCTACTAAGTAAGTATCAGTGAGGTCTTAATGTGGTAGGTGTTAAGAATACAAACTCACTCTTGACCAATTGCAGTATGATGGAAATGACATTATCTTCTTTTGCAACTTAGTCTCTAAGAAAAGAGACAGTGTCTTAGTCATCTGGTACTGCTCTAATAGAAATACCACAAATAGATAACTTTAACAAAGAAGAATTTATTTTCTCACAGAAAAGCAGGCTAAAAGTCCAAATTCTGGGCATCAGCTCTAAAGGAAGTCTTTTTCAGTTGGCCCTAGAGGAAGAGCTTTGTTGTCAATCCTGCCCTGGACTGGAAGTCTCTGAAGAGCAGGATTCCTGATTCAAAGGATGGACTCCTCCCTCCTCAGTACTGCTTCCTTCCTGATTCTATGAGATTTACAACTCTCCGCTTGCTTCCTTTTCTTTTATAGCTCAAGAGAGTGCACCAAGGCACAATACGCTCTTGTAGACTGAGTCCTGCCCCACCAACACAACCACTGCCCATTCTCCCTCGTTCAAGTTATAAGGGCAGTGTTTGGAGCATATAACAACATCCTGTTATACAGGCGGTGATGGCCTAGCCAAATTTCTACACACATTTTGGGGGGAGAGACAATTAAATTTGTGAAAGGTGACTTCTGTTTTTCCGTTTTGTGGCCCTGAGCAACAGTGACAGAAGCTCTGCTACCCTGACTCCTTCATGCTGAGGGAATTTTTCAAACCATGTGGACAGACCATGTGTTGATATTCTAGTTCACAGTCTGATTGATCTTTCAACTGACAGACAGCACCAACTACTAGCCATGTGAGTTATCCATAGGAAAGGCCATATTTACTTGGACTTTTGTACAAATGTAGCTCCAGGTGTGTCTGCAGCTACATGAAAGACTCCAAGAGAGCACTACAAGACTTAGTCAAATCACAGAATCATGAGAAATAATAATATATTTTTGTTTTAAGCCACTTGCCATTGATAGTTTGTGTGGTCACAATGAATAATCAGAAGAGTAAATAACGGAGAAACCATGAAAAGATTTTAAACAGGAGAACAATAGTATATTTATATTTATAACCTAAGATTTTGAATAAGTAGCTCCCTAGGAATCAGATTCTGTAGGAAAAAAAAAAAAAACAAAAAAACCCATTGCTGTCAAATCAATTTTGATTCATAATGAA
This sequence comes from Heterohyrax brucei, assembly GCA_028571685.1. Classification (NCBI taxonomy): domain Eukaryota; kingdom Metazoa; phylum Chordata; class Mammalia; order Hyracoidea; family Procaviidae; genus Heterohyrax; species Heterohyrax brucei. The sequence continues at coordinate 66,621,663 of CM053162.1, read as the reverse complement.
CCTACAGAACAGAGTAGCACTGCTCCACAGAGTTTCCAAGGAGTTTCTGGTGTATTCGAACTTACAACCTTTTGATTAGCAGCCATATGGCACCGAATCCCTATGCTACCAGGATTTCAGGCAGTAGGGGTAAATACCTATCTGCTGCTTTCATCATACATTGAAGTTTATTTGAAGCTTCAGGGCTACTGGATAGACTGGAGTGAATTTCCTCTTCCCGTATACAAATAGTGTTACATATATCCAGAAGGGTGTCTCAAAAAAAAAAAAAAAAAAAAAGCCAAGTCCCTGACATTTGACTTCTTACCTATGATTAATAAAGCATAAAGTCTCTAACTGTGTTAGCCAGCTGTTAAGTCAGTTCCCAACTATCCTGCCTCATGGTATTAACCACCTTGTATAATCCAATGCCATATTGAATAGGGTTGGCCCCTGTTACCACTAAGTTATTGGAGGAATGACCATGTGTGACTTCAGAGGTTAGGTTATAATAGATACTGCAGAACCTGCTTTGTTCTCCCTTGGGTTACTCATGCTGAAGGAAACAAATTACCCAGAAGCCCGATGGAGAGGTCCATGCTGTGAGGAACTCAAGTTTCCTGTAACAGGCAGCAGGGACTTAGCATCCATGTGAGTGAGACATCTTGGAAGTGGATATATTAATGAGACATCTATCTGAAGTTCAATAACTGTTTTAGATTAACTTCTACGGTCTAACTTCAATAACCTAAGACCATTTTTTAATTATTTCTCGTCTTTCTGCATTATTTAATTAACTTGAATTAACATCCTTGTGTAAGTGCATGCCATATTAAACAGAGCTGGCCTGTGTTACAAGTAACGTATTGCAGACATGACCACCATGTGACTTTTGAGGCTAGATTATAAGAGATACTACAGCACTGGAGTTCAGTAATTTTTTGGTTTGTTTTATACTATCATACGTTTTGTATGACAGTATATGTGTACAGGATTGAAAGAATAATTATCTAAAATTCATGTGCATAATACCTTATTTAAAAATATGTAACTACCAATATATCTGAGGAAACCCCGGTGGCATAGTGGGTAAGTGCTGTGTCTGCTAGCCAAAAGATCAGCAGTTCACATCCAATCAGGTGCTCCTTGGAAACTCTATGGGGCATTTCTACTCTGCCTGTAGGGTCTCTATGAGTCAGAATCAACTCAATGGCAACAGATTCAGATTCAGTATACTTGTAGTTTCCTGTGTTCTGGCCCCAATCACAACCGTCTCCCTTCTTTCAGAGGTAACAATTCTAAATTTTGACTTTAAAATTCTCCTCCTTTTTGAATAACTGGGTGGCTCTTATTGGGAGGCAAAATGTGGAGGCAGATGGAGACAAGGCGAGAAGGTTGAAGGGACCTGGGAAATACAAGGTGAAGAGCAAGAATGTGCCGTGACAATGTAGGGGCAATAACCAGGGTCACATCATGAAATACGTGTAAGTTTTGTTTTTTTTATGAGAAACTGACTAAATTGTAAACTTTCACTTAAAACACAATAAAATCTTATAATGTGCATATTCCTAAACAATACATTTTATACTTTGTTTTTGAACTGCAATCTACAATTGGATCACTTCTGCTTATCACTGTATCTATATTTGAGGTTAATTAATACCGATGCCTACAGCTGTAACTTAATTTTCACTGTTGCAGGTGATATTTCATTGTGTACTTAAGCCACAGAAGTAGGAAAATAGGTAATTACTATTTTTAGCTTTTTGTCGTTACAAATAATGATGCTATGAACATTTTTGCATATATCTCCTCACACACATTTGCAAACTACATACTCCCGGGAATAGAATGCTTGGCTACAAAGCATTAGAAAATACCAGTTTTTCTGAGTACTTGTATCAGCTTTTATTCATACCAGAAACACTATAGATGGCTCATTCCTCCACATAGTCATCGACACTTTGAAGTGTCAGGTATGCAATTTTGTCAGTATGATAAAAGTAAATTACTGTTCATTATGCTTTGACTTGACACCATCAGTTTCTAAAGAGGCTGTCATCTTGTCATCCACACATTGGCCACACTGCTTCCCCTTTAGTGAAATGTATATTTTTGCTCTACTTTTCCAGCTGACACATTGTTTCTTCATAGATTTTTTTTTTCTCTTAGGAATATACTAGATGTTAATCCTTTGTCAGTTATGCATAACAAAGCCCCTTAAACTTGTTTATGCCTTGTCATTTGCGTTTTATCATGATTTATTTTATGTTAACTTGAATACAGTTAAATATAGCAAGATTTTATTTTGTAACTTGTGGTTTTTCTGTTTAAGAAAAACTTCCCTAGCTTAAAGTCAAGAAAATATTTTTAGTGTCATCTTACAAAGTTCAAAGTTTTGATTTTCACATTGAAGTCATCCATTCTCCCTGGTTGTTGTTGTTACTATTGTTAAATTTTGTTTTTGTATGGTCAGGCATGGGAATCTATTTTTTCTTTTTCCCGTATGGGTTATGGCACTTCATATTAATGTTTCTGAGCTCTCCCTTCTGATTCACTGTTCGAGTTGGCTCTCCCTGCACCAACAGCACTGGTGTTAGAACACTTAGAATGGGATCCACCTCGCAGCAGCCCTGTATACGACAGAAGGACACTCTACAGTCCTCCTCCATTACCTCAGTCACTGCTAATCTTGAGCTCACTGTTGCAGTCACTGTGTAAATCCTTCTCATTGAATGTATTCCTCTTTTTCCCCGACAGTCTACTTTATCAAGCATGATGGTCTTTTCCAGTGGCAGACCCTGCCTGACAACATGTCCAAAATTTGTGGGACTAAGTCTTGCAATTCTTACTTTCAAGGAGCATTCTGGTTGTACTTCTATCAAAAAAATTCATTCATTCTTATGATAGCTCATGTTGTTGCTGTTGTCAGGTGCGACTGAGTCAGTTCTGACTCATGGTAACTCTACGTACAACAGAATGAAACACTGCCCAGTCCTGTGCCATCCTCACAATAGCTGTTGCGTTTGAGCCCATTATTGAAACCACTGTGCCAATCCATCTCATTTAATTTTTCTTTCTTACTGATCCCCTGTTTTCACAAGGATGATGTCCTTCTTGAAGGACTAGTCCCTCCTAATAACATGTCCAATATACTTGAGATGAAGTCTTGTCATCCTCCCTTCTAATGAGCGTTCTGGCTGTAGTGCTTCCAAGACAAATCTGTTTGTTTTCCTGGTAGTCCATGGTATATTCAATATTCTTCATCAACATCATAATTCAGGGCATCCATTGTTCTTCGTTCATCCTTCATTGTCCAGCTTTCACATGCATGTGAGGTGACTGAAAATACCACGGCTTAGGTCAGGCACATCTTGGTGCTTAAAGGGACCTCTTTGCTGTTTAACACTTCAAAGTGTTTTTTGTTTGTTTGTTTTTGTTTTCTACTTTTGCAGCCGATTTGCCGAATGCAGTGAATTGTTTGATTTCTTGACTGCCACTTCCATGAGTGTTGATTGTGGATACAAGTAAGATGAAATCTTTGACAACTTCAATATGTTGTCCGTTTATCACTGTTCCTTATAGGCCCAGTGGCAAGGATTTTTGTTTTCATGCTGAGGTGTAATACTGTAGGCCGAGGTCTTCGGTCTTCACCATTTAGGGCTTCAACTCCTCTTCACTTTCAGAAAGCAAGTTTGTGTCATCTGCCGGCTTCAAGTTGTTAATGAGTCTTCTTTCAATCCTTATGCCCCATTATTCTTTATGCATCCTAGCTTCCCAGATGACTTCTTCAGCATACAGACCAGGTAAATGTGAGGAAACAATATAATCTTGACATACACCTTTCCAGACTTAAAACCATACATCTTATGCATCGGTAATATAAAAGGTAGCCCACCCTCACTGATTCCATTCAATAATATCATTGAATGGGCAATTGTCCTGTTCAAATGACTGCCTCTTAATCTATGTACAGGTTTCACACGAGCACAATTAACTTTTCCAGAGTCCCCATTCTTCAAAGTGTCATGATTCACACAGTGGAATGCCTTTTTCATAGTCAAGAAAACATGTATAAGCATCTTTCTGGTATTCTGTGATTTCAGCCAAGATCCATCTGACATCAGCAGTGCTATCCTTGTTCCACGTCTTCTTCTAAATCCAACTTGAACTTCTAGCAGCTGCCTACTACAACTGCTTGTGTGTGACCTGTGTGTGACAATAATGATATTGTTCAGTAATTTCTGCAGTCTCTTGGGTCACATTTCTTTGGAATGAGCACAAACGTGTATCTCTTCCAGTTCACTGGTCAGGAAGCTGTCTTCCAAATTTCTCAACATAGGTGAGTGGGCACCTCCAGTGTTGCATCCATTTGTGGAAGCATTTTAGTTTATATTATGCCTGTTCCTGGAGGCTTACTTTTCCCATTCCCTTAAATGAAGATTGGACTTTCTTCAGTACCATCAGTTCTTGATCATATGCTACCTCCTAAAACGGTTCAGTGTCTACCAGTTCCTTTGGTTATGGTAACTATATATTTCTTATATCTTCATTTGATGTTTCCCGTGTTGTTCAATACTTTCCCTGAAGAAAGTTTCAACATGGCAACTCAGACTCGATTTTTTTCTTCAGTTCTTTCAGCTTGAGAAAAGTAAAACACTAAGAACATTTTCTTATGCATCAGTAATATAAAAGGTAGCACACCCTCACTGATTTTATTTAATAATACCATTGAAAGGGCACTGAGATGGGTAAAGGAAATTTTAAAATAGAAAAGAAGTAAACAGAATTGTCATTATTTTCCTGTGATGTGTTGTCTCCATAGAAAGACCAGAAGAATAGCTAAATTAATTATAAGAGTTAGCTGCAATAAGAGTGTAAGGTCAACACATAAATGTCAATTAAATTTTTATATTCCAGTAATAGAACTAGAAAGGTATTTTAAAGAAAGATAATATTTTTAATAGGATGAAAACTATACAGTACCTAGGAATGTATCTGAAAAATAGAGTCAAGACTTCATAAAATATTTTAAACTACAAAGAAGACCTACATGTATGGATAAATGTATCATTATATAAAAGAAGGAGTCAATACTTTAAAAATATTACTTGTCTTTGTATTTATCCGTGAATCTGAAATTAGAATACCAACAGGGTAGTTTTGGTAATTTGACTAAATAGTTTTTAAATTCATAGGAAAGGGCCGAGAATGAATGAACAATTATATTTTATCACACAAAGATACTTATTAATACAAAGTAGTATTGTCACCATGAGTTGGATCCAAATCGACGGTACTTGGTTTTGGCTTAGTATTGTAAAACTAGCTAATAGGATTATTATTCAAATTTATGCACCAACCCAAAATGCCAAAGCTGGGATAATAGAAGTTTTTATCAACTTCTGCAGTCTGAAACTGATCAAGCATGCAATCAAGATGCATTAGTAATTGCTGGTAATTATTCACTTATGCATGTTAAAGCTGGACAAAGAATAAGGAAAACCAAAGAAGAATTGATGTCTTTCAATTACACTGCTGAGAAAGAATGCTAGCTATACTGTGGACTGCTAAATAAAAGTAACAAATCTCCTTTGGAAGAAGAGCAACCAGAATACTCCTTAGAAATGAGGGTGACAAGACTTTGTCTCATATTCTTTGGACGTGTTACCAAAAATGACTGTTCCTTGGAACAAATCATCATGCTTGACAGAGTAGACTCTGAGAAAGAGGAAAAAACTCCTATAGGGATGGGTCAATACAGCTGCTATAATGATGGGTTCAAGGTTAGCAGTGATTGCGAGGATAGTACAGAAGACTGTTCCCTTCTAAATTTTACAGATTGTGTACTTTTTTGTCATATAAATTGTTTCATCATCTCCTATATTTCATGGATATTGATAGTTAATATTAAGCAGGAGTTCTCAAACTCTTTTGGTCTCAGGGCACTTTTACACTCTTGAAAATCATGAAGACCCTAAAGAACTTTTGTGCTTGTGAGTTATATTTACTGACATTTTCCATAGTATAAATTTAAACTGAAATTTTCTTAAACATATGTAATTATCAATACGTTTTGATCATTTTTAAAATATATACAGATTCTTAAACAGCCAATGTTTATCTGGTCATTAGTCTATTATATCAAAAATGTGTTCCATGCAAGCAGTGGGTTACAACTGAATGTTAGAAATGCTTTTCCTACCATTTGACTTCAGTATGCAGTAGAGGGCTTCATGGGAACTTCTCTGTGTTGTCATACAGACTGTTAAGATATGTGTATTCCAGAGCTGACAATTATTAAATCACCTTCACTCCTTGTCAAAGGCATTTTAAGTGAAAGTATCACTATTTCCTGCAAATGCATTAGCATGAAAAATACAGTTCGGTGCCACTATTCTGAGTAATTAGAAGGCACCAGACATTTAATGCTCCATAGCTTCTATGCCACCAATGTAACTGTCTACACACTAAAAAGCCAAATAATGGTTTAGCTTGATAACAAAAGTTACAGCTTCACCTGAAATGGTTTGAGGATTCCCGTTGGTCAACAGATTACACTCTGACAATGTGACTCAGAGATATCACATTGCCAACTCAGGTTTACGTGGAATGAGGAACTATATCTCATTCTTCCCCCACTGGAGGTTGCCACAGTCTACAATACCAAGACAACAGGATGGTTTTCCATGGGGCCACATGGTAGATTTACCACAAACTTATGTGAAACATGGAGCAGTAAGCAATGCAAAGGAGAGTTTGTCCTGTATTCAACAGCAGCTCACATCTCCTCTTCCACCACCAGCTATGCCCCTTCTCTATGCATCAACCACCCTTTCCTTTTTTTTTTTTTTTGCATCATTCAACTGTTGTTCTAATTATACTTTGGTCTCCTTTATTTTGTTTCATCTTATTTCATAAGCTTTACACAGGAGTGAAACTTTATTTCCCAGATGACTGAGAACTAAATCTATTTTTCTATTCTTCTGTACCATCTTGGTTCACCTATCGACTTAAGAGTAAACATCATGTTTCCTTCACACCCCGCTCTTATGGTTAAGCAGCAACTCGGCTGCTGTTGACTTCAACTCTTTCCTTCATCTCAGCTAATACTCTCCACTCACCAACACTTCAGCTCCTGGGCTGCACCCCTTCTACTTATTATCTTGTATTTATTTAATCCTCCATGAAAAGGTAAAAAGAAATTTATGTATATGCCAACTGGAGTCGAGTACTTCACACATAGATCAAAAATAAAGTCCACTTCTTTTGATTTTTTTCTTAATTATCCCTTATCATAATGTTTTTCTTAAGTATCTGGTGCACTGGTATTTGCAGTACAGGACCACCATAGTTCCTTTAATTTCTCAAAACCGAATCAATGGGACAGGCTAGATAAAGGTTAAACTTCACCTGTTCCTGGGGAAAGTGATAGCGTGGTAACAGGAAAAAGGCCGTATCTGTATAATTCTTAACCTCTGCTGGGAAAAGTCTCCTCCCCATGGCAGAAATGCCATTGAACCCGTGCCAAGTACACCTGTGATTCCAGTACCACCTAACCTTCCTTGTATTGATTTTAGTGCCCTTCCTGCAGGTCCTCATATAAAAGTTCATAGTTTTCCAGCATGGAAAGCTTTCCCAGAACCCTACAAGGCAGGTGGGTGGGAGCTGCAGAAAGATCAGGCCCACAACATGGGTTTTTCTCTCACACAGTAAGTTGGAAAATATAATAAGACCCCACTCCTCATGGAATATAGCAATTCAGAACCAGCAATTGGATGAATTGGAGACATTAGAATACAGATTATACAATTTTCTCCAGAACTATAGAAAGGAGTAGATGTTACCAAGGTCACTTTACTTCTAGGGCTTCAAAAGAGAAGACGAGATGAGGGGCAGGAGAGGTCTCTGCGCGCACTCTCTGTCTGATCCCCCTTCCTTTAGTGACCTCTCATTGCCTCCCACACACAAAGACACAGTGCTGCTGCCCATGGCTCTCCCCACCACGTCCTGGACACTCTTATCCCTGGTTCAAGGTGAGATTTCTCTCCTTACAGCACTGACTTCCTTGTCACTATTCAGGGCCAAGAAGAGGAGAAATCCTCCTGAGTGACACAAGTGACAATGGTGAGGTGTGCTCCCATGAAATCAAAGGGTCCTCAACTCCTCCATCATTGCTACTTCCTCTCGGGTCACAGAGAGGAAACCAAACCCACTGTCTCTGAGCCAATTCTCAGTCATAGTGACCCTACTGGACAGAGATTTGCCGAGTGGTGTTTCCGAGGAGTGGTTGGTGGATTTGAACCACCAAAATTTTGTTTAACAGCTGTGGCTCTTAGTTCAGTAACAGTGGAATAGATGACTACCCATTGTATCCGTGGACTCTACCGTTAGGACGTGGAAGAGATAAAGTGTGAAGAGTTAATGATGAGTTACAGAAAAGTCCCAGAGTAGGGACAGTCACTTAGGAAAAGTTGAACATTGAGGAAAGGGGGTAAAAAGAAAGGAGATCGTTTGCCATGTAGAGTGATGGCTTCAAGATCAAGAAACCTTGGAAGAGTTGCAAAGGCTGGAGGTGGGGAGGAGGGTGGCCTCACTCCCTACGCACTGCTCTCACAGACATTCCTCCAGCACAGCTTCCTCAACTTCTTCTGCCTGGTCACGACTTTTCGTCTCAGTGTTTCCCTCTACTTTATTTTCCTTCCACCACAGGTGAAGACTCCCCAAAGGAACATTCTTCTACACAGATCAATTGTCCCACAGGCTCCAAAACATAAGATTCCTAGCGCTACGCCTTATTTCTGGCATGAAAAACCCAGGTAGAAGCCTATAGACATAGGTGGGGACTTAGTGAAGACCACAGAGAGAGGGTGAGGCCGCTGTTCTTCAGAGTCACCACAGGGGTGAGAACGTGCTCCTACATGCCTCGCAACTCCCCCTTCTCATCTCCTCTTTGTAACCCCCCAGTGAAATACCAGCCGCTTCTCTGTCTCTCCTTCCCCATGCAGATGACCTACCAGAAGCCATTCTCAGGACACCTCATGTCTGTACTCAATGCACCTAAGGCATCCTTCGTAGCCTCCCTGGTGAAGAGCACTTCAAATATCTATGAAAACATCTGGATTGGACTCCATGGCCCCACCCCGGTGCAGCTGTGTTCTCTCCTCTCTCTTATCGCTCAAGTGCCTGTCGTCACACGGCCTCGGCCTCTGTCTACTGTGCCTGCTCAGGAAGTCAGTCAGTGCTCAGGGATCCTAGGGACTATTTGGGGGAAAGAAAGGGTTTTGAAGTCATCTGGAGAACTAAGTTCTGTGAAGGTTCCGGTGTACATCTGACACTAATCTGCCTCCTGTCAATCTTTTACACTGTCCACGAGGCTCTGTTAACTCAGTTCTCTGAGCTTCACAGGCCTGTGTAAACTGTGCTGAGGGGATCTTGAATATCTGGGTTTGCCTCTTATAGAACAGACATAGTTTTTAAGGATCAGAAGACAATCACCAACTGTTGTTTAATCAGTGGCTGATTCTGCTGGTTGTGGCTTTAGGATTTCCCTAAAAGAGAAAGTAGTTAAAAGAGTAGTTTCTGGAATGGTTCTGGCAGAACATCAGGAAGAGCAGAGCAGTTCCATGTTGCTGGTTTGGGCACCAGCCGGCCCAGCTGAGGTGACCATGCAAAGAGAGTTGTACTGGCTGTGCCCTCCCCTGCATTCAGCTCCTACTCCATAGGGCTTGCAACCCAGAGCAGGTAGGTGGGAGTGGAGTGGCACACAGGTGCTAGATTACTTTGCCTGGGAGAGATATCCCTCCACCATCTTAAACTCTGGCTACTGTGGGATTCAGTCTTGGAAGACAGGTGATAAACACAGAAGTCACTGTTTTCCCAGCATTCCCATCCCAACATTCCCCTTCCCTGGGTCTTACCTTCAGAGAATTCTTCTGGAGCACTAAATTCAGTGTTATTTTTCTTCTCATATCTTCTCTCTTCACTGCTTTATTTCTGTCTCCTTCACCTGGAATAGGGCACTGGTGAGGATATGCCTTTGAATGCTAGGCTAGAACCTGCGGTAGCACAACATTAGGTTTACAGTCTTCACTGGCTTTCTCTGCCTTACCTGTCTGCATCTCTAGGATTCCTGAAATGAAAAGACTGTAAGTGTAATCAGAGGTCACCCTATGTTTGCCAGCTCAAGAACCAGGAGAGGAGAAAAAGAGCAACTTGCTGCTATGAACATCATGAACTTGAGACTTTGTGTGAACAACTACCCAAGAAAAGAATATTCCTTAACTGGATCTCTTCTTTGGGGTCCTCACTCCTCCTCCACATCCTTATTATATGGATTTCTTTGTGTTTCATGACCTAAGACAGAAATAATATTTTTAGCCTTCTGATTTTTGTCTTGGGTGTGTTTCATTCTCTTAGCCAGACTCTGACGAAGAGAATTGGATAGCGTACATCTTGTATGTGTCCCATTTCTGTCAGGCCCAGGGGAAAATGACAAAATGTAAATTCTTACCAGTGTCCTGGCGATGTTAAGGTGGGCCCCATACTTGGATGATTTAGGTTTGGGGCTGACATCGCTCTCTTATATATCCTATATGTTCCCCTGGCCCAGATCTCATGGTGTGCCACGACATGCCTCAGGGGGCTCTGATGAGGTTTATAGCAGTGCTTTTCGAACTGCCTGGGGTAAAGGACCAGCTTCTTATTTTTCTTCTTTTGTCTTTAATTTGTAAACTACTAGAAACTACTTTGCTCTGTAAACCTTTATCTAAAGTACAATCTGAAGAAGTTTACACAAAAAAAGAAGTGATCTTTGAAGATCACACAAGAAGAAAGAATGGGGAGGAAAGCATACTAATTAGACAGCAGAGAAATAGTATCTTTGGTGAAGGAGGGTAAGATAGTACACAGTACTAGGGAAGTCAACACAACCAAGGCTAGCATCTTGGAAGCTTCAGAGACACAACCAGACTTCTGGAGGGACCAAATTACTGGGCTGAAGGCTGGGAACCGTGGTCTCAGGGGACACCTAGCTCAACTGGCATAGCCAAGCCAAAGCCAAGTACCATCGAGTCAGATCTGACTCATGGCGACCCTACAGGTCCAGGGTAGAACTGACCCCCACAATTGGCATAACATAGTTTATAAATAAAATGTTGTATATCCTACTTGAGTGAGTAGCATCTGGGATCTTAAAAGCTTGTGAGTAGCCATCTAATTGGTCGTAATGTTAAGCAGACTCTCAAATGGTCACCAATGAGGTCTTTCTTCAGATACTGGCATCATTTGTGTTAACACCTCTCCTTCTGTTTGGGGTAGACTTAATTATGGGATTCTAACCAACAGAAGGCAAACATGAGGCAGTAGAACATCTATGATTAGGTTACAAAAGCCTGTGGCTTCTGTGTTACCCACCTTATTTCACTCTTGCTGGTTCTCTCTCTGACTCTCTTACTTTCATACATTGATGGAGACATTTGCCATGTTAGGGACTGTCTATATGAGGAGAGTCATGGAGAGTCCCATATGGCAAGGCATGGAGGGAACCATCTAGTAGACAACCAGAAGGTGCTGGGAAATTGAGTCCAAAAGTGATTCTTTCCCTCAGTGAGTCTTCAGATGAGACTGCAGTCAGACTTGAACCTTGATCACTACTTTGTGAGAAATCGATGCCCAGATGCCCAAGCCATGTTACTGTGCAATAATAAAGGTCTGCTATCTTAAGCTGCTAAGTTTTAGGGTAATTTTTCACGCATATATCAAAGGATAAATGGTAGTTAGTTTTCAATGTGTTAAAAGGGAACACACCAATTCATTTTTGAGTCAAATGGCTTTTGAGCATATTAGTTGTTCAAATAATAGCAGGTGGCCATTGTCAAACCTGAGTTTTAGTTTTTAATGTTTTCGCCTGGAATCTAGTGTTCTGTTTGAGCAAAACAAGTGTTCTGTAAACTGTACTGGAGCAGATCTATATCTCTAGATTTTAGTTTATTTTTCAATAGGGAAATGCATCTGTGTATGGCTGTTAAACATACCACAGACTGCCAGAATGCTTCCTCTGTCTTGGAGGAAGTGTGGCCAGAATGCTCCTTAGAAGTGAGGGTGGCAAGACTTCATCTCATACACTTCACTCATGTTAGCCGAAGGGATCAGTACCCGGGGTAGTACATGATGGTTTGTAGAGGGTAAGTAAAAGCTAAGAAGTCTCTCAAAAGGATGGACTGACACACTAATTACAACAAAGGGCTCGTACAGGAATGAGTGTAAGAATGACAATTACTGAACAGTGTTTCATTCTGTTGTACGTAGCTGTCGTTGGGAGTGACAACCAACTCCTACAGCTAATGACAACCACAAGAAAGGCTGATTTTCGTGGTGTAGTGGTTAAGTACTATAGCTGTTAACCAAGTGGTCAGCAGTTCAAATCCACCAGGCACTGTTTGGAAACTCTGTGGGGCAGTTCTACTCTGCCCTATAGAGTTGCTATGAGTTGGCATTGACTCGATAGCAGTGGTCATTTGTTTGTTTGTTTGTTTTGGTTTATGCAAGTTTGGAAACCCTGGTAGTATAGTGCTTAACTGTTATGCCTGCTTAGCAGTTCAGATCCACCAGGCACTCCTTAAAAACTCTATGGAACAGTTCTACTCTGTCCTATAGGGTCATTATGAGTTGGAATCAACTTGACAGCAGCACTGGTTTTTTTTTTTTTTTTTTTTTAATTATGACTGAGTGAAATTGTACATTCCCGTGTAAATTTACATGCCTACCTCTATGCAGCTTCCACTGCTCTCCCTGCCCGGTGACAGCACACTATTCCTCTCTGCTCCATACACGCCTCATCCTCCCAGCAGTCTCCTTTCCCCTCCTCTCCACCCACTCTCCTTCCTCCAGTAAGAGGTCAGCAGGATGATATCCTATAGAAGCACAGAAACATAAAGTGCATCCAACATGTGGTCACTCTGCATCGCCAAGTCCAATCCATTTGTGTCTGAAGAGTAGAGCACTGGGTTTTTTTTGATATGCATGTTTATTATTTCTTGTCCATATGTAAAGATGTATGTGTGCATTTGTATAGAAGAAAAGGGGGTAAAGAAAGAAACTATTTAAGTAGTTAGAATGATATCAAGGACTGATCTTCATGCTAAGCTGTTGTTAGACTCATAGTGACCCTCTATATGACAGAATGAAGTATGCCCCGGTCCTGTACCATCTTCACATTAAGCTAGAAGTGAGTAAAGAAATCGGCTCGAGCCTGGCTATGAAAAGTCAGATGAGGGAATGATTGTCCACATGTAGCATCAGTTTAGAATGAATAATAATGAGGAATGCTGTGAAGTTTTATCTTATATTCATGAGTTTTCTTTTATCGCCATAAGAAGGAGACAGGACATCCACAGACAATCATTCTAGAATAAGGCTAGACCAAAATAAAGAAATAAGAGCTCAGGAAGTAGACCTAAGACTTAAGGGAGAAGAGTTTATTTCTTCTTTCTTAGGTCTCCTACTGTTTGACCTTGAATTCTACTCTAGGCCTTACTACTCTAAATATGGTCTCCAGGATCACCTGGGAGCTTGTTACAAACGCAACATCTTGGAGGCCTTCAACCAACCAACTGAATCACAAAGTGCATTTGACAATGTCTTTAGGGGACGTAAATATGCTTGTAAGTTTGCAAATCACTGTTCTCAGGTACTAATATTTTGGAGAGATAAACTAACACTGACTCATGGTAATAGGCTTCAGTCCAAGATAGGGAAGTACCCCATAGTCATGTGTTATCATCTGGACTTGAAAGATATCAGTGTCCACGTCTCATCATTGCAATACCTTTCCACCATCTACTTCCCTTACCCATCAGTGCTGGTTGTGGTCCTTTGGGCCCTTTGCTCAAGGTGATCCCATGCACAAGGAAATAAAATGCTACCAGGTCCTGCACCATGGCCCATGATTGATTATGGGTTATATCATTGTCATAATTCATCTCATGATTAGTTATAGACTGGACTGTTGTTATCCATAAAACTTTCATTGACTGATTTTCAGAAATTACACTCTAAGCCTTTCTTCTCAGACTGTCTTTGTCTAGAAACTCCACTTACATCTGTTCAACATCATAGTAACACACAAACCTCCACTGAAAGATGGATGTTTGTACATGTCAGGTGCATTGTCTGGGAATCAAACAGGGTGTCCTGCATGGAAGGAGAGAATTCTACCACTGAACCACCAATATTTCTCTCACTCATCAATAAAGTGTTTTGAACATAAACTGGTCCTAAGTATTACTTGAGTTATTTAAGAAAAAATGCGTGCTTATTTTTGCCATGAAATGATGCATGAAAGAGTAGCAGCAACCTGAAGGAATCTGGTTCAGAACTGGTTAGCAGTTGCCTATAGCAACACAAGCAGTAAGTGATACTGTTGTCAAGGAGGAAAGCAATGTCCTGACAGATCTATGGATCATGCAGGCATCCCTGTGGACTATCAGTAGGTCATCAAGAGAGAACATAATAGAGGGCTGAATGCCAAGCATGCAAGTGGAACAGGGACTCTAGTCTCATGAACTGAGCAATGTCACCTAACTTAGTAGCCACATACAGGTGAAATCCCAACAATCTAAGAGTGTAGAAGAGAAACCACTACCTCAAAACCTTTTCAGTTTAACATCAGGATCTACTCTTGCTAGTGGCATCTTTGCCTTCTTTTCTGTCTTTCCCTAACTTTGGTATCCGATATCTCTGATTCTTTGCCGCCTACTTCATCATGAGCCACTGGCTTCCACTGCCTCTCTCATCAGAACTTACCATACCGTGTATCTAAGTCGGAGTAAGCACTGGGTTATTTTGGTCCAAGGGTCTTTCATTGGCCCATTTTCCTATTCCCTGTCCATAGCAGAGCAGACAGAAGAACGTACTTCTGCTTTATCTTTGGGTCTGTACACAGCGCCTGTCTCCAAGACAGCAAGAGCCAAGTGGAGAGGAGAGGGCATGATGAGGCATCTGCAGGAAAGGCTGGGGGTGGCATGTGGAGCTGAGTTGCTGATTATAAGCAAAACTCATTCAGAGAAGATGTAAGATTTCACTAAAGTGTATAATAGCTTGCCATTAAGACAACAAGAAGTGACAAAGCATATGCTTATGACTTACAAAAACTGCTAATTAAACAAAATATGCACATGCCAGCAGCTTAGCAAAAGTGGTATGTCACGGCTTAGATTCCTGGCACCCTCAGCACCTCTCCACCCCATCTGCCAACGTAATTGGAACTCTGCAAATTATCCACCCCATCTGCTTTTCCACCCGAGCAGTGCCAGCTTTCCTTTGAGTAAAACTCAGGAACACTGAACCCGAAAGAGGAGTAGGAGATCTTTTTCAGGAGATCCCAGCCATTCTGTGCATCGTCGTAGGAAGTGCCAACAGCTGCTAGCAGACTTCCTCCAGCTTCAAGC
The DNA here is from genome assembly GCA_028571685.1 of Heterohyrax brucei. Classification (NCBI taxonomy): domain Eukaryota; kingdom Metazoa; phylum Chordata; class Mammalia; order Hyracoidea; family Procaviidae; genus Heterohyrax; species Heterohyrax brucei. Next base: position 66,606,235 of record CM053162.1, on the reverse strand, counting down.
TGACAGCTCCCCAAATCATCGGGCTCCAAGTATGCTGTCCCTGGACACCAGCGGAGCAATAACTGGAAGTGTTTCAGAGTCAACACAGGCTGTGTATTCTCCCCGAGGTCTAAAAGTATCTAAGTCCAACTGCCAAGTTTCTAAGGTATGCGGAAAATTACAGATTCTGTCATGTACTGGTGACAGGTAAAAAGTTTGTCTCCCTATGCTGAACAAGAGTCACTGGTGTTTCTAGTGTTTTCGTGACATCCCTTCCTTCTCTTTCCCCAACTCTACTCCTCCAACTAGCAAAATCATCACATTAAGCCTCTGCTCATGGGATAAAAATAAAAATGACTTGTTTTCGGCAAAATGATTCTTGGGAAGAGGGAACTGGCCACGGAGGAACTGACAGTGGGGAGCACAATTAAATAAACTCTCCCAAAAAAGGTTCTGGTAAACCTAGAGGCTTCCAAACATTTATATACAAAGGGAAAGCTGTGACTTATTGTCCTGGACTGAATTGTGTCCTCCAAAAAATGTGTGTAGCAGTTTGGGTGGTCTATGATTCTCGTTATTGTGGGGTTGTCCATTTTGTGATTTTCCTATGCTGTGAATCCTAATCTCAGTCTGTGGCAGGACTGGATTTTTTTTTTAAGAGGATTAAGGTGGGACTGAAACACCCTCACTAAGGTCACCTCCCTGTCTGTTGTAAAGGGAGATTTTCTTGGATTACGGCTGCATCGCCTTCTATCTTACAGGAAGTACAAGGTAAGGGAAGCAAGCAGACAATGGGGAATCTCATGCCACCAAGAAAGCAGCGCCAGAAGCAGAACACAGCCTTCTGACCTGAGATACCTACACTGAGATGTTCCTCGACCAAGGAAAGACTGATGTATCACAAGGATTTTCCTCCAGAAACAACAGACAAAACCTTCACCTGGAGCTGGTGTCCCGAATTCAGACTTGTAGCTGACTAGACAGTAAGAAAATAAACTTTTTTGTTAAAAATCATCCACTTGTGGTATTTCTGTTACAGCAGTCCTAGATAGCTAAGGTACCTATCTTTTAGGAAAATGATGATACCCAATATTCTGATTACTGAATCACCCTCCAGTGTGTCCCCTCTCCAAATGCCTCTTCAGAAAATGTTATTTGGTTTCTGAGCACTCAAGGGAGAAAAATTTAGAATTATGAAACTCTCCTTTCCAGAAGATTCCAGAATTCTACGTAACTGGCCTGGCTCCTCCCCCAAAGTTCTGCCTTCTAGGGCTCCCCCTTGCAAAGAAAACCCAAACTCTTTGCAATTAAGTCAATTCCAACTCATAGCAACCCTACAGAACAGAGTAGAGCTGCTGCATAGTGTTTCCAAGGAGCAGCTGGTAGAGTTGAAGTGCCAACCTTTTGATTAGCCAGCATACCTATCATCACTGTACCTCCAGGGCTTCTTAATCCCAAGAGAGAAAGAGGGCAACGCAATAGGAATTTGGTCTGTAAGGTAATATGTGACTACTATTCTTGAATTAACATCGCTTTAAAGGAAACCACTCAAGTGATTGTTCACAAAAAGCTGTCTTGAAGACTTCGCCTGCATACACATAGGACAACCTGCACAACTTTTACGGTCTGCCTCATACAGTCTTCCTATAATTAATGCACTTTTCCTTATGGGAACCCTTCCTTGTAGAAGATGAAAGGAACAAACAAGAAATGGCTTTCTAGATATAAAAGAAAAAAAATCACTGCTGTTGAGTTGATTCTTACTCATAGCAACCCTATAGGTCAGAGTAGAACTACTCCATGGAGTTTCCAAGGAGCACTTGATGGATTTGAACTGCCAGCCTTTTGTTAGCAGATGTAGCACTTAACTGCTATGCCTCCACAGTTTTCCAAACTTTATAATACATGACAAAATGCATAATAGCTAGTGTGATATGAAAGAGGGCACTGCTCTGAGATCAAAAAGAGACGTTGAAAGCAAATAGCAATGGGTATAGCCTTCTCGTCAAAATCTTTATTGCTTCTAATGACCGTTTACTCATTGAGATAGCTCCCCTCATGGCTTACACACATGGCTGGCCAAATTCCACACGGTAAGCAGTAAAACTGAGGACTTTACTGGAAGCTACTGTGGTTTCAGTGTGATATCTATTTCAAAGAAGCTTTATTTGTCATCCTTACAATATTTATCTTCTTCAGAAGCCTCAAAGTTCTACTCTCTGACATAGCTTTTGCAAGATTTATACCTGGAAGCCTTCTGATAGATTGAAGATGGTATCCTGGATATCTGGAGTTAATATATCACCAAAGAGAGCAAGTTCTTGCTAAAACTCTCAGCTTAGCGAAGTTTCACAGCTATGGCTGATATGTGATGCCGTTGGCCACCTTCTAATAGCTATTCACTAAAATCCACACTACTAAGGATATTTTAGACTTTTTGAAGTTGAACTGCCAACCAAAAAGTCAGGAGTTCAAATTCTCCAGCTGCTCCTTGGAAACTCTATGGAGTAGTTCTATCTTGTCCTATGGGATCTCTGTAAGTTAGAACCAGCTTGACAACAGTGGAGTGACTAGTTTTGGGTTTGTAAAGAAATTAGTTGTCCCTTGCAGGTGCAAATGGTTAACGTGTTCATATACTAACCATCAGATGAGAGGTTTGAGTTTATCCCTGGATGTCTCAGAAGAAAGGCCTGGTGATCTACTTCTAAAAGACTGCAGCCATTAAGATCCATCTGGAGCGGTTCTCCTCTGATGCACATGATGTGGCCATGAGTCAGAGTCAACTTAATGACGATTGCTTTTCAGAGAGAAGTGATCTCCTTCTTGTTTTAATCATTAGTGTTCACATGAACAAGTTCTCCATCTACAAAACTAGTCTGGGTATTATAGTGACCAAAGGAAGATGAAGTGGGCTGAGGATTTTTCAGCATTGGCTTGTATTCTGTAGGTATAAGACAGCATACTTTCAGCCTTTTGTACTTCAAAAGAAAGGTCTAGTTTATTTTATTTAACTCACAGTTTTATTGTACTGCCTGAGTATCATGCACTATTCTAAATACTTTGCAAGTAGCAACCCATTTAATCACCATCACTACCTGATAACATATTCAGAAACAAACAAATGAACCCATTGTCGTCACGTTGATTCTCATTCATAACAACCCTATAAGACAGGTAAAACTGCCCCATAGAGTTTCCAAGGAGCACCTGGTAGATTTGAACTGCCAACTTTGGATTGGCAGCCATAGCACTTAACCACTATGTTCCTAGAATTTCCACCTGTTAATGTAGGTGCTATTATGATCCATAGTTAACAAAGAAAGGAACTGAAGGTCAGAGAGGTTAAGTAACTTCCCTAAGAATAGACAGCTACAGAGTATTGGAATTTGGATATGAACCTAGTACTGCTTCAGAGTCATTTCCTTATCTCAGCAAAGCTTGTTGGTCTCCCTCCCTTTAGATTCTCCTCATTCAGCCCATTCAGCTCTCATGGCTGACTGACTTCACTAAATAAGTCATCTTTGATCATGATCATGGTCACAGAACCCACCGGAAGAATTTGGAATGTTTGACTAAATACAAGATACCAAGCACACAATCCCTTGGCCCATAGTCTTGCTTTGTCTTTGATAGACCAACCTCCAAAACATTTATGTCAAAGAAAGGTAGACAGTTGTTGTTTGCTCTCTTAGCAGAGAATTAGGCACACCCTGCCCATGGTCACAAACACGTGGGGTCAGATAAACTTGAAATGTGGATGAGCCTTTGGAAGAGTACAAACCCAATGTGAGCCCCTGTCTCCACCTTTCTCCCATCTCAGTTTTCCCATCTCACTGCTGTCAAGTCTCCTCCAACTCATTAACAGTCCTATAGACAGAGCAGAAATCCACCACACAGTTTCCAAGGCTGTTAATCTTTATGAAAGCAAATTTCCGTACCTTTCTACCATGGAGTGGTTGGGTGGGGCTCAAATTGCTGCCCTTTCAGCTACCAGCTGAGCTCTTAAACCACTGAGAGCTGAGCTCTTAAACCACTGTGCCACATACTGTGTCAGTATGTGACTGTGAAAATAAAGTACATAGAGCCAACGCCAAGTGCCGTCGAGTCAGATCATAGAAGCATTAAGAAAAGTATTTACTCATAGTGTTTGAGTCACAAAGGTGAGGTACACGCAGAGCAGTCTGGAGCAGGTGAGGGAAGTGGGGACAGAATAGAAGAAAAATAATCAGGTTTATGGGATGCGAAGAGGGTCTGGTTCAATTCAGCTCTCAGAAACTCCTATAGGACACCTGCCGTAGTATACCCAGATGCTTGACATAGTTTCTGAATTTGCATACAAAGGAGAACTTAGCCTCATCCTTCCATTAGTAGAAACTTCTAAACTGATGGGAGAAGTCCTTAGTAGTGCAAATGATTCAAATGCTCAGCTGCTAACCAAGTGGTTTAAGATTGAGGCCCACATATATGCACCTCAGAAGAAAGACCTGGCAACCTGCTTCTGGAAAATCATCCAGTGAAAACCCTAAGTACTGTAGTTCTATACTATCATACATGAGGTTGCCAAGAATTGGAAGCATCTTCATGGCAACTGCATTTGGGTATTTTAGTTAGTTAGTTAATTTTACAGGTCAGTGCAATGAGTCAGACGGAGGAGCCCAAGAGAAGTTTGGCCTCTTGGAAGTCCTATGGGGAAACTCTACTGTATTCTGTATGGTCCCTGTGAATTGAAATTGATTCAGTGGTGGTGGGTTTGGTGGGTTTTGTTTATTTATTTATTTTGACTCTAGGTCTCTGGACAGGAAAGAAAACAAAGACCTTTCTATTTTCTGGATAAAGGGCTCACCTCCCCCCTTTCTCTGTCCAAGTCTCATGACCTTCAGCAGTCAGAAACACATATATATCATGTCACCAGATACTCAACCTATTAACTCATTGTAGTTGAGTCAGTTCTGACTTCTGATAACCCTATAGGACTGAGTAGAACTGCCCATGGCATTTCTCACAGTGTAGATATTTATGGAATCCAATTGCCACATCTTTCTCCCTGGAGTAGCTGGTGAGTTTGAACCAGGGCTTCAAACCAAGTTGAAAAAGCTCAGTAACTGCCCACATAAATGAAAGCAGTGTACACGTTGCCTAGCAACCGAATCAGAAAACCAGCGGAGGTGCCATCTCAAAGACAACAGGCTGACAGCTGGTCTTGCTGTTTTGAATGTGTGCTGCTCTCCACAATGCTGCCAATAAGCCAGTCTCTCATGTGGATCCCAAAAGTCTCAGGAGCTTTCTGACAGAGAATAGACTACTGGCGGGACTACTGTTCACCATCTTTGAATGGGGCATTGCCTTTTTCTACTGGGATGGAAATCATATAGACAATAGATGCCGTTGCTGTGCAACGTGTGTGCTGCCCTTGTTTATGTTTGCAGTTACAGAACCGTTCTGAACTGGTTCACGGCTCTGGTTTGAATTATTGGCGACTTTTATTAGCAGACAAACACTTAACCACTGCACTACCTGGGCTCCTTCAATAGCTCTTTTGTTTATTTTTAATTTGAATCTGGGGTCTCCCAAAGCGCTGTAAATTTCTCAGATCTAGAAACAAAATCTCTTTTCTGCTACAGCCCTCTTCTATAAAGCATTTAAAGTGCTCAGAGATTCTCAATAGAACAGAGACACCAGGGGTCCCAAGGAAATCAAGCCCTTTACCTGAAGTCTTCGATTCCCAGTGGTCACATGAAGATCCCATTGCTTATGTGACCTGTGAGAGGCAGTGGCAAAAAAAAAAAATGAGGCTGAGATGCAGCGCTTTGACCTCTCACCTCTACCCTCAGTCACTTTCCACCTGCTGAGGAAAGAGGTGCGGACTGATCCTTCCGGGGTTATGGAGACCGACCTGTGCTGCTCACCTTGATCACAGAAGCCAAGAAGTTGTCCTCAGCCTGTCTGAGCACAGAAACCAGGTGACAGAACAGGTGTGAGGGGAAGAAAATGTTGATCTCACTAAGAAGTGAGGGCCTGAAAAAGATCCAAAATCTCTAGGAAAGAAAGAAGACAACCTAGGGACAGTTAGTTTCCTTAGAGTTTTGTCAATGACTAGGAGGTTCTCTGGGCCTGGGAATGGACAGAACAGGGCAGGGGAGAAGGGACTCAGTCTAGAGGTGGCAGCACCATGTACCCTTCTTCACGGCACCTGAAGAGGTCACAGAAGAATCTGAGTGATAACAACCACTCTCATCCTGCGTGCCTAGCGGTGATTGTCTGCATTCTACTTACCTCGTGGACATTTTCATCAACTTAAGGCTCCTGGACTTCAATAGAACAGAGGGAGTAGCAGCTATGGGCATTAGTGGCTTCTAAGCCTGGTGGCATATTGGATAAGTGCTACAACTGCTAACCAAAAGGTTAGCTGTTCAAATGCCCCAGCTATCCTTAGAAATCCTATGGGACAGTTCTACTCTGTCCCATAGGGTTTCTATGACTCAGAATCAACTCAACAGCAGTGAGTAAGGCAGCTGAGTTGGGTAGAGGGTAACTCCACCCAAGGAGGACATGGAAGCATAAGGGTGACAAGTCAGAAACTGGGGGAAAATCTAGCCTCCTAAGCTCAGGCCTTACTTTTGTACCTGTAACTAAACTTCTTAGAGAGTGGAAGACATTGTTTGCCTCTGCTTTCTTCCCACTTCTGTCTTACTGTCTCCTGTGCTAGAGACAAGCTCAGACAATGAGTAGGTAAGTGAAATGTGTCTTTGTTCTCCACCATTTAGGCTTTCTTTCCTCACTGCCCCATGATTCTACTAGGTCTTCTATCTACCCCTAGCTACCTGTGACTCCAATGATATCCTCAAATTAATCAGAAAAATTACCTTCTGTTTCCATACGCAACATCATTTGTTAAGAGCAGAGGTAGGTAGAGTTCACCTATAAACTGGTTCCCGAGAAGCCAGCAGGAGGACAGCTATACAGGCCAGATAAGGCAAGCCATGGGGGCTGCTTTGTGTTTCTGTCGAAGAGAAATACTTGGAGCTTTCTACAGGGGAGGAAAATAAATGCTAGAAAGAGCCTTCAGAAGAGGATGCAACATACAGTCCAGTTTCCTCCCTTCTCTCTACCTCCTCTACTAGGCACTCCCAAATCTGTTCTTCTAGCCTGTAAATACTGTAAAATAATGAGAAAGACCAAAGAAGAATGAATACTTTTGAAATGTGGTGAGGTGTTGTTGAAGATTATTGAATACATGTGGACTGCCGAAAGAACAAACATATCTCTCTTGGAAGAAGGACAGTCATAATGCCCATCAGAAGCAAGGATGGTGAAGGTTCGTCTCAGAAACTTTGGACATGTGATCAGGAGGGATCAGTCCCTGGAGAAGGACATCAGATGCGGCAAAGCGGAATGTCAGAGAAAAAGAGAAAGACCTTCAGTCTGATGGGGCTGACACAGCGGCCGCAACAATAGGCTCAAACATAACAACCTTTGTGAAGACGGAGCAGGACCAGGCGAAGTTTTGTTTTGCTGTACATGGGTTGCTACGAGTCAGAACTGACTCAGGGGTGCTAACAACAACAACAGAAGGCTGTGGATGGTGTGGAAACAAATACCTCTCATTTCCCAGAAACCAGATTTGGCTTTTGTTGAAGACTTGAGCTGATGTTGGCTCGTTAATGGACAATCAGCCTGCACTCTCCCCTAGTACATGAATGTAGCTCCCCAAATCAGAAGTCTCTTCTGCCTGTACCAGCCACTCACTGGGCTGACTGAATGTGGGATGGCTTGTCAAGCCAGGTAGAGACTGGCACTGTATAGCAGGGTCTAAATGAGCATTTACAACACAAAAGCAAGGGGTTGACAAGGGTATAAGGATCAGAGATCCCAGGGAAGACACAAAGGGCACTGACATAAGGAAATCCCAGCATCAGAAAACCCTCTTCCCAGTACACACTGGGAACAGTCACAGATAAAGCCTCTGAGAACAAACAGGTCTGCAACCCATCCAAGATGAAGACAGGCTTTGCCCTTTTCCTAGCTGCACCTGGATGAGTTGCCATGGTTCTGAGCAGCCAAGGAAGAGTCAGATATCATGACAAAAGAAGGAGCAGAGAGCATTTGAGTCTAGAGTAGTGTCTTGTGGGACACGGGGACAAAGAGCAGAAAATGGAAATGTAGGACATCCCTGCTTGGGAAAGGAAAAAGAGGAGGGCAGGATGACTTTCTTAGCTGCCACACTTCATCCCTTGTGCACACTTCTCCTGGTCATGTATAATTGGTACAAAGGGCTTTGCAGGTAGACGGAACTGAATACTACCTTACCCCTGGCTGTTCCCAATTTAATAGATCAATTAATTCTACTGCTACTTCAGAATTGTCAGATGTTGATAATGATGATTCATTCTGTTAATAAACTTTTTAAATTTGTAATTATACATTTATCATTCTTGCACAAACTTGATATTGGCAATTAAAACATAAACTATATTTCCCCACACAGTTGCACAGTTGCATTCAAACACATTGTTTCTAGATAATTTCATATATGAGACCCTAGTGTAAGAACACTTACATAGAGATCTTCATGTTCTAAGACATGTTTTTAGTACTTTAAATACGCTAACTCAATTTTTTAAATTTTCTCACCCATGACTTACGAGGCAAACCTGGTGATGTAGTAGTTAAGTGCTAGGGCTACTAACCAGAAAGTCAGCAGTTCGAATCCACTAGGCACTCCTTGGAAACTATGTGGCAGTTCTACTCTGTCATGTAGGGTCAGTCTGAATCAGAATTGACTCAATGGCAGTGGGTTTGGTTTAAGGATTGGTATGATGCACATACTATAGATGAGAAAACACAGACACTAGGAAAGCAAAATGACCTGCCTAAGGTAAAATAGTAAGTACAGGAAGCGGTGGGAAGCATTTGAGACCAGTATGTACAGCCCTAGTCTGTGCTCACAACCTGTCTGCAGTATTGTCCACCCTGCAGAACCTTTAAAATTATAAACATTGGAAAACACAGATACCATCAGTAGACAGGAGCACATAATATGAGAGTTCAGAGCATTCAAGTGACTTAACCACTATGGAACAGTGGAGGGAAAATTAAAACTTCAGTCCACCGCCTAACCTTCCGTAGCTCTGCTCTGTCCTTCATCTGCAGCTACAAATCACTTCCTTGCTCTTTTGCTGTTTTGTCTACACTGCCACTCCATCACCTCTTTTCTGATGGAGGCCCTGTTATTATTGTTGTTAGCTGCAGTGGAGTCACTGCTGACTGACAGAGACATAAAAAACCCAAAACCCTACTGCCGTTGAGTCAGTTCTGACTCTTAGCGACCCTCTAGGTACGAGCAGAACCTCCTCATGGGGTTTCCAAGAAGCGCCTGGTGGATTTGAACTGCTGACTTTTGGTTAGCAGCTGTAGCACTTAACCACAGTTTCCCACGGAGACCTTACGGATGACAAAACAAAACCTTGCTTGATACTGTGCTGTCTTCGTTGTTGTTTGTCGATTCGAGACCATTGCTAAGGCTGTTGTTTCAATCCATCTCTTTGAGGGTTTCACTTCTCTTTACTGACCATCTGCTTTACCAAATGTGTTCAAGAATTTAGACTTTCCTGATGATGTGCTCAAGGTGAATGAGGCTAAGTCTTCATTCTCGCTTCTCAGAGGCATTCTTGGTGTATTTGTTCTGAGACTAATCTGTTAGATCAACAGTCGATTCAAGTTCTTCACCGACGCTACGGTTTCAGTGCATCAGTGCCTTCTGTTTTCCGTTTTCATTACCAGCTTTCACGTGCATGTGATGAGATTAAATGGCCGTGTCTTAGATCAGCCATGCCTCAGTCATCACAGCTATGTCTTTGCTTCTTAAAACATTAAAGAGTTCTTTTCCAGTAGATTGATCCAATGCAATATGTTGTCTTTTGACCACAGCTGCCATGGATGTTTATATAAAAGAAATAATTTACAACTTCAATTTCTTCAGTAATCATGGAGATCAGTTGATATGTCAGTTGGTGAAGAATTCATATAACCAAAAAAAATTTTATTGTGTATCTGGTGATGGTTTACACAGCAAATTAGGTTCTTGTTTAACAACTTCGGTACATATTGTTCATTTTCACAAAACATTTTCCACAGCGCATCAGCAGGCTCATTATGTTCATTCTGGTTGTTCTGTTTCCCTGGATCTAGCTACCCTATTTCTCTTACCATTTTGGTGTTTAGTCTAAGGAAATCTTTACCATTTGGTTTCACTTAGATGATTATTTAGAAGAGCACAGAACTCAGAGGTGACATTATTTATTTTATGGGTCAGTCTGTCATATCCCAGGGTTATAATCTTAGGGGTTCGTCCAGTCTCCATGGGTCCATAAATTCGGAATGCAATCTTTTTTTTTAGAAATTTGAGTTTTGTTTTACATTTTTCCCTCATCATATCTAAGGCCATCTATTGTATCCCTGGTTAGTATATCACTAGTCCGGGTCTCAGAGGAGATGAGGTCGCTGTTTGCATAGATTCTTAACTCTGTCGATTAGTTTCTCCTTTGAGTCTTGGTGTCCTTCTTTTTCTGTTACTCCAAATTAATACAGACCAATAGTTTTATCCTAAATGGCTGCTTGCAAGCTTTTTAAGATCTCAGACGCTGCTCAGTAAACTAGGGTGAGAACATTGTCTTAATAGACTTTATGATGCCGGGTGACTGAGTTGTCACATGAGACTATAGTCTTAAGCCCTTGAACCAGTATACCAGCCTCTGAGGTATTTGATTTTGTCTAATAAGTCTCCATATACTTTATTTTATATTTGAGACTATATGCAGTGCACATAAACATGAACATGCACATGTTACAGATATACCCATACATACACGTCTGTATTTTCATGTATGCCTTCCTCTACATATACAGGCATACTCATCTATCTATGTAACCTTACATGTACTTCTTAGTTGTTATTAGTATTGTTGCAAAACTGTACACTCTTCAAGGATTTTTTTTTGATGATTTATACACAAATTCTTCAGCTTTCTCTTTAATGGTGCCTGTATTCATCTATCTGGGCTCAAACACTTATCCTTACCATGGCTGGGCTGTGCTCACTACTTCCCAACTTAGCACTACTTTCCCTATCACCAAAAGTAACAAGTCTGCATTCTAAAGTGAACTCTCCCAGTGATCCCCTCTTCTCCCTGGTAACCACTTGTGGAAATTGGCGTCACTGTTTCTGTCTGTTCTTGTTTTCTTATAAAAGAGCAACCACACAATATTTGTCTTTTTATGCTTGACCTATTGCACATGGCCTTATGCATTCCAGGTAATCTGTGCCGTCACGTTTCATGGACTTATTATTGTCTTTATGGTTGGTAGTATTCCACTGCAAGCGATGTACTACAATTTACACATGTGTTTGTCCGTTAACGGGAACTCTGATGGTTTCTAGTTGTTTGCTTTTTTTTTTTTTTTGCTATTGGGAATAAAGCTTCAATGAGCAATGTCACTGAGTCCATTCTGAGTGGGAGTGATGCTAAAAGACAGAGTAGAATGGCCCCACTGGGTTTTCAAACAGCCAGTGAATTTGAACTGCCAACTTTGTGGCTGGTGTCATGGTTATGCTAGCCTCATTAAATAAGTGTCCTTCTGTCCTTGCTTAACAGAGTGCCAGTGAAAAAGAATACGATCCTCAAGGTGATAGATTGACACAATGACTGCAACAAGGGATTTCAGCCCAAAAATGATAGTGGGCCCAGCACCGGACCAGGCAGTGTTTCCTTCTGTTGTTCACAGGGTTGCAATGAGTCAGAACCGATTTGAAGTTACCTAATAAGAACTACTGTCTCTCTGTTTTAATGACCTGCAAATATTGGGACAATATTTTTAATTTTGCTTCTTTATTCTCTACTCTTATATATCTTTGTACAAATTTCTTTGAACTTTTAATGTCCCCCATTTTCTTCTTCATTTTCGATATTGTTGATGTTATTTTAATGTGATGCTAAATCACTCTAAGACATATTCATCCTCCTGGAAATATTAATGTATTGTATCTCAAAACAAGTGTTTACTTAACTTGAATTTTTTTTTATTCAAAAATCTACCTCTACTGACTCCAAATCCATCAACCTCATATAGCCAAATCTGAGCTCTGCTCTTGAAAAATCTACCCCCCACCCCTCCCCACCATGGAATGCCATTCCAGTAGTTCAAGTGTAGTTTCTGTCACTTTTTCCTGTTTCAAAGAGTACTTACAAAATCTTCTGCTCTGATTCAACTATCTGGTCCACTTCTCTATTCTCAGATTTAGCTCTCTTCAACCCTATAAGCCCATCTTCCACTGGAGTTCAAGTATTACATCAAGAGGAGCATCCAGTTGAGGAGGCATAGATAATGTCTTCCTTTAATAGATGACATCTCTCTCCTCTTTCCCTCCCTATTTCTTCTCCCCTGGTTATTCCTCACCTTTTCTCTCATTCTCCTTTCCCTTCTCCACATAGATGTTTGCGTGTGGGTTGGCTTCATTCTCTTCAACCAGCTTCTTGTGCTTACGCTTCAGTTCTGCTTCCTAAAATCTTCAACTTGTATCTGATTTCAACTTGTTCTAAGTGAGCATTCACACATTCTACACAATACTGTTTACTGGAATAGTATTTACCTTTTGTAGTTTAAATTCCAGAATAATAAGACTATTTGAACTACACTTATCATTTCATACTGGGGCATACTTTTTAGGCAAAAGGACTCCATTTGGTTTTCAGAACAGCTGACCCTTAGTCAGAAAACAACCATTATTCTAATCATCTGGGATTCAGTTGAGAGAGGAGGACAAAAACTCAAATTCTGCCTACTTACCTCACAACTGACTGGTTGGAAAGCAAATTGAAATGATTCTTTTAATCTTTCTCTCTCCTTTTCTTTTATGTTCTGTTGTCTCCTATCTTTCTTCTTTCTCTTCTTTCTTCCCTCCATCATTCATACAATCAGAAATATCTATTTAAAGCTATTGTCATGGATTGAACTACGGCCACCCAAAAACTACATAACAATTTTTCTGGGACTTGATTCCCAATATGTTGTGATTGTCCTCCATTCTAAGATTTTCTTTGAACCGAGGGAGCAGAGTTGCTGTCCCAGTGGGCCTGGAAGGCAGAGCTGTAGCCCAGGGCTAAGGGGCTTCCACTCAGAATCTGAAGAGCTGGACCAACACCCAGAATCTGGAGGGCAGGATCATTGTGCAAAATATCTCAGAAAACTGAAGATTATTTTCAAAGCTTTGAAAGATAATGTTGTGTGTTCTTCTGACTTGCTTCTTGTGTGTTTTCCTTTCTTTTCCAGTAATTTCTCACACTGGTAATGGAAATGTGTATCTCATGCCTGCCTATTCTGCTGTTGCAGTTTGGAAGCAGATAACTTGTATTTTCAAGTTCACAGGTGTAGAGGACTTTTGTATTTGGCAGTTAGAGTTGACTTAAGACTGTTGCTATGATATGATGGGGTGGGGTCAAAGGGTGGAATGCCATGGATTGAATGATGTCCCCCCCAAAAATGTAAATAACAATTTGGCTAGGCCATGAGTCCCCGTATTTTGTGATTGTCTACCATTTCATGATTATTCTATGCTGTAAGTTTGTATCTCTGCCTGTGATTAATAGATTCGACTACGTTAAAGAAGAATAGGGTAGATGTCACAGATTGAATTGTGTCCCCCCCAAAATAGGTGTAGCCCTGTGTCTGGGCCATGATTCTATGTGTTCTCTAATTGTCCTCCATTTTGTGATTTTGCTGTGCTGTATGTTAAAAGATTAGGGTGGGACTGCGAAGCCATTCAGAAGGTCACCTCCCTGCTCCACTGTAGAGGGAGTTTCCCTGGAGTGTGGCTTGCATCACCCTTGGTCCTTTCATCCTGCAAGAGATAAAAGGAAATGGAAGCAGGCAGAGAATTGGGAGCCTCACACCATCAAGCAAGCAGCACTGGGAGAAGAGCACACCCTTCAAACCTGAGGTTCCTGCACCAAGACACTCCCTAGACAAGGACTGATGCAATACCGGACTTTCCTACAGAGCCAACAAGGGGAAAAGCCTTCCCCTGGAGCAGACACCCTGAATTTGGACTTGTAGCCTAACGGACTGTGCAAGAATAAACCTTCCTTTTTTTAAAGTCAGTCACTCTGTGGTATTTCTGTTAGAGCAACCCTAGCTGACTAAAACTGTGGAATTATAACACACTTCCTAAGGCTACCTCCCTGCTCTAACATAAAGAGAATTTTCACAGAATGTGGCTTGTATCACCTTTTACCCTTTTATCCTACAAGACATGGGAAGGGAAGGGAAGGAGAGGGGGGGAGAGAGGAGGGGAGGGGAGGGAAATAGATAGTTTAGGACCTCATGCCATCAAGATAACAGCACTGAGAGCAGAGTGCATCCTCTCAACTTGAGGTTCCTGTCCTGAAATGCTTTCAGATCAAAGAAAGATTAATCCAACACAGGGCCAAGAGAGAGTGCATTTCCCTGGAGCACCCTGAATTCGGACTTGTAGCCTACTGGACTGTGTGAGAGTAAATTTTTCTTTGTTAAAGTCGTCACTCATGGTATTTCTGTTAGAGCGGCATCAGACTACTAAAACAACATAATCATGTGATTGTGACATTAAAGTCAAGGCATTTCATACATGAAGGCAACTTCCCCTGTTGTAAAAGGATTTCTTGAAGTGTACGTCTTCTCTGAGCCTTGAGGATTACAGGAACAATTCCCTTAAAATAATACATTCCCTGAAACCCCACAAGAAAATATTTCCTGGAAATTGGATAAGTCAAATTATACTAATCCCTGCTAATTCTGTTCTGGGTTTTGGTTCAGAGTTTGCAATTCATCCTTTAAGAAAAAATATCACAATGTGGAGAGATATTCCTTTCTGAAGTGTGTGAATCCTTCCAGAGTATGAAGCAACCTCAAAATTCCAGGACCAACTCAAAATGGACTCATACAAACATTTGAGTTGGAAGTGAAATCTTCGTCTTCTTAACTTTGTCATTAGCAGTAGTCACCTCATGTTTATAAATCCCGGAGTCAAACATGCACGATGTGTTTACGGAGTCTTAGAAATTGGTAGGGCTAAACGAAACTGGAGATGGTTGAATCAATCCCATATTGACCACTCAGGCAAATAATGGATGCAGAGACAGTAACTTGCAGGGAAATGTCTTTATTTAGGGTTCCATGTACGGGTACGAGGGCAGACTTAAATGCACAAATAGAAAGTCATCAGTGAGAAGGAAGTATTAGATGTGGTGATGAAAAGATTGTCCAGTTTTATTTTTCACTGTGCTAACAATGGGATATTTATAGACATCTACTTTTCGGTTGCCCCTATTTTTTGAACTTGCAGACAAAAGAGAAACGTGATTCACAGTTCTCATCCTTCCACCTCTGGAATCCTGTAAGCCAAAGGGAAGAGTCAGATAAGAATCAAGAGAGAGTTTGTGGCCCCTATTGAGTCTAGGTCTCAGGGCAATAAATGTAAGAAAAAGACATCTGAGTTCCTGGAGAGGAGCTCACCTCTTCCTGAACCCCATCACCAGGTTCATCCCCAGAGCTAGAGAAGAAGAGGAGAGCAGTGGGTGGGCAAGGGCAGGATCTCTGCCTCTCACCTGAGGTGGAAGTTAGGCTCACACAGTAGTTAGAACTGGTACTGCTTGGGGCTCCACTCATCCATGCTTTGTAGGATACCAGGGATCCACTGGACCAGCGCCAGCGACGGTTCTGGAAAGGAGAAGGTCAAGAGAGTTAGAGCTCAGTCTGAGAGGGATGCAAACACTTAACTCCCTTTCTGTATCCCACAAAAGAACAAGGTTGCTGAACTTGTTACAGAGCCCCAGAACAGCCTATTACAGAAAACGGTGCCTGATTTTTCTTTAATGAATATAGCCCTCAAAATTGGACACACCACTGACTGTTTACTAGTTCTTGTCATAATATTTAGTGCAGATTCGAGCAGTGTGCTCTCTTCCTCTGATCTCCTTTTCCATATAGTCTCCAAAGGGCCTTCTTCTAACAGAATACAATGAAGCACAATACAATCTGGTGCATAAAAATGCTTAGATAGAAGTAGACAGAATGACATTATGAATTTCAAGAACACTCAGAAATTCAGTTTCCAGCTCCTCTCTAACCTCCAGAGTGAATATCAAGACTCTATTGGCATCCATGGTGAGACAAACAGTATTCTCTTTTACAGCCAATATTCATAAAGGCTGTTCTTGGGTAGATAATTTGGGACTTGATTTTTTTCTCACAAACCTGTGCATTAGAAACAGAAATAGATAGAACTTACCTTTTGGGGGTCATGGAGGCCAACCCAGACTCTGGAGTCACTAGTGGCAGTCTCTTTGATTAAGGAAGCCACAAAGGCACCCTCAGCCTGGTTAAGCACAGACACCAGGTGGCCAGAATTCATGTTCTGGCAAAAGAGCTGTCGGGGATGAAAGAAGAGAGCAGTGCTCAGTGGTGGTCAGCAAAAGGACAGTTAGGAAAGATGCCTGATGATGCTGTGGCCACATACTTTGAACTCTTAGAAAGTGGCTGGGCTAAGGGAAACTACAGATGATCGAATAACTCCCACATTAACCACTCGGGCAAATAGTGGATGTAGGAGAAAGCAGAATTGGGGAAAATGTCTTTATTCTCATTATGCAGAATGAAAGAACAGCCTGGTGGGGAAGTATCTCTGCCTGATGGTTGGATAGCTAGGCAGTCACTTTCATCTCATTGAGGCCATACGTGACATGGAAAAAAATGGCTGCTTTTATGCCTATTTGCTTCCCAGGGATTATTCCCACGGGGCTCCCCTCACGCACATCTGCGTCAACCCAGGTCTCACGGTCTTCATTAAAGTAGTAGCAGTAAAAGCCATAGGCGTTGGTGCCTTCCGGGCAGTTAATCCGGGAAGATCCCTTCTTTTCTTGGCCTGAAAAAGAAAGGACAATAAAGACGAGTCACAAGACAGAGTAAAAACTGGAAGTTTAGGAAATAACCTATGAGATTTCACTACGAGAACGTACAGACAGAGTGGACCTGGAGTCACTGCTCACTTCTTCCATTGTTTCTCTTTACCCCGTTTTCTCAAGCCTCCTTTGCTCTAGACAATTCCATCAAATTAATTAGGTACTGAAATATATCATATAACACGTCTGACAATTAAGTTTTGGGAACTTATTGTTCTGAGTGCTACGTATCTCACTGCTGAATATCACTACAGTCACCTGCAAGGCACTTACTTCCCTGGGAAGCTCTACACTGAAGCTAGTGCCTAGTCCACCCTTCAAAGCAATTTTGGAACTCCTTCTGGAATGACCTTTGTATGCAGTGCAAGGCAGCAAGTTCATGAACTTAACTGCAGAGTGTGAGAGAGTTTCTAGCCAGTAAATGAATCACTGTGCTGGAATATCCACCCCGCTCACCTGAGCTTGTCCTAGTGATTTTTTTATTTACCTGAAGGAAAAGAAGTGTTGAAAGGAAGACATTTTGATGACATTCAGAACATCAAGGGCAATATGGCAATAGCTCTGACGGCCGTTCCAGAAAAAAGAGTCACCAAATTGCTTTGAAGGGTGGACTAGGCACTGGCATCAGTGCACAAGCTTCCCAAGGGGAGGACTTCAAAGGTGACCATAGTGATATTCAGCAATTAGGTAGGTAGTACCTTTTTTAGGATGAATTTGTGAACTTAGTTGGCAGTGCTTGTATTCTTCCTTCTCTTTCTTGGCCTTTCCTCATCTTTAAGCATTAGGCTACTGACTTTGTCAAGCTTTTCTTGATTTCTGCATACACAGCTCTCCTCAGTTCTCCATCTTATTATTGACCTTCTATATACTCCCCCTCCTCAATCATGCAACTGACTCTAGATTTAATCAGATGAAAAACTTCAACTCTCATGGTCAAGAGCAAAGGTTAATTCTAAATTTTGTGTAAAACTCTCTAACTCTCTACACATTAATGAAATTAGAGCAGCAATAACCATCAACAAACAACACTGAACAATCCCTGGTGTTAAGCTGTCTTTTCTGAAGGAGACCAATGTTCATTTGAAAAGAGAGGGGGCTTAAAGGTCCAGGGACATCATGGGAAGAACTCACATTGGCTGGCAGATAGGAACATCAGACACAAGCTCAAAACCAAGCAGGAGCTGGTGTACTCCATCCTGTGCAGCAGAGTCTCTTGCTGTGGGATCAATCAGAAATCTGTGTAGGAAAACACAATGGGAGAGTACTATCCCCTGTCTCTGGGTTCCTAGGAGCCAGAATGCCTCTCAGTGACATCCTTACCCTAAAATAACTCTTGTCATTTCCTTCTGAGCCCTAGAAATGAACTTACCTTGGCGACATGCACCCCTTTTTATAGTTCTGGAGACAATTGGAGAATCCGTATCCCTGATATTCCTAATCCACCCCTTTTCTGAGTCTGAATTGCTACGTCCCATGAGGAGTGAGGTCCCGCTACAACTTCCCCTGCGGTCCATCAGAGTGAACCTCTGCTGTGGCTCTCATCGCCTTCCACCTTTCACTTACCTGTCTTGCAAAGGTCTGGAATGGTTTGTCAGGACAGCAAAGCCTGGGCTTTTTGTAGGAGAATCTGTAGGAGGGGCATTAAAAGCCACATCAGGAAGGTTCAGATAGCCTAAGGATCATGGGGAGGGATTTGGCAAGGGTTCAGGGAGATTCCTGCCACGGGGAGGAGATTCTTCCCAGCAGAGACTGGAGATTGCACAGATGTTGCTTGTTTCCAGTTATCAGGCCAGCAGCTTTCCCAAGAACGATGGCATTTGAACTTCCTCTAGCCTCTTCCTTGTCAGGGGCCTGGGGCACAAAATGTGATGTTAAAATTTTAAGACTAACTCCCAAAGGAGTAGTTCTTCTAACTGACCTCTCAACTTCTCAATTTCTTTGTATACTGTCTAGTAGGATTAAATAAATTCCAGATAATAAGTCTGTTTAGTAATTACAAGAAGCACAGATAGCTGAAGGTCTAGATAGAGCTGAAATTCAGATTAAGGGAGGTGGTTCAGTACTGCTGGTCAAACACTAGCAGAAAGATGTGAAAGATTTCAGAGTGGTCTCACAGGTCAATAGATGAGGTAAGATGTAATGGATCATCAAATGTATAGGACTGCCTTCCCAGTTTTCAGGGAGATATCAGTTGCTATTGAGTTAATCTCTAGTCATGCAAAACCCATGTGATTCAGAGTAAAACTTCACTCCGTAGGGTTTTCAAGTGTCTGACTTCTCTGCAGTAGATAGCCAAGACTTTCCTTTAAGGTGCTTTTGGGTAGACTTGAACTACCAACCTTTCTATTAGCAGATGAGTACTTTAATGGTTTATACTACTCAGGGACTCCTTCTAAGAGATGATGTTTCACCAATGGATAATATTAATGTGATTGAGTGAGAATGAACAACTCTTACTCTGTTATTAGTATAGGCTGGGATCTACAAGATGTGTAAGGAGGACTACATTTAAATTGATGTGGAGAAGAAGGAAGCGTAACTAAGGGTTGAAGAAGCAACAGAACAGTTTGGACGAGAATACAAACATGACAAGAGTAGATAGACGCTCATGGCTGTCCAAGAGTTTGCTTGCAAGACTATCATTTGGTTACAGATTAAAAGTCAGTACCATTATATGCATAGTGAGAGGGTGGCTATTAGCCTGCGTAGACACTGAGACAAGTTGCTTCAGTGAGGTGTACTTCTAAGTTGGAATTTGGCACCTCAGAGAAATGTCCCATCTGATATTATGAGGTCTGGTAATGTAAAATTTCTTAACAGAAGATTACAATTTAATTTACATGCCCCTATCAAGGGTAAGGAATCCCTACTAGCATAACAATTAAGTGCTACGGCTACTAATCAGAAGTTTGGTAGTTCAAATTTGCTAGGAACTGGCATTGCTCATGTGCAAACTCAAATTCTGTGAGGCAGTTCTAGTAAGTCTGTAGGGTTGCTATGAGTCAGAATTGACTCAACAGCAGTAGATTTGGTTTTTTGCTTTTGAGTTTTTCTTGTTAATATCAATTGTAACACATATGTATTTGCCCCAACATGGAAAACTAGCATAGTTGAGAAATATCTATTATGTGAAATCATACACACGGGAAAGAAATTTTATAAATCTGAGTAAAATATTGACATTTTATAAATAAACATTAATATTTAGAGTGTTTTTCTGTTGGTTACCTGATACATGATGAAGTAAACAAGAAAAAACAATTCAGTGATGCATATTTGAGGTCAAAACAGAAGAAATTGTGTTTTCGGAGTTAAAACAAATGTCATCAGACCCCACCTTTCAAAGCAGTTTCACAGTGTCGAGAATAGGAATCTTAGCTGGATGCATCATTCATCTGTAAGGTGTACGTCATCAGGCCACCTCAAAGAAGAACCCAGGATTTGCACAGACTAAAGCATAAGTAGAGGGAGTGTTCCACGGGAGAAAGCTCTAGCAAAATGTTTCTGTAGAGAATGTGTCCAAGGAAACCCTGTGGAACAGTTCTACTCTGTAACCCCAGGTTGCCGTGTGTTGGGAACTATTACTATGGTAGCTAGCAACGACAACTTTACCAATTCACTTTGGCTCCATACCAGGCTTGGTTCACTCTGCTGTGGATCATTGAACACGTCACAAGTCACATCAGTGTCAAGCACAGCTATACTCAGGCTCTCCCACAAAAAAACTACAACTCAGTTTCATCCAGATTTATCTTTTAATTGAAATAACAAAACCTCTATAACAAACCTTAAGGTTACAATATTTCTAACTTCACTATGGAAAAAGGTTATGGAAAAGCTCCCTATCAGCAGTCAGGACAAGACCTGGTGCTGACTGTGGCACAGATCATCAATTGCTCGTATGCAATCTCAAATGGAAACTGAAGAAAATTATAACAAGTCCATGAGAGCCAGAGTATGACCTTGAGTATAACCCACTTCAGTTTAGAGACCATTTCAAGAATTTGATGTGTTAAGCAGTAATGACCAAAGACTAGATGAATCGTGGAACAGCATCAAAGATCTCACCCATGAAGAAAGCAAGAAGTCATTAAAAAGACAGGAAAGGAAGAAAAGACCAAACTGGTTGTCAGAAGAGACTCCGAAGCTTGCGTGCAAACATAGAGCAGCTAAAGCAAAAGGAAGCAATGACAAAGTAAAAAGAACTAAACAGCAGATTCCAAAGGGCAGCTCAAGAAAACAAAATAAATTATGATAATGACAAGTGCAGTGGAAAGACTGCTGGCATAGTGGGTTAAGTGCTATGTCTGCTAACCAAAAGATCAGCAGTTCAAATCCACCAGGTGCTCCTGGGAAACTCTATGGGCAGTTCTACTCTGACTTCTAGGGTTGCTGTGAGTCAGACTCAACTTGACAGCAGTGAATTTTTTTGTTTGTTTATCTGTTTGTTTGTTTGCTTTAATGACATGTGCAAAGAGCTGGAAATGGAAACCCAGAAGGGAAGAACACGTTTGGCATTTCTCAAGTTGAAAGAATTGAAGAAAAATTTCAAGCCTTGAGGTGCACTAGTGAAGGATTCTGTAGGGAAAATATTAAATGACTCAGAGCATCAAAAGAAGATGGGAGGAATACATAGAATCGTTATAGCAAAAAGAACTGGTTGATGTTCAGCTATTTGAAGAGGCAGCATATGATCAGGAACCGATGATACAGAAGGAAAAAGTCTAAGCTGCATTGAAGGCATTATCAAAAAACAAGGCTCCAGGAAATGAGGGAATACTAACTGAGATATTTCCAAAAACAGATGCAGCACTGGAAGTGCTTGCTGTTCTATGTCAAGAAATTGGAGGACAATTACCTGACCAACTGTCTGAAAGAGATTCATATTTATGATCATTCCAAAGAAAGGTGATCCAACCAAATATGGAAATTACTCAATGATATTGTTAATATCAGACACAGGTAAAGTTTTGCTCAAAATCATCTGAAAGCGACTGCGACAGTATATAGACAGGGAACTGCCAGAAATTCAAGCTGAATTCAGAAGAGGACATGGAACCAGGGATGTCATTTTTGATGTCAGATGGATCATGGTTGAAAGAAGAGGATAACAGAAAGATGTTTCCATGTGTTGCATTGACTACGCAAAGGCATTAGGCTCTGGATCATAACACATTGTGGCTAGCATTGTGTAAAGTGGGAATTCCTGACCATTTAATTGTGCTCTTAAGGAATGTGCACATGGATCAAGAGGCAGCATGTCAACAGAACAAGGAGACACTGCACAGTTTAAAACTGACAAAGGTGAGCGTCAGGGTGGGATCCTGTCACCATACCTTTACAATCTGTATGATGAGCAAATTATCCGAGAAGCTGAATTATATGTAGAAGAATGAGGCATAAGAATTGGAAGACAACTGCTTAACAACCTGCCTTATGCAGACGACACCACCTTCCTTGCTGGAAGTGAACAGGATTTCTAACACTTACTGATGAAGATCAAAGACCACAGCCCTAGGTATGGAATACACCTCAACATCAAAAAAAAAAAAAAAAAAAAAGTCCTCACAACTGGACCAGTAAGCAACATCATCATAAATGCAGAAAGAGTTGAAGTTGTCAAGGATTTCCTTTTACTTGCAGTCACAATCAATGCCCTTGCAAGCAGCAGTCAAGAAACCAAAAATTGCTTTGTGTTGAGAAAATCTATTGAAAAGGATGTCTTTCAAGTACTCAAAAATAAAGATGTTACCTTGAAGACTGAAGTGTGCCTGACACAAGCCATGTTATTTTCAGTTGCATCATATGTATGTAAAAGTTGGACAATGAATAAGGAAGACAGAGAAGAACTGATGCCTTTGAATTGTGGTGTTGGAGAAGAATATTGTACGTACCATGAACCTCCATGAGAACAAACAGATCTATTCTGGAAGAAGTACAAACAGAGTACTCCATGGAAGCAGAGACGGCAAGACTGCATCCTACATGCTTTGAACTATTTGTCCGGGAGGTTCAGTCCCTGGAGAATGACATCATGGTTGGTAGAATGAAGGGTTAGCCCCAAAGAGGAAGACCCTCAAGGAGATGTATTGGCACAGCGGCCACAACAATGGGCTTAAGCACAAAAATGATTGTGGACCTGGCACAAGACCAGGTACTGTTTCTTCTATTATGCATAGGGTCGCTATGAGTTGGAATCCACTCAACAGCACATAACAACAACAGCAACAACTTACTGTAGTGTCTTTTGTTTCCCACGGCCACTCACTAGCTTCAATCAAGTTTAGTTGTGTTCGTTTTGCCTGAAATTTTTCTTCTTGAAAATTCTTCTTCACCAGAAACTGAGACCTGGAACTCAATTCAAATAGGGTATTGATAAAGCTGGTTTGACTTTCTTTACAATTCACTGTTTGATGTGAAATAGGGATTTTCTGTGGCAAAATGTCAAGTGTTTGACTGGTACATTTTATTCCTATTACTTTCTCAGTCCAATAATATTTGCACACAAACCATTAAGAAACAGTAAAGATGAGAAATGATTACTTTGAAAGAGGCCAATATAATTGTTCTCAGAATGGCAACATGTGGAAAATTACTGGAAAATCATTCAACAAGTTCCTGCATCAAAAACGACTTTGACATTTATCGGACATTTACCAGAAAAGCACACCTCTTTGGGGTCTATGAGTCACCTGCCCGGGCTGCTACCACAGTCCTTTCATGGTAAGCCTGTTGAAAGAGACAGCCAGTGCTAAAGCGAGGTCATGTGTACCTTGTCAACTGAGGCAGGGTGGCTAAACCTCAAAGTCCTTGAGGACAATAAAGAAATTATCAGGTTTGGGAAGTTGATACCTTAGTTTCTGTAATTTTATCAGACAATGATGTAAGTGAATAACAGTAAATGCCTTATGGCATGTGCAGTTATTGGGGCAATAAAGATTATTTTATCAGAAAATGATATCAATTTTTAGTTGGCTGCAATTTTTCTCTTTGATCTTGGATCAGTTCCCTGTTGCCTTTGCTGTTAGTTATTCCTTCTACTCTGCATTTTATAAAAGTTCTCGCTAGTTATTTTATTTTTCCTTTTGGAAAAACTAGTCACAATTAAAAATGTTCTTTATTTGGGTAAAAATTAAGATTATATTTCCCTCCCACTAGCATCAATTATATCAAAAAGGGTTTGGACTGAATGGACAATTTTCTCCCCCATGGCAGCCTTTCTAATTACAGCTTAATTACATTTATATTTACAGTTACATTTCCAGAGTTTAAAATTCTCTTAAGGTCAGCACAACTGCACTACACCAGCTAAATGTGTTCTAAATGTGTTCTAAATACAATATAACAGTTTAAAGGACAGGGGTCTGGGGACCATTGTTTCAGGGGACATTGAGGTCAGTTGACATACTAACTTATTTCTAAGAAATTATTCTGCATTCTATATCATTAAGTGGCACCTGGGTCCTTAAAAGCCAGCAAGTTGCCACCTAAGGAACATCCATTAGTCCCAACATGCTTACAGTAGGTGAAAACCAAAAACGTCAAAGCCATGAGAAAAATGTAAGCCCAGGAGACAGAAGGAGTTCGTATCGTTGGAAGACTACATCAGCATGAGACCAGAAGAACCAGACGGTGCCCTACCACCACCAAATTATAAAATATCAATAAAATACAATTATAATAAAAAACTTTTATTATGAATTATTTGTATGATACAGAAAACATTATCATATAAGTACCCACCACCTAGAATGAACAAAAATCATATATTTCCATTTTTCCTCATCTTTATTTATTGAAGAAAGGTAAATAAAAATAAATAACAATAATATGGTAGTACTTTTGTACAATTCCTTAGTCCTCTTTCTCTCCTTATCTCTTCTTCACCATTTTGATTTTCTAATCATACTCCCTAGTTATTTTTAATCATTTAATACATATGGATATATCAATAACCTATGTTTATTATTATTCAGTGATTTTAAATTTACATATATGCATCATATTTTACCATCACCCATCTGTCAGGCTGCAAAGTAAAGATGTCACCCTGAAGACTAAAGTGTGCCTGACATAAGCCACAGGTATTTTCTTTTTTTTAATTCTGATTGAGTGAAAGTATACAATCCAGTTTAAATTTGCATACCCAGCTATCTGTAGCTCCTTCTGCTCTCCTTGCCCTCTGACGGCACCCTCCTCCTTTCCATTCTATACATGTCATAAGCTCTTAACAAACTCCTGTCCCCTACTCTTCACCCTGTCCACTCCCTTCTAGTAGTAGCATGACATGCTGTAGATGCATACAACCACAAAGTGCACACAAGATATGGTCACTCTGTGTCCCCGAGTCCAATCCATTCCTATTAGAGGAGTTGACCCCAGTAATGATTTATGATCAAGGGCAGCATCAGGTCTAGGGACCATGCTCCCAGGGGAACTCCCAGGCCTTTGGACCATCAACTTCAGTCTTTTAGTGGAGTCCTTAGAGTGCACTCCTTTCTTTTTCATGTTACCCCTGGGGCTCAACCTTGTGGGCCCCATTACTGATGTCATTGGTGGTGGCCGGGCACCATCTGGCTCTTCTGGTCACACGTTGATATAGTCACCCATTCACATGGGTCCTTCTATCTTCTGGGCTCTTTTTCTGTCATGTAATTATTGTCCTTAGTGATCATCTGCTCCAGCTGAGGTGAGACCATTTGATGTACCTCAGATGGCAGCTTACTAGCTTTTAAGACCTCAGACGCTACTCACCAATATGCCAAGCCATGGTGTTTTCAATCACATCATGTGCATGCAAAAGCTGGCCCATGTACAGAGGAGGCAAAAGAAGAATTGACACCTTTGACTAGAAGTGTTGGAGAAGAATATTGACTGTACCATAGACCACCAAAAAACCAACAGATCTGTTCTGGGAGAAGTATAACCAGAGTGCACCTTGGAAGCAAAGCTGGCAAGACTGTGTCTTACACACTTTGGACATGTTGTCAGGGAAGATCAGTCCCTGGAGAAGGATATCATGCTTGGTAGAGTGCAGGGTCAGTGAAAAAGAGGAAGACTCTCAACAAGATGGATTGAAACGGTAGCCACAACAATGAGCTTAAGAATAAAAGTGATTGTGAACATGGTACAAGACTGGGCAGTGTTTCATTCTGTTGTGCACAGGGTCACTACGAGTTGGAACCAACTCCACTGCACCTAACAACAACAATCTGACAGTCTGTTGTATGTAGAGTCTTGTACATTGCTATAATGCTGGAAGTTATGCAGCCAGTATTTCAAATACCAGCGTGGTCACTCACGGTGAACAGGTTTCAGTGGAGTGTCTAGACTAAGGCAGACTGGGAAAGAGGGCCTGGAGATCTACTTCTGAGACTTAGCTAACAAAACCTTTATGCAAAACAACAAGACGTTGTCAGAGAGAATGCTGGGAGATGAGTCCCTCAGGTTTCAAAGTACTCAAAGTACAACTAAGGAAAACATTTGCCTCAAGCACTATGCTCTTTTAAGAACTATTATATGGGAACAAAGTAATAACAGCAACTTAAGATCTTAGATAGGAAACTTAGGGTCAGTGAGTTCAAGTTAACAGGACAAGAATAACTTAGAAAAGGAGTGTGAGAATGGTTATAAAACTCAAAAAATGTAATCCATTTCATGGAATTTTATATGTAGAAGCCACTGAAGTAGTTTATATTTGGCCATGTATATTCTCCACCATAACAATAACAAAATGAATACATTTTTCAATAAATAAAAATTCAAAACAAACTACTACTGGGGAACAGCCGCATCTTCAAAATACAGTTGGCCTCAGTGACGAGAATGGAGTAAAGCCTTTGAGATCTCTGTTGGCCAGTGTGGCCTGGCTCAAACTGAGAACGTCATCCATAAGTAACTGGATGAAGAGTGTATGGAGTAAGAGTTAAGGACAATTGAAAGTTGTCAAAATTAATTGGAATGTCTGAAGATCGATATCTTAGACATGAAGGAACTGAAATGGATATTGGTCATTTTGAATTTGACAATCTTACAGTGTACTATATTGGGAACAACATATTAAGAAAAAACACATCGCTACCATTGTAAAAAACGAACACTTCAAGATCTATCATGAAGTACAATGCTGTCAGTGATAGGTTAATATCCTACAAAGAGGACCAATTAATAAGACTGCTATTTACTTTTACACATCAACCGTGAGTGCCAAAGATTACAAAATTGAAGATTTTTATGACGGACGGTTTCTGAAATGATGAAAAATAAAACCAAGATGCACTGATTATTCTGGTGATCAGAATGAAGAAGTTGGAAACAAGAAAGAACAGTAGCTGGAAAATGTAGCTGTGAAGATAGGAATGAGGCCTGAGACCACATGCTAGAATTCTGAAAGACCAATGATTGCTCGTTAGAATTGTGTGTCTGTTTGTTTCCTTGTTTGTTTTCACCAGTGTAGCAAAGAACTACGTACTTGATCTTGCCAAATGGATTACACAGGAATCAAATCACTCCATCTTTGGAAGCAGATGGTGGAGAAGCTCTGCATTATTAGTTAAGATAAAGCCAGAGGCTGACCGTGGAAAAGACCATCACTTGTTCATACACAAGTTAACGTGAAAGCTGAAGAAAACCAAAGCAAGTCCTTGGGAGCCAGATTAAGACCTTGGATGCACTGTAGCTATATTCAGAAACCATTTCAATAATAGATTTGACACACTGAATACTAGTGATCAAAATCAGATGGGTTGTGGTTTGACTTCAAGGACATATCATACTTGAAAAAAAGCAAAAGAACATTCAAAAGAAAGGAATAGAATCCAAATGGATGCCAGAAATGACTCTGAAACTTATTCTTAAACACAGAGTAGCTAAAGCAAACAGCAGAAAAGGGGAAAAAAAAGTGTTGAACAGATTTAAAAAGGCAGCTCCAGGTAAAGTGTTAACACGAAGTGTGCAAAGACCTGAAGTTAGAAAACAAAAATGGAAAAGCAAAGTTCTTTCAAGCTGAGAGAACTGGGGAGAAATTCAAGCTGAAACTGCAATTTGGAAGGAATCTGTAGGCAATAAAACAGAATGGCATCAAACTTCCCCCAAAAAACCTACTGAGATCTAGTCTATTCTGACTCATAGTGACTCACAAAGTTTCCAAGAGGTGTTTGGTAGATTTAAACTGCCAGCTTTTTGGCAAGCAGCCATAGACCTTACCCACTATGCCACCAGGGTTTCCACTGAGTGGCACAGGAGGCATCAAAGAAGATTAAAGGAATACACAAGTCACTGCATGAAAAGAATTGGTCAATATTCAAATATTTCAGAAGATAGAATTTGATCAAAAACTCCTGGTACTGAAGAAAGAAGCTCTAACTTTCCTGGGGGCATTGTTGAAAAACAGTGCTCCAGGAAGGCATAGAACACCAGCTGAGACACTTTCAGCAAACAAGGAGTGAAAGGGGTGAGCCAATCTAGAACTCTATTAAAAGACCAGACTTGATGGTTCCACAGCCTTGTGGGTCCCCTGAGAACATGACCCCTAGACTTGCCGCTAGGCTAGAGCTGAAACCAGTGCCGATGCCGACACTTCAAAGATTGGAGCTAACTTGGGGACACAGCGTGATGCAAGTGATGTGTGTGCTTTATTGTTTAATATATACATGAGGCTGCTTTACTGGTTTCTTTTTAAAGAAGTGAGGAGACGGTAGAGAGGAGGGGACAAGTGTTGGCTGAGTGGATACTAGAAATAAAAAGTGGAAAAGAAGAGTGCTGTCACAGGTTGAGGAGGGTAAATAAAATTGGATAAAGGCAGGTGTTTTATATGGTAAACTGATTTTGGTTGTAAGCTTTCACTTAGTCACAATAAAAAGAATTAAAACAAACACTAAACTTTTTTCTCATCTGTACCTATGTAAATAAATAGTGCAGCCAAGAAAACTTTATGGAGCAGTTCTACTCTATAACATGGAGTTGTTACAAGTTCAAAACAACTTGACAGCACATAGCAACAACAATATTTATTATGTTCATTTAAAAGACTCCTAATAAATGAAAATGAAGAAATCTTCTAGTTAAAATACACACATATTTGTTACACTGATTTAAAACAATATATACTATCTATTAGTTACTGTAAGGGACTCAACTGCTTCTCTCGAAATTATATGTCCAAGCCAAGTGCTATAAATCCTAATTCCAATACACGTGGCTATAATCTCATCCAACAATGGATTATCTTTGTTATGTTAATTATATAGTATTAATTTAAACTGTTGTCAATCTCTTTTGAAATGTAAAAGAGAAGTTTAAGCAACAAGTAAACACAAACGAGGGGAAGACAACAGTTGCATGATCACCAGCAACCTAGAAATAAAAGCTGAAAAAACAGGAGAGACTCCCCTAGAGCGGACAGAGAGCCTTCCCCTAGCTTTGACTCTGTAAATTCAAATTTCTTGCCTCTTAGAACTGTACGAAAATGCATTCCTGTTTGCTAACATCATCCACTTGACATATTTCTGTTAGAGAAGCACTAGCTTACGAAATAGAATTTCATAACAAGAACTGGGCTCTGCTATAACAAAAACCTAAAGCGCGGAAATAGTTTTGAAACTGAGTAATGAGAGAAGAAATTTTAAGGCGCCAAATAGCAAAAGCTTAGACTGCATTGAAGAAACTGTTGGTAGAATGATGGATATTAAAGGCAATTCTGGAAAGAGAACAGAAGGATGTGAGAAAAGCCACAGAGAAATTCTCTATCCTCTTAGAGAATATACATATACGGCACCAACAACTTAGTGTTGTTAGACACGTCTGTGTTGAAATGTATTTCCGGTAAGGCTTGAAAAGAAAATGATACATACGTCATTGGAGACAGCAAGAAGGGGAATGTTTCTTATGCAGTGGCAGAGAATTTGTCTGCATTATGTTCAGATGTTTGTTGGAAGATAGAACTTGGGATGAATTAGGATATTTGGCTGAGATTTCAGAATGAGGGGTTTAAAGGGGCTTCATAAGTATTCCTTGCCCACTGTAGTAAAATATGAGAGGAAAGAGACGGACCTAAAAGTGAACTGTGTAAAATGAAAACAGAGCTTAAAGATATGCAAAATTCTGTTGTACAAACTAAGGACATATGTCCTAGAACTTTCCTCAAGGACATGTCTACATAATCTTTTGATAACAAGGTCAGTCTAGGCAGTCTGTCAGCTAACTTCATGAATGGGCCACCCTGTGTTTACGTCCACTTCCCAGATGCCTCTAGTATTTGATCTTCCAGAAAAAAGAGAACTTAGGCTCACAACCCTCATCCTTCTATTTCTGAAATCCTGTAAGCCAAGGGAATGAATAAGACTTAGAGGAACCAGACAGAGGTTATGACCCCTCTGGGCTCTAAGCCTCCAAACAAGACACGTATGAAACGACACCTCCTTTTCCAGAATGAAGAGCCCACCTGCTCCTACCTCCAGCACTGAGTGTGATGTTTTCTCTGCCTCCCACCTGAGTTGGAATTCAGGCTCACACAGTAGCAGGGCTGACACTACTTGGGTCCCTACTTGCCCGGGCTTTGTAGGAGACTTGGGGTCCACTGCTTCAGTGCCAGTAACAATTCTGGAGGAAGTAGGAGCAGAAGAGAGGTGGAGGTCACTCAGAGATGGAAACCCTTGGCTCATGTACACATCGAGGCACAGGTGCAGATGTACAGAAGGAATGAACTAAGTTGGCCCTGCACACCATTTCCTGCCTCTACCACTGCTCTCAGTTTTCCCGTTAAAGTAATGCCCAGCACCTTGCCCCATCCCACAAAATGCTAAGTGTAATGAACTTGATAGAGAACCCAAGAGCAATATGCTGTACAAATAAATTACTGATTTTTTTCCTGAGTCTCCTGTAGCCCTCACAATTGAGCACAATGTTGGCTTTTTGTTAGTTGTTAATGTATTATTTAGCATACAATGATAATAATAATAATATATTATTTAGCCAGGATCACAAACACCAGCAATAGAGTCTCCTCCTCTAGTCTCTTTTCCTTTGTAGTTGGCAAAGAGCTCTCTTGTACTGCAGAGTGCAACAGATTCAATAGCAGTGGATGCATAAAAGTTCTTCACTAGAAGTAGACTGAATGGCTGGATCACCACTGCCAAGGACACCCAGGGAACTCGGCTTTTAGCTGATGTCTCTAATACCTGAAGTGAACGTTGAGCGCCTTCATTCAGAGACCCACAAAGTGGTTTCTTTTACAGGCAGTAATAATAAAACCTGGGTCATGGGGAGCATGATCTCCTGTTTCCCTCTTTACTCACAAACCTGTACGTTAAGAAAGAGGCAGAAGACTTACGTTGTTGGGGTCATGGAGACCAACTCATTCAATGAGGTCATCACTGCTGTTCCTCCCGATCAGAGAGCCCACAAAGGTGCCCTCAGCCTGGTTGAACACAGACACCAGGTGGCCCAAGTACATGTTCTGGCAAAAGAACTGCCACGGGAAAAAAGGGATTAGTACTCAGTGGGATTCAGAAAGATACTGTGGGATGTCCCACAACATCAGCCAGGAAAAGAGTACCCTGGAATAGTTTTCTGGTAACCCTATCACTGAATACTATAAACACTTCTGGGATTGTTCAGGATGAAAGAACAGGATAGAGAAGGAAAAGGCCCCACCTGGGGGTGGCTAGCTTGGCAACTGAGCCTATCTCCTGAGGCCCTAGGGGACAGTAGAAGTTATTAGCTGCTTTTACGCTCAAAGGCCATCCAGCAATTGTTCTCATGCTTCTCCTCTCACATGCCATCTGTAACAACCCAAACCTCAAATTCTTCATTGCAGTAAGAGCAGTAGGAACCACAGGCCTTCTGGGCAGCAGATCCAGGCAGCAGGCAGCTTTGTCTGGGCCTCCTGGCCTGAACAGAAAAGGCCATAAAGGAGAGTCACAAGACATGGTAAAGCCTGGAAGTTCAGATAGTAACCCTTGAGACTCTCTTATAGCCACACACACATACAGAACCACTATGGGATGATTGCTCGCTTCAGCCTTTTGGCTACCTTCCTCCTGTTTCTCGAGATATTTTCACTCTAAACAATCACACCAAATAAAGTAAGTGTGAAATGAGTTCCTTATTTCTGTTTTTCCTCGTGACTACTTCCTCATCGTTTGGGGATCAGGCTTCTGCCTTTCTCAATCTTCTCCTTGTTCTCCTGCACATAAGGTTTTCCTCCATTCTTCATTCCATTAGTTAGCTTCTATGTACTCGCCTCCCGAAACGTGCACCTAGTCTAAGGAGATAAATAAGTCTAACCTTGGTGGCCAAAGGCCAAGCCTGATTTTAAATACCATCTCAAAGCCCATAATGAGACAGGATACATTTAAAGCAAATCAGAGCAGCAATAATGCTCACTGGACAAATATAAAATTCCTCTGCTGGAGCTACCTGTTCTTAGGAGGACCAATGTGGGTGTAGAAGGCTTGAGCATTTGAGAGCTGGAAGACGTGGTGGGAAGAGCTCACCTTGGCTGAGAGACAGAAACATCAGGCACAAACTCAGAATCAAGCAGGAGCTGGGGCAGGCCATGCTGAGGAGCTAAGAACCTCTTATTGAAGCAGCAGTCAAAAAAATCTCTCTACCAGCCCACCAGATGGAAGGGCCCACACAAGCCAGAGTTCACTTCAGCATGGGACCAGAAGAACTAGGTGGTGCTCGGCCACCATCAATGACAGCCTGGATGGAGTGCACAGAACAGAAGCTCCAGACCTAGGGTAGAAGGAGTAGAGCACAGAGCTAGAACTCTACCCAATGGCCGCACTTGATGGTCCCTCTGAAAGGAAGGCCCCTGGGAGCATGGCCCCCGAGCTCTCTATCCTCAAATCACAACCAGCGTGGGTCGGGGAGGCAACTCCCAGAGAAAGACTGAACTGGACCATACAAAACATAGAGTGAGGCTGGTGACAAGCAACCTTCTAATGTGTACGTGGGGTTGTCTGAGAGGCTCTCCACTGGAACCAAGATGACCAAGTGAGAGAGGGAAGACCTCAGTCAAAAGATCACGGGGAATTCCAGACAAGAGGAAGCATGACGTTATGGGAGGAGGAGGCAGTTAGAATAGAATAGCGGAGAAAGCTCTGGGTGTTCCATGGCAGAAAGATACAGTTATACAATTGTTCTCAAATCACAATAAAATGTATTTTAAAAAAGTCTCTCTAGGAAAACACAGGGAACAGCGTTCAGAGAAACAGAGAGTGTAAGTAGCTCTCCCTACCTTCCTTAATGTCCTTTGAGTATGACTGTTCCCTTTGGCTCCCATATCTTTGAATGTTTGTCTTTATGATTTGAGTACTATATGGGCCCTACATGAGTCAGACCCAATTTGATGGCAGTGGGTATTCCCCAGAAGCAGTTTTAACTCCTAGTGAAGCCTTATAACTTCCAGAATCTCTGGGAAAGAAAATCACCCTACTATATGCTCTGCAAGATGTGAGAGAAACAGCCCAGCTATTCATCAGGCTGGCTGGGGCTGGGATGGCCAGCAGGCTAGACAGGGGTGAGGTCCAACACATAACCATGGGGAGGGCCAAGATGATGAGGTCAGAGGCCCAGAAGGAACTGGGGCCAAAAGCACCAGAAAGTCTGGGCATTCAAAGAGCTTGTTTCTGGTACATACTAGGAATCTTAGCTAATAAATCCTTTTCCTGCAAACAGATCATCAACCTGGCCAAGACAAAGGTAGGTTTTGCAGCTTCCCTAGCTGCACCCTCATCCCAGGGTCCTGAGCTGGCTCAGAAGATACAGAGATGTTCTAGGAATCTGAGGGCTGGTGAGACTGTCTGGGTTGAGACAAGAAGGGCAGGGACTTTCTGAGTGACTAGTAGGGGAACCTGAGTGATACAGGGACAAGAGTGAAGAATGATAACAGGGTAGCCCTGCTTGAGGTAGAGGGAAAAGGAGTTTGAAGTTTGATGATTTAAGTACCTGTTTCAACATTACATTGTGAAAGAAAAATGACTAACTCTAAATTATTCTTTCAGACTGTGTTTTTACCTTTCTCTTCCTTCTTCTCCTTAATGTCTTCAAATATCCAGGCTTCTCTTTCATTCTGCTTTTGTCTCTCCTGTTCTGCCACCAATTTCCTGACCTCTCCTCCCATGTAATACCCTGTTGTGATCTCACTGTGCATTCTAAATATGCATGCATTTGAATACTGTTTATCTTATCAGTTTCCCAAAAGCTGTGGTGCTCTTCTGCACTGCGAAGACTTTAAGGCCCACCAAGATCACAAAAGACCTCAGGGATCTATGTAACCATCTTCATGGTCAGACTTTGATTGTGCCGAGACACTGCCATGTGCTAGCAGTCTCCATTGGTTCATTTTTGTGTCGGTGTTTTCTCTACAAGGTCAGAACTGAAGACTTTCCTTTTCATTGTTTTCCTTAAGCATGATCTAAAATAGTTTATTTTAGGTAGATTAAGAGCTATGTCTTAATTACCTAGTACCGTTGTAACAAAATTCCAAAGGTGGGTAGCTTTAAAGAATAGAAATTTGGGGTCACACAGTTTTAGAGGTTGGAAGTCCAAATAAATATGTTGGCTGGGACATACTATCTTCTGAGTCTCCAAGAATGATCATTTCTTGCCTCCCACAGTTTCTAGGAGTTCTCAGTTTTCCTTTACTTATAGATGCGTCTTCAAATCACCATCCTTCCCTCTTTGTATTTCTGTATCTCTTCTCCTCTTTCACAAGATCACCAAAAAGAGTGAATTACAGTCCCCCTACCGCAGTTGTAACTTCATGTTAATCTCTTGAATAACATCATTATAGATTCTGTTTCTAAACAAGTTCTTGTTGACAGATATTAGGGGTTGGACTTCAGTATACATTTTAGAGGGACACAACATAATCTTTACCAGTTATGAAACCTGAATCTTTTTTAAATGGATACTAAGTAAGCCTGTCCTTTGATCCAGAGGGAGACCTTACCTTTTTTATACTAGGAAGGAAGCGTGCTTGCCTTCACAGTGGATGGAAACTGTATGCCTGTCTTCCAAGACTGTAAGAAAACTTGGCCATTACTATCAAGGAAGACACTATCTTTATTGGCAGAGGCTTTTCACTACTTCCACAAAACAACCCAAATCCATTGCCATCAAGTCTCATCTGACTCATAGTAACTCTGTAGGGCAGAGTAGAACTGTCTCAAGGAGTTTGCAAGGAGCACCTGTTGGACTTGAACTGCCAGCTTTTTGATCAGCAGCCATAGCTCTCAACCACTAGATCATCAGGGTTTCCACACTACACACACACACCTAGAAAAATATAATCCAGAAGAAAGGACAATCTGTTTAAAAAAACATGCAGAAACATAAGAGACACTTAGAGCCATGTCTCTCAACACTTCAGTGCACATTCTTTTGTTACTCTATAAAAAAATAGATTTTTCCATTTGGAATAATGTATGACTTTCATCGAAGAGACTTGGCTTGGCTAGCTTCATAAAATGGTGATTCCTCTAGGTTAAAGTATTTGGGGGAAGTTCTGGGGGCAGGTGAGAGATGATCAGCATTTTAAAAATCTTTAAAATGATGGAATTGGAGACTGTTAGCAAATTAAGCATCATGCGATGAGACAGTTGTGATCCTGCCATGAAAAATTCTGATGGGCACCTGAAACATTACAGGCATATCCTGAAGACATCATCCCAGTTTACAGAACTATCCACACTCCACAGATTGTATCCTTCAATGCGACATTCTTAATCTAACATTTATAAAGAAAAAATTTTAAATATGGGGCACAAATTTCAATATAAATCCTTTAAAACAATTATGAGTGAGTTAAGTCTCAAAGTCCACTTCAGATATATTGATTGAACATTGGAATCATGAAAGGTCAACAAAGGAGACATAGATCTCAGGTGTTCCACATATAAGGAGAAGCAAAGTACTGGTAGCAACTCCTTGGGTAGTAAAGTAATCATTAAGCAGCCATTTGTTTATAGACCCAACACTAGGTCACGCTACCCTTTAAAAAAAGAAAAGATCAAATGATTAATTTGTTTTTAACAACCTATTAAGTGTATGATAATCCCAAAGTCAAGTTTTCATGAATAGTCCATCTAGACATGATCATTTGCTACTTACATATAGGTGTGTTTTGAAGAATCGTTTGGAGTTGACACTATATTTTATTATTTTATTTGAAATAATGACAATTAAGTTCACAAGTAGCACTATTACAGAGAAATCAGATTTTTCGAGAATGTGTTTATCTGGATTCAGCTGGAAGAATTATCATCATCTTACTTTTTGTTATCCTGGTTTACACAGTGGTTATTCATTCAGTTGCTTACCAAAAAGTTGGCAGCTTGAATCTTTCAATCACTTTATGAAACCTCTCAGGGGCACTTCTACACTGTCCTATAGGGTCACTGTGAGGTGAAACTGACTTGGCAACAATGAGTTTTCATCTGCCACCATTGAATGTTGCGTAGACAAAACAAAACAAAATCCCTTGCCTTCGAATCAATTCCAACTCATGGCATCCTTGAGTGTTGCATGGTAGAACTGAGCTCCATAAGGTTTTCATGGCTGTGACCATTCAGAGGTAGATTGCCAGGTCTTTCTTACAAGGCATTTCTGGGTGGGTTTGAACTGACAAACTTTTGTTTAGCAGCTGAATGCTTAAATCTTTGTGGATCCTCAGACTTGTGCTAGTCATCTTCAGGAGTTTGGATGAAAGTGCATAAGCTGAAGAGACTGTCAGTGGGAAGAATGTTCTGTCTATAATTCCTTGTAGCTTCTCTCTTCCTTAAATTTCTCTCCAAACATTCTCATTACTCCCAGAACTGATCCTCTTCATTCTCTTCTGTGCATTTTATTGCTGTACAGTCTCTCCTGGAAGAGCTCATCTCATCTTTTTTTTCCTGCCTCTCAGGAACATGGCAAGTGGACACCTGAGAGCAACCAGGGAATGGGCAGACCCTGCTTTTGCCTAAAGGAACATCTGTACTGACTGTGAGGAGTCCTAGCTTCTGTTTGGAAGTACCACTCTCCATGCGAAGAATCCCTGTGCCCACAAGCCCCTTTCCATTCTCAATGTCCTAGTCTTCCTCTGCTCACTTGCTAGGTGTGGTTTCTGCTTTGCCCCTCCCCTAGGTCTTGATATAAAGATTTTTCCCACAGTTCCTGGGAAAACCTCCAGGTAGACAGTTAGCGGGAAGCTGTGACAGCAGGTCTTCCATTCCTCTTCTTCTTCCTCTCCCACATTTACCTCTCATAATTTAAAAATATAAACAATTTTTGCAGTGTCACCTAAAATGTCAAGCCAAGCCAAGTGTCAATTAGCCATATTCAGCTGAACAGATAACCACAATTTATTAAACTAATACGATTCGTTGAATGTCTATGTTATTTCTGGAAACACTGGTGGCATAGTGGCTGAGTGTTATGTCTGCTAACTAAAAGGTCATCAGTACAAATCCACCAGGTGCTCTTTGGAAACTCCATAGGTCAGTTCTACTCTGTCCTATGGGTTGCTATGAGTAGGAATTTAGAGCCACACAGCTCAAAGAGGCCTAGTTCCAGCAACCCAGAGGAGCAGTGCAGAACACTTGTGAGTCTGACTGATGGAGTGGGTGCATGCATGGGTTGAACAGGCCTAGGTCCACATGACCCAGAGTGGCTGCATGGGAATAGCACTGGATCAGGCAAGTAAATAAGCACCAGCTTAGATTGAGAAGAGTTTGACCAGTTGGTCATCCACAATGCATGGCAGTAAGACTACAAAAGAGAAGGTTGCCAGAAGGCATACAGAAACAATTGCACAAGTACAAAAGAGAGCACAATGAAAAGTTTAACTGCAAGAAATGCTTGAGCAGCAATGATCTGAAATTTGACAGATTAACAATAAAATTGTCAAACTTGACAACTCAAGAGCAGGATAATGGAAATGGAATGCAAAATTATTGAGATTGAAGACAAAACAAATAACACCAGCACACACAAGGAAACTTCAGGCCAAAAAAAAAAAAAAAATCAATAAGAAAATGAAGAATCACTAAAAGTTGTGTGGGATACTATCAAGAAGAGTAATATACTAACAACTGGAGTAGCAGTAAAAGGAAGGATAACTGAAAACACAGAGAATTGTTGAAGACCTGCTGACAGAAAATTTCTCTGATATCATGAAAGATAAGAAGATATTCATTCAGGATGGCATCAAACCCCACTCAATATATGTCCCAAAAGAAACACACCAAGGGACATTATAATCAAATACAATAAAGCTAAAAATAAAGAGATAATATTAAAGATAGCTTAGCTTAAATATAAAATAACCTATAAAGGAAAATCATTCAGACTAAATTCAGATTTCTCAGATGAAACCATGCTGGCAATAAGAAAACAGGATGAAATATACAAAGACTTGACGGCGCTTGGATGGCTCAAGGTAAAAAAAATGCCGACTGAGAATTATATACCCTGCAAGATTGTGTCTCAAATATGGCAGTGAAATTAGGACTTTGATAGATAAACAATAAATGTGCATATCCAAAAAGCAGCCAAGTGCCGCCAAGTGCCGTCGAGTCGGATCCGACTAAAGCAGAGAGGGCAAAAATCAAAGAATTAACTCTTTAACATCAACAACAGGAAAGAACCCCACAAAAGAATCCATCAGGCTTGAAAAGAAAGGAAATAATAAAAATTACAGCAGAAATAAGTGAAGCAGAAAATAGAAAAATGATTTGAGGTCAACAAGACCAAAAACTGTGTGTGCTTGTTTTTTTTTTTAAGATCAACAAAATTGATAAACCATTGGTTAAGCTGACAAAGAAAAACAGAAGAGGAAACAAAGAACCTGAATAAGAAATGAGGTTGGTGATATCACAACAGAACCAACTGAGATTTAAAAAATCATAACAGAATACCATGAAAAACTATACTCTAATAAATTTAAAAACCTCAAGAAACTGAGAATTTTCTAGAAAAACATTACCTCGCCACAGTAGCACAAATAGACATGTAACAACTAAATAAGCCTATCACGAGAGAAGAGATTGAAAAGGTAACTTAAAAATTCACAAGTAAAAAACCCTGGTCCAGTTGGCTTCATGGGGGAATTCTGCCAAGCATTGAGAGAAGAGTTAGCACCACTATTGTTAAGGTATTCCAGAGAATAGAAAAGGACAGAACACTCACAAACTCATTTTAAAAGCAGATAAAGATAGCACAAAAAAAGGAAAATTATAGAACAATAACCCTCATCAACTTAGATGTAAAAATCCTGAACAAGATTCTGTCCAAAAGAATTCAACAACATATCAAGAAAAATAATTCACCATGACTAAATAGGATTCATTCCAGGGATGCAGGGATAGTGTAATGTTAGAAAATCAATTAAACAAAACAAAAAACAAGAACCACTTGATCCTGTCGATCAGTGCAGAAAGACATTTGATAAAATCCAATATCCATTTATGTTAAAAATTCTCAGCAAAACAGGAATAGGAGTATCCGCATAAAACCAGCAGCTAACATCATAGTTAATGGAAAGAAGTTGAAAACTTTCTCCTTAAGAACAGGTGCCACAAAATGATGCCCATTGCCACAACTTCTATTTAACATTGATCTGGAGGTTATAGCCAGAGCAATCAGGCATGATAAAGAAACAAGGAACATGCAGGTTGGTATAGAAGAAGTTGAAGTTTCACTGTTTGCAGATGACATGACTCTATACACAGAACCCTGTAAAATCCACCAAAAAAAAAAAAAAAAAAAACCCTCTGGATCTAATACAGATACAAGTGTTGGGATACAATACAAACATACATAATCAGCTGGATTCCTTTAAATCAACAAAGAGACAATTAAAGAGGAAATTTCTAAATCACTACTGTTTACTATAGCCCCCAAGATGATAAAATGTCTAGGAATAAATCTAACCAACGAAAACCACAAGACCCTACTACAAGAAACTAAAAGGTAAGTAATCTACCTTGCTCTTAGGAAAGGAAGATTTGACATTGTGAGTATGATCATTCTACCCAAGCAGTCTGTACATATGATGCAATCACAATACAAATGCCAATAACATGTTTTAACGAGAAGAAGCAAATCACCAACTTCATATTGAAAGAGAAGTCACAGATAAGTACTACATTACCAAAGAAGAATAAAGTGGAAGGCCTCACGCTAACTGATCTTAAACCCTATTACACTTGTGAAACAAGACCCTTATCTTATACCATGCACAAAAACTAACTATAATGGATCAAATACCTAAATACAAAAGCAAAAACAATAAAGATGTTGGAAGAAAAAATTGGGATGACAATAAAAAAAAAGAAAAAACAGTGCCGTTGAGTCAATTCCAACTCATATTGACCCTATAGGACAGAGTAGAACTGCTCCATATAGTTTCCGAGGAGCATCTGGCAGATTCGAACTGCTGACCTTTGGGTTAGCAGACATCGCAATTAACAACTATGCCACCAGGGTTTCCCTAATCTGTGGCGCTGATGGTCTACAAACAAAATTCACCAATAACCCTCAAGAACCAGAAAGGAAAACAAGTGTTTCAGTCACCTAGTGCTGCTCTAACAGAAATACCACAAAGTGGATAGCTTTAACAAAGACAAGTTTTGTCTTACACAGTCCAGTAAGTTACAAGTCTGTGTTCAGCATGTCTGTCCACTCCAGGGGAAAGCTTTTCCCCTTGGCAGCTCTGGAGGAAAGTCCTTGTGTTGCATCAGTCTCAGTATGAGATTCCCAATTCTCTGCTTGCTTCTCTCTCTTTTTATCACCCATAGGATGAAAGGATAAAAGGTGGTGCAAGCCACACTGCAACAAAACTCCCTTTACACTGGAGCAGGGAAGTGATCTTAGGAAGGGTTGGCTTGGCTAATCCTGATTAACATAAATCTTATCTGTTACCCACAGGCAGAGATTATGATTTACAGCATAAGAAAAATCATAAAATGTTGAGAATGATGGCCCAGACAAATGGCTGTACACATTTTTGGGGGGACACAGTTCAATCCACTGCATTCCAGTCTATGCCCCCTCAAAATCACATCCATGAAGCTTGCAATACATTTCTTCCACCAAAGCAAAAGTTAAAGCAAAAACATGTTCATCCCACATGATATTAAAAGTCTTAAGTCAGTTCCAAGTCCAAAATACAAAAAATTCTCTTCATCTCTGAAATCTAGAATACAAGTTATCTGCCTGCAAAGTACAATGGCAGAACATGAAGGCACAAGCTGTACATTTCCATTACAAATATGAGAAATTGCATGGAAAGAAGGCATTAACAGGCAACAAGCACATCAGCAGAACACATTACATTAGCCTTAAAAGGTATGAAAATAGTCTTTCATTCTATGAGACATAGCAGCTTTGCCCTCCAGATTCTAGGTATTGGCCACACTCTCTGGATTCCAAGTGGAAACCCCTCAGCCCTGTGCTACAGCTCTGCCTCCTAGGTACACTTCAACAGTAACTCTTCCCACTCAGCTTTAGGTGTACCCTAAGCCCAAATGTGTGGCAATTCCACCCTTCCAAACATAGGAAGCCATGGCTCCACCCTTTCAACTGCTTCAGGTTATGGCCATACCTTTTGAGACTGAGACAGCTCAGCTTCTCATGCTGTCTGTCTTTTCAGCTTTTGTTTCCTATTTCCTCCTGGCCCAGGCCTCAGGTACACATTTGTCCTTCAGGGGCAAATGTTCCAAAGCTCTGTAGATCCACAGATTTAACTGCCCAGAGGTACCCCTCTCCACCACATAGCCTCCTGCACACAGGCACTCAGCTCTCCTGCTCCATGGAGCAGCAAACCTAGCTCCACTGATTCAAGTGCCCAGAGGTACCCTACTCTGCCAGGAATCCTCTGTGCACAGGTACTCAGCTGTCTTGCTCCATGGGTTGGCTCCAGCACTGTCTTGTGCTGCTTTGCTTCT
Organism: Heterohyrax brucei; assembly: GCA_028571685.1. Lineage (NCBI taxonomy): Eukaryota > Metazoa > Chordata > Mammalia > Hyracoidea > Procaviidae > Heterohyrax > Heterohyrax brucei. The sequence continues at coordinate 66,564,330 of CM053162.1, read as the reverse complement.
GATGCTATCCGTCTGCCACTGCTGTTCCTCTTGCTGTTTCTCATCATTTATCCCTTGTTTAATATTAACAATTCTCTATTCCTTCTGAGTCTTCTATCCACCCAGTTTTAAAGCTGCTTCCACATTTTAGGTATTTGTTAAAGCAGCAATCCATTCCCATGGTACCAAATTCTGCATTAGTCATCTGGTAGTGCTCTACCAGAAATACCACAAAGTGGACAGCTTTCACAAAAAAAAAAATTTAGTCTTACAGAGTCCAGTAAGTTACAAGTTCACTTTCAGGGTGACTGCTCCAGGGGAAGGATTTCCCCTTGTTGGCTCTGTAGTAAATTCCTTGTGTTAAATCAGTCTTTGTTCAGGGAACATCTTGGCACAGGAACCTCCAGTCTTAAGGGCACATTCTTCTCCCAGTGCTGTTTTCATGATGTTATGAGGTTCTCAATTCTCTGCTTCTTTCCTTCTCTTTCTATCACCCATAGGATGCAAGGATAAAAGGTGGTGCAAGTCACACTGCAGGGAAAGTCCCGTTACATTGGAGCATGGAGGTGACCTTAGGAAGGGTTTTACAGTCCACCCTAATCCTCTTTAAAATAAATCCTGTCTGTTACCCACAGAGATTAGAATTTACAGCATAAGAAAAATCACAAAATGTTGGGAACGATGGCTCAGGCAAATGCCTGCACATTTCTGGGGGGACATAGTTCAATCCATGACAGTAGACAATTAGAAACTCTTAAAAATCAAATACTTATGTGCATCCAAAGCCTTCATAAAAAGTGTGAACAGACTACCTAGAGAGTGGGAAAGAATTTTTGGCTCCCACATTGCAGATTGATGTCTAATCTCTCTAACCTATGAGACACTGCAAAACCTCAGCAAGAAAAGACAAACAACCCAATTAAAACATGAGTAAAGGACATGAAAAGGCATTTCACCAGAAAAAGATACATTGGCTGACAACCGATACATGAGGAAACACCCATGATCACTAGCCATCAGAGAAATCCAAACCAAAACTACAGTGAAAGACGATCTCACCTCAACGAGGGTGGCAATAATCCAAAAGCACAAAACAGTAAATGCTGGAGAAGACATAGAGAGATTGGAACTCTTCTATAGCACTGGTGGGAGTGTAAAATGGAACTCAATTTGGCACTTTCTTAAAAAACTAGAAATAGAAATGCCATGTGCTCCAGAAATCCCGCTTCTTGGAATATATCCCAGAAGAATAAGGGCCACCACACAAAGGGACACATGCATCCCAGTTTTTACTGCAAATCTCTCCAAGATAGCAAAAATGATAGAAGCAACTGGATGGCCATCAACAGATGAATGGTTAAACAAACTATTGTATATTCGTACAGTGCAATAGTGTGCAATGACGAAAAACAATGATGATTTAGAGAAATACCTGATGATGTAGGACCATCTGGAGGTCCTTATTCTGAGTGAAATCAGCCAGATGCCAAAAACACACATTGTATGAGAGCATTGTTATGAGGATACAACAAAACATTCAGGCACAGAAGAAATCAAACTCTGAAGGTTACAGAGGTGGTGAAGGAGGGAGGGAGATTTCTACAAATTAGATAGTGGTTTGGATTAGGATTACGTGGAGGATGTGACAGTACACACTAGAAAACAGGTACCGACCACTAAATTACATCAAAACTAAATTGTTCCCAACAATCTGGCCTAAATGTGGCCCAACTCTTTGGAAGAACAGAGTAATAAGATCAAGGGTCAGGGGACCACGATTTCAGGGAACATCCAGAGTAATCAGCATATCCAAGTTTTTTGTTTTTAGTTTTTCTCTAAAGAAAATGTTTTGCATACAACTTGGGTGAGTGGCGTCCAGCGTCTTAAAAGTTAGCAAGCTGCCACCTAAGTAGCGTCAACTGGTCTCAATCCATCTGGACCACAGGTAAAGGGAAGACACCAAGGGTAGGAGGAAAATACGGGCCTGCCAGATGGAAGAGGCCACATGAGACAGAGCCTGATGTAGCATAGTCAAGACTGTCTTCCAAGATACGTTTGGGTAGATGCAAACCATCAACCTTTCTGTTAGCAGCTGAGTACTTTAATGGCTTGCACTACTCAGAAATTCCTTCTGAGAGATGACGTTTCACCAATGGATAACATTAATGTGATTGAATGAGAAGGAACAACTCCTGCTCTGTTATTATTACAGGCTGGGATCTACACAATGTGTAAGGAGGACTACATTTAAATGACTGAGAAAACAAGGGAGCATAACTACAGTTTGACAAAGCAACAGAACCACATTGGATGAGAATATAGACATAGAGAGAATATATACACTCACCACTAAATTGCTGTCTACAAATTTGCATGCAAGACTATCATTTGGCTTCAGATTAAAAGTCATTGTCATTACATTGATAGCGAGATGGTGGCTAACATCCTGTGTGGACAGTGAGACAAGTTCCTTCAATCAGGTGTACTTCTAGGTTGGCAATTTGGCAACTCAGAGAAAAGTACCATCAGCTATTACGAGGTCTGACAATTACGTTTGTAACTCATCCTAGAAAAAGTGCTAGACAACTCATTGCTGACTATCACTCTGGTCACCTTTGAAGTACACCCTTTGGGAAGCTAAACACAGATGCCAGTGCCTAAGCCACCCTTCAAAACAATTCTGGAACTCTTTTTCTGAAATGGTCATCAGAGCTATCATCATTATCCTTGATGTCCTGAGTGTCATAAAAAAAAATGCTTTCTTTTCAATGTTTTCTTTATCTTTGGATAAAGAAAAAAAGTCATTATGGGCCAGATCAGACAAGCAAAAAGAGTGTTCCAACACAGTTATTTGTTTATTGGCTAAAAACTCCCTCACAGACAGTGCCATGTGAGCTGGTACATTGTCGTGATGCAAAAACCATGAACTGTTGGTGAAAATTTCAGGTGGTTTTCATCTAACTTTTTCATGCTGCTTTTTCAGCACTTCCAAGTAATAAACTTGATAAACTGCCCAGTTGGTACAAGTTAATAATGAACAATCTTTCTGATATCAAAAAAAGTTAGCAACGTCATTTTGACTCTTGATTTGGACTGACAGAACATTTTTGGTCTCGGAGTATTGGCCAACCTCCACTATGCACTATGATGCTTCATTTCAGGGTCATATTGGTATGCCCATGTTTTATCACCAGTGATACCATGGTCCAAAACATCATTTCATTTCTCCAAAAAGTCTTGGCAAACTTTGATTCTCCTTTGCTTTTGTTCATCAATGACCTCCTTTAGGACCATTTTTACACATACCTTTCTTATGAGTCGGATCTGACTCAACGGCACTTGGCTGGCTTCTCATGCCAAGATTTTCAGTTAATATTTCCATGTTTATCTATGCTTACCCTGACTACTATGCTTCTCACAGTTAGCCAATGATTTTGAAACACAATTTAACAAATTTTTGCAATGTTTTTGTCAGTTCTGCTTTTTACTGGACCCTGACATCTCTTCACCAGTGACACCTTTTCTCCCCTGAGAAAAATGTTTAATCCATTGTATACTGCCAGTTTCATCATGGCATTGTCCCAATAAACTTTGACTACACTGTCCCTCATCTCACTTCCACTCTTCCCAAGTTTAACAAAAAATTTAATGTTTGTTGCTCTAATGTAAGCTCCAACATTCTTGTGATGGCACACAAAAACATGCAACAACAATAATGAATGCCGCTCAGGATGACACTGACACACATCAACACAAACACAGCTGTGAGACATTGAACATACCAAGATTGTGAAACCTTACCCGGTTATTTGTACAATGCTGCCAACATAAGTACGTGGTGGTAAGTTCTTGAACTTAATTGTCAGAACTCGTACAGTTAAGCAGAGTATTTCTTGGTACTTTGGATATTTATGCTGAAGTATTTTGGTGTGAAGTGCTGTGATGTCAGCAACTTAATTCTAAATTAGTCAAAAAACTGTATGTGCCTGCGTGTGTTTGTAGGGACACAGAGGCAGACAGAGAGAAATACAGAAGGAGAGAAAGAGAGCCAAAATTAGAATGTGTTGACAATTACTGAATATAAATTGAAAATGTCAGGTGGTTGTTCTTTATACAGTTCTGTCAACTTTTCTGAGCATCTAAAATTTCTTAACAGAAAATTACAGTTTCACTTACTTGCTCCTATCATGGTAAGGAAACCCTGGTGGCATAGTTGTTAAGTGCTGCAGCTGCTAACCAGAAGACTGGCAGTTCAAATCTGCCAGGTACTCCTTGGAAACTGTTGGACGTTCCTCCTCTGTCTATTGGGATGCTGTGAGCCGGAATCGACTCAACGACAGTAAGTTTGGGTTGTTGCTTTTTGGCTTGTATTTTTGGTATCAATGGTAACACATATGTGCTTATCCCAACATACAAAATGGCATAGTTGAGAAATATTTATTATGCAAAATCATATATATGTGAAATAAATTTTACAAATCAACATAAAATATTGAAGCTTTACAAATAAATATTAAATATCTGGAGGGTTTTACTGTTGTTTGCCTGATAAATGACTAGGCAAACAAGAACAAAGAATTAAGCGATATGTATTCTGGGTAGAAACAGAAGAAATTACGTTTTCAGAGTTAAAACAAAAGTCATCAAACCCCAACTTTCAAAGCAGAGTTTGCCAGTTTTGAGAGTAAGAAGCTTGGCTGTATGCATCATTCACCTGTAAGCAGGCTCCAGACAAAAGTGTAATCACAGGTGGCTTTCCACCTAACTTGGCAGTTCAAATCCACTCAACAACTCCACGGGAGAGAGGTCTAGCATAATGTTTCTGTAGAGAGTGCAGCCAAGAAAACCTTATGGGGAAGTTCTACTCCTTAGGTTGCCATGTGACGGGAACTGATGCAATGGCAGCTAGCAACAGCGACAACTTCACCAGTTCACGTCAGCTCCATCCTGGACTTGGCTGTCTCTGCTTTGGAACATAGAGCACATCACAAGTCCAACAAGAGCCAAGTACAACTAAATTCAGGCTCTCCCACAAAAAATTACAAAAACTCAGTTTTGTCTAGATTTATTTTTTCAATTTAAATAACAAAACTTCTATAATAAACCACAGGTTATAGTATCTCTAACTTCACTGTAACATTATTTGTTTCCCATAGGCACTCACAAGCTTCAATCAAGTTTAGTTGTATTTGTTTTGCTTGAAATTTTTGTTCTTGAAAATTCTTGTTCACCAGAAACAGAGAACTGAAACTCAGTTCGAATAGTGTTAATAAAACTGGTTTGAGGTTCTTCACAATTCGCTGCTTGATTGTGAGAAAGGAATTTTATTTAGCCAAAAAATAAGACATCTGTTTTAGTCAGCTAGTGCTGCTTCAACAGAGATACCACAGAGTAGATGGCTTTAACAAATAAAAGTTTATTCTCATAGGCTACAAGTTCAAATTCAGGGTGTCTGCTATAGGAGAAGGCTTTTCCTCTCTGTCAGCTCTGAAGGGAAGTTGTTGTGCTGTATCAGTCTTTCGTCAGGGAGCATCTTCGTGCAGGAACCTCAGGTCTGAAGGATGAGCTCTACCCTCATTGCTGCTTTCTTAATGTATCTTAATGATACAAGATTCCCAGCTCTCTTCTTGCTTCTCCTCGCTTTCATCTCTGGTAGGATAAAAGATGGTACAAGCCACACTCCAGAGAAACTCCCTTTACAGTGGAGCACTGAGGTGACCTTAGGAAGCAACTTACAGTCCCACCCTAATCCTCTTTAACATACAGTATAGGAAAATCACAAAATGGAGGGCAGTCACACAATACTGGTAATCATAATCCAGCCAAATTTCTACACATATTTTTTGGGGGGGTACAGTTAAATCTGTGACATTCCACCTTTTGCTACCCCCAAAATCACATCTTTGAAACATGTAAACACATTCACTCTATTATAGCAAAAGTTACAGCAAAAACATGTTCATCCCAAATGATACCAAAAGTCTTAAATCAGTGCCCACTCCCCAAACAAAAAAAACTATACATCTGTGAAACCAACAATATAAGTTATCTGCTTCCAAAGTACAATAGTAGAGCATACAGGGACAAGATAGATATTTGTATTGCATGTGGGAGAAGGAAGGCAAAACAGTCAACAAACAACTAAGCAAAACACGTTATTTTAGCCCTCAAAGCCTTGAAAATAACCCTCTGTTCTCTGAAACGATTTACACATTAGCCTTGCCCTCCAGACTCTAAGTGTTGGCCACCCACTCCAGATTCTGAGTGAAGGCTCCAGCCCTGTATTACAGCTCTTCCTTCCAAGCCCATTGGGACAGCAACTCTTGCTCCCTTGGCTTCAGGCACACAATTTTCCAAGTCCACAGAGCAGCAACTCCACAGTTGGAAATATCAGGGGCCTTGGCTCTACTCTTTCAAACCCCAGAAGTCATGGCCATGCCTTTGAAACTGAGGTGGCTCAGCTTCTCATGCTCAGCTTCTGTTTTCTATGGCCTCATGGCCCAGGCCTCAAGCTCTCGTCTACCCTGCTGGTGCAGTGTTCCAAAGTTCTGTACCTCCGCTAATGTAAGTGCCCAGAGGCACCCTACTCCACCAGGAAACCTCTGTGTGCAGGCCCTCAGCTCTCTTACTGTATGATTCAGCTCCAGCGCTGTCTGGTACTGGTATGGTTCTGCTGCTGCTGCTACTGCTGGTCCTCTCCTGCTTGTTTCTCACCATCTGTGCCATCACTGATGTTTACAGTTCTCCTCAGTTCCTTCTGAGACTTCCATCCTTTTGCAGTTTCAAAACTGCTTCCAGATTTTAGGTATTCATTAAAGCAGCACCTCACTCCTGGTACCAAACTCTGTTGTAGTCAGCTAGTGCTGCTCTCATGATGACTCATGGGATCTGACTCGATGGCACTGGGCAGTGCTGCTCTAAAAGATATTCCACAGAGTGGATGGCTTTAACCTGGGAACATTTATTTTTATGCAGTCCAGTAGGTTACAAGTCCAAATTCAGGGTGTCTGGTCCAGGTGAAGATTTTTCTTCTTTGTCTTCTCTGAAGAAAAGTCCTCTTGTTGCATCATTCTTCAGTCAGGGAGCATCTTGGTGCAGGAACTTCAGGTCTGAAGGACGTTCTCTACTCACCATCTGCCTCCTTGGAGGTATGAGGTTCCCAATTCTCTGCTTGCTCCTGTATCTTTTTATCTCTTGTAGGATAAACGATGGTACAAGCCACACTCCAGGGAAACTGCTTTACAGTAGAGCACAGAAGTGACTTTAGGAAGGGATTTACAGTCACATCCTAATCATCTTTAACATATAGTGTAGGAAAACCACAAAATTGAGGGCAGTCCCACAATACTGATAATCACAATCCAGACAAATTTCTACACATACTTTTTGGGGACACAATTCAATCCATGACAGCATCCAAGTGGTACTTTGTATTCCTATATCTTCCCAGTCCAGTAATATTTGCAGACAAACCTTCAAGAAATAATACAAATAAGAAGTAATATTATGCAAGAGGCTAGTATAATTGTTCTCAGAATGGCAAAATGTGGAAAATGGCTCAATAAGGTCCTACATCAAAAATGGCTTTGATACTTATCAGAGATTTACCAGCAAAGCACACATCTTTGAGGTCTACTTATCACCTGCCCAGGATGCTACCACAGCCCTTTCTTGGTAAGCAAAGTCATGTCTATGTTGTTAAAAATGGCAGAGTGGCTAAACCTCAAAGTCCCTGAGGCCAACAAAGGAATTATCAAAGATTTGGAAAGTTGACATCACAGTTTCTGCAATTTTATCAGATATTAATGTAAGTATGAACAGTAAAAGCCTTATGGCATGTGCTGTTATTGGGCAATAAAGTTTATTTTTTCAGTAAACAATGTGAATGCTTAGTTGGCCACAATTTCTCTCTTTGATCTTGGAATAGTTTCCTGTTGCCTCTCCTATTAGTTAATCCTTCTATTGCGTATTTTATAAAGGCCATTGTTTGCTATTTTAGTTTTCCTTTAGGAAAAGATAGTCACAATTCAAAGTGTTCTTCATCTGGGGAAAAATTAAGATTATATTTCCATCTCACTAGCACCAATTATATCAAAGAGGTTTTTGGTTGTAAGGACAGTTTTCTTCCCTGTGGAAGACAGTCTAAACAGCTAAACTACATTTCCAGAGTTTAAAATTCTCCCGGTAGCAAATAAAAGTAAAATTAAGAATATATCAGGAAGTATGTATTATAAAATATCAATAAAATAAAATTATAATCAATAATTTTTTATTATGAATTATTTGCATGACATTAAAAATATTATCACATAAAGTACCCACCACCTAGAATGAACATATTATTACATCTTTCCTCAAATCTTTATTTATTAAAGAAATAAAGAAGAAAAATAAAAAAATAATAATACAGTTAACGGTACTTGTGTATGAATTCTTAGTCTCATTTCTTTCCCTACCTCTTCTTCTCCATTATGATTTTCTAATCATGCCCCTTAGGTCTCTAAAATCATTTATTATATACAGAAATATCAATAAGCTAGATTTATTACTATTCAGTGTTTTTAAAGTTACACACATGCATCATATTTTACTGACCACTCATCTCTCTGTTGTACCATGGTGGCTTGCACATTGCTATGACGCTGAAAGTTATGCAACCACCGTTTCAAACACCAGCATGGTCACTCATGGTAGATGGGTTTCAGCAGAGCGTCTAGACCAGGGCAGACTAGGACAAAAGACCGAGAGATCTACTGCAGAGTTTTAGCCAATGAAACCTTTAAGGATAACAACAGTACATTGTCAGACATAGTGCTGAGAGACAAATCCCTCAAGTTTGAAAGTTCTCAAAGTACAGCCAGGGAAAACACCTGCCTTGAGCACTACGCTCTTTCAAGAACTATAGTGTGGAATCAAAGTAACAACAGCAGCTCAAGATCTTAGATAGGAAACTTAGGGTCAGTGAGTTCACGTTAACATTGTCTGAGAACGGTTATACAACTCAAAGAACGTAATCAGTTTCATTGAATTTTATATGTAGAAGCCACTGAATTAGTCTATGTTTGGCCATGTATATTCTCAACCACCACAACAAAAAAATAAACACATTTTTTCAATAAATAAAAATGTAAAACAAACTACAACTGGGGAACAGCTGCCTCCTCCTCAAAGCAGAGTTGACCTCAGTGACGAGAGTGGAGTAAAGCCTTCAGGATCTTCATTTTCTAGAAGGAAAATTGGAAGAACTGGAGAGGAGAAGAGAAGAAGGAAAGAGACTGTGAAGAAGGGATGCCACGAAGAACTCCCTTCACAGTTGCTGGGTTGGTGATGTGGGGCAGCCATGAATACAGGTGCCTGGAGGGAACTCAGAGGGGCTGACAGCCAGCAAGGAAGTGGAGGTCTCTGCCCTAGAGCTGCAAGGAGCTGAATTCAGACAATCTGAACAATCTTCAAAGCAGATTCTGTCCTGCAGCGTCCAAACAGAAAGCAGGCCCTACTGAAGCCTTGTGAGACCAGGAGCAGAAAACCAAAAAGCTACACTGTGTTTGAGAATTCTAAGCTACAGAACCACTGGATAGTAAATTTTAGCTTTTTCCAAGCCCCTAAGTTTCTGGTAAATTACTACAGCAGCAATTGATAACTAATAAAATCATCAAGTTAGTAATAAAAATACTATTAGCTTTTGAAGCTCTCTCTTCTTGAACTTTTTATTAAAGTACAATATATATGCAAACAAGGTACACAAAGCCTGAAAGTATTGTTTGAGGAATTTGCAAAACTGAATAAATCAGTGTCACCAGTGCCAAGATTTAGAATTAGGACATGGCCAGCATCCCGCATGGCCCCGTCACGCCTTCTTCCACAGAGCCCTAGCTTCACCTACGCAGAAGGGTTGGCTCGCTCTGTGCTCACCACGTATGCTTGTAGAAGATAGCATGTTCTGCCTTGTGCCTGGCCTCTCTGATTCAACATTGTGTTTCTTAGATGCATACAAATTTGTCGGGAGCCGTGGGTGAGCCCCCAGGCCCCGACATACAGGAAGCTTGTAGGGCTGAAAAAGCCCGCGCCCGCGAAATTCAAAAGGCCCACGCGCAGGAAAAACTTCCTGCCTGATGTCACTGCCTTAGTCCTATGTATATCCAATCCCCAGCCGACAACTACCTCACTCCAAATGTCACTCCATCCCTACGTCACTTGATCCCTCCCTTTATTCCTACCGCTATAAATATACCTCATTTTGATAATAAAACTGAGGCTTGATCAGAATTTTGTCTTGCCTTCCATTTTTCCGCCTTTCCTGTTTACTTTCACAGGCTCTCCCTCATCCTTTCGTTGATTTGTCCCGCAGGCCGGGGCACAAATTGTTCTGCTTAACTGTAGATTGTTCATTCTAATTGATGGGCGATTTTCTATTTCATGGATACGCTACAGTCTACTTAGCATTTCTTCTGCTGATCATGGAAACCCTACTGGCGTAGTAGTTAAGTGCTATGGCTGCTAACCAAAAGGTCAACAGTTCAAATCTGCCAGGGGCTCTTTGAAAACTTGATGGGGCCAATTCTACTTTGTCCTGTAGGGTCTCTGTGAGTTATCACTGACTTGACAGCAGAGGGTTTGGCTTTCTGGGTTCCGCAGAACAGTAGGATAACGTTAGTGTTTATTGTTGTGAGTAATGTTGCCAGAAACATTCTATTGTGTCTTTTAGTGAATACACATACATGCTATTCTTATATTCGAAAATGCTGAGTAATTTAAAGTTTTGTTTTGTTTTGAATTGCAAATAAGGAATTGAGGACCCAAGGGACAAACGAGCTCTGGAGGCCCAGTGGCTCAGGGTTAGGCTGCTAACATGCCAGTGACTCTGTGGAAGAAAACACCTAAAAACATCTGCTCCGGTAATGATCACAGCCTAGGAAACCTTACATGGCAGTTCTGCTCAGAGAAGGTGAGTGACTGAGAAGGTGACTCAGAGAAGGAATTGACTGAATGACGGCACACAACAGAAACAACACTATGTGGCGATAAACAAGAACACAGAAGTAATTCATGTATTGATAGGGAAAATTTCTAAGGTATGATTATAGGTGGGACAAGTGTTAAAGCACACTGCATTTTATGTTGAAGATGGATAAAAATGCACACTGATATCCACTCCTATACATATGAAAAATATCTCTTGGAATATACAGAAGGTACTAACAATGTGAGGACTGCCAAGGAAATTTGTGAACTCATCCTAGAAAATGTGCTACGTATGTCATTGCTGAATATCACTAGTCACTTTGGAAGTACTCCCCTTGGAAAGCTTTGCACTGATGCCAGCACCTAGTCCACCCTTCAAAGCAATTTTGAAACTTTTTCTCTAAAATGGCCATCAGAGCTGTCATTGTATTACCCTTGATGTCCTGAATAGCTCCCTTTCAGTATTTCCTTTACCTTCAGATAAAGAAAACAGTCGCTGGGGGCCAGATCAGGTGAATAGAGAGGGTGTTCTAACACAGTGATTTGTTTCCTTGCTAAAAACTCCCTCACGGTCAACTATACAATTAAGTTCATGAACTTACCGCTCTGCCACCGTGCACAGTGGCTATTCCAGAAAGAGTTCTAAAATTGCTCTGAAGCATAGACTAGGTACTGGCTTCTGTGTACAGCTTTTCAAAGGGAGTACTTTAAAGTTGACCGTAGTGATATTCAGCAATGAGGTATGTAGCACTTAGAACAATTAAGTTCACAAACTTAACCGTCAGACCTTGTATGTACTTGAATACGGAGGATGTTAGTACGGGTCCACGAAGATAAGATCAGCAGGAGCAAAATTTTTCACACGTGCACACACACACACACACACACACACACATGCACATGCACCGCACGCATGTACATACACACATTATTTAACTATGGCAATGTGTTGCCTATCCAAAAACCAAAATAAAGTGATTGTCCTAAAATGTTAAATCTGTCTAGAAGTGATATTCCCTTTTTTAACGCATGTTTCTACTTCACTATAAAAATCCTAAACTCATAATAACTCAGAGCCTACATACAGCAAATAAGAAGTTAGTTTCCCAGCAAGAAGGATCACCAGACTGACCTTTGAGCAGTGGCTCCTTCCTCTGGAGCACCTACCTTTTTCCCTGGGGAATGTTCCATTTCTCTCTCTAGCATAGTAAATAAGACCTATGATTGCTAACCAAAAAGTTGGCAGTTCAAATACATCAGCTGCTCCTCGGAGACTGCCGTGGATTGAATTGTGTATTCCTAAAATAATCTATCACCTTGGCTAGGCCATGATTCCCTGTACTTGCTTACTTGCAGCCACATCCAGGTGGGGACAGAGAGGAGGCAGCACCTGCACCGACACAGTAAACGCGCCCTACTCAACACATGCCGTGCAGATCCACAGTATCCACACCACCAGGGAGCTGAGTAGAAATGCGGCATCTTAGCTCCCACTCCAGTCTCACTGTAGAGCCTGCATTTTAACAAGATGCCCAGGTGATTCATATGCACGTGCAAGTTTGAGAAGTGCTAGAGTGAGCTGGGATGTGAATAGTCCACCCGTTTGTCATCTGATGTGGGTTTTCGTGAGTGTTGCAAGTTGCGTCTTCATGATGTGATGAGTTGAGATCAGTGGCAGTTAGGTCAATGAGCCAAAGTTCAATCTACAAGATTAGATTGTGTTTTAAGCTAAGCTCTTCTGAGATATAGAAAGAAAGAAGTGAGCAGAGTGACTGGGGAACCTCACACCACCAAGAAACAAGAGTCAGGAGAAGAATGCATCTGCTGGTTCCTGGGTCCCTGTGCTGAGAACTCCTCTACTAGGAAGACGGATAACAAGGAATACCACCAGGAGCCAACAGAGAGAGAAGGCCTTTCACTTGGAGCTGGTACCCTGACTTTGGACTTCTAGCCTTCTAGACAGTCAGAGAATAAGTTTCTCCTTGTTAAAACTGTTACAGCAGTACTAGGTGACTAAGCTACTCTGTCACAACACGTCACTGTGAGTCAAGATCAACTTGATAATAATGGCTTTTATAAGCATAGTCCTGTTTTACAATAGCAAATATGCAAGTCAAAACTCTTTTTAAAAACCATAACTATGCTTTAAAATAAAATATATCCTTTTTTGTTTAAGATCCTACAGGGGAAAACTTGCATCCACTTCTCCCTGATTTAAATCTATTGCACATGTTCCCAAGCTAATTTCTTAAAATTGAAATTAGCAAGCTATCCTTTCACAGTTTTGAAGATTGGGTTTATGTCATCCAAATGGTAAACAATGTAAATACGAGAAATCAAAATATATTCTTTCAACAACAGAAAGGGTGAGTATCACTGTTTTTTTCCATCCATAATATACAGCCTCAGAATAGGCTGGCCACTTGAGAAAGGCAGTCACATCACCTGGCCTGGCTGGCTGAGCATGCAGGCTCCGCCACTGTGTTGCCACCCTGGCTGCCCTATTCCCTTGGCTCCAGGCAGCACAAAAGCACATGGAGGTAGAGTGCCACCCCTCTTGCCCATGTGATGATGAATGGCATTATGAGTGTAAAAAAACTCACCTGATTTCTGATCCCAAGTCAAAACCTAATAGAGGCTTATGCCACACCTGTCCAATCACAGTCATCAATCTGGCTTCTTCCACACTAGGGGACCACATAATAGATAGTTACATTCCGAGGACAGAGTAGTCAATTTAGTGGGCAGGATTATCTCTCCATTTCTCATAAGCCACCTATGCAATTTATGATCCTTCTAGCTTATCATCACTCCAGTAATTTATTGATTTTGTTGTTGTTGTTTTAAATCACACAGCCAGTCAGTTTTGATGTATCTAAGTGTTTCACAACTCTTACTGTTTTACCCTACTTCTTGCAAGCTTCCAGCCCTGAGAGAATCTGTGATTGATGGCCTCCATACTGAAGTAACCAATCAACATTACTTCAAAGCAGGAGTTCTGTTGAACACTGTAGTTGGCAGGATTCTACTGATGTCCCCAAAATTCTATCCACTGGTTATTCAGTCAAGCACTAATATAGGTACTGATGTGAATGGACACTGCAGATGTAATTAAGGTTACTAACCAGTTGACCAAGTTTAGCATAATCTAATCACACAAGCATTTAAAAGAGGAAGATGACAAAAAAGTCAGCCAAGGTGCGACAGAAACAGAAGTCCAGAAATGAGGCAAAAAGGGGAGATCACAGAGATTTTAAGCGTGAGAACTATTCACCTTGCCGTTGCTTGTGTTGAAGATGAAAGAATGGGTCTGTGAACAAATCCTTTAGAAACAAGTAATGGGGTCAGGCCTACGCTAAGGAGGAGTAGATTACGTAAAGACAGAAGTCAGGGCATGCCAGGGGCCATCTTTGAAAATAACCTGACACGTGTCTTTTATATCTCAATTATTTTGAGATTTGCCCAAATGCAATCACAAAAACTTCTTCCTTTTCCTCATATATGACAAATTATGGGAATAATGCATTCACTTTCCTTTCAATTAATTCAAAACAATTATTAAAACATTCTTTCTATACATACCCAGATATAAAAATTTACCAGTTTTAAAAAAAAGTTTTATGAAAAAACTTCAGTGGAGGTAGAGTCTGTAACGCCAGCCAAGCCATGTGGTGACCCTGGGGGCCAGAGTAGAACTGACCCCTAGAAGTATTCAAGGAGCACCTGTATCGAATGAAGTCAATAATAGTAAAGGCAAAAGAAATGCACATAGAACTGCACTTACTTTGTTAGAAACCTAGTACTTCTATACTTGTATATTGAAAATGGTGAATTAAGTAAATGCATGGCAGGTGGTAGGAATCAGCTTTCTTACAGTTGAAGTGTGAGATTAGGGAAGCAAGAGTAATGGATTAGAGTTGGAAAAGTCAGTATGAACTCATATTTAAGTAAATGGATTTAAGAGTGGTTGCATATACAAATATTTATACATGAGTTGGATAATCATACGTATTCTTGGTCTATCAGCTAAGAGGGCTAGAAGCAATAAAGACCTAGTAACAGTGATACAGAGCCCAGATCACAGTTTCTATATAAAAGCATCCCAGGCCTTAGAGAAATAACTCTCATAGGGTCACTACGAGTTGAAATTGACTCGATGGTAGTAGGTGCGATTTATTTGTTTGTTTGTTAGGGCTAGGGTAAGAAATACACAGCATAAAACTGGAGCTTCCTATAGAGTCACAAAGTAATCAAGTGACCGAAAAAGAGAATTATACAAAACAAACCAAAGACACTGTGATGGCTAATTTTATTTGTCAGCTTAGTTAGGCTAAGTTGTTCACTCAAGCACTAGTCCAGACGTTAATTATGAAAGTATTTTGTTGATGCGACTAACCTTTGCAATCAGTGGACCTTAAGGAGACTACCTTCAGTAATATTGTGGGCCTCATTCCTCCAGTTGCAGGTCTAAAAGAACAATCAATAAGATTTCCTATCTAGAAGGAATTCTGCCTGAAATGTAAGTATTTTGCCAGGGTTTCCAGTCAACCTTCCTCCTGGAGTCAAGACTATCAGGATTTCCAGTCGGCCACCTGATCTATAAATGTTGGATTTCCCAGCACTCATCATTGCATGAATCAGTTCCTTAAAACTCTGTCTTTTACACACACACACACACACACACAAAACCACACAGCGTTATTAGTATATATATATATATACATACATATATGTGTGTGGGTATATACATGCACACACACACACACACACACACACACACACACACATATATAAAATGGTGTCTCTGTATTACTATCGGAAATACTGGTGGCATAGTGGCTAAGTGCTGTGGCTCCTAACCAAAAGGTCAGCGGTTTGAATCCACCAGTCACTCCTTGGAAACTCCACATGGCAGCTCTACTGTGTCTTATAGGTTTGCTGTGAGTCAGAATCAACTTCATAGCAGAGGGTTCGTTTGGAGGTTTTGATACTATTGTTGCTGTTATTTTTTTTGTGAGGTGCCACCAGTTCAGTTCTGACTCATAGTGGCCCTATGCACAACAGAAAGAAGCTCTGCCTGGTCCTATGCCATCCTTGCCATTGTTGTGATGCTTGTGAGTCAGTTGCAACTGATAACAACCCTACACACAGCAGAACACACAATGCCCAGTCTTGCAACATGCTCACACTCACTGCTAGGGTAGAGCTGATTGTTTACCACCACTAGGCCAGTCTAGCTTTTCGAGGGTCTCCCTCTTCTTGCTGACCCTCTACTTTGCCAAGCATGATTCCTTCTCTAGGGACTGGTCCCTCTTGATAACACATCAAAATAATGTGAGATGAAGTTTTACTATCCTCACCTCTAGTAAACTTTTGGCTGTACTTTTTCCAAGAGAGAAAAAGTTCTTGTTCTTCTGGCAGTTCATAGTATACTCAATATTCTTAGCTAACACTATAATTCTCAGGCATCGATTTTTCTTCTTTGAAGAAGACTTGGGTCAGTCTCAGATCAGGCTCTGAGGACATTAGTTCTCACAGTGACGTTTTCACTTTGTAATTTTGTAACTTTGAAAAGAGTTGTTTTGTCAGAGATTTGCCTGATGCAATGAATGCATTGTTCAATGTCTTGATTACTGCTTCCATGGATGGTGATTATGAATTCAAGTAAAATGAAATTCTTGAAAAGTTTAATGTTTTCTTTATGTATTTTTTGTTTCTTTCTATATATCTGTATCTATACACACACACACACACACATGTCCTGGTAAAACTCTAATAATTTAGGAGCATCAAAAGGACAAAGTGTTCCCAACAGTCAAAGCTGGAACAAATCAAACAACGAAATCAAGTTTAACATTGGATTATTAAAATTAATACCCACAAGTCCATACTAATATAGCTAAAAGATTAAATAAATAGATGAGGATAAGAGACAAATCTGTCCTTCAGAAGAATTCCAAATAAACTGTAGAGTCTACCTTTAAGGAGAAAGAGTATAACTCCTCTCTCCCTTAAGCATGAGCTGTCTATAGTGAACTCTTTCCAAAGGGTACCATACAGAAACGAAGGAACCCAAAGCATGACTTTACAGTGGAGAAATCAGAAAATAATACTAACTTAATGAAGTTGATCAACATTAACACCAATAGCATTAAATCGTGTTGATAGTAGGTATCCTTGGTACGGCTTAATGGGGATAGCAGTTCACTTTTGTGGTCTTTTTCTGCAAAATTGTTGTTTTTAGAAGACATCAAGTGGGCTCCAGTTAACGGCAACCCACGTATGGATTGGAACGGAGTGTTCCAAATCCTAGATCATCTTTATGATCATTTATGTTCTTTAATCTATTACTGTACCTATTGTGTCAACTCCTTTCATTGAAAGTTTCCTTCATTTTCGCTGACCCTCTGCTTTACCGAACATGATGCCCTTTGCTAGCTGTTTTTTTTTTTTTTTTTTCCTGGTAACTTTTCCAAAGTAAGCTAGCCAAAGTCTTGTCATCTAGCTTATAAGGAGCATTCGGGTTGTACTTCTTCTAAGGTTGATTTATTCATTCTTCTGGGAGTCCGTGGCACAATCACATTGTCCCATTTTATTCTTTTATGTTTGATATTCTCTTGTCACTGACAACTTTCTTCTTTTCGGAACACAAGGACACAGGCCCGTACCTTGCCTTCAGTTCACTGCATTCTAACATGCTTCCTTCATTTGATTTTTACTTCCAGTATCTTTGTCTTTTTTGTTTATTTGTTTGAAACACATATTTACAGACACCAAAGACTGGATCTTCTCTGCTTTTGATTCATCTTCAGTTAGAACAAGTTCTACCTGTGTCTCCATTTTTGTCCTAGGAAAATATTGGAGGATTGTATACAACCCCTATCTTCACTTCTCTGGGCATTTTTAATTTTTGTCTTCATGTTCTAGATGGAAGGACATGTATCAATGGTTTATACTCTCTGAGATCTTGATCTGCTTGGGTGTGAATGGTGACAGCAGTATCCGATGTACACTAGAAAAACAAATAATTGGTGGCTGATAGTTCTAATCTGACTAAACTCTCTCTTAGTATGCGCCAAATTTGAAACACCGTCTGCATAAGCTTCCTGTGCTTCCTTGAGCAGAAGGCTGAGGCTATCTCAGATCTCATTACTTCCCTGCTTAGAGGAGAGTTAGTTGCATTTTTTGGTAAAACTGTGTCTGAAATTTCCTTATCTCCCAGACTTCTTGTTGGCTGCTTATAAACTTACCTCAGTTGACTTTTGTCTGCAACTGAAGACCTAAATCTCAGTTTGCTGTTCTCTGACACTGTGCTCTGCTTCATCTCCTATCACTTAGAACCCTTTCTGATTAAAAGGAACAAAGACGCTACAGACTTTAGCAATAGAATTTTGTTTAGGTGAATAACATACAGAGGCCAGGATAATTTTATGTTAGGACTGATCCAGCATCTAGGATTCATCATTATATCTCTAAATCTGCTCTACTTGCTTCATTCATAATTGAACACTGTGGTGGGTGACAGATACATGTGATTTATGTTATTATTCTCTCTGCTCTGTAAGCACTTGAAATTTTCTGTGATGAAAAGGTAAAATGAAGTTCCCCAAATGGGAAATTCTGTTTCTCTGTGTCCTAATCACTTCATTAAAGAATTAACTTCATACCTCTTTCATCTTTTATCGTGTATGCAGATCTCTGCACTCTTCCTGACATGTGGAGTGTACTTACCTGTCTTCCTTTGATTTGATTCAAATTTCATCCAACTGGTAAGGTTTGTTATACAGGCTTTTGGCAGGTTGAATAAAGATGAATTAAAATGCACTATTTGGGGGTTTTGGTGTTTCTGACAGGTTCCTTTTGGAGATGAGAGTTCATAAATAAGTACTTTTTCTTACCAAGAGCTGCCAAGAAGAGAATTTATTAATTTATTAAACAATGGCATCAGTATTACTCTTAGAAACATAAAGTTCACAAGACAAAACTGTTTTGACACAAATAATCCCCCCCAAATCAAAGCCAATTATACTGTGTTGCCACGAACAAGAAATCAAAGAAATTTTAGCCACTTCTCAGATCTACTCTTTTTGCTCAGACTTCTTGGTTGAAGGTAAAAGGATTCTCTTCTGAAGCTGCTACATCTAGTCCTAGGAATGATCAGATAGCACTTCTGGGGATAAGTAGGATATTCTTCTGATACGTAAATAAATTCTGAAATACTACTCCTTCAGGGAAGCCCTGGTGACCTGTAGTTAAGTGTGAACCCAAAGTCAGAAGTCTGAATTCATCATAAGCTCTTTGGGAATTCTATGGGGCCAAGTGAAGAGACAGTCGGGGCTCCAAGGCATCTAGCATCACCTTATAGCCACTGGTTGAAGCTGGTTTAGACAGGCAGATCAGTTTCAGAACACAAAGTGGCATGTCCACAGGCACAGCGTTTTAGAATGATGAAGCATTTCTACGGCCCAAGTTTGATTGCCTGTACAGAAGGAACTTTGTCACCATTGATCAATAGCATGTCAGCTCTCCATCCAGGGGTGAAGTCACCATGCACGAAGCAGTTGATAAGCTAAAGGTTTTCACTAGCTTATTAAAGGACGGAGGGCAGGACCTGTTTCAGCTGATTCTGGCTAGCTGATGGCTGTTTCCCTTGAATGAGATTCTGAAGAGGAAAAGAAAGAATTCTAGGCTTGTCAGGGGCTGTCTTAAGGCCAAGGAAATGACTTCATGGCTCTGAACTCACTGCCGTCAAATCAATTCTGACTCATAGAGACCCTATAGGACAGAGTAGAACTGCTCCATGGTTTCCAAGGAGTGTCAGGTGGATTTGAACTGCCAACCTTTTGGTTAACAGATGTAGCACTTCACCACTATACCACTATGGCTCTAGCCTTTTCTGATATTGTAGGGTAAAAACATCACAAAGTTTAGTAAAGCAAAAAGAAAGTTTTATTCAGCATATATTCAAAAGGGCAGCCGTGGGAAGTAGATATGCATGCTGCCACAGCTAATGTCTGCCAGACCCGAGGAGATATTACAGAGTAGGTAAGAAGGGGAAAAAGGATAAGCAGACTGCCACAGCCACGTCTGCCCAAGTTCAAGGATTTCAGAAAAAGCAAGAATAGAAAGACAGCTAAGCACGCTGCTACAGCCGTGTCTGCCTGAATCTCACTAATGCGACAGACCCGTCACTGTGCACTAACATTAGAAGCTGGCAAAACCATTGAAAGCTTCACCTTTTCACAGACTGGGTAGAAACTGTGATCCTATATTTTGAATTGTCTTTCTTATTGATCACTGATACAAATTTCAGTATTGACAGCTAGGGGGGTCCTGACAGGTCCAACATATTTCCATTCACCGAAGGCTGAGTAGAAAAGTAACAGTGGAAAAGCCTTTCGTGTCCTCTTTGTACAGTTTCTGTGTAAGGTTCTTCCTGAGATATTTTAGAGGATTGTCCTATCTATTGTCTTTATAACTTCAGGGCTCAGCTGAAGTGTCCTTGGGATTCTAGCTCCAGCTGGCTCCCATTCCCTGTGCTAAGACAGGAAATAATGATTCCGCTATTGTTTCCTGGATCACTTAATTGGACAGAAGGAAACTGCCAAGACCGTAACTTTTGCAGAAGCAGACTGCACCACCGTCCTCCCAAGGAGCCAACAGCTGTCGGGTTCAAACCACCAACGTTTGGGTTAACAGCCGACTGCTTAGCCACTGTGACTCTAGGGCTCCCTGTCAATATCAGTTGTTGCCATCAGGTTGATTCTGACTCGCTGCAGCCTTACAGTGCAGAGTACATCTGCCTTGTGGAGTTTTCAAGGAGCAGCTAGTGGATTCAAGCTCTTGACCTTTTGGTTGGCCAACTGAGCTCTTAACCGTATGCCAGTAGGGCTACTCTGTCAATAGCAGTTATTTTAAATTGCCAGTGTGATAATTCCAAATCTCTGCCATACCTTTGTCTGACGGGGATGCTTTCCTTGTCTCTTCAGACTGTGGATTTTGTTTGTTTGGGTTTACCTTTTAGCGGGCCTTGTAATTTTTTAGTATCAGGTAAAGGAACTGAGTTTTTTTTTGCTTTTCGGATGTAGTTCGCCTGAAGAGGTGGCAAATTGTAAGGTGAAGTGAAGTATTGTATAATTTTATGGTTAGGTATCACTCTCTTAGTGAGTCTGTGTTCCCAGCTGTGACCTTCACAGATGCTTCTTTGCTTTTTTCCCCTAACCCCTAAGTGGAACTGGAAGGCTAGAGGAGCTAGGTAATTCCCATTACCTATATGGAATGCTGGAGGGGGCTGAAGTTTAAATATTTCCCTTTTTGCCACCTTGCTTAACTCCTGATAGAACCCATGTGGGCTCTGATTGGATAGTTTCCCTAGAGGACAGACTGTTATTAAGGAGAACAGAGAATTATTTCAAAATGTTTAACTTTCCTCTGTGCCTACAGGAAACTTTAGGGGATTTTCCTCTAAGTTTTGCAGTGAGAACCTGGTGAGGCTTCTGGAGACAAAACTCATCCAAGTGTGAACTACCCATTGAGGCCGAGATCTGAGGGCTTTTTACCTCTCGTACTAGTCCTTCTTCAGCAATCAATCAGTATTTCTACCTAATCCTGGATCCAGTAGCTATGGCTTCTGCCCTTGCAAGTGATGACTCTCTGTAATCACCTGTCTCTCTACTTTGGGGGCAGTACTTGCCCCATGACCTCAGTTCTCCAGCAGATCTAGGAGTAGGTATTGCTTTTCATTTCTTCTGATTTCATCTTGTTCTGAGGACCAGGATGATGACTTAAAAACTCTTTACCTAGTAGACTTGGAACTGGAAACTCAGCTCTCTCTTTCAGCAAACTCTCCATGTTTGAATCTTCCTCACATTATTTGGGTGCACATTTATTTGGGCCAACTCAGTTCTACACCTTTTGTGTCACTGTCTCTGCTCTGAATTTATAAAACTCCCCAGTCTTGTCATGTAGATTCAGAAAGCTTTACCCCAGAAGACTGCATGATAAAATGAGAAACTATGTTGAGTTATCTGTCACGCTTTTGTTTGGCTATTAGAGCCACTCCATGGAGAAAGGTCTACACTATTGTCCAGTACTAAATAATTGCCATTTAGTCACTATGAATCATGAGAAGTGCATGAGTGTCAAAGTAGAACAATATAGGGTTTTCCATTGCTTTTTTCTTTTTTTGGAAGTAGATAGCCAGGACTTTCTTCGGGGGTACCGCTAGTGGACCTGAGCTTCCCACCTTTAGGTTAGCCAAGCGAGTTAACTGTAAGCCCCATGCAGGGGCTCTGCTGTAGATGCTGCCACAGCCTACTTCTTCCATCCTCTCTGGTTAACACGACACGTTGCTTTGGTTTGCACCAACTTGTTGCTGGGAGTTAGTGACGACAGTTGTGCTAAAACCAAGAATTGTCAGCCTAGGTAGTAGTAGTCCGTGGAACGACATTTAATTCAACCACTGCTGTAGACTTTACAAGATGGGATCTTTTATCAAAGGAGACAGGAAAAACTGATAGGAAGAAAACTTTTGAGCGAGGCCCTGGGAAACATGACAGCCGTCTGTTCTGTCTGCAACACTTGGAACCTCCTTCCCAAGTGAACACATACTCTGAGATGCGGCAGCCACCTCTGCATCAGGGACAATTCTATTCAGCGTAAGAGAAATTCAACCTAATGGCTGCCATCTCCTATTTTTAACATTCCGTCACCTGAAGGATGAAGGAAGCCAAGTTAAGAGTAAGTGACTACGGATGTTCTGACTTAAATCAGTGAAGGTGTTCTCTCCACTTCTGCAAATCTGCAGCATTATGTAAAAGCTGTTTTGAAATATTTATGCAATGTACTTGGTGCTAGTCCAAGTCAAACTTTTACGCGACTGCACTAAGAAGAGAAAAATAAAGAATTTGGTGAATCTTTTATAAACGTAAATTGATTCCATTTCATTTTTCCCTGTTATCATGTTCATTTATTTGGGACTATCAGAACATTCATTATTCATGAATGATGTTGAGATTAGATGACAAGCCTTGTTTTACTCTGTATTTTATTCCTTTTAATAAATTATTGAATTTGCAAACTTATTACACCCTTTCATAACTAGTCCGTGAAATTCAAAACTTCAAGAGCTACTGCGACAACTTACGGGTACCGCAAATACTACATAACACCTGTAAGGGCACAGGAAACCTGATGGCATAGTGGTTGAGTGCTATGGCTGCTAGCCAAAAAGGTTGGCCGTTTGAATCCGCCAGGTGCTCCTTGGAAACTCTATGGGGCAGGTGCACTCTGTCCTATAGGGTCACTATGAGTTGGAATCAACTTGATGGCAATGGGAAGATGGATGATGAACCAAGTCAAAAGAATATCTAGTGGCTCATTGGTTAAAATGCTCAATTGCTAACCAAGGTGTCAGTGGTTCAAATCCACCAGCTGCTTTCTGGGAGAAAGATGTGGCAGTCTGCTTCTGAAAAGATTTACAACTCTAGAAATCCTATGTAGTCTGTATGAGCCAGAATCAACTCAGTGGTGGGCAGTGGGTGAACCAAGACAAAGATATTTTCTCTTTGGTGACTGAACACAGAATATTTTGAGAAGAAAGAAAAAAGAATAAATTTATATTCATCCATCTATTTATTCATTCTACAAACATTCATTGTAGGTACCAGGAGCCACGGCAAAGGAAAGGAGTGTTAAGAGCAGGAAACAAACAACACCTACTTCAAGAGAGATGAGCACTGGCCATATGAAATAGGCTCTACATTGAAAATCCAGTGGGCATCTACCACAATTTTCCCAGTTTTCTATGATTTTAAAATCCAACATCATATTGTTTAAAAAGACAAAGGAGCTTAGGAGACATTGAGGCATGGTGAATATCAGATTTCACTCAGAAAAGATTCATACTTGAGTACTGAAAGTAATGGTGGCTCTCAAAACCCAAAGCCAAAGCCACTGCTGTCAAGTCAATTCTGACTCATAGTGACCCTATAGGCCGAAGTAGAACTTCCCATAGAGTTTCCAAGGAGTGCCTGGTGGATTTGAACTGACAAAGTTTTGGTTAGCAGCTGTAGCACTTAACCACGACACCACCATGGTTTCCATGGTAGCATTAGAGTCTTTATATACAGTGTTATGGCCAGAGGACCCTGAAATGTCTGAATTCTTCCCTGAACTCACCTGTTCTTAATATCCCTGATAGAAGAATCAATGATAAACAAAACCATTAACACTTTCATTTATTTATTTAATTCTAATATATATTTTTAATTTTCTGAATTTGAGATGCAATGTATAACTTAAGTTAGAAGAGCTTTGACAGAGGGATTGCAACCTAATAACCATGGCTGTATACCTGTAAATTTAACCATGCTTAGAACTTTTTAGAACTTTTCTATTCAATCCTACTGTGTCACACACATTTGTGGCACATTTTTAATTTGGTTTGCTTTCTCAATTGTCACAATGTGTTCAGAAGGTTACACTAGAATTGTTGAAATAAAAAATATGTGATTTTGAGGACAAATGTTTGTTACTTGTCAGATAATATTAAAGGAAGCATAAACTCTTAAACATCTTCAAATTCATCAAAACTAAAAGAGGCTGTTGCCACTTCTTCATGGTTGATGTAAATCTGTTGTTCAGTTATAGGCTTTTTATCCACCTAAATGTTCAGCTAAATAACAATAGATAGGTAACTTAGTTTGAAATAAACACACAAACCAAGTCTAATCAAATTAAATGCAGATAAAAGCGTAGTGCTCTTCATTGAGCCTCCAGACACTTAAAGGGACTTAATAGGCAAGATCACACGCACAGTTTATTTAAAAAAAAGAGGACCAAAAGATATTCAAAGGATGTCTAAACACAAAGTAGTTACTGAATAATAAAATGGATATATTACTAGCATTGTTTAAGACTTTTACATGATAATTATTACCTGTTAACACTACATGAGTATATAACTATCATCTAACTATCTTCAAAGAGGTCTGACAATTAAGTTCACAAACTTGACACTGTGCACTTATACTAGAACTTCATGAACAACTCAACAAAGTTTCATAAACTTAGTATATCAGTATCTCACAACTGTGTTCACGTCAAGGCATGTCAGTGTCTTGCTGAGTGGCATTCATTATTGTAGTTGCCTGTTTTAGTGTGCCATTGTGAGAATGTTGGAGATTGCATTGGAGCAATGAGGATTAAATTTCTTGTTAAACTTCACAAGAGTGAAAGTGAAATTATGGACATGTTAGTCCAAGTTTATGGGGATATTGCTATGAAGAAAATAGCAGTGTACAAATGGATTAAATGTTTTTCTGAGGGAAAAGAAAGCATCCCTGATGAAGAGAGATCAAGGCAGCTAGTAAGAAGCAGAAGTGATGAAAACATAGCAAAAATTCATCGAGTTGTGTGTCAAAATCATCAGCTGAGTGTGAGAAGCATAGCATACCAACTAAACATTGATAGAAAAACAGCTCTTAACCGAAAATCTTGGCATGAGATAGTTGTGTGCAAAAATGATCCCAAAGCTTCTCACCAACGAACAAAAGCAAAGGAGAGTTGAAGTTTGCCAAGACTTTTTGGAGAGGCAGACAGTGTTTTGGACCGTGTTATCACTGGGGACGAAATGTGGGTATACCAACATGACCCTGAAACAAAGTATCAAAGGACACGGTGGAAGTCAGCCAATTCTCCATGGCTGAAAATTTCCATCAGTGCAAATCAAGAGTCAAAATGACATTTCTAACCCTTTTTTTTGATACCGCAGGGGTTATTACTTATGAATTTGTGTCAAGTGGACAAATAGTTAAGCAAGTTTACTATTTGAAAATGCTGAAAAGCTGTGTGAGAAAGTTAGACTAAAACAGCCTGAGCTTTCACCAATTGCTCATGGCTTTTCATCATAACAATGCACCTGCTCCCACAGTGTTGTCTGAGGAAGGTTTTAGCCAATAAACAAAACACTGTATTGGAACACCCTCTCTAATCACCTGCTCTGGCCCCCAGTGACTCTTTTCTATACCCAAAGATAAAGGAAATTTTGAAAGGAAGACACTTTGATGACATTCAGGACAACAATGGTAATATGACAACAGTTTTGATGGCCATTCCAGAAAAAGAGTTCCAAAATTGCTTTGAAGGATGGACTAGGCTCTGGTATGGGTGTAGCTTTCTGAGGGAATACTTCAAAGATGACTGTAGCGATATTCGGCAATGAGATACATAGCACTTTTTCTAGGATGAGTTTGCAAACTTAGTAGTCAGACAGCGTGTTAACATTTTCTTGCACAATAAGTACTATTTATTTTTTCCCAGAGTTCATCACTAGTGTACTTGTCCATAAAGCATAACATTTTGTAATGAGTCCAGTGAGAGAGCTCTAGTGTACTGGGAGAAACCATACGGCGAGTCTCTGTTTCCTAAGATGGCTGAGCTGAGATTCTTAGCCTTTTTCAATCTTCAATCTTTTTACTCTTTTCACTTTACAGATGAATGAAGCAGAGACTACCCCCACAGCAGAGTGGTTCCATCAGTTGCTAATACTTAATCAATCTGAAAAATCATATGCCCCGTGGAAAGGAGTGAGGAATACACTGGGAAGAGAGACACAGTAGTGGTCAAGAGCCAAATGTGAGGTCCAGGCAATAGGAACAAGAAAATCTGTGTATTTTCAGAAAATGAGAGAATTTTCTGAAGGTGACACTGAGGTAGCTCTTAGAGGACAGGTTGGATTCAGACTGACAGAGAGAAAGATGAAGGATATTTTCAAGGAAGTAGTGGAAGAAAATCACCCAAGTGGAAAAGGTCATTGCACCTTGAGAGTGTCTGCCTGAATTGTTAGTGATAGCGTATTCATTAGCATATGTTCAGAGAGGAGACTCTATTAATTTAAGGTCTCCATTAATTAGAATTACCCTCTACTTCGGTGGAGCACAGGAAGCAGTACACCACTGCTTATTTAATGAAAGGAAAGCAATTAAAAAGCACTAGCTTGGAACTAAGCTGTGAGCTCCAGGATAGCAGGTACTGCATGTATTATTAATGTGCTAAAATCATATCCTGTTATCACAGTATCTGGCATATTGTTCGGTGTTCAACAACTGTTTGTGGAATTGATTTCAGTGAAGTTCTAGATCTTACGAGGAATGGAAACTTGAACATGCTGGTGAGGCCCATAATGTAAATGCAGGATTACACTCAATAAGAAAGCAAAAATAAACATAAAATCATCTCCATTCATGGTACCGTGTACGCCAGAAGAATGGCCCTTAGCATTTAATAAAAAGGTAAAATACAACAGTGTATCCTCCTTCATTGCTTATATTGATCATTTCTGTTTTTCCTTTTATTCTGGATCTGCCATACCAGGCATTTATCAATTTTACTGGTATTTTCTGTGAACCACCTTTTCTTTTTGATTCCCTCTGAGAGACTGAAGAAAGGACAATGACCAAACCATACATGACAAAATAACTTTGCCCACAACTTGCATAAAACAACCCAGGATGTCCAGCCACGTGCTTCAGTTGTCAGTGCAGAAAGTCAAGCAACCCATATAGCAACGGGTCCCAAATGGACTTCACTAAAAACTGATAATTTCCCTAATATTTTTTACCTGTGGTTCTAACACAGGATCAACTGAAGAAAACCAAATATGTTTCTCTGTGAAATCACTTGTAATGCATCACTTCTAGTGAACCTACTCATAACTTCCCCTGGCAGCAGCCTTCCCTGGGATGTAGCTGAAGCCTTCCTGGCTTCCCTTCTCTCTGCTCCACTGCTTTCTCCCCGCTCTGCCTTCGAGTCCTGCCAGACACAAGACATGATGGCTGAGTCTCTTGATACAGCAAGCTCTGAGTAATAGCTTTGCTTGTTTTTATTTGCTTGTTCTTTGTTAAGCTCATAGCTACTCTGGAGACTCACTACATAGATTCTCCTCTGCCCAGTGACACAGAACCCAGCCTTCGACAAGCTTCAATTGCCAAAGAGGGTTCTTGTGACTTTCTCCTCATAGCTCAGCAAATCCACAACAATGTGGTAAATTAACACCAAGTCTAAAGCACTACTGTCTTTGTATTGAGTGCCTTCGCTGCTTTTTCTCAGTTTGTTACCCTGATTTTATTATGAGTCCCCATTTGTTATTCTTGGTGCAATCAGTCCACTGTTTTTCATTCCTTTTTGCTGTCTATTACATTGCTCTTTTGTGCTGTGTCATCTAAAAGTGTTGTTTGCCATAAAAAGGAGAGTCGTAGAAGAGAACACAGGCACAGGAGCTATCGCCCTACTGTACAAGCTAGCCTCACAGAACAGTGACTTTGTTGGCTCTCGTCAGATTGGTACGTTGTAGTCACCAATAAAAATGAATGGGAGTCTCTTTCATCCATGGTATTTTATTCTGAGATCTTGCCTTTGATCAAGATACAGTGTTCTCTTTGATTTTCCATCTGCCGGGAGGCACAGATTGTCAAGTCTGTCTCTGGAGACAGCCAGCCATCAGGTTGGAGCCTGAGACATTGGTTGCATAAGCGGTACATTTCTACTGGCCATTGCCAGCTCTCACGGGATCATCTGAGTCTAAATGCCTCTCTCTTCTACAAAAACAACCTCCAGCTTCTTACAAGATCCAATAAGTAAGCTTGCGGACTCATCCTAGAACAAGTGCTACATACTTCATTGTTGAATATCACTACAGTCGCCTTCAAAGTACTCCCCTTGGGAAGCGTCTCACCAATGCCAGTGCCTAGTCCACGGTTCAAAGCAATTCTGGAACTCTTTTTCTGGAATGGCCATCAGAACTGTCATTATATTACCCTTGATGTCTTGAATGTCATCAAAATGCCTTCCTTTCAATATTTCCTTTATTTTAGGTAAAGAAAAAAGGGCTAGATCAGGTGAGTAGAGAGGGTGTTCCAACATAGTTATTTGTATACTGGCTACACCACACACTGACAACAACATTTATAGGTATTGTAAACAGAAGGAACATTGGAAAAAAGATTGTCTCCTTTTACACAAGTAGAACCAACCTGGAAAAAATTCCTAAGTCCAAAGAATGAAGGTTGTCCAAAGAAAAAAGAAGCACTCAATATCCTGCCCTGCTCTCAATTCCTGATAGACTTTTACTCTGTTTATTCCTGCAAACTTTGCTACCTCTTTCGTGGAAATATACGTACCATGGAGACTGGGGGTGTTTAAAATACCCCATGGATTTTCACTATCTACCAACCCTTAACCTTAATCCTTGGGCCCTTGGCTGAAAAAACTATTCCCTCCTGTTGTGTGACATTACCCCTGAAAACTCAACAGGGATAGACTTAATTTGCAAATGGAATTGTAATGTTAAATGTACACCAGAGGGACTATCTCTTGAGATTTCAGAGAACGGCTCTATTTATAATCAAATTGTCTCTGCTTTTGATACCAGGTCCATTAAATTAATTGTTCTAAGAGGTATATACCTCATTGTTGAATATCACTACATTCGCTTTCACAGTACTCCCCTTGGGAACCTATGCACTGATAAAAGCTCCTAGTCTAGTCTTAAAAGTAACCTTGGAGCTCTTTTTCGTATGCCCGTTGTGCACAGTGGCACGGTGGCAAGTTTGTGAACCATAGTTGTTTGAATCCACCAGCTGCTCCTTGGAAACCCTGCAGGAGCAGTTCTACTCTGTCCTATAGGGTGGCTATGAGTCAGAATTCTCTTCCACTCATCTTTGCTTGTTTATTTGCTTTTTTAATCTCTTTTATATCTCAAACAAGATTGATGCAAACACATCCTGCACTGTGTCATTAACATGACAAAAACAATCCATTCTCAAATATATTAAATGCACAAGATTCTTAATACTTAACTTGCATTCAGGAGGCAAAGTGTAAAGGGAAATACGACTCTGAGGCACACAGAACAAAGGAAAATACAAAGAGGACAATGGGTTTTTACCCACTGTTATAATCCCACGTGGGAACACACATAAATTGGTTAGAACAACTCAGTCACATTCTGTGTGCTATCTAAACTCCACATGGGTAATATTTGCTACACACTGGCATTGTTCTTAAACATCAAATATGTATCTTGCTTATGGAACTGGGAATCAATGTTATATACTCAGAGACATGAATAAAAACTGTAAGTTTCTGTCCTTCATCAGCTTAACTTCTAGATGATCTGACATCTTTGCTGCTCATTCAGGTGATAGTCCTGAGGACAGATTCAGCAGGGCTAAAAGCTGAGCTGTGGTGAGAAAGCCCTTGTTTGGAGAAGACAAGCTACGTTAATGAGAGAGTTGTTACGTGAGCACCAGCAAAGAATCTTTGATGGAACCGCAAGGTAGTAACTCTAAGTCAAATATCTTCAACTCCTAAGGAGACAGGTGACAGGAAAACATTTGTCCAAATGTTTTCCGCCTTCTATCATCTGACTTTAGATTACACTGGGTGAATATGACTTTGGTTATTCCTTAAGGAGAGCTGGTGAAGAATGCTGAATATACCATGGACTGCCAGAAGAGCAAACAATTCTGTTTTGGAAGAAACATAGCCAGAATGCTCCTTTGAAGCAAAGATGGCAAGACTTATTCTCAAATACTTTGGACCTACAAGGACTGACAATTAAGTTCACAAACTCATCCTAGAAAAAGTGTTACATACCTCACAGTTGAATATTGCTATGTTCACCTTTGAAGTATCTCCTTGGGAATCAGTGCACCAATACCAGTGCCTAGTCTACCCTTCAAGGAATTTTGGAGCTCTTGTTCTGGGATGTCCATCAGAGCTGCCATTGGATGAGAGTGACAATTAAATTCATGAACTCATCCTTGAAAAAGTTCTTTGAAGGGTAGACTAGGCACTGGCATTGGTGTATAGCTTCCAAAGGGGAGTATGTCAAAGGTGACCATAGTGGTTTTCAGCAGTGAGGTATATAGCACTTTTTCCAGCATGAGTCCATGGACGTACTTGTATAATCTCTTATTATCAGGAGGGATCATTCCCTGGAGGTGGACATCGTGCTTGGTAAAGTAGAGGGTCAGAGAAAGTGAAAAAGGCTCTCAAATGAGAGGGATTCTCACAGAGACTATAACAGTGGCCTCAAACATATGGTGAAAATTGGGGGGATGTTACAGGGCCAAGCAGTGCTTTGTTGTCATTCATGGGGCATCACTGCGGCAGAACCAACTCAGCGACACCTTGCAGCAACAAAGGAAGCTTTTGATTCTGTACTGGCTGCTGCTTGAGGTGGGATTAGGAGAACCAGCCATGCCAGCTGGGTATGGAACACAGTCAGGGTGCAGAGGAGGCTTAGTGAACAGGAGAGTTTGGGGAGGCTTCTGAAGAGGACACTGGGACTGCTTCATAGAGAGAGAACACCCTAAGTTTTATGGCACAGAAACTCATAGTTTCCATGACAATTCCCAGCAGCAGTGCCAGCCTCATCCTCTAGGCAGGGCTAACAAATAAGAATCCTAAAGAATAAAGATAGATCCCACAAAGTGTCATTGGAAATTGTTGGGTGAAAGAGGGGCACATATCTTCCAAGAAACTATGAGAACAATAATTCATATTCTACTGAAAGCAGAGTTTTGGGATATGTTTTAAGTTTTCAGCGGTTGCAGTTGTAAAGTAAGTTGGACTTTGCAGACATCTTGAATTTCTCTGCAGATGGGAAGTCGAAATAGCCTAAAGGTCCAGCGACGCCAAAGGTGATGAGGCTTACCTCTACAAGACAAGAAACCTTTGCTGAATCTTGAGATCTACTGACCTGGAAGTAGGGCACCTATCCTGGAGGTCAGCAGCGGATTTTACAGAAGCCACTATCACTGGGGTTCCAGTTTGCTCAGTGAGCTGGAGATTTACAGTTAAGTGTCCAAAGACCTACACACTGGCTCCCACCACATTTAGGGACTAGGTGAGTCCTTCCTCAGACCACAAACCTTACAAAATACGGTTCTTTCCTCACTGTTATCCCTTCTCTCATTGTGCTGAGTTTTTAAATCTAATTTTGTCAAAGGCAAGCTTGCCTTTGGTGGTCTAGGTCTAGTTAGCCTTTAACGTGAGCAGTTTTCCTGATTCCTCTCCTCCCTCCAGCGGTAAGCTTGACTCTTCAGTTTTGTCCCAGTAACTTGGAGGATGGTTTCTTTTTCCCATCTCTGTATACGCCACTTGCTTAAGACAAAGAGTCAAACACTATTACAGCCACAAAAAAGAAAAAAATTGAAAAATGAATGTTACATTACCAGCAAGTCTCTGGCGAGCTGTCCCAGACCACACAATTGAATATGTTTATACCCGCTATCAGTTTTCTGTCATACATCTCTCAGTGAGAGGAGTTGGTAATTCCACCTAAGGAAGGAGCAAATTTTGTCATCCATGCATCCTCAACGTATTGCACAAGGCCAATATATGAGGGAGAAGGAATAGATATCTCAGAAGGAAGCACGTACGGAGACTGAAATACAGCAGTGCAGGAATGGGGGGTGGGGTGGGCCGTGGGGTGGCGAGTGGAGTCAGCTTCGTGTATCTGGGGTTTGAAATGAGATCCTCTTAGCCTTCTAATTGGCAGATTAAGATTTGCAACGCTTGCACTTCCCCCTAACTATTTCCATACTGTCGTTTCCAGTTGAGCAGCTCTGAAAAAGGCTAAAGCCAACTCCTAGTTATCTGGTGCCTTTTCACAGGCTAATGGATTTCTGTCTCTATTAATCTGATTAATTTCATTCTTACCTACTACATAAGAATATATTGAGTTGCAATGAATAAGCAACGCATCACGTACGGCCTGCTTTCCAGGCTTGTCAGATTCTAGCCCTGCTCACTTACTTGGTGTTATTTTGCAACTGTTGATAAGTTATAGATAATGGATGGATACATAATTTTTTGGTCTTGTCCATTGTCATGGATTGAACTGTGTCCGCCCAAAAATTTGTGTAGCCATTTGGCTGGGCCATGATTCCCGATATTTTATGTCTTGTCCTCCATTTGGTGATTTTCCTATGCTGCATGCTAAACAGGATTATTAGGGAGGGACTGTAAATCCCTTCCTAAGTCTACCTCCTGGCTCCACTGTAAGGGGAGTTTCCCTGGAGTGTGGCTTGCACCACTCTTTATCCTTTCATCTTACCGGAGATAAAAGGAAGGCAAAGCAAGGGGAGAACTGGGAACCTCACATCATCAAGAAAGCAGCACCAGGAGAAGGGCGTCTCCTTCAGACCTGAGGTTCCTGCAACAAGATGCTCCCTCACCCAAAGCTGACCCAACACAAGGGCTTTCCTCCAGAGCTAACAAGAAGGAAAGCCTTCCCCTGGAGCAGACCCCCTGAATTTGGACTTGTGCCTACTGTCCAACTGTGGAAGTACTGTGTGAGAATAAACTTTGTTTTGCTAAAGCCATCCACTCTGTGGATGAGCTAGTAATGAGTTAGTAGACTTCTGCCTTCTACCCCATCTCCCACCCACAACTATGGAAAAAAAAAAGTTACTTCATTTGCAATTTGTCCCAACATTTTTGTTTGTTTTTAGTTTTTATTAGTACATTCGACTTCTTAGAGCAGTTTTAAGTGTGTAGAAAAATTATGCAGAAAGTTCAGAGCTCCCATATACCCCCTCTCACCCCAATTTTCCCTTTTACTAACATTTTGCAGTAGTGCGAAGTTTTGTTACAATTGATAAACCAACACAAATACATCATTAGCAACGAGAGATGTAGTTTACATAATGGTTCACCCTTTCAGTTGCGCTGTTTTATAGGCTTTGACAGCTGCATAATACCGTTGCAGCATCCTGAATAATACTACCCTGCCCTTAAAATGTCCTGTGTTTCTCCTCTTCACCCCCTCCTCCCCAATAGTCTTTTTACTCATGTAAATGTGTGCTATTTTAACTTTCTCACTGAATCAGTTATAACAACTGCCTGCTAGCATATAAGTAAAATAAAATCTTTAATATGCATTCAGTCTGTACAAGACTTTGATTTTACCTTTTTCTGGAAACTAACCTTGAACTGTGTCTGCTTGACAAGATTGCCAGGAGTATCGCATGCTTAATAATCATTCAGTTCTGGTCTACGAGTGAAGCATTGAATAACATCAGTCTTACTGAGGTTTACTTGCAAGTGTTCAAAATGCATCACCTTATGTTTCAACTTCTTTTGCTTCTCTGCAAAGAAATTCATGGCCTGTAGGGAAGTTGAAATTCTGCCATCTCGGTGAAGGCCAGAGCAGTTTGCTTGTAGAGACAACTTGGGGTCAAGGTTTGTGAGATCGGCTGTTTCTCTGCTGAATTCCTGTTTAGGGATGCATACTTGTTTATCTCTTTTCAGCATCTCTTATGGTTCTGATTTATTTTTTTAGAGCAAGAACATGAAGTCGTCTGTGTCTACCTTGACATGGTCTGCATCCTGCATCTCCAGGCTTCCCCAGTATTTGCAAGTTTGTTTCCTCTTTTCTGGATCTCTTTTCTCATCCTCCAGTGAATACCAGCACCCAGGTAGAACTTTTCCGATTCCTCCTTTAGGCCTTGAAAAAGGCAAAGTGCTAGAAACTAAACTATCTCCCTCTTCTGTCCTCCCTCACTCAGAGAGTTTCACTAAGAGAAAAACCCAAACTGGTGCCAGAGTTGATTTGGATTCATAGCAGACCTATAGAAGACAGTAGAAGTGCCCCATAGGTTTTCTAAGGGGCAGCTGATGGATTCAGACTGTCACCTTTTGATGAGATCTTAACCACTGCACCACCAGGAAGACCACTACAATTAGAACAAACCAAACCAACAAGGAAACGCCAGTGGTACCAGGAGTAAGAGCTACGGTGGCTAACTAAAATACTTCAAAGTCACCATGCGCTCCGTGGAAATCTTATGGGGCCATTCTAGTCTGCCTTACAGGTTGGCCCTGAGTCAAAATCAACTTCACAGCCATGAGGCTTTCGTTTGTTTAAACCAAACGAAGAAGTAGAGCAAATTCAGGCTCATGGTGACCCCATGTGTCACAGATAGAACTGCCCCCAGGGTTTTCGTGGGTGACATAAAAAGCGTTAAGCACTCAATTACTAGTCAAGAGATTGGCAGTACAAACTCACCTAAAAGTATCTCAGAAGAAAGGCCTGGTGATCTGATTCCAAAATGTCACATCTTTTAAAATACCTTGGAGTAGTTCCACTCTACACACTTGGGGTCACCATGAGTCTGCATCTACTCTGTGGTAACTAACAATGATCGCTGCAGAAGTAAACCAGCAAGTATTCTTTGGGTAGGTTCTAGCTGCAGACCTTTAGGTTAGCAGTGGAGTGCAAAACTGTTCTGCTCAGAGACCCGTTAGAATGAATCGACTATTCAGAGCTTGCTCTAACCAGGGAGTCAACCAACCATCACTTGTGTTTGGCAGAGACCTGAGAGCATGCAAGGGAATGGGAAAGCTCCACACCAGAAGAAATGGAAGGCAGGAAGGCTCCCTGTACATTGGGATTGGAGGTTGCAGGGACTGAGAAACTGTAGGAAGACTAACCAGAAAAGGGATTTGTTTTGTGATTGGTGCCAGGAACCTGTTTGGCTGTCTCTGGGAAGTCCTGAAGTGGAAGAGGGGGATGAGGAGGAATAAGCAGCCTTTGATGAAGCCCTGACTGCCTGACCACTCTGGGTCAAGGGCTGTAGAGGGTATGGTCTGGCTTTCTCTGGTGATAGACTCTCAGCTATAGACGCTGTGATTCAGAGTTCTGCTGTCGTAGATGGCTTGGCCATTATCAATTTGTGTATTCAGCCTCTTTCTGCCTAACCTCCTTTTACAATATAAAATGGTAACCCAGAATCCAAAGTTTCAAAACAGAAAGACTGCAGCTGTCAAGAATTCTGGGCCTGATTCCATGTTGTTATTGTCGTGTATGTGTGCCCGTGCATGTGTGTACCCATGAGCCAGAAAGTTTTGTTGAGTACACAGTGAACTAGACACTGTGTTTTGTATTTTGCTTACTTCATCTTACACGATCTTTTCCTTAACTTGCTAGGTGGGTTTTTACCTTCTTTTTACAGACAAGGAGACTGAAGTTCAGATACGCTGGCAAAGCTGATGAAGATTACACAGCCAGAAAAGGGGGTTACAAAAATGGAACCCAAACCATGCATCCATTCTCAAAGAAAAGACCTGAAAGGATGCATACCCAGCTTTTCACCCGGTAACACGAATGTTTGGAGTTTGGCTGAAATAGACATAAATCATTTTTATAATGAAAAGAAAGGCAATACTCTAAGCAAACAATTTTTTAAAAAAAACCTTGTTCTTTCTGTACACCATGCTAACTTCCTTCTGGGAGTCTAATTCATATTTGTTGATCACAGAGGAGCTATTTCATAAACTTAAATGTCAAAAAGTAATTTATTTCAGACAATAAAACCATTTTAGTTATTTGAATAGTGGCTCTTTATGGGCAGAGTTACACAGTAGGATATTATTTGCAGAAAACAAATCCAAAGGAGTTAGAAATTACATATTCTTAAGAGATATTCCCCAATAGAGTTGTTTAATGAATAGTGCTGTTGCTTTTTAAAAAATAGATACCACTTATTTATCTGTTCTTTTATGCATTCCAAAATCCTAGTGACATAGTGGTTAAATGTTACAGCTGCTAACCAAACATCAGAAATTCCAGTCCACCAGGTCCTTCTTGGAAACTCTATGGGGCAGGTCTACTCTGTCCTACAGGATCACTATGAGTTAGAACCCACTCAATGTCAAGCCTTTGGTTTTTGGGGTTTAATGGCTAATAACAAAGAGCTTTATTTCATATGTTTGTTGGTTGCTTGAATAAAGTTCA
This sequence comes from Heterohyrax brucei, assembly GCA_028571685.1. NCBI lineage: Eukaryota > Metazoa > Chordata > Mammalia > Hyracoidea > Procaviidae > Heterohyrax > Heterohyrax brucei. The sequence continues at coordinate 66,527,585 of CM053162.1, read as the reverse complement.
CCCAGATGCGTGCTGTAAATCCTAACTTCCATGTGTGTGATTTGTTGGTTGCTTTACCTCTTTTTATTTTATTTTATTTTTATTTTTTTATTTGATATGATTGAGTGAAAATGTAATGTATGTTCATGGATTTTGCCCACTTGTTGGCTGGATTATTTGTCTTTTTGTTGTTAAACTGTAGATTTATATATATTTTAGATATTAGGTGTTTATCAGACATATTAGGGTGTGTCTTGAGTCAATTTCTTACAAAGATATAAATGAAGCAGACTGACCAAGCCAAGATAGGAAAGATAGATGCCAAGGCTTGTTTCCGCATTACCACATCTCCAAATTACCAGGAAAAGCAAGTTGAAGAGACAAGAACTTTTCTCCAGAGCCAACAGAGAGAGAAATGTTTCCCTTAGAGCTGATACCCAAAATCTGGAATGCTAAATGCCTAAGCCAAAAAGCCAAGCCAAGTGCCGTCGAGTCGGATCAAACAGTGAGAAAATAAATTCCAGTTTGTTAAAGCCATCTACTTTTGATAGCTCTGTGTCATGGCTTGAACCGTGTCTCCCCAAAAATGTGTGAGGCCAGGCGGCTGGCCATCATACTCATTTTATGATTGTCTTCCATTTGGTGATTTTTCCCACGCTGTATGTTAGGGGTTGAGGGTGATCTCCCTTCATGAGACCACCTCCCTGCTCTGCTATAAAAAGAGGTTCCCTGTAGGGTGGCTTGCACTACCCTTTATTCTTTTATCTTACGGGAGACAGAAGAAAAGGGAAGCAAGCAGGAAGGTGAGAACCTCACACCATCAAGAGAGCAGCACCAGAAATAGAGCACATCCTGGAGACCCGAGGTTCCTGCACCAAGATGCTCCCCAACAAAGACTGATGCAACACAAAGACTTTCTTCCAGAACTGAAAAAGGGGAAAGCCTTCCCCTGGAGCAGACATTCTGAATTTCGACTTGTAGCCTACCGGACTCTATAAGAATAAACCTCCCTTTGTTAAACCACCCATTCTGTGGTACTTCTGTTAGAGCAGCACCGGATGACTACAATATTCGATTACAGTAACAACAGATAACTAAGGCTCCACAGCTTCTCTTGCATTTTTTTTTTTTCAAGAACTTTACGGCATTAAATTTAATATTTGATTCTTGATCCATTTTGAATTAGTTTTTTTGCATAATGTGAGAGATGGCTCTTTCTTCACTTTTCTGTGTATAGAAATCTAATTTTGCCAGCATCCATTGTTGAAGAAAGCTTTCCTTCCCCCATGGAATGGATTTAGCACCCTTGTTGAAAATCATTTGACCACAGAGGTATAGATTTATTTGGGGGATCTCACTTATACTTCATTTGTCCATGTGTCTGTCATTAAACCAGTACCAGGCTCTTTTGATTGCTGTAGCTCTGTAACATGTTTTGAAGCTGAAAGGTGTGGGACCTTCTACTTTGATCTTCTTCATAATTGCTTCATCTTTTCTGGCCTCTTGCCTTTTGACATAAAGTTTTTTTCCATTTCTGTGGGAAGCGCTGTTATAATTTTTACCACGATTGCATTCAGTGCGCTCATGAGTTTGCATAGAATTGACATTTTGGCTACATTTAATCCAATTCATGAACACAGATTGTTTTTTCACCTATTTAGGTCATCGTTAGCATCATTTAGCAGTGTTTCATAATATTTGTTTTATGAAGTCTTTCACTTCCTAGGGTAGATTCATTCCTAAGTGTTTTATTCTTAAATGCTATTATAAATAGAGAACCTGGCGTCTGACCCTCCACTTTACCGAGTATGTTGTCCGTCTCCCAGGATTGATCCCTCCTGACAACAGGTCCAAAGTATGTAAGATGCAGTCTTTCCATCTCTGCACTCAAGGAGCACTTTGGTTGTACTTCTTCTAGAACAGATCTGTTGGTTCTTTTGGTTGTCCATGGTGTATTCAACATTCTTCTCCAACACTCGATTCAGAGGCATCAATTCTTATTCTGTCTTCCTTATTCATTGTCCAGATTTCACGTGCATATGATGTGATTGAAAATACCATGGCTGGGATCAGGCACATCTTAGTCTTCAAGGTGGCATCTTTATTTTTCAACATTGTAAAGAAGTCCTTTGCAGCAGATTTTCTCAGTGCAATGCTTCTTTTGATTTCTTAGCTGCTGTTTCTGCAATACGTCAAAACACAAGTCAGCACTGTATAATGGTAGACCAGACTGTCTAAAGTACTTCTGCTGTCTCTGGCATAGAGAATTACTTACTTGTAATCTTTCTCTCCAGCGACCTTCTCTGCAACCCCGCCGGACAGCGGCTCTCACCATTCCTCCCTCCAGTATAGGCTGCCATGTAGGCTCAGCGATCTCACTTTTTCCCCTCAGCTCTGGGGCTGTTTGATTCTTGATTTTCTCTTCTTCTAAGTCTGCCAGTCCCCAAAATAACTAGAATGCTCTTTATTTGTAGTGGAAATCAATTTGAATCTCCAATAATGATTGAAAATGAATTTATGTACAGCCTTACATTAAAAGAAAATTTTCAGATAAAAGATAAAATCATGAGTCTCATCCACACATAAAAATGATGGATGTTAAAGATTTTTATTTTACATACATGATGTGAGGGAACCAGTTCAAAGGAAACGTCAAAAAGCAAAAATTTATATCAATCAAAAGTGTATTGGACAAGGAAGGGTGGACGTATCCACTGGTGTTCCCTAAAATTTAAAAAGAGGACCAAAATAGCGTAAAGAAATACAAAACAGCTTAAAGACAATGAAGCTAGCTAGTAAACGCAGAGCAGAAGGGTGTACAATAAACAGTGCATATATGATTTCCAATTGAAGTACAAAGTCTTTTCTGCACTTAAAAAAAAAAAATCTATTGCCGTTGAATCGATTCCTACTCATAGCAACCCTATAGGACAAAGTAGAACTGCCCCACAGAGTTTCCAAGGAGAGTCTGGTGGATTCAAACAGCCAGCTTTTGGGTTAGCAGTCGTAACACTCAACCACTGCATCACCAGGCTTCCTCTCTACACTTAGCACATTGAAGCATCTTAACATCTTCTAAAGGAGGAGTCCAGCCATCACCATCAAGTCATCCCCCCTCACGGGGGTCCAGGAAATCAAACCAAACTCAGCGCCTTCGAGTCAATTCTGACTTGTAGCAATCTTATAGGACTGAGTAGAATTGCCCCATAGAGTTTCCAAGGAGTGCCTAGAGGATTTGAACTGCCAACCTTTTGAATGGCAGCGGTGACACCACTAGGGCACCAGAGATGACCATTTATTCAACAGTGCCCTCTAAAGGGTGTTTTTTCTACACTTACCACATTCTAATATCCACTAGAGGGCACTGTTGAATGAAAGGTCATCTGTTGGCTTGCCAGGATGGGGAATGACTGGATGAGGGTGGTTAGGGTCCTCCCTTTGAAAGCCAAAATGCTGACCACAGCTCTTAAATTACACTTTCTCCCTTCTGGTCAAATAAAGAGGCAGTATCTAAGCATCACCATGAAGTAATATGACAAGTTAGACCATTTCTTGTCCAGTAAAGTCCAACTTGGGTTGTTCCTTTCTCACTCATTTGACTTGTATAAACTGTGCTAGATGTCTTTCCCCAGTGTCCCCTAAAGCACAAGTGGCTGTCACCTCTGATTCACCTCAGCACATTAAATACGGGCACAAATGATATTAATAGCCAAGGGTGAAGACTTGTAATTTCTTGCCTATTAAGGAAATGTTTCAGCATTTAAAGCAATAATGATGGGATTGGAAAATGCCATAGCTAGAAAGGGGCTTCAGAATGACCTAGTTTGATTCAATGTTTTACAAACAAGAACTCAGAGACCCCAGAGGAGAGAAGTAAGATCCAACCAAGGTCACAATGGGGGCAAATGGCACAGGTGGAGCAAGAAGCCAAGGAGGTCACGTTAGTGTTCAGGTGACTTTGCTTTCCAGCTGCAGCTGGTCACCACGGATATTGTTGTTAGTTACTGTCCAGCTGATTCTGATTCCTGTCTTTTCTACATGTATAGAACAGAGCTGTTCCATGGGGTTTTCACGGCTGTGGCCTTTCAGAAGCAGAGCACCAGGCTTATCTTCCAACTGCCCTTGGTATGAGGACAGTCAACTAAGTTTGCGGACTCATCCTAGAAAAAGTGTTACATACCTCATTTCTGAATGTCACTGCCATCACCTTCAAAGTGAGCCCTTGGGAAGCTGGGCACCAACGCCCGAGCCTAGTCCACCCTTCAAAGCAATTTTGGAACTCTTTCTGAAGTGGCCATTCTGCATGGTGGCACAGTGGCAAGTTTGCAAACTTAACTGCAAAGTTGTCTGCAAAGGAGTTTTTAGCCAGTAAACATTTTGAGGACATTCGGTACATCAAACATAAAATGATGACAACTTTGATGCCATTCCAGGAAAAGAGTTCCAAAATCGTTTCGAAGGGTGGACTAGGCGCTGGCATCAGTGCGTAGCTTCCCAAGGGGAGGACTTCAAAGGTGACCCTGGCGATACTCACCAACGACGTACGGAGAACTCAGAGTAATTTAGCTCAAGGACTTCATTTTCAGACCTCGTCTCCTCCTGTGAATCCTCTCTCTCCCTCATTACAAGGCTTTTTGTTTATTTGGCTAGTTATTTTTTTTTCTTACACCTAATAGCATTTAATTCTCACGGATTTGCATGTAGATTTCTAGTTAACTAAAGAACTAATCATAAATAAAGTTCTACTTTCAGAGTTTTTTTTTTTTTTTTTTTGCTTTGGGTATGAGATTCTTGAAAAGACCTCCGGAGCCAAAGAGATGAATTTTTTATAATGGAATAGCAGTCATCATGGAAACTTTAAAAGTGCTAGTAATCTTTGATATTCTAGCCAACGAGAGGTAGAATTTCCACCCCATCTCCTTGAATACAGGCTTTGATGACTCACATCTCAAAAATGTCCTGAAGTGGACAGGATACTGCTGAGTGTCAATGCTAGGTAGCAGGAGTGATGCCTGTGGCTCTGAGGGCCTTGCCCTCTCTCGGGATACACACCGTCACAGGCCTCAGACTCCACTTAGCAAATTCAGCTACTGTGAAGTTGACGTGCCAGGGAAGCCACAGGAAAAGAGATTTCCAGGGAGACCAGCTGTTCCAGCCTGGGGGACCTTCTAATCTCCTGAGCCCAGGGAATCAGATGCAAGTGAAGAAGGCTTTAAAGTGATTCATACCCCCAGCAAAAATTGCTCAGTCTGGTCAATACTGAGACATATGAAAATAATAACCATAAACAGCTATTGTTCTTTTATGTTACCAAGTTGACAGTGGTTTGTTATGCAACAATAGATAACCAGAACAGCTCCTTTAGGAGACAATGAAATATCTGAGCCCTGAACACCTCAGCATATAGCCGTAAACAAGACCATTAGAGTCCAGGGGAGGCTGCAGTTACCTACCGTGCCTTCTCGTTTCTTCAGCTTGGCTGCATGTATATATAAAGCCTCCTGATAGTCATTCACTTTTCAACAGGAAAGCCTGGACTGATGTTACTGCTGTTACCAAGCATGGTGACCTTCACAGTGATAGTGAAATCTTGTACCACGTTGCTTGGTGAAGCTTCCTACGGAAGAGGTACAGGGAAATGAAAGACACTTGCCTGTAAAAAATCTCCATCCTAACACAATGTCATGCCTGTTGCAAATCCAAAGATGGTCTCGTTTCTGACATATAAAGCGTATCAGTCATTGTGCGGGTGTAAACAAACTCAGAGAGATGAAGTGATTCACCTAAGGTCACTCAGTATACCCACTATTTGTGGTTTTGAATGCCTAGCCCATTTCTGGTTTTGTCCCATCAGGTTTCAAAGTTCAAGGTTGCTTGCCTTTCAATAAGTCCGGAGAACCAGAAAATCAGCAGGAGGCGCTGCATCTCCTTTCAACAATAACGTTTACATTGTAAAAGCCGTTACCTGAATCAGCCTTCTCCTTACAGATGCTTTCTTGTTCATTAATTAGCAAATGTTTGTTTCTTTTATGAACAGTTACAGATTCAAACACTCCAGGACTGAATCCCTCATCCGGAAAGTTCTTGGACATGTGGTAGGAGCTGAAGAGCACTAAGATTGAGCAGGAATTTAGCAATTAAGGAGAAAAGATGTTCCTTTACAGCAGGGTTTTAATTAGAGAAAGATTGATAAGTACTTCTAAATACACTGGCATGTAGTCCTCTAAGGTTGTAAGCTACAGCATCAAAATATTCCATTGTAATTGCTTCTCCAGAGGATGAATTCTCAGCAAAATAGTAGGTGTGTCTTTGGCCAACCCCGTGTCTCCTCTGCATCACTTTTTAGATCATTCTACCTCTCTCTCCTCTGATAGCCAACGCCCTCGCAGCTTTCCCACTCTTCTCTCCTACCTTGTTGCCATTATGATAATCTCATGAGTATGCATTTCCTACTGTATGTTGCACAGCATCTTTGCTACTTGAGTAGTAATAACATATCGTCAGCTCCAAGAAATTCCTAGCTGAACTAAACTCAGTAGGATAACTGAGTCTCCCAGACAGAGCGATAAGTTCAGTGGCTATTTGAAGGAGTCTTCCTTTGTCCCTGGACCCCTGGCACTGAGAGCAATTTAGATGTAGTACTATTTACTTTCAGAAACACTGGTGGCCTAGTAGTTAAATGCTACAGCCACTAACCGTAAAGTTGACGGGTCAAATTCCCCAGATGATCCTTGGAAGTTCAATGGAAAGGTTCTACTCTGTCTGTAGGGTCACAGTGTGTTGGGATTGACTCAGGGGCAGTGGAATAGAATAGAATACCATTTACTTTTCAGAGTGATCTAATAAAGCCAGCTGGAAGATGCAGCTAACCCACCAACGAGGGCAAACCCACTGCCCACTGCAGGGTCAAGGTGATTTTACTCTTAAAAACCCTGTAGGACAGAGGAGAACTTCCCCACAGGGTATCTAAGGACATAAACCTTTATAGAAGCAGACTGCCACATCTTTCTCCCATGGACTGCTGGTAGGTTCAAATAGCTAACCTTTCAGTTTGCAGCCGAGTGCTATAACTACTGCACCACCAGGTGGCCTTCTGAAGAGGTAGAGTCAGGAAAATCACAGAAAAATAACAACAGAAACCTGATCAAAGTACTCTTAAAGGAGATTCTGGCCCCACATTCTTTCATTTATGTGATGAATTATTACATAAGCTAGTAGAAGCTTTGTTTTCTCCTTTTAAGTACCAAGACTGTCCTCAGAGTGAGTGACAGTATCACATCTCCTCCTTTGAAATATTCAACAGAACTTTAATTTCTGAAAATCATGGCAGAGTATATTGCTGAACCAGTTTTCTGTCACAAAACCAACTAAAAATCCCAGCAAGACTATTAAAAACATCTTCCTAAATGCATCAAACACATGACAAACTAATTAGAAAGAATTGAGTCAATATCTAAGTTAAATGTGAAGCCTCAGTGTGACAAGGAGCCCAGAGAGCTCTGTAAATACCTTTCTAGTCAACAATGTGCCTGAAACGACGGACAGCTAGTAAGGGATAAAGAGCCCGATGAATCAACACATCCTAGGCCGCTGAGATAAGTCACCCCAAGGCTGCATAAACTTCCTCAGAGTTGTTTTTCAGGATTCAGATAAAACCAGCTCCGGGGACATGCGCAAAAAAATCCAGCTTTGAACACTATCTGACCTTCCAGTGGAGGGCACCAGAGAGCTACAACCAAGCCCCAGGAACTGAATGAGGGGACTAAGAAACTGCACAGGCCCTATACCCCATAGTAAGTCCAACTGCAAGTTCCAGAAGTCTCCATTGTGGAAACTGTCTTGAAGTCTACTTGCACACGCGGTTTAATAATGCTACCTTTTTCCTCTTGCCTTGTAATGAATACTCACGATCCCCCTTCTCACCTCAAAATCTCTATCAGCGCAAACTAGTCCTTTGATCAATGAGATGCTGGTTACCGCTGTCTAGGCCTTCTCTATCTCCACCTACAGAAGTCTCTAAAAAACTTGCTTATGTGTAAAGACTTTGTGCCTTGCTTTTTTGTTGTTGATAAGTAAAGGACAAGAACCTCAACTAGTCTGTGGTGCCTGGGCACGAGTTTGCCTAACAACTTCAACCCATTTTGTCCTGAGGACATTTTCCAAACACAGTGTTAAAGTGAAATAAAAAATGGAGTCACATGACTGAAAAAACGGCACTGGTGGTCAGTGGACAGCGCCCCTAGACTTGTCTTTACCAAAATGTAAGCTTAGCTTTCTGTAAATCAAGCCACCCTTGTTTACCAATGAGATTCTGACAGGCTTCCAACTTATTGTCCAATGAAATCCTGACAACACTTCGTGGTCAATTTTACAAGCCAGTCAGAAAGTAGCTTCTCTGGCTTTCCTGTTTTGTCAGCTTTCCATATGGGAATGATGCTATCCAGTTCATGAATGTTCTTAAATAAACCTCATTTAATATTATTGTTCTGATTTCTTTTGACAACTCAAGACTCAGCCTCAGTTTTGACACTTCTTTGAGAGCAAATATGTGATTTATAAAGGCAGAACATGTAATTCAAAATCCTAGTCCTTTTTAAGGTACAAGTCTAATAAGGTACACTATCTGCTTAAAAGTAGAATGACTTAAAGCTACCCCTAAAATAAGCACATACTGTAAGTAAGCTCCATCCACTCTCTACCTTCAGGCAATTGCAGGTAGCTTTTCCTTATCTTTGAATAGCCTGGAAATAGAGAGTCTCTGAGAAACTAGAGACACAAGCTGGCTCTCCTTTGGATCTGCAGCCTAAACTTCCATCTTTTGGGTTATCAGTCTCCTCCCACCCAGCACATACACACATAAACAACAAAATCAAATTCCATAGATTTCTGTAATAAAAAGAAACAGAGTAGACAGCTAATTATGAATATTCATGAAGAAAGTGTTTCTGGTCTAGGCAGAAAAAGCAAGCTGTAGTATTGCCAACCAGAAGACACATTCGGCCTGTGACAGGAAATCTCTTGTTGTTTGCGCATCTCTCTGGCAGCTACCCGCTTCTGATGCCTCACTGAGGATGAATGAGACCATCTGAATAGGCTTCAGAAGGCATATTATAGACAGAACTGCAGTGTTTTTGAAGGTTTTGCTTCGGACTTGGGATAGAGAAAAGATGAGACAAGGTTGAATTTTACCTGATCCCTGTGTTCCCAGCAAATAGCAATAGTTAAGCAATTCCCTCATCTTCTTCCGTTCAGGAAATGCCTCACCTTAAGGGACCTCAAGGGATCACTGTCTTAGTCATCTGGCACCGCTCCAACAGAAATACCACAAGTACATCGATTTACAAACAGAAATTTATTTTTTCACAGATAAGTAGGCAAAAGTCCAAATTCAGGGCAGAGGCTCCAGGAGAAGGCTTTCTCTGTCAGCTCTGAAGTAAGGTCTTTGTAGTTTATTTTCTCCTGAACTGGAAACTTCTGAGGTGCAGGGACCCCAAGTCGAAAGGCTGCTCCCAGCACTGATTCTTTGTAGTATGAAGTCTCCGATTCTCTGCTTGTTTCCCTTTCCTTTATATCTCAAGAGATTGCCTCAAGGCACAATATAATTTTACAGATGTTGAGTCCTGTCCCACCAACACAACTGCAGCCCCTCTTCCCACATTAACATCGTAGAGGCAGGCTTTACAACATATAGGAACATCATGGAAACCCTGGTAGCTTAGTAGAGTGGTGCTATCTCTGCCAACCAAAAGGTCAGCAGTTTAAATCCACAAGATGCTCCTTAGAAACTCTATGGGGTAGTCTTAGTCTGCCCTACAGGGTCAGTATTAGTCGAAACTGACTCAATGGCATTGGATTAGGAACATCACACAATGCTAGGAATCATGGCCTAGCCAAATTGCTATGCACGTTTTTTGGGGGGACCCAATTCAATCCTTGGCAACTGCTCTGACCTCATGTATTCAGAGGCGGATCTGGTCCCCATTCTCCTCATGATTCCCAGGAGGCTCATAAATGACTTAGATGTCTTCTTAGTCTATTTGTCTGTAAGAAACCCAAACCCTTGTTTTTTTTTCCTTTGAGGTGTTCATCTGTAATGAAATTTACCCCATGACAACAGCCTGAAGAAAACTCTCTCCTCATTTGTCTCATGCGTTTACTTTTTCATGAGTAGAGTGGAGTGTCTTGTCACAGTAAAGAAACACAACTGGCTCTGTATAACTGATATGAATGAATGGGATTTGGATTTCTGAGACATACTTCAAGATTCTCCAACAATGTAGGGTGTTTTTGGACAAAATGAAGAGTGTTTCATTAAGATGGAGAAGATGATGTTTGCTAGAAGCAGGTTGACCTAATCAGGAGGACAAATCTATCTGATAAAACTAAGTTCTAGTTACTATGGAAAATGTCAGGTTCAAAACAAAAAAGAGAATACATAATGAGAGAGATGAACTGGAAAGTGCAGATACTTGATACTAAGCCAGTATTTGAATATCAGGTGCAAGCACATGCATGCACGCATGTGTGAGCGTGCACACACACATACACACACTTGGTGCGGTCTGTAAGTAAGTTCACGAACTCATCCTAGAAAAAGCGCTGCATATGACTACGGTCAACTTTGAAAAACTCCCCTTGAGAAGCTGTGCACTGACATCAGCACCTAGTCCACCCTTCAAGGCAGTTCTGGAACTCTTTTATTGGAATGTCCGTCAGTGCTGTCATTGCACGAGGTATAACAATTAAGTTTGCAAACTCATCCTCATCATAGAAAAATTGCTATACAGTGTGATTTGGGTTGAACTTGGTATAATTACTGTTCCCTGTGAATACTTCTTTTACAGTTGAACAGTGTCTGCCAGTCAATCTACACATCTTAGTTCTTTTCTACATTAGTAGGTATGTCTGGTTTCGGGTCAGGCACCTCTCCATTTCGGTTTCTCAGAATGGCTACTGAACCCCAGGATGTGACAATAAATTGTTTAAAGTTTAATTTGTGAAAGCAGCTGTATGAAACCATGGGAGTATCAGGAACGGAATGATCTTATACTAATCTCAGTTTCTTCCTTGACAGAGAGACTAAATGGGTAGATTGGAGGTACGTGGTAGAAATACAAGGCCGCAGAATTAAGTTCACGAACTCATCCTAGAAAAAGGTGCTGCTACATATGTCATTGCTGAATATCACTATGGTCACCTTCGCAGTAATCCTCTTGGGAAGCTGTGCACTGACTCCAGCACCTAGTCCACCTTCCAGAGGAATTTTGGAGCTCTTTTTCTGGAATCTCTATCAGAGCTGTCATCATATTACCCTTGGTGTTCCTGAATGTTGTCCATATGTCTTCCTTTCAATATTTTCTTTATCTTTGGGTAAAGAAAAAAGCCAGATCAAGTGAGCAGGGAAGGTATTCCAACACAGTTATTTGTTTACTAACTCAGAGCTCCCTTACAGACAACTATACAGTTAAGCTCTCGAATTTGCCACCGTGCCACTGTGCATGATGGCCATTCCAGAAAGATTTCCAAAATTGCTCAGAAGTGTGGATTAGGTGCTGACTTCAGTATACAGCTTCCCAGGGGAAATACTTTGAAGGTGACGGTAGTGATATTCAGCAATGAGGTATTAGTGCTTAAAGCAATTAAGTTCGTGGACTTAATTATAGGACCTGGTAGTTTATCTACCTTCATCAAGGAATTTGAAAATGATACCCACGTAGGTGTGATTGAAACCTACAGGGTGGATTATAATAAGCACACGAGCAACTTGTCAGCTGTTTGTATTAATCATAAATATCCTCAAAGGCTAATAATTTAGAAAATAAAAAATTAACAGAAATCAATGTATTGTTTACATAGCACTTTCTTCTGGGCTATCAGAGTCTAGTATTTCACAGTTTCTGAGCTATTTTATGACACTTAGATTCTTTCTTCTCCAATTGAATTATGATTGATTTACCTTGTGCCTGTGGAAAAAAAATGGTTTCACTTTGTATGAGGTTAAACAGAAAAGACTGAAGTACTTAATAAGGTCTGAAATGGCCAGGTCAAGGATGGGATGGGATTCTTTATTTGCTGCTTCTGTTTTCACCCCAGCAGCAGCCAGCTGTCCTGCTGTTTCTAAGAGAGGAATTGTCCATGATGATGACATAACTGTACCGCAGCTCATCCCTATCACACACGCAAGTAATTCCACACTGCAGCCAAGCTAAGAGAGAGACGTCTACCCTTTTAAGTCTTACAGAGCTTGCCGTGGAAAATCCTGCCTTATGAATTCCAGCAAAGGTATTCCTGCCTTAAAATAATCACTTCCAGTTGAATAAGGTCTTTTGATGATCTAAATTTGCAAATACCAATCAAATGACATGTTTCATAGTCACTGTTCCCCTCCTATAAAATGTCACTGCTTAGTCACAATATTGAATTACTGGAGTCCACAGAATGGAGTTCAGTCTATTCCCAGATCAAGCTGTCTTTTTTCTTTCAGTAAATCTCTCAGTTTTACTTAATCAGAGTGCCAGAATAGGATGGTAACTCTAGGACAACCCTGTTAGCAATTCACTTCCTATACTTCATATGCATTTGTACGTTTTCCAGTTTTCCTTTGAACTAGTTATAACAGCTTCTGGGCTCCTTCACTGCATAGGTAAATTAAAATTTTAAAATGTATTTTTTATAGCACCGTAAGAGGCATGATTTTACTTTGTTCTGCAAAACATCTTTTAATATGAATGATGACTGAAACCAATGATGTTTTGTTCAACAGTGCTGAGACCAGGAATTCTTCCCTGTGCCTATAATTAACTCATGGTTTAGGAAATAGCTCTTCATCAAAGATAACACTCTGAACCAATTAAGATAGCCTACTTATCAAGGCTAATAGATTGCTATCAAGGTTCACTTGAATGCCTTTACCTCACCCCTTAATTCAAAATTATTAATGTCACAAACCATACGACTACATCAGTTCCCTGACATGCTACACTTACTTTAAAATAACCTGTTGAGCCCTTTAAATTCCTATAAAGCCTTCCTTTGTTCTTCCTTCTGTGATGTCACTGGGTCTCTGAAGGGGATGCTCTTCCTTGCATCAGTACATTTAAAGTCCTTCTTTTGCCTAATTGATGTGTTTACTTAGTAGTGACTCAGCGTGTGTGGTGAGTGCACACTCGTAAATATGCACACACATGAACACTTATATAGATGTGTAGTAGGAATGGGTGGTCACAACAGGGACTATGGGCGACAGTCGTTTGTTTCGTTAGCTGCTGTTGGGTGAGTTCTGACTTTAGTAACGTTTTACGAACAACAGAATGAAACAGCATCCAGCCGTGTGCCACACTCACAATAGTTGCTGTTTGGGCTCCTTAGAGCATCACTGTGTCAACCAGCCATTTATACCAAGTGCCTGATCTGGGTCTGTAGAGTCCAGTTGTCTTAATTTATTTTTAATGAAAGGCCACATCAGATCTGCACTGTCGTCTGCCTGCTCAAGATGGAAGTCAGAGTTTGCCACGATCTAATGCTAGGTTACACACATGTCAAACAAAAAGCCCACAGCCAGCACACTGATTCTGACTCATAGCAACCCTATGGGACAGAGTAGAGCTCCCCTACAAGGTCTGCAAGGACTACCTGGTAGATTCCAATTGCTCAGCTTTGATCAGCAGCTCAGCTCTTATACACTGCCTCACCAGGTTTTCCACACATGTCTTAAGTGCCCGAAGAGTATATCCACATGAAAAGGGATTGTTTTCCCCCTAAACCCCAGAAATTTCCAAAAAGTTAAGCAAAAGAAGAAAATACCAAGTTTATTTTTGAATGTATAAAACATATATATGTGTACTGATGTTGCAACTTTATTCACTACTCTTAAATATACAGAAGAAACTGAGTTCAGATATCTCATTCCAGAAGAATGGATCTGATTTTTCTTACGAACCTGAATACCCCGACTAGTGTGGGGAGAGTTGAGAAGAAAAACATTTAGCTCAGTGTAGCAATTTGACTGAATCTTGTGCTGAAATGGTTAAGAGCTATGACCAAAAGATCAGCAGTTCAAATCCACCATGCACTCCTTGGAAACCCTATGGGACAGTTCTACTCTGTCATGTAGGGTAGCCATGAATTAGATTCTATTTGAGGACAACTGGTTTGGTTTTTTATTAACTTAGTTTCTTTTGGATGGGTGATATATAGGGTGGGATGAGGGTTTGTTTTGTTATCACGGCAATAGGCGGAGTGTCTTTGTATGCCATTCATTCCCTCCTATAGTGACCAGCCTACTCCACTGCTTGGAGCCTTGTTCCGTGTTTCTCCAGCTACCTCCTACTGGAGCTGATTGCTTCCTAGTGCCCAGGGCAAGGGACCACAGGCAAGATCTGTTCCAGAAGCTTCCATCCTCTTCCTAGTATTCCCAGGGGAGAATGGCAATTGTCTCCAGGTCTTTCCCAAATCCCACTCTTTGTTAAGTTCTCCCTCTACCCTCTGAAAGTGTCTAGCTGCTGCAGAGGAGAAATGAGACATCTGTGGCCGTTACTTCAGTCTCTCTATCTTCTCCCCATAGCTCCGAGAGCCCAGAAGGCTTCTTCCTGTGCTTCCTATCATTCTGGGATGTAACTAATGAATACCTAACTTTTAATGCAATGATGAGGGTATATAGAAACTTTCAAGGACATATTTATACTAAATATTTAAGAGAATAAGTTTCCAAGTTCTTTTTTTTTTTAACTTTTACTATTTTTTTCTGAATTTGAGCTGCCTGAGAATTCGTATTTTCTTTTTTTCTTCAGTCACTATGCCCTCGTGGCATAGAGATTAAAGAGCTAAGCTAGTCACTGAAAAGGGCTCCGCCTTGACCCAACAGCCACTCTGCAAGAGAAAGATGTGGCGGTTTGCTCCTGGAAACCCTACAAAGCAGTTCTGCTGTGTCCTCTAGGGTTGTCATGAGTCGGGATCGACTCAAAAGCAGTTGGTTTTATTTATTTGCTTATTTATTTTGATTACTCTCATTTTAGTAAGGAAAATCATTCTTCTGCCCACCATAATCTTACTACTGCCTCTGGGTATGAAACTCTCCAGGACACTGAACTAAGAATTCAAACATCGCCATTAGTGAGAGAAACTGAATGCCTCTAATGATTGCAAATAGCTTTGCAATTTAACAGGTTTCCAATTCTTTAAAACAAAGTTAAAGAACCTAAATAAGATGTTGTCTGATTAACTGTCAAAAAGAATTTTTTTTAGCAATGAGCAATCATTGGTATACAATTCAGAAGTATTTCAAGACCTTTCTGTAACACTTGCTGTAATAAAACTTTTTTTATTGCCACAGTTGGTACAATGGTGACTTCATTCAGCTGCTAATCAAAATGCTGGTGGTTTGATTCCATCCAGAGGCACTACAGAAGAAAGGCCTGGCAATCTACTTGCAAAAAGTCAACCACTGAGAGCAGAGTTCTGCTTTGACTTAAATTGAGTTACCATGAGTTGGGGGTGCAGAAGAGACTTTTCTCAAACTTCTTGAGAGGACCCCAGTGGACTGTGATTCTGAAACCTGCTGGTAGAGTTCTAAGGAGGCTACAGTTAAATAAGGAGGTGACGAGGATGAGACTAAATAGAAAGCATCCATGGAAATGGAAACAGGAATGGTTGAACAGACTTTATATAAAGTGGTTGCATGCCCTTTACCCGAACACATTATTGAGATGGAATTTATGTGCGACGGGGGAACCACCTCCCACCTAATATTATAAAACACACCCTAGATAAATCTATCCTTTGCCCAGTATGAATTGTATGCACCAAATGGCAACCTACAGGATATCTATAACCTACACAGATTGCTCATTTGAAATGGCATAAAATAGCTAGTAGGCAAAAAGAGATAAAGAGATTGCTAGTACCCCCAAAATTCTTTGTGCAATAACTCTGCACAGCCCTTGAATAAGACAGAGGGCTATGGAACACTTAGGCAGACTAGAGCTGATGGTAAAGGTCTATCAGTGCCTTTGATCATGACTCCTGAGATTCTGGACCAGAAAGTTTCCAGATGCAGTGTTACAATACATACTGTTTGAGACAGTTCCTAGCTTACAAGTAGATAATTCATTAAAATTGTTTCTATGACTAAAGGACATAAAATAATGCTAAAGCCTGAAATACCCATGCTTTGAGTGTTACAAGAGAAACATTCCAAGTACGAAGGCAGTGCCCAACAGAGTTCCATAATAAAATGGAAATAGCTTGTAAGGGAAGGTATTATCAGGATAAAACAAGGAGGCCATCATTATATTCACAGGCAGGCAGGCAGGTGTTCTTTTCCCCTCAAGGTCTAACTTTGGAACTACCCAAGGAGCTGCCAGATTCTATGTAGGTGTTGCCCATTGAAAGCTTCTCAATCGACCAACCAAGATCTTCTGGGTTCACGTAAGGTCATTTCACTGCAGTGAACACTGTTGTATTTGGACAGCCGCAGTTCTATTATCTAGTGATGGTAAAACTCTGACTGAAGACGGTTAAGAACAAATCAACTGAGCAGGCTGAATTGCTTGCTGTTTTCTTTGCAGTGATGGAAGAATTTAACAATGGTATTTGGGTTTTTACTGACTCACGGGTGTTGAAATGACCTGGCAGGTAGATAGCAGACACTTGGCACACCACTTGCCATGGAGTCAGCTCCAACTTACGGCAACCCCGTGTGTGCCAACGTAGAAATGTTCTCTGTGGAGTTTTCAGTGGCTGGTTTTTTGGAAGTCGATGCCCAGCTCCTCCATGTTGCTTCGGAGTGGACTCGAACCAAAGCTCTGATGAGCTAAACTGTCAACCAAGAGCTTAATGTTCGCCCCACCAGTGGACATCTATATGGTGCACAGCTCTATGTAAATCAGTATGCAAAATTAGAGACACATTAAGGTAGGATATGCTGGTAATAACCAGCAGCGTTCCCTCCCGGGTTTGGAAGGCGAGTGGAGCTGACCTGTGGCTATCCTGATGTACTCTCCAGAGGTAGTCACCTGGCCTGAATGAATTAAGTGGACATGGAGAAGCTGCAGCAAGGCAGAGATAGGATTATTGTCAACACACTTCCCTTGCGTCCTCTGAGGCACAAAATGCCAAGGACCGTCCCTTCTGCTTTGAAAAAAGATAGAAACTGCAGTTCCCCTAGAGGGCAGGCCCCACACATAGCTGGCGAGCTGACTGCAGGGATCCAAAGTTGGTGAAGTGTGATATGGTAAACTGGGCCTGACGGGGTTTACTTACTCTCAGTTCCAATCTGCACACTCCATGGAAACCTTGGTGGTGTAGTGGTTAAGTGCTATGGCTGCTAACCAAAGGGTTGGCAGTTCAAACCCACCAAGTGCTCTTTGGAAGCCCCGTGGGACAATTCTACCCTGTCCTGTAGTGTCACCATGAGTCGGAATCTATTTCTTTTTAGTTTATAGTAGATGCAAAAGCTCAAACTACTGAAAAAGGAGGGGCTGGACCACGAGCAGCTGCATCAGTTTGGACTGTGGAGTTACAGTATGTACCAAGTGAGATAGCCACTGACCTGTCCCTGCGAATTGCCTTTATGAAAAGGAAAAACAAACTTCTCCTGTCTTGAAGACAGGGCATAACACAGTAACTTGGACCAAGGTCCCCTTATAAGGTTGGGCTCTTCGCTCCCCTAGAAACTAGGAGACTGAGGTGCCATATTTCCCGGTGATTTGAATTTCAAAGAGATAGCTACCAAGTCACTGAGGAAATACAGCTGGGTTATAAAACTTTCAAGAAGCTTGTTTAGTCTTCTGAAAGGATTTATATACATTTCAAAGATGCAGGGAAAGAATTTGCAAGTCTATGTTTTCTAAACTAAATGCTAGGAGAAAAGGTAACAGAAGGGAGTCTCTTCCCCTTTTTGTACCAGGAAAACTTAAAAAGTTGTTTTTTTCTTCTAATTTGCATTTACCCTTTGGGAACTCTGGTGGCATAGTGGTTAAGTGCTCTGTCTGCTCACCTAAAGGTTGGCAGTTCAAATCCGTCAGGTGCTCCTTGGGTATTCGGTGGGGTGGTTCTACTCTGATGTATACGATTGCTATGAGTCAGAATCTACTAGACGGTAGTGGGTTTGGTTTTTTTGGTTTCTGCTACAGAATGGAGCCCACCTGCCCCCTATAGGAAGGAAATACTGTTCACAATTCTTTCTGTCCCTGCAAACAGTGCTGCAGGGTATGTCTCATTCTGCTCCAGTCTCAGGATGAGAGAACTCATCATGCCTTTCTGTAAATTTCACATGCCCCCCAGGGAACTTCCACAGTTTGGAGCTCCAAGAGGTGCTCCTAAGTGTGCCCCCTTGAGCCTCGACAACTAGGATTGAGGGCGAACTGTATGGAAAAATAGGATGAATTATATGTAAAAGTTGTTTGAGTGAATCTTTGTACTTGAAGACAAACTGTTGTTAACCTTGAAGTATGCATGAAATGAGATGTCTTAGAGTTCTTTAGAAAAACAGAAGCAGTAGAATATAGGAGGTCTGACAGTTAAGTCCATGAACTTAGTGTTCTAAGTGTTACATACCTCACTGCTCAATATCACTCTGGTCACCTTCGAAGTACTCTGCATGGGAAGCTATGCACCAAGGCCAGTACCTAGTCCACCCTTCAAAGCAATTTTGGAAGTGTTTCTGGAATGACCATTGCCCATGATGGCACAGTGGCAAGTTCATGAACTTAATTGTATGGCTGTCTGTAGGGGAGTTTTTAGCCAATAAACAGTAACTGTACTGGAACACATCTGGCCCCTAATGACTTTTTTCTTTACCTGAAGACAAAAGAAATATTGAAAGGACAACATACAGATGACATTCAGGACATCAAGGGTAATATGATGACAGCTCTGATGGCTGTTCCAGAAAAAGAGTTCCAAAATTGATTTGAAGGATGGACTAGGAGCTGGCATGGATGCATAGCTTCCCAAGAGGAGGACCTCGAAGGTGACCATAGTGATAGCATGTTTTCTAGGATGAGTTTGTGAACTGAACTGTCAGACCTCAGGTGGAGCCTGTGTGTCTATGTGTGTCCATGTGGAGGAAAACAGCAGGAGGCAGAAAAGACAGAGGTTGGTTTTGGAAATTTGGCTCACACAATTTTGCGAAAACCCTGGTGGCCTAGTAAAGTGCTACTACAACTAACCAAAGTGTTGACAGTACAAATCCACCTGGCACTTCTCAGAAACCCTATGAGGCAGTTCTACTCTGTCCTATAGGGTCCCTATGAGTAGGAATCAGCTCAGTGGCAAAGAGTTTCTGTAGTTTGGCAAGTTCAAAATCTGTAGGTCAGAGGACAGGCTAAAGATTCCTGCAGACTTGTGTTCTGAAATCTGTAAGTGTGGGTAATGGGAAGGGTGAAGGGCATTCTCCCCAAACATCTACTGATAGTCTGGAGAGAACATATCCCAGGAAGTTTCCCTTTATGCTCTTAAGACCTTTAGGGCCTTGAAGCCCAACCGTGTTATGAAAGGGAATCTGCTTTACCTAAGGCCAACAGATAAGCCACAGGTAACTGTCCCCTAAAAGTCCCTACACCAGTGTTGGGCCAAACCACTGACCAACATGGCCTGGTCAGGTTGATAGGGAAAATGGACCACTACTTGGGTTGTTTCGCATTTGCTACATCAAGGATCAGACTTCTTTCTACCTTTGCCATCTCTACGGGATTACCCCTTACGTGCTGTGTTTTGGGTTTGTTATTATTCTCTAATACACTGTTTTCTTTCTTTTGTACCTTTGTGGAGAGTTTTTCCACGAGATTTTGTTTTCAATTATATTTTCCTCACAGTAATAATACACCTTGGAAACTAGTTTCTAGACAAGCCTGTGAACTGAGACAGAGTGACAGGCTGCCTCAGTTGACCTGGACTCTAGAAATAAATTAATTGTGGAGTCTGAGAGTGGCTTTCGGGACCCTTGGCAAATCCCTGTACACAAAATTAAGGATAAAATTGTAGCTGAATTCTGTCATCCTAGAAAAAAGTGATATTCATTCACAGTATATGGGCCAATGATAAAAAATACACTTACGTATCTCATTTGGAAGTATATTTCAAATAAAATTCAATTATTCAAAATAATAATTACATGAATGTGTAACGTGTTTAATGTTGTTGCAGTCAATTATGTGCCAGCACTTATGATAAGCTCAACTGCATTCAGAAGAATATTTTTATTTTGACACCTTAGGTCTTGCAGTCATGGGCCAAGGGGGGGCTTCAAAAACGTCACATGAAACTTTTTTTTAAACAGAGTGAACAGTAAAAGTTCAGACATAAATGGTATTTCATTAGAAAGAAAACATCAGGGGGAAATATAGTTATGAGTTCCAGAGACAGAAAGAATATTTGACTTGAATGTTCAAGTGTTTGCCCATGTATAGCAGTGGTTATGTGCAGTATACCACTGTATACTGATGCTATTGCATTTAGAGTTGACTTTAATTCTATGAGGTAGACACGACTCAATGGCAGTGGGTGGGTTTTTAATTACGAGACGATTTATTGCCTTTTTTTTTAATGTCAGCGCTAGGATTCACTGGAAATTAGATCCTTTGCAAGTATTTAAAGTTATAGTGTATGATTTTAGATACTAATCTAAAAAAGTGCAAATTTTACACGTGCTTTTATTTTCTATATGTTAGTAGTAGAAAACTCTCAGCATGAATTTTCTCTGGTTCATTCCATACTAGCATTCAAAAGGTGGGAAGTAACATTAACATTAGGGTATATTTTATCATCAGTACACTGTATTACAGCAAAAACAAATCTCAGTCTTTGATGACATAAAGAGAATAGAATACATAAATACCTTTGCTAATATTAATTCTGTATTATCAAGCTTTGATAGTACAGAAGAGTTGAGAGAAAAAATAATACTCCCGAATTTGGAGAAGAAAAGCCTTCACAACGTCCCCAGTTACATGAAATTGCTGTGGTAGTTTTGGTTTCACCAGTGACTCAGGTCAGTGTTGAGAGAAACTTCTTATATTGGAAACTCATCTGGGAGATAACAGAGTGGCTTACATGAAGATTATTACAGGATGTTCTCTTAATTAGGTGTAATTATGGTTTACTCTAATGTTGTGTTTTCTAAATGAGCTGTGTTAGAGCCTGTGAAGATCTAACTGTGAGTGATATTTTTAGTATTTTAAATATTGGTATTTGAAATATGCTAGAATTCACTGTAGTACTGGATCACATTAAAAATATTTAAAATATCATATTTAAGATACCAATATTTAAGTGAAAATCAAGAACTCTTAGTAATACATTTGAAAACACACTTATAGAAAAATTGAAGGGCAGTGGAAGAGTTATCATTGAAAAAGTCCCCCTATTAGGAGCAGGGAACCCTGGAGGCGCAGTGTTTAGATGCTACGCCTGCTTGCCAGAAGGTCCACAGTTCAAACACACTGGGCACTTCTCGGAAACTCTATGGGGCAGTTCTACTCTGGCTATAGGATTGTTATCAGTCAGAATTGACTCAGTGGCTGTGGGTTTGTTTATTGTGGGTTTTATCTAGATCCTGGTTATCAAATTCTAATTAGACTACACTCAACGTATTGATTTTTCAAATAAAATTAAATTATTTAAAACAGTAATTACTTATGTGAATGCATAATGTGTTATCTAGCAAGAGCATTTGTAAAATGACAGAAATCTGAAAAAGGAGCAATTCTGACAGTGTAACAAAGGAAAGCACTTTAGGAGATAGTCTTGTTTCAAGTGGTAAAGGTGATGATATGAAATTATTTCTCCAAATGAAAGGAAAAAACATTCAGTTGAGATCAAATGACTATACTGCTGATATTCATTCTTTATCCACAAACTTTGATGGTACAGAAAAATAGAGAGAAAAAAGAATATTCTAGAATTTTGGAAAGAAAATCGTTCACAGTGTCCCCAGTTTTATGAAATTGCTGTGGCAGTTTTGGGTTCACCAGTTACAAGGTTAGTGTTGAGAGGGACTTCTTATGTCAGAAACTCATCCAGGTGACAACAGGGGGGCTTACATGAAAATTTTTAGAGGATGTTCTTTCAATTAGATGTAATTGTGGTTTACTCCAGTGTTATGTTTTCTAAATGAACTGTATAATTGTGCATAAATTAAATGTATATTTGTAACAAAATAGTTTTTTAATATGATTTAATGGCAATTATTCAGGTTATAACTGGATTAAATGTTGTATTAAATATTTTATTGCACTTTGCCTTTGTATATTAATGTGTTAAGTATGATAGCACACTTGGTATTTCCAGGATTTTGTGAATAAATTCTTTTCAATTATATGTGACTATTAAATGTTAGTAGTGAAATATTGCCTGCTCAAAATTAGGTTTGTTTTCAGCATATTTTATAATATTGAGAAATTTCCTATTAAAAAAGTGTTTTGAGTCTTTAATATTTACATGGTATGTTGTTGTTAGGTGCCACAGAGTCAGTTCTGACTCATGAGGACTCTATGAACCACAGATTGAAACTGTTAGGAGCGCATTTATTACAACATTATTTTTAATGTGACTCAGTACTACAGTGAATTCTAGCCTATTTAAAAATAGAATTAAAGCTATGTTTAGACCATGTTTTTCTCTGCATTAAAATATTTTGAGACAGTGATTAAAACATCACTGCCACTTTAAATTCAATTGTTAATGAATATGTTGAGTTTAATATTTCTGCTTTCAAAATGACAAAAATCTTGAGATAAAAAAATCATGCTAATATAAAAATTCCAAACTATTTGCAATATAAGGAGTGAATTTGGTAGCCGTATTTTATTCATGTTCTTGCAGAACATAAATTTGAGATCAGAGAGTAAAAAGTGGGATCAAATTAGTTTAAAGCAGTTTAGTCAAGGTCAACAAAGCAAAACCAGAACAGAACCAAACTTTAAAAATGTTGACGAACCAGAAAGATAACGGGAAAGAAAAAAATTATGGATGGAAGTCTTGGTTCATATGCAGATTTAATCTCGTGGAAATTTTATTTTTAATATCTGCAAACCTGTCCCTTACCTCCAATTTTATTTCAAAGAGATGATATGGGACTTTTTAACTAGAGAAAGAATTGCATCCTTAAGACAGTATAGAAGAAAAGCACATTGGCATTCTTTTACAATACTACCACCTTTCACCAGTCACCCAGCTTTCCCTGCAACAGAGACTATAGGGGAAGAATTGTGACTAGGGGCCAGAGAGGACCTATGGTAGTGACATCGCGGAGTCTGCAGCAGTGTGAGAAGCCAAGTAGGCAAAAAGGGCACTGAGCCATTGGCCCTGGCTGAGCTAAGACATAGTGCCCTTAGTGCTTTAGCCATAGACATCAGTGGAAGGTTCCAACGAACAAACCAGGATGGAGCTGAATTATCCACCATTTAACAGTAACCAGCCAAGACCAGCTTGAGTATCAGGATCCCTTTCCTTCTAATACTTAATTAACCCTCAAGAATACATTTTAAATGATGACATATTAACCTTTCTCACACAAATATAAAATAATCATGTCAGCCATGAGGGAAACCGAAAGGATGTTGTTACAACCAGTTCAAATGGGAAACAAAGTACTGTACCGCTATAGCTCAGGACTGCCAAAACGGGTACTTACAAATCCAAGTCAAAACTATAATGAAATATCATCTTAGCCCAACAAGGTTGGCCATGATCCAAAAAACACAAAACAGCAAACACTGGAGAGGCTGTGGAGAGATCAGAAGTCTCCTACACCGCTGGTGGGATTGCAAGTTGGTGCAAACTCTTTGGAAAGCAACCTGGTACTTTCTTGAAACGCTGGAAATGGATATACCATTTGATCCAGTAATTCTACTGCTTGGAATTTATTCTTCAGAAATGAAGGCTGTCACATGAACAGACACGTGTATATAAATGTTTATTGCAGCACAGTGCATAATAGCTAAAAGACGGAATCGACCCAGATGCCCATCAACAGACGAATGGAAAAACAAACTGTGGTACATATACTCAATACAACACTATGCTGTGATAAAAAAACAATGTAGATTTTAGAAAACGTAACACGGTTTCAGCTGGAAGATACTATGTTGAGTGAAATCAGTCAGTGTCAAAAGGACAAATGTATGAGAACCCTATTATAAGGGCTTAAAAATAGAATTGTCTACAGGAGAAAATAACTTTGTTGGCTGTAAGGGTAGGGGGTGAGGGTTTATCATTGATGAGATAGGTGATAGGTGTTAGAAATTTTACTAAGTTATTGTATTAAATAAATTAATTTTAAAAAACTGGCTTTTTCCAGATTTTGATGGCCAAGTGGTTCCAGACAGAAATCATTGACATAATTATTGGTTTTCTACAGGCTAACTACTAACATAACAAAATGGTAAAATGATCTAAAAAAATCACTCTGCCATTGAGTGGATTCTGACTCCAGTCAACAAAAAACACTGGTGCCTACCCACCATGGATCAGATAATCTTGGGAAGCACGAAGCTTCCATTAAAAGACTATCCAGTAATCACTTTTGTCCATTCTTATAGCTTAAAATTTCTCTTAGAACTGTGAAGTCAAATAAGCCATTTCCTCTTATCCAAACATGTTTTAGGATAATTTATCCCAAACAGACTCAGTGTGGTAAATAACTGTTTAAATTATTAGATCTGGTTGTGATTAATCTGAATCTATTCTCCTTTTCCTAAGGACCCACTGAGGGGAGAATAGCTCATATGGAGAATCAGAACTCTCATAAGGGAAAAGAAAGAAAAAAAAAAAAAAACGCCAAAGAAGAAACCAAAAACCAAAGACCAATCAGTAAAAAAGATTACAAAGCTGAATCTATAGATTCCTCAGGCAAGAGAGAAGTATGTTGAATGATTTATTGAAGGGAAAAAGTCAGTCTTTCTAAAATAATAGAAATTGTAAGTTTGTGACTGTTATGCTAACTAAGCATAGAAAACTAGAATTATTAAAAACAATCCGTATGTTCCCTGGTGGTGCAAAATGTAGTACTCAGTTGGCTGTTCCAACCTTCTTTTGAGGAAGAAAGATCTGGTCATCTGTTTCCATAAACATCTCCCTATGGAGCAGCTCTCCACAGGGTGGCCAGAAATCAACTTGATGCTTATAGGTTTTGTGGATATTTTTTTGGAAAACAAAGTAAGCCCATAGTTTTATCTAAAGTTTAATAAAACACATCCTGCCAGGAGTCGGATCCCACTCGACGGCACTTGGCTTGGCTGACTGTTCATTTGCCAGAAAAGTATAGTAAGTTGGGTTGAGTAACAATCCAGGATCTGTCAAAACGCAGGTTTGAGTTTTGTTTTTTTTTTTTCATTTTAATTAGCGTTAGCTAGCTAGAATCAATCATGACGAAAAATTTGGTTTCAATTCCTCCTACACCAGTTCTGCTACAGATGTAAAACGCCCTTTACATGAAGGAGTTACAACTTATTTTCATGTATGTATTATGGTTGGAATATATTTTTGACCTCACTAGTAAGTATATTTCTTCATTCTCTCTCCTAGGTCTAGACACTGAAGTTCTCAAGGACAAGCATTTGGGGGCGGGGGAGGGGGGGATGGAGCGGGGAGTCTATAGAGCAATCCTACTCTGTCCTACAGGGTCACAATGATTCAGAAACGACTCAATGACACTGTTTTTTGTTTTGTTTTGTTTTTGTTTCGTTACCTCTAGTGTGGGGTAGAGTCCCTGTATCAGGTGTGGAGAATATGCTCAAAATACTTGACAAAAGAAGAAAACATGTACACCCCCTCCTCACTTATCAACGTGGTTAGGTTCCAAAGAGCTGTCTGTTACCCAAAAATCAGCATGAGATGAAACACAGGATGCCTACATCAGACCCCCAAATGAAGGATGCGCAATGTGCTTATATACTGCTACATCGTTATAGAACCGCCAACCCCTGAGAATCCTGATCGGCCCGAGCTGGCGTATGACCCTAACTATCAGGGTCGGCGCCCTCCCCCTGTACCTCGGCGTTGGTTACCGTAAGGCATGCGTCGTTAAAACGCAGAACAGCTGGAGAGTAGATTTTTTACTATTGCTGTAAATGCTAAATGTCAGATAATGAAGTAGTGAATCAGTGAGGAATAGAAGTGATTTCTTGATAAATGAACACCCACCAAATAACTAAATTTCTACCCCGACTCAGGCAACTAACACAAATTATTGTAATCCCCCAACAATCTCCCATTCAACACCAGTTTTAGATGAGGGTAGTGAAGCCCAGGAAACTTATGTCATACGACAGAAGTGGGTCGGACGGAAGTCACAACCAGCGGAGCCTTCTCCACCGCATCAGGCTGCCTTCACCCGGCGGGGACACGAGGTCCATCGACTGCGGCCAGTCAGCCAGCCCGGCGGATTCGGAGCCCCCTTCACACGCCTGGCCCGGGATTCTTTCATGAGTTTTAGGGATTTCTGAAAGAGCCAGGAGTAGCAGTCGGGATGCCCAGGACGCTCCCATTCAGAACGCTGCTGAAAATATACAATGTTTTACTGATTGGCTTCCTGAAGTTTGAAGGAAGAATGTAGGGTGATACCAACTCAGGTGTTAATCCAGTCCAGTGTGGCCAGTAATTCCCCAAACCACTTAGTCTACGCAGCTGAGCACACAGGCCTGAGACACGTGTACACAACCTAGGTCTTGAAATCTGTGTTGGCCACCAAAATTAGTCACACAGGACTGTGCATAATAAGAGTATATATTCAAGCTTTCTTTCTTTAAATTTTTAAGTGAATACTATAATATTTCTAAACTAATTTTAGCTTTTGCACAGTTTTTAAAAGTTTTCGACGGCACTTGGCTGGCTGGCTTCTTTTATTGTTGCTAGGCCTTTTTTCGTTATTGATTTTAGATAAAGATTGTAAATAATGGAAAGTTCAAAGAAAATAAAATCATCCATAATTCCCATCACCCAGAGTTAACCATTGTTAATACTTATATCTTTTCTTTAATTGTTTCTCTGCATATGTATCTGTATGCATGTATTAAAGGGGAAAAAATAAAAAGCCACAGCTGTCCATTCGATTTCAACTCAGCGGCCCTATAGGACACAGTGTAACTGCCCCATAGAGTTTCCAAGAAGCGACTGGTAGATTTAAACTGCTGTCTTTTTGGTTATCAGCCTCAGCACTAAACCACTACAGTATCAGGGTTTCCTATATGCATGCGTTACATGACATTTTCAATGTATTTATACGTGCGTATGTGTATATTTTTACTCTCTTATTTTTTTTACTTGAAATTATACAGTAAGCCTTTCTCCACGTTCTGAGAATATCATTCTTAATGGACACATAAAATTCTACTATATTATGCACATAATTCGGTTGACTCATACCACATTGCCTAACACGTAAAATTCTGCAGTTTTCAATGTTATCAATAATGAAAAGAACAACCCCTCTCTAAAACGTCCCTGCTGTTTAATGCGGGGGGGGGACCCTGTAATTTAAAAATCAACAGAAAATTCTATGATGATGAAAACGTTTTATTCTGGACTGCCCCAAAGGGCATACACGTGGCTGTTAAGTTTCTGATGTGTGGTAAATTCAGCTAACAGACTACACTTTTCATTTTTTTAAATGTGATGAACTTAAGTAGCCACACCAAGCCAAGTGCCGTCGAGTCATATCCAACTCACTGCGATGCTAGTAGTCTGCACAAAATTTAAGGAGTTCTGTATTCTTTCCATAAAGACTTGCTTACGTGAAGGACTACCACCATCTTGTGGCCTTCTAGAATATTGCCTCTAAAACCGTTTAAGGCATGTTCACATGCCTTACGGTATTGATGGATCGTAGGATTCCAGCTAGCATTTACATAAAGTATCTTTGAGTTGAAAGACTGGTTTTGCTAAAACAGCCACTGAACAAGGCAGATAATCAATCTGAAGGGGGAAACCTGTTGCCATCACGTCAATTGTGATACATAGCTACACTACAGCACCGGGTAGAACTGCCCCATAGAGTTTCCAAGGAGCATCTAGTGGACTCAAACTGCCAGTCTTTTGGTCAGCAGCCAGCACACTTAAGCACTCCACCATCAGGGTTTCCTTGACTGGGGAGGAGGGATAGTAAATGTCTGGAGAAACATCAAGAAGAAACGCATCTACTTTGCTATTTGGGGTAGAGTCATCGTTTTGGGAATGCTGCCATAAACAGCTGAACTTTCTAGAAGCCATTGGCACAGCTAAATGTCTGTCTTTTCTGTTCTACTATTTGAAAAATACTTAATACTCTTATTTTCCCAAGAACTTTTACTATTCATCTTTACATATTTATTCTGATGTTGACTAGTCTATAGATCAAATTGGCATTTTGTAAAAGAGTTCACATTGTAATTTCTAATATATCTAGCTTATTTTTCCCAGTGGTTGAACTTGTAGTCAAATCTCCCTCTAAATCCACCTGACAGTTCTCTAGATTGCCCTGTGAATATTTTTCTGTTTTTAAACTCTTAATGAGGTGGATTGATGACACAGCAATTGATTCAAACATAGAAAGATTAGAAAGATCTCATAGGACTGGGCAGCATTTTGTTGTGTTATAAATAAGGTCACCATAAGTCGCAGCTGACTTGAAGACAACCAACAACAGGGGATAGTGGTTAAGCGGCATAGTGGTTAAGCACACCATCTGCTAACCAAACGATCAGCAGTTTGAATCTGCCTGGTACTCCTTGGAAGTTTATGGGGCAGCTCTACTCTGTCCTACACAGTTGCTATGAGTTGGAATCAACTCAATGGCATTACGTTTGGTTTTCTGACTGCATACACGTATATAGTAAATCAATGAATTACTTGTGATTCAAAAAGGGACAATATTAAGGATATCTCATTCCTCAGACTAAGTTGGGAATGAATTAAAACATAAACAATGTAGGGAAGCAGATAAAGACCAAAACATCAACTTTATTACCAACACAACTGTTAAAAGGTAGCTTTATTGTAAGGCAGAAATAGAAATTCTGATAGTGAACACCAAATGTCTGTTTCTGGAGCACCATACAGGCAGCTCTAGAAAACCATGCTTCTCCCCTTGTGGGAAGATGTCTGTAAAAATGACAGTGCAGAGAGGCAGACTAAGAGGATGTATATTATAGGCAGATGGCCACAGTCAGAAGGGACAGATTGAGGGAATTAGGCAGGAACAGAGCCGATAACCAATTCAACAGGTATACCACATCCTCCAAGCAGTTATTTACATTGCTTTCATAGAAAGAGCTAGATGTTGGTCAGAGATTAGGAGTATTTAGAGAAAATCTCAAGCACACTCTACTAGAACCTTTGGGATACAGCAAAAACAATGTTCAGAGGTCAGTTTATTTCAGTAAACACACACTTCTAAAAAGAAGAACGAAGTCAAAGAATTAACCCTACAGTTTGAATGACTAGAAAGAGAACAACAAAAGAACCCCTCAGGCATCAGAAGAAAGCATATAACAAAAATTAGAGCGGAACTAAAGGAATTAGAGAATAGAAAAAACTATTGAAAGACAAAAAGTTGGTTTTTAAAAATAATCAACAAAGTCAATAAACCACTGGCCAAACCAACAAAAGAAAAAATAGGAGAGGAAGTAAATAACTCAAATAAGAAATTAGACATGCAACATCACAACAGAACCAACTAAAATTAAAAATCATAACAGAATACTATGAAAAATTATACTCTAATAAATTAAAAAACCCAGGGGAAATGGACAGATTTCTAGAAACACGTCACCTATAAAAACTAATACAAACAGACAGAGGTAGAACAACTAAATAGACACACAACAAAAGAAGAGATTGGAAAGGTAATTTTAAAATTCCAAAAAAAAAAAAGCTTTGGCCCAGATGACTTCACTCGAGAATTCTACCAAAGTTTCAGAGAAGAGTTAACACCACCATTACTAAAGACATTTCAGAACATAGAAAAGGATGGACTATTCCCAAATTCACTCCATGAAGCCAGCATAACCTTGATATCAAAACCAGGTAAAAAAAAAAAAAAGCACACAAAAAGGAAAATACAGACCAATTTATCTAATGAACTTAGATGCAAAATTCTTTCAAAATTATAATAAACTAATCCAACAAAATATTCAAAAAATAATTTAGTATGACTAAGTGGGATTCATTCCAGGGATGGATGTAGAGATTGTTCAACATTAGAAAAACAACCAATGCAATCAGCCACATAAATAAAACAAGACATAAATACAGACAAAACCACATAAATACAGACATAAATACAGACAATTGATTTTATCAATTGATGCAGAAAGGGCATTTGACAAGTTTCAACACATGTGCATGTTAAAAACTCACAGCAGAGTAGGAATAGAAGAGGCATTTCTCAATACAATAAAGGGCATCTAAGCAAAGCCAACAGCCCACATCATCCTAAATGGTGAGAGTCTGAAAGCATTCCCCTTGAGGTCAGAAACCAGAGAAGAATGCCCTGTATCACCACTTCTATTCAACATTGTGCTGGAGGGTCTCGCCATAGCAATCAGGCAAGATAAAGAAATAAAGGGGAATTAGTAAGAAAGTAGCAAAAGTACCTTTATTTGCAGATGACATTATCTTATACACTGAAAACCCCAAAGAACCACAAAAAAAAAAAAAAAATTACTGGCACTAATAATCTAGCAAACTATCAGGATACAAGACAAATATACAAAAATCAGTTGTATTCCCATATGCCAACAAAGAGAATGTCAAAGATGAAATCACAGAATCAATATAATTTCACAGAGCCCCCAAGAAGACAAAATACTTAGAAATAAATCTAATCAGAAATGTAAAAGATACATTCAAAGAAAACTACAAGACAATACTCCAAGAAACCAAAAGAGACATATAAGTGGAGAAACCTACCTCGCTCATGGATAGGAAGACTCATCATTGTGAAAATATCTGTTCTACCCAAAACTATCTACAGAGACAATGCAATCTTGATACAAATTCCAATGGCATTTTCTCATGAGATGAAGAAACAAATCACCAGCTTCATATGGAAAGGAAAGAGATTTTGGATATGTAAAGCATTATTGAAGAAGAAGAAAGTGGGAGGCCTCATGCTACTTGACTTCAGAATCTATTACACTGCCACAGTAGTCAAAACAGCCTGGTACTAGTACAAAAACAGACACATAGGCAGATGGAACAGAAATGAGAATCAAGATATAAAGTCATCTACCTATCAGCAGCTGATATCTGATAAAAGCCTGAAGTCTGTAAATTGGGGGAAAAACAGTCTATTTAATAAATGTTGCTAGCATAAACGGATATCCATTAACAAAAACATCAAACAAGACCCATACATCACACCGTGCACAAAAACTAATTAAAAATGGATCAAAGACATAAATACAAAATCTAAAACATTAAAGAAAACATAGGGGCAATGCTGGGAACCCTAATACAAGGCATAAATATATTACAAAGCATTACTAACAATGGACAAACACCAGAAGAGAAAATAGATAAATGGGAATTCCCAAAATTCAAACATTTGTGCTTATCCAAAGATTTCACTGAAAGAGTAGAAAAACAGACTACAGTCTGGGGGAAAAAATTTGGCTACCACAAATCTGACCAGCACCTAATCTCTAAAATCTACAACATACTCCAAAGCCTCAACAACAAAAAGACAGATAATCCAATTTATCAATAGTCAAAGAATGTTACTAGACACTTCATCATGGAACACATTCAAGTGGCCAACGGATACATATGGAAATGTTCACAATCATTAGCCATTAAAGAAGTTTAAATCAAAACTACAGTGAGATACCACTGCACCTGAACATGGCTGGCATTAATCCAAAAAACATAAAATAATACGTGTTGGAGAGGCTGTGGAGAGACTGAAACACTTATACACTGCTGGTGGAAATTTAAAATGTTTTAACCCTTTGGAATTTGATATTTCCTTAAAAGCTAGAAATAGAAATACTATATGATCCAGCAATTCTAGTTCTTGAAATATATCCTGGAGAAATAAGAGCTGCCACACAAATAGATACATGTACACCAGTGTTCATCACAGCAGTGTTCACAATATGGGATGAATTTAAGTGTCCACCAGTGAAGCAATAGATAAATGAACCTTGGTATATTCATAAACCCAAAAAACTCAGTGCCTTGAAGTATATTCATACTATTATGCAAAGATTTAAAAAAAAAAAAAGGTGAATTTGGGTCACATCTAATCAAATGGAAGGATCTGGAAGGCATTATGCTGATCAAAATTAGCCAATCACAAAAGGACAAATGTCATATGAGAGCATTGATATAAAGACTCAAAAATTGTTTTAAACACAGAAGAAAATATTCTTTGATGATTACGGGGGTGAAAAGGGAAGGAGTACTCACTAATCAGATAATGGATGAAAATTATTTTAGGAGAAGGGAGAGACAACACATATCAAAGGAGAAGTCAGCACAAATAAACTAAACCCAAAGCTTAGAACTATTCTAAATAAAATCAAACACCTCCAGGAACAGAGCACCAGGGTCAGGGGTCTCGGGACCATAGTTTCAGTGGACTTCTAGGTCACTTGGCATAAAGAAAGTTTTTAAGCACATGTTCTGAATCTCATTTTGATGAGTGGTGTCTGGGATCTTAAATGTTAACAAGCAGCCATCTAAGATGCACTAGTTGGTTTCAGCCCTCCTGGAGAAAAGGAGAAAGAAGAGCATCAAAGACATGAGAAAAGGGTGAGTTCAAGAAAACGGCCACATCAACATGAGATCAGAAGAATTAGATGATGCCCTGCCACCACCAAAGACTGCCCTTACAGGGAACTCAACAGAGAGTCCCTGACTGTGTGGGAGAAATGTCAGATGCAGATTTGAACTCTAGTAAAAACACCAGACTTGATGGTCTGACGTACTAAAGGGTCCCTGAAAGACGTGATTCTTGAACACTCTTAGTCCAGAACAGAAATCTTTCTGGAAGCCAACTCCTCAAAGACCGAATTGGTATATAAGGCATAAACTGATACTGGTAAAGAGTGTGCTTCTTGCTTGAGCAGAGACAGGAGACTAACTGGGCAGGTCCTGTTTGGAGGCCAGAAGAGACAATAAAGGCAAAGAGGAATTGGTTGAATGGACATGGGAAACACAGGGTGGAGAGGAGGAGGGTGCAGTCACAGTGTGGGAAGATTAGCTAGGGTCACATGTAAAGCGTGTGTAAGTTTTTACGTGAGAAATTGTTATTGTAAACTTGCATTTAAAACCCAATGGAAAAAATAAAAATTGTAAGACCAAAAAAAGGAAAAATCTCACCCCTTAGAAACTGGGCAATTTGGAAAAAGTGTTCCTACTAATAGAAATAAAGTAATGAAATTCTAGTGCGGTGTTAGCTAAACTTTCAGTTAGTTGACAAAGTGATTTGCACTTCACTTGAGAAGAGACAGAAACAAATACTGATTCATCTTTGCAGTTCTTCCCATAATCCCCAACCTGAAGGGACACT
Organism: Heterohyrax brucei; assembly: GCA_028571685.1. Classification (NCBI taxonomy): domain Eukaryota; kingdom Metazoa; phylum Chordata; class Mammalia; order Hyracoidea; family Procaviidae; genus Heterohyrax; species Heterohyrax brucei. The sequence continues at coordinate 66,494,116 of CM053162.1, read as the reverse complement.
AGTTGAAGTGACTGTAAGAGATGACTCTAAAAAGAGACTCGTAAATAGTAACATTGAAGCCACCAACTCATCTTCCTTAAAAAGCTGCTACAGGATCAAATGGTGTATCTATTTCCAGTTTTTTAAGGAATCACCAGATAGTTTTCCAAAGAGGCTGTACCATTTTGCAATCCCACTCACAGCGCGGGAGAGTTCCACTTTCTCCACAGCCTCTCCAGCATTTGTTGTTTTGTGTTTTTTGGATCATGGCCAACCTTGTTGGGGTGAGATGGTATCTCATTGTAGTTTTGATTTGAATTTCTTTAATAGCTAATGATCATGAGCAATTCTGCATGTGTCTTTCAGACATTTACTAGAAATGTCTGTCTATCTCCTTCACCCAAGATCAGACATTGTAATTCCACTGCTCAGAATTTATCCTTCAGAAACAAAGCTTGTCACCTGAACAGACACATGTGCATGAATGTTTGCTACAGCACAGTCCGCAATAGCAAACAGTTGGAGTCAACCCCGATGTCCATCAACAGATGAATGGATAAGCAAACTATGGTACACATGCTCAATGGAACACTATGCTATGATAAAAAAACAATGACAATTTTAGTAAACATCTTGTAACATGGTCTCATTTGGAAGAGATCATGCTGAGTGAAATCAATCAATGTCAAAAGGACAAATTTTGTATGAGACTCTGTTATAAGGACTTAACAAGAGAATTATACATAGAAGAAAATGACTGTGTTGGCTACATGGGTGGGGGGGCTGAGGGTTTATCATAGATGAGATATTTGATAGATGTTAGAAATTTTATTTTTACTGTAATTAATAAAAAAATAAAAAAGGTCATTATGCATAAAACAAAAGCTGCTACAGTTTATTTGAGGGACTATAAACTCTGTGGTTATTTTTATACCAAAGATAAAAGAATTAACTTGAAAACCATTACATTATAAATTTGTTTAGAGAGTATCCAGTTATAATATGAAAAGAAAAAATCAATAACTATATAGAAGCAATATAGCAACAATAACCAGCTAGACTAGGTCATAAAAATGTTTCATTTACAACAGCACTAAAAATAGAAAATCCTAAATGTAGGAACTCACCCTAAGGAAATAATTGCAGTTGTACTGAACAGTTTATTACAGAGATATTCATCACAGAAGTGTTTATAATCAACCTCATAAAAAGATGGTGATAGTAGTTTTTATTTTTAATGTGCTAACTTTGCAAAAAATTATAGAGATATAAGAAAAAAACTGATAACACTACATTGTCCCCACATGCAAAGTAATTCACTAGTATGTGAAGCAATAGATTTCAAGGCCACATTACTAGACTTGCTAATATGTCACTGTTGTTTCTGAGTGCCACTGAGTTGATTTGACTACAGCAACCCCACCTGATGTGGCAGAAAAGCCCCACAGAGTTTTATTAGCTATGATGTTTACAGAAGGCAATCACTAGGTCTCTCTCCTGCAGAGCCACTCAAAACAAACTCACTGCTGCCAAGTCAATTCAGATTTATATAGACCCTATAGGGTAGAACAGAACTGCCCCTTAGAGATTCGAAGGAATGTCTGGCAGATTCAAACTGCTGGTCTTTTCGGTTAGCAGCCGTAGCACCTACCCACTACCCCATCAGGGTTTCTGCAGAGCCACTGGGTGGGTTCAAGGTACCAGGTTTTCAGTTAGCAGTTCAGTGTGTAATCATTGTGCCACACATGCTTCTTAATATGTCACTCTAGGAACTGGCAGTAGGGGCAATAATTTGTATATGAATTATGGAAACCCTGGTGGTGCAATGATTTGGTGCTATGTCTGCTAACCATGAAGTTGGCAGTTCATATCTACCAGGTGCTCCTTGGAAACTCTATGGAGCAGTTCTACTCTGTCATATAGGGTTGCTATTGGTTAGAATCAGCTCAACAGTAGTGGGTTATATAAATCATAGGAAATCTGGTCATAGATCATTTTCTCTAATGAGAAAAGATACCAGAACATCCTCTCTGAGTCATTCAAAGTGATCACCCTACTACTGCCCCCCCAGAAGGAAGCAGTGGGGGACACTGAGAGGAACTGCTCTCAGATGTAATCTTGCAACGCAAAGAAATAATTTAATCAGTTCTTTTCTGTGTCAAGATCTTAAATGGAAAAGCTATCTAGGTCCTGTCAGGAATCTCTGGGATGAGAAGAAGATTGTGCCACATTATAGGCAGGAGTTCTGAGAACTAAGCTCTACGTCACCTTAAAGTGCCAAATACAGAGACCTGTAACTTTGGGAACCAAAGCCTGGCGCTTCTTTGATTAAGCCTCATGCCAAAGCCATGCAAGCTCAAATGCTTCAAGCCTCCAGAAAGTCAATATAATGCTTTCATCAGACTGGGTGTCATGGCTTGAATTGTGTACTCCCCCCCAAAACGTGTATCGCTAGGCCATGATTCCTGGTATTGTGTGATATTCTTATATACTGTATACCTGCCTCTGTGATGTTGAGTCAGGGGAGTTGAACACCTTTTTGGTATAATGGTTAAGTGCTACCTCTGCTAACTGAAAAGTCAACAGTGCCGATCTGCTAGGGGCTCCTTGAAAACTCCATAGAGCAGGTCTACTCTGCCCTGTAGGGTCATTGTGAGTTGGAATTGACTCGAAGACAGTAGGTTGGGCTTTTAGATTTGGGCACCAATTGTGTTTATGGGTCAGGAGTCAGTGTGTAAGCTGCATTGTACCTTGAGGTCATCTCTTGGATATAAAGGAAAGGGAAGCAAAGTGAGGGGTGGGGACATCTTACCACCAAGAAGCAGCCTCAGAGCAGAGCTCATCCTTTGGGAAGGACCTGGGGTTCCTACATCTCAGAAGCTTCCAATCCAGAAAATGATTGACAAAAAGGGACCTCCTCCAGAGCCAACAGAGAAAGTCTTCCCCTAGAGCTGATACCCTGAATTTGAACTTGGAGCCTACTGGACCTTGACATAATAAAATTTCTCTTTACACAGCCATTCACTTGTGATATTTCTCTTATAGTAGCACTAGATGACCAAGACACTGAGTGTAAGAGAGAAAGACAACAAGTTGGCCATCAACCGTGAGAGGTTAGTCAGATACATTGGAAAATAGTGCGTGTTGAATAAATCACTTCTGATTGCCACAGGTGGTCAGCCTGTGAGCCCTATGTAACACTGTGAATGAGTTGATCTTATTTCCAAAATCACGGCTGATTGTGTAAGGATGGAGTCCAGGCCTACTCAGGGCAGGACACTCTGCTCATCCATCATGTGTCACAGAGCCAGGCTCAACACCCGCACCATGCGGCCAGGAAGAGCGGGGATGAGTGTGGCCTCATCCAATTCTTAGTTCAGATGTCGCTCTAGTAGTTGGTGTCAGGGCTAATAATTTGTGTTTATGGTAATCGGTTCAGATTTCAGTTCTTCGTCTGTGATGGCTGCCTCAGGGCCTGAAGAACTTAAGAGTGGGTATTAGATTTTCTGTTGTGGGGAGGCATTGAAAAGCAAACCAAAAAAATACGAGAGCAGTGCTTGTTGTACTGTTTAGTTTGGGAGTGTTCTTAGCCATTTCGGAGCCTCTCTCCTTTTCTTCTTTTCTCCCACCTTCCTTCCTTCCTTCCTTCCCTCCTTCCTTCCTTCCTTCCCTTCTTCCTTCCTTCCTTTCTTTTTCCTTTCTCCTTCCTTCATTCCTTCCTCTTTCCTTTCTCCTTCCTTCATTCCTTCCTCTTTCCTTTCTCCTTCCTTCCTTCTTCCCTCCCTCACTTCTTCCCTTCTTCCCTCCCTTCCTTCCTTCTTCCCTCCCTCCCCCCTCCCTCTCTCCTTCCCTCCCGAATTCCATCCGTCCTTCCTCAGCTCCCTCCCTCCCTAATGCCCTCCCTCCGTGACTCCTCCCTCCCTAACTCCCTCTCCTTCCCTTCTTTCTTCCCTGTCTCCCTCCCTTCTTTCCTTGTTCTTCCTCTTCAGTCTCTCTCTTGCTTTCTCTGACTGCCTCGTTTTAACTTCATCAGGTGGGAAATTCTCTCAGGATCTATAAAGCAGTCTCCTTTCTGAGACAAAGACTTAGGGAAGTAGATGCTGTGTTTTCCCAGTTACATTAAGAAGTCACTGAGCAAGGGGACATTATCTCTCTCATCAGCCTACATCCCCTAGGCACATGCTGTAAGTCATCTATCGGCCAGAAAACCCACAGGGTGGAGTTCTTTCTGTTCTTTGCCCCTAGATCCACAAACTGTTGGCCTCCTTTTCACTCCCCATCCCCCTGTTTTCCCACACCAAGGTCTATAAACCAGTATTGCTAAACAGTAAGTGAGCTATACTGACCGCTGGTGGCCCTGCTTCTCAGCCAGAATCCCTAGTGTGTGAAGATAAGAAGTGCTATCCTTTTATATCCAGGAAAAGTAGTCTAAGCTCCAAGGACCTGAGAATCACTCAGAACTGGTTATATGAATCCAAAGCCTTTAAAGACTGATACAGTGTGTCTTGGGATCTGGATGTCCCATCAGCATTTCATTTGTCCATAAACTGAGTCTTCTGATGGGTTGGGGTGACAAGGCTCTCACCTCAAGGCCAATCCAAACAAAAAGCAAAACCAGTGCCATCGAGTTGATTCCAGCTCACAGTGACACCTGAAGAATAGGACAGAAGTTTCATTTAGGTATATGTTCAACTCCTCAAAACAATTTTTGAGGACTTGCTGTTCACATCAGTCCTTTTTAATTTTATCTATTTTGATGTGTATGTAGGAGTATCTAGGATCTTTATTGATCTAAGTGTCATTTGGAGCCCTCTTAGCACAGTGGCTAAGAGCTCAGCTAACCCAAAAGTTGGCAGTTTCAATTCATCAGCCATTCCTTGGAAACCATATAGGATACTTCTACTCTATCCTATAGGGTTGCTGTGAGTCAGAATCAACTTGATGGTAATGGGTTTAATTTTTGAAAGTGTCATTCATAAATGACTTCTACAAATACATGTATCACTCATTTTTAGAATTACTAGACATATGAAAGGTGAAAGGAAAAAAGAAATGTTCTCTTCTTAAAAAGCTTACTTTCTAAACATCTACAATATGAATTAATAAAACATAAGGTCTGTGTGACCAAATTTCACTCAAGGCACCACCAAAATTGAGTACACATAATGACCACTGCCAGAATCAACTGCCCAGGGAGTCTGCAGCCTGAAGTTAGAAAAACGAGTGGTATTTGGATTAGAAAGTAAAGTTAGGACTAAAGTTGATGTTCCACTGGGAGAAGAGCCAGAAAGAGGCCATCAGCTCAGCACAACAACGGGTACAGGAAAAGGGGGGAATGCCCCTCAAGGTCCACGTGCCCCACTGGGCAATACTGGGTAGGCGTTCCTGTCTGTAACACCGTTAGATCCAGACTAAGAAGTGGTTGTCTAACATTTCTTTTGTTTCCTCTATTCAGTTAAATTGTTTCTCACTTCTAATTTTTCAGCACAAAATTCAGACCAATGTCACAGTGCCTTGGTGAGATACAGACGATTGCTCTTTTGAGAAACCAATGAAATGTCAATGCCTTACCTAAGCTTTCTATTATCTTGAACCTGGATCCACAACGTAGAGTTCTCTTCAGGTATAAAGCCAAAACAAACCAAACCCACTGCGATGGAGTTGATTCCAATTTATAGCAGCCCTGTAGGACAGAGTAGAACTGCTCCATGGCATCTCCAAGGAGGGCCTGTTGGATTTGAACTGCCAACCCTGTAGTTAGCAAATGTAGCACTCAACCAGTATGCCATCAGGATTTCCCTTTTTAGGTACAGAGGCAACAATTTAATCTTTATTGTTTTAAAAATGAGATTTTGAGTTTTCTTCATCATCTTTCGGGCCGTTTTTCCTGCAGAGCCAGTGTGAGGTGGTGCACGAGAAAATGAACTCTGCAGACAGACAGACACCCAAAGTTTATGACCTCACTCTTGACCATGTTGATTAGACTCCCGCAGACTCAATTTTCTCCTGTGGGCCCTCTGTATCCGGGGGTGCCGCATCTGTGGATTCAGTCAACATGAATACAAAATATTCAGAAGAATGAGTGTTACGCTGTTGCTGACATGTGCTATGTAGCTAGAACTGAGAAGGCTGAGTCTGTGCTGAGCATGTACAGAATTCTTTGTTTATTGCCACTATTCCCTAAACAATATAGTATAATAGCTATTTACATATCATTTGCATTCTATTTGGTACTATAGGAAATCAAGTGGTGATTTAAAGTATACAGGAAGACACGTGCAGGTTGTCTGCAAATACTTCCTCATTGTATAAAAGGGACTTGAGCATCCCTGGACTTTGGGATCCACGGAATTTTGGAACCAATCCCTCATGGATACCGAGGGACAACTCCATAAAATCTGGGATAAAAATAGAGCCCATCTCATAGAAGCGCTGAGAGGAAAATACAAAATAATGTGCTTACCACAACACCTGGCTCACGATACATACTCAACAAGTATCAATTATTTTCATGACTCTTTGGTCATATTTGCCCATTTGTTTTACCCGCCCCCTCACTAGTATTAAACACGCAAGCACGTGTACTGAATATAATAAGGCTTAATGTCTGAGTGCGTTTATTTGCTGATAAGATCTTGATGCCTTTCAAAGGGGTTCAATAAGCATATTTTTCCTCATTTCTGTTTTTAAAACAACAGCTCATTTATTATTTGGGGTCATTTAGTATGAAGTAAAAGAACAAAATCAATTTGCTTTTTGCTGAAATATGTTCGAAGTTTGTGCTTGAAAGAAACATTGAATGTGAAAATGTCAAATATTGGGCAAAAGGATTCTTTGTTGAGTTCTTGATTATGGTGATAGGGCTTATGGGATTTTTTTTTTTTTAATAGATAACTTTGTCCCTAGTGACAGGCTACAGGGCTTTTTATCCCCTAGTACTGGAATTATCTTTGTTTCTTTAGTTGTAAGGCCAGTGGACCACTCAGAGGAAATGCTCACAGAGACTCTAGGACAAACTGCCTACTAAGATACAACAAGCCTCCACCACGTGGCTGGCACATTGCCTGAAATCATTTAACTCTCTATTAAAACGAAAATATAAGTGGGAAGGTTAACACCTTCAGCTAGCGCTCTAATCCTTTGGACCTTATGGTGACCTTATTTGTTGGATGGATTTCCTCTTGACCCGAAGAGCAGAAATTTGGTGAAGGTCACCAAAGGAAAAGATTCCAGTTCAGGATTTGGTCCAGTTCACAGACCAGTAAATCAGAGTGGTAATTAAGACATAGCCTCGTAGTACTATGTATTCACAAGCATTGGAGGCAGGACTGGGATGCAAGTAGCATAGACTGAAGCTGCATTCTGTTGTTTGATGGCTGTGCTTCGATTGTGAACATCTGTAACTATATAAAGTAGCAGAGCCATCAAGTTAATTTTGACTCCTGGAGACACTACTTCCTGCTCCCACATATTAAAGTAGAACTGTGCTCCAAAGAGATTACAATGGCAGGTTTTTCAGAATTAGATCACCAAGGTCTTTATCAGAGACACCTCTGGGTCAATGTGAACTGCTAGTCTTTCAGTTGACAGTCAAGTGTGTTAGTCATCTCTACCGTCCATGGATTGTATCATTATCTGTACTTTGGGGTTATTATTTTCCGCTCTGTTATTCAGGATGTTAGCAAGAATTAAATGAGATTATATGCATCATAGCTCTCTGGGTACTATAAAGCATCAGATACAAAACACAATGTAATTACTCTAATGCAGCACTTTGAAATAGGCATGCATGAGGAACAGTGTCTATGAAGCAATGATTTGACTCCTTAGTGTTTTAAAATTATGTTGCTGTACAAGAATCATTATTCTATTTGGTCTTTAAGAAAGCACTGTGACTTAGACTGGCCTGGTATTTCTAGCCTTATTTTACAGATGGAAAGTCAAAATCAATGCAAATAAATTACCAAGGCAGTATCTTTTTTTTTTTCTCTCTCTCTCTGTATCCCATTGTTGGCTAAATAGCATGGTCCATGTCACGCTAAAGCCTACAAAGAAAATACAAAGCAAAACGTGCAGTTTTAATGACAGGTGCAAAAAGAGAATGGAAAAAAAGTTAACTGAGGCATCTGGAGTATTGTTGATACCATATAGTTGGAAAGTAGAACTCCTAACTCCATCTGCTTCTCTGCTCTTCTTTACGTTGAGACAAAAACTTGTAATATTTTAAGACAAGCTTAGTGTAGAGACTGAATAGGAGAGAACAGGTTCTCTAAAAGACTTCAAGATATATCTATCCCAGGCAAATAATAAATTCTGAAAAAGAATACCATATAGAAAAAAAAACGAGTGAAACAAGCTATTATTATTACAAACCTGATTAGGATGATGGGGTACAACTCACATGAGGCTAACCTAATTTTCCGAGCTTTTGTTGTGTTAACCTACCACCAGCTGGTTAGCTGATCCAGGGAATTAGCCTATGTGATTTGAAGCAAACAAGAAAAACAGTTGCCTCTGAGTTGACTCCAGCTCATGGCGACCCCACATGCTACAGAGTAGAATTGCTTCATGGGACTTTCACAGCTGTAATCTTGGAGGAAGCGTGTCACCTGCTCTTGCTTCTCTGGCCCTGCTGGGTGGTTCAGACACCGACCTCTGGGTTAGAGCTGGAGCACGAGCCGTTTGAACCACCATCATGCACAAGAGACACACAGTAAAATCTCTTAACGGAGCTTTGTGCCCATGAAGAAAGGAAACACGAAGTACGGACAGTACATCCGGAGGGTAGCTGAAAAACCGTTTTCAATACAACACCCAAAGAGGGGCAGTGTAGGTACCGAACTTGACAGGTAACGAGGATGATGGCTGGTTGTCACAGATTCTCCTCACATCATAGTCTTGAATCTGGAGAAGCTTAAATGACCCAGCCTGCACTTAGCACCACACGGGGTGACACTTTAAGTCTTGAACTTCTTTTGGATCTCCTTTTCTTTTTTCTGCTGTCACCATGTTTAGCGACCATGCCTCAGCTTTCCGGTTCCCTCTGCTTGACCCCCCTTCTTGCCGTTCTCCCAGCTTTCCTGTTCTGTGGCTCTCTGTGACTCGGACAGCTTATTCCCTTTTGATAAGCCATTTTTGCAGACAGTTTGTAATAGACGTACCCCTCATCTTCAACAGGATTTTAGAATTTAAACACACTGTTAACTGATCTCATGGATTGATCACTAATTTTCATAAGTTTTAATTTTAAACCCATTGCTACTGAATTGATTGTGACTCATAGAGACCCTGTAAGACAGAGTAGTACTGCCCTATAGGGTTTCCAAGGAGCAGCTGGTGGGTTTGAACTGCTGAGCTTTATGTTAACTGCAGAACTCTGTACCACTCCACACCAGGGTTCTGTTTTAACAATGGTGAATACTGAGAAATTACTAAACACCAGGCATTATGCTTACCTTCCTATAAACAATACTGCATTTAATTCACTCAGAAGTCCCATATGACAATTAAACAAACCAAAGTTAGCCAGGTAACTAGCATGAGTTTTGACAGCTCAAAAATACAGAAGATAGGTTTTAAATTTATTCTCTTTGACTCCAAGGATTGGCTTTGATTTCACTACTGATTGATGACAATGTATCTGTGCCAAAGTGGCAGTGTGAGGATGGTATCACACTAATAAGACTGATTATAGATAGTTGGGTAGCTGTGAGATGCAAACAACAATGTCTTTTCAAAGGTTAAATTTACCTCATCAAACTACAATAGGTTCTAGAGGGAACAAATTAGACTGACAACAGAATCTGAAGCCAATTTATGTGAGAAAAAGTAAAAGATCTGCACCTGGAGGATTTGAGAGCAAGTTAATTGCACTTCAGAGGAAGGTTTTACAGAGCAAATTGGTACACATTGTTTTGTGACATTGGTTGCTAATTGCGTGACTGTCAAATCTCTCCCCTTCTCAGCCTTGCATTCCCCATTATGAGCTGTCCTGTTCTTTCCAGCTTCCTTAGCCTGGCTCCTGGGCTGGGGTCCTCGCTCAGTGTCATTTTGTTTTGTGGGCCTGGCTAATCTCTCACTGAAGGGTGAACCTCAGAAAAGACTTCAGTACTAAGCTAAAAGGGTTTCCAGGAGCCAAATTGTTTTTAAGTCATTAAAGGGTTATCATACAGAGACAGGGAATCCACTTATTCTCTGCTTTCTAGAACATGGACCAAAAGCTGGAAATTAGAAGGTGAGTCTAACACAATATAGCTAAACATTTTTTTTAATCAATTCAGTTGTCTTAAAGTGGAGTAATATCTCATAGATTAACATTCTCAGTTACCAAAGGTATTCAGGAAGCATCTAGATGACTTCACTTTCCAGAATCTGTACAGTCAATTCTTGCCAAGGTTGAGACTGTATTAATTTAATTTTTTCCAAAGTGCAGAAATACGGCCCACTGATATTCACACACACACACACACACACACACACACACACACACACACACACACACACACACACACACACACACACACAGCATTGAATCACATTAGATTTCATTTCAAATTATTTCTAATATTTGTTACTCTAGACAAGAAGAAAATACTGGATGTCAGCATATCTCAAATATTCCCATTTTACATTTATTTTGATTTATTATATTATTTTTGTTTTTAATTGTTCTTGAGACTAGTTTTCCTATTTTGTGCATCTGCTAACTCAACTTCACAGAGATATACTTTCCCAAATAGTTTGAAGATTTTTTCTCTTTCTTTTTTTTTAAATTATACTCTTAGATGAAAGTTTTCAAAGCAAACTGATTTCCCGCTAAACAGTTAAAATACATGTTGTTTTGTGACACTGGATGCCAACCCCAGGACATGTCATCACTCCCACTTCTTGACCTTGGATTCCTCATTACCAGCTATCCTGTCCCCTCTCACCTTGTCATTCCTAGGTTACTGTGCCTCTTTAGTCTAATTTTCTTTTATGGGCCTGTCTGACCTTAGACTGAAGGGTAAACCTCAGGAGTGGCTTCAGTACTGAGCTAAAAGGGTGTCCAGGGTCCACACTCTCAGGGTTTCTCCTATCTCTGCCAGAACAGTAAGTCTTATCCATCCATCCACCCACCCAACCGTCCACCCGTCCATCCGTCCATCCGTCCATCCGTCCATCTGTCCATCCATCCATTCATCATTTATCTATCATCTCTCTATCTATCATCTATCTGTCATCTATCTATCTATCTAATCTATCTGTCTGTCTATCTCTCTGTTTATCTTGTGAGCTGTGGTACTTGTGGTGCAGTCATTGTTTGGACTAGTCTTTCTCTTGCGTGTCTGGTTTCATCATTCTCCCTTGTTCCAGATGGGATGACACCAGTGGAATATCTTAGATGACTACTAACAAATTTTTAAGACTCCAGAGGCTACTTGCCAAAGTAGGATCTAGAATATTTTCTTTATAAACTATGTTATGTTAATTGACCATAACTATGTTATGCCCGAGACCATGATCTGCAGTCTTCAACCCAGTAATGCAGTCTCTCAGGGAGTTTCAGTGGGTATGTGGAGCGTCCATGACCTTGCCTTGGGCAAGACAGGGTGCCTGTCCCAGTGTTGGGTACTGTCTTACCCTTCACCAAAGTTACCGTTTGTCTGTTGTCTGTTTAGTGTTGTTTCTTCCCCAGTCTTCCACTCCCTTGTGCTCCTTTGCAATCATCAAAGATTGCTTCTTTCTGTGAAGTTTGGTTTGGTTTTTCTTCCTGTAAGCTCATGCTCAAGGAGATGTAGTTTCTCTGAAGTGTGATTAAGTTTCTGTAAGAATGCTTTGAGCCTTTCTTCAGGATGTGGGGAAAGAAAAGGCCAGCAAAGGAAGAGTCTTAGCCATCTGGTGCTGCTGTAACTGAAATACCACAAATAGATGGTTTCAACAAAGAGAAATTCGTTCTCTCACAGTCTAGCAAGCTAGAAGTCCAAATTCAGGATACCAGCTCTAGGGGAAGGCTTTCTCTCTCTGCTGGCTCTAGAGGAAGATCCTTGTGATGCATCAATCTTCCCTTGGTCTGGGAGCACCTCTGTGCAGGGATTTCAGGTCCAAAGGATGTACTGTGCTCCTGGTGCCACTTTCTTGGTGGTATGAGTTCCCCAACTCTCTGTTTCCCTCTCGTTTTTCTGTCTTGAGAAATTAAAAGTAGTACAAGCCGCACTGCAGGGAAACTCCCTTTACCTTGGATCAGAGGTGTGACCTGGTTTTATAGCCCTACTAATCTTCTGTGGTGTGATCCAATCTTGCCTCTTTTAACCATAGGCAGAGATGAGGGTTTCCAACATACAGAAAAATCAGTCACAAATGGAGGAAAACCACACAATACTGGAAATCATGGCCCAGTTCACTTGATACACACATTTTAGAGGGGACATAATACAGTCCATGACACTATTGTAACTGTTTGGGGGCACCATGAACTTCACCCGTATAAGACAGTGAACTTAATCCATAAACATGCGTGTTCTGACTGCTGTACCAGGGAGCCATTCCAGTCTCTCTCCTTCTCCTCGGATCTCCTTATTCCCTGAGACATGACAGTACTGAAATTAAGCCAATTAGTAGCCCTACAACGGCCTGCGAGTGTTCCAGTGAAGGGAAGAGTCACACAACTCTCACTTTAAATCAAAAGTAGAAAAGATTAAGGTTAGTGAATAATGGATGTTAAAAGCCAAGACAGGCCAGAAACTAGGCCTCTTGTGTCAGACAGTCAAGCTGTAAAGGCAAAGAAAAAGTTCTTAAAAGAAAGTACAAGTGCTCCTCCAGTGAACTCACTGATGATAAGTGAAGCAGCCTCCTTGTCAATATGAAGAAAGTTTTAGAAGATCAAACCCTTAAAATAAAACTTAAATCCTAACTCTCTTCAGTTCTGTGAAGACCGAGAGAGATGAGGAAGCTTCAGCAGACAGCTGTTGACGCATGAGATTTACCCAAAGAAGCCATCTCCACAGCACAGAAGTACAAGGTAAAGAGCAAGTGGTGCTGTGGAAAGCCAATGCTCATTTACCACTCCAAAAACCCTAGGGCCCTTAAGACTTACGTTAGATCTTCTCTACCTGTGCTCTGTAATGGAGCAACAAAGCCTGGATGACAGCACATCTGCCTACTACATGGATTATGGAGTATTTTAAGCTGCTGTCAAGACCTACTGCTCAGAAAACAGATTCCTTCCAAAGCATTATTGCTCATTTACAATGCATCTGGTCACTCAAGAGCTCTGACGGAGATGTTCAAGAAGATTCATGCTATTTTCTAGACTGCTAACACAATATCCATCCTGAAGCCCGTGGCTCAAGGAGTCATTTGAACTTTCAAGTCTTACTATTTAAGAAAACACTCTTAGTAAGGCTGGAGTTGCCACTGATAGTGATTCCTCTGATGAAGCTGGGCAAAGTAAATTGAAAATCTTCTAGAAAGGATTCTCTACTCTAGATGTCATTTAAGTATATTCATGATTCATAGGAGGAGGACAAAGTATCAACACTGATAGGATTTTGGAAGGTGCTGATTCCAGCTCTCATGGATGACTTTGAGGGTCTCAAAACTTCAGTGGAGGCTATAACTGGAGATGTGTTAGAAATATCAAGAGGACTACATCTGGAGCCTGAGAGTGTGACTGAATTGTTACAATCTCATAATAAAACTTTCATGGATGAGGAGTTGCTCCTCGTGGGTGACGGGGAATCTACTCTGATGAAAACGCAGTGAAAATTGTTGAAATGACAACAAAGGATTTAGAAAACTATGTGAACTTAGCTGATAAGGCAATGGCAGGGTTAGAGAGGATGGACACCAATTCTGAATGAAGTTCTGTGGGTAAAATGCTGTCAAGCAGCATCATACACACTGCAGAGAAAGCGTTCATAAAAAGAAGAGTCAGCAGATGCTGCAAACTTCACTGCATTCTTATTTTAAGAAATTGCCACAGACACCTCATCCCTCATCAGCCACCACCCTGATCAGTCCAGTCATCGACATTGAAGCAAAAGCCTCCACCAGCAAAAATTCTACAGCTTGCTCAAAGCTCAAATGATAATTAGCATTTTTCAGGAATAAAGTATTTTTTAAGTTATGTACATTTATTTTAGACATAATGCTATTTTACACTTAATAGAATACAGTACAAGCATAACTTTTATACACACCAGGTAACCAAAAAAAAAAAATTGTATGCCTCGTTTATTGTGGTGGTCTAGAAAAACCTGCAATATCTCTGAGGCATGCCTGTTTCAGTAATTCTTTTCTTTTTTATGATCAAATAATATTCCACTGTGTGGATGGACTACATCCTTAAAACCCATTACTCAACTGATGGACACTTGGCTTTATTGCATCTTGTGGCTGTTACGAATAATATTGCTATGAAGATTTATTTACAAGTTTTTATGTGAATATATGTTTTTCACTACACTGGAGTATACACCCAGGAATGGAATTGCTAGGTCACATAAACCCCATTGCTATCAAGTTGATTCTGACTCATGGCTGTCTTCCATATTTAGTTTTAAGGAACCACTATTGTTTTGCAAAGTGCCTGAACCATTTTGTGTGTCTAGCAGCAATGTATGAAGGCTCCAACTGTTCCGAAGTAGTTTTCCACGCTTGTTATTACTGACTTTTTGATTCTGGCCACAGCAGTAGATGTCAAGTGTTATTTCGCTGTGACTTGATTTGCCGTTTTCCTGATGAGTAGCGGTGGTAAGTACCTACTCAGATGCTTGTTGATCATTTGTATATCTTCTTTGGAGGAATATTCTTTGGGATATTTGCTCAGTTTTTAAATGTGCTATTTTTGTCTTTTTGTTATTGAGTTTAAAAGTGCTTTATGTAATCTAGGTACAGGTTCCTTATCAAATATACACCTCACAAATACTTTCTGCCATTCTGAGAATTATTTTTTGTGCACCCTCACCAAGCCCCATAAGTTGTCTTTTTGCTTTTGTGATAGTATCCTTCGAAATACATCTTGACACTGTCCTTTGAAATACAAATTTTTAATTTTGATAAAATGCAGGTTTTCATTTGTTGTTTGTGTTTTAGAGGTCATCTTCAAGAAATGATTGTCAATCCTAATTCCAAAACATTTAATCTTGTTTTCCTCTAACTTTTATAGTTTTAGTTCCTACATTTAGGTGTTTCATTCATTTTGAAACTTTTTTTGTATATTATGTGATAGAGTAGCGTATTTCTTGTGTTTTTAAATAAACTTAGAATTACAGAGATTATTTTCAAGATAAAATCACGTAAGTAAAAACGTATTTTAATTTAAAGAAAATATAAAGTGAATCAGAGCACATGCATATGCAGATATTTCAAAAACCATGAAGAATGATATACAGATAATTGAGCTAATGATTTCTTTAAAGGCTTCCCACTCTGATGGAAAATGAATTATACACTAAACAAGTCCAGAGTAATCAGTCAAGCTAAATGGTTTTTCCCACAATTTTACTTTAGAATTTTTTAAACCTACTTAAACAATCGAGAATAACACAGCAAATATTTGAATTCCTTTCGTTACTCACCAACGGTTAATCCTTAGTCATATTTGCTTATATCTGTTAATATAAAATTCCAACATCCTAATACTTCTCCCATCACTACTTCATCACTCATCTCCTCTAACCAGGATGCTCATTTTCCTAACCAAATTATAGGATAAGATATCCTGACAAAAGCGTTGTCTGCTAACCCAAAGACTGGCAGTTCGAATCTACCAGGTACTCCTTGGAAACTCTGTGGGGCAGTTCTAATCTGTCCTCCAGAGTCCATGACAGTGGATGAGTTTTCAACACAGAATTTCTATTCACTTTCTTCCCACTGTACAGAGAAGGTATTTTAAAGGTCATTGTAATTTGTTTATCAAAATGTTACCACTCCTTATAAAATTGATAGTAAGAAAGACAATTATACTTTATTGTGTTGTTCTCTACCTTATTTGGAGACAAGATTCCCGGTGAAGAGATATGGGGAGAAGCCAAACCAAGCCAGTTGCTCTTAAGTCAACTCAAACTCACAGCAAGCCAATCTGTAGCAAAGTAGAATTGTGCTCAGAAGTAGATAGAACTTCCTTCCCTGACATCTCTGAGTGACCTCTATCCTACTACCATTTCCAGAAAGTGGTGAACTGGGCTCTTTAACTGTTTAAGTTAGAGAAAATCAACTGACTTCACTTCAGCTAGTTTATAAGGAAAACAGACACAAAATTTGGGGGTTTGGAGCACAGGTAAATAAAGGAAATCATTTGGGAAACTGAAGCTACTCAGGCGAGCTTATCATACATGGGCTGTAGGCATGGGTGATAAAAAAGAGAATGTTTACTGTAGCAGAAAAAAATGCTAAGAGAAACCACTAAATCTCTGCTGAGGGTTTTAAAGGATAATTGTGTCAATACATAACGAAGTATTTCTTTGTAAACAGCATATATTTTACAGTGTAGAGTGTCCGGTGTGGGACGGATAAAGTCACTTTCCTAATACGACAGGAAGATACGAACAGTCCCTGAAGGGAACCATGTGTTCTGGAGACTCTCAAGGCTGTCAGACCTTCAAGTTTGGTCTTGGTACTAGAGGCTGAGTTCTGCACCTTACTTTTCTCTCACTTCATCAGAGATTCTTTGTGTTGTTGCCCGTCGAGGCAGTTATTGTTGGTAGTTAGACAACACCATCCAGTTCTCCCAGTCTCTTGATACCATACCTCGGTGCCGTCAAGTCAATTCTGACTCACAGCAACCCCATAGGAGAGAACAGAACTGCCCCACCGAGTATCCAAGAAGTGCCTGACAGATTTAACTGAGTGTTTCTTTCTTTATTCCCTGTCCTGCCTCAGATTTCTGCTTCTCATTTGCTTAGTTTAAGAGATAACATTTGTGGAGCCCTTTCCACATGCAAGGCGTTTGCCAGACATCAGGAATGTGACAACAGTGGTCAAGGTCACATTCAAGTACAAGGAAAAAAAATAAAGAAAAAATGAATAAGTAATTATAACTATAATCAGCGGATGGAAAAAGAAACACAGAGTATCATGAATACTTTTAACAGGGACCTTAAAGAGGTCAAGGTAAGCCTTCCCACTGAAATCATCTGTGAACAGAAACCACCAAGTTATGATCCATTTAGGGACAGAAAGGGAAAAGAGAACATTGTCATTGATGTGTGCCATTAGTCATTGTCA
This sequence comes from Heterohyrax brucei, assembly GCA_028571685.1. NCBI lineage: Eukaryota > Metazoa > Chordata > Mammalia > Hyracoidea > Procaviidae > Heterohyrax > Heterohyrax brucei. The sequence goes on along the minus strand of CM053162.1, from coordinate 66,476,929 downwards.
GTGCATCAGGACCCCATCAGACAGAGCAGAACTGCCTCATAGTTTTTCCTGGTTGAATTTTTCTTGGATCTGGGCTCCCGGAATTTCTCCTGCTGAGTTCAAACAGTCACTCTGTTGGTTCCCAGGCAAGCACCTGCCTGTCTGTAGCTCTCAGGTTCCTTAGACAAGAGAATAGAAAATATTTTCTGAGAACAAATTAAGAAGCAAAAAATCAGCTTTTCTTTTGGGAGGGTGAATTTTTTTGTTTCTTTTTTTGTGGGTGTGCTTTAAGCGAAAGTTTACAGGTCAAGTCTGTTTGTCATACAAAACTTACATACACGATGTTACGTAGCCCTAGTTACCCTTCCCACAATGTGACAGCACACTCTTCCTTTACACTCTGAATTTCCCATGTCCATTCAACCAGCTCCTGTCCCCTTCTGTCTTCTTATCTCATCTCTGGACCGAGCTGCTCAGTTAGTCTCATGTATCCACTTGACTCAAGAAGCACACTCTTCCCCAGTATCATTTTACATCTTGTAGTCAGTCTAATCTTCGTCTGAGGAGTTGGCTTCAAGTATGGTTTCAGTTCTGGGCTAGTAGAAAGACTGGGAGCCACATCTTCTAGAGACCCTCCAGGCTGTCGGGTCTTTAAGTCTGATCTTCTTATTAGAGCTTGAGTTCTGCACCTTATGTTTCTCCCACTCCAACAGAAATTCTTTGTTGTGTTACCTGTCAGGGGAGCTATTGGGGTAGTCAGACACCATCCAGTTCTTCTCTTCTCCTGATGATGTAACCCTGTACCCTCAACTCAATTCCTACACATAGCGACCCTGTAGGTCAGAGTAGAACTGCCCCACAGAGTTTCCAAGGTGTGCCTGGTGGATTTGAACTGACGACCTTTTGGGTAGCAGCTGTAGCACTTAACCACTACACCACCAGGGTTTCTTTCACCTGATGATGTAGTCTGTGGTATATGTGGCCCCTTCAGCCTTTTGGGCTCGTGTTTTCCATTTGTCTCTGGTGTTCTTCATTCTCCTTTGTTCCAGGTAAGTTGGAACCAATGGATGCTTCTTTGATGTTTGTTGACACTTAAGACCGCAAATGTAACCCACAGAGTGGAGTGCACAACAGCCTTTTAACAAACTTTGTTAGAGTGGGCAAACTTTTTAGGTCATAATTTTTTTGTTGTCCCTTAAGCTTGTGTACCACCCTTGCTAATTCACTGCTATTCCATATTCCTTCTCTTTTGTATTTCCTTCCATTCTAACTCTTTCCTTATTTACAAAAATCTTAAGCAATAGGTAATATCATGAGGAAAGGCCTGACAGACAGTTCAGGAAGAAAGTCCGGTTTACCGCTGTACCTCGTGCAGTGACGGTGTTGCCAGCCCTAAGCCTACACGTGGATCAGCTGATTGTGCCCCTGTCTTTCTGCGGAATTGCTCATGGCCCTAGGCTTCATCTCCTGTGTGGCCTTTGGAGACTATATTTTGCTTTCATGTTGACTGGGAGGGGAGAGCTTCAATACTTTCCCATTTTAATACGAGGATTAACAATTAAGATTGTGAACTCATCCTAGAAAAAGTGTTACGTACCTCATTGCTGAATATCACTATGGTCACCTTCAAAGCACTCCCCTTGGGAAGCTCTGTACTGATGCCAGTGCCTAGTCTACCCTTCAAAGCAATTTTGGAACTCTTTTCCTGGAATAGCCGTCAGAGCTGGCATCATATTACCCTTGATGTCCTGAATGTTATCCAAGTGTCTTCTGTTTAATATTTCCTTTACTTTCAGGTAAAGAAAACACTCATGTGGGGCCAGATCAGGTGAGTAGGGAAGGCATTCTGACAGTTATTTGTTTACTGGCTAAAAACTCCTTCACAAACAACCATACAACTAAGTTCACAAACTTGCCACTGTGCCGCTGGATGCAATGGCCATTCCAGAAAGAATTTCAAAACTGCTTTGAAAGGTGGACTAGGCACTGGCATGGGTGCACAGCTTCCTGAGAGGAGCATTTCAAAGATGACCATGGTGATATTCAGCATGAGATACATAGCACTTAGAACAATTAAGTTCTCAGGCCTAGTTGTCGGACCTAACGTGCCTACCTGCCCATTTAGTTATATGCTTTCCAGTAAGCCTCTTCCTGAGAACCAACCCCCAGAGCTCAGTCCCTAACACCATATCTTCTGGGCTTCAGCAATTGTGTTTCTGGGATGTCGGGGTAAATTCTTACTGTGTGCCTACCATAAAAGGCGCATTCTTGTAGCCCTTGATCCAGCATTGTACAATTCCCCCTGGGATGCTCATCACATACACACCAACACACAGTAATTTTCTGGGCTTTTATTTACTTCATTTAGTTTTTATTATGTTTCTTGGCTCTTGTTTTGGTTGGTTAGTTGCATCTCAGTACAGGCTCTAGTTTGTGATATTTTATTCGAAGAATGTTTGTGCAGCTACTCATCTAGCTCCAGGGTGGAAAGGAAGAAGGAGACTGGCGCGACAAGTGTGTTGACAATCACATGCACTCATAGAGCTCACTCACAATAGAATAATCCACAAGTCCAACAACAGACAGCCAAGCCAAGTGCCGTCGAACAACAGGCAACTCTTAAAATTCAAGTTCCATGATGGTAGGCATTTTATTGATTCTGTTCACTGCTGTCTCCTACAAATATAACCACACCAAATCACATTGTAGCTGTTGAATAAATATTTGTTGAATAGCTAGATGACTAACCAGCAATATCAGAATTGAGACAGCTATCTATAAAGAAACTAGTATACAAACTATATAGAGGTTCTTTCTCTAAAGAGATGTACTGGGTATCAGCTTGTATTATTCTCTATTTATGAGTGTACAGATTCCGCACTTAATCAAAGACACGCCTGAAACCAGATCTTCCAAGAAAGGTTATTCTGGGAATCATTCAAGGACTAGCTCTAACTTGGGGTAATATACTTGTTATCAAATTCGATCTGTATTTCTATCACTGAGAATGACATTTTACCTGACCTTCCCTTTCAATTCAGTTGAAAGTGTTGAGGAAATGACTGATGATTGGATGAATCTGCTAAGTGACATCGGAGTCAGGTAGACACTACAGAGGCGGCAGGTCCTGGCCCCAGATGTCTTTTCTAAGATACTGGGCTTTTCCACATGAGAAACCTAATCCTCATGTTCTGTCTCTGCTCTCCACTGTGACAGTGACATGGGGCTCATATCAAACCTCAGAGACTCAGTCACAGCAAACTTCAAGAGGTTTCAGAATACCTTCTGGGAGGCCACCAACCCCAGCCTGCTTCCTGATGCCTGCTGCCCAATCTCTAATGCAGGTTGTCTTCTAGCGCTCGTGGCTATGATTAGCATTTGGTTTCCTGGTCTATCCAACCTGTTACAGATTATATTGTTCTACGACCCCCAAATATGTTGAAACCCTGATCCCTGTATTTGTGAATACGACTTTGTTTAGAAAGTTTCTAAGATGCTATGGGTTAGGTTAGCATGGGGTCATGCCTGAGTATAGTAGGTCCTAATCCTGTATGCATAAACAAAAATTAAACCTGTTGCCATTCAGTCAATTCCAACTCACAGCAACCCTACAGGACAGAGTAGAACTACCCCACAGAGTTTCCAAGGAACATCAGGTAGATTTGAACTGCTGACCTCTTAGCAGCTGTAGCACTTAACCACTATACCATCAGACTTATGGGGAGAAAGGAAGTCATGTTACCTTACAGCTACAAGCCAAGAAAGGCCTACAGCCACCAGAAGCTGAGAAAGAAGCATGAAACTGTTTCTCTCTCAAAACTTTGAGAAGTAATCAACACAAATGACACCCTGGTTTGGACTTCTAACTTCTAAAACTATGAGGCAATAAATTATTTTTCTTAGGAGTCATGCAGTCTATGCTGTTTAGTTATAGCAGCCCTAAGAAAGTAAGAGAGAATCTAATTACAGTTTCTCCAAACTTCAATTTGTTATTAAAAAAATGACCCACAAAGTTGGCCATAATCCAAAAAAACACAACAGATGCTGGAGAGGCTGGGGAGATGCTGGAACTCTCCTACACTGTTGGTGGGATTGCAAAATGGTATAACCTCTTTGGAAAGCAATTTGACCCTTCCTTAAAAGCTGGAAATAGGTATACCATTTAATCCAGTAATCCTACTGCTCACAATATATCCTACAGAAATAAAGGCTGTCACATGAACAGATATAGGCATACAAATGTTTATTGCAGCACAGTCCTCAATAGCAAAAAGATGGAATCAACCTAAATACACATTGTGAACAGATGATCACACTGTGGGGCATATACCCCATGGAACGCTAGGCAAGGACAAAGAACAGTGATGATTTTAGGAAGCATCTCATAATCTAGTTTCAATTGGAAGACACTATGCTCAGTGACATCAGTCAGCAGCACAAAAACAAACATTGTATGAGGCCCCTACTATAAGGACTCAAATACAGACTCATATACAGAAGAAAAGACTCTTTGATGTCTACAGTGGAGGGGAGGGAGGGAGAGGGCTGGTCATAGATTAGTTGACAGAAATGTGGTTGGGTGAAAGCAGTGATAGCTCACAGTATAAAGTAGATCAACTTAACTGGACTGCACCATAAACTGAAAGTTCTTGTAATCTCAATCCAATATTGCAAGTATAGAGTAGCAGGGGCAGGGTCTAGGGATCATGTTCTTGGGATACAGCAAGGACGATTGGCATAACTAGCCTATTGCTAAGAGAGTTTCCTACACCCCATATTGGAGAGTGGTGTCTGGGGTCTTAAAAACTAGCAAGCTGCCATCTGAGGTACACCAAATTGTCCCAACTCATCCTGAACAGACGACCACAAAGAACAACAAAGACATGAGGAAAAGAGAGCTCAAGAGACAGAAGGACCCTTGTAAACAGGAGACTGTATCAACATGTGACTCAAAGAACCAGATGGTGCCTGGCTACCACCCAAGATAGCCGTGACGGGGCACACAATTTTGAGTCCCTGTGGCAACATGAAAAAAAGAGGAGTGCAGCTTAAGAATTATACTAAAAGACCACAATTCATGGTCCAATGGCCTAGACGATCCCCTGGGAGCATAGACCCTAGACCTGCTGCTGCCTCTGTCTGGAAAACACTACTGAGGTCAACTGTTCAGACAAAAATGGACTGGACTTGGGGACACAATGTGACCACAGGGTGTGTGTACTTCACGGTTCTATGCATTTATAGGATGCTATCCTACTGGTCTTTGCTAGATGGGAAAGAATAGAGGGGAGTGGAGGGGGCAGGAGCTTGTTAAGAGGCTAAACAAGCATAGAATGAAAAGGAGGAGTATGCTGTCACCGGGCATGAAAAGCAGAAATTGCTGCAGGTAGGCAGGCATGCAAAATTAATTTGGACTGTATATTTTCACTTAATCACAATTTTAAAAAATGACATTTTACTATGAGAAGAAATGATAACATGAGCCCATGGTCCAAACCACAACTTTGTACCACCTCGAACAAGCCTGTTTGTTTGTTTGTTTGTTTACCATAAGTGAGCCTCAGTTTCTCTACTTGTTTGCTAAGAGGCTTATGGACAAGAAGGTCTCTAAAACTGTCTCCATCACTTTAACAGTTCTTTCTGGAACCTAGACAAACCAGTCCAAATGGAGACACGCTATTCCCACTCTTATTACTTGGAGAAATGGCTTTTGTATCCCATCAATGCTAGTCAGCCACCTTCTTTGCTTAGTCCGTTTTGTTTTCTATAAAGCAAAGCCTCTGCACTAGGCATTGTCTGTATATGATGTGTTATTTTTCCACCTCTTGCCAAACAGTCATAGGAATCCTCAGAAATGTGCTGCCTGTGCCTTGCTTCCCTCTATTAACACTTCTAACAGCAGTGATGGGACCTAGAGGCTCTGGGGCTCACAGGTAGGCAGGAAAGAAGGGGAGAGGGATGAAACAGAGGGAAGATACGATCAACATCAAAGTCAGCGTTTCAGGTGATAATTGTGTTATAAGCAGGTTTACATATCAGCACTCCATTGGTTTGATTTCATGCATTTAAGGAGTCATTAACAGATGTGATTCTAAAATAGTGATTCTCTTCCTTCACTAGGGAGGGAAGAAATAGCAGTGGACCTCAAGAGCTGAAGGAGAAGGAAGTGTTTATGATGTCTTTGACCAAATTGGTAACTCTGCTTCTTCAAGCCCCAGGTGAAACAGAAGCAGAGGCTGCACAGCATCTAGACGTCTGAATGAAGACGGGTAGGATCCCACGGTTAAGGATTTGCATGACAACATCTGAGGACCGTGGCAGCATCCTTGGTCCCAGACTGCCTGGGTGTCAGTGTTGGATCGTAAATTACTCACAAGTAGAACCTTCAGTTACCCCGGAGGGTTCAGCAGAAACACACATCAAGTGTAGCAGAGATGTGGTGCCACCGCGTTCTCTAAGGTCCTCTCCATCTAAGGGTGAGATTGCTTCATCTCCAAATAATTGTGAATGTCTTGCATTGGACCTGGAAAGCTTTCAGGTGACACTTGTTGAATTGGGCTGGTCTATGACCTAGAGCCAGAAAACTACCAAGTGACCTCAAACTGGCCTTGATCTAGAATTTCACACAACTCACACAGATCCCTTGTTTCTTGCACAGAGTAACTTGTCTCACAAGATTTTGCTTCCTCTCTTTTTTTTAACTTCTAATTTTGTAATAGTTTTAAACCTACAGAAGAGTTGCTAATCTCACAGGATTTGCAAAGTGTCAGATGACTTAAACATGAGAAAATGCTTTGATGAGTTTAGAATATGCCACCTTTAGGTTGCTTCTGAGTCGGTTCTTGGCCTGCAAGGACTATGAATACCTTCATCACAACACTTGTTGTGAACTGTTATAATTACTTATATTTGTATGTTTACTCTTTTACTAGACTGTATCACATTACTTCCTTTATCTCTAAGGCCTTCCAGCACAGTACTTGGAAAATAATAATTGACCTGGAACAAAGTTAAACCTGAGTTTCTGTTAAAGATGATGGAAAAATTTGGAAATGGACAATGGTTACTGTTACACAACTTGGTGAACATAATTAATGTCCCTGAGTTATACACATAAAAACTATTGAAATGGAAAATGTTTTGTCATGCATATACTTGACATACACTTCAAATGATTTTAATAAAAACCTAAACACAGGAGGTGAAATCCATTGCAGCAGAGCCATGAGTCAGGGAGCCACAACAGAAACACGACTTAAGACCAACTGCTGAGGCTGGTTACTGTCAGTAGGAACATTGCGTGTTATCCTTTATAGCAACGGGAGCCTGTGCTGTGATTAGATTAAAAATCTTAAGGTGGAGATAGTGTCTTAGATTATTTGACATACCCAAGTGTTTTTATAAGACACAGGGAAAAGGAATTTGAAAGCAGGAAATAAAAAAAAAACTAAGAGAAACTTGTGAAGCCACACTGCCAGTTGTCAAGATGCCAAAAGGGGCAAAAAGTAAAAAAAAAAATGTGGCTTTGGAAGGTGAAAAAGACAAGGGAGTGGGTTCTCTCCTAGATTCTACACAGAGGAAGCACAGCCCTGTGGACACCCTGAATTTAGGCCTGTCACAAGGTGACCAGCGTTTTATTTCTTACTTTCTCTGCTGTCCTCCTTCTATGAAGACCAGCTTTAATTTTACTTTCATTACTTCAGTGATGAATGAAATGCTATTAATAGCACATTTGGTCTCCTCTTCTTGCTCCAAGCAATTCAAGAAGTCTAAGGAAACCCTCCAAAAGCAAGTCCCTTCCCGGTGCAGTCTACAAGCACCTTCTCCCTGATGAGGACCCTGTCTACACACAAGCCTGGAAAATCACTCGTTCCTTCTGGATGCACAAGCCTCCTGCCCCTGCCCAGTGAATACTGGGTTTTACTCAAAGAAGGATTGAGAGGTGCCAGAGTGAGAACTTAGTGAATATTTTAAGCATCATTTATGCAAAAAGCCATGAAGTCAGAGAGAAGTGGCTACTATGGTAGGCAGCCTAACTCTGCTCCTGGTAACTTTCTAGATCTGTGTTGGGCATGCCCCATCTCAAGGCCCTGCTGAGAAAAACTCAGACTTCCATCTGTTTCATGAATTTCACATCTATCTCCAAGCCTGCAGGCTCACATTTTGGCAGTCTTTAGAATGGATTCAAGCTTACAGACATACACTGTTTGGTGTGCACAATATTTTACTTTGAACTGAATTTCAATGTGTTAGCCAGGCCCACCCCTCTGAATTCCTACCGTCTTTACCACTCCCTTTTGTCTTCCTCCTGACCCAACTTGCATACACTTGGCCATGGAGGCATTTGAGTTTTTGCCTTCAGGTCCAACCTGGTAAACATTGCCCCTCATGGTTTATGAAATCAGAAACAACCTCATGGTCATTTTCCAACTGAAAATGGGTTGACAGCAGGGTGGGTGTCATGTACTATGAGATCAAAGCATCGTGTCTATGGAGCAATGGGTAAAACCACATACTCCCTCCAGGCTCTGTTTGCCACTGTCTATTTTATCATCAACAAACCAACAGTTGAGCTCAACTCTGTTCCTTCACAATGCCAACCAGGGTCAGTTGCTAATTTCTGGGATGTGGTCAGCAAGAGGAGTATTGTGATTTTACACAACTGCATCATGCCTGCAGTTCAGAGGCCAGTTATAGCCAATTCCAGTTTATGGTCAAATGCTGATCTAGGATTCAAACAGCCTGCTGCTTCTGCTGTGGTGCCTCCTTAACTGTCTGTATGTAGGTGACTACACTATGGATGCGGGAGAGCTTTGTGGTGCTCAGAGGACAATGGTTGTTGTGGGAGACAGCTTTGAAGATGGCCCCAGTCATCCCTGCTTCTGGCATTTACACCCTTGCGTATCTGCCTCCCCTTAGGTATGCTTTTGTTGTTAGTTTCCATTGAGTAGGGTGTAAGTCGCAGTGACCTTATTTATGACAGAATGAACCATTAGCCAACCCAGTGCCATCTTCACGATCTTTTACATGTTTGAGTCCATTTTTGTGACAATTGTGTCAGTCCATCTCACTGAGGTTTCCTGCTTTTTCACTGACCCCCTGCTTTACCAATGAATGTATTTTTCTAGTAAACAGTCTTTCCTGATGCTATGTCTAAAGCAAGGAAGATGAAGTTTCACCATCCTGGCTTCTACGAAATCTTACGGTTGTATTTCTTCTAAGACGTTCTCGTTTATTCTTTTGGCAGTCCATGGTACATTTTACATTCTTTACCAACACCACAATTCAAATGTATCCATCCTTCTTCTGTTCTTTTTTTTTTGGTCTATAGAGCTTCAAACTAGTTCTGGCCTGATCAGTCATGGCCAAGAAGGGAAACTAAAACAGATTTGAGTTTTTTAAATTTGGGTGAACTGGAATAACCTGAATTGAAAAAATTAAGGGTTGAACCCTTGCTGGAAACTTAATATTCCTGTTAGAAAACAAAGGCAGCATATATGTTGCATAGCAACCAAGTCTTTTGTCCATTACATTTTGAGCAGAGTCAGAAACACCAATGCCCTGCTCAAATATTCCAGCCAGTCACAGTGCTGTGAGTGTGTATCTCCTCATTCCTGCCAATATTCCAATCATCCTCATGAGGCTTCTGAAAGAGCTGGTGACACCTCTTCCAAGACTCCTGCTCCAAAGACTTTAATTTTTCCTGCTCTTGGTTACCGTTCTGTATCACCCACATTGTAAAAATTTGGATCTGATTTAGTTTTGTTGCTCTGTTGGCCATGACTGTACTGGTTTGAAGCACTAACTTTCCAGCTTTTGCCTACATATAGGCTATACTTAGTAACTCCCTTTTAACAAATAGAATACAGCAGAAGTGATGAAATGTGACTTCCAATTTTAGGTTGTAAAAAGACTTGGCAGCCATCCAGGTCTGTCTCTCTCTCTCTTTTGACCATTCTCTATGGGGGAAGCCAGCTGCCATGCTGTGGTGAACTTCACACAGAGGCCCACATGGAGGGGAACCACTGAGAATCTGAGGCTTGCAGACAGCCCTGCTGACAGCCACAGGGGTCAACTTGGAAGTGGATCCTCTCACATTTAGACCTTCAGATGATCTTTGTGAGAGATGCTGAGAGACAAGCACTCCCCTAATCTATGACTTGATTCTTCATCCACAGACACTGTGAGATAAGAAATGCTCGTTGTTTAAACTTCTAAGTTTTGGGATAATTGGTTATACAGTAATGCATATTAATATAGCCATTGATTTTGGAAAACATCAAAAATATGGAAGATATAACTGAAACGATCAGGAGCAGGGGTAGGAATAATGCAGTTTCACACGTCAGTTAGTTGGGCATAGGGGGACAGAGAAGAGATGCCAGGAATTTTACACAGGTACAACTCATGTGAAGGGAGCTCTACAACAAGCAAAGAGCAGAACTCTTCATTTCTTTCCACACCGGCTCACTCTCCACTCCTATTTTTATGAATCAGTGTTTGAATTTCTCAAGTCTTGCAGAGTACAGAGGTGTCAATGTGATATTTTGAGAGAGAAAGAGGGCAGGAAGGATAGGTTTACTCCTGATCAAGTCTGAAATGATCCCATGAGCTGAGAAAGACTGGTCGGAATGATTGTTTTTTTAAAAAATATTGTCTTACATTATGTTGATTGAAAGTAGTCAGCAATAAAAGGACAAATATTGTATGAGATCTCTATGATAAGATCTCAAAAATAGACTTGTGTATAGAAGAAAAGACTCTTTGACAGCTGCAAGGGAGGGGAGGGAGGGAGGGTGAGAAGGGGAGGGTTTAGATTGGATAGTTGCTAGAAATCTGGTTGGGAGACATTGGTGATAGCACACATGAGAAACAAGAACAACACAAAGTGGACTTCAGCATAACTTGAGTACTCCTTCCATCTTAACCCAATATTGCAAGGATAGAGTAGGTGGGGTGGGGGGCAGGGGACCATGCTCTTAGGCAAAATCGAGGCCAATTGGCACAACTAGCATTTTGCTAAGAGAGCTCTCTGCACCCTACATTGGTGAGTGGCGTCTGGGGTCTTAAAAGCTGCCAAGCTGCCATCCGAGGACACAGCAAATGGTTCCAACTCAGCAGGAACGGATGCTCACCGAGGACCAAAATGACATGGGGTAAAGACAACCTAGAAGATAGAGAGACCCACAAGAGTGGGTGCCTTCATTGACTTGGGACCGGAAGAACCAAATGGTGCCTGGCCACCACCAGTGATAGCCACGATGGAGCTCACTAGGTTGAGTCTCACTGGCAACACAAGAATAAAAAGGGGTGCATCATGAGATCTCCACTAAAAGACCTCAATTGATGGTCCAGCGGTTTCGGGGTTCCCCTGAGAGCATGGCCCCTGGCCCTGATGCTGCCCTTGTCCATAAATCATAACTAAGGTCTACTCTTTGGACACAAGTGGATTGGACTTGGCAATGTAGAGTGACCATATACTGGATGCACTTTATGGTTCTATACATCTACAGGATATCATCCTGCTGACCTCTGGCTGGAGGAAGGAGAGTGGGTGGAGAGGAGGGGAAAGGATGTATGGAGCAGAGAGGAATAGTGTGCTGTCACCAGACAGGGAGAGCAGTGGAAGCTGCATATAGGTGGGCATGTAAATTTATACGGGAATGTACATTTTCACTCAGTTGTATTACATTAAAAAAAATATATTGTCTTAGTCATCTAGAGCTGCTGTAACAGAAGTGACACAAGAGGATGGCTTCAACTAAGAGAGATTTATTCTCTCACAGTTTAGGAGGCTACAAGTTCAAATTCAGGGTGTAAGCTCCAGGGGAAGGCTCTCTCTGTTGGCTCCAGAGGAATGTCCTTGTGATACATTAGGCTCTACTCAGCACCACGTTCTTGGTCATATGAGGTCCCCAGTCTCCAGACTTGCATCTCTCTCCTATATCTCACAAGAAAATGGTGAAGACTCCACCTAATCTTGCAGATCTCATCAACAAAACTGCTGCTAATCCATCTTTTTAAATCATAGAAATAGAATTTACAACACATAGGAAAATCTCACCAAATGACAAAACGGTGGACAATCATAGAGTACTGGGGATGATGACCCAGCCAAATTAATACACACATTTTGGGGGGACATGATTCAATCCATGACAAACATTACAGTTAAAATTTTTATTTAATAAAATGCCATTAATTTTGGAAAATGTCAAAAGTATGGCAGATATAACTGAAGCGATCAGGAGCAGAGGTAGGAATAATGCAGTTTCACGTGTCAATTAGTCGGGCATAGGGGGACAGAGAAGAGATGCCAGGAATTCTTGAAATATTTTTGCCACTCACAAGTTGGTTAAATACTCCTATTTTTGTAGATGTTTGTATCATTTTTGTTTTTATATTAAAATTATTTACTGAAACAGAATCTTTTAAAAAGTTCGTTGTGATATAAGCTTGAATAATCCATGCTTCCCACACTCATCCGTCTGTTATTGTACTGCAGTGCCTCGTACATTCCTGTGATGCTAGGAGCTGTACCACTAGCATCTCCAACACCAGCAGGGTCAGTGTCATGGTTAACATACTTTATCAATTTGAGTGGACCAGGCTGGTCTGCAGTGCTTCTCAGTTATGTAATGATGTAGTCTGCCAGCTTTGTAATGTTGCACTTTAGCAGCTGTGTAACGATACCACTCTCCTCCATTTTCTGATAGAATGTGATCACTTAAAGGACAGGATCTGGTGGTATCAGCCAACCAGTTATACAAGGAGCTTCCTCAGGGGTATGGCCTGCACCCAGTACATGTGCAAGTTCTAGCAAAGCTTGCTAGCTTCTGCTCTCTGGGGATCTTCCACTGAGTTCATCAGCTCACCTCTTATTCTTGGGACTTAAGCCTGTGGCCTGCCAAATTGCCTACTGATCTTGGGGTTAGTCTGCCTAAACAGACTAATGTGAGCCAGCAGCTTGCTGTCTTACCTTCCAATCTTGGGTTTGTCAGCCTTTGCAGTCCCTGAGCCAGCAGTTTACAATATGACCTGCCAGTTGTGGGTCCACCAGCCCCTGCGGCTATGTGAATCTGGAGAAGACTTCAGTCTGATGCCTGACCCATGGACCTGGGACTTATTAGCCTCTACAACTACATTAGCCATTTCCTTTGTGTGTGTGTGTGTGTGTGTGTTTCACTGATTTTGCTTCTCTAAATGACTGAGCTTAAAAGAGACACTCATACTGGACAGGTTTCAGTGGAGCTTCCATACTAAGAGATACTAGAAAGAAGGACATGGTGATCCACTTCAAAAATATTGGCCATATGAAAACCTTATTCATAACAACAGAACATTGTTTGGTATAATTCTGGAAGATGAGACCCTAAAGTTGAAAGGCAATGAAATTACAACTGGGGAAGGGCTGCATCTTCAAAGTAGAGTCATTCTTAACGCCATGAATGGGGTAAAGTTTGCAGGACATTTATTTGGTGGTGTGGCACAACTCAAAATGGGAAGAGACAGCTCCAATATCCATTAATAATCAGAATGTAGAAGGTACAAAGTATGCATCTAGGAAAATTAGATACTGTCAAAAAAAATGAATGCATAAAGATCAATTCCTTAGACATTAGTGAGTTAACATGGAATGGTGTTGGTGATTTTGAATAGGACAGTCATATGATCTAATGCAGCTAGGCAAGACAAATTGAAAAGAAATGGCACTGCTTTGTCAAAAAGAACATTTCACAAGTGAGGTTGAGATGGCAGACTAGTCACACATCTCTTCTGATCTTCTAACAACTATGACCTTCAAAAACAACTGAACAGAACAAAAAGGACATTCTAGAAGCCCCAATATCAAGTGGAAATGTGTGAGATACAACTAGGTGACAGCAAGGAAAACAACTACCTTTGTTAAAGGTGGATAAGCAGTGCAAAAGGTCTCATTTCTGCTGATGCAGCAATGGAGAGGTGGCTCAGGTGTAGAATCTATCTTTGTCAGCTGGGCACCTAGGGCTGGGACTGCTGTCCCTGGGAGCATGGCTGGGGCTAGCTACAACACTGAACAGAGGCACCTGACTGGAGACTGTCTCTTTCAACTGAGAGTTTGAATGTGGGATAGCCACACCTGGGGAGTGTGTCAGTGGCTGTTGTCCAAGTGCAACAGTGCCCATCCCCTCCTGTTCCTACAGTTGCACCACAATTACACTACTGGACCAGAAGTGGAATTATACATGTTTATCCTGAGCTTTTCTTCCAGTCACAGAGAGGGAAACAAAGGAAAGTTTATAAGCAAATTTCTACTGAATCCTGAACTGTGGTCCAGAGTCTAAGGTAGATTCCAATGATCATTTCAAGATAAGTGCTCATGATTTCTTGGGGCTCAGCCCTTTCCTATGTGCTGATTTTCCTCCCTATCCCTAGCCTTTTCCTCACTCACTTTCCACTTCACATCAGAAGCTAAATTCCGGTGCACTCCCTGGGAGGAAGTGAGACATTTTACTTTCGTTCCCTGGGCTTTTGTCCGGGTCTCAGATATGGAAACAAAGGGAAGAGTATAAGACAAGTCTTATTGACTCCTCTGAGCTACAGATTGCTACATCTGCAGACTCACAGAAAAAGTTCAACTTTCATGACTCAAACTTCTCCTATGAACGGACTACACTCCTGATACCCAGTCATTTTTCACTCCATTCTCCACTCTACACCTGACTCTCAATTCTAGAGCACTGCCTGGGCTTGTAGTGGGGTATTTTATGTATGTGTCTGGAGCTTGTCTCCGAAAGTGTGGAGGGAAACACAGGAAGGGCTGGAAGAAAAATTCTACTGGCTCTCTTGAGCCAGCAACTACATTTCCCAGTAGTCATCACACCAACCATTGAGTGACAGGACATCAGAACGGTTAAAGCTTCAATATTCACAGTGGCTCAAAATACTAGACTGTTTGGACAGTCAAAATCAAATTATGTATATCAGATCCAACTCAACGACACTTGGCTTGGCTATACATATATAGATAAAGATAGAGGAGAGACAGAGGAAATCCTAGTGGTATAGTGGTTAAAGTGTTACATCCGCTAACCAAAAGGTCAGCTGTTCTAATTTACCAGACATTCCCTGGAAACTCTATGGAGCAGCTCTACCATGTCTTAGAGGGTGGCTACCAGTCAGAATCAACGGCAGTGAGTTTGGTCTTTTGTGTGTGTGTGTTAAATTGCAATAACCTAACAATTAAATCACAATAGCTTTCTGAGGGCTCGGAGACAACAATCAATCTCTAACCATTTAAAGAAGCAGACCACCATGGCTCTAAAATCTCCTAAAATAAAGGATCAAAAAATTTTCCTGATGAAGAAGTCTTCCTGAAATTGTTGGAGGTAGAATACAAAAGAGTTATGTATAGAGTCCTTCTAGATATCAGGATGGAGATTAAACAACGTGCAGCAGAACAAAATGAAAAATTAAACAAGCTACATGAATTGCTAGGACAACAATGGTCTCAAATTGAGTGGATTAGTAATGAAATGACAGAGTTAAACAATTCAATTGAAAGTCACAGGGGCAGGATCAAAGAAATAGAATCCAGCAGTAGTAA
Source organism: Heterohyrax brucei (assembly GCA_028571685.1). Classification (NCBI taxonomy): domain Eukaryota; kingdom Metazoa; phylum Chordata; class Mammalia; order Hyracoidea; family Procaviidae; genus Heterohyrax; species Heterohyrax brucei. Next base: position 66,461,364 of record CM053162.1, on the reverse strand, counting down.
GACCAAAGTTAAAAAAAACAAAAAAACAAAAACAAGAACTGACACCAGCATTTATGAAGAAAAATCAGGTGAAAAAAATCAAGAAAAATGAAGAATTATTAAGAGTTGTGTGGGACTCTATAAGGAGGAATAATTTATAAGTGATTGGAATACCGAAACAGGGAGGAATGGCAAAAAATACAGAGAGAATTACTGAAGAGTTGCTGACAGAAAACTTATCTGACATCATGAAAGACAAGAAGATATCTATCCAAGTTGCTTATCAAATTCCACAAAAGGTAGATTGCAAAAGAGAGACACCCAGCCAAGTGCTGTCGAGTCGGATCCAACTCATGGTGACCAGGATACGTTATAATCAAGCTTAACAAAGGAAACATAAGGAGAGGCTCTGAAAGACTGCTAGGCTTAAACCAATACTAATTTATAAAGGAAAGTTTTTTTAGAATGATTTCCAATTATTCAGCCAAAACCATGTTGGTAGGAAGGCAATGAAATGACACACACAAAGCCTTGAAGAAAAAAAAAACTTCCAATCGATGGGGATGTGCGCGTTTGGAAAGAATATAAAATCCTGCTTACCCTAACCTGGTCTTTGTCAAGATAAGGGCAAATGTCTGGCAGAAGCCCTTGAGACAAGGTTGTCTCAGTGTACTCAAAAACAGTACATGCTGAAAATAGCATTCACTGAGGATAGTTCAGGGACTTTCTCATCCCCCTTCCTGGGAATTCTGCTTCTTCTTTTGAAGTTAGGAATACTAATAAGATGCCTTTTCTCACTTTCCCAGCAGAAAAGATTTTTACTTTGCTCACTAAAAGCTGGTTGGTTAAATAAACTGGTGTCAAGTCTCTAATCACAGGAGTCTGTCCCTTTTCTGCCCACAGCAAACAAAAATTTTGTTGTGTGATTTTTTTCAGCCTCGGCTCCTCACATGTGTCACACCACTAAATGATGTCCCGTGTTAATAACACCAGCGAATGGTTTCCCACAGGGATTGTGTCAACACCTGTCAAGAATTGTGGTGAAATTAACTGAAGTCTATAGGTTGCATTGGGGCTCTTTCTTTGTGTTGTATAGTTCTGCATATTTTGATGAATGTGTAGTGTCATATATTCATGATTAGAACATCATACAGAATAGTTCTGCTGCCCTAAAAATGCCCTCTGTCCAACCTATTCATCCCTCCTTCCCCTCCCCTGAGCCTCAGTCCACCACTGATGTGTTTACCCTGTTCTCAGTCCCCCTGTAATCTTGTCTCCCATTTCACACTTCTCCGCATTTCACAGAGAGAACCTAAGGCCAAGTGGAACATGTCATGGGTAGGAGACACACTGGCAGAGGAGCATGTCCATTTTTTGTTTGTTCATTGTGGAGGCTCAGGTTCTAGAGGATGACTTGGGGAACTCATTTAACTTCTCATCTCATTTTATTAACATGTAAACTAAACAGATTGGCAGGGTGATTTATAAGGTTCCTCAGATGTCTGATGTATTCTATAATTGGGCATATTCAGAAACAGAAAGCAAGGAGAAAGTGTGTTCCTAGGTCTAACCTGATCAGAGTCAATCTGCATGAAGTGTGAGAATGTTTACTAAAGTTAATGGGGAATGAGCTCCAAATATATTGTGGAACATACAGAATTTTTATGTACTTACACAAATTCTACTAATTAGCATGGGCCAACAAGAAATAGATATCCAGAGAAAGACTATTCTTTTTTTTTTCTCACTAGCGTGTTAATGATCAAAGTAAGATTTGCAAATGGGCCTACATCTATCTTTTAAGGTTAGTATTGCAGTTTGGTGGGTTTTCAAATAGCTTGAGCTGTATTAGCATATTAGCAGGCTGCCAGAAACCCAGATTCCCTCATCAGTGTCTACTGATTTCTGATCTGATGGTGGACATCAGTATTCCAAGAACTCATGTGTTGGAGGGGAAAATAGGAAAAGCTGGACAGAATAATCACCTTTCCACTAGGCTGAAGATTTTAGCTTTGTTTATATATATTCATAAGTCAAACTTCTTTTAAGGTAAGTATGATGTCTGCCTTTATGGGTAACTTGCATGTACGAAGATGGCATCACTGATCATTTTGCTACTTATTTTTCTTGGAAAAATACCATGCATATGTTGATTGGTTATGAATGTAGTGGTCATGAGGATACATGAGTATGAAGAGGTATATTAGCATGAGTATATTAGCAGTTGTACATGCCTAAATGGCTTCACTGTGGAAGAGGAAAGTATTTGTAGTTTGTGGCTTCTTTGTAGGACTAGCTAGGATTAGGCGATAAAAGTTTCAGAAGAGAGCTCTTAGCTTAATTTGAATAGGAAGTTTCTAGTATTTAAGGTTAACCTAAGTTGCACAGGCTACTTTAGATCTTACTAAACAAAATAAAGCAGTCACTGGATGACCTCAGGAGCCTTGGTGGTGGGTGGTTAAGAACTCAGCTGATAAGCAAAAGGTCTGTAGTTCAAATCTACCAGCCACTCTGGAAACCCTTTGGGGCAGTTCTACTACTGTCCTACAGGGTCTCTGTGAGTTGGAATCAATTCAACAGCAATGGGCCTGATTTCTTTATTTCAGTGATCACGTATTGTAGACGACAAGGAGAACTATCTCAAGCTTTATTTGGCACCTTGATGGGAAAGTGGTTAAGAGCTCAATGGCTAACTAAAAAGGTCAGTAGTTCAAATCCACTAGCCATTCTTTGGAAACCCTAAGGGGTAGCTCTCTGTCTCCAAAGGGGTCACTACGAATCAGAATCAATGCAACCACAACAGGTTGTAGCACTTTCCAAACCAGGGTTTGAGTGATCTATTACTCTAGTTAGTGCATAAAATCAACTGCACTGGAGCTAATTCTGTCACACACATGCCAATGCTCTAAATCAAGAAATGCTCTCTAATATCCATAGGGGGAAAAAAACAGTGAGCAAATCCGTGAACTAAAATTTTATTATAACTCTGAAGAAAAAGTTGGAAACCCTGATGGCACAGTGTTTAAGAGCTACAGCTGCAAATCCAAAGACTGACCATTCAAATCCATTACGGCTCCTTGGAAATTCTATGGGATGGTTCTACTTTGGGCTATAAGGTTGCTATGAGTCAGAATCAACCTAGCAGCAATGGGTTTGGTTTGTTGTGATTAACGACAGAATTAATATCTAGATTGAGCAAGATAGTCTCTCTTTACTAACTTGACTAGTGCCCACAATAAGAAAATTATTTGACATTTTAGTGTTACTAGAAAAAGTGACCAGCCTGGAGGAGGAAAGTCTTTGGTGAGATGTTTCATTAGACCAGTTACTCCTAACAGTGGTCCTTTGTTTACACGTAACAAAACTGCCCTCGTAGATTCAAGTAAGGCCCTGATAAAGCTGACTTTGATTCAGAGCTTTGCAACTTATTCTTTCCAACCATAGACACTTGTCCTACCTCAAAACTGAATGAATGCTTAGATGCTGAATCAGAGATACCCCAACTCTAAATTTACCTTATAGACTGACTGCTTTATAGTTGACATGTTTGATAATATACCTGAGATTATGAACACCAGGCAGCTGTTTTTTCTTTGCTTCTCAAATAATAAGAAGCAAACATGAAACAAAACAATAAAAAAGGAAATAGAGAATGGCAGATTTATGGTGGAGACATGTATGTATTGCATGGTGGCACAAAGGTTAGGTGGGATCAGCACCTGGAGTAGTAGTGATCAGGAGATAAACAATATAACTGAATATTGAAAGAACAGCAGTCTAACAAATGAAGAGCAATAGCTAGGCTAAATCTGGAAGAGGGGAGTTCTAGAAAGACAGAGCTTGGCACATTCTCATATCTGTCAAGTAGAGTAGCCCAGCTGTTGTTCGACTTTATACATGAGCATATTTACATTCACCTCTTGTTTAAAGTTAGACACACATTAACATCTTGGATTTGACTGTCGAAAAAGTCCACAAAAATGAACAAAGAGAGTTACTCAGCTTTATGCTACACTCTAGTAAAGGTTTGAGACCCAACGTTGCTTAAAGCCAAGAGTAAATGAATTTCCCAGGCACAGTCTTACATCAGCTAAGAAAGCAAGCTCTGGAGATAAAGGGCTGAGCTTGAAATTCTGTGTTTCCTTAAATGCTGTCTAGCTGAGACATGTAAAGAGCAAAATGAGGATAATAATCATACTTATCTTAATTAAGTAATGAAGTAAGTACATGGAGAATGCTGAGGGTACTATGACACTGTTGGTACCGTGAAGGGGAAACCAATAGATGAGTGATGGAGGGGTGGGACCACGTTCCTAGTGGGCTGCTGGCCCAGCGATGCAGGGGGAGAAGACGCCCGTCATCGACTGTGTGAGGCTCTTTCCATTTACTCCACCTTCTCATGTAACAAACCAAACATGGATAGTTCCCTGTGCTCGATGGAAAGCCATCAACATTTTATATAAATTTATAACTTGGCATCTCCTATAAGTCTGTCCTGTCCCTTCTTTATGTTTGTACTCTAGCACCTGACTTGTGACAGGTAGTTGCTTGTGATTATGAAATGAAAGAATAAAAGAGAATATAGTGCAACTCTATTACAGCAGCATCAGAGAACAGATCATCGTTTTATTCTGTATCAATGCTACACATTGATATACATGTTATGACCCATGGTTGATCTGAAATTAGTGATGAAATAAATTGTCACAGATCTCATTCAATACTTGTTCCAGATAACAGTTCTCTCAGAGCTACCTTTGGGAATAGCTTAGCTTTTGCATCTTACAAGGAAACTTGTCCCCATAGTCAGCAACCTGAATTCTGGAACCGCTACTGTCACTAAGCAGGTCCTCAACCTTGAGGAAGCCATCAGCCTATCTAGGCCCCTGTTCCCTACGAGTATAATAATAATATTTAATTCAATTAAATCTGTCTGAGGAGTAAATGAAGTACAATGCTTAGAATGCAGTGCCTGGAACAGAGTGTGTGCTCAGGAAATATTAGTTGATACTGTGTTACCATTTTAACCATCATTATCACTATTTTCATGACACCAACTCACAGTTACCCTATAGGACAGAGTAGAAGTACTCCATAAAGTTTCCAAGGAGCACCTGGTGGATTTGAACTGCTTACCTCTTAGTTAGCAGATGTACCATCCAGCTACTATACCAGCAGGGTTTCCAAGTGTCTTGATAGTGACACAAACAACAAGTAATGTCAGAGGACGTGAGAGGAACTCAGAGAAGCCTTAGTGGGGAGAAGGTGAAGTTTAAACAAGTGTTGAAAATTGGTAGGATTTCAAAAGAAGCAATGTTGAAAAGAAAAAATAAAACTAAAAGGAAAAAAAGAAAGAACCATGCCTCTCCAAAAATACATCAAAGAGAAGCCAATATCCAAAGACGAAAAGATTTAGGAAGATTAAAAGGAAATGTGATGAAGACCAGAAGGTATATGAAGTGATTTAGATAATTGTGCTCTATCTTGTAAGATTCCAAAGCAGAAATTTCTTTGAGGTGCCTAAAGTGGGACATTGTAGGACAGAACTGGCCTCTTGAAACAACTAGAGTATTTGGTTTCCATTCCTAGCTTGGCCATTTCCTGGTCATGCATCTTCAATCAGTTTCCCACAAGTTCTCTGAACCTATGAAACAAGCTGCCTGTTGTATACAACTGATAAAGTTTTCACAGGCTGAAAGACAATCATAGTGTGAAAGCATTTTGAAAATCTCAGGTCCCTGAACTTGAACTCTGCAGTGTTGTTATTACTGATCCTTCTATTCTTAAGCCATTCATGGCTCTGGACAGACAAGACTAGAAATAACAATGATTGGTGTCACTTTCTATGTATGAAAGAAAGCTTTGTATCTAGTAGGTAAACATTTTTAAAAAACACTGTCTTGAAGACAGAAAATAAATTACTCAAGAGGAAAAGTCAAGCAGCAGCAGTCCAGAAAGCTTGAAGGAAAAGGGAGGGCTAACCACAACATTGTTGAGAGAAGGCCAATATTTCTCCTCCAACTTCCATTTCCCTGGAGAGTGGATCTGTGTGCTCACCCTCACTACAAGGGGGCGCTCCTGAAGGGCTCCCTTCCCACTCAACCCACCTCTTCCAGACAAAAGACCTAACTGGTCCAACTGATCTAAATTTGGACATTTGGTGAGTTTTGGTTTTGCAAACCGGTGAAGGAAGGAACCCAGTGACTGAGTAGTTACATGCTCCAGTTTCTAACCAGAACATTAGCAGTTCAAATCCACTAGCTGTTCCTCAGGAGAAAGAAGTGGCATCCGGCTTTGGTAAAGATGATAGTCTTGAAAACCCTCTATAGGGCAGTTCTACTCAGTCCTATAAGGTTGCTATGAGTTAGAATTGACTCAGTGGCAACAGGTCTATCAGGTGAAGAAATGAGTTGGATCGATTTTGATCTTTTTCTGTTTCTATCCTGCCAGAGACCTGTGTGCAAGGCAGGCCTCTAACTCTTACAGCTCGCTGGCCATCTCAGGGTTCCCTTGACAACCCACATATTTCCAAAGAAAAGTCTCAATTATGAGAGACGGAGGGGTATCAGACTTCTACTTGTAAGAACTTGGCTTTATCTTGGAGCCCTGAATTTCATTAGTTATTGGGACTTGTCTGGCTAATCATTGCAACTAATACATAGATCACCATTTAAATAAATACTCTTTGTGCTTAGTCTCTACTATTTTTATTCATTCACATAAATACCCACACATATCTACTTTTTCTACTTTCATATAGCAAAGACTGAGCTAAAGAGATCTATATTACAGTATCCTAGTCAAACAGGGAAAATCTTGGTAGCTTAGTGGTTAAGTGCTATGGCTGGTAACCAGAAGGTCAGCAGTTTGCATCCACCCCACACTCCTCAGAAATTCTATGGAACAGTTCTACTCTGCCTTATAGGGTCACTATGAATCAGAATTGACTTGATGGCAATGAATAGTCAACTACAACAGATGCTACTTTGAGGACAAATCAATAGCACAAATTCAGGGGTAGCTAGACCTGAGCTTAGTCAGCCGAAAAGGTCGGGTTTGACGGGACCGTGTTTACCTTAAAGACTCACAAAACCAACAATTGCTGGCTTCTGAGGCTCACACATTTAGGGATATTTTTATTGCCAGGCATGGAGACAGTCTGGAGGAGGCAACTTGGACACTGAGGCCTGAGGTGGAGGGTTATGGAGGATGGAGTGATACTGTGAGGATGTTGCAAAGTTGCTGTATGGGTTGTCTACTGCATTATCTCCGCTTCGTGGATTGTCAGGGCGATACCTTGAGGACAATGAGGACAGCCCAGGTATGGCTGCTATGGGCACTGGTAAGTATTGCAGGGAATGCATGAAATCGACAAGCACTCTGGGAATATACTTGCCAGTTTTGCTGGGAGACAGCCTTGCCTCAGTCTACACAGGTAGGTGAGCGACAGAGCTGGGATTGAAGATCTTGAGGTGATCAGCTTGGTGGCAAGAAACTACCAAGTTAAGACAGACTTCACAAAATGAGAATGTAAGGATAGAGACGAGCTGATGACACCTAGGACTTGTATCACTGGTCAGTATTTCTGGGAGACTTTCCCATTTAGTTATTTCTCCTTACCAATTTAGTGTTCCCCAAAATAAACCAGAAAAGAAGACACAACTCTTCACCAGAGCCTCTCTTCCACTGGAATCCAGACGGTTAGCTGTGGGTGTTCTGTGGAAGGTCTTTTGAGTTTGGCTATTGCTGAATCTGTCAGGCAAGGGAAGCACCTCCCACCTCCTTCCATTCCTGTCAGCTCGAGGAAATGTTCTCCCGTGGTCTGCCGCCCACTCCAAGTCTTGCCTTGATTCCTGCCTCCGCATTATGAAGCCAAACTGTCAGTTGTCTGAACAGGGCCAAAACACATTGCATAAGGAGTAGGTGCTGTCTCCAAGCAAAGCAATTTCTTCTGCCTTTATTTTGCTGGAGATTAGTTTAATTACCTAGGATGTATTTGGGGAAACCTAGGGTTTTTTTTTCTGTCTGCCTTGATTATTCACTCTTTTTGCCCTTAGTCACTTTAGCCCATTAAGTTGAAAGGAGTTGTTAGGCAGAAATAAGGACTAGAACTGTGTGAAGATTTTTTTTTTTTTTTTTTTTTAAGTAATCTAGGGTGATCTTGCAGTCACAGAGTTGTAAACAAATTTTAAAGCTTCTTTTCCACTTAGCTTTGCACTTACTGGAAATGCTGGTGTTATAGTGGTTAAGTGCTACAGCTGCTAACTGAAAGGCTGGCAGTTCAAATCCACCAATGCTCTTTGGAAACTCTGTGGGGCAGTTCTATAGGGTCACTATGAGTCGCAGTCAACATGATGGCAATGGGTTTGGTTTTTAGTTGCATTTTATTGCCTCAGCACAAGCCCGGGATATTTGTCTCCAGGGTCTCACATTTTAGAGTTTGAACGTGAATTACTAATCTGAAGGAATCCTTGATTCCTGGGAAAGGTACAATAGAAAGTGCTAAGTTTATTGTCTCAATGGCTTGTACTAACTACTAATATTAGCTAGAAATTCACCCTAAACACCATCAAATGACAATCTCCTACCCTATCTCCTACCCTGGTCACAACTGAGCCTTAATCCCTACTCAACTTTGAGCCATAATACAACTCCCAGAGATGATGGTAATTTTGCACGGGCCTAATTGATGTTGTTGTTGTTGTTGGGAGCTGCTACTGAGTAGACCATTGACTCATGGCAACTCTACGTAAAATAGAAGGAAAGGCTGTGACCCACAGAATTTTTGTTAGCTAATTTTTCTAAATGAATCTCCAGACCTTTTGCCATAATTCACCTTAGTCTGGAAGCTCTGCTGAAACCTGATTAGCCTCACACTGCCATGCAAGTCTCCACTGATAGATGAGTGGGAGCTGTATTGGCTGGACTTCCACACTGAATCTCCAATGAAAAAGATACAAACCAAACCCACTTCTGAAGAGTCAATTCTGAGTCATAGAGACCCTATAGAACAGAGTGGAACTGCTCCATGGAGTTTCCAAGGAGTGCAATGACTCATGGATTCAAACCACTGACCTTTTGATTAGAAGCCATAGCTCTCAACCACTAAGCTACCAGGGTTTCCAAACCTCCAATGCTTCTGTTTAATTCATTTTCCCCCATAATTTCCTTGTAAAGCTTATGAAAATATAGGAGCAAAGCTGGCCTACTGGTAGCAATGGCAATGCCTACCTGAGGAGAAAAAACTTATGCTAATCATACATTTATATAATTGTCTCATATGCATGTGAAAGCTGGAGGATAAATAAAGAAGGCTAAAGAAGAATTGACACTTTTGAATTGTGCTGCCCCAAATGATTGAATATACCATGGATTGACAGAAGAATGAAGCCTGTCTTGGAAGACGTATAACCAGAATGCTCCACAGAAGAAAAGATGGCAAGGCTATATCTTACACACATTGGACATGTTATCAGAAAGGATCAGTTCCTGGAGAAGCTGGTAAAGTAGACGGTCTTGAAAAAGAAGTCGTCCCTCAAACAAGATGGATTGACACAGTGGCTGCAAGCAGTGACATCAAGCATAAAAAACAATTGTGAGGATAGCTCAGGACCAGGCAGTGTTTTAATCTGTTGTTCTAATCAAAAGGCAGGCATGGAGAGCAGATTCTAAAATTGTCATGGAATCTAGACTTTCTAGAGCCACAGAAGGTGGATGAATCCCTGACACTACTTCCGTGAGATAGTCTTTAAACATTAAACCACAATATTCCGTCTTCTTAAAAACCAAAAATAGTTGAGCTTAGCTGATAAAAAAAAGGTCTGTCTTGAGTACTACGATCTTTAAGAACTGTCAAGAAGGTATCAAATTGACAACAGCAGCTCAGAGGTTTAAACAGGAACTTTAGGAGGCAGTGACTTTATGTTAATTGGGGAGAAACAACTCAAAAAAGGAGAACAAAAATGGCTGCACAACTCAATGTAAATAATCAGTGTCACTACACTGTCACAGTAGAAACTGTCAGATTGATGTTTGTTTTGCTGTGTATGTTCTCAGCCCCATCAGCAACAACAATGTAAAGACTACAGTGCAGGAGACCATATGGAAGCAGGTCTGTTACCTAGGATTGCCAAGAGTCAGAATCAACTCTTTGGCATCTACAAAGGACAATAACACAGAGACAGTGAAAAGATCCATGCTTGCCAGAGGTTCTCAGGGAGGGGGAAGGGTGCAAGAGGGAGGGCACAGGACAAATTTAGGGCAGTGAAATTATTCTCTATGATACCGTAATGGTGGAAACACAGCATATATTTTCAATAAGTAAAATATAAAATTTCAGATGTCTCCCTGCATCCAAAATCTGGGGAAAGAGCCCAAAAATCAGTGTTTTAACAAGGCTTCCAGGTGATTCTGACATAGCCTGAGATCTGAGACTTGCTGCTGTAGTGGAACAAGAAACAGGCTGGGTATCTTCAAGGTCAGTGGTAAATTAAATCTAAAGAAGCATAATTCATAATGCAAAAGGCATTCTTTACCTCATTTATTCCTTCAACAAATATTTATGGACTAACGGCACTTGGCTTTCATTAGGTCCATGCCAATGTTCTAGGTGCTGTCAATACAGGTGAAACTTAAGCCATAGTCTATAGACTAGATGACAAAAACTGAACATTGAAGATCAAAGACATGTGAAAAACAATATATAAAAAATATAATAAAGGTAAACAAAATATTCCAATAAACATAAATGATTTACATCACTAAAAATTAAAACACCAAGGTTCTCAGATTGGATAAAAAAAACCTGAGTCATCATGTCATCACTTAAGAAAGGCACATTTTAAACAGACAGAGTTAAAAATAAAATAGCGAGTAGAGATTCTCCAGGACACTGTAAAGGAAAAGAAGTAGATGCAATTATATTTGTTTCAAAGAAAGTGCAACTCAGGATCAAAATACTGTTTGAAAAAAGACATTTTAAAAGTACCAGGAGAAGGAGAAGCATGCGGTTGTGGACTGAATTGTCTCCCCAAAAATGTGTGTAGCAATTTGGCTAGACCATGATTCCCAGTATTGTGTGACTGCTGTTCATTTTGTGATTTCTCTTTGCTGTAAATCTTAATCTCTGCCTATGGTTAGTGAACTGGATTATGCTAAAGAGGATGAAGGTGGGATTTTAATACCCTTCGTAATGTCACCTCCCTTCTCCAATAAAGGGAGTTTCCCTGGAGTGTAGCTTGCACCACTTTTATTTTTCTATCCTGCAAGAGATAAAGGGAAAGGGAAGTAAGCAGAGAGTTGGGAACCTCATATCATAAAGAAAGCAGCACCAGAAGTAGAGCACATCCTTTAGACCAGAAGCTCCTGTTCCAAGACGTCCCCTGACCGAAGACTGATGTAACACAGGAACTTTCCTCTAGAGCCAACAAAGAGGAAAAGCCTTCCCCTGGAGCAGACATCCTGAATTCAGACTTGTAGCCTACTGGATGACTTTGGTAAAGCCATCAATTCATAGCATTTCTGTTAAAGCAGCACTACCTGACTAAGACACATAGGTGCCACCTGGGACAGGCACTACTGTCCACAGCTGGTTCTACTGTGGTATGAGATAGGAGTCCTGACTGTGCAATGGTTAAGTACTTGGCCACTAATCAAATGGTCAACAGTGTAAATAAACTAGCTGCTGTGTGGCAGAAAGATGTAGCAGTCTGCTTTGGTAAAGATTAAAACAAAAACAAACAACAACAACAAAAAACCTACTGTGTGAAGTTGATTCTGACTCATAGCAATCCTATAGACTACAGCCTTGGAAATCCTATTGGGCAGGTCTTCTCTGTCCTGCAGTTCTTATGAGTCAAAATCTACTCAGTGGCGATGGGAGAGAGAGGAAACGATCACTTGTATAGCAACACAGTTGGGGAAACTGAAGAAGAATTGGAGCCTTTGATTCGTGATGTTGGCAAAGAATGCTGAACATATCGTGGACCACCAGAAGAACAAACCAACCTGTTTTGGAAGAAGTACAACTAGACTGCTCCTTAGAAGCAAGAATAGTGACACTAGTCACTTAGAAGCATGAACGTTACACTTTGGACACATTATCAGGAGGTGTCAGTCCTTGGAAAAGGACATCACATTTTGTAAATCAGACAGTCAGGGAAAAAGAAGACCCTCAATGAGACGACTGACACAGTGGCTGTAACAACGGGCTCAAGAAGAGCACCAACTGTGAAGACGATGCAGAAGAGGTTGTGTTTCATCCTGTCGTACAAAGGGTTCCTGTGAGCCGCAAACACCTTGATGGCCCCAAAACACAACAACTACAGTTGGGAAGAGAAGATAATTAGCAATAACCTAATTGAAACTGTTTTATGAAAACAAGTTTAAAGCTGCTAAGCTATGGAGAAGAATTCTAAACACATTTATGTTGGATACTGCCTGACTTTATAAAGGATCTCCATCCATACAACACAGCAGTTGTGTCCTTGAGCTCCGCTATAACTACATGACCCTCACGTTGTATTTTTCTTTAACTTTTTAAAGTGTCTGTAATGAGAAGGAAGCCTTGGTGGCATGGTGGTTAAAAGCTCACGTTACTAAGCCAATGGTTGGCCATTTGAATCCATCAGGTGCTCCTTGAGAATTCCAGGGGTAGCTCTACTCTGTCCTGTAGTGTCACTATGAGTCAGAATTGACTTCACAGCAACTAGGTTTGGTTTTGTGGTTTGGAAGAATAAGAGCCTACAAAAGACTTCATCTTCCATCCATATTAAAATGATGCCTTTGAACTGTAGTATTGGCAAAAAATATTGTATATACCATGGACTTCCAGAAGAAGCATACAGTTCTTGAACTTTGGAGAATTTTTCTAAGGAAGAATCACAATCACAGTTTGGCTGGTAACTCAATTCTTCTGTGCCCCAAATTGCCAGTTGGAGATGAATTCACCAGTCATCATAAATATTAGCAACAGATAATTACACAACATATGGAGAAAAGCCAGAGGAGTTCACAAATCTGAGTCAGGCAGTGCTAATGATTAGTGAAGCATAAAATATTTTCACCCTAAAGCTGAGCTGGAATGAGATACTCAGGGAGGGAACTGGAAAGCAGTTCCATATGGTACTGCGACAATCTGTCAACACTGTTGGAGAGGTGGAGCTTCTCTGCCTCATGCTGGCCAGAAATCTTTGATTTATAGGATGTCCCACCTGGAAAAAACCTTCAAGTCATCTTGAAAATGATGTTCCCTATATGTCTTACTAAGGTTAAGCACAAGCCTAGATTCTGGGAAAACCTATTTTCTATCTCCTAGTAAATGATGCTACCCATTTGTAGAAAAATGGCACAGATACAAAAGTCAAAGAACCTTGAAGCAAGCAGACTGTTTCAAAGATGAGGGTTTGGCTGAGTATATTTTAGACTGTAAGTCTGGCCTTTGGCAGAGGAAGATTTTGCAGGGAAGTAGGGTCAAGTCTCCCTCCCAACTTCTGGTGATGGCTGCCAGTCATTGACATTCTCTGCCTTGTAGATGCATCACTCTGATCTCTGGTGTTCTCACAGCTTGTGTGTCTGCTTGTGTCTCTCCTCTTCTTGTAACAACAACAGCCAGATTAAACCAGAACCTGCTCTACTTCTGCATGAATTAGTGTTAACTAATCATGTTCACAAAAAAGTTACCTTTGAATAAAGTCCTATTCACAGGTGATTGAGGTTAGGATTTGAATATAACTTTATGGGGGGCTACAAATTGTCTTATAACAAGCTTCACAGCAGGATGGAAGTGCTGAAGAATTATATCTCTTGGCAATGACTTTCTGGATTTGGAGAATAAATACTCAAGCCTTCTAAGTGAAGCAAGCAGTTACACTCAACTAGTAACCAAGAGGTTGGTGGTTCAGATCTACTCAACAGTGCTATACAGGAAAAGTCTGATCTGCCCCCATAAAGATTCAAGCCAAGAAAACCCTATGGAGCTCAGTACGACCATATAACGTGTTGTGGTCACCATGAGTAGGAATCCACTTGATGGTGACAGGCTTGATTTCAGTTTCTCTCAGTGAACAGAAGATAATGGTCAGGTGGATTTCTACATTGATCCCAGTGTGTTCAAGCTTCAGTTATTCACAGGTGTCGTGTGTTTGACAATGAATCCTTCTTGGTTGCCTTTTCTTCCTATCTTACTTCCCCACACTCTTCATGATGTTTCCCAAGCTCACTTCCCAAATAAAATATTTGACTCAAACATTCATCTCAGAATTCAATTCTGGAAGAACCAAACTAAAGGAATCAATAGTGAAGGTTGTTCTGGGAAGAAAGACTCCCAATAGAATTTTAAAATGAGATCTTTTTCAGGACAGTTGGCAATGGGGATCTCGCTGCAGGAGGTAGCTGAGGGTGGCAATAATCCCTGGCATGCTGTAGCATAAAAGTTGCTATCCCTCTTATCTGTGATCAACTGTGATGGAATACTTGTGGTTGAATTGCATTATATTAGCTAATATCTCTTTCATTTTCAAGATATATTGAAAATGGAAATTTTAAGAAACGTGGAACTTGTTGGTTAACATTAAATGCCATCAGTTCCCCCAAAGAACAAAATAAATGCTCAAGTCAGGCAATTGAGACAATTTATGAAAACCGTACGGCTTCATGGAAATACTTCAAGAGACCCTTTACTCCTATAAACCAAGTATAGACATTACTGAAAATCAAGCCCAATAACTGTGATAGCGGCACGGTTACATAAAAGACTGATCCATGGCCCCAGCAAGTCTCCTACACTAAAGTCAGGGCCCTCATGTAAATCTGAGATCTGGCCTGAGCATATCCGAATACCTACACTGACAGCTTTCAATTCCCGAACTCCCCTGTCCCAGAGGTATCCTAGTCCAGCTTGCTAGAGAATTGGCACCACTCCTCGCACATAGAGAACCTATGTGCTGCCGAAAGAAACAATGCCTGGTTCTGTGCTGTCAGCACAATTATCGTTACGTTTGAGCCTATTGTTCCAGCCACTGTCTCAGTCCAGCTCATTTTAAGAGTCTTCCCCTTTTCACTTACCCTCTACTTTACCAGGCTCGGCGACCTTCTCCAGGGACTGGCCCCTTCTGACAACATGTCCAAAGTGCATGAGATGAAGTCTCTCCATCCTCACTTTTTCTATATTTCTTCCAAAACTAGTTTGTTTATTCCTCTGGAAGATCTGATATATTCAATATTCTTCACCAGCACCATGATTCACAGGCATCAATTCTTTTTTTGATCTTTTTCATTCACCGTTCAGCTTTAACATGCATATGAGGTTATTGAAATTACCATGGCTTGAGTCAGGCACAGTTTAGTCCTCAAAGTGACTTCTTTGCTTCTTAACACTTTACAGAGGTCTTCAATAACAGATTTGCCCAGTGCAATACTTCATTTGATTTCCTAACTGCTACTTCCAAAGGTATTCATTGTGGATCCAAGTAAAAATATTATTGACAACCTCCATATTTTCTGTTTATCATAATATTGCTCATTTGTCCAGTTATGAGGAGACCTTCCTAGATACCAGGAAAAGACCCAGTAAGTTAGATGTCTCACAAGATGATACTTGTTCCCCTGAAGATAGGACTCAAATACACGTCCACATCTCTCCTTATCGTTTGTAGATCAACAATTAAGGTCAGGTTTCATCTTGACCCGTATAAGAATTACCTATTCTGTGGTTCACCAAAGACCTGCTGCATCTAGGCAATATGTACTGGAAGGAGTCTAGAAAAAACACCTTCAAATGGACTTTGCAGGTACTGTATTATAGGGTTGTTGTGAGTTGAAACTAACCCAATGGCAATAGCTTTGATTTCTTTGGTTGGACTACTGGCAGAGACAGACTATAAGACTGAATAACAAAGAGTGTATTCATAGGGAACCCTTGAAAATATTCCTGACATTCAAGTGGGATATACTCAAGGTCATATTTTAACCGTCACGGGCTTGTTTTAACATTACTCACCATCAATTTGCATGTGTTTCCTGGGTCACCTGGCAAATAACCTGCATAGATTTGGACTTAGTCTCAGAGGCTGTTTCAGATTGAAAGAAATTCCTTTTCCACTGGAATGATAAACTATAAACGTTAGAGTCAAATTTCAAAGAAATCTTACATTTTATATTTTAAATATTTTATATTTTAAACCAATTACATGAGAAGTGTATCTAGGGACATGTGATTTTGCTGTGATTTTCTTTCCTGAAAATTATCCCATGGCTTTAATAAACTATATTGTAGCATGGTGTGATGCGTTCTGAAATACTCCTGCACATTTACATTTTTCACATCCTATTAATGAATATACAGTGTCTGAGATAGAGGAAAAGTGAGTCCCAGGAAAATTTGCATTGATTATACCATTCGTGTAATACTAGACTCATCCCGGGGCAGGTTCTAAGGAGGCCTACTGGTACGATACCCAAGCTCTCAACTACGCAAGGTCAATGGTTGGAACTCACCAGCAACTCTATGGGAGAAAGATGTGGCAGTCTGTTTCTGTCAAGATTTACAGCCTCAGAAAGCCTATGGTGCAGTTCTACTAACAATAATTTCTTTATGGTAGTAAACATATAGGTAACAAGATATTTACCACCATAACCTTTTTCACACGCACAATTCAGTGATATTAATTGTCTTCATCATGTTGTTTACCCATAACTATTATCCATTTCCAAATTTTTCCATCACCCTTAACACTAATCAACAATTTTTGGTTGCGAGAGATACAACATCACTCCTGCAAAAGCAGCTCAGAGCACTGCAGCAGAAGTTTCAGAAACTGTAGCCTCGACACTCCTGGAAGTCTCCTTCTCTTATGTTTTTCATTTCCAGTCTTTTGCAAGTTCACCTCATCATATTTCTTTAAAAAGAGGCCATTTTCAGATGGAAACAGGAATGCTATCGGTTCCAAATTAACAACCGCCAAACAGGAATAGGAAATAGAGGAAAAGGAGAAATCATTACTTTGATCCAGGACCTTGGAATAATTATTTCACCAGGTAGATGGCATGTGATTACCCATGTCACAAATATGTGTTAGACACAATGAGGTGAGTTTAAAGTCCCATTGTGTTAGAGTGGGCTCTTCACTTCCTGTGTGTAGAACCGGAGCACCGCAAGGCTCCACCCAGACAGTCGTTAGAAATGGCTGCTGGACTCTTAGGGCAAAGAAGATGCTTCCGAGGGTAACTTGCTCTTGTGACACAGAAAAAGGGGCACTCTCCAGGACAGGGGGATATGGGAGTAGCAGCTTGCAAACTGATATCTGATAAGTACACAACGACTCCACAGGAAGGTTGCAAGTGTCTACAGCCTAAGCCAGGAGCCCGTAGGGTATGGCACGTGCACTGTCAATGCTGGCTTCAGTCAGCAAGAAAGGAACTCTGGGCTTAACTAGCCTAGTGAAGCAACGCCACGTTCCCCAGGCGCAGACCGTGGCCCCAGAAGTCCCCAATTTCTCCAGTGTCCAGAAGAGGCCAGGGACATTTCCCAAAGACCTAAGATGTCTTTCCTGCCTTAGAAAGTTGCAGTATGTGTCATTTCCTGCTTATGTTATACCATCTCATCCCTCTGTGTGTCACCTGTGTTTTGCTTTCTACCCAAAGCTTTTCCAAGGGGTGATTGCCAGACCACCAGCAGCAATGTTACCTCAGGTAAAATCCAGACTCTCAGACCTTTATAAATGCCTGCGGAATAAATAATTCCAGAGGCCCAGTCTTGGAATCTGTACTTGAAATAACAAGGCTCCAAGGTTAGTATTGCAGCAATCTTCAAGAAGTACTGGTACTGCTCATCTGGAAAACTTTGCCCTCTCCTTTCTTTACCTGGTTAGCTGTTGAGTTGATTCCTACCCGTGGCAACTCTATGGGTGTCAGAGTAGAACTGTGCTCTGTAGAGGGTTCAGTGTTGATTTTTCGGAAGTAGATGACCAGATCTTTCTTTTGAGGTACCTCTGGTTGAACTTTAAACAACAACCTTTTGTTCGGAAACCAAGTGCATTACTACTGTGCACCAAGTGACTCTGAGTACTGCTTTATCCTCAGCTCTAAGATAGGAAGTCTTCCAGGAAGTCTTCCCCGGGGCTAGGTTAAATGGCCTTCTGGGCTCCTGTATGCCGCTCTTAGCATATTCTGCTAAAATAACCTGAGTGTGTCTGTTGCTTGATCCGGGATATCAGTTCTTAGAAGGTAAGAACATGGCTTCTCTGTATTAGTTTCTCCTGGATTTAGAATGTTTAGTAACCGTTTACTGGGAAAACTCAACCTAGAACAGAATGCTGTCAGGGAGATAAAATGCCTGATCTAACCTCCACGTAGATCCCTGGGTTTAAGATCCAGACAACTTGCCCCAAGGAAGGAGGAAAGCAAAGAGGGTCTGTTACCAGTGTTACCAGGATTCATTACCTGACATTCTTCTCCCACCACCCTCCTCTGTGTTGCTTGGTTCTCTTTCACCATTCAGGAATTTGTGTACCTTTTTTTCTTGATACACCACCTAGGTAATCTTGGGGGTCAGTTCCTAATGTCACAGAAAGCCGTGCTGAATTGTATGCATTCAGTGGATGAATTTTAAGGCATGCTAATTATTCCTCAAAAGAGTAATTAAAACAAAGAATGACCAGGTAGGCCAATGCCAAGCTTCTGGGAATCACGAACTCAGGTTCCCTGGGTTTCTGACCCTACAACTCTTCTTTCTTGGATTGTTCCCATGATGTGAGTTTGTTTCCTTCCTAGTGTCACACAGAATAGTCTCACATCTGAGACACCAAGGACCCCAAGCCTGTTGTCTGGTTTCTAACCTCTGTACGCTTTTGCAGTTGTGGGCAGTTGGGTTTGCCTGCCCTGTGCCCACCCATGGGTGGACCCTGCTGGTTATCACCTTATTCTGACCTCTTTTTTTTCTCACTGGCTTGTCCTCGCAGCCCTGACACTAGCTTTACCTGACCCCCTCTATGCTGCTTTCACCTCTCCAGCACATGGGGCTCTCAGGGTCTCAGAACTGTTCTCGGGGAACACTCGGTGCAAGGCTGACCCACTGAGTCCTCTTCTAGACACCAGTACCACCCTCTATGTGGCAGAGTACAAGTATACGCCACTGGATTTTCAATGACTGAATTTTCCAAAGGAGATCACCAGGACTTTCTTCCTAGGTACCTCTGGGTGGACTTGAACCTCCAACCTTTCAGTTAGCAGCTGAGCACATTAACTTTTGCTCTACTCAGGGCCTCCTTCCTCTTGATAAACGCACTTTAAATCATAGCTCACCACTGAGCTAAGCCTGAGTCCTCTATTGAAGAGGCCTGAAAATAAAAAGACTTGTTGACAGGAATATAGAGAATGAAAGAAAAGTTGTTTCATTAGAAGTGTTTGCAATCTAATCTTCACCTCTTGTCTTTGCATTTCTGGTCCTGTTCTAATTTTTGCTTCTCTCCTAGGCAGTACATTCTCTGCAGGAGCAAATCAGGGGTTTTCTGAGACTGGGAAAACAGGAAAACTAAGGGTGTAGAAGACAGCCTATTTAAAAAGCTGAGCCAGAGAAGGAGAGAGAAGCAAGAGTCTGGGCTGACTTTGAAACCATGAGAAGAGGCAGAAGTTAGACTTTGGGGCAATTTCTGTGTGTGAGCTGCAAGAATGAGGGAGATGGGAAGGAAAGAGACTTTCATTGACTTGTCCTGTGAATGATAAAGATAATCTCCCTTTGGCTATTCTGGTAAGGAATAAATTGCTTTTTTCAATTATTATAATAACATGACAATGCAACCATGAGAAGAGTGGTTTACATGAGTTACAGAAGTGTATCAAGGTTCTGAAGCCACTATTCCCAGGAGACAACTTATTCTTGCTCTGTACATGCTGGAGGGGGCTGGTCCCTGAACCCCAGCAAGTGGGTTTTTTATTACACAGAATGTGAGGAAACAGGGGACTCCTGGGGAGACCAATAGAGAGAGCACGCCGTTTATGGGCCACAGCGCAGGGAGAGAAGGGGAGAAATCAAAGTGGAGAGGAAATAACAATTTATTCCTTATGAAGTGGATAATATGATTAGCTTTTGGATGCGTGTGCATGGAGAGATGAGCAGCGGGAGACCGTCTTTTGATCTCCGGCTGCCTGACCAGAGAGCTGCAGCCGTGGGTAAAGGCGTTTCTTAGATCTCCTGCTCTGGGCACGCAGCTTGGCTCTTTGAAGTGTTCCCCTCTCCACCTTTCCTGCTAGCAGACGACGAGGAAGGAGGCCATGTCCCCAGGGTGGGTGGTGCAGACCTTGAAGTTTCCTAGTCTCAGGAAGTTAAGAAGGAGGACCGTGGACAAAATTGCAAAGTCGATCCAACTGCGTTTCCAAATCTCTCCGTCATTCCTTGGCTCTGTCCCGTCCAAGGCCAATACCAGGTATATTTTTCTGCCACTCCTAGTTACTAAAACCTCCTCCAAGGGCCACTCATTGGCTCAGATTATATGCTACTCCACATTCTTCATCCTTTCCATTAAAACTGTCCTGAACTCATTCAGCCAGGGCCTTGTATGTGTCAAATGAATTTACTCTGGGCTCCAACGGCTTGTAACGAGGATCCCCCACACTCTGTCAGGCATTCTGTACACCACATCCTATTTTAAGGGCTTTATCTCTATTGCCCCCTTCTAGTCTATCAGTTTATCATACTGGGATAACTTTTATATTGGTTGATGCTGGAAGCTACGCCATCAGAATTTCAAACACCAGCAAGATCACTCATGGTAGACAGATTTCAGTACAGCTTCCAGACTAAGGCAGATTGGGAAGAAAGACCTGATGATCAATTTCTGAAAAAAATTGCCCCCATTGCCCAATGAGTTTTTTAAACAAATATTCTTCATGGCACCTTGGTGAATGGTGTCCTGGGTCTTAAAAGCCCTCAAGCAGCCATCTAAGAAGCATTAATCGGTCCAACTCACTAGAAGCAAAGGAGAAAGAGTATTAATGACAACAAAGACTTGAGAGCCCAAGAGACGGAAAGGGCAGCATACAACAGAGACAATGTCACTAGGAGGCCATATGCACTAGATGTTGCCTTGCCAAGGACTTTCCTTATAGAGAGCTCAACAAAGAGGCCCTGATGGGATGAGAAAAATGGTGGGTGGAGAACTCGAGCTCTAGAAAGAAGATCAGACTTAATGGTCAGATGGACTAGAGGGTCCACAGAAGATATGGCCCCAAACTCTCTGTGGACCAAGAACTGAAAGCATTCTGCAAGCTAACTCTTCAAAGACTGAACAGGTATATAAGACATAAAATGAGACTGCTGAAGAGTTTGCTTCTTGGCTTGGGCACATATAGGAGGCTAACTGGATATGCCAGCTCGGAGGCAGGAGGGATCATCAGAGGGTACGGGAGCCGGTCACACGGACATAAGAAACACGGGTTGCAGGGGGTGCTATGCTGTCACAGTGCCAGGAGAGTAGCTAGGGTCACATGGCAGAGTGTGTGTAAGATTTTGTGGGAAGCCAAAAGTAAACATAAACTTGGACTTAAACATAATTTAAAAAAAAATAAACCAGTGAAAACCTTAATAATAACAGCAGAACGTTGCCTGATTTAGTGCCTAAAGCTGAATCCTCCAATTAGAAAGGCACTCCAAATGTGACTGAATAAGAAATATCTCCTCAGTGAAGAGTCTGTTTTAATAATATGTGTGGAGTAAAGCTTTGGGAACCTTCATTTGCAGATGTTGGATGAAACGGGGTGAGGGGAATCAATTAATACCAGGAATGTAAAATGTGTGATGTATGAATCAGGGAATTGGAAATTGTCAAAAATGAAACAGGACATGTAAACATTAATATTCTACACATTCCAGACCAAACTCACTGTACTGCCGTCAATTCTGACTCATAGTGATACTGTAGCGCAGAGTAGAACTGCTCCGTAGAGTTTCCAAGGAGCACCCGGTGGATTCAAACAGCATACCTTTTGGTTAGCAGATGTAGCACTTAACCACAGGGCCACCACGGTTTCCAAGACATTAGTGAGCTGAAATGGCTAGTATTGGTTATTTTGAATAGGAACAATCACGTATGGTCTATTACGGTGAGAACGACAGATTGAGAAGGATCAGTGTATCATTCTTTGACAAAAAGAGCACTTTGAAATCTATCTTGAAACAACTACTGTCAGTGATAGGACAATATCTATATGCCTACAAGGAAGACTAGTTAATATGACTATTATTCAAAATTAGAAACCACTAATGTCTGAGGTGAAGAAATTGAAGATTTTCACAAATTTATGCAGTGTGATATTGATCAAATATGCCATCAGGAGGTAGTGATAATTACTAGTTTTTGTAATTCTAAAGTTAGACACGAAGAACAAGAGATCGGTAATTGCAAAATATGGCCTTGGTGACAGAAATGACATGGAAGATCACATTAGAATTTTCAAGACCCACTACCCGGTCATTGGATATACTACTTTTCAACAAAATAATGGCAACTACATACAGAATGGAAAGCACTGGAATCAAATCAGTTATATCTGTGGAAAGCGATGATGGAAACCTTCAACGTCAGCAGTGAGAATAAGGCCAAGCACCAACCGCAGAACAGATATAAATTGCTCATATGCAAATTCAAGTTGAAGCTGAAGAAAATTTGAATAAGTTCAAGAGAGCCAAACTACAAACTTGGGTATGTCTCACCTGAATTTAGACACCATCTGAACAGATTTGACACACTGAATACTAATGACCAAAGATCAGGTGAGCTGTGGGATGACGTCAAGGACATCACGCATGAAGAAAACAGTCATTAGCAAGACAAGAAAGAAAAACACAGAAAGTCCAAAATAGAGCCAAAAGAGACTCTAAAACTTGCTCTCAAACTTAGAAGAGCTAAAGAGAAAGGAAGAAATGAAGCAAAAGTGCCAAACAGAAGATCTCAAAGTTACTTGAGAAGACAAAATAAAGTATGAGGTCTCACAATTAAGTTTGTGAACTCATCCTAGAACAAGCGTGCATGTCCAGCCAGCCAAGAGCATGTGCACACCTCTTCATTAAGTATCACTACGGTCACCTTTGAAGTATTCCTCTTGGGAAGCTATACACTGACACCAGTGCCTAACCCACCCTTCAGAGCAGTTTGGAAACTCGTTTTCTGGAATGGCCGTCAGAGCTGTCATTGTATTACTCTTGCTGTCCTGAATATTATCAAAATGTCTTCCTTGAAATATTTCTTTTTATCTCTGGGTAAAGAAAAAAGTCTTTGGGGACCAGGTAAGGTGAGTAGGGAGGGTATCCCAATTCAGTTATTTGTTTGCTGTCTAAAAACTCCCTCACAGACAGTACCGTGTGAGCTGGTGCTTTGTCATGATGCAAAAGCCATGAGTCGTTGGAGACAAGTTTAGGTAATGTTCACCTAGCTTTTCCATCCAGCCTTTTCAAGCACTCCCAAATAGTAAGTTTGGTTAACTGTTTGTCTAGTTGGTACAAATTCATAATGAACAATCCCTCTGATATCAATAAAGGTTAGCAACATTATTTTGAATCTCAATTTGGATTGACAGAACTTATTTGGCTGTGGAGAATTGGCTGACTTCCACTGTGCAGCTGGATGCTTTCTTTCAGGGTTGTATTGGTATACCCGTGCTTCATCACCAGTGACAACACGGCTCATAACATTGTCTTGCCTCTCCAAAAGGTCTTGGCAAACTTTGACTCTCCTTTGCTTTTGTTCAGTGGTTAGTTCCTTCAGGACCATTTTTGCACACGTGTTTCTCATGCCAAGATTTTCAGTTAGGATTCTCCTGTTTCTCTCTTGATGTTCATGCTTCAGCTATGCTTCTCACAGTCAGTCGATGACTCTGATGCACAATTTGACAAATTTTTGCAGTGGTTTTTTTTTTCAGTTTTGCTTGTTACTGGCTGCCCCCTGACCTGTCTTCATCACTGATGCATTCTCTCCTCTCAGAAAAATGTTTAATACATTTGTACACTGCTATTTTCTTCATGGCATTATCCTCATAAACTTGGACTCACATGTCCCTGATTTCACCTCCATGCTTGCTAAGTTAAACAAGAAATTTCATTTTGTTTGCTGCTCTTCAACATCTGACATTTTTGTGACAGCACACAAAAACACACAACAATAATAATAATGAACACTGCTCAGCAATGCACCACCACCTGTCGACAGGAACACAGCTGTGAGACACTGATATATCAACGTTGTGAAATCTTACCAAGCTGTTTGTACAGTGCTTTCCATAAGCACACAGTGTGAAGCTCACAGACTTAATTGTGAGACCTTGTATGATAATGAACCGTGTAAAGACCTGGAGTTAGAGAACAAAAAAGGAAGGACTTGCTCACCATTTCTCAAGCTGGAAGAACTGAAGAAGAGATTCAAGTCTCAAAATGCAATACCAAAGGACTACAGAAGTTAAAAAAAAGGAATGTGTAAAGAAGTATCAAAAGAAGACAGAAGGAATACATATCACAAAGTCACTGTATCAGAAAGAATTGGTTGTTGTTCACTCACTTCATGAAGTAGCATGTGATCAAGAATCCAGGGTGCTGAAGGAAGAAATCTAAGCTCCACTGAAGGCATTCATAGAAAATAAGGCTCCAGTAATTGATGGAATACCAATCGAGACATTTCAACAAACAGATAAAATGCTGGAAGTGTTCAATTGTTATCAATGCCAAGAAATTTGGAGGGCACTTACGTGGCCAACCAACTAAAAGCGATCCATACTTGTGCCAATTTCAAAGAAAGTGATCCAACAGATTATGGAAATTATTGAATAAATCACACTGAAGTGAAATTTTGCAAAACAACTAAAAAACAGTTACAACAGTAGAGAGGGAACTCCACAAATTCAAGCTAGATTTAGAAGATGTGGAACAAAGTATATCATTGCTGATGTCACATGGATCTTGGCCTTTGTTTTATTGACTATGAAAAGTCATTCAGCTTTGTGGATCCCCACAAATTATGGACAGCATTAGAAGAATGAAAATTCCAGAACTCCTAACTGTGCTCATTTAGAACCTGTACATAGACCAAAACGCAGTCATTCAAACAGAATAAGAAGATACTGCATGGTTTAAAAATCAGAAAAGTTGTGTGTCAGAGTTGTATGCTTCCATCACACTTATTCAATCAGTATGCTTGGAAAATAATCCAAGAAAGTTGAGCTAAATGAAGAAGAGTGCAACATCAAGATTATAGGAAAGTCTCATTAGCAACCTGTGATATGTGAATGGCATAGCTTTGCTTGCTGAACTTTAAGAGGACTTGAAGCAATTACTGATAGAGAACAAAGACTACAGCCTTCAGTATAGATCACATTTCAACACAAAACAAACAAAATTTCTCACAAATGGATCAATAAGCAGCATCTTAATAAATGGAGAAACCACTGGAGTTGTCAAGGATTTCATTTGACTTTGATCCACAGTCAACAGCCATGGAAGCAGCAGTCAAAAATCCAACAATATATTGAATCGGGAAAATCTGCAGCAAACGACCTATGTGAGGATTAAAAAGCAAAGATACCATCTTCAGGACTAAGATATGCCTGACCCAAGCCGTGATATTTTTAATCACCTCATGTGCATGGGAAACCTACACAATGACTAGAAGCAAACCCAAACCAGACTGAATGCCATCGAGTCAATTTCAACACACAGCAACCCTACAGGACAGAGTAGAATTGTCCCATGTGGTTTCCATGGTTTTCCATGGAGTAGAAGCAAACCCAAACCAGACTGAATGCCATCGAGTCAATTTCAACACACAGCAACCCTACAGGACAGAGTAGAATTGTCCCATGTGGTTTCCATGGTTTTCCATGGAGTAGAAGCAAACTCAAACCAGACTGAATGCCATCGAGTCAATTTCAACACACAGCAACCCTACAGGACAGAGTAGAATTGTCCCATGTGGTTTCCATGGAGGGCCTGGTAGATTTGAACTGCCAACCTTTTGGTTAGCAGGCATAGCTCTTAACCACTGCACCAACAGGGTTTTCATGACAATGTGTAGAGAAGTCTTAAAAAGAATTGACACCTTTGAATTCTTCTTGTATTCTCAGCGAAGAATACTGAAGATACCATGGACTGCCAGAATAAACATATCTGTCACTGAAGAAGTACAGCCAGTATGCTCAATAGAAGCAAGGGATACTTTGGACATTTTCTCTGGAGGAGTCACTCCCTGGAAAAGGACACCTTGCTTGGTAAGGTAAGTGGTGAGCCACAAAGAAGGCAGCTCTCGAGGAGATGGACTGACACAGTGACTGCAGTGATGAGTTTTAACATACCAAATATGACACAGGGTCAGGCCAGGTTCCGTTCTGTGGTGTCTAGAGTCACTATGGGTTGGAGCCAGCTTCACAGCATCTAACATGATGACTACTATACTACACTATATCTAACATGATCTCTACTCTATCTTCTAAATATTTACAGTAACTATTATGAAGGTAGTTACTGTATTTGCTGAAATCACTTCATGGAGACAGTTGACTACTACACAAAGGCTCATTTGGGAGCCAAGAGAGAATTGTAACCTGATTAATGCCCCCCAAACACCATTCTTGCTTTCTCCAGGATCTCAGATCTCTTTATGAAGCATTCTGATGGCTTCCCCTTAATGTGCTTATTTTGATGGAAAAGAGTAAATACAAAAACAACTTACATATTTTCTCACTACTAAAAACCTTACTATATAAATGAGACTAGATAATCATTTCCATATGGTGCATAATGTATATTCTTAGCTTTAGTCTGCCTCTTTCATTCAAACATATTTTCAGAACAAGAAGAGACATTCTGCCAAGAACATTTATTACATATTGTACCAGACACAGTACTAGGCTGAGATGCACAATGGATAGGTCTCACAGGCATAGTTCCTGCTCTCAAGAAATGCATGGGATTAAGTTTGGGATTAATGGGATATGTTTGTACATATCACTATAAATTTATTTCAGGCATTCTCTTTGTTTTATTGCCTTAATTAGGATGAATGCATTTTGTTGCAAGTTGCAGACAGCCTGCAAACAGACTTTGATCATGAGAGACGTTATTAACTAGAAATATGAAGGTTGTGTTTGCAGGATAGGCTTATCAGTGTTACCATATCAACTTTGTGGCTTTTTCTGTCTGCAATCTACACATCTTTCCCCTATAGTTGGAAGCTGACTGTTTCAGACCTAGTATCCTTCTCTCGTGTGACTACAACTATTGCTACACGTATTGTAGTTATTTTTATTACGGCTGCTCCAGAGGCATTCCAATGAGTCATTTCATCCTCAGAACAACCTGCGAGATAGGCATAATTATCACCACTATTTTACAAATGAGGAAACAAGTATATGGAAGTATGTCTTCAAGATGATGCATCTAGTTTAAATATTTTAAGTAAGGGAGAAAGGGTTGACCATTCAAGAAATCTAAATGTAGTTCCACAATGAATGCTTTCTCTCCTTCTCTGGGCCCTGATTCTGCCTCTTTTGGTTGGAGAATTGAGCAACACAGAAGCTGGTTCTTCTAAGTGTGTTTTGGGTACTAACTTTCTTTGGCTTTTTTTCTCTCTGCATAAATATTACTGTTTCCTTTCTATATTTCTAGGAAGTGTTAGTGTTTCTGGAGTACTGATGACAAGTTTGTTTTCAAGGCCTGCTACAAATGTCTTCCCTCTTTCTCCTTGTGTATTTTCTACATTTCACAAAATTTTGGATGGATAAGAAGGAAGTTTATGTTCTCACTCAGCTCCCTTGATGGAATCCAGTATGGCCCCAGTAGATGAGGAAGCAGGGCTATAGACAAGCTATTAAGTGTTTAGCTTAATTAATATTACCAAGTGAACTCCAGCCCAAATTGCCCATGGTCACAGAGGAGGTAGACACAGCTTAAAGACGATTAGCCGAGGTCTGTACTCCTGTATCATATTTTGTCTCCAGAAATTAAATTTTAGAATAAATTTTCACTAAGTACAACATTTTTCAGTTTGTCCTACAAGAAACTTCTATAAAGACTGTAGAAATTATAGGTAAGGAATATTGGAAAACAAATTAGCCTGTAAATCTTGCCACTGAGAGATAACTTCTGTTAACATTTTCATATGCTGTCCCTCTATTCTTTTTATGCATTGATAGGCATAATTAGTTAAGACAAAATTTGAATCAAACTATGTATCACTTTTTAATCTGTCCTTTATAATATTCAACAATATATTGTAAAGTGTCTCCATTTAACCAAACAGCTCTCTTAAAAGTATTATCTATAATGACTTTATGGCTTCTACTGGGTCAATTTAATAAAGTGTTAAACAAAGCAATATGATTTCTAATGTACAAGAACATTAGAATGGTAGCTTTGTCTGAATCCAACAGGAAAGATATTAGGTGCCAAAGTTAATCTTGGAATGAACCATTCTTTAAGAGCTTCAAAGCAGAGAGTGAAAAGGCAAATAAACGGCGCCTGAAGCCCTCACCAACATTAAGGATAAATAGAGCTGGGCGGTAGGAAGAAAAGATTGATAGGGTGGATTCTTTGGAGAGTTCTGTGCTCTGGGTACCCACTGCAAAGGGAAGAAATGGGAAAATGCCTTTATTTCAAGCCAGGAGAAAGCACTCAAGCACCACAAGAAGAGCATAAGTGGTTTTCCTGCAGCTGGGAAGACACAGTAGACTCAGACAGTACCCACCTACCAAGTCTAACCATCAGAGCAGAGTTCACTAAATGTGCACACACAGGAGAGTGGACTACATTGAAAAGTCAACATTACCGGGCTGTATCCAGACAAGGATGGAAGGGTACATAAGCTATGCCCAAGAGACCTTGCTGGAGTCTTACTTCCAGCTCAAGAAGACCACCTGGAGACAGCAAGACTCTAGAAAAGTCTAGCTGAGGTAAGCTGACATGAAAACGGTTAGCCAGAGAAAAATCACTAACACAGTATAAAAGTAGACATGATTTTTCTCAGTGGAGGCTCCCAGGAACACAAAGTACTGAAAAGAGAATGCCAACTGAAATCTCCAGACCCAGACAATAGCAAGCAACTTCAATCAATCAGAATACTCTTCTCCATTTATTTTCTTCCCTCCCACACACTTGAACTTCACTGGAGTCAGAAATCATAGCAGCCAGGAAGATAGAAGAAGGCACCATGCCCTCCTTCCCCAACATTCTGCATTCATGAGATCCCAGCAGAGGATGGAAGATGTCACCTCTGAAATCAAATTCAAGTTTGGATTATAACATAGGATAGAATTTTGCATTACTGTATTGAAAATATTTTGTGACTTAGAACAAATATAGAACTTTTTGTTCAGAATGAGCTGAAACCTTGTGAGATTTTCTAAGTTTTCTATCAAGGGTAAGAATGAAACAGAACCAATTTTAAAAACACAGGGAGGGAGAAACAAGAATTGAGGTACTTTCTGATGATACTGGAACAATCATGCATGTTCAGTTTACTTACTGCACAATTATTCCATACTAAAATGTTACTTTTGAAATTCTTCATGTACATCCAGAATGTATTCCTTAGGATGAATTATTTGAAAAATATTTTCTGAGTCAAGCGTATTTTCTGAAATACTTTAGCTATGAAATTTTTAAATAAATATTACCAGATAATCTTAAGAATCGGAAATACATGGTCAAGTGTCTCTTTATCAATACCCTCACTAACATTTAAGTTGCTATTTTTGTACCCTGAAATTATAAAATATTAGATTTAGTTCAAAATTGTTACTGTTAAGGCTGACCACTGTTTTCATAAATTCATCAACATTGTAAAACTTCTCTTCCAAATTGCCTGTTTTTTCCCATTTCCCATTAAATGTTCATCATACTCTTACTGATTTCTAAGAGCTTTATGTGTTAAGGATCCTGACTTTGGTCTAAAGTGAAACATAATATTGGATATAATTAAATTTTGACTATCTTTTAATATTTTACTGTTGATTTAGCACATGTAACATTTTGTATATAATCAAATCTATCAGTTCTTTTCCTTTGTGATTTCTGAATTGAAATAGAAGAGTTCACCTTCAGAGAATATATGATTGTTTGTACAATTTATTGTTACATGTCTTAATGCTTCTACTTGTCTTAAATTGAGTATATAGTAAGTTGTTTCCATTTCTTGCCAAAAAAAAGGCCAGTGGCAGAAAATCATTTTGCTGAACAGCTCACTGTTGGAACACTAATTAGAAATGCAAGAACTAGAAGGCACGAGGGGTCAGGAAAGCTGGTGACAGAAAACCCAAGGCTGAGGAGAGAGTGTTGACACATCATGGGGTTCATAACCAGTGTCACAAAATAATATGCGTACTAATTGTTTAACGAGAAGCTAGTTTGTTCTGTTAACCTTCATCTAAAATGTAATAATAAAAAATATTGGAGGAAAGAAATGCCACAAAATTTTTAAGTAGACTTCACTCTGTTTCTAAATGCTCTGTGTTGCCCCACTGTCTATTTCTGATCCTTCTTTTATAGTGCAGCCCTGGGGGGCAGTGATTAGAAAGTTGGCTGCTAACCCAAACATCAGAACTGTCCACCCACCAGCCATTCCTTGGAAACCCTATGGGACAATTCTGCTCTGTCCTCTGGTGTTGCTGTGAGTCAGAAATGACTCTGTAGTAATGGAGTTGGTTTCGCTTGGACTTTTTTTGTACTACGTAGTAAAGTCTCCTGGCTTAATGTCCAGCAGTCGTCTCCAAATCTCTCTCAGTATTTTCAGGAGCCCCAAGCAGTTGTTGTGGCACTTGATCCAGTCACCATGTGGCAGCGTGGCATGTATCCTGACAAATCCTGGTATAATTCTCACCTATCAGGGTTCTGGCTCTGGAAAGCCATATGGAGAAGCCTCGAAGTTTCTGCTACTAACCTTGAACCACTGAGGTTGAATTTCTGAATGCTTGCAGAGCTCCCATCTCTGAGTTACCAGGTGTCATGGATTGAATTGTGTTCCCCCCAAAATTTATGTGTTGATTTGACTTGGTTTGGAGTCCCCATGTGGTGCCCTTCCTCCCATGTGTTGGGAATCCTGCCTCTGTGATATTGATGATGGAGAATGGTTTGCAGTTGTGTTAGTGAGGCAGGACCCAAGCTACAAGCTTGTGGAATATAAGGGAGAGAAGTGAGCTGAGGAAGTGGGGAGGCTCATACCACCGAGGGAGAAGCCCCGAGAGCAGTGCACGTCCTTTGGACCCGAGGTTCCTGTGCCGAGATGCCCTCACTGGATGTGGACTCAGACCTACTGGACTGTGATGATTTTCGTATTGAATGGACTTGTAGCTTAGGAATGGATTTGTGGCTTACCAGACTGTGACAATGAAAGCTCCTTCTCCTGAAACCTTCCACTTATGGTATTTTCTGTTAGAGCAGTACCTGGTGGCTAGGACACCAGGATAATGTTTGTTCCCTATCTGTCAACACTCTACAATTAGCCCTTCAACTCATTTTGGTGTGCTTTTGGCAGCTAGAATCTGCACCTTTGAAACTATTTGCAATAGACTGAAAGTGGGAATTGGTGTATAAATATCCCTGCTTTCTTCTTGGTAGGGACTGGGCATAAGTTTTGTCAGGATTTTCCTTGAGACGTTCATCATCCATTCCCAACTCCTATAACTGAGTTAATAATTCACTTTCGTTGGCTACTTTCTTTCTTTTCTATTATATCCCCTCTTCACTGTTAGTGCTTCTTGAAACTCCTGGATAAATTTCTTGTCTCAGTGTCCATTTCTAGGGGAAACACAAATTAACATAGATTGTATGTGAATTTGCTGGAAAGAGTGTCTCTTTTTGGGGGAAAAGCAGTAATTTCTAATATTACATTATCCGTTAAAATACAGTTATGTGATTCACAATAGTGGGCTATACCAATATATTATTTGTAACATAACGTACAATTATCTGTCTGAGGGCATGTAAAAATTAAATTTTAATTACTGAACAAACATTCATTAAGTTCATGCTACATGCCAGGTGCTGTTCTAGGCACTGAAAGTCCAACATAAGACAAATCAGATAAAAATCCTGTCTAAATTTTAAGGAATTTACACACTGGAGTAGGGGTAAACTGTTCATAAACATCACAAAGAAAATTTAGAGTATGTTACCTGGCAAAAAAATGTTAAGGAAGAGAGAAGCAGAGAAGAGAAGCAAGAATCATCAAATGAGATGTAGTATGCAATTTAGTCAGTATAAAATGTGGAATTTAGACAGTATGAAGACTAACAGGAAGTGAAAGAATTAGTCATGCAGATATTTGGGGAAGAATGTTCTAGAAAGGTGGAGCAGAATGGGCAAATGTTCTGACTGGGTATATATGTGAAGGCAAGTCAGAGGTAACATGAGAGAATTAAGTGGAGGGGAGGAACAAACGGATCACAGAGCAAATTCTAGATCATTAGAAGAACTTACTTTTCCTTTGATTGTTTTGCTAATTACTTTGTGCCTCTAAGTCTTTTGCATTCTTGCTTGTGTATTTGTTGGTGTGCTTATTTGTCTCCTTAGTCTTCTTAAACTATACAAGACAGAAAAAATTATGCTAAAATATCGCACTAATAATATTCTGTTAACTTATCCTTATTTTTTCCCAACAGTTTTTTGCTTTATATATTTCAGTGCCATTTCATTTAGCACATAAAAGTAAATACGTATTGTATCTTCGCTATAGATTACAACCTTCATCAGTAGAAGGTAAATCCTTTTGTCCAATGTAATACATTTTATCTGAATTCTAAATTGTCTGAGATTAATATTGCCAACTTTTTTTTTTCTGCTGCTTGCTATTTATCTGGATTTTGATATTCATCTTTAATCTTTTGTTTATTTTAGTTGTTTAGTATGCTACTGTTAATTTATAACTTTTGTTGAATATTTTTTCTTCCCCTGTCTCTGGTGGTTTCCTGAAGTTTCCTTTGCCTTGTTATTCCCTTAGTAGTTTGAATTAGGGCATCTCTCTCTTTCTCACTAATGTTTAAGTAAGTAAGGTTCACCTGTATTCTCTGTGAAGAGACGGAAATGCTGTCTATGCAGGATAATGGTAGAGCAAACAGTGAATGTGACTATTTAATGTGATTAACTGGAAGGTCAAAGGTTTGATACCACCTGGAGATACTTCAGAAGAAAGACCTGGCAGTCTACACTTGAAAAGCCAATCACTGAAGACCCTATAGGGCATGGTCTCCTTTTGACACACCTGGGAACACGGCAGTGGAAATCAGCTGGATGACAACTAGGCTTTAGGAAGAGAACTTTTGTCTGCTTTTCCTTTTCATTATGGTTATGACAAGTTAGATTCACACCCTTACCTTATGAGCCTACACAGGCATTTTACATACAAGAACATACCCACCCAACCAACTAGACAGACACAGACACAACACATTTTGCTCAGTATTGCATAAATCTAGAGTGGCACCCATTTACCCCTTCTTTGCTTTGGAAGACTGGGCCTTTGGAACTGAGATCAGAGGACATGCAGGAGCTGCCTCAGAAAGAGACAATAAGCAGTGAACAGTTTGGTCTCTTGGATCATATTTTAAACTGGTCTTCCTCTTCCTACCTCTGCCTGACACAAGACTGCCAGAGCAGCAATCTAGAGAGAAATCAGACAGTTCAAAGGAAATTACATGCTGTAGAATATTCTTTTTTTATTACAAACTGTGTATCTTTCTCATCTTGTTGTGGATGTGGACTGCTTCTGGTTTGCCTCTGTGAGAGGTTGCAATAGATCGGATCTCTGTCTCATTGTGCTTGTTGGCTAAAAGCACATGTGTAGTACCAAGCATGTGCCAGCATTGGCTTCAGGGGGCAGAGTTCTCCGTGGTAACCACATCAGGAAGCCAGAACATGACACGGGGAAGAGAGAGGAGTGTCATCTAAGAAATCTGGGTGCCTGGGAATCCCCTCACTGGTGACTTGCTGAGAGAGGTAGATCTACCCTGTTCTCTGGGACAAACCCTGTATGTGTCATGGTATTTAATCTTTAAACAGCTGGATGACATGTGTGTTGTCATCTTCATTTCACATGTAAAGAAATTGAGTGGCATTGATGGCCAGCTCAAGTTAGAGGCAAATCCAGGTTTCAAATCTATGTGTCTATGATGCCAAACAGGCATTCATGTTCATCTCCATGTCCATGAGAACAGGGGAGAAAATGCTGGATTTAGACCAATAATTATTAAGTAGCTACCAGCACTCAGCGTTGGAACTTTTGTGGGCTCAATTTACTGTATTTACCCTACTACTGTCCCCCATCCCCACTTGAGTACAGTACTTGGACAGAGGATTAAGATACCTAACTTCTATGACTTATAAGCTCTGTGAATATGATAATTTCATCAACAGACATTGAATTAGCTCAGGAAAAGAGTCGATCAGACACCTGTTCTGAGCTGTCGTTGGTAAGACTGTTAGTCGGGACCAGATCAGAACTAAAAAGAGAAGGAAATGACAAACTTCCGATTAGAAAAGACAACTTATTCTCCATATCTGACCACTTTCTTTTCACAATTCTCACTGAAATGACAAAAGAAATATGAAGGCAGAGGAGTCATGAACAAGCATCTTATAGGTACAGAAAGATCAAGAGATTTTTACGAGGAGCTGAGACAAGATTCAGAGAAAAGCTATCAAACCTTGAACTTGTGACATGTGATAGGAGAGAGCACTTGGAGAGAAATAATAAGTAACGTCAGAGGAACCTCTCCATAAATGCTAACCTAGAGTCCTGGGGAAGCACAAGGGTGACACATAGGGACACTGACAGAAGACATCGAAGTCATACAATTGTACCAAGGATGTGGAAGGAAGTTCTGTACCCCACCTGTACACCAAGTTTAGATTTACAGATATTTGTCTCATGTTGACCAGTTCTGACCTATCTCCTGTCCCTAAGCAGATCAACTGAGAGTTTCTCCCACTGCCCATGAGGCCAAATGGTAACTCTCCTTCCTGAACACAGAACTGGTTCCATGAGGATACAATCAGTTTAGTCAAAAGGGTCCCATGCTTGGAACTGAACGCTCTGTATCACTCTCTTGAAGTTCTTAATTTTATGCTTAAACTTGTATTTTTAAATGAAATCTGAAGGATTGGTGGAGCACTTCCAGGTGCTTGGAACCCCAGGTCATGTTCAGACCTTCCCGGTCCACGTTCTCTCAGGCCTGGCTTCTTCCCCACTGTGAACTCTGGCGTCCTCCTCCCTTACTCTGCCCAACAATTACTGACACATTCTGTCCCTCTGAGGGCCTAGGCACAGACATAGGTCAGGGTCAGGCATGCCTGCCTCACGGCATCTCGGGTTGGAGTACAACAAATACCGCTCCCATCCCAGACTGGCAGTCCCTAGTGCCCTAGGCAGATAACATAGTGCGGCTACCCTTTCACCCTCTGATTAAGATGGCAATCCATCACAGGGCAGAAATAGCAATCTCTTGAGCATTGCCCCACTTTCTGTAGCAGAGGCAGCGAGGCAATGGGGAAGGGACACTGACTCCCCCATCTGCAGCTGAGTCACCATGGCTTGATCTGATAGTTGGCAGGAGGGAGGAGGAAGCTTCTGAATCATCGAGTACGGACCTTGGGAGCTTCTGAGGGTCTGCACTGGTCTGGTTAATATCTCTGTGCCCAGGGGAAAGTGATATTGTTTTGTGAGTAAAACCGCGTGACAGAGTGGGAGAGAGACTGCAGAAGAAAGGGACAAGTTTTACACTGCAGTACCTTCAACAGCACTTTTTTCCAGCTTATAAAACAAGGGAACACAGATTTTCATTTGCCCTGGGCTGTGCAAAGTATGAAACCAGCTCTGCCTGCAGATGTCTGGAATCTATGGAAAGAATGGAATAAGATCTTTCCTTCTGTCTAGGAAATCCTGTTTATTTTCATTCCAGAAGAACTCTTGAGAACACACTTCCCCAGAATGCTTTCCTGAATGACAATGAAATTTTGCACTTGCCCCATTAAGACATGAAATTCTCAAGGTCAGCTTTCCACTTTTGCTCTTCTCCATCCCTAAATTATATTTAACCTTGTTAAGAATCTGATGTTAATAGTTTCCATACTAATTTGCATGTCTTCATTTTCTACATTAAGTTGGCATTTTAAATGGTGGTCCATAGGATGCTGTCATGGCTTGATTGTGTCCCCCAAAAATATGTGTAGCCATGTGGCTGGGCCATGACTCCCAGTATCTTGTGACTGTTCTCCATTGTGTGGTTTTCCTGTGCTGTATGTTAAAGGATTAGGGAGGGGCTGTAAATCCCTTCATAGGATTATCTTCCCGCTCCACTGTAAGGGGAGTTTCCCTGGAGTGTGGCTTGTCCCACCCTTAATCATTTCATCCTACAAGAGATAAAAAGACAGAGAAGCAGGCAGAGAATTGGGAACCTAGTACCATCAAACAAGCAGCACTGGGAGAAGAGTGTGTCCTTCAGACCTGAGGTTCCTGCCCCAAGATGCTCCCTGGACAAAGACTGACGTAATACTGGACTTTCCTCGTGAGCCAACAAAGGGAAAGCCTTCCCCTGGAGTGGACACCCTGAATATGGACTTGTAGCCTACTGGACTTTATTAAAGCCATCCACTCTTTGATATTTCTGTTAGAGCAGCCCTAGCTGACTAAAACAGATACTGAAGGTCATCCTTTCCAAAACTATTCTTTTTTCTTGCCATCCATTTGCTAAGGGTTTAAGGTTTTCTATACCTCCATTTTCATGACAGGTGAAAGAATGGTACATTGCTTCTCTCACTTTCCCTACAATTCTCTGGGTCTCCTTGTAGGATCTATGCCCCTACCGTTGAATCCTGCCCGGGACTTGATGACCATCCTATGATACGGGACCTACATGCCTGTGCAGCGAGTGGAAACTTTTGGAGCTCCTTGGTAGAACCTGTTAGCTGAAACACGTGTGAGAGCACAGCAGTATCTACAATGCAGCACCACGTTGACTGTCCTCTACCCAAACACCTCGATATGCAATTAACAACACAGAACAAACTAAATACAGAACATAGCTAAACCAGTTGTTTTAGGATATGATGGAAAAATCACTAGATCAATGAGTCCTGGTCCTACCACTAAACCACTGATAAGACATTTCCCTGGACTTAAAAGCTAGGGTAATAAAGACTACAATTTCACCAAGTGTCATAAGAATTCCAGCAGAGATCTGTTGCTTTCATTAGCCTAGCACCCGTATTCTGTGCTTCATTTTGTCTCTGTGGAGCTATAACTCCTAGATCTCCTTGGGTCCCATTTTAATCCTTTTTGTGATACACCACATTCTCTCTTGTGCAGTTTTGCCTCAGAAATTGCCCCTGTTCTGGCAGGGGACCAGGGACGGTGTTCTCAGGGGACATCGAGGCCAACTGGCATAACTAGCCCTATTGCTAAGGGAGTCTTCTCCACCACACATTGGTTACTGGTGTCTGAGGCCTTAAAAGCTAGCAAGCTGCCATCTGAGGTACATCAAATGGTCCCAACTCAACAGGAACAGGTAATCACCAAGGACAACAATGACATGAGGGAAAGAGAATCCAGAAGGCAGAAATACCCACGTGAATGGGTGACTACATCAACATGTGACCAGAAGAACCAGATGGTGCCTAGCCACTGCCAGTGACAGCCGTCGTGAGGGTTCACAAAGTTGAGTCTCGTGGCAACACAAGAATTAGAAGGGGTGCACCCTGAGAACTCCACTAAAAGATTGCAATTGATGGTCTGAAGACCTCAGGGTTCACCTGGGAGCATGGCCCCTGGACTTGATGCTGCCCCTGTTCACAAATCATTACTGAGGTAAACTCCTCAAACAGGAATAGATTGGACTCTGTGACACAGAGTGACCATATCATGTGTGCACTTTATTGTTCTCTGCATCTATAGGATGTTGTCCTACTGGCCACTTACTAGAGGGAAGTAGAAAGGGTGGAGAAGAGGGGACAGGAGACTGTTAAGAGGATGTGACATGTATAGAACAGAAGGGAAGAGTGTGCCATCACCGGGCAAGGAGAAGAGTAAGAGCTACACATAGGCGGGCATGAAAATTTCAACTGGATTGTACACTTTCACTCAATCACAGTAAATAAATAAAAATTGCCCCTGTTGCAAGGCATACATTTTGGATTACTCACCTAAAGAGAGGAATGTGCCTGATGATTAACAAACTCTCTTCCCCAGGACTTTCTCTCATCTGTCAGTTTGTTGTGGTAGTTTGCGTGTTGCTGTGATGCTGGAAGTACGCCTGCAGTATTTTCAATGTAGGAGTGCCATCACCTATGGCTGACAGGTTTGATGCAGCTTCCAGACTAAGACAGATTAGAAAGAAAGGCTGACTGACCTATTTTCAAAAATCAGCCAATAAAAAACTTACAGATAACAACACAACATTATTTGACTAGCTTGCTTGGGTACGTCATTAGCAGGCACCAGTTGCTAGATAAGGGCATTATATTTGGTGAGTTAGGAGAGCAGAGCAGGGTGTGAGAGACACATAGCCAGAGAGACTGGCACAACAGCTGCAACAATGTACTTGAACAGATGATTGTGAGAAACACAGAGGGCCAGGTCATGATCTGTTCTGTTGTAAATAAGCTCGCTGTGAGTCAGAGGTGGCTTGAAGCAGCTAACAACACCAACAACCTCGCCAAGGAAAGCCCATAACCAGTGCCGAATGGATAGGGGCTATGAAGCCTTCGGGACAACTCTGGGGCTCCAATCATATGCCACAGCTCCCCTGAAGGACTAGACTGGTGTCGTCTCTTCAGGACTTAACATCACACTCCTGGTTGACTTCCTTCTCTTCACTGTCCTAATTTCCCGTATTTGGATGAGTTTTCCCCTGGTGCACCTCCTGAAAGCATCATGAGGTCTGATAGTTAAGTCTGCTGAATACCACTACTTTCACTCACATTTGAAGTATTCCCTTTGGGAAGCCGTGTACCAGTTCCAGAGCCTAGTCTACCCTTCAAAGCAATTTTGAAACTTTCTGGAATCGCCACTGCACACCACGGAATGGTGGGAAGTTCATGAACTTAATTGTATAGTTGTCTGTGAGGGAGTTTTTAGCCAGTAAACAGATAACTGTTGGAGCACCCTCCCTGCTCACTTGGTCTGGCTGGCCCCCAATGACTCTTTTCTTGACCCAATGATAAAGGAAATATTGAAAGAAAGACATGTTGATGACATCCAGGACATCAAGTGTAATAAAAGGACAGCTCTGATAGCATTCCAAAAAAAAGAATTCCAAAACTGTTTTTGAAGGGTGGACTAGGTGCTGGCATCAATGCAGAGCTTCCCAAGGGCAGTACTTCGAAGGAGACCATAGGAATATTCAGCAATGAGGTATGTAGCACTTTTTCTAGGAAGAATTTGTGAACTTAATTAGCAGTCCTCATATGTGTGCACAAATCCTCTTCTCTGGGTCTGCTTCCAGGACATCTGAACTCATGGAAGAATCATCATTCCATGACTGTAAGCACTCTTGTTGGGGCTGCCTATCTGATGCTCTGTACTCCAGGTGCCAAGGGGTGAACTTGGGATCTGAGGCACGAGTCACACCCTCGCACCTTGACATTTGTTTCTCCAGCTGATGACTCACAACAGGAAAGCTGATTCCTGCAGTGGTGCTCTAAGGAGACAAGACACTCTTTCCTTTTCCCAGATTCCCAAGCAACCCTGATTCCATCCTCTACAGGCCACGTTTTCTCAATTTTCCTTAACTTTTGTGAACTGGTATCCATACTTTTAACAATTCCTTTTTCTCTTCTATTATTCAGAGTTACTTGTGAAAAAGAACCCTAGCTGACATGGAAACCAAATGAGATAACAAGGAAGTGCTTGGTCTGCTCTGAAGGCATCTGTTACTGCTGCCTAAGCAGCCCCGCTTGGTGCCGTTTGCCTTCCTATGAAATGTTCTCACTTGATATTACCGAAAATGAAAACCTGTATTTGACTTTTCTGACCTGTGCCTTTCACAGATGAGACCTGGACTTTCAGAAACTGCCAAGACACACACATGCTCAGCCAGCACTGGTGTTTATGATGTTGATATCAGCAGCTCCTAAAGACAAAACATGGTGTTTCAGACATCCTGAATTCATATTTGTGGATTTATCGATTTCTGGCACAGTTTCTAGTAGCATATTGCATCTAAGAGATGACCAATATAATTCCTTAGCTCTATCTGACTTAAGGGCAATGGGCTAGATTTTTGGTTTGGGCTCATACGCGGGAAATCACAGTTAGCTAATTTCTGAATTTTTACATGAAGATTTTCAGTCAGCTAGCCTAACTTCTGACTTTGCACAAAACTATAACTTACAGGAGGTACCTGTCAATAAATACATATAAATAACATGAATTTTATCCTTTTTAGCATTTTATACTTGGCAAAATACTGATTTTTACTTTGCTTTTTTACATGATGAACACAATTATATGTATTTTTCAGATGAAAAGTATGGGATTTAGAAATCTTCAGTCAATTTTAAATGCCCTGTGACTATTTTAAATGTAACTATTAATTAGCACTGTGTTTTCACCTATTTCACCTCCACTCAGTTACTGTCTGTTCGGGTTTGTATCAGTATACAATAAACTAGACTAAATGAGAGAGTTTAAAACAATAATGAATTGTTTTCTTTCAAAGTTCCCTGGATTAGCTGGGCTCAGTTCAGTCATCCCTGCTCAGAGTCTCTTACATGGCTACAGCTGAATAGCAGCTGGGGCTGAAGTTTTGGAAGAACTGTTTGGTGTGGACATCCAAGATAGGATCCACTTTCAAATGCCTGGCATCTGGGTTGGGCTCCTCTTTCTATCCGTCTGCTTGTCTCTCTACATGCAGACTTTCTACATGGCCAACTAGTATCCAAGTACCAGTGCACTGAAAGAGAGGAAGTCGAAGCTGCAGGTCTTGCAAGACCAAGACCTGGAAAGCGACCCAGTGACACATCCACTGCATTCAACTTGTGAAAGCAGTGACAGCATTCATCCAAATTCAACAGGTAAAGACAGAGTCCACCTCTAAGGGACAGGAGTTTCTCAATCTGTAGTCTTCTTTTTATTAGCGACATCATTTTAAAATGGATCCCTGAAATCTATAGCCAGTCGGCACTTTCACAAGACTGTGAAAAAGTTGAATGTCACTTGATACATTCCCAAAATTAAAAAAGGAAAAGAATGTACTCCAATTCGTGTATTGGAATATCTTTTTCCTTTTCTACTAAAAGCACTCTATCTCTTGTCCAAACAGATAAAGATACTAGTAGATCCTTTGTTTTATAACAGATTTCTTAGGATATGGCTTAGAAATTAGTAGGTTTAGTGGGAAGAAGTGAGATCTGTCTTTGTCAGAAGTGGGAGCTAAATCGTAGTTTTCCAGAATGGCACCTGGCTTCTGCAAGTTCAAGCGTCGTGCACTGAGTGGTGTTCCGAAAATAACGTGTGTAGAAATTAGGCCATGATTCCCAATGTTGTATGTGCTGTAAACCGTGTCTCTGGCATGCTAATAAGGGAGGGTGGGTAGCAGTTACACCGATGTGGGTGGACACATGTATAAGACTGTTTGCTCCTTGAGCCAGTCTCTTAAGCTATGAAGGAGAGCAGCTAGCAGAAAGATTTTGGGGACGTCATGCCATCAAGAAGCAGTGCCAGGAGCTGAGATCATCCTTTGGAAAGGACCAGTACCTCTGCACCTCGGAAGCTCCTGGTCCAGAGGAAGACTGATGACAAGGGCCTTCCTCCATGGCCAGCAGAGAAAGGCTTTCCTTGGGGCTGACACCCAGAACTTGGACTTTTCACCTACAGGACTGTAACAAAATGAAATTTCTCTTTTTAAAGCCATCTACTCATGGTATTTCTGTTAAAGCAGCACTAGAAGCCCAAGACATCAAAGAATTCTATTTCTCTCTAAACTGGGCCTCTGCGTCTCCCTGTTTTGTCATCATTGTGATTAAAGAGGACGGAATACAGATTCTGCTTCCTCTGTCTCGCAAAGCTGAGTCAGAGAGGATGATACCTGACAGTGCCAGGAAAAGCAGAGGTGTTTTCTCTCCTGTTTTTCTTTGGGGGTTGTTTTAGTTTGCCTTCCTTCCATGAGCAGATAACATAATTTCCATAAGATAAATATGGATTTAATGATGACGATGACAAGAGGTGGGTGTTTGTTAATAACAATGGAAATCACAAAGCGACATTTTCCCTCTAGTTTCCTACGGATCAAAGTGACAAATGGCAGACTAGTAAGCAACCAACGCTGTCTGCTTAACTCCTTAGTGTTCTTCTTTGCTGCGACACCTCTGTAGCATCAAATAAGTGGACTGGCTTATAATAAGGGCTCTAGAGGCATCCATCTCAGATCAAATTCTGATTGCATTTTTTTTTTTTTTTTTTAGCTCTGTAACTTTGAACAACTTATTCAATCTCTCTGCAGAAAACCTGGTGGCATAGTAGTTAAGTGCCATGGCTATTAACCAAAAGATCAGCAGTTCAAACCTAGCAGCTGCTCCTTTGAAACTCCATGTGGCAGTTCTACTTTGTCCTATAGGCCTGCTATGACTCAGAATTGACTCAACAGAAGTGGGTAGGTGTCTTTGTTTCCACTTCTGTGAAATAGGGTACACATACTTATTTCAGAGGGTACTGAAAGGGTTGGAATCCCTGGGTTGTATAGTTAACATGCTCAGTTGCTGCCAAGGATTGAATTGTGTTCCCCCCAAAATGTGCAAGGTTGTTTGGTTGCACCATGATTTCCAGTATTGTGTGAAGTTCCTTTACGTTGTAAACCATTCCCTGTGATGTTAATGAGGGAGGCTGTGTGGCAGTTGTACTGGTAGGCAGGACTCAATATGTGGGATTATACTGTGCCTTGGGGCAGCCTCTTGATATATAAAGGAAAGTTAGGCAGATGGAGATCTGAGGGTCTCATGCCGTCAAGAAAGCAGTGCCAGGAGCTGAGTGCAGCTTTTGGAAAGGACCAAGATTCCTACACCTCAGAAGCTTCCAATCCAGGGGAAAATAGATGACCCAGACCTTTCACCAGAGCTTGAAAAGAAAGCCTTTCCCTAGAGCTGACACCCTGGATTTGGACTTTTAACCTACTGGACTGTAACAAAATAAATTTTTTCTTTTAAAAGCCATCCACTTGTGGTATTTCTGTTAAGGCAGATGACTGTGACAGCTGCTAGTCAAAATGTTGAAGGTTCCAGCTCACTCAGTGGCACCTCAAAAGATTAGTTTGGTGATCTGCTTCAAAGAAATGTGAGCTGTGGAACACAATTTGATTCTGATATACATGGGTTCACGATGAGTCAACATCACCACAACTGATTGGTTTTTCGTATTTGAGGATTAAATGAGATGCTACTTGTAAAGTACTCAGTATACACGAGCTGTTGTTTGAATTAGATGTTATTCCACCTCATTACTTCAAGCTGCCCTTAAATTCTACCATAAATTAAATAATAACACCCATTAGAGGCTGACTCCTGACTGACTAGATACTGGCCCTGTATGGTATCCTTACCATTATTGAAACAAAGTGTTTTAGTCACAGGGAAGCTAAATGACACCCTAAGGGTGGGCCAGAGAGAGTGTCTTCATGTAGGAGACACAATTCAGTGGAATCTTCCCAAAACTGAAAGGAGAGAGGAGGTAGCCCACCAACACCCAGCACGTCCTTAGTCACTGTTTGGCTTTAGAAAGGTTCAACTCTCTTTGGTCACCAATATACTACAACAACAACACAAAAAATACAGTTGCCATTGAATTGATTCAGACTCAAGGCAACCTCAGCGTGTGTCAGAGTCATGTTCCATATGGTTTCTAATGGCTGATTTTTTGAGGTAGATCCCTGGCCTGTCTTCTGAGGTGCCTGTGTGTGAACTAGAGCCTACAACCTGTGGTTAATGATTGAGAATGCTAGCCATTTGCACCACCCCAGGATTCCACCAACACAATAGGTCCTATTACAAATCCTCTTCTCCACTATATGGGATTCGGTCTAAGGCTAGAACAGCTTTGGTGTCTATTGTATTTTCAGACTCTGAGAACAGGTAAATGAGCCCCACATAAGAAACAGCCACTTTGTTTCGGTTTTCTTCTTCCCTAATTTTTCTTGTGGTGACGAGGTTTTCTTTGTTCTTCTTTCTTTCCTGTGCTGAGTTCCTTTTGTTTGTGGATTTTTTTTTTTTTTTCATTTTTGTCTGCAGATTTTGTGTTTACTGAGACTTTACATACTTATTCTTTATGTGCTTTATGTACTTATTCTTTATTTTAATGGGTAAGTTTGTTAATTTTATTTGTGGTTAACTAGTAGA
The DNA here is from genome assembly GCA_028571685.1 of Heterohyrax brucei. Lineage (NCBI taxonomy): Eukaryota > Metazoa > Chordata > Mammalia > Hyracoidea > Procaviidae > Heterohyrax > Heterohyrax brucei. The sequence continues at coordinate 66,417,041 of CM053162.1, read as the reverse complement.
AATTTACCCTTCTCTTCCTAAATTTGAACCAATCTTTTATTACTTGGTATCAACTTGCCTTCTACTCCATTTGAAAGTTCTACACTTACCTACTTACTCTCTCTTTTATTGTTTTGATGTTGTTGTCATTTACAGATTAACTTCTCTGGTTCCCTCCTTTAAATCTTTTAGTTTTACTTAATCCTTGAGAATTCATTGTAACAGCTGATTAGCAGAGACAGTGTCGCATCCTAAATTGAGGCTGTTATCTGATGTTGTTTGACCTCAAACTAAAGGAATCTCTTTAATAATTCTTGTAAATTTGGATTTTTTTTACATATTTTCTTAATTTCTGATTATCTGGAAATGTCCTAATTTTACTATCATATCTGAGCAGAAGTTTTACACGATATATTATTATTGGTTGACAATTTGTATGTGATTTTTTCCTTTTTTTTTTTTTCTTTTCTCAAGTTGCTCTCAGGATTCTTTCTTTGTCTTTGGTTTTCATGAGTATGATTATCATATGCTTTGGTAGTTTTCTTTGGGAGTCTATCTTATATGAGGTTTGTTGAGTTTGTTGGATAATAGTTTTTCATCTTTCACAATATTAGGAAAGTCTTCTATCAGCAATTCTTTTATGATCCTCTTTGTGTTTTCCATTCCCCTCCCCCCATTCTGCGACTGCAATTGCTAGTGAATTTTTATTTTTGATTGCATTCCATATCATTCTCAGGATTTCTTCATTTCTTTCTCTGATTTTTCTGCAAAATAGTGTTCAGGTATTTGTCTTCAGTTTCACTGATCCTGTCTTCTGCTTTATCAAACCTGTGCCTTAGAACTTCTGTGACATGGTTCATTTATGAAATCTTGTTGTTTATCTTTTGTATTTCTAATTACTTGTTTTGTATGATTTCTACTTGTGAATTTACTTCAACCACTCATTCTTGGGTTGTTTTTCTGAAATTTTCCATAGTTTTATCTCTCTTTTTCATGGTTTTTGTCTGCCTTTTCCATGCTTTATTTTTCATTTCTTCCTAATTTTTGTCTCATTTTTCCTTCAACTCTTGGATAGCTTTGAATATTAGAGATTTGAATTCCCTGTCAGGTAATTCCAGTGCCTTTTCTTCTGCTGGAAGGTCATCTGCTATTTTGTTTTGAACATCTACTGGAACTATCCTGACCTGTTTTTGTTGTTGTTATTGTTGTTTGGTTGGTTAGTTGGTTGGTTTTCGTTGTTGTTATTTAGTATGTTTTGATATTGCCTGTTTTCTTTAGGATATTCAGTCACTATTTTCTTCATTTATTTATGTCGCGTAGATTCGTGTGTTTTGTTCTGTTTGTTTGTTTGTTTGTTTCTGTCTGAGCAGGTGGAGTGGGCTTTCTGTTTTTTTTGCTCATCTGTAGGCATGATACTTCTTACCATCATGTCCAGTGGGTAGCAGGGCAGGTCCAGAGGAAGTGGATAGTATAGGATGGGGTTTTGTGGTATATAGTAGGGCTGAGAGAATGGATCTGGGAGGGGTGGAGAGGTGGTCAGTGAAGGACAGGTTCAGGTAGACAGCCTGTACTGCTCCACTGTGTTCAGTGTTCAAGTGTTAAGTGAACACACACAGGGGAGAGGGTGGGTTGCAATGTGTGGAGCTAGGTGGGCGTGGGAAAGAAGAGAAAGAAGAGAGAAAAACAAGACACACAGAAAAGAAAAAAGTTGAGGCAGCCTGCCTTTGAAGTGGCACAGTTGTGTGTAAGCTGCATCCCAGGGAGGCACAAACTGTCACTGAGTGGTTGATACAGCACATGCAACAAGATGGGTGGCAGAAAAGAAACGAAGGAAGGGAGAGACAGGTCAGAAAATAGTTTGTTTGTTTTTTTTTAAAGGGAGAGAGAAAGATATACACGGGATGGTCATGAGAAAAGAATGCTGAGAGAGACAAGAAATAAAGGGGAAAAGAAACAGATGGCAGACGGTTGAGAGGACAGAAAGAAAAGGAAGTAAAGAGACATAAAAAACCGAGATAAAAAAAGAAACTAAAAGAAAAGCCACAAGGGACCCCACTGGAAGTTGATCCTCTGCCAAGTGGCACTCCAAAAAGGAGTAGAGATGACACACAGCTCCAGGTGTTCAGAAGAAGGATAAGAAAAGAAGGTAGAGGTAGAAAAGAAAAAGAGAGAAGAAAACGAGAGAGAAAGAGACGATGCCCCGAGGGAGTCCACTTGTGTGCTGGTATGGACTGGATGAGTAGTTCCCCAGCCATGTAGCGCTTCACAGTCCCCTGGGAGGGAGTAGAGACGGACACCACACCAGGTACACAGGAGACAGGAAAAGAAGAAAAAGAGAGACAGAGGAGAAACTGAGAAACGACAAAAAAAAGTAAGGTGGAAAGATGTCTCTAGGGATCCCACTGGCATGGCGGCACAGACCCAGGAAGTGGTTCCCCAATCCAGCAGAGCTTCATAGCCTGTCAAAAAGAAACAGAGATGACACACAGAGCAAAATGCTCAAGAGAAAAGAAGGGAAAGAGAGAAGAAACAAACCCCCCCCAAAAGCAGAAATAGCAACAAGAAAATGGCACCAAAGGAGCTGGCCCATACAGGCAGGGCAGAGTCAAGTAAGGTGGAGCTGATGCCTCCCTGGCTGAGCTGCCATGGCCTGCTGGGATGTGGCAGAGACAGAAAGGGGTCACCACTGGTTACCAGGTCATCTGTCTCCTGCTGGGATCTCAGTGCCTGAGGAGTCCAAGACAGCAAATTCAAGCCGAGTCAGCTGATGGAGACCGCTACTCCATAAGTCTTGCTCTCTGTTCTTCACCAATTTCTTATTCCATTTGGTTCTTGGTCAGGTTCTCTCTTTTCATTTGCTGCTTCAGGTTTCAGAAGAAGCAGAGATGGCATGTAGAGCCAGGACTGAGATACATCTCTGTTTTACTTAGATTTGGGTGTCTTCTCAGGGGAAGGACGGCATGGTGTTTCTGTTTACAGTGCCATGTTGACCCTGGCTCCTCCCCTAGCTTTACTCTTGTCAGAAAACACCAATGTGAACAGCAGTTTGAATGAGTTAAACCCTTCTATTGTAATCCCAGCTCTGGGACATGGCAGAGGTTATGGGAACCCATTCAATAAGCTGCTGGTCATTCTGCCATTAGACATCTATTGATGATTGTCATTCTAACGCCCAAGGGATGGCAGTAAATGTTGCTGGGGACAAAGAATGCTGTTTTATTCAAGCAAGATTTTGGTTCTTTAGAGAAACAATAGTGACCATCAAAGGAGCTTGAGGTTGGAGAAAAATAACAACCTATCTGATTATTAAAACATCATGCCTCAGACCAAAGCTTTTCAGAATACATTTAAAAAAATAAAATAAGTTGCCTTCAAGTTCACTCTGACTTATAGAAACCCCATGTGTGTCACTGCGGAACTATACAGGGGTTTCAATGGCTCAGTGTTCAGAAGGAGATCACTAGGCTTTTCTTTCAAAGTGCTGTATCTGGGTATACTCGAACCTCCAACCTTTTGATTAGCTGCTGAGTCTGGTAACCATTTATACCACCCAGGAACTGTTGGCAATGTGTGTGTGTGTGTGTGTGTGTGTGTGTGTGTGTGTGTGTGTGTGTGTGTGTGCATTAAACAAATATTCACATAAACAGGCACAAAACAGTTCGTGCAAACTGTCCTCTAAGCCTGATGAGGCTCCAACACTGTATTCTTCTTTATACTCTGAACCCACATCACTTGAAAGGCTCGCTTCCAGCAGACCCCAGTTTACAGAGGTAGGATTTGGTGCCTTAGAGACAGTGCAAGAGAATCAGAAAGCTGCCTAAACAAATAACCACAAGAGTGTGGCTCTCTGGCGAGTCAGCAAGGCATCCGTAGGGGGTGCTCCCTCTCAGGCGTTCACCGTATATTTGCACGACTGGCAGAGACCTCCTTAAATTTGGGGCCCTAGGCAAATTGCTTACCGCCTCTTACTCTGGAAATTAGGTTATTTAAAAATCAACCCAATGAAAGCCATTTTTTAATATTTGACAGCTAGTCAACAAGCTACCATTTTTCACCCTCCCCCCCCAAAATCCCTGATTTGTAATGAGCTGATTAGCAGAACCTTGGTTACTGATCAAAGGCCAGAGAGCACAGCAGTTAGAGTAACTTCCCTGGACTATGATTATTTGTGATACGATGTCAGTTAACTATGCTTGGACAATGTATTCTTGATTATAGCACCAGTTTCCTGGAGAGTGAAATCTCAAATTAAACTAGCATATGCATTATCTCATAACATTTTTGCTGAAGTATTTTAAAGTAAATTACAGGCCTCATAACAAACGTGACTGTTATAGTAGGTTGTCTGTATTGTGTCTATGTAGGTCTCAGAGTCATCTGCAGAAAAAAAATATAGATATCTAGTATCCAGGGTATCTTCCATCTACTTAAATATAAAGCCCTTTATTGTTTCTGACTCATGCCTAGGTCTACTTTGCTGAGTTGAAACTGATAATATGTTACTTATTTGGTATTTGGATTCCAAAATTACCAGGCATCCACTTCCTCCTGGTCTTCCTGTCTTTTGTCTCTTCTCTAGAACCACAGGATTAAGAGATCACTCCTTATTGCATGGTATGGACACCTGTACCTTAGATTCTGTAAGTTCGACTCAGCCATATAGCTACTTGCCCCCTACTCTTCTAATGCCCACCTTTATCTCAAGGAACTAAATACATTAACAGATTCTCTAATTTGGCTAGTGTTCTACTTACATTGTTTGTGAATGATTTTCTCCCATGACAATGACTCAGATGCCAGGGAAGATCTGCCTCATGTATCATCTGTATTTATTTCCTAAACACTTAATTCATAAAGAAAATTATTTACCTGGTCATTGCTATTGTTCTTATCCTCGTAGCAGCCAAGACCTTGTATTGCAAAGCCAAAAACAGAGAGAAGAGAAGGGTGTGAACAGTTAGCAGTCAGATGGAGGAGGAAGTTGGGAGGCCCCTGTGCTTTTAACTGGGTAGAGTTAACCTGTGTTGGGTGGTTGATTGACTTAGCCCCTTAGTTCATGTGGAAGCAAAAGAAACTGAGAAATGTTGGAGACATCATTAGTGTTCTATGAAGTCTGACAGTTAAGTTCACAAACTCATTCTAGAAGAAGTGCTACATAATATCATTGCTGAATATCAATACGGTCACCTTTGAAGTACTCCACTTGGGAAGCTAAGCACCAATGCCAGCATCTAGTCCACCCTTCAAAACAATTTTGAAATTCTTTTTCTGGAATGCTATCAGAGCTGTCCTTGTATTACACTTGATGTCCTGAATGTCATCAAAATGTCTTCCTTTCAATATTTCCTTTCTTTCAGGTAAAAAAAAGTCATTGAAGGCCAGATCAAGTGAGTAGGGGGGAGTTCCAATATAGTTCTTTGTTTACTGACTAAAAACTCCCTCACAGACATTTATACAGTTAAGTTTGCAAACTTGCCAGCTTGCCACCAGGCACAATGACCATTCCAGAAAGTTCTAAAATGGCTTTGAAGGGTGGACTAGGTGCTGGTGGCAATGCTTAGCTTCACAAGAGGAGTGCTTAAAAGGTGACCATAGTGATATTCAGCAATAAGGCATACAACACTGAGAACAATTAGTTCATGCATTTGATTGTGAGACCTCATACAGGAGTTCAGTTCTCATCTTTCTGGGTTGGCGCCCTCTAAAAAAATGATGGTTCTTAATTGAAGTTTGGAATGGCTACTGACCTCCATAGATCATTCTGAGTGCCAAGAAGGCAATGATGGCTGTGGTGGTTTCGGGTAACTAGGCCACCACTGAATTCCCTGGGGCTGAAACCAAATGCTCTTTATTGGGGCAGTCGAAGGACATTTTCTGTGTTGAGGGCTATATTTCATTCTGTAGTCACTGAGAGCTGAGAAAGTTCCAGCAGCTGCTTTGATTTCAGAGGCAAGCTGGAAGAGAAATTCATGCATAATGGCAAGGACTGAAGGGCTTAAATCACCACCAAGGTGATCAACCGTAATGTAGGACTGCCTCTGATGAAGCTTTCTTTTTAAAATCCAGTTTTCCCCTTGTGTCTTTAGAAGCAGAGATTCAGTGAGTCCAAGTACCCCATTTTCCAGGGTAGGTCACTGAGGTCCAAAGGGAAATGGACTTTTTTGGACTCACAAATCAAATGCGAAATGGACATAAAAAGACAATTGTACTGGATTTTGGATGGAATTCAGGATCAGAATTAATAAACTGAGCTTTTACTCCCTGACTGATGCTGGATGCAGTACAAGAATTTAATACAAATATACTGGCTTCTGTGTTCCTTCCCCTTTGTTCTTGTAGAGCATTTCTGAGCAGGGACAGTGCCCTTGGTCTAGTCAGTATGATGCTGCATGGAACGGTGGCTTTTTTTGGAGTTCTGTAGTATAAAATAATCTTAAATTCCACTCATAAAGTTGGTGAGATATTAAGGTCTACCACAATGCCATGCTTTCAGCAGTTTCCCAAATGCCAGCACCTACCTGCCTAAGCTCTTTGTCGCCCTTCAGTCTCTTTCTGCTTCGAATGTTCTTTGATCCATCTCCAGTGCTCTCTCCCAGGCTGCATGGCAGTACTCCTCATTCATCACAGTCTGGTTGGCCTCCCTTGAGTTCCCTTTTGGAGCCAACCTGCTTTCTGAGGCATCTATTTGCATGCATGAGGCCACTGATGACATCAATGGTTTTGCAGTATTGAGCCACATTTTGAGTTTTTCCTAGAAGATGTGCAGAATATAAATGTTTTCATGAGGTGTGTGGGCCAATTTCTGATTCAGGAGGAGAAATGCTGCAGATGAAAAAAACTGGAAACATGAATTGGCTGCTTGGTTTATGGGAGCATTTTCATTCATTTGTTTAAGACGAATACATTAAGCAATATGTGAAAAATACTTTTTGGGCTGAGCAAATGCTACAGTCCTTCTCTAGGGGCTTACACTCACCTAGAAGGAAAGTAATATGTGGCAAATATATGAAGAATTATGCAAGTAATTCAGAGGTCAGAGAAACCCTGGTGGTACAGTGGTTAAGTGCTGTGGCTGGTAACCAAATAGCTGGGACTTCAAATCTACCAGGTGCTTCTTAGAAACTCTATGGAGCAGTGGTACACAGTCTGGTAGGGTCACTATGAGTCAGAATCGGTTCAATAGCAATGGACTTTTGCTTATACAAGATTTCAAAAGTATGTAAAGTGGATAAGTTGTCAAAGATATTGTAGAAGAAAATGCCATCCATCAGTAGAAAGTAGACTGAGAAAACAGAAAAGCCAAGCCAACCAAGTGCCATTGAGTCAGAAGAGAATTAACAAAAAAAATTTCTGTAAAAATATATGTGTGTTGTATATATATGTATATACAAAATAGTATTTTTATGACTTGCATTTAATTACTTAAAGCAAACATTTTATGGTGGCTACCTATATGTAAGGGGGAAGACAGTTTGGAAGAAGAATACCATAAAAACCAAACCTGTTGACATCGAGTCAATTCAGACTCATAGTGACTCTATAGGACAAAGCAGAACTGCCCCATAGAGTTTCCAAGGATTGCCTGGTGGATTCAAACTGTCAACCTTTTGGATAGCAGCCATAGCACTTAACCACGGTTTCTGGGAAGGAGAGTAAGTAGGGAAAATAAGAGGAGCACTTAGCTTAATCAATGACTATAAAGTGGTATGAAATACCAATACCTCAGTTCCTTGCTTCATTTCACTTTCACTGGGAATAAGGAAGAGACTAGTAAGAAAATAAACAAACAGCAAAGTCCAAAACAAAAGCAGAGTATGTGGACTAGTTGAACAGTAGTTTGTATAAATATTGTCTGGGGGATGGAACAAAGCATTATGGTAGTCTTCAAAATGATTGCTGTCTTGGGCTGTTCTTGAGTAGGAATGCCCAAATGAGGGCACTCTGCATCTCAGCAGGCCCAACTGTCTGCCCGTGGAGTAGCTAGGCAGCCCTGCTCCCATATTTAAGAGAAACATTGACAGTCTTAACGATTTTCTGATGTTGAAGAGATTTCTCGACAGTGAAACGGGAGACAGTATACAGGAACTGAAAATGTCTGTTCTGAAGAAATGGCAAGAGAACATCTGGTTTTCATACAAGAGTTTCTGAAGCTTTGGGTCTGTCCAACTGGGTCATCAAGGTTGCTGCCCCATCTCTGTCATTGGAGGCCCCAGGAGACTTGTGTTTATCAGGATGACAGAAAGCATTACAAAGACGCATCTTGATTCAAAGGTGAAATGTATACCTGCTTTTACGTGGCAAATAAATACTCAGAAGATACCCTTCTCCCAGATTACTAACACCTTGTCTACCAGAATGAAATACACACATCAATCAGCTTCCCTTGGTTGAGAAAACATACTGAGTAATTTAGAGACATTAAACTAAACTGTTTTCAGAAGACTTTCTAAAAGTAAGTTTTGATAAAAATTGAGAAAAAAAATGAAGGTGGAAGGACTAGAGCACCAGAGGTGAGCAAAAATCACAGGAAAGGCATTTAAAGGGAAGGTATAGGTCGCCATGAGCTGGATCCGACTCGACGGCACTTGGCACTGGGCATAGTGAGGCACTAGAAAGAAATCACGAGCCCTGCTGGAGACTACTAGTTTCCAAGGAACAACATCACTGGAAATCCCTCCCTCACATTCTAAACCCAACTGGGAAGAGATTAGTGTTTGGAGTTGCTGAACAGTTCTAGGTTTCAGTTTCACTCTCAACTTCTGTCGGCAATGCAACTTCGGATAAATCTGTACATTATTGCACTTGGTACATCAGAACGACCTCATCCACAGAAAGAAGATAAGGAAACACTCCTTTCAGAGGAATTGACACAGCTGAATAAGAACAGCCTAACCCAGCTCCTGAAAAACAGTGAGTATTCAACAGAGTTCTGTCTTCTCCAAACCACCAACAACCATCTCTGACACTTTTCCTCATGACACTAAAGCAGTATCAAATAGGAGTGCTCAAGTTAAGTGACAATTGATTGTGATAGTTACGTTAAAGATTATCAGGATGATGGAACTCAGCACCATAGCCGAATTTTTCACAAAATTTCATTTAATCTTTCTATGTTGTTTTATAACTTGTATTTTTTATTCAGCAACAATGCCCAACATTTCTAGCTTAGTACACTTAAGGCTAGATGACTTTAAATGATGCATACCATGTTATATTGTCCATTTATGACAATGTTGCTTACTGGAGAAAGGATTGAGGTTGTCAAAGATTTCTTTTTACTTGGGTCCACAATCAGTGCCCTTGGATGCAGCAGTCAAGAAATCAAAAGACACATTGCACTATGAAAATCTGCTGCAAAAGATCTCTTCAAAGCATTCAAAAGTAAGGATGTCACCCTGAAGACTAAAACACTCCTGACCCAAGCTATGGTATTTTCAGTTGCATCATATACATGTGAAAGCTGGACTATAAAAGAAGACAGATGAAGAATTGATGCCTTTGAATTGTGGTGTTGGAGAAGAATGTTGAATGTATGCTGGACCACAAAAAGAACCAACAGCTCTGTTGTGGAAGAAATCCAACCAGAGTGCTCCTTGCAAGCAAAGATGGCAAGACTGTGTCTTAGATACTTTGGACATGTTGTCAGGAAAGATCAGTCCCTGGAGAAGGACATCATCCTTGGTAGAGTGGACGGTCAGCGAAAAAGAGGAAGACCCTTGACAAGATGGATTGACACAGTGGCCTCAACAATGGACTTAAGCCTCAAAACAATTGTTAATAGGGTTGCTATGAGTCAGAACCGACTCGATGGCACCTAACAACATTCTATGTTCTCATTATTTTACAATAAATTTAACTATTCTTTTTGAGGAAACTGTGGTGACCGAGTGATGAAGTACTGTATCTTGTTAATGAAAAAGTCTGCAGTTCGAATCCATCCGGAATTCCTTGGAAACTCCACGGGTCGGTTCTGCTGTGTCCTATAGGGTCGCTATGAGTTGGATTCAACTTGACAGCAGTGGATTTGGTTTGGCATTCATTCAACAATATGCTGCCTGTTGATTTGTATTGTCTCCAGTGCTGTGATGTACACACTCCTGCAGGCAACCTTGAATTAGGTTATGTATATGTATATGTATATTGTGTCCTACAGGTTTGGTGTACATTGTTAAAACAGTCTCCAGACAACTTGTTGTGTTTCATTTCTGGACTATACATAACTGACTGTGTTTTGTATTCTTTTACACAGAGAGGACATTACTTTCTTTGCAGGACAGGACCATCTCCTCTCAGGACATACCTAGGCCACATTTCCTTTGCCCTCAGCCATTCCTACTGCAAATAACCTCGAATCTTGCTGAAAAAACAAACCCTGTCATAGGCAGAAAAGCCACTTATTCAACTTGCAAGATTTTTAATTAAACACCCTGAACTGGAAGAATCAGTTTGCTACATTAGATTTCATGTGTTAATAAAAATTCAAATTAAATGTCAGCTCTAGGCCAGAACACTGAGCACCTACTGTATGCCAGGTCCTATTCTAGGCACTATGTGTATTCTAATAAATGAGACACACAAGGGCTCTTTCTCCATGGAGCTTACCACATTTGAAAGTTGAATGATACGACAGTAAACATGCATACACATGAGAATCATTTTTCCTCCTTACCACCCCACTGGTCCTAGGGAAACAATATTCCCTCAGAAGTATTTTCTTCAGAGTATCTTCCTAATGCCTCAAAACCATAGTTCCAAATAGGTCAGAACTACCAGAAGCTTGCATGGATGTAACCACATGTATCTGAAATTCGTAACCCCTCAACCTACACCCCAAGCATCTGGTTGCCTTCTCAAGTGCTAAATGCACACTCTCCCTTTCCCCAAAGGCTCAAGCCAAGGGTCCGGCCTTTACATTCTTCTGTCTCCACTTTGCTGCTTCCAAACCATTGTTCCACCTTCCTTAGAACTCCTCCATTGCTGTTTAATGTTCAGCTACCCTTCTCTTGCACTCTTGGTCCCCACCTTCATCTCTTGCCCTCCTCCCCTCTCACTGACAGACTGGACAGCTGAAGTGTGGAAAACACCTCTGCTCCTAGTGCTGCAACCTTCCCGTAATCCTGAATCATTGTGATCAACACCACACTTACGTATTGTTTTGACAACAAACTTGCCCAGACTCCAGTCTAGGTGTTTTGACTTCCTCAGCCCAAAAGACCTTTACGTCCTTTCACCACAGTTACCTGTGGCCACTAACACATGATGGATCTTGTCGATACCCAGAGCCGTTCCGCTTGTGAAATCTCAGCGCTGACATCTCATCTATTTTCTGACAACAACCTTGTTGCCTTTTTGCTCACTCTCCTTTTTGCATCTGAACCAGGATTCCGAAGTAAGTTAATTACAAAAGCAATTCTTTGACTGCAGCAAGCCCTTCAGTCTCTAAGTGATTACTGCTGCCCCCCTGGCTTGACTTCCCTCCATCCTCAGCCAGACCTCATAAACTACACTTGCGTTGTTCCGTTATTTCTATCTCCTTTGTCTTTGGAGTTCTTGTCACCTGTCCTGCAAAAAAGCCGTGACTTGATGTGGTCATTCTGTTTCTCTCTGCCTGCCCTCAGGTTGCTGAGGAAAATCAGAGAAGAATGCAGACTGCAGCCACTACAATTTCATCCTATTTACCAACATCCATCCATCTCTCCTTCTCTATCTATTTAAATTTCCATCTACTACCTGCCTCCCTAACTACCTGTCTGTTTAATCTACCTACTCCTTGGCAACCCCTCTCTCTGCTGTCTATTCTTTTCCTTTTTATTTCTTTCCTTATAGTTAAATTTCTAAGATAGACTTCTGTACTACTGAACGCAGACAGTATCTGGAAACAATTGCTCATCTGTCTCCCATTCTACCTCCAAACTCTACAGACTGTTTTCAGTTCCCGCCACTTCATAAAATTGCTTTCCCAAGGTTACTCATGACCCTATTCTTGCCAGAACTAATCTGTCATCATCTTTCTTGACATCTCTACACCGTTCAGACATCTTTTCCCCACCTCACAGTTGACCTATTTGGCATTATTTGTCTAATTCTTCCTCTGAACTATCCTCCATCCAGCGTGCTCTCAGGAGTCCTCTTCCACACGTTCCTGTCTTGCCTTCCCTGTGTCAGCGGTCTCACATGCTCTTCACAGTCCTCTGCTCTCCCATCTGTAAACAATCTCTCTTTTATAGCCAAAGACCCAACTGCCCCTTCAATGCTGATGTGCCCAAAGCCTCAATCTCATCTGAATACTAGGTATCTCTGCTTGAGACGTCCTTCAAGTACTTCTAGTTCCAAATATCCAAAATTGAATTCAGCTTTTGACCCTTCAAATTTCTGTTCTGGAAATCTATTCCTGACGCATAGTCAGTGATTAAAAGTGGGCTTGAACAGATACGGAGGAAGCTGAGCTTTGAATCAAGGAGTAACATCCAGATGAACAGCCCCTAATGTTGTCCGGATCTCTCAGTAGGGATCATTTTGAAAAGCGTAAAACAAGTAATGGTAAGCCATCATCCTTCTTAGCTTTGTTGAGATGCTGTCTCAGAGACAAGTCACAGTATGTGGAGCCCCCAGCTGAAGTCCAGGGGTCCAGAGTGGTCTGCAGCTTTCCCCAGCAGGAGAGCAAGGAACACGTCTGCTTTGTAGATTCGCTGTGTCAGGAGGGTATGATAGCTGGTCTTCACAGCCCATCAGCACTCTAAGCCTTGTTTTTAGAGCTCCCAGATGAAAAGATTGATTTTGATGTCTCTAGTAAGAGATGGAGAGACCTAATCCTTGGGCTCACCTATTAGTTTGTTTAGCCTGTCAGCGTTATTCTGATTGTTTAGTGCCATCGTCAGAGGCTACAAGATGCAAAGTAGGTGAAGCGGCTAATAAGTTAAGAAAACTCTGATTAAGTTCCGAGAGGACACAATGAGAATTGTACAGGTTAATTGAATTTTTATAGATTAATTCTCCTTCCCAGTTTCGAAGAGGTTGTTCTGTTTCAGAGCCCACTGCCAAACCGGTGATGGGAGAAATTAGAAATCCTGAAGGAAATAAATTGCTCCTGCTTTCATCTTGGGGTTCATAAGATACAAAGCAGCAAATATGAGATGGGAATAGGAAGAAATAATAACTGAGGTCTAGGTTTGTGTGGGTGCACCAATAGCAAGGAAAGGTAAACTTGTGACCTAGTTAACAAACCAAATCCATTACCATTAAGCCCACACTGGGTCATGGCGACCCTATACAACGGTGTACAACCGCCCCATGGAGTTTCCAAGGGGCAACCAGTGGATTTGACATGCTGGCCTTTGGGGTAGTTGATATAGCTGTTAACTATTATGCCACCAAGGTTTTCAGCCTAATTAACAGCATATAATAAATCAAGTTGAGCATTTATTGGTCCTAAAGCCTAAAAGGACATTTTCTAAGCAGAAGTCCAGGAGGTATGTGCCTTTTGTACCCTCAGTGAGTGCAGTCCTAAAACACAAGGTCACTGCTGATGGACTGCGGCCGCTCTACACTGTAACTCGTAAGTAAAGAAACATACGTGAGAAGAAGACGCCATGGTGACATAGCAGTTAACTGCTAAGCTGCTAACCAAACGGTAAGCCGTTCAAATCCACAAGTGCTCCTTGGAAACTCTGTGGGGCAGATCACCTCTGTCTACAAGGTCACTATGAGTCATAATTGATTCATCAGCAGTGGGTTTGGTTTGATTTGGTTTGGTTTGTATGGGGAGAAATGCATATTTTTAACAATAGACTCTAGAATCCTCCAGGAGCTAGTAGGACTCCAAGAGGTAAAAACTCTTCTTTCTCCAGTGGGGAAGGACTATGTATAACTCATTCCTCATGGGAAGACTAGTTTCTGCACGGCAGCCATGTGAGAATATGATTGAGAAATTTCTTCTTATGTTCTCTTCCTTGTGCCCAGCATTTTACATCATTTCCTATTATCCAAACCTGAAGAGTTCACCTACTACATCTTCTAATCCATACATTCTTTTAAAGTCTTCTATGTCCATATGGAGCCCTGGTGTCACACTGATAGCTGCTAACCAAAAGGTTGGCAATTCAAATCTACCAGCAGCCCCTTGGAAAGCTTGTGGGGCACTTCTAACCTGCTCTATTGGTTCTCTATGAGTCAGAATCAACTCAGCTGCTTACAGCAACAACATACTCAACTAGTTCAGTTTCTTTCCATTTCTTCATGGACTACTACGTTGTCCTTTTATCTCCTCTCTCTTCCTTCAGCCGTGCTGTCCTCCAACCCATGTGCCTCACTGTTGGCAGAGGGATCTTTCTGAACTGAATCTGACCACATCACTCTTTTGGTGAAATCATTTTATGACTCTTTCATTTCCTTTGCACAGAGTCCATGTCCTTCATCATCAGACTCTTCCTACGTTTTCTGATCCATGCTTCTTTACGCCATGCTCATGCTTTGTCCTTTGGCAGTACCACTTCTTGCACATAATGTTTCCTGGCCTTTGTGACTCTGTCCTTACACTTCTCTCCTCTTAAAATGTCACTCTGTGGCCCCCGATCACCTTCACTCGCCTTCAGTGCTAGTTGAAGCATTATGTTTTCCATGTTACCTTTCCTGGAATTGCTTCCCCTCCTCTCTCTTTGACATAGACTGGGCCAAACTCTATCTTGTTTCATATTGCAATGCATCTTGTACATATCTGTGGTTTTATACCCAATTTGTTGTATCTGGAAACCCTGGTGGTATAGTGGTTAAGTGTTCCAGCTGCTGACCAAAAAGGTCGACAGTTTGAATCCATCAGTCACTTCTTGGAAACTCAATGGGGCAGTTCTACTCTGTCCCGTGAGGACGCTCTAAGACAGAATTGACTCAACAGCAGCAGGGTATTTTTTATAAATGATCTAATTGCGTGCCTTATGTACCAGCTTGAGACCCGCTAGGTCAGGGACTCCTTTACTGTTAAATCCACTATCCCCAGCATAGGCTCCAGTACATAGCTCATTCTCTAAATGCTACTTAACTTATTGAAGGGTAGATATGGAAAGCCAAGCAGATCCTTGGCTCATCAGAGAGGAGAGTTCTTCTGCTTAAGGACGCTGCTTCTTTCAGCATTTGATCCTTATTAGGATTCCCTGTGGTCCTGCCCAGCTTTTGTCCAAGTCACAATGCTTGGCAGGACTATGGGGAATCCTAATGAGGACTATATGCTGTATTTTGCTGCTGTCTTAGTTGTAGACTAAGTCCTTTGTCTGTTACAAAAGACCTCATTAAAGTGTTAAAAAGATGTCACCTTAAAGATTAAAATGCACCTGATCCAAGCCATGGTGTTTCTCAATCACATCAGATGCATTTGAAAGCTGGACAGTGAACAAGGAAGACAGAAGAACCGATGCCTTTGAATTGCAGTGTTGGAGAAGAATATTGAATACACCATGGACCACCGAAAGAACCAACAGATCTGTTCTGGAAGAAGTACAACCAGAATGTTCCTTGGAAGCAAAAATGGCTAAATTGCATATTACGCGCTTTGCACAGGTTGTCAGGACGGATCAGTCCCTGGAGAAGGACGTCATGCTTGCTAGAGTGGAGCGTCAGTGAAAATGAGGAAGACTCTCAACAAGATGGATTGACACAGCGGCCCAACAGTGAACTTAAGCATAAAAACAATTGTGGACATGGTGCAAGACTGTGCAGTGTTTTGTTCTCTTGTGGAGCAGGTTACTGTGAGTCAGAACTGACTCTACTGCCCCTAAGAACAACAACTTAGTTATCTACTGCTGCTGTAACAGGAACACCATAAGTAGATGGTTCAACAAAAAGAAATTGATTTTATCACAGAAAAGTAGGCTAAAATTTCAAATTCAGGCCATCAGCCCCAGGGGAAGGCTTTCTTTGTTGGCTCCAGAGGAAGGCCCTTGTTGTCTATCTTCCCCTGAACCAGGAGCTTCTTGGGTACAGGGATCCTGAGCCTAAAGGATATGCTCTGCTCCTGGTGCTTCTTTCTTGGTAGAATAAGATCCCCAACTCTCTGCTTTCTTCCCATTATTTTATTCTCCCAAGACATTGCCTCAGGACACAATCCAAGTTTATAGATTGTGTCCCATCTCATTAACACAACAACCTGCCATTGTCCCTCATTAACACCACAGAGGCAGGATTTATGACACATGGTTAAAAAAAAAAAAGGAAATCACACAGTTCAGGAAATCATGGGCCAGCCAAACTGGTACACGTTTTGGGGGAGGATGCAACTCAATCCATGACACCTGTTTTCCCTGCTATTAACTTTGGACAGTATTCCAACATCTACAGATTCTTTTTTCTCTCTGCTGGGTCCATGACATACATGTCTTCCCAAGTGCCCAAGCATCACCTGAGTGTAGTCAGAATGTAACGCCTGTGAACTGTCTCCACAGGAGCCACCTCAAGCCATTCCCTGGCTGGCTCCTTGGGAGTCATAGGAGAGAGAGAGAGAGAGAGAGAGATGGGCTTTCTCATTAAATACGAACTTGGACTTGAAAAGGGAGTTTATGTGAAAAGCTCCCATGAGCTCAGACTCTAACCCACATCTCTGAGGGTTGTATGACAATACCTGCCTCTCAAATTCCTCATTCCATTCCACTCTCCATTTCAGGCTCAGATTCCAGCTATTCACTTTCTCCGGGGCAGTGCTGGGCAGCAGCACCTCCCTTTTCTCTGGCAGAGGCTGCTAAACCCCTCTGTTTAAGATCAAACTAGGCTAACTCAGTTCATTTATGAAACATCATACTGGACTCCTTTTTCTTACTGTCATTCAGCTGCAAAGTAGCTGTATGGAATGTTTGAGGAACAAAAGACAATTCTGATATGTTTATCTCTTTCCCTTAGCCCTTTCCTTGAAGAGTCTGGGCCATCTTTCTCTTGCCAGGAAATATAAGCTGCTTTTCAATGAAGACTGAGCTGTCTTAATGAGAGGGCTGTCTAGAAACCCTCCTAACAAATGTGACTATGCAATTCTTTATGACAGGACTGTTTTCTGAGAAAGCACCCATCAAGTCCTATGCAAAATATTCACATTTTCTGATTGCATACTGAAAAAAGTATTCATATTCATCCAAGGTCTATTTGACACCAGGCTTAATGCTACATGAGTTACATACACAGGGTAACATTTCTATTTTCAAAACAATAATAATGATTTTTGCTTACATGTATAGAGCTTTAATTGTACGTCAGGCTTTCTGTGAACAGCTTTACTTGAACTGTCTAATTTCATCCTCACAAACTACACATGCTATAGGTACTTTTAACTTACCCATGCTTTGAAGATAAGAAAAATGCATAAAGAGAAGTTAACCAACTACAGGCAGTCCTCAAGTTATGAACACAATCCACTCCTAAGTGTGTCAATAAGAATTTGTAGGTAAGAGCTAGAAACCTCTTCAATGATTTAAAAGCTGCATGGACAGCCAATGAAAGTGACTGTGATGAAGAATTTGTTGCAAGTAGGGGATGGTTCTATCCTTTCAAAGTCACAGCAAATTCATGTAACATGAAACAGCAAGGACGAATTGTCTGTAAGTTAGGCTTTCATAACCCAGGGATTTACTGCAGCCTAAGGATATGTAACTACATAATTACTAAAGCAGTTCTGAGAAGTGCCTCTGGGGCCAAATAAATCAGTTCCAAAGCCCACAGGCACTGTGCCACACTGCTTTTGACCATAAGGTTAGAGATTATAATTATTCCCATTCTACAGTCCAAGATCACAGCAATAGAGTATAGGGAAGGGAAGCCAGGTTTGAAAATTGACTTTGTCTGATCCTAAACTAAGCTCTTTGACCTTACACTATGATGTTACAGAGAGCAGAGGGCCAGATCCTAAATTGATTCTTGGTGGGTGAAGCTCAATGATGAGATGTGGGTAGGAAAGCACCATAGACTGCAACCACGTGGACATTCTGAGAGAATCTTTCCAGCATCCTCCACCTTCAGACTATTTCATTTATTCACAGTTCCAGAGAAGGAAAAGAAAACAGGTAAAGTCTCTCTAAAGAATGCCTCTATGCCTTAATTTGATTGAATGACATAAAAAGAAAATAGAGTTCAAGGGTGTTTCCATTGTGATATTTTCACATACTTGAAGGGATTGAATTTTCAAGACTCTCAGGTGAGGCAACTGTTACCTCTTGAAGAAGTCACCTGCCAGAAAAATAGACTGTTCCAGGTAACCCAATATAATTTGTGTATGGACTTACAAGCCAAAGGGTGACACTTATCCCATAGAAAGAACAAGCCTTCTTTCTACCAAATGGTGTCTTTTTCTATCAATAATATGTCACAATTGTAAGAAATCAATAAATATCTGTTGTTAAGAACTCAGTAGATACCAGTTGTGGTTATGAAGATCTAAGGTTGAGTAAAGCCAAACTAGGATCACATTTTTTAATTGACCAGCATTAGAACTGGTCAGAGCTTTAGACTATTAGAGACATGTGAATGAGGTAAGTGAAGATGCTTTTCAAGGTAGCTCTTCTGCTCGTGACTAATCTGGGCAGTGAAACACTGAAGAATGAATTACTGACTGAGTGGTAGATTTCTTTGAACACCAGTCTTAGCTGACATCTTTATGAATAAACTATGATGTAAGCAAAATTCTCAGTGAGATCTCCATCTTTGCACAGAATTCCAAACTGTCTATAGTATGGCAAGCCAAGCTTACAAGGAAATACTTAAAAAAAAAAAAAAAAAAAAAAAGTTGCCATAAAGTCATGATTCCAACTTATGTTAAGCCTGAATACATCAAGAGTAGAACTGAATACCATAGAGTTTTCAGTGATTGATTTCTGGAAATAGAGAGTCAGATTTTTCTTTTGAAGTACCTCTGGGTAGATTTCAACCTATAAATTTTTGGTTACCAGTCCAGAACTTTAACAACTTGTACCACTCATGTACTCTAAGGACAAACTACCAAAAAAAAAAGCAAACCAGTTGCCATTGAGTGACTTCTGACTGGTGACATCATGTGTGCCAAGTAGAGCTGCACTCTCTAAGATTTTCAGTGGCTGACTTTTTAAAAGTAGATCACCAAGGGTTTCTTCTTCACTGGTCTTTATTTTTACACCCACATTTTATAACCAGATAGTCTCATCCTAGGTTCCATCTTCCTTGGGTTTTGATTAAAGTTGCATTACTATTTTTGATTAACTTGGGAAGAATGGAAACTGTTCTTCGTAAACCTGTGTATCTTACCATTAATTCAATTGTTTTATGTCTTATAAAAACGTTTTATAATTTTATGTGTAAAATTTCTTGCATATTTTTTATTGGTTAATTCCTAAATGCTTTTCTATTTTTTTATTGTTGTAAATGCTCCCTTGTTTCAACCACATTTTCTAATCAGTCATTGAAAGAATCCTAGTGGCACAAACAGTTGAACACTCTGATGCTAACTGTAAGGTGGCATTTAGATCCCTTCCAGTGACTTAGTGGGAGAAAGACCTGGCAATTCACTGCCAGAAAGATGATAGTCAAGAAAAACCCATGGGATGGTCCTGTTTTGTCACACTGGGTTACTGTGAGTTGAGATGACAGTTAACGACAACCATCAGTAACCGTGCGATAAAAAATATTATTGTTTTTGTATATGTCAGTCTTTTTCCAACACTCTTGATGAAATAAAGCATTGTTTTTAATAGTCTGTTGATTTCCTTATGTTTTCTATGCAAATGATCCTTTAATGTTATAATGTAAATTATAACACTTTTGTCTCTTCCTTTGATTTTCAAATCACAAATAAGTGCTAAACTATGTCACATGCTATTTTATGATGTATTTAAACTATCCTTATATTTCTGCTGTAAGTGCTACAGTCAAAATACAACAAAAGATAGTTCACAGATTCTTCCTCTCCCCCAGGCTGCTAAGAAATAGTGTCTTTATCTACACAAGTCACCAGGTCTTTTTTTTGTGCATGACAAATAAGAAATGAGAAAATAAAGAAATTCAAATAATACAAGTAAATTTTAAAGAGAATTTTATTTTTTCTCTACTTGCAAAAAATAAGAAATGGAGGAAGTCAATGCCAGAGCTGCTTGAGTTCAAAGAAAATTTTGAGGGAGATTAAAAGCTAGAAAGAGATACTGAGGGCAGCAGGTACCATCTGATAAGTAAGACATTGAAAAGGTGTTTTTATTAAGATGGACTGAAGGTTGCAAAGGTCTTTTTCTGGTAATGGGAAAATACTAACTGTTTTCATTTCCGTCTCATCCTCAGATGTGAATGTTTTTTTAGAGCAGCCGTCTGTGCTGAGACTGGGCCACAAGTTGGCTCAGCAGTAGGTGAATTATACCTCCCCTTGGACATTCTCAACAACAGTGGGTTTTTTTTTTTTTTTTGGAAATTCTTAACTTTCATATTTGCGAAATTTTGGAAATAAAGCAAAGAGAGGAATTAGAACAGGGATGTGAGTGTAAAATTGAAGAGCACTCAGTGGTGGATTCTAGTCACTACTACTTATAAGTGGTATTGTTCAAGGTACATAATTCTGGCTTTAAAATGAAGGGATTAGTTTGAACAATTTATCTATTAGTTCCCTAGGTCTGCCACAGGAAAATACCGCAAATATGGTGTCTTGTAAGAACAGAAATTTCTTATTTTACAGTTCTGGAGGATAGAAGTCCAAATCCAGGCCATCAGCAGGGCTTTGTGTGCTCTCTCTCTCTCTCTCTGTCAGTTCTAGGGGGAGTTCTTCCTTATCTCTGCTAGCTTATAGTAGTCCTAGACATTTCTTGGCTTTCCACGGCTGGTTGAAGTATCCACACAGGCCATTCTTCCCTTGTGTGCCTCTCTATGTCACTTCTCCTCTTTTCGAGGGACACCACTCAGATTGGCTTAGGATCTATCCAACTGTAGTATGACTGCCTGTGAATTGGTAACTTCAAAGACCATATTCCAAACAAGGTCACCTTCACTGGTACCATGGGTTAGTGTTTGATCATCTCTTCTGTGGGACACAGTTCAAATCTAGAAGTATTTCTAATGACGTTTGGGGTGCTAGTCTTCCATAAACATCTCTCACTGGTTGTCAGAGGTGAAACAGTGACCATAAGATGCAGACTCACTGTACTTTGAAGATAGATTCTGTCTCAGCTTGCCCTTAGGAAGTAAGACATCACAAAACTCCTCCTGCTCTCCTAATCTCTAATTTAGAACCAGTCATTTTTCTCCCAGCTTTAAGATCTCTGGAGAACATAAGAAGTTTGCTCTATGACTGCTAACCTAGAGGTTAGCAGATAGTACCCACCCAGCAGCACCACATGAGAAAAGACTAGTGATCTGCTTCCATAAAGATTAGAACTGAGAGAAAACCCTCTGGACCAGCTCTGCTCTGTAACACACGAAGTGACCCTGAATCAGAAGCAACTCAGCAGCCACATACTTGGGTGCCTACCTTCAGGGTCTCACTGTTCTCATGCTGTACTATAGAGGCTACAAGTCCCCCAGAGTGCTCATCCCAAGTCTGCACACCTAGGCCCACAGTGCTGGCATCTCATGACCCTCTTCTTCCAGCAGAGCTGATTTGTTAGTGTCTCATCTGTGGCAACAACCTTCAGCCCCTTGGCATGTGGAACGAATCTGGTAAGTCTCTTTCAGCGGAGGTATTTACACCGACAATACCTTCATACATTATCTCCCAAGGGCAGATTTCTTTCCACCAGACACAACATTTTGATCAAAATGTAAAACCTGAGTCAACAGGAACAGGCTACTGGTAGAAATGCGTACTTGGTTCAGATGTCCTTCTACAGAATATTAGCTGAGTCCCACAGTTATTTTGCTTACTGGTGGAGTGAACTAGGAAGGCTTTCTTTCTTGTGTAAAATCTGCCTTCTGCCTCTTCGCAGAATATATATACTCTGCCTTTATCTATGTGAGGCTGGTGTAACCTGAGGCACCCACACTCAGTTTTGTTTAATCCTTCATTCATTCAGACATCTATTGAATACTGCTTGTGTCAGAAATCATGCTAGGCACCTGCCAGGAGTTTAAAAAAAAAAAACAAAAAACATTGCTGTCAAGCCCATTCTAACTTATGGTAACCTCATGAATTACAGAGTTCGAGTCCACAGAGTTCTCTTGTCTGTAGTCTTTACAGAGGAAGATCAGCAGGACCTCCCTTCCTGCCCCCCAGCACTACTGGTAAGTTTAAACCACCATCTTTTACGTTAGTTGTTGAATGAAAACCATTTTCATTCCACCAACTGAAGACTGTTTGAAATTACAGTCTGTATTTTAATTGTCAGAAAATAATTAAGGTGAAAAACTATTTCATAACTTGTTTGAGAGGTCAATGCTTGAAGATCAGTCCAAAGTGGGAGCTGAAGTCCCCGAATAATAAAGTCTTTGAGAAAATAGATTTTCCACATCCAGCTTAAATCTTACTCTTGACCTTCACACACAGTGCAGAGAATTTGGTTGGATGTTTGTCACAATTGTAATGTATCTGCAAAGATGAGATGCATGAGTCTCAGAACAATCTCATCAAAATGGTACAAAAATAAGAGCATGTTTTATCCTGATGGATTTTCCTAGCTTCAGTTTAATCACTTGTATTCCTTTATCCCCCTTTCCCCGAAATGAGTTCCCCCTCTTTTTTGTTTTTGTTTTACAAAACCTAGCTGGCTGCTTGGCACCCAATGTACAGCTAGTATTCAACTTTATCTCTTAGTAATTAGTGTTTGAGCATACAGCAATTAGATTACAGTGTTAGCCACATTTTTATGTCATTCAAGGACCTAAAGGACCCAAACAGAGATGTCTACAGAAAGAATTACTTCAACAACTTTGATTAGCTTGCTATGGATGTTGATCAATTTTCTATAAATGATTTTCAAGCATTTTAAGAGATGTAACACTTTATGTCCTCACCTTCTGCATCATGTGAATGGGTTGGGACTTGTGTAGCTATAAGACGTTCTGAGCTGAGGGGCAGGGGTTATAGTCTGAACTTGTGTCTTAGGCTGTGTTCTCTAGGGAAGTGAAACCAGTAACACATATAATATGTACAGAGAAAGATTTATATAAAGAAAACAGCACAATTGCAGAAGACAAAATATTCTAAGTCCTGGATCAGAATACAAGCCTTGCATAGCTGCAAAAGCCGGTGAACCCAAGGTCAGCAGGTCAGAGATTAGAGTTCCAGTTCCCGGGCTGTGAAGGCAGTGGATCCCAAGGTACCCAGGTGAGACTGTGAGGTTTCTCCTGACTCACAGAGCTGCAAGGGCTCGCGAACCAAGGATCAGCAGCTCAGGGAACAGGACTCTCACTTGCAGGCTGTGAGGGTTGATGAATCCCGAGAGCTGCTAATTCCAGTCCCGAGAACCAGACGATCAAAGACAAGACGGCAGGGGCTGCTGGCAACACGAGCAGACAGAAGTAGCTGCGGGGTGTGGAGAGATGAGGACTGAGAATGGGCAGTGAACCATCACAGGCCCCACCCCTGCCACCTTACACAGATGCCAGAACATTGGTCCAGCCGGTGTGACACAGTCTTACACATCACAACTCACCCGTCCGTTCTGTGGTTTCAGAACTTTCTCCAAACAATCTAGTCATTTTGCACCATTAGAATACGATGTATATACACATTACAGACTATATTAATGACTAAGATTAATTGAAAATTTACTATGTATATTAATGTACATTAATAACTAGGATTAACTGAACATTTCCTATGGGCCAAGACCTATGCTGAGAACTTTGTATGTATTATCTCACTAGATCCCCATAATAATCTGATGAACCAGGTCCACCTATCATTCCTTTCATATAGTTGTGGAAATGAGGTGCTGAGAGACAACTAGTTGGGTTACTAAGAGTAGTTACTTAGCTAGTAAATAACAGAGCTGGAATTGAAAGTCAGACAGTCTAACCCCAAATTCCATGCTCTCAGCATACTCTCTTCACTCACCGTCAACACACCACCAAAGAGCAGGACCATGTTAGCCAGGATGGCGACAAGAGCCAGGACCAAGGGAACAGAACAAGGCCCAGACCAATCTGGTGGTGTATACAGATCAATCTGGGTGAGGTCAAGTGGAAAAGGGGCAGCATTGCTCTGAAGCTTGTCCCCAAACCCAGCTTGGGTAGGTACCCGAGCTGGGCGTCAATACCTTTACCTGGGGGAATACAGAGAAAGCTCGTGGAGAATAGGTGAACAAGTCCTGAGAATAACTGTTCTCATGCCACCAGTTTGACAGGGGAAAGAACTGGTGTGTTGAGAGGGGAAAGGACTGGTGTGAGGTCACCTGTCAGGAGTTTCTTTGAGAAAGTATTGTGCTTGTTTTGGGTGTGGGTAACTTTTCCTCAGAGCTCCTGGGTGTGTTCTTTGCACATCTATCCTTCTAGCCATCCAGAGGTCCAGCCATCCTCCCTGCTCTGAGGGTCTTCCTTCTGCCTCTCAAGCTAGGAAGACACTACCTCTCCTGGCTCACCCTCACAGTTGCCCAAGGACTGCAAACCCTAGTCGTTAGCTTTCCAGGCCTGAAGGGTCTCCTAGGTGTCACCGTCTTCACTGATGCAGCAGTGGCCTGGAGGGAGAGAAGAAGAGCTCCAGGAGGAGCTGTGGCCCTGGAAGACGTCTTGTAGACATGCCCCCGGGAGTTTTCCCTACTCCAAAACTGCCCTTGCAAGAGAAGCTCTCACTACGGCAGACCACTCTGAAAAGCTCTCAGGCAGCATCCTGGAGTCTAGTTTGCACAATTCTGAACAGCACCTGACAAAACTCCCCGGGTGGAGGTGGTGCTGAATATTATCTAGATTTAGCAGTGACAAGGCTCAGAGAAGAAAGGCACCCCTGTTGGTTCTAAGTCTGGGATAATTTTAGTAGGCCTCCCTCTAAGAAAAATGGACCAAAGGCCTGCTTTAGACATTCTGTTCTACTGGTCAACTTTAACAGTATTTTCCAGAAATAGGACATGTTCCCACATGCCCCGTTTTTTCACTCAGTGTGATCAATTCATCTTGTACCTTATGGAGTGATAACCACAATGCATCTGGCAAACGGATTCTAATTTGTTTCTCTCAGAAAGGGTTTCCTATGAATCCTCCAGGCACTTTAGTTGTCTTCTAGGACTGGATCATATAAATGCCAGATGGTGTGTCATGAGGCTGTCATTCCAGGTAGACCCCCCTCTTGCACCGGCCAGAAAATAACGCAAGATCACAAACATTCAAAATGTGCATTAGAGACCAAAGGAAAGGCCCTGGATTCTGTTCTTTTAACCTCAGTAATGTCTGAACCAGAAAAAACAAGTAGGAAGGATCACTGTGCTAAACTATTTTTCTGAAGTTACAGAATCATCCTTTCCCTCCCACTCCTTCTCTCTCTCTTGCTCTCCATCTCTCCTCCTCTCTCCCTCTTCCTACCCTTCCTTTTATCTTCTAAACGTCAATGACAAATACTGTTTCGGCACTTGGCTGGCTGGCTTAAGTTGGCCTTAACATTCTTGCAGGGTCCTATTTATTTCTTGGCTTGTCATTTGACCTTAAAAAATATATTACCCCCAGCCAGTCATATGGTTTGTTTTCATTTCCTTGATGGCTTATGATATTTACCACTTTTACACGTGTTTATTGACTGTTTGTCTATCTTCTTTGGTGAACTGTATATGATTTTTAAATTGATTTGTCTTTTTATCATTGAGTTTGTATATATATATACATATATATGTACATGTGTGTGGTGTGTGTGTGTGTTCATTCATCTCAAATTGACACAATGGGCTCAAACATAACGATGATTGTGATGGCGGCGCAGTACTGGGTATTGCTTCATTCTTTTCTACGTAGTGTCCCTGTGAGTTGGAACTGACTCAACAATGCCTAACAACACAACAATTTTAAGTTCTATAAACGCACACATGGGGGGGTATATATATGTAAATACACTCACACATGTGTGTATGTATATGTATATAAACACATCTATACATAGTCTGGGAACAAGTTCTTTATTAGATATATGATTTCCAAATATTTTCTCCCTTTGTGGGGATTGTTTTCCGATTTTCTTGATGGTATGTTTTTAAGCACAGATTTTGATTCTGATGAAAATAGAATGCATTATTTTTCAATTTGTTGTTCATGTTTTTGTTGTTGTACCTAAGAAGGCTTTGCCTAACCAAGATCATAAATACAGGAGTTTTATAGCTTTAACTTTTGTGTTTGGTTCCGTTAACCACTTTGAGTTCATTTTTGCGTTTGGTGAAAGAAAAGATTCAAATTCTTTTTTCTGAGTGGGGACATGTAAGTTGTCCCAGTACCATCTACTGAAAAGATAATTCTTCCTCATTGAATGTCTTGTCATTCTTGTCAAAGCGAATGGACCACGAACGTGCCTTTTGTTTTTCACAGTCTCAAATCCATTCCATTGATCTGTATGTCTGTCTTTATGCCAGTATCATACTCTCTTTGCAGTAAATTTTGAAATTGGAAGATGTGAGTGGTCCTGATTTATTCTTTTTTTCTATACTGCTTTGTCTACACTGACAGTCTTGTATTTGGTTTATAGGATCAGGTGATCAGCAGGGGTTTAGCTCAGGTCTTCACACAATGGGTCCCGTGGATTTCCAAATGTATCTCATGGTTATATCACCAAGTCTAGAATGCATAATGGAATAGACATAGTCAGCAACTAACAGAGCGAACACACTAGTTCCATGATCTGCGGGGTAAGTGATTTTATTGTTGGAAAAGACACACGGAAGCTACTGGAACTGCCACTACTTAGGAAAATAATAAGCTCAGTGTAATTGGCCTTTATTTGTGGTGATTCATTAGTAAAATTTTTGCTTTCTGAACCTGTAATCTTCTGCTCTGCTGGCATAGAGGTCTTAGTTCTAAGAGGAGGAATGTTTCCACCAGGAGATATAACAGTTATTACACTTCACTGGTAGTTAAGACTGATGCTTGACAACATTTTGTTCCTCATGCCTCTGAACCAACAGGCAAAGAAGACAATTGCTACCCTGGCTGATATTACTGATTTCAATTACCATGGTAAAATTGGGTTCCTACTATACGATAGAGGTAAGGAAGAACATGTCTAGAATTCAAAGCATCTCTTCGAATCTCTCTTACTACTGTGGTACCCCGGCACTAAAACAGATGATGCCTACAATTCCTGCAGGCTTTGCAGAGATTAGCGTCATCATAAAGTACACACAGGATGCAGAGGCAGTGAAGCCTACCACATCCCCCCTCAGTTCATCTATTTGCATTGCACGGAAAATAAATGGATCTTGGATAAGTGGTAGGGATCACTGTAAATTTACCCAGATGGTGACTCCAATTACAGCTACCATTCCAAATACAGATTCATTGCTTGAGCAAATTAACACATTTGCTAGTACCTATTATTTAGCTGTGCAAACCCTGGTGGTAGAGTGGTTAAGTGCTAGGGGTGCTAATAAAAAATTGGCAGTTGGAATCCACCAGGCACTCCTTGGAAACTCTACAGGGCAGTTCCACACTGTTCTACAGGGTCACTATGAGTTGGGATAGACTCGACAGTAGTGGGTTTGGGGTTTTGGCTGAAGGTGGGCAAGTACGTAGCTATACGGTCACTGTGAGTCAGAGTACGCTTGACAAATTCACTGGATTTTTTTTCTTACTATGTAGCTATTCATCTGAGATATATAATTTTTCTCAGTATCAATTAGGACCACTAGGGTCAGTTTGCTTTCACCTGGCAACTTCATTCACATATCTCGGGGATATAGCAACTCTGCAGTCTTAGTTATAATTTAACTTGCAGGGATCTTGACTGCCCTTCTATTCCAGAAGACATCACACTGGTCCCTCATTTCAGTGACATTATGCTGATGGACCCAGTAGCAAGAAGTAACAATTACAGTAGACTTAATTGTAAGGCATTTGCATATCAGAAGTTGAGAAATAAACAGATATAAATTCAGAGACTTTTCACCCCAGTTTCAGGGACTTTTCCCCTCAGTGCAATTCCTAGAGGTCCAGTCGTGTGGACATGTTGAGATATCCCTTCTGAGGTGAAACGTAAGTTGTGGCATGTGGCATCTGCTACAGCCAAAATAAAGTGCTGAGTAAGAATTTTCTGGCTTGGAAGGCAGTGTATTCCTCATCTGGGAATGTTTTTCTGGCCAATTTACTGAGTAACCCAGAAAACTACTAGTTTTGAATGGGGACCAGAGTAAAAGAAGATTCTACAACAGGTCCAGCCTGCCACACAAGCTGCTCTGCCACTTGGACAATATAATCCAGCAGATCCAATGGTGCTTGAGGAGTCAGCAGAAAACAGAAATTCTGTGTGGAGTCTTTGGCTGACAGCACAGCTGAATCACAGTGCCACTCTCCAGGTTTGGGAGCATAGCCTTGCCATTCTCTGCAGGTAATTAGGTTTCCTTAGAGAAATAGCTTTTGGTTTGCTACTAGAATCTGATTACTTACTAGAATCTGATAACCACAGACCACAAAATGACATTGCAACTAGTGCTAGCCATCATGAACTGGTGTTATGTGTCCTACCAATCCATAAAATTGGACACACACTCCATCAGTTTACTATCAAATGGAAGTGATGTATACTCGCATGACATCAGGCCTGAGCAGGTCCTGAATGCAATGCTTCTACAAAAACTACCATCCATGGACTCACAGAATGCCTTATCCATCATCACGATATTCCACACCACATTGCTTCTGGTCAGGAAACTGACACCATAGCAAATGAAGTACAGCAAAGGGCGTGTGCTACCAGGTTCACTGGTCTTATGTTTCTCATCACCTTGGAGCAGTTAGTCAAACAGTGGAATGTACTTTGAAGACTCAGTTCCAGTGCCAGCTATGTGGTAACACCATGAAGGGCCTGTAAATGTTCTCCAGGAGATTATCGCCTGAATCAGAGTCTAATATATGACGCAGTTTCCCCCATAGACAGGAATCATAGTTCCAGAAATCAGAAAGTGAAATTGGAAGAGCTACCACTCACTATTAGCATGGTGATCCATCAGTAATATTTTTGGCTTCTGTCCCTGGAGCCTTATGCTCTGAGGGTATAGAGGTCTTAGTTCTAAGTGGAGGAATATTTCACCAGGAGATCTGAGAATTACTCCATTTCACTGATATTTAAGACGGGCAGCTGGCGACTTCATGTTCCTCATGCCTCTGAATTAAATGGCAAAGAAGACAGCTACTACACTGACTGGTGGGACTGATCTTGATTAGGGTGGAAAAATGGGGTCTCTACTACACAGTAGAGGTAAAGAAGAACATGTCTAGAATTCAAGGTATGTCTTTGAACATATCTTAGTACTGTGATGACACCCCATTAAAATTAGTGAAAGAATTGCCTACTGCCGTCAAGTCGACCCTGATAGTGATCCTGTAGACAGAACAGAACTGTCCCACAGAGTCCCCAAGGCTGCCATCCTGACGGAGGCAGATTATCACTGGTGGGTTTGAATTGCTGAACTTTTGATTAGCTGTGGAACACTTAATCATACCATCACTGAAGCTTATAAAAGAAAACTACAACAACCCAGTTCTGCAACAGGACTGCTAATGGCCGAGATCACTTCAGGAATGAGTATTTGGTTTTTCTCACTAGGCAAAGAAACAAAATAAGTCGAAGTGCTTGCTGAGGGCAAAGGGATATGGAATAGAATTGAGTGAAGACTGTTACAATCAGCTATGACCCCATGACTAGCTGTGGAAATGAAGTTTCTTCTTTATTTTCTTATGAATGTGCTTGTATATTGCATATATATGTATGTGTGTATGCATAATTACTTTTTATTCATTATGCTCTTATCATATAGCATAAGATATGTTAGTAATAGTTAATTCTACATTATAGATTTTAATTATAAGATATCAGGACAAGTGAGCACCACCAAAGATTTTGCACCCCTTTCTAGAGAAAAGATTATTATGTCTTTAGTTGTATGAAGATGGCTGTATCATGTTGAGTGAAAGTATTACATTGTTATTGTTTTTATTTAGTACTTAAACACGATTTTAAAAGATGTGCATGGGTACCACTTGACAAGCATTAGACTGTGGTGATTAGTTTTAGGTACCAACATAGATAGATTATGCTACCCAACTATTTAATCAATTTCATAGATGTGGTTAACAACTACAATCAGTTGCAGTTGAGGTAGACTATCTTTGCCAACGTGATTAGGCCTCATACAATCAGCTGAAAGCCTAAAGAGCCAACAGTAAGTTGTTCAGAGAAGAAATTCTGCCTCAAGCCTGTAGCATCAACTCCTACCTAGCCTGCTGTTCTGCCTTGCATATTTCAGACATGCCACTCTTCACAATTGTGAGTCAGCTCCCTAAGGTTTCTGTCTGGATAGTATAGTTAACATATTCTACTGCTAACCAAAGGTCATAGGTTTCGGTCTACCTAAAGGGGCCTTGGAAGAAAGCTCTAGTGATTCTGCTTTCCAAAAATCAGCCATTGAAAACGCTGTGGAGGATAGTTCTACTCTGACAAATATGTGGTTGCCATGAGTCAAGGTTAACTCAAGAGCAATAGGTTATATATCCACATCCATAGCTACATCTGGATTGCAGGACAACTCATTAACAACATGCATTAAGCAGACAACAACCCCTTATTTGCTGGAAGTGAAGAAGATTTGAAACACTTACTGCTGAAAATCATGGACCATAGCCTTCAGTACGGATTGTACGTCAACATAAAGAAAACAAAAATCCTCACAACTGGACCAGTAAGCAACATCATCACAAGTGGAGAAAGGACTGAGGTTGTCAAGGGTTTCATTTTACTTGTGTCCACAATCAACGCCCAAGAAAGCAGCAGTCAAGAAATCAAAAGACACATTGCATTGGAAAACTCTGCTGCAAAAGATCTCTTGAAAGTACTGAAAAGTAAAGATATCACCTAAAGACTAAGGTGCTCTTGACCCAAGTCGTTGTATTTTCAATGGCACCATACACATGTGGAAGCCGGACAATGAACAAAGAAGACAGATGAATCAATGCCTTTGAATTGTGGTGTTGGAGAAGAATGTTAAATGTACCATGGACTACCAAAAGAACAAACAGATGTGTTCTGGAAGAAGCACAACCAGCGTGCTCCTTGGAAGCAAAGCCAGCAAGATTACATCTTACATACTCTGGATGTCATCAAGAAGCATCAGTCCCTGTAGAAGGACATCATGCTTGCTAGAGTGGAGGGTCAGCAAAAAACAAGAAGGTCCTCAATGAGATGGATTGGCACAGTGGCCACAACAATGGGCTTAAGCATAAAAGCGATCACGGACATGGTGCAAGACCAGGCAGCATGTCGTTCTGTTGTGCACAGGGTCACCATGAGTTGGAACCAACTCGATGGCAACTAACAACTTGTAAGTTTTGTTGAAAAGAGAGCAGACTGATTTTTTTTTTTTTTTTCTGTCCTGATTCAAATTCTAGTGCTCCTGGGGATTTCTTAAATTAGCTATTAAACGTCAACATGAAGAATGAAAAATCATTCAAGATTGGACTGTCATGATTACTTTTCCGTACCAACATAGGTAAGTCGTGTTACTCAATAGTTTAATCAGTTGCATAGATGTGGTTAATGTCTACAATCAGTTCAAGTACAATGAGATTATCCTTGACAATATGAATACTATCAAAATGATGTGCTGAATCGTTTTTCAAGCTATCATAAGAGAACCTCTGTTTATTCACTTAAAAAGTATTTACTGAGTAGCTATTATGCTCAAAAACCAAACCACAGCATGGCTGTCAAATCTGACTTGTAGTGATCCTATATGTTAGAGTAGAACTGTTGCATCAAGTTTCCATGGAGTGCCTGGTGGATTTGAACTGCCAACTTCTTGATTAGCAGACACAGCATTTAACTGCTACACCACCAGGATTGCCATTGTGCTCAAACTGAGTTAAATTCTAGGTGGAAGTATTTGTTCATATGAGGGACACCAGATAATTTTGTGACATGTTCTTATTTTAAAAATCTACCAAATATATGCAGTCTCATCTAATTGTGTGTATTCAAAGACTATCTTTGTCATCTCTGTAGGTTGGACTTAAAAGTGATAGTTTAATCATTTTCCATCATCATTTCTTTTAAAAATTTCTCCAGAGAGATAATCTGTTATTTATGAACAGTTACACATACACACCCTGTTGCCATCGAGTTGGTTCCAACTGATAGTGACCCTACAGAACACAGCAGAGTTGCCACAAAAGTTTCTAAGGAGCAGCTGGTGGACTCGAACTGCAGGCCTTTAGGTTAGCCATGGACCTCTTAATCACTGTGCCACCAGGGCTCCATGTAGAGGGGAGAGGCAAAGCTTTTATTAAAATGTAATCCACTCAGTAAAGTGGAAATCACAGAACTTTAGGTGGGAGAAAGAAGAAGAGAGGTTTCTTTCTTTTTTTTTTTTAATAAGAATCCATCTTGAAGGTACATTGACTTGTTCTTACTCTAGGGTTGGTTATTCCCATGTTTTCAGAGTTTGCCAGCTTCCAGTTTCTCCTTTAATCAAACAACATTGATTGGTACTGTTGGTTTCTGAGCACTGGGCTCTACTAGCTATCATAAAGAGAAGCTAATGCCATTTTGATGTCACTACTGTGCTCAGGGTAGATTGGGGAGACATGCATCCTATATAAGAATGTGAAGACTGGAGGGCCACTTTAGACAAGAGTCCAACAAACTACTGCCTGTAGGCCAAATTTGACCTGTTGCTTGTTTTCTAAATATAATTTTACTGGATTAAAACCATGCTCTTTCTATGGTTGTAGTCCCTCTCTAACAGTAAAGTAGAATAGTTACGATAGAATCTGTATGGCCTGCAAAACCTAAAATATTCACTACCTGAATCTATCAAGAGTCAGCTAACCCAGTGCTATAGAAACTCTATGAGTTTTTCCTCATCAATCTGGAAGCATCAAGAATACTCCAGATCTTCCCTTTGGACTTCAAATTTGGTCTTACAAGGATCACTGAACAACTATAAATGATGCAAAGTGAAAATAATCTTAGTGTCAATTGAGCTAAAGCAGCGCAAAGTTTAGAGCTACACAGGAATTACTCAAGAAGGATTTCCCGAGGAAAGGGGGTACTAAAGTTGGTAATGAAGATTAAGGAAAGGACATTTTAGTACAGATAAGGGTCCCTCTCCAAGTAGAAAGAAAAACCCAGATAACAGTATAGATGTAGAGATTATCCCACTACTGGTAGTCTCTTCCCTGGATCAAGAACAAAAGAAATCATGGTAATGTGGATGTTGCTCATAGTCTATTGCATGTTGGAAGGGAAGTGCTGTTCCAGACACTGTTTCAGGGGTACAGGCTCCTTTTACCTGTGACTCTTTGTCCTCCAGGTCTTCAGTATCTTACTCATTCAGCTTTTAGAATATGAAAGACTCCAAGTACACACCTGGGATAGTATTCATTCAGTCCACTCACCTTGAACTAGCTACCAGTCAAGCCCAAGACCACACCCAATTACAAGAGAGCTAGTAAACAGTCTAACCTCTGCCATATTCTCAGATCTCCTCACCTCTCTTTTCAGTTCCATCCTGATGGCCTTAGGACTCAGAATAAAGCCACATTTCTGAACTGTGACTCATATGCTTATCCTCAACCAAAGTGTCTTCTCCTCACTATTTAATATGTGGTTAATACAGTCTCTTTATAAAAAACAGTAACTGAAGGTTCTTCTGTATATTAGGGAAGCGAGATAAATCAGCAAAAATGAGAATTCTACTTAGCTCTCCAAGCAAGTCCTCTTAAGACATGACATATGTCAATCTCATCCTCTCAATTTTTCCCAAAACTCTGGAAGGAAAAGTGGAAAGGCAAGAGGATTAAGTTCTCTATCTCAAATAGTAACAAAGGTTGGAGAATTTTTTACAGTATCTCCTGAAACATAGGAGCAGAGGACCCCAGAAAAAGTGAGGAGACAGGAGGAGGAGGAGAAGAGAGGTCTGGCTACCTTACCCATCCAGGGGCCCATCAAATGGCTCCGTAGGCCCTGATGGGAGTTCGCTCTGTCAAGGAAAGGCGGACTAAGGAGTGTGCTGTTTGACATTGATGTGTGTGTGTGTGTGTGTGTGTGTGTGTGTGTGTGTTCCCTTGCACTGCAATTACCTCTGAGACTAACTCCTT
Organism: Heterohyrax brucei; assembly: GCA_028571685.1. Lineage (NCBI taxonomy): Eukaryota > Metazoa > Chordata > Mammalia > Hyracoidea > Procaviidae > Heterohyrax > Heterohyrax brucei. Next base: position 66,382,874 of record CM053162.1, on the reverse strand, counting down.
CAGTAAATACTTATCACATAAACATTTGTATGAGTGTAGTTTTTAGTGAGTAAAGAAAAAATGTGACGCACATCACACACACCTGATGAGCTGAGGCCCACGTTGAGGAGAAGACAACAATACCAATACAGACAACCGCAGCAGGACGCAGCACAGAAGAGATGAGTGGATCCTTCTCCTTTCCCCTCCCAAGAATTTTCAGAGACTGCAGAGGTCCCAACAGCTTGCCCCTTGTGTGTACCACTCAGTTTCAAATAACTATACCTGCAAAGGGCAGTCTCAGAAACTAGAGGCTTAGAACAAATGGATTACCATTATTTTACAAGGTTGGCAACTAAGTCTGTGCACTTAATTGTTCTAAGTGCTACGTACCTCATTGCTGAATATCACTATGGTCATCTTTGAAGTACTCTTCTTGGAAAGTTATGCACTGATGACAGTGAATGCACTTTCGGAACTCTTTCTAGAATGACAATTGCACATGGTGGCACAGTGGCAAGTTTGGGAACCTAATTGTATAGTTGTCTGTGAGGGAGTTTTGAGCAAGTAAAAAACAATAATAGGAACACCCTCCCTACTCACCTGATCTGGCCTCCAGTGACTTTTTTCTTAAGTGGAGGAGAAAAGAAATACTGAGAGGAAGACATTTTGATGACATTCAGGACACCAAGGGTAATACGATGACAACTCTGATGGCCATTCCAGGAAAAGAGCTCCAAAATTGCTCTGAAGAGCGGACTAGGCACTTGCATCAGTGCATAGCTTCCCAAGGGCGTCCTTTGAAGGTGAGTGCGGTGATGCTCAGCAGGGAGATATGTAGCACTTTTTCTAGGATGAGTTGGTGAACTTGACTGTCAGTCCTCAGGTGTATTAGCTTTCTAAGTGGTTTATCCTGTGTATCAAGTGGTTTCAGGCCTTGTAGAGACCACATCCTGTGATGTCTCCATTTATTATGGCTGTAGACAAGTCTTAAGTAGCCTAGTGGCATGGCAATTTAGCGCTCAGCTGATAAACAAGAGGTTGGCAGCACAAACCCACTCAGAACCTGCACAGGATAAAAGATCTGGGTATTTGCTCCCACAAAGAATACAGCCTAGCAAGCCACATGGGGCAGACCTACTCTGTCCCATGGGGTCACTCACTATGGGGTGACATAGGACTGAGAGCACCTAACAATGCAGACAAGTCTTAGGCACAAAGCATGTTGTATGGGTTTCTAGCACTTGAAGATCTTGATATGAAAAATTACAGTTTGACATTGTGTTAACCCATTGCTGAGAGGATTCCATCTGGAATACAGAAAACAGACTTCTGGCTCTTTTGGTCCACTGAATTCTTACACTCAAAGTAGGAGACAGCTACACTGATACTGGGTTCTGTTGGCAAAACCATAGATCAAGCAACAGGTGAGAAGACTGTGAGCATCTTACAGAGAAGGCTTCATAGCTCTGATCAGAATCTAGTGCAGAGAGATCAGGCTTGGTCTTGGGTTGTTTCAGATAAAGAGAGCGTCATCCTGACCAATCTATAAAAATAGCAGCATCATGGCAGGATTCAGTCTTTTAACTTTCGTTAAAACTTTTACTGCATTTTAATATTTCATGATGTCTTTAGTCACAGAGAGCAATAACGATAAAGACTCAAAAGGCTATTAAAATAGTAATGATAACTGTGTTGAACTTGAATCCTATTGATCCTGAAAATACTCTAGAGACAGTAATTCAAGGTTATTATCATAGATTAATTATACAATATTTAGGTATTATTACTAGGTAATTGTCTTAGTTTTCTAGTGCTGCTATAATAGAAATACCACAAGCAGATGGCGTCAATGAACAGAAGTTTATTCTCTCAAGGCGTCAGCTTCTCGGGAAGGCTTTCATACTCCATCAGTTCTGGAGGAAGGTCCTTGTCATCAGTCTTTTCTGGTTGAGGAGCTCCTCTGTACAGGGACCCCAAATCCAAAGGACATGCTGTTCTCCTAGCTCTTGTTTTGTGCTGATATGAGGTCCCAATGTCTTTCTACTTGAGTCTCTCCTTTTTATATCAAAAGAGGTTGGCTTAAGGCACCATCTAATCTTGTAGATCTCATCAATATAACTGGCATTAGTCCATCTCCTTAATACCACAGTGATAGAATTTACAACATGTAAGAAAATCATATCAGATGACAAAATGGTAGAAATCACAGAATACCAGGAATCATGAGCCAGCCAAATCGATGCACATATTTTAGGGAGACACAACTTAATCCCTGACGGTAATTAAACCTTCCTTCACCCAGTAAGGTCATTTGGAGCCAGAATTGACTCAAGGGCAACAGGTCTGGGTTTGGGGGGTTTGGTTTTGCTCAGTACCTATTTGCCAAAAACATGCTGAAGGCTCTAGATATGTTGCTTGTTTAATAATCATATTCATTTTTCAGAATGAATGGCTGAAACTTATGTCAGTAAGTAACATTATAGGCAAAGGTAGGATTTGCACCAGTGTTTACTGGTACCCAAACCACTGCTCACAACAAGCATCCTGGCTCTCCCTCCTAAGGCGTTGCCCCCATCCCACAAGACTCTTAAAGTTCATCAATAGATGTAAGATTCACAGAGAAATCAACGTGAGAACAATTCAGGACTGAATCATGCATCACAGGAGTTGAGAGAAGAGAGAAATATGTTAGTTGAAGGAACTTAGAAAACTTCATGGTGAAAAAAGGACACAAGCTGGTCTCTGAGAGTTGGCTAGAGTTTCTGTTTGCTGTGTGTAAGAGAAGTTTTTCTACAGGACTTTTTTTTTTAAAGAATGTTTTTCAAAATGTTACTATTTAGTTGATTTTCGTGAAAGCTCTGAGAAATAAGCAGAGCACGTTTTATCATCCTGGTGTTTACAGACAAAAAGCCCAAGATCAGGAAGGGATGGTGACTATGTCTGGGTCCTACATTGAACTATTCAGACATCGGATAAAGACAAGATGCAGTTCTTTAAAGTAATTCTCACCCAGTTCTTTGCAATGCTGCGATGTACATACCTGTGTGTTATGAGTGTGCACACACACACACACACACACACACACACACACAGACTCTCTCACAGAATAATCTCATGTCAGTACCAAACCAAATCTGCTGCAGTTGAGGTCCCCATGTCTGAGCCACCATATAGGACAGACTAGAAATGCCCCATAGGATTTCCAACAAGCAGTTGGCTGGTAGATTTGAACTGCTGATCCCTTTTGTTAGCAGTTGAGCTCTTAACCACTGTACCACTAGGGCTAGTTCCATAAAAGTCGATTTTAGTCCTAGACTCCAACCACTCACAAGTTTTTGGCAAACATAGCTGACATCCCTGCCGATGTATCATCTCCAGCTGCTACTGCTCATCTGAAGTCTCTGTCTTCAGTGTTTTCATTTCTAAAACTTAGTAACAGCATCACTGGAGATGAAGGGGCAAATGCAATTGCAGCAGCTAATTAGGGAACAATTAAGAATTCAAAACTGCAATAAAGCTGTTTTACAGGCTGGAGCTTTCCTGGAAACGATTCCTGAGTCTGAGACAACCCTCCGAAAGGAGACCTCTTCAAAGGAACAAGGATAATTGTCATGAACAAGAGCCTGGAAGACTCTACTTGACCAGTTTCCAAGCGTTAAACGAATGGTCTCTTAGGTGCTGACGGCCTGTGAGATGTTTCCATGTTAATTTCACTGTTGGGTGATTATTACATTGAGGCCCTGAGCTAGCATGGCAGAAATTTTCTCTGAAACTCTTCTCACTTCACTTACACTTGTAGGGATTGGCCTGGACTTTATGTTGTCAGTTTTGCAAAACTCTAAGGTTAGAAAATACTCATGGGCCAGATATTTCTTTCAAACGTTAATTTTGTTGGTTGATATGGCTAGAAAAGAGAGAAGTGTGGGAGTTTAGGATGTCTTTAAAGGGACAGGACATGTCAATATCCATTTTCATAAAGAATGACATTTCTGAGAATATTCTCATCTCCATTGTTTATTCAACAATCATGGTCCCCTTAGGAAAGCAGACATCATTATTGTCATCTGGCAGATGGGGAGACTGGGACTGAAGTTGGCCCAGGAGTTACTCAGGGTCAAATTGAGAACAAACGGTAAAAAATAGACTAAAACATAGCTGCCTGTGTCCTCGTCAAGTGTTCTTTTCACTTCACCAGTCTTTACCCAGCCACTTCCCTGTAGTTTTCCTTCAACAGCAAGCCACTCTTGCATTGAAGAAGAGCTCCAAAATTTCCATGGCCTGTTATTTCCCTGCAAATGCCTTCTCTTTACCTGAACATTCTGCTTCATAGACACTGAGACATTCTACTTTGCTAGGGTAAAGAGACGTAGTATGGAAGTAGAAGGTTTAATGGGATGCCCTCCTGATTTCAGAACCACAGTTGATTTAATCTGTTTCATGTTTCCTCTTTTCCCTAACAATCCTGACCCCAAGTCTGAGTCCAACACCAGTCATCCCCAAATCAGCTACTCCCCTTTTCAGACGAATTTGCACTCAAAAACATCATCTCGTCAGGGGAGAAAAGTCTTTATCTCAAGGTCAGGAAGCTGAGTCATCAGTTATATTTTCAATTAGAAGTTAAGGATGAGGCATTTTCACAGAAAATGTTGCCTAAAATGATACAATAAATGAGGAAATACAAATTTAAAGTGTCTGAGTGACTCCATGGATTATAAAAATGGTAGCTATAAAAATGAGTTTACAGGATGAAGGAGAATGAAAGTATTTACCTAAGTTTAGCAGGCACTCGGGGCTCTGTAACACACATCCATTTCTACAGTTTCCTTAAAATAAAAAATTCTATAATTTTTAGCAATCTATCTTTCTCTAAATTGTCATGTGTTTCAAAGGCGATTCAGTTCATTCTGAATCTGGTTTGATCTAATCATGGTGGCACCTTTTCAGTGACTGGTTAGGACTGGGCATATGTTACAATTCTGTCTGATGGTATTTGTGAGAAACTCTACTGGAGACAGGCGGGTGCAGATATGTCAGAGAATTTTGCTCATTCTTCCAAAAGATGACAGAAAGAGATTTTTCTTTTTTGTCTTGCCTCTAGGCATTGTTGTGTCTAGCCACAATGTGTGGAAAATGGCAATCACCCTGCCAACAGCCTGAAGAAAAATCTAACATTTAAGAAGGGCAGAGGCTTGAGAATCACAGAAAAGAAGAACAACAGCTTTGATCACAGGCACCTGAGGCTGGCGTCCTTTTGAGTCTGTTGTTATGCAAGACAGAAGATTCCCTTACTGTGTAAGTCAGCTGAGATCATGCTTTCAGTTACTGGCAGCAACGATACCTTAAACACTAACCTTGACAAATAAGAAGAGCAACAGTAGCCACTTTTTTTCACACTCCTTTGGATAAAATTCCCAAAGCAACTTGAAGCATTGCTCCAGAAAACATGGGAAATATAAGTAAGCCCCAGAAGGTCATGGGCCCAGGCTGCGCACGCACGCACATGTACACACATACATGTGGGCATGCACACGCACATATGTGGCAGTCACTGTGCAGGAAAGAACTGGAAAAGTTTATGTCTGTAAGCCACCTCCTTCTTACCCCATTCCTAATGTCACAGGGAGCAGTACAAGGAGAAGCCATAGTTAAGACCGTCGTGGATGAAGATATGTACAACCAGACAAGGAGCCAAAGAAGCAGGTCCCCGCTCAGCACCGAACAGCACGGAGGTCACACGGAGCTCCTTAGATGCTCCACCCATCAATTAAGTTAAAATGCTTGTTTTTCTGAAGTTGCTTTTCAAGCTGACTTCTGAAACATAGAGATGGTCTCATTTCTATTGGAAGATTAAGGTAAGAGATAAATTCAAAATCTCCTAAAAACTCCCTGAGGTGCAGACACCTAAGAGAGAGAGAGAGTGAATCAAAGAGAAAGGGGAATGAGCTCTGGGAAACAGGAATGTATGTATCAATGGAAAAAAAACGAAAGAAATCAAGAATGATTTCCCCCAAAGCTTCCCTATACTTTGATCTTATCGGCTGCAGAATCACCTTTTTGAAACTATTTTAAAGATGCGTTCTCTTAGAAAAATCACTCCAATTCAGGCTGCCTGAAAGCAGAGAGAGAGGCTTCAAGCTGGATGGACAGGGATATCGGGAATCCACGTAGGAATAAGCACATCTGTATTACTGTGGCCTTTCTCAGTGTGTTATAGATAGTGTGGGCCACTGAGGTGGGCCTGATAGACTGATAATCACAGTAAGTCAGTGCCTTTCTTCAAGAGGTTTAACGTACAAGACAGTCCCTGTTTTAAGGAAACATCAGTCAGGAAATGATTATCAAATATAACATTGCTACAGAAGCCTGGTGGTGCAGTGGTTAAGAGCAACCTAGAAGCCAGCAGACTGAACCACCAGTGGCTCTGTGTTAATAGCACGAAGCTGTCCCACTCTGTCCGACAGCAGTGCTGTGAACGGACTAGAGGGCGATGGGTTTATTACATCATCAGTAAGCCATGAAGTGACAGCAACACCGCACTGTCACCCAGAACATTCTACGGCCAGATCCAGAGCTGGGTGGGAGTTACCAGAGCACCCCCTCCTCCTGCTAAGAAACCTCTTGAATACCAGGCTGCCATTGGCGTGGCTCTGTTTCTGGCACTGTTGGATCACCATATACTTGTTTTACTTTATTTTGTTTTGTTTTCATGCAAAAAAAAAAAAAAAAATCTTTATAGCTTGAAGTAGGGGCTGGTCTAGAGCTGGAAACCTTGGTGGAGTAGTGGTTGAGAGCTATGGCTGCTAACCAGTTAGTGCCCCGGCCCGCGGGACAAATCAACGAAGGGACGAGGGGAAGCCTGTGAAAGTAAAGCAGGGAGGGCGGAAAAATGGAGGCAAGACAAGATTCTGATCAAGCCTCAAGGTTTATTGTTAAAATGAGGTATATTTATAGCAGCGGGAATATAGGGAGGGATCAAGTGACGTAGGGGTGGAGTGACATTTGGAGTGAGGTAGTTGTCGGCTGGGGATTGGATATACATAGGACTAAGGCAGTGACATCAGGCAGGAAGTTTTTTGCGCGCGCGGGCCTTTTGAATTTCGCGGGCGCGGGCTTTTTCAAACTTGGCGCGCGCGGGGTTTTTCAGCCCTACAAGCTTCCTGTATGTCGGGGCCTGGGGGCTCACCCATGGCTCCCGACATCTCCTCCCTTTTTGTTTTAATTCATGGGAGGTGGGCTTTAACTGGGCGAGGGGGTATTGACCAAGGCTCCTCCGCGTGGAATTTATGGCTCTTGGTATCTTTTGAGGAGGAGAGGCAGAGCCGTTTTAATGTTGAGATAGATACCAACCTCTATGCAAGCCAGGTGTGCCCCAGGGAAACGTAGAGGAGTTAGTGTTAACTTTCCCTTGCAATGCTTTGCTTCGCACTCGTCCCAGTACCCATACCTCTCTTGCCAGATTGGTAAGGAGGTAAGCATGCCTCTACTTTTCATGCTGTCCCCGTGGGGAGGAAGCTAGGGTACCCCATTTCAGTGGCATAAGCTTCGTCAACTGCCGGGCGATGGTAGCGAACTTGAATAGGTTTAGCTTGTGCAGCATCTATTTGTTGTTTGATGAGGCTTGTTATTCTTCTGAATGCCCAAGGGCCGAAGGTCAGGAACAGTAATATTCCTAAAACAGGGCCAGCAAAACTGAGAAGTAGATTAGTAAGCCATGAAGTTCCGGTAAAGTTAAAATCAAGCGGTCCTGAGCTGGTTCCCCATTCTCGTTGTCTTTGATTTAATCGCTCTCTGAGTTTAGTCATAGTGTCCTTAATGACCCCTGAATGATCTGTATAAAAGCAACATTGCTCTTTGAGGGCTGCACATAAGCCACCTTCTTTAAGAAAAAGTAGGTCAAGCCCCCTTTGATTCTGGAGGACCACTTCTGACAGGGACGTTAAGGAATTTTCCAAGTTTGAAATGGATTGCTCAATGGCCTTCAGATCCTCAGTTATGGCCATGTTTAAGTTATGGAGCTGTTTAGGGCCTTCTACCAAAGCTGCAGCACTGGTACCGACTCCTGCTGCTATGCCCAGGCCCAAGAGGACCGCCAAAGTTAAGGAGATGGGTTCTCTTTTAAACCTGACAGTTTGTAACTGGTATTGGGATATAAGTTGTGCTATTCTCTTTTCTTTTTGAACAGACAGGGGCCCCAATGGAGCCGAGGCCAAAAGAGTAATTTGTCCTGAGTAGTCATTATCAATGACCCCAGGGATGACATGAAGGCCGGCCAAAGAGGAACTGCCACGCCCTAAGATTAAACCAAACATTCTTGGGGGCAGTGGCCCATAAACACCTGTAGGGATGAGTTGAACACCCTGATCGGGCACTAATATTGTATTGGTAGCGGAACACAGGTCTGCGGAGGTCCACCATCAGCCTTGCAGACAAAGTCACGAGCCCCTGCAAATGACGGGCTGAAGCATCTCACCTGTGACATGTTTTTTAGCCTACTGTCCTTGATATTATCTGGCTTCCTAATCAAATTTTCTCCTCTCCTGGCACAAGGATCAGGGGATATGCCTTCTGAGAGGGGCCCTTTACTACCCCCTTGGTTTATGAAATAATATCAGGAAAACCTGTACAGGAATTTTTGGGTAAAAAGAGCTCAGAGGAATGATCCCTAACACAGCCAGCATTGAGAGCAGTGAGGCCGGCCCAACCCCTGCTGACTTCCCCCAACTGCACATCAAGAGCAAAGTAGGAACAAATAGAGATCATAAACTTTAGACCCTTCCTCGTGAACCTTTTAACCTTGAGGTATAAGTAGGGCTGATTGAGCTTGAGGCATCCTTAGGCCATTATCTTTAGATAAGCCTTAGCAGTTAAAAGGATCACCAGGTTTCAGTTAACTAATAGCTCATGTGGCAGGGTAAAAAATTACATCACCTCAAGACCACGAGGTTTCGGTTTTAAACTAGCCCATAGATTGTGTGGTCAGAGGGCAGGGCAAAATTCACAAGGTCTCTCCTGTCTCCTTGATTCATTTCCCGCCGCGCCTCTCCCTCCCTCCGTGCCTGACCCTGTAAAGTGTTGGGGCTGGCCCCCGGCACAAGTCCAATCCTGTGCTTCCAGGGGTGGCACGGCAGAGGGAGCTGATACTTGTCTTTGTGTCTGTTTCTGGGGGACGAACCTGACTGCCCCTAGGTTCTGTCCCAAGGGTGGGGCCGGCCGGGCCGAGATTTTTCAGCGGGCGGGGCGGCGGCTAACGGCCGCCGCCCTTCTCAGCCCGCGCTAGGAGCTCGGGGCGGCGCGGCGTAGGCCGGGGCCGCGCAAGGAGAGCGCGCGGCGCGCCGAGCCCTGAGCGCCGCAGCCCGGTCGCCCTTGTGGCGACCATGGTTTGGGGAGCCCTCTCGCCTGCCCCCACACCCCCCCGAGGAAATTTTTAACGCCCTGTTGCTTCACAGGGGACTTTCTCTGTTCCAAAGGTTCTATAATAATCATTCAGACAGTCTCTAACCCTTTTCCAACACTTAGGGTCTATCGCCCCCTTCTGGGGAAAACTAAGGTCAGACATTAGACAAGAAATTAAAGAAATGTACTAAATCTCTTTGTTAGCCTTAAATTTCCACCCCTTGAAAGAATCCTTGATTGCTGTTAGCAAGAGCTCATGTGAACTTAATTCTTGCTCCATAAATTTCACCCACTTAAACTCTAACAGACCAAACTCGCAGGGCGGCTACTCCCGCGGTGATCAGGACGAGTTTGACTCACGAGCAGCTTTTCCCGTGGAAACTCCAGTCGAGCTAACTCACACCCGGTGCGGCAGCTCAGGACGCCTGGCCAGGACTTCCTTCTCCGTAGTGGGTTCTTTCAGCAGCTCCGTACCTCGGGCCCCACGTTGAGGTGCCAGTTTTGCCCCGACCCGCGGGACAAATCAACGAAGGGACGAGGGGAAGCCTGTGAAAGTAAAGCAGGGAGGGTGGAAAAATGGAGGCAAGACAAGATTATGATCAAGCCTCAAGGTTTATTGTTAAAATGAGGTATATTTATAGCAGCGGGAATATAGGGAGGGATCAAGTGACATAGGGATGGAGTGACATTTGGAGTGAGGTAGTTGTCGGCTGGGGATTGGATATACATAGGACTAAGGCAGTGACATCAGGCAGGAAGTTTTTTGCGCACGCGGGCCTTTTGAATTTCGCGGGCGCGGGCTTTTTCAAACTTGGCGCGCGCGGGGTTTTTCAGCCCTACAAGCTTCCTGTATGTCGGGGCCTGGGGGCTCACCCATGGCTCCCGACAAGTTAGCAGTTCAAATCCACCAGCCACTCCTTGAAAATCCTGCAAGGCAGTTCTACTCTATCCTACAGAGTTGCTATGAGTCTGAATCAACTCAATGACAATGGACAGAGCCTAGAGCTAGTTCAGAGTTAGTGTATGCTAAGAAGTGGACACTTACAGCCAAGGAACAGAATATGGCCATTGGGTTTTTGTAGGTACCAAACCCGACAACATATCCAAATCAACTTTTCTGCCTTCATCATTCATTTTTTTACAGCATATGTACAATGTGAATTTGTCTTTACAGATTACACAGTGTGGAAACATCTGCCCTGATATTAAACAAATATTAACAAGGGTGATGCGTGACAAGAAAAGGGAGTAGCAGCCTAAGTCCTAAGAGAATGTCATTCTTATGAAGGCAAAACACCAGATTATTAAATAAACAAGCCAAAAAAAAGTTAACAGTGACCTGGAAAAAGGAGGAGGAGATTCGGAAGAAAAATTAAAAAGTAATAGCAAGCTCTAACTATTTTAGGAGGCAGTCAAGACTACTTATAGTTAGTCTACTATTTAGAGTCTTAGCAACTGGCAAAGAAATCACTTCACAGGAGAACACAGATTTTTATTCTAAGTAATAGCAAGCTCTAACCATTTTGAAAGACACTAAAGACTGCCTACAGTTAGTCTACTCTTTAAAATCTTATTGGCAAAGAAATCACTTTTCAAGAAAACTTACATTATTTTCCACATTTGCTTTCTCCTTCAATGACCCAGGAAAGGTAGCAAAGGGACGCTTTAAATAGTTGTCCCTCTGGGACCAGAGGAGTGCACTGGGCAGGGTGAACTGCCACACTGTGGAGAGGGAGGGGTTTCCTAAGTTGGACAGTCATTGGCTCCAGGCAACCTGGGCTCCTGTCTGGGACTAAAATTTGTCAACCATGTAATTCCAAACCTAAGTAGATATAATAGCTATTCTATTGATCTCTCGGGAGAGTTCTACATATTAGTCTGAGGAGGAAATGAAACTTAACTATCTTCTGTAGTCTGTCGCTGACGTTTAAGATCCTGTCATTTTCAGAGACATACCCTAATGTATAAAGAATGTAGACAAAACCCTAAAACTAATAATAATAATCTACTGTCAGAGATTGTTATTACTAGTGTCTCTCTGTAAATGCCCTCAGACAGACAAGAGTAGTTCTAAATCATACCAGAGCGTGGTTCTGACTGAACTCTAAACTTCAAAATCAGATTAGCTGCCATAACCCTGAGATACCGGAGGTATAAGGGCTAAATTTCCTGGAATTTGGAGGCAGCCTGACAATTCACATTAGCCCAAGAATATGGGATCAAGCAAAGCCTCCTATCTGAATATTGGCCCTCACCCTTCTTCCCACCTCCAAGTCTAATGCTATTGAAAAACCAAAGAAGAAACAGATTGCATTAAATTTCCAAAATACTGAAACTCGGCCAAGTTCAATTGTTTGACTGTAGCTAAGAGTTCTTCTATTTCCTTAGGTTGCTGCTTGTTTGTCAAGGAAGGGGATCATGTCTTAATAGGCACCAAGAGCCAATGCCAAAAATACCCATGATAGAGGGCTCCTGTCACCCCACATCAGGAATGTCTCTCCCCAGCAGTCTGTAGGTGGCCTCAGATTTTGGATAAATCATTTTATCTATTAACGTTCGTACACATCACCCAGATGCAGGAGTGTGGGTGGCAGGGAACAATATATCACTTCTCCCCATTAATATCAGCACAAGTCCGATTGTCACAAACAGGAGTCATGTCCTAGGGGCAGAGTGCAAAATGTGGAGGCTCCCGGGGCAGAGAGGGACAGGGGAACGTGGCCAGGTGGCAAGGATTACAGTGGGGAAGCGAAGAACTCTGGGAGGAGGACCAGAGAAAACACTCACGGCTGCTCCAGGGAGCCGTCCGAGGAGGCTCTAGGGAGAGAGAGGAAGGCTGGACAGAGAATGAAACAGCAGCGACATAAAAATGCCCCCTCTTCCCAGTGTTCCCGAGGATGCGCAGAGCAGCTGCCACTCTGGGCTCAAGCATAGCAACAACCTGGCTGACGGGGCGGGACCTGTGAGTCAAAAACCAACTAGAGGACACCTAACAACAAGGCCATTTACTCATATAATTTGGATTCAGCAAAGATCAAATACGTTATCTCTTTAAATTAGATCCAGAGCTGGTCTTCAGGGACCTGGCACTGTTAGGAAGAGAGTAGCCTGGGCTAGCATCTCTAAAAGGTAAAGGAGGTGACAATGACATGGACAGGGAAATGTAAGACTGTGAGAGCGCAGAGGAGGTGGGAGGCGTGTTGTCACAGGTAAGAGCAGATATCAAATGACTCGGAAAGTTTCACAGAAGCACATTTGTCTTAAATCCTAAGAGCATTTTACCAACAACAGAAAGTGGAAAATAATAGAATTGTCAAGTAGTTAGGAGAATTAGTCACAGACTGCAAAGTTGAAAACTTTGGGAGATTTGAAACTTTGAGGATCAGTAAAACATTCTGTGCCTCAGTTTCCTCTTTGGTAAGTGGTATATGGCAGTCCCCATCCTTGAAAAGACTAGAGGTATTAAATGATAAAACCCTTAGAAAATATTCACCACAATGCCAAAGATGTATTAAACACTTAATAAAAATTTGTTCTTAATATTCAGTGGACTTCAGCATAACTTGAGTACTCCTTCCAACTTAACCCAGTATTGCAAGGACAGAGTGGCTGGGGCCGGGGACCAGGGACCATGCTCTCAGATGAAATCGAGGCCAATTGGCACAACTAGTGTTTTGCTAATGAGGGCTCCCTGTACCCCACATTGGCGAGTTGCGTCTGGGCTCTTAAAAGCTGCCATCTGAGGGTATAGCAAATGGCCCCTACTCATTAGCAACGGATTATCACCGAGGACCAAAACGACACGGGGGAAAGAGAACCCAGAGGACACAGAGACCCTCATGAGTGGGTATCTACATGGACTCGTGACTGGAAGAACCAGATGGTGCCTGGCCACCATCAGTGATAGCTGCGATGGAGCTCACAAAGTTGAGTCTCACTTGCAACACAAGAATAAAAATGGGTGCACCCTGAGATCTCCACTAAAAGACCACAACTGATGGTCCAGGGGCTTTGGGGTTCCCCTGGGATCATGACCCCTGGCCCTGTTGCTGCCCTTGCCCATAAATCATAATGAAGTTCCACTCTTCAGACAGGAATAGATTGGGCTTGGTGACACACAGTAACCATATCTTGGGTGAACTTTATGATTCCATGCATCTATAGGATATCACCCTGCTGACCTCTTACTGGTGAAAGGGAAGTGTGTGGAGATGACAGGAAAGAAGACTGTTGGGAGGATGAGACATGTATGGAGCAGAGAGGAAGAGTGTGCTGTCACCAAGCAGGGAGAGAGCATTGGAAGCTGCATATAGGTGGGCATGCAAATTCATATGGGAATGTACATTTTCATTTGATCATAATAAAAAAAAATTTGTTCTTATCATGTTTATCACTAAGACACTGGTAATAACATGATAGATGACATCCAGTGGGGCACCCAGAAAAGCAAAGTGTGGCTGCAGTGTGTCATGGAATACCAGTGCAGAGGGATACCAGGTTGGAAAGGTGGGTTAGTGGCCAGATCACAAGAGATCAGACGTCTAATTAAGGATTCAGGGTTCGTTAGTAGGCACCCTCCTTACTGCCTCGTAGCCTTCATCTAAATACAACAACCCCAGTCCGTGACTGACATCACAGCTACAATTTTAGACCTAGGAATAAGGCCGGGGATATTTATCTGTGGACTATATATAACTGGAATGTGGGAAGGAATGATGCAGAATACAAATTGGGTGTCCCAAATGAGAGCAGGTAGCAGAGAAGAGTGCAGATCGGGGAGGTGGTAGTTACCAGCACAGCTGATCCTGGGAAACCTGGATGTTTGCCTGTGGCATCCCCTACACAAAGACTCCAGGTTTTCTACACAGTTATGGTATGATACCTGGCAACCCTCTTGGTTGCTATTCTCCTGAAGTCTGGGTGTCAGCCCTCCCTGCTAATGTAGTGTTCTTAACTGAGGATGACCTGAAGGTCTCTATGTTTGTAGAGGACTCTTAGAGTTCGAGAGTCTTGATAAACCAAAAGAACTAGTATCTAAAAAAATGCCTTTAAGAAGGGATTTTAGCCATATAAGCAAAAAACTAAATCCATTTTCACTGAGTGGATTCCAACTCATAGCAACCCTATAGGACAGAGTAGAACTGCCCCAAGGGTCTCTTGGTTAACAACAAAGCTCTTAACCACTGTATCACTAGGGTTCCATTGTAGCCATGCTGCGGTCTTGTATGGATACAAACCAAAAGATTAGTAGTTCAAATCCACCAGGCATTCCTTGGAAACTACAGAGCAGCTCTACTCTGTCCTGTAGGGTTGCTACGAGTCAGAATTGACTCAGTGGCAAAGGACTTTATGGCCTTCCAAATTCTCAAGTGGGTCCACAAATATGGCTATCTGCTTTTCCTCTATTAGAACAGCCTTGCTACAAACATCCTTTGTCTCTCAGTGCTTCCATTCTAGAAAGGTGAATTCCATTTCAGAATGGTGCCAGGTCCTCAGAGGCCAAAGAATATAAAAACATTCAGTGATAAACACTAACCTATGTATATAAAACTGGTCTATGTATATAAAACTGGTCAGTATATGTAGGGACCTTGATATATGGCAATTAAGGAGTTATCGTTGGTGGTGGAGTCTCTGCTCAGTTCCTTGTGAGGTTTCGTATGCACCTGGACACGTTCCCTCGGCACTGTCCCTAACCTGTGTGTGGAACAGGCAGGGGCTATCAACTATCCTCAGTGAGTCAGAAGGAAATGGAAAACAGGGCCAGGAGAGGTTGGCCTTATGGGAAAAAAGACAATTAGTTTGGGTTAAGAGAGTGAACTGTGTTCTCTTGCAACTTCTGTGTCCCGAAGACCTCTTTCTGGGGACATGCTTCTATCTCCATATTTCAGAAAGGGAGTTGGACAAAGGAAGCCACTGAAAAGGCAGAGAAGAAACGAGATCACGTGAAATGGCAGTACGAATAGAGACATGGAGCATGACAAAGAAAGCACAGGAATCAGAGCCTGTGGGCCATACTGAGTGTGAGTCAGCAGAGGTTTGCAGAAAGCAAATGGAGGGAAGGATGACAGTGTGAATTTGGCAGTTATGCACAGGAGAACTCTGCACTCAGCACCCCAGGGTCCCTGGGGTTTCCCAGGTGCTCGGCCTCTTCTCAGAGCCTTGAAGGTGGAGTTCTTACAGCATCGCATCTGACTCAACAGAGAGGCACCAATAAGAAGTCACTCTGGATAAGACCTCCGCAAAGACTGAGTCCTGTGCTAAGCAATCTTAATAAGAAATGAGAGCTCCTTCCAAAGTCTAAACCATAGTAGCTTAGTGGTTAAGTGCTGTGTCTGCTAACCAGAAGGTTGGCAGTTCAAACCCACTAGGCACTACTTGGGAACTCTAAGGAGCAGTTCTATTCTGTCCTATAGGGTTGCTATGTGTCAGAATTAACTTGATGGCACTTGGTTTGTCTGTCTTTGTTTTGTTTTTATTTTCTGTTTTGTCAAAGTCGACAGAGCAAATTAAAAAGAAATAGAATCTGTGGATTGGACACTGGGTACCTACTTAAACGTTTCTCACATTTTGCAACCTCTCTGCAACATTTGGAGTTCTTGGGTGGCACAAGTGGCTAATGCTTATGTGCCAGTTGAAAGGTTGGCAGTTCTACTCATAGGGGCCTAGGAAGAAAAGCCTGGAGATCTTCTCCTTAAAAAGTAGTCACCAAAAACTCTGTGGAGCACAGTTCCCCTCTGAAACACATGGGTGGATTTGCTGAGTCCGAATCCATTTGATGACAACTGGATTTTTGTTCAGTCTTTGGTCAGTACTTGGTCACATGAAGTTCAAGGCTTTCTTTTTTGATGTCCACACCCTTTACTCAGACCATTATTTCACCATTTTGCAATCTGCCCACAGTGCATGGTAGGGTCTAGATCTGCTTATCTCAGATGACTCAGCCACCGACACAACCTGCTAACCATTAGCAATTTAGTATCCAAATCTTTTGCCAAAATGACTGGAAAAACAATCACCATGGCCTCCTACTGTGGGACCCACTCTTAAGATTCCTTTAGGGCATCTAATCAGCGTAGTGTGAAACCTGGATGAACCTGAAAGGTAAATTGGGTCCCCTCCCTCCACTTTAGTCGTGGCCCCACCTTCCTAACATCAGCCTCAAAACTAAACCCACTGTTGTCTCATGCCACCAAGTTACAGTGCCCGTATCAGACAGAGTAGCAGTAACCAAGCGATGTCCAAGGCTATATCCTTTACTGAAGCTGGCTGGCGCACCTTTCTCCCACAGAGTGCCTGGGGCATTTTAACCTCCAACCTTTTGATTAGCAACCGAGTACTTAACCACTGTGTGACTTTTAATTTATCTATTTTAACTACAACTTCTAGGGTCGCCATGAGTCAGATCCCACTCGACGGCACTTGACTGGCTCATAAACCTTCTGTAAAACCCTCTTTCTTCATCTCTGATAAAACTGATTAGGACCCACATTGTCATTTCTAGATCAGTGGCTCAAAAACCCAGAGGCACAAGGGAGTCACCTGGAGAACATTAAAAAAATACAATGTCTGGATTTACCCTGGAGAGTCTGATTTAATTAGTGTGTGTTGGATTTAGACATCGTAAAGTTCCCCCAGGAGATTCTCAACATCTAATTCATTGAATAGCTTTATACTTTCCTCCCTCTTTTTCTCTCTTTACTAGACCTCATGAATGACACTTTGACAAGCTGGAGTCCCTCACCCCTGCCTCCATCCATCACTGGTGACTGGCTCCCTCCCCTCTCAGGTTGGGACCAGTAGGAAGACAACAGAGGCACAACCTTCAAGGCTCAGGGGAAGCAAAGCCAGAAGGCAGAAATACAGGACTATCTCAGAGAGACTCTAAAGGTCTGAGAAGGACGGGCTCGTAGGAAACCAGACAGCAGCCTGACGGAGGGGACTCCATGTCCTCGTGCTGGTTTTCTGAATATTGTGGTAGAAACTGAAAAGTAACCTCGCAGAACACCCAGTACTGTGAGCCTTCCACACAGGACGAGGACGAGTGTGACCAGCCTGCCGGAATTAGGTCAGCAGGTTGGATGGGCTGAAGAATGCCCTTCTTGATGAACCCCAGGAGCCCTAGAGGCACAGTGGTTAAGTGCTGGACTGCTAGCCCCAAAGTTGGTGGCTTGAATGCACTTTCCATTCTGTGGGAGAAAGACATGGCTGTCCACCTCTCTAAAGGGCTATGGCGGCAGAAATCTTATGGGGCAGATCCACTCTGTCCTGCAAGGTCGCTGTCTTAGGCTGGGTTTTCTAGGGAAGCAAAACCAGTAACACGTGTAGGTACAAAGAAAGATTTATAATATATAGACTGATAGATACAAATGTAGGAAACAGCTCACGTAATCACAGAAGCTGAATGTCCCAAGCTCTGGCACAAGCCTCACGTGGCCACAGAAGCTGAGGAACCCAAGGTCAGCAAGTCAGAGACCAGAGTTCTAGATCACCAGTTGTGTAGGTCAGTGGATCCCAAGCTGGTGGCGAGACGAAGCGACAGAGGCTGGCAAAACCAGGATCAGCAGGTCAGGGAGCAGGACTCTCAAGTGCCAACTGTAAGGACTGATGAGTCCAACAGCTGCTAGCTCAAGTCCTGGAACCAGATGCTGGCAGAAGAGAGCAGGAGTTCCTGGCCACGTGAGCGACCAGCAGCCATAGTAAAAGTTTGCGAGATGAGAGCCAAGGGGCAGGGAGCCACCACAAACCCCGCCTTGCCACTTAATACAGCAGCCAAATATGTAGTAGCCAAGTTGATGTAATCCTGACCACCACAGTCACTATGAGCTGGAATCAACTAGACAGCAGTAGGCTTGGTTTTTGGTTGACAAACTCCAACCCTTTCCTTATTCTACTAGTTTCAGCTACTGCCTTGACAGTGAGCTAACTAGAGACCACCCTGAATTCTTCTAGAGACATCCAGAGACGTCCTGAAACTTTCCTAATTCTGCTTCTAATCACAGCACAGTTATCTTACAGAAAACCAGCTCCTCATAGCTAAGCCACATGAGAGAAGGGAGAGAAGCCTTCTTTCATCTTTCTACAGTCTCTTTCCACCTCCTAAGGACCTCGTCCCTACTGTACAGATGCTGGAAGGGAGATCTGAGTCAATGTTCCTTCCTTCCATGGTCTTCAAAATTCTCAGCCTCTGTGGTACCAATTTTGAACTCACCACATGACTGGTATCAGAGCATTACAGGTCCTAAAGTTCCAATGGCTAGATGCTAAAACAATCTGACAAAAGCAAACAAGGAAGAAACAAATACTGAACCACTGACATAGTGATATGTGAATAAAACATGGACGATTTTGATTTGAAATAGATTTGATTGAGACACGCTAATTACGTGGAGACACATGGTCACACTGACATAGCAGATTAGAACCATGTGTTCCTAGGTTGTTTATTTAAATATATACAATGAAATGATATCAGCTCTACCACAGTTGGGTTTCTCATATCACTGCTGAAACTGTGAAGGAAAACCCCTTTGAAAGAAACTTCTCCTTATCTTGTCCTGCCCCGTTCTGGCCACAACCCTGTCCACTTCTCTTATTCTGCTACATTCTGCCCACTGTCCCCTGCACTGCCCACCATCTCTTAAGAGCCTGCTCCACTTCCCCATCAGGTCCAGTCATTGGAGGTCTGTAAGCCCCCGCTGGCCTACTAGCATTACTCCAATAAGTGGTTGCTGCTTCTCTCTCTGGGTGTCCGTTGATTTCCTATAACGAAATCAGCACTTCCCTTTGGGCACAGATTAGAGATTCTCGGCAGGTAGCAAAAGCACCACAACCCTTCTGCGTGCATGCGAATCACTGTTGACACAGTCATCAAAATGTGTGATTAAAGGCAAATGTATTACAAGAGTATAATAGAATGAAGGATAACATTTACACACATCCCAGAAAATGAAAAGATTATTTGTTAACCGCAGACACAATAAGATGACACTGAATAATTAAGATAAATGATAGCCAATGTTTCTGAAGAGAAGGAAGGCCCTCGACCAGATGAACTGACACAGTGGCCACAACAATGGGCTTAAACATACAAACGATTGAGGATGTGGCACTAGACAGGGCAGTGTTTTCTTCTGCTGTGGACAGGGTGACTATGAGTCAGAGCTGACTTGCCAGCACCTAACCACAACAGCACTTCCAGAAGAAGTAAATAATTTAATAAGGAAGCAAAAGGAGTGAACTCTGGTTGACAACACATTCTTCCAACTCTCCTCTGACTTAGACAAGTAAATGCCACGTGAAACAGGAGAATGGCATGAAAGGCAGAGAGAGGTTCACCCTGTGAAGACTGCCACTTCAGCTCCTCTCTCCTAGGGCATGGAGCCAAGGAGACCTCATCCATGGGCCCATGGAAGAAAGGTCTGGCAATCTGCTTTCTTAAAGATCACAACTGTGGTGGTCAGGATTATGTCAACTTGGCTACCCCATGTTTGGCTGCTGTACTAGGTGGCAGGGAGGGGCCTGTGGTGGCTTCCCACCTCTCGACTCCCTTCTCTCTGCTTT
The DNA here is from genome assembly GCA_028571685.1 of Heterohyrax brucei. Taxonomy (NCBI): domain Eukaryota; kingdom Metazoa; phylum Chordata; class Mammalia; order Hyracoidea; family Procaviidae; genus Heterohyrax; species Heterohyrax brucei. Next base: position 66,362,936 of record CM053162.1, on the reverse strand, counting down.
CTACCACCTACTGCCAGTCTGCTCATGTAGCCAGCAGCTCCTGCTGTCTTCTGGCATCTGGTTCCTAGCAGCTGTTGGACTCATGAACCCTTACAGCTGGCTCTTGAGAGTCCTGTTCCCTGACCTGCCAATCCTGGGTTCACCAGTCTCTGCAGCTCCATCTTGCTGCCAGCTTGGGATCCCCCGACCTACAGAACCAGTGATCTAGAACTCTGCTCTCTGACATGCTGCCTTCGGGTCACCAGCACCTGTGGCCACATGAGGCTTGTACAAAGACTTGGGATGTTCAGCTTCTGCAATTATGTGAGCTGTTTCCTATACATACATGTATATTTTTTTTCCTTGTACTTTATACATATAAATCTTTCCATGTACATACAAGTGTTACTGGTTTTGCTTCCCAAGAAAACCTAGCCTAAGACAATTTGGTACCAGGAGTGGGGTACCTCTGGGCACTTAAATCAGTAAAGCTACAGAGCTTTGAAACACTTGCCCTGGCAGGGAAGATGTGGGCCTAACACCCGGGCCATGTGGCCTTAAGAAGCAGAAGCTAAAGAGACAAAGAGCACGAGAAGCAGAGCTGCCTCTGTCTCAAAAGGTATGGCCATGACCTCAGGGGTTTGCAAGGCAGAACCGTGGTGTCCTGTGTCTGTAAGGGTGGAAATACCACTCAGTTGGGCTTAAGGTGCACCTAAAGCCAATGGGGCGAGTTTCTGTCCAAGTGGACCTTAAAGTCAGAGTTGTAGCACAAGGCCAGGGGTCTCCACTCAAAGTCTAGAGACTATGGCCAATACTTACAGTCTGGAGGACAGGGCCGTTGTGTAAGATGTTCCAGAAAGCAGATTATTTCCAAAGCTTTGAGGGCTAATGTAATGTATTCTGCTGCCCTGCCTGTTGCCTGTGAATGCTTTCTTTCCTAACAATTTCTTCCACTTGTAATGAAATGTCTAACTTGTGCCTGTTCTGCCATTGTGTCTTTGGAAGCAGATTATTTACATTCTGTAAGTTTCATGAATGTAGAAGAGTTTTTAAATTTTACCCTTGGAACTGATTTACGACTTATGTCATATGAGATGGACATGATTTTGCTACGATGAGATAAATGTGTTACGTATTTCAATAATGTGATTTTGGAGATGCCCAAAGAGTAGGATGTCATGGATTGAATTGTGTTCCCCCCAAAATATGTGTAGCCACGTGGCTGGCCCATGATTCCATGTATTCTACAGTTGTCCTCCATTTTGTGATTTTGCTGTGCTGTATGTTAAAGGATTAGGGTAGGACTGTAAATCCCTTTATAAGATCACCTCCCTACTCCACTGTAAAGGGAATTTCCCTGGAGTATGGCTTGCCCATCCTTAATCCTTTTGTTTTACAAGAGATAAAAGGAAAGGGAAGTAGGCAGAGAATTGGGAACTTCACATCAGCAAGAAAGCAGCACCAGGAGAAGAGTGTGTCCTTCAGACCTGAGGTTCCTGTGCCAAGATGCTTGCTGGGCAAACACTGATGCAATACCAGACTTTCCTCCAGCGGTAACAAGGGGGAAAGCCTTCACCTGGAGCAGACTTCCTGAATTTGGACTTGTAGCTTACTGGACTGTGTAAGAATAAACTTGCCTTTGTTGAAGCCATCCACTCTGTGGTGTTTCTGTTAGAGCAGCACTAGGTGACCAAACTAATAACCAAGAAAACCTTATGGAGCAGTTCCACTTTGTAACACGTGGGGCACCCATGAGTCAAAACTGCCTCAACAGTAATGTGTTTTGGCAGTAAGTAATAAATTCCTGGCTACAGTGTACCTACTGGGTGATAAAAACAAAACAAAATGCTCTGTCACCTTTGCCTCCCCTGTCAGGGCTGGCCAGCCTTGGCCCTGTCTTATACTTTATAGTAGTTTCAGACTTGGATGTTTCCCAAATGTCCAGTGTCTTCCCTGTCATGCAACCTGTTTGTCTTTCAGAAGTTTGCATCATGTCAAAGTCTCTGCATCCTGACATAGTGGGTTAGCCTTACTCTAATCCCAGAATTTAGGGGGCCAAGGATGTCCCAGACGTAAGTCAGCTAGCTGGCTTAGCTTGTGCCTTGAGCCCCTCCAGCTGCTTCAACTGCACTGGCCTGTCCCTGGGGCTCCCAGTCATCCCTGGATACTTACCTACAGTGCAACTGCTCCTTGACACACAGGTTCATGAATATGGTCGATATAACTATATAAATCATCCCACCTAACAGAGAAAGTAACCACAGCCCAAAGCAGGGATGAGGCTTTCTCAGGGACTCACAGCAAAATCAATGGCTAAGCCAGACTACAGGTCTTATCACTATTCCCAGGTTCTAACACACCTTAGTAACACTTTGTTCACAGTCCCTGTGTCTTTAAAGAATAATTAGAAGCTCTGAGGTCTTTTCTTTCTGATGTTGTCATTGTTGTTAGGTGCCATCAAGTCAGCTGCAGCTCACAGCAATCCTACGACAGAATGAAACACTTGTTCAGTTCCGTGCCATCCTCCCAAGCGTTTTTATGCTTGAGCCCATCGTTGCAGTCACTTTGTCAATCCATTGAGGGTTTTCCTCCTTTTCGCTGATGCTCTCCTAAGCATGATGTCTTCTCCAAACACTAATCTCTCTTAGTAACACTCATGAAGTATGTGAGACCAAGTACTACCATCCTCACTTCCAAGGAGCATTTCAGCTGTCCTTCTTCCGAGACAAATTTGCTTTTTCTTCTGCTAGTCCAGAGTATATACAATGTTCATCACCAGTAATGTAATTCAGAGTTATCAGTCCTTCTTTGGTCTTCCTTATTCGTTGTCCAGCTTTCACATGCATATGAAGCAACTGCCATTACCAATATTTGGGTCAAGTGCACCTTAGTCTTTGAAGTGGCATCCTAGCTTTTTAGCTCTTGAAAAAGATCTATTGCAGCAGATCTGCTCAAAGCAATACATTATTTGATTTCTCGACAGCTGCTTCCATGGGTGTTGGTTGTGGATTCAAGTTTATCATGAAGCAGTTTATTGGTCCGGTTGTGACGGTTTTTATTTTCTTTCTGCTAAGCTACAGCACATAATAATGGCTGTAGCCTTTGATCTTCATCAGTAAGTGCTTCAAGTCCTCTCTACTTTCAGCAAGCAAGGTTGTGTTATCTGCGTACGAGGTCCAGCAATTAAGTCTATGGACTTAATTTTTCTAATTGCTACAGACCTCACTGTTGAATATTACTGCCAAGCCAGCCAAACTGCAGTCACCTTCAAAATACTTCCCTTGGGGTGCTATGCACTGATGCCAGTGCCTAGTCCACCCTTCAAAGCAGTTTTGGATCTGTTTCTGGAATGGTCATTGTGCGCAGTGCCATAGTGGCAAGTTCATAAACTTAATGGCATAGTTGCATACAGTTGTATATTGTCTGTGAGGGAGTTTTTAGGCAGAAAACAAACAACTGTATTAGAACATGCTCCGTATTCACCTGCCCCCCAGTGACGTTTTTCTTTACCGAAGGATAAAGGAAATATTGAAAGGAAGGCATGTGGATGACACCCAGGACATCATTGTAATATGACCACAGCTCTGATGGTCATTCCAGCAAAGTTTCAAAGTTGCTTTGAAGGGTGGACTAGGCACTGGTATTGGTGCATAGCTTCACAGAGGGGAGGACTTTGACGCTGACCATGGTGATAGCATGAAGTCTGTAGCACTTTTTCTAGGATGAATTCAAGAACTTAATTGATAGTCCTATGTTTTTGCAACAAGAGAGGCTTAATAGAGACCTCACTTCCTTTGTCTCTGTCTTAGTCACTTGGTACCGCTCTAACACAGATACTACAAGTGGATGGCTTTCAAAAAGGAAATTTTATTTTGTCACAATCCAGTAGGCTACAAGTCCCCATTTCCGGTGTCAGCTCCGGGGAATGGCTTTCTCTGCGGGATCCACAGGATGGTCCTTCTCATCAGTCTTTCCTGGGACTGGAGGCTTCTGAGGTGCAGGGACCCCAGTCCTTTCCAAAGGATGCTCTCTTCTTCTGGTACAGCTTCTTGGTGATTTGAGGTCCCCAAATCTCTTTGCTAGCTTCTTTCTTTTATAGCTCAAGAGATTGCCTCAGGACACAAAACAATCTTACCGTTGAATCCTGCCACCCCGATGCAGCTGCTGTCCATTCGCACCCCCTAACTTTACAACGGCAGAATTTACAACATGAAGGAAATTATACAATACCAGGAATCACAGCCTATTTAAATGGCTATACATATTTTTGGGGGAAACACAATTCAATTCATGACAGCGTCCTTCCAGGTAGAATACGTGTTTTCACAGGAGTCTTTTTTTTTTTGACTGAGTGAAAATGTACATTCACGTATAAATTTACATGCCCACCCATATGCCGCTTCCACTGCTCTCCCTGACGGTGACAGCACACTATTCCTCTCTGCTCCATACATGTCTCATCCTCCCAGCAGCCTCCTTTCCCCTCCTCTCCACCCACTCCCCTTACTCCAGCCAGAGGTCAGCAGGATGATATCCTATAGATGCATAGAACCATAAAGTGCATCCAATATATGGTCACTCTGCATCACCAAGTCTAATCCATTCGTGGCCAAAGAGTGGACCTTCATTATTCCTGCTCTTTCTTGAAATCAGTCCAAGAAAGTGTCATTAATGTTCAAATTTGAGACATTGGATGCATGATATAAGCTCCAAGACTTCCTGTAAACTCCACAGCAGACTCTGAAATTGCACAATCTGTGTCCACTTGAAGAGTAAGAGTTCTCTCATCACTGAGGCAAAAAGGCCTGTAAAACTGATTTATGAAATCTACCGATTTTGTTTTTGTTTTGTTTTGTTTTCAGGAATAAGCAGGATCCACGTTATAGAAATGATGAAAGATATGCAGGAGTGATGGTAGTTCTATGCACGGTTAGGAGTTCACAGCAGCCAGCTCAGAACGTGCACCTGCAGAAGCTAAGGCTGGAAGTCTGTGGCCCTTCTTTGTGAGGTGACGTAATCAGGGAAACACCCAGTCAAAGACACAGGCAGTACAGGAGGAAGCAGGAAATCAGTCCCATGGTTTATTAGAAATAACTCAATCCATTGGTCAACAAAACTGTACTTGAAGAGAGTAGCACCGGAAGGACATGAAGCAAACTTGAGAACTATTTTCTTCCTCTTCCTGTACATCACCGGGATAGGACCCATTTCAGTGAATGGATGTGGAGCGTAGGCACAGGTAACGCACTTCATCTGCCGCACCAGGACTGGAGCACTGAGGAGGACCACCTTAAGACACTGACTAGGACTGCCCTGGGCTCCTCAAAGCCTACTGGGGATGCTTAGCTGTGACTGCCTTGAGGGGTGGATGTAAACAAGGGTGGTGTCCTCACAGTATTACCTCGTGGGATACACCACTGTCAGACACAGCCTTAAAAATAGATGGTTAAGGGTCACACACTGAAGACGGGAACATACAAGGTCTAAACAGTAGGTCCGGGAACTTAATTGTTCTAAGTGTTACATACGTCCTTGCTGAGTATCACCAAGGTCACCTTCAAAGTCTTCCCCTTGCGATGCTGTGCACCAATACGTGCCAGCACCTGGTCCACCTTTCAAAGCAATTTTAGAACTCTTTTTCTGGAACGGCGATTGTGCACAGTGGCAAGGTCACAAGTTTACAGACTTAATTGTATGGTTGTCTGTGAGGGAGTGTTTAGCCAGTAAACAAATAACTGTATTGGAACACCCTCCATACTCCCCTGATCTGGCCCCCAGTGACTTTTTTCTTTACTAGAAGATAAAGGAAATATTGAAAGGAAGACATTTGGATGACATTCAGGACATCAAGGATAATACGACAACAGTTCTGATGGCCATTCCAGAAAGAGTTCCAAAATTGCTTTGCAGGATGGACTAGGTCCCGGCACCAGTGCATACCTTCCCAAGCGGAGTACCTCAAAGGTGACAGTAGTGATATTCAGCAGTGTAGTATGTAACACTTTTTCTAGCATGAGCTTGCAAACATTATTGTCAGTCTTCATATTTTGCATCTTAGTTTCTTAGTGCTGCTACAGTTAGGGAATGAAAGTCTGAAATCAGGGCGATGGTTCTAGAGGAAGGCTTTTTCTGTCCACTGCGGGGGAAGAGCTTTGTCTCTTCTCTTCTCTCCTGGTTCCTTGGTTATGTTCATGTGGCATCAATTTGTCCCTACTTGTGCTCCCTTCTTCTGTGCCTAATCTGCTCTCTCTGTATCTCAAAAGTCATTGGTTTGAGACAACACTACACGGATATGACTTCATTAACATAACAAAGAAAAGGCTATTTCCAAATAGGGTTGTATTTACAAGTATATTTTTTAAAAAAGAAAAAAAAAACATTATGGTCTAGGCAATTCTGACACATAACAAACCTATAGAACAGAGCAGAACTGCCCTATAGGATTTCCAAGAGTGACAAGCAGATTTGAACTGTTGACTTTTGGTCAGCAGGTAAATGCTCAATCACAAGTATAGGAGTTAAGATTTACAACACATAGTTTGGGAGGATACAATTCAGTCTGTAACACCTTTAGAGATGACCTTACTCCTGATAATATCCCTGTCACAAGTCTGTCTACCCCTGCCTGATTCTGAATTATCATTTGCCTGGGACTCTTTGTCCTCAGCTTGCAAAACACCCCAACTCCCAGGTTCCCTCATGGCCAAACCACTCATCTAAGAATCTAATGTCATGGTTCTGAGAGAACACGCTCCTTCTTGCTACTAACATTCTGAATTTACTTGTTCTAGTAAATATCTGTTGCCCAGTACCCCACCCTTTCCCATTTATGTAGAATTCTCCACACTTTGCATTTTGGTGGAAGGGCTGTCCTTATCTCTCTCCCCTTTCCCTTCTCCCTGGAACCCAGGATGCTGGCATCCAGACCCAGTCAAACCAACTGGAAGCCCCTGCCTGGGTCTCTCGAGCCTGACTCAGTGTAGCTTTCAGAGAAATCCTTCGCCTGGGAAGTGTGGGGTGCCATTGTCTGCGTTGTCCAGTGGTTACATTTCTGGTAAAGGCATTGACAGTAGTTGTATCAGCGGTGTCTTGCTTCTGTGGCATGACCTTGACCGTTGTCCATCTCCTTTCAAGTCTAAACCCACTTCTGCCTTTTTGTTAGATGTGTGAACAACTGATATTTTTCCAGTAAATGCCTTTTCTGCTTTAGGTAGTCAGAACTCATTTATCTTACTTATATCAAGAACCCTGACAGTCCCAAGACAGGGTCACAGGCTTCTGACCACAGCTTTGCTCTTTTGAAATGTTCTTCTCAGGAAGACACTTCCTCTGCAGGAAGCCAGTGCGACAATCTTTTCTGGCTCTAACACGTACAGAACAGAGACTAACCCAATACTGGAAACTAAATGTACATCTGTATCTCAGTGCCTTTTCTGCCCGTTGGGGCTGTATGGTCATGGTTTGAAAAGGGCTTTGTAGATGAAACTCTTCCTTCTATCCTTAGACTAGGTACATGACCCTAATGAAGTTACCTAGATTTTCTAAATCTAAATTTCTCCCATTGTAAAATGGAATGTTTATGTTTAATCATGCGTGCATGTAATGAATATTTGTTAAGTACCTAATACTATACATTTAAGAAACAATAATGAAGCAAAACAGTACTTTGCCCCTATTGTGCTTATAGTTTTGGTGGTGATTAATGAGGAATAATCAACGTAGACAATACTGTTTTTAAAAAAAAAAAAAAAACTAAAAATCATGAGATTCTGATTTATTTGAGATGTTAGATAAGAGAAATCTTTCCAGAAAAGCAACATTTGCCGTGATAACTAAAAGTGTAATCATCTGGCATCTGGGCGACAGGAAACAGTTTGTTGTTTGTGGCAGGAAACAGGGTAGAGGCATAGGGAGAAAAGGTAAAGGAAGAGAATATAAGGTAGAGAAAAAAATGCTTAGATTGTCCACTAGTGAAAGAAGCACGACACGTGAAAAAACTAAAGGAATAAAGAAGAAAACACAGAGAATGAAGAGAATACTGTGAAATGAGGCTGGAGGGGTGGGTGAGAGCAGAACAGGCAGAGTGAAAGGGCCATGTAAAGGACATCAGACAATTTTAAGCAGGTAGTGTGATGATACACAGGGAAACCCTAGTGGCACAGTGGTTAAGTGATACGGCTGTTAACCAAATCTACCCGACACTTCTTGGAAACTCCTTAGGACAGTTCTACTCTGTCCTACAGGGTTGGTATGCATCAGAATCATCTCACTGGTAATGGGTTTGTTTGGTGTAGTGGTGACACATAGATGATATTACAAAAAAAAAAAAAAAAGTACTGCTGCTGTCGAGCTGATTTGATCCTATAGAAATGGTAGAACTGCTCTATAGAGTTTCCAGTGAGTTCCTGGTGGATTTGAATGGCTAACTTTTTGGTTAGCAGCTATAGCCCTTAATCACTACACCACCAGGGTTTCCAGTAAATACAGATATGTATCTGTGGCTTTTTGGAGGAATTGGACAGAAGCAAGAGGCAACGATGGAGAGACTGTATGAATCCATTATAATATTCATCCAACAGAGTATTTTTGCAAAGACGTGAAATCAACAGGGCTTGGTAATGAATGTAATAGAATAGTAAGAAAGGTGTCAAAGACAGTTCTACAGTATCTGTTTTGCATACCTGAGGGCTTGACACTGACATTTCCTGGTGATGCAACAACTGAGCATTTGGCTGTTCACTGAAAGGCTCATGTTTTGAACCTGCCCAGCAGCTCCTTAAGACAGAGACCTAGCTATCTGCTATTTGAAGATTCACAAAGCCATCGAGTCAATTCCAACTCATAGCAACCATACAAGCAGACTAAAACTGCCCCATATAGTTTCCAAGGAGTGCCTGGAAGATTTGAACTGCCATTGTTTCGGTTTGCAACCATAGCACTTAACCACCAGCCACCCGCCTCCTCACCGGAGTTTCCCCATAAAGATTACAGCCAAGAAAATGCTACGGCGAGGTTCTACTGTATCACATGGAGTCACTGCAAGGTGGAAATCAATTTGACGGCATCTAACAATAATTATATACCCCGAGATTGGGACTCCAAGAAGAGAGCTAGCTTTGACAAGCATTTCATGAGTTAAAATTTGGACGTGTTGATTACAAGGCACCTTTGAAATCTCCATCAGTAGATACTGAAACAATTAAATAAATGGTTCTGAAACGTGGAAGGTTATACCCTACCCACTGCCGTCGAGTCAAATCCAACTCATAGTGACCCTGGAGGTCAGTGTAGAACTCCCTCACGGAGTTTCCAAGGAAGGCCTGGAGGATTTGAAATGCCAACCTTTTCATTAACAGACACAGCACATAACCCACTATGCCACCAGAGTTTCTGGCTTGGAAGGTTATAGGTAAAAATATTTGCATGTCACTCACATATAGGCGTTGTTTGAAGCCATAGGTGTGAATGATATTGTGCAGAGACAAAGTGAAGAATAAGGGAAGACAGTTAAGTACTGAGACTCAAGAACTACTTTGTCCTGTAGGGTTCTACTTTGTCCTATAGGGTTCCTACGAATTGGAATTTGCTTTGACAACAGTGGGTTTGTTTTTTGTATTATACTAGAGTACTTGACACATTGTATATATATTCAGTGAAGCCAAGCATTGTTACAATAGATTCAAGGTCATAACCAGACAAGAGTCAAAGTTAGAATTTTTTAAATGATTACTATTATTGTTATGTTGCCTTGCAGTTTAGAAAGTGCTTTGATGATGTAATTGTCACATCTGATGCCCACAATAATCCCAGAAGATCTCACACATATGATTTCTATCTTATAGATGATGAAACTCTTACCCTGAAATGTTAAGTGATCTGCCCAATATCATAGTCCATAAATTCAGGGACAAGGCTAAGTTCAGATATCCTGATTCCAACTTCATTTGTGGAGGAAGAGAGAGTGCTGCCCCAGGCTGCCTGATTTACAGGTTGAAATTTCTGAAAAGAAAAATAAAATGATGCCACTGAAGATCCTACCTACAGATTTTCTTGCTTAGTAGACCGAGCTCAAAGCCATGCAGGGTAGTTTTATGGGTTCTAGAAAGATGTCCAAATAAAGTGTTTCCTATATACTCATCGTCATTTGTCATTCTTTTCCTGGAGGCCATCTGAGTCTCCAAATTAGTCTTGCTTTATTTTGCTCAGCCATATCTCTTCTAAAAGTTAGTGCTCAGTTCTGGACATTATATTTTCATAGTAAAATGGGTAAATGAGAAGGTAAGCAGAGGACAGTGACAGGGATGGCACAAGAAAATTTATGGGAGAAAAGAGATACAGATGTACCATAATTACTCCTTTCAATATCCTATACTAGAGAATGCTCTGGCTATCCTGAGTCATTGCTGATGGGAAGATATTTATGTCTGAGAGAAAGAGAGAGAGAAAAAGAGAGAGAGAGAAGCCCTGGAGGCCACCATGCTTAAAGCACTTGGCTGCTAACCAAAAGGCTGACTGTTCAAATCCACAAGCTGCTCTGTGGGATTGAGACAAGGCAGTCAGCTTCCATAAAGATTTATAGCCTTGAAAACTCTATGGGTCAGTTATGCTCTATCCTATAGGGCTTCTATGAGCTAGAAAATAGACTTGAAGGCAGTAGGTCTTACACACACACACACACACACACACACACACACAAAGTCTGATGATTAAGTCCACGAAATTAATTGTTCTAATTGCTACATACCTCACTGCTGAATATCTCTATGGCCACCTTCAAAATACTCCCCTTGGGAAGCTACCTACTGAGGCCAGTGCCCAGTCCATCCTTCAAATCAATTTTGGAACTCTTTCTGGAATGGCCATTGTGCACAGTGGCAAGTTCATGAACTTAATTGTGTCTTTGTCTGTGAGGGAGTGTTTAGCCAGCAAACAAATAACAGTATTGGAACACCCTCCATACTTAACTAATCTGGCCCCCAATGACTTTTTTTCTTTCCACTAGACACTCCTTGGAAAGTCTGTGGAGCAGTTCTACTCTGTTCTACAAGGTTGCTATGAGTCAGAATCAATTCAGTAACAGTCAATTTGGCTTTATATATATATACCAGGAAACCCTGGTGGCGTAGTGGGCTAAGTGCTACATCTGCTAACCTAAAGATGAGCAGTTCAAATCCACCAGGTGCTCCTTGGAAACTCTATGGGGCAGTTCTACTCTGACCTATAGGGTTGCTATGAGTCAGAAGCTACGTGATGGCATTGGATTTATATATAGAAGTGTGATTTAAATATATAATGAAACAAGCAAATAAAAGTACTTCCTTTTCATAAGAACCACTTAATGAGCACACAGGCTGACTTTGGAGGTCATGCGCTCCCCATCAGTAGAGGTCTTCAAGGACGAATGAATTACACATTTATTTATTGTCTATTTTGACCACAGACAACAAACAGAAGGTGTTCATTCCACAACAGTAAACTGAGGTTAGGAGAGTCAGAAATAGTAAGAAGCAATGACGAGCCTGAACTCTGCAAGACAATCATCAGCATCCATATGAAGGAAATGCTAGCTATAGACCAGAGTTTGGTAAAAGGAAATGACACAGATAACAAGAAAAAAAAAAAAAAAAACCCTAGAGATCTAGTCGGTGAAAAGATTCAGATGACAAAAGCCACAATTCTTTAAACAAACATGCATTGGTTACTGCTGTAGAAAAGCTACTGTATGCAGTGAGTGTGTTAAATACTGTATATGTAATCATAATTATTCTTCATAACTAACTTGGAAAGGTAGCTATTTCTGTTTCATTTTACAGATAAGAAACCAAGACTGAGATTTATCATACAATTGGTGAGTAGCTCAGTTAGGATTCCAACTCAGGAATTCTAGACTTCAAAGTCTGTGCTTATACCCTCTACTGAGACAGGTAGCAGAAGTGTACATAGTGACTAGTGCTCAGTTCTTAGAGAGCTTAGAGTCAGGAAAGAACAGAAAAAAATAAACAAGCAATTAAAATGCAGTGCAATCACAATAGTTAATCAGCAGCTGAGGAACTTCTCTCAGGACTGTGAGATTTTTCTAACTGATCACTTTTGGTGGGCCCAGTCTCTGAACATTGCAAGCTAGAAGGAAAGTCAAGTCAGCAGAGCAGCAGTGAGGTGCACTGATTCAGAAGGTTAGCTATGGGGTTATACAGGCCAGGTTAAAATTCTGACTCCTCTGCCAAGTTTTAGGGAACATTTCTCCATGGATACCTTGTGTTTGGACACATCTTGGGAGCATGAGTCTTGGTTCTAAACTCTCTTCTAAAGGATGTTTGTATAATAAACAGTCTTAGAAGATAGTGTTTGCTCCTGAAGTCAATGTCAGCAATGCTTACTATCTAATATAGATACTCTCCCCCTTCAGAGCAAAAAACAGCCACATTTACTGCCTGTCTTAGTCATCTGGTGCTGCTTTAACAGCATAATTGGATGGCTTCAAAAAAAAGAAATTTATTCTTTCACAGACTAGTAGACTAGAAGTGCAAATTCAGGGTGCTGGCTCCAGAGAGAAGGCTTTTCCACAGTGCCAGCTCTGAGAGGAAGTTCCTTGCAATGCATTGGTCTTCTCTTGACACGGGTGTACCTCAGTACAGGAAACTCAGGTCCAAAGGACATGCTCTGCTCCTAGCCCTGCTTTCCTAGTGACATGAGGTCCCCATTCTCTGCTTGCTTCCCTTTCATTTCTTGTAACATAAGAGGGGAGTATGGGCCATACCCTGGGGAAACTCCCTTTACAATGGATTAGGGACATGACTTTAGTAAAAGTGTGTTACCTACCCGACCCCTTTTTAACATAATCCAATCTTTCCTCTTTAACCACAGGCAGAGATTAGGACTGATGACACATAGGAGAATTACAACTACAAAACAGAGAACAAATCACACAATACTGGGAATAATGGCCCAGTCAAATCAATACTCACATTGGGAGGTTGGGGGAATGGACATAATTCAGTCTATGACACTGCCCTTTATAAATATTTGTGTTCCCTAAACTCATGGTTGTTAATTTGTGATATAATCCACTGAGCTGTATAGCTCAGCAGGAATTGGGGTTTGGGAACTAACACAGTGTTAATATTCTAACCACTACCATGGTTGTGAATAATAAGCTGTCCTTCATTTCTGACCCAGGAGTCTCTTGTATCCTACTCACATTCATGGAAATGTGGCCGGTTAACACACTTGCTTGCTAGTGGAGTATAATACCAGATCCTTCATGGTTTTTGATGCTTACCAGCCAGGGGATTTCAGGGTAAGTTATTTAACTTCTCTGAGCCTTACATTTTTAGCCATAAAATGGAAAACAATAGAAGTCCCAGCATTATGAAGATTGATTAAAAAGAGTCACTTAGGTACAGCTCTTGACCCAGTATACATCACATTGTATCAACATTACCTAGTACCTTTGTGGGAGCAGTAGGCAGAGACAGAAAGTGCAGAAATGTTGAGGTTAGCTTAGGCTTCTGCATTCTGCAGACAGGATTTCTTGATGACAGAGACTGAAATAGACTTTGAGTAATGTGCTCACTCCAGCTGACCACTCTTGACTGTCTGAATTACTGGGATGAGCACAATTCCTAAACTGTATCCAGGCTGAGTAGGGAAGATGGGAGGAGCCCTAGAGGCATAGTTATTAAGAACTCAGCCATTAACCAAAAGTTGGTAGTTTGAACCTGCCAGCTCCTCTGTGGAGAAAGATGTGGCAATCTGCTTCCACAAAGAGGACGGCTTTGGAAATCCTATGGCCAGTTCTACTGTGTCCTATGGGACAGCTGGGAGTCAGAATTTATTCAATTGTCAAGGGCAGGAAAGATGACATAGCAGATTAATTCTGTATGCTATGGACTCTGATTAGGAGAAGGTTGGTACAAATTATGTTTATCTGTCTCCTGCGACAGATGTTGTTTAGTAACTTTTTCTCCACTGTGTTTGGTTGGGTACCACAGCCTTTTATCTGTGAAAGAAAACATCAAAAGCAAATTATACTGAAAGAAGAAACACAATGATTTAGTCACCTCTTTAAAAACCTAGGGCTACATTCGCAATTAGTTTACCTTGATGATTTTATTAGGATGATAGGGTACTGACAAGGAGACCCGCTGTGAGCACTTTATAAGACTGGTTGATTGTTATTCTGGTACTAACAATTGCAGATGCCTCCCTAGTCACAGAGCCTTTACAGCTGGGTACTCGTGGGACCTGGATTAACTTGAAAATCTGTGTCCCATCTACCTTGGGAGCTGAATTCTCATCATATGACTAGGAATAAGTGTGTAAGAACCAGACGGACTGTCACTACTGTCCTTAATTAGACAATGCTCCATAAATACTCTCTAAAGACTAGGACAATGCCTCTGCCTTTATCTCAAACGTTCTTTTCAGAGCCTTCTCCTTCTGGGGCAGGAAGTACATTTATACAGAGAAATTTGGCCACATTTATTCTATGTCATTTATGTCATTCCCGTAGACCAATAATTGTGTATCTAGGACCCTATCCTGGAGAAATCACGGAAGACTTGCATTTTGATTTAAGTACAAGGTTACGTGCAATTGTAGTATGTTTTTAAAATTTTTTAAATAAAAAGAGAAAAAGCAAACCTTAACTTTATTGAAATTTAAGATAGAATAAATTATGATAATCTACAGAGCTTTACCAAAAAACTCGTTGTCATCAAGTCAGTTCTGACTATAGCAACCCTAAAGGAAAGAGTAGAATTAACCCCACGGGATTTCAAGGACTGGCTTCTGGATTTGAACTGCCAACATTTGTTAGGAGCTTAAGCTCTTACCATTGCCCCACCAGCCCTCCCTAATGACTTAATGGTTATTAAAATTATATATCTCAACAAATTTAATGACAGAAAAGTCTTCTAATGTAATAACAATGAAGAAAAATATGAGATACATATATATATACACATTTATACATAACTACTAAAAGCAAATAAACATTTAAATATAAAAATATAAAATGTCCATAAGTAAGATGTGGGGGGATGGTATTGAACATTTTTCCTTTGAAGAGAAACTCTGTAGGCTGGGTTCTAGCGCAGAAGAGTTGAGTAGAACAGGCAAGAAAAAAGTTTTCAATGTATGGTAGATTGTTTTATGTGTTCTGTATTCATTCAACTTCTTTTAGAAACAGCACTTTGTTATCCTTAGCTGGCAGTACACCCCTCCTGCTCTGGGAAGTCTTGGTAGAACTATAGTTCAAGGTATCCTCTCTTCCATGGTCAAGGTGGTAGACATAAGACTCCGTTTTGGATTATGGAATTCTGTCTCAGGAAACTGGATTGTGGGCAAAAGGAATCAAATTCACACTAACTCACTGCTTGGTGACACAGTAGCCCTCATCGTCCACTGCTTCTTGCTGCTAAGAACTCCTTTTATTACACTTTACTGCATTTCTGAACGTGATTGATTCTTCAGTATTTCCTCTAATACTTCATCTATTCTTCAACCTTCTGACAAGTATATTTTTGTTAAAGCCCACCAGAGTTGACTTTTGTGTTTTATAACTAAAGCACCAGAGTTAAAATAGTAGGAAGTCCTTAGGTGCTGTTTCTGTGATTGGAATCCTAGCTCCAGAGTCAGTTTGGCTCCTGGACACTCCCCAGTTTGTGACCTGCCTTGCCTTTGAGTCGTTGAACCCTATCTCACTTCTTGTCACAAGCTGCCAGCCCTGACATCCTGCTTACTAAATCTGCTACCACCCACTTGCTTTTCAGCAGGCACCCTGCCCGGAGGGGTAGGGCTTGCCTGGTGAATTGCCAAAGGAGCCCAATCTGCACAGCTTTTTGTATAGCTACCTCGCAGATGTCCCTGTGCTGACTACCTGCAGTGGGTATAGCATTATCATCAGAAAGCAAGGGAATGATGTTTCAGGGATCCCTTTGTTTTTTAATTTCAATCCAACAATCATTTGATTCTTACGTAGGATTTTTTTTTTCCTAAGTGGAAATTACTGCTCCTATGGTTGGTACTTTTTACTACCGTGTCTTAAATTCGGTGATATTACAACCTCTAAATGTCTGCGAAAAAGTCACAGCTTGACTTTTATGATTTCCCCCCTTTGGAAGAGTTTGACACAATAGGTCTTAAATTATACGAGAACACACTGAAGGAATAACGCAACACAATAGGTTCCTACCACGTAAGGTTACTATAAGCTAATTCTAAATGCCCCCAAAAAACTTCCACTAGGAACTCTTTCTCCTTTAGTCTTCCCATGCATTCCCACTTTAAAGCCCATCTCAAAATTCAGCACTTCTAGATTAAACCTGACGTAGCATAATGTTAAAAAAAAAAAAAATCAATTTGTATCTGATAGGATTTGGATGAAAATCCCAGTGGTGTTGAGATTGAGCACTATGGCTGTTAACCAAAATGTCAGCAGTTCAAATCTACCGGGAGCTCCTTGGATACTCTATGGGGGCAGTTCTACTCTGTCCTATAGGGTCACTGTGAGTTCGAATCGACTTGATGGTAATGGATTCTTTTTTTTTTTTTTAGGATTTGCTTAGATATTTGCTCTTTCTCTTGCTGAGTGATTTCTATCAAGTGTCAAAGCCTTCTGAGAATCACTTTCTTTCACATATATTTCTTTTGGATACATGTATCTGAAAGACAAACCAGTTGCCATCAAGCTGTCTGACTCATGGTAATCTCACATGTTTCAGAGCAGAACTATGCTTCAAAGACTTTTTCAGTGGCTCATTTTACAGAAGTAGACCACCAGGCCTTTTTCCAAGTTTCCTCTGCTTGGACTCGAACTGTGAGCCTTTCAGATAGTAGCTGGGCACTTAACCATTTGCTCTACTCAGTGGTTGTACATATACATATATACACACGTATGGAAACCCTGGTGATGTAATGGTTAAGCCTTTTGGCTGTTAACCGAAACGTCAGCAGTGCAAATCTGCCAGGTGCTCTTTGGAAACTATGGGGCAGTTCTACTCAGTCCTATAGGGTTGCTATGAGTCAGAATCATCTTGAAAGCAGGGTGTTTTGTTTTCTTATTGTTAGTTTTTTACCTTCTACATTAGTTGGTTCCACCTTGGACCTTCAGTAGGGCAAGAAATCTTGAGTCCAAGCAACATTCAGCTCTCTGTGCCCCAGTGACATCAACTTGACCTTCTAGAATAACACAGGTTTCTACTTCAAGGCTCAAAGTGCCTTCATGAGACCAATCTCTAAGTCTTTAGCCAAGAATTCTTGGGGAATTTTCTTTATAGATACAAAGGAGCAGAAGTTTTCAAACTTCTCTTTTTGATGGAAGAAATCGTTTTTTCTATCCAAGTCTTCAGTAATAACTCATTTTACAAATTCGATAAAAACAAATCAGCCCTCACTGACACAGTGAAGAAACTCTCCAAGTCATACCTTTCCCTCTGGGGAGCCTAAAGGTACCTCCACAAAACCCACAGGTCTCATAGAACTCTAGTGTGAAGATGCTTACTTTCAGAATTTCCTCCATTCTGTGGGAGTTTCCTCAACCAACCCAAAAGAAAATTTTTCAAATCTTTTGTGGAATAGGATAGTCTATGATGAAATAAGCAAGTTAATTTGTCAATCTTAATAGAAAACTTAAAAAAAAAAATTCTCAAGACCTATAAAGAGTTTTGCGTAGCCTAGAACAAGAAAAATGGTGGTTTGCCTCCAGGTAATTTTGATACCTATGAGGTTTATTACTTTGGGTGACTTGCTTAATTTCACTAAGTCTCAGTTTGTTCACTGGTAAAATAAGAATAACAGTAGTATCTTATTCATAGTGTTAAAAAAATAAAGAAAGAAAAACAAGTTCATTGCCATCAAATCAATTCCAACTCATAGCTATCCTGTAGTACAGAGTAGAACTGCCCCATAGCATTTCCAAAGAGTGGCTGCTGGATTTGAACTGCCAACCTTTACAGTTAACAGGAAAATGCTTAGGCACTGAACCATCAGGAGGATTAAATGAGACCTACAAAGTTTCTGGCATATGCTAAACATGAAATAAACATTAGCTATTACGTTGTCATAGTTCTTTAAGCTACCCATAATACACTTCCAAATGATGCTACAAAACACACTTCTTCCTCCTCTTCTTCCCACACTTTCTCAACCGTTACTCTATTTCCTTGTCACAGCAGTGACTACGTGTACTGACTTGCCTGAGCCACATGGCCAATAAATGCCATGTTCAGGATTAAACATTCAGGTTTTCTGGGTAAAAATCAGTAATCTTTCCACAACATCTAACATCTCCTTGTCCTGAGTAATCAGAGTAATAGGCAGTGCTACCCATATATAGCTCAGTCCTAGATTAGGGTTAAGAATTCCTGCGCCAGTGTGTCAGAGTGAAATGCAAAAAGCAAGGCTTTGAACTCATTCTTTCTGGTTTGAACCTCTTCTTCAATTTGCATTTCCACCCCAGATGTACTGAATCAGTACATTTCAACAGGATTTTCCCCAGGTGATCCTTCCATATAACAAATTTTGAAAACCATTGCTCTGTTTGATGGTAAATGTAAAGGCCTGACAAAGTTCACTTCGGTTATTAAGCTGCATTCTATTTTCTGCCTTAATAACTGGACTAGTAGGTCTGCATTCCTCTCCTTATTTCTGAGGGTATAGAGTTGATTAAGACATCAGAGAGAGGTAAAAATTTTTGGATAATTTACTGTTCAATTATCCTGTGACAAACTTTTGGGTTTATTCTGTTTGATTATCCTTGACAAGCTTTTGGGCAATTCACGCTATTTGTTAGATGTAATGAAATCTTATGATGTAATGAAACCTATTGTTCTGTGATAAACCCCCTCCACTTTGAATCCTGGCTATAAAAACCGCTAGAAATGTAACCCAAATGGGACAGCTTTTGGCTCGTTGTTTCCCAGATTGCTAGCAAATCTGTCAATAAATCATACCTTGAAACCCTCACTGTCTCTCAACTTTCAGCTGCCGTGACAGGTGGGATGAAATGTGGTTTCAGTTTGCCAACATCTGAGTGGTTCTCAGAATTGGAGCAGTATTTGAGTAGCTGAAAACTTGCTAGAAATGCAAGTTCTCAGCAAGGGGTTGAAATGGAACTAACCTTTACCAAAGCCCGGTGATCCACTTGGCAAGGAAATTGAAAACTATAAACTAAACTGATCTGAAACTTCAACTGCTGATTTTATTACTCTTTTTCTCTTATCTCCTAGCCTTAGCCTTCTGTTGTTACAGCGTTGAAGGAGTAGATTAAGTTGTGCAGTAGACTGAAGGAAGGATAGGTCACTAGCTGAGAGCTAGTGACCAAAGAATCCTACAAGACAGGGCATATGATTGAGAAAGACCCCATATCAGACAGGGCTCCAGCAGACAGGTGACTGTCGTGATGAACAGTACAGTTGCCACAGCCCACCTGGGGTCAGATGCAAACACAGAGCCAGCAATCATTGGAAAGACTTGTACATATAAAGCAGACTTAGGATGAAGCCACAATGCTTTCCGGAAGGATAAAATGTCACGGGCAACACAGCAGCACGGTGTAACCCTCACTGGTAAAGCCAATGAATGAAATGCGAGACTGCTGATTTTGTACTCTGTAACAACAGGTTCTAGGTTAACGAGTACTCAGGGTTTTTAGGCACAAAACTGATTGTTTTACTTCCATCAACTCATCTACTCTTTTGGTGACTTTCCATGATGAATATCAACCCACTCTGTAGACAGGAGAACTAAGGCTTAGGAAAGTTGAATAATCTTCTAAGGGTTTCAGGGTTTTGAAGCTGCTGAGTTGTTACGGGAATAGAGTTCCCTGACGTCAGAGCCTGGCTCTCGACTATATGGGGGTGAGAGCCGAGGGTAAGAGCCATTATACAAGTCTCAGAGCGGAATTTTCAGAAAAGGCAGAGTTATCCACTAGAGCTAGAGCATTTCAGGGAGCTACCAGGTGGGAAGGCAACAGGACAGCGGACCCTGAGGCATGCTCACTCCTCACTGCTTCTCTTAACACTTCAAATATCACAGCTTGATCTACATACAACTCGTGGATCTCTGCGTTTCTACTGAAGATATTTACAGTATAAAGTCAATTGCCAGGGTCACAGAGGCTCCAAGGAGTCCTTAATTTAAATACTGAGGAAATTGAGACAAAATCTGGGAACATGAGTTACTCTGATAATGGTTTCCACTTGCTTCCACCACTTCTCATCCAGACACAAGTCTTTACTAGGTCTTTTCCAGAGAAATCTCTCCATCTGCTGAGGTCTCACTTTCCTCTGAGCCCCATTCACTGTCTTCCGAAAGTCCCTTTATTGGTCATGTTACAGTTGGGGTTATCCACCTTCTTATAAATCAGGGCAAACTTTCAATCTGCGTATTCAAATTACTTGCAAAAGATCGCTGAGTATCAATACAACAATAAGATAAAAGCCATGACATGCAAAATGGCAATGCCTCTGAGCAGCATTCATCAGGCTACCCTGTCCACAGCTAGCCCTGTCCTGCATACTGATGCTCCGCGCTTCTCTGCATGTTCTCGTTGCACAGGGGCTGACCGCACGTCAGCGGCAGATGCAGCGTGGCACTATCAAGGGGGAACGAGATTGGAGGAACACTGCCAAAGAGCCAGTCGTTACTCTCTCAGCAAATGCGTACTAGGTACCTCTTCGCCTCACTGAGCAGAGTTTCCTGACATTCTGTGGCTCACCGGCTTCAGTTTCACCTGTAACATTTGCTGAATGCACTTTTCTTTGTTTTGTCTCAGAATTGTGATCCAGGATCTCTGGAGTCAGAGCCAGTGAATGCCCCCAAGTGATTTTGACGCACTCTAAGTTTTGAAAACTATTGTGCTGTGTTTGGGAGGTAGAAACACAGACTAATTGCGAAGAAGAATATAAGCTGGTTGAAGACACACACCGTTAGCAAGTGGAAAGCTAAGGACTGTTCTGAAGATTTGTGTGTAATAATCAATAATGTTCTCAGAAGAAGAAGACTGAATGAGTTTGAATGAATAAAGAAAGCACCAAATCTGGAAAAATACAAAAAAGAACACATTTGAAGACATCAGAGTTAGGATGAAGGAGCGAGGAACTGGGGAATCGAAACCTTAGAAATAAAGACGACCCTTTGAGGTGTTCCCAACTGCCTTCATGCTGCTTTTACCCTCAAGGTGATTAGCTCATTCTTTTTTTTTTTTTTCTTCCTACTGAACTGGGATAAAATTCACATAACATAAGAATTAACCTTTCAAAGTGTATGTTGTTGTTAGGTGCCGTCAAGTCAGTTCCAAACTACTCATAGCGACCCTATAGCAACAGAGGAAACGCTTGCCCGGTCCGGCACCATGGCCACGGCTGTTTTATGCCGAAGCCCACTGCTGCAGCCGTGGTGTCGATCCATTCAAGTTAATGATTCCACGGAATTCAGCACATTCCCACTGTTGTGAAACCAAAACCTCTGTCTTGTTCCCAAACATTCTCATTGCCCGCAAAAGAGATCCCATACTTATAAATCTTTCTATACCCAGGCTCTGTTGCCACTCACCTGCTTTCTCTCTCTATGGATGCACCAGTTCTGCAGGCTTCAAAGAAAGGAAAGCATATAATATGTAACATTTTCTGGCTGGCTTCATTGACAGAGCATTGTTTCTAAGGTTTATCCATATTGGGGGCATGTATTAGCACCCCATTCTTTCTTTAGAGCCTGACAACATTGTAAGGTATGGGTATGTCATTATTTTTTTTAAAATTCATTTCCTGGTAGATGGACAGCGAGATGTTTCCCCCCTTTGCCTACTGCGACTAATGCTTCCATACTCAGGTACAAGTATCTATTTGGGCACCTGTTTTCTGTTCTTTTGGGTATATGCCTGCACGTGGAATTGTTGAGTTAGATGGTAAATCTTATTTTTCTTTTGAAGGGTCTGCCAAAGTGTTTGTCAAAGTAGCTACAGCATCTTACCTTCCTACCAATGAGGACAGGGCTCTAACTTTTCCACATCTTTACCAACACTCGTGATTTTCTTTTATGATTATTATTACACGCATCTTACAGGGTGTGAAGTTATATCTCACTCTGGTTTAGATTTTTGTTTCTATAATCATGCTGAACATCTTTTGATATATTTATTAACCATTTGTATATCGTCTTTGAAGTAACACCTATTTAAGTCTTGTAAAAGATTATTTTTGTTGTTGAGTTCTAAAGATTCTTTGTATACTCTGAATACTAGACACTTACACATGAGAATTGTAATTTTTTTCTCATCATTTAGGTTTGCCTTTCTCATTTGTGATAGTGTCTTTTGATGCATCTGCTTAAAAAAAATGCTGTCCAGTCAATTTCAACTCACAGTGACTATAGAACAGAGGAGAACTGCCCCATAGTTTTACTAAGGAGAGTCTGGTGGGTTTGAACTACCAACCTTTTGGTTAGCAGCCGTACCTGTTAACTATTACATCACTAGGGTTTCCTCTGCTGCACAAAAGTGTTTGGTAAAGTGCAATTTATCTATTTTTTTCCTTTGGTCTCTTGTGCTTTCATGGTGTGATATGAGGACTGTCAATTAAGTTTGCAAACTCATCGTAGGAAAAGAGCTACATATCTCATGGCTGTGTGTCACTATGGTCACCTTTGAAGGGCTCCCCCTGGAAAGCTATATACTGACACCAGGGCCTAATCTACCCTTCTAAGCAATTTTGGAACTCTTTCTGGAATGGCCAAAAGAGCTGTGGTCTTCTGCTTGATGTCCTGAGTGTCATCCAAATGTCTTCCTTTCAGTATTTCCTTTATCTTAAGGTAAAGAAGAAAGCCATTGCAGGCCAGATCAGGTGGGTAGGGAGGGTGTTCCAATACAGCTACTTACTAGCTAAAAACTCTTTCACAGACACCTAAGGAATTCAGTCTGTGAACTTACCATTGTGCCACTGTGTGCAATGGCCATTCCAGAAAGAGTTCCAAAATTGTTTTGAATGGTCACCTAGGCACTGGTGTCAGTGTACATCTTCCCAAGGGGAGTGCTTCAAAGGTGACCATAGTGGTATTCAGCAATGATGTACACAGCACTTAGAATAAATAAGTTCATGGATTTAATTGTCAGATATTGTATATTTGTTCTTTTTGTTGCTGTTCTTTCTTAATATAAGTCAAGACTCTGCAATGTCAAGAAGCAGTTGAAGAGCAAAGCTGAGATTTTGGTATTCTTATTCCTTGGGTGAAAAAAGAACTGCATGCAGAATCTCTACAAGAGGACTCTTAGTTTGAGACAAACCAGAGTTAGGTCCAGCCAGGAGAGTTATGAAACCAAGCCTGTAGTCTGCCCACTCTCTGACTGTGTGTGGTGAACTGCCCTATTCTGGCTGCCTACACGGCGAAGTCTACAAAAGGCCAGCACCACCCAGAGCACAACTTCAGACACAGGAGAAACAGTCAATAAAAAGCAATCATGTGTGCCGAGAAACAGGACTGGGACTTAAAAACAAAGACTAGAACTGACACATAATTATTTGGGATAAAAGACAGGAGACAGAAATCAGATAGAATTGTGGTTAAAATCTTCAAGAAAATGAAGGATGAGATGGATGGCAGTGTTCACTAGAGCCTTGGCAACTATTTTAAAACAATCAAGTGTAAACAAGAGATGAAAAATCTAAAAACTGGAATTAAGAACTCAGTAGAGGGTTTTTGAGGAGCTGTGTGGTAGCTCAGTGAATAAAGCACTCAGGTGCTAACCTGAAAGTGATGTGGGAGAACATGTGGCAGCCTGCTGCCATAAAGGTTGACAACTTGGAAAACCCCACGACTCTGTTCCACAGGGTTGCTACGAGTCAGAACCAACCCAAGGGCTGTGGGATTACAGGGGTACAGAAGAAGATGAAATCGCTGAAAATCTGATTAGGGAACTAGCAGACAGGTCAGTAGGAAATATTCAGACTGCCTTGAGAAGAGCAAAAACAGGGAAAATTGAGAAAAGAACAGCAAAGACACACGCGGAAGGCAAAATAATCCGATAAAAATGTAACTAGAGCCCCAGAAGTGAGGGAGACTGGATGGTGTTTAAGCAATGTTTGAGAAGCAAATGGACAAAAATTTCCCCCCAAATGAAAGACATCAAGTCACAGGTTCGATGATCGCTATGATCATCTAGTCAGAACAGGAACTGAGGAAAGCATTCTGAAGCATACCATAGCAAAGTTGCCGAAAAATAACCATCTTGTAAGCAGCTAGGAAATATAAGACACAATATCCTCAAATAAGTAACAGTAAGACTGATAGCTAATTTCTGAAAAGAAATAATGGAAGCCAGGAAAGTAAAAAGAAGAATATCTTTAAAGTTGGAACTCTACAACTCATCCAGAAAAATAAAATAAACCTACTACAGGCCATAGTTATAAAACTAGGAGGTATAGCATGCTAAGTTATTAAACTGCAGTGACACATTGTAATGATTCTTTTTTCTGAATTAGTTAAATTTCAGCTTTTCGATATGACTTCATTAGATGGGACATGAGGCAGATAATTTCTGATAGACAGGGATGGAGTTAATATAAAACTCTGTGTGTGAAAGCCTGAATTGGGGTGAGGCAGGCTTTTACAGTAAAGCCAAGTATGAATTCTCTCAGAGAGCGTTTTTGTGAGATCTAGCGGAAAAAAAACAAAAACAAAAAAATCTATGGCCATTGATGCAATTCCAACCCATAGAGAAAGGCCTGGAAATTTATTCTAGTGAAAATTTCATGCACTTTGTAAATGTTTTCAAGTCTCCATCTCCCAGGTAGCTTCACCTGTCACATGACCCAATCATATTAGAAGCTACCACAAGACTCAAGCGTCTGACAGGTAGTGAGAGACCCCTGTTCTGAAAATAATGTCTTCAATTTGGGTTGTTGCCCACCTTCCTGGCATCCACAAGTACCATACCATAAACTTGTCCTGTGGGTTTCTAGACAAGTCAGTGTCATTTATAGCCAACCAGGCCACCAATCACCAAGAAGCTCTAGACAAATGAGAGCAAAGCCTTACGGGTAAGTAACCAGAGAAGATGATATCAAGAGTCTGTATAGGATTCAGAGCAGGTGCTTATAGCTAAAATGGTAACGTCTAGATACGTGTGAAACAGAGGGGAGGTGACAGCAAGAGAATCTGAACCCAAGCGTCCCGACCTTTAGTCCAGAATTCTTTCCATATACTACCAGTTTAAGGGTTCCTGAAGTACAGTCCCGGGATCCCTGAGCATTCCTATGCCTTTTCAGGGGTTTTGTATGGTCAAACTATTTTCATAATAATGCTAAGGACTTAGCTGACTTTCAAGCTCTCTTTTATATCCGGTCACATAATGGGCCTTCGTAATGCTGTGGATATATAATGACCACATCACTCTGGCATCCAGTATCTCTATGCTTTGCACATTCTTGCATTCTAAAATTATCCCATTTTAATTTAAAAATGGTGACTGTCAGCAGACACTATCTTTATAAATAAAAGTTGTCTGGGGTCCTCAATAATTTTTAATAATGTCAGGGGTCTGAGACCAACATGTTTGCAAACTGACAGGTTTGCATGTAGCTCAAAAAATATTACTAAGCTGCTATTTTAACTAAGATACAGTACTAACAGTATTTTGGGCCCTTCAAATGAAATTTCAGTCCTACCAAAGTTGGTGTAGAGTCTTTATAAGAGAGAAAAAAACATACAGCTTTGTGCTCAGCAACAGATCCATGAGGGAGATAGTATCAAGTCCCTGGTCTGGAAGGCTGAGAAAAGACCACCAGGTAGTAACCTAGAGGCTGAAATTTTCATAGTGAAGGACAAGCAGCAGCAAATGCTCAGAGGCAGGAGGCCCTGGAGCATATTTAGGTAGCAGTCAATCCATTTTGGCAACAGTGTAACATGCATATGAGGAAGAAGTAATAGGGTAAGCCAAGAAAGTAAGAGGAGGTATGACAAGAGGAGGCTGGGGTACAAGACTGGGGAGTTTAGACTTACTTTTTCTTATCTTCATAGTTGATAGTGAAAGTGAAAGATAATATACTCCATATTAAAAACATATACATATATACACTCCATACAACAGCTGTGACAATTTCTTAGAATTTCCTTCATTCATAGTATCAGTTAAGGGTTTAGGTAAAATTATCAAGGAAATGCATAAAGTCAAATAGAAATTTAGATGCCTGCCATAAAGAAATGCACCTGCCTTAGGGTAGGTTCTCTAGAGAAGCCAAAAAAATCATGTATAAATATATACAGAGAGAGAGAGAGAGAGAGAGAGAGAGATTCATCTCAAGGAAATGGGTCAGGAATTTGTGGAGGCTGACAAGTCATAAGTCCTTGGGTCAGACGTCACACTGGAGCCTTTTCCTGTCTCACGTAGCAACAGAGGCTGACGAGTCCAAGATCAGCAGTTCAGGTGGCAGAATGCTGGCTCACAGGCTGCAGAGGCCAGCAAGTCCTCAGATCAGCAGGTAACCCGAGCCACCGGCTCAAGTGTGAAGAACGTGAGGTCAGACAATGACGATACAGATTGAAGATCTAGGGTGAGAAAAACCCAGGAGGCTTTTCATGAACCTACATAGGTACTGAATGCAGGTCACACCCCAAGGAAACTCCAGTCATAGCTGAATTGATGACCACATCACATCACATCACATCATGGAGATGATTGCATTATATCACAAAGTGGAGGATCACGACATCATTACATAACTGTCAAACCACTGAGAATCAAGGACCCGCAAAGTTGACACACAACTTTACCCATCACAATCCATCCTTTGTCAACTTGGCACCTGTACACATCTCCTTAAACCATGCATAATCTCTGAATAAAGACAATTGTAAAGTCGTACTTGCGCCTGCCATGATTAACTACTTTGCTCGTGAACTCGAGAAAAAATGACAAGAGTAGTTAAGGAAAGAAGATGACTTATTTCCACAGAACACATCCTCCTCTGCTGAGGCTATGCTTTAACAAGCACACATATGAGACAGTATTATCTTCACTTCTTTGGTGCATTCAGAGAAGTCTGTTGACATACTTCTTCCCCATACATCTTTGTCTCCAGTTTTCCAATCATGTTCTTTCCAAGTTTCTGTCCAGCCAGCCAAACCATCTACCATAGTCCATGAATCAGTGTACAGTAACACAGCTGGCCATTTTTCCTTCCATTCAACATAAACAGCCAAGTCCACTGCTCAAAATTCTGCCTGTGGCAGGATTTCCCCTTCTCTACTGTCCTTCAAGAATGTCCAAAAAAGGGCTGTAGCGCTGCTGCTGTCCACTATCAAGTGCTTGCAAATTGTGCAGAACCATCTACAAAGCAGACACAGTTTTCTCTTCCTTAGTCAACTGATCATAAGGAATTCTTCAGGAGGCTACAGGTGCAGACTAGGGGATGGAACGCAATGTGACCGGAGCAGAGGTCATGGGCATTTGGGCAACTTCCTTGAATAATTTATTTTTGCCTTCAGATCCCAGTGGTACCTAATCTCATGTACGCCACTTCCATTTAGTGATAGCGTGCTGCTGGGTGGTGCGTACCCAACTTCACGACTCTGTGGGCCAAACAACACCCGTTTCAAGTTGGACAGCTCAGGCTGCATGGTAACTTGGTGGCCCCTGGTTAATCACTCAGTCTCTACTAAGGCCCAGCAACAAGCAAAAAGTTGTTTCTCAAAGGGATAATAGTTATCAGCCAAGTGTAGCAGGGCTGTGCTCCAAAATTAAAGGTCCTGTATAAAAATTCACCAATAGGGGCTTGCCAACAACTCCAAACAGCATCTCCATCTGCCACTGATGCTTCAAACATCATTGGGTCAGGTGGATCATACGGCCCACGTGGCAAGCAGCTGGTACAGAAGCCTGAATCTGCTGTACAGCCTTCTTTTGTTCCAGTCCTAGCTCAAAACCAGCAGCTTTTCAAATCACTTAATAAACAGGCTGGTGTAACATGCCCAAATGAGAAATATTTTACCTCTAAAATCTGGAGACTCACTAGGCTTCGTGCACCCTTTTAGATGTGGGAGGAGGTACCAGGTATGCTAAATTATCCTTCACTTTAGAAGGAGTGGAAATCCTGGTGGCATAGTGGTTAAGTGATGTGGCTGCTAATCAAAATATTGGCGGTTCAAATCCACTAAGCCCTCCGTGGAAACTGTATGGGTATGGGAAAGTTCTACTCCATCCATAGGGTCCTACTCCGCCTGTAGCGCCACTATGAGTCAGAATTGACTCAACAGCAGTGGGTTTCGTTTTAAGAGTGTCTCAGTATGTACTATACCGCTGGGCCTGTAGATATTTTCCTGATATAGAAGCGGTCTAAATTTCTGTCACACTGATTCCCCACCCTTCAGCATGCAAATTTCTTACTCACTGGTGTAGAGACACTGATTTCTTTCTTACTCAGTCCAATGAATGTGATATCATCATTGTAATGGACCAGTATGACATCTTGTAGAAGAGAAAGGCAATCAAACTCCTGTGGACTAAATGATGATACAGGGCCGGAAACCTGACATACCTCTGAGGTAGGACAGTGATGGTGTACTACTAGCCTTGTCAGAAACAGCTTCTGGTGTTCTTTTGAAACTAGAACTGAGAAAAAGACAATGGCCAGGTCAGCAGCTGCATACTGCGTGCCAGGAGATACAGTAATGTGCTGAAGCAATAAAACCTGGTATCTAGAGAAGTAGCTGCAATTGGAGTCACCACCTGGGCAAGTTTGCCATAATTCACCATCATTCTCCAAGATCTATCTATTTTTTACACAGGCCAAGCAGGCAAGTTGAAAGGCCATGTGGTGGGACTCATTACTCTTGCATCCTTGAAGTCTTTGGGGGCAGTAATCTGTGAAATCCCTCCAGGAATGTGGTATTGTTTTTGGTTTACTATTTTCCTAAGTAGGGGCAATTCTAACAGCTTCCGGTTGGGTTTTTAGTACTGTAATATCTTTTAATCCACTTGTCAAGGATATACTGTGGGATTCTGACAGTTACTGAGTACATCAATTCTGATTTTGCTTTCCTGAGTTTGGGAAATTGCTCTTCCAGGGCCTCTTCCAAGTGCACCTACAAATAGAAGCATTTGAACATCAAAATATTGCCTAACTATTCTGATAAACCTTACATGCTCAAATATTTGTAAGAGTAGGCCAAAGTACTCACACGGTAATGGGCAAATTCACCTCTAGCACTCTAGAGTTATCCAGAACTTTAGTGGGTATTCATAACCCTGCTGAGATGTAGTAATCATGTCTCAGTTCTCTTTCCATGTATGTGGTAGGATTGCACTTCCAAGACCCTAAAAAGTTAGGCAGAGCATGACATACTAGCAGAAGTGACGCACACCAATTTGGGGCAGAATCTTGAGTCACACAGTACATGATTTGCCATCACTCTTCCCTCCTCTCTTGTGGTGACCACAACACTCCAGAGAGTGGCAGCTCCATTAGTCCGTGTCCTTGACTTAGGGTGAGCAGAGCTTCTTGGTTCAAGTCCTTGAGATTCGGGACTCTTTGTTACCCTAGCATAACCCAGCGTAACAGGAAATAGAGGCAATGCCTTGGAAAAGCAAAGGAGGAATGATTAGGATCAAGCTGGCGAACCACACAGGCTTTGGCATTGCACAAAGTTAAGTTCTAATCCTTCAGCCACTTCTCAACTGTATGCTCATGGGAGTGTTATTTAACTCCTCTCCAGCCTCATTTTCCTCATCAAATATTTGGAAAAATACACCATCACATGTAAAGTATGGCTTAAAATCTATTGCATTGTAAGTGTTCATTATATTTTAATTTCATCCCATATTACTTTCCCCTCTAAAAGCACAGCAGATGGAAGATTGGTTTCTCTTTTCTTGTGTATGAGCTATAGCTAATTGGGTTTGATACACAACTGAAATGAAACTGTTGCTGAAGCTTGTCATCTGACATAGGGCCAGGAGCCATTTCTGGAGCAAGGATGTGCCTTAGCTACTCTGACGCCTTAGGGCCAAGATCCCGAGGAAGCTGTTCAGTTGGGTAAGTTGGGTACACTATATGAGCCAAGTCATTAGGGGCCAAGCAGCAGATGAATTGTACAGTACTGTGTTATCACTAAATCATCATCCTGTAAGAAGCACTCCAGGGCAGGCAATCACTCTCTTTGGGCCAGGCTAGCAGGCAAATGAAAAGCGGAGAGGTAGGTCAAAGAGAATTGAAGTAACGTTACTGAGAAAGTCATTGGAAATAGCTGACTCCTGGCTAGTCAAGTTCTCAGTTCATTTTCAGTTCCTAATGTGACTGGGAGCTGGAGTGGAAGCAATAGATCTGAAGGTAACTTTGATGTGCCTGGAGGTGCCTTAGACACATGCCACCGCTCCACAGCAATTCCTGGATAGTAAAGTCTACCGGGTGCCATGCCTCTGGAAACACACACACACACACACACACATACAGAGAGAGAGAGAGAGAGAGAAAAAACCAGTACGCAGTTCGAAGGGTAGGCACACGAGCTAAGATAATTCGTGATGAAGGAGAGTAAATACAAATGTTCTTAGCTCATCCCCTGGCAAAACAATGAAAACCAAATCATCACCCAGAAAAACATCTGGGAGACCCCTAACCATGTATTTCCTTAGGCTCATAGAAAGATGGATGAGATGCTTGTTTTCTTCCTCATTGTATATTCAGTGAGCAGTAACATCCAATATGTTTAAAGTCATCTTATATTTAGGAAACCTGCAGATATGGCAAGATTTCTAGGGTTCTGAAAAAACCTACTAGCCTGACACAAGGAATATATCTTTTGCTAACTATCTTGATGTTCATTTATAAAATTCTTTGGATGAAATATTATTTTCTTCACCCAGGTATATTTGGTGGCATGTCAAACAAAATTAGAAACTTAGCATGAATTTGGATTGTCTTCAGCAACCCTGGAGAGCCCTCAGGTCCTTTAGACTGAGCAAAATCTAAAGCTAAACCTGTCAAAGACAAGGAACTTCACGGGGACCAGCACAGATCCTAAGAAAAAACAGTCTCATTCTCTAGCAACTGCACTTTGACATCAAAAGCAGATCCAACCTGTAAATTAAGACATGAGGTTGATGAAAAAGGGGTGTGGCCAGCCGTTAGGTAGAAGAGACATCAGCAGGAAGTGTTTCTTAAATTTCATTTAAATTTTGTATTTGTTTAAGTCGGCTCCGACTCGACAGCACTTGGCTTGGCTTTCTTCTTTGCTTGCAAAGTACATGGTTTTAAGCCTGCTCTTCAAAATCATCCAGAGTCTTGATCTTGTATCATATTTATATTGCACCATTCAACAGGCAAAAATATTTGAATAAATGACTGCAACTAGCAAACAAGAGTTTAGGAAATGAGAAGACGACTCCAGTTTTCATTATGATTGAAAATAAGAGAGACAGTGTGATACCTCTTTGTGGTTCTTTCAGCCACAGCTGTGTTTTGCTTTGTCCACTCTGGGCCCTGCCACGAGAAACCAGGGAAGGTAACATTTCCTAGACCTTGGGAAATGTTCCAGGAACAGCCACTGTAACTCACACCTTGATTTTTCCTGGGTCACTGGCAAGCATGATGGATTGTGTGATTGCTGCACAAGGTCACCTAGTGAGGGTTAACACTCAGTCCACTCATAGCACTTATGAGGTGCAGGGAGAAGCTTCTATTAGGTATTCCACAGCATTAATCTCAAATTAGAAGATAGAGTCTTCCATGCTCTGAGAGTCAGGCTGGTTGTTCTCTCTGGAAGGCAAGGTCAACATTTTACTTGTATGTAGTAGGTATCATGAGTATGTGTCTCATAAACAGCTGAGCGAAGGCTTCCCTTGGACAGTCAAAGAGACTTAGCTCATTTAGCAGCTATGCAGAACAGGACAAGATACCCCATCTGCCCCTCCCCCCAAAAAAGCCAATTTCTAAAAAGCACAAACCTTCCACAACACTCAGAATTAAATTAATTCAATTAATGATGATGTTCTCACACAAGTGAAACACAGACAGGCTAGAAACTGGGAGCTTCTTCCCTGTATTAGGAGCAATGACCTAGTTTTCTGTTTTTATGGGGCTCATTTGGTGTGGGGTGTCTTTTCCTAATTATGTTCTTTCTTTGAGTGAGCTTTTCTCTGCCAGGCCTAGGGACTGCCAACTGGAGAAACGAAATGGACAGCCGTCTTCTCTGTGAGCAGGCTGACAACACTGGTCCATTTTAGCCACAAGCTGGCTAATCCTGGCTGGTCTGATGAGTAGTTTCAGAAGGAAAACTGGAAGTAATCTCCTGCCCATGAGTACAGGGATAGGATTCTAGAATCAGGGGAAAGTCATCAGAGGTCACAGCAGACAGGAGTCCATTCATTCAGCATTCAACAAGCTGTGAGCACCTACTGTGCGCCAGGTACATAAAAGCTATTGTTGTTGAGGAACCTCCACTCTGGTTAGGGAAGATATGTTCCTAAACCCACTGCTTTTGAGTCACTTCCACTCCTAATGACCTTGTAGGCCAGAATAGAACTTCCTCAAAGGATTTCCAAGGCTGTCATCTCTATAGAAGCGGATTGACACAGCTTCCTCCTGCTGAGCAGCTGATAGGTTTGAACTCTGTTCTTTCCATTAGCAACCTAGTGTTTTAACCTCTGTGCCAACCCAGAGAAGGTACAGTCTGTTGGCTTCAGACAGAAATATTTCTATAGACATTGAGGTAGCGGGAAGTGAGATGTTAAACGGGGTGATCTGGGTAGGTTTCACCGAGATATTTAATCAGAAGGACCTGAAGGAGATATGCAAGAAGAATAGGCAAATAAAGGGAACGCATTTCTGACAGAGGAAATAATTGCAAAGACTCTGAGGTGGCAGTATGTCCTCTTTACAAAGGATGATGGGAAGGTCTATGTGGCTAGAGCCAATTAAGCAACAGGTAATGTGGTAAGAGATGATGATGAAAGATGAAGGAAGGACGGAGATGATTTGAGGCCCTCTAGACCGCTGCTGAGCTCTGGCAGAAAAATGCCCAAATCTGATTCTCCTACTGACTAAATTGAGAACAGATTACGTGGGCAAAGGGACGGAGATACTGTGCCTATAATCCAGTGAGAGATAAAGGGGCTTTAGCTGAAAAAAAGGCTGGGTTGACATATTTTCTGGCAATTGGCAATCATGGGCTCTAGGGTAGGGATAAAAATGAGTAACCCTAACCTCCATTGAGTAGTTTCTAAGGGCTATATCATGTGGTAAGAGATTTTCAGGGATTACCTCATTTAATTCTTGGAATCCAATGATTTGGGCACTGTTGTTATCAACCAAAGTCTACATGTGGGAATATTCTGTGTTTGCACTTCTGAATCTGTATACTGGAAGAAATAACACCACCTATTTCACTGAGGGGATCCCAGGTTGCATAACTGGTAAGAGCTTGGCTGTTAACCAAAAGGTCAACAGTTCAAATCCAACAGCCATTCTTTGGAAATCCTATAAGGCAGTTCTAGTCTGTCCTATAGACCCGCTTGGAGTTGGAGTTGACTCAACGGCAACAGATTTGTTGTTGTTTATTTTGTAGAGTTGTGATGAAGCTGGAATCCTGCAATCCAGATACATCACTTAACTCAGTACCTGACACAGAGTATATTTTCAGTAGGGAATGGCAATAGTTATTTTAAGATTTTATTAGAACAGACAAAACTGTGTCTGCAGTCTACTAGACAGTGAACTTAGAAGACTGGTAATCAGTAGCCTCCATCACCCATTCATCTCAGTTTCAAATAAGTAGAAAGAAATCACAAAACACAAAAAGTAGCCCTACTTTTAACAAAAGACTCCTTTTGACAAAAATTTTTAAAGCCTTTGCCTGGAGCAACTATCAGCTGCATTTCTCTGCCCTGGCACTTCTTCACTTCCTTTATCCTCCTCAGATGGTTCCATTCTAATCCTGGACCACTGTTTATCCTCTTGTTTCTGGGCTCAATATTATG
This sequence comes from Heterohyrax brucei, assembly GCA_028571685.1. Classification (NCBI taxonomy): domain Eukaryota; kingdom Metazoa; phylum Chordata; class Mammalia; order Hyracoidea; family Procaviidae; genus Heterohyrax; species Heterohyrax brucei. The sequence continues at coordinate 66,328,990 of CM053162.1, read as the reverse complement.
ATTCTTTTACCCTGTTGAGACCTCCCAGGCACCGACAGCTTTGTCACAGCATTTTTCACCCCCCAGCCTGTCCAGGGCACCACCCTGGCACCAAACCCTTGGCTGTCCCACAGCTGGGCTCTGCCAGGAGGTGTTCTCGCCCTCATGTTTCCTGTCATACCTCCTTTGGCATGGCCTCCACACTCTCGTTGGCAACACTGATTTTTCTTCAATCCCACCATGAATTTCCTCATTTGGAGAATGAGACAATATCTTAAACATTCCCTTAGGCAGACCAAAAAAAGCACCTACTAGCATCAAGTCAATTCCAACTCATGGTGACCCTATGGACAGAGTAGAACTGCTCCATCACTTTTCTTAGGAGCACCTGGTGGATTTGAACTGTGGACTTTATGGTTGGCAACAGTAGCACTTAACCACTATGCTACCAGAGTTTACAATATCAGAGCTTATTAGTGCCTGAGGCAGCTCATACACAGAGCTGCCAGAAACAAAATGCTGGACTCTCCTTATCACCCAGAAATGGACTCTGATTCTGCTGGGCCACTCAGGGGGAGGGAGTAAGATTTATATATAGTTCATCACCAAGCACCTCACACTACCAACACTATCAAAATATCCAGCCGTGTGCTACAGGTTATAAGCAAGTTAGAAAAAGACTTTATTTACATAAACTTCTAATGATCTAAAGGCAGAAGTACTTTTTCCCTAAGTGGGTTGAATTTTGAGGCACTTGGAAAGCTGCCGGATGCCCCCTTCATGTTAGAAAAGAGTGGCCCCTGATCCCCCCAAACCAAATTCAAGCACAATACAATCTTCTCCTAATTACTGGGACATCTTAGCCACACACGCACTGTTGGGAATAAGGAAACTGAGAAGAAAGAGTGCAGGTGACCCTCACTGGGCTACTCTTCTAGACCCGTAAATGGATATAAAACAGAAACTATGAGGACTTGTAGAATACTAGGTCGTACAAATGGTTAACCTTTTCTGCCATTAACTGGAACATTGGAGGTTTGAGCCCACTCAGGGGAACCTTATTAACAGGTCTGGTGATCTTCTAAAAAGTCACAGCCTTGAAAACCCTATGACTACTACCCATGTGGAGTTTCCAAGAGTAGAAGTAGAGTCAATGACAACTGGTTCTAGAACTGGTATTAGGATTTTTAGATTTAGGATTTTCCTGGAGATAAAGAAGTCTCTAGACTCCGGCTTCAGACTACAGAGTGGGTTCTTCAGTGGACATCACTGCCTAGACCTCAAGTGTGGGCACACTGAGCTCTCATCCCAGGCCTGGAGCAGTGCCGGCCTGTTGTTGAGGCTCCTACAGTGTGAGGTCACCAAGCACAGGGTAGTTGGCTCTTTTCCCACTACTGCCAATATTGTTTTGGCCACCATCAATTCCACCCACAGCCTGGAGGAGTATCGTAGTCTCCAGTCCACTGTGAATGCTAACGCTCAGGTACAACTTGTTCTTAATGCCTTTTCAGCCACCTACAGTAGCTCCCTAGACAGGCATTGGTTGTAAACTTCTCTCTAAGCCATCAAGGCTCACTCAACTTATCAAGGAGGTCTGGCAGTAAAGTTTGTGACCTCAACCTAGAAAAAGTGCTACATGCCTCATAGCTGAGTATCACTACAGTCACTTTTGAAGTCCCTCCCTTGGGAAGCTGTACACCTATACCAGTGGCTAGTCCACCCTTCAAAGCAATTTGGGAACTCTTTTTTCTGGAATGGCCACCAGAGCTGTGGTTGTATTACCCTTGATGTCCTGAATGTCATCCAAATGTCTTCCTTTCAATATTTTCTTTATCTTCAAGTCACTGGGGGCCAGATCAGGTGAGTAGAGAGGGTGTTCCAATACGGTTATTTGCTCACTGGCTACAGTTCAGTTCACGAACTTGCTATTGTGTGCAATGGCCATTTTGGACAGAGTTCCAAAATTGCTTTGAAGGCTGGACTAGGTGCCGGCATTGGTGCAAGGCTTCCCAAGGGGAGTACTTCAAAGGTGTCTGTAGTGATCTTCAGCAATTAGGTATGTAGCACTTAGAATAATGAAGTTTGCAGACTTAGTATCAGACCTCGTACTGTCCACACCTCCCCAAAGCAACTTGTGCTTTTATTAGGGTAAGCCAATCACCTTTCCTGCTAACATTCAGTTGACGCCCACCTCCATCTGTGCCCATACTCTTCTCACGCACGTTGGACTAGAAGCGCCTTCCTTGACCGCTTGCAGCTTTCCCCCACAGTCAGAAAGTAGGGAGTTCCTCTGGGACCTTTCACAAGCTGAAATAGCATAAAGCAAAGAAGCAATCGCCACAAACTTATACAGGAAAAAATTTGAGTGATCTCAAACCCTAAAGATAACCAACCAAATAACACAAAAAAATCTAAAATAACACAAACATACAGTAAAAGTAGGAATTACATGATGTTCACAGGCATTTAGAGCTATGGCAGCTTGATGCTGAGCTACTTTGTTCCCAGGGAAGGAGTGTTGGTTACATTGCTCTCCCTGCTGGGGCCTCCTTAACAGCTCCCTACAGAGCAAATGCTGTTTTCACTCGGCACCTCTTTCCTTAAAAGCAAAAATCCTCAGATTTCTTTCAGTTAGCAAAAACAGATACCGATGGTGGTCTTTTGTAAAAGCAAAATGGCATGAAGTGAGCTTTCAAGAATTGCGTTTAAATTCTCAGCAACATTCAGCACCCAGTTGGATTTCCATCTCCTCCATGACATCTCTGGGATCACTCCCTTCCTAGGAGTTATGACAATATTCAGGGCTACCTCAAAGTTCAGCAGTGAATTGCCATCTCCGTTTTACATGTTTGACCCTTATCTACGAAGCTGCAAGATACTTAAGAAATAGATTCAAGTAGTTTCTCACTATTCATCCCAGCTCTGGGCACAGAAGAGATCCTCAACTTTTTGAACATAGTCAACTCACTAAAACCAAACCACTGTCCTTAAGTCATTTCTAACTCCTGAAAACCCTGGTGATGTAGTGTTTAAGTGCTGTGTCTGCTAACTGAAAGATTGGCAATTTTAATCTGTCAGGTTCTCCTTCGAGCCTCTATGGAACAGTTCTACTCTGTCCTAGAGATTTCCATGAGTGAGCATAGTGCTGGCCCAAAATGTCTCATGTAACACAGAAACAGGACAGGCTTTGCACCTCAGCATCAGAGAATACCGAGCCCCTAGGTGTTACTTGTTACGTGCTCAAAGGTTGATTGTTTGAGTCAACTTATTGGAAGAAATGTTTGGCAATCTATGTTGGAAAAATTAGCCATCGAAAACCCTATGGAGACAGTTCTACTCTAAAATGCATGGGATCTGCAGGTGAATTGGAATCAACCTGAAGGCATTTAGTTGTCAGGGAATATCACCATCCCTACAAACATCCAGTTTCTTCACTCAGAAAGAGCTTAGGTTCTGCAGTTTGGGTTTGCTAAAATAATCTAGTAATCCTCACACGTTTCTGAGTGAAGACTGATGGCCCACCTTTCAGAACTGAAAAATAGTGTAGAGATAATGCCAGTCATACACTGAAGAGGAACCCCCAGGTCAGAGAAGTATTTCTTGCCCCAAACCAGAGGAGATGAGTTCTGGAACCACAACTAACCCCTCAGCTCTTTGAAATCACAGCTAGAACTTCTGAGTCAATCCTCACATCTGGATGTGAGAGCTAGAAAATCATTTGACAAGGATTTTCTGAGGATTTTCTATGCCTCTGTTTCTGAGCTAGTGTTTCTAGGACCATGAAGAAAAGGACATAAAAATAAAATGAACCCATCTTTGCATTCAGGGCCTCAGACCTCTCTTTATACTTTTCTAAGCAATGCTCTTAACTTCTTATTTTTTCTGAGTTGTAGACCCCACTGAGAATCTAATTAAAGCCATAGGCTTAGAAACGTGCATATGGGACACAAAGTGCTGTACATAATTTGAGGGTTTAGCAGAACCCCTGGATCCCGAGGTTAGAGCCCCTTTTCTGAAAACTTAGAAAGCTTTCTCTCAGCACCTAGGAAAATAGGGCCATGGTTTTATAATTTACGTTGCCCAGATGCTAACGGTCGCTCTTTCCTCCTCCCTCTTGAGTGACTGGAGGAATGTCTGCAATCACAGCTCCCGAGCCTTCCTAAATAAATAAGCAAGTCCCTGAGTGCCTCCATTCCACTGCTCCAGATGTCACAGCCAATGAACGGCTCATTTAGAGCTCAGCGGGGCCTGGATCATTCCTCCAGCTAATCAGCTTCCTTGTGCCCTGCTCTTGCCACTTGGAGAAGCCACCTTGCAGCTCTGTCTGTTTGGAAAATCCACATTCCCAGCAGGGGGCCTGAGAGCAGAATGAATTCCAGGTTGCTCTGATCTGGCAGGCGTGGAAAAGAGAGGAGAGGCTGAGCCACCGTGCACACCAGAGAAAGATCTGTCAGGTATTTTAAGTGGTGACTCCAGAATGAAAGATGTTATGGAAGAAACACTTCTCTCAGAAGCAATCTATCGTGAAGGTTCTCCAGACAGAAGAAAGTGTAAAGCAGATGGGGCCATGCATCAATGTAGCACAGAGGATGCAGCTTGAGAGGGTATGAGCAGGCAGCAGAAGCCATTGCTAGCAGTAGACAGAGGTGAGTCCCCTAGTGTGGAGACTACACAGACAGTCAGGGAGGGAGACAGAAGACATGCAGAACCATGGACAAGGACAGGCTTTCAGACACCAGAGATAAAGAACTCCTATCTGCTGTCAACATCGGAGATTTCCTTTTGCACGAAGGTGAATAACCCACCACTATCAAGTCGGGTCCAACTCATAACAACCCTAGAGGTCAGGCTAGACCTTCCCCATAGAATTTCCAAGAAGCACCTGGTGGAGCTGAGCTGCCAACCTTTTGGTTAGCAGATATAGCACTTAACCCACTATGTCACCAGGGTTTCCTAGGTGAATAAATTGGGCAGAAAAGAGTTAGGGTGAAAGTTCCAGGAAGTCCCTGAGTGGTGCAAATGGTTAATGCACTCAGAAAGTGTGAAAAAGCAGAAAGGTTGGACGTTCTAGTCTACCTAGAGAGCCCTGGCGGTGCAGTGGTTAAGAGTTCAGTTACTAATCATGAGGTCTACAGTTCGAATCCAGCAGCCAATCCTTGAAAACCCTGTGGGGCTTTATCTTATGGAGCCGCTGTAAGTCAGAAACAACTCAGTGGTAGTGGGTTTAGTCAACCCAGAGGCACCCCTGAGGAAAGACCTGGGGATCTCCTGAAAAAAATAGCCTCTGAAAACCCTACGGAGCATAGCTCTACTCTCACACGTGTGGGGTCCTAGGATTCGGTGGCATCTGGTTAGCAGTCTTTGACAGCTGCTGTTAACTGCTGCTGTATCTGCTCCAACTCCACCGTGTGGAACAGAACAGCATGTCACCCTGTCTTGTGTCATCTTCACAATCATTGGCGTATGTGAATCCATTGCTGTGCTTATTGCTTTTGACCACACTGTGCATCATAATTCATAAGGAACACGAGTAGCAACACTCTCTCTCCCTACAGTGAGCATGGGTTCTGGTTTGCCCAGGATTATCCAAGTTTTAGACCAAGATCCCCGAAAACCCTTCCATGCTGGCCAAATGGGGACAATTGAAGGTCCTACAATAGCCCTAATGATTCTGGTCCTGTTATTTGGGTTGGGGGGGCGCTCAGAAATCTGTCTCTCTCCTCTGCATTCCCAAGTGGTTCTGATGTTGAGATAAAGGGAGTTTAGTCTGTTAAAAAGCAGTGCATCTTTAAACCCTGGCACAACTTGCCAAGTATATGATCTAACAATTAAGTTTGCAAACTCATCCTAGAAAAAGGACTACATACCCCATTGCTGAGTATCACTGTGGTCACCTTCCAAGTACTCCCTCATTCTACTCTCCCGGGGAGCACTTTTTTTTAAGTGTCCAACAAGTGACTCAGACCCTACGTGCTGTAAGATATGGCTGAGGGCACACGACAAAGGCATGGCTGTGTCACAAAGTGAATGATGTTAGTGGAAACAAAGGAGAGGACTTCCATGATGCCATTAGCTTTCCCATTTCCTTCACAGTGTCCGGTGGCATCCATTATTACATTCAAGTCTCAGAATAACCTACTGGGATGAGTGGGACAATTGAGGCAGACGAGCCCCAAGAACAAAGCGGTGTGCCTGAATCGGCAGTCTTCATTCTCAGATGGAGGACTCGGGATCAGTGCCAGCAGGGGTGTTCCTGTGGAGTCCGAGTGAACATCTTCAGAGCCAGCGGTCCGCGGCAGCACACTGTCTATGAATATCACTTGGCCGAGCCTCCTAGTTCCTCTTACTGAACTCTTCTTCTCTCTTACTAGCTTCCACCACTCCTGTCTAATCCTCTTAGAAGGATTGCCACTTGCTCATTTCTGGTTACTCATTATCATAAGCCACAGTGGTGGCAGTCCCAGCAGCAACAGTGGCTGCAAAATGAGTGGCAGGAGTCCTTGTTCAAATCAAATATTGCAAGTAGTCCAGTACAAACAATTGCACACCTTCCTCTGTTTCTGCCTCTCCTGTTTTCCACAAGCAACATTTTTGAAAGAATACAGAAAGAGGTACAAAGGGACATCAGCTCAGTACTTTGGCTGTCACACAGTGAGCACATGCCCACAATAGGGATGACTGCAGGCGACAAAGACTGTGGTGACAAAGTCTACTGCTCTGGTTCCCAGACTGACAGTGCAGAAAGGGATGATAAAATACTTTTCTATCTCTTTCCCAGGGAAAAGTTTTCTCCATTTCCTGGGAGTGAGCACTGATAGACCAACATTTTTTTGTTTTTCGGTTTTGCATCATTGTTCTTACAGACAGTCAGCGTGCTCTAGCATTCTGTCAATTGGCTCTTTTTAAGTTTTCAGTTCTGGAGGGAGTGTGTATTTTTGTCCATTTCTGGGTCCTCATTGATATTTTAACAGAAATTTGGGAGATGACACATCAGCAGCAGCTAGCCAAGAGCCACTTCCCATGGAAATCCAATGGAAATTTAATTGGACTGCATCACAAACGTTAACTTACTGAGATTTTGCCTTTCATCAAGTGCATCTTTCCTTCACATTAGGTGTATCCAGAAAGTACAAATGGGTGACTTGACCAAGAGCAGAAAGAGCTCTATTCCATTCCAATTTTGAATATGACAGTTGTGTAGTCAGGCTGATGACCTGTGTGCCAATTTGCAATCCAATAAAAATTTAAATGCTTGAATTATTAACAGAATGGAGATGGATATTAAAATGGAAACATTTATTATGAGGTGACGATTCCCAGCATAATAGTCATTTCTTGGAACGTCCTACATACATATTCCTTGCAGCTTTCGCAGCTTGTAAATTGTTTGTTGCTGGTGCTTATTTTAAATTCGATTTACTGTTTTGTTTTCATCTGCATCAGCAGTAAAGGACATCTGTGGACAGCAAAGCAGTTTAATAAAAAAAATAGAATAAAATAACTACAAAAACTTTAGGTTGAGAGTTAGATTTACCTGAATTGAAATTCGGATTCTTTCACATCTATTGTGAGATCTGGTTTTACCCTTGTAGAGCAGTGTGCAGTAGTAGCTAACCTTGTAAGATTTGTATAGGGATTATATTAGCCAAGCCAAGCCAAGTGCTGTCACGTCAGATACGACTCATGATTATATTAACTAAATCCAAAAAAATCTACTGCCATAGAGTTGGGTCTGACCCCGAGTAGAGGTCACAGTAGAACTGCCCTATAGAATTTCCGAGGAGTGCCTACCTGATGTGAAGTGCTGACTTCTTGGTTAGCAGACTTAGCACTTAACCCACTGGACCACCAGGGTTTCTACAATAATTAGAGTAAGGAAAAGTACTTAAGACAGTGCCTGGCATGTGCTAGTTGGTCATCAATAACAATAAGACCTCTTTTTAGTCTCTCTGCTTTCTCCCCTCCCCCGTGTTATCTAGAGAAGAGACCCCTCCTTGATCATACACTAATTCAATCAACCATCATTTATTCAGCTGATGTGTCTCTAATATCTGCTAGTATCAGTCATCTAGTGTGCTTTAAAAGTGGATGGCTTCAAAAAGAGAAATTTTATTTTGTCACAGTCCTGTGGGCTAAAAGTCCAAATTCAGAGTGTCAGCTCCAGGGGAAGGCTTTCTCTCTTGGCTCTGGAGGAAAGTTCTTGTCATCAATCTTCCCTTGGACCACAAGTTTCTGAGGCGCAGGAACCTGTGTCTTTCTAAAAGGTGCACTCAGCTTCTAGCACTACTTCTTGGTGGTATGAGGTCCCCCAGATCTCCCTGCTAGCTTCTCTCCTTGACAGCTCAAGAGACTGCCCCCAGGCACAGAACAATCTTAAACACTGAGTTCTGCCCCGGCAACCCAACTGCTGCTGATCCATCCTTATTAACATCCTAGAGGCAGGATTTACCACAAGGAGGGACTGAATACCAGAAATCAGAGCCCAGCCAAACCACCAAACACAGTCTGGGGGGAACACAATTCAGTCCAGATAAGCAGAGAAAACTGACTCATTAAAAATATATTACAGTATGGATAAATGAGGGGAGCCAGTGTGGAGTAAAGATGCTGTGAAAGAAATCAATAAAACAGTCTTTTTGAGTATCTCACTGAAACTCCTTGAGCTTCTGAAGGCCTAATTTTTTTCTTTTTAGAGATCAGTAAAACTGCACAAGCCACATCAGTCACACTGGCACTGTGTCTGCAGACCTTTTCAAGAGGGTTGACTGCAAGCCTTTTCTTCCAAATGCATGCTTGTGTGACCTCGTGCGCACACACACACACACGCACACACATGTGCACACACGCCCACATTTAATCAATATTCATGCTCTATCTGCAGCACCCAATGTAGAATCCACCATTACCTGTCCCCATTGCTGCCTCTGAAATGTGGCTTGTTGAAATTGATGTGTACTGTAAATGTGAAATACACACCGGATTTTGAAGACGGTATAAAAAGAGAATTCCAATATGTTATAAAAGTTTTAAAATATTGATTAAAACTAATAAAAAGCAAACCCACCGCCATAAGATTGATTCTGACAGATAGTGACCCAATGGGACAGAGTAGAACTGCTTCATAGACTTTCAAAGGAGTGCCTGGCAGATTTCAACTCTGGACCTCGTGGTTAGCAGACATAGCACTAAACCCCCGTGCCACCCACGTTCCCATCTGGGCTTGATTACATGTTAGAAAAGATAATGTTTTGTACATGCTACATTAAATATTGTGTATTATTCAAGTAACTTGATCTTTTTTCTGTTTTTCATATAGATGCCAGAAATTATAAAATCGCATGACCCTCTATACGGCTTCATCGTCTCTCTAGTGGATCGCACTAGAGACTGTCACTATAGACTGTGACAAACATTGGTAATACAAGGGAGAGTGCAGTCTCATGGGGCTTACAAAGAAGTACAAAAATATTCCCACCACAAAATCTTAAGCATTGTGGTGGATTCAGTAGGCACCCTTGAAGGAAACACACTAAAGGATTGCTAAAAGCAGTCTTGCTCATGACCCGTGACAAGGCCTTTTATGAAAGGTAGGCTAAGCCAGTCAGCATTCTACCAACAGAAAACACAAGATCCAGACAGCTAGCACCAGGAACTGAGGGGGATGGAAGGGTGCTCAGAGAGGAGAGGCCATGAGGGAGAGCCAGGGCTCATCCACTTGCATGAGCTGTGCTTAAAAAGAAGCACAGACGAAGGGTAAACAGAACATGAGATAAGAAGGAGATAAAGGGTGGAGGACAAGGAATACAGAGACAAGAAGATGCAGCTGACACCCAGGGAGGGGTAAAGATGCTGAGAAAGAGCCAAAACTGCAGGCAAGGCCCTTTTCTTCCAAATCATCTTCTCTAAGTGTGTTTTTACACAGACAGCTTTGGACAGTAGAGATAGTATTCCTCTCTTGAGAAAATAGTAGATTTGTTTTCTGCCTAGCCTTAAAAGCATAATGTCTCCTTCCGGGACACAGTAGTCCATGTGACAATATAGTCATTTTTCTGCTAGTTGTTTGACTGTGTGTGTGTGTGTATGTGTGTATGTGTGTGTGTGTGTGTATACACACATAATGTCTTCAGGAAGCCCACAGTATGCCTGCTCTTGATATATGTTAGGCCACTAATCTCTAAACCCCTGTAGCACGTAAAAGGCCTCTCCCACGACACAGCTCATACTCCCTATGTCCCAGTTCCTTGTGTCTATATCCATCTACTTTGATCCTTTTGTTAAACTCCAGCGACTAACCACCTACTGGTATGCAATATGTTTCCTAATGTACTTGTTGAACTGTATTAATTATGGTCAAGATCCTTCTGCATGAATCATTTCACACTTGTCAAATGATTCACTTGAACTAAGTAACTTGCAATAGAATGGCAGAAACATACATATACAAATCCTAAAAAAAAATACTGTTTTAATTGTGCTTTCAGTGAAAACAGCTCAGGTTAATTTCTCAAACAAAAGTGTATACATCTATTGTTTTGTGACCATAGTTACAATCCCAACAATGTGACAGCACATTCCCCATTTCCACCAGGGTTCCTTGTGTTCTTTGCATATTCCTTTCATTAGACCAGTTCCTGTCCCTTCCTGCCTTCTCACCCTGCTCTAGACAGAAGCCTCACATTTGTTCTCCTGTATCTGATTGAACTAAGAAGCAAACTCCTCACATGCATCACTTTTTCTTATAGAATCCTGTGTAATCTTTGAACAGTGAGCTCTGGGAATGGTTTCAGTAAGTGGTTACTAAAGCATCCAGAGGACTGTAGCTTCATTTCTTTCAGTCTCTGTCAGATCTTTAACTCTCGTCTTTTTATATGAGTTGGAGTTCTGTTCCAAATGTTCTTCCCACTCTCTAGGACTCTGCCACATACTCTGTCAGGGTGCTCGTTGGTGGTAGCTGGGCACCGTCTAGTTTTTCTGGTCTCAGACTGATGGAGACTGTGGTTCACATACTTCTTTAGACTCTGCAGCTAAAATCTTCTTAGGTCTTTTGTTTTCTTCATTCTCACTTGTTCCGAGTTTGTTGGGACAAACTGATGCATATTAAACAGCTACCTGAAAAGTATGAAGACCCAAGAAGCCACTTACCAAAGTGGGATGAAGAACATTTTCTTAATCAGCTTAACTTTGTTATGTCAGTTGGCCTAGATGTTTCCAAAAACTATAGCCACCAGGCCCCAGTCCCAGCTACTCTGTCCCTCAAAGTGTTTGGATGCATCCAGGAAACTTCTTAGCTTTTGCTGTGGTCCATTTATGCTGTCCATTTATGCTGACTTCCTCTGTGCTGTCCTTCTCGTCACCGAAGTTGATCCTTCTTTACTATCTAGTTAGTGAATTCCCGTGCTCCCCCACCCTAGTAATTACTAATGAATGCTGTTTTCTGTGTTTAAAACTTCTCTTGAGCTCTTGTAATAATGTTCTCATAAATATTTTGTCTTCTTGTGACTGACTAATTTCACATGGCATGATGCTCTCCAGATTCATCTGTATAGTGAGATATTTCAGAGACTCGTTGTTCTTTACGGCTTCATGGTATTCCATTGTGTTTATGTAGCATAATTTACTTATGCATTCATCTGTTGATGAACACTGGTGTTGTTTCCATTTTCTTGCTGTTACAAACAACGCTTCATGAACTCTGGTGTACATAGGGTCTATTCACGCAACAGCTCCTGTTGCTTCAGGATATATTCTATAGGTGTGACTGCCTCATCATATTTTAAAAAATGAAAAATTCTTAAGAGTGATGTGGAACAGTATCAAAGTAAGAAACTATGAGTGATTGGAGTACCAAAACAGGTGTGAAGACAGAAACCACAGAGACAAACATATACAAAAACCAACTCAAAATGCATCAAAGACCTAAATATAAAATCTGAAACGATACTGATCATAGGATAAAAAGAAGGACAATGCTAGTAGTCCTAATACATGGCATAAACAGAATACAAATTATAACTAACAATACAGAAACACCAGCAGTGAAACTAGATAATTGGGAGTGCCTAAAAATCAAATGCTTAATACTCATATCAAAAGACTTTCTAAAAGAGTAAAAAGTGAACCTCCAGGCTGGGGAAAAAATTGTGGTTACAACATGTCTTAAGAAGGTCTTGTCTCTAAAATCTACAATACACTGCAAAACCTCAGCCATAAAAAGTCAAATGAGCCAGTTACAAATTGTGCAAAGGGTATTGACAGACACGTCACCAAAGAAGACATTCAGGCAGCTAACAGACACGTGAGGAAATACTCATAATTATTAGGCATTAAAAAAAAAAGAAAGAAACACTGCTGTGCAGTACATTCTAACTCACAGCAACCCTACAGGACAGAGTAGAGCTGCTCCACAGAATTTCTGAGGAACATCTGGCAGATCTGAACTGCCAAACTCATGGTTAGCAAACATAACACTTAACCACTAGGCATTAGAGAAATGTAAGGCAAAACGACAAGATACCAGTGTTGCAGCAGAGTGAGAGGGTGTCACGTGTGGGGAACAAAGCACTTCTCTGGTCTGACACTCTGTGAAAGGGGTCATTTTGCCACTATGTGGTAGGTTTGATGGGTACCCTGATGGTTTAGAGGTTATGTGCTGTGTCTGTTAACCAACACATCAGCAGTCCAAAGACCCCAGGCACTCCTTGGAAACTCTATGAGGCAGCTTTAGTCTGCGCTATAGGGTCACTATGAGTCAGAATCAACTCCACCAGCACTGGGTTTGGGTTTGTTTTGGTTTTGATAGGTTAGACACTTGTGCTTAATTTCCTCAAGTACAGCACTGCTTCCATTCAGCTGTGGAGATGTGAGCAGATTCATCATTACCTGGCCTTGAGTGACATGGTGAGACACATCCCAAATGCATGACTCACTTCATCTTAGCCTGTGCACACTGTGCTGACCCATCCAGCAAGGCACAGGCAACCTCACTACCACTTTTGATTTGTCTCTCCATCCCATTGCCATTCAGTACAGATTTTCAGCTTTGTCTTTGAGATGATCAGAGCTCCTAGATTGTCATACATAACCAATTCTCTTGTTTTTCAGGCCCTGGGGGTTGGGGTGAGTCTTTGTTGGAAACAATGACTGGAAGTGTCTGATTATTCCACTATCTAGATCCTGCCATCTAGGCCACGCCATCTCAGCCCCACCATATTGGCCCCAAGACCAAAAGCTTTTTGATGCATAGATCCATTGCAGAGTTTTATTTCTTTCCTTGTGTGTTTCTTCTTTTATTTTGTTTTATTTTTTTTCCATTCTGTATTTGTGAGATTCTTCTAGAAAGGAGAACAGGAAGGTGGAAAATCAGAAAGGTGGATCTAAGTGAGGAAGCTTTCTTTAATTACATTTGCAGCACAACACTGTAAGTCAATTTTGGTCAACTGAAACCCATCATTTGTAGACACTAGTCCTCAAAGTGAGGGCCTGGGGCACAGTGGTTAAGAACTTGGCTGCTAACCAAAACATCAGCAGTTCAAATCTATCAACTGCTCTCTGAAAACCCCGTGGGGTAGTTCTGCTTTGTCTATAGTGTCACTGTGAGTCAGAATTGATTTGACAGCAATAGGTTTAGTCTTCAAAATAGACAAGTTTACCAATCCATAGAATCCACCATGAATACCAAACCAGTTGATTCTTGACTCGTTGCGACCTTGTATGTGTCAGAGCAGAACCTACATGTTCCGCAGGGTTTTCGGAGACTGGAGGTACATCTCCAGGCTTCTCTCCTGTGGTACGATTACACAGACTCAACAGTCCACCCGTCAGTTCACAGTCAAGCATGTCAATTATTTGCACCACTCAGAGACCTCCTAGAATTCACAGCATTTCCACAATTGGGGAAGTTCTGTTAATGTTATTTATAAAAATGGGCTGCTACAACTTTATTGCATCATTTTGTTCTGTCCACAGGGAAATAACAAAACAACTTCTCATAATCTCAAGAATCGACCGAAATTTTGTTGCACAATGACATGCAGCGAAGCCTGTGCCTGTGAGAATATGTCTAGAGAAACGGGTACGATGGGAAATAAAATTGCAATAGGGCTGAGGAATTATTTTCTCTTTTCCCTTCATGACTGAGAATGAGCAAGACCCAGGTCTTTCAGGGATGAGAGGTTTCAGCATCATAAGCCTGAAGGCAGCAGCATTTCTCTGCCTTTTATGCTGACTCTTCCATGTTATGAAAATGGAAATTTCTATGGCTTAGGCACACACCAGTCTGCCATACCAGCCTGGGCCTAAATAGACACAGCCATATGTGACTGTAAGTTCCAACCCAGAATTGTACAGCACAGGACATATGATGAACCAGTAATTAGTTTGTGAATTCAGTTCCTCTTAGCAGTCCAAATGTATATTTCAAGCTTTGATTACACTTTTCATCTGAGTTTTTATTTTTCCATTCTTTCAATTCTCCAAGCTATGGAAAAAACTGTGCTTTAAAAATCAACAACACCTGGATAATTGCAATTAGACATGGCTTTAGAGATAGGGTAGTCATTTTTCACAGTAAGTATTACTGAGTCTCTAAAACAGGTAAATTAGAAAATGGTTTTTAATGTGATGAACAGTTTCACTATTTCATGAAAAATGCAATATTAAATGACAGAAAAGTAAAATAAACAAGGAGAAACTACATGGTTTAAGTCCTGAAAGATATGCATCAGGGTTGTATCCTTTCACCATGCTTATTCAATATATGTAAACTTTGGTGGCAAAATGGCTAAGTGTTACAGCTGCTAGCCCGAAGGTTAGCAGTTCAAAGCCATCAGGCACTGCTTGGACACTCTGAAGGGCAGTTCTGCTCTGCTCTATAGGGTCATTGTGAGTCAGTATCAACTTGACAATAGTGAGTTTTCTGTTGTTTTATTCAATACATACGGTAAACAATCTGAGAAGCTGGACTAGATGAAGAAAGACATAGCATCAGGATTAGAGAAAGACTCACTTAATGACCTGAGTTATGCAGATAACCAACTCACTTATGCATGCTGAAAGCAAAGAGAACCTGAAGCACTTATTGATGAAGATTAAAGACCACAACCAAAATAAAACCCTTCACAAGTGATCCCATAAGCAGTATCATGATAAATGGAGAAAAGATGGAGGTGGTCGATAATTTCATTTCACTTGAACCCTTAGTTAACGCCCATGGAGGCAGCATCAAGAAATCGCACAATGCATTGTATAGGCAAGTGTGCGCAAAAAACCTCTTTCAAGGGTTAAAACAAAAATGTCACTTTGAGCACTAACGTGTACCTGACTCAAGCCATGGTATTTTCCATCATCTCATACGCATGTGAAAACTAGACAATGAGTAAGGAGACTGAAAAAGAACTGGTTCCTCTGAAGTACGGTGCTGGCCAAAAATACTGAATATGCCATGGGTTGCTGGAAGAATGAACAAGTCTATCTGGGAAGGAAACACAGCCCGGATGCTTCTCAGAAGCAAAGATTGTGAAACATGTTTTCATAATCTTTGGGCATGCTATCAGGAGAGAGCAGTTTCTAGAGAAGTACATCATGCTTTGTAAAATAGGGGGTCAACCAAAAAGAGAAAATCCCTCAACAAGATGGACTGACATAAACACGGCAATGGCTATGAGAATGGTCCAGGGCCGACCAGTGTTTGTTCTTTTGTACACATGGTTGCAATGAGGCAGAATTAGCTCTACACCACCTAATGACAACTAAACTGCAGAGGAGAAGAAACACTGAGCTAGGACTTACCATACCTCACCCTCACCTCACTTGAATGCTCTTTTAAACTCAAATAATAGGTGAGATGCATAATATAAAGGGTGACATAGAAGAAATAACAAATTTTGAAGAAAATTTAAACAAGATAGTTGATCACCATAAAATGATTTTACTTGCTTTTCACAGAATTTTTCAAGGACAAATTTTGTCAATTAAGTCAACAGTAGACATTATGGTCTGTCTTCTCAGTGACACGTTGAAGAACTTTTCTAAGAAAACAGAGAGTGAATAGAAGAATTCAAAAATGTGTTTCAAAACCAAGAAACTTGAGAGCTGCAAGCAGCCTTGGAAGCCACTCACTCCAGCTACCTCAAGTTACAGCTGAGGAAATTGAGATCTATGAATCCAAGAACTGAGGTCAGTTAATTAAAAAGAAAATCAAAAGACCATGTCCCTTAGATGACAGGCTGGCAGTCTTTCAACGTATCTCCATATGTCCCTTTGTTGTTTTAAGGTATCCTTTTGCACCTAGACAATGAAAACAACAAAATTATGGCTGATATGATTAGCATCGTAATTTCCCCTGACATAGGTAATTGTATGTTCACAGGTCTGATTCACTGGATCCAAAACTATCAAGTCAGCTTCTAACACACTTGAGTTCTATCTAACCATCGCATGTTGGGCATTGCTGTTAAACCAAGGCTGTTCCTCTCACATCAGGGAAGATTTCTAAGAGAGGCAGAGGAGGTTACTTGGAAGCCATGGGGTAAAAGAAATTCATACCTCAATGGAGGAATAGAGTGAGATTTCTTCTTGATGAGAGATTGATTCCTCTTCACTTTGAGTCTCCTTTCTGTTTGTCTATCAACACATGACTAGCCAGGACCTAGTAGGTTGCTAAGCAAGTGTATTTTTGTCTAAGCTGAACTTTCTGTCTGTAGAGGTCAGGAGTTGAAGTTGTCTGGTTATTAGAATTATGACTTGTTCCTCTGCTAGTTGATTCCATTCTAATCAGATTCCTAAAAATCCATGTTTGTTTGCCTACCAATATCTGAAAGACTATAGCAAGAAAGAAGGATTCAACTTGTGTGATTTCTGAAGGCTGAATTAGGTCAGTGAATGGAAGTTTCAGATGAGGACCTTAGACTATCATTAGAAAGGATTTCATAAAATTTGAAAATGTCCAAAAGTTAATGAACTGTCTGGAAACTTAACGGCCTTCTCATTATTGGTGGTGAAGTGGTTAAAGAGCTACAGCCATTAACGAAAAGGTTAGCAGTTCGAATCCATCAGCTGCTCCTTGGAAACTCAATGGTGGTAGCTCTTCTCTGTCCTATAGGGTTGTTATGATTGGAATTGAGTTACAGGCAATGGGTTTGGTTTCCCTGTCACTGGATGTGTTCAAGCAGAGCCTGGAGGACCATAGATCAGGGTTGTAAAAGAGATGAGAAGAGAAAGAATACATTAATTGAGATGTTGCATTCAATTTCCTTACGCTAACATGCTGACATTCTACAAGTTTTTCTATCTCAAAAAGTTAGAAACCAAATGTATCACAAGTATTTATGAAGTTCTTTTGGCAAGTCCAGCTATAGGTATAGATGTCAAAGCAGTAAGAAACAGTAACTTCCTCAACACAGCTTTCACTAATGCTTAGAAGACAAGCCTAATGCACATAGAATTCTTTGATAATGCCATAACCTGCATATGAGCACATGTCAAATTAGTTAATCCTGTTTATACATTCTATAGTTTCTGGGCAAGAAAGGAACTTAACTGAGTTGAGAGGCTGGGTCTGAGGACGGGTTTTGAAAAATGGATAAATGGATAGAGAATAGTAATGATAAAAGATGGAGATTGGGGGGTTTGAAATATTGTGTGGGTGCCAGAACATTCACACTGTTAGAAGGTTTGGGGGCAAGAGACCCAAGAGAGTGAGGAGATGTTTGGGCAAATACAGTGTCACTTCCTAATTTTCTGTCACATGGCATGTCACATAAGCTCTTGGTGTTGAAGATCCCATTCTACAGCTAGTTTGTTCTTATTCTCTTGGTGCCAGACCCTAACTTCAGCCTTAGGCTTTTACATGCAGTGAAAAAAATCTGGAATTCAGCATCCATAAAGAGTCATACCCAAATTGACCTTGGGAACCACTTCCTAAATTCTGTGTAATTTGGAAAGTAATTCTTGTCAATCAACTATCACCAGTCCTTTGCTGACGCTGAATGTGTAGGTTTTGTCCTTTGTTATGAGCGACTCATAAGAAAGCCTTTCTTGTGTTTGCTTGGCATCCTTATTCACAGTGGCAACCTTCAATGGTTATCTTTGAAAGTAGGACACGGGCAAAGAAGAGCACAGGCACTGTGATCCTGGCTGATTCATAGTCATTGTGGTCCAAGGAATGAGAAGGGTACGGAGAAACAAGACAGCTCCTACAGGCGGTACATTATCATGAATGGAAAATGTTTAGCAGCCAAGCCCACTGGAGGGAGTGGCGCACTCACTGAAGTCAGGCAGGAGGGCGTGATGAAAACAATCAGAGGAAATTGCAGAGCCATCCTTCACACTGCTGAAATTAAAAAGTCTTTCACCATTTCCAGCTTTAACATCTCTTTTCTCAGTCTTAAAAGCAACTGTTGAATATTCTAGTGCTTTCACATTGGGTATGCAGTTCCAGGCTGTTCAGGGAAAGTATTTTGTATACTTTCTTTGGTAATTTGAGTGATTTTTTTTTTTTCTCTCACTCTCTTTTTAACTCTGTTCCAGAGTAACGCATGCTATTTCTGGTATTCACAGCCAACTAAGGTGTCAACCACTTTGAAATAAAAGCGAGAAGGAATACAGGTGTCAGAGCTACTCTGACACAACTAAGCACAATAAACAGAAGCAGTGAACGCATTGGGAGGCACTTAGCGTGTTAGATACTCAGGACGGCTTTGGATATATTACTCTGATGTCTTTAAAAGGCAGAGAGAATAAGACAACAAGGCTTGTCTGCCATTTCTCCACTTACTCTACACCATCTCGGTAACTTTGTGGAAACATGCTTTTCCTGAAATTCCTCCTTCTTTACTTTCCTTTGTCAAAACTGTACTAAGTGTCAAGCCTAGCTGCCTCTTCTCCACGATCTCAAATCCCTCTACTTATTAAAGACAAAAGCAGAGCAGCTAATATGAATACAGGATCGCTCCAGAAATGTAGTCAAAGGTCGTATAAAAGTCACATGAAAGGATATTTTCTGTTATTTAAAAAAATGATGGTGCTAGTACTAGACATGATACCATTTCTCAAGGCTTCAGCTGGTCAGGGTAGATGAACCCATTACTAGTTAAGTGTTCATCACTGGACTGCAGAATTTAGTGTAAAATCCAATTTACTTGATATATGCATAGAATTTTCAGCCCCAGTTTGCACTGTGATTTTTTTTTCCACCATAATTTCCTCTTTCCCTTCCTGAAATGTGTCACCTCTTTCTATATTCCTCAGTCTTGGTCTTCGAGAGGGAAAACTGTTCATAGAATGTGAGTATCTGGTGTGTTGGGGCACTGTCCTCACACAAGCACACACCACTCCTTCGTCAGCTGTAAATAGGCGAGTCATACAGGCACTGTTAGAGAGGCTGGAGGCAGCCTAGTTGTTGACCATTTCACCACTAGAGAAAGGCTGTCATCTCACTTTGGAGTCACCCGTATGCATACCTCACCTTTCCCCTAACATTCCCTCATCTATCCCATGTTCCAGCCACCCCAGGCCACTAGGGTGGGAAAGCAAGTGATAACCCCTAGGGGAGCTCACAGTATTATACACTGGTCCCTAAAGGCGTGCATCAGAATAGCACCTGATTCAGGGAGTTTGCATCCATTGCCCATAAGCATTCAACCCACTCGTGGGAGATTCACTGCAGATGAGTTTTTCCGGGACACAGACACTGTTTCACAGCACAGAAGCAGACAAAGAAAGCAAGAGGTTCTTTTACCCAGCTTCCCTTGCTGTTAGAAAATGGTCACATAACCTGGGTGCTGTGAATCACCACAAGTGCTTCAAACTCTGAATCAGGGCTGTACAGACGAGAGGTCTGCACAAAGTCTCCCAGGTGACAGCGATAGACACAGTGTCAGCACAGCTGTGGTGGCCAGGGCCAGGTAGTGGGGGTAGCAGTTCTGTGCTGTGGTTTGGGTGGTTCCGAAAGCCTCCTCTTAGCCCCAGTGTAGTGAATATACTGCATATCTTTTCTAAAACAGCTCTTGAGGTTTTACATACTGTAATATTAACCCTTTTGTGTATAATTAAATTTATTTTAGTACATTTTACAGTTAGTTGCACAGCCAATTCCACAACCCAGTGTTAGGATTTTTCCGTCATCCAGAAAAGTATCTTGAAGCTGTTGACAGTTAAACCTGGTTCCCATCCCCACCCTAAACCAAACCAAACCCATTACCATCAAGTCGATTCTGACTCATAGCAATCCCACAGGATCGGGTAGAACTTCCTGATAGCTTTTCCAAGGAGTGATTGGTGGGTTCAAACTGCCAACCTTTTGGTTAGTGCCTGAACTCTTAACTATGGTCCCACCAGCCCCAGGCAAAATCATGAGTTTGTTTTTCACCTCTATGGATTTCCTTTTCAGCATATTTTATGTAAGTAGATTCACACAACATGTGCTCTTTAGCAACAACCTTTTTTTTGTACGATATTTTGTGGTTCATTCATGTTGCGGCATGTATCCATAACTCAGTTCCTTTTACTGCTGAGTGTATTCCATTGTATGGTCTCATTATATTTTGTCTGTCCACATAACAGCTGTTGCAGATTTGTATTGTTGTCACTACATTGCTTCTGTGTGTAGTGCTGCCAAACAAAAAACCCACTGCTGCTGAGCTGATTCTGACTCATAGTGACCTTAAATGACAGAGTAGAACTGCCTTATAGAATTTCCAAGGAGCACCCGGTGGATTCAAACTGCCAACCTTTCGGTTAGCAGCTGTAGCACTTACCCCACTATGGCCAGCAGGGTTTCCTCTATTACTTAAAACAACAACAACAAAAAAACAGTCCTGTGGAGCCAATTCTGATTCACAGGGATTCTATAGGGCAGACTAGAACTGCTCCACAGTTTCCAAGGAGCACCTGCTGGATTCAAGCTGCCAACCTATTGGTTAGCAGACGTAGCCCACAACCACTAAGCCACCAGCATTTCCACCTCTGGTACATGGGGCCTTTTCAATACATTCCATTTTGAACCTTTGAGTCTACTGCTTATCACAAATCCAAGAAACCTTTTTTAAATTGCAATTCCCTGGGCACCAGTTCAACTACTAAGTCAAAATTCTCAGGTCTGGGATCCAGAAATGTTTTAATACGCTATCTCTCAGCAAGAAGCCTGACATAACTCTGAAAACAATGTTCCCTTCACTTAGCAGGCGCCAGCCAGCCAAGTGCCATCGAGTCGGATCCAACTCACGGCAATCATTCTCCCTTTCACAATATCTTCCTCTAAAACTCTCAAAACCTTAAATACTCCCTTTAATAAAAACAGAATACATTTCCTTTTTTGGCTGGGATCTTTGTTTTGTTTTATTTTCTTTTTCTGTTTTTTGTTTGTTTGTTTAAATCATGATTAAGTGAAAGTATACAACCCACATCAATTCCGCATGCTCACCTATTTGCAGCTGTATCTGCCCTCCTCGCCTTGTGACAGCCCTCTCCTCTTTTTCACTCTACACTTCTTGTATCCTCTTAACAAGCGTCTGCCCCCTCCTCTTCACCATCCTCTCTCCCATCTAGAAAAAAACCAGTAGGACAGCCTCCTGTAAATGTGTAAACACATAAAGTAAACACACCATGTCCTCACACTGCGTCCCCAAGTCCAGTCCATTCTTGTCTGAAGTGTTGACCTCAATATTGGTTTCAGTCCAGGGCCAGCAGCAAGTCTAGGGGCCATGCTCTCAGAGGACCGTGCAGGCTGTTAGAGCATCAGTTTTGGTATTCTAGAACAGTTCTTGAATTGCACACCTTTTTCTCTTCTTGCCTCAGGGGCTCTATACTGTATCCCCCATCACAGCTCCTGTTGGTGATGGCCAGGCACCTTCTGGTTGTTCTGGTCTCACTCTGATGTAGCCTCCAATTCATACGAGTCCTTCCACCTCCTGGGCTCATTTTTCCTCGTGAGCACATTTTCTTAATTCAGCGTTAATATTCTTCCCTCTGAATTCCTACTCCTGCCTACCTTATTTATCAACGTTTGCCTTTAATTTTTTTTTCCTCACACTTGACCTTTTCCCTCTCTTTGAATGTTGAAACGCAAAAGTCTGAAGATAAGGAATGCTTCCAGAAAGTATTTTCTTTCTTATAGGTATTTCAAACTCATTCCCTCATGCACACTTGCTGACGCTAACTCAGTTTACTGCATCGTTGTCCTCTGTCTCTCCTCTTCAGTGTTAGGCTCTTTGATGAAAGGAGGCCTGTCTTGTCAGTGGGCGGCAGAATCTTCTCATATCCCTCCAGATTATCCAGGTAGTGGGTCCATTTATCCATATTATCAGCCCTTGGTGATAAGGATGTATTGTCATCACTTGGAGAAACACTTGTCCAAATCAAATGCTGGAGACAAAACATAGGTGCTGCACTATTGCGGCCTCCCTCCCAGGCTGTCTCTGTTTTGGTTTTTCTTTATACATAATTCACCATGTGTTTATCTGGAGAACTGGGCTGATCTCTATTTCTAGGTTTCATTGGGATCTGAAAAGTTGAGGTATTTTTAGTTCCCAGGCCCAACACCCTAAGGTGTCTTATACCATGAACACAGCCACCTGTATCTTCAGTCACCTGGAGGCTCTGAACCTGGGCTTTAGCCCAGCCTGCCTCTTGATTTTAAACATTTGGAAGCCAAGATTCTTTCTCTTCTTTTGTTCTCCTGACCTTGTGATTAGTTCTCTTTGTGTGATCCACATACAAAGCTTTCTATCCCAGTGTAGCTCATCAGGAAATCTCTTCTCCATTCTAAACTGGCTTGTGAGTCATCATGGGTTGATTTTCAACATATGGCAGCAGTGTGAATGAAGAAGGAGCCAGAACCCATTCCACAGCACAGCACTATGGTGAACCTGGCATTTGGAAAATGAATCTGGCTTCAGAGCTTTGGCTCTGGAAGAAGAACTATGCGGGCAAGTAGAAAGACTGCCACCCTAGTCACAGGCTTCATGTCAGCAGTTGTTGGCACTGGGGTATCCAATTAGGCATATCTTTCAGCCAGGAATTAGACCAGTTGGTTGCTATAATTTGAGAACTCTGTCCAAAGAAAACAGAGCTCCAAAAACCTAGCCTGGCAAAAAGGGGCAGATCTGGCCATCAGGAAGGTAGGTAGTAGAGGTTACTCCACACTAAGGTAGACTTTCCGGGAAGTCCCTGGTCCTAGAAAAGAGATGGGCTGTTAGATAGCCATCTAGAACTAAAAGAAAATGGCAAATCTGGGATGTAGCCAAAAGGCAATGTGAGAAAACAGGAGAGAGCATACAAACTTATGAGAACAAGAGGGTCACATGCATATCTAGATAATAACAATAAACCATCAAATTCTGCTTCTTGAAGCAAGACTTAGATATAACACTGCTGGCAGGGAGAATGATGCCATTGAAATATACCTGAATTAGAATTGATCCAGAAACCCAGTAAATCTGTGAAAACATAACTGGGGGTATATTTTTATTAGGATAAGCTAACTATAGTGCTATGAACCAACCTCATGAT
Organism: Heterohyrax brucei; assembly: GCA_028571685.1. NCBI lineage: Eukaryota > Metazoa > Chordata > Mammalia > Hyracoidea > Procaviidae > Heterohyrax > Heterohyrax brucei. Next base: position 66,305,506 of record CM053162.1, on the reverse strand, counting down.
CTCAATGCCTTAGATAAGCAAAGACTTATTTGTCACAGCCAATAGACGTCCACCACATGTTGGAGGGGTGCTGACGACTTTGCTTTGCAAGAATCCAGACTGACAGAGCAGGTCACTTTTCCAGAGAGAGAGAGATTTCTGGAAGGCCTTGGACCAGCAATTCATGATCTAGCCTAGAATTCATACATATCTACTCTGTTCAAAAGTCACTGGTCAGAGACATTACTTGGCCCTATCCAACCACAAGGAATTCAGAATGTGCCCAGACGGTATAGGACCAGAAGTATTGGACAAACAGCATTAATGTTTATCAGAGTCCCTCATTTGTTGAAATTTCCTGTATATTAAAATAATAATAATAAAAATAAGGAATATAAAAACAAGGCTTTAAAGGCAGATACACTTCTAAGACTTCATGATGCACCTTTTCTTTCAGTCATGTCAATATAACCATTCGTGACGTTGTTACACAGTTGTTTCCAAAGTGTAAATTTGAAGTTGCCTGAGTTCTGCCCCAGTCCAGCTCATGGGGTTGGGCTCTGATATCTGCAAAACTCTAAAGGGAAAAAAAATAGTAAATGCTACTTCATACACAATACTTCAATAGCAATATTAATGAACAGTAATTTATGAGTAGACACACAGGTAGACGTGTAGGCTGAACAGGTGTGGAATTGGATATACCTACAAATATACATAGGATTGGCAGAGAGTATTTCTACATGTGCAGTTGTATGAGCTGCAAAAACACCCATGTATTTAACAGAGCACACAGGGGGCAAGTAATGAAAATTCTAAGGGGGAACAGTTGTGACAACTTCCTAGCCGTAACCAAACATTCAAGGGTCTGAGTGACTGGGCTTGAGAGCTCAGGACCCTTGTCTCAGGGAACATAGAGACAACTGTCACAGCATAGTCCACAAAGACACCTTTCCACACCCTACTTTGGTAATGACCAGGGTCTTAAAAGCTTGCACATGGCCATCTAAGATATAACTTTAGTATCTTCCCGTTGGGAGCAAAGAAGAATGAACAAAATCAAAGACACAAGGAAGCAATCAGCCCAAAGGACTAACGAATCACGCAAACCACAGCTTCCACTAGACTGAAAATGAAGAACTGGGTGGTTGTTGGCCACCACAGCTGACCCCACTGAGTAGAACTGTAACAGAAGGTTTTGACCAGGGTGGGAGAAAAATGTAGAACAAAACTGAAATTCACGGAAAATACCACACATATTAGTGTAACACAGACTGAAGGAACCCCCAAGAGTGCAGCCCTTAGACGTTGTTCAGGCCTGAAACTGAACCCACTCCTTGAGATCGCTTTGCAGGCAGACAGCAGATAGGCCTACCAGCAGAACAGTAACACCTGTAAGGAGCATGCTTCTGGGAACAACCTATCCGTATAACACTAAAAGGACAGCATCTGGCAAAAAACAAAGTTCAGAAGGCACGAAGAGGCAGAAAAGAAGGGCAGATAGAAACAGAAAACCAAGAAAGGAAGTGCATAAGTGCTCTGCCATTAAGTAAGTTGCAACTTATGTCACAAAACAAAATGTGTAGAAGTTGTTGAATGGGAAATTAATTTCCTCAGCCAACTTCCAGCCAAACCACAATAAAATGTTTAAAAAAAAATTTAAGAAGGACAAAATAGTTACTGACCAAACCCACTGTCATATAGTCAATTTCAATTCATAGTGACCCTATAGACAGAATAGAGCTGTCTCATAGTTTTGGAGGAGCACCTGGTGGATTTGAACTGCTGACCTTCTGGTTAGCAGCTATAGCACTGAAACACTACCCCCCCCAGGGTTACTGACAACTGCTTCATTCCCTGACCTCCCCAGCTCACCTTGGAGTCCTGGAACACAGCCACCCGCCTCTTTTTGACTCTCCTCAGCCCTGCCCCTACCTCCAACCACCCTCACACAACACCTCAACAAGTATCCAATTTTTTTCTGACTTCATCTCAAGAATCTCTTTTCCTACGAAGTAAAAGAAATCTGCTCGCATTAAATCATCATCTGTCTGCCCTGGCTGTAGCCGGACTGGACACTACCAAATATAACCTGGCTTATTGCTGGGGATTATGCACTGCACAGATGTATGCAAGACCTGGACTGGAAACAATAACTTGAAAGTTCACAAATAAATGTCTTAAAACCATACAACTTCAAACAGAAGTTTAGTAGAACACGTTAATACAAAAGTAGTACAAACAAAATCATATGTTGTTTATAACAGCACCAGAGACATCTACGTTATTTTGCTTTAATACAAATCAGGCTATAAAGCTTTCCTATTGGATACACAATCGTACTCCATTATATATGACTACAATAGAAAAATTAATCAAAACACTTGATATATTTAAGAAGCACTAGTATCCTGACTGTGAAGTAGAATGGAACGTTAGTCACATAGGTCCTGTCCCCTTAAATTTTAATGAGAGGAGAAATATGCAAATGAGCCACTGTACTGCACAGATAAAAACCCTGGGGGAAAATCTGCAGCCCTAAGCAATGTTCACAAACAAATGAGACAAAAGAAAGGCTTTTGCACACAGTACAAATTAAGAACCTATTTATGCTTAGTAAGTATATGTTTTGTTAAAGGTGAATTCTTGTCATCTTTAGTTTCATAGAGAAGGCAACATGGGCAAGTTTCCTAAATAGAAGTTTCCTCCTACGCTAGCCTGTGCTGTGGACCGAAATGAGGAAGCTCATCTTGGTCTCCCGTCATAAGTTATATCTTGCAAATGAGTTGGCTTAGAATCTTTAAAAGATCAAAGAAAAAGCAGCATGGACTAAACTGTAACATTCCATCATCGTTCAGCTACGGGTGTTACGTTATTGTCTGCTTGGAAAGAGACTAGTTTAGAGGAAAACGTGGGTTTTGGTCCACAGGACAGTAACCAATGGTGTGGTGTTTTATTGTCACACGCTTACATCATCGAGTGACAATGAGTAGGTAAACTGGCTAATTGTTTTCATGATAACTTGATAATAAGTCTTTTAGGAAACGGCACTTGCTCCCCTGAAATGCATAAGAATCTGAACTGATGAACTGTTTGTGGAACCATTTTTTTTCTGTCAACTCCAGAGTAATACACCTGTTTGTCTTCGCCCTCTGGGTATCTGCATTGACTTGGTCTTTCCTGGTCTTCACTCAGACAGGGACCAGAGAGAAAGCCTGCTGGGGGCCTGAATGAGAGATGGGGCAACGAATTAAGCTTGGTGTATTTCTTTTTGCAACACTTTGCATTTGTCTTTTCACATTTTATTTAAAACTTGATTGATTGAATAGCAATGAACAAGCAACCAAGAAGATTCTGGCTGATTATTGAATTGCATCTATTTACCAGCAGTGAAATACGTAATCACTTACACACTGAAGAACTATTCACTTAATTTTTTTTTTTTAATACCATTTTTTACTTCAAAAATTGTGCTTGGGATATTTTTGTTTTGGGGGAGTGTTAAAGAAAACAAAGCTGGAATTTTCTTCTCTGTTTTCAAATTACACTTTCAATTCCATCTTTTCCACCAAGTCTTCCTTGCTTACATTAAGCAGATGGACTTTCTTCTCTAACTTATGCTAACAGCTCTGGTCTCTCCTATAGTGCTTGCCAAGCGCAGCTTGATGTGATGCCACTGAAGTGACACTTGAGCTTTGTACAGAAGAGTCAGAACTCCCCGTATCCCACCCAAGCGACTCCCACAGTTTGTGAACTAACCAGTGTAGCGTCCCTTGTTTAAAATCAGAATGATACCCATTGTGTCTTAAAAGATTGCTCTACCATCTCAGCCTGATAATGTGTATAACAAATCTTCCTAAACCATCAGTGTTGAAATCATGATTGCAGAAATGTTACCTACACTGTGTTTTTAAAAGTGAGATTACTATTCTACTTTACCTGTGTCTTTGAAGAGGCCCGATAAGTAGCAGGTGCTTGATAATTTTGTTTAACAAATACACTACATTAATTCTTTGTCATGGTTTTAATTGTGTCCCCCTAAAAATGTGTGTAGCAATCTGGCTAGGCCGTGATACCCAATATTGCGTGATGTTCCTATGTTATAAACTCTGCCTCTGCGATGTTAATGAGGGATCATGTGTGGTGGTTGTGTTAGGGAAGCAGGACTCAATCTGTAAGAGCACACTGTGACTTGAGGCAGTCTCTGGGATATGAAAGAAAGAGAAGCAAGCGGAGAGTTGGGGACTTCATACCATCACAAAAAAAAAAAAGCAGTGCTGGGGACAGAGCATGTCCTTCGGACTCAGGGTCCCCATGCCTCAGAAGCTCTTGGTCCAGGGGAAGATCGACGACAAGAACCTTCCTCTAGAGCCAACGGAGAAAGCCTTCTCTTTAAGTTGATCCCCTGAATTTGGGCTGACAGCCTACTTTTGTTAGAAAATCAATTTCTCTTTGTTAAAGCCATCCACTTGCGGTATTTGTGTTATGGCAGCACTAGATGACTATGATATTGATTAATTAACAGAAAAGACATAAAACTTCCTAGGGAGGGATCCAGACTGTAAAATCATTACTAAAGGAGTAAAAGATTGAGAAAAAATAGAAAAGCAAAAATCAGAAATGAGGAGAGTTCAGATCCACACCTTGGTACCCAATATTGCCCACTTTCCCTTTCCCCTGCCCTCCTTTTCGGCTGCTGGCCCCACCTCCAGATGCGGCAGGAAGCTCAGCCCAATGTCACTGTTGTCATCTCTGCTAACATTTGCTGAATCCTTAAAATAAATTACTTCGTTTAACCCTCTCACAAAATAGGTACTGCTACTATCCACATTTTACAAAAGGAAATGAACTGGGCTTGGATAGACTAAGAATTTGCATTAGGCCATAGAGTAGAAGAGCCAGGAGTTCAAACCCCAGCAATGTAGCTCCAGCACCTGCAAACCTGAGCACTAGGATTTGTTGTATTCCCAGGAGCTGCCAAGCCAAACGCCTACAAGGCATGCCAGTACTCCTCTTTATGAACCCCTTCGTACTATGTTGGGACACTTTCATCTGCTTTTGACGACATCATTGCCTTAAGGAAGTCAATAATCTCCCCGGCAGTCTCTGTTAGAAAGCACACATGGGGTCCATAGGCCTCTGGACATTGGTGTTTTCTGTTACCTTGCCTCCCCACAAGGAGCCCCTAAGGGTAGCTGATGTGTAAAGTTGTGTCTAAGCTACACACAAAGGCCTAGGGATGAGACTGTGCCTCCAGGACTCCTTAAGGCAGCCTAGCAGTTCTTACTACTTGTGATGACTGGCACCAGCAGCCAGACAAGAGCTGTTCTACGTCTTACAGTCATCCATTTCCCAAACCAGACAGGCCAACAGCTGAATATCGTTATCAGTTTTGCCTCCAGGGAGAGAGTACCCCAGATCCTCACTCAACCACGGGCAGAGCCCCACTCTCTTTCCCCTGGCTGATGAGTCCTAGAAGTTCACCTGAGGTCTTGAACAGATTGTCCAGGGCAACAAAAAGACTGGTTCAAATTCTGACTTTACCTCTTCTTTTCCTGGTGACTTTTTTACTAAATACACAGTCTCTTTGAGGCTAATTTCCTTGTCCATGTAATGGGGATAATAATTCTTACTTTTAAGGGTTTTTGTGTTAATTCAATTTGAGAGCATTAAAAAATAATAATAACACCTGTCACCTAGCACAAACTAAATGAACAGGGGCAAAAGCTCTCCATGTTACTGAGGGCACCACTCCTGTGACATCTACTCTGCTCTGCCTGGCTTTGTTGTGAATTTTGCAAGCAGTTGGACATTTCTTACACTTGACTCTCATCTTCCTAAAGTCTGGATCTTCACCGTTCTCACACAGTACATTTTCCTTAGATGTTGATGTTGTTATTGTTGCTAGCTGCCATGAAGTCAGTTCCGACTCACAGGAACCATATGTACAACAGAATGAAATGCTGCCTGGTCCTATGCCATGCCCACAATTGTTTTTATGTTTAAACCTATCACTGCAGCCACTGTGTCAGTCTACCTTGTTGAGGGTTGTCCTCTTTTTTGCTGACCCTCCATCTACCAAGCATGATATCCTTCTCCAGGGCACGGTCCTTCCCAACATGTCCAAAGTACGTAAGAGGCAATCTCCCCATCTTTGCTTCCAAGGAGCACTCTGGCTGTACTTCTTCCAGAACAGATCTGTTTGTTCTCTTGGTGGTCCATGGGACATTCAATATTCTTCTCCAACACCACAATTTAAAGGCATCAATTCACCTTCTGTTCCTTACTTATCATCAAACATTCGCATGCATAATATACAATTGAAAACACCATGGCTTGGGTCACATGCACCTTAGTCTTCAAGGCAACGTCTTTACATTTTAATCCTTTAAAGCAGTCCTTTGCAGCAGATTTTCCCAGTACAAGGCGTCTTTTGATTTCTTGACTGCTGCTTCCATCGGTGTTGATTGTCAGTCCAAGCAAAATGAAATCCTTGACAATCTCAATCTTTTTTTGTCCATTTGCCATGGAGCTGCTTATTAGTCAAATGGTGAGGACTTTTATTTTCTTTGTATTGAAGAGCAAATACTTTCTCAGTAGATGGAAGAAAGTTCCTGCCAATGGGATACAAGTGGCTTCAGTCCTCCTACTTCAGTGTGACTGAGATTCACATAGAATGTGTATTCACAACATGGTTATTCAAGTTTCCATCCCAAGAAATTCCAATTCTGTAGATTTATAGTGAAGCACAGGAATCAGTAATTTTAACAAGGATTCTCAAAGCAGAGAATTGTTTAAAAAAAAAAACAAAAAACGCCTAGAGCATGAGTACGATTCGAGAAAAGTATCATATTTCTTATCAAATTCCAGGCTTATTTTTTTAAGTAATTAATTTTATTATTGTTGAAAATAGACCGAACAGAACATATGCTTTCTACAAATACAATTCATTGAAATTGGTTGTAGTCCTCAAGTTGTGCAACTAAAATCCTAATCAAAAGGGGGAAAATATGGAACATAATTTCAAATTCTCATGGCATCCAGATTTTCTCTAGCCATTGAGGTTGTATGAAACACCAAAACAACTACCCAGAGATAATCTTTTAATCTTTTTTTATTTTTTATGTAACATAACTGAGTGAAAATGTACATTCACGTATAAATTTACATGCCCACCTATATGCAGTTTCCACTGCTCTCCCTGTCCGGTGACTGCACACTATTCCTCTCTGCTTCATACATGTCTCATCCTCCCAACAGCCTCCTTTCCCCTCCTCTCCATCCACTCCCCTTCCTCCAGCCAGAGGCCAGCAAGATGATATCCTATAGATGTATAGAACCATAAAGTGCTTCCAATATATGGTCACTCTGCATTGCCAATTCCAATCCATTCCTGTCCAAAGAGTGGACCTTCGTTATAATTTATGCGGAAGGGCAGCAATAGGGCTGGGGAATCTTTTAATCTTAAACCAAAACATCCCCTGAAATCATCTTTAAACTGAACAATGGTTCAATTAGTAAACAAAGTCTTTCTTAAGTACTGTTACTTTACAGAACTATCCAGATGGCATCAAACTGATACCAGCAACTCCAAAGTTGAGGTGAGAAGCTAAGAGGCAGTGAGTTTATGTTAATGGAGAAGGAAAAATCCATCAAAAAAGGACAGAGAGAAGAATATGATCAGTGCCAGGACGACAGTTTTTTGAGTTATTTGTCTAGTATAACTGAGTAACCCAGGAGAAATTGATTTTGTTATAAGTGGTCTGTCATTTTTCTATTAAATGTCAGATTTTTCTGTTACTTTTCTTGCTCCATGTATAAATAATAGAAATATTTCATTATCTTTATTTTCTCCAAATTTCACTTCTCTTTCCAAGGAGTTATAGACTTTTCCTTTGGGGGAAAAAAAATCTGCTTCCCATTTTATTTACTGACTCTGCCCAACTCTTCTGAAACAAAATGGATGTCTAAAACGGTATCATCATTTTTTCCCAAACTTTTCTGTCAATCACATTGTCAATCTCTTCTTCCTTATTACATTTCATAATATTGTGTGAATTCAGGAACTTATTTCCATCACTTTCTCAAAGATGAAATCATCAGAACATAAATCAATTTTTTCTCCAAAAAAACTGCTTTCTGTTAAATGGCATTTGGAGGTATATCCAGATGGTTGAAGTTACCAACTCAGAATATATTTTGTCTCTTTATCAGTGTTGCAAATGCAGTTGGAAAAATCTCCCACATTTCTTCCAGATGGCTTAATAAAAATCCTAGCCTTATCTTTGAACCATAGGGAAAGCTTTGCATAAGGGTATGATGGGGACTTTGAGAAGCCTCATCCTAGCCAAAAACTCATGGAAGAGACTTCACCTTTAAGACTGAGATGAGTGAGAAGGCCAAATTTGTCTTTAGTTTGCATGAAGCTCACCCCAACCTCATTCAGCTGAAATCAAAGAGGTCACAAAGAGACGGGGACTCCAAACAGCAGAGCAGCATCAAAAAGCACCAGGGATTTACTTGTTAACACCCAAAGAAGTGCTGTTGACCGACTCAGAGTCATAGTCAGCCCATGTGTGTCAGAGCAGAACTGTGCTCCACTGTTTTTTCAATGGTTAGCCTTTTAGAAGAAGATCACTAAATCTTTCTTTGCATGTGCCTCTGGGTGAACTCCGACTTCCAACCTTCTGGTTAGTAGCCCAGTGTGTTGACCATTTGCACCACCGCGGGGCTCTTTTACATGTTGCTGCTGTTGTGAGCTGCCTTTGAGTCAATACTAGCTCATAGTGACCACATGTTAGTCCTGTATTGTTAGCAGTTGAAAAATACTTGGTGAGTAAAATGGTATCTAGGTCCAAAAAATAAAATCCACTGCCATGGAGTCTATTCTGACTCATAGTAACCTGATAGGACAAAGTAGAACTGTCTTATAGAATTTACAAGGAGATTCTGGTGGCTTTGAACTACTGACCTTTTGATTAGCAGCTGTAGATCTTAACCATTACATCCTCAAGGTATCCAGGTTAAGTGTTGGCACACCACGGTCTGTGGTTAACACAACTACATTAATTCATTTTTGTTTTTATTTTTGTTTCTATTGCCTACAGTATCTTTCCCAATAAAACTGCAGAATTAAAAGTCTGGGCAGAGACTGTATAACAAAAACAAACCTGAAATGTTTACTATCTGGCATTTTACAGAAAGTTTTGTTGGCCCCTTACCTGGAATACGTTCTTTCAGCTGCATCAGATGCACAGAGTTCTTCCAGCTGCATCAGATGCACAGAGTTCTTCCAGCTGCACCAGATACACAGGTCAACGACAATGGGAGGAATGAAGCTGCTCACTGACAGACAGAGTTACTCCCCAGTGCCGGATTTCCTGTAACGGACTGGAGGCTGTGGCCAGGATGGTGGATACACTTTGTGGATGTCCTTTTTGAATCAGCTGGCACACACACTCATTCCCTCTCTCAGCCCCTAAGCAGCAACTGAGAGTTTTACACCAGAAGTCAGTTTGAATTATCATAAAGCCCTGCTCCCTGCAGGATCGCTGCCTCTTTATTCCCTGATTTCTGCCCGTCTTGCAGGATGGCCAGACTCTCAGGTGCCACCTTTCTTGTTCTGGGTCATTCTGTCCCTTCCCGGCCCCAGTTCTGACAAAAGGAAACCATTGACCTGAGTCTCATAGTTCAGTTGCTGACAGGAATCCTACTGTCCAAGCACCATGTCCCACTGTGGTGTCCAGATGCAGGCACTCAGCTTTGAATTAATGGCTAGTGTGGGGGATAAGCAGGCATTTTCAACCACCAATGAGGGGTTCACTGCAGAGACAGGTCTTTAGAGCCGTGAAATCTGCACTCGGGGCCAGACCCTAAAGAGTCCTCTTGTTGAAGTTTTTTTCCCCTTCATTTTTTCTCACACAATCAGTGGTTATCTTCTGTGCTCGCTCACTGTGGCCAGAGGGGAGCCTTGGGCACAGTACCCACTTTTGGCAGCACAGCTGACCATGCTGTATTGTGCTTCAGCAGTGAACTTCTGTGGCCCAAAGGCTCAGAAAAGACACTTTAAACAAGTCTGTTTCACTGATAAAGTGGTGGTGTTTTATGCCATCAAACTGGATCCTGACTTCTCCTGTGGAGCAGTTGGGGGGTTCGAACTACCAGCCTTTCAGTTACCAGCAAAGCACTTAACCACTGCATCAGGAGGCCTCCTTGAATAGTGACTACCCTCAAACCAAATCCACTGCTGCTGAGTCGACTCTGACTCATAGCGACCCTACAGGACAGAGTAGAACCGCCCCACAGAGCTTCCAAGGAGTACCTGGTAGATATGAACGGCCACCCTTTTGACTAGAAGCTGTGGCACTTAACTACTACATCACCAGGGTTTCCCGAATAGGGACCAGGGGACAAGAATTTAGCAATTAAAATGTATCATAGAAGAAGGTAACAGAAGGAGTGGATACTTGGAAAAGTGTCTGAGGGCCTGAAGCTACATTTACTTAAAAAAAAATCAGCCTGGGCTTTCCTTTGCAGCAGCAAGGTGGTACAGTGGTTAGGAGCCTGCATACTAACAAAAGGTGGCCTGTTTGAATCCACCAGCTTCTTCTGGGAAACTCTATGGAGCACTTCTGTTCTGTCCTACTGGGTCACCATCAGAAGTCTGAAGTGACTTGATGCAACATGTTTGATTTTTGTCTTCCATTTAAAATGCCTGGAGAAGAGATTTTCCCATGTTTAGCATTCTATAAAAGTTCAAATACATCCTTCTTCACTTCTCTATTTACATTTCATATGTACCCTGGTAATAACACCCTGGATGCAAACAGAGAGGAGTCTATTCCATTTCTCCACCTACATGATCAATAAGAATGAACAGATACAGAGGGGGAAAAGGCCTTCAGCTCTGGAAGATTTGGAGCGTAGCTATCTGAGGGACTTTAAAATGTGTTTTCACGGAGCTCGGATAAGTTGGAGCAAAGGCCTTGTTCAGTACACAGGTTTTATGCAATTTATATGTAAGAAAAGTAAAAATATTAGAAACTAGGAGTTTCCAAGTTCGGAAGTTTCATAATTCTTGACAGGATATTGAAATAGTACATTGTGGAGGCTTTGATTTATTATTAGTCTTATAATTAGGTTGATTTTTTACTCCAGGCATGCATTGGAATGTCTATGGGGCACTCTACTCTGTCCTATAAGGTTGCTATGAGTCCAAATCAACTTGATGGCAACAAGTTCGGTTTTGGAAGCATAACCTGGTTGCCTTTGGGCAAGCTCTTAATCTCCCTGAATCCCAAATTTCCTATCTATAAAATGGATTCATTAACACCTCCTGATAGGCATCCTCATGATAACATACATAACAATCGTAACTCAGGACCCAGGATGTACTAGATGCTTATTAAACCCTAGTCATTCATTCAGCTAAAAGGTAATACATTTAAAATGTACAATAGACTGAGGATGACTGGTTTGTTTTCCATTTTCTAATACATACATACATATATATATTCATATATATATGCATATATGCATATGCTCCAACTTATCTGAGCTCCATGAAAACACATTTTAAAGTCCCTCAGATAGCATATATATATGTATATATGTGTATATATGTATATATGTATATATATGTATATATATGTATATATGTATATATATGTATACATATGTATACATATGTATACATATATATGTATATATATGTATATGTACATATATACATATATATATACATATATACATACATATATATACATATATACACATATACATATATATGTATATATATGTATATATATATGTATATATATGTGTATATATATATATATATATATATATATATGCATGAATTTCTGTTTTAACCAGAAAGAGCTTTTTGGTTTCTTTATAGTTTTTGTTTTTAGAATCATTCCAAAATGTCTCAAGTGTTTTAATGTGTTAACAGGTTCAGCACTAAATTAAATATTTCTTTTATTCTTGAGTTTATCATAGGACTTTAGGGACACTTACTAAAGCTTCATTTCCCATTGTTGCACACTAGAGAAGGAACCATAGACCTAGAAGACTAGGTGTGAACATTTCCAACCCAACACAAAATTGCCAAATTAACTTTTCTAGTTAACACCTCAAAGTGGACTTTTTCCATTTTGACCCAGTAATTCCACTACTTGGAATATATCCTACAGAATCAGAGCCATTCACACCAACTGATATATGCACATGAATGTTCATCACAGCACAGTCCACAATAGCAAAAAGATGGAATCAACCCAGATGCCCAACAACAGAGGAATGGATAGGTCAACTGTGGTATGTAGACTCAGTGTAACACTGTGCAATGATAAAGAACAATGATGACAGCAGCAAACATCTCTTACCTGGTTTCCACCAGAGGATATTATGTTGAGTGAAAGTACTCAGGGACAGAATGGCAAATGTTGTATGAAACCCCTATGATAAGAACTTAAAAGCAGACTCATGCATAACAGAAAAGACTCTTTGACAGCTGCAAGGGTGGGGAGGGGGGTAGGGAGAGTGGGGGTGGGTTTAGATTAGATCATTGTTAGAAATTTGGTTGGGTGCAAATGGTGACAGGACACAGCAGTAAGAAGATCAATATTAATGGGACTTTAACACAAATTGTGTACTCTTCCCATCTTAACCCAATAGTGGAAGGACGCAGTAGCTGGGGCGGGGAGCCAGGGACCATGCTCTCAGGGGAAATTGAAGGCAGTTGGCACAACTAGCGTTTTGCTAATAAGGACTCTCCGCACCCTACACTGTTGAGTGGCGTCTACGGTCTTAAAAGCTACCAACCTGCCATTTGAGGGTAGAGCAAGTTGTCCCAGCTTAACAGGAATGGATGATCACTGAGGTCCATAACGACATGGGGAAAGAGAACCCAGAAGACAGAGAGATCCACGTGAGTGGGTGTCTACATCAACTTGTGACCAGAAGAACCAGATGGTGCCCGGCCACCACCAGTGATAGCCACGATGGAGCTTACAAAGTTCAGTCTCACTGGCAACACAAGAATAAATAGGGGTGCACCTTGAGATCTCCACTAAAAGACCACAATTGATGGTCCAGGGGCTTCAGGGTTCCCCTGGGAGCATGGACCCAGGCCCTGGTGCTGTCCCTGTCCATAAATCATAATGAAGATCAACTTTTCAGACAGCAATGGATTGGACTTGGTGACATAGAGTAACCATATTTTGTGGGCACTTTATGGTTCTAGGCATCTATAGAATGTCATCCTGCTGACCTCATACTGGAGGAAGTGGAGTGGGTGGAGAGGTGAAGATAGGAGACTGTTGGGAGGATAGGACACGTATGGAGCAGAGAAGAAGAATGTGCTGTCACTGTGCAGGGAGAGCAGTGGAAGCTGCATATAGGTGAGCATGCAAATTTGTATGGGAATGTACATTTTCATTCAATCATAATAAATAAAAGTAAAAAAAATGACTTTTTCTGATTTTGAACTAATTCAGCAGCTATCTAAAGAATTTTTCCTTTGCCTTAAGGGTTATCCTGATACTATGATTAGTAATTATAATTATAAAAATAGTAATAATACAAAATACTGCCTGGAAGAACTCCTATTTTTATACTTATGTCAATTAATCGAGAACAAATTATGAAGAAAAGTGTTCATCTCATGCGTCATCAGCACATTACTCTTTGTGGGGACACATGCATTCCCGTGGGTCACCTCCATTGACCCGGAAATGGCGTTTGTTTCAGCAGTGGCCCTCTGACTTGTGTGTGTGTCAGAACTACCTAGAAGTCTTGCTACAAAAGCAGACTCTGGGGCCTCATCCCTAGATCTGGGTTCTGTAGACTGGGCTGAGAGTGTGTTTCCACAAGTTCCCCAATAGAGCTGGCACTGCTGTCCAGGGACCACGCTGAGAACGTCTGCAGATATCAGAGTATCATCCACCTCTGCCTGATGAGAACGTCCAGGAGAAGATGCTCAGGATGGGTTAGAAGAAAGATTGCTTTAACAGTCAAGGGTGTTTTTTTTCAAATAATACATTTTTCTTGTCCATCTGACTCTGAGCCTTCCCTTAGACTCACTTTCTAGCACTTTCTACTTCTCACTGGTACAGCGCAGCCTCCAGCCTTCTGTGTTCAACCCAGTTTAACCAGCTCTCAGGTTTCTGTTTTTAATTCACTCATTTCCTTATAATCTTAATCTACAACATTGGATCTGACTCGGCAGCACTTGGCTGGCTGGCTAGAACATAATATTTTCTGTAGGAAAATGCAATTTAAAAAAAAAAACAATAAGTAAATGGATGAGGTAGCACCCATGCAGTGCTCCAGAAACCACGAGTACTTCTAGCTGTGGCTCTTCGGGCTCTAAATGCCTGCAGTGGTTCTGTGGAGGTTCCTCACCTTCAGACAAACCTAGAACAGAGATTATACTTACAATTTACAATGTTAAATTACTTGCTTATAGGTTTGACATGAATTCGACTGTACTTTCAGGGAGTTTCCAATCCAACTGGTGTCAAACCCTGGTGGTGTAGTGGTTAAGAGGCATGGCTGTTAACCAACAGCTTGGCAGTTCAGACCCACCAGGTGCTCCTTGAAAATTCTATGGGGCAGTTCTACTGTGCCCTGTGGGCTTGCTATGAGTGAGAATCCACTTGATGGCAGTAGGTTTGGTTAGGTTTTGAAATCAAAACCTAATACAAATATAAATAAAGTCAGGAGTCAAAAAAAAACAAATCAAAACCCCATCACCATTGAGTTGATTTCAACTTGTGGAGATCGTATAGCACAGAACAGAATTCACCCATTAAGTTTCCAAGGAGTGACCGACTGGTGGCCTTGAATTGCCAACCTTTTGTTGAGCAGTTGAGCTAGTAACCACTGAGCACCAGGGGCAAAACACGGTTATAAAAGCCCAAATAAGGAATACCTGTGTTCACCTCTCAGTGAATGTACCTCCTACCTCAGTACAACCCATCTGTCAATGAAGGTGTGCATGGAGCCATCTCTTGTACTCTGCCATCTCTGACCAACCACACTCTCTTCCCTCTGAATTCCTAGAAGTGCCATAAATTATTTTATCCCACTTTTGACAGGTCTCAGTGGAGCTTCCTGACTAAGACAATCTAGGAAGAAAGCCTTGGCAATCTACTTCCAAAAATCAGTCAGTGGAAACCCAGTGGATCACAACAGTCCAATCACCAACCAGTTATGGAGACGATGCATCACGGAGCCAAGTTTCACTCCATCATGTGTGGGGCAGCTATAACCTGGGGGCTGACTCAGTGGTACCCAACAATAACAATCCAAATTAATGGTAGAAATCATTGTGTCATTTTATATACACAAGGACAAAAGAGTTGGGGAAAAGTGATACTGAGCTAGAAGTGCTGTATTTTATGGAATATTTGGGAAATAATCAGATATCTATGATACTGAAAAGTTGCCCCAATAGGATGGATGTGGGTGAGCTGTAGGAAACCCAGTTTTTGTCTTCATTTTTTCTAACAAGTACTTTGACTCCTAGTATCAACTACAGTGTATATCAACAACCTAATGTAAAGCTTGCTTTTTCTAATTTCTGCTACTTCCTAAACAAATAACTGATTTCCAATGTCAGACAAAGTTCTAACATAGCTTATCCTTATAATTCACACTGTCAAACCATGTGTTTGCAGTTCTGGAAAGATTCTCACTATGCTCTCCAGGAATTTTCAATATAACTGAAGTCAAAAGATAAGACAAAGGTAAATACAATTAGGGGTCAAAAGAGAGATAAGACGATTTACGGAGCTTCTAGGGATTCAGAGGCAATGGAGTGTATTTTGCCAGAGATGGCAGAATACTCATTGGACTATGCTGGATGTATTACTGAAAAATTATAAGAATCTGAATACATAAAGAGAAAAGGGAAAAGGTGGTCAAAAGAAAAGAAGAGGTGGAGCGATCAAATGGGAAAATTACAGAAAGGGAGAGAATGATTTATGAGATGATATTAGAGCCATTATTCCCTGTCTTAGACTATGACCCAGCTGGAGCTGGATTCTAAAGGACTCACAAGGACACAACAACTGACCCCTGAGGTATAAAGACAAAATCTAGGACCATCTTGGAAAACATCCTTTAAGGAATCTTTCACATAAATGAATCATAAAACACAGCACAGAAGACCCACATTCTTTCCACTGTCATGTTTTTCTGTTAGCATTGGTGGACCAATGAGGATGCTCCTGACTGAAACCTCATACAATGATTGTTAAGGAAGAACAATTCACAATGTAGGACTAAGGAGATGGAGCAGGTTCTGGGCAGTCTGTGAAAAGGTAAAGTTTTCAGTGGTTTTGTCCCCTCGTAATGTAGTTACGTACAGATGATTCTGGAATGGTCCTTGGACATGGGAAGAGAGGGCTGGAGAAGTGTGCTGGTCCTTTTTTCCATTCTCGTCTATTCTGTAGCATTCTTTGGACTTGGGCAGACATGTCTCTGGCAGCGTGCTTCTCCATTTCCTACTTTTGAAGACGAGGTCTGAGAACTAACTTTGTGAATTCATCCTAGAAAACGTCATTGCTGAATGTCACTATGGTCACCTTTGAAATACTCTCAACGGGAAGCTTTGTAATGATCATAGTACTTAATCTACCCTTCAAAGCAATTTTGGAACTCTGTCTGGAATGGCCATCAGAGCTGTCATTGTATTACCTCAGATGTCCTGAATGGCATCAAAAGGTCTTCCTTTAAATATTTTCTTTATTGTTGGATAAAGAAAAAGTCACTGGGGGCCAGATCAGGTGAGCAGGGAGGGTGTTCCAGTACAGTTAGTTCTTTACTGGCTAAAAACTCCCTCAAAGACAACTAGATCATTAAGTTCATGAACTTGCCACTGTGTCACTGTGTGCAATGGCCATACTAAAAAGTGTTCCAAAATTGCTTTGAAGGGTAAACTAGGTGCTGGCATCAATGCATAGCTTCCCAAGGGGAGTACTTCAGAGGTGACTTCAGCAATATTCAGCCATGAGGTATGTAGCACGTCGAACTGTTTGCTTCGTGGACTCTGTTTTGTGAGACTTTGTAGATGTGTAAATAAAATTTTTTTGTTGCTTTACTAAACTTTGTGATGCTTTTAACCCTACAAAGATAGACAAAATTATGGGAGCAGTCAATCTAGAGAAGAGGATGAATGATGGGAAACAGGAGAAATGCGTAAATAAGGAAGCTTACAGATTAGTATGATGCCTTAAAATCAGTATTTTAGAATTTAGGGTTATTCGTCTCATGGATGCTAAATCACTAAAGATTTAGAAAAAAACTGTGAGATGAATTTTTTTTAATTTGACATTAAAATATCGATGTGCGACAGTACTTGATACAGAGTGAAAGATGACTGGAGACAAAAAATAGTTTTTTTAAAAAAAAAGTCATAAACTTGGACCCTGCTGACTGTCCCTGAAGACATGCAGAGATTAAAGCCATACTTACCTCTATAAACCCCTGAGACTCAAAGGACTTTCAAGTTTCTGCTACAAAATTTTCAAAGACCAGTTAATTCTCATCTTATACCAATTTTTCCACAGGATAGAAAACAAGCCACTCTAACATATTTTATGAAGGTAATATAACAATTTCTTTTTTTTTCTGTGAAATCTGTATTCTTGCAGGTGCAAGTGCTTTACAAGAGGAAATCACCACCCTGAAGGAGATAAACTATGCAAACTTCTAATTCTCATGTCTATTAAGGACACTATAAGAAAATTAAAGACATTTTATATAGATGCTAAAATCCAAAGTAAAATACAGCAGAAAGTGAAACCTGCTATCACTGAGTCAATTCCCATCCACAGGGACCCTACAGGACACAGTAGAACTGCTCTAAGGGGTTTCCAAGGAGCTCCTGGTGGATTCAAACTGCCTACCTTTCCGTTAGCAGATGCAGCACTTAACCACTTCGCCACTAGGGTTTCTATATATTAAACAGAAAAGATGCAGCCTTACGACAGCAGAGATAAAACTCTGAGCATACTTTCCCATTCTTTCCCAACTGTCTTCTCTTTCTCCTTCAGACAGCAACACATTAATGTTAGATTGCCCCTCCACTTTCAGACTTAGGTGAAATACAACTCTGTGGGAAACAGGACTGATTTCCTAAGAGTCTATAGAGGAAAAAAAAAAAAAAACAATTGCCATGAATTCAACTTACAGGAACCCTATAGACAGAGCACAACCGCCCCATGGAGTTTCCGAGGAGCACCTGGTGGATTTGAACGGCTGACCTTTTAGTCAGGAGCCGTGACACTTAAGGCCACCACCAGGGTTTCTCCGAGGCTAATGAGGGGCCAGTTAATCCACCAGGAAAGGTGAAGGAGTTATCTCCCCAGGAGATGAGCCTTGCCCAGTTAACCATCAGGTAGGGAGAGAACTGCACTGGCTTCTCTTGTCTGTTTTACTTACTCCTCCAATGTGTGTTTCATGTTCGTCACTCTGCCAGAAAATCCAGAATGCAAAATTAAATAACAAGAAAGCAAAAAACTAGCTGAGGATCTTACTGTCTTACAATGTTGCCTTGTGAAATAATAACCCACACATCTGCACAGTGTATTACTTCACAATGCATTTCTTCTCGTTTCCTCTTACCCCCACTGCTCTGAGATTACGCATCCAAAAAAAAAAAAAAAAATGTGATTTCCTTTATCGTTTAGGAGATCACCTTTGTAGATGGCTCAACAGGAAGGCAGTTGGCTTAGTAGTGATTTAGAAAACATAAAATTAGAGTATTTATTTAGAGTTGGGATATTCACCCACCCAAAATTAGATGAATTCCAGTGGTCAGTAGATAAATAACCCTTAGCACACAGTAGAAAATCCTGGTGGCTAAGTGTTACAGCTGCTAACCAAAAGGTTCAAATCTACCTGGCACTCCTAGGAAACTCTATCGTGGCAGCTGCACTCCAACTGCCCTAGAGGTTCACTATGAGTCAGAACCAGCTGAGCTGGAGAAGTTTCCTCCCCTCCTCTTTCCCTCCCTTTCCCTCTTCCTTTCTCTCACTCTCTTTCTGTGTGTCTTTCTTTTTCTTCCCTTTGATGGAGCACCATTAAAATTACTTAAATTTTCTCTTGTTTTCTCAGGAAGGGATGAATTGAAAGCAGTGTCCTAGGGAGGGATCAGCCATCTTTGCATGTCAAGACTCAGCCGGTACGTTCAGCTTTCCAGGTGTAACAGTCTCCATACCCCACTCTGCCACAGCAGCACAAAGCTTACATGATACTTAAACAAGTGCCTCTGATCATGGTTGGGTGTGAACACTCAGCCAGAGTTTGCTGACCTCTATGATACCAATTCTTCAACTTTTCGAAAATCCAACCACACTCGCTACTGTCGAGTAGATTCTGGCTCATAGTTACCCTCTAGGACAGAGCAGAACTACCCCCAGAGGGTTTTCAGGGCTGCAATCTTTATGGAACTAGACCTCCCCATCTTTCTCCCCGACAGTGGCTGGTGGGTTCATACTGCTGACCTTCTACTCAGCAGCCACACCTTTAAAACACTGTGCCTCCACCAGGGTTTCTCTCAAACTTTAATATGCATGAAAATGAACTGGAGAGCTTGTTAAAACCAGCATTGTTGTGACTCAGCCCCAGAATGCTGGCTTCCTTGCATCTGGATTGAGATCCAAGAGTTTTTCATTTTGGACAAGTTTCCAGCTGATGATGATACTGTCGGTCTGAGGACGTCACTTGGAAAACCATGGTACTTGGAGATTTTATGCTGGCTGCACCGAAGCACTATATTAATAACATTAGATATCAAAATTGCAACTAGCCGAGATACTCTGAGTAATACTAGAAAACTTCCAAAAGGGAAGGATAAACGTGCCCATTCAGGTCTTGAAGGGGCAGAACAAAGACCTCCAGAAGTCGGCGCTTCCATAAAACCAACAATAATGCTGGCAAAAAGAACTGTCAAAATTACTTTTTCACAATTCTGGAAATTAAAGTCTTGACACAATATAAGAAGTGTTTATTTAAGAGAGAGAGAAAAAAAAAACAGAACAGCAAGCATTATGGTGTTTTTATTTACCCAGATTACAACCCTCTTTCCAGCTCTGCAGTGGCCAAAAAGCCAACATTCTTGTTCCAGGCAGCCTAGTAGCCAGAGGAGGGACAGAACTCTTCTGGAGTTTGCCAAGTACCTCCTTCGCAGATGACTGCCACTATTTAACTTAAGCCAAGCCAAGCCAGCCAAGTGCAGGTACCAAAGAGCTGCATTTTCAGGGTTTGTCAAGATTTGAGGTGACCCAAAGCTCACTCTGGACTTAAAGGGCATTTGTACAAAAATATTAGCAGCAGATATTTTAACAATGCAATTGTCTGAGATAGTGTTACCGATTCATTTTACCAAGTAAAATGAAATCTAACAAAAGGATACTGAAAAAAATGTAAAAGAAAAAAACTAGCTATCCGTCCACCGGGAATTTTTCAAAGTTCTGATATACTCCTGGTAATCTGGAAGTACGTATTTATAGATGCAATACATATGTACTGATAGATATATACATGGATATAAATATATGTGTATATGTATACATATACGTATTTACACATAAATACATAGCCAAGCCAAGTGCCGTCGAGTCGGATCCGATACATATGTATAAATATGTTGTTCTTGTTGTTAGGTGCTATTAAGTAAGTTCCAACTCATCACAGCCCTGTACACAATGTAGCAAAACGCTGCCTAGTTCTGTTCCATTCTCAGAATTGTGCTATATTTGAACCCACCTTTGCAGCCTCTGAGCTAACCCATCTCGTTGAGGGTCCTGCTTTCTTTCACTGACCCTCTGCTTTATCAAGTGGGATGAACTTCTCCAGGCACTGGTCCCTCCAGATGACATGTCCAAAGTAGCTGACACCAAGTCTCACTATCCTGGCTTCTAAGGAGCACTCTCGTTGTACTTCTTCCATGACAGATTTGTCCATTTATCCAGTGGTCCATGATATATTCAAAATTCTTTGCCAAGACCATAAACCACAGGCATCCATTCCTATTTGGCCTTCCTTGTTCACTGCCCAGCTTTCACATGCATATGAGATGATGGGATTTAAGCACACTTTGGTCCGCAAAGTGCCATCTTTGTCTTTTGCAACAAATTTGTCTAGTGTGATATATTCTTTGATTTCTCAAATGTTCCTTCCATGGGCACTGATTGTGAATCCAAGTAAAGTGAAATCCTCCACAACTTCTTTTCTCTCTTTATCATGATGTTGCTTATTGATGTGAGGACTTTTGTTTCTGTTGAGATGAAATCCATATTGAATTCTGTAGTTTGGGCTCCTCAAAAAGTTCTCTTCTCTTCCATCAAGCAAAGTTGTGCCATCTGTATTGTGGTTTCTTAATAATGACCTGTTCTTTATACAGTGCAGATTTTTAGATCGTTTGCTCAGCATGCAGGCTGAATAAGTGTGATGAAAAGACACAATCCTGAACCACCCTTTGCTTACTTGAAACAGCATAGTATCCCCTTGTTCTAGTTGAAAAACTGCCTTTTGGTCTATATGTAGCTTCCTCATGAGAACAATTCAATGCCCAAGAATTCCTACGCGTCACAGTGTTATTCATAGTTTCTTATGATCCACACTGTCAAATACATTTTCCTAGTCGATAGAACACTGGTAAATATCTTTCTAGCACACACTGCTTTCAGCCAAGATACATCTGACATTAGCAATGATACACTTCAGTCCATGTCCTTTTACAAATCCAGCTTAAATTTCTGACAATCTCCTGTAGACATATTACTATAACCACTTTTGAAAAATCTTCAGTGAAACCTTACTTTCATTAATGATATTATTCAATAATTTCATCATTCTAGTGTATCACTTTTCTTTGGAATGGGCACAAATACAGATCTGTTCCATTGGTCGGCCAGGAAGCTGCCTTCAAAACGACTCCGTATACATGACTGAGCACTTCCAGCTCACTTGGTATTCTGTTAATTCCTGGAGCCTTGTTTTTTACCAACACATTCAGTGGGGCTTAGACTTTGTCCTTCAGCACCGATGATTTTTGATTATATGCTACCTCTTGAAATGGTTCAAAATCAACCATTTTTGGTGCAATGACTGCATTATTTCCATCATCTTTCAATGCTTTCTGCATTGGTCAATTTATTGACCACAGAATCTGTCACTACTGTGACTCAAGGCTTGTGTTTTTTTCTTCAGTTCTTGAAGCCTGAGAAATACTGAGCATGTTCTCCTCCTTTGGTTCACTAACTCCAGGTCTTTCCACATTTCATGATACTACTGTGCTTTGTCTTCTCTAGCAGACCACTGAAAGAGTCTCTTGAGCTCTTTTACTTCATCACTTTTTCCACTCACTTTACTACCCTAAGCTCAAAAGAAAGTTTCAGAGTGTCTTCTGACAGCCTTTTTGGTGTTTTCTTTTGTTCTTGTTAATAATGTTTACAGACATCCATTAAGCCGGTTACTGTGAAAACATCAAATGATAACAAATGTTAGAAAAGATGTGAAGAAATCTGAAACCTCAAACCCTCTTGTGGGATTGCAAAATTTTGGAGTCGCTCTGGGACAATCTGGTCATTCCTCGGACAATTAAATGTACTGTGACCATGTTACTCAGCAATTCCACTTCTAGTCAAGAGAATCAAATACCTTGTACACCCAAGAGAATCAAAGACACTTGCCCACAGAAATGACTGTGGACAAATATTCGCAGCAGCAGTATTCACGGAAGATAAGATGTGGATATAATCCAAATGTTCATGAAATGATGAATGAAAAAGAAAATGTGGTAATTCATACAATCAAATGTAACCTGACCATAGAAAAGAATAAACTTCTGATATTATTACAACATAGATGAACCTGAAAATATTATGATAAGGGAAAGAAGGCAGACTTGACAGGTTATACGAGCTCTGACAAATTAAGTCATGAACTTAATTGTTCTAAGTGCAACATACTTCGTTGCTGAATATCACTGTGGTGGCCTTCAAAGTCCCCACCTTGGGAAGCTATGCAGTGATCCCAGCACCTAGTCCATCCTTCAAAGCAATTTGGGAACACTTGCTGGACTGGCTATTGAGCACAGTGGCAAGGTGGTAAGTTTGTGAACTTAACTGTATGGCTATCTGTCAGGGAGCTTTTAGCCAGTAAACAAATAACTGTATTGGAACACCCTTCCTGTTCACTGGATCTGATCCCCACTGACTTTTTTCTTTACTCAAAGATAAAGGAAATATTGAAAGAAACACATATCAATGACATTCAGGACAGTAAGCGAGTACTTTGAAAGTGACTGTAATGGTATTCAACAATGGGGTATGCAGAACTTTTTCTATGATGAATTTGAGACCTTAATTGGCAGTCCTGCTATGTCGAATGGTCCCACTCATATGAAATGCTCTTAATATAGAAATCTATAAAGATACAAACTAGATTAATGGAAGACAGTGGTTTGAGGACTGAACATTGGGGCATTAGGGCTAACAGCTGTAGGTAGGATTACTTTCAGGGTTAATGAAATTGTTCTGGAATTAGATATCAATGACTGACACAAAATTTTGAATACTTTAAAGCACTGAAATATATTATTTAAGGGATGAACTTTATGGTATATGAATTAGGTCTAAACAATGCTACAGTAATTTTTTTAATTAAACAAAAAGAGTAAGATAGGTTCAAGGAAGTTAGCTTCCAAACTAATATACATGGGGCATCAGTGGCACCTTTAAATAATATTTTTAACTCTTTACTCACATGTCAAAATGTGAACTGAACTGGTAATCTCAAACCCCTCAAATATCCCAGAATCCTTCTTTCTAACAATAACAGCCTTTCCTCCTTTGCCTGGAGATCATGTAAAAAACCCCTCAAATATCCCAGAATCCTTCTTTCTAACAATAACAGCCTTTCCTCCTTTGCCTGGAGATCATGTAAATGCCTCATTTGGAGACAACACCTCATAAGGTATGCTATTTAGCCTCAAGATATGCCCCCCCTTGCCCCTCATTGCTTCCATGCTAATTATCGGAAGTAAGCCCTAGCATAGCCTGCTGAGGGAAAATACAGTATGTTCTCTAAAAATTAGATTCATTCGATAGAGTTAAAAGATCTTATTATCAAAGGACTTTAATAGACATTTCATCAAAGAAGATATTCAAATGGCCACCAAACACATGAATAGATGTTCAAGGTCATTAACCACCAGAGAGGTGTAAATCAAAACCGCAATGGGATACCATTTCAATCCCTCCAGGATGGCTAAGATTTAAAATAATAATACGGAAAATAACAAATGCTGGCT
This sequence comes from Heterohyrax brucei, assembly GCA_028571685.1. Taxonomy (NCBI): domain Eukaryota; kingdom Metazoa; phylum Chordata; class Mammalia; order Hyracoidea; family Procaviidae; genus Heterohyrax; species Heterohyrax brucei. The sequence goes on along the minus strand of CM053162.1, from coordinate 66,281,199 downwards.
AGGATGTGGGGAATTTAGAACTTTTATTCCTTGCTAGCGGGAATGCAAAATGTATTATGGAAGACATTTTGGAGGTTCCTCAAAGAAATAAAACTAAAACTACCATACTCCATTTTCCTAATGTCAATTCTGACTCATGACGAACCTATAGGATGGAATAGAACTGTTCCACCGAGTTTCCAAAGAGCACCTGATGGATTCAAACCGCTGACTCTTTGGCAAGCAGCTGTAGCGCTTAACCACTATACCATCAGGGTTTCCTAGAACCACTGTCTCAGTCACCTGGTACTGCTCTCACAGAAAATACCACAACTGGAAGGTTTTATGAGAAGAAGCTTTTATTGTCACAGTCCGGTAAGCTGAAAATCCATTTACAAATTGTAAGTCCATACAGTAAGAATGCATCACAGTCCAGTAGGCTGAGTGCAAATCCAGTGAGAGCATCCCTGCACAGGAACCTCGAGTCCAAAGGACGTGCCCTGTTCTTAGTGCTTCACTCTTGGTGGTAGGAGGCTCCCAACTTCTTCTGCACACTTCTCTCTCTTATAATCCACAATCTTGTAGCTCGAGACCTGCCTCACTAACACAACTGTTGCCTATTCTCCATTATCAATCTCAGAGGCAGGATTCACAACACATGGGAGGAAGGGCATCATACTGGGACTCACAGCCAAATCAAATCAACACAGACATTTCTGGGGGGACACAATTCAATCTCTGACAACCACCATAAACCAAAAAACCAAACTCACTGTCTTTGAATTGATTCCAAACTATAGTGACCCTGTAGGACATGGTACTGCTTGACAGAGTTTCCAAAGAATGCCTGATGGATTTGAACCACTGATGTTTTGAATGGGATCCTTGGCACTTAACTGCTATGCCACCAGGATTCCTAGAGCTACCATACAACCCAGCAATTCCACTTCTAGTTATATACCCAAAAGACTTCAAAGCAGAGACTCAAACAGAGGCTTGTACACCAGTGTTTATTGCAGTACTATTCACAGTAGCCAAAAGTGGGGGGAAAGCATAATTGCTCACACATAGGTGAATAGATAAACAAAATGTGGTATGTACACATGAGGGAATACCACTCAGCCAGCGGAAGAAATGAAGTCTTGGCGCATGCTACGGTATGAATGGAACTTGGACATTGGCCAAGTAAAATAAGTCAGTCACAACATGGCAAGTATTCTGTGACTTCATTTGTAAGAAAAGACAAGGAAAGGAAAATAGATAGTGTCACCATGAGTCAGAACTGACTCAGCAGCAGCAGGTTAGGGTTTTTTTTATACACCACAGTTTTTCTGTCGATGCCAGAGACCAAACAGTAGGAGGAAGAGAAGGCTAAAGGTAATGGGAAAAAATCACATCCATTAAGGAAAGGGATGCAGAGCCAACAATTGTCACCACTGTCAATAACCTGTATGCCTATAAAAAGTGGGACTGGCAACAGTTGATGACAGATATATTTTTTACAACAATGATAGAAAGCAAATATATAAAAAGTGTCTCTTGAGGCTGCCTGTGTATAACCAAAGCTTCATGGGATTCGGTTGCTTGCTTTAGAGTTTTAGGATCATGTTGTCACAAAACATCCCTGATAATTGACCTAGTAATGTGTTGAGCATTCTGTTTTACCTGCTAGTTCATTGAGTAATCTTAAAAACTTACAAGTAGGCATGCAGTGCATGACAGGTTTTCTCTATCTGCCCAGAGCAACAGAAATAGAAAAAGAGTCAAGAATAGTAGGAGGATATGGACTGCGTGGCTAACTGCCACATGAATAAATGCCCCCTTTGCCATGAGTTCAGAAGAACTGGATGGTGCCTGTCTACCATTACTGAATCTCTTGATCAAAGATTCTATGGAATATTCCTGATTAAGAAGGGGAAAATGAAGAACAGAATTTTAAATTCCTATGGATTGCAGGTGGTTTAACCACTAAAATTATTGCCCTGATAATAATCTTTAAATTATAAAACAAAAAATGTCTCTTGAAGTGTTGAAATAATGGTTTAGCTTATTTAGTAAAAACCATCTGCTGCCTTGAGCAATATGCTGTTTTAAGAACGCTCTATATGGGATCAAAGTGACAACAGCGACTCAGAAGATTATGTAGGCAGATTAGAAGAGAAACAACTCAGAAAAGAAGGATGCGAACAGTTACACTGCTCAGAGTCTCATCAAAGTCACTGAACTGTGCATGTAGAAACAGTTGAATTGGTGTATATTGCATATATGTAGGTTACAGATGTGTATAGGTATGTTACATATGTATATATTCTCAACTACAACAAGAAAATAAAAATTATTTTAAAAGAGATTTGTAATATAAATCAGCAAGATCCAGGGAACAATCATGGGAGAAGGTAGTGAACCCCAAAGAGTAGGAGATAATATTGACTATTGGTAGTGAGTAAACAGGGAAGAAGTCATCAATACGTAACCACTGAACCAATATTTATTGTTTTGGCAGGAACACCTCGACTTTGGTCACCAATTATTTGCTGGTATGAATTTTTGAAACCTGGATTCTACACAACACAAATTACCATCAGAAACACTTCTTTGGCATAGTGTTAATAAAGGGGTCATAAATCTCAGCAAGATAGATATGTTGACATGGATCTCCCAAGGCACAAGAACTTGTCACCTCTCTGTGTTTCCCAGAATTTACTCCTTACACTAAGGCAGTAAGAAAGCCTCTAGTAAGAGAAGACACTGATGTCTTTGGACAGCTAAAACAACTGGGGTATTGAACTGTGCTACCTATTAATAATGACGTAATGGGATACCAGTTTGGGAGAGGTCAAGCGGCAAAAAGTAACCACCAGAGGTATTGATACTGTAATTATTACAATGGACAGAAAGATCAAAGGTGAAATCAAAGGACCTTGACCTGAAAGAGTTAAGGAAAGGGTTATTATGTCCAGGCGTAAGAAACATGCTTGTGTAAGTAGGATGTTGTTGTTAGGTGCTGTCAAGTCAGCTATGCTTATCTGAATGAAACACTGCCAGTCCTTCACCCTCCTCACAGTCACTGTCATACTTAAGCCCATTGTTGCAGTCAGTGTGTCAGTCCTTCTCATTGAAGGTCTTCCTCTTGTTCACTGACGGTCTACTTTACCAAACATGATGTCCTTCCCCAGAGGCTGATCCTTCCTGACACCATGTCCAAAGTAGGTGAGACGTAATCTCACCATTCTTGCTTCTAAGCAGCATCATGGAGATACTTGTTCCAAGAAAGACTTGCATGTTCTTCTGGCAATCCATAGTATAGTCAATATTCTTCACCAGCATTACAGTTCAAAGACATCCATTCCACTTCAGTCTTCCTTATTCATTATCCAGCTTTCACATGCATACGATATGACTGAAAATATCACGACTTGGGACAGGCACACCTTAGCCTTCAAGGTGGCTCTTTTGCAGACAATTTGCCCAGTACATTGCGTCGTCTGATTTCTCAACTGGTCTTTCCATGGGTGTTCATTGTGAATCCAAGTAAAATGAAACCCTAGACAACTTCTGTTTTTTCTTTGGTTATCATGATGTTGTTCATTGGTCCAGTTTTGAGGATTTTTGTTTTCTTAATGTGGGGGTGAAATCCATCTTGACTGCACTTTTATCATTAAGTGTTTCAAGTCTTCTTCATTTTCAGGAAGGAAAGTTATGTCATCTGCATAATGCAGGCTGTCAGTGAGTCTTCCTCTAATCCTGATGCCCTGTTCTTCTTCATATAGGCCAGCTTCTTAAATTATTTCCTCTCCATAAGACTGAGTAGGTATGGTGAAAGGATGCAACCCTGATGCACAACTTTCCTGACTTTAAACCACTCAGTATCCCTTTGTTCTGTCCAACCAACTGCTGACTGATCTATACACAGGGTCCTATTGAGCATACTTAAGTGTTCCAAAATTTCCATTCTTAAAAATGTTATCCGTAAGTTGTTGTGATCCACATAGTTGAATGCCTTTGTGTGGTCATTAAAACACAGCTGGACATCCTTCTGATGTTCTCTGCTTTCAGCAATGGTTTACCTGATATCACCAATGATATCCCTGGCCCCACGCTCTCTTCTGAATCTGGCCTAAATGTCCGGCAGTTCCCTGTCATTATACTGCTGCAGGCGCTTTTGAATGATCTTCAGCAAAATTTTATTTGTGTGTGATATACTACTCAGTTATAACTGTACAGGATGAGAGCTAGTAAAGACAAAGTGGCTTCCACAATGGAAAACCAATATTTCTCACTGGATTCCCAGATATGAGCTGATTTACACACTGAAAATCTGTGTAGTAAGAGTATGGGTCTGCTTGAGAAATACTTCTGGAATTCTGCAAGCATATTCTTCTCATTACTTCTCAGATGTGTCAGTGGCTACATAAAGATGTCCATTTGCCAGGAAAAAATGTGAATATCTGGATTTTGCTTGTTTGTACATTTTTGATATGCAATCTGACATGACCAAAAATGCCACCATGGTTCACTGAGTAGACTAGACATTTGGAGACCAGATGACAAATGGAGTTCTGTCCATAGTCCAACTCACAGTTCAGTCAATAAGTCCGTGGACCAAGCCTGCAGTTATTGCCACAGAACTTGCATGTTAGTGGGGCACCTATCAGCCACTGCTGGAGTGTGGACAGTCCCTGGTCAGGATTTTATGCACATCTGGACCGATGGTACATAAGCATTAATGGGGGTGAAATAAACTATATTACTCACATAGTAGCCATAAAAGGATGTCTAAGGGGAAAGGCGCAGATTCACTCTGGACTGAAATAACAGTAGGTGACAATGGTCCATATGTCTGTATTACATTTTTTAAAATCATCAGATTTGTAAGACTGAGGAATAACTTCCTTAACCCTATACAGGTTACATATTTAAGGCAGAATAAATATTATACTTAAAGGGGAAACTTTTAGTGGATACATTTTAAAATTCCAGAAAAGGTGATGATGTCTACAGTCATTACTAGCTGGGGAGCCCTAGTGGCCCAATGGTTAAGAGCTTGGCTGCTAACCATTAGATTGCAGTTCAAATCTACCAGCCAATTCCTGAAACCTTACGGGGCAGTTCTAGCCTGCAAAAGTCCCATGGGGTCGCTGTGAGTTAGAATCAACCTAAGAGCAGCAGGCTTGATTTGGGGTTTATTATCACTAATAGAGCCATGTGATGCAGCGGTGAAGCGCTCCACAGCTAACCAAAAGGTAATCAGTTAGAATGTACCAGCTGCTCTGCAAGAGAAAGTGGCGGCGGTCAGCTTCCGTAAATATTTACAGCATTGGAAACTGAACGGGGCAGTTGTACTCTGTCCTAGAGTGTCACTATGAGTTGGAAAAGGCTCAAGTGGAATGGGTGTATCAAGACAAGCATTGAATTACAATACAGAAGCCACACAGAAGCTTGAGACCAATACTACAAAACACAATGAAATGAAAAACAAAAGTAGCGACAGACAGGAGGACAGGCAAAGGGGAGATAAAATCTGTGTTGTTGGTGTGATCATCTCCAGGGGCTAATTATTGTCGCTAACAGGGATGTTCTCCCAAATCTTTAGATGTAAATTTCACTTACAAAAACAAACAGTGTTCTGTACTCCAAAAGCAACTACTTAGAACATAGAATGGATGGAGGTGCCAGAGACGGCAGTAGCAAAAAACCTAAAGTTACAATAATTTACTTAATGCATGAGATCTTTAGCAAAAAATGAATAGTGGGAAATATGAAAGCACTGAATAAATGAAGTGCTATGCCACAGTAATGGATAAAATGGAGACATTTAGGGGTCTATGGGTCCCTAAAACAAATTACAACTTAAACGTAATCCCAATTAACATCAGAGCTGGACATTTGGATGAATATTAAATTTTTATACTACAACATAAATGGAAGATTTTAAGAACCATAAACAGCAATGGAAGCTAACTAACATCAACAGATATTAGATGTATTACAAAGTTACAACAGATACCAAATATTTAGATCAAAGAACAAGCAGAAAAATGGAAAACGATTTTTTTTAAAAAATTAAAAAACAGAAAGTGACCTATGTATACTCGGAAATGATAAAGTTGGCATCACAAACTCAGAGTGAAAAGGTGAATTAGTGAGCAGGCAGCCTTGAAAAACAGTCTCACAGGTGCAAAAGAAAAACTGAACAGAATCCCCATCTCAGAGCATATATAAAATACATAAACGTGGAAAAGGTCTCCCTAGATGGTGTAGAGGGTTAAGGTGCTTAGCTAGTCACTGAAGGCTCTGCAATCTGGGTCCACCCAGAGGCACTTACAAAGAAATGCCTGGCGATCTACTTGAGAGAAAATCAGCTGGTGAAAACTCTGTGAAGCACGGTCCTGATCTACACACCTGGGGTCCCTGGGAGTCAGATATAACTCAAAAGCAATTGGCTTAAATATGACAAGCAAATTCACATGATGGGATCTACAAATGGAAACATCTCTTTACAACCAGAACAAAAATTTAAAACCAAAAGTTAAAATTTTATGGATTTTATTACATGAAAATTTAGGGTTTCATATAAATGGATTATAACCATAGACAAATTAACAGAAATATGGTGGACTAGAAGAATGTCTTTTCAGTCTCTGAAACTGATGCGAGTATTATCTAGAAACCTATCCAATATGTAGTCCCTAGCCACATTTTGTAGTTTAAATTGTAATGTAAATTAATTAAAATTAAATAGAATTGAATTTCAGCTCCTCAGTTGCACTGACCACATGTTAACTGCTTTGTAGCCACATGAAGCTAGTGGCCATGCCTTCAACGATGTAGACATGAGACATTTCAATTGTAGCATAAAGTTCTATGAAGCAAACTTGACTGGAAGATACCAACAATTCACGTAAATCAGAAAGAAAATTCTTGAAACTCAAATACAGACAAACTATATAAATAAGTAATTCACAGACATACATCTAAAGGGATAGCAAATAATTGAAGATTTTCCTCAAAGATTAGTAAGTTAAGGCAATGAGATACCAATCAAGGCTTAGCAGACTGATAAGCTATGAGTCAGAATTGACTCAGCGGCAATGGGATTTTTTGTTTGTTTGTTTGTTTGTTTAGACTGATAAAAAATTGAATGTAGATAAACAACAAACTGACAAAAATTTAGAAAATGAGAACTTTTATTCACTCTTGGTGAGAGTGTAAACCAGTATGAAAACAACAGCAGAATCAAAAGTCAACTGACTGCTGTAGAGTCCATTTTGACTCACACTGACCCTATAGGTCAGAGTAGAACTGCCCCATAGAATTTCCAAGGAGCACCTGGCGTATTTGAACTGCTGATCTTTTGGTTACCAGATGTAACAGTTAGCCACTACATCACCAGGGTTTCCAATAGAAACTTACTCAGTAAAGCTGAGTATCTGTTTGCCAGAACTTACACAGAGAAATCCCTATTCAGGCTTAAGAGATCCAGAGGAGTAGGCATAGCCATGTATGCTCAACTCCTTCCCCATTTTAAGCTGGCTCAGCCAGTCTGAGTACCAGGGGGGAAGAAAAGAGTGGTTGAAGTACAAGATTCCAGAAAATCCAACAAGGCATTTATTTTAGATATTCCTTTTCCCCAACTTTATAATATGTAGAGTATTGAGGAGGGATGGGGCTGTCTCTGGTATGCCTACCAGGTATCTGTGCAGGACTTGTGCTGTGAAACAATGAGAGAACCAGAAATTGGGTACTTTCTGATTCTACAATTGTATAGGTTTCCCAAGTGAGTCTTGTGTTCTATCTGCATTGTGCGGTGTTGACAGTGTATGTATGTGACTCCTTACCATGACCTATGACTGTATGGAGACTGGTGTTAGGATATTTGTTTGTGTTTTTGTTATGGTGAATGAAATAATCATGCCTATCACTAGGAGAATTAATAAGGAAATAAGGTGGGTCCAAATGACATCATCTTTGCTGCAGTCAGAATTGGGCAGCTATCCATCCTGTACACCCCAAAGCCCATAAAATCAGTGTTTAGTTTAAAAAGAGACAAAATAAATTTTATAACTCCTATCACATATGTACATTAGATCCATACACATAGCACTGCATATTTTACTAAGATACACGCATACTTCGAGACATCTATCAAACTCTTTGGAAACCCTGGTTGTGTTGTGGTTAAGTATTACAGCTCTTAACCAAAAGGTTGTCAGTTCAAATCTGTCAGGCACTCCTTGGAAACTTGAGGGGCAGTTCTACTCCTTCCTGTATGGTCTATGTGAGTCAGAATTGACTCACAGCAGTGAGTTTGGTTTTGGTTATCAACCCCTTTAGAATGGGCATCTATGATGAGGGTAGAGAAGGAAAACCAGAGTACTATCTAGGGGTGAAAAGAAAGGTAAATAAAAAGAAGGATAATACACAGACCAACGATTCTAATGATATGATAACATGAACACACAAATGATCCAACTGTCAGCCTAATAGCTGTCAACAAAGAGAAAAAGTGAATATGAGAAATCATTATTTCTACAGACTCAATAATCAGTAATGAAATCGAGCAAGTGGCATAGATGTCAAAGCCAAAGAAGAGTCTACAGCTTTTAAGCCTGTAAGTTTTACAGTAATTGGCAGAATAGCATCCTTTCCATTAACACAGAATTCAGGAAGTAGAGTGAAAAAGGCAATTCTCTTTTATACATATTATACTTTGTGTATTGATCTGGCACATCAGAGGAAATTAAAATGAAATTTTTATCATAAACAAAAGTTATGTTTTTGAAACAAAGGGGACATTATGTAAGCCCCAAATCACTGAACTGGTTGCTCTATTGGCAAAAATGACTATGAAGACAAAATGATCTAAAATAAAAAAACAGTAAATGTAGAAGTACAGATTAAAGGGAAGCTGAACGAGAAACATGACTAACAGGATACTAAAACACAAACAAAAAAGAACTTGGGAAGCCATGTGTTGATACAGTTGACATGACTTCTCCCTTACATTTGAGAAAACCAACTAGCCTTCTGAATACTGTGGTTGGTTCTTATGGAACATTCTTCATTTATGTCTTGAAGATAAAGGGATGACAGATCCTTAACCTTGTGGTGTGATGTGCTCAGATATACACTAACAGAGTTGTCCCTTTGCCTCCTCACACCTGGAGAGACATAGAATGCTGGACTTTGGCTAAAGGCAGTCTCATCTAAAATCTACAGCATGAAGTCAAGGTTATAGGAATTATTTTAAGTCTAAGTATCCAATGTCTAGTATGCGTTTATCTAGCCAGATGAAGACAGATCTTTTTAACCATATACATAGTTTGCTAACACTCTGAATTGGAGGCACCATCTCCAATCTGCACTGTTACCAGCAAGTTCACAATTCTGTCCTTTTACTGAAGAATTCTACTTATAAATTATTGATTTCAGGGTATAATTATGCCATCAAAAGTCTTGTTCTATTTTCCTGAATAAATCCAGAAAAAAAACACCAACATGTACCAGCAGCATCAAAAGCAGAACACAGGTAATCTAAGGACAGTTGCTTACTTCTTGGCTTGGCATAAACCCTTGGTCCATAGTCAGGGCATGGATAGAGGGATGATTTAAATTTCTTCTTCTTTCCTCCCTCCCTCTTTTCCTTCCTTCCTTCTTTCCTTTCTTACTTTTTTCTCAGTCCAGAAGATGTTCTCCCAAAACCAAATGGACATTAATATTTGCATTCACCAAGCTAACTCTAGAAGCTTTGTATTTAGTGGATTTTTTTCTGTATTCTTTTGTTGCTTTTACTTTTAGATCTTGAAATTGTCACAACTTTTTTTTTTTAATTATACATTTTATATGAAACCATTTCCATGGAAAAATGGAGAAATGCTGTAACAAGGGTTGCCATCCTGGCACTATTTTAAATTGAGTCTAACATTTGGACATGTGATTCCTGATCTCAGTGGAAATGCCAGTTTTAGGATCATCAGCCTCAGTGTGGTATTTTTAGTGTTGTGGGATCTCAAACTCTAAGTAGCTCCAATGAGTTCTATCCTCTCATGTCCCTTCCCTTTGGGTATGAGTAGGACTTGTAACTTGTTTATAATCAATAGAGTATGACAAAGGTGAAGAAATTTTGCAGATGTAATTAAGTTGCCAAGTTGTTCTGACTTAATCAATTGAATGATTTAAAGGACTATCTAGAAGTGAGAGATTCAAAGTAGCAGACTCTCTCTGATTATGACTCTAAAGAAGTAGGTCATCATATGTCTACTAGCTTCAAGGAAATGGATTCTGCAAACAACATGAGAGATCTTGGAAGAGGATCCCAAAGTTCAGATGAGATGACAGCAGTAACTAAGAATCTGGTTGTTGATTGAAACCTGGGATCCTGAGCAGAGGATGCAACCCAGCTGTGCCCAGATTCCTGATTCGTGGAAATTATGAGATAATAAACGATTGTTGTTTTAAGTAGTTAAGTGGTAGTCTGGTATTTAGTAACACAAGTAACATGTATGAGTCACCTTCCAGAGGGCCAAGTAGTTAGGAAGAAGAAAAAATCGTACCTTGAAAGAATGCTCAGTTAAGAAAGGGGAGGCAAACAAGATGGTATTCTCTTTATTAAAGAAGATGCAGAACAACATCATAGAATTTAAGGAGGAAAGAAATCCAAAGAAGAAAGATGGTTAAGTTCAAAATGCTGCAGCAATATCAATATGGATGGGGACTAGAACCGACATGAGCATTATAAGAAAGGTCATTGATACTACATAGAGTTCAAAGGGTTAAATTACTGGTTCCCAGTCAAAAAGAATTTTTCTACCTACAGTTTCCGCTTAGTTTGAGCAAAAGCAGTGGCTGTTCAAAGTACAAAATCTAGATGCAAAAGGCTACACAGGAGTCAACTTCACTTTTTGAAAAGACTAAGGTCAGGTAATAACATACAGGACAACTCAGCATGACTTAACCAGTGTCCAAAAATGACTTTACCTTCATAACCTACTTGAGCATGAAAGAAAAGGCTGAGTGGTTGAAGATTACTTCACCTCTGGAAAGGCATAAATTCTCAAGTCCTTTCAACTTTTCTACTTTGGCAGTCATGTATTTCCCTCAGAGGTGCTCTACTAGCACTTAGTCTCTGCCGTAGCTGAGTCTCATCACTACCAGTCACTTATCACTGCAGAAACGGTTTTAGTAATGAGGCAGAAGTATTTGTCCATTGCATAGGAATCTTCATCAGTGTGAAAATTAATTTTATGTGTCAGTGTGGGTCATCTATGGTTTTCAGTGGTTTGGCCAAATACTGGACTAGTGGCTGTTTCACAAAATAACATAATGTAATCATTTCCATAATGCAATCTAGGGGGGTGCAGTCAAGAAGGCAGACTAAACACATGTCTCCCTAAATCCCTCTGGAAATCAAGAACTGAATTGATAATTAAATGGAGCCTTCTGGACACCTAGTGAGCCCTAGGACGTGGCATAGGACTGTTAATTTGCACTTCATAGCACTGAACGGAAAGCCTCCTCTCTTTCATTGACTCTGCTTGTCACAAAAGCTGGCTTTCAGAGACTGAAGGCAACTCACCATTTTACCTTTTTTTTCCACTATCTTAGCTGGAGGGTAGAGCTTGGACTTGACTAGCAGCTAACCTCAGATGCACTGCTAGTGGGTCATCAGGCAAAATTATCATATTTTGAGAGCCCAGGTTTGGACTCTGTGCATCTCGGCACCTTTGGCCAGTCTTTCCGTGTAGCCTGTAGGAAGGCAGACACCAAGCTTGTGCGGGATACCATCTTGTTCCATAGGGAGGTGAATATACCATACAGAAGCCCCAGCTGGACCTAGTTCCTAGACTGGGAGGTAGCACTTGCCTGGAGGAGAGTGTCCAGCAGAAAAGCAGTATTTTACAGTGTCAGCTACAGCTGGGGTGCAGCAACAGAGGCTATGGACTCTATTCATCTCAGCACCTTTGGCCTCACTTTCCACCTCTGACTTAGAATAGAATGGATTCAGCCAGGTGGTGAACTTGTGCAGGACAACATCCTGTTCCACTGGGAGATGGATATACCCTTATGGAGGCCTCAGCTGGACCTAATTCCTGGGCTAGGAGGCAGCACTTTCCCAGAATAGAGCACTTTTCTGGAAGAAATGCAGGATTCTACACAGTATCGTCTACAGCTGGGGCCCGCCAGCAGAGGCCAGCAGGCCAGCAGCCTTTCTGTATTTTGAGCTAGTTTATAACATCTGGGGTTCAGTATAGAGGTGCTTACTTTCTCAGCTGGGAAGAAGGACCTATACATCTGAAAACCTGACTCACTTTGGAAGCCGTCAGATACCTTTCACCTTTCATCTTAAGATGGCATAGAGAAGCAACCGCAGTCCATCCTCACAGCATCTCTTCCAGTCTCTGTTGACTCACATGATGCCCCAAAAGCAACAAACTCTGAAGAAAACTGTAACCAAGAAATCACTCATGGCTTCAGAAAGCCCCCAAAAGGAAACACCGCAAAACTTCCCAGAAGAAGAAATGTTTCTGAAACTATCAGAAGGTGAATACAAAAGGATTATGTATAGAGCCCTACTAGACCTTATACAAAATGCAGCAGAGCAAAATGAAAAATTAAGCAAGCTGTGTGACCTGGTGGAGCATCAGTAATCTGAAACCCAGCAAATCAAGAACAAAACCAAAGAGACAGAAAATTCCATTCAAAGCCAAGAAAACAGAATGGAACAAATGGAAAAGAGGGTTTCTGATTTGGAAGACAGAGCCACTGACTCCAGCATCTATGAGGAAAAATCAGAAAAAAGAAGCAAGAAAAATGAAGAAGCATTAAGAAGAATGTGGGACTCTATTAAGAGGAACAATCTATGATTAACTGGAGCTCCTGAACAGGGTGAGACACCTGAGAACACAGAGTATTGTTGCTGAGCTACTGACAGAAAACTTCCCAGAAATTATGAAAGAAAACAGTATAGATATCGAAGATACATATTGAACCCCACTCCATACAGGTCTCAAAAATAAGACTCCAAGACATATTCTAATCAAGCTTAACAAAATGAAACATAAGCAGAAACTCTTAGAGAAAGCAAGACTCAAAGCAAGGCTAACATTCAGAGGGAAACCCTGTAGGCTTTAGTTGGATTTCTCTGCAGAAATCATGCTGGCTCAGAGACAGTGGCATGGCACATTCAAAGCCTTGAAGGAGAAGAGCTTCCAACCAAGAATTATCTATCCTGAAAAACTATCTTTAAAATATGAAAATGAAATTAAGACATTCACAAATAAACAGAAACTCAGAGACTTTGTAAAAACCAAACCAAAACTACAAGAAATACTGAAAAAAATCTCTTGGCTTAGAAGAACAAAACCACTAACTTTATGTTTTGGAAGCAAATACAGGACACATCACCCAGAATCCTATTCAGCTGGGAAGGCTCCAAACTCAATCAAAGCTATAATGCCAGCCAAGCCAAGTGTCGTCTATAATAGTGAAAGAAATAATCTGGTGATCATATCATGAAAACTATGATGTCATCATATCAAAAAGAGGGATCTACTAAAATTGTTATAGTCCTTCCAGATAGAGAGGAACTTGATAAGAATGGTAGTAATTACAACTGGGCTTATACATACTTTATTAAGGAGGATTACAAGTGTGGCAATTCTAATCTCAAATAAAATTGATTTTAAGGTCAAATGCACCATTGTGAACAACAAAGGACACTGTTGCTGAAAGGTTCAATACACAAGTAGGACTTGACAATATTAAATATTTATGCACCTAATATTACAGCACATAAATACATTGAAGAAACACTGACTACACTCAAAAATGAGATAGATCACTCCACAATAATAGTCGGAGACTTCAACACTCTACTCTCAATATTGGACAGATCATCTAGAAAAAAGCTCACACAGAAGATCTTATTGCCACAATTAACCAACTAAACTGCATCAACATATATAGAACTTTCTATCCATCAGCAGACAACTGCACCTTCTTCTCCAGTGCCCATGGAACATTTTCCAGAATAGATCATGTGTTAGGAAATAAAGCAATTCTCAACAAAATCCACACCACTGAATTAATACAAAGCATCTTCTCAGATCATACAGCCATAAAAGTTGAAATCAATAGCAGATAAAACATAGATAGAAAGTGAAATTCATGGAAACTGAACAACAACTTGCTCAAAAAGCCACAGGTTACAGAAGAAATCAAGGATGAAATAAAGAAGTTCACAGATTCCAATGAGAATGAAAACACTTCCTACCAGAACCTATGGGATACAGCCAAAGCAGTGCTCAGAGGTCAGTGTATCTCCATAAATGCACACATCTGGAAGGAAGAAAGAAACCAGTTCAAAGAACTAACCCTGCAGCTTAAACAAGTAGAGAGAGAGAACAACAGGGGAACCCCTCAGCACCAGAAGAAAACAGATCGTAAAGATTAGAGTAGAACTAAATGAATTAGAGAATAGAAGAACAACTGGAAAAAACTGCAAAGACCAAAAGCTGGTTTTTTGAAAAGATCAACAAAATTGACAAACCATTTGCTAAACCTACTAAGAAAAACAGGAAAGGAAACAAATAACCCAAATAAGAAATGAGAGGGGAGTTTTCACCACAGATCCAACAGAAATAAAAAATATCATAACAGAATTCTGTGAAAGACTGTACTCCAACAAATTTGAAAACCTAGAGGAAATGGACAAATTCCTTGATTCATACCACCTACCACAATTACCACAAGGTGAAGCAGAACAACTTAATAAACATATCACAAAGGAAGAGATTGAAACAGTCATCAAAAAACTGCCAAAAAGGCCCAGACTCAGGTGGCTCCAAAAGCAATCAATTAGTTGGAAGGGCAGTTTCCTTAGCGTTGATGCTTTGCCTTCTGACTATAAATAGATATTTTGACAAAACTACTCTCTCTCCACTCTTCCTGTTTCCTGGCCTACAGAGCTTGTGATACAAGTTTGCTTAAGTCTCATGTCTGCTGCCTGACCTACAAATTTGACTTGCCTGCCCCCTACAATGCCATGAACCAACGGGAGTCTTCAGCCTGTCATCTGACCTAGGAATTTTGGAGTTGCCAGTTCTCACATTCACGTGAATCAATTCCCTGAAGTAAATCAGTCTATCTCTCACTCTTTGCACATATGTATGCGTGTACATACATATGTGCATGTGTGTGTGTGTGTGTGTGTGTGCATATACCAAATTCATTGCTGTTAACTCCAACTCGTATTGACCCTATAGGAAAACGTAGAATGCCCCACAGGATTTCCAAGAAGTTGTTGGTAGATTTGAACTGCCATCCTTTCGCTTAGCAGACTTAGCTCTTCCCCACTGCACCACCAGGATTTCATGTAAACGCACACACACAGAGTATCTCTGGTAGCACAGTGATTAAAGCCCTCTGCTGACAACCAGAAGGTCTGCAGTTCAAACCCACCAGCTGCTCTTTAGGAGAAAGACGTGGCAGTCTGTTTCTCTTGAGATCTACAGTTTCGAAACATGATGGTGCACTTCTACTGTGTCATACATGAAAAACTAAGAGTCAGAATCTACTCAATGGCAGTGAGTTTGATTTCCTATACATAGACAGGTAGATAAAGAGTTGGAGAGGGACACAGAGATATATGCAGAAAGAGAGAGAGAGACGGAGATGTTATAGATGTATACACGTACATATACACATCTTGCTGGTTCTCTTTCTCTAGAGAACCTGGGCTATGACAGGTTCTCACTTATTTTAAATCCGTAATACTCCTACAACTATTTAATATTGCATGAATGATTTACCTGAGGGACAGATTCGCCGAGTAGTGCAGACAGAGGAGACACTCATAGTCATAAGTCTGCCTTTAGCTTCTGTTCTCATGCCACTGGACCTTTCTAACACCAGCTGAAGCAGCTGAGCTAGACATTTTCAGGATGAGGAACCACATGGAGAGACAGACCCAAGCAATAACCAGATATGTAAATAAGGCCACGATAGGCCTCCCAACTGTAGTCAAGCTGCCAAATGACTGCACTTCATGCGTGCCTGTAGACTAGACCAGCAGACAAACTAACCAACAGAACCCCACCCAAATTGCTGGTGCACAAATACTGAGCAACTAAAAAGTTTGTTATTTTAAAGCTCTATGTTTTGAAATGATTTGTTGCACACCAACAGGTGACCGATGTAATCTAGTTTCCAGATTTTGAAACACAATTTCACTGAACACTCAATTAACATACGCAGAAACATACTTTCAGAAATGGAGAAATCAGAAATTTCATCTTTAGGTTGCTGTAAGTTGGAATAGACTGAAGAGCAGCAGGTTTGTTTGTTTTGTCACTTAACAGGTAGAATCGTAAGCGTGCTTTGAGAAAGTAGAAGACAGTTGTCTCCTAGTTGAAGAAATCCTTCTCAGGGGACTGTCCTTGTATCCCACTATGTCTGAACAGACACCTAACGTCTGGAGGAAGAATCAGATTTAAAATGTTTCTTCTCCTTGTGGAGAATCAAACATGATCCTCACAACTGATACCTTTCTACCTCTACCAACCCTTACCTTATGTAGGCGAAATCTTCAGAAACAGAGGTGAGTGTGGATTATCAATCTCACAAGTGAGGGGAGACACATTTATCACTCCTTGGTAACAAATACTGAGACAGAATTTACTTGCTTGCCTTTGGTAAATGTTTTCAAACCTCTGTCTTCTTTTATTTTATCACCAATAATTATTAACAACTGCCTCATCATTGAAATAAGATAAACATTGCAAGTGAATCATTAAAAGCTGCAGGCAATTATTAATGAGACACTTGAATCAGCTACTCTCCTGGATTGTTTTAACATTCTTACAGGACTTCCTTCATCATATTTAATTAAGACACCTTCACCAACACACTGACATTCTCTGTGCTCCACTGTCCTAGTCAATTTCCTTCACACAAAGGGCAAAGAAGTGTATCTCGTAGTCTCCCATTTTTCCTCTTTTCTTTTCTTGGACAACAGAATGGAGTATTTCCAAGCTAAGGGAATATCCAGTTCTAAACAATAATTTTACAGCACTTTTTAAAACCAAATTCTAGGCCTATTTCAAGTCTTTCTGTCAGGCAAGACTTTATTAATCTTATCCCAAATATAAGCCTCCTGCTTGCAATGAATTTCTCATGTTAACCTTTCTGCAGAGTGCCTGGTAATAGACATCAGCAGGGTCCCTGTCCATCTAAATAATTTGATTTGATGTGTCACTGGGCAAGTATACACCCATGCTCTGAAACCTCAGTTCCATCTCCTGTAATTTCACCCATTATATACTCATTCATTGGGCTTTGAATCTTTGTGTTCCTTAACCTTAATATAAAAATTCACTTACCTTTAGAAGATATTCATCACTGTTAGCTAGCACCCAGTTGAACATCTCAGGATGTATCTGAAAGCAATTACCTTGAGAGTAAGTGTCTGTAGGAGTAAGACACAGACAAGAGGCGGTTACAGAAGAGAGGAAATCTCATCCATCTCTGCTCAGTAAATTTTGGGGGGAAGGAGTTCAATTCCTCTTTCTTCTAACCTAGTCCTCTTATTCAAAAATCACTTGAAAACTGAGCCAATTTCTCCTAATTTTTGCATAACTCTAAGACAACACAAAAATGATCTTATAGCACACTCTCAAATAACTATGCTCTTAGTGGAAGGAGTTCTGATATGAGCCTCTGTTGATCCCCTAGGTGTGGGGCTTAGTGGTGTACACTCTATCTCTCTGTACGCATTACCGCTTTCTATCACTGGAAAGCTTAGGCTGTAAATATATCCTCAGATCTTTAGATTCACTGTTACAAAACATTTTGACTGTGTTGGATGGCATGAGAAACTGGAATAAAACTTGAGGAATATGCACTGATAGGTTTAAAAATATATCCAACTACAGTTTGGTGTTTGGGGAAGATTAGAATAAAGCTGAGTACTATATTTCTAAATAAGCTTAGGATTTGGATTTCATGCTAGAGACAGAAGTTCTCATCTCCATCCAGAGGCTGAGGAAGAAAAACATTACCACAACAGAAAGCAAATCCTTTAGTAAAACTCAACACAAGGGCATAAAAGGTGAATATAGTTTCTCTTTCAGAAGGCTGGAGTTTTATATTGGTGAGTCAGGCCATTGAAACTAACAGAGAATGGGCTGTAAGACTGGTCTAAGAGAAAGGCTAAGTGTTTTCTCTAGGGGTCTGAATCAGTCAGGGGCTCTGCACAGTTCAGAGGGATGCTTCTAAAAGTCATCTGAAAGCTTTTCTCCCAGAATTGTGTCTTCTCTGTTCTCTTACTTTACAAGTGGTACTGATCTTCCAAAGTTAGGTTTGTGACCCTTTTTCCTCCTTTACAAATGGGTGATTGAGAACTTGACATAACTAACACCATGATGAACTTATCTTTTTTTTTATTTTTACTTCCTCTGCCTGCCCCCTGCTTTCTGCATACCTTCATTAGTGATTTTGTTTTGATCTGATGCTAATAAATTTCTTTTGTTTTGTCCAGTGTCTTATGGATCCCCCACAGGCAGATTAAAGCCCAGATGTCTGACATGTATATGTTTAGCCTGATGAGGAGCTGTCCAGCGTGTATCACTTTAGTCTGAAAAAGAGTCTCTTGTCCTTCTCTTGTAATGAATAACTCCACTGCCCAGGCCATCTGCAGGCTACAAAGACACATCTAACCTGTACAAAAACTGTATATAAGCTCTAATGTAAGAATGCCTTTTGGGACACCACATTCAGCCTGCACTGCTGTAGGATCCCCAATGGTGGACACCTCCGAAAAAAACTTCTCTTTCTGACTTGGAGTAGTTTCATTGACTCAACTGCTCCAGGGCATGGACTTAAATTGGGCAAGTTCAAGTTCCATCTTTAGAGTGTCTTCCCCGAACATCCAGTCCACCTCCATTCAGGCCTTTTTCCCTTCAGTTCACACACACACTGCACTCCTACCCAGTTTTAGTGATGTCCAGTACTAACTATTACACAGACGGGTGTCACCCCTCTTCGGATGAACACTGCTTGACTTTAGGAGGTTGGTGTTGTACATGTGTGTATACGTGTGTGTGTGTGTCTCATGCAACAGACAGACTGTGCTGCAACTTCACCCAGACATCAGACTGTGTGGGTTTAAGTCCTCTTCTTGCCACATAACACCTGCATGAAACTGGACAAACCACTGAGACTCCCAGTTCCCGTTTCTCTCTCCATAAAATAAGAGCAGATCAGCTTTCTAGTCTCACCATCCTGTTGTCAAGATTATATGAGACATGATAAATCAAATCACTTCATAAATTCTACAGGATTTACATGGCTGTACTTGCCTATCAGACGCCTACATGCTACTGACCAAAAGATTGCTGAATAAATCTTATTGCTCCCTAGATTTGTACATTATACAAATTACACATTCATAATAAACAGCTTATATAGAGTGATTGAGCTTATTCATACACAGAGATTACTAGTGAGACCAATTATTAATGCACAGGTCATTAATGGCATGATTAGTACTATTGAATGTCCAATCCTAGGCAACAGAATTGGACATTGTCCAGCGAATCACCTCCAACTCTTGCTCCCTTGAGGAACAGGAGGGCACACTCAGGTAGCCTGGTATTCATGCCTGAAGAGCTTCAAACCATAAAAGAGACACTTCCACTACCCATTATTCTCTATACCCAGACTCACTTCATGCTTCTTACTCATTAACTCCTGTCTGCTTATGTCACTTGCTAGCCGTGTAAATTCTTGTAATTTATTTTTCTATCAAAGACTCAGTTTCTTATCCCAAAGAATAATTTTCTAAAGAATATCATAAAAATGTATAGAAGAAATTAATAACTTGTAACTAAATGTATTGGTAAGGTGGTAATGCTAACTCAAACAGCACTTGAAGAACTGGGTATTGTCTTAGTTATCTAGCATTTCTATAACAGACATACCACAAGAGGATGATTTTAACAAAGGGAAGTTTATTATCTCGCAGTCTAGAAGGTTATACGAGTCTGAATTGAGAGCATCAGCTGCAGGTGAAGGCTTTCTCTTTCTGCCGGCTCTGGGAGGAAGATCCTTGTCCTCAGTCTTGGGGTATCTTTGTGCGGGAACCTCAGGTCCAAAGGACAGGCTCTGATCCTGGCACTACTTTCTTAGTGACATGAGATTCCCAGTGCTCTGCTTGTTTCTCTTTCCTTTTATCTCTTGTAGGACAAAAGGTGATGCAAGCCACACCCAAGGGAAACTCCCTTTGTACTGGACCAGGGAGGTGATCTTAGTAAGAATATTACAGTCTTACTCTAATCCTCTTAAACATAATCCAGTCTTGCCCTGTTAGGATTTACAACATAGGAAGATTACAAGACAGAGGACAACCACACAATACTGGGAATCATAGCCCAGCCAAATTGCTGCATGCAGTTTTAGGGGGACATAACTCAATCCATAACAGGTCTAAGTAGGCAAAGCCTAGCATAGGTTTGAGCTCAGTCTTCCAAACAAGAAAGTCTGCAATGGCATTAAGTGGCATTGCTTTATTTTTCTTTTCAGAGATTGCTCTTCACGTACATCGGGCAGCCTAGGACAGCACTCTCTCTTGCTCCACAAATGAAGGTGGAAACAGGATATCTGGGCTTAAGCCTTGTTCCTAGATTTATGAGCTGTGTGCTGTTGGGCACTTCACTTAGCATTTCTAGGCAACAGTTTCATCATGTGTAAAATGGAAATCATGTATGTGTGAGATCTTCTGGACTTATATTGAATATCAAATAGGTCAACTTATTTCACAAAAGCATTTGATGAACTACAAGCAATACGATAATAGAAAGAATTGCCATTTTAAAAATTCTTCTCACTTTGAATCTTGGCTGGATACAAGCCTGAGGCAGTTATGATAATACCTGCCTTCACTAGAAATAGGAATCCCTGGGTCAGCACCTGGGTATGGGACAGCTCTCCCTTGGTTTACGTTCTTGACTTTGGCATCCCAGAAACACTCTTCAGCATCTTATTCCTTACAGCTTGAGCCCAGCCTAAGATGTGATTCCAGGTCCTGGGAAACTGCTGTTAATGCCTCAAAAGAGGGACAACGAACACAAGACCCAAGAATTCAAAGAAGAGTAAAGAGCACAGTTCTACCGATACTCCTTCCTGTCCTGTGTCTAGAGTCACAAACACTTCTTTCTCAGGGAAATCATCAGGGACCAGGGGCTCAATATGGGAATTAAATTGGACTGGACTTGAAATCAGTTGCTGGGCCAACTTACATAACGCTAACATTGTAAAATCTTGTCTTAGGAGGAGAGTAAGAAACGCCAAAATAACACTGGACATTTAACAAAGGATAAGGACAACCAGCATGTTTACAGACTAAAAGTACATGATAAAACAAAAAGTGCTCAGATCTAAGAAAAAAATTAATTGAATTCTAGACCTTATGCCACTGTGAAAAGACACTAACTATAGTGTTGAGGTTAAAGTTACAGCTGTGATTTTAAAAAGAAGTTTAAATCTTGACATTACAATTATCAGACATTGAATGTGGGCAAGTTATTGAATCTCTCTGAGCCTCGGTTTTCTCATGAGTTAAATGAGACCAATAAAATACTGTATAGAGTTGTTTACTAAATTAAACATGATAAAATGAAATAAAGCCCTTGGCACATAAGAACTTCTGTAATGTCAATAATGTTATCCATACAAATTTGATCATGATAGATCACTCACACTCTGAGCCTCAGACCTCTCAGTGATAAAACAAAGATAGATACTGTCTTAACTGCCACTCAAGGTTCCTAAGAAGCACAAGTGATATGTTCTTCAAAGGGGATCAGCTTTAAATGAGAATTTGGATTTGGTGGTGGTGTCATCATGGAGCAACCAATTAACATTTAGCTACTAGCATACATGTGTGACTCATGGGTTAATCTGAAAGTTGAGTGTGGGTGAAAGTTTAGTTCTAATAGCCTTTGTCATGCTTCTTTAAGCTGTCCTTGGTATATTTACTTCATGGATTGATTCCAGAGCTCGTGCAGGTTCATACACAAAATTAAGAGAACTTCTTCCCCAGTTTCCTCTTTATTCAGATTTTTTCCGTGTTCTTTGGCATGTAGAAGCCTCCATTTCCTTGATCTTCTCTTTAGAAAGATGAGGTTTCCCTTAGAGTTTTAGCTTCACGTGATGCCATTTCCATGCAGCTTTGTATCTGAATTGTGTCATCTGGGAAAAGCTAGGAGAAATAACAATCAAGATTTCCTTCCAACTATCTTAAAAAAAAAAAAAAAAAAAACCACTGCCAGTCAGTCAGGTCTAAAACATAACAACCCTAGAAGTCAAGAGTAGAACTGCCCCATAGAGTTTCCAAAGAGTGCTTGGTGGATTTGAGCTACCAACTTTTGGTTTGCAGACATAGCACTTAACCACTACCCCACCAGGGTTTCCTCCAACTATTTAGACAACCCCCCCATGAAAAAACAAAAACCAAAGGCTTTGTCATCGAATTGGGTCTGAATCATAGTGACTCTCTAGGTCAGAGTAGAACTGCCCCACAGCACTTCCAAAGAGCACCTGGAGGATTTGAACTGCCTGCTTTGGGGTTAGCAGAGGTAACACTTAACTCACTATGCCACCAGGGTTTCCATGTGGACCCCAGAGGTCTCTTTTCCCAGTTCATCTATCCAGAAAGGTGAGACTTCCCTGAGAGTTACTATTTATAGTGAGAAAGGGCAACAGGTTTTATGGGCCAACTCCAACTTGGTCGCAACTGCAGACCAGCAATATTTTAAAAAAAAAATTCATGAGGAGGTTCTAACAAATCGCTCACATGGTTGCCTGAGAATTATTGAGGAAAATGGAATGAAGGGCCTTTTTTTTTTTTTTTTTTTTTGGTGGATGTTTTACAAATAAAGGAGGGAGAAGAAAGTCTTCATTTGATTCGTGGAATCTTCGCTATCTCTGTCTATTTGTGTTTGGTGGTTAGTATCACCTAACTCAGGAATAGAAATTTTATGGGAGTTTCTTTTATCTATGATGCAAATAGGGAGAAACATGATAGAATGATGACCAAAGAGGCATTACTTAACTTCTAGATTCATTAGAAGACCACAAAAAAAAGAGTAATTGGGAATGGAAGATACATCTATGGGAGTTTACTCTTATACCAGGGTCAAGGACCGGGAAAAGGACTTTGGGAATTAGGATGGGTATAGACAGGCAGAGAGTTCATGAGATTCTAGTCGTATTAAGTTAAATAGTGACACCCCTGTTTTCCTGTGATAGAATTTTTTTCATG
Organism: Heterohyrax brucei; assembly: GCA_028571685.1. NCBI lineage: Eukaryota > Metazoa > Chordata > Mammalia > Hyracoidea > Procaviidae > Heterohyrax > Heterohyrax brucei. Next base: position 66,257,903 of record CM053162.1, on the reverse strand, counting down.
AACTCTATATTCTGCCCAGTTAGAGAGTCATGTTTTTCAACTTGAACTCTCATCAGGGAATTAGTCTCCCTGGTAGAGCTACATTTCTTAACTGGTGCAATTTGCACTCCCCTTTCCCCTGGGACATTTAGCAGCATCTAGGTACATGCTATGCTCAAGATCGTCCAAAAGCAACTACAACAATATATTGCCAAGGATCTGCCAGAAATGCAAGCTGGGTTCAGCAGAGGACATGGAACCAGGGATATCACCACTGATGTCAGATGGATCTTGGCTGAAAGCAAAGAATACCAGAAAGATGTTTACTTGTGTTTCATCAACTAAGCAAAAGCATTCAACTGTGTGGATCATACTAAACTATGGCTAATGTTGTGGAGAATGGGAATTCCAGAACAGCTAATTGTGCTCTTAAGGAATCTGTATGTGGATCAAGAGGCAGTCAAGAGAACAAGGGGACACTGCATGGTTTAAAGTCATGAAAGGCATGTGTCAGGGTTGTATCCTTCCACCGTACCTTTCTAATCTGTATGTCAAGCAAATAATCTGATAAATTGGATTACATGAAGAAAAATGGGGCATCAGGATTGTAGGATGACTCATTAACAACCTGCGTTATGCAGATGATACCACCCTTACTTGCTAGGAATGAAGAAGATTTGAGGCATTTACTGATGAAGATCAAGGACCACAGCCTTCAGTATGAACTGCACTTCAACATCAGGAAAACAAAAATACTCACAACTGGACCAATAAGCAACATTGTCATAAGTGGAGAAAGGATTGACAATGTCAAGCCAGCCAGCCTCAAATATTTCATTTTACTTAGGTCCACTATCAGTGCCTTTGGAAACAGCAGTCAAGAAATCAAAAGATGCATTGCACTGGGGAAATCTGCTGCAAAGGACCTCTTCAAAGTATTTAAAAGTAAGGATGTCACCTTGAAGACTAAAACTCACCTGACCCAGGCCATGGTATTTTCAGTTGCATCATATGCATGAGAAAACTGGACTATGAACAAAGAAGACAGAAGAAGAATTGATGTCTTTGAATTGTGGTGTTGAAGAAGAATGTTGAATGCACCATGGATGGCCAAAAGAACCAACAGATTTGTTATGGAAGAAGTCCAACCAGAGTGTTCCCTGGAAGCCAAGATGGCAAGACTGTGTCTTACATACTCTGGACATGTTGTCAGGAAAGATCAGTTCCTGGAGTATAACATCATGCTTGGGAGACTGAAGTGTCAGAAAAAAAGAGGAAGACCCTCAAAGAGATGGATTGACACAGTGGTCACAACAAGGGGCTTAAGCATAAAAACAATTGTGGTCATGGGGCAAGACCTGGTAGTGTTTCATTCTGTTGTTCATAGGGCCACTGTGAGTCGGAACTGACTCGATGGCACCTAACAGGGACATGGTGGAAACTCCGGTGGCATAGTGGGTTAAATGCTATGTCTCCTAGCCAGAAAGCGAGTAATTCAAATCTGCCAGGCATTTCTTGGAAATTCTATGGAGCAATTCTACTCTGTCCTATAGGGTCACTATGAGTTGGCATTGACTCGATGGAACTTGGTTTGCTTGTTTTTTGTTTTTTATTTGTTTGTTTGATTTGGGGAACATTTTTGGTTGACACAATTGGGTAGAGGGAACTTGTGCCTGGTGTGCTGAAAGCTAGTTTTGTATAGGTCAAATGGTACTTCACATCCTACAATGCACAAGAAAGCCTTCACAACAAAAAATTACATGGCCCCAATACCAATGCTTCTCATCTTCACAGAATTATCTTCTAAAGAACCGCTAACAATATAAGATAAATGGCATATAATTTAGAGTAGACCACTCAATAAAAAGTAGACCAGGGCACCATTTCCAAGATTTGCAAGCTGGCAGTCAGCACTTCATAGAATGTCTTGCAAAGACCCAAAATATCTTCAGAAAGATAGTGGTATAGTCTGTAATTAAAGTGAACATGCAAAGGAGAATTATAATTATCTACAAATAATAGACACATTGTGATACAAGTGATATGGCATAAGAAGCAGATGCAAAATAAATACTACATGGAGCATAAACACTTAAACAAATTTACAGTGTGAGAAAAATGACACAAGATCAACCGAATCATCATCGTTCCTTCATGAGGAGGGAACTGAAGAGTTCACAGTGCAATTTGTTATATTATTTATGCTGACATTCCTTGATGGCACAGTGGTTAACCAAAACCTCAGCAGTTCTAATCCACCAGCTGCTCTTCAGAAACCCTACCAGGCAGTTCTACCCTGTCCTATAGGGTTGCTCTGAGTTGGAGTCAACTCAACAGCAACGGGTTTTGTGGGTTTACATTCTTGTAAACTACTGTACTCTGTAGAAGACTAAAAATGGTTGGACTTTTCCTCCACCAGGAAATGGACTCTATATCATTCCCCTTTGAACCTGGAAGGATTCTTACTATCTGACCAGTAGAATACAGAAGCGATACTGCATCCATTTCTAGTCCTAGGACTGAGAAGACTGATAGCTTTCACTTTATGGTTGTTAATACATTCTCTCTGGTAGCCGTCAGTTGCCCTGACAGAACAGTGGTTAACCGGAGACTGCTCTGCTGGAAACGTCATGTCAATATTCTAGCTGAGCCCAGTCTTCTCATCCTCACCAAGATGTCAGACACGTGAGTGAAGCCACCTTGGATCCCCTCCAGACTATTCTATCTGCCAGCTGCCACCAATTACCTTTGCAGACCCTTTATGAAAAGAATTACCAGCACCAGGTAAATCGTATCTGTTCTAAAACTTCTGTGATTTAATCCGTTAAGTGCTGAGATGTTTGTTTGGCAGCAATAGATAAACCGAAAAATCCTTTTATTGTCTTTCAAAAATAGTGTTTTCAAGAACTCTTCTTTCAGTACTGCTATAGATAGATAAGAAAAGGGAGTGAACTCTGGCCACGACAGATTCTCATACTGAGAAAGAAAGCAGCAGGTAAACACTCCACCTTCCATACTGTTTATTTCACTTGAAGTGAGCTATATATTACAGAATTAAAGTTTGGTTTTTTTGGAAGGAGGATAGCTTTTAACCTAGAGATCAGACTAGGAAAGAGAATTAAGTTCCCAGCAGGTATACAAACAGTGCCAGCTTAAATCAATTTCAGCTTAGAATTCTTTGACTCTTATGCAGATGAATTTTGGAAATTTGTTGTTTGGAAGTACGTATTCTTTCTTTCTTTATAATTGTCATTGTCACCTATAAACACTGTCGTATTGTGATTTGTCTCTGTTTGTTTCTTGGCCGAAAAACAAAGAAGAAAATAAAGACCAGAAAAATCCCAGAGACATCTTTTAAGCTTTCTAGTTCATGTGATATCTTCAAAGGAGGTTTTTTCCTATGTTGTTTTCATGGGATGAACTGTGTCCCCACAAAACTGTGTGTAACTGTTTGGACAGGCCATGATTCCCATTGCTTTACATTGACCTCCAGTTTGTGACTTTCGATGCTGTCAATCCTAATCTCTGCCTGTGATAAATAGAAGATTAGGGTGGGACTGTTAACACCCTTTAGGATTCCTATGAGTTGGAATCAACTTGACGGCAATGGATTAACTCCCTTCCTGAAGTCATCTGCCTGCTCCAATGAATGGGAGTTTCCCTGCAGTGTGACTTGCACCACCTTTTATCCTTTCATCCTACAGAGATGAAAGGAAATGGAAGCAAGTAAGGCGTTAAGTATCTTATGCCACTACGAAAGCAGCACTGAAATCAGAGCATGTCCTTTGGACCTTTGCTGCACTGAGATGCTCTCACCAAAGAAAAGCTGATGGAACACAAGGACTTCTTGCAGAACTGACGGAGAGAGTGCATTCTTCTGGAGCTGGCATTCTGAACTTGGACTTTTAGCCTACTGGACTGGGTAAGAATATTTCTTTGTTGAAACCATCCATTCACGGTCTTTCTGTTAAAGCAGTACTAGATGACCAAGATAGTCATCATTTCTTATAGTGATGCTGATTGTACTCCAGGTCAAGAGAGACAATCAGTGCTAGAGATCATAACGTGAGGAGAAGGTCCCAGACAATAGGTGAGGGGACAACCGCAGATAATGACTCCTTCCTGCTTTTTTGGCCTTCCCTTGCAACAGTCCCAGGCCTGCCATGTATCTTAGTTTTATCAACTGGACAGTAGATTTACTCTCTTTCTCGACTATCAGATAGGCAGAATCATGTTCTCCCTGAGGCTTATACAAAGCATCATAAACTCCTTTAATTATTCTTTATGCTGCTTTACATTCCAGTTATCTTTTGGGGGGAAAATTATTTTCTTCAAGTATGAAGTCTTGACTGGTACCAGCTAACACAAAACCAAGCAGGATCATCTCCTGCAATTTTTCTGGGAACAATACATCTTTTAGCACAATGTTATTGCTTAGTGAATGTTACTTTATACTCTTAAACTCTTTGCTAAATTTTTCCATCAGGTGTACCAAGAATCTGCAAAGATATCTAGATAGGGGAAGATTTTGTCCTGAGGACCTTCTCTGGAAGCCAGATCAGGGAGCAGGAAGACGCAATGAGACACATTCCAACTCTAGATGCTCAGCTCTGGGGAAGACCTGACGACTTAAAGCAGGAGGGTAGTTCTGCCAGCCCCAACTCTGTGACTTTCCAATGAGTCGAAAGGTAGAAGAAGAACTGTTTGCAGTAGAAATAGAATTAGGGCACATGAGCATGTTAAGCAGGCCATGGCTAGTTGTGGTAAGCATACTTTTGTCGTATTTATATAGGTTTAATTGGTAGAAAAAGAAACAATGGCATGCGTGTTTTATAAACCCAAGTGAGTCTGCATCTCTGGGAGACAAGCACTTCCTGCCTAAGTGGAAGGGGGAAGCTGGTGGGAAAGTTCAGCCTTGTCTCCCCTGCCAACATTAGGTCTGTTAAGTAGAAAGGGGAAAAGAAAAAGACATTTATTCATTCTGTATAAAAGGGGGAAAAAAAAGCAAGAAATCCTGTTTCTGCTACTTTCATTCAGTTGGCCAAGGAAGAAAGAAAAATTCCCAATGAAACTGTGAGCTACTCTGGCTAAGAATGGATGATTAGCAATTACTGAAAAAGTCTCAGTAGCCTTTTAACCAGCAGTGGGGCAAAGAAGGCCATTTTCTGTGAGAATGTGTGTGTGTGTGTGTGTGTGTGTGTGTGTGTGTGTGTGTGTGTGTGTGTGTGTGTGTGTGTGTGTGTGTGTGTGTGTGTGTGTGTGTGTGTGTGTGTGTGCACGCATGTGCGTGTGTGTATGCACTAATTGTTGATGTCCATTAGTAGTCAAAAAATTCATGACTTCTACCACCACGAATACTTGTGCTTTTACACTAAGGGGTTTGCTTGCATGTTGTCTTCTTTAAGCAGTCTTACTAGATCTGCTTAGTATTTGAAAAACCTATACACTAATACCGCCAAAGAATAAAGATAAGTTAGTCTTCATGAAAATATGACAATAGTTTCCAGTCCAAGCCAAGGTAAGTGCCGCCGATTCGGAGCCAACTCCAGTGGAGACTTCAAAAAACCAGTTGTCGTCACATCGATTGCAACTCACAGCAACCCTATAGGACATAGTAGAGCAGCCCCCTAGGGTTTCCAAGAAGCATCCAGTGGATTCAAACATCAGACTTTTGGTTAGCAGCCCTAACTCTCAACCATTACGGCATACCAGGGCTCCAGTGTGGAGATTCAGGTCTTCTTTAAATGAACAGTGGATTGATATTAGGGTATTAACACAGGCATAACATATGAATAGACTCACTGATCACCTGAACTGAGTTAACTCAGGTGTGAGAATGTTGTATCATTGGTTGTTCAACAAACATTAAAACAGAAAACTTTAAGTGGATGTTGAACTTTCTGATGTATTCAAGTATATCCAAAGATGCCACCCAGCATCACTTGAAACATTTTGTGAAATGTATTCATAAAATACAGTAGACTCTTGTAAACAGTCCCAATATATAGCAAATGTTTAGAAGTAGCCAAAGTCTAGTGGATCAGAACTGCTGATTTTTTGGTTAAACACTATACCATCAGGAAATGTAAGCATAAATACGTATAACAAACTGCAGTGCACTCTCAGTTACCTCCTCATAATGGACTGATGATGATCTGATAGACCTTGTGACATTTTCTTGCATTAATTGAGAACAGAAATATAGAGTATAACTACCAAAGAATATTTCTCTATGTAACTGTTTGGCTGATCCTAGAACAAGTCAAAAAGAAATTCAAAATGCTTGAAAACTAACATCCTTTGGATGGAGTCTGCTCTGATGTACTATACTGATATATGTCTTAGATATCTAGTGCTGTCATAGCAGAAATACCACAAGTGGAGGTCTTTAACCAAGAGAAATTTAATTCTCTCACAGTTTAAGTGGTCAGAAGTTCAGTTTATGATGTCAACTCCAGGGGAAGGCCATCTCTCTGTTTCGCATCTAGGGGATGGTCTTTGTCATCAGTCTTCTTCTAGTCTAAGAGCATCTCAGCAAGAGGGACCTTGAGTCTGAAGGACATGCCCCTGCCTGGGACTTCTTTTTTGGCAGCATGAGGCGTCTTTCCTCTCTGTTCATTTCTGTCTTTTATATTTCAAAAGAGATTGACTCCAGATACAACCTAATTTTACAGACTGAGTCCTGTCTCATTAATATAAGTGCCCCTAATCCTGACTGATCCTAAAAATGAATGAGCCAAACCCATTGATGTTGAGTCAATTGTAACTCATAACAGCATTATAAAACTGAGTAGAACTTCACTATGGGGTTTCCAAGGAGCAGCTGGTAGACTTGAACTGCTAACTTTTGGGGTAGCAGTTGAGCTCCTAACTACTGCACCACCAGGGCTCCTATTAACATCATAGAGGTTAGGATTACAACACATGGGATGAGCACATGAGATCACAAAATGATGGAAAATCACACAGTTTGAGAATCATCACCTAACCAAGTTGACACATTTTGGGAGTATATAATTCAATCCATAACATTCCACTCTTTGGCCCTCAAAAATTCATATTGACACTTTTAAAACACATTTATACCATTATATTATCACAAAAGTCTTAAATCAACTCCAAGTCCAAAATTTTTCCTAGGAAAAAATTTAACTTCATGTGTGAAATATAGAGTATGAGTTATCTGCTTTCAAAGTACAGTGGTGGAACAAGCACAAAGTAGACATTTTGTTATAAATGGGAGGAACTAGAGGTAAAGAAGGGATAACAAGCACCAACCAAGTTAGCAGATCACATTACATTATCCCTGAAGGCCTGAAAATAATCTTTTGTTCTCTGAGAACATTGTTATGGCCCTACCCTCCAGACACTGGGTATTGGCCACACTGTCCAGATTTCAGCTGGAGGCCCCTTGGCTCTGGGCCTCCAGGCTCACTTGGAAGCCAACTCTAGTCCTTCAAATTTGAGTGCCTCCATTCTTCTAGTTGGTCTGACTGGCAGCTCCATCCCCTTAGCTCTGGCAGGCCCTACTCCTGTCCCTTGGACATGACAGCCCTATCCTTTCAGTTTGGGGCAGCACTGACACCTATGAAAGTCAACCCCATGCTCCAGAACTGAATTGATGATGATCTGATTCTTTAAAACATAAAAGGCTGTGACCCCATCTTTTAAGCTCAGAGGCTATGGCTTTACCATTTGTGACCCCAGAGGTCTTGGCCCTACCTTTGGAGACTGAGGCAGTTCTGCCACCGGTGATCCTTGTCTCTTCAGCTGCTGCTTCTTAGTTCATTGGGCTCTCAGCCCCTCAGGCCTCTTGGGCCAGCCTGGCATCTGCCCTGCTTGGGAAGTGTTCAAAAACTCTTTAGCACTATCAGTGACTGCTTTTATGTATCTCACTCTTCTAGTAAACCTTGGCCAGAAGGCGTCCAGTTCTCTTGCTCCATAAGTTGGCAAGCCTAGGTTCACTGATGAATGCCCAGAGGCACCCCACACAACCAGGATGCTTCCTGCACAAAGTCATTCAGCTTTGTTGCTCCATGGGTTGGCTCCCAAATCATCTCACAGCAGTCTTACAGTACTGTGGCTGCCATTTTTCTACTGCCACTTCTTGCCATCTGCACCTTCCTTGGTGTTACAGCTGTCCTCATTTCCTCCTGAGTTCTAACCAGAATTGTCTTTGGTGTCCATAATTCCACCAACAGCCTCTTTAGGACAATCTAGGCTTTTACTATGAGTCTCCTTACAACTCTTTCCACCTCGATTTGCAGTTTCCAAACCACTTCCACATTTGAGGTATATGTTAGAGGAGTACTTCATTCTTCTGGTAATCGTTTCTGTTTTAGTTGTCTAGTGCTACTATAATAAAAACACTATAAGTGGTATCTTTAACCTGGAGAAGTTTATTCTCTCGCAGTTCAGGAAGTTAGAAGTTCAAGTCAGCATACCAACTTTAGGGGAAGTCTTTCTCTCTCTGTTGGTTCTAGGGAATGGTTCTTGTCATCAATCTTCCCCAGGTATAGAAGCTTCTCAGTACAGGGACCATGTTTCCAAAAGACACAACTGACTCCTGCTACTTCTTTCTTGGTGGCATGTAGTCCCTTTTGCTCTCTACTCACTTCTGTCTTTTATGTTTCACAGAGATTGACTCAAGGTACAACCTAATCCTGACGACTGAGTCCTGCCTCCTTAACATAACTGCCTCGATTTCTATCCCATTAACATCATGCAATCTATTGCCATTGAGTTGTTTCCTACTCACAGGGAACTGATAGGAAAGAGTAGAACTGCAGTAACAGGAACAGCTGGTCGATTTAAACTGTTCTTTTGGTTAGCAGCTGAGTTCTTAACCTCATGTCATCCAGGCTCCCTTTACAATCACAGAGGTTAGTATTTACATACACAGGATAATCACATCAGATCACAAAATGGCAGACAATCACCCAATACTGAGAATCATGGCCTACCCAAGTTGACACACATTTTTGAGGGACAAAAATTGAATGCAAGCAGCAGACCATAATTAATCATTTAAAGAAGCAGCCTTCAAATGCTCCAGAAAATTCCCTAAATAAAGATTTAAAAAACCCAAAAAATTTCTCAGATGAAGAAGCCTTTCTGAATCTATCAGAGGTTGAATACAAAAGATTTATATATAGAACCCTCCTAGAGATTAAACAAAATGCAGTAGAACAAAATGAAAACTTTAGTAAGCTATTTTAACTGATGGAACATCAACTATCTGAAATACATCAGCCAGCCAAATACATCAGATCAATAACAAAATTACAGAATTAGATAATTCAATCCAAAGCCAAAAGAGTAGGGCTGAACAGATGGAAGTAAGACTCAGTGATCTTGAAGACAGAGTAACTGACACCAGTATTTATGAGGTGAAATCAGAGAAAAGAAATAAGAAAAATGAAGAAGCATTAAGAAACATGTGGGACTCCATTAAGAGAAATAATTTACTTTTAACTGGAGTTCCTGAACAAGGGGAGACTAATGACAACAAAGACAACACTGCTGTAGGGATGCTGACAGAAAACTTTCCTGAGACTATGAGCAAAGACGACACAGGTACCCAAGATGTTTATCAAACACCACAAAAACCAGACTCCAAAAGAAAGATGCCAATGCATATTATGCCAAAGCCAAGTGCCGTCGAGTCATAATCAAGCTTAATAAGCTAAAACATAAACACATGCTTCCAAAGGTAGCAAGGCCCAAAGCAAAACTAACACTCTGAGAGAAACCCTGTAGACTTTCTTCTGACTTCTCAGCAGAAAAAATGCTGGCTAGATAACAGTGGGCAAACACATTCAACGCCCTGAAGGAGAAAAACTTCCATCCTAGAATTATTTATCCTGAAAATTGTCTATCAAATATAATGGTGAAATTAAGACTTTTGAAGGTAAAGACAAATTTAGAGACCTCATAAAAACTAAACCAAGAGTACATGAAATAGTGAAAGAAGCTCTTCCCTTAGAAAAACAGAACCATTAATTGTATATTTAAGGCACCAATTCAGGACACTTCATCCAAAATTCTAATCAGTTACGGAAGTCACAAAACTTCATCAAAACTACAGTATTATAATCAGGGAATCTGTGATCATATCATGGCAACTATAATATCGTCGTATTAAAAGAGGGATACACTATAGTAGTTATAGTTGTTTTAGATGCAGCTGAGGTTCAGAGTTATGTAGTAGTTAAAATTGGGTTTAATCTTAGTATGTTAAGGGGGATAATACATGTAACCATAAAGCAGATTAACAATGCATTCTATCAAAATAAGAAATGCAATGCAGGAGTCTCAACAAACACAAAACCAACACTGAAACAACTCATAAAGAATAATGCCACAGAACAGAACATTAAGGGCAATATAGAAAACATGAACATAAAGCACATACCTATCAATAATTCCATTGACTGTAAATGGACTGAACGCTCCAATAAAGGGACAGTGAGTGACATCCCGAATCAAAAGACACAACCCATCTATATGTTGCTTACAAGAAACACACCTTAGACTTAAAGATATGAACAAATTCAAAATTAAAGGTTAGAATAATATGTACCAAGCTAACAATACACAAAGAAGAGCAGGCGTGGCAATATTAATCTCATATAAAATAGATTTTAATGTAAAATCCACTGTTGTGGACAAGGATGTTCACTATTTATTGCTGAGAGGTTCAATACTCAAGTAGGACTAAACAATATTAAATATTTATGCACCCAATACCAGAGCACCTAAATCCATGGAACAAATACTGACAACACTGAAAAATGAGATAGATCATTCCACGATAATAGAGACTTCAACACTCCCCTTTCAGTTATGGATAGAACATCCAGAAAAAAGCTCAGTAAAGATGCAGAAGATCTTACTGCCACAATCAACCAACTTGACCTTATCAACATATACAGATCTTTTCATCCATCAGCAGATAAGTACACCTTCTTCTCCAAAGCACATGGAACATTCTCCAGAATAGACAATGTGCTAGGTCATAAAACAGTTCTCTATAAAATCCAAACCACTGTAAAGTATCTTCTCAGATCATAGAGCTATAAAAGTTGAAATCAGTAACAGAAAACTCATAGGTAAAAATTCAAACTTATGGAAACTGAACAACATTTTGCTCAGAAAGCCTTGGTTTATAGAAGAAATTAAGGACAAAATAAAGAACTTTATGGACTCAAGTGAGAATGAAAACACATCCTACCAGAATTTATGGGATACAGTAAAAGCAGTGATCAGAGGTCAATTTATAACTGCACACATCTGGAAAGAAGAAATGGCCCAAATTAAAGAATTAACCTTACAGCTTGAACAAGTAGAAAGAGAGCAACAGAAGAACTCCTCAGGCACCAGAAGAAAACAGATTATAAGGATTAGAGCAGAACTAAATGAATTAGAGTATAGACAAACATTGAAAACATTAACAAAACCAATAGCTGGTTCTTTGAAAAGATCAACAAAACTGATAAACCATGGGCTAAACTTACAAAAGAAAAACAGCAGAAGATACAAATAACCTGATTAAGAAATGAGATGGGAGCTATTACAAGAGACCCAGCTGAAATAAAAAATATCATAACAGAATACTATGAAAGGCTGTACTCTAACAGGTTTGGAAACCTAGGGGAAATGGAGAAATTTCTAGATTTATATGACTCACCAAGATTATCACAAAAAGTAGATCATCTTAATAAATCTATCACATAGGAAGAAATTGAAAAAGTCATAAAAAATCTACCAATGAAAAAAAGTCCTGGTCCAGATGGCTTCACTCGAGAATTCTACCAAACTTTTAGAGAAGAGGTAACTCCAATACTATTGGGGCTATTTCACACCATAGAAAGGGATGGAATACTCCAAAATTCATTCTATGAAGCCAGCATAACCCTGATACCAAAGGTATGGAAGGATCCCACAAGAAAATAAAATTACAGACTAATATCACTCATGAACCTAGATTCAAATATCTTCAACAAAATTCTAGCCAATAGAATTCAACAGTATATTTAAAAAAAAAAAAAAATCATTCATCATGATCAAGTTGGTTTCATTCCAGGGATGCAAGGCTGGTTCAACATCAGAAAAACAATTAATGTAATCAATCACATTAATAACACAAAAGATAAGAATCACCTGATTATGTCAAATGATGCAGAAAAGGCATTTGACAAAGTTCAACACCCATTCATGCTTAAAACTCTCAGAAAAACAGGAATAGAGGGGAAATTCCTCAAAGCAATCAGTAGCATCGATGTAAAGCCAACTGCCTCCATCATCCTAAATGGTGAAAGACTGAAAGAATTCCCTTTGAGAATGGGAACTAGACAAAGACGCCCACCCTCACCACTTCTAATCAACATTGTACTAGAAGTTCTAGCCAGAGCAATTAGACAAGACAAAGAAATAAAAGTCATCTGTATTGGCAATGAAGCAGTAAAAATCTCCCTCTTTGCAGATGATGATTGTTTATACAGAGAATCCATAAGTAAACTATTGGAACTAATAGAGGAGTTCAGCAAAGTATCGGGATACAAGGTAAACATAAGTAAATCAGTAGGATTCCTTTATACCAACAGTGAGATTATTAAAAAAGAAATCACCAAATCAATTCCATTTACTATACGCCCCAAGAAGATAAAATGCCTAGGAATAAATCTAACTAGAGAAATAAGAGATTTTTACAAAGAGAACTACAAGAACTTACTACAAGAAATTAAGAGAGACTTCCATAAACGGAGTAATCTACCCTGCTCACGGATAGGAAGACTCAAGATTGTGAAAATGTCTATTTTGCCTAAAGCAATCTACTTATATAATGCAATCCCAATAAAATTCCAGTGACATTTTTTAATAAGATGGAGAAACAAATCATCATCTTTGTTTGGAAAGGGAAGAAACCTCAGATAAGTAGCACTACTAAAGAATGAAAACATGCTGGGAGGCCTCTCACTAATGGTCTTTAGAACCCATTACACTGCCACAGTAGTCAAAACAGCCTGGTACTGGTACAAAAAGAGATACATAGATCAATGGAGCAAAGTTGAGATCCCACAGATGCCACCATCCTCTTATGAACAGTTGATATTAAACAAAGGTCTAAGATTTTAAACTGGGGTAAGAATGGTCTCTTTACCAAATGGTGCTGGCAAAATTGGATATCCATCCACAAAAAATTGAAACAAGACCCCTATCTCACACCTTATACAAAAACAAACTCAAATTTGATAAAAGACCTAAACATAAAATCTAAAATGATAAAGCTCATCCAAGATAAAATAGGATCAATAATGGAAGTTTTAATAAACAATGTAGACAGACTTCAAAATCTGACAAACAAAGTGCATTCAACAGAAGAGAAAATAGATAAATAGGAATTACTAAGAATCAAACACTTTTGCTCATCCAAAGACTTCACTGACAGAATTAAAAGACCACCTACAGAATGGGAAATAATATTTGGCAACTCTATGTCAGATCGGCATCTGATCTCCATAATCTATAAGGGATTATAAAGTATCAACAAGAAAAGGATAAATAATCCAATTAAGTGATGGGTGAAGGAGATGGACAGACGTTTCTCTAAAGAGGATATCCAGGCAGCCAAACGACACATGCAGAATTGCTCACAATCATTAGCTATTAAATTCAAATCAAATCTACAATGAGATACCATTTCAACCCAACGAGGTAGGCCGTGATCTAAAAAACACAAAACAACAAATGCTGGGGAGGCTATGGAGAAACTGGAACTCTCATACACTGCTGGTGGGATTGGAAAACGATACAACCTCTTCGGAAAACAGTCTGGCACTTCCTTGAAAAGCTGGAGATAGATATACCATTTGATCCTGTAATTCCACTGCTCATAATTTATCCTTCAGAAACAAAGTTTGTCACAAGAACAGACACATATATGCGAATGTTTGTTGCAGCACAGTCCACAATAGCAAACAGTTGGAATGAATCCCGATGCCCATCAACAGATGAATGGATAAGCAAACTATGGTACACATGCTCAATGGAACACTATGCTATGATAAAAAACAATGACCATTTTAGAAAGCATCTCATAACATGATCTTATCTAGAAGAGATCAAGCTGAGTGAAATGAATCAGTGTCAAAAGGACAAATTTTATATGAGACTCCTGTTATACGGACTTAACAAGAGAATTATCCATAGAAGAAAATGACTGTGTTGGCTATATAGGTGGGTGGGGGCTGAACATTTATCATAGATGAGATAATTAATAGATATTAGAAACTGTACTCTTTTATTGTAATTAATAAAAATTTTTTAAAAATTGAGTGCATGAAATTGTGGGTGTTTCAAAAATTCTCATTATTTTTAGGAACTCTTTAATATTCGACGGCACTTGGCTTAATATACTCCAGGATCATTAATATCAAAGTGTAATCCATACATTTCTATCAAAAATACTTTAGAGCCAGAAGGCACAGACCACTAGAAACAGGCAGTGCATCAGCCATCCATTAAAGACGATAAACTTCTATGCTCAATGAATAAACCATTGCTTTGTCAACTGCATTATCTTAACGTCAGGTTAGGGCTCTCAATATTATATTTATGTGTGGTACAATCATTTTCCACTTTCTGTTGCTTATGTCATTACTCAGCTTCTTTAGTTCCATTAAGTATCAAAGTAAACAAATATCTTACAAAGTCTTCTGTAACTTGTTCATTTCATTCAGGTCAAATGGATGTTTATAGAGAATATATATGTAATATAGTGAATATGTGTAGTATATTGGGTACATTGTTATTAGGCAACTTTGAGTCAGTTCCCAGTCATAGCAACACTATGCACAACAGAAAAAAAAAAACACTGCCTGGTCTTGCATCATGTTCATAACTGTTATTATGCTTAAACCCATTGTTTCAGCCACTGGATTAATCCATCTTGTTGAGGGTCTTCCTCTTTTTTGCTGGCCTTTCACTCTACCAAGCGTGATGTCCTTCTCCAAGTATTGATCCCTCCTGACAACATATCCAAAAAATGTTGCGCCATCTTTGCTTCCAAGAACCATTTCAGTTGTACTTCTTCCAGAACAGATCCCTTAATTCTTTTGACAGTCCATAATGCGTTCAATATTTTTTTCCAATACCAGAATTCAAAGGCATCAAGTCGTCTGTGCTCCTTATTAACTGTCCAGCTCACATGCATATAATGTGATTGAAAATACCATGGCTTGCTTCAGACAAACTTTAGTCTTCAAGGTGAGATGTTTACTTTTTAATACATTGAAGAGGTCCTTTATTGCAGATTTTCCCAGAACAACGCATCTTTTAATTTTTGACTGCTGCTTCCATGGACATTGATTGTGGAGCTAAGTAAAACGAAATCCTTGACAATCTCAATCTTTTCTCCATTTATCATGATGTTGCTTACTGGTCCACTTGTGAGGATTTTTGTTTCCTTGATGTGGAGGTGCAATCCATACTGAAGGCTGTGGCCTTTGATTTCATCAGTAGATGCTCCAAATCCTCTTTACTTCTGGCAAGCAGGGTTGTATCATCTGTATAATGCAGGTTGTTAATGAATCTTCCTCCGATCCTGATGCCTCACTCTTCTTTGCATAGTCTATCTTCTTGGATTATTTGCTTGGCATACAGATTGAAAATGTATGGTAAAAGGATAGAACTCTGATGCACACCTTTCCTGACTTTAAACCGTGCAGCGTTTCCTTATTCTGTTTGCAAGACTGCCTCTTGACAAGTGTACAGATTCCTCATTAGCAGAATTAGGTGTTCTGAAATTCTTATTCTCTGCAATGCTACCCATCATTTGTTGTCATCCACGCAGTCATACGCCTCTGCATATTCAATGATACACAGGTAAACATCTTTCTGGTATTCTCTGCCAAGATCCATCTGGCATCAACAATGATATCTCTGGTTCCATGTCCTCTTCTGAATCCAGCTTGAATTTCTGGCAGTTCCCTGTCAATATACTGCTGTAATCACTTTTGAATGATATTTAACAAAATTTTACTTGTGTATGATATTAATGATACTGTTTAGTAACTTCTGCATTCAGTTGGATCATCTTTCTTGGGAATGGGCATAAATATGGATCTCTTCCAGCCAGTTGGCCAGCTGGTGGTCCTCCAAGTTTCTTAGCATAGATGAGTGAGTGCTTCCAGTGCTGCATCTATATTCTGAAATATCTCAGTGGATATTCCCTCAATTCCTAAAGTCTTGTTTTTCACCAATACCTTCAATGAAGCTTCAACTTCTTCCTTCAATACCATCGGTTCCTGATTATATGCAACCTCTTCAAATGGTTTACATTGACCAGTTCTTTCTGGTATAATGACTCTGTGTATTCTTTCCATCTTCGTTTAATGCTTCGTGAGTCTTTTAATATTTTTCCTGTAGAATCTTTTGCTTTGCAGCTTTAGGCTTGAATTTTTACTTCAGTTCTTTCAGCTTGAGAGTTGCAGAATGTGTTCTTCCCTTTGCACATGTCATTTTAATACTTTATTTTGTCTTCTCAAGCTGGCTTTAAAATCTTCTGTTCAGTTTTTTTACTTTGCCATTGCTTCCTTATGCTTTAGCTGCTTGACATTTGAGAGCAGATTTCAGAGCCTCTTCTGACATCCAATTTGGTCTTTTCTTTTTTTCCTGTCTTTGTAATGACCTCTTGCTTTCTTTATGGATGACGTCTTTGGTTTTTGGTCATTACTGTTCAACTTATAAAATCTACTCTTGAGATTGTCTATAAACTCAGGTGTGATATATAAAGGTCATACTTGTCTGTCAGTTTGTTGTACTGTAGGGAATTGGGTGTTGCTGTGATACTGGAAGCTATGTCACCGACATTCAAATACCAGCAGGGTCACCCATGATAGACAGATTTCAGCTGAGCTTCCAGATTTAGACAGACTAGGAAGAAAGAAATAGCATTCTACTTCTGAAAAGAATTAGCCAATAAAAGCCTTATGAATACCAACAGAACTGTGTCATGTATAGTGCTGGAAAATGAGTCCACCAGTTGGAAGTCACTCAAAAGACGACCGGGGAGGAGCTGACTCCTCAAAGTAGAGTCGACCTTAACGATGTGGATGGAGTAAAGTCTTCATGATCTTCTTCATTCGCTCATGTGGCACGACTAGAAACGAGAAGAAATAACTGCAAACATCCATTAATAACTGGAACATGGAATGTATGAAGTATGAATCCAGGAAAATTGGAAATCAACAAAAATTAAATTTGACACATAAACAAAGATATCCTAGGTGTTAGTGAGCTGAAACTCATAGATATTGGCAATTTTTGAATCCGACAGTAATATGATGTACTATGCTGGGAATGAAAACTTGAAGAAGAATGGTGTTGTACTCATCATCAAAAAGAACATTTCAAGATCTGTCTTGAAGTGCAGCGCTGTCAGTGATAGGATAATCTCCATATGCCTACAAGGAGGCCCAGTTAATACAACTATCATTCAAGTTTATGCATCAACCACTAAGGCCAAAGATGAAGAGATTGAAGATTTATACCAGCTTCTGCAGTCTGAAACTGATCAAACATGCTGTCCATATGCATTGATAATTACTAGTAATTGGAATGCAAAAGTCGGAAATGAAGAAGGGTCAGTAGTTGGAAAACATAGCCTTGGTGATAGAAATGATACCAGGGATCATATGATAGAATTTTGGAAGACCAATGGCTTCTTCATTGCAAATACCTTTTTCACCAACACAAATGGTAACCATACACATGGGCCTCACCAGATGGAATACACAGGAATCCAGTCAACTACATCTGTGGAAAAAGATGATGGAAAAGCTCCATACCAGCGGTGAGAATAAGACCAGGTGCTGACTGCAGCACAGACCATCAACCGCTCATGTGAAAGTTCAAATTAAAGTTCAAATTAAAGTCCAGGTAGAATATTGAGTATATGTATGGAATATATACATTCCGTTTTTCTGGAAAATTCTAACTAATACAAGGTCTTATACACCCTGTTGTTCATCTATCTACTCGTACTCTAAGCTCCATCTCATCCACTATTTGTCACCTGTTTGCATTGTCTTCAAAGCTCCATGACTCTTTGCTGGGCTTCCTTCAACATAAAGTCAGCTTGTTATTTTTAAAGGCACTACACAATGGTAAAGAACAACGATGATAGCAGGAACCATCTCTCAACCTGGTTTCAACTGCAGAACATTATGTTGAGTGAAAGTAGTCAGTGACAGAAGGGCAAATATTATATGAGAGTCCTATGATAAAAACTTAAAAGCAGACTCATGTATAACACTAAAGACTCTTTGACGGCTACAAGGGTGGGGAGGGTGGGAGAGCGAGGGGCTAGGGTTTAGATTAAATAGTTGTTAGAAATTTGGTTGGGTGAAATTGGTGACAGCACACATTAGTAAGAAGGTCAATATTAATGGGACTTCAAAACAACTTGTGTACTCCTCCCATGTTAACCCAGTATTGCAAGGACAGAGTGTGTACATTTTCATTTTTTATTTAATAAAAAAATTATAGTGTTTAAAATAAATAAATAAATAAATAAAGGCAATAGTAGGAACCCTAAGTCAATACTGTTAATGATTAATAAGGTTTTGCTTCATGAAGGGGAATTACAGATTAGATCAGTTGCATATTGAACATTATTAGTCTAAAACTCATCAACCGCATTATGTAATGTTTCTTAAGACTATACTATTCTGGCCTAACACTAGCCTGGTTGCTGTCACAGGGTAGTTACATGTATTGTTATGAAGTAGTTTTGTTTGTTTTTTTAAGAAAAAACTGTATCCGTCAAGTAGAGTCCAGTGCATAGAGATGCTATAGACCAGAGTAGAATGGCCCACAGAGTATTCAACAAATGCCCTGTGGATTCAAAGTAATGATCTTTTTGGTTAGCAGCCATAGCACTTAACCACTACGCCACCAGGGTTTCCTCATGCAGCAGTTCGATATGATTAAATCACTTGGCGAATTATCTTCTATAACATAATGTTATGAAGTCAATCCATCAAGTGAGGTCATAAGATAAGGGTAGACCCTAAGCCTAGTAATTTCTGGGTTATACAAAGACTGTAATGGACAAAGAGACATACACATAGGGGAAGACGGATGACACACGAGGATTCTCTGCAAACCAAAGACCACTACAGAATCAAAGAATGCCCAGGCCAACATCAAGAAAGCAATTAACACAGCTGTGACCTTGATTTGGACTTTTAGCTCCAGAATTGTGTGAAAACAACCTTCTGTTCTTAAAAGCCACCTGCTTGTGATATTTTCATTACAGGAGCACTAGGTAACTAAGATAAAGGGTAATGTTTCATTTCTGCTGTGCAATGCTTTTATGCTCTAGATACTTTTGTGGTCTTTTCTTCTTTGCATCATGCTGGAAAAAAAAGATAAGGAGACAGGTGTCAGCAGAAAGTCAGCTAGATCATCTTTCAATCATTGGGCACAAAAGATTCTTCCCAAGCTGCATACAGCACTCACAGACAAGGTTCACATCAAGGTAGTTCTGCCCTGAGGCTGAAAAATGGAAAGTTCAAGTAGAGATGCATAGATGCACTTGAAAACAATCCAAAATGAGAAAACAGAATACAGAAAAGTGGCCTAGCCTTGAGCAAACGGAATTTACAGGCACTATGGAAGCCATAGTGGTATAGCAATTAAAGAAAAAGTTGGCAGTTCCAATCTACCGGGTGATGCTTGGAAACTATGGAGCAGTTCTGTCTGACCTCTAGGGTCTCTATGCATCTGAATCAACGTGGATTTGGCTTTGCTTTGTATAAAGCAGATACAAGCAAGATACAGAACAACCCCCCTCACGGCAAGTCCAGTTATGAGGGGTACTGATAAACACAGATACCCAATAGACCTGTTTCTAAGACAGCCCCATAGTAATACATCCACAGGAAGGACCATCCACTCAAGAAACTCCACACGAATTCTTATGAATGTTGGTGACAAAGACTATCTCCAAGACTGTTAGTGGAGTGTGAATAAATAAGAGATCTGCCCTCTCCTAGGTCCAAGAGGGAAGCAAGACCACTTGTGGAGGGCAACCTGCTTCCTTTAAATAGCTTCAGAGGGCTTTGGAAGACTGGGACAAGGACTGACCCTGAGAAACAACCTCTACAATATTTCTTCCAAGCTCAAGAGTATATTTCAAGCTGTCTTCATTTAGCCCCCTCCGACACTCTTTGTTTATTTTTCTTATACACAGAAAACTCTGAAGATGAATGTCATAGACTGAAAAGTGTCCCCAGTGATGTGGGTCCACTTGGCTAGGCCATGATCCTCAGTATTCTGTGACAGTCTACCATTTTGTCATCTGGTGTGATTTTCCTGTGTATTATAAACCTTACCTCTGTATTGTTAATGAGGATGGATTAGAGGCAGCTACATTAACGAGGCAGTCTAAAAGACTAGGTTGCGTTGTAAGTTAATCTCCTTCAAGATGTAAAAGAGAGAAGCAATCAGAGAGACAGAGAGACTTCATACCAACAAAAAGCAGCTGGGAGTAAACATGTCTTTTGAACCCAGGATTGCTGTGCTGAAAAGCTCTCAGATTTAGGGAAGATTGATGACAAGGATCTTCCCCATAACAGCAGAGAGAGAGCCTTCCCCTGGAGCTGGCACCCTGAATTTGGACTTCTAGCCTCCTAAACTGTAAGCAAATAAATCTGTTTGTTAAAGCCATCCCCTTGTGGTATTTCTATTACAGCAGCGCGAGATAACTAAGATAATGAGAAAACTAGTGGATTCTTCAAAGTGTCCTTTTAAGACAGCAAAGAATGTCTCATTGTCTATACCATCAAAGTAGTTGAAAAAAAGGGAGAAGGTATGTGTTTTTCAGTATTTCAAGCAAAAAACCAATCTAGATTATGGACATTTTTTAATCTGAAATGTGGCCAGACAGCCATGTTTCTCGCTTTCTAAAACTGTGACCCTTGCCAAGCAAGTCTCTAAACCTCAGTTTCTTCATCTGAAAAATGGGGATAACAACATATTTAACTCAAGAGTTTCTTATGGAATTTAAGTGCGATAACATGCGTAAAGTTTCAAACAGGTGAGATGTGATATGAGTCTGTAGCCAAAGAATACTATCAATTATCCTCATTATAGTATAATAACTTCTGAAAAATTTCATTTAGATAGACACCCTGGGTCTTTCCCACTGAAGTCATCAAAATCATAATTCGCTCTGTAATGAAACTAAGGACTCCAAGTTCAACAGAATAATAAAAGGTGCACTGTGGTGAAACTGCCACTGCAAAACTAGAGGACATGAGGGAACTCTGAAGGTGTGATTTTGCGCAGTCGAAAATATACAGACTTCACTGAACAATGGTTTTCCAGTAAAACTTCAAGGATCAATGTGGTTTTGTATCCTCAAAGAGGACCTGAAGAAAATAGTTAAACAATATTCCAATAATAAAACTGGATTAGTAAAATGAACGTGGGGTTGCTATGAGTCACAATGAACTCAATGGCATCTAACAAGTGAAGTGAAAAATCAAGTATATACTAAAGTTCATCAAAACTAGTATTAAAACGAACATCTTATAATCATATTTGTGTGCCTTAAGCATATACCTAGTATCTGTTGAGAAAGCCGATTATTCTCTGTTTCTGCCCATTATTATTTAATATCTTTAAGAATGTTGATATTAAAGGCTTTCAACCATTATTTGTTTGGTTTTAAACCATTTTTCTCAAACACAAATATGAGAAGAAGACAATCTGGTTTTGCTCTAATACTAATAAAAGAAAACAGAAGGATGAGGAGGTCAAATGACAGAGCTTGAGGGAGGCAAAAATTCCAGATGCTCGGGCTGGGACATTATTAGCCCACGTCTTCATCCTGTAAGTCATGCTTTCTGCCTCTCTGAGTGATGATGATTTAAACTATGCTGAAAGGGCAATAACTCAGTTAGGGTGTCCAGACATTCCTGCTTCAATGACCCAGGGGGACAAACAAAAGAAGAAAATATATATATATATATATATATATCTCATATCAGCTTTTCTTATCATAGTCCAATTATTTACAAGCTTTTATTTCTCTAGGGTAGGTAACTTTAGCTGGAGAAAACCAGGACATTCTGACACGAGAAAATGTTATTATACCTAGCAGGGCCAGACTTTAAGAGGAAGCAGAATTAGCTATTAGTTTAAGTTGAAGATAACACCTTCAAAAACCAACCACCATCACCACCCCCTAAAAATGGCACAATAGACAAAGCAACAACAAAAGTATCTATCATTTTACCATAAGACATTCATTTTCATGGTTTTAAAAATCCAGGGAACACTGAGGCAGCAAAAGAACCAAAATGGCACGACACACAAACGCAAAGGTAGTTCTAAACCTTGTCCACATTGTCACCATTCCAGAATCTAGAAAAAGGGCATCTTCTATCAGGAACAATACAGAGGGAAAAGAGACGTGACAAACTGCGGATTTGTTTTGCTGAGACATGACACACATTGCTTTTTCCAAGTAACAGTGGCCAGTTAAGTCACACGCTAGCTCCTACTTACAATACAGGGGAAAAGGACAATCTGATCCATACAGGGGAAAGGACAGAGAGTGAAAGTGCAACACACAGTGAACAGCAAGCGATGCAATCTACAAAACCAAACCCACTGCCATTGAGTTGATTTTGACTCATAGTGACCCGTAGGACAGAGTAGAACTGCTCCATAGAGTTTCCAAAGA
The DNA here is from genome assembly GCA_028571685.1 of Heterohyrax brucei. NCBI lineage: Eukaryota > Metazoa > Chordata > Mammalia > Hyracoidea > Procaviidae > Heterohyrax > Heterohyrax brucei. The sequence goes on along the minus strand of CM053162.1, from coordinate 66,235,168 downwards.
GTTTCTGGTGGATTTGAACTGCCAAACATTTAGATAGGAGCTGTAGCACTTAACCAGTACTCCACCAGGATTTCCATATAATCTATACAGTATTTAATCCATACAGTATTTAATTCTCCATCACTTCCACATCTAGAGCATGCCTCCTTCACTAAGGGAGACCAATCCAAGAATCCCATTGTATCACTGCTTCTCCAGCTCAGAATGTCAAAGTGACACACATTTTTGTCACTATAGGTCTGTGTTTTGCCCCTCTAGGAAAGGAAAAGATTAAGTTATCCCGCCTCATACACCTATTATGGAAAAAAACGCAATGAGGTAAGAGAGACAATGGCTGCAATAAGGTGATCCCACAAAAAGGTGAAAGGTGTAAGACTCATAAAAGCTAGAAACCAAGGCTCTTGCCATCAAGTTGATTCTTACTCTATAGGACAGAGAACAACTGCCACATAGGTTTTCCAGGGCTGTCAATATTTAGAGAAGCAGACTGTCACATCTTTCTCCCACGGGGTGGCTGGTGAGTGTGAACCACCAATCTTTCAGTCAGTGCCCACTGTGTCACTGGGACTCCATGTAAGGCACATAAGAAGATAGCAATCTTGAAATCCCACTAGGAAGTTACTACAGCAGACCCTCTAAAGTACAGATGGTGCATGTTCTTAATGAATAGGTGGTCCATAATCCATATATTACTGCTATTGTCAATAGGAGCCCCTAAATTTTGATACAAATGTCTGTGTCAGGTGGTATAGGCTAGGCTTTACTGTTAATAAATGGCTCCAAATCTCTAAAGGTGGGTTCTATCATGAAATATAGAATGGCATGTCAGATGGAGTCCTTGGAAACAGCAGTGTGCCCCACCACAACTAATGTACAGCAAGCATTGCTATCAAGACCTTTTATTGGCTAAGAATAGGGTGAATCAAAAGAGACTACTACTTTCCTCAAGATTAGATAGCTAGAATGAGTATTCCAACCCACATCTGATTCCAAAATCCATGTTTACGCACTGGATAATGCTTCAACCTTCAACAACATGAAGACGTATCAGTAGAGAAGCAGGTAAATGTCCTGGAATGCCCCTGGAGTGGACTACAAGTTGGAAGCTGGCATTTGAACAATGTTAGTTGGAATTATCTAGGTTTATGTTGCCTCTGCTTTATTTTACTTCTAGCTTTTGGTGATATGTTGTTTACATGCTTTGGCCTTTCCTTATCTCTGCTGTCATTTACTTTTCTTACCCATTTTTTGGACAGAGCATTAAAGAAAAGTACAGCATTTTCCTCAGTGGGAGGAAATTGGAAGCACTGATCAGTGAGCGACCACAACAGTCAAGTCTAGGAAAGTTTCAGACTCAAAATCAGCTAGTCCTCCCCACTACTATATTCTTATTTCAGTGACTTTCTGCCAGCTCTGTGGATTTATTTTCCCTTAGGAAGGCTGTGGTGTTGCCAGAAAAGCATCAGAGAAACTTACCCTCTGTCTCGGTGTTATCAGGGGCCAACTGTGAACTCATCCAAAGGCGGCCTTCTCCTTTCCGTCCACTCCCTACTAAGCAAAACCCAAAACCTGTTGACGTCAAGTGGATGCTGACTCGTAATGACCCTCTAAGGCAGAGTAGATCTGCCCCACAAGGTTTCCAAGGCATTCATCTCTATGGACACAGAGTGCCACATCTTTCCTCTGTGGCTGGTTCGTTCACACCGCCAACATTTTGGTTAGCAGCCAAACGCTAACTAACACAGCCTGGTAACAGAAGCTCCCTTTGCGCTAATTTCATCTTCAGCTGAAAATTATACCACTATTGAAACGGGCCTCCAGCCAACTCTCATTGGCTAAAACAAATGCCAAAGCTGGATCAAGGCAAACTGGCCTGTCCCTGTTTGTTACTGAGGTTGTTTTCACATAGCAACTGGAGCAAATGCTTCAGCTGCAGCTCACACAGAAGCTGATGCCAGCGTGTGACATGAGGGAAACGGAGCCAGCTTTCAGGAGACTGTTCCAATGGCCGGATTCCATCCCCCAGTTCACAGCTCTCTCTCCTCAGCAGCAGCCCAATGTTTCCTACAGCCTCACACTCATTTCTCACTTCCACAGTATTCGCAAATCTACAACACCTTCGAATCCTTGTTTGAGTTTGAAAAAGGAACCCATCCTTAGTAAATATAAATTATTTTATGAATACTAAGTGGAACAGGTACAAGACAGGATCAAACCACTCCTGCACTCCACTTGGAGTATGCACTGGTGTTGAACTGGAGTTTAAGCTACAGCAGGACATCTAATGTAACACCCAGGCCTGCCTCCAAAGTTAAGCCTGCTGGAGCCCCCCGTGCCTGAGGCAGAAAGGCAGATGGATGCTCCCACTGCTTGCTGTTTTGCTTGTTAAGAAGGTAGTTTTGAAATTTCAGGCCTATATTTAAAAATCTCCCCTAAGATATGTTTGAACCAATGTCACAAAACCTGCATTTTTGTGCCCTGTTTCTTTCCTCATTACTAGTGATTTATGTCTCAAAGAAGAGGTCACTCTATACTTAAGAGGAAGAAAAAAAATCTCTCACCAAAGACTGCATACAAATTAGATGCTGGGACATGTTTATCTATGTAACCAGAAAACATTCAATATGATTTGAAAGACAAGAAACCATTTCAAAACTACAAGATTTTAGAGAAAACCAATGCATCTAAAACCAAATTAATGTCACTTTTAAACTGCTTAAATGTAAGAATCACACCAATCTCATCCATCAGAATTCAGCACAGTGTCTGGTACATAACAGTCTATCATTACATAGTAACTGGAAAATAAATTTTTACTAAAAATACTAAACAGTGGAATAAAGGATGCATAAACAGTATGAATGAATGAATGAGGTTAAAAACAGGATTAATTTTTTTTTTTTAAAGAAAGGCCACCTACAGAATGGAAAAAAATATTTGGCAACTATACGTCAGGCCAACATCTGAACTCCATAATCTGTAAGGTACTACAAAATATCAATAAGAAAAAGATAAATCATCCAATTAAGCACTGGGCAAAGGAGATGGAGAGACACTTCTCTCAAGAGGAGATCTAGGCAGCCCCAAAACACATGCAGACATGCTCATGATCATTAGCTATTAAAGAAATTCAAATCAAAGCTACAATGAGATACCATCTGACCCCAACAAAGTTGGCCATGATCCAAAAAATGAAAAACAACAAGTGTTGGAGAGGCTGGAGAGTAATTAGAACTCTCCTACACTGTTGGTGGGATTGTAGAATGGTGCAATCTCTTTGGAAAGCAATCTGGCACTTCCTTAAAAAGCTGGAAATAGATATGCCACTTGACCCAGTAATTCCATTGCTCGTAATATATCCTACAGAATCAAGGCCATTCACATCAACTGATACCTGCACATGAATGTTTATTGCAGTACAGTTCACAACAGCAAAATGATGGAATCAACCCAGATGCCCAATACCAGAGGAATGGATAGGTAAACTATGGTATATAGACTCAGTGGAACACTATGCAATGATAAAGAACAACAGTGATTTTAGGAAACATGTCATCACCTGGTTTCAATTGGAGGACATTATGTTGAGTGAAAGCAGACAAAAGGACAAATATTGTATGAGACCCCTATGATAAAAACTTAAAAACAGACGCATGCATAGAAGAAAAGACTCTTTGATGGCAGCAGGGGTGGAGAGCACGGGAGGGTGGGAAGGAGGGTATTGATTACATATTTGATAGAAATTTGGTTGGGTGAAATCTGTGACAGCACATATTAGAAAGAAAATCAATATTAACTGCATTTCAACATGACATGATTATTCCTCTCATCTTAATCCAATATTACAAGCACAGAGTAGATGGGGAGGCGGCCAGAGACCATGCTTTCAGGGGAAACCGAGGCCAACTGGCACAACTAGCATTTTGCTAAGACAGCCTTCTGCACCCCGCATTGGTGAGTGGCATCTGGGATCTTCAAAGATGCCAAGTTGCCATGTGAGGGTACAGCAAATGGTCCCAACTTAGCAGGAACAGATGCACACCAAGCACCAAAATGACATAGAAGAAAGAGAACGCTGAAGACAGAGAGACCCATGTGAGTGGGTGACCACACTGACTTGTGACCGGAAGAACCAAATGGTGCCCAGCCACCACAAGTGATAGCCATGATGGAGCTCACAAAGTTGAGTCTCACTGACAACACAAAAATAAAAAGGGGTGCATCCTGAGATCTCCATTAAAAGACTGCAACTGATGTTCCACGGGCCTCAGGGTTCCCCTGGGATCCTGGCCTCTGGCCCTGGTGCTGCCCCTGTCCATAAATTGTAATAGAGGTCAACTCTTGGGCACTAATTGATTGGACTTGGTGACACAGAGTGACCACATCATGTGCGCAGTTTACGGTTCTATGCAACTATAGGATGTTGTCCTGCTGACCTCTTACTGGAGGTGGGAGAGTGGGTGGAGAGGAGGAGAAAGGAGACTGCTGGGAGGATGAGACATGTATGGAGCAGAGAGGAAGAGTGTGCTGTCACCAGGTAGGGAGAGCAGTGGGAGCTGCATATAGGTGGGCATGCAAATTTGTATGGGAATGTACATTTTCATTCAAGCATAATTAAAAAAAAAAACATAGAAAGAGAAAGAGTATTCTTGGCAGGCGAATAGATTTCTAAGTGAACAGGGTTTTGAATGGTGAAGTCAAATTTCCCTTGCTTAACCACTCTTTTCTTGGTGGCAATAGACACCATCTTTCCCTAACCCTGTCAGAGCAGAGTGAGTACTCTGGGGATTCCACAGGACCAACACTGAAAGTAAAAACGTCTTTGTTCTGAGCTCTAGATGACACCAAATTCAACACAATGTAGATTCAAAGGTAGAACAGAGAAAACCAGCTGAGTCGGAGTTCATTCAGGTCATCAAACAAGGCAGGATGAGAAACAAATGTCCTTTCCATCTCATTGCAGGGTATTGAGTCAGCGTATGCAGATGTAGGGAGAAGACTGAGTTTGGGCAGACCTGGCCCAGGGGAGAACGTTGAAAGGTGAGTTAGCTGTACAGGGAGGGAGGAAGTCGGGGGTCAGAAGCCACAGGATTAAGCCACTCACTTTAGCTCATAAATTCCAGGTTACATTCCTCTAGTACTTCTCACTGGTCAATATTGTGGTGTAAAAGTACCAGGGCTTTGATGGCCTAATGGTTAAGTACTTGCCCTCTAACTGAAAGGCTAGACCTTAAACAGCAGATCTGTGGAAGAAAGACCCGATGATCTCCTTCCATAGAAAGCACAGCCTAGAAAACTCTAGGGGGGAGTTCTGCTCTAACTCATGGGTTCTCTATGAGTCGGAATCAACTCAGTGGCACCTAACAGCAGTAGACAGCGCAGCGTTGTCGCATGCCTGATGCTGAGCAAGAGTCCACTACCAACCTATTTTATGTGCAACAGAGTATACCATTGATATCCAGTTTTGCGTCCTACGACTTCTCCAAGACTTTATCTACTCCAGGGACAATAGTATGGAACCAGTTCACAACAAAGCCTCAGACCACACTGCAGAAATGAGCCCAAACCTGACCCTGCTCCACTCAAGATGCTATGTGAGGAGATAAATCTCTGAAGCACCTTCCAGTCTATTCCTCGGCAATTCCACCTTCTCTGAGCTACCTCCATCAGAGGAAAAAACCAGTTGTAAAAGATAGAGCCCTGCTAATCCTCTCCGTATCCCACCTAACACAAGACGAATAACATGGCTTGTTTGTCCCACAAACCTGAACTTCCTCAGTAACTGCAAAGACAGCAAGCAGCTGAATTACGGGGAAACACTCAGCCTCTTAGGGAGGTTGAGCAGCATCAGAGACGGCCTAGGCTTTGGCCTGGGGCACACAGACACCGCCGTGCCAGCCTCTCCAGGGTGAGCTGAGGGCACACCCGCTAACATGCAATTCTTGATTCCTGTGCTTAATATTTCCTGGATCTTAAGTTCAATAGGAATTCAACTAAACCGAGGCAAGGAGCACACCAGAAGGTTTAGGGTGGTAGTTTCCTTCTACGTGCATCAGAATCGTCTGAGTTTTTTGAGAAGTAGCGCGGCTCTATGAACCCTTCCAAAAAGCTTCTGGTTCAGTGAGTCTGGACTGGGACCAGGACACTGCATTTTTTAAAAGCCCCCCAGGTGCTTCTAACACAGGTAGTCACCCCCGAGACTGACGGACACTAAGCATAGATGTTAGACATACTCATGTCTTCCACCAGCATTAAAACCAAGAGGATAGTATAAGGTGGGAAGTCAGAACAGACCACTGAACGGCAAGAAGGCAGATGGTGGGACTCAGAGTTCAAAGCAAGTGACCGGAAATGTGGAGACAATCACAAGACAACAGGTAGAGCAGGTCGGCAGACTGGAAGAAGCCAGGGCTGGTGTTTCCTCTGGCTGATGCTGATCCCTGCAGCCTCACCTTTGCCAGAGGCTCTCACGTTAAAACTATCTGTGGATTTCAAAACACTGGGACCCTCTCGCTCGAGATTCTGAGTTTCATTGGTTTGCAGTATGAGGATTTTCTAAATCTCCTCAGAAGATTGTAAAGTCTAGCCCAAGTTGATAAGCTGTGGTTCTGAGGATGAGCAACAGCACAAGGACTCTGATTAAACAATGGGATCAGAGCTTCTCCAGCTTGAATGTGCAGATGATTCAACCCGGGAATCCTGTCGAAATGTGGCTGCTGATGTATCTGACCTGGGCTGAGGCCTCACATTCTGTAGTCCTCAGGAATTCCCAGGCCCCCGCACCACACATGTGAATGGCTAGCATCTGAAACACTGCACTGTAGTGGTGGGAAAGTGCCAGAAGCACAAATTCTCGGGTTCCACCCTAGACCTAGAAAACCAAACCCTTGCATTGGAGCCAATTCTGACTCAAGGTAACCCAATAGGGTGGAACAGAACTGCCCCAGGCTTCCAAGGTGTGAGTGGTGAATCTGAACTGCTGAGCTTTTGGTTAGCAGCATGCCTCCTTAACCACTATACCACCAGGCTTCTTACCCCAGCCTTCACCTACCTAATCACAGACCTCAGGGGCCGTACTGGGCTGGGAAAAGCCCCGCAGGTAGTTCTGATGTGTGCTCCAATTTGAAAATCTCTGCTTTGAAAAATAACCATCTGTCACCGGTTAACCTGGCCAAGCTTGGTCAGGGACACTTTGTTCTGTGTACAAGACTGAGCTTTCCTCAGTGGGGCTTCTCAGATTTAAAACAGGAAGCAGTTGTTCCCTTTTCTTATCTTGACAGTTAAATGGCCATTGGTCTCACATGGTCTCCACATGGTAATGAATCCAACCCACTGCTCTTTTTTTATGCGCCAGGTCCATAAAATAAGAGGGTTGGACACCCTCTCCGGGGTCCCTTTCAGCTTCTGACAATCTGTGATCCCACCATTCACCAACTAGAGGAGCTGTGATGATGATTTTTAGGCCTTTGTCCCTGGACTCCACCCAGCCTGTTCCGCGCTGTAGTGTTCCTATTGTCAGACCCCTTTGTAAAGAAAGAACTAGAAGGTAATGGTAGCAATAAACTTGAGATGCTGGGCAGCAGTCATCCTGTTTTTGCAGTCAGTAACCACTCACAGCTTGGGCCTGCTCACATGCATAAAGATGGAGAGACAGAAACCAGCACGGAAGCTCAGAGTTTCAGGGGCCCTGATGGGCAGGAAGTACCCGGAAACTCACAGAGGTGAAAGCCGTAGAGTCCCTGAGAAGTTGCCTTTCCAGCTCCTCAGCCTCTGTTTCACACTGTGGCCTCTCTCATTCATGAGCATTCAAACCTGACGGCCTTGGATATGCACCCTGTCCTGCAAAGTAGGTTGGCCAACTGTCCCTATTTCCCCCAGAAGGCCCCAGTTCTAGCACTAGAAGTCCTACATTCTGGGAAATATCTTAATGCCTGGCAAATAAGAAGGTTGGTCACCCTACACTGGCGTTTCTCAGTGTCTACTGACATTTCAGTCTGGGTAATGCTTTATTACGAGACAACGTCCTGTGTATTGAACTAGGTTTCGTGGCTTCATTGTCCTCTACGCATCACACACTGTTGAACTGGGTCCCTCCCCCAAATATGTGTTGGGATCCTAACATGGATGTAATTATATCTGGAAATAAGATCTTTATTATGTTTATGAGGCAGCATCAGTGTACAGCATATTCTGAACCTAAAGATTTCAGAGTTACATGGAGTGGCATAGACACAGAGACAAGCAAGCTAAATGGAGAAAGATAGATACCATGCAAAGATGGCTAAGGAACCAAGGAACACCAGGGCTACAAAGCTGAGAGAGAAAAACATCTTCTCCCAGAGTCAACAGAGAAAGAGAAAGCCATCTTCTATAGCCAGTGGCTTCTGGTCTTTTGAACCGAGAAAAAAATACCTTTCTGTTCTTCAAAGTTATCTACTTGTGATATTTGTTACAGCAATGCTAGGAACTAAGACAGATACCAATAGGACTTCTCTAGTTGTGACTATCGAAACGGTCCTCAGACACTGCCAGGTGTCCACTAGCAAGAAAAAAATATTCACTCTCAGATGACAGCCGCTGCCCTAGATATAAACTGCTGGATAATCCAAACCCTCCCCTGGTTGGCATGAGAATCACTTTGAGTTTGAACAGATACTTCCAGAAAGACACAAAAATGACCAAAGAGCAAGTGAACAGATGTTTCAACATCGTTGCTATTTAGAGCAGTGGAAATCAGAGCAAAATGAGACACCCTTGCACACGCACTAGCACAGTTCAAAGATAAAGGGTGGGAAATAACAATTACTAGCAAGTAGGTAGCAAAACCAAAGCGCTCAGACATTTTTTTACCCCCCAAAATTGTACAGATGCTTTGGAAAACAGTTTGACAGTTCCCCAAAAAGCCACAGAGCTATCACACAATCCAGCAGTTGTACTGTTAGGTATATACCCGAGAGAACTGAAAACATATGTGCACACAGGACTGGCATATCTGTGTTCATAATAGCAGTACTTACAACAGTTATGAAGTAGAAACAACCCAGATGTTCACCAACTGAAGAAAGAATAAACAAAACAGGATGAATCCATGCAGTGACAAGTGTTCTGATACATGCCACAACACGGATGGACCTTGAAAACAATGAACTGAGAGAAGTCCAGTACTAGGAACCACATATTATATGATTCCATTTATGCAAAGCGTCTCGCCTAGGCAAATGCATGGTGACTTCAAGGCTTAGGGGGAGGGAGACGACAGTGAGCAGCTGTTGAAGAATTTGGGGACTGTGAGGAGATGAAAATGTTCTGAAAATAGTGCTGATGATTTCACACCTTTGTAAGAACACCGAAAAGCACCAAATTGTGCACTTTAAGTGGGTGAAATAGGTGACATGTATACTCAATAACAAGCCAAACCTATTGCTGACAACTCTATTATGACTCACACCAACCCTGTAGGACAGAGTAGAATGACCCTAAAGAGTTTCCAAGGAGTGCCTGGTGGATTCCAACTGCCATAGCCCTAACCACTACACCACCAGGGTTTCCATACCTAAGTCAAGCCATTGTGAAACACCATCATCGCCCTCACTGCTTGTTGATCTTGTTGAAATGCGGATTCTGATTCTATAAACCTGGGATGACACTGGAGTTACTGGTGATTACACCTTGAGAAGCAAAACCCTAGTATGTACCCTGGCTGGCAATGCTAGCACGCCCTAGGAACATTTTAGGAAGGCAAATTGTCAGGCCCTACCCTGGATCTAGCGAATGAGAAACTCTGGAGTTGGGGCCTAGCAATCTCTTTTAAATGAAACCCTGGTGGCACAGTGGTTAAGCTACGTCTGCTAACCAAAAGGTTGGTAGTTCAAATCTTCTGGGTACTCCTTGGAAACTCTATGGAGCAGTTCCAGTCTACACGTATAGGATCTCCATGACTCAGAATTGACATGACAGCAGTGAGTTTCCTAGCTCATTTTAACATTTGAGAGCCAAAACATCCCTACCCTGATTGGCCATCTTCATCCTTCAGGCAAGAATGGTGTGGGGGAAGATATTTGACTTTTACTGAGAAAGCACATCAACATGCTTAATACGAGTCTTCTTAAGAGTGAAGCCTCACCCCTGGAGGAATTTACCTCGAAGGTATCTCATCCCTTTATTCTGGACCTCCAGGACGTTTTGTTGATCAAGTAAAGTAGGATCCCATTAAGAACTAAGACCACCTTGCTTCAGACTGAGTGTTACGAATTGAATTGTGTCTCCTGAAAATGTCTTGTAAATCCTAACCCTTACGCCTGTGGATATAAACCCGTTTGGGACTAGGGCTTCTTTGTCATGTTAATGAGTAGGGTGCATCTGTGTAGGGTACAATTTAAAGCAATCACTTTTGAGATATAAAAAGAGCCCATTAGGCACAGAAGCTAGGGGCACAAATGGAGACAGACTGATGCCAGAGGGGACGGCAAGGAGCCCGGGATGTGAAGCTGAAACGCACAGGGGGTTTCCTCCAGGCTGGACGGAGAAACCCTTCCCCCAGGGCTGCTGCCCTGAACTCAGACTTCCAGCCTCCCAGACCGTGAGAAAATAAATTTCTGTTCATTAATGCCACTGTGAGTCGGAGTTAACTCGGTGGCAGTGGCTTCAGCTTTCTTTGGCAGTACCACCCACTTGTGACATTTCTGTTACAACAACATAAAGAAACTAAGACAAGTGCCAGGTGAGAAATCACAGAAACGGGCTTTTCGTGGCATACTGGTACACAGGTGCTGGCATCAGCCTGATGCGTTCACTTACCGCGCGCTGCCAGGAATGAAGGAAAGGAAATGGGTGGGAGGAAGTGTGCAACAAAGGAGGGGGAGGTGGAAATTCTGAGAAGGACGATGGACTGGAAATGACTGGTTTCCAGGGGTTAGGGGAAGGGAGAAACAGGGAGAGACTGCTAACAAGGAGACACAGGGACTAACGGGACTACGCGATAGCCCTGGAGCCTGTGGCCCAGAAAGTCTTGCCTCCTGGCTGTGTCTTCCTTTCTGTACATGTGGCTTCAATATTTGACAATCTCTTTAAGGGAGGAAAAACCAAGTCCCACTTTTAATGCTAGGTACACTGTTGTTTAAATTATGAGAAGAGGGGGAAATGAGTTTTGTGTGTTTCCCTGGGGCAGATTAGGACTGTAATACAAAGAGCTAGGCTCAGGGGACGAATTTCCAGAGAGCCTAGTCCACTCAGAGACTCAGGAACAACCGTCTTCTTAGCTAATGTCCTCCCACTCTAAACAAGACAGGCATTTCATTAAGCCATCCTAAATTCTTCATTCACTGAAGAGGCTTCTGGTCTGATAAGCGAAGGTGCTCCCCACACCCCCAGTTTATTGCCAGGTCTTGGGAAGACTCTGTAGTTCATTCACTGGAAACCCCATAAATCTGATTGCCATATTTACCCAGTGCTGCTATAGCAGAAAAACCACGGTGGGTAGCTTTAACAAATAAACGTCTTATAGTTTAGGAGGCTAGAAGTCATAACGCAGAGTGCTGGCTCTAGGAAAAAGCTTTCCCTCTCTGTTGGCTCTGGAGGAAGGTTCTTGTCTCTTCTGAACTTCAGATCCTGGATGATCTTCATGTGGCTTGGCGTCTGTCTTCCCTCCCGACTCATCTCTGCTTATTTTCCTTACTTGTTGAATCCCTTTTATAGCAAAAAGGAGATTGACTGAAAACAGACCCTACTCTAATCCTCTTATTAACATAAAAAAAATGACCTATGCCCAAAGAGAATTATAACCACAGGTGTGGAATTTAGGATTTCTGACACCTATGGGTGCGGCATGCACAATTCGCACCACAACACTGACAGAAATTCATAAGGCACAGCTAATTTGAGAGAGGATTTGGAAAGCCTCTGTAAAGTCCTTCCACTTTAATACCTTTTGAGTAAAATCACACCTGGGTGATAGAGATAAGAAAACCAAGAGACCTGTAAATACCTTTCAGTAAACAGCACAGGAAACAATAAACAGGTAATAGAGAATAAATAACCCCCAAAGAGTAACTGTGTGCTGGAACATAGGGTTAAGTCATTCACATCATTGTGTAAACTTCCTCAGGGTTGTTTTTCGGAAGAAATCAGGTGGAACCAGTTCTGGGAATAAGCTTTGGAAGCCCAAATTTGTCCAGAGGGCTCCAATCAGGACCAGAGAATCTAACCAAGGAAGCCAGAAACACAGAGGCACAGTGCTGCACGTAAACCTCACTACAAGTACCAGCAGCCTTCATTGCAGAGCCCACTAACTCACCGCCACTGAGTCATGCCCAACTCATAGAGACCCTGGAGGTCAGAGCAGAACTGCCCCATAGAGTTTCCAAGGAGTGCCTGGTAGATTTGAACCAGCGACTGTTTGGTTAAGTCATCCTGAAATCCTCCGGCACACATACTTCATTAACCTGGCTCCCCTTTTCCTGTACCACTACATAGCAAATAAATTGTAATTCCCCTTCCCATCTCAAAACTTTTAAAAATCCAGACAAGCCTTTTGTTCAGTGAGTTGGAGGCTAGCATTGCCCAGCAGGCCTATTCCATCTCCCCCTGCAGGTCTTTTCTCTAATAAACCTTACTCCTGTGGAAAGATCCTCTATCCCTTTCCTGTTCATTCTTGATCAGCAAGAGGTATGGGTCCCCAGAATTCGAGATGCCCGACAACATAGTGACCCTACCACGGGGTTTCCTGTCTTGTCTCTGTCTTCCATCCTCATGGCTCTTGAAGTAGCACCACACTGATGTCCTTCTATTTCACCTTTGTCAAAACACAAGCTCCATCATTTCATTTATCCACCTGGATCATCTGTACAAGTTTTGGTAAGCAGCAGTTTAGTGCCAAGAAATGATCTTTTTGAGAAACATCTCAGAGACAGAAGAGTCCACCCAGGAATCGACTGCAATAAAATGGTTTACATGATCCATAATGAATTGGTTCACTCTGTGAGCAAATGCTTTCTTGTGCAATGAACTGACCTAATCATAAATGCAAATATTTGTTCTTCCCATATAAGAAAGGTTGCTTCTCTACTGTCCATGACATACCCCTCTCCTCTTCAAGAATGTGCCTTAAAGTCTATCTCCTTCAGAAACTTCACCAAATTCAAATTTCCCTATTATCCAATACATATTAACTCTGTAAGAGATGCCATTTCCCACTATCAATGCCTTCTCATTTTAGGCAGTGTGATATTTGTATTTTTAATCATAAAATACAGCATACTTTAACTCTTCCCCACCCCTGCTGATCATGTAGCTCCACTTGATAAATGATACTTCCATCCACCTGAATGCTAAAGCATAAAACCTTTGCAACAGTTTTTTGGCATTTCCTTTTATATCATTCAAACCAATTAAACCTCTCATAGTATTCAGATGTGCTTGGAATCAAATGCAGAGTTCTTAACATGAGCAACAAGATAATATAAGACTCGTCTCCAACCACAAGTGCGTAGTAAGAGTGTAACTTCTCAGGGGGATGGGTTCTAAGGCCACACTGACCTACTCTTCCCTCCCAGAACAAGTCAAAAGGTATTGACACAGAGCCTTTACCTTCACTATACATCTCCATAAATCGCTATTTCCATGGCTCTTCACACGAACTCTCATCTTTCAGGGCTCACCCTCCACCCTGCCTTCTCAGCAGGGTCATTTAGCAGTTAGTTCATCTTCTCTATCATGATGTGCAGGTTTTCTTCATTGTACTTATCACAATTTGCAATTGCTTTAAATAACTGTTTCCTTGTTTATTATGTATTTTCTTGATATTGACATATGCTAAGGAGAAGAAAGCTACTTGTTTATTTTACTAATCTATCCTCAATGATTAGTACAAATTTCTCCATAGAACAAGGCATCAATGAATACGTACTGAATAGATAAGCCTACTTAAAATTTTTGTACCCTCATGTGCTCATCAGGAATAAGACTTGATCTATTTATTGCTCAGCAGTCCAATAATACATTTAATGCTGCTCATCTTATAAAGACCCATGCTAATAAATGAACTGCCATGGTGGCCTTGAAGTTGACTAGGCAATAACACAGAGCATACTTTTCAAAGTTGACTCTTTGCTTTTCCTCTTGTTTGAAACCAGTATATATATGTGTTCTGTTGTTACAAAATGTCTTGCAGTCAGGCTTGAGACATTGAGAACTAGCTTATCTAAATACTTTCTAATTTCTCTGGTTAAACTGAATATCATACTCAAAAAATGAAACCTAGACTATATATATATATACACATGCGTATATATGTACATACACCCATGTTCACCTATGTATACATACGTACATATACTCACCATTTCCCCTTTTCTTTTACCTCTTTCCTGAGACAAGAGAATCAAACTGGACATTCTTCCTCAGGCTAAACACAGCCAGCTTTATGCATGACGATAGCAAACACTCTTGAGCTCTATTTGACTGCTTTGTATGTTTTTATGAAGCACGTTGTTAGAGACTGAGTTAGATCTCAAGGCAGAGTAAGTCTGTTTACTGACGAGGCTCGATGTTTCGTAAGGACTCTGCCCTCATTGCCCCCACCCCAGAAGGTCCACCTCCACCCCGTCACACTGATCATTGTAATCAGAGATGTCAACAAGTCTTCACTGTTGCTTCCTTATTAGGATTAACACATCCAAAGTGAAGACTTATCTTGTCCTGATTTATTTCACCAGAAGATTCTGACAGAGGAGTTGGGGAGATTATATTTTCTGTACAACACCCTCTGTCAGCTTACTGTACTCTGGAAGCTCACATGTTGCTCTGATGCTGGAAGAGTTACCCATGGTGGACAGGTTGCAGCAGAGATTCAAGATTAACAGACTAGAAAGAAAAGCCTGACAATCTATATCCAAAAATTAGCCCCTGAAAACCTATGCATTACAACAGAGATCTCTCTGACTCACTTGTTTTGAATTCATCAACAAGAGGGATCAATCACTAGAGGAGGAGGACATCACTGTTAACGACGTGGAAAGCCAGCAAGGATGTGAAAAACCTTCTGTGAGATGGATTCGCACATAAGCCACACAGTGAACTGGAACATGTTGGTGACTACAAAGGTCACCCAGGACCGGGCATCGTTTTGTTCTGCTATACATAAAATTGCTTTGAGTGCAAGTCAGCCCTGTGGCAGCTAAAACAACAACATGTTATCTATTGTTTGCTTTAATTGACTTGGCGGAGAGAATTTTGACTAATTGTGGAAGTTGAAATTTTTCTAAAAAATTATGTTAATGCACATTTTTCTCAGATGTATAACAAATTTTTAACATACAGATTTGCTATCTAAAACCTAAACATGTTCTGTAACAAACAGCTTAGAACGTGATCCCAGTGATCCCTGCCTCCTAATATTTCAGTTCCTGTGTTATCCCTTCTCGAGGATGTACACTAAATTTAGTTAACTAGCTTGTTTCTAATGGATAGAGAACTGCAAGGTGATAGGATGTCACTTGCACAATTAGATTACAAAAGACCGTGACTTCTTACTTTATTTGCTCTCTCTCTGTCTCTTTCTCTGGCTCTTTTCATGCTTGATGGGGTGAGACAAGTGGTGCACACATAGCAAAGATCTTAAATTGGCCATGAACACGAGGGAACTGAAGCCCTCTGTCAACCAGCTCTCAGGAAACCAAGTGATTGAGCCTGTAAGCTGATCTTCTCCAGTTGAGTCTTCAAATGAGACCAGAGAAACCAACCAAACCAAACTCACTGCCATTGAGTTGATGCCGACTCATAGCAACCCTATATAGTTCCACCTAATATCTAGACTGCAACCTTGGGAAAGACCCTGAAGCACAGGACTCTTCTAAGCTATTTTCAGATTCCAGACCCACAGGAACTATGGGAACTATCTGTGCTATTTTTAAGCTGCAAAATTGGAGGGCAAGTGGTTATATAGCAATAGGTAACTAAGACACATAAATAGTAGAATGTTTATTTTTTCCCCAAAGAAAAAATATCCTATCAATATTGAATAAGAAAATTTCCAGAGGGCGGAGTCAAGCTGGCGGACTAAGCCCACGTCTCCGTATATCTCTCTGGAAACCAAGACCTGAACTAATAATCAAACAGGGCCCTCTGAGCACCTAATCAGCCTCAGGACACGGCACAGAGCTGTTAATTGGGACTTCATACCGCTCAGCAAAAAACCTCCTCTCTCTCGCTGACTCCCGCTCCTGGCTAGCCCCGGCTCTCACGGAAGGTAAACGCACCATTTTGACTTTTTTTTTCCTCTATCTCGGCTGGTGGGCGGAGCTGGGCCTTGCCTGGCGGCTGGACTCAGACGTGCTGCTGGGGCCATAGGCCGGCGAAATTCCCATATTCTGAGAGCCAGGCTCGGGACTCTGTTAATCTAGCCACTTTGAGCCTTTCGTTTTATATCTGTGTCAGCGGGGTTTGAACTGAATTCCGCAGTCAGTGTGCGGGACGCCACGTTGGTACCGAGATTTTAGCGGGACCTAATTCTTAGCCTGGGAGCCAGCGCCTGCAAACAGGACAGTGCTTCTCTGACAGAAAAGTAGTAATTTTCCCAGTGCCACCTACGTTGCAGGCCCTGCAACAGAAGCAGAGGAGTCACTACCTCTCGGCACTTTTAGCCCCTCAGTCTGCTGCCTGTGTGGAGGACGCCATCTTGGATACGGTGGCCGCAGCTGGACCTAATTCTTAGCTTGGGAGCCAGAGCCTGCCCACAAGAGAGCACTTTTCTATCACAAAAGCAGCACTCAACACAGTGTCGGCTAAGTCTAGGCCCTGTCAGCAGAGGCCAACAGGGCAGTAGCATTGCTGTATTCTGAACTAGTTTGTTATCATCTGGGGTTGGATATAGTGGTGCTTACTTTGTCAGTTGAGAAGAGGGACCTCTACACCTGAAAACCTAACTAACTTGTGAAGTGGTCAGATACCTTTTGCTTTACATTTGAAGACAGCCTAGAGAAACATTTGCAATCCATCCTCACAGTACCTCTTCCAGCCCCTACATACACACATGGGACCCAAAAAGCAACAGACAATTGTGGCGCACAAGAAATCAGCCATAGCTTCAGAAGGCTCCCAAACAAAGCAACCAAGGAGTTTTCCAGATGAAGAAACTTTTATGAAAGCATCAGAAAGTGAATACAAAATGATTATATACAGAGCCCTTCTAGACCTTATACAAAATGCATCAGAACAAAATGAAAACTTAAGCAAGCTGTTCGATCTAATGGAACACCAGTACTCTGAAATCCAACAGATCAAGAAGAAAATCAAAGACATAGAAACTTCCATGCAAAGCCAAGAAAACAGAATGGAACAAATGGAAAAAAGAATTTCTGACTTGAAAGACAGAGCTACTGATGCCAGCATCTATGAGCAGAGATCAGAAAAACGAAACAAGAAAAATGAAGAAACATTAAGAAGCATGTGGGACTCTATTAAGAGGAACAACCTTCAATTAATTGGAGTCCCTGAACAGCGTGAGACATCTGAGAACACAGAGAGTATTGTTGCTGAGCTGCTGAAAGAAAACTTCCCAGAAATCATGAAGGAAGAGAATACAGACATGTCAGATGCATATCATACACCACCAAATGTAGATCTCAAAAGAAAGACTCCAAGACATATTATAATCAAGCTTAACAAAACAAAACATAAGCAGCAACTCTTAAAGGCAGCAAAACTGAAAGCAAAGCTAACATTCAGAAGGAAACCCTGTAGGCTCTTGTCAGATTTCTCAGCAGAAACCATGCTGGCATGGAGACAGTGGCATGACACATTCAAAGCCTTGAAAGAGAAGAACTTCCAACCAAGAATTATATATCGTGCAAAACTATCTTTCAAATACAAAAATGAAATTAAGACATTCCCAGATAAACAGAAACTCAGGGACTTTATAAAAATCAAACCCAAACTACAAGAAATACTGAAAGAAGTTCTTGGCTCTGGCTTAGAAGAATTAAACCACTAACTTTATATTTCAGAACGACACACCACTACTCAATAGTCTACTGTTTTAGAGAAGGCTCCAAATTCAATCACAGCTTTGATATGGAAAGAAGCAATCCAGGGATCATCATGAAAACTATGGTGTCATCATAATAAAAAGAGGGATGTACTACAGTTGTTACAGTCCTTCCAGATGGAGAGGAAGATGACAAGACTGTTAGTAATTAAAATTTTGTTTATATATAGTTTATTAAGGGGGATCACAGGGCAGCTGTAAAGCACAACAAAGATGTATCATTCCATTTCAAGAAATCTAACACACGAGTCTCAACAACTATAAAACCAGCTCTGAAAAAGGTGAAAAATCAACTCACAAAAAAGAGTGTCCCAGAACAGGCTAATTAGAACAACAGAGAAAACATCAACATAAAAATAAACATATCACAATGGCAGCAGTGAACACATACCTATCAATAATTACATTGAATGTGAATAGACTGAATGCTTCAGTAAAGAGACACTCAGTGGCATCTTGGATCAAAAGACATGACCCATCCGTATGCTGTCTACAAGAAACTCATTTGAGACCTAAAGATAGGAACAAACTGAGAATTAAAAGATGGAAGAACATATGTCAAGCTAACAATGAATAAAAAAGAGCAGGGGTGGCAATTCTAATCTCAGGCAAAATCAATTTTAATGTCAAATCCACCATCGTGGACAAAGATGGACACTATTTATTGCTGAAAGGTTCAGTACACAAGCAAGACTTAACTTATTAAATACTTATGCACCTAATATCAGAGCACCTAAATACATCGAAGAAACACTGACTATGCTCAAAAGAGAGTTAGATGACTCCACAATAATAGTGGGAGACTTTAACACTCCACTCTCATTACTAGACAGATCATCTAGAAAAAAGCTCAGTAAAGATACAGAAGACCTCACTGACACAATTAACCAACTAAACCTCATTGATATATACAGAACTTTCCACCCATAAGAAGACAACTACACCTTCTTCTCCAGTGCATGTGGAACATTCTCCAGAATTGACCATGTGATAGGCCATAATGCAATGCTCAACAAAATCCATACCATTGAATTACTGCAAAGCGTCTTCTCAGATCGTAAAGCCATCAAAGTTGAAATCCATAGCACAAAAAATATAGATAGAAAGTGGAACTCTTGGAAACTGAACAACATCTTGCTTAAAAAAATATGGGTTATAGAGGAAATCAAGGATGACATAAAGAAATTCATGGCTTCCAATGAGAACAAAAACACTTCCTAACAGAACCAATGGGATATAGCCAAAGCAGTGTTCATGGGTCTCTTTATCTCCATAAATGCACACATCTGGAAGGAAAAAAAAAAAGCCAAATCAAGGAACTAACTCTACAGCTTGAACAAGTAGAAAGAGAACAACAGAGGAACCCCTCGGGCACCAGAAGAAACGAGATCAGAAAGATTAGAGCAAAGCTAAATGAATTAGAGAACAGAAAAACAATTGAAAAAATTGAAAAGACCAAAAGCTGGTTTTTTGAAAAGATCAACAAAATTGACAAACCACTGGCTAAACTTACTAAAGAAAAGCAGGAAAGAAAACAAATAACCCAAATTAGAAATAAGAGTGGAGTTGTCACCACAGATGCAACAGAAATCAAAAATATCATAACAGAATACTATGAAAAACTGTACTTCAAAATTTGAAAACCTAGGGGAAACGGACCAATTCCTTGACTCATACCACCTACCCAAATTATCACAAAGTGAAGCAGAACAACTTAATAAACCCATCACAAAGGAAGAGATTGAAAATGTCATCAAAACACTGCCAACCAAAAAAAGTCTGGGCCCAGATGGCTTCACTGAAGAATTCTACCAAGCATTTAGAGAAGAGTTATCTCCAATACTATTGAGACTATTTCATAGTATAGAAAGGGATGGAGTACTCCCAAACTCATTCTATGAAGCCAGCATAACCCTGTTACCTAAGCCAGGGAAAGACCCAACAAAGAAAGAGAACTACAGACCAATATCACTCATGAATCTAGATGCAAAAATATTCAACAAAATTCTTGCCAACAGAATACAACAACATATCAAGAAAATAATCCATCATGACCAAATGGGATTCATACCAGGGATGCAAGGCTGGTTCAACATCAGAAAAACAATCAATGTGATTAACTACATATATAACACAAAAGACAAGGATCACCTGATTTTGTCCATTGATGCAGAAAAGGCATTCGATAAAGTCCAACACCCATTCATGCTAAAAACTCTTAACAAAATGGGCATAGACGGCAAATTCCTCAACACAATAAGGACCGTTTATACAAAGCCAATTGCCCACATCATCCTGAACGGAGAGAGACTGAAAGACTTTCCCTTGAGACCAGGAACTAGACAAGGATGCCCACTCTTACCTCTCCTATTCAACATTGTACTACAAGTTCTAGCCAGAGCAATTAGACACGACCAAGAAATAAAGGGCATCTGCATCAGCAAAGAGGAAATTAAAATCTCCCTGTTTGCAGATGATATGATTGTATATGCAGAGAATCCCAAGGAATCTATAAGTAAGCTACTCAAACTGATAGAAGAGTTCAGCAAAGTCTCAGGATACAAGATAAACATAAGTAAATCAGTAGGATTCCTTTATACCAACAACGAGACTGGTAAGGAAGAAATGGTCAAATCAAACCATTTACGATAGCCCCTGAGAAGATAAAGTACCTAGGAATTAATCTAACCAGAGAAATAACAGACCTTTATAAAGAGAACTACAAGCCCTTACTACAAGAAACTAAGAGAGACTTAGATAAATGGAAAAACCTACCCTCCTCATGGATAGGAAGACTTAACATTGTGAAAATGTCTATTTTACCCAAAGCAATTTATTTATATAATGCAATCCCAATATAAGTTGCAGCATGATTTTTTAATGAGATGGAGAAACAAATCACCAATTTTGTTTGGAAAGGGAAGAAGCTCCGGATAAGTAAGGTACTACTAAAGAAGAAGAACACACTGGGAGGCCTCTCATTACCCAACCTTAGAACACGCTACACTGCCACAGTGGTCAAAACAGCCTGGTACTGGTACAACAGACAGATGGATCAATGGAACAGAATTGAGACCCCAGAGATGACACCATCTGCCTATGAACAGTTGATATTCGACAAAGGCCCTAAGACATTAAACTGGGGTAAAAACAGTCTCTTCAACAAATGGTGCTGGCAGAATTGGTTATCCATCTGCAATACACTGAATCAAGATCCATATCTTACACCTTACACAAAAACCAACTCCAACTGGATAAAAGACCTAAATATCAAACCTAAAACGATAAAGCTCATCCAAGAAAAGGTAGGAACAACAATGGAAGTTTTAATACACAATGAGGACAGACTCCAAAATCTGTCAAAGAAACCACGATCAACAGAAAATAGATAAATGGGAACTATTAAGAATCAAACATTTTTGCTCATCCAAAGACTTTATTAATAGAATTAAAAGAACACCCACAGAATGGGAAAAAATATTTGGCAACTCTATGTCAGACTGACGCCTGATCTCCATAATCTGTAAGATACTACAAAATATCAATAAGAAGAAGATAAACCATCCAATTAAGCAATGGGCAAAGAGAGGGACAGACATTTCACTAAAGAGGAGATCCAGGCAGCCAAAAAACACATGCGGACATGTTCACGATCTTTAGTTATTAAAGAAACTCAAATCAAGACGACAATGAGATAACATCTCACCCCAACAAGATTGACCATGATGCAGAAAACACAAAACAACAAATGCTGGAGAGGCTGTGGAGAAAGTAGAACCCTCCTACACTGTTGGTGGGGTTGCAAACTGGTCCAGCCTCTTCGGAAGGCAATCTGGCGCTTCCTTAAAAAATTGGATGTCGATATACCATTTGATCCAGTAATTCGACTATTTGGAATATATCCTACAGAATCAAGGCCTTTCACACCAACAGACACATGAACGAGAATGTTTATCGCAGCACAGTCCACGACAGCATAAAGATGGAATCAACCCAGATGCCCAACAACAGAAGAATGGATAGGTAAACTATGGTACATATACTCAATGGAGCACTATGCAATGATAAAGAATAATGACGATTCCAGGAAACATCTCCTAACTTGGTTTCAACTGGAAGACATTATGTTGAGTGAAAGTAGTCAGTGACAAAGGGACAAATACTGTATGAGACCTCTATGATAAGATCTCAGAAACAGACTTGTGTATAGAAGAAAAGACTCTTTGACAGCTGCAAGGGAGGGAGGGAGGGTGAGCGGGGGAGGGTTTAGTTTAGATAGTTGCTAGAAATCTGGCTGGGAGAAAACGGTGATAGCACACGTTAGAAACAAGAACAATATTAAGTGGACTTCAGCATACCTTGAGTACGCCTTCCATCTTAACCCAATATTGCAAGGATAGAGTAGCTTGGGCAGGGGGCAGGGGACCATGCTCGTAGGCGAAATTGAGGCCAATTGGCACAACTAGCATTTTGCTAAGAGAGCTCTCTGCACCCCACATTGGTGAGTGGCATCTGGTGTCTTAAAAGCTGCCAAGCTGCCATCCGAGGACTCAGCAAATGGTCCCAACTCAGCAGGAACGGATGCTCACCGAGGACCAAAATGACATGCGGTAAAGACAACCTAGAAGACAGAATGACCTGCAAGAGTGGGTGCCTTCATTGACTTGGGACCAGGAGAACCGGATGGTGCCTGGCCACCAGCGGTGATAGCCATGATGGAGCTCACTAGGTTGAGTCTCACTGGCAACACAAGAATAAAAAGGGGTCCATCCTGAGATCTCCACTAAAAGACCTCAATTGATGGTCCAGCGGTTTCAGGGTTCCCCTGAGAGCATGGCCCCCAGCCCTGATGCTGCCCTTACCCATAAATTATAACGAAGGTCCACTCTTTGGACAGGAATAGATTGGACGTGGCAATGCAGAGTGACCATATATTGGTTGCACTTTATGGTTCTATACATCTATAGGATATCATCCTGCTGACCTCTGGCTGGAGGAAGGAGAGTGGGTGGAGAGGAGCAGAAAGGAGGCTGTTGGGAGGATGAGACATGTATGGAGCAGAGAGGAATAGTGTGCTGTCATCGGACAGGGAGAGCAGTGGAAGATGCATATATGTGGGCATGTAAATTTATACAGGAATGTACATTTTCACTCTGAGTCGTATCTGACTCTACGGCACTTGGCTTGGCATGTTAAATAAAATATATATATATAAAAAAGAAAGTTTCCAACATGCACCTTATGTATATTTCAAACATATACCCATAGCCATAAAGAAATTTCTTTTTAATTTTTATGTATTTTTTATTTAGTATGACTGAGTGAAAATGTACATTCTCATATAAATTTACATGCCCACCTCTATGTAGCTTCCACTGCTCCCCCTGTCATGAAACACCCTATATTAATGTGTGCAGTTCAATGAAATGGGTAGAACAGTTAGCCAAGCCAAGTGCCGTCAAGTCGGATCCGACTCATGGGTCACACGTGTGCAGTTCAACGAAATGGGTAGAACAGTTAGGGAAAGACAAAAGGGAGTATAAACAGTAGCCAGCACAGAGACATTCAAAAAACGTATGTAGCAATTTGGCTAGGCTGTGATTCCCAGTATTGTATAATGTTCCTGTATGGTATAAATCATGCCTCTGTGACATTAATGAGAGAAGACGGGCAGTGACTGTGTTGTTAAGGCAGGACTCAATCTGCAAGTGTGTTGTGCCTTGAGGCAATCTGACGGGATAGAAAGGAAAGGGCAGCAACCAGCAAGCTGGGGACCTCGTGCCACCAAAAAGCAGTGCCAGGAGCCAAGCATATCCTTCGGATCCAAGGTCTCTATGTTTCAGAAGCTCCCAGTCCACTAGGAGATTGAGGACAAGGACCTTCCTCCAAAGCCGACAGTGAAAGATTCCCTCTGGAGCTGATGCCCTGAATTTGGACTTACAGCCTAGCAGACTGTGACAGAAATTAAATTTCTCTTTGTTAAAGCCATTCACTCACAGTATTTCTGATATAGAAACTCTAGACGACTCAGAGTCACTCTAAAAATGTCTGTTCCATCGAGTACTCTCTTGGTGCCAACTGATGCTCTGAAATTGCCATTTTCCTTTCTGCCTCTGGCTATCTGCGGCCCCTCCACTCCATCTCTTATCTTATGAGAATGCTCTGGTGGTTTCCAAGTGTATTTTATACTCTGATTAGCCCTGGTGATTTCTGTTTCCAAAAAAGAGTAAAACCAAACCCATTGCCATTAAGTCAATTCTGTATAATAGTGACCCTTTAGGACAGAATAGAACTGCCCCATAGGACTTCCTAAGAGTGGCTGGTGGACTACAATTACCAGAGTTTTGGTTAGTAGCCATAGCTATCCAACACTGTACCAGCCAAGCCAAGCCAAGGCAAGCCAAGTGCCATCGAGTCGGATCCGACTCATGGCGACCCTAGGGGCCAGGGTCACTTACTGTAAATGTGAATATGGGTCAGACGATGGGGCTGTACACACGTGGTCTGCAGTCTGGTACAAATGAGATTGACAGGAGCATAAATGTCCCCCACAGGGGAAGAAAGGAATTCACATGACCTCTTAGATGCCCATGTTTAAATTCTGTTAGTTTCATCAGTGACTTTTGTTTACCCTTGCCTTGGAATGGCTGTGTTAGAAAAGAAGTAAGAAATCATTTTCTCTGAAGTGACATTGTTTGCTGATTTGTCTGTCCTAACAGATGAAATCAAGAAAGGAAATTTTTCTCTGACTAGGTTCTTCTCTCCAGTCAACTGGAAGTATACAAGAATCCTACTGAGCTGATCTAAGAATTATCATACTTTACAAAAGCCTAAAAAGAAGGGATAAATTAGTTCTGAAGATGGTAGACAAACACGGTTAACAGATGAAACAGCTCTATGGACTTTGTATTTCTTTGATGCCCACCAAGAGCTTTTGATTTTTTTTTTCAATGTCTTTTGGAGAGGTGAGAGCATCTAAAGAGACTGAAATAAAAGTCAAAAGGTTTTGACTTACAAAGGACACAGGGACTTTGCCAAGGAGCCTGATTTTTCAAAGATGGGTCAATTTCCAAGTCGTATTGTCCTCAAAGCAGCAAAGTCAAAAGAATCCAAGTTCTGATCTCTACTCTGATATTGATTTGTTACATGGCCTGGGGCCAGATGTTGAACCTCAGATGGTTTCTTCTCCTTCTCATGTGTGAAATAGAGATGAAAATTCTGAGCCTCAAAGTGATTTTGTGGGAATTAAATAATAGCTTGTAGTTCTTTGAAAAAGTGAAGTGATAGGTGTTTCCTTTTAGCTCTTAGTAGACATTATATAATTTCCCATTTAAGTGAAAATTAACTTCAAACCTATGAGACTTCAGTTTTGACTTAATCACCTGTGGTTCTAAAAAATCACTTGTGGGATTCCTGAAATGGCAAATACTAATGACCACAACGAAAATTCAGATGCCAGGGTAGCCCAGGAGTAAAACTTGCCTTTGAGGGTGCCCTCCAGGATGTGGCTTTCCCAACCACTGTCCTCCCAAGTGCTTGGGGGTCTGTGGATAGGGTTGGGCTGCAATTTAAAGTATTATTCACTTTGTGATTTAATTGCCTCAAAAAGTATAGAGCATTTATTTTGAAATGTCTGTTAACAACATAAAATAAAACAAGAGCAGTTAATGGCTATCTATTAGCATTTTCTCAGCTAATTATTTTATTTACATCATTAAGTAATTCCTTCCCAGCGGGGTAAGAAAATTCCATAAGTGCCAGAAAGAAACCGGCAAATTCACAAAGGAGCTAGAAAGGGCTTAGAGGGCAAGGTAAAGTCTTGATTCTTGTCACTGAAAAGCAGTATGGTAGAGTAGGTAACATTTGGGCTTTTGAATCAGGCTCAGATTAACTGCAAGTATCAGATAAGTCAGTTACACACAGTGTGTACCAAAGGGAACTGTTACATTTTTTTGTCTTCTGTACAAAGTTCCCTGAACTCAGAGACCATGCCTTGTTTGATGTTGTATCTGAAACAACTAACTCCTACCTAAGCAAGGATTTGATAAACATCTGCAGAATTGAACAGATCCATAAATTAAAGACGGTGCTGCTTCAGAATATTTTTTAAAAAACATGGATTACTTTGTCCCCCAACAAGTGGACTCTAGAGACACCCTACATGAAAAGTTGGAATAGGAAAGATGATTCTCAAAGGATTTTTCCAAAATTCCCAGGACCAGTTTCTAAGTTTCATGGGGATTTCGAACAAGTTTCTACTCTGAAGGAAATCCTGGTGGCATAGTGCTTAAGTGGTATGGCTGCTAACCAAATGGTTAGCAGTTCAAATCTGCCAAGTGCTCACTGGAAACTCTATGGGGCAGTTCTACTCTGTCTATTGGGTAACTATAGGTAGGAATCGACTTGACAGTGGCGAGTTTGTTTGGGTTCTACTCAGAAAGTTCAGCAACAGGTGTGGCTGCTGCTGAAGAAGACAGTTGTCCCAGTAGTGTACACCACACTGGTTCCTGTCAGGCATATTCGCTTAGGGAAGTACAAAGCTCCTGATACATGGAAGCAAAGTAACCCATAGTCCTCAGCCTCACAGAAAGCCCAGGCACTTGCCCGTATCCTCTGGTAGCCTACTCCTTTGATGGAGGAGAAAAGATTTGCTCTGCTGTCAGTGCTGACATGGTATCATGTGCACTCAATGTTCAGTTCTGAACAAGATGACAGCTTTCAGCTGAAGCCCAGAGAACAGACTAGATGGGAAAGACAGTGCCTCCTAGGCAACAAATCCAAAGCTGGTACTTCGTGACTGATGGAAAAAGTAAACTGAGAATTTCACCAAATAATACTGAGGCATATGCCAAAACCTCTCTAATCCTAAATGAGTTTTATCCCAAGAACTAGATAACGTTGTTTCATCTCCTCTAATCCACTTTTTAAGCTGCTGTTTCATTTTCTTCCCAATGTCACTACGGAAAATATCTTGTATAAACATTTTTTTTTTTTTAATGTGTATTTTGTTGTATCTGTAATGAATTTGAGAAATAATTCCCTGGAAACACAAGTGTGCACTCTGGAGCAAGGGAGAACACAGACAACTAAAGATACAAGGGAAAGACTAGTCCATAGGGCTAAGGGACCACAACCATCACGTCCTCTACCAGACTGAGTTCGGCACAACCAGATGGTACCTGGCCACTGCCACTGACTGACTGCTCTGACAGGGCTGACAATAGAGGGTCCTGGACAGAGCTGGAGAAAAATGTAGAACAAAATGCTGACTCACAAAAAAGACTAGACATATTGGTCTGGCAGAAACTACAGAAACTCCAAGAGTATGACCCCCAGATACCATTTTATTTCAGTACTGAAATCACTCCTGAGAGTCACGCTTCAGCCAGAGATCAGACAGGCCCACAGAACAAGTTGATACTCAATAGGCACGCTAGCCCATGGTCAAGGAAGACAGGACAAAAGGGACTGGAATATTGGTAACAGGGAGCCGAAATTTGAAAAGGTGAGTGTCATGTCTTGGGCTTGGCAACCAATGTCATAAGGCAATGTGTGTGTTAACTGTTTAATGAGAAACTAATCCCTGTAAAATTTTATCAATAGTTTAAAATACTAAATATGTATACATAGATGTACATCTTTAAATAGAAGAACCAATATACTATCATTTATTCATTTACAGAAGTATATCTTAGTTATCTAGTGCTACTGTAGCAAAATGTTCCAAGCTGATGATTTTATTAAGGAAAAATTTATCCTGCTTACAGTTAGGGGGCTAAAAGTCTGACTTCAGAGTGCTGGCTCCAGGGAAAGACTTTCTCTTTCCCTGATGGCTCTGGGGGATGGTCCTTGACATCTGTTTTCCCTAGTCTGGGATCTTCTCTGAGCAGGACATTCTGCTCCCAGCTCTGCCTTTTTGGTAATAGAGGTCTCCCTATGTCTCTACTGACTTCTCTCTTTTATACAGCAAAACAGATTGACTCAAGATACAACACAAACTTGTGTACTGAGACCTACCTCATTCACATAACTGTCTCCAATCTTGCCTCATTAACATCATAGCCATAGGGGTAGAATATACAACACATGGCAAAATCACGTCAGATGACAAAACGGAAGACAATCACACAATACTGGGAATCATGGCCTAGCCAACTAGACACACATTTTGGGGAGACACAATTCATAGAATAGGGTAATAAATACAAGAAGAAGTCTGGAAAGACACTTAGGAGACCTGGGAAAGTCCTCACATGGTCATTATCGAGATAGAAGCCTTTGGGTGAGTACCTTCCTCTGCTTCCTCAGGTTTGGTTTTTCCCCTGGGAAAAATAAGGGGGTCTGTACTATCTGATTTCTGCTCTGGTCTGGTTATTACTATCATTTCCCCCAAGCCAGTCTAACAAACCTTCACTTACTGAGAAAACACTTGCTTTATCCTATAAAAAATGACTTTCCAGTTACGTCCCCATTTTGTCTTCATGTTCCCTTCTGAGTGACACAGCTTTAAGAGTAGTGATCCTGCTGCCTTCTCAGCAGAGGAGGAAGGGAGAATTCCAGAACCCAAAGAAAGCCATTCAAAACCATGTGTGAAGGACCCAGTTGGCAAAGTAACTGCCTGGAGCTCCTAGTCTATAAAGTGACCTTTAAGGTTCAGTAGGAGCCAGCTGCTGTTTAGTCAACTCTGACTCATAGATATCCTATGTGTGTCAGAGTAGAACTGCACTGCTTCTGTTTTCAATGACTACTTTTTCAAAAGTAATTTAGATTATCAGGCTTTCCTTCTGTGGTGACTCTGCGTAGACTCATACGTCCAACCTTCCAGTTAGCAACTGAACACACTAACCATTTGTACCATCAAGGGACTACCTTGGTGTCATAGTGGTTAAGTGCTACAACTGCTAACCAAAAGGTCAGCAGTTGGAATCTACTAGGTGCTCCTCAGAAACTCTATGGAGCAATTCTACTCTGACCAATAGGATCGTTATGAGTTGGAATCAACAGCAGTGGGTTTGAATGGACTACAGTTAAGGACCAAAGAAACAAAAAAACCCAGAAAACTAGTTGCTAAAGATGATTTCAACTCACAGTGACTCTCTGTGTTGCAGACAGAACTGCGCTCCATAGAATTCTCAAGGCAGTGACCTTTTGAAAGTGGATCGTCAAGTCATTCTTCTGAGGCTCTTCTGGGTATGTTCTAACCTCCAGCTTTTCAGTTAGTAGTCCAGTTAATAGTCAAGCACTTAACAATTTGTTCCCTGCAGGGATGCCAAGATTAAGTTCCAAAACCAAAAACCAAACCGTTGCCATCAAATTGATTTCAACTCATGGCAACCCTATGAGGCAAAGTAGAACTGCCTCTATATGGGTCCCAAGAATCACCTGGTGGATTTGAACTGCCAACTTTCTGTTCAGCAACCTGGACTTCTAAGTACTGCACCACCAGGCTCCAGGATTAAGCACCAACCTAGAATCTGTTGCTGTTGAGTAGATCCTAATGAGTTACCTGAGCAGTTTACCACCTGGACCTTCACCATGAATAGCTGCTACAGACCAGCAAGAGCACTGGATTTCAAACCCCAGCTAGGCATTCACTAGCTGTGTGACTGCACATGAAAAAGAGATGTACCACTTAGTGTTCCCCGAGGGATGGATAGCACATTTTATCTGCGTGTTTGCAATAGGTGTCAGCATACAGGCAGATGCCTATCTATGGAAATAGCCTCTAGAGAAACTAGTGCTAAGTTACTGAAAGATTTCTCACGGTTGCTGATGGAAATTGTGATGGCCAATCAAAACTGCTCATCGATGCTCACCTCTAGTGGCACCCTGGCGCACAGATGTGCCCAGGACATGTGCCCTACCTGCCCCTCCCCCATGTAGCTAGCCCTCTGCTCAAGGGGACCAGCACAGCCGGATGTAAATTGGTTAGCAGATGAGGGCTTCAACACTATGCCACCAGGATTTCCTGGGAGTTACTAAAAAGGAAAAATGATCCTGAAATTCTAATCTCCTAAAATTAAATTTCTAAAAATTGAAGGCCAGTAGTATCACACTACAATTTCTTATAATTGATTGCTTTTGAGTACATTCTGACTCATAACAACCCTATAGAACAGGATAAAACTGCCACGTACAGTTTCTAAGGAGCAGCTAGTGGATTCAAACTGGTAACCTCTTGGTTAGCAGTCGTAGCTCTTAACCACTCATGTACAAAACATAAATCTAGGATTTATGGCAATAAAATAATTTTTTTAATTCTCATGACAGTTCTAATGAGATTCTGGTGAAACTCAAACCTTTCTGAATCCTTTCACTTACATTTGTGGCTTTACAATTGAATAAAGAAAGCTTTCTCCATGTACTAAAACCTTGATTTCATCTAAGGATATTAACTGTATAATATCTGTAGTTTTAAAGAAAATACTTATTTTTCAGATTCTAGTAGACTGCTGCTGTTGTATCTTCAGATGACTTCAAATAAGTCATACTTTATGTATAAACAGTGTTTCGTGGTATTCATACATTTATTTTGGCACATAAATAGTGTTGAAAATGATTAGACAATTCACCAAAATCTTTCAAGTTGTTTAAGGATAAACAAGCCTTGTTCAATGATCTAGGTAAATAAAATTGGTATCCCTGCCACATTAAAAGCTGGCACAGAGCAGAATATCCTAGACCTCTAACATGCCTCACAAACCACTGTAGCCTGAGTTGAGACTAGTGGAGAAGAATTGATAGTTACAGGCAGTAGTTACTATTTACAAGTTTCAATGCGGGGTCTACAATGAATAGAATACAGAAAAAAGGAATACAGAAATAAACAATGCTCAGGTGGGCAGTAGCTAATTGGCAGATTTCATTCATATAACTGTTATTCTGGCTACTCATATACATGTACGAGGTCTGATAAGTCTGTGACCTTAGTTGTTCTAAGTGCTACATACCTCATTGTGGAATATCACTACTGTCACCTTTGAAGTACATGGGAAGCCATGCACCAATGCCAGCACCCAGTCCACCCTTTAAAGCAATTTTAGAACTCTTTCTGGAATGGCCATTGCACACAATGGTGAGGTGACAAGTTCATGAACTTAATTTCATAGTTATCTGTAAGGGAGTTTTTAGCCAATCAACAAATAGCTGTATCAAAGCACCCTCCCTGCTCATCCAATATGGCCACCAGTGACTTTTTTCTTCACCCAAAGATAAAGGAAATACTGAAAGTAAGGCATTTGGATGACATACAGGACATCAAGGTAATTCAACAACAGCTCTAATGGCCATTCCAAAAAATGAGTTCCAAAATTGCTTCGATGGGTGGACTAGGCACTGGCGTCTGTGCATAGCTTACCAAGGGAAGTACTTTGAAGGTGACCGTAGTGACATTCAGCAATGAGATATGTAGCAGTTTTTCTAGGATTGTTGAAATGAGGAAAGGCGCGGTAAAAATTTGAGGTATTAAAGAAAGCCCCAGGAAACAACTTAATAGCAGAAAATACCATAGAATAATCTCACCTTTGTCTTACAAAACACTGTCACAAGACAAGCCTGGGGGCAACCTTGCAAGTGACAGCCTGCAAGTGACCCCTAGACCTTGACCACATTTTACAACTAATAGGAGTTAACCGAACAATGTAAAGGTCAGTTCATCCTCCCTGCTTTGCAGTCTCACGACTTAAATACTGGGCGCTGAGGAAACTCGTCATCGCCCCCTGCTCTGTGTAGCTTGGGGTGCATCCCTGGTGCACCAGTATTTTTCCTATTGGGCATATTTTTTTAATAAAATTTAACCTTTAAAGTAACAGTGTCGCATCTTGAAAATCGCGGACCCTAACAGGATGAGTTTGTGAACTGAATTGTCAGATCTCGTGTCTTGTGTCAGAAAGTGTTGATGCCCATATGGTTCAATGACAATCACAGCTTCAGAGCTCAGACTCTGAAGACTTTGTGGATTCAGACTTGTCTGAACATGGTTTGAAAAATTGTTCAATGGAGAGGCCAAGTCAAGCTGGCAACTAAATACGTGGCTCCCTAAATCCCTCTGGAAACCAAGACCTGAATTGATAGTTAAATGGAGCCTTCTGGACACCTAGTGAGGCCTGGGATGTGGCGTAGGGCTGTTAATTTGGACTTCATACCACTGAACACAAAACCTCCTCTTTTTCTCTGACCCTGCTCTCAGTGAGCACAGGCTTGCACAGACCAAAGGTAACTCACCATTTTGATTTTTTTTTCTCTGTCTTGGCCAGCAGGCAGAACTGGGACTTGACTAGCTGCTGGTCTTGGATGCACTGCTGGTGGGACCAGCAAGAGTAAATACTGGGTTCTGAGAGCCTGACTTTGGACTCTATACACCTCGGCTCCCCTGGCCTATTGGGAAATGGGGAAGCCCAGGCAGAGGCCTCGGCTGGACTTGGTTCTTAAGCTGGGAGGTGGCACCTGCCAGGGGGAGAGTGCTTTTCTAGCAGGGAGGCTATGTCTTGTACAGTGTCGCCTGGGGCCAGGGCCCAGCAGTGGAGGCTGTGGACTCTGGGCATTTTGGCACTCGTGGCCTCCCTATCTGCCGGGAGCCTGGTCCCAGCCGGCTGGCGAGCTTGTGTGGGATGCCATCTTGTTTTGCTGGGAGGTGGGGTCATCAATATGGAAGCCTCAGCTGGACCTAATTCCTGGGCTGTGAGGCAATTCCTACCCAGAAGAGACTGCTTTTCTATTAGAAAAGCAGAGTTCTATACAAAATCGCCTACAGCTGAGACCCAACAGCAGAGGCCAGCAGGCCACTAGCATTTCTGTGTTTTGAGCTAGTTTATAATATCAGGTGTTCAATGTAGAGGTGCTTACTGTGCCAGCTGGGAAGAGGGACTTAGACACCTGAAAACTTGACTGACTTTGGAAGGTGCCAAATACTTTTTACTTCTCATCTTAAGATGGCCTAGAGAAACAGCTGTGGTACCTCTTCAGAGAGTCTCTCCCAGCCTCTATTGACCCACATGATGCCCAGAAAGCAGCAGACGTTGGAGAGGATGGTAACCTGGAAGTCAGCAATGGCATCAGAAGGCCCCCAAAAGAAACCACCTCAGAATTTCCCAGATAAAGAAGCTTTTCTGAAGCTGTCAGAAGGTGAATACAAGAGGATTATGTATAGAGCCCTCCTGGACCTTATCCAAAATGCAGCAGAGCAAAACAAAAAATTAAGCAAGCTGTTTGATCTGATGGGACATCAGTACTCAGAAATACAACAGATCAAGAACAAAATCAAAGACATAGAAGCCAAGAAAACAGAATGGAACAAATGGAAAAGAGGATTTCTGATTTGGAAGACAGAGCCACTGACTCCAGCATCTATGAGGAAAAATCAGAAAAAAGAAACAAGAAAAGTAAAGATGCATTAAGAAGTAGGTGGGATTCTATTAAGAAGAACAACCTACGATTAACTTGGAGTTCCTGAACAAGACAAGACAGCTGAGAGCACAGAGTATTGTGGCTGAGCTGCTGACAGAAAACTTCCCAGAAATTATGAAAGAAGAGAATATAGATATACAAGATACATATCGAACACCTCTGAATGTAGATCTCAATATAAAGACTCTAAGACATATTATAATCAAGTTCAACAAAATGAAACATAAGCAGAAACTCTTAAAGGCAGCAAGACTCAAAGCAAAGCTAGCATTCAGAGGGAAACCCTGTAGGCTTTAATTGGATTTCTCAAGAGAAACGATGCTGGCACAGAGATGGTGGCATGACACATTCAAAGCCTTGAAGGAGAACTTCCAACCAAGAATTATATATCCTGCAAAACTTTCAATTATTAAAATGAAATCAAGACATTCACAGGTAAACAGAAACTCAGAGACTTTGTAAAAAACCAAACCAAAGCTACAAGCAATACTGAAAGAATCTCTTGGCTTGGAAGAACAAAACCACTAAGTTTGTATTTTAGAAGGACACATTATCCAGAATCCTACTCAGTTAAGGAAGGCTCCAAACACAGTCAAACCTATAATAGTGAAAGAAACGATCTAGTGATCATATCATGTAAACTGTGATATCATCGTATTAAAAAGAGGGATGTACTACAGTCGTTATTGTCCTTCCAGATGGAGTGCAAGTTGACAAGACTGGTAGCAATCAAAATTGGGGTTATATATAGTTTCTTAAGTGGGATCATGGGGGCAGCCATAAAGCATAATAAAGAAGCAACATAGTGCTACAGGAGTCTCAACAACCACAAAACCAACCCTGAAAAAGGTGAAGAATCAACTCGCAAAGAAGAAGGTTGCAGAACAGATTAATAAGAACAACAGAGGAAACATCAACACAAAAATAAACAAATCACAAAGGCAGCACTGAACACATACCTATCAATAATTACATTGAATGTGAATGGACTGAATGCTCCAAGAAAGAAACTGTTCAGTGGGTCTACCAGAGGTCTATGTATATGCCCAAATAAAAGAGGTGCCTAACTTAAGGTAAGTAAATTTTCCTATGCAAAAATAGTCAAAAATTACATACCTCACTGAGTGTTAACAGATTCCAGTTGATGTAGATGGCCTGTTTGGAGACTGCAGGATGCATACTACTTAGTTTGGCCCTCAAATTCCTTAGAATTTTAAGAAACGCATGTCATTAGAAAATAATTTGAAAACGGAAGATTCAGCACACAAAATTCTCCACAAGAAACTGGAAATACAAACAGGAGGACTTTATGAACTTGCTACTAAAGTGAAAAAGGAAATAGTCTTTCCTGCTTCTATCCAAGTGAAAGGAAAAGAACTTGGAAAGTGTATCACCCTTTGGAATGGAAAAAAGGATACAGGATCTTGTGTGTCTTTTTGAAAAAATTCCCTAGGGATACTGGAGGCAAAGCACCACATGCCAATATCAAAAGCAACTATCCCCACTGAGGGACAGCAGGAAGGCACAGAGATAAGCTTATCCTTTAGCATACGTGTTGTTCAATCCATTTTTTTTTTCCCCATGGCAAGTAATACACACAAGAAGAGGAATGCCTTGTCAAACACAAGACTAACTAACAAAACTCAAAGGAAGAAGGGTCATCACTACTGCTGGAAGTGCTGGATCAATAGAAGAATTTGGAAAATGACTTTCTTGTATATTTTTCCCCCCTTCTCTCTAAACTTGGCAGACATTCTATGCCCAACTGAACATTCTGTTTCACTAAGATTACTGGGGGAAAATGAGCAACACCTTCACGTTCCACATCAACTTCTAGCTCTAGAGCCGTCAACAAGACGTCACCCCAATGCATCAACCAAAAACTCCTAGAAGGGAAAGGTTGATTAATCTGCTTTGTCCAGTTGTCCTCTTTCCTGGTCTAACAGACTCTGGGAAAGTCTCTGAGACCATATGTCACACATACAGATACAGAGACACAGGACTTGGAGTGGCTATCATGGATAGATATTGCATCAAGTATTCACGGCATGGACAATTCCATATATGGTTTCCTCTGGAAGGAGGTGGGAGAGAACTGGGAGTGTGAGGGATTGTAGTGTTTCTTAATTCCTACTTACACTGACAATTTAGGTATCTAGGATATCGGAAGCCAAACACTTACTATGGTAACCCAGGCGTGGATTCTCAAAGGGTGATACTTGAGAAGTACATACAACAGAGGTGAGGCCTGTAGAAGTATAATGTCCATGACAAAATTGTCCTGAGTCAAAGAAAAATGTTGATACCACTCTTAGAAAAGCCTGACCGTTAATTGGATACTAAAGGAACAAACAAAG
Organism: Heterohyrax brucei; assembly: GCA_028571685.1. NCBI lineage: Eukaryota > Metazoa > Chordata > Mammalia > Hyracoidea > Procaviidae > Heterohyrax > Heterohyrax brucei. The sequence continues at coordinate 66,199,366 of CM053162.1, read as the reverse complement.
GGATATATTTGGGGTGAAACCTTCAAGAATAATGCCATGAAAAACTTGTGTATGTCAGATATAATCAAAGGGCTGATCTATGAGGTCTGATGATTAAGTCTCCGAAATTAATGGTTCTAAGCTTGGAACTTTTTCTGGAATGGCCGTTGCACAGGGTGGCAAGTTAGCAAGTTCATGAACTTAATTGCATAGTTGTCTATGAGAGAGTTTTTAGCAAGTAAACAAGTAACTGTGTTGGAACACTTTACCTACTCACCTGAACTGGCCCCCAGTGACATTTTCTCCCAAAGATAAAGGAAAAATTGAAAGGAAGACATATAGAAAACGTTCAGGACATCAATGGCAATATGATGGCAGCTCCGACGGCCACTCCAGAAAAAGAGTTCCAAAATTGCTTTGAAGGGTGGACTAGAAGCTGGCTTTGGAGCATAGCTTCCCAACGGGAGTACTTCAAAGGTGACTGTAGTGATATTCAACAATGAGGTATGCAGCACTTTTTCTAGGATGAGTTTGCCAACTTAATCGGCAGTCCTCATTATATCAGCTAGGGCCAGTCCTTCCCTGCTTGAGCTATAGACTTCATTTTCTTTCATGTCCTATGTCACAAATGCAACAGTTCAAAGTAGTGTCTAACACAGCCATTCTGTAGTGGCAAAAAATGGGACACATTTTAAATTCTACAGGATGTGTGTTACAAAATATTTTAAAAGATAAACGTTTTTCCAGTTTATTTATGGTGTTGGCTAAGAAGACTGACTACATCATGGGCTTCCAGAAGAAAGAGCAAATGTGTCTTAGAAGAAGTAAGGCCAGAATGCTGCTTAGAAGCAAGGATGGTGATCTTCACCTCACGTACTCTGGACACGTTATCATGAGGCACTAGTCCCTTGAGAAGGACCTCAGGCTTGGTAAACTGAAAAAACAACAAATTCCTTGCCATCAAGTGTATTCTGACTCATAGCAACCCTGTAGAATAAAGTAAAACTGCCCCACAGGGGTTCCAAGGAGCACCATATGGACTCAGACTGCCATTTTGGTTAACAACCATAGCGCTTAATCACTACACCACGAGGCGAAGTAGGTGGTCAGCACAAAAAAAGGCAGACCCTCAATGAGACGGCTGGACACAGTGGCTGCAGCAGTGGGCTGAAACACAACCAGGACCACAGCAATGGAGCAGTACCGGACAGCGTTTTGTTCTGCTGTTCATGGCTTCACTGTGTGAGTCAGCATCAGCCCAACAGGACCTGACAACAATATCTGTCAGCTGAGTCAAGCCGTGACAGACTCAACGACGTTATTCTGAAATCGTAGCAGCCTACAAAAGCAACTTGAAAGCTAATCTCTTCAAGACATTACCAAACATATTGAAGTATGAGGAACGTTTTCAAAGTTCAAAACAAAAACCTTCTGGATCTAAAGATGTTACTAGTTTAAGTGGATCGAGACATTACATTATGGGAAATAGCTGTTGACTCCAGAAAGCGTTCTTTGATCAGCATTTTACTCTAGTAAAACACTTCAAAGTGTTGGGCTTAAGTATGTGAATCAGTGTACTACATATAGACAATGCTTGGTGCTACTAGGAATTGGGAACATCTTATAACAGTTCTGCAACCCTACAAAGCCAGATCCCACAAGTTAGTAACCACTGATTTTTCACACTATTTTAAAGATGAAGGGCTGGAGTAAAAAGAACCGAGTAATTTTTGCAAGAACAAAACTAAATTGTCATTGGAAGAATCAGGGTTGTAACTGAGTTCACTGGACCAGGGTGTCAGGTCAAGACTTTTCTGTCTGAATTGAAGTGTAGCTTGCAAGTCCATTCCTTTTCATCATTAAATATGAGTCTCTGGCATGACACATATACATACACATGCATCCAAAAATATCCTAATCATTGTCCACTCAAGGAAGTCTAGGTACTCTGGAGGGGAAAACACTATGTGAATACAGCATCAGCTGTTACAACAGGTATTTTATCCACTCAGTATGGGGGCATTTCGAAAACTCACTGTGCTTCTTCCAAAGAGGCAGCCTAACACTGTAGGGATCCTTCAACCTGTTTTTCTTTCATTTATTTTCTGGGCTAGCTGATAACACCGAGTGTTTTAAAGAAATATTAAAAAAAAAGCATCACTTCCCAAAAGAGGTAAGTAGCTGAAAAAGCAAAAGTGCCTCCCACTGAGGACTCAGAGTCATGTCCGTCTTTAAGGGCAATATCAACAACCACAGGGCGGATAAAGAGATTCAGTGGCGGGGAACTCGTCACAACTCAGGAAACGCTGATGACACAGTGGTTAAGAGCTACACTTGCTAACCAAAAGACTGGCAGTCTGCATCTACCACACACTCCTTGGAAGCTCTGTGGGGCAATTCTAGTCTGCCCTACCGGTTCTCTGAGTCAGAACTGACACCACAGCAATGGATTTGGGTTTGAGTTTTCATAGGCCAACCAGTAGCCATATCTTCAAAGGCTTCAGGACCAGAGCCTTCGAATGAAGGAAAGGAGAGCCTCAGCCAAAGTAATATATGTTCTTTTTTTTTTGGAACAAACCACCTACAAATTGTTTAAATATTATTATGGTATATAATTTACTTCTGTAATAAAAGTAATTACCCAAATGTGACAGTTAAAAGGGATTTTTACCTCCTTTCAAAATGAAAATCAACATCTTGCCCCAATATTTTTAGCTCCACTTAACTATTTGGAACCAATTTTGCAAAAAGTATGTGTCATCATTTACTCCAGCTATTTGGTGACTTGCATTAATCTCTGCAGCTTCTTCTCAAAGATAAGCCACATTTAATGGCCCTGCTAAATAATATAAAGGCTTCCAACATCTGAAGGGCAGCACAGTGAGGCCTCACCAGATAGAACTGGGCATTCCCGTCCCATTTATAAAAATCCTTAATGCATTTCTGATTATCATGCTGGTCACTCATGGAGTTCCATTATAACTTATATTGATTCTATTTTCAGACGAAGTCTGGGGATGAGACAAAGAGGTAATTAAGCAGTTCCTCAAAGAATAACCACTGTCACCTAAAATTATTTTTTAAAAAAGAATAGAACACTTACCATTCTCCATCATATTAAAATGCATTTGTAATTAAGGAGTGAACTTTCTGAAAGATTATGACTTGGCAAAAGTGCAGGATTTGGAAAATTTGGAGGATTTGTAAACAGAAGTAATGAAAACTGCCTCAAGGGAGTCCTTGTATACTTTTAGAAACCCTGATGGAGTAGTGGTTAAATACTGTGGCTGCTAATCAGAAGGTCTGCAGCTCAAATCCCCCAGGTGCTCCTTGGAAACTCTATGAGGCAGTTCTACTCTGCCTATAGGGTTGCTATGAGTCAGAATTGAGTGACGGCAGTGGAGTTTGGGCTGGTATCCTTTCAATTTGATGTTCACTCCCATCTTTCTTGCATATCAGCTATGTTCCAGGAGAAGCTGCTGCTGTATGCCACACCCACAAAAACGTATGCTTTCAAAATTAATGTCCTGCATAAATAATATTTGCAGCAAGATATGTTCCTAGGCTACAGTGTTGCTTTGTGCAAAGCAGATGTTAATTCTAAAGCAATCAGATAAGGTAGGTTCGGGGGACAAAAATAAATTATAGCTCTGCCTGGAAGAAATAGTGAAGTGGATAATATCCTTTTTAAACAGAAAATTCAAATGCCACTCCTGTTTCTGGAAGTTTTATTTAAGTAATTGGCATGCCACGAATGAGGCAAAGAAAGACATAAACAGGAGCAGTCAATATTTACAAACTGTTAAAAAATATATACAGACAAATGAGTAATTCTTTACTCATCTTCTGTAACACTGTAAGACAGAATTTACCTAACCCAGCAGTAAACCTGCTCAGGCCAAGTCACACGAAGCCTTTCAGCAGGTAAAATCTGGGTGTCTCATTGCAGCAGGTGTAGCATTTCCCTTTTCCAGTGTGACTGGTAATATACAGAACTGATAGTAAATGTTTTTCTACAGGCTGGGGAGGTTCTCTTTATCTCTACAGGACTGCAGGCAATCTCAGTACACAGCCAGACTACTCTGGCTTTAATCCTGAGAACTGTGTGCCTGAAACGACCCGTTAGATTGTTGGTTCAGAGAACTTCAAGCTCTGTCCTTTGGAGGTATGTCAGGGGCTGTCATGAACTGAATTGTGTCCCCCCAAATTACAGACCAATATTACTCATGAACCTAGATGCAAAAATCTTCAACAAAATTCTAGCCAATAGAATTCAACAGCCTATTTAAAAAAAACAAAAAAATCATTCATCATGATCAAACTGCTTTCATTCCTTTCATTGCAAGGTTGGTTCAACATCAGAAAAACAATTAATGTGAACAACCACATTAACAACACAAAAGATAAGAATCACCTGATTTTGTCAAATGATGAAGAAAAGGCATTTGATAAAGTTCAACACCTATTCATGCTTAAAACTCTTAGAAAAATAGGAACAGAGGGGAAATTTCTCAATGCAATCAGTAGCATCTACGCAAAGCCAACTGCCTTCATCTTCCTGAATGGTGAAAGACTGAAAGAATTTCCTTTGAGAACAGTAACTAGACAAGGATGCCCACTCCCACTACTTCTATTCAACATGGTGCTAGAAGTTCTAGCCATAGAGACAAAGAAATAAAGGGCATCCGTATCAGCAATGAAGAAGTAAAAATCTCCCTCTTTGCAGATGATATGATTGTTTATACAGAGAATCCAAAGGAATCCATAAGTAAACTATTGGAACTAATAGAGGAGTTCAGCAAAGTATCGGGATACATGATAAACATAAATAAATCGGTAGAATTCCATTGTAACAACAGTGAGATTATTAAAGAAGAAATCACTAAATCAATTCCATTTACTATAGGCCCCAAGGAGATAAAATACCTAGGAATAAATCTAACTAGAGAAATAAGAGATCTTTACAAACAGAACTACAAGACCCTACTACAAGAAACTAAGAGAGACTTCCATAAATGGAGTAACCTAGTCTGCTCATGGATAGGAAGACTCAACATTATGAAAATGTCTGTTTTACCCGAAACAATCTACTTACATAATGCAATCCCAATGAAATTCCAGCGACATTTTTTAATGAGATGGAGAAATAAATTGTCACCTTTGTCTGGAAAGGGAAGAAACCTCAAATAAATAAAGCACTGCTAAAGAAGAAGAACACACTGGGAGGCCTCTCACTACCGGACTTTAGAACCTATCACACTGCCCCAGTAGTCAAAACAGCCTGGTATGGGTACAAAAAGAGACATATAAGCCAATGAAGCAGAGTTGAGACCCCAGAGATGCCACCTGCCATCATCCTGTGAACAGTTGATATTTGACAAGGGCCCCAAGATTTTAAACTGGGGTAAGAACGGTCTCTTTAACAAATGGTGATGGCAAAATTGGATATCCACCCGGAAAAACTGAAACAAAACCCATATCTCACACCTCATACAAAAACCAATTCAAATTGGATAAAAGACCTAAATATCAAATCTAAAATGATAAAGCTCATCCAAGATAAAACAGGATCAACAATGAAAGTTTTAATACACCATGTAGACAGACTTCAAAATCTGACACACAAAGCATGATCAACCGAAGGGAAAATAGATAAATGGGAACTAGTAAGAATCAAACACTTTTGCTCATCCAAAGACTTCATCAAAAGATTTAAAAGACCACCTACAGAATGGGAAAAGAATATTTGGCAACTCTATGTCAGACTGACATCTGATCTCTATAATCTATAAAGTATTACAAAATATCAACAAGAAAAGGATAAATGATCCAAATAAGCGATGAGAGAAGGAGATGGACCGATATTTCTAAAGAGGATATCCAGTGAGCCAAATGATGCATGCAGAATTGCTCACGATTATTAGCTATTAGAGAGATTCAGATCAAAACTACGAGATACTGTATCACCCCAACAAAGCTGGACATGATCCAAAAACACAAAACAAGAAATGCTGGAGAAGCTGTGGAGAAATTGGAACTCTCCTACACTGCTGGTGGGATTGCAAAATGGTACGACCTCTTTGGAAAACAGTCTGGCGCTTCCTTAAAAAGCTGGAGGTAGATATACCATTTGATCCTGTCATTCTGCTGCTCAGGATTTATCCTTCAGAAACAAAGGTTGTCACACGAACAGACACATGTACACAAATGTTTGTTGCAGCACAGTACACAATAGCAAAAAGTTGGAATCAACCCTGATGCCCATCAACAGATGAACGGATAAGCAAACTATGGTACATATACTCAATGAAACACTATGCTGTGATAAAAAACATGACCATTTTAGAAAACATCTCATAACATGGTCTCATTTGGAAGAGATCATGCTGAGTGAAATCAATCAGTGTCAAAAGGACATATTTTGTATGAGACCCCCGTTATAAAGACTTAACAACAGAATTATCCACAGAAGAAAATGACTACATGGGTGGGTGGGGTGCTGAGGGTTTATCATAGATGAGGTAATTAATAGATGTTAGAAATTTTATTCTTTTATTGTAATTAATAAAAAATAAAAAAAGTTACAAAAAAAAAAACATGTGTAGCCATGTGGCTTGGCCATGATTCCCAACGTTTTGCGATTGTCCTCCATTTCATGATTTTCCTGTGCTGTATGTTAAAGGATTAGGGTGGGACTGTAAATCCCTACATAGGATTACCTCCCTGCTCCACCGTAAGGGAGTTTCCCTGGAGTATGGCTTGGCCCATCCTTAATCCTTTTGTCCTACAAGAGGTAAAAGAAAGGAGAAGCAAGAGGAGAACTGGGAACCTCACACCATCAAGCAACCAGCACCAGAAGAACTGCACATCTTTCAGACCTGAGTTTCCTGTGCCAAGATGCTCACTGAACAAAGACTCATGCAATACCGAACATTCCTCCTGAGCTGACAAGGGGGAAAGTCTTCCCCTAGAGCAGCTTTTCTGAATTTAGACTTGTAGCTTACTGTAGTATATAAGAATAAACTTTCCTTGGTTAAGGCCATCCACTCCATGGTCTTTCAATTCTGTTTTAGTCAGCTAGTTCTGCTCTAACAAGGCCATGAGGACAGGGCTGAGAGGCAAAAGTTTTTAGAATAGACAGTACCACAAGAGTGGGTTTCTGTGCAAGAAAACAGAGAGTTCTAGACACTTTACCAAAAAAGACTTTCAAGTGGCCAACAGACACATGAGGAAACACTCACAATCACTAGCCATTAGAGAAATGCCAATCAAAACTACAGTGAAATACCATTTTACCCTAGCATCAGTGGCACAAATCACAAAAAGAGGAAATAACAGATGCTGGAGCGGCTGTGGGGAGATAAGAACTTTTATGCACTACTGGTGGGAATGAAAAATGATATAACCATTTTGGAAAACAATATGGTGCTACATTAGAAAGCTCAAAATAGAAATATCATATGATCCAGCAATTCCACTCCCAGGAATATATCCTAAAGAAACAAGTCATCACATGAATCGAAACAGGCACACCCATGTTTCTATGTTTTCTGCATCATTTTTCACAGTAGCAAGAAGTTGGAAACAATCTACACGCTCATCAACAGATGGGTGGATAAACTGTGGTACACACATAGTAGTGTATTGTGCAAAAATAAAGAACAATGATGAATTTGTAAAGGATCTTACAACATGGAGAAAACTGAAGGGTATTACGCTGAATGAAATAAGTCAATCACAAAAAGAAAAATACTGCATGAGAGAGACCACTATTTTAAAAATTCATTAAAAAGTTTGCTCATACCAAGAAGCAATCTTTGAAGGTAACCAGGGAGGTGAGGGATGGGGGTGGAAAAACTAATAGACAATAGGCAAGAAGTAACTTTGGTGAAGGGTAAGATAGTATACAATACTGGGGAAGCCAGCACAACTTGTGCAAGGCAAGGTCATGGAAGCTGCACTCCCAAAGCCCAATACCACTGTCGTCAAGTAGAGTCCAACTCATGACAACCCTATGGGACAGAGCAGTACTGATTCGTATGGCTTCCAAGTAGCACCTGGTCGATTCAAACTGCCAACCTTTTGATTAGCAGCCATTGCTAATCAAAATGCCATCACTATGCCATCAGTGTTTCCAGGAAGCTCCATAGTCACAGGGAAACTACTTGAGGGAACAAATTACTGGGCTGAGGGCTGTGGGGGCCATGGTCTTGGGGAACACCTAGCTCTACAGGCATAACATAGTTTATAAAGAAAGTGTTCTACGTTCTAAGTTGCTGAGTAGCATCTGGGGTCTTAAAAGCCTGTGAGTGGCCATGGAGGATTCTCCCCTAGTCTTTCCTTTCTTTTCAGGCAAGGAAGAATGAAGTAAACTAAAGACACAAGGGAAAGACTAGTCCAAAAGACTAATGGATGACATCTAAAACAGCCTCCACCAGACTGAATCCAATACAACTAGATGATGCCCAGGTACCACCACTGACTGCTCTAACAGGGATCACGATATAGGGCCTCAGACAGAGCTGAAGAAAAGTGTAGAACAAAATTCTCACTCAAAAAGAGAAACCAGACTTGCCAGCCTGACAGAGCCTGGAGAAACCCTGACACTATGCCTCCCAGTCACCCTTTCAGCTCAATAATGAAGTCACTCTTGAAGTTTACCATTCAGCCAAAGACTGGACAGTCCCAGAAAGCAAAATGAGACTAAAGGGGCACACCAGACCAGGGGCAAGGACTAGAAGGCTAGGGGGTTGGAGGAGAGCAGGTAAGCTGGAATAGGTAACCCAAGGTTGAGAACGGAGAATATTAGCTTGTTGTGGTGTCATTACCTAATGTCATAAAACAATACGTGTACTAACTGTTGTAGGAGAAAATAACTTGTTCTGTAAACCCTCATCTAAAGTATAATGAAAAAGGAGAGGGGGGAGAGTTTTGGTGCTGAAAACAAAAAAAAAATTGAAATCCATTTATCTCATGTTATACATGAAAGGTCTAGAGGGACAGAGGGACAGAGTTGGATCTAGTCTTTTAAGCTATCAGGAGCAGAATCAGAAACAGGTAGATGATTGTCTTAGCTAGTGGTGCTTTAACAGAAATACCACAGCAGATGCCTTTTAAAAGATACATTTTATTTATCACAATCCAGTAAGCTAAAAGTACAAATTAAGGGTGTCAGCTCCAGGGAAAGACTTTCTCTGCAAGCTCTAGAGGACAGTCATTGTCATTAATCTTCTCCTGGACTGGAAGCTTTTGAGGCATTAGGACCCCAGACCCATTCAAAGGACATGCTCAACTCCCTGCACTGCTTCTTAGTAGTATAAGGTGCCCAACTGTCTGTTTGCTTTGCTTTCCTTTGTATTTCAAGAGATTGCCTCAAGGTATAAAACAGGCTTACACACTGAGTCATGCCCCACCAACACAACTGCCACCTATCCTCCCTCATTAACCTCACAGAGGCAAGCTTTACAACACAAAGGAACTTCATACAACGTTGAAAATCACGGCCCAACCAAATTGCTACACACATTTTGGGGTAAACACAATTCAATCCATGACATTCCACCCTTTGTTTGCTAAAAATTTGCATTCTTGTAACATGCAAAATGTATTCACTCCATAGCAAACATCTTCAATTTCACATTCAAAATCCAGAAATTTGTCTTCATTTGTGAAATCTAGAACAGAAGTTATCATTTTAAGCACGTTATGGGTAAGTTGAGGGTATGGTTATCTTTTCCAAAATATGAGAACAGGCATGGACAACTTAGACATTTCCATTGCAAATGGGAGATGCAAGGTGAAACAGATAACAAGCAAGTCAGCAGAATACATTACATTAGCCATCAAAGCTTTGAAAATAATTTTCCATTCTCTGAGACATTATCCACAACAGCCCTGCACTCCATGCTATAGTTGTTGGACACACGGATCCGACTGGATGGCACTTGGCTGGCTCCAAATTCTGGGTGGAGCCTCCCCTGCCCCCCACCTCCCACCCTGGGCTACTGCTCTGCCCTCCAGGCTCACTGAGTCAGTAACTCGGCTTCCTTGTATTTGGGTGCAGCATTTCCCTAGTCCATCCAAGTGGCAACTCTACCTCAGAAACACCAGGGACCATATCTCTACCTTTAGACAGCCCTGACATGGCCATATCTTTTGAGACTGAGGCAGTTTGGTTTCTTACACTCTTTGTGTCTTTAGCTTCTGCTTCCTGTGGCCTCATGGGCCAGGTCTCAAGCCTCCATCTACCCTGCTGGGGCAAGTGCTCTAAAGTTCTGGAGCTCCACTGATTTAAGTGCCCCAAGGCACCCCACTCTGCCAGGAAGCCTTCAGTGCACAGGCACTCAGCTCTCTCATCCATGCGTCAGCAAGCCTATGACCACCTGTTTAAGGTCCTGGAGGCACCCCACTGCACCAGGAAGCTTTCTGTGCACAGGCACTCAGCTCCCTCACTCCATGGGTCTGCAAGCCTAGCACCACTATCTAAGTGCCTGGAGGTACCCCACTGCACCAGGAAACCTTCTCAGCACAGGCATTCAGCTCTCTCGTGGACTTATTTTAATTTTCTTCAATTTCAATTTAAACTTGTGTATGAGAAGTTGATAGTATTACACAGATTTAATTCACATTGTTGTTGTTGTTATGTGCCATCAAATCAGTTCTGACTCATCACAACCCTGTGTACAAGAGAACAAAATGATGCCTGGGCACGTGCCATTCTCATGTTTGTTTTGTGCTACACTGTTGGAGCTACTGTGTCAACCCCAAAGAGCCTTCCTCTCTTTTGCTGACCCTCTGCTTTACTAAGCATGATGTCCTTTTCCACTGACTGGTCCTGTATGATAACATGTCCAAAGTGAAAAGAGTCTCATTATATGCACTTTTGAGGAGTATTCTCGCTGTACTTCCTACAAGACAATGACCAATACGGTTAAAGTATGTATGTCACTCACCATGGTCCTGATAGTATTCATTTGCTATATTTTTGCTCCAACTTCTGGTGATTTGGGTGCAAATTCTCCATGCACCCACGATCTTATTTTTAATTCTATTCTGTGATTAATTTTTAATATCATACTGATGCCAAATACATATTCACAATTTATGTAATTAATTCTGTAAAATTTTATCTGCTCTTACATTTGCTTTTTTCCCCTTGTTTTACACTTCCACACACAATTTCACATATACATTATATGATTTCACAATCTCCCATGCTTCTTTCAAGTTGTGTTGTCATTCTGTGCCCTAGATTTTATTCTGACTCATAGCAACCTAAATGACAGAGTAGAACTGCTCTGTAGGATCTCCTAGGCTGTGATTTTTATGAGACTAGACCACCAAGTTTTCTCTCCCGTGGAGTGGCTGATAGGTTTGAACACTGTGTTTAGCAGCCAAGTGCTTAGCTATTATGCCATCAACCAAACAACTGACCAACCAACTGTGTGGCACTGAGTCAATTCTGGCTCATAATAACCGCTAGGACAGAGCTGAACTTCCCCATAGAATTTCCAAGGAATGCCTGGCAGATTTGAACTACCAACTTTTTGATTAGTACTTAACCACTATCTATCAGGGATTTCAGTATGCCATCAGGGCTCTTTTGTTTCATACTGTAGGTGAAAGTCTATAGAGCAAATTAGTTTCCCACTCCATAGTCTGTAGATAAAAGCTTCCACGAAATTGATTGCATTCCCCACAGTGTGTCAGCACTCTTTCAGTTTCCACCCTGGTTTCCTCATTTTACTTGGTCTGGATTTCTTACCCCTTTCTACTTTCTCATCTTTGATTTTATGCAAATACTGCCTTTTTTTTTTTTTTTTTTAATCTCTTTTGTGTATGTTACCGTTTTCCTGCTGGGACTCTGGCCCACTGATGGTCAAGGAAATAACTACACAGAAAGTCTTGCCTGTGGTTCAATGATCATCACAACTCTGACTATATCCTCAACTTACCCATAAGACATTTAAAGTTTTGAGGATCATGTCACCATATGTAATACATTTTTCTCTGAGATTCTATGGGCCTTTTTACCACTATTAAACTTTGAAATTAAAACAGGTTAGAAACTGGGTTTGAATGACAGATTTGTTAGAGATAAGACCTGGGACACTGCTTTAAAATATGAAAAAGTGGGCTGAAAAGGCCATGACAAAGGTTGAGGTAAGAGATTTTTTTCCAAAAGAAACTTTCCTTCAACAGGGGTAAAAAAAATTACTAAATCTGTCTGACTACAGTAGTCTCTTTCAAACTGAAATTGTAACCTTCTCATTAAAGCTCCATTTCCCAGAGTCTGAGGAGAAGCCAGTATTCAATGCACAGCACAAAATCTGTTCTGCAATTATTTTTTAACACTAACAATAATTCAGTTTTTTATCTTCAACAATTGATAAAAACATTAATGCCACTTTAAAAATATTTTTACAATTAATCACATAAACATTAAATAGAATCTCAAAAATAGTTGTGTTTGGCAAAAGTTTTTGAAACTTCATCTAATTTCAGCGTACAGTGAAAGAGAGTGAGATTGCTCATTGGCTGTCTTTGGAAAGTATCGACATTCTCTAGTCTCTACAAGGAAAATTAATATCAATTTAGAAATTATGTTGGACTTTATGTGAGTTTTACCACATGGGACCACTTTTGTCCTGAACTTTCACATACATGTTTGGAAAATATTGTTGTTGTCTATTTTCCCACTATTGCAAAAACTTCAGTCTACAGATCAAAAAAGCATTTTCTTAGAATGCTGAAATTGCTAACCCTGCAATCTCCAGAATCACTCTCTTTTTTTTTTCCTTCCTCTCTCTTTTGCTCTCTATACAAGGAGGAAAAAGAGAAAATCTGTATGTATATAATAGAACACAGTGAGACCACATGGAAAATTTCAGAAGGTTAAATAATTATAATACAAAGTATGTAGCGAGTGTTATTTTCATAGGACAGAGAGGTCTATTTGCTTGAATAAAGAGTAAGAGCTAGATCATCCAATTTTGCCCTCCTTGAAGACTTCAGCAAATACAGAAGCACAGGACAGTCATCTCAATTCTGGTATTTCTGAGACTATTATCTTACAGGGAAGGGTGGTCAGATATATTTTTCCATCAGATAAAAAATAAAAACTTGTTTTCCGAACCTGCAATTCAGATGCTTATAAATACAAATAACTAGAAATCATATAAAGACAAAATAAAATTCTAAGGTATTTCATCTGTATACAGAACTTACTGAGTTTATGCCACAGAAACAGTAAAACCAACCAAAACACAAGTAGATGTGTTTTAGAGTCAACTCTAGCTGGTAGCAAAGCTGTGTATGAAGATAGAACAGAGCTCTGCAGGGTTTTCAGAGGCAGACGTTTCAGAAATAGATAGCCAGGCCTTTCTTCTGAGGCACTTCTGAATTGACTGGAACCTCAAACCTTTGGTTAAGAGCAGAACACATTGCCTGTTTGTGCCGCTCAATTAAAGGCCAATGGGAAGATGTTTGTGCAAAATACACACGAGATCTGACAACTAAGTTTGGAAACTCATCCTAAAAAAAAGTGTTGCCTACCTCAATGCTGAATACCACTATGGTCACCCTTGAAGTATTCCCCTGGAGAGGCTATGCACTGAAGCTAGTGCTTAGTCCACCCTTCAAAGCAACTTGGGAACTCTTTATTTAGAAGGCCCACCGGAGCTGTCAATTATCTTTGATGTCCTGAATGTCATCAAAATGTCTTCCTTTCAGTATTTCCTTTATTTTCAGGTAAAGAAAAAAGCTACTGGGGGCCAGATCAGGTGAGTCTGGAGGGTGTTCCAGTACAGTTATTAGTTCACTGACTAAACACACCCTCCCAGACAGCAAGACAATTAAGTTCGTGAACTTGCCATCTTACCACTATGCACAATGGCCATTCCAGAAAGAGTTACAAAATTGCTTTAAAGGGTTAACTAGGCTCTAGTGTCAGTGCTTAGCTTCCCACGGGGAGTGCTTTGAAGGTGACCATAGTGATTTTCAGCAGTGAGATGTGTAGCACTTAGAAGAACTCAGTTCGCAGACCTAATTGCCGGACCCAGTATGCTGAAGCTTAAGGTCTCAAGAAACTCAAAGCTTTTTTCGCTACTTTTTTTCTCTTACCTGTTCTTGTTATACGTCCTTCACTGTTTCTTTTTACAAAAACAAACAAGCAAACAAAAGTGCAGTGGATTGACAAGATTTTTGTCCACTGTGTTAGTGGAGAGCTTCTCAATGTAAAAGAGAAAGATTGTAAACTCATCTGCTTGCTCTCCTCTTTCTTTTCTCACATTTCACCTTTTGCTCAGTTACCACCTGAACCCAGGAGCTCTTGATTCAGTTAAAAACCCCTAAAGAACACAGTGCAGGCTAATTTCATTTAAATACTACCAACAAATAAGTTACTTCTGGTTCCAGTGCCTTCCTTTCCTTTGGAAGGACACCACCAGAGGTTCGGTGTTAGGCATTACATCCAGGGTACGCCAACTTTACCAAGCACAGTGACAGATCATCTCCATGGCAATGAACCAGCACCGTAAGGATGGGTTTTAACACTTAGAGTTAAACTCTCAGCAGAAAATGTAATATGACTTCACAGTGTGACTTTATCTGTGATACAAAGTTCTCCACAACTACTTGGGTTTGTATAAGTAGATGTATCTCATGCTCCCACAAGATTTAAATATTAAGTGTAAACACCGAAACAATACCATTTTATTTCTAACAAGAGTTGTCATCTGTTCTTCTACTAAGTGAGTAAGTTTGGAGAAAAGTGAAATCATTGCCTAACTTAGTCCTAGACAAATTACAGCACAGGTGACCAGCGGGAGCCAGTGCAGACAGCCTAAGCCTTCTCTGGGCATTATTTTGCTACAGAGGGGTTTCTCCTGCCCACCAGTACAATTTGTTATAAAAAGACTGTGAAGTGATATAGCAAAACTCTTACAGTCACCACTTTTTACAACAATAGCCAGCCAAATGCTGTCGAGTTGGATCCGACTCATGGCGACATTCTCCTGTTCATCCTGGCACAAGTCCATCGGGAAGTCATTCTTCTCCCTGAATTTGACGAGGTGAATAGCTGGTCCATTCTTCAGTTCAAAAGGAAAATCAAATGAAGTTCATTATCTATTTGCCCTTGGTTGATAGTCACAGCTTTCTAGGTAAAATAAATTTTGACTGTAACTTTCCTATTTTATTTTCCATCACACAGCATGTACCAAACACACAAAAAAGTTTAGGTTCTTTTCCCACTGAACAAAGTTATTTATCTATTGCACTTTTGCTCAGAAAAAGATTAATAATCTTGCTTTCAAAGTGATGTTTCCCACTGTGAAATTTGTTTCCTTGCCATTTGTAAAAAAATTGCATGCCCCAGGAGAGCGTCTGCTGGCTTACTGCCAATTCAGACAATATCCTGAAACTACAATCCTTGTCTATAAAAAAGAAATTGAGGGAAACCACTGGGTTTCTATACACACTTAAATGCATTAACAGTTCTAGTAAAACCTGACGGAATGTAAAATATAACTCCACCTCAAATGCATTCAAGATGAGAAAGCTTCTCACACTGAATCTGTTCTGAGCCACCTGGAAAAGCAACCAAAGACTGAATTTGAGGAACAAGCTCATGTATCTCAGAAGAATCTTCAAAGTACTATGTTCAACATGAACACAATTGCATTGTCAAAAGGAACCATTTTGTACTATGAACTATGCACTAAAACTCATAGTTCTGGGAACAATGATTTCTCTTTAAAATCATTGTATATGTATGGACAAATAGGATTTCATAAAACAAAAGATTAAAAAGAAAGAAATTATTCAAAGAGAGCAGCAGCATCATATATCCATTTTCTTCTCAACTTGAAGGAGCAAGATTGTCTTTGCTTGAGAAATGAGATATTTATAGTTAACATTAGGGGGACAAAGTCAAGTGGCAGACTAAACACACATCTCCCAAAATCCGGCTGGAAACCAAGGCCTGAATTGATAATTAAACAGAGCCTTCTGGACACCTAGTGAGTCCTAGCACATGGCATAGGGTGGTCTATTTGGTCCACATACCACTGAGCAGGAAACTTCTTCTTTCGCAGACCTCCAGCCCTTGATGAGTATTGGTGGCTTGCACGGACTAAAGGTAAATAGCATTTTAACTTTTTTTTTCTCTGTCTTAGCCGGAGGGACAGGCTGAGGTTTGACCGGCAGCAAGGCTCAGACGCACTGCTGATGAGATCAGCCGGCAGAGTCACTGCATTTTGAAAGCCTGGCCTTGGAATCTGTGCAACTCGGCACCTCTGACCTCTCTCTCTCTCTCTCTCACTCTGTCTCTCTCTCTCTCAGTCTCCATCTCTCTCCGAATCTCCGAATCTCCGCCATTGAACAGCCTTTTCCGAGGCAGGCAGGGGAGCCTGTGTGGGATGCCATCTTGATTCACTGGGAGGTGGAGTTTCCTGTATGGACGCCTTAGGGGGCCCTAATTCCCAGGCTGGGAGGCATTGCCTTCTCAGAAAGTGCTTTTCCAGCAATAAAGCAGTCTTTGATACAGAGGTGCTTACTTTGCCAGCTAGTAAGAGGGACTTGCACACCTGAAAGCCTGACTGATTTTGGAAGCTGTCACATACCTTTCACCTTTCAATAGAGAAATAACTGCAGTGCATCTGGATGGCATCTCTTCCAGCCTTTACTGTTGCATATTATAGGGTCAGCCGATGGCTCCCTTGTCACTCTATAAGTGGGGCTGTGTCTTCACCAGTCAGGAGGTGGAGCCTGCTACCCCAGAGACTCCACTGAGCCCAGTCAGTGGAGTACACAGAGGTGTCTGGTGATCAACTTCCTTTTCGGACTGAGCTTTAGATCCTGTTAAGGTAACACTGGAGAAACAAAACAACCTCCAGGTGCCCCAAAAGCAACAAACTTTGGACAGGAACATTAGGAAGAATTCACCTATGACTTCAGAAGGCCCACAAAAGAAAGACACAAAGAATTTCCCAGATGAAGAAGCCTTTCTGAAACTATCGGAGGGTGAGTACAAAAGGATTATATAGAGAGTCCTCCTAGACCTTATACAAAATGCAGCAGAGCAAAATGAAAAACTAAGCAAGCTGTTTGATCTGATGGAACACTAGTACTCTGAAATCCAACAGATCAAGAATAAAATCAAAGACATAGAAACTTCCATTTAAAGCCAAGAAAACGGAATAGAACAAATAGAAAAAAGAATTTCTGACTTGGAAGACAGAGCTACTGATGCCAACGTCTATGAGCAGAAATCAGAAAAAAAGAAACAAGAAAAATGAAGAAACATTAAGAAGCATGTGGGACTCTATTAAGAGGAACAACCTTCGATTCATTGGAGTCCCTGAACAGTGTGAGACATCTGAGAACACAGAGAGTATCGTTGCTGAGCTACTGACAGAAAACTTCCCAGAAATTATGAAAGAAGAGATACAGATATCCAGGATGCGAATGAAATGCCACTCAATATAGATCTCAATAGAAAGACTCCAAGACATATTATAATCAAACTTAACAAAATGAAACACAAGCAGAAACAAAGTCAGCAAGACTCAAAGCAAAGCTAACAGTCAGAAGGAAACCCTGTAGGCTTTTGTCAGATTTCTCAGCAGAAACAACGCTGGCACAGAGAGAGTGCCACGACACATTCAAAGCCTTGAAGGAGAAGAACTTCCAACCAAGAATTAATATACCCTGCAAAACTTCCAATTGTGAAAATGAAATCAAGACATTCACAGGTAAACAGAAACTCAGAGATTTTGTAAAAACCAAACCAAAGCTACAAGAAATACTGAAAGAAGCTCTTGGCTTAGAAGAACAAGATTGTTAACTTTGTATTTTAGGATGAAATACAAGACACATCCTCCAGAAACCTACTCAGCTAGGGAAGGCTCCAAACTCAATCAAAGCTGTAATATTAAAAGAAGTGATCCAGTGATCATATCATGAAAACTATGATGTCATCATATTACAAAGAGGGATGTACTACAGTCGTTATAGTCCTTCCAGATGGTGAGGACGTTAATAAGACTTACAGTAGTTGAAACTGGGTTTAAACATAGACTATCAAGGTGGATCACAGAGGCAGCCACAAAGCACAATAGGGATACGACATATCAAATCAAGAAACATAACACAAAATCAACTCTGGAAAAGGTGAAAAATCAACTCACAAAGAATGTCCCAGATCAGAATAATAAGAACACAGAGAAAACATCAACACAGAAATAAACATATAACAATGACAGCACTAAACACATACCTATCAATAATTACCTTGAATGTGAATGGATTGAATGCTCCAGTAAAGAGACGAGTGGAATCATGGATCTGCCTCCCTTCTTCCTTCATTATATCCAATCTCCACAGTGTTTCTAGAGAGATTTTTCTCATTCTGTAAAAAGAAAATCAAAGTTCATTGTTAAAAAAGTGAAAGCCAGCCAAGCACTTGTGAAAAGACAGCCTAAAAAATGAGAGAAAATATTTTCAAGTCATGTATATGATAATGTGTTTACTAACTGAACTACATAAAACATTCTTATATACAATAACAAGAAAAAAACAATTTTTAAAATGGGCAAGGTAACATCAGTAAATATTTCTTTAAGGAAAATCTATAAATGGCTAATAAGAACAGAAGACATTCAGTGTCACTGCTCCTTAAGAAAACGTAGATCAAAGCAATGAGATGCCATTTCACCAAAGGGAAAAAAAAAAAAAAGCAAGAAAATCTTTGCAGTCAAGTCAGTTCACTACTCATGGTGACTCAACAGGACAGAGTAGAACTGTCGAATAAAGTTCCTGAGGAATGCCTGGCCAATGTGAACTGCTGACCTTTTTGTTAGCAGTCACAACTCTTAATCACTACACCACCACAGTTTCCAGCTGCTTCACAGTCCCTAAAAAAGTAAAACACCACACACGTTGCAGCTGAGTCCATTCCAACCCACGAAGACCTTATAGGACGGAGTAGAACTGCCCAACAGAGTTTCCAAAGAGCGCCTGATGGATTTAAACTGCTGGCCTTCTGGTTAGCAATCATACCTCCTAACCACTAAGACACCAGGGTTTCCTTATAGTCACTAGGATGGCTGTAATAATAATAATAATAATAAAAACAGAAAATTAAAAAACACAAAATATAACAAGTATTAGCAAGGATGTGGAAGAATAGTATTCACTGTACATGGCTGGTATGAACGCAAACTGGTCCTGCTACCATGTAAAATTATTTGGAAGTCCCTCAGAAATGTACATAGAATTATCAAATTGTTGTTGTTGTTGTTGTTAGGTGCATCTGACCTTCTGTTCAGCAGCCCAGTATTAACAATTCACACCACCAGGAGTCCTTAGAATTACCATTTGACCCAGTAATTTCACTCTGCAGGGTGTATGACCCAAAGAATTGCTAAGAAATACTTTTTCATGAAGATTCATGGTGGCACTTTTCACAACAGCCAAGAGGCGGAAACAACCCAAGTGCCCACCAACTGATGCATGGATAAACAAAGGTGGTATATCCGTGTAATGGAATATTAGCACACAGACATAACAAGGAATGCAGTATTGAGGCATGTTGCAACTTGGATGAACTTTAAAATGACAACCACATTATGCTGAGTGAAAAACTAGAAACAAAAGGCCACGTGACTGCTTTTGAGTGAAAATTCAGTATAGATAAATCCATAGACACAGAAAGCAGGTTCTTGGTTGCCAGGGGATACAGGCAGTGAATGGGAGGTGACTGCTTCATGGGTGTGCATTGGTTTTCTGCAGTGCTAACAACGTTTGGAAACTAGAAAGAGGCAATGGTGCACATCATTGTGAATCCACTAACTGGACTTCATTGTACACTTTAATTGAGTTAATTATATACATATGTATATATGTATATGTGTGTGTGTATGTATATATATATATATATATATATAAACCTCAGTTCAGAAAAAAAGATGAGTAGAATAAAAACGCTACTTACTTATGCTTTCATTTTCATGACACTCTGGAAATGACAATCCTATATGGACAGAAGAAACCATGGTGGCTTAGTGGTTAAATGTTATGGGGACTAACCACAAGGTCAGCAGTTCAGTTCCACCAGGCACTACTTGGAAACTCTGTGAGACAGTTCTATTCTGTCCTTTATGGTGACTATGAGCCAGAACTGACTTGACAGCAATGTTTTTGTTTTGTTTTGTTTTGTTTTTTTTCTGATTTTATATAGACAGAAAATAGATCTGTGGTTCCCATGGATTAGGGATGGTAGATGACGACAGAGGGACACAGAACTGTCTTCTGAAAGGTCAAGTTTTCATTAGGGTTGCCATGAGTCAGATCCAACTCAACGGCACTTGGCTGGCTTGGCATTTATGTATTAATATTTTAAAATTGAAAACCTTTTTTTATTTCCAAAATAGTGATGTTTTTAAAATGGAATCATTACTGTATCTATTATCAGCTTTCCTGTTCCCTCCTGCCTTCTAAGCTCTTGACCCTGGGTCAGTGTGCTCCTTTAGTCTTGTTTTGTTTTAAGGGCCTGCCTAATTTTTGCCTGAAGAGTGAACCTCAGGAGTGACTTCGGTACTGAGCTAAAAGGTTGTCTGAGGCCATACTCTCAGGATTTTTCCAGTCTCTGGCAGACCAGTGAGTCTGAACGTTTTTTGAATTTTC
This sequence comes from Heterohyrax brucei, assembly GCA_028571685.1. NCBI lineage: Eukaryota > Metazoa > Chordata > Mammalia > Hyracoidea > Procaviidae > Heterohyrax > Heterohyrax brucei. Next base: position 66,178,702 of record CM053162.1, on the reverse strand, counting down.
TTACCTTGTCTGGAACTCTCTATTGTGATCCTCGTCACAGCGGTCAGTGGTGGTAGCCCGTCACCACCTGGTTGTATTGAACTCCGTCTGTTGGAGGCTGTGAGTTGGTGGTCCTTTAGTCCTTCGGACCTGTCTTTCCCTGTGTCTTTGGTTTTCCTCATTCTTCCTTGCTCCCAAAGGGGTGAAACCAATGGAGTATCAAAGACGTCCACTCACTCACAGGCTTTAAGACTCATCAAAGCAGAACATAGGATGTTTTCTTTATAAATTGTGTTAGGCCCCTTGAACTAGATGCTAGCAAAACATGGTCCCCACTGCCCTCAGCCCAGTAAGTTGGTCCCTAACAGAGAGTTTGGGTATATCTGTGGTGCTTCCATGTTGCCTTGTACGAGTCGTGATGGCTTCCACAATATTGTTCACTGTCTTACCGTTCACCGAAGTTAACACTTACCTATTTTTTAGTTAAGTGTTTTTCTCTCCATACACCTCCCCTCTCTCATAACCATAGAAGATTCTTTCTTTTGTATGTAAATCTTCTCATGAGTTTTTATACTAGTGGCCTCATACAATATTGGTCCTTTTGTGAAAGACTTAGCCAGCCAGCCAAGTGCCAGGGTAGAGCTGACCCCCAGAGTATTCATTCATAATAATGTCCTTCAGATTCATCCACGAGAAGCTTTGCACATTCATCTTTGTTCTTTATTGTGGTGTACTGCTCCATTTTGTGTATGTACCGTAGTTCATTTATCCATTCTGTCGTTGATAGTCATGTAGATTGTTTCCATCTTTTTGTTATACTGAGCAATTCTGCAATGAACATGCATGTGCATATGTCTATTTGTGTGACAGTTCTTATTTCTGTAGAATATATTCCGAAGAGTGAGCTTGTTGGATCATACGGTATTGCCATTTCTTTGTAAGGCAGTACCATATCACTATCCAAAACAGCTGTACTATTTTATGTTGCCATTAGCAGGCATAAGAGCTCCACTCTCCATAGCCCCTTGAGCATTTATTATTTTCTGTCTTTTGTTTTATTTTTTTTAAATCAGTGCCACTAATCCTGCCATCAGATGGTTCCCTGGTTTTGATTTGAACTTCTTTAATGGCTAGTGATAGAGATCATTTCCTTATGTATCTGTTAAACCTCTTGAATGTCTTCTTTGATGAAGTATTTATTCTTTTCCCTTGCTTGTTTTTTGATTAGATTACTTGTCGTTTTGTTGTAAAGGTGTTAGATTTTCATACACATATTACAAATTAAAACTTGGTTGAATTTGCCACAGCCCAATTTTTTTTTCCCAGTATATAGGTTCTCTTTTTACTCTTTCAGTGAAGACCCTTGATGAGCATAAAGGTTTAACTTCTAGAAGATCTCAGTTATCTAGCTTGTCCTCTGGAGTTTATGTGTTGTTAGTTATGGTTTGTATTCTGTTAATGCTGTGTGTTAGGGCATTGAGCTTTGGTACTAATTTTTCTTCTATGATCTTTATGGTTTGGGTTTTATATTTAGGTCTATGATCCATTTTGAATTAGTTTTTGTGTATGTTTTGAGGTAGGTTTTTACAGATAAATGTATAGTTTCATACAGCACTAGTTGTTAAAAGTCTTTTTCCCCCATTTAATGGACTTTGGATCTCTGTTGAAGATCAGGTGACCATAAATGGATGACTTCACATCTGTTTCTAAATTCTGTTTGATTAATCAATGTATCTGCTGTTGTATCACTGCTAGTCTGTTTCGAGTACTGCAGCTGTATAGTAGGTTCTGAAGTCAGGTAGTGCAAGTCCTTCTACTTTATTCTTCTTCAGCAGTGCTTTTCTTAGCCAGTGTGTCTTTTCTTTCCACATAAAGCTAATGATAAGTTTTTCCATGTTGTTGATGGTTGGATCTCAGTTGCATTGTATTTGTAGATTACTCTGAGTAGAATTATCATTTTCACAATGTTAAGTGTACCTATTCATGAGCTTGATATGCTTTTCCATTTATGTAAATCTCTTGGTTTCTTCAGTAACGTTTTGTAATTTTCTTTGTGTCAGGCTTTTGCATTCTTGGTTAGATTTATTTCTAAGTATTTTATTTTTTTAGGGGCTATTGTAAATTGTAGTGTTTTCATGAGTTCCTTTTCACTGCTATCATTAGTGATATATGGGAATCCAAGTGGTTTTTGTATGTTTATCTTATACCCTGTTTCTCTGCTGAATCTTTCTATTAGTTCTGGTAATCTTCTCATGGAATCTAATGGGTTTTCTGTGATATTGTATCATCTGTAAATAGGGACAGTTTTAGTTCTTCAGTTCTTCATTACCCATTTGGATGTGTTTTATTTCCTTTTCTTGCTTTATTGCCCTAGCTAGGACTTCCAGAAGAATGTTAAATAGGAGTAGTGATAAAGGCTATCTTTGTCTTGTTTCTGTTCTCAAGGGGAATGTTTTCAGGTTCTTTCCTTAAGGAATGATGGTGGCTGTTTGTTTTGTATAGATACCTTTATTATGTTGAGGAATTTCTTTTCTATGCCTATTTTCTTGAGAATTTTTATCAGGAATGGGTTTTAAAGTTTGTCAAATGACTTTTCTGCGTCTATTTAGGTGATCACGTGATTCTTTTATTTATGTGGTGTCTTATGTTGATTGATTTTCTAATGCAGAAGTATACTTGCATACCTGATATGAATCCTACTGGCATGTGGCATATTATTTCTTTGATATAATGATGAGCTCTATTGTCTAGAATTTTCTTGAGAACTTTTATATCTATATTCAACATAGATATTTGTCTGTAACTTCCTTTTGTTTTTTTGTGGTTTCTTTGCCTAGTTTTGGTGTCAGGATTTTGCTGGTTTTACAGAATGAATTTGAAAGTGTCCCTTCTGTTTCTATGTTTTGAAACAGTTTAAAGTAGTACTGGTGTCAGCTATTCTCAGATTGTTTGGTAGAATATTTGTGAAGCTATCTCGGTCAGGGCTTTTTTTTTAAGGGTAGGGAGTTTTGTTTTGTTGTTTTAAATTACTGTTTCTGTCTCTTCCCCTATTGCAGGTCTATTCAGATTTTCAACATTACTTTGTATTAGTTTGTGTAGCTAGTATATTTCCAGAAATTTGTCCATTTCCATTAGGGTTTTGAATTCGTTATAATTTTTCATTATGCTCCGTTATGATCCTTTTTATTTCTGTTGGGTCTGCTGTAATGCCCCCATTTCAGTTTACTTTCAAACACTTTTGTCAATCAATTCTTTTATTTTTTTAAGACTCTGTGGCATATACTTTAGGAAAATCTGTGTTCTTCTCACATGTTATGGATCTCTTACTGAGAGAAAAGCAGGGACAGAAACTTGTTACCTAGATAGAAAAAAATTACTCCCTGTTTATTCTGGGTACAAATCCAAGAAAAAAGAAAAGGCAGTTGGAGCAGAAGGGGACAGAAGTTAGTCTTTACCCACCCCCTAAGGAACAGTGATCATGACACATGAACATGTTCTCAGAAAGGATCAGTCCTTGGAGAAGGACACTGTCGTGGATCCAGATGTGTCCCCCCCAGAATATGTGTAGTTGTGTGGCTGGGCCATGAGTCCTAGTATCTTGTGATTGTCCTCCGTTTTGTGATTTTCCTATGCTATATGTTAAAGGATAAGAATGGGGCTGTGAATCTCCTCATGGGATAATCTCCCTGCTCCACTGTAAAAGGAGTTTCCCTGGAGTATGGCCTGTCCCACCCTTAATCCTTTTATCCTGCAAGAGATAAAAGGAAAGGGAAGCAAGCAGAGAATTGGCAACCTCGCACCATCAAGAAAGCAGCACCGGTAAAAGAGTGCATCCTTCAGACCTGAGGTTCCTGTGCCAGGATGCTCCCTGAACAAAGACTGATGCAGTACCAGACTTTCGACAAGGGGAAAGCCTTCCCCTGGAATGGACATTCTGAATTTGGACTTGCACCCTACGAGATTGTGTAAAAATAAATTTTTCTTTGTTAAGGCCATTCACTCTGTGGTATGTCTGTTAGAGGAGCACCAGCTTTCTAAAAGAGACATCATGCTTGGTAAAGTAAAGGGTCAGCAAAAAAGAGGGAGATTGTCAACGAGGTGGACTGACCCACTGACTGCAACAATTGACTTAAGTGTAACAATTGCGGGCAGGATGCAGGACCAGCAGTGATTCGTTTTGTTGCACTTAGGGTTTCTGTGAATCAGAAGAAACTCAATAGCACCTAACAGCAGCAGGGAGCACTCTTTCAGTATTCTTCATAAACAAACTTGCACTGTGTGCCAGCACTGAATAAAGAAGACATGGTCCCTCCTTTTTATGTAGGGCTAATTCTAATATTGCTGTTATTAGCAGCTATCAAGTCTATTTTGACTCATAGCAATCCAGTGTGATACAGTGAAACTTACCCCATAGGGTTTCCTAGGCTACATTTTTTATGGAAGCAGATTGCCAGATCTTTCTTCTGTGGAGTCACTAGGTGGCTTCAAACCACCAATCTTTTGATTAGCATCTGATCTGTTAACTTTTGTACCCCCAGGGCTCCTTACAGCCTAATAGGAAGCATCTAATATGAGAGACAAATCAAAACTCCAATAAACTATGTACCATCAAGTAGCATCAATATTATAAAAATTACCTCTTGACATGAATACTTTTAATAACTTTCCAATACTCTGAGTTTCAATATCCTTTTTAATATTTCAATATATTTTTACTGTGAGTAGACTGCTTTACTTCAATTGTATTTAGAAAAATACCCTGCTTATTTTAGCTGTTCATCATTATGCATAGGGTAATGTACCTTGAATTAGACTAAGAGGTAAGAATTTATAAGCTATCCAGCTTGCACATTATTGTGCTAGGTAATATTCAATAACTATGAGGATACTAAGGTACAGAAAGAAAATGCTAAATCTTATAAATGATGGGCACTTGACCAGTCCTGAGTTGAATATATTTTTTGGTTCCATTCAGTGGGAAATTCATTTCTGCAAAGAAACATTCAATAGGGGAATTTAGCCACAATCTAGATTCCTGTTACAATGCCACTTATGTTTATGAAATTAATATCAATTTATCATCATTTCCGAGTGTGCAGGTGAGTGTTTCAATGAACAGAAACAAAATTCAAAGATCTTATCCGATGTCAAATCAGAAGTTAAGAAATACAATGATTTTACATATATATATATATCTTTTTTTTATTATTATGACTGAGTGAAAATGTACATTCCTATATAAATTTACATGCCCACCTATATGCAGCTTCCAGTGCTCTCCCTGCCCGGTGGCAGCACACTATTCCTCTCTGCTCCATACATATGTCATCCTCCCAGCAGTCTCCTTTCCCCTCCTCTCCACTCACTCCCCTTACTCCAGCCAGAGGTCAGCAGGATGATATCTTATAGATGCACAGAACCATAAAGTGCATCCAATATATGGTCACTCTGTGTCACCAAGTTCAATCCATATGTGTCCGAAGAGTGGACCTTCATTATGATTTATGGGCAAGGGCAGCATCAGGGCCAGGGGCCATGCTCCCAGGGGAACCCCGAAGCCACTAGACCATCATTTGTGGTCTTTTAGTGGAGATCTCAGGGTGCACCCCTTTTTAGTCTTGTGTTGCCAGTGAGACTCAGTTTAGTGAGCTCCATCATGGCTATCACTGGTGGTGGCTGGGCACCATCTGGTTCTTCTGGTCCCACATCTGGGCAGGTACCCACTCCTGTGTCTCTCTATCTTCTGGGTAGTCTTTACCCCACGTCATTTTGGTCCTTGGTGAGCACCCGTTCCTGCTGAGTGGGGACTATTCGTTGTGCCCTCAGATGATAGCTTGGCAGCTTTTAAGACCCCAGACACCACTCACCAATGTGGGGTGCAGAGAGCCCTCTTAGCAAAACGCAAGTTGTGCCAATTGGCCTCGATTTTGCCTAAGACCATGGTCCCCTGCCCCCTGCCCCAGCTATTCTGTCCTTGCAATATTGGGTTAAGATGGAAGGAATACTCAAGTTATGTTGAAATCCACTTAATATTGTTCTTGTTTCTAATGTGTGCTGTCACTGATTTCACCCAGCCAAAAAAAATACAATGATTTGAAAAAATCAGGACCAACACTTGCAGTGGAGATGGCAGGAGAATCATACATAGGGCCAGAGATTTCACCCACACCAGGCAATGAGGACCAAGAATAAGGCTCAGCTCTTCAGGAACACAAGACAAGGGTCTGGTAGAGCAAACAGCCTGGAATTTTCACAGGTCTCTTTTCAGGTGCATGGATCCACAGGAGGAACAGAACACTCTTGAGAACCCAACAGAACTAGGCAAAAAAGAGTCCAGGTTGTAATCTATTGGAAAGGGAGAGCCATTAGCCAAAATTTGTAGTAATTCAGGCTTTAAGACTTCAGTTAACTATACTAGTGACTTTTTCAGAATTCCACTAAAATCCTAATTTCCATCTTCCTCTAATAAAGAGGAAAGGCAGTCTATGATTATGTAACAGCTCATACATACGGTTTGGGGTTAGGAATAGCAATACATTTCAATTTTGTTTCCATAGGTTATATGAATATTCACGTATGATATACAGTTTGGTTTGGACAGGCTCACCAATTAACATAGTTTCCAAAGGGACAGGATTAGAGAACACAGGATGGTTATATGTCATGTGAAAGCCAGAAGGCTGCTGGCATACCCCACGGAAGTCTACAGGTAGCACCTAGGATGGTGTTGGGGACTGGGGTCTGCCAGAAGCAGGGTAAGTTCCAATTCTACAAGGAGAGTACAGTATCAACATTCTAGAACAGGAAATCGGTAATAAAAGGAAGATATCGACAGCTATATCTGCTTCCTCCCAAAGATGGAGGTTACTCGTTCAGTGATTCATTTAGCCGATATCCATATTAAGCTCTGACTTGTGTACTATGCCAGACCATGGAGACAAATTGGTGAGCAAAACACACAGCTCTGTTATCTGAAGATCTATAATACAGAACATTGCTGGTGAGAAAACAATTTATGAGTCTAGCAAATTGACTTGGGCTCGTCCTGGGTGGCAGTAGTGATGAGCAGATCAAAAGAAGAATCCATCCACCTTCAAGTGAGTGACAGTAGAAAGTCTCCAAAAGTGACAGTGTCCTACATGAAGTGCTACCTAATTGCTGCTGAGGATGAGTCAGTATGAAGAACTTGTGATTCCTGCAAACATGGCCCCGCGGTCAAGGCAGGACTGAGCCTTCAGGAAGGCTGAATGGGGGGCCCAAGGTCCTAAACATTCAGAGAAGGAGCGCATGAGGAGGGGACTAGTGGGTGTGCACTTAACGCCACTCTGGTGGCTGAAGTTTGCAGTGCAGGATTAGGCTGAATACAGTAAATATAGCTCAAGGGTTACCTTGAAAGAAATGCTATTATTTTAATATTGTGGTTTTACTATACTTTCTTAAAATATTGTTTCTATTTTTTTACAGTGGTAGTTTATGATCATCTGTTGTGTATTAAAAAAGAGAGATGCTTTCATTTGTATTTCTTACACACCTCTGATATTAATGTTGGATATTCACAATCTTACTCAGATATATATGCACATATACTTGTATATGAAATAAACAAGGAGACTAAGCACACTGCTGTCATTTCTGAGTCATGGCAACTCTATAGGAGAGAGAAGAACTGTCCCATAGAGTTTTCAAGGAGTACCTGGCTGATTTGAACTGCTGACCTTTTGATTAGCAACTGTAGCCCTTAACCACTATGGCACCAGGGTTTACATACACACACACACACACACACACACATATATTTATGGATAACAAACTCATTGCCATCTACTCGATTCTGACTCCTAGTGATCCTATAGGACAGAGTAGCACTACCAACATACTTTCCAAGGAGGATCTGGTGGATTTGAACTACAGACATTTTGATCAGCAATCATAGCATTTAACCACTATTCCACCAGGGTTTCCTGTATAGATAGTAAGTATACATTTCAAATAATCCTGATTGCTATAAGCATTCATAAATTTTCATGCTCAGTCAAAAACGTCATACTTTCATAATGGTACAGAATTATTAGATGGAACTTATTAATTATAGTATTTCAATTTTCTAGACTCCAAAACCAGTTGAGAGTAAGTTGATTCCAAATTATGGTGACTTGTGTATGTCAAAGTACAACTATGCTGCTCAGAGTTTTCAATGTCTCATTTCTTGAGAGTAGAGGGACAGGCCAATTCAGTATGTTCAGTATGTAACCCTTTATCAAAGTGCCTAACTTGGTCTCTCAAGTACAAAGATACATTAAAAAGGAATCCAAATGATATTTTTTTTGCTTATTATATTTCATCACAGTGACAGCAGCTATAAAAAGTTCTGTGATTATAACTTGTAAATGGCACCATTATTAATATAAATTATATCTTGTCTCATTTTACCTTGAATTTTACTTGAAATGGCAAAATGATAGGTTTCAAAATATACAAATTATTAAATAAATTTATAATGGTTATGAATTTTTACTGTAGTAAATATAGGTATGCATCTCATAATCTGGAATCAACTGGAAGACATGCTGAGTGAACTCAATCAGCTACAAAACAACAAATATTGTATGGAATTACTATTCTAAGGACTTAAGGAAAGGCCTATGCACAGAAGACAATACTCTTTGGGTGGAGTCAAGATGGCGGACTAAGCCCCAGTCTCCTTACATCCCTCTGGAAACCAAGACCTGAATTGACAATCAAACAGAGCCTTCTGATCACCTAATCAGCCTCAGGACACGGCACAGAGCTGTTAATTGGGACTTCATACCACTCAGCGAAAAACCTCCTCTCCTTCGCTGACTCCCGCTCCTGGCTAGCCCCGGCTCTCACGGACCGAAGGTAAACGCACCATTTTGACTTTTTTTTTCCTCTGTCTCGGCTGGCGGGCGGAGCTGGGCCTTGCCCGGCGGCTGGACTCAGACACGCTGCTGGGGGATAGGCAGGCGAAATTCCCATGTTCTGAGAGCCAGGCTCGGGACTCTGTTAATCTAGACACTTTGAGCCTTTCGTTTTGTAGCTGCCTCAGCGGGGTTTGTGCCAAGCTTCACGGTCTGGGTGCGGGACGCCATGTTGGTACCGAGATTTTAGCGGGACAGCGCTTCTCCGACAGAAAAGTAGTGATTTTGCATAGTGCTGCCTACATTGGGGGCCCTGCAACAGAAGCAGAGGAATTGCTGCCTCTGGGCATCTTTAGCCCCCCTGTCTGCTGTCTGTGTGGAGGACGCCATCTTGGGTACAGTGGCCGCAGCTGGACCTAATTCTTAGCTTGGGAGCCAGAGCCTGCCCACAAGAGAGCGCTTTTCTATCACAAAACCAGTACTTGACGCAGTGTTGGATAAGGCTAGGCCCTGTCAGCAGAGGCTATCAGGGCACTAGCAGTGCTGTATTCTGAACTAGTTTGTTATCATCTGGGGTTGGATACAGTGACGCTTACCTTGTCAGATGGGAAGAGGGACCTCTACACCTGAAAACCTAACTGACTTGTGAACTGGTCAGATACCTTTTGCTTTACATTTGAAGACAGCCTAGAGAAACATTTGCAATCCATCCTCACAGTACCTCTTCCAGCCTCTATATACTCACATGGGACCCAAAAAGCAACAGACAATTGTGGCATACAAGCAATCACTCATAGCTTCAGAAGGCTCCCAAACAAAGCAACCAAGGAGTTTTCCAGATGAAGAAACTTTTATGAAAGCATCAGGAAGTGAATACAAATTGATTATATACAGGGCCCTTCTAGACCTTATACAAAATGCAGCAGAACAAAATGAAAAATTAAGCAAGTTGTTCGATCTGATGGAACATCAGTACTCTGAAATCCAACAGATCAAGAAGAAAATCAAAGACATAGAAACTTCCATGCAAACCCAAGAAAACAGAATGGAACAAATGGAAAAAAGAATTTCTGACTTGGAAGACAGAGCTACTGATACCAGTGTCTATGAGCAGAAATCAGAAAAAAGAAACAAGAAAAATGAAGAAACATTAAGAAGCATGTGGGACTCTATTAAGAGGAACAACTTCGATTAATTGGAGTCCCTGAACAGGGTGAGACATCTGAGAACACAGAGAGCATTGTTGCTGAGCTGCTGAAAGAAAACTTCCCAGAAATCATGAAGGAAGAGAATATAGACATCTCAGATGCATATCGTACGCCACCCAATATAGAACTCAAAAGAAAGACTCCAAGACATATTATAATCAAGCTTAACAAAATGAAACACAAGCAGCAACTCTTAAAGGCAGCAAGACTCAAGGCAAAGCTAACATTCAGAGGGAAACCCTGTAGGCTCTCATCAGATTTCTCAGCAGAAACCATGCTGGCAAGGAGACAGTGGCACGACACATTCAAAGTCTTGAAGGAGAAGAACTTCCAACCAAGAATTATATATCCTGCAAAACTGTCTTTCAAACACGAAAATGAAATTAAGACATTTCCAGATAAACAGAAACTCAGAGACTTTGTAAAAACCAAACCCAAACTACAAGAAATACTGAAAGAAGTTCTTGGCTTTGGCTTAGAAGAACGAAACCACTAACTTTATGTTTTAGAACGACACACTACTTAATACTCATTTAGGGAAGGCTCCAAATTCAATCACAACTTTGATTTGGAAAGAAGCAATCCAGTGATCATCATGAAAACTATGGCGTCATCATAATAAAAGAGGCATGTACTACAGTCGTTATAGTCCTTCCAGATGGAGAGGAAGATGATCAGACTGGTAGTAATTAAAATTGGGTTTATAAATAGTTTATTAAGGGGGTTCATAGGGGCAGCTGTAAAGCACAACGAAGATGTATCATACCATTTCAAGAAATATAACACACGAGTCTCCACAACTATAAAACCAGCTCTGAAAAAGGTGAAAAATCAACTCACAAAAAAGAGTGTCTCAGAACAGACTAATAAGAACAACAGAGAAAACATCAATGTAAAAATAAACATATCACAATGGCAGCAGTGAACACATACCTATCAATAGTTACATTGAATGTGAATGGACTGAATGCTCCAGTAAAGAGACACCGAGTGTCATCTTGGATCAAAAGACACGACCCATCCATATAGTGTCTACAAGAAACTCACTTGAGACCTAAAGACAGGAACAAACTGAAAATTAAAGGATGGAAGAATATATATCAAGCTAACAATGAACAAAGAAGAGCAGGGGTAGCAATTCTAATCTCAGACAAAATCAACTTTAATGTCAAATCCACCATCGTGGACAAAGATGGACACTATTTATTGCTGAAAGGTTCAGTACACAAGCAAGACTTAACTATATTAAACATTTATGCACCTAATGTCAGAGCACCTAAATATGTCGAAGAAACAGTGACTATGCTCAAAAGAGAGTTAGATGACTCCACAATAATAGTGGGAGACTTTAACACTCCACTCTCGTTACTAGACAGATCATCTAGAAAAAAACTCAGTAAAGATACAGAAGACCTCATTGACATAATTAACCAACTAAACCTCATTGATATATACAGAACTTTCCACCCCTCAGCAGACAACTACACCTTCTTCTCCAGTGCACATGGAACATTCTCCGGAATTGACCATGTGATAGGCCATAATGCAATGCTCAACAAAATCCATACCATTGAATTACTGCAAAGCATCTTCTCAGATCATAAAGCCATCAAAGTTGAAATCAATAGCAGAAAAAACAGAGATAGAAAGTGGAACTCTTGGAAACTGAACAACATCTTGCTCAAAAAAACATGGGTTATAGAGGAAATCAGGGATCAATTAAAGAAATTCATGGATTCCAATGAGAACGAAGACACTTCCTACCAGAACCTATGGGATACAGCCAAAGCAGTGCTCAGAGGTCTGTTTATCTCCATAAATGCACACATCGGGAAGGAAGAAACTAAATCAAGGAACTAGCTCTACAGCTTGAACAAGTAGAAAGAGAACAACAGAGGAACCCCTCGGGCACTGGAAGAAAGGAGATCATAAAGATTAGAGCAGAGCTAAATGAATTAGAGAACAGAAAAACAATTGAAAAAATTGAAAAGACCAAAAGCTGGTTTTTTGAAAAGATCAACAAAATTGATAAACCACTGGCTAAACTTACTAAAGAAAAGCAGGAAAGGAAACAAACAACCCAAATTAGAAATGAGAAGGGAGTTGTCACCACAGATGCAACAGAAATCAAAAACATCATAACAGAATACTATGAAAGACTGTACTCTAACAAATTTGAAAACCTAAGGGAAATGGACAAATTCCTTGACTCATACCACCTACCCAAATTATCACAACGTGAAGCAGAACAACTTAATAAACCCATCACAAAGGAAGAGATTGAAAAGGTCATCAAAACACTGCCAACCCAAAAAAGTCTGGGTCCAGATGGCTTCACGGCAGAATTCTACCAAGCATTTAGAGAAGAGTTATCCCCAATACTATTGAAACTATTTCACAGTATAGAAAGGGATGAAGTACTCCCAAACTCATTCTATGAAGCCAGCATAACCCTGACACCTAAGCCCGGGAAAGATCCAACAAAGACAGAGAACTACAGACCGATATCACTCATGAACTTAGATGCAAAAATCTTCAACAAAATTCTTGCCAACAGAATACAACAACATATCAAGAAAATAATCCATCATGACCAAGTGGGATTCATACCAGGGATGCAAGGCTGGATCAACATCAGGAAAACAATTAATGTGATTAACCACATAAATAACACAGAAGACAAAGATCACCTGATTTTGTCCATTGATGCCGAAAAGGCATTGGATAAAGTCCAACACCCATTCATGCTAAAAACTCTTAGCAAAATGGGCATAGACGGCAAATTCCTCAACACAATAAGGGCCATTTATACAAAGCCAGCTGCTCGCATCATCCTGAATGGAGAGAGACTGAAAGACTTTCCCCTGAGATCAGGAACCAGACAAGGATGCCTGCTGTTAGCTCTCCTATTCAACATTGTGCTAGAAGTTCTAGTCAGAGCAATTAGACAAGACGAACAAATAAGGGGCATCTGCATCGGCAAAGAGGAAGTTAAAATCTCCCTGTTCGCAGATGATATGATTGTATATGCAGAGAACCCCAAGGAATCTATAAGTAAGTTACTCAAACTGATAGAAGAGTTCAGCAAAGTCTCAGGATACAAGATAAACATAAGTAAATCAGTAGGATTCCTTTATACCAACAACGAGACTGTTAAGGAGGAAATTATCAAATCTATATCATTTGTGATAGCCCCTGAGAAGATAAAGTACCCAGGAATTAATCTAACCAGAGGAACAACAGACCTTTACAAAGAGAACTACAAGAAACTAAGAGACTTAGATAAATGGAAAAACCTACCCTGCTCATGGATAGGAAGACTTAACATTGTGAAAATGTCTATTTTACCCAAAGCAATTTATTTATATAATGCAATCCCAATACAAGCTCCAGCATCATTTTTTAATGAGATGGAGAAACAAATCACCAATTTTGTTTGGAAAGGGAAGAAGCTCTGGATAAGTAAGGTACTACTAAAGAAGAAGAACACACTTGGAGGCCTCTCATTACCTGACCTTAGAACATACTACACTGCCACAGTGGTCAAAACAGCCTGGTACTGGTACAAGAACAGACAGATTGATCAATGGAACAGAACTGAGACCCCAGAGATGACACCATCTGCCTATGAACAGTTGATATTCGACAAAGGCCCTAAGACATTAAACTAGGGTAAAAACAGTCTCTTCAACAAATGGTGCTGGCAGAATTGGTTATCCATCTGCAATACACTGAATCAAGATCCATATCTTACACCTTATACAAAAACCAACTCCAACTGGATAAAAGACCTAAATATCAAACCTAAAACAATAAAGCTCATCCAAGAAAAGGTAGGAACAACAATGGAAGTTTTAATACACAATGAGGACAGACTCCAAAATCTGTCAAAGAAACCTCAAAAAACAGAAGAGAAAGTAGATAAATGGGAACTATTAAGAATCAAACACTTTTGCTCATCCAAAGACTTTATTAATAGAATTAAAGAACACCCACAGAGTGGGAAAAAATATTTGGCAACTCTATGTCAAATCGACGCCTGATCTCCATAATGTATAAGATACTACAAAATATCAAGAAGAAGAAGATAAACCATCCAATTAAGTGATGGGCAAAGGAGATGGACTTATACTTCACTAAAGAGGAGATCCAGGCAGCCAAAAAACACATGCGGACATGTTCACGATCTTTAGTTATTAAAGAAATTCAAATCAAGACGACAATGAGATACCATCTCACCCCAACAAGATTGGCCATGATCCAGAAAACACAAAACAACAAATGCTGGAGAGGCTGTGAAGAAAGTGGAACCCTCCTACACTGCTGGTGGGGTTGCAAAATAGTCCAGCCTCTTTGGAAGGCAATCTGGCACTTCCTTAAAAAAATGGATATTGATATACCATTTGACCCAGTAATTCCACTACTTGGAATATATTCTACAGATTCAAGGCCTTTCACACCAACGGACACATGCACCAGAGTGTTTATCGCGCACAGTCCACAATAGCAAAAAGGTGGAATCAACCCAGATGCCCAACAATGGAAGAATGGATGGGTAAACTGCGGTACATATACTCAATGGAGCACTATGCAATGATAAAGAATAACGATGATTCCAGGAAACATCTCCTAACCTGGTTTCAACTGGAAGACATTATGTTGAGTGAGAGTAGTCAGAGACAAAAGGACAAACACTGCATGAGACCTCTACGATAAGATCTCAAAAACAGACTTGTGTATAGAAGAAAAGACTCTTTGACAGCTGCAAGGGAGGGGAGAGAGGGAGGGTGAGGGGGGGAGGGTTTAGTTTAGGTAGTTACTAGACATCTAGTTGAGAGAAAGCGGTGACAGCACACATTAGGAACAAGAACAACATTAAGTGGACTTCAGCATAACTTGAGTACTCCTTCCACCTTAACTCAATACTGCAAGGATAAAGTAGCAGGGGCGGGGGGAGGGGGACCATGCTCTTAGGCGAATTCCAGGCCAACTGGCACAACTAGAATTTTGCTAAGAGAGCTCTCTGCACCCCACATTGGTGAGTGGCGTCTGGGGTCTTAAAAGCTGCCAAGCTGCCATCCGAGGACACAGCAAATGGTCCCAACTCAGCAGGAATGGATGCTCACCGAGGGCCAAAATGGCATGCGGTAAAGACAACCGAGAAGACAGAGAGACCCACAAGAGTGGGTGCCTACATCGACCTGGGACTGGAAGAACCGGATGGTGCCCGGCCACCACCAGTGATAGCCACAACGGAGCTCACAGAGAGGAGCCTCACTGGCAACCCAAGAATAAAAAGAGGTGCATCATGAGATTTCCACTAAAAGGCCTCAATTGATGGTCCAGCGGTTTGGGGGTTCCTCTGAGAGCATGGCCCCTGGCCCTGATGCTGCCCGTTACCATAAATTATAACAAAGGTCCACTCTTTGGACAGGAATGGATTGGACTTGGCAATGCAGAGTGACCATATATTGGAAGCACTTTATGGTTCTATACATCTATAGGATATCATCTTGCTGACCTCTGGCTGGAGGAAGGGGAGATGACGGAGAGGAAGGAAAAGGAGACTGTTGGGAGGATGAGACATGTATGGAGCAGAGAGGAATAGTGCGCAGTCACCGGACAGGGAGAGCAGTGGAAGCTACATATAGGGGGGCATGTAAATTTACATGTGAATGTACATTTTCACTCAGTTATGTTAAATAAAAAAAAAAAAGAAGACAATACTCTTTGGTGGCTACAAGGGTGTGGCAGGGAGTTATTCATACAAATGAGAGTCCATAGGAATTCAGTTAGGTGACGAGAGTGACAGCATGCGGTAGAAGGCAGGGCTGCACAACTATAGGACATCATAAGCTGCAAGTTTTTCTAAATACAACCCAACATTTTAGATAACAGAGTAGCGGGGACAGGGGCCTGGGGATGATGGTTTCAGGGGACCTTGAGGTCAATTGGCTTAATCAGTTGTTTTCAAATGGAATGTTCTACACCCCATATTGGTGAGCGGCGCCTAGGGTCTTAAAAGCCAGCCAGCCAGCCAAAAAGCCAAGAGCCGTCGAGTCAGATCCAACTCATGGTGACCCTAGGGGCCAGCAAGCTGTCATATAAGGAACATGGACTGGTCCCAACCCAGCTGTAGCATATAAAAACCAAGACCATCAAAGGCATGAGGGAAAATGGGCCCAGGAGACAGAAGCGTCTATATGATTGTGAGACCACATCGGCATGAAACCAGTACTAGAAGAATGGTGCCCGGCCACCACCCAAGACTGCCCTGACAGGGCACACAGTGTAGAGTCCCCGACGCAGCGTGAGAAAAAAGGGTGTGCAGATCTAGAACTCTAGTGAAAGGCCAGACTTGGTGGGCTGACGACCGGGAGAGTCCTCTGAAATCATGGCCCCTGGACTTGCTGCTAGCCTACAGCTGAAACCAGTACTGGAGCCGACCCTTCCGACAAGGATTGAGCTGCACTAAGGAACACAGAGCATGTGCAGTGTGTGCTTTCTGGCTTAATATATATATGAGGCTGTCTAACGGGTTTCTTTTTAGAAGGGAGAGGAGAGAGTGGAGTAGAAGGGACAAGTGTCAGTTGAGTCAATACTGGAAGTAAGGAGTGGAAAGGGTGTGCTGTCGCAGAGTGAGGCCAGCAGAGAGAGTTGCAGAGAGGCAGGCGCTCAGGGTTTTATATGGCAAATTGCCTTGGATTGTAAATTTTCACTTAATCACAATAAAAATAAATATAGGCATGTAAAAATAAACTTGTTATTTTTGCAAATGTATCTACAATTTTCTCTGTAGTCTTTCTGCTTGGCAAACGGAGAGCTTTATGAGTGTCAATCCAGTTAGGGGTTCTCAGCTCTGTTTTGATACTGCCTTTCATAAGATCAAGAAAATGTACGTTGCTCACATGAAAGGTCAGCAAAGGGGCTCTAACACCCCACTCACCCTACTACGCCCTCTGGTTACACTTTTAATTAGTTCTAAAATCCAAGTCTCTCAAGTCAAGATTCTACCTCCTTTCTTAGAATTTTCCTAGGAATGACATTTCAGTCCAGGTGGTCAGACAAGGACAGTGGCACTGCAGAACTTGTGGGCCGTGGTTGCCCACTGTAGATGAGAACATGCCCTAGGCACATTGTTCCCTTCTGCTGCTTCTGATCCGGCTTCTGCCTCAGTTCTGAAGAGCTCGTCCTCTTCTGAGATGCCAGCTCATTGTTTCCTCACTGATTTTGGCTTGTTCTTTCCACCCTGCCCTTTAACGCTCTCTTTTTTTTACCCTGTAACAATGCTTTGCTAACCATTGGCAGTCTCTCTCACCTGCAATCCCATCCCATTCCGGTCGCACGGATATACTCAGGAAACTCAGTGCCCAAGAAAAGACGTGTGAGGTATCCAGCTGCCCCATCCCTGGAAACCCCAAGAGGATGTCTTTCCTGCCCTTCCTAAGACATCAGCCAGGAGTTCTCTGCTAGGTTTCTGCCTTCAAAA
The DNA here is from genome assembly GCA_028571685.1 of Heterohyrax brucei. NCBI lineage: Eukaryota > Metazoa > Chordata > Mammalia > Hyracoidea > Procaviidae > Heterohyrax > Heterohyrax brucei. Next base: position 66,161,147 of record CM053162.1, on the reverse strand, counting down.
CATTCCATATAAGAATATACTACAAAGGTTTTGTTGCTGTTGTTGTTAAACATATTTTGTAAATGTAGACTCTAGATATTAATGAGAAATCAATGATGGCATGCCCTGCCAGATTCACAATGTCAAGAGGGAACAAGTCTCTTCATTGCTTCTAATTCCCTCTTCACCACCTGAAACATTGGTGTAGATGTGTGTGTGTGTGTATGCACACGAGTGTGTGTGTATATGTTGGGGGGGCGACAGAGATAGAGAAAAGAATATGAATGTTTGAAGAACATGTTCTGCCCTTTTGTCTTCCCTGTAAATTAAATTACTTATGAGTTGAAATTGACTCAGCCAAGCCAAGTGCCGTGTTTTTTCATTTTCTTCTTCTTTTTTAAAGCAGTCTTTGGTGTTTCAAGGTTGGTTGGTGCCTTCGGGGCCCCAGAAATTAAGAATCTATCATCCTTGATTATCGACCTGTAAACTGACATCTCTCTCTGGAGTTGATAGATAGACAATAGATGTGTAGATGTGAATAGAGGTTGTCACAGAGGAGAGGAACAACATCTACCGGTAAATGTCTCAAGCAAATTAAGAATAACTTACTTAGGTAGTATATTAAACTACTCCAGTGGGTGGGATACAATCACAACAGGGCTTAGTTTTGTTTCTTCACTCTCCTCTCAGCTTTGTTCAGAGGGGCTAGTTTTATCCCCATGATGAAAAGTGAGTATATATGTATCTATGTTTGTGTTTGCATTATTTTGCTATTTTTTGTACTGAGAATTCATAGTTTTCCATTTCTTCTTTTTCAAGAGTATCTGCTCCTATTTTATTAATAATATCATCTTCAAGCTTACTGAGAAAGCACATTTAAAATTATTAAAGATGTCTTACTTCATGCAATAATTCTTTTTTGATCATATTCCCTGGGACTCCTCTTAGTAGGCTTGAGCTGAGAAATGGGATTACACACCTCAGTTGCCCTGAAGTTGGACACCTATCACTTCAGCACACAGTGACCTCCAAAATGTCCTCTTCATTTCAATATGCTCCCATCCCTTTTTGACTCACTGTGAATGAGTGAACATTTTAAGAATTGTGCAAACATTTTTCCAGCTAAATGCTTTGAATATTTGCATTCTGATCCAGCATCTCTCTTTGGAATATAGTCTCTGTTACATTTCACTTCCTTAGGTGAAACTTCAAACACAGAAGGCTATGCTTAACAGGACAAATTCTGGAGATGTTAGTAATTTCCTCTTAGAATGCTCTAGATCTTACAAATAATAAAACCAAGTTCCAGGTTGGCAATTTTTCTTTCTCGCTCTCTTTCTGTTTCCATTATTTGTTCTCTTTCTTTTACTTACTGTGTGAATTTAGAAAGCTATTTCTTTCCTGAGGATTTATAAATTTAATTAAGAGTCTTACAGTCAGAAAACTCAGGTCTTTCTTCATTCAGAAAAATTTTCTTCTATAATTTCTTAAAGTATTGGTTCTATTACATTCACTTTTCACCATTTTTCCTGGTGGCTTACAGTAGGCAAGTGCTGCAGCTGCTAACCAAAAAGCTGGGAGTTCAAATTCACCAGGTGCTCCTCAGAAACTCTATGGAGCAGTTTTGCTCTGTCCTACAGGGCTGTTACGAGTCAGAATAGACTCACCATCAATTGGTTTTTGTTTCGGGCTTTACGTTTCTCGAAATCCTAGTATGAAGATATCATGATCTCAAGCTATCTCTTCCATGTTTTGTAGCTTTTGTAAAGATATTTTGCTATTCATCTGACTCCTCATATAATTCCTTCCCTTAATCTACTAGTCTCTTTGTGAGCAATGCACACTGTGTTCATTGTATGTATGTGTTTCTGGTTAATGTCAGAAACAATGTTTCATAGCACACACTCTGGGTCTCTACTGCTCCATTTTTCATGACCACATGACCTCTTGTAATGCAGCAACCCCTTCAATCTTACTAATAATGTGGATTTTAATACTCTTGGATTTGCCCTGGTTTGCTGCATCAATCCTGTTTGAGGACAGTCACTTGATTTGTGTGTTACTATTACTCTTCTTCTTTCAGCTAATGACTCTTCAAATGTTTGATGATAAATATTTTGTTGTCTGATTATGTTTAAAAACAAAAAATTGCTATTGAGTCGATTTGGGGTCATAGCATCCTTATACCACAGAGAAGAACTGCCCCATAGGGTTATGAAGGAACGACTGGTTTATTTGAACTCCCAACCTATTGGCTCATAGCCAAGCTGTTAGCCACTGTGCCTCCAGGGCTCCATCTAGTTATATACCTACCTCCAAGTTAATGTCCTTCACGTACTATATTGGATGGAAAAAAAGGCTCAAGGCAAAGTGGCCATTATCTTTCATTTTCAATAGAAGTATTATGGTTAATTTCCAAAACTGCAAAAGTCACACTAATTTTTCTCGGGAACACTTTTATTTTTTCAAAAAAAAATTCAGTTCTCAGTAAAATAAATATTAAAGAGCACTTTCATTCTAAAACCACCATCCACTGATTAGAATGTAATTATAATTATTTAATTGGGAAAAAATTAGGTAAGCCACACAAAATCATTCTGGGTTAAAGTGCCTTTGAATTTGTCCTCTAGCAAAGCACATCCTAAAAGTATGTTCTCTCCAATTACATGTTAATGAAAAGAAAACAAATACGCTGTTTTAACCCTGCTCGGTTTCTCATTCTCACAGCCTCTGTCCCTGTCCTTGCTCCCTCATTTTCAAAAGTAAAGCAACATAGAATAGGATCCATTTGCTAAATCATGACTAGGACAGACCTGCTTGTGTTGAGGCAGAGAGGGGCAAGGGGCAACCATCCTTCTCCCAGAGATATTGTAAAAGGTGAAGAAAACCACGTGAAAGATGAATTCTTAAGGCCGTCTATGCTACCCCCTGACCTCTGAACGCACTCTAGGGCAGACTCGGTTTCATCTAATTCACAGAAATTGGAGAGAAGTAGCAGCAACTAAATAAGTAGGCTGGAATTTATTATGCACAGCTGGCCAAATACATGTTAGCTAGCCCTTTGCTATGAAGTTGATCCCAACACATAGCAACCCTAGGCTTCCAAGGTGCAGCTGGTGGGTTCTAACTGCTAATCTTCTGATTAGCTGCCACTATCTTAACTACTACACTGTCAGTACTCTGAACCCAAACCAGAAAACCAAGGCCTGTGTCGTCGAGTGGATTTCAACTCACAGCGACCCTATAGGACAGAGTAGAACTGGCCCATAGACTTTCCAAGGAGCACCTGGTGGATTTGAACTGCTGCCCTTTTGGTAAACAGCTGCAGCACTTAATAACTATGGCACCGGGGCTCTAGCAAAGGGAAATGTTCAACCCCTGCTACATTAACCCCCAGTGAAGGTGAGGAATTCAGTCAGCTGAATGGAGCATTTTGTGATATAAATTCAGGGTAAATTTTTATAGTTCTTCACAACTGAAAAATATTATGTAAAATTGATGTCACTTTCAATCAGACTTAAAAACACTTGTGACTATATTTCAAATAGGAACTCATGGAGGCTTTCTAGAAAAAGTGGGGGAAACAAGTTTGGTGATTTTGATTCCTAGGTGACGTCAGGAATAGGGTCCATGAGGACACCCAAACCAAAAACCAAATTCACTGCCAGCATGTCAATTCCGACTCATAGCTTCGAGTAGAACTGCCCCATAGAGTTTCCAAGGAGCACCTAGTGGACCCGAACTGCCAACCTTTCCATTAGTAGCTGTAGCACTTAACTGCGCCACTAGGGTTTCCATTCCATAAGGATAAGAGATGAGCAGTAAAGGAGAAGTACACACACACACACACAGAGAGAGAGAGAGAGAGAAGAACAAGAGGCACCTTCTCTTGACCTCACACCTAGAGGAAAGACATCAATTACATCACTCAGAGAGTTTGCAATGTGTACCAGAGTGTCCAAGTGGGAGTCTTAGTGGGTTGGTTCTTCGCTCAAGCAGGAGAAATGTAAGGGCCAGAAACTGACTACTCAGCAGCTCTGCAGTGGCACAGAGACAGCCAAATTTTACAGAGGCACAAAGGTGCTTTCTGTAACCCAGGTGTGAGTCATGTGCACAAGAATGTAGATCGTAAGAGCTCTACTTGGAGAAGTAGGGGGAAAAAAAAGTCATAGAGCCAGGGGTATGTCTAGAGACTACAGGAGTCCTGAGCAACCAGCCAGGACAGAGGCATTCCCTTAAGCCGAGAGAACGGCAGATAGTAGGGCAGTATGGAAAACTGACCATAACAGACAGGATAGGCTGGAACAGGCGTTCTCTGTCAGGGGCAATTTGCCCCCCAGTGGATGTTTAACAATGTCTGGAGAAATTTTGTTCCTTCAGGCTCAGGAAAGAGGAGAACAGTACTACTAGCTTCTAATAGGTTAAAGCCCCGTGATGCTGCTAACGTCCTACAATGCACAGGGCAGCCCCTCAAAGTTATCCTGTCCTGAAATGTCAACAGGCTGTTTGAGAAACCCAGGGCTAGAGTATGGTGATTGAACAGACAAATTTTAATGGCTTAAAAGAACAAAGATTTAAGTCTCCTTTGGGCTCTGTGTCCACTGCAGGGTAGGCTGTGCTCCTTGTTTCTCCCTGGTGGAATTCAGCTTCTGCCTGGCATATCACCAGTCAACGTAGTGAAAGGAAAAGAAACACGGCAGGCAACAAACTAGCTTTTGACATTTCTAATAGAAATATCGTAAATCTCTTCTCCCTCTATTCCACTGGCCAAAGCAAGTCCTCTGGTGCTATTAGTTACCAGTTTAGTGCATGTCCTAGTCACCTGGTACCGCTCTAACAGAAAATACCATGAATGGAAAGTTTCATGAAGAAAAGCTTTTACTGTCACAATCTGGAAAGCCACAAATCCATTAACAAGTCCACTTCGTATGAGAAATCATTACAGTCCAAATCCAGTGAGAGTATCTCAGCACAGGAACCTCGGATCCAAAGGACGTGCTCTGCTCTCAGTGCTCCTCTCTTGGTGATATGAAGTTCCCCACTTCCTCGTGTCATTTCTCTCTGTTATAACCCACAAGCTTGTAGCCTGAGGTCTGGCTCACCAACTCAACTGTTGCCCATTCTCCGTTATCAATCTCACAGAAGCAGGATTCACAACACATGGGAGGATGGGCATGATATTGGGACTCATAGCCAAATCAAATCAACACACACATTTTTGGGGGGACACAATTAAATATGCAACAGTGCACAGCAAATCATCCCAACATTCAGTGGCTTAAAAGAACGTACTTTCATTATCTCACAGTTTCTATGGACTGGAAATCAGGCACCCTTTCCTTAGTTTCCCTGCATCAAGGTCTATGAAGAGTACCAGACAATGTCTTAGTGTGAGCCTCCTTTATCTAGTTTGAACAGGATACCACCTGCTTCTGAGCTCATTGAGTGGTTGTTGGGGGAATTCTATTCTCTCATTGGCTATTGGACGGAGGGCCTCTCAGCTCCTTGCTCACCACTGGCTAGAAACTGCCCTTCATTTCATATCAGGTGACCCTCTCCATCATGACTAGCACTCGTAAAGAACCAGAGAGACCACATTATCAAGACAGAAGTCACTGTCTTCTATGCCTAATCACGGAAATAACAGCCTATCACTTTTGCATTCAACTCACACAAAGGACGAATGCAACTCATACTCCCTGGGAGAAGATTGCATAAGGAAGTGAATGTCACGAGGCAGGAATCATTGAGAGGCATGTCATAAGCTGTATACAAAACCTCAAAATACCTTAGTTTGGCAGGAAAGAGTACCTATAAAAATGGCATGGTGGTTATCAGAGGTCCCTTAACTTCAGAGAGAAGCGTTAGCAGCATCGACAGCTGAGGCTGATGACTGGGAGGTAGAAGCAGACATACCTCCTCTTGCCAATCTTTTTACCGGTTCTAACACCAGCCATTCCTCTCACGGCACTCTCTGCTTCTCTGCTGGGTTTTGTAATTCATTGCAACGGCCACACAGAACTCCCAGACCTACACTCACAGGTAAGGGGTTTATTACGGATATAATACGTTACAATTCAGGATCAGGAACAACTCAGGACACGTTCCTTCAATCAGGTCAACCCTTCCTCAGCTGCGACAGCAAGCAGGCATCTCTCTATCCCTCAGCCTCCGGGCCTTTCAATCCCAGTGCCTTGCTCCAGGAAATGGTAAAAAGCTTTTTAAAGCGTCAATAAGTGCGCAGGGGAACCCAGTCCACCAGAAAGCCTTCTGCCTGAAGAGGCGCAGCTCTCCGCCCTGCGGGTCAGGACAGGCACTGTAACTGCCTTGCTCTGCGGGCCAGGAAGCCCACTGTACTGTATCATGTTGGTCTCCTGGTTCTGCTGCCATCATTCCTCTTCCTCTGCTCCTTGCTGTCTGTGCTGTCTCCAGTATTACAGCTCTCTCTCTTTCTCTCCCTGTCTCTGGGGTCTAGGAAGCTCTCAGTACAGGCACTCAAGGTCCAAAGGACATGCTCTGCCCTCATCTTTTCTTGGTGGTAATGGGGTGGCCCCTTTCCACCTCTGGAATGACTCACTTTAAGCCTAGTGGAACGGCAAAACTCTCCAGTGTCCTTCTTAGGGGGTTCAGTACACTTTATTCACATTGTCGCACCTCCACCAGGGTACCATGCAACTTATTTGTATTATTAGCAAGCTGTCCAGTCTCTTTGGTAGGCCAGCCACATGCACTTTATTTGCATAGTCCCATCCAATAATTCTGTGGCAGTTATAAGACCATGACTCAAAAGGTAGTATAAAAGACATCCACTGCACCGTAACATCCCATCAGGCAAATGTAGAATCTTTACTGAAGGACCTCTGCAAAGATTTTTCCTCTTCCCCACTTTCTTAAGCTCAGACTGAGAGAGGAATGAGAATCTAACTTTGAACCATGGTCTATGTTTTTGATAATTACGTTGAAGTGTGTCTTAGTCATCTGGTACTACTCTAACAGAAATACTGTAAGTGGATGGCTTTTTTTAAAAAAATGAAAAGTTTTTTTCTCTCACAGTAGACTACAAGTTTAAATTCAGTATGTCCACTCCAGGGAAGGATTTCTCTCTTTGTCAGCTCTGAAGGAAAAGTTTTGTGTTGCATCAGTCTTGGTCAGGGAGCATCTTGGTACAGGAACCTCAGGTCTGAAGGACATACTCTGCTCCCAGTGCTGCTTTCTTGATGGTATGAGGTTCAGAACTCTCTCATTGCTTCCCTTTTCTTTTATCTCTTGTAGGATAAAAGGTGCAAGCCACATGCCAGAGAAACTCTACATTGGAACAGGGAGATGATAATGGGAAGGATTTTACCATTCCCCCCAATCTTCTTTAATATAAATTCAGTTGACCACAGGCAGAGAGTAGTATTCACAGCGTCAGAAAATGACAAAACAGGTGGCAATCACACAGCAGTGGGAATCATCAGCCTAGCCAAATTACTACAGTTTGGCGGGGACACAATTCAGTCCATGACAAAGTGGTATAAGAATTACAGAAGCGAGAGATAATACTACACTTTCCATGCAAAGTGACCCGAGGACCATGCACAGGTAGTTGTTGTTCTTGTTATTTATTATCAGTATTTATTACCATTGTTACTGCTATTTATAAATCCAATCTTATTTGTATTCGTGGTTAGAAACATTATGTATAACCTACAGACGTATTTAACACAAACGTGCGTGCACACATACATACTGCTAACACTAAGAGATACAAAAAAAAAGGATAGTTGTAAGCATGCTTTGCATAACTTGAATGCATCATAAGTCAAACTACTCATACCAGCTAAGAAAAATCAGATTTTTTTCCCACAAATTTCACCCAGGGGAATGAAGAAAACTAGCTCCATTGTATAAATTCAGACAGTGGAAAACAAACATGAACTTGCCTTATATCCCACATGTCCTCTTGTTCAATCTTGTATTCAACAACTGTGTATTGATTATCTGTTGTATGCCAGATTATCTTAGACATGAATACTCAAGTGGAGAAAAAAAGTCTGTCCCCACAGAATTTCCTTCCTTTCAAATGGGGAAGTTATAGGTCATTGTCTTAGTCATCTAGTTTTGCTAGAACAGAAATACCACAAGTAGATGTCTTCAACAAAGAGACATTTGGTCTCTCATAGGCTAGTAGGCTAGAAGTCCAAATTCAGGGCATCAGCTTCAGGGAAACACTTTTCTTGTTTGTTGGCTCTAGGAGAAGGTCCTTGTCGTCAATCTCCCCAGGTCTAGAGCGTCTCTGCACAGGAGCCTCAAGTCCAAAGGGTGAGTCCTGCTCGCAGTGCTGCTTTCTTGTTGGCATGAGGTCCCCAACACTCTGTTCATGTCCCTTTCTTTGTGTCTTTTGTAAAAGAAAATGAGGTACAGGCCACATCCTAGGGATACTCCCTTTACATTGAATCAGGGATGCGACCTGAGCTAGAGGGTGACATCTCGCATTAATCCTCTTTAGCATAATCCAGCCTTGCCTGATTAACCACAGACGGAGATACGATTTACAACACATGTAAAAATCATATCGGTCACAGAATGGAGGACGACCACAGAATGCTGGGAATTGGGGCCTAACCAAGGGGAACACAATTCAATCCATGACAATCAGAAAATAAATAATTTAAATAGGTAGTGTTTAATATGGTGGCAAGTTTTATGGAGCTAAGTAAAACAGGAAGGAAGATAGAGGTAATAGTCAGAAGTGAAGTAATACTTCCCTGGAAGATCAAAAGCTATGAGTCATCTGAATATTTCTGATGGAATGACATAGAATATAATGCTTACGCATTCTTCAAAGAACTTATTTTACGAAATGTGAATGTGAAACACTGTATTAAGTCCAGCAAATAAAGAACCCCTACGTTGAAAACATACGTATGCAATTGTTTATAGTCACAGGTAGTTTGTGTCCATGTTTATACAGATATGGATTCCTCTTTGTAGACCTCATCTTGACATGAAAACTTGAGTTGGGGCCAGTGATATGACCTCCTTGCTTCTCACCTTTCGCCTACACAGATGGGTAGAAACAAGATGTGGGATTCCTCTTTGAGTGTAGTGAGGCACAACGAATCTTGTTCGTCTCCTGGTTTAATGTGTTTGTTCTGCCTCTCACAGTACAACCTTGAAGCAGTTGCCAAGCTGGACTTCCCCTGGAATGACAGATGCAAGAGCTTCTCCCCAAGCAGTTGGGCAGAAATGTTTTCACTGGTGTGTCCTTCCTTGAGCTCGGCCGGTGGTGTGGGATCTCCTAGGCATAGCATCTATGGGAAGCTTCTTGAGAAGACCAATAGGGAATGGTGGCTCTGTGACACACTGTTTTCCCCTCCTTGCCCTATACCTCACCCTTGTTTGAAACCTCTTTAAAGTTTTTGTTAGCTGGATGACACTATCTAGAGTTTCTATTAGTGAGGTGAAAACAGAATTTCCTGTGTACACGATCAGAACTATCTCAACAGGGATTTGAGAAAGAGGAAAATCTAAGCTCTGTTTTAGACCATTCTCTTTCTCCATTAAAAGATGTTGTTACATGAAAATGCTAGAAATAAAGCAGGTAGGCCATATATTGTCATTTCTTCCTCACTTTCCATTTTTATCTGTATGAAGATTGTAGATGGATATTTACAGACACTGTCACAAAATTTAACAACTGACGCTTGGTTTAGTGGAATCTATACATCTTTTTCCACTTAATTTTGTTTTTAAATTTTCCTACTATAGCCCTGACTTTTTTTAATACTATGAAAGAAAACCATAAAATTTTTCTCTTAGTTTAAACATGTAATAGAATCACAGCATGAATTTATCTAGGCAATGGATGTCTAACAGCAGAGCTATTTTCAATGAAGAGGACAGCAAGAAGTCAGCAGCTTTTGAAGATTCACTTTAAAGTGTTGCCATTCATGCTTAGCAAAAACATTTCTACCTTCCAAATTATTGTACAATGAATTATGCACAATACGCATTTATTTGGGGACAACCTAAAGAAATGATATTTTATAGTGCTTTTAAGTTTAGAAATGGCTTTGACATCTCATTCCATTTGACCATGCTAATGACTATAAAAAAAAGTCAGGTTTTATTAACCTTGCTTGAATAAAGAGAAAGGAGACACAGAACATTTCATGACCTGCATAGACAATGGCTCAGCTGAAACTGTGAGCTTTGAAGCCTATGCTCTGTCCCCTATATCACCTTGACTTTTCTGCCAGTGTGTGGCTGACAGTGGTGTTAGAGGAGGCAAGATTTCCTAGTATCTTAAGTGGAGTCTCTTTCCTTAGTAAAGACAACGTCTCATCTTTGTTGTGGAACAGCGAATCTCCTTTCAGATTTTCAAATGCATTTTTTTTTAATGGAAGAAGAGTCATGCATAGTCATTTCTCCCTAAATAGGAAGCTAATAACATTTTTTTAATACTGTATATCTCATAAGCCATCCATTGGCTAGAGGAAAAAAAAATAATTGAACTCAGAGAGCTTAATAAACTACTGTTATTTTTTATTATTTTTTCATAATTAAGTGAAAGTTTGCAATCCAAGTCAATTTGCCACACAAAACCCCAAGCACCCACCTCTCTGCAACTCTATCTTCCCTCTGCACTGACAGTACACTCATCCCCCCTACTGTTACTTCCAGTACCCACTGAACTGACACCTGTTCCCTCCTCTCCACCCTCTTTTCTCCCCTCCCAAAAGAGATCAGTTAGACAGCCTCGTATGTATCACACCGTAAAGTACACATACCACCTGCAGCACTCTGTGTCCCATAGTCCCCAGTCTTTGTCTGAAGTGCTAGTCTCAGGTCCAGGCCAGCAGCAAGTCCTGAGGCTGTATTCCCCGGGATCCTCCAGGTTGTCAGACCACCAAGCCTGGTCTTTCAGAGTTCTTGACCTGCACTCCCCTTTTTCTCACTCTGAGTCAGGAACTGTACACTGTGTTCCCTGACAGGGATGTCTGTAGGGGTGGCTGGGCAACGTTTACCTCTTCTGGTCTCATGCTGACGTAGTCTCTTAATCATACAGACCCTTCTGTCTCTTGGGCTCTGATGTTCTTGGTTTTCATTTGCTCCAGGTGGGTTGGGGCCAATTAGTGTTCCTTAGATGGCAGCCTGCTGGCATTTGAGACCCTAGGTGCCACTCACCACTATGGGATGCAGAACAATTTCTTGGGGGGGGGGGAACATCATATATCCTAATTGTCCTCGATATCTCCTGAAACCATGATCCGCAGACTCCTGCCCCTGCTAGTCTATCCTTTAAAATCCTAACGAGTCATTTTTGTAGCCATGTTACAAGTGGAAGGTAAAACATTTCTGGCCATGGGAAGTAGAGGGATAGATTTGGAATCATTAAGACTCATTTCGTTAAAATGTCCTTAAATAATCTAGTTGTGTTGATGCTTGACACATTAAGGGTGTTTCAGAAGTGGTCCTAAAATCTCAAGTAGCTACAGATTCACAGGACAAGGATTCTACCCAGTGGCAACAACCCCTCCATGGGTGCTACATCCGCTTAAGTCTAATCAAGTTGCACACGAGACAACTGTTAAGTACTGGCAAGTAAAAGTCTGTTGTTAAATCGAAGACCAAAGAAAACATTCAGGTAGCAAAAACGAAAATAACCATCCAGAATCCTTTCCTCTTTTCTCATCCAAAACCCCATGTGTCCCTTAACCAGGATGTGAACTGGATTCGACTTGACATAAATTTGCAGTGTAAATTCAGTTCAGGAAAATCTATCATTTCCTATTCTGTCTAGACCTCAACTCCCCCATACAGCTCTTTCTTTTACTCAGGGTTAGGTCAGTGTGTACTGTCCACAAGTCAGATGGCTCCTTAGACCTCAGACCAGCCACAAGTTAGGTAGTTTGTGTGATTACGCCTATTTTAGAGAATGTGCAAGATGGGAATTCATATGACTCCCCCAGTTTTAGACCAGTTGACCCTACTATTTCCTTGTTGATGCCATTGTTGTATACCATCTAAGTGACTATGACTTGTAGGGATCCTATAGGACAGGGTATAACTGTCTCATATGGTTTTCTAGGCTGTATAATTTATAGCGATGGCTCACCAACTTCTGGAAAATGGCTATATTTAATTCAGCAAGTCTAGACAAAAAGCAAACTTTATGAATAATCTTTACATTGTAAAATAACTACCTGTTCTGCTAATTTTAAATGCTTTAGATAGTTTCCAAAGATAGACTCTATCAGTTCCTTCTCTTCCATACACACGTGATGCTTCCCACATATGCCAAACCAAAACAAACAAACCCATTGCCGTCAAGTCAATTCTGACTCATAATGACCCTATAGGACAGAGTAGAACTGTTTCATAGGATTTCCAAGGAGCATATGGTGGATTTGAATTGCTGAGCTTTTAGTCCGCAACCATAGCACTTAACCACTACACCACCGTGGTTTAATCTCACATTATAAAAGAAGACTAATTCCTTGGAATGCTGTCTTGCTTGACCAAGAGAACATTATGGCAGTGATGTCCTGGAACTCCTAGCCTAAGTCAGATGAAACCTTCTAACTTTGGCTGGGAAGTATTGGAATATCATTTGGAATATCTCATTTGGAAACTCAGATGTCGTGATGGGAGTTGCCCACGCAAGTGCCTCTTTGTGTCACTCTGACTGCTTTTGTTTTGTGATCTTCTCTGTCTCCTACGCTCTCTTAAATGTAAGCATGTCTCTTTCCTTCTGTCCTTCTCAGTACATTAACCACTGTTATTAACCTCTGTTATGATTGACTCTGCAAGGATGATTAGCTAAGTATTTTCACTACATTTTAACTCTAAGTGATTGATGTCCTATTAGGTGGTAATAAGATGATATGGTAGTCAGGAGACCTGGAGATACTAGAATCTTTTTTCACCCCCAGCTATACATTCTCAATAGGACCAGGCTATGTTTCATTCTGTTATACATAAAGTCCCCACTGTTTCTTTCCGCTATACACAAGGCTCCCATGAGTAGAAGCTGACTCAACAGAAACTAATAACAACAAAATACTTCTTCCCTAGGAGGTCTTAGAAGAAAAGTACATTCATCTAAGAATAGCAAGTGGGAAACAAGGCATTATTTTATTATTAGGGCTGCCTGAGAAACATGGCCTAGGGGTCTAAGTAAATACTAACTCCTATCATGAACCGCAACACACTTAAACAATGTGTTCTTTTCTATCTCAGCCGAGAAATAATAGAATCTACTCCAAGGAGACAGGCCCTGGCTCAGTTTGCTCCTCTGTTGCAGGAGTAAAAAGACAGGCCACAGAATTGGAAGAAGAAAACAGAGTGAGGCATGCCTAAATTTATGGCCTTTGGTGCACTATGATCCAATTTATGAGTAATTGGCCAAGTCATTATCTTATCATTTGACATAGCTAGATCAGAACTAATTTTATCCAATATCTTCCCTCTGCAGGGAATGCCCATGCCTACCTATCTGATCATGACCACAAGTTTCCATTTATGCCATGATCTCTGCTCTGTACTCTGGTGTTTGTTCAATATTCTAGGAATGGAGCCCAGCTCACTCATCTGGTGGCAGAGTTCTTGCCAATTTTATCATTAAAGTATGCTAGATCTTGTTTCCAACATTTTCTAGCCACTCTCTGGAGGCATGCCATTACACTAACAGATCTATCTTTCTCCCTCTCTGCCTCTCTCTACATATACACATACTACTGCTCATCATTGTCAGTTTGTTATATAGTGTGGCTTGTGTGTTCCTGTGATGCTGGAAGCTAAGCCACCAGTATTTCAAGTGCCAGGAGAGTCCCCATAAAGGAGAGGTTTCAGTGGAAATTCCAAGCTAAGACAGACAAGGAAGAAACATCTCGTGGTCTACTTTTGAAAAAATTGGCAATGATGACATTATGAATAGCACCAGAACATTATCTGATATAGTGCTGGAAGATGAGCCCCCCATTTTGGAAGGTACGGAAAATACCACAGGGGAAGAGCTATCTCCTTAAAATACAGTTGACCTTAATAATGTGGGTGCAGTCAAGCTTCAGGGACCATTATTTGCTGAAGTGACATGAACCAAAATGAGGAGAAACAGTTGTAACCATTCATGGAAGGTGGGATATATGAAGTATGAATCTAGGAAAATTAGAAATCATCAAAAATGAAATTGAATGCGTAAACATGGATAGCCCAGATTTAGTGAGCTGTAATGGATTTGTACTGGCCATCTTGCATTGGACATACATATGGTCTACTATGCCAGGAGGGACAAATTGAAGAGGAATGATATGACATTCATCATTAAAAAGAAAATTTAAAGATCTGTCCTGAAGTATAATGCTTACAGTGATAAGATAATACCCATAGGCCTACAAGGAAGACCAGTTAATAGGCTATTATTCAAATTTGTATACAAACCACAAAGGCCAAATGTGAAGATATTGAAGAATTTTACTTGCTTCTGCAATGTCAAACTGTTCAGACATGCAATCAAAATGCTCAAGATAATTACTGTCTACTGGAATATGGAAGTTGGAAACAAAGAGGAAGGACTGGCAGTTGAAAAATATGGTCTTAATAGTAGAAACATCTTGAGACATTTTTGCAAGACCAGCAATTGATTTTGAAAGACCAAGGACTCATTCGTTATAAAAAAAATTCTCTCAACAGCATAAGTGATAACTATAAATGCAGACTTTCCAGTTGGAATACACAGACATCACATCAAGTAAATCTGAGAAAAGACACAATAGAAAAATTCAATATCATCAGTTAAAATAAGGTTAGGGGCTAACTGTGGAACAGACCATCAGTTGCTCATATGCAAGTTCAAATCGAAGCTGAAGAAAACTAAAAGAAGCCCACAAGATTCAAAGTAGGACCTTGAAGATGTCCCACCTGAATTTAGATTTGAAACATTGAACCCTAATGATAGAATATCAGATGAGTTGTGGAATGACATCAAGGACATTACAGGTGACCAAAGCAAAAGATCATTAAGAAAACAGGAAAGACAACACCAAAATAGATGTCACAAAGACTGTGAAGCTTGCTTTTGAACATAGAGTAGCTAAAGCAAAAGGAAGAAATGATAAACTAAAAGAGGTGAACAGAAGATTTCAAAGGGCAACTTGAGGAGATTAAATAAAACATTATAATGAAATATACAAAATCCTTGAGTTAGAAAATCAGAAGTATAGAATACAGTTAACATTTCTCAAGCTTAAAGATCCGGAAAAGAAAAATGGAACCTTGAGTTGCAACACTGAAGGATTATATAGACAAAATTTGAATGATGCAAGAATCATCTGAATGAGATGGAAAAAATACTCAGAGTTGATTGGTGTTCAACTGTTTCAGGAGGCAGCCTGTAATCATGAACCAGCAGTACTGAAGGAAGAAGTCCAAATTGCACTGAATACACTAGTGAAAACCAAGGCTCCAGAAACAGACATAATACGAACTGAGAAACTTCAACCAAATGAATGCAACACTACAAGCACTCACTTGTCTCTGCCAGAAAATTTGGAAGACCGATCAACTGGAAGAGATCCACATTTGTGCCCACTCCAAAGGTAGATATTTCTACAGAATAAAGGAAGCTATCAAACAATATCATTAATATCCCAAACAAGTAAAATTTTGCCAAGGATCATTCAAAAGCAGTTTTTACTGGTGCATCCACAAGGAACTGCCTGAATTTCAAGCTAGATTCAGAAGAGGACAGGCAACATGGGATACCATAGTTGATGTCAGGTAGACCCTTGGTTGAAAGCAAAGAATACCAGAAAGATGTCTGAACTATGTTTTATTGTTTATATAAAAGCATTTAACTGTGTGGATTATAGCTCATCATGGAGAGCATTACAAAGACTGCAAATTCCAGAATGCTGACGGTACTCTTGAGGAACGTGCACATACACCAAGAGGTACTGGTTCAAACAGAGCAAGGGAATACTGCATGATTTAAAGTCAGGAAAAGTGTGCATCATAGCTATATCCTTTTGCCTTACTTACTTGGCCTGTATACTGAAAATAATCTGAAAAATTAGCCTGTATGAAGAAGAACTTGCCATGAGAATTGGAAGAAGACTGGTCAACATCCTATAGTATAGAAATGACACAAACTTGCTGGCTGAAAGCAAAGAGGACTTAAAGCACTTGCTGATAAAGGTTGAAGACTACAGCCTTCAGCAAGGGTTACACCTCAACATGAAGAAAACAGTAATCCGCGGTACTGGACTCGTAAGTAACATCATGATAAACAAGAGAAAATACTGAAGTTGTCAAGCATTCTATTTGACTTGGATCCACAAACATCATCCAGGGAAGTAGCAGTTAAGAAGTCAAATGACATACTGCATTGGAAAAGGTTGCAAAAAGCCTTTTTCAAGTGTTAAAAAGCAAAAATGTCACTTGGAGGCTAAGGTGCACCTGACTGTAGCCATCATATTTTTATTCACCTCATGTGCATTTGAAAGCTGGACAATGAATAAGACAGAATAAGATGCCTATGGTGTTGCTGAAGAGTATTGCCCTTGAAAACCCACAGGGTCACCATGAGTCAGAACTGGATCAAGGGCAGTGGGTTTGGTTTTTGGTTCAGAAGGATATACCACTGAGTTTTAGTGTTGCTGAAGAACGGTGAAAAAACTATCTTAGAAGAAGTACAGCCATAATACGTCTTACAAGCAAGGATAGCAAAACTTGGTCTCAAGTACTTTGGACAAATTATCAGGAGGGACTAATCCCTGGAGAAGGGGCCAGTAAAACTGAGGGTCAACAGAAATGAGGAAGACTTTTAGCAAGATATATTTACGTAGTGACAGCAACAGTGGACTGAAAAATTGCAATAATTTTGAGAATGGAGCAGACAAGGCAGCATTAAGTTTTGTTGTACCTAGGGCTACTATGAGTTTCAACTGAGGCACCTAACAACAACAACAAAAATACACAACCACAACTTCTTCAGTCTTAGTATTCCTATAGAACCAGAATCCATTCAAGTTTGCATGAAAATGCCTGATGATGGAATATTCTTTGGATCTTGCCTTAATCCACTTGTCTGTCCTTGCTGTAAGTAGTTATGTGTCTGACCTGGGTTCAAAATTTGGTCTGGTGAGTGGATCTCTGACCTTCACACTTCTATACTTCTGCCACCACCATTAATTGGATCATTGGGTTCAAGGCTGAGTCTTTGATAACAAACGCCATGTGAGTCAATAGGGCTTTGAAAATTCCTAGAATCGCCTTCCCCTTTGGACTGCACCAGTATGTTGTACATTTAGTGCTTTGAGATTTTTGTTGATGCTTGCCTCCCATTCCTGGTACTTTGTGCTTACAACATGACCATCTGCCATAAACAAAAAACCAAGCCCAATGCTGTAGAATTGATTCTGACATATATCAACCCCGTAGGACAGAATAGAACTGCCCATCGAGTTTCCAAGGAGTGCCAGGTGGATTCAAACTGCAGACCTTTTGGTTAGCAGATGGAGCACTTAAACACTATGCCACCAGGGTTTCCAGCCGTCTGCCGTACAGGCAGCTAAACAACTGAGGATCCGTGGTCTCATGGGAGAGCCACTAAAACAGAACACAGGAGGAAAAAGCAGGTAAAATCATTGCTTATTAAACTTGGGCTTTGAAGTTTCTGGTATTTATGTCTTAGGCTTTAAGGTTCATTTTGGAAAGAAGACATATTTATTCAAAGCATTTTTATTTTTGATTTCAGATACTTTCTGATCCCTTTGAGGAGTGAGAGGTAATAGAAGAAGCAGGTAAAATAGGGAATCTCATAAGATTGGGAGTTTTTGTCATACGTCAGCAGAGTCCCGGGGACTATGCTCTTCTCTCATGCCAGGAACTGCAGTGTACTCTCATACCTCAATACAATGTGAGGATTTTAGTATTAGGAATAGCGGAATGAATTGTATGGAATATACAATATCAACCAAGCTAAATAATTATCAGAGAAAGCTGTTTATTAAAGTCCATAAATGCAGCCAAGCCACCAAGTGCCGTCGAATCTAAAGGAAAACATAAAACCTGTAGAGCATATAGAAGAGGTATGAGAAAAATCTGGAGTTCACTAACTCATCATTTGACAGTATTTTTCTGAATTTTATTGCTTAAAAAAATCCAATCTCTCATGATTTTTATTCTAATTAATGCACTTTACCATTTTCATTTGAGTATTATTTTTGAGGTCTTTCTTTACCTCACTTTTATTTGTTCTAGCTCTCAAATCAAAGCCGTTTAAAAGAACATTTACATTGCATTGTCTTCTAAGGAGGTTTTTCTCCCAGCCCCCCTGATTTCCTGAGTGTTTCTCTGTCATTTAGGTCAAAAACCACTTTCTTTTTTTAGGGAATTGGTTACCTTGACCTGTCTTACCAGTTTAGAAGTCTAATTGCTTGGGAAGGAAGAGCTAAAAATAGTGTGTCAATTTAAATGGATAATTAGAGTGATTATATTTCATCTAAGAGTCATCATAGGGCAACCTGGTATAAGAATATTATTATAAGCATTTGGTGATGATTATTTTTAATAACTTTTTACATATAAATTTTCCTCTAAAATTGTAGGGTGATTTTTTTACAAAAGACTGTTAGTGTCAGCAGAGTTGTTTTGTCAGAGCCAGGAATGGCACCCAAAGTTCACTAGATACTTGAAACATCAAGAACTTTTTGCATGCCCAGTGCGTGTGAGGACTGTCATGTCTCATTCATTCAATTTCTAATGTATTCAGAGAGGAAGTACACAAAGACCTTTGGAACCAAGGAAATGCTAAATCCAGTCAAGTGATCAGCCTGGGTCTGAGCTGCAGGCAGTAAGTGTAGATAGAAAATTAGTAAACATGAGTGCCAAGACCAGCTGTTTTGTTAATGCACTAAAGACCAGAATGGAAACTCTGGTGTCATTGTGGTTAAGCACTATGTCTGCTAACTGAAAGGCCAGCAGTTCAAATCAATGAGGTGCTCCTTGGAAACCCTATGGAGCAATTCTACTCTGTCCTGTAGGATTGCTGTGGGTCAGAATTGACTGGATGGCAGTGGGTTTGGCTTTGGTTTTGGAAGACCAGGATAAAATTACTGTAGCAAAAGACTCAGTATGACTGTCCAGACAGTAGAAGAATTGCCATGCTGTCTTCCAATTTAAGCTTCATATACTGTTGAAAAATTCAGGTTTTAGTGATCTTAGATAACTCAAAGAGTACTTGCCATTCTCATTGGGAAATCATCTTAAAACTGAGAAAATTTAGATGTAAGAAGCCATAGTTAGAACTCAAGGACAAAAACAGAAACTATTTAGTTATTTTAAGCAGAAAAGGATTTATTACTGACAATTTTTTGCTTGGGATGGCTGGAGACAGCAAGATGGAGCTTGAAGAAAGCTTTCCAGAAGCTTAATACTGAACTAGGAGCCTTCTGTGGGTCCCCACTCCTGCTTCCATCACAAAGAGGCAGAGTCTGGAGCTCTCACTAGAACCGTTCAGTTGAGAGTCACACTGTTGTAGACAACCAACCAGGGACTAGAAAGTTGCAGGCTCTGCAAGGATCATTACCTTGGTGACCTATGAACTTGGACCTAGACCCTGTTGTTTTGTTTTTGTTGTTGTATGTCATAGACAAGACTGAAAATACAATTGTCCCCAACTATGCTTTCAGCTAGCAACAGGCAGTTCAATAAGAAGATGACAGTATTCTCATTTAGGATCTCTAAATGTGATATACTTATTTCAATAAATGAATTTCACACCCCAAACTCTGGTAGCAAGTATGTCTGGGAAATTTAGTTTTCAGATTGCTAGCTCCTGTTGAAAGCCCTGGTGGTGCAGTGGTTAAGAGCTACACTGGTACCCAGAAGATTGGCTGTTTGAATCCACCAAAAATACATACATACAACAGAAATACACCAGAATACCATACAGGGTATACCAAAAAACAAAACCCATTGCCATCTATTCAATCCTGACTCTTAGAGACCCTATAGGACAGAGTAGAACTGCCACTTAGAGTTTCCAAGAAGCCCCTGGTGGATTCAACTGTCAACCTTTTGGTTAGCAGCTGTAGCCCTTCACTTCTGTGTTACTATAAGTAAAAAGAAAAAGTTGCAGAAATGGTATTTAACTTCCACAGATGCTGAATGTTTTCTATTGGAAATGTTTATCTTACAGTCATAGTAATTCCTGAGATATAAAAAAGCCCATAAACATATCACATCCCTTAAAAAAGTTTGAAGACTTTCTAGCTCATATCTTAAACAACAGATCTTAAGAAAATGAATATTTCTGCATATAATTATCTTAAAATTCAGAATTTTGAAGGCAGGAAAATAATAAAAACTAATACAGGAAACTTGGCTTTTGGCTTGGCTTAATATGGGAAAAAGATTCTTGAAAGGCATATTTTGGGGACTAATTTTTCATTATGTCTCTTCCTAGTTTCTCCTTCCATTAGTGATTAAATTAATGTTAACAGTAAGTTTTTTTGTTAATAGTCTTCTATTTTTTTGAGATTTAAAAATTTACTCTTGCACCTGTTGCTACAATGTCTTATTTCTACTCTTGAATACTTATATTTTCTTTATTTTAGTGATTAAAAAAAGTTGCTAGCAAACTGACTCAACCTATAAGACAAAGAAGACTTGCTCGACAGCATTTCCAAGGAGCAGCTAGTAGCTTAAACCTGCCAACCTATTTTAAGCCACCAAATGCTTAACCACTGTGCAGCCTGTTCCTGTTGATTACACTCACCACAAAACACCCAAAACCCCACTCCCCACTGCCATTGAGTCAATTCTGATTCATGGTGACCCGATAGGGCAGAAGAGAACTCCCGCATAGAGTTTACAAGGAGCTCGTGGTGGTTTGAACTACTGATCTGTAGGTTAGCAGACGTAGTACTTAACTACCATACCACCAGGGCTTCCAGTCTCAGCATGGAGATACGTATTCATCACCTACGGGTCTGAACTTTGCTGTTTATGAAATACTATTTCATGATTTTATTCTGTTTACTGTGTGCTTTATAGTTTAGTTTCCATATATACTTATGTGCAATAGCAAGTGAAAAAAAAAATCATAGAAACCTTTATTAAACAAAAATGTTAAAACATGAAGCTATTGTTTCTTGACGTAGCCTTCATCTAGGTTGATAGACCTTTGGTGGTGTTTCCACCTCTCTAATCTGTCCCTGAAGAATTCTCCACTCTTCGATTTAAACACTTCAAAAATGACAATTTTGGCATCCTCGAAGGACTCAAATCATGTTTCTTTTAAATGTTTTTTGAGTTTGGGCAACACAAGAGAAGTCTGAAGGGGCAACATCAGGGCTGTAAGATGATTGGGGTAAGGTTTTCCCTATGAAATTCTGGAAGGGTAACCCTCTTAACCCTTGAAGAATGAGCAGATGTGTTGGCCTGATGGGGAAAAGGCCCTTGGAGCACATTTCCTGGCCTTTTGCTCACCAATGCAGTTTTTGGTTTTCCTCAATTTTTTTCATAATAATCTCTTTTGATCATCCTGTGGCCTGGAGAAAATCCGTCCAGATTACCCCTTTGGAATCCCAAACACAGGTTGCCATAATCTTCTGAGCAATTTCCCTCTCCTATGTTCTTTGATGTTTTCCTGACCTTCCTTAAAAGCCTTGATTCATCTAAAAACTGGTGTTTATGTGAGGCAGCATTTCCACAGATTTTTTGCAAAGTTGCAGTGATTTGGGAAGAGGATGACTTGATTTTTGTTAAAAATTGGATACCCTTTGTTTTTTCTGTGGCACAAAAAGTATCCTTTTTTTGTACACTAATGAGTCTCACACAGTGTTTATTACTGAGAGAACTCATCTGCAGTCATCCAGTGATCACAGAGACATGTCTAAATCTAAATGGGTTCATTTGGAATAAACACGTGAACGTATCAACCTGAATCCTAGTAGCAATGTTTCTTGACTTTATCTGTATGGAATTATCTACCCTTCCGTATACACGGGTAGGAACCTATAGACAGACCTATGAGAGGCGTGATGTATGTATGAGTGTACATACATACATACATATATGAGGATTGTCAATTAAGTTCACAAACTCAATCATAATTATAATTTTGTGACCATTGCTCATGGTGGCATTGTGGCAGGTTCATGAATTTTAATTGTATAGCTGTCTGTGAGGGAGTTTTTAGCCAATAAGCAAATAACTGTATTGGAACACTCTCCCTACTTACCTGGCCTGGACTCCAATGACTTTTTTGTCTACCAGAAGATAAAAGAATTATTGAAAGAAAGACATTTTGATGACATTCAGGACATTAAGTATAGTACAATGACTCCTCTGATGGTCATTCCAGAAAAAGAGCTCTAAAATTGCTCTGAGGGTGGACTAGGTTCCAGTGTCGGTGCATAGCTTTCCAAGGGGAGTACTTTGAAGGTGACAGTAGTGATATTCACCAATGAGGTATGTAGCACTTGGATGAGTTCGTGAACTTAATTGGCAGTTCTCATGTATGTATGTATACACATATGCACCTTGCTCATCTCATAGGTCTATCTATAGGATCCTGTCCATATATATGGAAGGGGAGATAATTTTATTTAAAAAAAAAAAATGCTTCCAACTCTTTATGACATTTTCAGGGAAAGTTATAAAACAAATCTCTTGCAACTTAAAAGCAACAAAATTAAAAATAAGTTAAACTGAAGTTCAGGAAATGGTCTCTTGACCATGAGAAATATTAGTTCCTAAAAAAAGAACTTTCCCTAAGGCAGGCATAGAAACCTGTTGGCCTTGGGACCCAGTCTTGCCTGCAGAGAAGTCACTTTGGTCTGCTCAGTTTAGGGTCTACTCAGTGTCTTAAATCTGAATTAGTTGTCAAAATTTTAAAATACAAGATTTTCCAAAAAAAAAAAAAAAAAAAAATGAAAAACCAAATCCACTGCTGTCAAGTCAATTCCATCTTATAGTGACTCTATAGGACAGAGTGGAACAGCCGCACAGAGTTTCCAATGAGATCCTGGCGGTTTCAAGATGGAGTTCCATAGTAGATCATAAATCGGAAGCTCTGGCCACACTAGCCCCAGTCCTATGCGGCAGGAACCGTGACAAGCTGAGGAGCCACGTGGTCTTCCTCCATCACAGCCCCCAATACCGCCTTCATTCCCAACACCACGGCTGGTTGGTAGTTGGCAGGTGCCATTTATGGTCTTGCACATTTCTGGCCTTGGTAGTTCAAGGACCTTTGGATTTTGTGGTGACAGGTCGGCGCTCAGGTCTGGGTCCTGTTGGTTGCCATGTTGATATTTCTCCATTTGGTCTCAGTATTTCTTCTTGTTGCTGTCTTATGCATCACCTGTGGTCAACAGTCATCACACAGTTATTAGTTCTCGGTCTTCTAACTTCTGTGCTCTGCACAACAGAGTGTTACATTAGATGATGTCAACCCACCTTAGTACAACTTTAAATTTCCCAGGACCTTGGGTGCTCACTCACAGTAGTGTTTTAAAGTTAACCGCCCTACACCGTGCCACTGATCCTTGTCGTATGGAAGTGGAGTCAGGCTATCCCAACCAGGGGACCCAATACTAACTGAGGCTACAAAAGTCATCCACATACCATTTAGTCTGCCTACTGTTCCTCTCCCTTATCACTGACAGATTATGTCTTTCCTTTCAGCTTCATCTTAGGAAATACTTCCTCTGAGAATTATGCTCATATCTGAAATTGCATGTCATTGCATTCTTAACCTTGTCTATCACAATCAGAGTAAATTTCACTACAAGTAACAGGAAACCCACCTCAAACTCTCTTAAAGAATCAAGAAATGAATTGGCTTATGTAAAAGTACAGGTGTGGGACAGGTTCAAGTTGGCACAAATCAGTAGACCTAGTTCTGGCTTTGTTTTTAGTTCTTTGAACTATATCTCCTATTTTACTTAGTCTTTGTCCTTACAGGCTCTGTTTCTCATGGTGACAAAATAGCAATGGTAGCTTCCAGTTCTACCTCACTATACCATGATAGCCATTAGGGGGAGGGAGAGAATTTTGCACATTAAAAATCTTATATCTCAAAAAATCCACAGCAAACCTCCAATTTTCCTCATTCTTTTCATGGCCCAAACTGGGACACATGACCATTTACGACAGCATTCGGTGAAGTGAGAAATGCCACACTGTGTGCCATTGTCCCATGTACTAAAACCAATCGTTGTCATAAGGGAGTAGCAACTGTTTTGGGGTCAGTAAACAGCTGGATTTGGAGGTGCAGCACTTCACCTGAGTAGCTGAATTAGATGGGGATGGATCCAGGCCTGAATTAAAATTAACCTCCTGTTTGAAAGGGGAGAGAGGAATTTATAAACGGTAAGCAATCAACAGCTCTCACCAGGATCAAACCTTCAGCCATCAAATGTTTACACACACTTTCTCTTCCAAATGTGTCTCTTCAAAAGTGCCTGTGCCCAAAGGAGACCACGTGAAGATTCATCCATTGTTTTATAGCTGGTCTAGTTGTGCTTCTCAAGATTTGGTGATAAGATCCACCCCAGAAGCTGAGATGGGAAGAGAATTGGATACCTTTAGGCAAACAAACTAACAAGAACAACAAATAAAATCAAATAAAACTCTCTTTGGAAACAGGGTAAGTGTAATAAACAGCACAGGAGCCACAGAGCCATATCATGTTCTTCTGGACATTGGCCTGCCAAGCGAAGTGAAATCTCTCATCAGTTGAGTCGACAATACCTGGTTCTACTGTTTGCATGGGTTTCTTTGCCCATTTCTTTCAATATTTAAGTTAAATATTGGACAGCAGTTCCTCTCTAATGGTAGAGTGACTTTTTCAGTTCTACTTGGGGTGTATTTAAGGCCTGGAGATGGTCCTGGGTTTGAGCAATCGGAGTGCTTTCAGTCAGACTTGAAGTTCTTTTGGTGCAACAGCTCCCTTAAAAAGTTAGTAGACTTTGGTCTTTGACTTAAAAAAAATTGCAAGCATGGAAACCATCGTGGTTTATCTGAACATTGTCTGACTCTGATCATTTAATTCTCTCAGACGCACAGTTCTGTGCATACGCACTTCCCAAACCCTTCGCCTTGGTTGAGTAGCATCTATCTTCATCTTGACTTCTCTGTCAGACAATTCGAGGGAAAAACAAAACAGAACCTTAGGCTAAAGAGCTTTCAGCATTGCTGAACACCACGGTACTTTCCCAGTGGCATGAATAATCATTTCAACAACTGGAAAATGCTTAAAAGAATTCCATTGCAAGACGTAGGCTCATCTTGTGTTCCAGTCTGGTAGTAATCTAGACCATTACTGGCCTACTTTGTTAGCAAAAACTTGAGTTTAAAGACAGACACTTGGCATTCAAAAACCTCTCTATATCAGTGGATTTGAAATAATATGTACTGAGTCAGGCAAAAACAAATGTTGTGTTCTTCCCTCTTTCTTTTTCTTTCCTATTTTAAGAAAGCTCAATTTAAGATAAGACAGTATTTCTCATACAGATTCACTAAAGGCTGGGAGACTAAGCTAACACAGTCTAACATACTGAGTTTTGCCTCCCACTCACCCTATGCTTCATCCTCTGTAAGTATATGGTTTATTTCTCTAGGTAGTAGAGGTGACATTTTAACCAACCCACCTACAACTGCCTAAGTATCACAGCTCAGGAGAGAGTGATCCACTTCACTGATTCTTCTTCCTTGACTCAGTATCACATACTTGGCATTGAATTTCTCATCAGCTAGGATCACTGTAACTTCAAGCAACAGGAAACTTTCAACAGTAAGGAAAACTTTTGTCTCATGTAACTGGAAATACAGAGGTCAGAGGGGTTTTTGAAAACTACCGTGAGATCTTGCCTAGCTAGACTATTGGAATAGAAAGCTATCTTGTCTCTGTGTTTAAAATTTGGCCCCCTGAGTCAGTTCTCTATATAGCAGTCCCAGTGATCTGCTGAAAATTAAATTCAGGTTGTCACTCACCTAGTCAAAAGGCTCCAATAATTTCTCATCACAATAATAATAGAATACTTAATCCTTCCCACAGCCTTGTGGTCCCCGTGCGATATGGCTCTTTTAGGCTTCTCTACCTCATCTCCTGTTTCTCTTCTCTCACTCTAGCCACATTACACTACACCTTGTCACCTTCAAGTGACAAACTAGTTACTACTACATGACCTTGACATTTGCCACTGATTATGCCTAGAATACACTGTGTTGCTAACATACTTAATTCAGATCTGTGTTCTCGTAACTCCCTCAGACAGAAATCTCCTAGTCCCTCTACTGAAAGACGTCCCCCACTTTTCTGTCAGTTTGTCATACTGTGGCGGCTTGCATGTCGCTGTGATGCTGGAAGCTGCGCCACTGGTATTCAGATACCAGCAGGGTCACCCATGGTGGACAAGTTTCAGCTGAGTTTCCGGACTAAGATAGACTAGGAAAAAGGACCCAGTAGTCTGCTTATGAAAAGAAGTATCTAGGGAAATTCTTAAGAATAGTAGTGGAACATTGTAAGATATAGTGCCAGAAAATGAGCTCCTCAAGTTGGAAGGCACCTGGAAGATGATGGGGAAGAGCTGCCTCCTCAAAGGAGAGTTGACCTTAATGATGTGGATGGAGTAAAGCCTTTGGGTTCTTCATTTGCTGATGTGGCACAACTCAAAATGAGAAGAAATAGCTGAAAAATCCAATAATAATTGGAACATGGAATGTACAAAGGATGAATTTAGGAAAACTAGACATTGTCCAAAACGAAATGGAACACCCAACACTGATATCGTAGACATAGTGAGCTGAAATGGCCTGATACTGGCCATTCTGAGTTGTGATAAATGAAGAAAAGATTGAGTTTGTCAAGAATTTAATTTATATTAGTTCAATAATCAATGTCCATGGAAGCAGAAGTAAAGAAATTAAAGCACTGCATTGGGAAAATCTTCTGCAAAACACCACTGTAAAGTCTTGAAAAGTAAAGATGTCACCTTAAAAACTAAGGTGTGCCTGACTCAAGCCATAGTATTTTTAGTCACATTGTATGCATGTAAAATCTGAACAATGAATAAGGATGAGAAGAAGAATTGATGTCTTTGAAATGTGGTGTCAAAGAGAATATTGAAAGTCCCCTAGACTGCCAAAAGAACAGGTCTGTTCTGGAAGAAGTACAGCCAGAATGTTCTTTGGAAGCAAGGATGGTGAGACTTCATCTTACAGATTTTGGACATGTTGTCGGGAGGAATCAGTCCTTGAGAAGGACATCATGGGATTGATGGGTCAGTAAAAATGAGAGGAAAGCTCAAGGACATGGATTGACACAGCAACTTCAACAATGGGCTTAAGAATAAAAACAATTGTAGGCATGGTGCAGGACCAGACAGTGATTCTTGCTGTTGTGCACAGGGTCATTGTGAGTCTGATCCAAATCAGCAGCACTTAAGAATAGCTGAAAGATTCTACCATACACCTTCTTCCTCTCTTCCACACTTTGTATTTCTTCTTAACTTGTATCAACACCTGAAGCTATATGTTTATTTATTATTTATTATCTATCTGTATTTCTAGAATGAAATGTAATTGTTGTTTAGCACAGTTTCTACAGAGTACAACCAATGTCTCTTACACAGAAGGTGCTTAACAAACTTGAGTCAGATTTTGATATCCACATGGGGACAAGTACAAAGTGTTACCCAGAAGGGGTACACTCAGAAACAATTGCAAGACTTTTCTAAATCATATTGGCAACATTTTATACTGATCTATTGTCTTTCACCCCACACCTTCTCTACTTTGAAATACAGGGAATGAAAGTCTATACAGTACCCTTGTCAGTCTTTTTGCCATCTGACTTTAGCAGAGCTTTTTCCAGAGTAGGAGGAGTAGAGAAGCTATTGCTTTTTTCCTCTACTCTCCTTCTGAAAGCCTTTCTCAAGCATCCATTCAGCTTCAATGGCTAGTCTTCCATGTCTCCAGCACAACCATCATGCCCCTTTTCCCATGAGTCCAATCCTGGCCCATCGCTGTAAGGTAGTGGTAGTGAGTGCTCTCCTGGGTTCTGATGAAACCATTTCCTTTCTGTCCAGGAACTAGATGAAGTACCTGCTTTCAGGAATGACCAATCTCTAGTGTCTCTGGTCTTTATTTCTCTCAAATCTTCTAATACGTATTCAACAACACTGACCAAATTAGATGCCCCAAATGAAAGCCTAGTGTTTGAAATATCTTGAGTGCCTTCGTTATATAGATTCCAGAAAATAGTCTTCAAAGATGAAATTCTTAGTTTAGAATGGTGAGCTTGAGTATAATGATGACCTCATTACCAGTGGAGAGTAGTTTACTTCTGATCCATGGAATGCAGTAGTACTTAAATTGTTATCAGCTGTTTCTTTAGATGAAAGGCCTACGTTAAGAGAGGCTGCAGGAAACTAAGTGGTTATCACATGCAACTGCATTAGTATTAATGATAAACTATGTGGACTGTGGAAGAAACCTTTAAGACTGGATTGCTTTTGGAAAGAAGTTGACAAGGGTTGGTCTTAAAACTGCTTGTTTATGTCAAGAGACCTAGGAGGTGATTACGGTCCTAAAAGAATATCCTGTTCCATATAACTGCAGGGGAGATTTCAAATCTCATACCCAAAACAAAAGTGAAAAGTCCAGAGTTACAGTGTAATTTGAATTCACTGACTCAACAAGTATCTTAGGTAAAATTGAGAGTATGTTATATCTTCTATAAAATTGAATGCATTTATTAAGAAAGAATGAAACTCTAGATTGTAAAATGAGGACATTTGTGTACAGATGAGTCTGAGAACCTTGAGCCCACAAATCTTCTTGAGCTTCCATTGATGGCAGAAGCGATGTCCTATGACTAAAGAAATCAACCTGTTTTGTTTGGAGACACTGTCGTAACTCTTTCAAGTAGGTACTTTGCAAATAGGTACTGATTGAACAGGGCTTTTCCCATCTGATTCGTTCTCATCAGACCCATCACTTGTCAAATTTGACATATATGTAGTGGACAAATGCCAAGTCTTACTTTAGGGGACATGGCATATACAAAAAAATCCCCGCAATAATTTTACTGATCCTATGGGCTTGAACTTGGGAAACATATGTTAAGATGCCTTCTAAGGGTTTTAAAAAAATGGATGTCTTACAAAGATTCTGTATTTAAGGTGCTACTTTGTGCAGTTAGGAGTAGTTCAACAGTGGACTCTCCTATAGCCTCTATGCAATGAGGCTGAAAGGGCAGTTTCCCTGGCATAATGTTGATGGGAGATTCAAAGGTCTAGGGGGCCAGAAGTAAAAGCATTTATTGATTATTTGAAACTTGATCATTCTACATTGTGCTCACCAGGTGAGCATAGGAAACACTTGATTCATCAATAAATGCATTCCTGAGGTAAGTACCAGCATCCTCAAAAGCTCTCTCTGTCATTGAGCTAGTTTAGTGAGCATAGATGAAAGAATACTGCTGATAAACTGAAAATGACTGGAGTTGAGTGGATAATCGTAGATTGATTACACTATTCCTCTTTTTTATATTTTTGGAATTAGTATAATACAAATTATAGAAAATCATCTTTGTGGTGGCTGGTTGTTGTTGGGTGGGGAATACATGAGCAAAAGACAACCTTGGAATAGTCTCCTCGATTGCAGCAGTCTATGTACCAGGGCTGAACTATGAGAGACAAAGAATGATAGGCTTCTTCAATGGAAGCATTCAAATTTTAATGCTTACCTGTCAGAGAAAAATCTTTACAGTGACCTGGCTCGTGGATGTCATCCAGATAGCTCTTTTCCAGACTCTCCAGTGCTTCGTCAATGGTTTCTGTGTAACATGGCTACAGTGACAGGTACAGAGATTCTTTGGGGCTCAGTGGTATGAGGCTTTTGTTACCAAAGTGAAACCCTGGTTGGATAGTGGTTAAGTATTATGGCTGATTCTGCCAGGTGCTCTTTGGAAACTCTACGGATCAGTTCTACTCTCATAGGGTCCCTATGAGTCAGAACTGACTCTGTAGTAATGGGACTTTTTCTTATCCAAGCTATTTTTCTACCATCACTGCTGAGCACACAAGACTCAACAGCAGAGGCCAAACTTCGACTCTGATGTGGCACTGTTCCTCGGGAGAACAGCCAACAGCATGGCATCAGATTGATTGCTTTGGACTTCTTCCACCTTCAATAGGGAAATGATTTGTCCACACTGGAACTGACACTTATTACGGGTATTGGATATGTTTTCCCTTCTTTGAGTGTCTCTTCTAGCCCTCAGACCAGGAGACTTTTAGAGTGGCTTATTCACTCTAAGCTATCTTTTACGCTATTGCTCTGCCGAAAAGATTTATCACAAAGCGAAACAAGTACAGCCGTGGGCTCTAAAATTCATTGATCTTAACCCGTTGTTGCAGTCAATTCTGACTCACAGTGACCAGCTGCCTTAATAAAAATGTAGACTAGCTTCCTGAAGTATTCGTTACAGCACTACCTGAGAGACTATGTTAATTATTTGAGGTGCTTTCCTAATGCGATGTAATGCAGACTTCTATAGTCACTGTTTTACCTTTCATCCACTAATTAGGAAATGGAATAAAACAATCACTATTTTTCATCCGCTCCCTCAACTCTGGGCTCTGTCGGGTAAGAGGACTTATTTCTATAAGGACTACTGTTTTAATAAAGGGACATTATTTTTTTCTCTGTGAAATTGAAATTGAGGTTACCCCCTAGACTTTTGGTGGTTCTTGTTTCACTGAACCACTAGGCAAATAAGGGGTTACTGTGCTGGCTGAGGTGATTGGTTTTGATTAGCAAGGACAAATTAGGTTGTCACTTTATAGTGGGGTGAAAACCTGGTGGCATCGTGGTTAAGTGCTACAGCTGCTAATCAAAAGGGTGGCAATTCAAATCCACCAGGTGTTCCTTGGAAACTCTATGAGGCACTTCTCTGTCCTCTAGGATGCTATGAGTCAGAATTGACTCAACAGCAGTGGGTTAGTTTGGGTTTGTACTGGAGGCAGGACAAGCTAAGTCTGGAATGAAGAAGGTACTGTGTAGTACGCTAATGTTCAACTGTCAAAATGAGTGGAAGCCTAGACAACCCAGCATGGCTGGTCAAGTAAGAACTCAGAGTTTCAGGAATGAAAATTGAGTCCCCCCACTTGATAAAGGATCCTATCAGCTGAGCTTCGACTGGGGGCAAAGTAAACACAGGAGTCGATGAGTGAGGTTGTTTACACACAAGGTTTAGAGAACAGCACTTAAGTATTCATCTGTATATGTTAATTGAATTACCTCCCTTTCTGGTAGCACCTCTAGATATTTTATTTCAAAGACCAAGGTTCTAGCGCTGGCTCAGAAGGTCTCCACTCAGTGGCACTCCCAGCAGGTGGTAAGACCATCTCCTCATTTTGAATCCCTGGTGGTGCAATGGTTAAGAATTACGGCAGCTACCAAAAGGTCAGCAGCTCAAATCCCCTGGCCGCTCATTGGAAACCTTATAGGGTAGTTCCACTGTGTTCTATAGAGTTGCTTTGAGTCAGAATCCACTCAACAGCAATGCACTAGTAGATGCTTCTTGATATTGCTGGTCTCTTGCTGTGTTTCCTTTTTTCTCTTTCACTTTGCCAACCTTTCCAGTACCCGGGTTATCAGTCGCTCACATTAAATCCTACCTGTTTGTACTGCCACGAGTAGTTTCTCTTCTCCTACCTGGACCTAGATTGATACAATCATAAAAATCACTGTTTCATTTCCTGGCTTTATGCCAACATTCTAATATTTCGGTTCTCTCTTTAGGAGAAAGTTATTTCTCAGAAGCTACAAAGTTCACTTTTTTTGGTCCCCTGTGGCCACATTCCATTATATGATAAGTCCTATGTCAAACTCTGTGACCAGGTAATGAAATATGATAACAAGCTTAGGTATGAGTTTCTGAACAAATCCTTGCGACAAAGTTGGTAGAGGGCCTTCCCCTTCAAGTAACAGATCTCTAACCGTGGAGCCAAAGTGATGTTTACAGTATCCTCAAGTAGTTCATTGAGCTGCAGGGTAGAGAGGCATGTAGCGATTAAAAAGAGAACAGGGAGGGCTGGACACTGGATAAGCAATAAACAGTATCCTCTGTATAAGCTTTCATTCCATTATACTGCATTTAATTCTTTAGCTGTCAATTTGCTTCAAGTAACTATGAGATCATTGGTGGCACAGATGAAGTCTTTTCTCTAAGGTTTCAACACTGAGAATTGGGACTGTCACCTAATGGGACAGTGTCAAAAGTTTCTTGAATGGATGAAGGAACAAATGTGCCAGAGCTTTTCAATATTTGTTTTTAATGAGGAGGGGATTGTGCCTTTAGTATCAAGACTGGAATAGTATACAATGCAAACAGGAACTCAGAACAACAGTATCTGTAGAACTGAGGATCTGCTTACTCAGTGGCCTTTCTATATATATATATACATATTTTTTTTGTATCAGCAGAGCACTTTTTCAAACAAAATATTACAGAGAAGGAAGTGTTCATGCATGTGTGGAGAGAGTCTGAGAATTGTAGGCATGTCTCAGGTTGTTTAAATTTTCAGATAGTTGCAATGTTTGATGGAGCATTGATTTCATTTTATAGGCTCATAAATCTTTTTTAAGGAAACTTAGTGGGGCAGTGGTTAAGCACTTGGGTAGGCTGTATCTGGAAGTCACCGTTCTCTCCAGGGGACACAGATGTGGTGCTCTGCGTCCACAAAGATTACAGGTGTGGAAATCCTATGGTACAGTTCTACTCTACCCTATAGAGTTGCTATGAGTTGAAACTGACTCTATGCCAATGGATTTGTTTGGGTTTGGAGAGCTTCCTTGTAAAGCATTTTGTGCATGTGTTAAGAATTTGTTGGGGAGGGTGAATTGACTTCAGGCATGTCAGCTGAAATAAGTGTCTATCTTTCACTCTTAGAAAAACATCATTCGTCACATATCACTGTAAAGGGGATGTGAAACCTGGAGCCCGGCTGTGTGGGTTAAATATCTACCTCTACCACTTCCCAGGAAGCATTAAGTGGCATAACAGTTACAACCTAAGATCACTAACCAAGAGGTGGGCAGCTCAGATTCACCAGGCACTCCTTGAAAACTGCCTGGGGGCAGTTCTACTCCATCCTATGGGATTGCTGTGAGTTGGAATCTACTCTCTGGCAATAAGATTTGTTTGTTTTTTCAAACCACCTGCAGCTTTGTGATCTGGCAGAGCTTAAAGGGCCGTTAGCACCACAGTCTGAGGGGAGCCCTGATTCAAATGCTGAGTTTCAAAGTCCTCACCTTAAAAATGTAAATAATGTTCTTTATCTCCTTCATAAATTAATCTTTGGGAAGCTTTTAATATAACCCAATGCACTGACAAATATTCTATAAATGATGTCTATTATTATCAGCATCATAAAATCATATCAGGCTATTAAAAGTGGTGAAGTACTACGAAGTACCTATCAGGAGATTTAGCACCAACTTTTGTCACAGTGGTGGCAGTTAGGACTGTTCGCCAAATATTTTTGGTACTTTGCCTTTGAGACACATGGTCATTTCACACTTCAAAGGTCCTTGTGCATTTGTAGGCTAATTATGTGACTAGTTTGGTCTGATTACACAAGTCACTCCTGGTCTAGACCAATTAATTACCTTCTTCTCTTCTGTAGAGATGGTGACTAGGATTCTGGAGAGTGGCTGTGTAGTAAGCTTGGGATGGAAAGGGAATCCTGAAACATAGAGATCCTAGCTGACCCCCAGTACATAATCTTTTGTTGTTAAAGTCCCTGTGATTTGGGGGTGATGTTTCATCCCACCAAGACACCTACTGTATATCATTCATTCAGCAACTGACTAGTTCCATGTTTTCAAAAGCCAAACCTACTGCCATCGAGTCAATTCTGACTCAGCAATCCTACAAGGCAGAGTAGAACTACCCAACAGAGTTTGCAAAGCTGTAAATCTGTAAAGAAACAGATTGCCACATCCTTCTCTTGAGTGGCTGGTAGGTACAGTTTCACAGGTGAGTGTTTAATCACTGCACCACCAGCAATGCTTGTTCAGTGATTAAGTGGGGAGGATTACTTTCAGTTTCAGTTTCTCTATCTGTAAAACACAGAAACTGCAGAGGAAAATATCACCACTAAGATCCTTTTGAGTTTTAAAATTATATGTTCTTTGATAAGACTAACAACGGCTGTAAAGATCAGACATTTCTGTAAATTGAGGAGCAGAAATAAGCTCATTAACAAGCTGTGAGACTCAAAGAACAGCAGAGAAAGGTGAAAACTAAGGTCAGCTTTTCCCAAAGCATGTTCCTTAGAACTCTAGTACCAGGAAGTGCTTGGTAAGAGACAGTTCTGCAGCCAAATAAGCACAGGAAATGCTACAGAGACAAACTTTCTCTTAGTTAATGCATACACATTATTGCATTAACGATTCTGAGCATTCACAAAGGGAACAGGTAAAATGCATTTGGCCCTGTATTCACCAATATAACTTCATTGTGGTAATAACTTTAAAAATAACTGTCCAGTGATGGACCGGGTAGCTGTATTTCTGGTTTGCTTAATATGGTTTTTCATGCCCTTCGTTAAAGCCTTGCCGGATGTTGTTCCTTCTCAACGTGGTCACAGCTATGGGCAGATGAGTCGTGTCTAGTGACAACTTCCCAGTTGTCCAAGCCAGAAAGTCCCTTTTGCTGAAATTAGTCTGAGTTATCTGCTACTGAAAGTGCCCAAGCTGTATTTCCTCTTTAGAACAATTTTGAAAATGCTGCTCAAGTTAATCATGGGGAAAAAAATGGTACAACTTTGAAATTTATTAAGCAAAAGCCCCAGTTTTCTCCAACAGGAAAAGTGAGTTTCGCAAAGAACCTGAAGATGGAAGTCACAATTTAGGATGAGAAGACGTAAGTTAATTTTTCTTTCTCGTACGTTCATTGGAAACGATCCCAAATGGTCCAAGCCAAGGAAAGTCATTATTGAAATGTCTCATTCATCAGTTTGTTCCTATTAGAGATATCAAAGAAGGGTGTAACATCTGTTTATGGATAACACTGAGCTGAAACTTCATAAAGGCTATTTCCTTTAACTCCCACACCAAAGTCAGGAAAATGGACAAAAATTGCCGTGATTTTACAGACTTCAAAATTAAGGTTCAGAGACATTAAATAACTTCCCCAGTGTACAAGCTGGAACACAGCGAGGCTGAGATTTAAAGGCATTCACAGGTTGTTCCTTTTGGTGTTTTGTGAAGATAAGGCAAGTAATTGATAGAGACTTTTATGTATCAGCTCTTCATCGCTGTTTCAAACATGATCACGAATTTAGCGTTTTAAAACAATACAGATTTCTTTACCTCGCAGTTCGGTAGGTCAGAAGTCCAATCAACTTGGCTGGTTTCTCTGCATAGAGTCTCACCAGGTTGAAATCAAAGTGTCGGCAAGTCTGCGTTACTTGCTGGAGATTCTAGGGGACAAGTTACTTCTAGATTCATTCGGGTTATCCGAATTCATTTCCATGTGGTTGAGAGACTGGGATTTCTTTTCTGGCTTTTCATCAGGCAGTCTTTTCAGTTTCTAGAGGACACCATCATTCCTCGGTTTATGGGCCCTTTCTTTCAAAGTAAGCAAAACCCGGTGAGTCACTTTCACGCTTTGACTCTCCTTGATTCTTGTCCTTTCTCATCTCTCTGATGCATCTCCTCTGGTTTCAGTCAGGAGAAGTCCTTCACTTTTAGGGACTCACGCTATGAACATTGGTGTACACATTTCTGTGTGAACATGTTTTTAACTCTTTTTGGCATATACCTAGGAGTGAAATATCTGGGCCATAGGTCAACTGCCTGTTTTTCCAAGGTGATCACCCCAGTTTAGTTTTCCATAAGCAGTGTCATGATTGAATTGTGATCCCCCTAATATACATGTAGTAATTTGGCTGGGCTGGAATTCCTTGTGTTCTGTGGTTGCCCGCCATTCTGTGATTCTCTTATGCTGTAAATCCTAATCTCTGCCCTTGGTTAACAGAGTGGATTATGCTAGAGAAGATTAAGGTGGGATTGTAAATCCCTCCCTAAGGTGACCACCCTGCTCCATTGGAGTCTCCCGGCAGGGTGGGTTGCAGCACCTTTTATCGAACAAGAGATAAAAGGAAGGGGAAGCTAGCAGAGAATTGGGAACCTCACACCGTCGAGAAAGCAGCACCAGGAGAAGATCACATCCTTCATACCAGAGGTTCCTGTGCCAAGATCTCCCTGAACAAAGACTGATGCAACACAAGGAATATCCTCCACAGCTGACAAGGGGAAAAGCCTTTCCCTGAGGAGGACATTCTAAATTCAGACTTGTAGCCCACTGGAGTGTGTAAAAATATACCTTCTTTTATTAAAGCCAGCCACCCATGGTATTTCTTTCAGAGTAGCAACAGCTGACTAGAACAAGTACTGTATGAGGATTCCAGTCTGTCTTGATCCTTACCAATATTTTTTGATGTACTTCTTTTGATTATAGGAACCTAATCATTGTAAGGTGTTCCTAGGTATGGCAAGTGTCTTCTCAGCTGCTCATGGAGGTACTAGATGTTCGTGTCCCTCCAGAGGCTCCTAGGACAAGAGGCCTAGTGATCTACTTCAGCAAAATAGGCCACTGAAAGCCCTCTGGAGCTCACTTCCACTCTAACCCATGAGAACATTATCAGCTGAAATTGACTCAATGGTAACTTTTTTCCTTCTTTTCATTTATTCATTTTTTTGTATGATTAGATTGGGCCCACCTCAATAAATCAGGGTAACTTCCGTTTCTCAAAAAATCACTTTTGCTGTATAATGTAACATATTTGGGCATAAAAATCTTTGGGAAGCTATTATTGAACCTGCTACACTCAGTCTATATAACGTTGGAGTTGATATGTTTCTGCACGCAAAAGAAAGGGTTTGTATACACACGGTTCTTAAAACATCCATTATGTTCACTTGAAATGATAACACTGTATTACAAACATATACCATTCAACTATACAACAATTACATAGGAATATAAATGCTGTATATGTATGAGAAAAGGAAAGTAGGATTTGATAGAATAGGTAGAAAGACTATATAAAATAAGTTACTTTGTATAGACACACACTTAATGGTGAAAAGAGCACAGAAAAACAACAGAAGTGGGAATTTCATTGATGGACACTTGTTTTATAGATAAGAAAATAAATTTGGTGTTAGATTTGAGATTGAACATGGTGGTCCATATAAGGAGAAATCTTGTAGTGTTACTCATGTGTAACACAGATTGTGACAGGGTCTGACATATTGACGAGGTTCTTAGAAAATGAAACTGCTCATGTGGACTTGATAGAAAAATTTCTGGCTGGCAGACTGAATAAGGGTCCCAGTGTGTACAGACCTGACATTTAAATGTATAAGCAGTCAAGATAATTTTACTTAGCAAGGAGGTATTGGTTCGGGGTCTATTCTGAGAAGCTAGGTGCCATACCACTGCAGATTAAATGCATTATAATTACGGTACAGCATTCTTCTATTCAAACACAACATAGTACTTTAACAATACTCTTTGTTGGTGTGTATTATTTATATTGGTATAAATCTTTAACATGAGTGTGGAGAGGAGAAAATTGCTTGTTTTCCCAGAGACTATATACATTTATGTCATTGAAATGAAGGGTGACACTTAAATCAAGAAAATTGAAAATGGTCAGATTCACAAGTCATCTCAAAACAACAGGAAGAGAAAAAGAATAGTCTCTTGGTTTAGAATGAGGACAAATGATAGCTTTTCCAGTATTCAATGATAGGCATTATTTATACACGACTGTTTAGAGTCTTATCAGATCAAAATATATATGACTAAAGTGATAATAAATTTGCATACCTTCTAGTGTAGGCAGGGGTAGAGTTTCCTTTTTATTCAAAACATTAAAGAGCTAGTAAATTCCTCGGAGACAGGGAATAAAAATCCTAGCTGCTTTTTGCCTGCTGGCAACTTAAATGCATTCCCTGAGCAATTTCTTATCACCATCTGATTGACAGACAATACTTAGGTGAATTTTGAAGAAGGGATGAGGGAGGCCAGGGGTCTGAGAATCAAGGCTTGCTTTTATGCTGCTACTTTTTCTTAACTCTAATTTAAAGCAATGGAATGGACAAAGCTTACAAATATATTACAGATGCCTTTTAAATATATCTCACTAATATCCGATATACTTGAAAGTCACTACCAAACAGAAGGAAGGGACTCTAATTTTGTCAATACATTTGCCACCTTAGGTCTTATTTTTGTCAGTCTGCTGCCAATGAAAACATAAAAATTAAATTTAATTAATTTTAAAAGATAAACTATGCCTTCTTTAAAACAATGTACAGAGCTATAAATGACTCTCTTCAACTTTAAACAGACAAAGTTGCTAATAACACCGGCCTGTATCATTTAGTTTGTCCCCTCTAGCCAGAATGAGAAAAACAAACAAAAGAACCCACCCAAACACATTGTCATAAAGTGGCTTCCAACTCATAGCTACCCTATAGGACAGAGTAGAGCTGCCCCAGAGAGTTTCCAAGGAGCACCTGTTAGATTCTAACTGCAGACCTATGGGTTAGCAGCCTACCTACAGAAGGAAAATTATAAGCAACCAACAGCAACAAAAACTTAAACTCTTGAGGTGGTGTTCTGCCTTTCTCATCCGGGACTACTTTATCCTTCTCACATCCTTGGTCCATTTAACATCAGCGGTGTCTTCAGCCTCCAGCAAGTTGCTGCAGCAGGAGTTTTCACCTAAACTCCCGGTAGGCTAAACTACCCTCCTCTTACCACTTCAGGGCTCTGCTATGTCTTTTAATTTTACCTTTGTTTTCTCTAATGCTCAGCTGAAGACCTTCTTGTTTCATCCGTATTCCAGTTCACAGTTACCCTCTCCCTCTGCTCTGTTCATAACTTTGGGTTGAAGCCGTTTGAGGCTCTGCGTTTCCTTCTTCAAGGGCGCACATGTCCTACGGTCTTAAATCTGCCTCGCTGCCTTCCATAGGCAGCGCCTGGGAAAAAGGTTCGGTGGGAGGAGCAAAGGCTGTTACTGTCCATGGTCCTGAACCGTCCATCGATGCCTGAGAAGCCTGTTGCCTCAATCCTCTCTCTGGGTGACTTCTGCCTGCTTCCTCCCGAAAATAGTTAAATTGGTAAAGTGATAGGGGCAAGAGGATATTAGGAGGTAAGGACTGAGTAATCTACAGAGGTCATTAAGCTCAAGTCGTTGTCTGGAATGAAAGAAGGACACGAAGTTTTGACATTTTTCAATCAACTGCAGAGGCCAAATTGTTCAAGAGAAGGAAACTGTAACATAACTGAAATAATCAGTGAAGAAGAAAAGTTACAAAACCAGTGCGTGCAGCAAGTGATAGAAAGCCCTACAAGAGTCAACACGACCGAACATAGGCGTGGTAGTGGGCCACAGAAAGTCCAAATAGGTAGCGTGTGGTAAATGCAGCGTCATTTGAGTCACACCAAACGGCCGCGGGGTTTCCTGGTTACATGTTCTCTCATTTGGCACGGTGGTGGGACCAAGATGACAGTGACTGTGTCTCACATTTTCGGGAGCTCTTTGCCTTTTTCGGTTCCTGCACTTTGTAACAGCGACAGGGCACCAGGAAGCCTCAATTGCTGCGGGTGAGCAGGGTATGTTTTCCCTGCCCTGGCGATGTAAGTTCTCCAGCTACACTATAAGCTACACGAGGATAAACACTTGGTCTGAAACATTTTTGCTATCTCAAAGTCCTCAAGTAGAGTGTA
Source organism: Heterohyrax brucei (assembly GCA_028571685.1). Classification (NCBI taxonomy): domain Eukaryota; kingdom Metazoa; phylum Chordata; class Mammalia; order Hyracoidea; family Procaviidae; genus Heterohyrax; species Heterohyrax brucei. The sequence goes on along the minus strand of CM053162.1, from coordinate 66,121,351 downwards.
GGCACTTAGGGACTTTGAGATAGCAATAATATTCTATGAGGCTCAAAACAGTCTTTGAATTAGCGAAGAATAGTCATGCCGTCTACAGAGAAAGCGTTCCACAAAGGCTTGTTAAATGAGTCAATGTTCAATTTGTAGGAACACTTGCATCGTCTCCCCAGGTCCTTTGAGGGCCCAGCCCGCTGACTCTCCAGGCTGTTGTTCCACAAGCCCCCCTCCCCGGCCAATGACGACCTCAGCAGCCTTAGGGCCTTGCCCTCCTCCGACCATGTGTCTGCGCCCTCTGGGCTCAGCCTCCCTTCCCACTTTGCGCCCCCAGTCCCTTCTGACTCTCCAGATTGCTCCTCGAACTGGATCCCTACCCGCTGGCCTAGCAGCTCCCGGCGTCTGGGCTCCGGGCCCCGGTCCTCCGGGCCACGCGGTTGCCATGGACACGGCACCTGCGCCCTTCGGCGTCGGCCCTCGGCCGCCGTCCCCTCCCCCCACCCGCGGCGGCCGCCGGCCGCGCCTCCCCAGCTCCGCCCCCGCCCGCCCCGCCCCGGCGCTCCCCGGGCCGCGCGCGCGCGCCCGCGTCTCGCCCCCGCCCGCGCCCCGGCGCCTCGGGCGTGCGCACTCGGGCGCGTGCGAGCGAGCGGGCGCGCCTGCGCACAGGCCGTGTCCCCTGGCGGCGATCCCGGCCGCTGCCGCGCGCGCCTGGGCAGGACGCGGGGCGGGCGCGGGGCGGGGGAGCGGCTTCGCGTCCAGCCCCGAGCGAGGCGGAGACCCGGGCGGGCGGGCGGAGCAGGCGGCGCCGCGACTCGGCCAGCCGCGGGTGCAGCAGCTGCCGCCCTCGTCCCCGCCGCCGCCTCCCCGGTCCCCGCTGTGAGCAGCCCTCCAGCTGCCGCGAACGGGCGACGAAGCGCAGGAGGCGAGAAACTCCCAGCGACCCAGAGAGGTGAGTCCCGGGCAGAGCATCCTCCATCCCCGCCTGCCTCCCTGCCTGCCCTCCATCCTGCCTGCCTCCCGGTGCCCGGCCCTCCCGCCCTCATCCTTCCCAACATCCCTCTCTCTCTCCTCTCCTTTCTCCCCTCCAGCCTTTCTTTCATGCCTTTCTTCCTCTCTGCCCGCCTCACTTCCTTCCCATCCTTTCTTTCTTCCCTGTCTTCCTTTCCACCGCTCGCCCTAGAGCGCAGCTCTGCATCCCGTTCCTCTGGTCTCCGCCTCTTGTTTCCCCCTTACCCAGTGGGAGCATCCCTCGCCTGCTACAACTATCCGGATTCAGGGGCTCCCAGAAAATTGGGCACAGATACTCAGAGACACTCTCGCACAGAGGACGCCCTCCAGGTCCCTGAATGATGAGGATTCAAGGGTTAAGTTGAATTAGAGTACTCGGAACTGAGAGAAGAGGCTCTGAGAAGAAGCTGTGGATTTCTGCTGTACTAGGGTGGGGGTGGGGAGGACTGTCACTTAGACACGTTAGCAGCAGCCCCCACGCCCCTCTCCACGAGCAGTTTCTTTTCTTTCTTTCTTTCTTTCTTTTTTTTTTCTCCTGGGAATTACATATTCCCAGCGTGTGTCTCAGTAATTTCAAATCCAGCTTTCCCGGCTTTGATTGTTTCCCGGAGAAACCACAGGGGAAAGAGAACAAGAAAGACAGCAGGGAGGGGAGTGGAAGGCTGGCGGCACCGGGAAGCTTGTGTGCTTTTCCCCTAGGCCTCTTTTACTTGGTGTTTTTCAAACCACCCGCCTCATATTCCGCTTGGATTTGAACCCGTGTGTCCTTGGTACTGTCACTACCTACTTCAGAAGCCGAAACTCTCAAAACTTTAATGTGTGTGCGCCACCATTGTTAATGGGCAGTTGTGGTCAGCCTGCAGAACACCCAGGTAGATTGGTTTGGGGAAGTAGGGGCTGAAGAGTGACAGGGAGACACTTTTGTCCCTCAGGGGTTAACTTAGAAAGGGGGATCCTGGTTAGACAGTTTTTGGAGAAATGAGATTTTTCTCCACAGGCTTGTAAACACACCCTTTTGATTGCATTGACTGCATGATACGCTTACCTTTCTCATCCAACTTACAGGAAATGAAGAGAATTGAGTGATTGTGTTTTTGGTTTCCCCCAGTGCAAAAGCTGAATTAGCTCTGAACTCATTCTTTGTTAGAAATTAAAAAAAAAAAAATCGATTGTTTTGTATAACTTATTTCTAAACATGCTGCATTTTACTTTACTTTCTTTATCTTCTACCTTGCCACTTTCTCTTGTATGTGTTAATAGTGATTTGGCTGTTTTCCTTTTGTCAAACATTATGACTAAAAGTTTGTTTATACGTGGTGGGACAGACGTGCCTCCGAAGGGTTAGTGTATTCATCATCACAGAAAGTTTGATAAGCAGTATAATAGATTAGTGATGGACTCCTTTGAAGCCTATGTTTTGTTCTGCATACAGTCTTCTAAAGCAAAACAAACCCCAAATAGTATATTTTGTGTTTAAGGAGTATGTGGAGGGACCACAATAAGTGGTGGCTTCAGTGAAGCTGCTGCTACAAAACTATACTGTGGCACAAAAGATTGATTTTATTCTTTTAAATTATTGTATGACAGTAGAGAAAGACACGCTTTTGCATTTTATGGGACTGTAAAATAGGAGTTGAGATGAAGGGAATTGCCTTCAGAAGTGATGGAGTGCTAATATGATGAAAAGACAAAGCGGCTGATCATCTGAATCACTTTTGGGGACATGGCTAATATTAGGCATGATGGACCATCCCCTTTCTGCCCCCATCCCCCATTATAAGAATGCAGTTCCATTAATGGCTGTGCAGACTTTTAAGCCCTGTGGCTGAAGCTTGGTTGAATGGTCAGTGTAACCCATATCCTGATGCAGAATTGCAGTCAAACCTGGCTGTATCTGAGCAGTTATATGACTTACTGGTGAACTTGGATTCATTTTTTTTTTGTTTTTGTTATTCATTTCCCTGGAATGCCATGATGCTAGTGAAAGACTTGGGTAGTTATTCCTTGTAAGTCTCAGCTCTTAGCTGTGTCCTGGTTTATTCTCAGTGACTTTTGCCTTGCGCTGTTCCCACTACTCTGGACTTAGAGGCTCCCACAGTTGTGAGGTGGAAAGAGGCAATCCCACAGTCAGCTCTGTTTGTTCTTCATTGTAATGTTTCAGCAAGGGATGCCTGTCTTTGCCCAGATTTTAATACTGACATTCCCTTGGAAGGAAAGATGCTTCTCTTTGTCTCTTTTGTTGACCTTTATCTACTTAGGGAAAACAGAATATACAAGGTTACTAAAGATCTTGAAAAAAATAACATTTCAATTTAGGCAGGGATTTGAAAGGAAACTTGAGTAAAATTATTAAAGCATGAACTCTAGAAGATAAATTAGTACCTTAAAAAAGCAGTCTGCCTCTTGACAGTAATCTAGTTTCCAGGTAAAGGATGATTTCTGGAGAATCTTGCATGCAAGTCTTCTGACTTCACTTGAATAGACTTTTTCCAATATATTAAGGTGAAGAAGTAACAAAACACTTTGGGAACCTTGGAGGTGACGTTTTGGATACATTCGCTGTGCCTGGTCTCCAGCGCTTCAGACCTGCCCAACCCCGTGCTAAGTGGTGTCAGGTGTTGGAAAGCAGTAAAAGACACTCACTTTGACCTCACATTACAGTCTAGTTGAGGAGGGCAGATATTTACATGAGGTCATATTTCACTGTGGCAAGGAACGGGGTCTTTGGAGCAACTACATTTGGGTACAGACTACCACTTAGGAGCCCGTGTGCAGCTTTGAAGACTGTTCCCTCACCTAGAAAGGGGGGATCATGGTGAGCTCTAATTCCTGGAATTGTTTGAAGGGTTCAATGTATTTAGAAAAAAGGAATTTTCTCTAATTGTCATAATAAGGACGAAAATTTAATAATGTTTCAAGACAGTCTGTGATTATGAACTGGACAGAAATGAAAAGCAAGTAAGTGTTAGCAGGATTCAAAAGAGGACTGATGTCTGTGGCAAGAGGTAGATGATATGTAGGAATATCCCTGGTGCTGGCCAGAGTGACAGGAAGGATTTCACACATGGCAGGTACCACCCCTGGATCAAAAGTAGAGAGGGAGGAAGCAGCAAGTTATGTTTGAAGGGAGACTTGGTTTTGATTACCCTTGAGTTGATTGAGACATTGGTGAGTGTATCAGAGCCCTGTGGTGCAGTGATTAAGAGTTTGGCTACTAAGCCAGAGTTTAGTGGTTCGAATCCACCAGCTGCTCCTTGGAAAGCATATGGAGCATCTCTGCTGTGTGCTGTAGGGATACTGTGTCTTACAATGCTTGATAGCAACGGGTGTGGTTTTCTGTTTTGGCAAGTGTGTTAAAGAATGCTAAGCATAGTTACTCTGTGTAATTATACTATCTTGGTATAGTTATACTGAGTAATTATGCTATCATTTGGGATAAGGCAGCTTGTAGAGGAGTATTCATTTTATCACAGAGGGTTCAGCTACCCAGGGAAGCTTGTGTCAGTTCTTTGTCTCGCCCAAGGCCCTATTCTAAGACACAGAATCCAAGGTCTATGTCATAGTGAGAACTCAGAGTTTTCTTTTTATCTTACTTCTCTAAACTTCAAGGCTGAGAAAGACTTGTTCTTTGTAGAATAATGCAGAATAAATATATGATTATCATACCTCTTCACAGTTTTGCTTTAATCCATGACTATATTTGGGAGACTAATAATGAGAATTATTTCATTTGGTCAGATGTGAAGCCAGTAATTGTTAGGGTCATTGTGTTTCCAGGGACTTGTTACTTCATTGTTGACTATTCCTAGCTGTCATAATCTCTGTCTCTCTTTTTTTAAAACATATTTTTAATGATTCCAAATTATGATTTACAGTTTTTCAAATGTTTTCCTAAAAGTATAGGGTGTGATCAAGACAGAGAGTCTGTCTGGGAACATGGACTGAGCAAGTTACATGTTTGTTCAGTATTGTATGAAAAAAATACTCATGTGCTAAGTCTGTTTGTGTGTCTTTACTTATTTTTGGTTGGGATATATAACATATTTTTTAGATATTTGTCCATAAAATATTCAGTAGCATACGTAATAGGCAACAATTTCTACAACAGCATAAGCAATATGAATTAAATTATTTTATTAAAAATGTATTTCCAGAAAGTATTTACCTGCAAGTTAGAACCCTTGTATTTATAACACTTAAGTTTAATCCATTTTTAATAGGAAGACTCAATTTTATGGCTTTTTATTGAGTAGTAAAATATTGTTTTTCTATTTAATTTCAATAATGCTAACAGTACACAGAATTGGTCATGTGAGTATTAAATTATTCCAGTCCTAAATATGAACGTGCTTCTACAAACTAGCAGTTTATCGAATCATAGACTGCCATATTTTTGTTTTCTATTCTCAGACTTTTCTCAGTATTCTGATGTTTTGAAGATTCAGCAGCTCTAATAAGATGGTGTCAATGTATCCTATCTAGTGTGTTTCATATAATAGCACCAGTGACTTTTGTCCAACTTAGAGACATTGGTTTTCTCATGAGTGAGCGTTTCCTTGGACTTGATCTGACCTGACTAGACCTCTTCAGGATTTCCACTGTAACACACTATAAAAACCCAAATGATAATTTGGCTTTAGAGAGTTTGATTTTTATGGCATCAGTATGAGTCAAAATCGACTCGATGGCAGTGGATTTGGTTTGGGTTTCGTTTTTTGCTGTTGTAAGGTGTTGGTTAAGACTGACTGCACACCCGAAGGTCATCAGTGTGAACCCGTGGGCTGCTCTTTGGATGTCCTGTGGGGCGGTGCTACCCTCACCTACAGGGCTGCAGGAGTTGGAAGCGACTTGATGACAAGCGATTTGGATTTTAGTATTAAGAGGTTTTTTACTGGTTCTTATTTACAGGCCTTGTCTGGGTACACAACCATGACAACGCTATTTTTGAGGTGTAAGGACAATAGTCATCAGCAGGAGTGAACTCAGGGGACTTGGTGACAGCTATTCGGAGTGGACTAGACTGTGATGGGCTTAGTGTTTTCTGGTTTTAACAGAGAGTGGAGTAGCAAGAGGCGGAAATAGTTACTTTTGTTTTCTAACTGCCCTTTCAGTTAGGAGTTTTCTTTATTTTTCCTCCATGCTGATACAATCCATGTTTTAAAGCACATTTTATATGTAAATTGCAATGAGCAATTTTTATCTAGCTATAGTAGATCATAGGGAGAAAGACATCTATATATAAAATCTTTCTACATAAAGTTAGATGCTGATTTTAGAGTGCTTTGATGTTTTTTTCAGCGTCTTGCTCTTTTGTTTTCTTGGCTTTTAATTGGGAGCAGAATAATACAGAGTAATAGTAGGCTTGTGGGAACTAGGTGATTGGGATGGAGGTATAAAATCAAGTAGTTTCCTAACTTTCTCTGTGCTTCCTCTCTTGAGCGAGTGAATACACCATCAGAATCAGGGGCTAAAATATAGAAATTAGTGCTATGACATCCCAGGGGCCACAGAAAAATGTAGAAAATTAATAGATGTCTGCGATACTCATGTTGTGTCGACTGGGCTTATATTGTTGCATGTCTGTAGTAAATCCAAGATACTGTCAAATAATATATGTGTGTGTGCATGTATATATATATATGGAAACCCTGGTGGTGTAGTGGGTTAAGTGCAGTGTCTGTGCACCAAAAAGTCGGCAGTTCAGATTCACCAAGCGCTCCTTGTAGACTCTATGGGGTACTTCTGCATACCTCTAGGATCGCTGTGAGTCAGACCCGACTCAGTGGCAGTGGGTTAGTATGTATATATATACATATATGTATGTATGTGTGTGTGTGTGTGTGTGTGTGTATGTTCTCTACATCCCAACCAGAAATCACAATGACTGTAGACACTAACACAGAGCCTGATGTTACCATCTGATTTTTATTGTGGCTAGGCTAGAGTTTGGTGAAAATTCAGTCCTTTATCTTCATGCAAAGGGCCCGAAGCAGTTAAACATCATTAATCCATCCTGCAGTGAGGAGGCAGAAATGTTCTCTTACCATCTCAGACAAATATGTAGTTGTCCTCAACTACTTCCAGGAAAGAGTATCCCACAATTCTTGGAATTTACTGCTTTTCATCATTCTCTTTCTGCAGACATTGTTACCTGCCATAGGACTTTCACAAAATATGCTTCATTCTGATATGTAAAACTGGCTTAACTATATAAATGCAGAACTCATTTTATTGAAAGAAAATACGTTTATATATGAATTTGCACCTCTGTTCTTTATGTGTTTTTTATCATATTGCCTGGCATTAATTCATTTTGCAGATCTTTTTTAAACCTGTTCTTCGTGGAGCATTGTTCTCGAGATTATAATTTCATGAAAGCACTGATCCAGGAGTTAGAATGCCTGGGTTCATCCTGAAGTTTGTCAGCCAGTTAACTAACAGGTTAGAGGACTAAAAAAAAGTCCCAGACTCTCCAAGCCTTGTTTCCTTTGCTGTATATTACTAGTGACTTGGTACAGATTCTCTTCCAGCTATAAAATTCTGTCATTGAGAGTTTTCTTCTAAAATTTCAAGATTTGGTACTGTATTTCTCACTCTTTTGTTTTCATTTTTGGAAACAGACTGTTGCTGCGTGGGAAAATGTTTTACCTTCATTAAAAAAAAAAAACAAACTAGTGTCTGCTTTAAAGAACCTGGGGGCCAGAGGGGAGTCCCTGGTAGCATCGTGGTTAAGTGGTACAGCTGGTAACCAAAAGGTCAGCAGTACAAATGCGCCAGGCACTCCTTGGAAACTCTATGGGGCAGTTCTGTTCTGTCTGTAGGGTTCACTGTGAGTTGGAGTTGACTCACTGGCAGTGGGTTTTGGGGTTTTGGGGGCCACAGGAGAACTGAGGAGCATTTTCATACCTCGCCCTTCTAATGTCCTCTCTTCTCTTTTATTAGTCTTTCCTGGGATCGAGGTACAAGTTAGCTGTTCCATTCATTAAGCACCGAGGCCATGGTGCAGTTGGCTTGTTTGAATAGTGCCAATGTCTGTATATATCATCTGTAGAGCATTTATGCATTTGGAATGAATTAATATTTACCTAAGAAGCTGTATGTACTTAAATCACTACTTCTGCCTTGTTTGAAGCTAGGCCTTGCTTATCCCCTAAATCCTATCCTGTAGAAGTGTGTGGTACCAAATCTTCATACAAATTCCAATTTTAGCAAATATTAGAGCTAATTCATTGGAGTACGTGTTATCTACAATAAAAATGTGCCCATTTTAAGTATATAGTTTGTTGTGTTTTGATAAATTTACTTCTGCAACTACCACTACAAACAAAGTATACAATATTTCTGTTACCGTAGAATGGTCTCTTGTACTCATTCTGTGTTCCAGCACTGTAGGTGCGTTTCCCTGTTCTAGAAATTGTTAAACTTTGTACCATAAAGTATGTATTCATCTTTGTCTTTTGTTTTCATGGGTCATAGTGTTTTTGAGATTCGCCCATGATTTTGAGTGCGTACATGAACTTCTGGAAGAAAACATTAGGACAAAATCTTTGTGATTTCTTATACAGGACTCAAAAATCACTAAACCTAAAATTTGAAAAGTAGAAAAATTGGGCTATACCAAAGTTAATTTCAGCTCTTCAAAAGATGCACAATTTGCTCTATCTCTACATATAGCTTTATTTCTGTGTCCCTAGAGCTATATATCATACAAGGGACTTGATAGACTGTATATTGAACTCTTGCATGTCCATGAAAAGAGGAGAGATAGCCTACCTGAAGAAATCACCCAAACAGTTGAAGAAATACTCCACACAATAATATGTAGAAATTTCCAGTGAGCCAAAGAAAAGGTACTCAACACTCTTACTTATCAAATTAATGAAATTTGTAACCACAGTGGTATCGCTACACAAACACCAGAATGAATAAAATTTGCCTGTGGGGATGGAAGATGTATACACACTTTGGGAAACAGTTTGGCAGTTGCTTCTAATGTTAAAAATATTCTTATCATCCAACCCAGAAATTCTGCTCCCAGGTGAATGAAAATACGCACAAAGAGTTTTACAGGAAAATTAATAGCAGCTTTATTCTTAGTAGCTCCAGACTGGATACTATCCAAATATCCATCCAATTCTTGTTACAAAGTCACTGTTGAAACAGAAAACAAAACTCCTGATCATGTTTTTACAGTGGTATCATTTCAAAGCATCCTTTGTAAACTGGCAGCAGAGGAAAGGGGGCACATTAAAAAGCAGCAGAAAAGTGACCAGCGGTCTGGAGGAGGGAGGCTCCCTGGTTGGACCTGGGTTTGGCTTCCACCTGTTGACTCTTCTTTGAGTCTCCGTTTCCTGTCTTGACATCTTTCTTAGCTAGTACCGTGAGGGCTAATGTCACTTGAAATGTGTTATCACGCATTAGTCTCATCTCTTTGTGAAAAGTGAGGACACCATAGCCAACAGCTCACCTGCTGACTCCCCTCATCTCTTCGGCCACCACTGATCACTTGGCCACTCCCAACTTCATCAGTAGTCAGGGGAATGGGTACACTCTCTTTGATGTTGTGCCCTTTTTGTTCATTGCCAACCAGCTGAGCCTGACTCATTGTGACCTTATGAAAAAATGTAGTGTGGGCTGTGCCATCTTCAGGATTGTTGGTATGTTTGACAAGCTTGGAAACCCTGGTGGCATAGTGCCTCAATTCTATCACTGCTAACCAAAGGGTCAGTAGTTCAAATCCACCAGGCACACCTTGGAAACTGTTGAGTTGTTCGACTCTGACCTATGGGGTCAAGAGTTGAAATCGACTTGATGGACATGGGTTTGATTTGGTTTTCAATTATTAGGCGTAGCTGAATCAGGATTCATCTGCTGGGTCTGGGTCTGGAATCATCTTTTGCTAAAGCACATGACCCTGTGGAGCAGGTGGGGACAGGGGACAAGAGCGACTGTTCCCTTAGGGAGAGGAAAGGAGGAAGTGAATGCTGGGGAAACAAGCAGCTGTGTTTGTTACAGAATGATTTAGAGGCCCACCGTGAGATTCTCTCAGTCTTGTAAGAAGGAGGTTGAAGCAGAAAGCAGGCATTGTAGTTCCAGGCTGTTACTGTGGAAACGTGTACACAAATGGTGACAAAGGGTACCCTAAGATGAAAGGAAGGAGGCAATTAAGACCCTAGCCCCCACTGTGAACTTGAAGAGGCCAGGATCTAGATCCAAGGGAACAACAGAGTTTGGGCCAACATACAGCTACGGAGAGGAAGAGCCAGGCACGTCGGGGTCTGTGGAGCTGGGACAGGAGAACACGTCAGAGCGGGCAGTCATCTGGAGGGAAGGCCTGCTCGCCTGCCGTTTGCCCACCTGTGAAATCAGTACCTCAGGCAAGGAGATTTTCATGGTTTGCTTGCCAAGGCAGAAACCAAAGCAGTAATTATTCTACATTTTTTTAAGGTGTTTCCAACCACTCTAGATTCTGACTGTGTCAAGGATAAGACGCGTACTTTCATTTTCTCTTTCTTTTTCTTTTCTTTTTTATTATTATTCTCCTAGTACAATGCTGGGCACATAGTAGTTCCTTCATAAGTGCTTGTTGATTAAATTAAGTCTCTGTATTCCTTCAGCCTTTGAACACATCTGACAAATTACTTTCTAAACCAATGGAACAACCATTCATCCAGTACTGTCCCACGAGGTATGGAAACGACTGTTCTGAGGTGTGCAGCCCAGAGCCAGGTAGCAGGGACAGCACCTGACTTCATGAGTCGGCAGCCTGGGAGGGGCTGTGAGGCAAGTACCGGAAATTTCACAGCAGAAAGAACGTGGCAAAGTGAGCACTGCCTCCACAGCGACCTGGGTGTGAGTCAACTGTCCGGGCCGACATGGCCCCAGGCGTGTCGCTGCAGCAGTGGTTAGGGTGACAGTGTGGAGGAGGGGATGACCTTGCAGGAACACTTTGTAATCCAGTCCTGCCATGGTCTGGGAACTGGGACAGGGCTGAGCCAGCAGAGAAATGGGATCAATGAACACAGCAGTGGGAGAGGTGGCGAAGTCAGAGCCAGGCCAGCTGATGCTGGGGAGCTGATAACTGCTGAGCAGGCCTCGAAAGGGGGCCTGGGGTGAGGAGAGAAGCCAGAGGTGGAGAAGTAGCCGGGCGTTACCTGAATAAGGCATCTCAGCAATTCAGTAACAGAAGGCACATTGTTTCAGAAGCACAGTTTTGTCTCTCACACTCGCGATAATACAAGCCCAGTGTAGAACACGTTGAGAATAAGAAGAAAAAAGCTAGCAAGTAAAAATCCTACAGTGCACCATCTACTGAAATTTGGTGAATTTCTAGGGTGGTCTTCTCTTACCTTTTATCTGTTGGTTTGTCATGAAAAGGTCATTTTTAAGTACACTGGAGAATATATGGGTGCGTAAGTTTGTATCTTATTTTTTTAACTCCAAATATGTAAACATGTCCTGGGAAAATAGAAATTCTTCCTCCATGTTAACTGAAGGTTGAGTTTCCAGTTTTGGTTGTCTGTAGAGCTACGACCGTTCGTTTGCTTGGCCTTCATGTATGGGTTGTGTCATGGATGGGATGCTGACTTTGGGAAACTCAGAAGAGTGCCTCAGAGGCATATCTGGTCTGCGTCTGCTAGCAGGGGAATCTGTGTGGCACTGACGGCTAACTGCTTGAGGACTTGAAAAGTCGGTGGTGTGATGTCACCCAGAGGGGCCTGGCAGAAAGGCATGGCGACGTCCTTTGCAACCTGTGAAGAGTAGTTCTGTTCTGAAATCCGTGGATTTGCCATGAATCCGATCGATTGAGTGACACCTGGTGGCAATGACTGCAGCAGTATATTCTCTCTTATGTTTCCATAAATTAGCACCATATTTTCACATCATATAGCTTGGTGGTCTCCATGCTGGTACCTGAAGAGACACCCTGTTGTTGGTGAAAAGCTGCTTGTTATTTCATAGGGTGGCCCTACAAGGGAGTATTTGATCTCTTTACATTCGTAGTCATTTAGATTGTTTCACCATTTTATTATTTTGAAGTGTTGTGAATATTCTTAAACTGGTTTCTTGTTGAGACCTCCTGGTATATATTTTTCTAAGGGTAGATTGAAAATTTGTTCGTTCCGTCGTGAGGCATGTGTATTTTAGATTTTTGTAGATAATGCAAGATTACTCTTCAAACTGGTACTACCAATTTCTGTTCCACCATCAGATGTGAAAATATGTATTTGTTTACCTGTTGGCTAATCCATGATCATTTTAAACTTGCAAAACTTTACCAATGACTTGGTCAAAAAGTTCTGTCTTTGTTACAGTAGTTATTCCTCTAATTTCTACAGAGCTTTATCAGCCTTATTATTTATTTATTTATTTTTGTGGCATAGTGGTTAAGAGCTCGGCTGCTAACCGAAAGGTTGATACTTTGAATCCACCATCGGCTCTTTGGAAACCCTGTGGAGCTGTCCTGCTCTGTCCTCCAGGGTCTCTGTGAGTTGGAATTAACTTCAAAGCAGCAGAATAATGTTGCTTCTGATGGCATGCTCCTTTTCCTATCTTGGTCTCATTTTTGCTAGTGGGTTATTGATCTTTTTTTTTTTTTTTAAATTTCTGAGACCTTTCTTGGTGGAACAGTAGTTAAGTGCTGTAGCTGCTAACCACATGGTTAGCAGTTCAGATCCATCAGGCACTCCTTAGAAACCCTATAGGGCATTTCCACTTTGTCCTATAGGGTAGCTGTGAGTCGAATTGACTTGATGGCAGTGGTTTTTTTTTTTGCTTACAATTATAAAGTTTTTTTTTTCTTTTGTTGTTGTTCCTATATTTGTTTTGAACTGATATAATATAGTTGTATAACATATTATGATATGCAGTAGTTGTTGGCTTTTCTTTTTCTAAAGATCCTTATCTATTTTGCACCCTTTTTTCCAGACAAGTCTGACAATCATATTATCAAATTCTATGAACAACACTCTTGAGGTCTTAGCTTTGTGTTTAATTTAAGATAATTTTGGGGAAGAAATAACAACTTTCTAATTCATCTTCTTCTTGCCATGTCTATTTTTCCAGATCTTTTGTTGTTGTTTGTCCTTCAATTATCTTAACTACTTTTCTTCCCAAAAGAAAGTCTTGCTCATTTTGTGTTATGTTTATGATGAGCTGGGTTGTAATTCTTATTGATTCTAGGAAAGGGCTTCTTTCTTTTATATTCACTTGTTGCCAATGCGGAAATTACTCCTTTTGATTTTATATTGCTTCTTGGAGCTAGCCATGCCATTAAAATATATTACTTTGAAGCATTTGTTCTTTCTCTTGTGCTTTTCATAACAGGTTGTATGGTCTCTTTATATAGTAGGGTGATTATTTTTTTTAATTGTAATTTGGATGAAGGTTTAGAACAAACTAGCTTATCATTAAGCAGTTGTTGTATTGTTGTAGTTAGGTGCCATTGAGTCGGTCCTGACTCATAGCAACACTCTGCGGAACAGAACTAGATACTGCCCAGTATTGCGCCATGTCCACAATTGCTTTTATGCTGAAGCTCATGGTTGTGACTACTGTGTCAGTCTATCTCATAGAGGATCTTCCTCTTTTTTGCTGACCCTGCACTCTACTGAGAATGATGTCCTTCTTCAAGGGCTGATCCTTCCTGATGACATGTCCAAAGTGTATAAGACGCAGTCTTGCTGTCTTTGTTTTCAAGGAGCACTCTGGTTGTACTTCTTCCACAACAGATCTGTTGGTTCTTTTGGCTGTCCATGGGACCTTCAGCATTCTTCTCCAACACCATAGTTCAAGGCATCAATTCTCCTTCTGTCTTAGGTGTTCGTTGTCCAGATTTCACATGCACATGATGCAACTCAAAATACTATGGCTTGGGTCAGGCACACTTTAGTCTTCAAGGTGACTACTTTTCAATACCTTAAAGAGATCCTTTGTAGCAGATTTTCCCAATACAGTATGTATTTGATTTCTTGACTGCTGCTTCCCTGGGCATTGATAGTGGACCCAAGTGAAATGAAATCCTTGACAAGTTCAATCCATTCTCCATTTTTGATGATTTGTGATGATGCTGCTTACTGGTCCAGTTGTGTGGATTTTTGTTTTCTTTATGTTGAGATGCAATGCATACTGAAGGCTGTGGTCCTTTATCTTCAAAACAATTAGTACACATCCTGTTTTATGACATAGGTTAACAACCTTGCAACATGTGAAGGTGGGTGGGGGGCAAGAAAACTGGCAATAGGGACCCAGTGACCCTGGGACCCTGTTGCCAGTTTTCTTGCCCCCCTACCCTGGCCCCCCGCCTTCTATGCTTTGCTGCTGGCTTTGCCTCTAACTAGTCTCATGTTATTCTGTGGCCTGTATACTCTGTGGCTGAGTGGTGGACCTTGGAAGTGACTTCATCGTTGAGCTAACACAGTGTTTCGGGAATGGGTGACAGTTGATTTTTTGAACACACGTATTTTTAAATCTACTTGCAAATAATATTTACACTAAAGTGATAAATTTCTTGTATTTGTTCTTTTAATTCTCTTGTAAATTTGATTACCTAGTTGCTAGTCTGACATAGTAAGAATAAGCCCATCTCTTCATCTCTGAAATAGTGTCTGTTCTGTAGTTCACAGATATCATCTTTGTCTTTAAAATGAGTACCAATATTTGTCTCTTCTGTTAAACTCAATCTCATCAAGTGTCAGTCCTTGGTGAACCTTTGTCTTTGGAGTAAGCACAGTACATGCATGTATTTCATTTCTAGAATTGGGCTAGTCCTTTCTGAACGATTTTTTTTTTTTTTGGTGTACTACTCTTTAAAGGCACAGGCTATATCTTTTGAAAATACTTGAACCAACTGAGTGAACAATAGGAAGCCTTAGGATTGTCTGGTGATGGTGGTAGCTTGTTTGACTAAGCTATTGTACTTTTCAGTGAAGTTACTTTGTTCCTTGGCTATGTGATACCTTGTTACTTTGTTACCATTTGAATAGTGAAGATGTTACCCTAGGTAGCATTGGTCCTGTGTTTAGTGTTTGTTCTCAGAAATGTCTGAGTGTTAATAGGAACACAGCAGCAACTTGAGCACCACCAAGATGCTCCAGAAGTCTGCAGTTTTGATTGTCAACATTTCTGTCCTTTGATACTAGGCTATCTTATCAAAGTTGAGGGGAATGTTAACTTGGGTCTTGTTTTGGGGATCTTCTGTCTTTATGACAAATGGTTATTTTGAATGAAAACATTTTACTGATCCTGCCAATTGAGAAAATGGCAGGTCGCCTTGAGTTATGTAGTGATTCCTCTGGTCTAGGTTATATGCATACATATCAGCATGGATTTATCATTAATGGATCCATGAGCTTGAAAGCCTGTGATGTCCATTAAGATAATATAAAGATACGGTGTGATTTGACTGTTGCAAAACAAGAATCATTCTTTGAATATTAATTGAGTACAAATATGAAATTAGAAGTGAGCAACAAGTCATGGTTCATATATTTGCAAGAGGTTTTTATCGGTGTTGAATTACGGAATATCGTTCAGAAGAGAATGTTGCTAACTTTCTAATAATTCTCTTTTCTTAAAGAATTACCCCAGTAAGTATGAATTGCAATATTATTACTCTCATAAAAAGTTTGAATAAAGCTATCAGTGAATAGCAGAGAGCTCTTTTCTGTTCTAACTTGCCTGGATAATTTGAGACAGATCAATTTGTCTGATGAAATGATCTTGATGCCTGGCTGCCTTTGGAAAGGCAATTTTGTTTGCTGTTGATGTCGTGAATATCTGACTCTTTAATCCAGGTTTATTACATTTTATTGCTGCTCATCTTCTTTTATAGTTGCAGAATTGCCCTTAACTAAGACAAGTTAATGTATAAAAACAAATACTTCTATTTGAGTATTTATGTAAAATGTTTCATACCAAAATTATAAGCATAAGGAGGGATAAAACTTTTCCTCACAGATAATGCTGAAATGCCTTGTTTTTATTTATCATCATAATTATAAAGTGAACTGTAATGATGCTCTTTTGCTTTTCAGTCAAGAAAAGTACAAATGTTTAGTAATATAGAAATACCAAAGACTTGTATGTGAAAACTAAAAAAAAAAGAAACTGGAGTAAATTAAAGAAGACATAATGGAAAAATGTCTGTGTTCTTAGTTTGGAAGATTTTAACATTAGTAAAATCAAACCAAACCAATTCCATTGTCACTGAATTGGTTCTGACTCACAGCGACCCTATAGGACAGAGAACAACTGCCCTATAGAGGGAGGCTCCAGGGAGTCCCCGACAGATTCAAACTGCAGACCTTTAGATTAGCAGACGCAGCTCTTCATGTCTACACCAACGAGGTTTCCTTAACGGTAAGCTATTGATAATTCCTAAATCTCTTGATAGGGAATCTTATCCCTATCAAAATCCCATCTACATTTTTTTGACTAGAAATTCTCAAGTGAAACCCCAAATGTGTATAGAAAGCAAGAACTTTGAAAAAAATAGAGAACAAAGTTGATGGACTGACATTTGCTGATTTAGAAACTTGCAGCAAAGCTCCAGGAGTGAGGACTGCGGTGGCACTGTCATAGGATAGGACAGAATAGAACTGAGCATCCAGAAGTGAAGTTACACATTTACAGTCAATGGATTTGTCGACAAGGGCATCAAGATAATTCCGGGGAGGAGAGGATGTTCTCCACAAATGCTGCCAGAAAAAGTGGGTAATTGCATGCAGAAGAATGAAGTTGGACCCATACTTCACCTTATATATAATAATTAACTAAAAATAGATCATGATCTAAATTTAAGAGTGAAATCCATAAAGTTCTCAGAAGAAAACATGCAGGGTCTAACAATTAAATGCGTGAACTTGATTGTTCTAAGTGCTACATACTTCATTGTTGACTGTGATTGTGGTCATCTTTGAAGTCCTCCCGCCTTAGGAAGCTATGCAGTGACACCAGTGCTCAGTCCACCCTTCCGAGCAGTTCTGAAATTCTTTCTGGAATGGCCATTATGCACGACGGCAGGTTCATGAATTTCACTGTATAGTTTTCTGTGAGGGGATTTTAGACAGTAAGCAAATAACTCTGTTGGAATACCCTCCCTACTTACCTGATCTATCCCCCGCTGATTTTTTTCTTTACCCAAAGATAAAGGAAATATTGAAAGGATGACACTTTGATGACTTTCAAGGCATCAAGGGTAACACAATGACAGCTCTGATGAGCATTCCAGGAAGAGTTCCAGAATTGCTTTGAAGGGTGGACTAGGCGGTGGGTGGTATTGGTGCACAGCTTCCCAAGAGGAGGACTTCAGAGATGAGCGCAGCGATGTGCGGCGCTGAGGTCGGTGGCGCTTTTTCTAGGATGAGTTCATGAACTTAATTGTCACACCTTATAGGCTTAGTATCAGAATATATAACAAACTAATTTAAAAGAGAACTAATCTAATTAAAATATGGGCAAAGGACTTGATTAGATATATATATTTTTTTATTTAACATAACTGAGTAAAAATGTACATTCACATGTAAATTTACATGCCCCCCTATATGCAGCTTCCACTGTTCTCCCTGTCCGGTGACTGCACAATATTCCTCTCTGCTCCATACATGTCTCATCCTCCCAACAGTCTCCTTTCCCCTCCTCTCCGTCCACTCCCCTTCCTCCAGTCAGAAGTCAGCAAGATGATATCCTACAGATGTATAGAACCATAAAGTGCTTCCAACATATGGTTACTCTGCATTGCCAAGTCCATTCCATTCCTGTCCAAAGACTGGACCTTTGTTATAATTTATGGGAACGGGCAGCATCAGGGCCGGGGGCCATGCTCTCAGAGGAACCTCAAAACCGCTGGACCATCAATTGAGGTCTTTTAGTGGAGATCTCATGTTGCACCTCTTTTTATTCTTGTGTTGCCAGTGAGGCTTCTCTCTGTGAGCTCCGTCATGGCTATCACTGGTGGTGGCCAGGCACCATCCGGTTCTTCCGGACCCAGGTCGATGTAGGCACCCACTCTTGTGGGTCTCTCTGTCTTCTTGGTTGTCTTTACCGCATGCCATTTTGGCCCTCGGTGAGCATCCGTTCCTGCTGAGTTGGGACCATTTGCTGTGTCCTCGGATGGCAGCTTGGCAGCTTTTAAGACCCCAGACGCCACTCACCAATGTGGGGTGCAGAGAGCTCTCTTAGCAAAACGCTAGTTGTGCCAATTGGCCTGGAATTCGCCTAAGAGCATGGTCTCCCGCCCCCCGCCCCAGCTACTCTATCCTTGCAGTATTGAGTTAAGATGGAAGGAGTACTCAAGTTATGCTGAAGTCCACTTAATGTTGTTCTTGTTCCTAATGTGTGCTGTCACCGCTTTCTCCCAACTAGATTTCTAGTAACTACCTAAACTAAATCCTCCCTCCCTTGCCCTCCCTCCCTCTCTCCCCTGCCTTGCAGCTGTCAAAGAGTCTTTTCTTCTATACACAAGTCTGTTTTTGAGATCTTATCATAGAGGTCTCATACAGTATTTGTCCTTTTGTCGCTGACTACTTTCACTCAGCATAATGTCTTCCAGTTGAAACCAGGTTAGGAGATGTTTCCTGGAATCATCGTTATTCTTTATCATTGCGTAGTGCTCCATTGAATATATGTACCACAGTTTACCTATCCATTCTTCTATTGTTGGGCATCTGGGTTGATTCCACCTTTTTGCTATGGTGGACTGTGCTGCGATAAACATTCTGGTACATGTGTCCGTTGGTGTGAAAGGCCTTGAATCTGTAGGATATATTCCAAGTAGTGGAATTACTGGGTCAAATGGTATATCAATATCCATTTTTTTTAAGGAAGCGCCAGATTGCCTTCCAAAGAGGCTGGACCATTTTGCAACCCCACCAACAGTGTAGGAGGGTTCCACTTTCTCCACAGCCTCTCCAGCATTTGTTGTTTTGTGTTTTCTGGATCATGGCCAATCTTATTGGGGTGAGATGGTATCTCATTGTTGTCTTGATTTGAATTTCTTTAATAGCTAAAGATCGTGAACATGTCCGCATGTGTTTTTTGGCTGCCTGGATCTCCTCTTTAGTGAAGTGTCTGTCCATCTCCTTTGCCCATCGCTTAATTGGATGGTTTATCTTCTTCTTATTGATATTTTGTAGTGTCTTATATATTATGGAGATCAGGCGTCGATCTGACATAGAGTTGCCAAATATTTTTTCCCACTCTGTGGGTGTTCTTTTAATTCTATTAATAAAGTCTTTGGATGAGCAAAAGTGTTTGATTCTTAATAGTTCCCATTTATCTACTTTCTCTTCTGTTGATTGAGGTTTCTTTGACAGATTTTGAAGTCTGTCCTCATTATGTATTAAAACTTCCATTGTTGTTCCTACCTTTTCTTGGATGAGCTTTATCGTTTTAGGTTTGATATTTAGGTCTTTTATCCAGTTGGAGTTGGTTTTTGTATAAGGTGTAAGATGTGGATCTTGATTCAGTTTATTGCAGATGGATAACCAATTTTGCCAGCACCATTTGTTGAAGATGCTGTTTTTACCCCAGTTTAATGTCTTAGGGCCTTTGTCGAATATCAACTGTTCATAAGCAGATAGTGTCATCTCTGGGGTCTCAATTCTGTTCCATTGATCAGTCTGTCTGTTCTTGTACCAGTACCAGGCTGTTTTGACCACCGTGGCAGTGTAGTATGTTCTAAGGTCGGGTAATGAAAGGCCTCCCAGTGTGTTCTTCTTCTTTAGTAGTACCTTACTTATCCGGGGCTTCTTCCCTTTCCAAACAAAATTGGTGATTTGTTTCTCCATCTCATTAAAAAATGATGCTGGAACTTGTATTGGGATTGCATTATATAAATAAATTGCTTTGGGTAAAATAGACATTTTCACAATGTTAAATCTTCCTATCCATGAGCAGGGTAGGTTTTTCCATTTATCTAAGTCTCTCTTAGTTTCTTGTAGTAAGGGCTTGTAGTTCTCTTTGTAAAGGTCTGTTGTTTCTCTGGTTAGATTAATTCCTAGGTACTTTATCTTCTTAGGGGCTATCACAAATGGTATAGATTTGATAATTTCCTCCTTAACAGTCTCGTTGTTAGTATAAAGGAATCCTACTGATTTACTTATGTTTATCTTGTATCCTGAGACTTTGCTGAACTCTTCAATCAGTTTGAGTAACTTACTTATAGATTCCTTGGGGTTCTCTGCATATACAATCATATCATCTGCGAACAGGGAGATTTTAACTTCCTCTTTGCCGATGCAGATGCCCTTTATTTGTTCGTCTGGTCTAATTGCTCTGGCTAGAACTTCTAGCACAATGTTGAATAGGAGAGGTGACAGTGGGCATCCTTGTCTAGTTCCTGATCTCAGGGGAAAGTCTTTCAGTCTCTCTCCATTCAGGATGATGTGGGCAATTGGCTTTGTATAAATGGCCCTTATTGTGTTGAGGAATTTGCCGTCTATGCCCATTTTGCTAAGAGTTTTTAGCATGAATGGGTGTTGGACTTTATCCAATGCCTTTTCGGCATCAATGGACAAAATCAGGTGATCTTTGTCTTTTGTGTTATTTATGTGGTTAATCACATTAATTGTTTTCCTGATGTTGAACCAGCCTTGCATCCCTAGTATGAATCCCACTTGGTCATGATGGATTATTTTCTTGATATGTTGTTGTATTCTGTTGGCAAGAATTTTGTTGAAGATTTTTGCATCTAAGTTCATGAGTGATATCGGTCTGTAGTTCTCTGTCTTTGTTGGATCTTTCTCAGGCTTAGGTATCAGGATTATACTGGCTTCATAGAATGAGTTTGGGAGTACTCCATCCCTTTCTATACTGTGAAATAGTTTCAATAGTATTGGGAATATTGATTAGATATTTTTTGAAAGAAGATATCGATTGTCCAGTAAACACATGAAAAATGTTCAGTGCCATTAGTCACTGAAACCCAAAAGAAAGAAAGAAAGATAGAAAAAAACCCACCCAAGCCTGTTACTGTCGGGTTGATTCAGAGTCGTAGTGATCTTATAGGACAGAGTAGCTCCATAAGCTTTCTAAAGAGCTGCTGGTGAATTCAGACTTTTGACCTGAGCTTTAACAACTGTCCACCAAATGCAGATCAAAATCAGCAAAATGAAAACAAAGAAAAACAAGAAAAACTTGGCCAGGAGAGAAATGTTACTGTCATTTGAAGCCATCAGTTCAAATTTTTATCCAGAACATACAAAGACAGGTGGATTTCAGATGGTGTGAGCAAGCCTTGTGTCTCTTCATTTTTGCTACCCTTGAGGTCTCTGGATTTTGACAGCCAATGGGAGGAATGAAGAGTGTCTCAGACAGGCTTATGTCTCCTTAAAAATGTGTCTATCACTTTGGCTGGGCCTTGATTGCTAGTATTGTGTCCTCTTTCTGTGGGTGGTAACTCCTGCGTCTGGGAGTTGAATGTGGAAGGATGGGCAGCAGCTGCCTGGGCTGAGGGAGCAGGACTGAGTCTGTAAGGTTGAATCGTGCCTTGAGGCAATCCCTGGGGATATGAAAGAGATGAACAAGTGGAGAGATGGAGGCAGGGCTCTTCCCACCGGGAAGGCAATGCTAGGAGCAGAGCACGCCCTTTGATCATGGTCCCTGTGTCTGAGAAGCACCTTGACTGGGGGAAGATTGAGGACAAAATCAACAGAGAGTGACAAAGCATTCCCCCAGAGCTGATACCCTGAATTTGGACTTTCAGCCTACTTTACTATGTGGAAACAAATTTCTCTTTGTTAAAGCAATTCACTTGTGATATTTTTGTTAACAGCAGCCCTGGATGATTAAGACAAGGGGTAAGATGTGACAGGAGCTAGCAGATGATGAAATGGACATTGGGGGGCTGCTCGGTGGTCAAAGCTTGGGGTGCAGTAGTATTTATGCAGCCTGGAGACGCTGGACTTTAGCTGGTGACAGGAAGCAGTGGGAGACAGCCAAATTACCAGCCAGATGATGACCCCGCATCTAATTCGTGGCCTGCTGGTCTTTTCTGACGGCCATTTGTGGTGAGAGGTTAGTTTTGACGTCTTTTCTTCATGATTTCTGATATTTAAGCTGGTGGAATTTTCCTCATAGCTCCTTTATCTTACTACACTGACTCTTTATTGGTGAGGGTAACATTTTTAAATTGCAGCGTACTGTGCTGGTCTGTGAAAGCCCTGGTGGTGTAGTGGTTAAGTGCCGTGGCTGCTAACCAAAAGGTCGGCAGTTTAAATCCGACAGCACTCCTTGGAACTCTATGAGGCAGTTCTGCTCTGACCTCTAATGTTGTATGAGTCAGAACTGACTTGATGGCCTGGGGATACCAGATTGTAACTGCTTTAGGTTCAGTAGTTTGTGCAAAATAGACTTTTAGTAAAAGATAAAAAAGCTACGTCCCTTGCTTCCACAGCTGTCCAGGAAAAACAAGCTGTTTTACTAATACTACATGTCTGTCAATAGAAGCAGTTTACCAGTTAAGAGGAAACATATCTCAGTGTATCTGGCCCATGCAAAAGTGGAATTGCACTGTGCCTCTGAGCACAAGCAGAGCCATCAGGATTGTTGTGTTTGGAGTTGAAATGGATACGGGAGCATCCAGTTAACCAGCTGCACTGTAGTGAATTTGAACTCACGATGACGTGTTGTGTGTCAGAGTAGAGCTGTCCATGGAAACCCCACTGAGCTTTCAGTGGATAATTTTTCGGTAGATCACTGTTCCTCTCTGAGGAGGCAACGCTCCATGTGCGTTAGCTGCTGACCTTTTGGGAAACAGCTGAATGCCTCTCCCGTTTCTCTCATCCTGGGACTCTTGAGTGTCCAGCTGGTTGATGATTTCCCTGGCTTTTCAGAGGAGAAGGAAAAGTTTTCCCCAGTTGTCCTAGAAAAGATGTTAATATGTGTTATTCACAGTGACCATTGGGTTTTGTAAAGAGGAACGTGCAGCCTTGCAGATCTCTGCTGACACAGCTCCAGTCAGGGGGTCTCTGCCGAAACCTGATGGCATTAGGTTGAGGGGTCACTAGAAAGAGAGAAATGGGGGTTGGGGCATTTCCAAGTTTGTTGGGCATCATTGGATGCTGGAAGTCAAGGGAAAGACACCAACCGAAGCAAACCAGGTTGATTCGGACTCACAGCGGCCCTGTGAGACAGAGTACATTTCCAGGAATTGCCCGATGAGTCAAACTGCTGACCTTTTGGATAACAGCCCTAGTGCTTAACCATTACCCCACCAGGGTTCCCAAGGGAGGCCAATTCAAACTCACCCAGTGGTGCTGGGGAATGAAGGCCTGGCAATCAGCATTTATAAAGATTACAGCCAAGAAAGCCCTGCTGAGCAGTTCTGCTCTGTAACAACCTGTGTTGTGCAGACAACACAACCTCACTTGCTGAAACAGAAGAGAATCTGAAGCACTTACTGATGAAGGTCAAAGAGCACACTTCGGTGTAGGTTACATCTCAACATAAAGGAAACACATCCTCACAACTGGACCAGTAAGCAGTGCCATGATAAATGGAGAAAAACTTGTATTTGTCAGCCAAAGCCAAGTGCCATCGAGTCGGATCCAACTCATGGGAACCCTGGGGGCCAGGGCAGAACTGACCCCCAGAGTATTCAAGGAGCGTCTGGTGGATTTGAACTGCTGACCTCGTGGTTAGCAGTGGTAGCACGTAACCCACTACGCCACCAGGGTTTCCCTGTATTGTCAAGAATGTTTTTTATTTTACCTGGATCCACAATCAATGTGGAAACCCTGGCGGCGTAGTCGTTAAATGCAATGGCTGCTAACCAAAAAGGTCGGCAGTTTAAATCTACCAGGTGCTCCTTAGAAACTCTATGGGGGTGGTTTTACTCTGTCCTATAGGGTCTCTGTGAGTTGCAGTCGACTTGATGGCGGTGAGTTTGGTTTTGATTTGACAGTCAGTGTTCAAGGAAGCATCAGTCCAGAAATCAAATCACGTATTGCCCTGGGCCAGTCTGCCGCGAAAGAACTTTTTAAATAGTTAAAGAAAATAGAGATGTCACTTTAAAACACTAAGATGTGGCTGACTGAAGCCAAGATATTTTCAGTCACCTCATATGTATGTGAAAGCTGGACAATGAATAAGGAAGATAGAAGAAGAATTCATGTCTTTGAGTTATGATATTAGTGAAGAATATTGAATATACTATGTAATGTCAAAAGAATGAAAAAATCTGTCTTGAAAGAGGTACGACGAGAGTACTCCTTAGAAACATGAAGGACGAGACTTTGTTTCACCTACTTTGGACATGTTAAGAGGAGGGACCAGTCCCTGGAGAAAGACATCATTCTTGGTGTCTTAGGTTAAATTGTCTAAAGAGCAAAACCAGTAAAGTGTATAAAGCTATAGAGAGAGCTATGTGAAGGCAGAGAGTCGTGTGATTATAGAGGCTGTCATGTCCAGAGTCCCTGGATCAGGACAGAGGCTCCTCATGGTTTATGTAGCAGCAGGGGCTGTCCAACCCGGGTTCCACAGGTCAGAGAGCAGGGCTTCTGCTCTCGGGTTGTAAAGATTGACTAATTCCAAGATCTGTGGATAAGCTGAGAGCTTAAGTCCCAGGAGCCGTAGGTCAGGCAGCTATGAGAGCCAGAGCAAGCAAAAACCCAGAAGGTCTGTTTAAATTCAGATGTAAGACACAGCTCTCGGGAAACTACCTTCAAACTGACTGGTACTCATAGCAGATACAATCATGGGAGCAGTCACATACAAATGCCGAGAATCATGGCCTAGCCAGGTGGACACACGATCCTAACCGTCGCATGTGGTATAGTGGAAGGTCAGGGAGAAAGAAGACCTGCCGTGAGATGAATTCACAGAGAGGTTACAGCAGGGGGCTCAAGTGGAACGCCAATTGTGATGACGGTGCCAGAACCAGCAGTGTTTCCTTCTGTTGGACGTCAGGTTTCTGTGAGCTGCAGTCACGTCTGTGGCAGGTAACCACGCCAACAACAGCAACACATGGAGTCCCCGTGAGTCAAATTCAACTGGATGGCAGCAACAGATTAGGTTTGGGTTTGGGTGTCATGCCCCGGTGAAATCAAAGTTGGCGTCGAATGAGGTGACTTGCTGATGCATGCAGTAGTATCTGTTGTTCCTCTGAGCGTGGAATGGGTCCCAAGGATGTATCCAAACTCTGTGGCCCTGACGCTCCTCTGACCAGCACAGCTTTTCAGGCCCGTGTCTAAGGATTCGCTTTCACTCTTCCTGTGAAATGTGGCCCTGAGACAGGTAAAACGAGGTCGTGCAAAGATCTTCAGAGTCTAAGCTTCCTCAGAGCAGGAGCTGAGTCTGTTCACTGCTGTGTGCTCTGGGTTTGATGCAGCAGCACCTTGCTAAAAGTACCCTAGCCAGCCAGTTGTTACAGATGTGTCATCAGAAGCTACTTCTCGTGTGTATGTGTGTGTCTGTGTATGTGTATGCATGTGTGTATGTATGCGTATGTGTACATATGTATATAATCTTTGTTTTTATTTATTTTTAAAAGTTTGTGCGTCATTTAAATAATTTCTGTATAATTTTAATTTAGAATCTACTTTTTGAACTTTCTTGCAGTGCCCAAGTTAGGCAGACCTTGGGGGACGGGAGGGAAGAAGAAGATGATGTCAGTTAGGCCTTATTTAATGTAATCGATGGGTGCTGCAGCATGGTTTTGTAATGATAACCACCTTTGGGAAACCATGGTGGCATAGTGGTTAAGTGTTACAGTTGCTAACCAGAAGTTTGGCGGTTTGATCTACCAGGTGCTCCTTGGAAATTCTCTGGGGTTACTATAAGGTCACTGAGTAGGAATTGACTCGATTGCAGTGGATTTTTTTTTTTGTTTTTTTTGGTAAATCATTATTACTGGCTTGTTATGATTTAAAGATATCTGGCTGTAGAGTGTCACCACTTATTTTAATTTGGTAATAAATAGGTATTTTTGTAGAGCTTGCTTAAGGAGAAGAATAAATGGCTTACGTGTTTGTTCCGTTCTTTCATTTCTCTTCTGTACAACAAATCAATTGATAAGCACTGTAAATGCTTATAAATGGGTTAAGTCCTTAATTCTTGCTTCGAATAAGAGTGTTGAAAACATGCGGAATTTATCCTTGTGGATGAATAATAGATTTGGTTGCCAGACTTGGCAATAATCAAATGCTGTGGTTTTGGACTTATATACCTACTAATTAGGAAATCAAATGATACTTTCCACAGGAGTGGAAACACTCTCCTTGTACAGTAGTTTTATGCCTGCAGAGATACACAACCAGGTGACCAGGAACACTAGTCTGAGGGCCAGTATACCAGGAAACCAAACTTTCTGCCTTCAAATTGATTCTAACTCATAACAGACCTACAAGACATGGTAGAACTGCCCTGTAGAGTTTCTAAAGAGCAGCTGTTGAATTTGAACTGCTGACCTTTTGGTTTGCAGTTGTAGCACTTAACTACTATGCCAGCAGAAGGTATAGTGTAGACAAAGTCTATACAGCATGTGAGTGTGGACAGAGCAATGTTACTGCAAGGAGAGACAATTAAGTCTGCAAACTTTACTGTTCTGAGTGCTGCATCCCTCATTGCTGAATATCGCTATGATCATCTTCGAAGAACTTCCCTTGGGATCTGTGCGCCCATGCCAGCACCTAGTCCATCTTTCAAAGCAGTTTTGGAACTCTTTCTGGAATGAAATTTGCACGGAGACAAGTTTGTGAACTTAATTGTATAGTTGTCTATGAGGGAGTTTTTAGCCAGTAACAAAGAACTGTATTGGAACACTGTCCCTGCTCATCTGATCTGGCCCCTTGTGAGTTTATTCTTTACCAGAAGATAAAGGAAATATTGAAAGAAAGACAATTTGATGACATTTAGGACATCAAGGGTATGACGACACCTCCGATGGCCGTTTCAGAAAAGGAGTTCCAAAGTTGGTTTGAAGGGTGAACGAGGTGCTGGCCTCAGTGCATAGCTTTTCAAGGGGGGGACTTCAGACGTGACCGCAGGGATAATTCAGCAATGAGGTATCGTAGCACTATTTCTCGGGTGAGTTCGTGAAACTTATTGTCAGTTCTCATAGATTTGTAAGAATGATTTCGAAGCAGTGGTGGTGTAATGGGTAAGTGCTGTGTCTGCTAACGAAAAGATCAGCAGTTCAAATCCGCCAGGTGCTCCTTGGATACTCTATGGGGAAGTTCTGCTCTGTTCTATAGGGTATGAATTGGCATCGACTCCATGGCGGTGGATTTCTTTCTTTCTTTCTTTTTTTTTAAATCATACTAACAGATGATTCAAGCATTTAGCCTCCACATGACTGAAGTTACTGGGAGGTCCTACAGGGGGTCCCTGGGATCGGCTGCATACTCTGGTTTTGGTGAATGATTTTTCCAGTCTCAAGAATTCTACGACTGTTGTCCACAGTGTGTGTGTTGGAAGATGTTGAATGGACCAGCTCTTGTTCTTCCTCTTTTGAAATGGATAGGGTTAACAGATAACCGGCTGTCGCCCTTACGGCCTCCTTGGTCTTAAGAAATGTAATTACAGAGGGAAGACTGAATCCCAGTGGAGGAATCTGGCTCTGGGGATTAAGGGAGAGGCCTCAGGAGATGCTTAAATAAGCATTTTGAAGGCCTCAGGTCCTACTGCATTTAGAAGGAAGGGTGAGAATGAGTGCTCCTGTTTCTTTTTCTTTCCTTCTAGCATGTGTCCTAAATGTGTATTATATCTGTGTTCTTTTGCAGTGCTAGTACTCTGATACAATGCCTTTAAAGATGATTCTAAATGGATTCATTGAATGTACTTGAGTATTTTAAACATCTCCTTCTTGACTAAGTTCCTCTGGTTCATGGATTGATTTTTGCTCACCCGCACTGACTTTCCTTGACATATGAACTTTCTAAGCTCCTCTCTCTTGCTGGTTTCTCCTGATAGATTTTGGAACCATCTGGAAACCTCCAGGCTGCTTCTGCTGCTTCCTTCTCTGCTCCTGTCACAGAATTGAATCTGCACTCCCTCATTCTTGCCTTCTTGGTATGGTCCTTCCCTCCACCCTGCTCCGAAGTGTCATTTCTCCCACGTCACACCCCTTAATCTTGACACACACCTGCACCTGATGCCTTTTGTGTAGTTCCTATCTTTCTTACTGGAAAATAAATATTCAATGTGTTGCTGTGGCTACCAAGTGGAATCTAAGTGCCTTAGCGTGTCACTCATGGCTCCCACCGTCTGCTCTCAAGCTCATATCCCACTAAGACATTCCTCCTGCTCCTGGCTGGGGACCCTGTGGTGTGCTCAGGCAGAAACTCTCTTCTCCTCACCCTTTTCTGTCCTTCACGAGCACCTTGCATTTGTTTTCTGCTCTTAACCTAGGAGACCTTCTCCCTATCCTTAAGTCCAGCCTCCTTCCTGAACTTGCATCTGACCCTTCAAAATGATTCCATCTCTCCTACCTCCCAACTTGGATCCCTTTTTCTTTGTATTTGCTTATGTTACACATGTTCTTTGAGTCACTGGTACAGCTGTTACACTGGCTCTGTCCCCTGTTCCACAGTGTACACACTTGACTGTGAATGTGCATAAAGCAGATAGGCTTCATTTTTTTAAATATCTTTTGCAGTATATATTCCACATTTGATAGACCAAAACCCAGACTCCTTGCCGTCCAGCCAGTTCCAACTCCTAGTGACTGTATAGGACAGAGCAGAACTGCCTTATAGAGCTTTCCAGGAGCAGAGGGTGGATTTGAACCACTGGCCTTTGGGTCCACAGCCATAGCTCTGAACCACACTGTGGCCACAGGATTCGTGTTTTACAGTCAATCAATAAAGTATACTCCTAACCAAACTGGCTGCCATCGAGTTGATTCCAGCTCATAGTGACCCTATAGGACAGAGTAGAACTGCCCCAGAGTTCCGAAGGAGTACCTCGTAGATTTGAACTGCCAGCCTTGTGGTTAGTAGTGGTAGCACTTAATCACTATGCCACCAGGGTTTCCCAAATAAATTTTACAGCCAGTAAATAAAGGGATAAGTCCTCCTCAGTAAACTTACTTTGTGTACTGCCAAGCCAAATGCTGTCGAGTCAGATCTGACTTTATGTATTAGCCCTTTAAAAATACGGAGTAAAAGATGATAAAATTACAACAAATTTGTCTTTTTTTCCATCATTGAGACTTTCTGCCATTAAATAAGCAAAGAACCCTAAAAGAAAAAGTACATATAGACTGAATTTTAATATCATATACACAGCTAAGCCTCCAGTTATCCTACATTTGTTTGGCTAAAGAGACTCTGCTAGCTCTCTCAGTCCTGTCACAGTGACGATTGCTGTTATGCAGAATACACCACAGGAAATACTCATCTGAAACTATTATAAAGTGTTCCTTTGATTGTTTTTGTTGTGCTAACAATATTATAACCAAGGAGATTTTTTTTAATAATGGCAGTTTTAACTCTTGGTCACCCTGTAAACATACACTGATTCTCTTCTTTTCAGGCTTGTTAAGGTTTATTTTTAGCATGATTGTAATCATATCACGTGTATAAACCAAACCCACTGCCTCTGAGACAGTTCTGACTCATCGAAACCTTATAGAGCAGAATAAAACCGCTCCATAACATTTACAAGAAGGGCCTGGTGGATTTGAACTGCTGACCTTTTGGTTAGCCACTGAGTTCTTAAAACTACTGCTCTATCAGGGCTCCAGTTAGTCAGTTCCCAGACGAAACCAAACCCATAAACATTGAGTGAATTCTGACACATAGCAACCCTTTAGGCCATAGTAGAACTGTGCCATAGAGTTTCCAAGGAGCGCCGGGTGGATTTGAACTGCTGACCTTTCGGTTCACAGACATAGCAGTTAACCACTGTACCACCAGGGTTTCCAGCATGCATATGGCTTTGTATTACTCTTTAAAACTTACAGATAGTACCCAATTGATATATAAGTTTTATAACTATCATTCAGTGGCTGCATATTTCATAAGATTTTTAAACTTTTGTATTATTTCTGATTTTTTTTAATAATTTAGAAATAAACATCATTGGGCTCGTAACTTTGTATTAAAAGTTGTGACAGTACCAGTATGAATTGAGACTATGCCGATTACAGTCATATTGTTTATAGTAACTCTTATAAGATGAGTTTATGTGACTTCCTCCAGTGTTTGTTTATAACCAGTTCCTTCGCTGACATGCTGGCAATAGGTATTCTTTTCTAATTTAATTGACATGACACAGAATCCTCTGAGCAGGCATCTTCTTTTTTTTTTTTTTTCCTGTAAGCTTCACAGAGTCGATGTAGATGAAAATCACTATAAAAATGATTTGCAGGTAACTTCTGCTACTCATGACCCATGACTATCTGGATACTGATTTTTTTATTGTTGCTCTGATAGTGTTTTTCATCTTGAGCCGTTATTTTTTCATTTTTGTGATATTGTGCTTGTTTTCTCTAATTTCTCAATTGTAATCTTGTTCATGGTTTTGTGATAACCTCCACTATATTTTAAGTTGTTTTTCATTTGGATCATTAGTGACTCTTGTTTAGAAAATATTAAGCTTTTGAGAAATCGTTTTCCATTTATTTTTCTCTGGCTCTTTCTGCATTACTGGGCCATAACCATTGAAATTATGAAAACCTGTTGTCAAACAGCCTGACAAAAAATACTGATGTATTGCAGTTCGATAGATATCAGGAAGGCCTTTCTAAGAAAAAAAGGGCAAAAATTAAAAGGACAATACTGGTAAGTTAAATGTGGCATGAAGCTTCAGAATAATTTTTGGTAACTCAAACAGGAGAGTATGGAAGTGTATGCTGGATGGAGGCTTAAGATATTTAGTGTGTAATGAGCTCACACATCAGAGAGCTTCTTTAGACTGACCTCTTTTACTTAAAAAAAAAAAGAAAAACCTACTGTTGCCAAAGCCAGTCTTCCAAGTTCCTTCCAATGTGGGAAGCTCACTTTCTGACACCATTTATCTGACAATGTTCAGCTGCTGTTCGTAAGGTGCTGTTCATACTGATGAAGATCAAGGACCACAGCCTTCAGTATGGATTGCACCTCAACATCAGGAAAACAAAAATCATCACATCTGGACCAGTAAGCAATAGCGTGATAAATGGAGAACGGATTGAGATTGTCAGGGATTTCATTTTACTTGGGTCTACAATCAACACCCATGGAAGCAGCAGTGGAGAAATAAAAAGACACTGCATTGGGAAAATCTGCTGCAAAGGACCTCTTTAAAGTACTGAAAAGTAAAGATGTCACCTTGAAGACTAAAGTGCGTCTGACCTAAGCCATGGTATTTTCAATCTCATCATATGCGTGTGAAAGCTGGACAATAAACAAAGAAGACAGCAGAAGAATTGATGCCTTTGAATTGTGATGGTTGGAGAAGAATGTTGAATATAGTATGGACTGCCAGAAGAACCAACTGATCTGTTCTGGAAGAAGTTCAACCAGAGTGCTCCTTGGAAGCAAAGATGGCAAGACTGCGTTACATCCTTTAGGCATGTTGTCAGAAAGGATCAGTACCTGGAGAAGGACGTCATGCTTGGTAGAGTCAAGAGTCAGTGAAAAAAAGAAAGACCCTCAATGAGATGGATTGACACAGTGGCCACAACAATGGGCTTAAGCATGAAAGTGATTGTGGACCTGGCACAAGACTGGGCAGCGTTTTGTTCAGTGGTTCACAGGGTTGCTAGGAGTTGAAACTGCCTCGATGGCACCTAACAACAACAATAATGGTTGTCAGGTTGGTTCTACCTCATAGGTACCCATAAGACAGAGTAGAACTGCACCACATAGTTTCCCGGGAGCGTGTTGTGGATTCAGATGGCCAGACTTTTGGTTAGTAGCCATAGGACTTAACAAGGATCACTTAGGCATTTTCATTTAAGGTTCCTCTAGGTCTTTTCATACCTTGAAGTCTAATTTGTTTTTGTCCTGGAAGAATACTCTAATGAGTGAATGTACCACAGTTTGTGTATGCACTCACCTGTTGAAGGACAAGACCATTCTGAGGCCTGTGTATCAGTGGTGCTGTGTGTTCTAGGCCTCTAGGGTATCCACACGTTGTCAGCTCTGTGGAGTAGGTGAGAAAATACCTTTCAGTCCCTGTGTTGCAGTGCTGGTGGAATATCTCAAAGGACACAGGGGTGACAACTCTCAGTTTCTGTCCTGATGTATGGATTTATTCAGTGGTAGGGATGATACCCAATTTTCCTGAAGGGTGGTGATGTGGGGCTACACCTGCAATAGCTAGTCCAAGGAGATAATGCATTGAGCAGTACTCATTGAAAGAGTAATAGAAGTTGCCCCCAAATCAGAAAAGTCACAAAAGAAAACTGTCTCTGAAGTCACGTTGCAAGTCTCTCTTTTCTCAGAAGTTCTGTTCTCTGTAGAGCTGAGTAGGGCAATTAGTCAGGTGAGCGTATGATCCTGGTTTGGCTGATTTTGATTATGTATTCATTTCTATTTAAGATGTATATGCTGTTCTTCCTCACTTTTCTGATTGGTAGGAAAAGTGTAAGCTGATCCACCTGTCCAATTATCCGGGAGGCCAACTGGGCTGGGATACAATCTCATCATAAGGTGGTGAGATCCCAAGAGATTGAGATGTTCCTGATACCAGTGTTAGCATTTTAAGATTCCAACTTTGTGACTTACGTGTTTTTGGACTAATGATACTGTTCAGTTTGGTTAAAAATCTTAGCAAGAGGTTATAAGGGATGAGCATATTTACCTAGGTCTCTTTGAAGATGGTGTGTCTGGTGTCTGCGTGGCCTGTTATGTCCCCTAATTTCCCTTGTTCCTGTGGGTCCCTGGGTTTCCAGTGCTGTGACATCTGTGCCTTGGCCTTGCTGTTTGCCTCTTGTTCTTCACCTGGGGTTCACTTGGTTACTTGGTCCGCACTGGCCACGTCATGCTGCTGGGTCTCTGACCTTTGCACGTGCACATCAACTGCTTCCAAATCCCCACTGAAAGTAGTTCTGCTGAGTTGAGTAAACAACTTCTTAACCGGAGTGATTCAACCTGCCAGATCTAGCAATCTGTTTTGCCATGAAATGACATTATTTCTAGAACTTAGCAAGCTCTTGAGCCAAATGCTTAGAGGTTAACTTTATTTCGCACTGTTTCACCCCAAATTTCTGCTCGCTGGGGTTTTACCATCACTCCTCTCTGAGTGTGCTGCTACAAGTCCTCTGTTCTCGCCTTGCTATGTTTTCATTCCCGGTCATCCTGTTTAATCCCTTCGTGTCTTTTCCTCTTGTGGTACCTCATCTGTGTGTGGGCTGTGTCTTCGTCATTCTCCAACCTGGTGGGAGTAGTCACATATCTCACCTTAGGAAAAGTCAGCCTCCGTGGGTGAAAACAGGCTTCCTACAAAGGGCAATGAAAGGGTTTTCCCTCAGAAATCAGCCTCGGTCATCAGGTTTCATTCTACGTCCATTTCTAGAGTTGCCCTAGCTGCGAAGGCTGTTTGGTACCTACTCCATTTAAAAGCAGAAATTTAGGAACCATCTAGACGGCTTTTTCTTTTAATCCATAAATGTCCAGCTTGTTGATTACATCTTCATTCCAGAAGAAGGTAGTAATTCTGTTCCACATACATTTGTTGTCTCTCTTTTCCTCTCAAGAGGAAGTTATGCCAACAGCATGCTTGTATACTAGTAGCTACTGAGGGTTTGTGCTTCTGGATCATAGGGTAGAGCCCTAGATCCCAAATTTTAAGTTGAGATTACTTCATATATGCACTGTTTAGTTCTATTCCCTTCGATAAGACAATATGACAATTATTGATTCTACTTTGGTAGAAACAAATGGGTGACTGTATTCAGAGATAAGTTGTATTTAAACTCCAACGATGCAATTTTCTGGTGTAAGACCAAGCTCAGGAAAACGTGCGTTAAAGCACCAAGGTAACAAACAGAAACCAAAATAGGAAAGAGTACAAATTCGACAAAATGTTTTTCCAAGTATTCAGTGCAAAACTTGTGGATGCCTCAGCTTCTGCAAGAATGATGCTGAAGCAGTAATTGTGAGAAAATTAAAGGAAGTGATTTGAAAACACGTGCACACACATACATACATTTGGTCAGTGTACAACTGTAACCACACCGTAGCTGGTGTGCTTTACAAACAGGTGTCTCTGAGAACCTTATACTTACTCTATATTTTATAGTCTAAAAGTGTGATTTGTTTTCCCCTCTAATCCCGTAACTTTTGATGAGAGCCTGCGCACTGTCATCTTGGTTGTACCAGCCACAGTTGGTATGGATATCCTTTACCTGTAAGTAGAGGTATCCTTAGGGCTGGCAGGAATCCTTACAAAATCCTGGGAAAGCACGGAAGATGGAGAATTAAAGAGGTGAATAGGCAGAATATGGAAATGGATCCTTAATAATGAGGAGATTTTGCGAACAGACACAGGGGAAACTAGGAATGCTGACATTGTTGAGGAATGATGAGTGGGAACAAAAGCAAGAGAGGGGCAGAAACTTTAGTTAAGAAGTGACTAGTTTTGTGTGGTGGTTCATGCTTCATCCCCTGGGGTCAGTGTTCAGTGGGAGAAAGGATCGCAGCAGACCGGGTTTGTTTCTGTGCAAAAGGAAGCCGTGTAATGGATGTGCTATAAGGTGTGTGCTATAATGTGTGCTGTGATGTGCTGTAATGAAGTGTGACATGGTGTCTGCAGAAAGGGAGGATCATTAATGGGAAAGGTGATGGCATAGAAATCAGTCAGAAGGCTCTTTGAGTGAGACAGGAGAGGCCTCAGATGGACCTGAAAGAGGAGGTTGTTTAAGAAACATGTATGCTGGAGATGTGATATGCTAAAATCAAAATCATAATTACAGCAACGTGTGACCAGAAGAACCAGATGGTGCCCGGCTACCACCAGTGGCAGCCGTGATGAGGCTCACAAATTTGAGTCCCAGTGGCAATACAGAAGGCAAAGGGGGTACACCCTGAGGACTGCACTAAAAGACCACAGTTCATGGTAAGAAGGCCTAGGAGTTTCCCTGGGAGGATGGCCCCTAGACCTGATGCTGCCCCTGTTCATACGTCATTACTGAGGTCAACTCCTCGCACAGGGATAGATTGGACTTGGCGACATAGAGTGACCACATCGTGTCTGCACTTTATGGTTCTCTGCATCTATAGGATGTTGTCCTACTGGCATTTTACTAGAGGGGAGTAGAGAAGAGGGGACAGGAGATTGTTAAGAGGATATGACGTGTATAGAACAGAAAGGAGGAGTGTGCTGTCACCGGGCAAGGAGAGCAGTAGGAGCTACATATAGGCAGGCATGCGAATTTAAACTGGATTGTACACTTTCACCCAATCACAATAAATAAATAGAATATATAAAAAAATCACAATCAGTAAGGATCAGTCAGGTTTGTCTTCAGCATGAACACGTCTAAATAATTGCCTGGATAAAGGGTGAGAAGAGACTGGCTAGGCAGGCACAGACCTGGGAATCCAGGAGGGCCATATGGTGACTGAGTCAGCAATGTTGTGCTGTTATTAAAAACAAAGCCAACACTGTGTGGAAATGTATTAATAGGCGTGAGGCATGGAAACAGCAGGATGGACCCTTTCTGCTCTGCAGTGCTAAGAATTGTTCAGACTTTTACTTTCCTTGCAAACTCCATTGGCCTTCACATTTCAAGAGAGTATTTAGAAAGTGCGAAAAATGCTGAGAAAGGCCAGTTAAAATGCTAGAGATGACAGAAGGTGGGATGTGTTCCTGCATCCCTGGAGGACCGCTGTGAAGATGAAACCAAGAGTATACTTGTTGGACCTTCTGAGGCCCAAACGCACATTCTTACAGTTCGAATTTCCAAAGAACTAGGCTTCCACAAAATCCCTCTTTTTGCATTCGCAAATTCTTCTTGTGCTTATAGGAAGAAGAGAATAATTTATTAGGAGAAGCAGAAACAAGGAAAGTGGGAAATGCTTCCTTTCTCCCAGCTGGGACCATGTTTGCCCTGACTTGTCCAGCCCTGTAGTCTCACCCTCTATTTATGTAGTTCTCAAGTCAAGTGGTATCTGAAAGCTCCGGAGATAGGAGTCAGGCTATCTTCTCCCACCCTACAACATCAGTAAGTGAGAGACAGAAACCCAACCCAACCCAATGCCACCCAATGCAACCCAACGCTACCCAGTGCCTGCCAGTTGATGCCAACTCATAGCAACCTGTCAAGACTATAGAACTGCCTCATAGAGTTTCCAAGGAGCATCTGGTGGATTTGAGCCGCTGACCTTTTGGTTAATAGCCATAGTGCTTAACCACCGTGCCACCAGATTTCCTAGTAAGTGAGATAGCGTTAAAAAGCTGTTGCTACTGAGTCCAGTCCAGCTCATAGGGACCCTGAGTGTGTCGAAACTGGGGGAGAAGGTACACAGACTCTAACTCCTCTACTTTATTCACAACTCATGCTTGATGTCTCTTTTCGAAGAAATGTCCCCTGACTTCCCAGGCCATAGTAAGCCCTTGTCACATACCTGTGGAGAACCTGTTTCTTTCTCTCATAATTACTGTAATTAACAGTTACATATTCCAGTGTGCTTACATCTTTAATGCCTGTGTTCCCACCAGACTGCAGCTTTCACGAGAACAGGAATGTTTGTTTTTGATTGGGGTTCAATCTTCAGTGCCTCTATGAATAGTTAATACATGAAAGTGTAGAATCAAAACCAAGCCAAACCTGTTGCTGTCATTTCTAACACATAGTGACCCTATGGGACTGAGTAGAACTGCCCCATAGGATTTCCAAGGAACACTGGGTGGATTCGAACTGCCGATCTTAAGGTTAGCAGCTGTAGGTCTTAACTACTATGCCAGCAGGGTTTTGCCACCACAGTTTCTGTAAGAAAGACTAGTTACACTTAAATTGCAAAAAGGACTCAGTGAGACAAAGAAGAAATAGGGGAACTCACATTAAATCCTGGGGGCAGATTGATACCTTTCAAAGTAAAGCAGCATCACTCAGTGGTTACGAGTGTAGACTCTGGATTTGGATCATGGCGCTGTCCTCTTAATAGTTTGGGCAAGTTACTGAACCTCTTTGTGCCTCAGTTTTCCTACCTATGAAACGGAGATGATGATAGTACTTACTTCTTAGGGTTGCTCTGAGAATCTGAAGACTTGATAACTTAGAAAGTGTTTAAAATAGTGTCTGGCATAGAGCAAGCACAGTAAATGCTCTCAAAATCAATAAAACAAGCAACGCTTTGCCACTTGAGTGAATACCTCTAAACCTCTATTTGAACTACCTTTCCTAGCCAAAATTATAAAAATGTTGGTTGTATTCCTGTTGTCATTGTTTACAGTGAATTTTCCTCACGGGTGCCAGGAAACCCTGGTGGTGTAGTAGTTAATGGCTGCATCTGCTGACCAAAAGGTTGGCAGTTCATATCTGCCATGTGCTCCTTGGAAACTCTGTGGGGCAGTTCTACTCTGTCCTAGAGGGTTTCTATGAGTCGAACTGACTCGATGGCAGTGGGTAGTTTTTTTGTGGGTGCTGTGGCTGCCGCTTGTTTCACATAGGGTTGTTTCACACAGGGTTGTTTTCCATTGCTTTGGCTGGTTCATGGGATTCACAGATTTTATAGTAATAATTACGTATTCACAAGCAGCTCGCTGAAAAGGTGATTTCATTAGGATGAAACTAAATTATATATATAAATGAATTATGTATGTATACATACATGTATATATGTACATATTGATTCACATGTATCAATTCACTATATATGAATTATATGTACATGTATATATGTATATGTATATTGATTTACCATATGTGTATTGATTCACAATATATTTGTATATACATATATATAGGTTAATTGTGAATCAATTAAGTTATCTTATATAAGGATAACCTCGTGGTATAGTGGTTAAGTGCTACATCTGCTAATCAGAACATCAGCAGTTTGAATCTACCAGGCACTCGTTGGAAACCCTATGGGCAGTTCTCCTCTGTCCTATAGGATCACTAGGAGTCAGAATCAACTTGATGGCAGTGGGTTTGGTTCTGAGTTCATATACTAAAAAATATCACATGTAAATTAATAAAAAACAAAATTTGGGTTCTGTGAGATTCTCTTGTATCATTTCTGGGTACCGTTTAACTCCTCACTGATTTTTTTTTCCTAAGTGCTTTTTGGAAAGCCTGGCAGCTTAGTGGTTAAGTGCTACAGCTGCTGATCAGAAGGGTGGCAGTTCAGATCCACCAGGTGCTTGTTGGACACTCTGTGGGGCAGTTCTATGCTGTCCTATAGGGTCACTATGAGTCGAAATTGACTTGACAGCAGTTCTTTTGGTTTTTTTAAGTGCTTTTTGATAGTGACAGGTTTTACTTCCTACCTAGTTTTGATCAAAGGAGTTACTTCAAGCATCTTATTGCTGTCAGGCAAATTGGGACTTGGTGGCTTTTATTTAATAGCTATCTGATTCCTGTGGCTAAGTGTGTAGTCTTAATGTTGTATTGATCCAGTAGTTTTGGTTTACTTGCTTGTGACATGGGATTTTATACCTTGTTAAATGTCCATGAGACAAGACTTAAAGGAGCATTTCTCTGTTATGTTTTAAGTCTAAAATTGTGCAAGTGTTGGCCAATGTGTGTTCATCCATTTTCAGGCTCCTACATTTATGACAGGGGCGTGTTAGAGGATACATTTAGTCACAGGAAGGAGCTATTTGCTATCTAGTCCAAATTCTTAAGGTTTAAGAGGTACTAAGTACGTAAGATAGTGCCTGATGTCCCATCTCACTCACATGGTACCTTGAGGATACTTCCGTTTTACATTTCTTTGGTCCTTATAATTTTTCTGGAATATTTGGCATAGCACTTGTGGAGATATTTTTCATAATGCTCAAAAGCTTGGTAACTCTACTCAGCTGAAGGGTTTCTGGCATTCTGATACCTTTTTTTTTTCTTTATGTATTCTGTCACTATGAGTCGTCATTGACTGACAGCACTAAGTTTTAAATGTTTTGAAAACTGTTTTAGACTTCTACAGCAAACACCCCTAACCTTTTAGATCACAAGTGCTTGGAGTCGCGTGACCTTTCACAGCTCTTTCACACTTGCCCTGGTGAATGTGAAGGATTTAGCCTGGGTCCTGCAATTTCTTGGCACTTGTTTTAGCCCCCCCTTTTCGTCTCTCTGCTTGGGAGGGCTTGGGGACTGTCATCAGCCCTTCAGTGTCAAAGCAGAGAGATTTTGGGTTACAAAATGCACTGTCAGGTTATCTGACATTACAAGGAAAAGATTCATGCTGGGATCACTATTTGATTTAGGAGTTTTTTGTCATGTGTTATGAGTTTTGCAAACTGAACCAGCAGAACAACTTACTTCTTCTTCCTTTTATCTGTTACTTTTTTGTTCGTTTGAAATAAAATAATGAATTCAGGTTGCAAACATGTAAACAGAAAGTCTAAATTCTTTACATGGATATTAGGAATAGCTTAGGATTTGGAGCAAAACTCTTAGATTCAAATCTCAGCTCACAAGCACTGGGCAGATTTATTGAGTGTTTCTGAGCCCAAGGCACTTACTTGCAAAGGGAAGTAACAGCACTGACCTGTACAGGTATCATTTGGTTAGTGATCATGTACATAAAATTCATAACAAAGTGCTTGGAATCCTAACATTAAATTAGGAATTTACAAACTTTAGAGTAGAATAGAGTTACTTTAATTTTGGAAATCATACATACACCCACATCTCACACTCACTTATTTTGATAAGGCAATCTCACCTCTCTCAGTAAATTGCCCAAAACTGTCAAAAATGAATGTTTCCTTTTTTTTCATTATATTGCATTTCTGGAAAAATATGTCTTTAAGAATTTTTATCCAACTGTCAAAGGATATAGGGAGGCTTTAGTAAATGTAGTGAACATTACAGTGGTTTTACACATTGTCAACTGTTTTAAAACTATCACTCCTTGTTTTCAGTGCTGTTTTAAATATTTATAAGGTCTGACAATTAGGTTTGCAAACTCATCCTAGAAGAAGTGCTACATGCCTCATTGCTGAATATCATGACGGTCACCTTTGAAGTACTCCCCTTCAGAAGCTATGCACCAACGCCAGGGCTCAGTCCACTGTGCAAAGCAGTTTTGGTGCTCTTTCTGGAATGGCCATCAAAGCTGTCATTGTATTACCTTTGATGTTCTGAGTGTCATCCAGATGTCTTCCTTTCAATACTTCCTTTATCTTCAGGTAAGGTAAAAAGTCACTCTGGGCCAGATCAAGCTAGTAGGGAGGATATTCGAGTATAGTTATTTGCTTACTGGCTAAAAAGTCCCTCACAGATAGCTATACAGTTAGGTACCTGAACCTGCCACTGTGCCACAGTGAGCGATGGCTGTTCCAAAAAGGGTTCCAAAATTGCTTTGAAGGTTGGGCTGGGTGCTGGCATTAGTGTATAGCTTCCCAAGGGGGGTACCTTGAAGGTGACCATAGTGACATTCAGCAGTGAGGTGTGGAGCGCTTACAACAATTAAGTTCATGGACTTAACTGTCAGACCTCGTGTAAGTGCCATGTTTTTTGTTTTTAAAAATGTTTATGTAAATTTTGATTTTCAGTGTGAAATGCATTGTCTGAAAGAAACCTGGCAGATTTATGAATAAATGAAAAAGTTTTGCTTATTGTTTACATTGATTTGACTTTCGAAAATGATGTCACACGCTTGAAATCTGTTCTTACCATTTAGCCACCTGTTGGTATTTTTGTCAAGAATATATATTTGTTAAGTGTTGGGAAAATATTTGTAAAACTAAAAATATTAGACACATAACATCTGAAAAGGACAAGGAAGAGTAATTATGAGTTGACTACTCTCCTAAAAAACTCTTAGAAGTCAAATTATTACTCTGATGACCATGTATTATACTTTTCATTGTAGTAGACTGATAAGCATTGATTAGTCACAGTTTGTATAGATAATGTAGGTATCTGTAGCTGGCTAGTTATATGAAGTCACCTATTGAAAGTGCCAAGCCAAGTGCCGTCAAGTCGGATCCGACTCATGGCGACCCAAAGTGAGCACTTTAATTATTATTTTGATTATATTATTTGATTATATTATTCTGACGATTTCCAGTTGGCCCCTTTATTTTCAGGTAAACTCAATTTCTTCCATCAGAACTGGGTAGACTTTATTTCTAATGTGTTTTATTTGAATAGTACATAAACAAATCATTTCATCGATGACCATATCTGAAAATATGATTTTATAATAGAAAAATTTTCATAAGACTCACAGTATTTACAGAACTATCTGGAAGAAACACACTATACCCATCTGCTTTACTGGGATCATTTTTATACTTTTGTCCTGAAATACAAATTTCCTTAACATACACTTGGCAATATTAAAGACTGAGACAAAAGACGGCTTGATTTAAACTGTTCGTTATAAAAACTTTAAGTAGAGAAAACTAAACCCGCCATTGTTGTTGAGTTGATTTTGACTCATGGAGACCATAAAGGATAGACTAGAACTGCCTCATGGAAAGACTGACAAGGCTAGAAATCTTTTTGGAAGCAGGCTGCTGTATCTTTCTCCCAACACAGTGATTAGGGGGTTCGAACGCTTACCTATCAGCTACTGAGTGCTTTACCACTGAACTGCCATATCTCCCTAAAAAAGAAAAACCTAGTGCCACTAAGTTGATTCTGAACCCTACATGACAGTGGAGAATTGCCTCATGGAGTTTCCAGGGAGTGCCTGGCAGATCCGAACTGCCGACCTTGTGGTTAGCAGACATAACACCTAACTACTACCCTACATCTTGTTCCCTATCCAGAGGACACTTGGACAAAACTGGTTAGGAGGAGCCCAACTTTGTCCATTTT
Organism: Heterohyrax brucei; assembly: GCA_028571685.1. Classification (NCBI taxonomy): domain Eukaryota; kingdom Metazoa; phylum Chordata; class Mammalia; order Hyracoidea; family Procaviidae; genus Heterohyrax; species Heterohyrax brucei. The sequence continues at coordinate 66,079,491 of CM053162.1, read as the reverse complement.
TCAGTGGATCAGGTGGTCGTTGCCAGAAATTAATGAAGTTGGTGGTCAGGTCTGGAACAGTCAGTCCATGACTGTTTGAGCCAAGGGATACAGCACACAGTGAGTTTCTTGGTTTGGGAAACAATAAACGTGAATTTCTTTTCCATAAGGGAAGCAGTTGAAACAAACTATTTTGGATTGAGGGAATGATTTAGAGTGTAATTACTAATTCATCTGGGAAGATTTCTTGGGTCTAGAAGATCTCTCTATTGGTTTCTCGGCCAAATGCACCTGTGGAGAGGTCTGTGGCATAGAAGGTACAGATAAGTTCATGTGACTTTGATGATAAACAGTTTTTGATAGTTGAGGAGACACAGATAAAATAGGTTTCAGTGCCTTGGTAAAAATGTGGGCAGCTTCAGAGCAATATCTTCCAGACAGTTCTGTAAATACTGTGAGTCTTATGAAAATATTTCTATTATAAAATTGTATTTTCAGGCACTAAGGAGCTAGATTTTTACAGGACTGAGGATGAAGGTGTCAACACTTTTTAATTCTCTGAGTCACCCAAGGAAAATGCTTATTTAGCATGCCCTGAGGGTTCAAGTGGTAAATAGGAATGTTTACTTGGCCTGACTTGCTAGTGATGCTAGGTCAGATAAGAAGACTTTTGTAAGGAAAACAGAGCTGTCAGTCATTAAATAGCATTCAGAGGACATCCAGTTTGTGCTAAAGGGAGGGCTCATAATACTCCCTCTTGGAGCATAACATGACATAACACTTCTGTTTTGTTATAAACTGGGGGTAGCAAAGGCCAGGGCCATCCAAAAGGAAAAAGAAAGGGAAGAGAATGGGTATTTATGTCATGCCTACTTTGGAAAAGAAACCCTGGTGACATAGGGGTTAAGAGCTATGGCTATTAAGCAAAAGGTCAGCAGTTTGAATCCACCACTTGCTCGTTGGAAATCCTTTGGGACAGTTCTGCTCTGTCCTCTAGGGTCATTATGAGTTGGAATCAAAGACAATAGGATTGTTTTTGATCTTTTAACTTTGGAATGGTCACTTTAAATGCAATATATCATTTAATCATCTTGAAAATGCGATGAGTTGGAGCCTACTCGATGGCACTTGGCCTTGGCTGGCGTCTTGAAGATGTTAGGATGCTGATAATATCACTCACATTCTTTATAAATAATACTTTTATATGCTAAATCCCAGCTAAGTTTCCAGTGTACATTAGTGTTGAAAGTACATGATACCAATATGAATGTCATAGAGCATGTACTCTCAGGTTCTTTCTTAGCCACAAGTATCTACATGATTTAAACTCAACTTTGCAGAATAGTATAATGCAAAGACTACATTTTAGCCTCCATATCCATTGTCAAATTGCTTAAAAAAAATAGAACCCCTGGACTGAGTGAAGTACCACATGTGTTCCAGCCTCCCTTGCAGCTAGATGTAGTTACTCAGTGACCTTCATGGAAGACCGAGCTGAGTGGTAATTGACTTCTAGAGCCTCTTCTTCTGCATGTCTGTCGCCCACAGGCTGAGTCGAGTTTGGTAAAGGGATCTGTAGCACAGGATTGAAGTTCCACGTTGGGGATGTAAGAGCAATAAAACAGTAGGATCCTGGGTCTATCTTACAGAGCAACCATGCTAAATATGACCCCTTACACAGACTGTTATGTAAAGGAATCCTGTGGTCTTTTGACTTTCGCTATAGAAACTGACAATGTAACCTAACTACATATGGTACCTTAAATGTTGGTACCTTAAAGCTGTTCAGCTCTGAAAACCACAATATATAGTTGGGGGATGATTTCTCTTTCAATATTAAAAATGGCTTATTGACCTTCAGAAATGAATCTGTAACACCCAATAAGGTTCAGTGATCACCCAAGTTATTAACTGTTAATTTAGGCAAAAAGGAAGCTATATCACTGAAAGTGAAGTATAAACTTGCTGAGACTGTATTAGCAATCAGATAGCTTTAAATTAGAGCAGGTAATGATTTTATAAATAATTATAGTTGGTAATTATAAAACATTTACTATTTTGCAGGTACTGTTTTAAGCTGAAAACCTAGTGACATAGCAGGTTAAGTGCTACATCTGCTAACCAAAAGGTCGGCAGTTCGAATCTGCCGGACACTCCTTGGAAACTCTAAATGAGCAGCTCTGTCCTGACCTGTAGGGTCACTATGAGTCAGACCTGAATTGATGGCAGTGGGATCGGCTTTTTTTAGTCTATTTCTGTGTTTACTCATTTAATACTGCAGATAACCTTATGAGGTAAATATTATTTACTCAAACCTTTTTTATACAGAGGAGGATATCTGTGATTCGGACACAGAGAAGTAAGTAAACTCAAAACCTACTGCCATCAAGTCGATTCTGACTCACAGCGACACTATAGAACAGAGTAGATCTGCTCCATGGAGTTTCCAGGAGCACCAGGTGGATTCAAACTACTGACCTTTTGATTAGCAGGTGTATTGCTTAACCACTACACCTGCAGGGTTTCCCAAGCTAAGTAGCATACCCCAAATCATCCAGCTCTCTACAGGCAGAAGTGATATTTGAATTCAGGTAGTTTAGTCTCTTCTATTAAATATTAATTGTTTGAGGAATATAAAAGAGTAACTTGGGAGGGTAGAAGCATTGTCTGTTGCTGTGTTTATCATGTGAGCATAATTGCACTAAATATTGCCAGGTTGTGTTTCCACTCCAGTCATCCTTCTCTTCAAATATTTCCCTGCCCAATGCTTTCTCTGTCTCCGTTCTAGAGAGTTATGACACTATATTTTAAATTCTCAAGAGGCTGTAACACCATAATTCAAAAAAGAAGAATTCTAACTATAACCTAAAACAACTTATCATCCATGGGAAGATTTGCTAGTAAGTTGTACACATTGTTTTCTTGACAGAATGCAGAACCAAGTAGCGTTTTAAAAATACTTACAATGTTATGCAAATTATTACAATAACAATGACTACAGTCTTCTAAAGAAACTGTCTAATAGATACCGTCTCACAAGTTGGTTCCCTTCATTTTCTGTTCTTTATCTATAGATGCTCTTTCAGTGCTTACTCATATGCAAATATATTTAAAACTGGGCACTACAGCAATGTAAATTTATTCTTTTATTGCTTTGTGTTCCCTGCTGTTAACCAAAATGTGGCATGCAAAACAGACATCAGACTGTGTTAGAAAGTACTGAATATCCCAAAGGGGGATGATCAAGTTCACAGGGACATAATAACTCAGTGGAGTGGCATTTCTCATTTTTTACTTTCTTTTTTTTTTTTTTTTTTTATCTTTTTGCTGTAACTGTAGAACTTGTTCAGTCTTCTCTGGAAAGATTATCTACTGAAGCATTCTTGTTTATTTATCTTCCCCAAGCTGGGTGATCTCTCAGCAGCAACTTGTCTGTTTAATGGTGTCCTATCAGATTCAAAGATGAAGCAGAGATGCTTCCAGGCTAGTTATTCATGTAGAGACATGTAAAGATGGTGAGAAGAAGGAAACCTGACCTATTTGTACTGAAACATAATTTACTTTATTTTTGTTCTTCAAATCAGTTCTCTAGTACAAAATAGGAGTAATAGCACACTTGAAAGAATTTGTATATGGAACTCATTGGTGGAGTTTCTCTTGAATGAATTATTTGATAGAAAATGAGGCCATTGCTTTTGGTGAATATTATTGTATTTACAAGTGTTCTTTCTAGCATGTAGTTATCTTTCTATCTTGTAGCTAATACAGTTAGAGGTAGTAACAAGAGTTGTTCCATATTGATAACGCCTTAAAAATTTCTCTCCAAAGTGAGTTATTTGATGTATTATATGTAGAGAATTATTGCTAAAGAGAACCACACCTTGATTATGTCTACAGATTTCTTCTCCGATATAAATTCTTTAATGCTTAGTAAGGTTATGTCCTTCAGGAAGAAGACTTTCCTGACTTACTTATTCGTATGGCTTTCTTCCAGTATGGATATTCAGATGAACAGCAAGGGTAGAACTCGGGATGAAGAACTTTCTACAATCATGGGTTTCATATGGTTTCTTTCCAGTATGGGTTCTCTAATACAAAAAGAGCTTTAGCTAAAGCATTTTAACCATCCTTACACATATAGGGCTTCATACCAGTGTCTCAAAGTCTATGATACACCACAAGATAAGATCCTTGGCTCTGATACTTCCCCCACTCACTGAGTTCACAGGGCATCAGTGGGACATGAGTTCTCTGATGCAGAATGACGTAGGTGTTCTGCTACAAAGGATTTCCATATTCAGGACATTCATACAATGCGTCTCTGATGTGAGTTCTTTGATGTCCAAAGAGCCTTAAGCCATCAAAAGCACAAAGCTTTTCTACACTGCCTGTGTGCAGTGCATCTCCTGTGTGAGTTCTTTGCTGTGTTCCAAGAGGAGAGAACAGACTGATGAATGTTCATATACTTCTACATCATTTACATTTCACGGTCTATTTACCAGTCTGAGTTGTTTGACACTCACCAAGATGAGACTTCTGGCTGAAGGATTTTGTGCATTCTTTACATTCATAGGGTTTCTCTTCTTGTGTCTACCTTTAGATATATCAAGGGATAGAGCATGAGAAAGAGAAGTATCATTCTCATTGGTAGGGCTTATCTCCTGCTTGTGATCTTGAAAACTTAATTAAGTGAATATTCAGCCATATATTTGTCAGTGCAACTAATGTCACAAAACAATATATGTGTGTAGGCTTTCATGTGTGAGATTAATGTAACCTGTAGATTTTCACCTAAAGTATAATAAAAAAAAGGTTTGCTTATGTTTATTACATTTACTTTATAGATTACCTGATGACCACTAAAGACTAAACTATGTTTTAAACTTTAAACATGAGTTGTATTTATGAGTATACTCTAAAATGCAGCTGCCCCCTTATTTATCATTTCTAGAGGCATCTTCGTCAGGAAGGACTTCTTCAGGAGGTGAATGTCACGTCCCTCAAATGTCATTCCTTGTTTTCTCAGTAATTGTGCAGCTGATCTTCCCATTTCCAGACACCAGGTGAAAATTACTGGGAGTCATTCCTACTATGGTTTTCACGTTAATTTCACAGAATATTTTCTCTTCAGAAATGCTCTCATTGGTGGTTGATAATCTGAGCTGAGTCTCTGAACCTGGGCAGTTCTTTTGGTGACTTCTTGTCTTCACCAGCCGTGCCTCTTCACTCTTTTCTAACCAGAGGGTGCCTCAAAGAAAACAGCTTTCTAAAGTCTTCAGGCATCACATCTTTGTACAAGATCTGCAGAGCAGTTTTCCCTCTTCCTTGATGAAGTCCATAACCACGTCCTTGAAGGTCACATGTGCCTGGTACTGGGCAGCTGATGACTCAGCTTCTATTTTCCCTTTTTAAGTGATTATTTCTTGAGTAAGGGGAAAGCTCTGAGAAAGCAAAAATCCAATATGTGGCTGGTCTCAGTGTGGCTTGACCTGTCTGCACAGGGCCTGCTCTTGATTCCTCACCCCTCCTTTCCATGTCACGCATATACGTGAAGCATATACCTACTCAGTCTTCTCCATCTAGTCTGCCATCTTGTTGGGCATGTCACTCGCCAGCCTCCCCCCTGCGTGTTGGAGCTGACCCACACCCTGGGCTGCTACTCCTCCCAGGAGTGTGTTTTAAAGAACAGACTGTTTGTTGTGATGAAGGTCTGCAGATCATGCAAAATATTGTTTCAGAAACTCAGACTTGCTGCTGACCATTCATTCAACAAATTTAACAAAGGCCAGTTAAGATTAATTTTGTCTTAATAAATCCAACAATTTTTTTCTATACTTCAATTAATGCGTTTGTTTAACAGGGTATTGTATAGCCTAGGGATTCTAATCAGGCTTTGACCAGCAAAGAGTTTTCTTTTAAATTGTGATTAAGTGAAAGTTTACAGTCTAAGTCAAGTTGGTACATAAAACTCTGTGCACCCACCTCTGTGCAACTCTGTCTTCTCACCCTGTGGCAGTACACTCTTCTTTTGGTCTCTTGACTTTCAAGGTCCACTCAGCCAACACTTGCCCTCCCCTTCTCTTCTCCCTCTGGAAAGAAACCAGTTAGGACAGCCTCATCTTTATATTAAACCATAAGGTACACACACCACCTGCATCACTCTGTGTCCCCAAGTCTAGTCCGTTATTTGTCTGAAGTGCTGGCTTCCATACTGACTTGAGCTTTGAGCTAGCGGCAAGTCCAGGGGCCATGTTCTCAGGGGACTCTCGAGGTTGTCAGACCATCAAATCTGAGCTTTTAATAGAGTTCTAGATCTGTACACTTCTTTCTTTCATGCTAGTAGAGAGGCTTTTGAAAACAAATCACCTGTGAATGTCTTCTACTGGAGCTTTATAATCTAGTTCGCACGATTCCTAGCAAACTCCTTGGCACATAGGTCTGAGCAGAAGTCCCAAGTGCAATGTTCTACCTTCAGAACCCCAAGCATTGTGCTTCCTTCGTGCACATTTGACCCCATTAACTGAATGTCATTGACATAGTGGAAGTGTATCACATTCGGCAGAATATCCAGAGGGTTCAGGTTCCTTCAGACTGTAATAGGACGAAAGCTAAGACAGTTAACACACTCCCATGCAAGATCAAAGTTGTATATCCTCTTTTCCTTCCCAGGTAGATTTGAACGGCTTCTGAACTTAACTTCCTAGTCAAGGTGGAAAAGAATAAATGGCCCACCTCAGTCCCTGCATACGCGAGGCTGCCTTAACCAGCTCTAGTGAAAACAGCACCGCCACTGCTGCACCTGCCGTTGAGCTTACCTCTTGATTAGTTTGTAGCAGTCTTGTTTTCTTCTATCTGAACTCATTTTGTTTTCATAGATACTAGATTGTTAAATTAATTTGGGATAAATTGGATCTCCTGCTTTGGATACTTAAGATCTTTAAAATTGCTATCAATTTCTGCTATTCCTTCTGGATTGTATGAGAACTGCCAGTTAAGTTCATGAACTCATCCTAGAGAAAGTGCTACATATGTCACTGCTGATTGTCATTACAGTCACCTTCGAAGTCCTTCTCTTGGGAAGCTGTGCACCAACGCCAGTGCCTAAAGTCCATCCTTCAAAGCAAGTAGCCATCAGAGATTTCATTGTATTATCCTTGGTATCCTGAATGTCATCAAAATGTTGTCTTCTCAATATTTCCTTTGTCTTTGCATAAAGAAAACAGCCACTGGGGTCCAGATCAGGTGAGTAGGGAGGGTGTTCCAATATAGTTGTTTACTGGTTAAAAACCCTCTCACAGACAACTATACAATTCAGTTAGTGAATTTGCCACCTTGCACGATGGACATTCCAGAAAGAGTTCCAAAATTGCTTTGAAGGGTGTACTAGCTGCTGGTGTTGGTACATAGCTTCCCCAGGGAGGACTTCTGAGGTGACCATAATAACACTCAGCACTGTGGTATGTTGCTCTTAGTACAATAAAGTCCGCCAACTTGTCAAACTTCGTATATTGCTTTTTGATACGCTTTCTTGAAATGATGAGGAGTGCAATATGAGAGACTGCTGCTTGACCTTCCCTGCTTAGCTACCTTTGCCTTAAAGGGCAAGGAACCCAACTCTGACATTCACAAGTGTGTTTCACGTACACATTCAGGCACCAGGTAAGCTACTCCTGGCTGGATCGATAGACACAGTGGGCCCCCTGTGAGTCAGCCCTGAGCTGGAACTCTGTTTCTTGCCTAGATTCCTCACATCCCTCTCTAATGGGTGTTGCTTCTGGTCCTTAGGTGTCAAGGGCCTGAAACTTAGTTTCTCTGTCTGCACTGAATGGTTCCCTTAGTAATGGTAGTCTGCAGATGATCCCACTGGGAGCTCTGGTGCTGGGATGGTCCCTTAGAGTGTTCCGTTAGAGGCAAAGAAACCAGATATTTGGACCCTTACATGGTGGACCAGTCATCAGATGTTGCTTTCCCTTGAAGAGTCTTAACCTTGGACAAAGTAGCTCCCTTCAGCCAGTGGCATTTTCCAGGGAAGGACTCATGTGCAAACCACTGCTAGAAGTCACTCTATGTGTCTTGTTGAATGAGCAAGTTGGTGCTGGAGTGAGGTGAGCCACTGATAGACGTTATGCCTTGTGTCTTGTTGTCTTATTGGGTGGTACTGGAGAGGAGTTCTCAGCAGCTGTCCACAGCATTCACTCCAAAACCAAAGCCAAATCGTGTGGACAGAATACTATGAAATATAATTAAGGAAATAAGACTGATGAGAGGACTGTGTGTGGTGGTGTTCAGAGATCATTCCTGTTGTATTCTCATTACATCTTTATTAAGTGCTCCACCCACCCACCCACCCACCCACCCATCCACCCACCCACCCATCCACCCATCCACCCACCAATCCATCCATCCACCCACACACTCATCCACCCACCCACACACCCATCCATCCATTAATCCTGTGGCTCTGTATACTGAATACCCATATGTGAGCAAGGCAAGGAGTTCTAGCATTGTTTGAGTGTGGACCGCATTGCAGGACATCTGCGTACTGTCTTCCCTTCTTACAGCGTGACTAAACAGGTGTATAGACCAGAAAACTAAACCCACTACTGTCAAGTCGATTGTGACTCATAGTGATCCTATGGAACAGAGTAGAGCTGCCCCGTAGAGTTTCCTGGGAGTGCCTGGTGGATTTGAAGTGCCAGCCTTTTTGGTTAGCAGCTGTAGCACTTAACCCCCTTGCCACTAGGGTTCCCTGATGCACAGACTGGTAAACTAATTTACGCACAGCCATTCAGCTGAAGGGTGAGAAACAGACAAGCAGAAAAGCTCTGGCTTTAGAGATTGCTGTGCCCTCCCAACTAATCTACTTGTCTTTACGAGGTCATTAGCAAGTCAATGAGAAACATGTAAATAAGTGGAAGTGGTTATTAGTTTAGAAAATGACAGAAAATTGCAACTTGTTCTTCTAGGATTGTCTGTGTTAGTATTTTATACTGTTTATCAGTATGCACTTTTCCTTGTTGAATGATGACGCTTGTTCTGATAACTCATCCTTCCCTGGGACATCCTGCTTGCTTCAAGCTTCAGCTGCGTTTGAGCAAGTGGGCCAGAAGTTGATTGCTACTCAGATGCTGGCCCCTCTTTATAGCTCTTGATGTCTAATGGCACATAAAACCTTGTTTGTGTGAGAGAGATCGACTGTAAATTGAAATACTATCAATAATCTATTGCATACTGAGGTGAAATGATGTAGCAACTTTTAAAGAAAATCATTCACCAGTAGTTTACTTTAATGGATGGAAAAATCTTTCCCTCAAGAATGTTTAGGGGGGAAAATGTATAGAGATGCTGAACAATTTGAGAGGACAGAGTCTCATATACGGAAACCCTGGTCACATGGTCATTAACTGCTACACCTGCTAACCCAAAGGTCAGCAGTTCAGATCCACCAGGAGCTCCTTGGAGACTATGGGGCAGTTCTGCTGTGTCCTGTAGGGTCACTGTGAGTCAGAATCAACCTGATGACAGTGGGTAAACTCATATACATGACATTTGGATCATGTTGACATTAGATTTTGCACACTGTCTTGCAGAGATAGCTTACATCAGCCCAGGGATGGGTAAGTCTGAGTGTGCTCTACCTGGGGGAGGTAATTTTGTCCTACCCAGAGCTCTGGTGACAGAATGGTTAAGAGCTCAGCTGCTGATTGAAAGACTGACAGTTTGAATTCACCGTCTGCTCCTTGGAAACCACGTGGGGCGGTTTCACTGTGACCTACGGTGTCGCTGTTAGTGGGCATTGAATGGATGGCAACAGCAGTGAGTTTTTGTCACACCCACGGCCAGGCCAGTGTAGACTCCAGAGAGCCCCGGGATTTTGGATCCCACCCTCTGCTGGATTATCAGAGCTGCTCCAAGGATGCTTCTGTATAAAGTGAAAATAAAAATGAGTCATTAGGAGAAGAGACCAAGCCACCACTGACCGAGCTTCTGATCGCACTAGACGTTGTCCACCTGTCAACTGTTCCTTCACAAAAGCCCTGCGCAAAGCGCGACTGTTGTCCTTACTGCAATAACAAGAAGAATGGGATGCTTGGGTCATCGGAGCTTGCTTAATCTTCTTGTTTCTTTGTGGCTCTGCCTTGTCCTGTCCCCAAGGCCACAGAACAGAAAATCTAGAGAGCCAAATGAGCATTAGATGTACTGCTTTTAGCGTCGAAGTGCTTGAAAGGCCGCTTTAGACCAGCTGCCATTGAGTCCGTTTGACTCGGCAGCTTCGTGTGGCTCGGAGGACAGCTGTGTTCCATCAGGCTTTCGGTGGGTAAGTTTTCAGAAGTGGATCCCTCACCAGGCCTGTCTTGTGGGCCACTTCTCTGTGGACATGTACCTGCTACCTCCTTGGCAGTAGCTGAGCACCGTCACTTTCTGCATCACCCAGGGACTCTACCTCCGAGGCCATTTAAAAATAATTTAGTTGTATCTGCTTACTGTGGAGATAAAAAGCAGAAAGGTCATGAAGAGTTCGGAGTCCGGACAGCCACCAACTTAATAGCTAAGTGGGACTCCCAGCCCAGTGCTCTTTTTTCCTTAGCCCATATTCCTGTGAGTCCTGCTTTTGTGTGGAAATTGTGCTACAGGGACCCTGCCCTTCTTTAAACTAAGAAGGTGACCAGCAAGCCAATAACAACAACCCCTGCCCCCAAAATAAGATAAAATAAAACCCCACTTCCTATCCCTTTTCTTCTTCCTTGGGCACACGGACTTTTTCAGAGTTGGCTGTTTCGCAGGCAAAATGTGAAGACTTAAAGGGGCACGCACCAGAGTCTAGTGTTTTAACAGCCTGCACGGTGACCTTTCCCTGGAAGGCATCCCTCTGAGTTGGGGGGTAAGGGGAGTAAGTGCTGGGAGGGATTGAGATAAGAGCAAAACTGACATGAAGCTGGACCAGTTTCACTTCAAAAGTCCCCATCTGTGTTGTAAGTTACAGTAATTAATATGGTTGCATGATGGATTTGGAAGTCCTGGGAGCATGAGGAAACCCTGGTGGCTTAATGATTAAATGCTACGTCTGCTAACGAAATGGTCTGCGGTTCGAATCTGCCAGGTGCTCCTTGGAAGCTTTATGGAACAGGTATAGGGTCACTGTAAGTCCGAATTGGCAGTGGGTTTGGTGTGGTTTTAGTTTCACAAATTTAAAAGAATCAGTCCACCTTCTCATTTAAAGACTTCCTTGTTGCATTTTGAACATTTCAGTTGCTCTATTTTATTTGAATTGTGTCTGAATATTAAATTTTATTCTTGAGATGTTATTAGCTAATTGCCTGGTTCCTATTTCCAGTCCTCTCTGAAATAGGAGATAGTTCTTTTTGTAAGAAACAGATTTATATCAAGCTGTATTCTGTCTCAGGAACAGACTTCCATCGAGAGCACTGAATTTCTTAGTTCTGTGCTGCTTCTGCCTGGCAATGGTCTTTCACACTGAGTTTGTTCCTAGTTCAAGGTAGCTCTCTCTGTTACCTACTGACCTTGAGTAGAGAACAGTCCTGCAGGTTCCAGGTGGAAGACAGAGCTCAGTAAGCAAGTGCATGTGAAGGTGTAGAAACCTTTGTGTTGGCTGTTTTGAGAATTTATTTAATATCTCACTGAACTTTAAGAAATGTATTATGCAGATACCTTTCTGGTTCTATTAATGGGTCCCTTACATTGTTGCGGACATTCCTGTTTTTGAATCAAATCATTGTCAAAACAGATTCCCCTGAAGTGTCAGAGAGCTAGGACCATGCAGCTTCCTTTTATTTTAGTTTATATTTGCCTTACTTTTCTGATTACAGTTGTATATTGCTCTTTATAGAAGTAGAAGGCACCACTAACACTTCATTAATGGAGCAGGTTCTAAGAGCTACTTTTCTAGTAATAATGATGGATTAACATTGCACGACACCTCTTCTCTTGCTTAATCTGTATTGAAACCAAAGACAAGGGTTCCTGCATTTTCTCCTTAACAGGGCAGGGTTGGGGATAATCCTGTGGATGAAGGTCAGGGGTTTCCTTCTGTGTAAATTCACGTGGTCTGATCTGATTGGAAGCTCTGACCTTGACTTCTGTAGAACTGTGTGTACTAAGCTGGACTGACAGTTTTATTCTTGATTCGCTGTGCTCCTGAGGAGAGAAAGGCGTGGCTGCCTCTTTGGTGTAGCCCAGCTTCAGCCTTAGGAGAATGAGGATAACAACCTCCAGTTATTTTCTGAATGGAAACTCATTGCCTGATATAAGCTTGGTTACTTCTACGTACGAACCAATCACTCAGATGATGTGTGATGAGTACCATACCCACACGCGTTGCTGTCGAGTCGATTTTGACTCACAGCGACCCTATAGGACAGAGTAGAACTGCCTTGCAGAGTTTCCAAGGAGTGTCTGGCGGATTCAAACTGCTGGTCTTTTGGTTAGCAGACACTGCATTTAACCACTACTCCACCAGGGTTCCCACGTGTGATGAGTGAGGAGTTCAAAGGACCTGAGGTGCTTTTGAACTCATGCTCACACTTGTTCCTCTGCACATGTAGCCTCCGAGACCCTGGCAGTTGGGAAATGTGAAGGAAGGCAAGTGGTAACAGTGCCACCAGCCAGTGGGGTGCAGGGTTTCCCACTAACGAGTTAAACAGTGCAACAAAGTGGAACGTGGAGCTAGAGCTAGACAAACTTGCTGCAGCTATTCACTCCTCTGCTTGTTGAATGACTTAACTTGTCCTTGACCTTCAATTTTCAGATCAAAAAACTGGTACCAGTCATTTCTGTATAATAGATTGGTTTTGAGGATGAACAGGGTAAGGAGTGAGGAAGCTCGCTTTTATTGTAGGCACTCAGAGAAAGTTTTCTTCAACTGACATGGTTTTGAAATACAGGGCAACCTGTGAAAGCCAGAACCTGTGTGAGTCAGGAACCTGTCAGGAAAGGAAACCTCAATTATCTTCCAGTAACAGAGAATGATAGGAGAGTGGTAAGCCTACACCCTGTCAAAGGCAGAAGAAAACTTGTGAGACCCAGAAAAGCAAGGCAGTGTCATCTAGTCGAGTTCTGGGTGGCTGTCACAGGTTTCACTATAGGTAAAAGGGAATCGGAAGAAGCTCTGAATCATCACTGAGTTCACCTTCCGTGTTTGGTCTCTGTGTTGAATCACCCTGTGTGATGAAATAGATCTGATCCCTAAAGATCCTCAGACAAGGAAGTTTTACAGCCATTTCAGCAGACTAGGGTCGCTGTGAGTTAGACCCGGCTGGACGGAAGTGGGTGTGGTGTTGGGTTTATTCTAGAACCTAACAACGGTCAGCGAGCTTTCTCCACTTTTCCTAAGTCTCTGCTATTGTCAGTTAAGCTCATTTCTTATCGCCCTTTCTGCAGAAATAATGGAGAATAGGTCACTTTTATGTTTATTATGTTCCTAATAACCCTGATACATAAATTTGAATAATGACTGCGTTATTCTTGAGTTTTCTTCATTAACCTAAAACCTTTGCCTGGAAGGAGAGTTGAGTGCATAACATTTCTTTCATGGTTTGGATGTCCACATCTATTTTTGGTCTAGGTATTATTGTCCTTGGTCATTGTCATTGAAACATGCTTTGGTTCAGAAACTGGGAGTAGAATGTTGATGGGTAAGTTTTGAATGTTAGAATCTAAGTCAGTATCTGGGAAACATGTCTGGGAATAGCTCTTATCAGTGCACATTTGAAAATGACATTCGCTCTTTAGATCTCCTTGTATTTTTTTAAAAAATGACCCATGCTTCTGATTTTCCTATTTAATTTTAAAATCATTGCCTTTCTTAAGGTCTCATTTGCATCCTAGTAACTAAAAGTTGAACCAGTTCCTCTGAGTATGGAATACTCTCATGGAACATATTAAACACTTAGAAAAATATATTCACTTTTGTAGTTTTGGCTTTTCTTGCCTTAAAACGATGGCCCTTTTGGTGGTGGCATGAAACATACGTGCCAGCCGACTGTTAAGCTCATCACGTAATGCATTCCTTTTCCTGCTAGATTCACATGTACAGAATGGCTCGGTGTTCTGCAGCCGTGCCAGTCCAAGCTGGCTTCCTTGAATGGGCTTGAAGCTTAACTATTTTATGAGTGTGCTGCTGTGGTAGTGAAGCTGATCAAGTGGTAATTTTCAGTTCTGTAGTATCACCTTTCTTAGTGGGCGCAGGGTTTCCCAGTGGCCTTGATTTATTTTTCCTAAGGTGCTTATTTGATAACATTTTCACAGAAGCTCTGGAACATGTAAATGCACAGGACAGTGATGCATACATACATGTAAACAAACATGCACACACAGACATACTCATATTTTAGACTCATATTTTGAGTCATATTCTCATTATAGATCTGTGTACGAAGACATTTCATGAAAACTGCGATAATCTTGGTATATTTAGTAGTCTCCTAGGTCAGTTGAAGATTAGTTAGTTGAGTAGTCGTTTCCTAGGTTACTTGAAGATTAGCACAGCTAACCATGTCACTATTTGCTGTGGTTGTTTCGTTATTATTAACTCACCAGTAAACATGGTATTATTAGGTAGACTGATTCAGACATTTACTAATGACAAAAAGGTTATATTTCTCATTATTATAAATCAGTCGTATCTTGTATTGAAACTTCCATTTCAGTGATGTTTCCTGCTAATACTTCTTGTAGGTACACAAATGTAGGTTTTATGAAAGCATCAGTCACTTCTGTTTTTACTGTATCCATTCATTAAACATGTACTTATGGCATATAGTAGCTGCTTTTTTTTTAAAAAACAAAACAAAAAACAAGAACCCACTGCTGTTGAGTCAATCCTGACTCATAGTGACCCTATAGAACAGAATACAGCTGCCCCATAGGCTTTCCAAGAAGTGCTTGGTGGATTTGAACTGCTGACCTCTTGGTGAGCAGCTGTAGTGCTTAACCACTGCACAGGATCAATAAAGTTCTGTGACTCCTGCCCTAAAGGGGCTTAGGGTGTGACAGGAGAGATAATGAATGCACATACATCAGTTATAGAGGATAAAAGTCACTTAATGCCGCACAGAGCTGTAGAAGCTCAGTGCAGCAGGAAAAGATAATTTCCTGTGTGGACCATCAGGAAGTGTTAGCTAGGACATCATGGAGGATGTTGATTTGGCCATCAGGACATTGGATAGTTTGGGGAAAGTGGTTTTCTCCAAGTAACAAATGAAGAGTCCACATGTATGTGCAGAAAGACATATGAGTTTTTGTGGAAACTGGAAACTTCAGTTTGGGTGATGGTGGTGAACAAGTATGAAGCCTGATGGTGAGGCCTTGAACTCCAAGCTGAGGAGGACGTTAGACCTTTCAACTGCAGACCCTTTGCTTTGCATGTCAGAGGTCTTGCCTGTATTTCCATTCTTCTTCTCCTTCTCCCTCACCCTCTTTCCTCATTTTCCTTCTCTTGGCTCTTTCTTTAGATGGATACCTCCTCCCAGGTTTTATCCCTTGCATTCCTATCTTCAGCAAGGGCTTCAAAAATTTAATGAAAGTACTGTTGAATAATTAAAATGGAACTTCACTCTGTAAGTCGTGGAGATGTATGAGTTGTAACAAGTTCAGGAACTCATCCCAGAAAAGGTACTATATACGTTGTTGCTGAATATCACTGTGGTCACCTTCAAAGTACTCCACTTGGAAAGCTATACGTGATACCAGTGCCTAGTTCACCTTTCAAAGCAATTTGGGAACTCGTTTTTTGGAATGGGCATCAGAGTTGTTGTATTACCCTTGATATCCTGAATGTCATAAAAATGTCTTCCTTTCAACATTGTCTTTGTCTTTGGGGAAAGAAAAAAATTCACTGGGTACCAGATCAGGGGAGTAGGGAGGGTGTTTCAATACAGTTATTTGTATACTGGCTAAAAACTCCCTCATAGTCCTGTGTGAGCTTTGTTTTGATGCAAGAGCCTTGGTTGTTGGCAAAAACTTCAGGTTATTTTTGTGTAAGTTTTTCACACTGCTTTTACAGGATTTCCAAATAGTAAACTCGTTAACTGTTTGTACAGTTGGTATGAGTTTAAAATAAACAACCTCTGTGATATCAAAAAAGGTTAGCAACATTGTTTTGACTCTTACTTTGGACTGACACAACTTTTTTGGTCATGGAGCATCTGCTGACTTCCATTGCGCATTTGGATACTTTATTTCAGTGTTGTATTTTTACACCCATGTTTCATCACTGGTGATAACATGGCCCCAAACATTGTTTTGCCTCTCCAAAAGGTCTTGATAAACTTCAACTCTCCTTTGCTTTTGATCATCGGTGGGCTCCTTTGGGACCATTTCTGCACACACCTTCCTCATGCCAAGATTTTCAGTTAAGATTTTCCTAACTGTTTATCTATTAATGTTTACTTGGTCAGCGATGCTTCTTATAGTCAGCTGATGATTTTGATGCACAATTTGATGAACTTTTGCAATGTTTTTGTAAGTTCTGCTTATTACTGGATGCCCTGACCTCTTCATGAGTGATAATGTCTGTCCTTTCAGAAAAACATCTAATTCGTTTGTACATTGCCGTTTTCTTCATGACATTATCCTCGTAATGTGTACTAATGTGTCCCTGATTTTACTTCCACTCTTGCCAGGTTTAACAAGAAATAGAATGTTTGTTCATTGCTCTGATTCAAGCTCTGCCATTCTTGTGATGGCACCCCAAACATGCAACAACAATAATGAATGCTACTCGGCCAGACATCACCATCTATCGACATGAACACAGCTGTGAGACACAGATATACCAAGGTTATGAAACCTTACTGAGTTGTTTGTACAGTGCTGCCATGGTAAGCACACAGTGGCAAGTTCACAGATTTAATTGGTAGATCTCCTATAGCAGGTTGTAAAATATCATCTTTGGAGACTGAGAAAGGACAGATTTGGAGATTGAAAGTTTAAAATTGATTTTGTACACTGACTATTAATGATAATGATTATGATGATAATGCCAAGCCAAACACTACTAAGGATGATGATGGAAACCCTCATGGAATAGTGGTTAAGCACTATGTCTTCTAACCAAAAGTTGGCTGTTGAAATCTGCCAGGTGCTCCTTGGAAACTCTATGGAGCAGTTCTGCTCTGTCCCATAGGGTCACTATGAGTTGGAATTGACTCAATGTCCGTTGTAAGGATGATCATAAATCTACCACTTATATGTCAGGCTGTTGCCAAGAACTTTATATACAGTATTTCACATCATTTTTTACAGAAACTCATGGAAGTCTAAAATTTACAAAACAAGACAAAAGGTATTCAGAAAAGCTGCCTTGGCAATGACTAAGTTGCTGCAAAATGTATTTAAAAATGGATGCTAGCCGACTCGACGGCACTTGGCTTTGTTTTTTGGCAGTGATGCTGGAACCTGCCTGACTACACTTTGTACTTGAAGGATAGAACAATGGAGAAGGGTCAGTGACAAGACTTTTTCCTGTCTTAGTTGAAAGAGAAATGACAGTTGGAGGGGGCAGGATGTTTAACAGTATTTAATGTCTCAGAGAAAGAAACTATGATTAGAAATTGGGAAAATCTACTATCCTTGCTATTTGGGAGGTCATGAGCAGCCCTTGAAATTTATGGTTTCAGGGACATGGAGAAAGAAGAATCTAAGTCACCAGGTATTTGAAGTTTGCCTTTAGAGAGTAGGCTTGACCGAACCCATTGCTGTTGATTCCATTCAGCTCATAACTCATAACCCTATAGAATTGAGTAGAGCTGCCTCACAGTTTCCATGGAGCCCCTGGTGGAATTGAACTGCAGATCTTTTGATTGGCACCTATATCTTTTAACTAGAATGCCACTAGATTTTCCAGGTTTGTATTGGACTGTAGTAATTCTGTCTGTCAGGAGATTTGTGGTGGTGGTAGAAAAAGAAGAGACAACTGGCTATCTGTGACTGTTTAGCATGAAAATATACAAGTAGACTTGGAAGAATCTGGTTGGTCATTACTTGGGAACAGTGTCATTGAGACTGGTTTTTATTTCCAGTTACCAGCTTCTAAGGACAGAAGAAACGCAAATAGACAAGTGTGACTGCTGGATAGGTAATTTGACTTTCTTATATTTATGTTTTTGCTCTTAGAAAGAAAAAGAGAATAGATATTGGAAAGGCAAAGTATGCCTTTTACTAGAGAAAGCAGATCTCTTAAGCATGTCAATTCCAGAGAATAGATGGAGAATATGATAGAAAAAGAATTTTAATGACAAAATGAACATAAAGAGAGCGACAGATAAAAGCTGCTAGTGTATTCTGGGAGTACCTTAACTTTAGGAAGTACTCAAAATGAGTTCAATGTACTCAGGACTGAATGTTCATGAAGAAGCATCTCAGATTTCACATTATATTAATACTTCTTTATATTTTGTTCCACATTTTATCAGCTGAATACAGATCTTGAGGTTTTCTGTCAATAGAGTATTCATGTTATAAGCTTCATCCTTTTCAAGTGTACAGTATAGTGGTTTTCTAGACTATTTCCAGAGTTGTGCAGTCATGACCATTAACTAATTCACCAGCATCTCACCACCCCCTAAAGAAACCTTGTGTACATCATTAGTCGCCTTCCTTTCTCCTTACCTTCCAGCCCATGATTTATCTGTTCTTCTGGATAGTTAATATTAAAGAAATAATCAGTGTGTAACTTTTTGTGTCTGGTGCACTTAGAATAATGTTTTTAAAGCTCTTTGAAGTTTTCCTGTGTATCAGTATGTCATTTGTTTTCATGGCTGAATAATATTCCATTGTATGGGCATACCACATTTTATTGACCCATTTTTTATTCAGTGGACAACTGGCTTTTTGGGCACTAAAAATAGTGCTTCTGTGAACATCTGCTTAGACATGTTTTTTCATTTCTCCTAGGTAAACTCCTAGAAATATGATTATTGGGTCATATTGTGATTCTGTGTTTAATGTAGAGCGCCAAACTATTTTCCAAAGACAATGGACCAGTTTCCGTTTTTCTCTAGTAACATGAGAGTTTCAGTTTCCCCACATCTGTGAGGATGTTTAATATTTTTGACTAGCACCATCTCAATGGGTGTGAAGATGTATGTTACTTTGATTTGATTTGCATTTCCCCATGAAACGCTGCTGGTGCGGTGGTTAAGTGCTATGGCTGCTCATCAAAAGGTGGCAGTTGAAGTCTACAAAGTGCTCCTTGGACACTCGATGGGGAGGTTCTGCTCTGTCTTACAGACTAGATAGGAGTCAGGATCAACTTGACAGCATTAGGTTTTACTGGATACTGACTAATGATGTTGGAAACCCTGGTGGCATAGCAGTTAAGTGCTACATCTGCTAACCAGAAGGTCAGAAGTTTGAGTCCACCAGGTGCTCCTTGGAAACTATGAAACTATGGGGCAGTTCTGCTCTGACCTGTATCTTCTCTAGGAGTCAGGATCAACTCAGTGGTGGTGGGTTTTGGTTTTTAACTAATGATGTTAAGCATCTTTTTGTGTGCTTGTTGACTATTTACATATCTTCTTTGGAGAAGTGTCTGTTAAAATCTCTTGCCTATTTTTCATTGGATTTACATCTTTTTATTATTGAGCTTTAACAGTTCTTTAAATATTCTTGATGTTTGGCCCTTGTCAGATAGATGATTTGTCAGTATTGTCTTCTGTTCTGTGTCTTGTCTTTTCTCTTTCTTCATGATATCCTTTGAAACAAATTTTTTATTTTTGATGAAGCCCAGGTTATCTATTTTTCTTTGGTTGCTTGTGTTTTGGGTGTCATATCTAATAAACTATATTCTGACCCAAGGTTCCAAGGATTTACACCCATATTTTTCTGTAAGTTTTTTATAGATTTAGCACTTGTATTTAGATTGCTGATACTTTTTTTTTTTTTTTTGGTGTGTGTGTGTGTGTGTGTGTGTGTGTGTGTGCGTGGGCTGTGGCAGTTATTGAGTTCCATTCTTCTTCATGTGGTTAGCGAGTTGTGCCAGTACTGTTTGTTGAAAGGATTATTCTCTGCCTGCTTAATCATCTTGGTACCCTGGTTTAAAATTAGTTGAACATAGACATAGGTTTTCTTTCTGCACTCTCAGTTCTGTTCCACCTGTCTTTCTGTTCTACCCTCCTGCAAGTCCTACACACTTAGTTACAATAGCTTTGACAATGTTTAGTTAACTGGAAACCCCGGTGGCATAGTGGTTAAGTACTGTGGCTGCTAACCAAAAACTGGCATTTCAGATCTACTGGGTGCTCCTTTGAAACTCTATGGGGTGTTTCTGCTGTGTTCTTTAGGGTCTCTGTGAGTTGAAATTGAGTCAACAGCAATGGATTTGATTTTTTTAAAAAAATACTATCTACTATAACATCTATGGTTGCCATTACAATTTTTCTGTTTTTGAATAAAATAATTTCCCATTGCCGTCAGGTGGATTCCAACTCATAGTGACCTTATAATTAGGTATGATTCATTTGGTAGTTCCTGTTTACTCAATCACTCTGGCTGAAAGTCTACTTGATAAAGCTTTTCAGCCCCTAATTGTGCTGAATGGCCACAGCGGAAATGTGCCCAGCTGCAGACAACCAGTCTGAACAGAATTGGACGGCTGTGATCTCGAAATTTGGGGCAAATGAAACCTTAGCCAGTGTTTGAGGTTTCCAGTTTGAATATGATTTGCTTCTGATTGTACTACAAAAGTAATTTTGTCATTGACATTTATGAATTGGTTATTGAAACCACATGTGTGGTATACAGACAAAAGCTTGAGACAGATAATACAATGTTTTTGTTTTTTATCCTTGCTCCCCCCAACAATTATGGGTATAGGAGACTGTGTGTGTCAATCAGTATAATATCAGCTTCCTTTTTATTGATTGAAATAGCACATCTAGATAAGTTGGTGTTAGGTATCGAGAAATTCAGAGTTCCTAGATGCCAGAATTGTGTGTGAGTGAGAATGCTACTCTTATATTGCTCTTTTGAAAGATACGAATGTAATAAAGTATACAAACAAAATTTGCACTCACATAACAAGAAGGTGTTTCTTCCTGGACTGGTACCTTTAGTATGACAGGTGAAATGCAAATCCAGCTCATATGATGAGGTATGTGATTGATCATAGGTCAGGGACATTGTTTTGTTAGGCATTTTTGGGGAAAACAAAATACAATAACTAACACCTAGTAATAAAATTCTGTGGATTACAACCATCCCTCACTGTGGTTCTCCCTTTGGCAAGTGTAGCCTAGTACACATTTTTATACCCATATAATTGTATGAATAATACATCTGTTATTTTTGTATAAGTTAGAATGGGATTCAGGGTTGTTTTGTATGAGTAGATATTTATCAAGCAATAGGTAAAAGCATGCTTTGTGTCTCCTTAGGACAAAAGTAGATTTTCTTAAAAATAATAATTGTCTGGTGCATGTCCCCATCATGCCGGTAGACTCCATCAAGGATCTCGGTTTCAAATTCTCCATTTAGGCAAAGCAGTAGCACCCTTTCTCTCGAATCACATCTCTTCCTCTCAGTGTGTTTGCCAGTCTCCAAGGGACTGTGGTCTGTGAATCCAGGAGTTAGAGGAGAAACCTGGCTCTCTTGGTTCAGAACAACAGTATTTTAGCTCATGAGGAATATAAGCGTGTAACGCTGGATGCCGTTATGCAAATAGAGGTGTTTTCCACATATCATTTCTGCATTTCCTTTTTAAATTGGTGCAAAATATGAAAAGGCTTGGAAACACCTACTGTTCTCATATTAATATCCTGTGTGGAACTCATCCAGTATATTGGTGCAAGATACATTTAATTTTCATTGATTTGGATAAAGCACTGATTGCAGCATTGTATATTGGTCACTCACATTCAGCTTAGTGAATGCAGTCCCAGTTTACTGAATGAGCTATCCCTCCTCTTCACTTATCCAACATTTACATTTAAAATGGTAGCAAAAAACCTTCTAGTCAACTATTTGTACATTAACAACAAGCATACAGCACTGATGCTTGATGAGGTGCAGGCTGAGAGTAACTGTGGCTATAATGGTTGAGGTTATGTGTCACCTTGACAGGACTGCAGTTCTCAGTGGTTTGGCAGTCATGTAATGATATAATTTGTCATTGTGTAATGATGTTGTCATCCTCCATTTTTATGATCTCATGTGGTCACTTTCCATTTTTGCATGACTGGTTTTCACATAATAAGCTGATCTTTGAAACCTAAACATATGTGTAAGTGGAGAGTGCGTGTTTTTCTGTTCCCAGGCTACACTGTTGACATAGGGAGTAGTCAGTACTTCTTCCCATAGTCATAGTGTAGGTTACCACCCACAGGGATTTCCTGGCGCTCAGTCTGACTAGACTGGACCGGTGAGGATGGGACAAGGAACATCTCTTTCCCACTGCTGCAGTTTGGCTCTGCCATGTGCGGGTTTATAAACATATCACCTACTTTGACCATCATCACAAATGGAAAGGAAGCTTTCTTGCTAAAGAGAGGTAATAAAAAAAATGCATATACTAGACCAGTGTTGTAAAAAAATCCTGTTAAATTTACTATGGTTGTTATATTATGTACTTTTAAGGATTCATTTTTTTTAAATAAATGTCAAAGGAAAACTCAGATCATAACTCTAGGCTACTTAATATTCCGTAATAAAACATACAAGGTCTGACAGTTAAGTCCATGAACTTAACTGTTCTCAGTGCTAAATACCTCATTGCTGAATATTGGCACAGTCACCTTTGAAGTCCTCCCCTTGAGAAGCTATGCACTGATGCCAACACCTAGTCCACACTTCAAAGCAGTTTTGGAACTCTTTCTGGCATGGCCATTGCACACTGTGGCACAGGGACAAGTTTGCGAACTTAATTGTATAGCTGTCTGTAAGGGAGCTTTTAGTCAGTAAACAAAATAACCATTGGAACACTCTACCTACTTACCTGATCTGATCCCCGGTGACTTTTTGCTTTACCCAAAGATAAAGGAAATATTGAAGACATTTGGATGACATTCAGGACATCAAGAGTAATATGACAGTAGCTCTGATGGCCATTCTAGAAAAAGAGTTCCTAAATTGCTTTGAAGGGTGGACTAGGTGCTGGTGTTGGTGCCGAGTTTCACAAGGGAGTACTTCGAAGGTGACAGTACTGATATTCAGCACTGAAGTGTGCAGCACTTTTTCTAGGATGAGTTTGTGAACATAATTGTCACTTCTTATATATGTTAATGGAAAACAGTCTCCAAAAGGGAAACTAATGAAAGTCTGTGTTTGCTATCACATTTTGATAGAGTTTCTCAGGAGCCATAATATTGTTAGCTGAGGAGTGCTGAAGATGATTGGATTTTCTGGTTACATGAGGGGACTTACACATTCTTAGCTTATTGTAGAAATCTCACTCTCCAGGCCGTCTACATTGATGTTGAGATTTCCTGGAGTAAGATTGAAGTGAATCCACACTGCACTACATGAATTTTTGACACCTTTGTGCTACACAGTAAACCTTTATTTACTTATTTTCTACCTTACGCACTAAAGGAAACCCTGGTGGCTTAGTGGTTAAGTGTTACATCTACGGACCCAAATTTCAGCAGTTCAGATCCACCAGGTGGTGCTTGAAAAGTCTGTGGATCAGTTCTGCTGTGTCCTATAGGGTCTGTATGAGTCAGCCTCAACAGCAGTGAGTTTGTACTCCACCAAAATGGTAAACCCCATAAGAGCAAGGACTTGTGCAACCATGAAGGACCTGGCAGGCCATGCTAGTAACCTATGCCTTTACTTCTGGGTGGTGGGAAGTTCAGATCGACTAGGCACTCCTTGTAATCTCTGTGGAGCAGTTCTACTCCGCCCTATAGAGTTGCTATGAGTCAAAATCGACTTGACAGCACTAGATTTGGTTGGTTTGTCTTTTAGGGGGAGACCAAGGATTGAAGAAGGGAAATAATAAGATTTCCATTCTCATTTGGTTTGAGGTAGGGCACAGAAAATGATCTTGATAGTTTGGTAGTGGGGACACATCTGGAGGCAGGGAGAAAACTTATAAAGCTGATGCAAATGATTGGAATGGTCTAATTAGCGATGTCGGTGGTAGGTTGAAAATTCATGGACAAATTTAAGGCGTGTGGAGAAGGTCGAATCCATGGTGTCAGTGGTGAGCGTAAGGACGAGGCAAACATCACCCTCAGATTTCTTCTTTTGCCACCGATGGACTCATGCATGAAGAGGAGTGGATTTTTGTGTAGAATACCGTGAGTTCTAGAGGGAATGGGTTCCATGTGAGGCCTCTGATGGCTATCAAGAGAAAATGTCTAGTAGGTTGTAAGAATTATTAATCTAGAACTCAGGAGAGAGATGTGTACTCGAGATAAGAGAATTTTACATCCATCAAAGCATAAGTGGCTATTGAAGCCATAGTTAAAAAGATTTCCCAGGAAAAATACAGTAAAGGGATAAAAGACTGAGGATAGAGGCCTGGGGACTGCTGGAACTGATGGGGTAGCCAGAGGAAACAGACCTCAAGGGGATGCAGTGGAGGAGATACAGGCAGAGAACCCGGAGATTTGGTACCATGAGAAGGCCATTTCATTAAGTTTGTGGTCAACAGCACGAGACGACGCAGAAAGGGTGAGTAGAAATGGGAGCTGAAGGCTGTTATGTATTGATTGAGAGAGAATTTGTCAGAGACCTGGTGTGTGAGGTTGGTCTGAAACCATTCCAGTTAATGTCAGCCACCGGTTTCAAAATATTTCACGGAAGTCCATACCAGTGGTGTTTGCTGATATTCGAGTCCAGGCTGTGCCTTCTCACACTCCCGTACCATCGCAGCTTGGAAGCTGCAGAGAAAGACCTTTCCCCTGTTTCAAGGGAAAAATAAACAAATACAAGATCATCTTTATTTCATTCCAAATACAAAACTGACAGAAAAAACAAAAACAAAAACAGTATTTTCTGTGAAGAATGATTTCATTTAAAAAATGGAAGTTTTCTTACTATTAGCAACTAAAGGGGTTCTCCACTTGTATTTTCAGGGAGGTCAAATCTGACGCATATTAAAATTGTGTCTTGATACTCAGAAAGCCAAAAGATGAAATGCCAGCTCACTTGAATGATTGGTTGTACATTCTTGATGTTGGCTGTGCTCGTAGAAAGGGAAACAGTTATTTGAACTAGTCATGATTATTTGAATGACAGAAGATACAGTCTTTTGCATTAAGTGATGAAAAACTGGAACTGGAACTGGAACAAGTGCACCAAAAAAACAAAACAAAACAAAACAAAACAAAACAAAACACTGTAACCAGTGTTGTTTTCTTCTCTTTAGTTTGATACGCTGTTTATAATTTATGCTGGTGCACTGAGATTATACAGGTACCTTTAAAATTATATTGTATTTCGACACGAAATCCTACCAGACCTTCCCAAGGAGCCCTGGGTGTACAGCGGTAAGGACTCGCCTACTGCTGACCCAGATGTGGGTGGTTTGAACCATCCAGCTGTCCCGTGGGGGAACACTGTGGAAGTCTGCTTCTGTATCTACTGCAGGTTGGAACCCGCTGAGGCAGTTCTGTTCTGTTCAACAGGGTGCCTGTGAATTGGGATCAACTCACCACATTTTTTTTTAAAAGTTCTTCCTATTAGAATTCCTTCTGTAACCAGAGTTCTTATTTAAATGTTATGTTAAAAACAGAAATAGCATCTTTATGATTGGCTCTAATCAATGAAACCCATGATAAAATGTCAGACGCTTAACACTGGCAAGAATATAAATGAAAAGGAGATACTGGGCCCCCCAAAATACACCTTGAATAAATGTGTAGGAGAGATGCACAGCAAACTTGAGCGTTTTAAAAATACGTATTTTTGGAGCAGTTTTAGGTTTACAGAGAAAATGTGAAGGCACAAAGACTTATGTGTACTCCTACTTCCTCTGTATATTGTTTCTGGCATTTTTAGCATCTTGCTTTTGTATGGTGTGTGTGCCACAATTGATGGGCCAGTATTACTACATTATTATTAACTGAACTACATGGGTTCCAGTGGGGTTCACTCTTCATGTTGTACAGCCCTGTTTTTTTTTTTTTCACAAATGAATAATGTCATTTGTCGACCATTATTGTTTCATACTGAACAGTTTCATTGCCCTAAAAATGGCTTGTGGACCACTTCCCCATCTCCTGAACCTCTGGCCACCATGGATCATTTTTACTATTTCTATACATTTATCTTTTCTGGACTGCCATATGCTTAGAATCATAAAGTATGTAGCTTTTTCAGACTTGTTTCTTTTACCATACAATGTGCATTTAAGTTTGCTTCATGTTTTCTTGTAGCTTAACAGTTTTTTTAAAAAAATAAATTGCTAAATAATATTCCATTGTATGAATGTACCACACCACAAATTTTTTCTATTTTACGAATCTATTTCTATAGTGTGCTAAATCTTGGCTGCTTTTATTTTTCTTTAATTATGTATTGATTTATTTGATATGATTGAGTGAAAATGTACATTCCTATATAAATTTACATGCCCACCTATATGCAGCTAATGTGAATAAAGCTACTACAAACATCCATGAACAGGTTTTTTTTTTGGTATAGCTTGGCTCTCTTCCAGATTAGCTAAACCATTTGGCATATGTACTACTAAGGAATAAAAATTACTGTGGCTCCACTTCTTCAACAGCATTTGGTGGTGTCAGTGTTTTGGATCTGGGCAGTTCTAGAATGTGTGTACATTATCTCATGATTATTTTACTTCACAGTTCCCTAGTAACATATAGGAAATGCTAGTCATGCAGTAGACAGGTGCTATGGCTGCTGACCACAGGGTTGGCAGTTCAAGGCCACAAGGCACTCTTTGGAAACTATAGAGCAGTTCAACTCTGTCTTGTAGGGTTGCTGCGAGTCAGAAATGACTCAACAGCAGTGGGTTTGGTTTGGTTTTTTTGTTTACTAGTGTAAAACACTGAGTGTTTTTTGGTATGCTTATTTACTGTCACTTTATTTTTTTTTAGAGCCCTGGTGGCCCAATGATTAATCAGTGTTCTTTAAGAGAAAGATTGGTGGTTTGGATCTTATCAGTAGCTCTGTGGGAGAAAAGACTTGGCACTCTGCTACCCTATAAAGATTATAGTCATCAACCATGAGTGGCTAGATGATGTATACTGGAGACACCAACCGCAGAAGTGGGATGGGGCCTCCAGAAAATCCCTAAGCTGGATAAGGCTCCCTGTTCCTAGAGGATGCCAGCAGACTTGGCTGGGCAGTAACTAGACTGTAAAGATTCTGATATGAGGATGATGACACATCTTTTTGTCCACATATCTTGTGACACTAATGACAACATGCCATTTATATGGGGTTGTTTCATACAGATGTCTCTTACCTGGGAAGTTGTGAATGTTGGCATAGTCCACCTTTTGTTGTAGTTTTCTTTGACCTGCTCTCCAGTTAGTGTGATGTCTACTACATAAGTGCTTAAACCAACATTTCTTTTATATATTTAGTAAATATTGAATGTGTTTTATACATAAATACAACACAGTACTATTGTATCCAGTTTTAGACCAGTTAAGAAATTCGTTGTTCATTTGTTTATTTTTAAAAATAGCTACCTACTGTGTCTTGGGAGGAAACCTTGGTGGTGTAGTGGGGTAAGTACTGTGTCTGCTAACCAAAAGGTTGGCGGTTCAAATCTGTGAGGCTCTCCTTGGAAACTGTATGAGGCAGTTCTACTCTGACCTCTAGGGTTGCTATGAGTTGAACCTAACTCAATGGCTTTTTTTTTTTTTTATTTCATGTCTTGGGAAACTGCTGGCATAATGCTTAAAGGCTATGACTGCTAACCATAAAGTTGGCAGTTTGAATCCACCAGGTGCTCCTTGGAAAGTTTGTGGGACAGTTCTACTGTGTCCTATAGGGTTGCTATGATTTGGAAGTGACTTGAGGGGAGTGAGTTTGATTTTGGTGTGTCTTGGGAGGAGTCCATGGGTAGTGCAGATGGCTAATGCACTTGGCTGCTAGCCACGAGGTTGTCAGTTTGAGTGTACCTAGAGGTACTGCGGAAGACAGCCCCGACAAACTGCTTCCAAAAAATCAGCCGTTGGAAATCCTGTGGGATACACCTCTGCTCGGACACATGTGAGGTCACTGTGACTCTAGGTTGACTCAACTGTAGGGAAAGCAAGTCATGGCTTATTAACCATGCAGAGGAGAAGGCAGAAAGTAAGTGGTTACCCAAATTGTGGTAAGTGCAGCAATACATGCGTATAGAGTGCATCATGGGAGCTGAGGGTGGAAGGATGAGCACATTCTGACAGGTGTGCCCTGAGGTGGGAAAGCATGTGAGTGTAGGGGACAGTGGCTAGGATGTGAAGACACAGGACAGAGAGAAGGAAGTGGAGAGTCAGTGCAGAGAGGGCCAGAGCCTCACACTGCCCTAAAGAACTTGAACTTGTTCTTTGTCATGGAATGTGCTGAAGGATTTACGAAGGGATTTCAAGTGCATTTCTCTTGACTGCTTTACCTTTCCAGTTTTTGATGTTCCGCATCACATGTGTTTCTAGGCATCTGTCAGGGTGAGTTTCTCCATCAGTAAATGGATGACTTGCTATCACTGACACCAGTGTGATTAC
This sequence comes from Heterohyrax brucei, assembly GCA_028571685.1. Taxonomy (NCBI): domain Eukaryota; kingdom Metazoa; phylum Chordata; class Mammalia; order Hyracoidea; family Procaviidae; genus Heterohyrax; species Heterohyrax brucei. Next base: position 66,050,869 of record CM053162.1, on the reverse strand, counting down.
TGAAGTCACGTAATTGTGATGCCTGTACTAGAAACTCCATTTTTCTATTTAATAGCTTTTTGGTGAATTTAAATCAAGCATCAGTTTGGCATAAGCAAAATATCCAGGTGTGATACCTTATATATTTCATCAATAAAAATAAAACATTGGAGTCATTTCTTAGAGCAAAGCCTTTTCAGGATTAAATGTGTTGATTCTGATTGTGAGACTACCTAGGCCATACACTCTAAAACCCTCCTTTTTATTGCTTTCTGAATTAACATAGCTGGACCAAGATGTGACCCTGCTTTCTAGTGACTAGTTAGAGTGCACTAACGTCCTCACATACAGAGTAAATTGAAATTATTATGTACAGCACTCATATTACTACCTCACAGTACCTAGGGGTGTTATTCTGTATCTTGATTCCTAAATGTGTTAAACCAGGACTTCCATGTGATGGATAAATTTATATCCACATGCGTCAATGGTATTGCTATTTATAATTAAGGACAAAACTTTAGTGTTCTGACAGTTACTGTTTGCTCCTAAAGCCTGAAGAAAGATTAACTCCTATTAACATTCAATGATTTTCTGATGATTTCATTCTCCAAGAATTTTTCACGTGCCAGGATTGTATGAGACCTTGATATATATGTGTTAAGCTAGGGCAAATGACTGTCTCGGTAACCCAGGGCAGGTGGTTGTTTATTGTAATCTATTACTTTTTGAAAAATCTTTAGCAACAGGGCTCCGATAGCTGTCTTCAGTGGATCCATCCAGTGATTTATCCCCCAAACAGTTAGCTTTCCCTGCGACAGTTCAGCCCATTTTTCTGAAGTATTTTTAGAGCCAGGTCTTAATAGCACAGTCCCAGGTGTTCATTCAAAACCCAAACTCATTGTTCGTAGAGTCCATTCCAATTCTTGGCATCCCAGTAGGGCAGGGTACAGCTGCTCTGTAGAGTTTGCAAGGAGCAGCTGGTAGATTTGAACCACTGACGTTTTGATTAGCAGCGGAACTGTTAACCAGTGTGCCACCTGAGTTGAAGTCATCTCGTAGCTACCCTATAGGACAGAACAGAACTGTGCTACAGGGCTTGCAAACAGCAGGTGATGGATTCAAACTGCTGACCTTTTGATTAGCAGCCAGTTGCTTACAGGCACTGTGCCACCCCCCACTGAGTCGGATCTGACTCCTAGCGACCCTGGAGTTCAGAGTAGAACTGCCCCATTGAGTTTCCAAGGAGATGGATTTGAGCTGCTGACCTGTTTGTTAGCAGACATATAGCACTTAACCCACTCCACCACTAGGGCTTACACTGTGCCACCAGGTACCAGTAAATAATTTTTCATTATGTATTTCTGAGATGTATGAAGAAATACTGTGGTTGAGGTTTTTGTAGACACGGGCAATAATTTCTTACAAATAATTGTTGAAAAGTCACAACAGCCTGTATGGATGATGGAATTACAAACCTGTGGATGATATTTAGTGCTTGTCACCCCAGCGCTGGAGGGTGTGGCGGTGCTGGAAAACGACACCAGCAATTCTCGAGGCCGCGTCTAGAATCAGAGCTGCTTTTACAAATTGGAAAAAAGATCAGAAATTGGGACAGTCAATTTTGTCAGGGGCGTGTTCAGGGAAGTATACTTCAGAATAATAATTAGGTATAAATTTATAAAAATGAGAGTGAGTCATTATATGTTTAGTAAGTGGAAAAAAGCTAGGGAACATATTGAACTAAAATTAATCACGATGTACCAGACTCTTTTGCATAAAAGGTGTAGATTAAGGGCTATGCAGAGTTGCAATGATGAAAAAACTGTGTGACAGCCTTCAGGAAACCAGGGGACTGGTGAAGGAAAAGTGTCGGTACAGAAGGTCTCAAGTAGGTGTCTTGGATTGTCTTCCTACTTTGAGGTTATTTGCTTGCTGGTGAGTTTGTGTCTGTGTCACTGGGTCAAAGGAGCCAATAGGAAATGATTTTGCTCTGTTTTATGTCGTGCCCTGAAGACACCCTACTTTGTGTCCTTCTGAGCCATTCCCTGGATGTACAGCCTAGAAAGATGTGATTCGTTAAATCATTGGAATCACTCGGCTTTAAACTATTGTGCACCGTGAGACACTAGGTGATGTTTTGGCTTAAGCGACTTCAGCATTTTCAAAAGAATTGTACTTGCTTTTCATTTCTGTGTTGGAATGGTCAGTGACAGATGTCTCACCTTGGAAATTATGTCTGTCATTCTTACGTGGTTATCCAGGTTTGAACCTTTAATTTGTGCTCATCTCCCTCCTTACTGATACAGTCAGTCTATTATGTTGAATTTCAGTTTCAGAAGTGGGAAGGAACCACAGCAGTGACACAGTTCAGTCATCACCTGAGATATGAATCCCTTTGACAGGATTCCTGATAAATTCCAGCCTGCTTCTGACACCTGAAATGACCGGGAACTTTTTAACAAATAACAGTAATAATGAATCTAAAAAAAAAAATCAAAGTTTTCAAATCTTCCTTCCTGGTATCTCATGCATTCATTTCTTTCTGTCTTTTGAGGTTTGAGCCTGGTTTTGATCTTGACTGTGCTTAGACATCTGCAAATAGCCTCCTAACTGACCTTTTTCCTCCAGATTTTCTTCCCTGGAATATCTTTGCGCTACTGTCTGAGTAGAATTCCTAAAATACTTTGATGATACTGCTGTCTTACTCGGAAACCTTTAATTCTCTGTATCCTGCACAATAAAGGTGTCTAAACTTGTTAACTTGAAATAATCTTGCTCCGACATATGTTTCTGTCTTTACCTTGAATTTTTCCAGCTACCCAGGCCATCTGAGCTTAGTTGTCTGCTTATAGAAATGATACTGTTCCATCTTGTTTCAGTGCTTTCGATGCTGCTGCTTCTTTTACCTGGAATTATCTTTACCAATTGTCTCCTGTTTTAATACTAAACATACTTTAAAGACCCAAGTCAGCCCTTATCTTGTGCACATCTGGAAGAATCTCTGTGGTATGCTTGGGAGTAGAATTCCAGTGTCCTAGGCTTAGTGCCTTGTCAACTTCAGTCATCCGTCACTTGTTGCCGTCCAGTCAGTTCTGACTCACAGCGATTGTGTAGGGCAGGGTAGAACTGCCTCATAGAGTTACCAAGGAGCACCTGGTGGATTCAAACTACTGACCTTTTGGCTAGCAGCCGAAGCACTTAACCACTATACCACCAAGGTTTCCTCGACTTTAATAGCTATTACTAAAGTATTTTCTGGAATAATTTTGCCAGTTTATATTCCAATAGCCAAGCCAGCCAAGTGCTGTCATGTCGGATCCAGTAAGCTCTAGAAATATTACTGACCCATTACATCTGTGTCAACCCTTGGTCCTGTGAGTGATCACATTTGGGTCTCTTTGGAAAGATGTGATGTATAGCACATGGCTTCAGCTTCTGTGTCTCTGATTACTAGTGACATTAAGTATCTCTTCATATTACTTGTTTTCTGAATTCATATTTTTGTTTCCTGAATTTTGTGTTTAGTTATTTTACTATTTTTTTCTATCCATTGAGTCTTTTTCTTGTGACTCTGTGGAATTTTATTCAATATTGTATGTAACAGGCTTTAGTTGTATCATGTTCAAAGATCGTCTAGTGTGTAGCCTGCTTTGTATTTTTTGATGATGTCTTTTGATACGAACATTATTAAGATAGTTAGTTTGCATTTGTTTTAATGTATATTTTATGGGTTTCTCTTTTGAGGGGAGGAGAATCTTGTCTGAAAATTCTTTTCCTGTCTTCAAGATACGAAGATATTCTGCATTTTTTTCTTAAAGTTTAAATATTTCCCTTTCCTAGTAAAGTCTATCATCCACACAGATTTTTGTGGGTGGGTAAGATAGGAGCCTAATTATTTTGAATTAAAAAAAATTATCATATGGAAAACCAGTTGCTCACTAACACCGAAGGTCTGTCTTCTGCAGCTCCTGTGCCGTGCACTCTTTACCTTCGACTGTCCGACTCAGGGACTGTCAAACTGACCACGGAAACAGAACAAACAGACCGTGGTCAGTTTGACAGTCCCTGAGTCGGTAAATGCCGTTGTAATTGGTACAGCTTTTTATTCAGATATCTATTTGAGGAAGTACTGAGTCTGATTTTTCTCACTTGGTATAAATTTTCCCTCCTTTCATGCTTTTGTGTTTCAAAGTGTATCTCTTGTAAATTGTAAATGTCTGCTTTTTTAAAAAAAGACTTTCTGGCATTCTCTGCCTTTTAACTGTTGTTTTAGCCCACTTGCATTTGGTTTGGGATTCCTGCCATATTTCATATTGCTTCTGATAATGTATGTGGACTCCCATTTAAGTTAGTGGACTCACCCTAGAAGAAGTGCTCCATACCTCATCGCTGAATATCACTGTGGTCACCCTCAAAGCACTCCCCTTGAGAAGCTATGCACTGATGCCAGCACCTCGTCCACCCTTCAGAGCAATGTTGGGGCTCTTTCTGGAATGGCCTTTGCCCATGGTGTGACGGTGGCGTGGCGGCAAGTTCATGAACTGAACTGTATAGTTGTCTGTGAGGGAATTTTTAGCCAGTAAGCAAATAACTGGATTGGAACACTCTCCCTACTCACCTCATCTGGCCCCCAGTTACTTTTATTGACCCAAAGATAAAGAGAGTATTGAAGATGTCATGATGATGTTCGGGACATCCAGCGTAGTACGATGACAACTCTGATGGCCGTTCCAGGAAAAGAGCTCCAAAATTGCTTTGAAGGGTGGACCAGGCACTGGCATCGGTGCATAGCTTCCGATGGGGAGTACTTCGAAGGTGACAGTCGTGAGATTCAGCAATGAGGTGTGTAACACTTTTTCTAGGAGGAGTTCAGGAACTTAATTGGTCGGCCTCATGTGTCACACTTTTCTCTTTGTGTTGCTTTTTATTTTCTTTATATTTCAATCTGTCCTTTAATTTAGTATCAAGCCAAATTTCATATATATATACAGTAATACTGGTATGTCTGCAGGCCATTAATAACCACAGAAATTCACTTTTTTTGTAGGTTTTATAAAGTATCTAATCCTGGAGTGTGAAAGTGCTTATAGACCCCAATAAACATTAAAACTGCTTCCATCCAGAAAGTTTTATTTTGCCTCAGTCCTCTCCCTTTTTCATTCAAAGCCAATTATTTACAATGCCCAGGCTTTTGAAATAGAGTCCTGTTTGTTCAGGGTGAAGTCAGGACAGGATGGTTCAATCTCCCAATCATTTGATGCCCTCTAGCATAAATAAGGAAACCTGGTGGTGTAGTGGTTAAGTTGCTATGTCTACTAACCAGAAGGTTGGTGGTTTGAATCCACCAGGTACTTTTTGGAAACTCCATGGGACAGTTCTGTTCTGTCCTGCAAGGTTTCGGTGAGTGGGAATTGGCTCAATGACAGTGGATTTGGTTTGGGTTAGCATAAATAAATAAACTATATTGGGCTAGTGCTTAAGTGCTAAGACTGCTAAACAGAAGGTTGGCTGTTTGCATCTAACAGAGGTTCCTTGGAAACTCAGTGGGGCAGTTTTACTCTGTTCTCTAGGGTCGCTATGCGTCAGAATTGCAAATTTCTTCTGAGCCAGGTGTCACAGACTTTTGGGCTGTCTGATTTCCCAAACAGCAAATGTAATGGCAGATTCCCTTCTCTTGATGTTACTACAGACATAATCATTGTTTCAGAACTCAGAGGTAGGATTCCCTGTGTTCTGTGATCCAGAGATGCCCATCACAGCAACCCTGTCTCCTGGCTGGACGTTGGAAACCCATGCTTTTTAGGATTTGCTCCTTGATGTCAGAGGTGGAGAAACTTCAGAAGCCTGCCAGTTCCTGTCTCATATTTTTTTTAGATACTCTGAAACATCTTTGTTTTATCATTGATTTTATCAAATCCCAATATCCCTAATTGTGCCTGGCCCCTAGGAATCATTAAAATAAATGTACACTGAAAAAAAAAGGAGACTAAGAGACAGGATGAAGTGATAACTGGATACCACCCAAGTGACAAGAACTAGGCAGCACTAAGTGTCACCCTCCCACCTCTCCACCTCAGAGTGGTTCTCAGGTAATTGAGAGGAAAAAGGTACTATCATGGTAAAAAAAAAACACCTAGTACACCATCACATGGCATTTCCCACTGATGATGTTTGACTTTAGAAGCATCCCGCTGATGTAGTCCTTGGCTGCTATTTCTCCTCACAGAAGAAGTACAATTAGAAAAGGATGCTTTGATTTACAAGGGTGCCCGAAATACTGAACACTGATAGCTGTGAAATACCTTCCAGGCCAGTACACAAAAATCCTGGAGGACAGTGAAGTTAGCAGTACTTTCACTGTTTGGAGAAAGCCAGCTAGTGACCTTGGCTGTGTAATGTAGAGTACACTGATGAAGACCAACTGAAATAACAGTCATCTTCAGGTTTGCATGATACCACAAGAGCTCAGAGCAGTGATGCTTAGGATTTTATAATTTCAGAAGTTTGCGGTTGACTTGCATCTCCTATGCTTTTGAATAATTTTTAATGGAAAATAATTTGTTAAATAATAAACTGAGAATGTGTTGCCAGTGAGTCAATTTCAACTCACGGTGACCCAGTGTCTGACAGAGCAGAACTGTTCCATAGGGATTACTTGCCTGTCATCTGATGGGAGCAGATTGCCAGACCTTCAGTGGTGCTGCTAAGTGAATTTGTACCACCAATTGGTAGGTTAGCAAATGAGCACAAACCATTTGTGCTCATTTAAGTAGGCAAGTGACTTCTTTAACAAATACTGAAATGGATCTTGATTTGGAGAAAAATTATAGTTGAAACGGATTCACTATCTACTGCCTGCCTGCCTGCCTTTAGTATTGTTGTTAGGTGCTGTTGAGTCGATTCTGTCTCATAGCAACCCTATAAACAACAGAACGTAACACCACCTGGTCTAGTGCCATGTCCACAATCACTTTTATACTTAAGCCCATGGTTGCAGCCACTGTGTCAGTCCATGTCGTTGAGGGTCTTCCTCTTTTTCAGTGATGCTCCACTCTACCACGCATGATATCTTTTTCCAGGGACTGATCTTTCCTGATAACATGTCCAAAGTATGTAAGATTCAGCCTTTCCATCTTTGCTTCCAAAGAGCACCCTGGTTGTACTTCTTTCAGAACAAATCTTTTTGTTCTTTTGGTGGTCCATGGTACCTTCAACATTCTTCTCCAACAGCACAATTCAAAGCCATCAATTCTTCTTTCTTCTTTGTCACGAGACTGAAAATGCCATGGCTTGGGTCAGTTGCATTTTAGTCTTCAAGGGGACATCCTTATTTTTGAGTACTTTAAAGAGGTCCTTTGCAGCCGATTTTCCCAGTGCAATGCATCTTTTGATTTCTTGTCCACTGCTTCCATGGGTGTTGTTTGTGGACCCAAGTAAGATGAAATCCTTGACAACTTCAGTCTTTTCTCCATCGATGGCACTTGGCTGGGTTTACATGACAGTGTTGCTTACTGGTCCAGTTGGGATGATTTTTGTTTTCCTGATGTTGAGGTGCAATCCACACCGGTCTGTGATCCTTGATCTTCATCGGTGATTTTTATAGGTATAGAGTGATACATCATAGTTTTAGCTTGCATATCTCTGTAACATTCAGAATCTCTTAAAGTTCTAGCTTATCTTAAAAACCAGGTGGCATGGAGTTACTTCCAACTCATGGGGAGTCCATGTGTGTCAGAGTAGAACGGTGCTCCACGGGATTTTCAGTGGCTGAGGTTTTGGAGAGTAGATTGCCTGGTCCTTCTTCCAGGGAGCCTTTGGGTGCACTCGAATCACCAGGCGTGCCTCACCGTGCACCCCACTCATGGACTCTTGGCTTTCGCTGTTGTTGTCACTTGCCTTCCAGTCGATTGTGACTCGTGGTGACCGCCTGTGTGCAGAGTAGAGCTGCTCCGTGGGTCTTTCCCAGCTATGACCTTTTGGAAGCATATCTCCAGGCCTGTCCTCTGAGATGGCTCCAGCTGGGCTTGAACTGCCAGTTTGTTGGCTGGTAGTCAAGAGCTTAACCATTTGTGCCACCTAGGAACTCGAGCTTTTCTTCTCCAAAGCCAAACCCACTGCCGGTGAGTTGATTCCGACTCATCACAGCTCTGTAAGACAGAGCAGCACTGACCCATGGAGTTTCCAAGGAACACCTGGTGGATTTGAACTACCAACCTTTGGGTTAGCAGACATAGCACTTAACCATTAGGCCACCAGGGTTCCTTTCTTAGATCTCTTTTAATCAAGACCAATCACCCCTGCATGCAATGTTTCTTACGTTTTTTTCCTCATTAGGTTGATTTATTGAGGAAAATGCCTTGTTTTTGTCTTCACTGCATTGCTTAACTTGATCTTCAGTCCTTCATCATTACTTTAAACTGGAAATGAGCTTGTAGAACTTGATTAAATTGCAAGTTTAATTTTTTTAATTAAGTGCTTTAGAGCTATGCTATGTGTTTCACTTTGCATCACCTCAGCAGGCACATAATGATGATTGAAATTGGGTCCAGGTGTTGGCTGTGTGTTGGAGTTGACTTGGTGGCAACAAGTTTGGCTTTTGGTGTGGTTGACAGTGTTATCCTTGCCCTATACAGTTTGCTCTCAGGTTTTCATTCTGTGGTCTCTTCCACTGATCTTTACCTGAATCAGCTACGTTACTAGGTTTTGCGCAATCCCAAACCAACTGCCATTGAGATGATTCTGATTCATAGTGACCCTATAGGACAGAGTAGAACTGCCCCATAGAGTTTCCAAGGGGAGCCCGGTGGGCCCACCTTTGCTTTGCAGAGATAGTGCTTATCCACTGCACCACCAGGGTTCCTGCAGTCATGGTATTTTAATCCTGCCCTTCCTTTGTAATTGACAGATTGCCTCTCAGGAGAATTCATCCTAACCTACCAGAAGTGTCCCTGGCTACCCTGAAGTACAGTGTGTATGGCAGAGTTGTATGTGCTCAATTTTAGAGGGAGGACCTGATTTCCTAGAAACTTCAAGTGATTTTCAATGTGTGGTAGGGATGATGGTAATGATTTTTTTTTTCCTTTTTGTTGGCTTTCTCTTAAAGTATCATTATGAACTTATGGGTTTTTAATTATTCAATGTGTTTCACTCATTTTCAATTACTTCTGTTGATGTTCCAATTCAGGATATATTGATGATATTAAAAACAGCAGCAACAAAGCAGTGTAGATTAACACGTAGATTTTCATCAGCATGTGGTTCTGGCTCTTTGAACTGTCTATTCATGCAGAATCTTACTTGGATAAAATTATCTAGCTCCAGCAAATAAAAATGAAAGCATAGTAATTAACAGGTATTGACATAAATCAGTAAATTATGGAGGAATGAGATGTCTCTGCTGCTGAGTGTTGCTATAAGAGACCGCACGGTTTCTTTCTGTGATTTTCAGTCTAGTTGTAGATCTTTCAGGAGTGTTTAAATTTTTTCCACATGTAAGTTTTTTCAAAATATATCGAGGTAGTTCCTCTTTTGTCAGATCTTCTCTTTCATTAGATTTAAAATGTATGAGGCCCAGTGGTTAACAGTAACAGTTGCTAACCAAAAGGTCAGCAGTTCAAATCTACCAGTTGCTCCTTGGAAACTCTGGGGTAGTTCGATTCCATGATTCCATGGCATGTTTTCTTAATGAATGTATTTTTGTTTGTATATATGAAGGCTGTTGATTTCTGTATGCTCATTTATGAAATAATATCTCTTACTGTTGGCAGTAGTTTTTCAGTTGATTTTCTTAGTCTTCCAGACATTTGTTTGCAATTAGTGATAATTCTGTCTTTTCTTTTCCAGTTGTCAGGCTTGTAATTGTTTTGTCTCTTTTCAGTGTGTTGGATAGTACTGCCAAGACAGTGTATAATAATGGTGATGGTGCTATGAGGCATATTTGTTATTCCTGGATGACAATAGTCATACTTTTCTTATTCATGAGTTTAATGCCAATTCTTTCGATGATTTCCCTCTTAAGCTGGATTCACCTGTTATTGTTACATTATTATAATATGAAGAATGGACACTTAGGGCTGGTTTACCATAATACACTGTCTGAGAGCTGGCCAGCAACACCAGATAACATTTTAAATTAGGATTTTCATCAGTATTGTGATCCTTTGTTTTAATTCCAGGTAGAGCAGAGAGAGGGCTTACAGCGTTGGGCATCCACTCTTTGTTAATGTGGCTTTTATATTTGTTCCCATCTCCCGACTTCCCGCAGTCAGGCAGCACGGCCAGCATCTCTCAGGAGAGCCGCTTGGCATTTTCCTGTCCTGGTTCCCAGCCTGCAGTCTGGTCCACCTTCTCTGATCTGGCTTCAGAGGCCATTTGCTGCTCCGTGGCCAGCATTGTTAGCTGGTTCCAGCATTGAGTGACTTCCTGTAAGACCGCTGCTTGCCTTTTCCTCCTGCTCTTACTGTTGGCCTTTGGCACGGTTTCTTAGCTGTGTATCCCTTTGGTTAGTCAATTCCAGGTCACAGGCACGCTTAGCTAAGGTGTGGGAAAGAGCAGGTGTTGCTGCTGGTTGGGCTGAGAAGAGCCTAGAAAATGTAAGTACCTGTGTGACCTAAAACTCCCTCAAGAACAGAAACATTGTTTTGAATGTAAACTGAGTTCCGAGAGGAAAATGGAATTGCTCGTGGGATTGTTGGCTCATGAGACATGCACCTGTGTGGCCTTTGTCACGTGCTGTCTGCTTGGGCATCGAGGACCCGATGACCTTCTGTACATCAGAGCTGCCGTCTCCTTGCCTGGGCGTGCTGTAAATCTTGAAATGTTAGCAAACTGTCAAGAGTGCTGCATTCTTTTGATTATTTTCTGTCAAGCCTGTCATCTCCGAAAGCCCTGGCCTCTCTTCTTATTTATCGCTGGGAGTGCTGTCAGCCTTGTGCTGAGATGTGTGATGTTTGGAGTCCGTCTCGCCTGTTTCCCTCCTGGGCCTCTGGCTGGCTCACGGCTCTGTAACTGTAGGACACTGTATATTGACTGTTGCCGTTGCACGGCTTTGCTTTCCCACACAGATTCACTGTTGTAGCGCTTTTGCTGTTGTTAATGTTGTTGCTATGCTTTCTTTAACTTGAAATTTTATTTTTGAACCATTTAAATCTGTGTCTATGGCCTAGTGCTTAAATATTACAGCTGTTGACCAAAAGGCCTGCAATTCAAATCCACTAGGCGCTGCTTGGAAACTCTATGGGGCAGTTCTGCCCTGCACTTCGGCTTGCAGTGAGTCTGAGTCAACTCAACAGCAACGGGTTTGTTTTTTCTGTGCTTAGAGGACTGCCAGCTACGTTTGTGAACTCATCCTAGAAACACTGCTACATACTGCCTTGCTGAGCATTACTGTAGTCATCTTCGAAGGACCCCCCTTACACCAGTGCGTAGTTCACCCTTCAAAGCAATTTGGGAACTCTTTTTTATTTTGAATGGCCATGAGAGCTGTTGTTGTATTTCCCATGATGTCCTGAATGTCATCCAAATGTCTTCCTTTCAGTATTTCCTTTATCTTCAGGTATAGAAAAAAGGGGCCCAGATCAGTTGAGTAAGAAGGGTATTCTAATACAGTTATTTGTTTACTGGCGTAAAACTCTCTCACAGACAACTGTACAGTTAAGTTTATGAGCTTGCCACTGTGCCACCGTGTACAATGACCATTCCAGAAAGAGTTCCAAAATTGCTTTGAAGGGTGGAGTAGGCACTGGCATCAGCACATAGCTTCCAAACAGGAGTGCTTGGAAAGTGACCATAGTGGTATTCAGCAATGAGCGTTTAGAACAATTGAGTGTGTGGACTTAATTGTCAGACTTCATATATCAGGTCTTAGCTTCTCTGCTTGAGAGGTTTGTGTTTCCTAGGGACACCTCCGAGAAATGTGTGAACAGTGATGATGATAACAAACTTCCCTTAGGCCCAACAGAGGGACAGGCGTAGACTTTTGTGCTTTAAGTGACTAAGCCCAGAATGGACCACCCGGCAAACAAGGCACTCGTGGGCTCACTAGTGCTTACTTACTCGTCTGCAGTGTGTGACTGGAAACCCTGGTGGCACAGTGGGCTAAGCGCTAGGTCTGCCAGCCAAAAGGCCAGCAGTTCAAATCCATCAGACACTCTTTGGAAACTCTATGGGGCAGTTCTACTCTCTCTGTAGGTTTACTATGGATTGGAATTGACTCAGTAGCTGTGGGTTTGCTTTGAACACAAGCCTGAATGTACCTTTACTGTACCTCATTTATATCTTGTTGACTGGTTATGCTGCCCCTGGCTAAGTCATGTTAGGATCCCAGCTGTTGTTATCCCATTTGAGAGATGTGAAAGTTGAGGCACTGAGAGACAGCACAGACAGGCCGAGGTAGAATCCAGCCTGAGTGTCTAGGTCTGGAGCCAATGCTGTTCAGTGGAATGCTGCTCCTCTTCCTACCGCCTTACTTTCTCCCTGATCCTTCTGTCCTGTTTCCCACATCATTTGATCATGCACCCTACTGATCCCTGACACACAGATGCATAACCCACTGCCATTGAGTCAGGTTCGACTCATAGCAACCCTAGAGGTAAGAGTAGAACTTCCCCATAGAGTTTCCAAGGAACAACTGGCAGATTTGAACTGCTGACCTCTTGGTTAGCAGCCATAGCACTTAACCCACTGTGCCACCTGGTTTTCCACACAGATGCATAGGAACAACCATTTTCCATACCCTGTGCCCTTGCCTATTCATGAGTTCTTTGACAGGTCTTCTTCCTAAGCCAGGGGTCAGTCCTTGGCCAAAGACTCTGCCCAAGCAGGTGAGGCCAGCCCAAGTCCTGTCTGCAACTGTTCCTGAGGTCAGCAGCTTATCCACGAGTCCTGGGTTTCTGCTCTCAGCTGCATCCCGCTAGTCATCTTTCTCAAGTTTCTTGGCAATACCATTGTGGAACCCACTTCTCAAGGAATCCAATAAACCTCAGGTGATACACTTAAAAGTTCCTCAGGCTGTGCTCAGGTCTGTCGGCTTAGTTCATTTTTAATCCTGTTCCAAGATAGTTTTGATTCATGGATTTATGCTCAATATATATCCTTCAAAGAAAAAATATGTAATGTTTTAAAACCATATTATAGCCAACTTGAATACTTCCCAGAGAGCTTTCTCCCTGAAGGAAGGAAGTAGGGTTGATCCAGGCTCTTCTGGTGTGTCCATGTTCATACATCGGGTGCAGGGATGCTGGAGGCACGGTCGGGGGAAAGTGCATTAAACTACCTTTGGGGAGTCCAGACTGAAGAGGTTCTCTTCATTCACAGACTCGGTGAATAAGGCCTTTGAGGGTCTTTCATTGTGGTATTAACTCTTGAGAGTCTTTAGTACCATCATGGCCACAGTCAAGTTCATGAAAGTTCACTTGGACAAAGCTTCGCTATTTTCTCTGTCATTTTTATAGTTTTGCTTCCTGCTACTCAAATAGTGTAAGAGCAAACCTTCAGTATTGGGGTGAACTTTTTGGCCTAAAGATGTATTTGCAGTTATTTTAGCTTATTTGTATTTCTTTAGTATCATAAACAGTATCATGAGCTCCACTGTTCTCACATTTATTGGGACTGAGTAAAATCTTTGAAGTTGATTGTGTATCCCAGAATTCGATAAGCACTTAGCCTCTTAGTGGAACAATAAAAAAGGTTTTCTGATAAGGTAAATGATTTTATGCAGTCAAAAATTGTACAGAAAATGGACTGAGGAAAAAAAAGCCAGATTGGCAGAGAGATAGAAAGCACTGCATTTTCAACAAATACGTCTTTAGAGTTTTCTGTATTTATGGAACACATTGAATATATGCTGTGAAGGCTCTTGGTGGGAGTTGTAAGGGTAAGCTTCACATGCTGAATATTTGGTAAGAAGTCAAATTAGGCTAATGCCATCTAGGAAGTACAGAGAATAGCTCACTAGTTGCCCTGGAGTCTATCTGATTTGTGATGTCCCCATGTATGTCCGAGTGGAACTGTGCTCCATCAGGTTTTTACTGGTTGAGTTTCTAGAAATAATCGATAGGGCTTTCTTCCCATGTTTTCCTGGGTGGACTTGAACTTCCAGAGTTTCGGGTAGTGGCCAAGCCCTTAACTGCTTGAATCACTCATGGATACAGTTTATGTGCAGTCCGGGGTATAAGCCTTTTGATTCTTCTTGACTCACATAAACTCATACTTTCCTGGTGTGGGGTGTTCGGAGTAATGAATCAGACAGTGGGTGAAAGGGCTCAGTGAAGCACCCGACACGTAATTAAGTCCTCAATAAATGCTAGCAATTAGCATTACTAATGAGCAGTGGATTTGAAAGCCTTCTGCTTCTGTGTTATCGGCTATACACGCAGTTAACATGCAGTCCTGAGAACTGAGGAATCAGAGCAGGATCCCAGCCTGAGTAAGCCATCTTACACTGCCTCGAAAGCGAGCTGGAGTTGGGCCTCCAGCCGGCTTTGCCTCTGGAAGGACTTGGCTGTCTGTGCCTGTAGTTGGGAAGGTGGATAGAAGGCCAGAGACATCGGTCATACATATATGTTATGTAATTGGAGACTAGAAGAACTATTTATCTTTTTATTTTAAAGGAATGGGTTTATGTGCAAGGCATTTCTTGTTTAAAAGAAGCAAACAGTCTTAAAATTAGTTCAGTTTTGTTTGCTCAGTTTTTTTTCAGTACAATAACACGGCTTATAATTTGGATTTTTTTTTTTCCTCCTGAATCTCATCTTTCAGAAAATATACTCAATGAATGGTCAAAATTAAATTCCCACTAAAAAACAAAAAAAAAGCAGCCCAACCTAAACCTGATGCCACTGCATCATAGCAACCCTATAGGACAGAGGAGAACTGCCCCATAGGGTTTACAAGCAGTGCCTGGTGGATTCAAACTGCTGGACTTCTGGTTAACAGTCCTAGCTCTTAACCACTATGCCAGCAGGGTTTCTAGTTTCTAGAGTTTCCACCACTGTCCTTTATTCTCTACCAAAATGCATCAGCTTCATTGCCACCTAGAAGATTTCAGTTGCCATGAAGTCAATTCCAACTTACAGTGATCCCATAGGGCAGAGTAAAACTGCCTCATTCCAACTGCTGATCTTTTGGATAGTAGCTGAGCTCTTAACCACTGCACCCAGCAAGGCTCCCTGTAGAAGACAGGAGGCATTTTACAGAGAGGAACTCTGCTTCTCTAAGACTTTTCTTATGCTGCATTTAACCAAAAAAATTAAGTTCTGGAACTGGATTCAGTATTATAAAGAAGAGAGTGAAGTGTATATTAAATAGGACTCTTGCCAGTTAAGGAAAGAAGGACATTCAGTGTTAGTCAAGGTTGTTTACTGTGGCAATTTTCAGGTCTGTTTTTTTCCTAGGACACCAGTTTCGCTTCTAAGAGTTTCAAGAGGGAGTGGAAATTACACAATGACAATTGAAGAGTTAAATAATGTTGACAAAGTCCACCATCTCAATGAGCTGCAAATGTCTTTTAGCATCTCTCTAGGAATTTAATGACTGATCTTGGCAAGCCCAAAACTATATTCAGTCTTCAAATTTAATTAAAAAGCAAAGCTTAGAGGAGTATTCTTCTAGATAGACACAGTCAGAGTAAGTAATTTTCCTACAGATGACACCTTAGTTTCTGTAGTTGCTATTAGGTTGCCTGTGGGCTTCTCACACAGATCATTTGATTGAGTGTTCCTTTTTGAATGTTATCTCAAAGGAATAAAAAGGTAAAAAGCTAACATGCATAGGATGGAGTAGAACTGCCTCATAGCGTTTCCAAGGAGCGGCTGGTGGATTTGAACTGCTGAACATGTAGTTAGCAGCTGAGATCTTCATCAGGGCTCCAAAGAAAAGAAAACGATTTCTTTAAGTGCGACAAAAATGGGCTTGATGTAAGACCTGCTGTTACTGCTCCTTTGAGGAGGGCTGTGAGCTTTCTTCCACGAGGACATTGCTGAAATATGCATAATTGATTACTCTGCGTTATACTTCATGGTCTGTATTGTGCGGGTGTGCGTGCACACACAAATATACACAAATATATCTATATGAATATACATATATATGTGTGTATGTATATATGCATATATCTTCAGCTTTTTTGTGTATATATATACACACATATCTATGTGTGTATATGCATATATGTGTATATATATATATATACATGAAAAATGAAGATTTTTATCAGCTTCTGCAATTTGAAGTTGATCAAAGATGCAGTGAGGGTGCGGTGGTAATTACTGGTGCTGGAATGCCAAAGTTGGAAACCAAGGATTGCTAGTGATCCTTGGTTTGATGATAGAAACCATGTCAGAGATGGCGTGATAGAATTTTGTGAGAGCAGCAACTTCTTCATTGCAAATAGCTTTTGCACCAGCATTAACAGTGAACGTGGACCTTACCAGATGGAATACACAGGAATCAGATGATGATGGAAGAGCTCAGTGTCATCCGTCAGAGCAAGACCAGGTGCCGACTGTGCTACAGACCACCAGTCCGTCATACGCAAGTTCATCTGAAATTGGAGAAAAATTAGAACAAGTCCATGAGAGCCAAAGTATGATCTTGAATATATCCCACCTGAGTTTAAAGACCATCTCAGGAGTAGATTTGATGCAGCAAACGCTAGTAACTGAAGAACAGATGAGTTGTGGAATGACATCAAAGAAGTCATACAGGAAGAAAGCAGGAGGTCATTAAAAAGGTAAGAAAGAAAGGAGAGACCAAATAGGATGTCAGAAGAGACTCAGAAGCTGGCTTTTGAACATGGAGCAGCTAAAGCAAAAGGAAGAAATGACAAAGTAAAGGAATTGAAGTTTTCAAAGCCCTGCTTGGGAAGACAGAGTAAAATATTATAATGACATTTGTGAAGAGCTGGAGATGGAAAAGGAAGAGAGAAGAACATGCACTGTGTGATGGTCAGGATGGTGTCAACTTGACTACTCCATGTTTGGCTGCTGTATTAAGTGGCAGGATGGGGCCTATGGTATCTTCCCACCCCTTGGCTCTCTTCTCTTTGCCTTCCACTACCTACTGCTGGTCTGCTCATGTAGCCAGCAGCTCCTGCTCTCTTCTGGCATCTGGTTCCTGGACTTGAACTAGCAGCTGTTGGATCCAACAACCTTTACAGCTGGTGCTTGAGAGTCCTGTTCCCTAACCTGCCAATCCTGGGTTCGCCGGCCTCTTCAGCTCCGTCTCGCCACCAGTTTGGGATCTGCCGACCTACACAACTGATGATCTAGAACTTTGGTCTCTGACATGCTGACCTTGGGATCACCAGCTCCTGTGGCCACGTGAGGCTTGTGCCAGGACTTGGGACGTTCAGCTTCTGCAGTTGCGTGAGCTGTTCCCTATATATATATGAAATCTTTCCTTGTACTTTATATATATAAATCTTTCCTTGTGCATACATGTGTTACTGGTTTTGCTTCCCTAGGAAACTCAGCTAAGACACACTGCATTTCTCAAGCTGGAAGAACTGAAGAAAAAATTCAAGCCTTGAGTTGTAGCAGTGACAGATTCTACAGGGACAATATTCGGTGACTCTGGAAGCATCCAAAGATGGAGGGAATACACACTGTCATTACACCAAGAAGAATTGATCAAAGCTCAGCTATTTCAAGAGGTAACGTGTGATCAGGAACAGATGATACTAAAGAAAGAAGTCAAAGCTGCATTGAAGACACTGGCAAAAAACAAGGCCCCAGGAATCTGTGAAATGTCAGTTGAGGTGTTTCAACAAATTGCTGAAGCACTGAAAGTACTCAGTCATCAGTGCCAAGAATTTTGGAGGACAGCTACCTGGCCAACTGACTGGAAGACATCCATATTTATACCTAATCCCAAGAAAGGTGATCCAACTCAATGCAAAAATTATTGAACAGTATCATACACAAGTAAAATTTTGCTCAAGATCATTCAGAAGTAGCTGCAGTACTATGTTAACAGGAACTTCCAAAAGATCACACCAGATTTAGAAGAGGACATGGAACCAAGGATCTCATGGTTGATGTCAAATAGATCTTGGATGAAAGCAAGAAAATACCAGAAAGATGTTTATCTGTGTTTTGACTGTGCAAAGCCGTTTAACTGTGTAGATCATGACAAACTATGGATAATATTATAGAGAAGGGACATTCCAGAACACTTAATTGTGCTCATGACGAATCTGTATATGAATCAAGAGGCAGTTGTGCGAACAGAAAAAGGGGATACCGCATGGTTTAAAGGCAGGAAGGGGGTGTCAAGGATGTAACCTTTCATCATACCTCTTCAGTCTGTATGCCAAGCAAATAATCCAAGAAGCTGAACTTTATGAAGAAGAACGAAGTATTCAGGATTGGAAGAAGACTCATTGACAATCTGCATTACACAGACGACACAACCGTGCTTGCTGGAAGAGAAGAAGATTTGGAACACTTACTGAGGAAGATCAAAGACCACAGTCTTTAGTATGGATTACACTCAGCATAAAGAAAACAAAAGTCCTCATGACTGGAGCAATACGCAACACCATAATAAATGGAGAGAGCATTAAAGTTGTCAAGGATTTCATTTTACCTGGATAAACAATCAACCCCTATGGAAGCAGTGTTCAAGAAATCAAAAGACTCATTGTTTCTGGGAAAATCTGCTGCAAAAGACCTCTTTAACGTAATGAAAAGTAAAGATTTCACCTTGAAGACAAAAGTGCTTTTGCCCAAAAGCCATGGTATTTTCAGTTGCATCATATTTGTGTGAAAGGTGGACAATGGTTGAAGAAGACAGAAGAATTATTGATGCCTTTGAATTGTGGCATTGGAGACGAGTATTGAACATACCATGGACTGCCAAAAGAACAAATCTGTCCTGGAAGAAGTACAACCAGAGTGCTTTTTAGAAGCAAGGGAGATGGCAAACCTACATACTTTGGACATGTTGTCAGGAGGGATCAGCCCCTGGAGGAGGACGTCTTGCTTATTAGAGAGTCAAAGGAGGAGAGAGTCAGCAAGATGAGTTGACAAAGTGTCCTGAGCAGTGGGCTTAAGCATAACAACAATTGTGGGCATGGCACAAGACCCGTGTTTCCTGTCTTTGTACAGAAGGTTGATATGAGTTGGAATGGACTTGATGGCACCTAATGACAATATATGCATATAGTTATACATACTTCTATATGCAAATATGCATATCTTTATGCATCTGTATAGAAGCATATATTTATATAGATATATGAGGACTGCTAAGTAAGTTTGTGAATTCATCCTAGAAAAACTGCTACGTACCTCATTGCTGAATATCACTGTGGTCGCCTTACAAGTACTCCTCTTGGGAAGCTATGCACTGATGCCAGTGCCTAGCCCACCCTTCAGAGCAATTTTGCAACTCTTTCTGACTTGGCTATCAGACCTGTGGTATTACCCTTGATGTTTGTGAATGTCGTCAAAATGTTTTCTTTTCAATATTTCCGTTATCTTCAGGTAAAGCAGAATCATTAGGGGCCAGATCAGGTAAGTAGGGAACATGTTCCAATATAGCTATTTTTCTTTTATTAGCTAAAAGCTCCCTGACAGACAGCTGTACAATTAAATTCACGAACTTGCCAACCTGCCACCAGAAAGAGTTCCAAAATTGCTCTGAAGGGTGGACTATGCATTTGCATCGGTACGTAGCTTCCCCAGGGGAGTACTTCTAAGGTAACTGTAATGATATTCAGCAGTGAGATGTGTAACACTTTGAACAGTAAAGTTTTTGGACCTAATTGTCTTGTACATATTTCTTTTGTTTGTGTGTGTGAGTGTGTGCGTGTGTGAGCAAAATATAGACCATGGAGTATAGCATGGTGTAATTAATTATGCGTGTTTCAGCAATGTCCCTGGGGGAAAAGCTCACAAGTCTCCTCAAAGGAACAGTTATAGCAGGTCTCACAGGAGGTCTGTTTTTGTCACTACTGAAAGAAACCTGTTACTTTTTCTTTTATATGTGCAAACCCTGGTAGAGTAGTGGTTGAGCTATGGTTGTTATCCAAGAGGTTGGCAGTTCAAATCCACAGGGCATTCCTTGGGTCTCCATAGGGCAGTTCTGCCTTGTCCTGTTGGGTTGCTATGAGTCAGAATCCACTTTCGATAGTGAATTTTACACACGCGTGCACGCACGCACGCACACACACACACACACACACACACACGCAAGATTTCAGATTCACCCCTATGTCAACTCTCATACTCTTGGAGAGTGCAAAAATTGTTATAAGCTGTTAATATTACATTATGTTATAATTATATTATTAAGCTACTGACCTACATTCTTGAAATCTGATTAAAAAAATTTTGAGTTGTTTAGCTTATAGAATGTCTTAAGCTAGTAAGGAGCCATTTGATACTTTCTAACTATTGAGGAAGTGCTTCCTGGAAAACATTGATGCCGAGGATTTTTTGTGCCAGAGAAGTAACTGAGTAGTATAATAGCCTTCTTTTATTCTTTTCTGTCAAGTTCATGCAGTTTGACATATTTCCATAAATACAGTATATTCATATTTTAAAACTTCACTTTAAAAATACAGTGACATTTGATTTAGTGTTTTGGGAGAAGGCCTTTTCAGTGGCTGATAGAGACCTGTGTATTTGAAATATATGAGCCTCTTCCATTTTCCTTCCTGGGTGAGATCTGTAGCTGTAGGAAGCACTGTTGTCTTGCAGTATCTGTTTATGGCTTTTCTTATGTGATGAGAGAAATATTGTATTTTGTTTGAAAATTAAAATGGAAAATGAGATGTAGCTTAAATCCCTTACCATACAAACATTGCCTGCCTTTGTTTTGGTCAATTCAAATGAAAGTGACTTTTCCTGAACAATCAGTTCCATTATTTTGTTTTGCTCTGAAAACAAGAATTGAATTGCTGCACTGGGGTGTTGTTTTCTTTCTTCCTGTTTCCCTCTTCTCCCAGGGTAAATTTGTTTTACATTATAAAACAACCAAAAGAAATGAAAAGAAACCCAAACCCAGTGCTGTGAAGTCGATTCTGACTCATAACAACCCTATAGTTCAGAGTAGAACTGCCCTATAGAGTTTTTAAGTAGCACCTGGTAGATTTGAACTGCTGACCTTTTGGTTAGGAGATACCGCACTTAACCGCTATGCCACCAGGGTTTCCTTATAAAACAAAGGACACGCATATCTTTATGTTGTTATATGTGTTTATAGTGATATATTAATTTCTGCCTAAAAATTTCAGTGTTGTAACTGAGAAACATATTGTTGGTGAAAACAAAGTATTGTAAAATCAGTTTTATTTTTATCATCAGTGTGTGTGTGTGAGTGTTGTGTTGTGTGCTGCAGAGTCAGTTACCATCAATATATGTGGTCATTTCTTTTCTTCCTGGTGAAATTCTACTGTTTATCATCTCACGTGGAGATCTGCATTCTGTGTCAGTTAGCCTAGCATTCCAGAACACTGTTTGGGAGAGATGGGGTCAAATCAAACAATTTACATGTAAATGGATTGTCAGAAGAATATAGTTATGATGACTTAGGATAACACAGTAAACTCTGGTGGCATAGTGGTTAAGTGCTACACCTGCTAACCAAAAAGTTGGCAGTTCAGATCTATCAGGAGCTCCTTGGAAACTCTATGGAACAGTTCTACTGTGTCCTGTGGGGTCGCTACGAGTTGGAATTGAGTCAATGGCAGCGGGTTTGCTTTTGTTTTTTAGTACAGCACACTGAAAGAAGTGGTCTGTTGCAGTGGTCCTGACATGAGTGCTGAATCACCCTTGATGGCCTGCTTGGCCCTAAACTAGGCACCACCTTGAAGAAAGACTTACCCTGAAAGGAGCAGAAAAAGGAGTTTCTCCTGTTGTTGTTTTTGTTTTGGTGGTTAGTTGCCATCGAGTCACCTGCCACTCATAGTGGCCTTGTGTGTAACATAAAAGAATGAAGTGTTGATCAGTCCTGTGTCATCTTCAGGATCATTAGTTTGTTTGACTTCATCGTGTGGCTGGCATGTCATTCCCTCTTAGGAAGGATGTCTTAGTCATCTATTGCTGCTGTAACAGAAATACCACAAGTGGATGGCTTTAACAAAGTGAAATTTATTTTCTCACGGAAAAATAGACTACAAGTCCAAATTTAGGGCATCAGCTCCAGGGGAAGTCTCTCTCTGTTGGCTCTGGAGGAAGGTCTTGGCATCAGTATTTCTTTGGACTGGGAGGTTCTGAGGCCCAGGGACCCTAAGACAAAGGATATACTCTGCTCCTGCTCTGCTCCCAGGCCCTGCTTCTTTCTTGATGATATGAGCTGCCCAACTGTCTGCTTGCTCCCCTTTCCTTTATATCGCAAGGGATTGCCTCAAGGCACAGTACAGTCTTCCACACTGAGTCCTGCCCAACCAACACAGCTGTGTTCATCCCCCTCATTAACGTCATAGAGATGGGATTTATGACATATAAGAACATCACGGTGTACCAGGGTTCATGGCCTAGCCAAACTGCAACACACATTTTCTGGGGGGAGGGAGGACACAATTCAATCCATGACAAAAGGTTTCTCTCGTTTTTGCTGAACCTCTACCAAACATCATATCCTTTTCTGGTGATTGATCTTTCCTGGAAGTATGTCGAAAGAAAACAAGTCATTCCTTCTGCAGAGCATTCTGGTTGTGTTCTTCTCAGATTGATTCGTTTATTCTGCTGAAAATACATGTTATATTTCATGTTCCTCAGCAGCCTGCAGTCCAAACACATCGGTTCCTCTTCTGTCTTCTTATTTCGTTGTCGCACTTTTGCATTCATATGCAGTGGTTGGAAAGACCATTGCTGGGCTAAGGCAGGCTTTCAACACAGAGTGACGTCTTCATTTTTCTTAGAGCTGTGAAGAGGTCTTTCGCAGCAGCTTTCCTCAATGCAGTACCTCATTTGATTTCTGGATATTGATTATTTTTGATTCAGTTAGGATGAAATAATTGACAAATTCAGTTGATTCTCCATTGATGAGTGTGTTATAAAAGTCATCTTTAATTATTTAGACTTGGCATGGTTGCTTTGCTTTGTACCTGGAAATATTCAATTTCTTACATTGAGCCATATTGCATTACAATCATAATAAGAACTCTGCTGACTGACTATCTCACTAGGTTCAGTTTCAGTGTTAGTGTAACTTTGCTCCTCTGAGTTCAGAGGATCACCAGCCTCCATGGGATATTGATCTCTTGCAGAGACAATAACACTGAGAGAAAGAGGGAGACAATGTGGGACAGAGTAACACTGATGTGACTTTATCACCCTCAGCCTGCATTTTGTGTATGTGCATTTTCTTACATTGTATTCTGAAAGAAGGCACTTTATCTTATTGCTTGCTTCTTTTCATATTGGTAATTTTCTTCTTTTTGACTTAGTTTTTTTTTATTATGATTGAGTGAAAATGTACATTCCCATATAAATTTGCGTGCCTGCCTATGTGCAACTCCGCCTGCTCCCCCTACCCGGTGACAGCACACTCCTTCTCTCCATTCTGTACATGTCATATCTCCTAACAGTCCCCTGTCCCCTCCTCTCCACCTACTCCCTCACCTCTGGTAAGAGGTCAGCAGGACGACATGGTAGACATGCATACAACCATGAAGTCCACACGTGATATGGTCACCCTGTGTCACCAAGTCCAATCCGTTTCTGTCTGAAGCGTTGACCTCCATTATGATTTATGGACAGGGGCAGCATCAGGGCAGCATCAGGGCCAGGGGCCATGCTCGCAGGTGAGCCCTCAGGCCCCTGCACCATCGACTGCGGTCTTTTAGTGGAGATCTCAGGGTGCACCCCTTTTTATTCTTGTGTTGCCAGTGAGACTCAACTTTGTGAGCCCCATCCCGGCTATTGCTGATGGTGGCTGGGCACCATCCAGTTCTTCCAGTCACATGTTGATGTAGTCCCCAACTCTAGGATCCCTCTGACTTCTCTTTCCCCCATGTCATTTTGGTCTGTGGTGATCATCCATTTCTGATGAATTGGGAACATTTGGTGTACCTCAGATGGCAGATTGGCAGCTTTTGAGACCCCAGACGCCACTCATCAATAACTTGGTTGTTGTATTCTATTGGAAAGTATTTTGTTGAAGATTTTTGCACCTAGATTCGTGAGTGATTTTGGTCTGTAGTTCTCCTTTTTATTGGGTCTTTCCCTGGTTTTGGTAGCAGGGTTATGCTGGCTTTATAGAATGAATTTGAGAGTATCCCATTCCTTTCTATACTGTGAAGTAGTCTCAGTAGTATTGGAGATAAGTCTTCTCTAAAAGCTTGTTAGAATTCTGCAGTGAAGCCATCTGGGCCTGGGGCTTCTTTTGGTTGGTAGTTTTTGGATGACTTTTTCAATCTCTTCCTTTGTGATGGGTTTTTTAAGTTGTTCTGCTTCCCCTTGTGATAATTTTGGTAGGTGATATGAATTTAGGAGTTTGTCTATTTCCTCTAGGTTTTCAAATTTGTTAGAGTACAGACTTTCATAATATTCTGTTATGATATTTTTTATTTCTGTTTGATCTGTTGTGACAACTCCCCTCCCATTTCTTATTTGAGTTGTTTCCTTTCCTGATTTTGTTCAGTAAGTTTTGCCAATGGTTAATTTTGTTGATCTTTTCAAAAAACAGGTTTTGGTCTTTTCAGTTTTTTCAATTGTTCTTCAGTCTCTAATTCATTTAGCTCTGCTCTAATCTTTATGATCTGGTTTCTTCTGGTGCCTGAGGTGTTCCTCTGTTATTCTCTCTGTACTCTTTCAAACTGTAAGGTTAGTTCTTTGGTGTAGGTTCTTTCTTCCTTCCGGATGTATGCATGTTTAGAGATAAACTGACCTCTGAGGACTGTTTTTGCTGTATCCCATAGATTCTGGTAGGAAGTGTTCATTCTGATTGGAATCCATTAATTTCTTTATTTCATCCTTGATTTCTTCCATGACCCCTGACTGTTTGAGCAAGATGTTGTTCAGTTTCCAAGAGTTCCACTTTCTATCTATGTTTTTTCTGCTATTGATTTCAACTTTTGTTGCTTTATGGTCTGAGAAAATGCTTTGCATTAATTTAATGTTATGGATTTTGTTGGGATTTGCTTTATGTCCTAACACGTGGTGTATTCTGGAGAATGTTCCATGTGCACTGGAGAAGAAGGTGTAGTTGTCTGCTGATGGATAGAAAGTTGTATATATGTTGATGAGGTCCATTTGGTTAATTGTGACAATAAGGTCTTCTGTGTCATTACTGAGTTTTTTTCCTAGATGATCTGTCCAATATTGAGAGTAGGGTGTTGAAGTCCCCACTATTATTGTGGAGTGATCTGTCCTGTTTTTGAGTATAGTCAGTGTTTCTTCGATGTGTTTAGGTGCTCTAGTATTGGGTGCATAAATATTTAATATTGTTAAGTCCTTCTTGTGCATTGAGCCTTTCAGCAACAATGTCCATCCTTGTCCATGGTGGTGGATTTTATATTGAAATCTATTTTATCTGAGATTAGTATTGCTACACCTGCTCTTTTTGTATATTGTTAGCTTGATATATATTCTTCCATCCTTTAATTTTCAGTTTTTTCCTGTCTTTAAGTCTAAGGTGAGTTTCTTGTAAGCAACATATGGGCGGGTCATGTCTTTTGAGCCTAGATATCACACATTGTCTCTTTACTGGAGTGTACAGTCCATTCATATTTAATGTAATTATTGATAGGTATGTATTTAGTACTGTCATTGTAATAAGTTTGTTTCTGCGTTGATGTTTTCTCTGTTGTTATTATTTATCTGTTCTGGGACATTCTTCTTTATGAGTTGATTTTTCATCTTTTTCTGTGTTGGTTTTGTGGTTGGTGAGACTCCTGTATTACATTTCTTGATTTGATATATTGCATCTTTATTGTGCTTTCTGGCTGCCCGTAGTTTCCCCCTTAATAATCTAATGTTTAAACCCAATTTTCACTACTACAATTCTTACTAACTTCATCTCCATCTGGAAGGACTATAATGACTGTAGTACATCCCTCTTTTTAGTATGATGACATCATAATTTTCGTGATATGCTCACTGGATCAGTTCTTTCACTATTATAGCTTTGATTGAGTTTGGAGCCTTCCCTAACTGAGTAGGCTTCTGGATGATGTGTCCTTTATTTCTTCCTAAAATACAAAGTTAATGGTTTTGTTCTTCTAAGCCAAGAGCTTCTTTCAGTATTTCTTGTAGCTTTGGTTTGGCTTTTACAAAGTCCCTGAGTATCTGTTTATCTGAGAATGTCTTGATTTCATTTGAAAGATAGTTTTGCAGGATAAATAATTCTTGGTTGAAACTTTTTCTCCTTCAAGGCTTTGAATGCGTCATCCCATTGTCTCTATGCCAACATCATTTCTGCTGAGAAATCAGATGAAGGCCTACAGAGTTTCCCTCTGAATGTTAGCTTTGCTTTGAGTCTCGCTGCCTTTAAAAGTTTCTGCTTATGTTTCGTTTTGTTAGCCAAGTGCCGTGAAGCTTGGCTATAATATGTCCTTACGTCTTGCTTTTGAGATGTATATTGAGTGGTGTTTGATATGCACCTTGGATGTGTATATTCTTTCATAATTTTGGTGAAATTTTCTATCAGCAACTTAGGCACAATACTCTCAGTGTTCTCAGGTGTCCTGCTCTGGTCAGGAACTCAATTAACTGTAGGTTGTTCCTCTTCATAGAGTCCCATGTGTTCCTTAATGCTTCTTCATTTTTTTAAAAAATTTCTTTTTTCTGATTTTTCCTCATAGATGGTGGAGTCAGTAGCTCTGTCTTCCAAGTCGGAACGTCTCTTTTCCATTTGTTCAATTCTGTTTTCTTGACTTTAAATAGAAATTTCTATTTTTTTGATTTTGTTGTTTATCTGTTGGATTTCAGAGTACTGGTGTTCCCTAAGATTGAATAGCTTGCTTAATTTTTCATTTTGCTCTGCTGCATTTTGTATAAGGTGTAGGAGAGCTCTATATATAATCCTTTTGTACTTGCTCTCCAATTGTTTCAGAAAAGCTTCTTCATCTGGGAGTTTTTTAGTTCTTTCTTTTTTGGGCCTTCTGAAGCCATAGGTGAATTCTTCTTAATAATTTTGTCCAAGCTTTGTTGCTTTTTGGGCATCTAGAGATTGTTATGTTTCTCTGGTGTTACCTTAATAGGATATAAAGTCAGTCTAAAAGGAAGTTGATCACCAGATATCACTCTGTACTCCAGTGACTATGCCTAATGGTATCTCTTGGGTAGCAGACTCCACTTCCTGATTGGCAAATACATGCCTCTACATATAGAGTCACTGGGGAGCCATCAGTTGACCCTATAATGTGAGATCTGACAAAGCAAGAACCTCTATATAGAACGCCAGATGCCGTAAACTATTTTAGAATACGGAAAGGCTACTGCCCTGCCTTTATCTGGTAGCCACACTGTGCAAAAGACTGCTTTTCTGTTGAAAAAGCACTTTCGGGGCAGGCACTGCCTCTCAGCCTCTGAATTAGGACCAGTTGAGGCCTCTCTGTGAGTAGCTTCGCCTCCCAGACAATCAAGATGGCATCCAGCACAAGTGCTCCTGACTGCCTGGGAATAGGCTATTTAGTGCCGGAGAGTAGGGGAGAGAAGCCAAAAGGGGCAAGGTGCACAGATTCCAAGGCCAGATACTCAAGATGTGGCTACTCCACTCACCAATCTCATCAGTAGTACATCCAAGTCCTGCTGCTAGTGAGGCCCTAGCCCCAGTTGCTGGCCAAGACAGAGAATAAAAAATTAAAATGGTGAGTTACCTTGAGTCCTCTAGAGCCGGCACTCAGCAAGGGTGGGGTTGGCGAAAGAGAAGAAGTTTCCCACTCAGAGATATGTAATCCAAACAGCCTATGCTGTGACCTAGGGTTCACTAGGTGTCCTGAAGTGTCTGTTTAATCATCAATTCAAGCCTTAGTTTCCAGAGGGATTTAGTGTGTTCAGTCAGCCATCTTGCCTCCGCCCCCGACTTAGTTTTTGTTTTATTTTTTTCCAAGCTGCCCCGTAGAGCTCATTCATTGTGTCTCCCTGTATTTTAATGTGAAAATCTCTCTCTCTCTAATTGTCTCTCACCTCTTCTTGCTCTCTCTTCAAAGAGTATGAACTGATTTGAGTTGCTTTTTGCAGTGGTACCAGAGGAAGAGCTGGTCATGTGGGTGGGACAATTTCTTCTTCTTCTTTTTTTCCTTCTTAATGAGACTACTTTTTTAAACAATTTTTTCAGTTTACCCTGATCTTCCTCCATGTTTAAAATAACATCACAGATACATACACTTGCTTTTCTAAGTAAAAAATGCAGTTTGTGCTTTGTAATATTATGTTAGTTTTTGGAATGGATTCAAAGAACTAAAAGTGCAGTTATGTAGTAAAAACAGGTATTTTCTCCTGTGCCCTGCGGGCCCATGAGAATTAATTAGTCAAGGTCATATGAAAGTCAAATGATATGCTACATCTTCCAACCAGTTGTTCTTTCTGAGTCATTCCCTCCCAGCCTCCTTTCTGATTTGCAAGAAGAGTTGATAGCTAAGAGTTCTTTTTAAGGAGGCTCTCAGCGGTACATTCAATGACATGTTTAGTTCTGTATACCCGTAGTATAGTGCATCCAAAGCACTCTCAGAATTATGTTGAAAACAAAATCATTGCCATCAAGTTTATTCCAGCACATGATGATCCTGTAAGACAAAGTACACGTGCCCCATAGTGTTCCCAAGGGGTAGCTGGTGGATTTGAACTGCTGATCTCTTCGTTTAGCAGCTGTAGCTCTTAACCTCTGCTCTGCCAGAGCTCTAAAATTATCTCAGAGTGTGAAGCCAAGTTGTGTGTAATTTTCTGTTGTTGAAGGAGATTATAACCTGTCTGGATAAAGGAAGTAAACACAAGGATAGTTTGACAACAGAGAATTAATTTTATTTTTACCTCTGTATGAAATCCTCCTGAAACCCTGTAATTCTAGTGTAACCCCAGTTGGAGAGGCCTCTTCTAAATCCATCTCCTCTCCTGTCTTGTGTAGATGCACACCATGTCTCTAAAGATGCACTATCACTTTAAGTTCATGGTCACTGAACCAGCTGTCTCATGTCCCTTAGCACTCTGATCTTATGCCCCACTTTTGCAGCAAAATTACAACAACTGTAAGTATTTCCCCTATCTTTCCATCTTCTATGCACATATCCTAAGGTCCTTTGGAAGAAGTATCCTGACCGATGACCTTCAAACAGCTGAACCCCAGTCCTGCCATTCCTCTGTCATTTTATTCTCACAGCATTCTTGGCTGGTATGGGTACCTTCATTTCCTGTGGCATTCCCCCCCAAATCTCCCATGTCATCTGCAGCCCCCACCCCATTTGACTCTATTTTGCTAGTACCAGCAGTATAGCACAGAGGTGCAGCCTAGGGATTCTTCAACTGGACTCAGCCCAGGTACTTGTTCTGTGAGTTTATTTTGCTCCTGGGTAAGTAATTGAACTTGTCTTTGCCTTTATGTGCTCATCTGTAAAATGACCCTTCACTGGTAGAGATCTTGTGAGGATTCAGTCAGTTGATATTGGTATAAATACCTAGAATAATGCCTGAGAGTAGGGGTTATAAAGAGTGGTTATTATTGCCTCTGTTAACCACTGATTATAAATACTGAGGCTAGGATGCTTTGTATCACTGTATTTCCATCCTCTGTACCTGTGGTTGTGTCCACACCCCTGTCGCAGCTTAGTGCATTCCATCATCCCATTGGTTCTCAGAAATGGTGGGTGAAAGGTCAGCCTGTCCATCTTTCTTTTGAATCTTTCATCTCTTCTTTGATCCTATACCATAACCATATAAAATATTATTGTTTCTTACATTCAAAACAATTGAAATGTTGCAAGTATTATCTTCGTCATCATTAGGAATATCAAAAGAAGAAAAAGCAGATTTCCCCTTCTCTTACACAGTTGCTCAGGCTCCTTCTTCTTTCTACTTGATTCTCTCATAATTTGTTTGAAAGAGCAGTATTCTCTCTTAGTGCACTGCTTTCTGGCTCGGAGTACAATTTGACAACACAAAACTAGAAAGCTGGACAATGAATAAAGAAGACTGATGAAGAACTGACACCTTTGAATTGTGGTGTTGGCGAAGAATATTGAATACGCCATGGAAGGCCCAAAGAATGCACAGATCTGTCTTGGAAGAAGTAAAATCAGAATACTCCTTAGAAGCAAGGATGGTGAGACCACCTCTGATATACTTTGGATATTTTATCAGGAGGGATCTGTCCCTGGAGAAGGTAAAGTGGAGGGTCAGCAGAAGAGAGGAAGAGCATCGACAAGATGAAATGAAATGCTGGCTGCAACAGGCTGCAGCACAATGATTGTGAGCTTGGTGCAGGGACAGGTGGCCTGTCGGTCTGTTGTGTCATAGGACTGCTCTGAGTTGGAACCAACTCTGTAGCACCTAACAGCTGCAGCACCCAACAGGAAATCCACATGTTAACTGCTTGTCACACTCAAAGATTTGTTTTCTGTCGTAGTCCACTCTGATTTCTTCTAGATTTCATACCTTTAACCACTTTGAGTTGTGAAGACGTAACATCGGCTGTGCTGGTTTCACCTGCTTCTGACTCTCTTGCAGTCTCCTTTCCTACATCTTCCTCTTGTGTCTTAAATGTGTCTTCTGCCCTACATCCCATTCTTCACCTTGATCCATACTCCGTGTAGAGTCCCTAGGGAATGTAACTTAACCCCATGACTGCTTCTGCTCCTTATCATATGTGCCCAACCCAAACAATCAAGTGCCATTGAGTTGGTTTAGCCTCATAGTGATGCTATAGGGCAGAGTAGAACTGCCCCATGGAGTTTCTAAGGAGCACCTGGCGGATTTGAACTGTTGCCCTTTTTGTGAGCAGATGTAGCACTTAACCACTGCACCATCAGCATTTCTTACCAGATGTACCATTGACTCACAGATCTCTATTACTAGCCCCAAACCCTGAGCTTTCAGACTTCTTTCCAAATGTCTCCTAGATGGGAACACTCATAGGCATTTCAAAGTCAGAACATCTAAAATTAAACTTGCTCTATTCCCAATTGGCACTTTGTGTCTGTATTTCTGTCTCAGTAGAGGACTTTACTGTAAACCTACCAGGCTCAAGCCTGAAACCAGGTGACCCTGTTAGTCTTCTCTCTCTGTGATACTCAACTTAGAAGCCTCAATTTATGTCTCCCGTGTCCCTTCTGCTGCCAGTCTTTGCCCTTGCTGTTTTAGCTCTTCATTTTCCTCTCATTATGCTATTGTGACAATCTCTGAAAGTCTTTTACTCCCCATTGTCACTTGCTGCTGTCCTATGTGGCATATGCACAATGGACAAGCACCCTTTCATGCCTAGTGGTATATAGCAGCTGTGACTTTTTCAGTCTCAGGGGTTTACTGAACAGCTGTTAGACCATGGACAGTGTGTGCAGCCATAAAGCAAGGACATGTAGGGCTGTTTGAAACTGGAGAAGGGGGCCGGTGCTGCAAATGACTTTTTTTTTTTTTTTTTAATACAAGGTATTGTATGAGTTATCTGAGTTTTTGATAGAAAAATTAGAAACTTTAAAGATTTTTATTTGGTACACATGTGTACCAGTATACCCCAGAAGGGATTCTATGGTATGTAATTAGTGGTACTTCATACAATCCCTGGTGGCATAGTGGCCAAATGCTACACCTGCTAACCAAAAATTTGGTAGTTCGGATTCTCTAGCTGTTCCTTGGAAACTCTGTGGGGCAGTTCTCGTCTGTTATATGGGATCACTGTGATTTGGCACTGACTTGACAGCACTGGGTTTGCTTTTTAGTTTTCATACATACCACTGAACACAGGGCAGGCTTGTGAGAAGTGGCAAGAAAAAGAAATCCATGCCACCTACTAAAAACTCAGACACGGTCAATGATTTAGCGTGCTTCCATTAATGAAAACACATGATACCAACAACAGATTAAGGGAGACAATAATTGGGTCACCAAAGAATCACCCTGCTTGTGTACTGTTCTGCTTAATATTATTTGCTGGCACTCTGTCACCTGAATCTTGTAATCCATCTCTCTTAATTTGTAATACTCTTTAGCATCCAGCCCTAACCTTTTTCACCAGCCGTAGCTCTTTGCAGAGCCCCTCCATGAGCAAGTGACACAGATCTTTTTCCCCTCACATGACATTCTCCTCTTTGATGCTTCCTTTACTTATGCTGTTCTTGCCTACTGAAATAACCTTTTTCACACTCTTTGAGATGTCATCCAATTACTCTTACTTCGTGGAAGCCTTATACAAGTTTTTAAGACGTTCATTGACTCCTCTTGAGTCTCAGTGTTTAGATAATAGGTATCATAATACCTTGGAATTCACTGAGTTCCCGAAGAGCTGTGTGTTGTTTTTATAGTGCTGTTGTGTTCATAGCACCTAGGACACTGCCTGGAACTTAGTAGGTGCTTAGGAAGCGTTTCGATGAGTTTTAGAACTAAGTATTTCCAAAAGATTGAGAAGACGGATTGTGTAACACAGAGTAAAGATAAGACAAACAGCTGTAAAAGAGGAGTATCAGAGGGGAAAGAAAATGTTCAGTAGGCTAAATGATGGAATGTACAAGGTATGAATGAATAAGAAAGGGAAAAAGTATGAACAAACAGGTCTGCAGTAAGAGAGATGACTGGAAAGTAGTGTTAACAAAGGAAGAAATGGGATAACAGTGATGTTCTGCCTGTAGAGGACATAGGAATGACAGGAGATGACAGTAGGACAAATCTTGACCCCATGAGAGGTGACCCAGAGCAGCAGAAGTTGCCAAGCAGCACCAGAAGAAACAATAGCAATGGATGCTGTGTTTGTTCATGTCTGCTACAGAAGTAATGTACAGGTGGTCCCCTGATTATAGGCAAGTACCTTTCCTAAGTCTGTCTTTAAGGTGAACTGGTCCGTAAGTCAGAACAGTTTGGTGGTTTGTATCTCACATTGGTTAGAGAAATGTTTGTCTTAGTATGTAGTACGTCGTGTACCTTTCCATGTGTAAAATACACTAAAGAAACATTGTTGGGTATATTAAGACATGAAAAAAATTAAACAGTACTAATAATGTTTGATGTGTGTCATAAAGTTGTACTAGTTTATTACTACCAATTATTGTGTGTGTCTCAAATTTTTAATATCATAGGCTTTTCAGGGCTTGGTTTGCACATAAATTGGACCTTCATAACCTGGTATCATGGATGTAATTTTGTCCACCCCCCAAAATGTGTGTAGCCATCTGGCCAGACCATGATTCCTGATATTGTGTGATATTCCTCTATTTTATAAATCCTGCGTTATGATGTTAATGAGGCAGGATGGGCAGCAATTGAGCTGGCTGGGCAGGACTCGATGTATAAGACTGTGTTGGGCCTTGAGGCTATCTATTGGGATATAAAGGAAAGGGAAGCAAATAGAGAACACGGGACCTCGTACTGCCAAGAAGCAGTGCCAGGAGCAGAGTAAGTCCTTTGGACCTGGAGTGACTTGCCTAGAGAGCCAACAGAGCCAGTGGAGGATGCCTTCCCCTGGAGCTGATGTCCTGAGTTTGAACTTGTAGTCTGCTGGACTGTGACAGAATAAAATTTCTTTTTTTAAATCCATCTACTTATCTACTTGTGGTATTTCTGTTGTAGCAGTACTAGATGACTGAGGCAACTGGGGACCACCCCCACTTTGTATTTCTCTCTAAAAAATATGTTCAAAGAGGACTGCGCCCAAGTCACGTTCTCTGTAAACTGAGAATTAAGGTTGTGAACTCATCCTGGAACAAGTGATACATACCTCATTGCTAACTCTCAGTATGATCACCTTCAAAATACTCCTCTTGGGAAGCTGTGCCCTGATGCCAGTGAATAGTCCATTCTTCAAAGCAGTTTTGGAACTCTTTTTCTGGAGTGGCCATCAGAGCTGTCATATTACCCTTGATGTCCTGAATGTCATTAAAGTATCTTCCTTTCAATGTTTCCTTTATCTTCAGGAAAAGTAAAAAGCCACTGGGTGCCAGATGAGATGAGTGGGGAGGGTGGGTGTTCCAATACAGTCATTTGTTTGCTTTCTAAAAACTCCCTCACACACCAGCTACCATGCACCATGACCATTCCAGAAAGAGTTGCAAAGTTGCTTTGAAGGGTGGACTAGGCACTGGTGTGGGTGCATAACTTCCCAAAGGGAGTACTTGGAAGGTGACTGAAGTGATTTTCAGCAGTGGGAACAATAAAGTTCACGGACTTAATTGTTGGACTTCGTTGTTGTTGTTATTCGCCAGCGAGTTGATTGTGACTTATGAAGAGCACCCTGTATGGAGTAGAACTGCTGTATAGGGTCTTAGGGTTTTGACCTTTCAGAAACAGGTTACCCAGCCTGTGTTCTGACATACCTCTCGGTGGGTTTGAATCACCTTCAACTAATAGTTGAGCCCTTAATATTTCTTGCAACCCAGGAACTCCTAGCACCTGTTTATCTGTATGGAAAGTATCCTTGATGCACAGGTAGTCTCCTGTGAAAAATCTTGTAGTGCTCTGCTATTCTCTAGAGCTTTTCTTGCATAAAACAAACCAACCAATAAGGACGGTCTAAGTGATGTTTTAGGGAGTTATTGACCAGCATTCTCACCGCTGAAGGATGCTGGGTGATGGAAGACAAGGAAGGTTATGAGAACCGCTCTGCTTAGTAGAGTGTGGTTGGGCATTAATTACCATCTTGAATAGAGCTACAAAGGATTTTCTGCTAATGAGACCTTCCTGTGTGGGTCAGGGTGGGGAACAATATTAAATATTCATAAAATAGACCTGCTGTATCTGTATGCATGTGCTGTGTGCACGGAGGAACTGCAACATCCTCCTTTTTGCTTTCCCCTTGAAAACACTGAGATGCCCTTCAGAGGAGTTCAAAGAAAAAGACTATACAGTATTGTTCAGGAACTAGCATCTCAGGTCTGCAACTTTTCCATTCCAAGTTTCTCTGCAGTACTTCCCCCCAAATCTTATTATCATCATGAGCCAAACAAACTTATAACTGTGAAGGCTATAAACAGAGGATTATGAATATTTAGTTTGCTGTTACTTGTGTATTATGATATTGAACCTAAAAATAAGCTTATGCATAATATTTTTGCATAAGTAATGCACAGTGTTAAATTTCATTTTATTGTAGATTACCAAAAGATTCTCAGTGACCTACTTGTGTTATGATTTTGTCTGCAATAAAGTTGTTTTAGACAATATTACTGAGTAGAATTATATGTTTGAATCAAATACCTTCCTCTAGTACTCTTAAATAAAATTGTAGGAATATATTAATTGTCAGAGATTGTGGGAACAGAAACTCCATCTGGACTTATAGGACATAGAAAGTCAATCTAGAAAAAGGTTATACTTCAAAGAATGTGTCTTGAACGTGTGTTTTAAGCAGTGAATTTTTCTGACATTAAAGAAAATACATCTACACCATTCTTTCTTTGACATGCTTAAAGCAGAATTCTCTTAACTGGACTGACTAGAGAATAAAGAGGTACGGATTCAGTTTCTAACCACGTGTTGTGGGGAACAGTGGAAATATTTGGGAATGTTTGACCTAGGGAAGAGAAGACTTGAGACGGTGTTGAACACAAGTTGGTGAAGTGGGCCACGTTTCTTCACCTACGTGAGGGGCTTTTGTGTGGAAGACACCTTAGGCTAATTTTCTGTGACTTTCAGAATGCTGGTGAAGGGATAGTGGGTGGAGTGTGCTAGGAGGCATGGTTCAGTTATCCTTAGAGAGAAGGATCACAGGAAGATCTGCAGATTCCATCGCACCATAAGCTCATCACCAGCTTAGTTACTAATCGTGGGTATCTGACTAGATGTGCAGAGTAATTCCACTGTTTGGAATTATAAATGTGCAGATTAAGATCAACCTCAGTAGTGATCAAATCAGTGAAGTATAAATAAGATCAAAATGCCATTTTCATTTGTTGATTAAGGAATATATGCAAATGCATTCTCTATAATGTTAAAGAAGATGAAGGAAAAGAGTAATTCTCACGGCTGAAGGAAATGAATCCACTTTTATGGGAGGAAATTTGGCAGAGACATCGTGATATCCTTTTCCAAGAAGATTGGATAGCCAGAGAAGACCCTGAGATGACAATTCCTGTGCATGTGATTTATTTAAGGAATTGTTCTCTGGGTGACTATTTTAATTTCATATGATGGCTGTGACAGAAATACGATAAAATGAGTGGTTGCTAAAAACTGAGATTTGTCTTCTCACAGTTCAGGAGGTTAGAAGTGTGGATTCAGAGCACCACCTTAGGGGCAGGCTCTCTCTCTCTCTCGCGCTCTGTCTGTTGTCTCTATGGGAAGACCCACGTCTTTGGTGTCCCTTGCTCCCTTGGCAGTCTTCCTGTGGTGTTCTCTTCCTCCTATTTTTGCTTCCTGTCTCTATGTTCATGCTGCTACTTGTAACTCAGAAGTGGATAATTTTAGGACATACTCAGTACTGATGTGGCCTCATTTATACAATAAAACCCATTTCTAGATAATGTTAAACTGACAGTTACAGAACGTGTATTTTAGTAGGGAGTAATTCAGTCCATCCAATAAGTGATAGAAAATGGGAGAAGCAGGACACAAAAAGAGAGAAAACAAAGCTAAGATGTGGCCACAGGCTAGCTCCTGCTTTAGGGTGGCTGGGTGAATTCTGGAGTCTGAGCATCCTTCAGGGTTGCTCTGATCTGGGAAGCTGGGCTTTTATGCTCTGCATCTGTTGGTCATTGGTAGGTGTGACCTGTGTGGGCATAGAAGCTCCAGTCGCCTGAGAGAAGTCTGTCAATTGAATTACAGGTGCCAGTTGTTAAAGAGAAAAGCTCTTGAAAATCACAAAAATGGTAAAGAGTGGTCCTGGAACATCTGGAAGGGACAGTGACATTGGCTATTGCACATGTGCCTCACACAAATAAATGAATGCATTGTTTAAGAAAAAGAAGGTATTGAAAATTGATACTGAAATATATGAGTACATATATTTCATACATGAACATGAACATGAAAAGTACGAAAAATATGAAAAGTATTTCAGCTGCATTGTGGTGTGACGAAAGATTATTCTATGATGTGGAAACTCTCAGGTAATAAATGCTGTATGTGAGAAAACCCCAGATGAAACTGAAGGCCTGCATAGAGACATGTTGCTTTGTGGGGAAAATTGAATGATCCCCCAAACCAAACCCATTGCCATTGAGTTGAATCGAACTCATAGTGACCATATAGAAAAGAGTAGAACTGCCCCGTAGAGTTTCCAAGGAGCATCTGGTGAATTTGTACTGCTGACCTTTTGGTTTGCAGCCATAGCACTTAACCACTGTGTCACCAGGGTTCCCGAATAATGATTGAGCAGGAGGTATCTCTGGAATGCAAGGTCAGTGTGGTATTAGAAATATTGTTAATATAATTCACTATAATAAAATACTGTTTTAAAAAAATCTCATGTGTGAATAATATTTGATGAAATTCTGCACCTATTCATGATTACAATGAACAAAACAACTAGATATCTAATAAAGGCTATTTATCAAATGCCTATAGCAAATCATTGGCTGGCCTTGGCATAGCAAATCGTATACCTACAGGGGCAAAAAGGCTTTTAAAATTTGCAGAAAATAGTGCCCGCTATCACTCCTTTTTTTTAGGGTCGCTATGAGTTGGAATCAGCTTAACAACAGTGGGTTTAGTTTGGTTGGTTTATTACTCTTTTTGGAAACTCTGATGGCATGAAGTGGTTAAGAGCTACGGCTACTAACCAGCAGGTCAGCAGTTCGAATCTAACAGCTGCTCCTTG
This sequence comes from Heterohyrax brucei, assembly GCA_028571685.1. Lineage (NCBI taxonomy): Eukaryota > Metazoa > Chordata > Mammalia > Hyracoidea > Procaviidae > Heterohyrax > Heterohyrax brucei. The sequence continues at coordinate 66,013,045 of CM053162.1, read as the reverse complement.
GAAACCCTGTGGGGCAGTTTGCTGGTGGTGAGGATTTTTTTTTTTAAATCACTCATTGTATTCACCACTGTACTTGAGGTTACAGGCATGTTAGTAAGACAATAAAATAAAATAAATAAAGATGATAAGAATTAAAAATAAAGTATCAAAAGTATGCTATTGTTGCATTTTTCTAAAAAGAAACATTGAAGAACAAAAATATGGACGAGTTAATAAGACAAAGGAGCCAGTTTTCTGGATGTTAGGCAATCATATGTAAAGAAAAAAAAGAGAATGCCTTTATATTTTCAGTAGGAATTGAAGAGTGTAGGCTCTAGGATGCCTGTGTCTAAAACTACCAAATGTGTTATAATAGCTTCACGAAAAAAAGTTGTAGAACTGTATTAAAGATGAAAAGAGACTTATGAAATGTTTGTGGTGGGAGAATGAAATATAGTGAATAAGCCAGGTTTTTCAAAGAATGAAGAGAGTGTAGACTGTAGCAAAATGAATATGAAATTTACATAGAAGTTTGAATGCCCATGATAGCCAAGATTTGGCTGACCAATAATAGACCTTTATTTTTAAAGCTGTAGTAGTTAAGATTACGTATCCTTACAAGGATAGACAAATAGTCCAACTGAACAATCCAAGAAATGATCCCACTTACCAGTAAATGGCATTACATAGCAGTAGAAAAATAATGGATTATTGAATAAGTGGTAGTGGGATTTTCAGCTCTTTATGTGGAAAAAAGAAAAAATTAGATCTCTACCTGAAGTAACATACCAATGTATAAATAAAAACAGAATAGGGACTCACTACTAAAAGTAAAAATTTTAGAGAAAACTTCAGAGTAATCTTCGAAATTCTGCAATAACCAGTCTTCAGAATTTTATAAACAAAATGCACATAACAGACTATGAAACAAATAATTTTGTATATGACTGCTTTTGAAATTGAAAACTCCTGAGTGTGAAAAACAAAATCCAAAAACTAGTTGAAAAGATGAACTCAGATGCTGGAGAGAGGTTTGAAAAATGTAACTTGGAATACGCAATCAGATTGTTTGAAGAATCTTAAAGTATTTGGAAAGCCAATTAATCAAAACAAAACAAAAAACAGGCAAGGGTTTTGAATAGGCAACCTTCAGAGGTAAGCATATACTTCTCTCAACTGGTAATGACAGTATAGATTGGTACAGCTGCTTTGCAGAACTGTTTTTCAGTAGACTCAAGATATGTGAACCCTGTGATCCCCAAATTCCATTCTTGATAACATACTGTAATGATAGGAGCCAGAGAGGCACGTGTGGGAATTTGCATTGCAGCTATATTTGTAATAGAGAGAAAAAGCTATGTTCTCACTGAGGTTTACACAGGGGGTATTGCTGCATAAGGATGGAGCAACAGACACTCCACTTAGCCCGTGACTGCAAGTAAGTGAAAGAGTGGTATTCTAGGATTTAGACTCTAGGCATCAAAATGCAATGAGCCCTGAGGGATGGGGACAGAAATGAGAAGGGCCATACTATGACACCAGTTTTCTGTCTTGAGGCATTTTAGGTGGCAGAAGGAGAATTCGCAGGGACTGAGCAGGTTTCCAGAGTTACGGAGACAGAGCTGAGATTTGGGGCAAAGTGAGATGACTTGAGTTGGCAGGAAAAAGTCTTGGAGATGAGAGAGCTTCACAAAGAGAATGATCTGTGATCATGAGAGATTTCTGTGCTTCTCCCAAGGTTGTCCTCTTGTGTTCCACAGAACACCTGTCAGGACGTGCATGTGATGAAAAACCCGAGGCTGGGGAAAGAAACTGCCCTAAAGTATTGGAGGGATTTGTGTTGAGTACCCATTGACTTCTGGGAATAATGCCTGTTTCTGGCAGCCAGGCTGGAAAACCTCATCGATTACGAAGCACTAGACGTAAGACTCCGTAGGATTTTACCTGTGTAGTGGGGAATAATCAACCCCAGATTGACTGCGATTTTTCACAATAAACCTTAAAATCAAGATCAGAATGGGACAAACTGTGTCAGGTAGCTTAGCTGTGTTCCGGAACAAGTTTCAGCAATATTTATCAAAGGTAAGAACAACAAACACCAAACAAGGTAAAATTTATGGTACTTCTCATCCAATTTCACATTACCAGGTCAGCCAAGAAGTAAAATAGTAATAACAATAATAATGACAACAACAATAAATCATGTTGTATTTTTATAAAAATAAAATCCTATTGATTCTGACTCACAGGGACCCTAAAGTACAGAGCAGAACTGGACCATAGGGTTTCTGAGGACCGTTTGTGGGTTTTAACTGCCAACTTTTTGGTTAAGAGCATGAACTCTTAGCCACTGAGCCACAAAAAAAAAAAAAAAAAAAAAAATACACAGAGAGAGAGCAGACATCATATTGAATGGGAAAAGATAGAATGTTTTCCCCTGACAATCAAGAAAAAGATAAGAATGGCCACTGTCATTCTTTCTCAGACTTGTAGGACCTAGAGAGGGCAGTTAGAGAGCAAAGAGAAAGAGATGTCCAGATTGGAAAGGAAGTAGTGAAAACTCATTTGAGGTGGAGACAACGTGATTGTCTATGAGGAAAATCTGATGGAATCCAAACAAAACGATACTAGAACAACAACTAGAATCCAATGAAAACGATACTAGAACAGTGAGTGTGCTCAGAAAGTATGTGGGATTCAGAAACCATCCATTGTCACATCCTGACACTTGTTACTGCACATTGGTGGAATAACTAAACTTAAGAAGACTGGTCATAGCATGTTTTGGGGAGGATATGGAGCACCCAGCGCATTCAGATGGAAAGATAGAATTGTAAAACCACTTTGAAAAACAGATTTCCAGTTTCTTAAAATGTGATATGCACACCTACCATACAATGTAACCATTCAATGTTTAGATATTTTACCCAAGAGAGAAAAAAGTGTACGTCTATACAGAATTTGTACCCTAATGTTTATAGTTTATTTTTGATAGCCTAGAAATAGAAAAGATTTTAATAGTTATCAAGAGAGGAATAGATTAAAAAAATACTGAAGTAGTGAATATAATAGAATATGATTCAGCTACAGAAGAGTTGGAACTGTTGACCCACAAATAATGTGGGTGAATCTCAGTAACTACACTGAGTGAAAGGCAGACAACAGAGTACATCCTGAAGGGTTCCATCTATATGAAAGTCTACAAAAGTCACACAGATGTATGGTGACATGTTGTGGATTGAATTCTGTTTCCCCCAAAATATGTGTTGTGAGTTCTAATGTTTGTGCTTGTGGTCAGGAAGCCTTAGTGGTATAGTGGTTAGGAGATACATCTCCTACCCAAAAGGTTGGCAGTTGGAATCTGCCAGGTGTTTCCTGGAAACTCTATGGAGTGGTCCTACAGTGTCCTGTAGGGTCCTTATGAGTTGGAATCCACTCAGTGGTAGTGGGTTTGGTGATTACAATTTACTTGGGAAATAGATCATCCTTGTTCTGATACTAAGATGAGATTAGTGCATGGTATGCCATGAGTTAATCTCTTTTGAGATGTAAAGGAGATTGAACCAAGAAACCAAGCCCACTGTCCCTGGTACTGATTTCTGCTCATAGTGACCCTGCTACCGACAGAGTAAAACAACCCCGTAGAGTTTCCAAGGAGAGCCTTGTGGATTTCAACTTCTCACCTTCTAGTTAGCAGCCCCAGCACTTAACCACTATGCCACCAGAGTTTCCAAAGGGGCTAAACAAGCCAGCAAAAGAAGCAGAGATTGGGATAGAAGAATGCCAAGCTGCAAGTCCTTGTCAAAAGAGACAAGGACCTTCCTCCAGAACTTACAGAAAGAAAGTGTCCCTGTAAATTCCTAGAGTTGCCATCCTGAATTTGGAACTCTGGCCTCCTGAACTGTGTTTGTTAAGGCCATCTGCTTGTGGTGTTTCTGTTATAGAAGCAGTAGGTAGCTAAATCATGACGTAAAGTGGATCAGTGATTGCTGGGGAGGAGGGATGGGTATGGAGGTCAGGGAATTCAAAAGGAGTACAAGGGCACTTTCAGGGGTGGTGATGATAATGCCCCTTTTTCTCTTGATCATGGTTATGGTGGCACGTACATATACATATGCCAATACTCTACAAATTGGTCTTTTAAGTATGTTCATTTATGCCTCAGTAAAACTACTGAAATTTAAAAAATGATGGATATAATATGATCTTGAAAAACCAGAGACATGCATTCAGGCAGAGGCAACAGTAAACTGAATTTGTGTGTATAGATAAATCTCAAAAATATAACAGCAAAGGAATACAAGTAGTATATAAAGTTTAACTTAAAACAGTAATGTGAATATGCACTAAATGAGCGAGTATCTCTGAAATGCTGAAAAGCATTTACTATGCAATGTTGCATTCATACACACTGTCTTGGTCCTCTGGTGCTGCTGTAACAGAAATAGTGTAAGTGGATGGCTTTAACAGAGAAATTTAACTCTCACAGTAAAGTAGGCTACCAGTCCAGGTTCAGGGCATCAACTCCGGGGCAAGGCTTTCTCTGGTGGCTCTGGAGGAAGGTCCTTGCCATCATTCTTCCCTTGAACTGGGAGCTTCTGAGAATCAGGGACCGTGGGTCCTTTCCAAAGGACATACTCTGCCCCTAGCACTGCTTCTTGGTGCCATGACATCCCCTACCTGCTGTTTGCTTCCTTTTCCTTTATATCTGAAGAGCTTACCTCAAGGCACACTACAGTCTCGTACACTGAGTCCTGCCCACCAACACAGCTGTAGTCCATACTCTGTCATTAACATCATAGAGAATATAGGAAGCCTACAGGATATGTGTATAGGATAGCTTATAGGATACACATACAACATATGGGAGCATCACACAACATGTGGATTCACAGCCTAGCCAAATTGCTGGAGGGGATACAGTTTAATCCATGAAACACATCAAGTGAGGATTTGTTCCTGATGGAAAAGAGAGAGAAAGGATGCCATGAAACTTTAGTTTTTGAAATATGTCTTTCATTAAAACATATACAATATTTTGGCCAAATGATGTTTGAGGATAAGAATGCCACCAGCCAAGTGCCATCGAGTTGAATGGTTATTGGGTGCTGTGGAGTCTATTCAGGCTCATAGGGACCCCATAGGACAGAGCAGAGCAGCCCCATAGGGTTTCCCAGGCTTAAATCTCTGTGACAGCACACTGACTGGTTTACCAGCTCTTTTCTCCTGTGGAGCCACTGGGTGTGTTCCAGTCTCTGATCTTTTATTAGCAGATGAATGCTTAACCATATTGCCCCAGACTAGGCTCCTGTTACAGTAACAGACCTACTTCTCTGTTGAGTGCGTTTCACCTTTAGCACTGACGGATCAGTGTACATGAGGACCTGTGCTGGGCTGTTTGTTTGGAGCAGCTGCACCGGGAAGAAGAGAGACGTGGTCCCAGCATACAGGATGTCCTTAAAGGATAGCTCCCGGGAGCCTCTCATCTCAGGAGACAGATGTTCAATAGACAGTCCAACAGATAATTATTCAGTTGAATTTGTATTAACTGCTAAAAAAATGAAGTACAGGAATCATGAGAGTATTTATTTGGGGTGTGTGTTGTCTAGACATAGACACAGACGGAGCCTCGCTGGCACTGTGATTAAAACACGTGGTGTCTAACTGACTTTTTGAACCCACGAGCTGCTCCTCGGAAGACAGATGCGACATTCTGCCTCCTTAAAGATTAAAAACAAAACAAAACAAAACAAAAAAGACCCTACTGCCATCGAGTCCATTCTGACTCACAGCGACCCTATAGGACAGAGTAGAACTGCCCCACAGAGTTTCTGAGGAGCACAGGCAGATTCCAACTGCCAGCCGTTTGGAGAGGCAGTGTTAACACAGCCATCATCCCACCAAGGTTTCCTCCTTAAAGGTTACAACTTTTGGAAACCCAGTGGGGCAGTTCTAGCCTGCCCTATACAATTGCTATAAGTCAGAATCAACTTGATGGCAGTGGGTTTGTTGTTTGAGAGGACAGGGTTTAACATCCAGAGGTCGGGACAAGTATCTGTGCGGAGGACTGGCTACCCAGAGCTTGGGAGAGAAGAGTTCACTGAGCAGAGGGGCTGCAGGGAGTGTTGGGTGGAAATGCTGAAGGGAGTGGGTCTGAGTGCGGAGTAGCGATCTGGGCTTCATTTACATAGCCTCAGAGGCCCCGGAGGTGCAGTGGTTCAGCAGTCTCCAGCTTACTACGAGATCAGCGGTTTGAATCCACCAGGCATTCCTTGCAAACTCTGTGGGCCACTTCTGCTGTGTCCTCTAGGGTTGCTATGAGTTGGAATCAGAAGTTGGTTTATTTGGCTCATTCTGTACTCTTTTAGCTATTTTACTGTAGCACGAACCATAAACTTTGACATTATTAAGTGTGTATTTTTCAGTTTTTACACTGAGTTATACTCTGTGATATAAATGATGACATTTTGATTAGGCTAATTCATATTTTTGACATTATAAATTGAATGAGTAGGTTTTAAAATTAGTATGTTGACAGAGGATGGTATTTTTCATGCCCTTGTCTGTTCCCTCTCTCCTGTCTGGGGGTTCTCCCAGAGACACAGAGGTTTACCGGGGTGGTTGCAGCCCTGCTCAATCTGCCAAGTCTTCACCTGCACTGCGCTAGATGCTATCCTGAAATGTTTTCAAGTCAGCACAGTTTCCAGTGTGCTGGTACAGACGAGCTTAGCAACAGCTTGATTATTTCAGAAACCATGTTTATGGACTAAGACAGTGCTGGTGGAACTGAGGAATCCTGAGGGCAATATTTCCCCTGGCAGACGCTGGGCAGAATGGGGGTTTGGCTCCAGCATACCTTCCGAGTGATCCGGTCAGACCGAGATAGAGAAGACAGCGTGCATTTCATATTTGCCTTCCTGGCAACAAACGGGAGACTGTGAAGTTTTAGCACTGCCTACCTGAGGATATTCTGCAGCAGTGGTGTCTAAGTCAGAATGGCCGGCTTTGTTTTAGTTAGGGGAAGTACGAATACTTTATTACTAGGTCAACTATTTGAATAGGAGGCCGGCATGCAAGCACCGGCTGTATGAAGTCCTGCCTCATCAATGTACAGACAAACCACATTTTCCGGCATCCATGATCTACTATTAAAATATGACAGAGTGTACTTTTTTAAACATCTTCTTTTCTGTGAGTGAGGCAGTTGCACGTTGGATGTTATCTGGTAGTGCTTTTTGGAGAAAAAATTCAAGTTACTCTTGAACAAGCTATGTGGCTGGATTTAAGTGGACACCGGGACATGAGAGCACAGAGGCATGGTGGCGTAGTTGCATGACGTCACTTGGAAAGATAATTTAGGCCTCGTATCAGTAGACAGTGGAAACCTGGTGTTGTAGTGGTCTAGTGCTATGTCTGCTCACCGAAAGGTCGGCAGTTGGAAGCCGCCAGGCCTGCCTTGGAAACTCAGTGGGGCACTTCTGTACTGACCTGCAGAATTGCTATGAGTTGGAATTGACTCGATGACAGTGGGTTTAATTTAGTTTTTAATCACTGGACAATGAGATGAACATGACACAAGATGGGACAGCATTTCATTGTGATGTACATAAGTTCACCATGAGGGGAAGCCAACTCAGCAGCCACAAAAACAGTATCAATTAAAAAAGTCACCTAGAAATTTAAAGAGTAAATAAAACGTGGAAAGTGCTTACCAAACCCGATATGGATTACCCATCTTAACTGTTACAGTAGGAAATTGTCGTTTAGGTTTCTTTTGTTAAAATTCTTTGCAGTATTAATTTTGAAGGTGTGGGGGATCAAGTATTCATAAAAAATGGAAGTTTAAGTCCCTGGGCCAGAGAAGTTAATCTTGTTATAGCTTTGTGAGAAAGATAAATCCCTGTTTATATGACACACATAGCACCGTTTTAATAAGTATGTAAGCTTGAGAAAGCAGTATGAAATGCCACCATTGAAACAGCCTTCCTATGTAAAAGTCAATAAATATCATCAAGTGACAGTGACATCTCTTACTAAGTAAAGGTTAAATTTCAAAAATAATTCAATGTGGTTTGCATCTTGAAACGTGTGATGTGGTCTTATATTCGGTTGTGAGTTGACTTGCATCGATTTCTTCCCACAAGTGATTTCTGAAAGCAGTTTTGTAATGCCACAGTTTGCTAAGATGGAAATGCCCTCCAGTGGTAGGCTAGCACTGCCTAATGGTTAGAGCGAACAAATGATACAGCTCCTTCTCACACATGCTGAGTCACCGCTTGTGAAAAGTGAAACACGTCATCAAGCTGCAGTAACAGGAAAACACATCAGCCCCACGGATTTTTCTAGGATCCATTGTCACTGTACTGTTTCCAGTTAGCCTGTCACCAAAGTTTCAGAATATAGACTTGTTTATTTCTGAAGGAAGAGACAGCTGCCAGCTGTAGGACCACTGCTGCTGTCCCTGTGCCATGAGTGTGTAACTGTTGATGTGCAATCGTGAATAATAATACAGTTACTCTTTGAATCAGATCTACAGTGTTCCAAACAGACCTGTGCTTTCCTGTCATTCACATAGTAGGTCCTTTGCTTGGTGTTGTGCTGTACACACTGTAGATGACAAAGACTAAACAGTAGACATAGGTGACGACCAATAGGATGACAACAAACTGGGACCAATGGCCACTGAGTCCGTTTCAGCTCAGGGCACACCCCTATGTGGGACTGCTTTTCAGGGGCTGGTTTTGGAACTAGATCACCGGGACTTTCTTCCTAGCCACCCGTGGGTGGACTCGCATCTCCAATCTTTCTGTTAGCAACTGAGAGCATTAACTGTTGGCTCCATCCAGGGATTCAGAGAATCATAATAGCTAACACTGATTATGGAAACCCTGGTGGCATAGTGGTTAAGTGCTGTGTCTGCTAACCAATAGGTTGGCAGTTTAAAACCACCACGTGCTCTTTGGCAACTCCAAAGGGCAGTTCTGCTCTGTCCGGTAGGGTCACTATTAGTTGGAATCGATTCAATGGCTATAGGCTTTGGTTTTAACACTAATAAAGGGCTTATCAGGTGCTAGGTTCTTGTTTTAGGCATTATACACATATCGACTGATTTAGTCTACAACTATCCCTTGATGTTGGCACTTTTACGGCTATGCTTATTATATAATGTGGAAACGAAACGACGCAGGTAAAATACCTTCCTCCAGGTCAGTGAGCAAACAGGTGATGGTGTGTGGATTCAAACAGGACAGCCATCCTTTGATTTCTCAGCCTGCCTGTTCAGTACCAGGCTGTACTGCTGCCACTCAGTATCTTGGCTTCTGTGTAGCACTGATATTCAGAAAATGGACATGTAATTTTTTTTTAAACTCTACTGAGCTTTAGCAGCCATCACATTTTATGTAAAAGAGATGAGACAGTAGCTAGATACATGTTAAATATCTCTTTCATCCTGTTCGTGTTTTAGTATTTTTTTATAAGGAATACAGGATAGAAAATTTTATCAACTATAAATGTCATGAGAATAGAAGGAACAAATTAGGGAGATACAGAATTCAATTTGGCAAGCAGAATGTGGTTGAAGACGTATTAGGGGTCTTGGGAATTCCTCTGGAAGATCTGGCTGTAGAGATGATGCACAGAGATTATAAGTGAAATAATAATCATGTAATTGTGAGTCTGATGGTAGATGTAGGTGAGGCTAGGTGCCTTCTAGGTGGGTCTGACACATAGACCTCTGTATACAGCAGAAGGAAGCACGCCTGGTCCTCCTGAATCCTCACGACAGTCTCTAGGCTTGAGTCCGTTGGATAGCCACTGTGTCGATCTATCTTGTCCAGCATCTTCCTCCTTTTGCCGACCCTCTACTTTACTAAGCATGGTGTTCTTCCCAGGGACTGGTCCTACCTGACAACATGTCCAAAATACGGGAGAGGAAGCCTCATCATTCTTGTTTCCAGTGAGCACTCTGACTGTACTTCAAAGACACAGTTTTTCCTTGTTCTGGCAGTCAATGGTATATTCAGTATTCTTGGCCAACACTGTGATCCCAAAGCATCAATTCTTCTTCAGTCTTCCTTAATTATTTTCCAGCTTTCACATGTGTATGAGGTGACTGAAAATACTATGATTCGGGTCAGGCATGTGTTAGTCCCCAAAGTGACATTTTTGCTTTTTAACATTCAACAGAGGTATTTTGCCCAATGCAATGTATCCTTTGATACATACATATCCTTTGACTGCTGCTTCCATGGCGTTGATTATAGATCCTTGTAAAATGAAACCCTTGACAACCTTAATCTTTTCTCCATTTATCATGATGTTTATGGGTCAGTTCTGAGGATCTTTGTTTTCTTGATATGTTGAGGTATAATCCGTACTGAAGCTACAGTCTTTGGTCTTCATCAGTACGTGTTTCAAGTCCTCTGAACTTTCAGAAAGCAAGGCTGTGTCATCTGCATATTTCTGTCAGTCCTGATGCTGTGCTCTTTTAAAAATATGATCAGCTTCTCAGATTATTTGCTCGGCATATATATTGAATAGGTATGGGAATGGATATAACCCCATTGCACATCTCTCCTGACTTTGAAACAAATAATATCCCTTTGTTCTGTCCAAACAAGTCCTGCTTTTTCTATGTACAGGTCCCTCATGAGCACCATTGACAGTTCTGGAATTCCCATTCTTGCAACGTTAGGCACAATTTGCTATAAACCACATAGCCAGCTTTCAGCACCAAGATTGACCTACCATCAGATATCATACCTCTTATTTCATTTCTTCTTCTGAATCTGGTGTGAATTTCTGCCGTTACAATCTGCAGCAAAACTTGACTTGCATGTGATGTCCACAATATTGTTGGATAATTTTTGCATTCTGTTGGAACACCTGTCTTGGAGTGGGCGGAGATGCGGAGCTCATCTGTTTGGACAGCCGGGTAGCTGGCTTCCCAATTCCCTGGCACAGCAAAGTGAGCACATCTGACATCGTCCCATTTTGTTGAAACATCTCAATTGATATTCCATCAATTCCTGGAGCTTTGTCTTCACCAATGCCTTCAGCACAGCTTGGACTTCTTCACACAGTACCATCAATTCTTGACCATATGCTACCTCCTGAAATAGTTGAATGTTGCCCTGTTTTATTTTTTCAGGAGAGTGACTGTGTGTTCCTCCTGCCTTGTTTTTGATGCTTCCTGCATTGCTCAGTATTTTCCCTGTAGAATCCTTCAAGATTGCAAGTGAAGACTGAAATATTTTTCTTCAGTTCTTTCAGCTTAAACATGTTGAATATGTTCTTCCCTCTTGATTTTCTCGCCAGGTCTTTCATATTTCATTATAGTAATACTTTAATCTGCCTTCTCCAGCTCCTCTTTGAAGTCTCCTCGAGGTATTTCACTTTGCTATTCCCTCCATTCACTTTAGCTACTCTGTGTCAAGAGCAAGTTTCAGAGTCTCTTCTGACATCCATTTTGGTCTTCTCTTTCCTTCCTGGTGGATACCAAAACCAAGGTCCTTGCTGTCAAGTCAATTCTGACTCTTAGTCACCCTCTAGGAAGGAGCAAACCTGTCCCGTAGATTCCCGAGGAGTGGCTGGTGGATTCCAACCACCGACCTTTTGATTTACAGCTGAGGTCTTAACCATTGCACCACTATGGTAGATACAGTGCACTAAAAAGTAAGCTCAACATTGAAACCAGTCTCTACTCCTGTAAAACAGAATATTTAGGATTAACTTTTACTAAGCCACAAAATACAGATACTTTGGTATTGAAAAATACAATAAAATATGACATCTTAGAAGGATTTGTGTGTGTGTGTGTGTGTGTGTGTGTTTATTAACTGAACAAGCATTTTAGGTTACATTGTACTATTTTTTGTTAAGAACTGTAGCCAAAGTTCTTGATCTAAGGGTGGAAAAGTTTTGATTCAGCACCTAACAAACACTTTCTGTAGAATACAATAGTTGTAATGAAGGTAAGATCCAGCATTTACAGGGGCAAAAAATACTAACTTTAGGGTCTTCTATAAGAAAAGGAATAAATTTTGTGAATGTAAAAAAAAGTGGAAATGTGACTATTTATTTACAATGAGAAATGTCACAACAAAGTACAGATTTAAGAAGTCTGAAAAATACTACCAATTCCTCAAAACTGAGGTTTTATTGGGTCACCTGTCCCAGATTATATGTATTGCTCGTGCAGGAATATTATACTTTTTCCTTCAATATTTTTCTTCATATTCTTGTATCATCTCTTCATAGGCAATAATTTTGTACTGTTTTCTACAGGAAAGATAAAATGACAATTCATTCTTCCTGCAGGACATAATTGAATTGTGTGTGTGTGTGTGTGTGTGTGTGTGTGTGTGTGTGTGTGTGTGTGTGTGTGTGTGTGTGTGTGCGCGTGTGTGTCTATTTTGAATGCATCACTAGTTTAGGGAGGTTTCTTTTCATCATGCAGCTCATTATTGGTGATTTTATTAAGTTACTTTCCAATTAGAGCAAACTACTATCAAGTTTGATAACTTTGTATGCTGTGATATTGAGTATTGATCTTGTTGTGTTGAGAAGGAACAAGAGAGACTTCGTCTCTCACATATTCAGAAACACAGTTAAGAAAGAAGTGTTTGTAGATGTTGAGTGGATTGGACTTGGCAATACAGAGTGACCATATATTAGATGCACTTTATGGTTCTATGCATCTATGGGATATCATCCTGCTGACCCCTGGCTGGAGGAAGGAGAGTGGTTGGAGAGGAGGGGAAAGGAGGCTGTTGGGAGGATGAGACATGGATGGAGCAGAGAGAAATAGTGTGCTCTCACCGGGCAGGGAGAACATTGGAAGCTGCACATAGGTGGGCATGTAAGTTTATATGGGAATGTACATTTTCACTCAGTCATAATTAAAAAAAAAATTACTGATCAGAAAGAAATGTTTTGAATAAGTGGTGATGAAAATTGATAGTCTATACATTTTACACATCTGATGTTTGTAGGAATTTTCCTACATGTAGATTAGGCTCTCATTTAATCTACACTTACTGATGAAGATCAAAGACTATAGCTTTCAGTATGGATTATGCCTCAACATATCAAGAAAACAAAAATCCCCAGAACTGACCTGTAAGCAATAACATGAGCTTAATCTACATGTAAGAAAATATCATATAGCTGAAGCTCTGGCTTTATGCGTTTGAGATGTCATTTGTCTCTCACTGTACAATTACTCCTGGGCTCAGGGAGTGTGAGGCATGTTCTTAGCACTGTAAGATGCCTGGGCATCCACCTTCCTGTCACAGTGCCAACTGAGGCCTCCAGCTGGGCCAGGAGGAGGGGAGCGTTCTTGTGAGCCAGTGCTGCAGCAGAGAGGGGAAGTCACTGATACCGCAGGTGGTTGTCAGCTGTGGAAGTCTAACCTGTAACATCCAAACTAAATCTGTGCCCCAACCAGGAGAGGCTTATCCAATAGACAAGGTAAGCACAGGGCTTACCTGCTTATCTAATTGTTGTTAGTGGAGAGTTTTCACATTTTTTCAATATATCACAAGGAGTCCACTTTCTAGGTAGGGCTGGAAGGAGTTTTTACTCCAACCCCCACAGACCCTTGCTACAGAATCAAAGCCTCTTTTACAAATTTAGAGTCCCTAGCGGGGGTGGAAGACCCGGTAAGGGAGGTATGCACAGGTTTGCTTGTGATTACTTACAAGGTCTCTAGTGCAGAGGTAAACCTGTGCATATCTTGCTTATTGGGCCACCTGTCCCAGACTATAAATACTCTTTGATACATTTTTGGAATGAATAAAGTGGTCAAACAGTCTGCCCAGCATCAATGTTTTGAAGTAATTCTTAGATCCCTGTTTGAGTTTGTTTCAGCACACTGTTGCATAAGCACACCTAATTCGGTAAGGATGGATAACAATGTTAAAGGAGGTGATCTACCAGAGTGAAATTTCAAGAAGGAGTCTCTTTGTATTCAGTTTTTAGTTTTTCATCTTGTCGCCTTGGGTGTAATTTAAGTTAGAATTGTGTACAGAATGCTAACAAGTCATTTGAAAAGGATATGTTTTCTCAGTGTAAACTGTCTGCCTCCTTCCTCTGATGCTGCTCCTCCATCCATGCCTCATCTTCTCATCCACGTGTTCACAACATTCCACGTTTCATTTCTGCTTCAGTTCCAGCCCTCCTTCCTCGTTAACATTTCTCCTTATTTAGTCAATATTTCAGTAAGCACCTCCATAACATACAGCCGTCGAGTCAATTCTGACTCATTGCTACCCTACAGGACAGAGCAGAACTGCTCCATGGAGTTTCCAAGGAGTGCCTGGTGGATTCCAACTGCCAGCCTTTTGGTGAGCAGACAGTTAACCACCGCACCACCAGGGTCCCAAGCACCGTCATACTTCTGAAAAAAGCCTGTGCTTCCATTCATTCTTGAATGACAGCTAAGCTGAAGGACAGAATCCTAGCTTGATGGTTGTTTCCTGTATGCCTGTTCCTTGTCTTTTGGTATGCAATTTCTTCCTTCTCTCTTGTCTTCAAAACAATTATTATTGTTATTATTATTTTCTCTCTCTCCTTTTTAAATCTTTGATATTCTGAAGTTCACATATCCTCTGTTTTGGAGTGAACATGTTTTAGTTCCTCATATGTTGTATGGAATCAGTTCAAATTTCTTGATTTTTCTGCTGTTTCCTGGGTCAGTTTTACCGTATTTCCCTTCAGCTCTCTCACTGTGTCTCTAGTTTGGTGTTTGTGCATTCTGCTTTGTAAAGACTACATCTGTAACTGTCAGGTTCCTATTTGGTTCTGTGTAATAAACATCTGTGTCTAATTCATATTCAGTATTTTGCTACTTAACTCATTGTTTTTGCTTGTGAATATTATCTGTTCCTTTGTCTATCTGGAAGTATTAATGGTGTAGTAGTTAAGAGCCATGGTTGCTAACCCAGCGGTTGGCAGTTGGAATCCACTAGGTGCTCCTTGGAAACTCTATAGGGCAGTTGTACTCTGCCGTGTGGGGTAGCTATCAGTTGAAGTCTACTGGATGGTATTAGTGTTTTTATTGTTTTGTTCATTTGTTTTATGTTTTGTATGTCTGAGGGCTTTAACAGACTGTATACATTTGGGTTTATTTGCAAACAACAAAGAACCTGCTCAATGGTGGCCTACATAGGAGGCTTTTATTGTCTCCTAAT
Organism: Heterohyrax brucei; assembly: GCA_028571685.1. Lineage (NCBI taxonomy): Eukaryota > Metazoa > Chordata > Mammalia > Hyracoidea > Procaviidae > Heterohyrax > Heterohyrax brucei. The sequence continues at coordinate 65,997,872 of CM053162.1, read as the reverse complement.
GAAAAGTCTGGAGCTCTGGTGTTGCAATGTTTAAGTGTTCTGCTTGTAACCAGAAGGTTGGCAGTTCAAACCTACCCAGGAACTCCACAGGAGAAAAACCTGATATTCTGCTTCTGTATAAAGATTACAGTGAAGAAACTCCAATGGGGTGATTCCACTCTGCTTCATGGGGTCACTGTGAATTAACATGGCCTTGACGGCACCTAACAACAATAACAAATGAGCATTCTTGAGGAAGGCAGGCCAGCATTTGGGTGAGGGGCTCCATGAGGCCATCGTGGGCCCTGTCTCCTCTAGTCTCTCAGCTCTCCGTGTTACAGTGTTGGTACTTTGTCCATTTTCCTCTTCAAGGCCATAAACTGGCTGCCGTAATCTTCACCTGTCAATAATGAAACCAGACGGTATTAAGAGTCTTTCTCTTTTGCGGTAATAGAGGAAGAGTTCTCCAGTTAAGGCCTACTAAATCTGCCTGGGATCTTTTTGATGAGAGCTGGGTCACTTGCATGCACACCTAGACCAAAGAGTAGCCAGCAAGCGCTAGCAGTGCCCAGTGGGGTGTGTAAAAGGTGAGTGTCCTTTGAGAAGCAACCAAAACTTGCATCGCTTTTCCTTTACATTCTTCCCTTGCAAGCTGCCCTCTGTCTATAATATCAAGAGGATTGTCTTCTTCTGGCTCAATGTTTAGAACCCTGTTGAGGATGACAGTTTGCATGTTTGAAAGGTAGTTGGTTGTTTGATATTGTCAAGTCAGGTCCAACTGATAGCAACCATGTGGACAACAGAATGAATCACTGCCCAGTCCTGGGCCATCCTCGGATCATTGTTCAGCTTGAGCCCGTTCCTGTAGCCACTGTGCCAGTGCACCACGCTGAGGGTCTTCCTCTTTTTCGCTGACCGTCTGCTCTGTCAAACATGTTGTCCTTCTCCTGGGATGGGTGCCTCCTGATGATGTGTCCAGAGTATGTGAGATGAGGTTTCGCCATCCTTGATTCTAACTTTGAAAGTGAGAGATTGAGTTCACTGATGAGAAAAACATTGTCCAGTGTAAGCTCCTTAAACCTTGGAGGTAGTGTGTACACTTGAATTCTTTTATATTAGTTTTATAACTTAGGGTCCCTAAATAGAGTCTCATGTTACATTTTTGGTTTTCTTCTCTAAGCCCCCAAAGCATCTATCCATATTCTCTTCCTATTTCTATATGTCAAAAAAAAGGCTGATTAGCAAATTGAAATAGAGCATATATATGTACCAAAAAAACAAATAAGCAAACAAACAAACTAAAAACCGTTGCCGTAGAATCAGTTCTCACTTGTAGGACAGAGTAGAACTACTCTGTAGAGTTTCCAGGGAGTGCCTGGTGGATTGCAACTGCTGATATTTTGATTAGCAGTTGTAGCACTTACACACTATTCCACCAAGGTTTCCTAAAATAGGGTAGGAAGGCATGATATGAGTCCTTGTTCCCTGTGTTAGATGCAGGGAAAGTTTGTATCGGTCATGGACCAGTTCTTTGGGGGGGGATCATCTCCTGGTTGAAGAAACTGTTGTGCATACAAACATAGGTAGCAATCCAAACCACATTCACTGCTGTTGAGTGAATTCTAACTCATAGGGGTTCTATAGGACTGAATAGAACTGTCTCATAGAGTTTCCAAGGAGCAGCTGGTCGATTCCAACTGCTGATCTTTGGTTTGCCACTGAGCTCTTAACCTTGTGTACTCAGGGCTCCTTAAACATAGGTATCAGCCATAGCCATCTAGTTGATTCTAACTTACAGAAACCCTATAGGGCAGAGTAGAACTACCCCATAGAGTTTCCAGGGAGCAGCTGGTGGATTTGAACTGCTGATCTTTGGTTAGCAGCTGGAACTCTTAAGGACTGTGCCATCAGGGGTGTCAACATCGGCATATGCACACCAATTAAGAATGCCGGCCTCTGCTGTCTGTCAGTTATGGAGAGAATGGGTACATTCCTTCACCTAGTGATGAGAAAGAAAAAATAAATAAATAATTAAAAAAGATGCCTTGCTGTGGCTCTCCAGGGTCACACCCTCAGTGACAGTGGCAGCACAACACCAGTCACAGTGCCGTCATCGTTCCTGAGGGACAGATTCTTTAACCTTGGCTGCCCTGGGCTGTGCTGACATCGTTTATTGAAGTTTTCTAATTTTAACTGCTCTTGTATTTTCCAAGTTATGATTTTGTCTTTACACCTTGAGTTGTTTTGACACAAGATTTGAATCTTGAGACTTGCAAACGCTTCCTTTGCGGCTCCTTCGTACTGCGGGTGCGAGCTGTCCTGAAGAGCATGTTTGAGTGGAGCAGCGTGTTTCAGTAGGGATGGCATGAGAAATACCCTTCTGCCACTGCCACTGGGCTCTCGTGAAGTGACTGCGACGGGCCCTGTGTCTCACAGGCTCACTGACTTACACACACAGCAGATGCAGCTCCTGAGAGTGCCTGGAGATGAACACGGCTGCAAAGCGCTCAGAGCCGGAACGGAACGTTCTGTGCGTTTGCAGACACGAGGTACAATCATAAAAGGACGCAACATTTTCTTTTTCACTGCTTCACTTGAAGATGTTTCAGAGATTTCTTTCAGTTCTCCTTATAATAATCTATAATCAGTAAAATAAGACGCTATACTATGCATTTTTTTTTAATGAAGTCAAAATAATTTGCAGAAATACCTATGTCACTACAGGGTTTAACATTTTTATAGCAGCCCATCGCTCCAGGTTAATGCCAGAAGTCCTGAGCATGGCCTGCGGAGAGCATGCATTCCTGTCCTTGCCGGTTCTCCAACTTTCTCTGCCTCTCCTGCTCCCTGTGTTCCAGCCTTTCGGAACTCCTCCTGTTCTCACACTCAGTGTCTTCTGTCCTGCGACTGTATCTTCGGAGCTCTTTAGTCTCTGAAATATTGTTTCCTTGCTCACTTTCCACCTGGACAATTCCTCCATGACTTTCAGGACAGTAGGAATGTTGTCTTATGTGTAAAATCTTCCATACCACACACTTGCCACTTGTAAGCCTATGTGCCTGTCACCAGCTGTGGAATGCCACTTACTTAGGGGTAAGGACCAGGGTCTTATTCTTTTTGGTACCTGTTGCGTGCCTAACAGGCTACCTGTCTTAGTCATCTGGTACAACTCGAACTAAAACACCTCGAGTCGATGGCTTTAACAAAGACAGGTTTATTCTCGCACAGTCCAGTAGGCTAGAAGTTCAAACTCAGGGTGCCAGCCCCAGGGGAATGCGTTCTCTCTCTCTCTGTTGGCTCGGGAGGAAGATCCCATGTTGTGTCACTGTTCCCTTGGTCTGAGAGCATCTTGGTGCAGGAACCTCAAGGACGAAGGATGCACTCTGCTCTCAGTGCTGCTTTCTGGATTGTATGAGGTTTCCAACTCTCTGCTTGCTTCCTTTTCCATGTATCTCCTGTAGGAGAAAGGTGGTACAGGCCACACTCCAGGGAAACTCTCTTTACACTGGAGCAGGGAGGTGGCCTTAGGAGGGCATTACAGTCCTACCCTAATCCCCTTTAACATAATCCAGTCTGTCAACCACAGGCAGAAATTAGGATTTACAGCATAAGGGAAGTCACAAAATTCTGGGAATCGTGGACCAGTCAAATGGCTACATGTGGTTTTTGAGACACACGTCAAGCCATGACAATACCTGATCAGACAGACATGCTCGGTAGGTACAGGATGGAATAGGTATGACTTTCCATGGATGGATATTCCGTGTAGCCAAGGGTGGACTGAAGGATGTACTATTTACCCCTCCAGAAAGTGCTCATGGGCTTAAAAATAACGTTTGCGTGTGTGACATTTTGCGGAACACTCGGCAGGCAGTACCTCAGCCAGGTGATCTTTAGTCCTAAATCTTGTTGATGATGGGTGTCCTTGGTTTGGTGTGCAGTACATAAGCCAGTTCCTCAGCAGTGAGTGAGACAAACACTGAGTCACCAGGGTCTGCAGAGGTGCTCTGGAAAGCCCCCGGCCCACACCTCCCTTTCTTAAATTAGTGGACAAAGCACGTGTCACCAAGTCTCACTCCATGACTGCCTTATGTTTGCTTCATGTGTGAACAAAAATGACTTTTGTGTAGTGTCTGCGAGAGAAGATGGTTGTGTTTATGCAGAGAACAGTTCCATCCAGTTTTCATGATGATTGTGTTCCTCCATTCTCCAACCTCTTTGGAGAATATAACATCAGAAATTAAGAAAAAGGGAAGACAGGAAAAATAAAGCAAAAGAGAAGGGGCAGGGAAAGGAGTTGGGGTTGGAGTTCAGAGAAGATTAAAAGGCAGGTGGGTCAGAGTTGCTGAGTGACTGCCAGTTTCCTTTCCCTTGAGCCAGGGCGATGTCTGTGCCTGTGCCTGTCACCCAGGCCCACCCTGAAGCTGTGGGATGTGACCCTAGAAGCACAGTTCTGTTGACAGTGCCTGCAAGAGACGTATTACCTGCCTGTCATCTGGGGAGGGGAGCACAGGATATTTGACTTGCAGGATACCTGTCTCTCCTTTAGACTGGAGTTTGGGGATCTGGTGAGGAGGACCTCAGATGCTTTCCTTTTGGATGTATCAGTGTAAACTCGTGTTTTGATTAATGTAGATAGTGATAGTGACGTATGGAATTATTTACAGCTATCTGTGTGTTCATTGGTTGGTATTTTCCCTTTCCCTTTTAGAAGAGCAGGCATAGAAGCAGCAACATCCCGGTGGTGATGAATACCTACCACCTGGTTTGGCATTTCTCACACTATTTTGTAATGAAAGGATTGTTGGAGAGATTGATGATTCTACAACTGAGGAAAGACATAAATAACTGAGTGTAGAGCATCTCAGCCAGGAGATACTCAGACAAAAACCCAGTGGTGGTGTGTGTCAGAGGAGGGACAGAGGAGCCATTGAAACAACTTCTTGTGGTGAAAGCTGGGACAGTTGGATCAAAATTAAGGAGTACTGTGCTGTCATCAAAGTATCAAATGAATATTCAAACGTACATGCTGATGTCCTTGGACTTCACGATAAGTGAAATTAAATGATTGAATAAACAAATAAATGTGGGTGAACAGATGAATCTCCCATGTGGAAGAAATTCTCAAAAAATTATGTAGCTACTCCACACTAAAGGGGGTGGAGCAGAATCCTCACTCTTTACGTGTAGGCTGCACAGAGTGAACTCCTGCTCAACAGTACAGGTTGGAAAGGTAGATGAGGAGAGTAACTGGAGCTGGAGAAGCTGGTACACCCTACCTCAGCCAGGTGATGTTCAGCTGTAAGTCATGTCATGTGTATCCTTGATATGATGTAGTGAAGAGAGTGCTTCTGCGGTCTTCCTCCTAGGAGCCCATACCAAACCAAAAACCAAGCCCACTGTCATTGAATCCATTCTGATACACAGTGACCCTGCGAGAGAGAACAACTGCGCCATAGAGTTTCTAAGGAGTGCGGGGCAGATTTGAACTGCCAACCTTTTGATTAGCAGATGTAAGAAGTCATATGCTTAGTGTAATCATGAGAAAATATCAGACAGGTTTCAGCTGAGGAGTATCATAATAAATACCTAGCAGTACTCTTCGGGACTCTCAAGGTCATCAGGAGCAAGGAAAGTCTGAGAAACTGTCACAGCCAGGTAGAGGAGCCTAAGGAGACATGATGACGCAGTGCAATGTGGTATCCTGGATGGGACCGGGGAAAGAAGAACGGACATGAGGACACACAAATAATGAATGACTTTAGTCTGGTACTAAAGAAATGCAAACTTTTTTTTTAGAATGAGTCTTTTTCAGTCTTCTCTGAACGCCAGCAGCATTCAGTATGAATTTGATGAGTACACCTTAGTCTTTTCAGAAATGATTGGTCATCTAGTGGCCAGAATTTCATTGTTTAAAAAATTTCCTATGTGAGTTTATAAAATCCTTCTGTATACTCCTTCTCATGTTGCTGAAAATTTCCAATATTTACAAGCAGAAGACATTACATACTGAAAACTCAGTACGGATTAAGAACCCAACTTTGTAGACCAAAGCAACAGTTCTTCCAGGAGAATTTATTGAAATATGCATGTTTGAGAAATGATATTTTGACATGTCTCTTAGCAAAGAAGCCATTCACCCAAATAACAATGATAAGAAAGTATTATTTTTGAGCTGCTGTTTAGTGAAAACGAAATATTTAAGAAATACTCTGCTACCCCCACCTCAGTTTGCTTCCTGCAGGGCAGAATTCAACACATCTCTTCTGATGATTTGCCATCAGAATCACTGCGGCTTATGGGCTGTCTCAAGTTATCTGGCATGGTGTGACAGAAGTACCACAAGTGGATGGCTTCAACAAAGAGAAATTTATTTTCTGATATTCCAGTAGGCTAGAAGTCCAAACTCAGCTTCTCCGCTCCAGGAGAAGGCTTTCTCTATTGGATTGGGAAGCAGGTCTTCTCATCAGCCTTCCCCTGGACTAGATGTTTCTCTGTATAGGAACCCTGGGTCCAAAGGAGGCCCACAGCTCTTGGCGCTGCTTTCTTGTTTGTACGAGAGTCTTCCTTCTCTTCTTGCTTCCATTCCCTTCTGTCTCTTGTCAGATAAAGGGTGGTGCAGACCACACTGCAGGGCACTCCTTTTACATCGAATCAATGACATGACCTATGTAACGGTGCTACAGTCCCACTCTCATCCACTTTAACACAACATTTGTACATTCACACAATGGCAGGCAACTACACAACACTGAGAATCATGGCCTCACCAAGTTGACATATGTTTTTGGGGGACACCATTCAATTCACAACAGGTACCTAGAAATTTTCTGTCTCTTGACTTGCAATGTTCTTGAGCTTTGAAGGCCTTCTAGTACGCAGATGCAGAGAAAGGAAGAATGAGAAATAGAAAGAGGAAAGAAGTGAGTGGGTGGGAGACAGAAAAAAGGATTCTGATGATGGTTTTGTTTTTTTCTTTGTGGGTCAGCTTTGTAAAGGATATCGATTACTCCAAGTTTTATATATATATATATATATGTATATATATGTATATACACACACACACATATACATATATGCACATATATACATATATGCACATATATACACATATGCACATATATACATATGTATATGTATACATGTACATACATATATATATGTGTGTGTATATGTATATATACACACAAGGTCCAAAAATTAAGTCCACCCTTTTAACTGTTCTAAGTGGTACATGCCTCATTTATGAGTGTCACTACAGTCACCTTCAAAGTACTCCTTTGGGGAAGTTATTCACCAATGTCAGTGCCTAGTCCACCCTTTAAAGCAATTTTGGAACTCTTTCTGGAATGGCCATTGTGCACAGTGGCATGGTGGCAAGTTTGCAAACTTGACTGTATAGTTGTCTGTGAGGGAGTTTTTAGCCGGTCAACACATAACTGTAATGGAACACACTCCCTACTCACCTGATCTGGCCCCCAGTGATTTTTATCTTGACCTGAAGATAAAGGTAATATTGAAAGTAAGACATTTTGGTGACATTGAGGTCATTAATGGTAATATGATTACAGCTCTGATGACCATGCCAGAAAAAGTTCCAAAATTGCTTTGAAGGGTAGACGAGTTGCTGGTATCAGTGCACAGCTTCCCAAGGGGAGTACTTTGAAGGTGACCAGAGTGATATTCAGTAATGAGGTAGGTAGCACTTTTTCTAGGATGAGTTCATGAACTTAATTTGCAGACCTTGTATGTGTATATATACATACACGTCGACGGCACTTGGCTTTTTTCATGTATATATATGTGTGTATACATATGTACACAGATAAATATACATACATGTAAATACACACACAGACACTGTTCCTTGGGTAATAGAAACTGATTTTTAATGAAGCATTATCCTTTCCCTGGAAAGCATCTTTTAACTTCCTGCTAATCCCATAATCACTGGTGATTAACAGTGAGCTAGAACTAAGGCTAGAGCTCACTAAGTGTTGCTGCAAATCCATATGAACAGGTCCCTATTGTTTCCAGATAAATAAGCCTTTCAAGAAGTGATCATAAGAGACAGCTATTGATGAATCATCATCTCTCCACATTTCATTGTCATCATCATTGAAAGCCCTTCGGTGTTCCAGAGCTATGCCTGATGCTAGCTGTTCCCCACCAGCATCTTCCAAACCTCATGCATCTGTACTTCTTCACCTCTTTCAGACAGTGGTGAGAAATATGTGCTCACCCATTTCCCGTGCGGCTGTGTTACATTTCTTGGGAGGTTGGCCAAGGTTATCTACAGACACGTAAACACCTGGCAAGGCAAGTGGCCCTCTTAAGAGCATTAACCAGTGATCCAGGAAGGAGAACAGAGCGGGAAGCAATAGGCCCCCTGTGCTTTCGGGCTCCGCGTGAGAGCCAGGTCCCACCTCCCCATCTGCCCCTGGTAGCTGGTGATAATCGCAGGCTGACGTACCTTAGGCCTGAAATTTGCATGGTTTTCTTCTTAAAGCAGGAAGTCCTATAATCTTTACAGAACTGCTATAGTTCTGTCTTTCTGGTGTGCTCTATAGATTTCATTTGATGATGAGAATTTTTGGACAATTAGACCCTTTGTTTTAAGTTACTCATTTCTGTTATGTAAACAACTATGCCAAAAAAAAAAAAAATAAAATCCTTAGATGCATGTGTAAATGCTGTGAATATACGTTGTTTTTCTCCAGAACTTGTGTTTTTTATTCTGTGACTGATAAGAAGTGGAAGAAAAGGAAATCAGCTTAGGTTGGAAAAGTGCATGGAAGGGCTGTAAGGTTAATTTTGCCATGTTTTATCTTATTTGTTCCAAACTTTTCCAGAAAAGTTTGAGTTTTGACAAAAATAATAAAATGTTCTCAGTAGCATTCTGAGTAGTATCTTCATAATTTGAGTGTCATCAGTTAGGAAAGAATTCTTGAACTTTAGAAAGGCCATTCCTTCCATCGTGGTGGCGTACTAGTTAAGTGCTGCATCTGCTATCCAAGTGGTTGGTGGTTCTAGTCCACCAGGCACTCCTTGGAAATTCTGTGGGGACATTCTGCTCTGTCCTGTAGGGTTGGAATCAACTCAGTGACTATGGGTTTTTTTTTTTTTTTTGGTTTTCCTTGCACTTGGCTTGGCTTTCTTCTCTGTCTCTGTTCCCTTTCTCCCTTCCATCCTTCTGCCTTTTTTCCTTCTACTGTTTTTCAAATAAGCTGTCATTTTTTCTTTATAGTAAATGTAGGGAAGGTCCAGGAACGTGTGGTTTTAAAAAAATGCAAGACAATTCCCTGATTTCCGGGGGAGGAGACAGGATTGGCACTTGAAGGCAGCAGAAGAAAGAGACTAGGGATCCAGTGGAATCTGGAAATGGCTGTAGTCACTAGGTAGACTCTGCCAACTGCTGCAAATTTGGATAATGAGCAGGGAAAGATATTTGAAATTCATTAAGCTTTTTTTCCCCCTACAGTTAGCAAATATCTCACCTTCTAAAATTACTTCAATTGTGATTCACCCACAATAAGCATATAATTAAAACCGAAGAATGTTTACCAGGTGAGGGAAGTTGATGAAGTGAGCCTGTGGAAGGGCCTGGAAAATGTGAAAAGAAGGGCAACACATGACAATTTGGGAGATATTTTAGGAAAGAGGACAGGAGGGAGCATTTACACCAGGCAGATGCAGCAGGTTCAAGACTGGTTTGTGGAGCCTAAGTCACCAGGATGGTTTTGGTGGTGGCTGTTCCTTTCTTCCTGCAACATTTATTTAAAATGGATTGTGCTGTTACTCCTGCAGCGGGGACTGGGAGAATAAGTGCTGGGGATGCAGATTCGGTCATCCTAGAGTTTAGACTAAAGAAGAAATACAAATAAAACACAGTGAACTACAGTGTGATGAGAATTATCGGGTACTGAGAAGCGTTGGAAACCCTGGTGGTGTAGTGGTTAGGTGCTACGTTGGCGAATCAAAAAATTGTCAGCTCGAATCCCCCAGGCGCTCCATAGAAACTCTGTGGAGCAGTTCTCCTCTGTCCTGTAGGGTCACTGTGAGTTGGAATCAACTTAATGGCAGTGGGTTATGTTTTGGGTTTGTTTGTAGAGGCATTTACTGTGTAGGGTGTGGAGGAGGATTTCTTCCCTGTTCTGGATGTGGGGTCACCCTTGTTGTGGCCTTAAGAGCTAGGTATGCAGAAGCTTATGGTAGAGTCTCCTCTCTTCTCTAATGGTAGCATGGACCTGTTGCGTGGTGAGTACTGTCCAAACCAGTTTCAGTAGAGTGGATTCCTGCTCATGGAGAGCCCATGTGTTCCAGACTGGCTATATGATGCACAGGTTTTCAATGATCTTTTTTGTTTTTTGACAGTATATCTCTGTGCCTTTTTTCTGAGGTACCTTCTGGTGGACTCAAATTCCCAACCTTTAAGTTAATAGTGGAGCATGTTAGATGTTTATACTATGCAAGAACTCTCTGGGAGGGGAGGAGTCTGTATTTTATTTTATTTTGTGTATGTGTGTATGTGTCAGGGAAAGCACCAAAAAGGAACAGATGCCAAGTCTAGAAGGATTAGCAAAAGTTGGCAAATGGTCGTATTTGGTGAAGGCCATCAAACTAGAGGAAATAGACTATTTAAAAACCCACCCAGCGCCGTCAGGTTGGATCTGACTCGTGGCAACCCTAGAGGCCAGAGTAGAACTGCCCCGTAGAGTATCCAAGAAGCGCCTGGTGGATTTGAACTGCTTACCTTTTGGTTAGCAGTGGTAGCACTTAACTAGTACACCACTAGGGAATTAAAAAAAAAAAAAACAAGGAAGAACTTTATGTAATTCTGTGTCTTTAGACTTTTCGTTTTGGTGGAGAGCCATTATAAAAATGAGATTTATAGGGACAGAGGGCTGATCCAGAATGGCTTTTCTTTATCATGTAGAAAGTTTGCATTTTATACCATAGGCCGTAACTTGCTGTTGAGTCAATTCTGACATATAGCAACCCTGTTGGAGAGAGCAGATCTGCTCCTTAGGGTGCCCACGGTTGTGATCTTTAAAAAAAGCAGACTGTCACACCGTATTCCACAGGGTGAGTAATGGATTTGAGCTGTCAACCTTTGATTAGGCAGCTGAGCGCTTAACCGTTGTGCAACAGGTCCTCCTCCTGTAGGCTATAGGTAGCTATAAATAAAATTGAGGAAAAGGTGGTAGGAGTTAAAAGATAATTACTGAAGTCTATCAACGAATGTGTTTCTTGAAACTAATAGGAAACCTACCAAAAAGTAATTGCAGTGATTCAGATAAGAGATACTGATGGCCCAGATTAGTATTTCAAAAAGGATAGTAAGAAAAGCAAACAAATTAACAAAATGTGACCATTTGTTGGGAGTAAGGGGTTGTGGGAGAGGAAGAATCTTGAGTCTTGTGTTTCTGCTTTAGCTGACTAGGTACTAGGTGGAGTTGTATTCTTCCTATGTGGAATAATGTTGGCCCTAAGCCAAATGAAAGGTTACTCATTCAAACCCAGCAGGGTCACCCTGCAAGAGAGCCCTAGTGATGGGCTTCCAAAAGGTCATAGTCTTGAAAATTGTATGGAGTAGCCCTCTTCTGCATGCATAGTCTCTGTGAGCTGGAATAGACTGGATGGCGATTAACAGCAAGAAGAGGCATTTTCTACCCCACACTGTCATTTTACTGTAATGAACAACATAAGAACATAGGGAGAAGACCAAGCTCTGTGTGGGAGGAAGGGTGAGTCCACTGTTAGGAACGCTGATTTTGAGGTATACATAAGAAACCTTGGAAACTCTATGGGACAGTTCTACCCTGACCTGTAGGGTCACTATGAGTCTGACTTGATTCGATGGCAGTGGGTAAGAGACCTCAGGGGAGATCTCTACAGGGGGACTGGAACTTGTGAAAGAAGAGAATTTGGGCTCAACACAGGGAGGCAGGCTTGAAATGAAGGTAACTTTTAGTTTGTGAGATTGCACAGGAAACAGGTAGGATTAGAAAGAAAAGTACTTGTTAAACTCCTGGAAAGTTCAGAGATTTAAATTTGGATCAGGACAGGGAAGTTCTTAGAGAAATAATGAAGGAACAGAGTCATAAGTAAAAGAGCAGAGAGATAATTGTGTCCTAGAAATTGAAGGAGAAAAATGAACACCAACATAAATTCAGTTCTGCACATGTCAAGTGCTGCAGAGAGTTGAACAAAGAATGTGCAAAATGTCCTCATTAGTATGAAGAAGAAACAGGTTATTGGAACCATGGTAAGCAAACTTGATGGGGCAGTCAGAGTAGTAGAGCAAAACTGTGGAGTGTTGTAGGGTGGGTGGAAAGTGAAGAGTAGAGCCAGGGAGTGTAGACACTTTTGTCTGGAGCTTAGCAATGAAGGGAATAAAGGAGATTGTGTTTTTAAAATCTATCAGTGTTTTTCTCCCAGAAATAAAAGGTTAGGTTAGTTTAATACTCAAAAAATACATGATAATCTCAATACATGCAAAAAAAAAAAAAAAAGAAGTGACAAAATCTAGTACCCTTTATTATAAAGGCATTCAGCAAACAAGAATGAGAAAGAAACTTCTTCAGTCTGGTAAAGGGCACTTACAGAAAACTCACTGCCGTAACAGGATACTTAATTTTAAAAGACTAAAGGAATGTCTTCTAAAATTAGACACAAGACAATTCTATTCAACATGACTTTGTATACTGGAAATTCTAGCTGTAGAAATTAGGTAAGAAAAATAAACATATCAGCTTAGGAAGGAAGAATTAAAACTATTTGTGTTTACTGATGACATGGTCATATTTATAGAAAAATTAATGTATGTAAGTAGCATCAAAACTACCAAAAGAGTCGGTGAAGATTATGAGATATGAGATCAGTGAGGACATGTTGTCAGGAAGATCAGTCCCTGGAGAAGAACACCTGTGCCTGGTAAAGTGGAGAGTCAGGAGAAAAGAGAAAGATCTTCCACAAGATGGGTTGACACAGTGGCTGCAACAAGAGACTCCAGTATGGCACCAGTTGTGAAGGTGACACTGAACTCGGCAGTGTTGGCTTCTCTTGTGCTTCAGGTTGCTGTGAGTGCGAACTGACTTGATGGCACCCAACAGTGACAACAACATAAACAAATTAAGTGTTTTTACACACTCACAGTGTAAAATTCAAAAATGGAGTTAAGAAAACAATTCAATTTACATATAGTATCATTTGTAACAAAATATGATTAAGAAAAAAATTGGCAGTGTCAAAAGGACAAATTTTATGTGAGATGCCTGTTATAAGGACTTAACAAGAGAATTATCCATAGGAGAAAATGACTGTGTTGGCTACATGGGTGGGTGGGGGCTGAGGGTTTATCATAGATGAGATAATTGATAGATATTAGAAATTTTATTCTTTTATTGTAATTAATAAAAAATTTAAAAAAAGTTAAAAATTTGAAATAATTTTACACTGGAAACTACAAACTATTGTTGAACAGAACTAAAGAAGACTTACACAAATGTAAAGACATCCCATATTCATGGAGTGAAAATTTTATTAAGATGGCCAAAACCAAAACCCATTGCCATCGATTCCAACTCATAGTGACTGTATATGATGGCAGTACTTCCCAAACTGGCCTACAGATTCAACACAGTTCCTTTCAAAACTGAAGTTGTGCTTTTTGCAGAAATTGGTGGGCTAATCCTAAAATTCATATGGAAACACAAATGATCCAGCATATTCAAAATAATCTTGAAAAAGGAGAATTGGGGGAATCTCACTTCCTAATTTGAAAACATAGTACCAAGCTACAATAATCAAATCCGTGTGGTGCTGGCATAAGAACAGACCTATAGGTCAATGGAGTAGAACTGAGAGTCCTGGAGTAAAGTTACAACTATGGTTATTTGACTTTCAACAAGGTGCCAAGACAGTGGTAGAACACAGTTTTCCACAGATGGTGCTGGAGCTACTAGACATGCAGAAGAATAAATTCAGACTTGTCTGTATACCATACCCCAAAGTAATTAAAAATGGATCATACATCTAAAGTTAAGGATTAGTTATAAAACTCTTAAAAGAAAGCATAGAAATAAATAGTTGTCATTTTGAATTAGGTAATAGTTTGTAGACATAACACCAAAAGCAAATTCACCAAAAGCAAAACATACAATCATTCGGTTTCAACAAAATTAAAACCTTGATGTTTCAGAAGATATCATCAGGAAGTGAAAATATAGCCCACAAAATGGAATGAAACATTTTCAGGTCATCTATCAGCTAAGGATCTGGTATCCAGCATATGTAAAGAACTGTTGCTACTAAACAGTAAAAGGCAAATAACCCAGTTAAAATATGTGTAAGTAGCTTGAATAGCAGATTCTCTAAATAATCTCATGAAAAGATTCTCAACATTGTTAGTCATTGGGGAAATGAAAATGGAAATCATAGTATCGTACTGTTGTATACCGATTAAAACGGTTTTAATAAAAATTAAGGATAAAAACAGACTACAATTAGTGTTAATGAGGATGGGGAGATATTGTAAGCTCCTACATTACTGGTAGAATATAAAATGCCATAGCCACTTAGGAAAGCAGATTTAGCAGTTCATCAAAAAGTTAATCATAGAGTTACCCTGTGTATTAGTTACCTATGGTTATGATGAGAAAGTACTACAGACCAGGCAGCCTAAAATGACAGAAATTCTTTCTAATTGCAACATTTGGAAGACATTTTCCTGGCCAACCAATTGGAAGAGATCCATATTTATGCGTATTCTCCAGAAAGGTGATCCATCTGAATATGGAAATTATCAACAATATCATTACTATGACACACAAGTAAAATCTTGCTGAAGATGATTCAGAAGTGGCTTCAATGGTATACTGATAGGAAATGGCCAGACATGCAGGCCACCCTCAGAAGAGGATGTTGAACCAGGAAGATCATTGCTGGTGTCAAATAGATCTGGGCTGAAAGCAGAGAACACCAGAGATGTTTACCTGCATTTTGTTGACTATACAGAGGCAGTCGGCTGTGTGGATCTTAACAAATTACGGATAACATTGCAGAGAACAGACTTTCCCAGATACTTAATTGGGCTCCTGACGGACCTATACATAGATCAAAGGCAGTTGTTGGAACAGAACAGTGGGACACTGCATGATCTGGAAAGGAGTTCCAGTGTTGTGTGCTTTCACCACTGATTCAGTCTGTATGCTGAGCATGTAATCTGAGAAGCTTTGAAAAAGGTTTGGGGGAAGACACATGAATAGCTTGTATTATGCATGTGACACAACTTTACTTGCAGGAAATGTAGAGGATTTGAAGCACTTACTGATAAAGATGAACGACTGCGTACAGTATGGATTACACCTCAATATAAAGAAAACAACAACAACAAAATCTCACAACTAGACCAGTGTACAATGTCCTGATAAATGGAGAAATGATTGAGATTATCGAGGATTTAACTTACTTGGACCCACAATCAATACCCATGGAAGAAGCAGCCAAGAAAGCAAAGTATTGCAGTGGACAAATGTGCTGCAGAAGACCTCTTTAAAGTGTTCAGAAGCAAAGATGTCACCTTGAAGATTAAGGTACACCTGATCCAAGCCATGGTGTTTTCAGTTCTCACATGCATGACAAAGCTGGACAATGAATAAGGAAGACATAAGAAATAATGCCTTTAAATTGTGATATTGGGGGAGAATACCCAAATACCATGGAATGCCAAAAGAATGAACAAATCTGTCTTGAGAGAAGTACAACCAGGGTGCTCCTTGGAGGCAAGTACCGACCAATCAAGTCAGACTGTGGACATGCTATCAGGAGGTATCAGTCCTTGCAGAAAGACATTACACTTGGTAAAGTGGAAGGTCTGTGAGAAGAAGATGGTCAATGAAATGGGTTGACACAGTGTCTACAACAGTGGGTTAAAGCACAGCAATGATTGCGAGATGGTGGCGGACTGGCCAGTGTTTCATTCTGTTGTAAAGAGGGTTGTTGTGAGTCCAAACTGATTTAACAGCACTTAACGACAGCAGCCTGCAGCACGGAGTGTGCATTGTAGGGTGTAGACTGGGAAAAACAGAGCTGTTAGGAGATTTTAGAACTGATTATGGAATAAATGACTGCAGGGTAGGCACATAATATTAAAAGGAAAAATGCGTATATATTTTAAATGATGATTTTTGTTATTTTCACATGTTTACTCCTGTAGCAGGACCTGAAGTCCAGAGTGTATAGGAGAGATGTAGCAAATGAGTGTGATTGTTGAGCATAGGATGAGACAGACGTGATTATCAGTGTGGATAGATGCTGGGTAATCTTGTACTAGCAGAGAATGTAAAACTGCCAGAGTTTTGGGTAGTAGGATAATATTGGCTTAAGGATTATTTGGAGAGGTCTGAGATAAAAGTAGGGAAATATGGTAAGTTGAAGTCTTTTAAGGGAATTTTCTGGGTGCTATAGCAATGCCATTTTTAACAAATATTTTAAAATCTTCAAATTTTTTATTAGATTTATTGAATCTGAGTTTGGTAAAGATATATAGAAGATGCAGGTTTTCCAAGATCTCCTGTGTCTGGGTCTTAAATTCCCTGAAATTACTTCTTTTCTGAACTGTTTCTATAGTCAGAAGCTTTGGGGTTTCCACTCTAGAAACTGCCTTGCAACCTCCTCACTCAAATATGAAAAATACAAAACAAAGTCTTAAGTTAAAGATGGATTGGTAATGAAATAAAGAATACATTTTCCCTAAGAATGAGGTTCTTTTTTCCCCAACTCTAAATTTCTGTGGATCTTAGTTATTTCCGCGTTGGCTTTCTGTTTTGCCATAAACCATAAAAAGAATTTGGCATATGAATTCAAGGAGTGAAGAAGCTCTCAGAGAATAAGCTCCATTGCCCGGAATGTGCCAAGGAGGAGTTCTAATGATCCTCCACATCCCTGTTCTCCCAGCTACATTAAGAGGCGCTGGGCCAGTGGGAGGATGATCACCGTATATATACCCTGTGCAGTGCTGCCAGCTGCCGCCTCTCAGTACCAGATTGCTCATGGGTGTGTGAGGAACCCATTAGAATGTATAAGGCACCATGTCACCATTTCCTGTCTAGTTATATCCCAATGATGATTACATCACAGGTTAAATTTCTTCTTTGTAAACATGGCATCCATCTCAGTCATTGCATCATGGTGCATCTGTAGGAAACCATGCTTTTGTATTAGTATTCAAAATGAATTCTGCCGCTATGCATTATGACAGTATGTGTTTCCTGCAAATAACTCCCAATCCAAACACAAGAGCTGTGGCGGCAGTGGTTAAGTGCTCGGCTGCTAACCCAAAGATGGGCAGTTCAAACCCATCATTTGCGCTGTGGGAGAAAGGTGTGACATCTTGCTTCCATAAAGATTTACTGCCTTGGAAATGCCATAGAACTGTTCTCCTTTGTCCTATAGAATTGTTGCCATGAGTTGAAATTGACTCGGTAGAAATGGGTAATCCAAACATACTCAATTGTTGGTTTGTTTTTGGGTCTGTATTGTTAGTTTATTTAGTGTTTAATGACACATCACAGTAGTGTTAATGTGTCTTATTCAAAGATGCTTGATGTCTTGAAAACATACTTTTTAATACATTTTGCTTAGTAAGAGGAAACATACTTTTCCTGGAGTATCCTTGGCACTGTGCCAAATCTTGAGGATGTTAAAAATATGTACAATAGATTGAATGTGTGCTCTTGTAATATAGATGTATTAACAATGCAATATTAATGATTTTAAGTCATTCCTGGAAGATCCTCAGATAACTTAGCTGACATTTGATCTAGGTTTTCTGTATTTCAAAAATATGTGCTTAAAAAAGTAAGAATGAAAAGTTTGATTAAGTTGCTTGGTCATTTAGTTGTCTTTTGTGGAATACCTGAGGTTTTTCTTTACAAATGTTTTTACAGAAAATGTAAGTATTTGTGCTTTGAAAGCATTAACAACATTAGCCTTGAAAACATGGTCTAGACTGAATTACATTTTGTTCTGTGGAAGGAATTCATCTTAATCCTACTAATTGTTTATTTCTACCGTGAATATAGTTTAACTCGGTATGGTACTTTTCCTATGATGGAATCTTTTCTTCTTTTGCTTTTAGAGAACTTCCAATTTATTTACCTCCTTCTTCATTTACTGTATTAATTTTATTCCCTTCAAGTTCACAGTATTATTTATGTGCTTTTAGATGTTTTTTCATGAGTTTTCACTCTTTCCTCATAGTCAGCAATATTTTCCTCTCTACCATGTAGTTCGGAAACCTAATAATTCTGCTATTAGAGTAGCTGTTCACATGGCCAAGTACAGAAGACAAATTGGCTTAAACTGATCCTCAAACTTGACTTCACTCTCTCTCTGCCAAAAAACCCTATGTTGTTTCCATTGCACTGGGTATAAGAATCTGACTTTGACCCTGTCCCATGAAACCTTGAGTGATCCCTCTTCTTAGAAGTTCTCTGATTCCATCTGTTGTCCTTTGCTCCTCCACTCTGCTCCAGCCACGTTGGCCGTCTTGCTATTTCCTAAATACTGCAGTGGGAATCAGTTCTGTAAATGTGATCAGTGAGATAAATCACTAGAAATTGAATTTCTAATTTAAAAGATACCCAAATCCAAATTTTTAATGGATAATATGAAATTGCCTTTCAAAGATACATTATCAACTTGCCCTCAAAATAACTCTTTACACAGAAGGAGGTGTGATTGTTTTTCCAAGCCTGTATTAATGGTTTTGCAGCCTTCTTGATTTTGGCCAAATGTTGGTTATCTTTCTTAATCTTGGAAACCTTCGTAGTGAAGTGATTAAGTGCCATGGCTGCCAACCAGAAGGTCAGCCATTCCAATCCATCAGGCGCTCCTTGGAAACTCTATGGGACAGTTCTACTCTGTCCTCTAGTGTCTCTATGAGTTGGAACTGACTTGACAGCAGTGGGTTGGGTTTTGGGTTTTCTTAATATTAGAAGGAAACCCTGGTGGCGTAGTGGTTACGTGCAATGTCTGCTAACCAAAAGGTTGGCAGTTCAGACCCACCAGGTGCTCCTTGGATACTCTGTGGAGCAGTTCTACTATGTCCTATAGGGTTGCTATGAGTTGGAATCTACTTGATGGGAGTGGGTTAGTTTCTTTTTGGTTGATTGATCATCTTTTCTAATATTAGAAGAAGCTACTTTTCAGATGAAAAATATTAAAAGTATTTCTTAACACTTGATGAAACCTTTGGCATTAGAGTTCTTAGCACGGCTGTTTGGAGATGATGTTGTTTTTGGTGATGACTTGTCCTAGGATCCGGTTACCATGGGTGGTTACCATGGAGGGAAGGAAAAGACAGAGACCTGGGAGGCTGAGTGTTGGTTGGTTCAGGCACAGTGACATTAAGATCATCAAGAGTAAGAACAGAAAGTGAGAGAGGAAGAGTGTGAGCCAGGGTGTGAAGGCGTGAGTAACTGAGAGCGACAGAAGCCCAGCAACTTCACAGGGATGAGGGGAGACAGAAGGAAGGAGGGAAGAGGGAGGAGGGAGTAGGGAGGAGGGAGGAAGGAGGAAGGCGGACGGAGGCGGCCATCTGGAGGCTTGTGACTGTACAGGGAAGCAGTCATGTATCTAGATCATAGAGGTTTGGGCGGGAAGATGAAATCGAGTGGACTACCATGCAGCTATATGAAATGAAGTTTATTCACAGAACCACCCAGTCACATTGAGAGCTCATCTAGAATGGAAAAAAAAGAGAAGAAGGAGAAGGTTGTTCACGACAGCATGTGCATACTGGTGCCAATTTTCTACATGTTTAAATGCACGTGGTAGGAGACAGGAACACACAGCTTGGCTTCATACATAGAAGTGTCAAGATGAGAACTTAAGATAGCTTTGATTTTTGTTATCTGCATTTTCTAATTCTTTTCCAACTGATATGATTTATTTTGTGTAATTCAGAGGCTGTTCTAAAAGTGGTACCAGTCACCTGACTTTTATCCGTTGGGCTTTACAGTCTTGACTGTGCTGGTGAAATTGGATCTGCCAATTCTAGGTCCCTATAAATATTATGGAGACCCTGGTGGTGTAGTGGTTAAGTGTTACGTCTGCTAACCATGAGGCTGGCAGTTCGAATCCACCAAGTGCTCCTCAGAAACTCTGTGAAGTAGTTCTACTCTGTCCAATAGGGTCACTTTGAGTCAGAATCGAATCAGCAGCAGTGGGTTATGTTTACTTTGTTTTTATAAATATTAAACAACGATGTTTAATTCAACTAGAACTTCTTTCTACAAGTTTTTTTTCCTGAAATGACTAAGATTATGCTCTCAACTGAGAATCCTTTACATGTTACTGTATGCTTGAAGAGATAAACTAAAAATACCCTATAGTGTATTTTGATCTTAACATCCATCTCCTTCTTGCTGAAAAATGATTCAGCCTTTGATGGTAAAGAGTTTCTTTCTGATCTGGGGCACTTTTCTCCAAGGTTGTGGGTTCCTGTTTTGTGTGCCTCGTGGTGGTTTTATTTCTGTGGCACTTTTTAGGGGTCCTGACTTGCCCTCCAAGGAGCATTGGTAGTGTAGCAGCTAAGTGCTCAGCTGCTAATCAAAAAATAAATAATTCAAACTCACCAGTTGCTCTGAGGGAGAAAGATGCAGGAGTTGGTGTTGTAGATCCAAAAAGAAAAGAATATTGCTGTCAAGTAATTTGTGCCTCATAGTGACCTCACAGGACAGAGTGCAACTGTGTCCTATATCATATAGGGTTTCCACAGAGCAACAGGTAGATCTGAACTGTCAACCTTGTGGTTAACAGCCAAGCTCTTATCCAATGTGCCACTTAGGGCCTTGCGTACCCAGTAGGATGGTTCTCTTCTGTCCTGTAGGATCACCGTAAGTCTAAATTGACTCAGCGCCAGTAAGTCCTGTTTCCGTTTCTCTGGTGTGTATTCTCAGTGCTCTTTCTAAAAGGGTCGTTTTGGAGACTTTACTTCCTTCCCACATGCTGCTCTTATGACGCTGTCTGCCATGTGTATTCACCTCCTGATTTGGTCTGTTTGTTCAGCCGTTTGGTTGAACTGTTCAGCTATTTAGCTTGATGCTTGGGTGTGGATTCCTGGGTTATCTTTCTGCTAACAATGTGCTTTCAAGGATCAGTGTGCTGTGCACCCACCAGAGGGATGTGTTACACTAATTTTGTGTTGGTTGGGAACGCTTATGCTTGTGCTCCAAACTTAATGTACCGTCCCGTTCCCAGTGCCATCTCCTGGCCAGCTGTGCTGGCTGTCTGCTTGGGCACATGGCTCGGTGAGCCTTTTCATGTACACAGGGCAGACATTTAGAGAGTAGGGGAGCTGCGGGGACTTCTTTCCTGGATTTTGAGGATTCAAGTCCTTTCAGTGGCTTTGTTCCGTCAGTGTATCAGAAATCTCAATTGTCCAAGAGCAAGAAAGGATTTAGGAAACTAGGGTAGTGTTTGTGACCTGTGAAGTTCAGATGCCTTCGTCTTATCACCCATGTACCCTGCAGAGCAGAATAAACAGTCTGAAGCACTGAGCTGAGTGCTGTTTGGTGATTTGCTGAAGGCGTGAAGCACTTCTGTTTTCATCCCCTTGGTCTCTCTGATGCACTGCCTCCACCTGGCTCTCCTAGGGGTTAGTTTGGCAAACTCATGGGGTAGTTCTCCTCTGCCCTATAGGTTCATTGTGAGTTAGAATGGACTTGATGGTGGTGGGTTTAGTTTTCTTGGATTTGATTGAAAAAATAATTCTAGGTTACTTGTAATTGTTTTCAGACCTATTGGTCACCACAGATTTTGTGTGTGTGCGTGTGTGTGTGTGTGTGTGTGTGTGTGTGTGTGTGTGTGTGTGTGTATTACACTTACATTATTTTTATACATGCAGCTCAAATGTTTTTCCACCTCCCACAATTTTCATATGTTCTCAATTTAATGCGTAGTTAATGGTATTTATATCTTCATTGTAAAGCAGTTTCAGTGGTCTCAAATGCATACTTTTTTCCAAATTCAAATTGGTATAGTGAGACTAATTTAGTCTGTTCCAATAAAATATCTTAAGATCTTTTTATTGGAACAGGGACTATAATGATTATCTTTATTTATAAAACACTACTTTAAATGCAAGGTGCTCCAAAGAAATTATGATTCCTCTGTAAAGTTGAAAGTAGAAAGCACTTAAAAATTCATGAGTATAAAATAAAATATGCATCAATAAAAAATAGTGTGCACTGTCCACTTCTATTTCAGAACAGAACTTGGAATGTTTGTTTTTTACTCAAATAAGCCACATGAAAGAAAATTATAATTTATAAAAGAAAACTCCCAAGTAAGGATCAATATATTTCTTTTAATTAATCAGCATATCTTTATCGAGTACTTCTTCCAGTGCAGCACTTTGCCCAAAAGAACAAATGAGGAGAAAAGCTCATTTGGAATGGTAGTTAAAACATTTTGAGGGAGCACAGTTATCAGGTTGCTGATAATGCTGAGAATTCCTACAGCTTCAGAACCTTCTGTTCAGTTCTGTTGATGGTCTTCAGTAACTGCTCAGTAAAGTGAGCTAGGTGATCGGTCACCTTCTGATTCTTCATCAGGGAAGATGGGTCCATGAAGAGAAGCTAACAGTGCAAGGTGCTGTAGAGAGTCTTGTAACATATCTGAAACTTTCTCTCGAACACTGAGCAGCTAAAGCAAAAAGAAGGAATTGGGAAGTAAAAGACTTTAACAGCGGATTTCAAAGGGCAGCTCAAGAAGACAAAGGATTATGATGACGTGTGTAAAGAGCTGCAAATGGAAACCCAGAAGGAAAGAACATGTTCTGCATTTCTCAAGCTGAAAGAACCTAAGAAAACATTCAAGCCTCAAGTTGCAAAAGTGAAGGTTTCTGCAGAGAATTATTAAACGACTCAGGGAGCATCAAAAGAAGATGGAGCGAGTAACACAGAATTGTTATGCCAGAAAGAACTGTTCTGTGTTTAGCCTCTTCAAGAGGTAGCATATGATCAGGAACCGATAGTACTAAAGGAAGACTTTGAAGTTGCATTGAAGACATTGACAAAAAACAAGTCTCCAGGAATTGATGGAATATCAATTGAGATATTTCAACAAACAGATGCAGTGCTGGAAGTGCTCACTTGTCTGTGCCAAGAAATTTGGAGGACAGCTACCAGGCCAACTGACTGGAAGAGATCCACGTTTATGCCCATTCCAAAGAAGGATGATTCATTTACGGAACAGTGTCTTTAATATCAGACGCAAGTAAAATTTTGCTCAAAATCTTTCAAAAGGGACTGCAACAGTATATAGACAAGGAACTGCCAGAAATTCAAGCTGGATTCAGAAGAGGACATGGAAAAAGAGATATCGTTGCTGATGCCATAAAGATCTTGGCTGAAAGCAAAGAATACCAGAAAGATGTTTAACCTGTGTTCCATTGACTATGTAAAAGCTTTTGACTCTGTGGCTCGTAACAAATTACAGCTAATGTTGTATAGAATGGGAATTCCAGAACACTTAACAGTGCTCTTAAGGAATCTGTATGTGGATCAAGGGGCAGTCATGTGAACAGTACAAGGAGACACTGCATGGTTTAAAGTCAGGAACAGGGTGTATTAGGATTGTGTCCTTTCACCTTACCTTTTCAATCTGTATGCCAAACAAGTCATGTGCAAAGCTGGATTATATCAAGAAGAATGAGGCATCAGGATTGGAGGAAGACTCATTAATAGCTCGCATTATGCAGATGACACCACCTTACTTGCTGGAAGTGAAGAAGGTTTGAAACCCTTACTGATGAAAATCAGAGATCACACTTTTCAGTATGGATTGCCCCCAACATCAAGAAAAGAAAAATCCTCACAACTGGACCAGTGAGCAACATTGTCATAAATGTAGAAAGGATTGAGGTCATCAAGGATTTCCTTTTACTTCGGTCCACAGTCAACACCCACGGAAGCAGCAGTCAAGAAATCAAAAGACTCATTGCATTGGGAAAATCTGCTGCAAAGGATCTCTTTAAAGTATTGAAAAGTAAAGATGTCACCTTGAAGACTAAACTGAGCCTAACCTAAGCCAGTGTTGTCATTTTTATCATATGCACACGAAAGCTGGACAGTGAATAAAGAAGACAGAAGAAGAATTCATGCCTTTGAATTGTGGTGTTGGAGAAGAATGTTGAATGTCCCATGGACCACCAAAGGAACAAACGTCTGTTCTGGAAGAAGTCCACCCAGAGTGCTCCTTGGGAGCAAAGATGGTGACACTGCATCTTACATACTTTAGACATGTTGTCAGGAGAAATCAGTCCCTGGAGAAGGACATAATGCTTGGTAGAGTGGAGGGTCAGCGAAACAGAGGAAGACCCTCGACGAGATGGACTGACACAGTGGCCACAACAATGGGTTTAAGCATAAATATGATGGTGGACATGGCACGAGATGAGGTAGTTGTTTTGTTCTGTTGTTCATAGGTTCTGTATGAGTGGGAACTAACTCAATGGCACCTAACAACAGCAACACAATCAACAAATGTCTAATGAGGATCAGTTGTGTGCTCAGTGCTATACTTCTTGTTTGTTGTTTACATATGATGGTAAACCAACCAGACATCTGGTTGCTGTGGTACTGGATGTAATGTTAAATAACAAAACAAATTAATCAAAACATAGGCAAAGAATTTGAGCAGCTAATTCAAGAAAGAGAATATTTTAATGGTAACAAACCCATGAAAAGATGCTCAGCCTCCTTAGCCATTGGGAAATGCCATTCAAAAAGCATAATGAGATACCACCTCGCCACCATTAGAATAGCAATAACCCACCCCCTCCCCCCATAAACAAAACCCAAAAGGTACTGGAGAGGATGTGGAGAAATAGGAACAGTTATCCACTGCTGGTGTAGCTGTAAAATGGTACAGCTGCTTTGGATAAACAGTTTGGAAGGGTGAATGTGGACCTACCATGTGATTCAGCAATCCCAGTCCTAGGCACGTACCCCAAAAAGATGAAAGTGGGAACTCAAATAGAAACCTATGTGGCAACATTCGTTCCAGCACTCTTCACAATAGCTAAAAAGTAGAAACAAGCTACATGTGCACAACAGATTAATGAATGAATAAACTGTGTACACATATATGCTAGAATATTACTCAGCCAAAAGGAGAAATGAAGTCCTGATATATGCCATAATGTGGATAAACCTTGGAAGTATTATGCTGAGTTAAAGAAGTCACTCATCAAAGGACAAATATTGTGTGATCTCAGTTATATGAAGTAAGCAAATAGTAATTAATATATCAGAATTTATTAATAGTTAGCAGTCGTAGAAGGGAAGAGGAGTAGAGGGATTTTTGCTAAGGGAACACTGAGTGTACATTAATGGTGGTAGAATACTTTGAAAAATTACAGGTTTAAGAGTTGTACAAGATGAAGATTCTAGTCAAGGCCATTAAATTGGTGAATATTTTGTCATGTATATTTGTACCACATTAAAAAGAAATTCATGTAGACCAAGACATGACATCTTATGTTAAAGATCATACTGAATATGAGCAATGTGACACATGAGGGTTGCTGCTGACATTTGGGGTGAGACTTTATCCTTTGAAGAAACAGGGTGGCATAGTGGCTAAGTGCTGCAATGGCAAACCAAAAAGCTGGCAGGTGGAATCCACCAGGCACCCCTCGGAGACTCAATGGGGCAGTTCCACTCTGTCCTATAGCGTCGGTTTGAGTTGGAGTCCGCTTGAGAGCAGAGGGTTTGGTTTGGTTTTGGGTACTTGTTTGTTGTGTGTACTACTTTCATGTTGTAGGACTTCATGGCCTCAGCCCCGTGGAACCTCACAGTCATTGGGATATTAAAAAACACTTTTCCAGATGCCTCTTAGCTGCAATTGCTACCTTGGTGATATGACCTGCATTTGAGGTCCGTTGGTTTAGACTAGAGTTCAGCCAATTTTTTTTTTTTTAAATAAAGGGTCTGATACAGCCTACAGAACTGAAAAGGCTTATTGTCTGGACCTTTTCAGGACATAAAATGATTGTAACTCGTCAGTTCTGCCATTAGAGTATAAAAGCAATCATAGACAATATGGATAAGCATGGATGTGTTGCAATAAAATCTTATTTAGCTAAACAGGTGGTGGGCGGGTTTAGCTAGCAGGACATAGTTGTCTGACTCCTGATGCTGAAGATCGTCATACATAGCACAGGCCCACCAGTGTGGATATGCTGTAAAGGAATGACATTTGAGAAACAGTCATTACTAGTTGTGTCAGGTGTTTAGGATGCAAATCATATGAAATCAAAAGTAACATGGGTTAAACAACAGGAATGAGTTGTTTCTAAAGGCAGGGTGGTTTCAGTGTTGGTTACTTCAACGTATTACTGTCATAAAAGGCCAGCATGCTTTCCATCCTTCTACATTGCAATTGCCAGCTGCTGATATTTTTTCCTTCGTTGTTACAGATGAATACAGCAGAGTCAAGTGTCACATACAGTGACAGTAGTCTGCAGTGGATAATAAAGTACTTCCATTCTCCAAGACAACTTCTCCCAGAAGCCCCAGCTGGCTTGCTGTCAGATCTCATTAGCCAGGACTTAGCCACATACCCCATCTTAAACCAAGAAATGGTAAAGGGAGAAGAACCCACATAATGGACATAGAATAATTATGACTCACTTTCTTAATCTAGGGATGGCATTCGACCCTTCTCCAAACCTCAGGATGCCCAGTACTTGAATGAATTCTGGTCGTGTTTATAGGGAAAAACAGGAGACTGTGGGAGATTTTTGGGGGGAAGATGTTTGTGAACAGCAGTATTTGTCATGATAATTATGCTGCACTGTTTTCAGTGCTGTCTAAGATCTTTTTGTTTTCCATATAGTCAAAGGCAACATTCTGTGTTTCCTGTATGTGGTCATAGAAGAGGAAGAATAGGTCAAGGTTTCACTCAAAGATCAGTGACTGCCTCTCTAGAACTGACAAACTAATGCAGAGCCCTTGGTTTCTAGTTACTTGGTCAACAGTGCCATCCTAGTATGTAAGAGACAATTTTAAATGTGGTTAACAAAGACTACCCTGTAGCCCTTCAAAACCTCCTAAGAAAGCCAGTGATCATCATGTATAGCATATTATTCTGGTTTGTATTGCAAGAATTCACAACAATTTGTTGATGAGCATCCTTATTGAAATACTGTGATTATGTTTTTAATGTCAGAGGGAACACAGCAGATTAGATATCTTGTTCTTTTGGGCTCATAAAGGTGCTGCCCCTGAATTCACATGAACCATAAGATTTGCTGAGAATCGTTTGGGTGCCTAAAATATGAAGATGCGATTAGAAACTGATTTTCTTGCTTTGTGTCCCATGTTTTCTTTACACTGTGATATTCCTGCAATGAAATTCCTGCTCAGAAGACCTTTCACTTGTCAGTGCTTCACATGTGTTTATTCAAAAAAAAGAAAGAAAGAGACAAAAAGGAAGAAGGAAGGAAGGAAAGAAAGGGAAGCAGGAAAAGAGGAAGGGAGGAGGGAGGGAGGGAAGGAAGGAAGGAGTTTACACTCCCGTCGTCGAGGATTTTACATTCTAGTATGAAAGAAACAAATAAAAGAGTGTGAGTTACAGAACACTAGAGGGACGCAGGATGTTTTTTGAGAGTAAGGGTGGTTCTAGCCAGCTCAGTAAACGATGCCTAAGTTTGGTTTCAAAGGATAATTCTAAGTAAGTTAAATAAGAAGGCGAGGGAGGAGCTTCTGGGCGGAAGGGCCTGGGCAAAGATTTAGAGGCATAAACGAACAGAGGATGTTTGGAAAATAGCTAGAGACTCATTAAGACTAAACTGCAAGATTAGGTGAATGCTGAGTAATTAGTCTGTACCTATAAGGCCAGGAGACAGTTAATGCCACTTAAAATTTATTCCTGAGAGTTGGGAGCTATCAGAAGTTTTCCAACATGAGTCATATAATGTAATTTATACTTTGAGGACACCACTGTGGCTACAGAGTAAACAAAGGATTATAGGGAGTTGAGAGACTGAAGGCAAGATCACCAATAAAAAGAGTAGTTTAATAACATAAGGAAGAAGTGATGAGGGCATTGATGAGTAGTGGTGAGGGATGCAGAGGTACAGTCTTTTTTGACTTCATCCTTTTAATGTGTAAGCCAAGCCAAGTACCTTCGAGTCCGATCTGACCCTAGGAGTTAAGAAAAAAGAAAGGAATCAAGAAAGACTGCTCCATTTCTGTCTTGGCTAAAGGAAGTCTGCTTCTCTTATGACGTATGACAACTAGAGCTGGACCAAGTTTGGGGAAAGATGAGGAGTTTGCTTTTGAGCATGCTGAATCTGAAGTGTTCAGAAAGCTAATAAGCACTAGCAGGTAGGAGGCTAGAAGCTAGACTGGAAATCTGGGTTGAAGAAGTAGATTTGGATGTTTTCAGCATAATGGAAGCCACTGACACGATGAGAACACAAGAGACTGTGTACAGCTGGGAGAGAAGAGGATTGACCATGTGTTTCAGGGAGACCGTCATGAAGGGCATATGCTTATTGAAGACAGGGCCTCAGAGAGAGCAAAGAAGATGCCAAGAACATACTGGAAGGCAAGGAGAATGTGGTGTGATGAAAGCCAAAGGAAGAAGACTTTAGGACAGAGGACAGTAGAAGAAGGTTTGAAGAGAGAAAACATCTTGTCCAATTTTGCTAAGAGTAAAACAAGATAATAACTAAAAAGGGAGTGAACCCTTAATTTTTTTATGGAACACGTACACACACCCCCTCTTGCATATATATAACACACACATATATAATTTAGTATATATAATTTAGTATATATAAATTTAGATATGTGTATATAGATAGATGTTTATATAACGAGCACATAGTATATACAAATGAGCACATTTTATATTCCAAATTATATATAATTTGGAAACCCTGGTGGCATAGTGGTTAAGTGCTATGTCTGCTAAACAGAAGGTCAGGAATTCAAATCTGAGAGGTGCTCCCTGTAAACTCAATGGGGCAATTCTACCCTGACCTATAGGGTAGGGTCACTATGAGTTGGGTTTGACTTGATGGCCTTTTTTTTTTTTGGTTATATATAATTTAAAAACCACTCTAAAGTCCTACCGCCCAGCACAACTACTGTTAGATTTTTTATGTATATCTTCCCAGACTTTTTCTAGATGCAAGTATAATTCTCTATATCTAGATGTGTGTCTATATATAACAAAATGAGTTCATACCATAAAAATATGTGACGCTGAATGAATTTGATTGTCATCTTTGCCCAAAGACCATGACTGCCTTCTCCATATCTTTCCAGTTTTAGCATATAAGCTGGCAAAACACCTGACACCCAAATGAATTTAAGAAGGAGGAGATCATGCATAGCTCTGCAAGGCTAATTTCAGTTGGACAGTGAGGGCAGAAGCCAGATTGTTGTGGGCTGGTGACTGGGGAGGTGGTGAGGAAATGGAACTGGCAGTATAGACTGCCCTTTCCAGGAGCTTGGCTGTGATGGAGACGGGAAGCGTTGAATGACATGAGACAGGTAGGATGGAGAGAGTGATTTTTGTATTTCAGTTGGCCACTGGACTAGAAAGAACCAGAAGGAGACCTGAGTTGAGAATCCCAAGGACAGGCTGCCTGACATAGGCAGTGAGGTCTTCAGAAGACAGGAAGTAATAGAATTCAGGGAAGGGAAAATGAGTCTCTTCTTCCTTGAGGCACTTAGGAAGGAGGAGAGAGTAGAAAGAGATGTGGACAAATCTTCAGATGGGTCACCTACAGTGCTTCTGGGTACCCCAGATGGAAGATGGTTGATAACACCATGTATTCAGTTGTTCCATGAAGTCATGTTGAATGTTTGTGTACCCAAGAGCTGCTGTATTGGATCACAGTCATTGTCTTTTCACTTATATCTTGAAGTTGATATCAAGAGACACATGTTGTTTTCCCTGACGAACTTAAAGATCAAGTACTGTCTCCAGATGTGTGGGTCACCTTTAGTAATTTGTTAACCACTTATTTCTGTGAAATTCCTTGAAGATGTATATGTTTTTAGTTGGTGCTGCCTCCTACACCTTCCTACTTGTTAAGTATCATTTAGCATAGCTGGACAACGTGCACTGCATGTTGGACAAAAATGGATTCAAAATAAATTTGCGTTGAATATTGTAAACCTGGAGAACCAGGGGGGTGCAGAAGGTTAACAACTCTACTGCTGTCTGAAAGATCAGCTGTCCGAACCTATCCAGGGGCATCTCGAAGGGCAGGCCTGGCAACCTGCTTTTGAAAGATCACAACCTTGGAAACCCCATGTCCTGTGCAGTTCTACGCTGCACACATGTGATCATAGTAATGATCCTTTAGAAAGTGACTTAAGATCATTGCGCTTTAGTGCTCTTATCTGAAGAACGGGAATTCTATTCTGGCTTCATGGCATTGTGAAGATGGCACAAAGTAACCAATGTGAAGCTTGGAGCTAGTGCTCAGCCTGTCTTAGCTCCTTCCCATACTGCTGTCTTGGACACTTCTATCACTCTGCTTTCTTGGACACTCCTGTTCTTCTCAGAGATTGAGGATACCCACACGCTCCTGCATACGAGGACATGATAATGGGAACACATGACTCTTAATAATGATAACTCCAACCCTGAGCCAGGTGTGTTTGAATACCATCCATGTTGCTGTGAAATAGAAGTCTCATAAGCTAAGTGGAAAACATCCCTACCTTGAAATGTAAAGATACAGTGGTGCCTCATTTACATTTTCTAAACACCTTGATACCTTTCCCTTTTGTATTTACAGAAACATGTCACTTGAGGTACTTAAGTACAGAATTAAAGGCTACAAATGACCAGAAGGAAAGTTGGGTTTTTGTCTCTCTTTTTTCACATAGAATTTTTTCTATCAACAAGCTTAAGAAGGTGGTTTACCTGGGGGGCCGATATGCTGAGAACCACTAGTGCAGAAATACCAATCCACACTGTCAGAATTATAAGCAAATCTGATTATTATGATGTGTTATGGCCTTTCAAGTCTTAACTCATTTTGAAGGGTCAGGGCTAACATAATGCAGGAGAATTCTCCATTATTTACTGTAGGTACCATCAGATGCACAGCAGTATCTGTTTGTTAGCCTAAGTAAATAGACCATTTTGAGACATGAGAACTGGGAAGAGATGGATAAATGCCCCCACTTGTCTGTCCGTTTGTCATACTGTGGGGGCTTGCATGTTGTATGGTGCTGGAAGCCATGCCAATGTTACTCAGATACCTGTGATGGAAAGGTTTCAGCTGAGCTTCTGGACTTAAGATAGACTAGGAAGAAGGACCCACCAATCTACTTCTGAAAAGAACTAACCAGTGGAAACCTCATGAGTAGTAGAGGAACACTGTCTGATAATAGTGACAGAAAATGATTTCCCTGGACGGAGGCACTCCGAAGACGGCTGGGGAAGAGCTACCTCCTCAAAACAGGGTCAACCTTAGTGATGTGGATGGAGTCAAGCTTTTGGGATGTTAATTTGCTGATGTGGCCCAACTTAAAATGAGAAGAGCAGTAAATATCCATTAATAATCGGAATGTGGAATGTACAAAGTATGAATCTAGGAAAATCAGAAGTCATCAAAAATGATATGGAATGCACAAATATCAATATCCTAGGCATTAGTGAGCTGAAATGTGCTGATATTGGCCATTTTGAATCAGATAATCCTATGGTCTACTCCACTGGGAATTAAAACCTAGAGAGGAATGGTGTTGCATTCATCGTCAAAAAGAGCATTTCGAGATCTGTCCTGAAATACAGTGCTGTTGGTGACAGGCTGTTATCCTTATGCTTACAAGGAAGACCAGTTAATATGACTATTATTCAAATTTACACACCAACCCCTAAGGCCAAAGATGAAGACATTGACAATTTTTACCCGCTTCTGTAGTCTGATGCATAGATAATTATTGGTGATTGGAATGCAAAAGCTGGGAACAAGAAGGGCTGGTAGTTGGAAAATATGGCTTTGGTGATAGATATGCTGGAGATAGCATGATAGGATCTTGCAAGACCAGTGACTTCTGCATTGCAAAGATCTTTTTCTTCCCCAAAATAATTGGCAGCTGTACACATGGATCTTGCAAGATGGAATACATGGGAATCAAATCAACTACATGTGTGAGAAAAGATGATGGGAAAGCTCCATATCAGTCGTCGGAACAAAACAAAGTGCTGAATGAGGCCCAGCCATCAATTGCTCACGTACAAGTTCAAACTGAAACTGAAGAACATTGGAACAATTATATGAGATTCAAAGTATGACCTTGAGTATATCTCATCTGAGTTTAGATATTATCTCAAGAATAAATTTGATGCAGTGAGCACTGATGACTGAAGACTGGATGAGCTGTGGAATGACAGCAAAGACCGCATCCGTGAAGAAAGCAGGAGGTCATTAAAAAGACAGGAAAGAAAGAAAAGACCAAATTAGATGTCAGAAGAGACTCTAAAACTTGCTCTTAAATGTCAGATAGCTAAAACAAAACAAGAAATGATGAAGTAAAAGAATTGAACAGAAGACTTCAAAAGGCAGCTTGAGAAGACAAAGTAAAATATTATGACGTGTGCAAAGAGCTGGAGATAGAAAACCAAAATGCAAGAACGTGCTTTGGGTCTCTCAAGCTAATGTAACTGAAGAAAAAATTCAAGACTCGAGTTGCCGTAGTGAGGGATTCTATATGGAAAATATTGAGTGATGCAGAAAGCATCAAAAGAAGATGAAAGGAATACACAGAGCCATTGTACCAAAGAGAGTTGGTGAACATTCAGTCATATCACAAGGTAACATGATCAGGAACCAATGGTACTGAAGGTAGAAGTCGAAGCTGCACTGAAGACATGGATAAAACACAAGGCTCCAGGAATTGAGGGACTATCAATTGAGGTATTTCAACAAATGAAGGCAGCACTGGAATTGCTCACTTATCTGTACCAAGAAATTTGGTGGACAGCTACCTGGCTCACTGACTAGAGGAGATCCATATTTGTGCGTATTTGCAAGAAAGG
This sequence comes from Heterohyrax brucei, assembly GCA_028571685.1. Lineage (NCBI taxonomy): Eukaryota > Metazoa > Chordata > Mammalia > Hyracoidea > Procaviidae > Heterohyrax > Heterohyrax brucei. The sequence continues at coordinate 65,964,803 of CM053162.1, read as the reverse complement.
TGATCCAGCCAAATGCAGGAATTATCAAACAATGCCATTAATATCACACATCAGTAAAATTTTCCTCAAGAACATTCAAAAGCAACTGCAACAGTGTATCAACAGTCCAGATACAGAAGAGCGTGGAAGCAGGGATATTATTGCTGATGTCAGATAGATCTTGGTTGAAAGCAGAGAATACCAGGAAAGATGTTCACCTGTGTTTTATTGACTACACAAAGGCATTTGACTGTGTGGATGATAACAAATTATGGATAACACTGGGAGAATGGGAATTCCAGAACAATTGTGTGAACAGGACATGGGGACACTGCACGGTTTCAAGTCAGGAAAGGTGTGCCTCAGGGTTGTATCCATGCACCATGCCTTTTCAGTTTGTGTACCAAAGCAAATAATCTGAGAAGCTACACTATATGAAGAAGAATGAGTCATCAGGATTGGAGGAAGACTCATTAATAACCTGCATTATGCAGGTGATACAACTTTGCCTGCTGAAAGAGAATTTGAAACATTTAATGTTGAATGTCAGAGACCACAGCCTTCACTATGGATTGCACTTCAAACTCCAGAAAATAAAATCCTCATGAGTGGACCAGTAAGCAACCTCATGATAAATGGAGAGGATTGAGGTTGTGAAGGATTTCATTTCACTTGGTCCCACAATCAACACCCATGGAAGCAGTAGTCAAGACATCGAAAGACTCTTCATTGGGCAAATTTGCTGCAGAAGACTTCTTTAAAGTATTGAAGAGTAAAGAGATTACTTCAGAGACTAAGGTGTGCCTGTCCCAAGCCATGGTATTTTTAGTCACATTGTATGCGCGCAAAAGCTGGACCATAACTAAGGAAGACAGGAGAAGAGTTGAAGCTTTTGAATCTTGGTGCTGGAGAAAAGTACTGAATATACCATGGATTGCCAAATGAATGAACAAAGCTGTGTTGGAAGAAGTATAACCGGAGTCCTCCTTAGAAGCAAGTACAGCAAGACTGACTACATCTTATGTACCTTGGACATTCTGTGCGGAAGGATCAATCCATGAAGAAGGATGTCATCCTTTGTAGCGGGTCAGTGAAAAGGAGAAAGACCCTAAAGAAGGTGGGTTGACATCATAGTTGCAGCAGTTGAGCTCAAACGTAACAATTGTGGGCATGGCACAGAACCGGGTTGTGTTTTGTTCTTTTGTACCTGGGGTCACTGTGGGTCAGAACCTACTGGACAGCACCTAACAACAAGAACAGCAATAGGGATGAATTACTTCCTTACGAGTTTCTGTGACTTAGTTTCTTATTATGCCCCAAACATAACTGACTTTTTGAATCAAGTGTAACAACCTGCTAGAATAAGCTTTAGAGAAATGCAGGTCCTTAATTATTAGCTTCAGTATTCTGATAATCACTTAGTAATTCCAAATGGCAGTTAAGTAATTATCTTCACTTTTTTAAAATATCACATCTTAATGTTATGGTTATTTGTCTCCTTGTCTCTGCATCCTGGTGTTAATCGAATATTTTCCATAATCTTATCTGTGTTTGTTTCCAGCATTTGTCTGCCAAGAGTTGAAAAGGACCTTGATTAGGTCCCCATTACTATTCTTGTACAAACTACTGTGTGTTGCTCTGACCAGCCAGGTTTTGCCTAGGATTCAGAATTTGGAGATGGGGTTGATTGCCTCCCTGCCGTCTGATCCGAGGGTCCTGTTGAGGTGGCAGGATGTGAAATGGCCCGTCAGAAGCCCTTACCCAGCTGAGCTGGCTCTCTGAGCCCACCTCTACCGGTGAATGGTTCCTGCTTTTACCTTGTAAATCATAGTCCAGTCCATTCTCAAGAGCAGATTAAGCAATTACGATTCACCTTGCTGCTTACCTCAGCGCCTGGCCAGGGCTTGCACACAGTGTGTGATTAGTATGTATGTGTTATACATGTTGAATGAATGGATGCATCTGGACTATAAAATGCATCCTTGGGCAGGAACAAATCTTTTTGCTTTGCTTTTCAGCTAAGTGACATCTAAAGTGATGTATTCTGGATTCGAAGATCCTGTTTTTGCATAAGTGTTGCTATTGTGCTTTATGTGTGGTTACTTTTTAAGTGATGAGACACAAAATTGCCAAAGACAAGTCCATGAGTACTCCTGGTATTCACACTAAATGTCTAACACTGCTAACCATTGTGAAGGTTGCAGAGTCCCTCTCTGAATTTATTAGAGAGGAAGAAACCTACACAAAGGAAATGGGAAGCAGCAACCAAAGACAATTCAGATTTAAATGAAATGACATATGGCAGTCACTCTAAGTGCTCATGGAGTTCAGAAATTAAAGTCACTGGGACTTGTATAAACGGGGAGAATTCATGAAGAAAACAGGACCTCGTGTAGCCTTGGAGACAGTGCAGTGTGGGTGTAAGGAAGGAAGGGAAGCTACCTTAGAGATATCATTGAGATCCTGTAACTGATTAGACCCCAAGCAACCTGGTTTGGGTTTAGGAGATCAGGCTGGCAAGTTCTGTCTTCCAATGGCTGGCATACCAGGCGCTCCCTCCCCAAGGGCTCAGGACTGCAACTAGTTTGGTGGCAAATGGTGGCACAAGTTTTGTTAGGTTTAGGTACATCGCAGAGAGGAAAGCAATCAGTCTCCACAAGTGGAGAAAGACCCAGTATAGATTTGGGGGATCCTTTTGTATTGTAAGGGAAGAGTGTGGTGGTGGTGTTACTGGTTCTGGTGGTAACCTGCTCCTGGTTCCGAGCTTTGGGCTCTTTGTCAGCAACTGCATGATGGGTCCCCTCCGGGGGAGTGTGGGATGTGGAGATGGGATGGAAATAGGGGCTGCTAATTTCTAGGTTGTCCTTCTGAGGTGGTGCCAGCAACTGCAGGGAGACATTGTTCTAGCTACATCAAGACTTCCAGGAGGAACTATTATATGTGCAATTACCCTTTTCCAACGTTTATACCATGAGATGGTATGTGACAGTAGTCAGGGGCCCTAGCTAACCTTGTCAATATTGGGGGCCAACTTGCAGAACCAGGACCACCCTTTGTACAACTCTTCATGAGGAACCCAGCTGGGATTCAAATATCTAAGCCGACCTTACTAATTTGCTGAAAACCCAAATAACCAAACCCTCTGCCGTCAAGTCAATTCTGACTGATAGCAGTTCTACAGGATGAAGTAGAACTGCCCCATAGAGTTTCCAGAGAACTCCTGGAGGATTCGAACTGCTGACCTTTTGGTTAGGAGACATAACATTTAACTGCTGTGCCAACCCCAAAGTTATTTTTCCTGAGCAGAAATGAAACTCAATTATAAAACATAATAAATAAAAATATCCTGTTTAAATAGATACTGGCACCATATATATTTTTTTAAAATACTAAAAAAAACACTTCAATATAAAATATGTTCTCTAAACTATAGAGTTATGGAGTGAATTGTGTCCCTCCAAAATGTATGTCTTGTTGGTTAGTCCATGATTCCCAGCATGATGGGTTTGTCGTCTGATGTGATTTTCTTATGTGTTGCAATCTGTATCCGTTCTCTGATGTTAGTGAAGTGGGATTGTAGGCAGTTATGCGAATGAGGCAGGACTCAAGCTAGTGGATTAGGTTGTGTCTTCAATCTCTTGAAGTCTGAAAGAGAGAAGGGAGCTGAGAGACATAGGGACCTCATGCCATCAAGAAACATGAACCAGCAGAATAGTGTATTCTTTGGACCTGGGGACATGATGCTGAGAAGCTCCTTTACTGGGGAAGACTGATGATGAGGACCTTCCTTGAGAGCTTTCTTGTGAATTCAGGTTTCTAGCCTCCTGGATTGTGAGAGACTACATTTGTGTTTGTTAAAGCTGTCTGCCTGTGGTGTTTTTGTTAAGGCAGTACAAGGTAACTAGCATGGTGCCCAACTAGGGTCTGTGCCCTGGAGCCTTCAAGGCAATGAAACTGAATTCCAGTCAGGAAGAGTGAGCAAGTATCAGGAGGTACCAAGGATGGCAGTGCAGGCTGTCTCTATGGAGTCCCAAGAGGCAGCGTTTGTATTGCAGCTTATATATGATTTGCAAATGTTAGAAGTGTTTTTGTAGCCCACAGAGGGCATGGCCAGAGCAGTTATTCATTACCAGAAAGTGGCTAAAACCAAACCCACTGCCACTGAGTTGGATCTGACTTATAGTGACCCTGTAGGCCAGAGTAGAACTGCCACATCGAGTTTCCAAGGAGTCCCTGGCGGATTTGAACTGCTGACCTTTTGGTTAGCAGATGTATTACTTAACCACTAAGCCACCAGGATTTCCAGATAGTGACTGGAGACAGTTTTATCAGACAAAAGGGATACATGCTGGACATCTCCTTATCAGGGTAGAGATATACATATCAGACATCTGGGCTCTAATTTCTCTGTGGGGGTTGCCACAGATGTCCAGACAAAGCAAAACTGTTACTAGCATTGGATCAGAACAAAGAACAAAGTTAATCTGTGTCAAATCCAAACAGAGTTCTTAACAGTGATAGGAGAGAAGGGGAAGGCCAGCAGAGGAGGGAGAAAAGCTTAGAGGTGCATCTTGGCCTTAGTTATATTTAGCTTTCAGTCACCCATTTGGAAAAGGAGAACGTGCATTGACAGTGTTAGGGTCCCAAAGACACACAGCAAGATGTCATTTGTTCTAGGTCTCTGGTAAGTCATCAACGGAGCGTATATCTAAAAAGTAGGCCTGAAACTTATAAACTGTTACTGGAGTAGTGATAGTCAACCGGTTGCCTTCAAGTCTTTCATGTAACCCTGCAGTTGCCAGAGTAGAGCTGTGCTCCACGGGATTTACAGTAACTGGTGTTTGGGAATGGATTGCCAGGACTTATATATGATTTCCAAATGTTAGAAGTGTCTTCATTAGCTTCTTGTGGGCTCTAAACCCCAAGCTTTTGGCTAGCACCTGAAAGCATTAACCGTCTGAGGTGGGCATGAGTTAGTTTTGACCCAAGGGCAAATGGCATCAGTTATTCCTCTCTAGGAATTGGGCTCCACAGTTGAAAAAGAGAAAAGACGAGGGCCTGAAAAGATCTGTGTATATATTTTATACCATATTTTACTTGTGCATACTCAGTCCAGATACCCTGGTTGCTTAGTCGTTGTATGCTGTGGCTGCTAACCAATAGGACCACAGTTCACATCCACCAGGTGCTCATTGAAAACTCTGTGGAGCAGTGCTTCTCTGTCCTGTAGGATTGCTTTGAGTTGGAATCAACTTGATGCCATTGGCTTTTGCTTCAGTAAACTTAATCAAATATTTATGGAGGACCCAAGACCCGACTACTGTCTATAGGTGATTAAAAAACAAACAAAAAGGTTCAAAGTTGATTTGTGCCCACGAGTTTATAATCTAGAGGGATTGTCAAGTTAATGTCAATTTCATGAAAAGAAGCCATTTAGAAAAATAGTAAGATCATCTGCTACTGAGGGCTCAGTGCCCAGCCCTTCTGAGTATTGTAAATACTTCAGAGAGATGGACATCCAGTGGTGAGAGAAGATGAAATGCCAAGAGGTCAGTGTTTGGATACTGGAGCATGAGAAGGAGCTCAGGTGGGGACTTAGAGAAAAGACGTGGATTGTACGTGTTGTGATCCAGACTTGATTGCAGCAGAGACTTAGGTTAAACAAATAAGATCCTTCAATTGGAAAGCTTCTGTCCAGAGGCCGGATGAGAAGGCAAAAGGGGACAGGAGCTGGTTGAATGGATACAGGAAATACGGGGTGGAGACGAGGAGTGTACTGTTGCATTGTATGGAGAGCAACTATGGTCACGTAACAATGTGTATGTGTATATTTTTTTTATGACAGGCTGACTTGAACTGTAAACTTTCACTTAAAGCACAATTAAAAGAATAATAATACAAGTAAAAACAGATAGCACTGAGACAATAGGATTTGAGGTGTAGAACTGGAGAACTGGCTGATACAGTTATTTTTAGGTCAGATAATTCTGATGATTCCGAATCACAGCAATAAAAGAAAACAAATGGAATTAAAGAAAAAATAAGATCCAATAGAAGGCAGAGAATTGGGCTAGTTGCATAGGGACTGAGGGATTTGGGGGGGAAGTAGGCTAAAGTCTCTTGTTTCCCTACAGAAAGAACATTTCAGATAATTAATGTGGACAGAATTATTTGGTGACACTTGAGATAAGGAGTGTGTTTGCTGGCTATTTTGCTGTAATCCAGATTTAGCACAGTGAGATCTTGGTGACAATTAGAGTTATGTAATCAATGTCATGGAATTTTAATTTATAGGAAGTTAGACAGCCAGCCAAGCCAAGTGCCGTCGAGTCGGACAGGATTAATTAATTTCAAAAGAAGTTGTGTTCCTATTAAATCATTTGAAGTTACTCTTGGGCTTTACGTATAATTCCATAAAATATATTATCTGAAATATGTAATGACGTTCTGTTGTTGAAAACCCAGTGCCTGAAGGTGAGTTGCAGTTTCCTTGAAGGGTAATAACGAGACAGAACAATGGTAACTTTGGGGTGAAGTCTGTTTTGTTTAGCAAAGCCACATTCTTAGTTGGAACTTTTGAAGTCTAACGTAGCTTCTACCGTAAACACCACCTACCTATATATCACATACATTCACACACGAATAGAAAACAAGCCGTAGTTTAGAAATAGATTGAGCCTGTTTATACTTCTAGAATGAATTTAAATAATGAGACTATGAATGTAGAGAAAAGCATGGAAATGAATTTGACAGATACTAGCTTTCAGTTTGAATTTCAAATTATAGTCTTTCTGTTAGCATACTCCAGGAGTTGTGAATTTCTTTCAAGTTGGCACTTATATTTAAATGTTATCAGTATGCTATTGTAGGTATAGAAATCCATTTCAGTAAGCTGTGGGCATGGTTATTTCTTTTTAATCAACAAACTGTAGGCTGTGTATTATTAGTCTCTGGTTGACACCCTGGAAGTCTCAGGACGGTGGGGCTTTTGATTTGTTTTGGGTAAAGTTTTGTTTATTGGGGTAGAATGAAAAAGAGGCTCCAGAGAGAATTTGATTATTTGATTTTTACTTAATGTAGGTTTCTTTCACATTATTCTGTAGTAGGCATTTATGCTTAGATTTGAAGTGTTTTTAAACAGCCTTTTCCAATTATTAGAGTGATTTATTTTCAAGACCATTTCCTTGAGTGTTTTCTTCAAAGGTATAGGTTTGCTGTAAATGGAGATCTTGGCAGAAACCGTAATACCTAAAGGATGAGTGTAACTTCTCTTTAAAAGCAACTGAGATACCATTCCCTTCCCCCACATTCCTTTGGAAAAAGCCAAGACTGGCCAGAAATGATGCGTTACTTCAATTTTGAACGACCATGATGGTGGGTCCTGGAATGACCACAGCAACTTTGCATCTTGGATCTCTGCTCAAGTCACTGAGTCTCAGGGCTTGGAATGGCTATGTCTTACTCATTTAGTGCGGCTTTAACAGAAATAGCATTAAGTTGATGGCTTTTGCAAAGGGAAATTTTGTTTGTCACAGTCTAGTAGGCTGAAAGTCCAAATTCAGGGTGTCAGCTCCAGGGGAAGGCTTTCTCTGCTGGCTCTGGAGGAAGGTCTTTGTTGTCAGTCTTTCCCTGGACTGGAAGCTTCTGAGGCACAGGGCCCCTGGTCCTTTCCAAAGGGCGCATTCAGCTCTAGGCACTGCTTCTTTCTGATGGTATGAGATCCCCAAAGCTCAGCTTGCTTCGCTTTCTTTTATATCCCGGGAGATTGCCCCAAGCCCAAATATCATCGTACACCTTAAGTCCTGCCGCACCAGCTCACCTGCCACCCAGCCTCCATCAGTAACATCACAGAAACAGGGTTTGCAGCATCCGCAGTACCCAGAAATACTGCCCAGCTACATTTCTACATATGCTTTTTTGGAAACACAGTTCAGTCCCGGACAGGTTATCATGTAGAGGGAAGTGGCGGGCCACAGGCTGCCTCCTTGTAGTCAGAGTAAGAGAAAATGGAGGTGCTAAAGCGAGCAGTTAGGGCAGACAAAGAAGCAACTGCACGTCCCCATACCTAGGCCACTAGAACATTTTTGTAGACAGGATACCGGCAAGAAGATGCTCTTCCACTCTCTGCTGCCGCACTTGTAGCAGAGTGAACTCAGACTGGAATCCAACTGCCTTTTTCTCTCTAGGGAAAAGTACTTGGAGGTCATCAAAAAGCCACCTTCTCTGTGTTTGTCCCTCAGTGTCTACTCCTGTCTGTGTTATATTCATATTCTGATGCACTCCTAACTCCAGGAAGACACCCCTTTTACAGCAGGAGACATAGTTATTATAAGTATGCTGCTTTATCAGCAACTGAAAATTTGAGCTACTACCATACTATAGACAATATATTTGGAAGACTTGTTTTTATAGCCTAAAATAATTTCCAGTCATTGCATGGGAACACTCCTTCTTTGGGGGGAAAAAAAAATCTTTATTAAATAATCATGCTCAGGGGTGTGGCTCTGTCCCCTTGCTGCTTTGCATACTTCACAGCCATGACTACTGTGGTGGCACTTTGTCCTGAAGGACTTTCTGGCAGAGGTGTCGTGGGCTGCTGCTTGTACCGTTGGTTACAAAGTCACCATACCTCAAGCCTTTCACGTTGGTGCCTAATCCAAGGGACAGCCTGGATTTAGGTGAGAATAACAGAGGAGCCCTTTTTCTTCCGTGCAAGGACAAAAAACAGCAAAGGCAGAATAGAAGGGCCATAGGAAGGGTACATTGGTGACTATGACACCATTCTTTATGTGGCTTTAAACAATCTAAGTAAGGAGGTGGAGCCAGCACGGTGCTGCGGACAGAGGCCCAAACCATCCCACTGCAGTGACAACCTGAAAACCTAAGCAAGACATACAGATGCCCATCCTGGAACCCTGAGGGTCAAATAAAGGCATAAAGAACTCCGTCAAGCGAGGGTGGTGTCAGAACCTTTGGGAACGTTGACTGTTTATGCACACAGATGGTTTGGAAAATGACATGGGATTCTGATTAGCACTCCACTTCCCCGCTGATAATCACCTCTCTAAGTCCTTAATTCTCCTAAAAAATACATAAAGTGTAAATGTCTTTCAAAATTATAACAACTGCTACTATAGAAGTAATTATATAACAGTAAGAACAGTGTTATTCTTACCGGTCCTTGGGTCCCACGTTTTCTGACCGGTGTGTGTGGTGTTGGTCTATGATTACAGTGTTGGTTCTAGAAGAGCGGTTGCTGGACTAGCAGGCTCACCATCATCTGGGAACTTGACAGGTGGGGAAACGGTTAGTCCCCACCACAGACCTATGGAGTCCAAACTCCGCGGATGGGTCCCAGTGGTTTGTATTAGAACAGGCCCTCTAGGTGATGGTGGCATGCACAGAATTTTGAGAAACACTCGTATTCCTTTTTGTAATGCTATTGTAACAACAACAACAACAAAAATGGCTACAGATTTAGCAGCTTAAAATGACCTAATTTTATAACCTCATACTTTCTGAAAAGGCAGAAGTCCAAGTAGTCTTGAAGGGATCCTCTGCATAGAATCTCTCAGGGCTGAAATTGAGATGTTAGTAGATGTTTTCTTTCTTGGAAACTCTGGAAATAATCCATCTCAATCTTCATTTAGGCTGTTGGGCAGATTCAGGTCTTTGTGGTTATTGGGCTGAGTCTCCCATTTCCTTGCTCGGTAGGCCGTGGGCCCTCTGTTGGCTGGCAGAGGCTGCCGGTGTTCTTCCTCTTGCATTCTATGTGACATGACTCGCCTCTCTGTCAGGCACCCAGTCACCCCTGGTTCCTCCCCGAACCCCTCTCTAATACCTTCCTCTGCTGTGTCCTAGGACTTCTTTTCTTCCCTCAGCAGGATGAAAACTGGGTCAAGGGTTTATGTGATTATATTATCTGAACTTCTGTTATTATAAATATTACTACTGTAGTTGTAGTTGGCATAATTGTGAAATATTTTTATACTTGATGTATTTTTTAGAGGATTCAGTGGCTTAAAGAAGTGATTCTCAGTGGGAAAGTGGAGTGCCACATCTGAATCCCATGTCATGGGCCCATTCAAGTAATCCAAGATAACTTTTGAAATTTTAAGTTCCCCTGATTAGTAACCTTAATAACATTTTCAAACTCCCCCTCTGCCATGTAACGTATTCAAGAGCATCACACAAGAAGACAAGGTCTTGAGGACAACAATTCTGCCTACCCTGGGACTGGAATCATTGCAACCCTTTGGTGGTTCTTGCCCTTGGCTTGGCCAGGGCCCTGCTTTCTGTCCAGGTGGCCCAGCTTTACTTTCACCATCTGGCTTTTGCCCCATGGGACCAAGGCAGCCTCGGGGAAACTGAACACGGGAGCTGCAGGAATTGTAGGCACTGGATGTCACTGTGTATCAGTGGACATTCCCTCAGTGTCTTGCTCCTTGTACCTTGCCTCATACCCTCTCCTCTCTCACTTTGTCGTTTTCCAGAAAGAGCGGGCTTCTGTCTGTTATAACTTTCGTCTGTGGTTCGGAAGCACCATGGTCTTTCCGGCATCCCTCAAAGCCTAGGGATTCTCCTCTGAAAGCAGCAGCATAGTGTTCATGGCCACAAACTTTGAAGCCAGACAGTTGAGGCTGAAATTTGTGACCTTGGAGAGATTTCTTCACCATTTTATGGCTCAGCTTCCCCCATCTGTAACCAGGAGATGATAATAACATCAGCTTCTTAGCCAGCATTATTATTACTTGTGGCAGAAGCAGCGTGATTTAGGATTTGCAGGCTTAATTCTTGAAGTAAAGAAGTTTAGAAACATCTGTTACTTTCTTGTCTCTCTCCTTTTCAGAACAAAGCTTAGTTTTTAAGCAACTTGTCTTGCAGGATGTCCTTTCCCTCCTACACACCCAGCCATACCCAGTCACAGCTTGAACTGGCTAGGGTGATTGTCATTTAGACACACAACGAAGAAAATCCATCAGATGTCCAGAGGCAATTATTTCACTGATTTTCGGAACACAGCCACCAGTTACATAAATTTGTGACTATCCTTATTTTATAAAGGCTGAATCTGAAGCTTAGAAAGGTTGAGTACCTGAATCAATGTTGTGTGCAGAGCTAGGTGAGCAGTCTCGTAATCAGGCATGAACTCCCTCTGATTTTGCCTCTCTCACAGTTCTCCTGTACTCTAATAAAACATTGAACATCTGGGCAGTGTTTTCCTTCTTTTACTTATTATTATTATTATTATTAATCATTTATAGAATGTCAAACCAAAAACCCATTTTCTTCAAGTTAATAGTAATCCTCTAGGACAGAATAGAACTGCCCCATGGAGTTTCTGAGGAGTGCTTGGTGGATTTGAACTGGCGACCTTTAGCACTTAACCATAGTACTTAACCACTATGCCGCCAAGGTTTACTTCTAGAATGTAAGAAGAATCAAAACGAAACCAAAAGAAAACAGACCCCAGTGCTGTGAATTTGATTCTAACAGTGACCTTAGAGGACAGGGTACAGCTGCCCCGTAATGTTTTCCAGTGAGAAATGAAATCGAACTGCAGATGTTTTGAGTAACTGTAGCTCTTGACTATTACTCTACCAGGGTTTCCTGTAGAATCTAGGGGCTTATTAAATCAACAAAACGAACCTGCAGCTGTTGGGTTGGTTTCCACTCATACTAACTCTTTAGGACGGGGCAGAACTGCCGCATAGGGTTTCTAAGGCTGTAAATCTTCATGGAAGCCAACTGCGACGTGTGTCTCCTGGAGAATCCCGACCCACTGCCGTCGAGTCGGGTCCAACTCATAGCAATCGATGCTGGCTAAATTAGTGTCTCTGATGTGGCTACACTGGCATTTTTTTTTGACCCCAGCATTTTTTGAGTGTGAGTTTTTTGTTTTTTAAGTTCTACATTGGAACATCTGCCAAAGACTGTGTGGGCCTGCCTTCAACAACCAGCTCGTGTGCAAAAGCACAGATGTATTATTAGGGAAAGTTGCTACGTGGCCTTAACCAGTGACTTTTCACTATCCTGTTAGTAGGACTGTGCTGCTAGTTGTCTCATCTCCTGAGTAGAGCAAAGGGTTAAGCATCTGACTGCTACTAGAAAGATTGGCAGTTCAGAACCACCCAGAAGTGCCTAAGCAGAAAGACCTGGGAATTTGCATCTGAAAGATCCTGAAAACCTAATGGAGCACTTTACTCTGAAACCCATGGGAAAAGCCTGGACTGGGAACACCTGGTACTCCTTGTCCAACTTCCATATGGACTTCCTAGTTCACATTCACTACTAGGCAGCCCACTCTTCTTTCAGAGCCTGAAAACCGTTCTCAGGGAACTTCTCCCCCTCAGGCGCAGTGATGTCACAGTGCTGTCACTGCGGTTGGTGTCATCCAGTGCAGCGAGTGATATATCAGACTCCATCTCTGCACCCTTGTGGGTATGGTGGCCTGCCTCCCCCACTGACAGGGCACAGCCTCCTGCTGGCATCCTTGAACCACCCTGGTCCTGCCCCTGTGGCCCCTGTAGCTCCTCCCTGGCAAAGGTAGTGTTTTAAATGCACTGACAAAGGTAGAGACTACCCACATCCTTACTGACGAGTGAGGAACTACCAACCTGGGTGACAAGTGACACTGGCCCTTATGACATCATTTCCTTGGTAGCCCCTCCTCAGGCAGCACTAGTGGCAGCCTCAGCTGCAGACCGTGGAGTCATTTCTTGGCATCCCTCTGCCCATGTCAGGGGATGCAGTCCACATCCCCCCTCCTGGTGGCGTCACTTCTGTTTCCCATCTACTGGACCAAGATTGCTTAGGTCATCTTGGCCCCAACAGAGACAAGGGTGCAGCAGTCTGCGTGGGTCACCTTTGGCATTCCTGTCTTCCTACAGCTGGGGAAGACATGCTGCCCAGAGGCAGAAGTGCAGGCCTGTCACAGCTGTGATGTGGTGCTTGGCAGTGTGGATGGGAAATGTGTACAGTGTTTTTAGGTGTCTGGAGGACAGGCAGCCTACTGGTGCCAACTATTGTGAAGGAACCCAAATCTAAATTGGTCTCTATGGTTGGAGGCTGTACTCGGTTTATTTAAAACACTGCATTTGGAGAGAGTTAAAATACCAGCATGCTGTGTCTTCACCTTTTCTTTTTTTTTCTTCCTGAAGCAAATTGCTTGGTCTGTTTGCAAAAGGCTTAGCTGTAGCGGGACAGTCAAGAGGCATGTTTCTGCCAGTGTCTGTTGTGATAGGCCTCCTTTTTGTCTATTAATTCTAATACAAATTGTCATTGATTTATAAGAATAGAATTGAGCAGGGGACATGGATTCAAAAGAAGTGAACAGCCGTGATATTAAGACAGATGATTCAGATTCAGTTTGTACAATCTAAGGTGGCTTGTGCAATGGTGAAATGTCAAAATACATTCAGCAAATATCAGTCAATTTCATGGTGAGAAACACCCTCCCCCAGGAGAATGTATAATTTGTTCTCCGGAGGCCAGAACCATATTTTGCGCTCTGTGCATGGGAAGATGCTACCTGCATGTCAGGAGTTTTTTGGTGAGAGAGTGTTGTTTTTGAATGTGATAAACAGCCTTTTCGGGCTCTGATTTTACTGGATGAGAATGTCAACTCAGTGACACAGCAAGCTCATTTGCAGAACCTACGGCCCTCGTTTTGCAATATGTCTGCTCTTTAAGAGAAGGAAACTCGGCTGCCATGGGTACGTGGTATCCTCAGTGGTGTTATGTGAGGATAACAGAGTAGCCTTTAGCTAGGACCCGTGAGATCCCTCCTCTCGTGACAATGATGGAATTAGGATGCTTCCTGCCAGCCTTTGCTGGTCACCCAGACTGCCTAGTTTCTTTATCTCAGTCCCTCCAACCCACTACCATTGAGTGGATTCCAACTCACAGTAGAACTCATGGTAGGACTGTGGGGTCTTTCTCTCACAGAGCAGTTGGCAGGTTCAAACTGCTGACCTTGAGATGAACAGCCAGGTGCTTTAGCCAGTGTGCCATCAGTGCTCCTCAAGTCCCCGTAACAGCAAAAAAAAAAAAAAAAAAAAAAATTCACCTCCATTGCCATCCAATCAGTTCTGCCTCACAGTCAACCCTATAGGACAGAGAAGAATTGCTGCATAGTGGTTGTAAGGCTGTAATCTTCTCAGAAGCAAGTTGGGCTTGAACCACTGGACTTTCATTTAGCACCTTAGTGCTTCAATCACTGTACCACTAGGGCTCCCAGTTTCCTATGGGGGGAAAAAAAAAAAAAAACAAGCAAAGCAGACAGACAAAACCATCACTGTCAAGTCTATTCCAACTTACAGAGGACAAAGAAAAAGCTGTCCCTTAGGTTTTTTGAAGAGTGGCTAGTACATTTTAACTGAACCTTCTGAATAGCAGCCTAGATTTTAATCACTATGGCACCAGAGTTTCTGTGCCAGCTGTAAACCAACCCAACCCAACCCAAACCTAACCCCAACGCAACCCAACCTAACCCCAATGCAACCCAACCCAACCCAACCCAACCTAACCCAAACCCAACCCAAACCCAACCCAAACCCAACCCAACCCAACCCAACCCAACCCAACCCAAACCCAAACCCAATGCAACCCGAACCCAACCCAACCCAACCTACTGCTGTTGAGTGGATTTCGATGCACAGCGACCCTTAGGTTGGAGTAGAACTGCCCGATAGAGTTTCCAGGAAGTGCCTGGCAGATTTGAACTGCTGATTTTTTGATTAGCAGATAGCACTTAACCACTACGCTCCAGCAGAGACAAAGGTGCAGCAGTCTGCATAGGGCACTTTTGGCATTCCTGTCCTTCCACAGCTGGGGAAGGCATGCTGCTCAGTGGCAGAAGTGCACACCTGTCGCAGCTGCGATGTGGCACTTGGTAGTGTGGATGGGAAATGTGTACCATGTTTTTAGGTTTCTGGAGGACAGGCAGCCTACCAGTGCCACCTATTGTGAAGGAGCCAGCCAAGTGCTGTCGAGTCGGAGCCGACTCATGGGAACCTGAATCTAAATCAGTCTGGTCGGTTGGAGGCTGTGCTCATAGCCCTCCGTGTATTCCCTGATCACACCACATTTCACACTGGCACTTCATCCTTGCCTGACTTGGCGGTTTCTGCCTTTGAATTATATGGTACATGAGAATAAAGTCTTTCTCACCCTGTAGCAGAGAGGTATTCTGATTCTATGTTGGGTGACTTCAATGCTGCGATGACAGATGGGATTTAGGAATTCCTGATACATACTTTCAGGAGCAAGCCCTTGCTTTTCAATTGGACACCCATGTCACCACCTCGCCACCAGTTCTTGTTTAGGTGTCCCCATCTAGACTCCTGCTGCTGGGCCAGCCAGATAATTTTCTGTTCTGAATGTCAATGGCTTATTCGTTTTGTGCCCTCAAAGTAACAGTTTATTTCAGTGATGACTGTTTTCTAACTGATCATGACTGTTTCTAACTCCACAGGGAGCATGACTTCGGCAACTTCACCTATCATTTTGAAATGGGACCCCAAAAGTTTGGAAATCCGGACTTTAACAGTGGAGAGGCTACTGGAACCACTTGTTACACAGGTAAGGGATGATTTGGAAAACAACTTTTTACACTGATAAATTTCTATCATGATTCTATCATGACTCTCCAAAAGAGCTTAGAAGTCCTTAAAAGGGAAATAATCATGACGTACGCTGATCATTGACTGTTTTGCTTCCTCAACTATGGACAGTTCCATTCCTTGAAGAGCTGAAGCGTTTGCAAAATCATCTGTATGATTTTTGAAATTAAGTTGATGAGATAATTGAAGAGCAGGGCCCTGGTAAAGGGGGCCCTCATTTGCAGTAATGAATTTAATGACTAAATAAACCATTCTTCACTCACTTTCAGCTGCTTAACGCAACTTAGGAAGAACTCTGTGGAACATTTCAGAGCCGAGTATATTTACAGAGTTACTTTTCCTTCAGTTGACAAAGCAGGATTCATCCCGTTGGAAGGAGCGGACTTTCTCCGTAGCCATTGTCACCGTTGCGGCATTTCCACGTGATGGCTGTCAACAGAGAAACTATCCTCTGGGTGTTTATATATGAAACGTTGATTTTCACTGTCTTGTGAAGTATATTCTTTGCCATGTTAGTTCTGAAATTTCTAGCATATGAAAATTCAGTACTGTAGGTTGTATTTGTAGAGAATTGTTAAACCAAATCAAGTCGAGGCTTTCTGCATGTTTTCCGTTGCTGCTAGAGCACGTTACCGCTAACTTAGCTGCTTATGGTTATTGTTCGGTGGTGTCAAGTCCATTCCAGCTCGTGGTGACCCGATGTGTTACAGAGTAAAGCTGCTGTGTAAGGTATACTTGGCGGTGGTGTTCACGGAAGCAGATGGCCAGTCCTCTTGTTGTTGCCTCTGGTTGGGCCACATCACCCAGGGATCTTAATGTAGTGGCTTAACAACACGCTAGAGTTCTGAAGAGTACAGATATTAACATAAATATTTTGGCAGGATTGTATTTCTTCTGAATGCTTCAGGGGAGAGTAGGCTTCTTTTTCTCCAGCTTGTGGAGACTGCCTGCATTTCTTGCCTTGTGACTTCTCTGTTTTCAAAGTGAGCAACTCAGCATGGTCACATCTCTCTGTCTCTGGCTTCTGCTGCTATTGTCACCTCTCTCTCTGACATTGGCCCCTCCCTGCCTCTCTCTTATAAAGACCCCTCTGATTACATAGGGTCAGGTGGCATAGTGATTAAATGCTACAGGGACTAATGAGAAGGTCGGCAGTTCACATCTGTCATGTGCTCCTTGGAAATTCTGTGGGGGCAGTGCTGCTCTGTCCTATAGGGTCAGTATGAGTCAGAATCCACTCGATGGCAGTGGGTTTGGTTTTGGGTTTCCTCATCTCCAGAGGCTTAGCTTAATCGTGTCTGAGAAGTCCCTATTTAAATTCGCAGGGATTAGGGTGTGGACATCTTTGGGTGATCACTATTCAGCCTGCGGTGTTGTGTCCACTGCTGCCCAAAGATTCACGTCTGTCTTACATGCAAAATACATTCACTGCATTTGAAGGTCTCCAAATGTCTCAACCCATTGTAGCATCAACTCAAATCCAAAATGTTACCTAAGTCTGATTAGCTCAAAAGTCCCAAATATCATCATTCGAACCATTCTAGATTTGGAATGAGTGAGTCTCAAGGTAGCATTAATCCTGGGGCAATTCCTTACTATGTGTATGTCTGTAATAAATAGAAAATAAGTATTTGGCTCCCAAAATGCAGTGGTGGGACAGACACAGGATAATAGTTATAAGCATTTGAGAAGGGAGAAAACAGAAAAAAAATAAGGGCAGTATGAGTCCTAAGCTATGTAGAAATTCAGCTGAGCAAATGTCAGTAGTTCAAGGCGTGAGATGCATTCTCTGTGGCAAGCATCTTCATAGGCTGTGTCCAGTGCTTCCCTTTCAGGGCCATCATTCCTTTGTCATGAATGGTGGCATGTGTTTGCAGCAGAGTATTTTTATAAGCTTATCTCCCACCTGTAAAGTATTATGAATTCAACAGTTTTATTTCATCTTGTCTCTGTCTCTTTCAATCCAGTGTAGCAGTGTTTCTGTTGGTGTAGCATTCTCAAGAAGCTTGTGCATCTCCTGTGTATAGTTCAGGGATACATCCTTTAGATATATCCACCTACAAAGATTTTTCCTAGATAACATGCTTTCTATTTTTTATTATCGCTGAAGTGGTTTAGGGACTCTGTGAGTCTCAGGTGTTGTCTTTTCCAAAGAGCTTTCTGTGTGACGAAGTACACTGAAATTTTCATCCTTCAAAACTAGGTGCTAGCAAAAGATTGCCTAGCCATACTCTTGGCTTTATCTCTAGACCATGTTTTCTGTATAGTTAAGTCTCCCAGTTTTAGTGTCCTTTATAATCTGTGGAAACCCTGGTGGCATAGCTGTTAAATGCTATGTCAGGTAACCAAAAAGTAGTCAGTTCAAATCTAACAGGCACTCCATAGAAACCCTATGGAACAACTCTGTTCCATCCTATAGGATTGCTGTGAGTTGGAATCAACCTGATGGCATTGGGTGTGGGTTTTGTAACCTGAATACCCAAGAATTCCCCAAATCTTCAAGTCCTGCTTCCTTTTAGCCTAACAGTTTTTCTTTCCCTCAGTTCATTTGGTTACTATAAGCAGGAAGAAGAAACCAGGCCATGTCTTTAACACACTGGAAGTCACTTCAGCTAAATCTTCAAGTTCATTGCTTGCAATTCTGCTTTCTTTGTAAATTAAGAGCCCAGTTCAGCTGTCTCCTGTCACAATGTAATACAGGTTCCCTTTCCTCAAGTTTCTAGTGTGTCTTCTTCAGTTCCCCTGAGCCCTCAATGGCAGCTCCTCCAACATCCGTATTTCTGCCAAGAGTCTGTTTATGATGATTTCGGTATGCTTGAGAATGATGGGGATTTTGTCTTCCCTGCTTCTCACTGCTGTCTGCGTCCTCACTGCCAGAATCTTTGATGTCCACGTTTTCACTCACAGTTGGTTAAAGGTAATCTGTGAGTTTCCCACAGTGCTCCTTGAGATTTGTCTAGCCTCTGCCTGTTACTACCCAAAGCCATTTCTTTCAACACAGATAGCTTGAGAATGACTGGTTTAGAAGATACACTGGGGCTTGAATTTGGTCTGAAATTCGTTTCTGACAGACAGGTTAATAGCAGTGTGAACTGCTGCCAGCCTCCGGCTTCTCATTTCTTACCCAGATACATTTCATCCTTATCAGATTTAAATTGAACAAATGATTTAAAACATAGCGCCTGGTGTAGTGTAAATGTTTTCCCATTTAGTTTCCATTTTTCCGTTCTTGATGGCCCTGTATTCAGACTCATATCAACCATAAACCAATAAAGAGAATATAAGACAGTGAGAAGAATATGGCTAAACGACAGGCAGAAGCTAGCACATTGCTGCTACACCTGCATGTTCTCCGATTTATTAATATTTCCATAGATTTCTCTTTTGGTTTTGTTCCTGGCTACTGTAAGAATGCACACACACTTAGTAGCAGATCTAATATTAAAGTGAATAATTGTGGTTTTAACAAGTCTTTCAGTAAAATTGGAAATCCTGGTGGTGTAGTGGTTCGGCACTCAGCTGCTAACCCCAAAATCATCAATTCAGATGCACCTGGTGCTCCTTGGAAACTCTATGGGGCAGTTCTGCTCCGTCCTTTAGGGGTTGCTGTAAGTTGGAATAGAATCGATGGTAGTGGGTTTGGTAAAATCAGGTAAAGTTTCTTTTGTCTTATAAATCCCCCAAAATAGACAGACAGACAGACAAACAAACAAACAAACAAAAAAAACGACAGCCACTGAGTTGATTCTGACTCATAGCAACCCGATAGAACAGAGTAGAACTGCCCCATAGAGTTTCCAAGGAGCACCTGGTGGATTTGTACTGCTAACCTTAGGTTTAGCAGCTGTAGCAGTTTATTCCTTATGCCACTAGGATTCCAAAGTCAGTATATTAAAGGGAAAATTATCCAAAGTGAGGTCAAGAAACTCATGCATTCATATTTGTCCACTTACAGTATTAGAATGTTTAAGATGTACTGACTTTTCCACAGTGGAAGCCCTCGTGGCGTAGTGGTTACGTGCTCTGCGTATATACCTGTAACACCAGCAGCACTGCTCCGCCGTCGATTTTGACTCACACTGACCCTACAGGACAGTGTACCCTGTACATTTCCCAAGGAGCACCTATAGCACTCAACTACTGCGCCACCAAGATTTCCAGATGTGTGTATATATTCTTTTAAAGTATATGGCTTTTAAGATAAACATCTTTATATTAACTTAGCCCCTGAAATGAAGTCTTGATGAAAGCACTAAGGTGACTGTGGATTCATGGAGGGCGTGGACATAAGGAAAAAGAGGCGAGGAAATAGCGGATATAAAGGGCATACCACACATTTAATGGCAAACTTGGAACTTAGAAAACTAACCCGAGCTGCTCAGGTTGTATCCAACACTCGAACAACTGGATGCATGGAAGAAAATTCATATCAGTACTCACTGATGCAGCATGTTCTCCGCTACCCAGCAATTCTTGATAAGGAAGGAGAAGAAATGAAATGAAATTCAGGAGTGAAGAGATTCTGAATAAAATTCATTCACTCTAATAAGAAAAATGGCATTAAGAATTTACTGTTGATAAATATTTAAGCTCACAAACAAAACTTTCTCTTTTTTAAATAATGAAATAAATGGTAGTTTCACATTTTTTTTACACCATCGAAAGGCAAGACTCCTTTTGGAGTAATTTCCTTGATGAGAATCGTGAAAATTCTAATGAGGGGGAATTCAGCATGGAAAGTTTAGTGCTTGAAAAAGACTTCTTGCCTTTGTATAAATTCAAAAAGGTAATGATTTTAATAGGCAACATTGTGTGGCAATAATCTTACTTAGGGAACTGTACAGTATGTTATGCAACTTTATTAGGAAAAAAAACTTGATTGAGCAATAAAGAAGCACACATGTATAATATTTGGAACCCAATGGAAGTTACAGACAATATATAAGTTGATGAGAAAAGAAGTTCTTTCCTAATAAAACATAACAGCCTGCACTAAACAACATGTTCAGTGCAGAATTGTAGTTTCAGATGCGTTTGTTACTAAAGAAAGAAAAAAAAGAGTAAGTACTCACCCTAAACCATGAATAAAGAACATCAAATGAAATTAGAAAGATAGAATTTAACACAACAAAAACTGGAATTAACTGCAATAGAATACAAATAAAAGCTTAAATAAACTTAAAATTTTATTCTTGTTTGAAATGGCCAATGGAATTTCCTGAAGACTCTCATTAAGACAACTGTAGAGAGAAAGAATATATGGTTATGAACGAGAATGCAGAAACAACACCAGAGGGGAGGAGAGATTAAAAGAAGCAGTATAGAATATTAAATTCAGTTCTTTCCAATGAAACATGGGATCTTAGAATAAGAGGATGAGTTTCTAGAAAAATTAAATTATCAAAATTTATCCAAGGGGAAATGGAAAACTGGAATAAGTCATAATATGATTAGAAAGATGTTTACAGATCAGTTACCCAAAAAGCATTAGAATAGAGGGGTGCGTAGCTGACTGTTATCTGACTTATAAACAGTGGCTATTTACAATAATATTTAAAGAACTTTAACTTCAGGAAAAGATGTAGAACTCCTGAGTAATATTGAAGAACCATAATTTTAATGTTAAAAATTTAAGATCCTTTAAACAAATGCCAAAAAAAGGTCAATATACATCTCATTTGTGAATTTAAATGAAAAAAAAAAAAAAAGAACCACATAAAAAGTTAGGAAATAGAATCCAGTATGCTTATAAAAATAACACATATAGGTATACACATATAAAATACTAAGTAAGATTCTTTTTGAGGAATACAATGATTACCTACTATAAGAGAACAGTTAAAAATAATTTAGACTGTCAGTAGATTACATCATTAGATAATTAGATAATGAAGAAAAAAAATTTGATATAATTTCCTGATCATTTTTAATAAAAACTGTAAATAGAATGGAAACCCTGGTGGCGAAGTGGTTAAGTTCTAGAATTGCTAACTGGAAGGTCTGCAGTTAAACCCAGTCGTCTCTCCTTGGGAAATCTGTGGGGCAGTTCTACTCTGTCTATAAGGTCACTGTGAGTCAGAATCGACTTGAAACTGCTGAGTTTGCCTTTGGTTTGGGTTTTATAAATAGAATTAGAGGAAGCTTTTAAAATCATGTACCATGTATACTTTGGAATGCCAGCCAAGTGCCGTCGAGTCGGAATAGTACGTGCAAAACTGTTTTTTAATGTTATGCTTGAATACCATTAAAGTTAATATGAAATTGGGGTTACACTTGTGTGCCATCCAGTCAATTCAGATTCACAGTGACATGATAGGACAGAGTAGAACTGCCCATAGAGTTTCCAAGACTGTCCTCTTTCTGGAAGCAGACTGCCACATCTTTGTTCTGCGGAGTAGCTGGTGGGTTCCAACCACCGGCTACTGGGTAAGGAGCTCAGTGCTTAACCACAGTGCCGCCAGGGTGTAGCCTATTATTTGATTATATTTTAAATGTCACTCAGAGTTAACATTCATATAAAAAACTAAATAGTGAGAAGTTTCTATGCCAAAAATGTTGTTCAAAATTATTAAAAATCAGTTTTTCACTTATTTTCACTGTAGTTGATTTTCTTCCCTTTCTGTTACCAAGTCTTTGTAAAGTAAGTCACCTGAAAGTGACTCTCTGTGACAGTTAATTCCCTTGCACAAATCAAACCAAACCAAACCGAACCCAACCGAACCCAACCCAACCAAGCCAAACCAAACCCTCTGCTGTCGAGTTGATTCGGACTCATAGTGACCCTATTGGACAGAGTAGAACTGCTCCACACAGTTTCCAGGGAGTGCCTGACTGATTCAGACTGCCAGCTTTTATGGTCAGCAGGTGTAGCACTTAACCAGTGTGCCACCAGGGTTTCTGTTAATTGCCTTGGTGGATTTAAAATGAAAGAGCCAGAGAATGTAGAGCTGAAAGCCACTGTAGAAATGACCCAGGACAAACTGTCATATTTAAGATGTGTGGAAGCAGAGGCTCAGAGGAGTAAAGTCAGTTCCGAGAATCAAGCCAGTGCCTTCCCTCACTGGAACGTGTACTCTGTTATAGGTTCGAAAAAGTATGTATGAATTTGCAAAAAAATCAAAGTATAAAGTGAGATCTCATTGTACGTTGTCTCATCCATCTGGCATTCTAATGGAAGTACCACGAGTGGACGTCTTTAAAAGGAGAAATTTATTTTCTCAAGGAAAAATGAGTGCAAGTCGAAATTCAGGGCATCAGCTCCAGGGAGAGGCCTTCTCTGTTGGCTCTGGAGGAAGGTGCCTGTTTTCGTTGTTTCCCTGGACTGAGGGCTTTTGAGGCACTGGGACTCTGAGTCCTTTCCAAGGACTACACTCTGTTCCTGGCACTGCTGCTTTCCTGGTGGTGTGAGATCCCCTCTTCTCTGCTTGCTTCCCTTTCCTTTATATCTCAAGAGAGTGCCTTGAGGCACAGTGCAGTCTGACACCCTGAGTCCTGCCCCACCAGCGTAACTGCTGCCCATTTTCCATTATTAATATCAGAGAGGTGGGAATTATAACATACAGGAAATTCACACAGTACTGGGGAATCATGGCCTGTCCAAATTGCTGTGCACCATTTTTGCGGGACACATTTAGATACACGACATACCCCTTTTCAGTTTTTCCAGAGAACAGCATTATTAAGACTACCCTGATTTCTGGTTCAGAAATCCTGGTGGAATAGTGGTTAAGATTCAAGGCTGTCAGTTAACCAGAAGGTCAGCAGTCCAGATCCATCGGCGCTCCTTGGAAACCCAAGAGGGGAAGTTCTACTCCCTTCTGTAGTGTCTCCAACTTGAGAGCCACAGGTTTGGTTTGGTTTTTTATTTGTTGTTCATTTATGAGATTCAGAGACTGGTATATTTAGATGGTTTCCATGGTGACAATACTACGTTAAACTGAGTTGTTCATGCACCTTTAGGAAACGATGGGAATTGTATAAAAAGTGAAGAATGTGCTAAAATACATGACATAAACTCCATTAAGCCTACTTAGCTATTTGATCAACTTTTTGTACAGCTCTATTCAACCATTTCTGGGTTCCCCTCCCTCTTTTTAATTTGTTTACTTAATTATTTTTATGCCAGTTTCTATTTGAATTTTTGGAAGATGGTTTTATTATTGACTCAAAAAACATTTCAGTGTATTTATCTTTAATAGGAGTTTTTATGGATGAATGAACTGCTTAATAAAATAATATATTGTAACTTTATTTAAACCTCTGCATGTTTCTTTGCTAAAATGGAAAAATTATTAATAACAGGGTTTGAATATCAGTAATTAAGTTGGCATTTAGGAATTTGCCTTTATTATAAGAGCTCAGCTGCTATCTAAAATATCAGCAGTTTGATTGCACCAGCAGCTCTTTTTAAATCCTCTGGGGCACTTCAACTCTGTTATCTAGGGTTGCTGTGAGTCAGAATCGACTCTACTGCAGTGGGCTTTATTATATATCTTAGTAGAGCATCCTTGGTGGCTCAGTGGTTAGGCATTTGGGTGCTGACCAGAAGCTTGGCAGTTGGAAACCACCCCAGCAGAAAGATGTGGCAGTCTGCTTCCTTCCAGATTCGTAGCCATGGAAATCTTACAGGGCAGGTCTACTCCATCCTGTAGAGTCGTTATGAGTTGGAATCAAATTGATGGCCATGTGTTTGGTTTGTTTTTTGCTATATATATATATATATAGCTATTTAATTGAGAGGTTATAATAAAGTTATTATCTTTCAAGTAGTGTTTCATCCTCTAATACTAACATTTTTAAAACTGATCTCTTTTAAAACGGTAATTAGGTATACTTAGAATAGTTGCTATGCTGGAGATGCTTATTTGAATTGAGATCAGATGGTGGATTGCTGGGCAGTCATTGTGTTTTGTGCTCCTCAAATAGAAGCTTAATTGACTGGTATGTAGTCTAGAGTTAGATGAATTTCTGTTTTGGGATTATGCTCCAAATGTTGATGTCTGCCACCAGATGGGAGTGATGCTCTTTCTGGGGTAGATCCAGCTGTTCTGGCCAAGGCTGGAAACTTGAGTAATGTATGGAGCCCTTTAGAACAGGGAGGAAAATTCTGCCCAAGTCCCAGAGTAGGCTTAACTGAGCATAAATGTGGACTTATGTATGTAAAGTATTTTTCTATGTAAAGAGATTTATACAGTAAGTATATCATGGATTGGATTGTGTGTATGCCCCCCCAAATGTGTGTAGCAGTGTGGCTTGCCATGATTTCTGGTGGTTGTGTGATGCTTAGCTGTGTTGTAAACCCTGCCTCTAGGGTCTTAGTGAGGGAGAATGGGCTGCAGTTGCATTGGTCCGGCAGGACTTGGTCTGTGCGGTTGTACCGTGCCTTGAGACAGTCTCTTGGGATGTAAAGTAAAGGAAGCAAGCACAGAACTGGTGACCTCAAAGCACCAGAAAAGCAGTGCCTGGAGCAGAGTGAGGCCTTTGGAAGGGACCTGGGGTCCTTTCAATTGAGAGTTTCGAAGCTGCTACCCTTGCAAGGGAAGACTGATGACCTGAGTCGTCCTCCGGATCCAACAGAGAAAGTCTTCCTCTGGAGCTGACACTCTGTATCTGGGCTTTGAGCCTACTGGAGTATGCCAGCATCAAATTTCAGTTTTTAAAGCCATCCACTTGTGGTATTTCAGTTATACCAGCACTAGATGGCCTAGGCAAGAACCAAAAACTATAACGTGGAAAAAAAAATGAATTCACTTGAAATTGGTAAAGGATGTTCTGCTGAAATTGAATAACCTCAGGTGATGTAACTGATGGTGACTGGGTGATTAGGGAAGCGCAGGGCATTTGTGTTTGGAAGACACACCCTGCCATGTGTCGTGTGATGAGCTAATTCTCCCCCCACTTCTGGGCCCTAAACCCAAACCAAATCCAGAGCTGCTGAGTCAATGCCAACTCATAGCAACCCTATAGCGATGCTGCTGGGCAAATCCCGGCTTCTCATGACCCCATGGCATCGTTCGGCCTTTGCTGAGCATAAAAACCCTCCTAGCTAACAGGGAGCCATCTGCCTCCTCCTCTGCTCATCCTTTCCTAGAGAAACTGCCCTTAAGTGGTTAAGACACTGCTAGCTGTGGAAGAGAAGCTGGCTGTGGTGACAAGGGCAAACGAGCTTTCCTTCCATTGACGTGTTTACTTTCGATTACTTCTAGTTCAAATACAGAGCTTCGTTTATGAATTCTAATCAAAGAAATTGCATTTAGTCAAAGATAACATAAAGGAGAAGTCTTAGGTCCTGTGAAATAAATGCTTTATACACTACCTTGATTTATTCATTTCTTGTTTGTAATCTAAGGGGGACCTTGGCGATTCTCTGTGTTCTGTGAAGAGGCAGCTCACCAGTCCTGACTTCTCTCACATGTGATGTTTTGAGGCTCGCTTATAGGGACAGCACAAGCTGATAAACTAAGTCTGCTAAATTGCTTTTGCTAGAATCCTGTCTTTGCTTTTAGCAGTCCTTGGCCTCCTGGTCTCGAGGGTGCCTCTCTTCCACTAGTGTGGAATTGACCTCAGATAACTCTAGAGTCCAAAGAGAAAGGCGAAGGGAGAGGCCCTCTGGCTTCGTGAGTCACTGCTGCCTGCCCGACACCCATCTCAGTATCTACAGGAGTTCTTATTTCCTGCTTGCCTCAGTTCTTTGAGGGCAACTGGATTTTCTTCAGTTTACTGATGATAAAAGACACCGTCAGATCCCATAGCAAATGGTCTAAGGTGAGAAAGTTTTGACTGTACAGGTCAAAAATGTCGAGAGAACATGTAGGCTGACGACGCTGCCCTGTGGGATTGTTACTTCATCAAACCCAGGGACTGTGTCGCCTGAGAAGGAAAGGAGAGAAAAGGGCTAGCTTGGAGCCGGGGGAATGACACAGAACCACTTGTGATGAGTGGAGCATCAGGGGCAAGGACAAGAGGGCGGAAGGTATTTGGACAGTATAGATTTAGCAGCTTCACATATTAAACCCAGAAAAGTTAAACCCACTGCTGTTAACGCAATTCCAAATCATAGCAACCCTCTAGACCGAGTAGAACTGTCCCATAGAGGTGCGGAGGAGCACCTGGTGGGTTTGAACTACCGTCCTTCTGTTGGCAGATGTAGCCCTGAAACCACTGCATCACTAGGGTTTCTCTGTATTATATTCTAAGAACCCAGAAATGAACCTGCTGCCATGGAGTTGATTCTGAGTCAGCACCCTATGGTCAGAAGAGAACTGCCTCTTGGACTTTCCAAGGAGCTCCCGGCAGACTTGAACTGCTGATCTTTTGGTTAGCAGCCATAACACTTAACCACTGTGCCATATTACCGTCTCTCAGTTCTTTTCTCAAATAATTGTTTGGTAAGATGCAAACAGGGCCTAAGTGAATATCTTAATATATCGAGTGACTAACTGAATCTAAGAGCTCACCTTCCAGGTTAAACGGTTAATGCATATGAATGTATAAGTTCAGTAAAAATTTTCTTCTTTTATTTGGTTTAGAAATAACAACCAGTCACAGAAATAACTTCCTTCTTGTATTTTCCTTTTCAGTGGGTACCTAGCAACTATTTCAAACAGGAAAAATGGAATTTAAAACTAAATTCAAAAGTGAAATCATCAGAGAGAAATAATTTTTTTGTCATTCCTGTTGTTACGTCCTTGAAACAGGACAGTAAAGGCCGTCTTAGGCATGATTACTAAAAACCTTCTAAGGGACAAGTGTAGAAAGTTAGGTTAACAGAATGGTTCATGAGTATTTTAGGCAATATAAAAACATTATCTGACCTGAAGACAAAAAAGTCCGTTACACTGAGCATAGCTATGAAGTGGCAGGATGGCATTTACTCAGGAAGCCCACAACTAGCAATCTAATTAAAGCTTGTCAGAGATCTGAGACAACGGATGGGGGCATGTCAACATACCTGCTGTTCTTCTTGTCATTCCCATGGAACAACAGAAGGTGTGTTTTGTTTTCACATGATTAAGAAGGAGGGTGGGCCAGGAAAAAACAAGGACAGACTGAACCAACTATTGTTCTTTCATTTTGAAATCAAAACTCTCCATCGTTTACCTCTGGTGGCTTGGCTTTGGTGGCACCCTCTGAAGAGGGTGCAGTTCCTAGCCTGCTGTCTGTACCTTCTCCATCTCTGCTGTATCTTCTTTACCTCTCCTGGGATTTAAATTTGAATGTTTTTCAGGATTCAGGCTCCTGTTTGTTCTTTGTTTCTGCTTTTCCTCCCCAGGTGATTCCTCCCATCACTCTGACTTTTAAGTATTGTCCATATGCTGACAACATTCCTGTTTTCATCTACAGTCAACACTTTGCACGGTGCCACATTCTCACATCCCAGAGTTCTCCTGGACTCCTGTTCCCAGCTCGACCCATCTCTCCCCACTCCATTGCTAAAGTCCTAGTTCTAAACTCAAGTGCTTTTTCAATGTGACCAGTGCAATCACATCCTAAATCATTGCCCTGTTCCCCCCACCTAGTACTACTCTCATCGTTTCCCACACATTTGTTGACACAGCAGCCAGAGTGATCATGTAAAGCAATGTAGAACTCCTTCTTGTCATTTTTTTTCTTAACCCAAACCAAACCCGTTTCCATTGAGTCAGTTCCAACTCATAGTGATCCTGTAGGGCACAGTAGAACTACCCCTTAGAGAGTCCAAGGAGACTCTGCCGTTGTCTTCCAGTGCATTTTAGGATAAAGTGAAAACTGCTAACTGTGTCTTGATCAGTCTCCTACCACAAACACTCTAGGACTGGTGACCACTAACTCTCCATGCTTTCATCAGCAGCATTCTTTGGGTTTCTTGGACATACTAAGTTGTCTGTTGCCACAGGGCCTTTGCACATGATGTTCCCTCTGCATGGGATGATGTCTCTCTTCTCTTGCCTGAAAGACTCCCACCCATCTTTCAGCTCTGATTTTATCATTACTCTGGTGTCCCACAGGTGTTTCTGGACCATTCATTAAAGTAAACCCCTTTGTCCCACATTCTATATGCTGTATCCAGTCTTTCTTTCTGATCATTCATCACGTGCCACTTGTTATTGTCCTCTGTGTTTGTTTGTCTCCTTTTCTAGGTGAAAAACTCCCTGAGATCAAAGATGGTATCAATCTTGTTCACACATTGACCCCCAATACCTTAGACAGAGAAAGACTTTGATAAACATCTGTCCTGTGACTAAATAAACCTCTTTTTATTTTATAAGACAGTTTGTATAGCTTCTCTGTGCCTGCCTCATTCTTCCAAAATTAGTTATGAGTGAAGAGTCATTCTCTGTTGCCATGTTTGTTTTCTGAAGATGTTGACAATTATAGTAATTGTTGTCATGGGATTTTGAGGATGAAAATATTAATTAGCTTTTCGAGAACATCTAGTGACTGAACTAAGCAATACCGTTTTCTTTCTGTGTGCTGCAATCATTAATGTTTTATAATAAAGGAAACTGTACACACATTGGAAGATCGAGTGGCGTAGTGGCTAACCGCTCTGACTGCTAACCGAAAGGTTGGCAGTTCCAATCTGCCAGGGCTCCTTGGACACTCTGGGGGGCAGTTTTTCTCTGTCCTATAGGGTAGCTGTGAGTCGGAGTCACCTCGTCAGCAGTGAGTTTGGCTTTTGGCTATAGGCATTGTCATCCTTGTCACTGTACACAAATGCTGTCCATTCTGTGGATGCACATACTGTAAGCACGTGCAAGGACCCATGGTGGCGTGGTGGTTAGATGCGCACCTGCTGACCTAAAAGTGTGCAGTTTGAACTTGCCAGCTGCCCTGGAGAGAAACGTGGCAGCATTGGAAACTTGATGGAATGCTTCTTCTCTGTCGTGCAGAGTCTCTGTGAGCTAGCACCATCTGGACAGCCGTCAATTTGACTTGATTATAAGGATATGCCCATGTAGAGAAAAAGAATGTGTCTGTTTGCATTGCTTATAAATTACATCTTTATGGTTATATTTAGTCACTAGAAAGTACAGTATTGATACTCTGAATTGATATTCAGCTTTTCTTTGCAAAAATAAAATTGCCTGACTTTGCTTTCAGTGAAACCCTTTTTCCATTGTTAATGTCAGAGACATTCATGGGCCTTACATATAAGACTGGGCAAAATGATTTTCTTAAAGGTTCTGAGATAGGCCTGGTTGCTCCCTGATTGAACTGGGCTGCTAACTGAAAGGTCAGCTGTTTAAACCCTGTGACCTGCTCTGCAGAAGAAAGATGGGGTTGTCTGCTTCTCAAAAATTGGGGACCCTCTGGGACAGTCCTCCTCTCGCCTTTGTAGTTGCATTGAGTCAGGGAGTCCAGTTCACAGCGATCTGAGCCCTTATGACATTTCTCAGGATGTTATGAACTTCCTGTTAATTCGGACAGGGAGTGGAGACTAGGGACTGTACGCAGCCGTTATCACTTCATATACTGCTTGGTCTTGGTTGGAGATCAAAAACATCTCTCTACTCTCAGATTTAGCGTGTGAAAGTTCAGGACATCCAATTAAATTTAAATTTCAGATCACCATATATATCCTATAAATATGTATTTTATAAAATACATATATTATACAAAAATGTTATTTGTCGTTTCACCTTAAACTCACGTTTAGCTGGGCGCTTCTACCCGTTATCTCACAGCCCAGCTGTTGTTGTTGAAGGCCTTCTGTCGGATTTCTCTTTAGAAGATGCTGGTTGTCAGGCTTCCTTGACAGAGAACTTCTGAGGGATGGAGTCAGAGGGTGACCAGGAATAAAGGCACTGGCAGAAGACAGCTTGTTCCAGGTCTTGACCGCTGTGTAGGCTTTTCTACAGAATAAATGATAGAAATGGTACAGGTTTGGGGGTGGGTGGTATTATAAGGTTGCCCACCTTCCAGCTAGGCAGTGCTTATTCTTTGGTTTCGGTTGAGAATTCTAAGTCAGTCCCCTTGAATCCTTTGTTTGATGTGTTTAGAAGAACTTTCTATAAACGCCCCTGAAATTCAGCACCCACTACTCCCCCCTTTTCTTTCTAGCACTGGTACAGAGCTTTCCTTCGTTATCACCTGTCTTATGTTCTTATGTATCAATTCTGTACATTGGAGGGTTTTTTTTTTTTTTTTTTTTTTAATTAGGCTTTAGGTGAAAGTTTACAGCACACATTGGTTTCTCTTTAAAAACTGATACGCAGGTTGTCCTGGGACATTGGTTGCAATTCCCTCAGGGTTTCCCCCACTCTTCCCCTTTCCCTTTATAGTCAGTATTCTACATACTCGTTCGTCTAGTTTTTTTACCCCTTCTTGTCTTTTTCAGCTTACTTTTGGGCTGGTGTTGCCCGTTTAGTCTTGAATATTTGGTTGAACTAAGAAGCAGACATCTCACTTGTGTTGGTGTGTGTGGTGCAGGTCAGTCTAACCTTTGGCTGAAAGGTGGACTTCGGGAATGGCGTCACCTCTGAGGTAGCCGTGTGTCTGGTGTCATAGTCTCAGGGGTCCTTGCAGCCTCTGTGAGACTAGTAAGTGTGGCCTTTCTGTGTGAATTGGGATTTTGTTCTACATTTCCCACCATCTCCTCCGTCTGGAACCCTCTATTCTGATCCCAGTCAGAGCTGTTGGTGGTGATAGCCGGGTACCATCTAATTCATCTGGGGTCCGGCTGATGGGAGCTGTGGTCATGTAATCCATCAGTTGTTTGATTTCATGCTCTCTTTGTATCTTAGTTTTCTTCCTTCTTCTTTGCTCTGGATGGGTTGGGACCAATAAATGTATCTTAGATGGCTGCTCCCAGGCTTTTTAGGTCACTGAAGCTATACACCAAAGTAGGAGATAGAATATTTCCTTTTGGGGCTGTGTTATGCCTGTTGACCAGTATGTCCCCCCAAGACCATGGCCCCCAGCTCTCAATCCAGGTAACTAGGTCCCTCAAGGTGTTTGCATGTATCTGGGAAGCTTTTGTGACTTTGCCTTGGTCAGGTTGTGCTGATTTCCCCGTGCTGTATGCTGCTTTTACATTCATCAAAGTTAACGCTTACCTACTCTATAGTTGGTGATTTCCCCTCCCCAACCCTGCCCTCCCTTGTAGCCATTAAAAAAACGTGTGTGTGTATGAACCTTTTCTTGGGTTTTTAGAACACACTTCTCATATTGTGTCTGTCTTTTTGTGATTGATTTATTTCACTAAATGTAATGCCCTCTAGATTCAATCATGTTGTGAGATGTTTCATAGATGAATCAGTGCTCTTTATCACTGTGTAATATTCTGTTATGTGTATGTACCATAATTTGTTTATTCACTCATCTGTTGGGTGGAACTTAGGTTGCTTCCATCGTTTTGCTGTTATGAATAAAGCTTCAGTGAATTTGGGTATGCATATGTCTACTGCTGTGATGGTTCTTATTTTTCTAGGGTATATTCCAAGAAGTGGGATTGCTGGATTGTATAGTATCTTTACTTCTAGCTTTTTGAGGAGGCATCATGTCATTTTCTGTAGGAGTTGTGCCGTTATACACTCCCACCAGCAGTGCCTAAGACTTCCAGTCTCCTTGTAACTCTTCCAACATTTATTATTTTTCTGTTTTTTTTTCTTTCTTTTTTTGATTAGTACCACTAATGTTGGGTGGTAGTATTACATTGTAGTTTTGATTTGTATTTTTCAAATGACTAGTGACTGTAAGCATTTCCTCATGTGTCTGGTAGCTGCCTGAATGTCTTCTTCGATGTCTGTTCATATCCTTATAGAATTTTTAATTGGATTAGTAGTCTTTGTTGTTGAACTGTTTTATAGATCATATAGTTAAGACCTTGTCAGTTATGTCATCCAGTCCATATATATCATAGTTGATTTTATTTGCCCTGTCTGTAAGTTCTCTTTTTCATCTTTCAATGAGCAGAAGTGTTAACTTTTAGGAGCTCTTAGCTATCTAGTTTATGTTTTGATATTTGTGCTTTTTTTTTATGGTTTGTATTATGTTTAGACCATATGTTGGGGCCCCTACATTAGTCCTATATTTTCTGGCTGGGTCTTTATCATTTTAGGTTTTATATTTAGGTCTTTGATAGATTTGAGGTTTTGTATTTGGTGTGAATCATGTCTTTTTTCTTTTTTTTTACAGATGGACATGAGAGTTTTCCAGGACCATTTGTTAAAAAGACTGCTTTTTCCCCATTTTGGAGCCTTGCCAGCCCAGTGGTTAAGAGTTGTGGCTGCTGACCAAAAGATCAACAGTACACATTCAACAGCCACTCCTTGTAAACCCAGTGGGATAGTTCTGTTTTGTCCTGTCCTGTAGGGTCGTTATTTCCTGGAATCACCTCCATAGCAGTGAGATTTTTGCCTTTTCTCCCCACTCCATTTAATTTACCATTCACTGTGATTATCAGTAGACACGTATTATTACTGTCATATTGGTGTGCTTTTTTTTTTTTTTGGTGATACTGATGTTTTCTTTGTTTCTCTGTTTCTTGTAATGTGTTCCTTTTGTTTATAGATTTCTTTTTCTTTCGTTTTTATAGATTTTGTGTTTACTGAGCCACTTCCTTTTTTATTTTTATGAGTAGGTTTGGTGTACCTTACTTTATGGTAACCTTGAGGTTTTTGTCTTCTTGTGTTTCAATCACTATGAGTCAGAATTGACTCGATAGCAGTGGGTTTGGTTTTTTTGGTTTATGTTTGACTCAGTCTTTTACTGCTTGATGTCACCGTGACTTCTTCTCACTCTGAGAGGTCTACCCGTACACTCTTTATGTCTCATTTAGTTGTTTTGAAGTTGTCTTCATTTACAGGGTAGACCTCTGTTTCCCTGTTTTACACCTTTTGTTTCATTATTCTGAGTTCTCTACCTAGGTCGAGGTCAGGATGATGCTATCCTGCATCCTAGGCTCCAATTGTTGTCTGATGCTTCTAGTTCTGTAACTGAAGGACTTTCTTTAATATCTCTTGTTAATTTGATTTGGATTCTACAAGTTTACTTAATTTTTTTTTTTTTAAATCTGTAAATGTCCTGATTTTCCATTATATTTGAGAGCAAGTTTTGTGGGGTCTATTATTCTTGATTGATACTTTTATATTTTTATCTTCTGTTGTGGAGCTTGAATTACATACAGATTTTTGGTCTTGCTTCTGTCCCACATAATTCGTAGGTTTTCTTCATTCTTTTCTCTGATTTTTCCTCAAAGTGGAGTCCATGGAATTGTCTTCAGTCTTGTTTTTCTGTTGTCCATTGTTTCAAATTTTCTTTTAAAACCTTCTGTTGAGTTGTCCATTTCTGAAATCTTATTGTTTATCTTTTGAGTTTCTAGTTGCTGTTTTTTGCATAATTTCAGATTAGTTATGTTAATGTTTTGTTCCTGTATTATGTTCCTTAATTCTCCCATTGCTTTACCTATGTTTTTTTGATTTCAGTTAAGTTTTCATTGATTTTGTTTGTATTTTCTATGATTTAGTCTATTTTTTCCTTAGTTGTGTCTTGTTTTCCGTGATGTCTTTCTCAGCATCTTAGACAGCCTTTACTATTATGGAACTCCTCTGAGTTCCATATTTGGTGTTTCCAGTGACTTTTCTTTTGCCAAAGGTTCTCTGTTTCTTTATTTTGGCTACTTTGCTGGAGCCGTCTTGTCCTGTTTTTTAACGTTTCTGTATTATCTGCAATCTCTGAGATGTTAAGATGCTATTTTATTCACTGATTGTTTGTTTTATCCTGCCTTTGTGTTGTTTTGATCCGTCGGGGTGGGTAAGCCAGCTGTACTTTACTGCTTGCTCATCTGCAGGTCAGACAACTCTCATGACCTGTGTAGGGGTGGAAAGAGCAGCAGCAGGTGTAGTGACCTGCCTCTCTGTATACTGATTTGGCTGGATGGCCAAGGGCTGATTTGGTGGATTCTGTCTGTCTCCTGATGTGGGTCCAGTGGTGTGGGAGAATTCACAGCCCCTCACCAAATGGTAGGGAGTGTCAGGTAGTGGGCAGTATGGGCTCCCTTCCCGGTGTTCAGAGGCTGTCCAGCCACAGGAAGGAAGAAGTGGTGTGGGTACCATGTAGCCATAGGCCTGAAAGCTGGGGGTGCTGTGGCCACAGCAGCACATCTGGGCCTGGAAGGGAAATGGGGGAGGAATCATATGGACTAGGTGAGAGAGAAAAGGATAAAGAACAAGGAAAAAAGTGCCTCCTGTTGCAAGGGATCGGGGTGGCCTTGGGGGCCGTTTCTCATATTAACAACCTTGGGTCTGTTGGTACAGGGAGATTGTTTCTTCTGCTCACCAGAAAGGTGAGAGGTGGGAAAGCATGCATCGTAGTCATCTGGTGCTGCTGTAACATGCACGTGGAGGCCTCAAACAAAGAGAAATTTATTTTCTCGTAGTGTTATAGGCTGGATTTAAGGCATAGGCTCCAGGCACCCTTTGTCTTTCTCTCAGCTGTAGGGGAAGGTTCTTGTCATCCGTCTTCCCTTAATCTGGAAGCTTCTCAGCACGACGGTCTGTAGCCCAAAGGAAGCAGTCTGCTCCTGGTGCTTCTGTCTTGGTGATATGAATTCCCCTGCCTCTCTGCTTGCTTCTCTTCTTTATATCTCGAAAGAAATTGACTCAAGACACAGTTATATGTCGTACATTGAAACCTGAGTAATCAACATAAATAATGCCTATCCTACTTCATTAATAGCAATGGAAATAAGATTTATAGCACACAGGAAAATTATATCAATCCCCAAATGGGGGACAGCCACTTAGTACTGGGAATCATGGCCTAACACTATTTTGGAGGGGACACACTTCAATCCATGACAACTTACTGGGCGCTCTGTATCCAGTTAGGAGCTTCATGAAGTTTTCTTCCCATACGTCCTTGCTACATTCCAAGATGACCACACTGTACTGGGTTAGTTAGTTAGCAGGGGACCTCTACTCCATCTCTCTCCTTGTTCTGTTGTCCAGCGGTGTTTTCCTCCATTTGGTGCTCCATCTGGATTTTCATCCTTTCATTTGATACATAGGCTTCCAGGATTGACATACATCTTCGTTTTATGTAGTTTTTTTGGTCCTTGATACAAAGGGCCAGCATGATACATCTGTCTAGGGTGCCATGCTGGCTTTGCATCTCTTTTTTGGAGTTTTTAAGGAAAAGCAACGTAACTTGTTAGTTCTAATAATCTTCTTTCAGTCAAAGGAGATTATTTTTTATCTGAATGATCTCTGGCAAATACTGAGTCTTGAACTAATGTCCCCATGCCAGCTTCTGGAACTCCTGTTGGTTTTTCTCAGTGTCAATTATAGGGTTGTGTATAAATACAAATTTCCTTAATTTAGATCCATTAACCAGGCAAGTTTGTTGACCATAGAAAACGGCAATGCATTCCAGTACAAACTCAAAGTCCTTCACAACAGATGCATTTCTGTTGAGCTCTGTCAACACACAGAGGTGAGAAGGTTGCTAAAATCTTTTTCTGCTCTGAAACTGGAATTGATTCAAGTGCTGAGAGATTATGTAGGCAATGTAGGAATGAATAAGCAGAAATTTTCAAAAACTTCGTCCAGGATGAGTTTTGACCATTGCACTTAAAATTAAGTTCTTCACTTTTCCTCATTTTGCTCCTGCTGATGTCTTACCACTCCTGTGTAGGTTTCTGGTCCTCACCCCTGAAAGAACTCTCTTTAGTGTCTAGAACTTTGTGGTCTCTTATTTTACTTGTGCCTAGCAGATTCCCCCCCTTTTCTCTTTCGTTAGACTGGTTATCACGTGTGTACCCTTCAGCTGTCGTCTTAAGTGTCCCTCCACATCAGGAAGCTTTTATGACACCCACAAAATTCAACTTGGATTTGGTCTCCACCCTTGTGTCTTAATGTCTTGCCCTTCCTCTGTGTGTCATTTCAGAGAGTTCTAACTCCTGCTAGACAGGGATGGACAGATAGAGGAGAGAGGGGTGAGTGGGGGAGAAGCAATTTCAGCATGCGTGCCTGCTTGCTTGTGTGTAATCTTTGTTATTGTGGATGCTGTTGTTGGGTGCCTTCGAGTCCATGTCTTTTCATAGTAATCCCACGAGACGGAATAGAACTGCCCCACTGAGTTTTCTTGGCTATGATCTTGGCAGAAACAAATGCTCATTGCTTTCTCCTGAAGATCTGCTGGGTCAATTTGAACTGCCAACGTTTTCGTTAATAAGTGAGCTCTTAACATTTGCATCACAAGTTCTCCTGTTGTCTTTTCTTTGTTATTTCTAAAACCACAGACACTCTTCTCTGTATCACCTTGCCTTTGTGATATAGTTCTCTCTCTGTTCCTGTCTTTGACTATGCCTCGCTCTCTGTGTTTCTGGATTTCTCTTCACTAAGACAAGACTCCACTCTTGTCTGAGCTAAAATTCAGTTTTCTGCAGAAATGCAATTGTAATGATTCAGTAGGTTATACTGTCTTTTTAAAGTATGTTTTTGAAGACATTAATGGACTTAGGAGAATATCATTTTTTTTTTACCAGTTAGTCTTTTTACAGATAATTTTAAGCCTTATCATCCCCGGAGTATTGATCATCATTATAGTTTTATTGTATGGGCTTAGAAAAACAGAAGAGTAGATGAGATACATGTTTTCTTTTTCTTTTTCTAAGAGAAATCCTACAGCATGTTAGTTAAATTTAAAAATGAAAGAGATGTACAAATTAGTTGGATATGATGTTACTACCAAATACAGCTATTATTGTAAATGTACTGTAGAGCCCTTTGGTAATGGAAGAGATGGAAATTTCATTCCAAACTGTGGTTTGCGGTGACTTATTTACTGCCAACTCCCGATTTACACTATTGACTGAAACTTCTCAAGCTTGTTTTCATCTCCAGAGGGAATTTTCTAAAGAGATGAGACAAAAATCCCTTTAGCCAACTTATTGAAGCATAGTAAAAATGATTTTCTCCATTAAAATTTTCTCCATTAAATTAAAAATTGCAGAGGATTTTGTGGCTTAGACTTTTAAAACGGTTTTTAAAGTTTGTCCTTCATGTAAGCATCTTTCCCAGAAAGGGTAGTCACTGTAGTTAATAAAATACTTAAAAACATAGAA
Source organism: Heterohyrax brucei (assembly GCA_028571685.1). NCBI lineage: Eukaryota > Metazoa > Chordata > Mammalia > Hyracoidea > Procaviidae > Heterohyrax > Heterohyrax brucei. The sequence continues at coordinate 65,927,153 of CM053162.1, read as the reverse complement.
TAGCTAAACATTATAGAAACTGAAATTTTAGTTGTGTGAAATCTCAGTCGGTGTGGCATGTATCTGACCCCTGGGTAGACTGATGCTGAAAAGATAACCAAATTTGGATGATTTTCTTTTGCAAACTACTATATAGTAGCAAGTACTGTGTGAATAGGAGAATTACTGACTGAGGTTGAATTCATAAGATAGTTTTTGTTCTTCTCAGTTGTGTTGGTTGTCCTCGTTCTGTTCATCATCAGCTTTCTATAACTCTTTTGGGTGTTCACAAGCCACGAAACTCTGGTTGCTGTAGTTCACGTGTACGTACTGGAATAGTCATCATTATTTAGAGAGTCCTAGGTGATGAGACCCACATTATTAGAGCGGTCTTTGATAACTGCTGACATTGGTGGCTTTCTGATGTTACTTCAAGACTAAATAAAGGAACAAAGCAAGGCCATGGTGTCAGGGTGAGGCTGGAGAAGAAGGACCTTCAGGAGTAGGAAGTGGTATTGAACAAGAAAGTGTTTACTCTGTAAGGAGCGTCACTGAAATTGCAGCAAAATGGTTTGGGTACCGTGGCAGAGCAGCAAGCTGTTTGCGGTAACTGTTCCCTTCCCTCTCGGGACTCAGACTTGTACTTTTCCTGGCCTTACACTGAAGGAAGTGAAGACATGGAATGCAATGAGTTTGACCCTGGATTGGACCATTAAAACCTCCTTTGTGTTTCCATGGTTCTTCATCTTCTGAAGCTCAATGCTGATGAATACAGTGGTGACTGAAACCTTGGGATGAAGTCAGTGGAGTCAGAAGGTAGCAGGAGTGTGGCGTCACCATTTGGAGCATCCCCTTCTATACATAGGGACTGGAATGGGCACTTGCAAGTGGTGACAGTTGGCCTGGGTAAAGAACAGGATGTTTCTGTTGTTAGGTACCATTGAGTTAGTTCCAACTCATTGTGAGCCTGTGTACAACAGAAGGAAATGCTGCCCGATTCTCTGCCATGCCTACAATCGTTTGTATGTTTGAGCCTGTCATTGCGGCCACTGTGTCACTTCATCTTCTTGAGGGTCTTCTTTTTTGCTGACTCTCTATTTCATCAAGTATGATGTCTCTCTCCAGGACTTGATCCCTTCCGACAACATGTCCAAGTCACGTAAGATGTGGTCTCACTGTACTTGCTTCTCAGCAGCACTCTCCCTATGCTTCTTCCAGGACCCATCTGTTTGGTTTTTTGGCAGTCCATGGTACATTCACCATTCTCCTCTGACACCACAGTTCAGAGGCAGCAATTCTTCCTCTGTCTGCCTTATTCTTTGCCCAGCTTTTATATGCATAGGATGCCATTGAAAATACCATGGTGTCATGGATTGAATTGTGTTCCCCCAAAAGTACAGGTAGCCACGTGGCTGGGCCATGGTTCCCAATATTTTATGATTGTCCTCCATTTTGTGATTTTCCTGTGCTGTATGTTAAAGGATTAGGGTGGGACTATAAATCTCTTCATACAATCACCTCCCTGCTCCACCATAAATGGAGTTTCCCTGGAGTATGGCTTGAACTACCCTTAATCCTTGCATCCTATAAGAGATAAAAGGAAGAGAAGCAAGCAGAGAATTGTGAACCTCACACCATCAAGAAAGCAGCACTGGGAGAAGAGTGTGTCCTTCAGACTTGAGGTTCCTGAGCCAAGATGCTCCCTGAACAAAGACTGATGCAATATCAGACTTTCCTCCAGAGCCAACAAGGGGAAACACCTTCCTCTGGAGTGGACATTCCTTAACTTGGACTTGTAGCCTACTAGACTGTGTAAGAATAAACTTTCATTTGTTAAAGCCTTCCACTCTGTGGTATTTCTGTTAGAGCAGCACTAGCTGACTAAAACACATGGCTTGGGTCATGTGTACCTTAGTCTTCAAGGTGACATCTTTGCTTTTCAACACTTTAAAGAAGTCTTTGGCAGCAGATTTTCCCAGTGCAATGTTTCTTTTGATTTCTTGACTCATGCTTTCATGGGTGTTGATTGTGGGCCCAAGTAAAATGAAATCCTTGACAATCTCAATCTTTCCTCTGTTTATCGTGTATTGCTTGTTGGTCCAGTTGTGAGGATTTCTGTTGTCTTGATGTTGAGGTGCACTCCATACTGATGGATGCGGTCTTTGATCTTCTCCAGTGTTTCAAGTCCTCTTCACTTTTATCAAGTAGAGTTTTGTTATCTGCATAATGCAAGTTGTTATTGAGTCTTCTTCCAATCCTGATGCCTAATTCTTCTTGAGACGGTCCAGCTTCTCAGATTGTATACTCAGAATACAGATTAAATAGGTATGGTGAAAGGATACAGCTGTAATACACACTTTTCCTAACTTCAAACCATGCAGTGTCCTTGGGTTCTGTTCTAATGACTGCCTCTTGATCCATGTACAGATTCCTCATGAGCACAATGAAGCAAATACAATAGTAGAGAAGAATAGGATAGGATATCCGTTTTGTACTTTATGCTCCAAATTCGTTTGAGTTAAACTGCTGAAATTCCCAGCAAGTTTGTTAAAGCACCTAGCTTTAGAAATCCTGACTCCTATGGTATAAACCATAGTAGTTAAGAGCTATGGCTACTGATCAAAAAGATCAGGAGTTCAAATCCACCGGGTACTCCTTGTAAATTCTATGGGACAGTTCTACTCTGTGCTATAGGGTAACTGATTCAGAATTGACTTATAAATAGCCAAGTGCCCTTGAGACTTATAAATGGTGTATCTTTATTTCTCAGTTAATGAAAATCCAGAGTGCTAAACAGTCCAAGGAGTACTCTGATCACACGTTGCTCAGAAATCCTTCTATCCATCATTCCCTGTAGTTTGCTCTCATTTTAAGCCACAAGATTACTGACTGCTGCCATATTCATGTCTCAGTCTCTTAAATGGGAGTAAATATAGAACATTTGTCATTCTTTTGAGGGTACAGTATCGTTATTGCATTCATTACTTCCAGTCATACCTTACTGGCATAAATATAGCTACATAACCACGCCTAGCTGCAGCCAGCCAAGCCTAGCTGCAAGGAAAGCATAAATTTAGTACTCATTACTAAAAGGAGGAAAGGCAGAGTTGATACTGTGCTGCTATTAGCAATCTCCATGGTGTATGTGCTCACCCTTCTTTATGTTTACCTGAGAACATAGCCTCACTAGACTGATCATGTTAAGGTGTGCTGTTTCACCCACTTGAACACGAGGCGCATTCTGGCAGTCAGAAAACAGAAGCAAAATCCATTGCTGTCCAGTTGATTCTGACTCATAGCAACCCCATAGAGAACCCACCTTTCCTCGGTGACTGTTGTATTGAGATACTGCTGTCCATCCCGAGGTTGTCAGGAGCCCTGTAGTAACTGGGAATGTTGAGAGGAACTGTTGCTCCAAAGTTCAGAATACTATCTTAAAGCACCCTTGGGGAAAGAAATGATTTGTCCCAGACCAGTAATATTTGCTTGCTGTAAACATGTGTTATTCTTGTGGTTTCCTCTGTAAGTTCACATGTGTCTGGAAACTAAACTGAATCAGGCACAAGGATGGGAACTGATTTTGATAGAGTGACCCTGGTGGCTTAGAGGATAAGTGCTTCAGCTGCTAACCAAAAGGTCATCAGTTCAACTCCACCAGGCACTCCTTAGAAACTCTATGGAGTCATTCTACTCTGTCCTATAGGGTCTCTGTGAATCAGAATCAACTGTATAGTAACAGATTTTTGGGTCTAAAGTCAGGCTTACTTTTTTTTCTTTTTTACAGAAGATGTGTGTTAATTTCATATAATTTGTAATGGCCAAAAACCAGAAATGCACAATTGTGGGTTTTTTTTTTTGTGTGTGTGTGTTTTAGGATTAATCCTTGACTTTGGTACCTTAGATGTAGGCTTCCTAAATTCAAATGAAGGAGGATGCCTTATGTAATTCTTTCCTTCTACAGATATTTTTAAAGGATTCTAAGATGAGAAAGTGATGAGTAGGTTAAGGCTGGTAGAAATGACACACCAGGAAAACAGAGGCAAAAGTGGACATTTGTTCCTGGCCTTGATTTAGACAAGAGTACTAGGCATGCCTTTTCTGTGGTGCTCTGCCGTGGCTCTGTGGGCCTCTCCTTACCAAGAACACCTTCTGCTCCTTCCTTACAATTTAGGACTTACCTCTTAGATATCTGTCCCCAGAAGGAAGCACTGGTCAATTAGAGTTAAAACTCCAATTCTTCAAAAAACCACCCTGAGTAACTGTGGTCACACGCCATTCTTCATTCGCCTCTGGCCGGGTTTACTCCACTCTGTCTGTTGTGATTTTCTTCTCCAGTCATGCCTGATAACTCAGTGCGTTGGAAGAGCCTGGTGGATGCTTAACTGCATCTCAGATCCTCTGGACCAGCGTTGCTTCAGCTTTTCTAAAGCACATGCTTCCCTTTGTGTTTCAGGAGGTGTTCAGCTGGCAGTTATGGGGAGATGCTAGAAACCAGTAAGTCTGCTGATGGCAAATCATTTTTGTATGAAACAGGTGTTTGCAGAAGATGATGAATTGGATGCAAAGCATTACCCAGGAAGTAGACACGTTGCCGGGCAGGGCATGGGAAGTTCTAGGGAAGTGTACTCCATCATAGGTTTGCATGTCAGAACTTGTTGGTCATGGACTCTCACTGGCTGTTAGTAGCATGAGCTACTTCCCTAACATCCCATTTCTCCTGGGTGCTGCTGAAACCCCCTACCCAGTGTGTCTTTGTCCAGACTCAATTGTACTCTTGTTGTTGTTAGGTGCCGTCGAGTCGATTCTGACTTATATTCACCCTATGAACAACAGAACGAAACACTGCACTGCCCAGTCTTGTGCCATGTCCACAATTGCTTTTATGCTTAAGCCCATTGTTGCGGCCACTGTGTCAATCCATCTCGTTGAGGGTCTTCTTCTTTTACACTGACCCTCCTCTCTACCAAGAATGATGTTTTTCTCCAGGGACTGATCTTTCCTGACAAAATGTCTCAAGTATGTAAGACACAGTCTTGTCATCTTTACTTCCACAGAGCATTCTGATTGTACTTCTTCCAAAACAGATCTGTTTGTTCTTTTGGCATGTTACATTCAGCATTCTTCTCCAACACCACAATTCAAAGGCATCAATTCTTCTTCTGTCTTCTTTGTTCATGGTCCAGCTTTTGCATGCATATGATGTAACTGAAAATACCATGGCTTGGGTCAGGTGCATTTTAGTCTTCTAGGTGACATCCTTGCTTTTGAATATGTTGAAGAGGTCCTTTGCAGCAGATTTTCCCAGTGCAGTGCTTCTTTTGATTTTTTGACAGCTGCTTCTATGGTTTTGGACTGTGAAGCCAAGTGAAATGAAATCCTTGACAACCTCAGTCCTTTCTCCATTTATCACGATGTTGCTTACTGGGTCCAGTTGTGAGGATTTTTGTTTTCCAGATGTTGAGGTATAATCCTTACTGAAGACTGTTGTCCTTGATCTTCATCAGTAAGTGATTGTACTGGAGAAGTCTAAATCTTTAGTTCTGTGATTCTGATACACAATTAGAACTTAAAGTAATGTAGTAATTCTTCCGATTTCTGGAGAGCAAAATGCAACTGAGAACTTGAAATTCATGAATCAGAAATAGGAGAGCCCTTCTACCCTATGAGAATTGACAAGGAGGCGCTGATACTGGCATTTTTCACAAGCTTCAAGCACAGTTACAGGGATGACAACTGAGCGAACAAAGGACACAACCTCAAGAATTTTCCCTCGCCCTCAGACTTATGGAAAACATTTCTCAAGGCTGTCATTTCTGATGATGAAGGAAAAAAAATTCTAATTAATAATTTCAAATAACATGCTAAGGATGGAAAAAAAATCAGATGAATGTGAGCAAAAAGAATGATCAGGATTAAAGCCTTGGTCGGAAATATCAGAGCATTTATGAGAAAGAAAAATAAAGCTACTAAGAAATAATGAGTCAAATACGTGCAAGGCAATTTATAAGGAATTGTTATGATATGGGAATGAAACTTGTAGAACGCAAAATTGTAAATGAAAGTATTTAATGATTTTTCTCCTTTGGAACTTGAAAAATGAGTATAGCCCAAGTTTCAAAGTGATTGTTAAGATCGATCGATCTGTTTATCTGTCTGTCTGTCTGTCTATCTATCTATGTCTGTCATCTATCTACCTATTTTAGTTGTTGCTTTCTTGGCTGGCTTGGCTTATATATATATAGATAATCTTAATTGCCTTCTCTCTCCATGTATGTGTGTGTATGCATGTATGTGTATGTGTGTGTATAGAAGGCAACTAAGGTTTTACTACAAAGATATGCATTTTCTCTGCCCCTTTGTATGGGGCACAGCTATTGGGAACTAATTTTGCTCAATGTGCCCTTCAGTGATGCCCTTCTTGCCAGGAGGAGCCTTTTGTGATGTTAATTTTTAAAAAATTATTATCTTTTAGATGTTAGATAGAGAGGGCTATGAAATGCAAATCCAGTCTTTTAGGTGTTAGAAACCTATCTCACTGAGAAGGATTTCCTTCACATCAAATTGAGGGAAGGACCCCTATCCTTACCTTTGAGCTATATCCGGAAGTGCTCACCAGAGTGTTTTACTCCTTTAAATGATAAATTCAGCTCCTTGTTGTGTGATTCTTTCATCATAATGGATATGCAAGACCCCCAGGGTTGAAGAGTCCAGAATAGTTTTCATTGTCACATTAGTGTACATCTCCTGGCTAGTTATTAATAGGTATACAGCTGTTTGTTCTCATTTTGAGTCATGCTGCATCAGCAAATGGAGATCTGGAAGGCTTTAACTCTGTCCACAACTTTAAGATCACCTCTGCTTTTAGGAGGCAGCTCTTCCACAATTGTCTTCTGAATGCCATCCAACCAGAGATGAAGAGACTGAAAATTTTTACCAGCTTTTGCAGTCTGAAATTGACTGCATATGCAATGAGGATGCACTGATTAATTACTGGTGACTGGATCACAAAAGTTGAAAACGAAAGAAGCGTCGGTAGTTGGAAAATATGGCCTTGGTGATAGAGATAATACCAGAGATCCCATGATAGGCTTTGGTGAAACTAAGTTTTCTTTATTGAAAATATGTTTTGTAACCAACACGAATGATGACTGTAAACATATACTACATCAGATGGAATACACAAGAAGTGAATTGACTACATCTTTGGAAAAAAGATGATGGAAAAGCTCTATATCAGCAGCCAGAACAAGAGTAGGTGCTGACTGTGACACAGATTACGAATTGCTCATATGCAAATTCAAATTGAAACTGAAGAAAATTAAAGAAAGTCCACAAGCCCCAAAGTATGACCTTGAGTATATCCCTCCTGAGTTTAAAGGCCATTTCAAGAGCAGATTTGATGTGTTGACCAGTAATGACTGAAGACCACACGAATTCTGGAATGACATCAAAGCCATCACCCATGAAGAGAGCAAGAGGTCATTAAAAGGACACGAAAGAAAGAAAAGACCAAATTGAGTGTCAGTAGAGACTCTGAAACTTGTTATTGAAGGTCGACTAGCTGAAGCAAAAGGAAAGAATGATGAAATAAAAGACCTAAGCAGGAGATTTCCAAGAGCAGTTCAAGAAGACAAAGAATTATAATGACATGTATAAAGAGCTGGAAATGGAAAACCAGAAGAGAAGAACACATTTTACATTTCTCAAGTTGAACTGAAAAAAAACAATTCAAGCCTCAAGTTGCAATAGTGAAGGATTCTGTTGAACAACTCAGGGATCAAAAGAAGATGGAAGAATACAGAGAGTCATTATACTGAAAAGAACTGGTCGATATTCAGCCATTTGAAGAGGTAGCATATGATCAAGAACCGATGGTACTGAGGGAAGAAGCTGTAGCTGCATTGAAGGCATTGGCAAAAAACAAGGCTCCAGGAATTGATGGAATATCAATTGAGATATTTCAATAAATAGATGCAGTGCTGAAAGTGCTCATTCATCTATGCCAAGAAATTTTGAGGACAGATACATTCCCAGCTGACTTGAAGAGATCTATATTTATGCCCATTCCAAAGAAAGGTGATCCAACCAAATGCGGAAATTACCCAGTAATATCGTTAATATCACACACAAGTAAATTTCTGCTGAAGATCATTCAGAAATGACTGCAACAGTATTTGATGAGGAACTTCCAGAAATTCAAGCTGGGTTCAGAAGAGGATGTGGAACCAGGGATATCATTGCTGATGTCAGATGGGTCTTGGTTGAAAGCAGCGAATGCCAGAAAGACTGTTACCTGTGTTTCATTGACTATGCAAAAGCATTTGACACTGTGGATCATAACAAGTTATGGTTAGTGTTTTGTAAAATGGGAATTCCGGGACACTTAACTGTACTGCTAAGGAATCTGTATATGAATCAAGAGACAGTTGGGTGAACAGAACAAGGGGACACAGCAGGAAAGGTGTCTTGTGCATCATGGTTGTATCCTAGGACCATATATTTTCCATCTGTATGCTGAGCAAATAATCTGAGGAGCTGGATTATACAAAGAAGAATGAAGCATCAGGATTGGAGGGTGACTCATTAACAAGTTGCGTTATGCAGATGTACCGCCTTATTTGCTGGAAGTGAAAAAGATTTGAAACACTGATGAAGATCAAGGGCCACACTTAGTGTGGACTGCACCTCAACATCAAGGAAACAAGAATTCTCACTGACAACATGACCAGTAAACAACATTGTTATAAATGTAGAGAAGATTGAGATTATAAAAGATTTCATTTTACCTGAGTTCACAATCAAAACCCTTGGAAGCAGCAGTCAAGAAATCAAAAGACTCATTGCGTTGGGAAAACCTGCTGCCAAGGATCTCTTTAAAGTATTGAAAAGTAAGGCTATCACCTTGAAGACTAAGGTGTAACTGACCCAAGCTATGGTATTTTCAGTCACATCATATGCATGTGAAATCTGGACAATGAACAAGGAAGACAGAATAAGAACGGATGCCTTTGAATTGAGGTGTTGGAGAAGAACGTTGAATGTACCATGGACCACCAAAAGAACAAAAAGATCTCTTCTGGAAGTTCAGCCAGAGTGCTCCTTGGAAGCAAAGGTGGCAAGACTGTGTCTTACATACTTTGGACATGTTGTCAGGAGAAATCAGTCCCTGGAGAAGGACATCGTGCTTGATAGAGTGGAGGGTGAATGTAAAAGAGGAAGTCCCTCGATGAGATGGATTGACACAGTGGTCGCCAACAATGGACTTAAGCATGGAAATGATTGTGGATATGGCACTAGACCAAGCAGTGTTTTGTTCTGTTGTTCATGAATCAGAATGGACTGGACAGACCCTAACAACAACAACAACTTGGTTAATGACAGCAGAATGAAAGGGGCTCCGAGGGTACCACTTGCCTTGTTCACAGGCGTGTGGGTTGGTTCAGCCACTGAGCAGGGGCTGGCCTCCAAGTCACATTTCCATGCTTTGCTAAACAGCTTTCTTCGTGGTCCTAGAAGGCATGGCCTTTTATAAACAAGAGCAGGAGAAGAGGACTGCTATCTGTGCTTGCCAGGGAAAACTACCAGTGAGTCTTGGGAAAAAGCAAGGTCTCTAAGAGGAGCAAGGCTCTTTTCTGTGCAAGCCCTAAAGCTGGTTTCTTGAAATGTAAATTAAGTGATTTGGAAAAGCAGCTTTGGCTAGATTTGATGTAGGAATTTCTCTTGGGGATAAGGTAGCCATCTGCTGTAAACTCAGTGATTTACACAATAGAGTAGCTCTAAGTCTACTTGCTGTGACGGCAGCTTTCTGTTTTAAACTTGTCCCTCTTGGGCCTTTTAAAATGTTGTGGCTTTTTGTGTGCTTGTGGGAGATCATTAAGGCAAAAACATTTGACATTTTCTTTCAGGTTTTTTTTTTTTTCCTGGGGTGCCTTTGTGTTCATGCTCAGACTAGTAGATAGACTTTACATTTCAAGTGACTTTCCAATAGTTTATCTTTAGCTAGAAGGCTTTTTGCTTTTCTTTTTTGCTTTCAGTGTTTTTCTTGAGTTCTTTAGAAGGAAAGTAGTCCTTCAATTTAGAGTAATTTTAAGCTTGCCCAATTGTTTTTTTCTTAGAGAGATGAGAGTGTGTAGTTCTAGATCTGATGCAGTCTGGCAGGATTGGGTTAAGTTCAGTACATTTAGGGCAAGAAGGCATGTGAAAAGTGAATCCTCAGAATGCAAGTTGGAGTTCACCATTCCTGTCGTGTTGTTCTAGAACATGAAAATGAAGTGCACCTTTGTATGCTAATAGGAAGGCCTTCTCTTACGCGCTATTCATGTAGCAGCATAATCAGTCTTCACATACTGAGTGGTTACTAGATACTGAGTTACTTCCAGAAGACAGATATTAATGGATTCAGGTTTGTACAGCAAATTAAGGGCATCCATGAAAACTATAAAAAATGGATGATAAAACCTGAATGCACAATTTGTAGTGTTTTAATTAACTGTAGATTATTCTGAAGTCCCAGACTGATTAAAATTCATAATAGTAAATGCATGAACATCTTTCTCTTTTCTGTCATTCTGTAAAATCACAGATTATCTTCTTGTTTGTTTCTAGCCAGAGATACTTGAACAGTTGAATGATTTCAGACATTGGAATGTATGCCTTAGATAATTCATTTCCTTTTCATATTTTTAGGCTCTCTGTTGGCTTTTTGTAATGCTTGGCTCCTGCCTTTTCTGTTTATTCATCTGCACTAGTGAATAATAGCTTCAGGTTCAGTGTGTCTCTGAATCTGGGTCCTAGGGAATGAGAACCAGCTTCTTGAGAACATCTTTTTTCAAGATAAAGCTTCTTTTTCTCATAAATACTAAAAGAATAAAGAAAAAATTCACTGCTGTTTAGTTGATTCCACCTTACAGGACCCCATAGGACAGAGTGGAACTGCCCCATAGAGTTTCTGAGGAAGGACTGGGGAATAGGAACTGCCGGCCTTGTGGTTAGCAGACCTCTTAACTACCACGCCACCAGGGTTTCCTCATGAATACTAGCATCTTAGTCGTCTAGTGGGCCTAAAACAGAAATACTACAAGTAGATGGCTTTAACAAAGAGAAATTTTATTCCTTCACAGTCCAGTAGGCTACAAGTCCAAATTCAGGCATCGGCTCCAGGGGAAGGCTTCCTTTGTTCATCCTGGAGGAAGATCCTCATTGTCGGTCTTCCCTGGGGGGAAAGCTTCTGGGTTGCTGGACCCTGGGTCTTCCAAAGGATGCACTATGCTCCCAGCGTTGCTACTAGGCTGTAGCAGGTCCCCCACTCTCTGCTTGCTCACCTCCCCTTGATATCCTACAGGTTGCCTCACCAATACAACTCTGCCCATCCTCCCTCGTTAGCATCATAGACCCGGGGTTTATAGCATAGGGGACCTCGTACAACACCAGAAATCATCTCCTAGCCAAATTGCTGCATGAATTTTTGGGAGGACACAGTTCAGTCCGTGACAATTACAAAGTCACTATTACCCTTCCCACTATTTCATGTTCTTATGTATGAATACAAAAGACAGGGAGTCTCCACCATTGAAAGCTGTCTTAGTCATCTAGTGCTGCTTTAACTGAGATATCACAAGTGAATGTCTTCAAAAAGAGTACTTCTCTTTGTCATAGTCCAGTAAGCTAAAAGTCTGAATGCAGGGTGTCAGCTCCAGGGAATGGTGGTCTCTGCTTGATCCAGAGGAAGGTCTGTGTTGTCCGTCTTACCCTGGAGTGGACCCCTCTGACGTACAGGGACCCTGGCCCTTTCCAAAGGACACACTCAACTTCTGGCTCAGTTTCTTGGTGGTATGAGGTGCTCAAATCCCTCTGCTAGCTTCTTTATATCTCAAGAGACTGCCTCAAGACACAAAATAATCTTACAAATTGAAATCTGCTCCACCAACACAACTGCTGCCTATTCTCCCTCCTTAACATCATAGGGGCAAGATTTTAGCATGCACAATACTGGGAATCGTGACTCAGCCAAATTTCTACAAACGTTGTGTAGGCAACACGATTCAGTCCATGATAAAGGTAAGTAATACTATACCACCAAGTTAACTGGGAGAAAAATTGATGGCGATATAGTTTGTTCTCAAACAGGGGTATAGCCCTTGTTAGGTACAGATACTTGGTGTCTTGCCTCAGAATCCTAATATTCTTTCTTGCAGGCACAGGCCTCAGCCCTTTTGTGTGCATTTTTTTGAACATAATGCACAGTAGCTTTGTATCATTGCTTGCTGGTGTCCTAGTGTTTAAGTGCTACAGTGACAACCCAAAAGGTCAACAGTTCTAAGCCACCAGGTGCTCCTTGGGAACTCTGTAGGACCATCCTACTGTGTGTGTTAGGGTTGCTGTGTGTTGGAATCAACTTGATGGCAATGGTTTTGGTATTATCATTTAGCTGAAAGCCCCCACTAAAGTGGAGAAAGCGATACAGAAGGTCTAACTATGAAAACTAGATAATTACATCATCTGCACAGATTGGGAAATGGGGATGTCACTCTTTCAAACCCTGACTTCCATCCATCTTCTGGCAAAACCAGCACACTCAGTGAGGTGGGCATGTATCTGACCCAGAGGTATTGTTACCTAAAGTAGGTCTTGCTCAGTGGAGCTCTATGCATTTTCCCATCTATGTAGACACACCAGGAAAAGGAGAGAGAAAGCATGCAGGCAAGGAGCAAGGAGTAAGGAGCAAATTAAGCTACGGAACAAAGGAGACAAACTTTTATACCATCTCTCCCAGTGAAGTCCGTACAAGCATTATGGAATGCATGAGTTGTCATGGCGTGCGGGAGTGCTAAGATCAAGTGCAGCTTTTTCTTTGGCGTGTAGCCCATGAAACCCAGTTTGATTGGCCTGAGCCACATGCCTTGCCTTTGAGTCCATTCCAGCTTATAGTGACCCTATAGGACAGAGTGAAACTGCCCTATAGAATTTCCATGAAGTGCCTGGAGGATTTGAACTGCTGACCTTCAGGTTAGCAAACATAGCACTTAACCACTATGTTATCAGGGTTTCCTAATATTATATAACAACTTAAAATGTTGCTTTATCCTAACATTTTTCATATGTAAAATTGGAAACATGAGTGAGATACATGATTTTGCTTTATCTGATAAATATGTGCCCATGCCATGAAATAATCTACTATATGAGTTTTTCATGGCCTAATAGGATTCTGTTGGATTGTCATGGAAGATTTTGACCCACCACTATCTAATTGCTAAGATATTCAGGTTTCTCTCAGTTTTCCTTAATGCACATTATAATGTTTTAGCAGAGTACTGTTTTTCTGTTGTGATTGGCTGCCTTTATAGTTAGAGGATGCTCCTTTTCTTTGCTGTAGTGTATTTTAAAAATTATTAGCTCACTTTTTGGTGGTAAAAATATTTTAGACAAAGAATGGACTGGACTCAGGGATACAGAGTGATATGGTGTGTGTACTTCATGGTTATAGATGTGTGTGTATGTTTGTGTGTGTGTATGTACCAATAGGCCAGCCATATGCATACATGTATATGTATATGTACGTGTGTGTATATATACATATATACACATGCACACACATGTGTGTATATATGTATATACATGTATGTATGCATGGCTCTCCTACTGGTATATATACACACACGTATACATTCATGTATATACATACATACATATGCACACACATACACACATGCATACAGATATACCTATATACATATATGTATATGGCTGTCCTACTGGTTTCTTTATAGAGGAAAGAGGAGAGGGTGGAGAGAAGGGATGAGTGTTGATTGAGTGAACACTGGAGGTAGAGAGGGACAAAGAAGAGTGTGCTGTCACAGGCTGAGGACAGCAGATAGAGTTGCAGAGAGATAGGTATGGAAAATTGACTTGGATAGTAAACTTTCACTTAATCACAATAAAAAAATGGCTTTTTTAAAGGAAAGCATTTGATTTAATTTACTTTTCAAATTAACTCTGAATTTCCATATATTTTACTGTGTAAAGTACAGAAATATATTTCCATAGATTTTACTGTGTAAAGTACAGAAATAAATTGCAGCTCATAAACCCACAGCAAACCCATTGTTGTCCAGTCGGGGCTGCCACATAGCAACCTTACAGGATGGAGTACAGCTGCCCAGTAGGTTTCTAAGGTGCGGCTGGTGGATTCAAACTGCTGACCTTTTGGAGTAGCAGCCTGAGCTCTAAAGCACTGGTCCAGTGGGAATGAAAGTAAATGAACGTTGTAAAGAGTATAAGTGAGTCAGAGAGGGGAAAAACAAAAAACAAAAAACAAAAAACACATAATGATTTTATTCCTGGAAAACTTGGCCTTGAATAGAAAGAACTGTTTCATTTGTTTTTCCCGCAGAATACAAATCAGAAAATGTTTCATTGAATTGCCTCATTCAGCAGTTTTAGGTAGAATAATACACTTTTGGGTACTCTGTCAATAAAAGAATACTGTGTACCTTTTATAATACAGAACGTTCATCCTTCACTTAATAATCTTTCTCTTCTGTGCTTTGTGTTTGTGAGCTGCCCATGTCTTTTGAGCAGCTGGTGATGACAATGGTTCTTCTTTGTGTGATTGAAACCACTTTCTTTTTACCTGTTTATTTTTGTATTCCCTTAGATTATCACTGGCTCTGCTCTGTGTTTCATTTTCTAAGAAGTCCTCTTCACAGAGTGTGCTCACGTCTTGCTCTTCTGACTTTATCCTTCTCTCCTGGGGCCCAAACACTAATGCTGTCACTGCTTATTGGACTGCAGACATGTGCATAGTTTTGTGCTAAAGTCTCTGAGGCAAAAGTTCCTAAACTTTTGTGCATAGGGGAAACATTTTGGAAGTTCTAGGGTACTCTTTTCTAAGTTTCAGGTTCAGTTAAGTCTGGGCTGGTACCTAGGAATCTGTATTTTTAAAAATCCCCCATGGAACCTGACATATTGTGCTTCCTGAATTACACTCTGATAACTAATGTTGTGAATTGATTTGTGTCACCTCAAAATATGTGTCAACTTTGCTAGATCATGATTCATAGTATTTTGTGGTTGTCTTCTGTTTTGTGATTTGATGTAATTATGTTCCATGTTGAGATGTGTTGTAAATGCTAACTTCTGTTTGGCAGTGAGATAGCATCAGTGTGGGGTGTATCTTGAATCACACTCTGACCCAAATCACACCCTTACTTAAATCACGTCCTTATTCAAGTTACATCCTTGCTTGAGTCACATTTTTATAAGAGATAAAAGGAGCATGAAGTAAGCAGAGAAGTGAGGGATCTCACTGTCATCAAGAAGGAGAAGCCAGGTGCTGAGCACATTCTTGGACACAGGGTCGCTGCACTAGAACTGTCTAGACTCAGGGGAAGATTATGCAAAGATAACGTGGATATCTCCAAGGAGCACCAGGCTCTCAGATGTTGAAAAGAAAAAAAGACCTTCCCCCAGATCCAATAGAGAGAAAAGCCTTTCCCTAGAGCTGGCACCCTGAATTCAGACTTGTAGCCTCCTAAACTATGAGAGAATAAATTTCTGTTTGTTAAAACTGTCCATTTGTAGTTTTTCTATTTTCTCAGCACTAGATAGTTAAGAAACCCAATAAATAAAACAACCAAGGCAGTTGCCATCGAGTGAGTTTCAACTCATGGTCACCCACGTGTTGAAGAGTAGAACTGTGTCCCGTACAGTTTTCATGGCTGCTCCTCTTTGGAAGCAGAGTGTAGGCTTTCTGAAGTGCCTGTCTATAGGTGCGGTATCCCAACTTTCTGGTTAGTATGCTAGCACTCAGCCATTTGTACTACGAGCGACTTGATTGACACACCTACCCATGGCATATGCAGATAAATATGGCCCAGTGCCTTCTGTGTCACTAGAACATCAGTGACCTGTTTTGGAGAAAATGTCTTGACGTCTGTGTCTGTTTATCTGCAGTGTGAGGGTAGATTTTGGTTCTGTTGAATGTAGGCAAAAGTGTATTTCAAGGAGAAATACACGGAGTTCCAGATTCCTTTCACCTTCAGTCTTATTTGCTTGGTGCCTCCTTGGCAGCTTTAGTCTATGTGTGATCATGTTGGTGGCCTCTGTCTGCTGTTGTCTACCCAAATGAGTCCCACATGAGGAGGATGGACAGCTAAGTTTGTGAACTCATCCTAGAAAAAGTGCTGTATACCTGATTGTTGA
This sequence comes from Heterohyrax brucei, assembly GCA_028571685.1. Lineage (NCBI taxonomy): Eukaryota > Metazoa > Chordata > Mammalia > Hyracoidea > Procaviidae > Heterohyrax > Heterohyrax brucei. The sequence goes on along the minus strand of CM053162.1, from coordinate 65,910,971 downwards.
ATATCACTATAATCACCTTTGAAGTACTCTCCTTGGGAAAGTCCACCCTTCAAGGTACTTTTGGAACTCTTTTTCTGAAATGCCCATCAGAACTGCCATCAGATGGCAGTTATATATTATATTCATGAACACATCATAGAAAAAGTGCTTTGAAGGGTGGACTAGGCACTGGCATGGGTGTCTGGCTACCCAAGGGGAGTAGTTCAAAGGTGCCTGTAATGATATTCAGCTATGAGGTATGTAGCACTTTTCCTAGGATGAGTTCTTGAACTTAGTCATCTGACCTGATATGTACTCTGCAAAGAACTCGTAGGGGAGAAAAAAGGGTAAAAAATTTCTGATTTGCATGGCCCCGTAGTTCACTGTCATAAAAATGGAAATATATTACGAGAGCAGGAAACATTGTTTTAAAGTTCCGTAATCTCTCTAGACTATTATTGTCCCAGTTTCTAACCTTACTATCACCTTCTGTTTACCTTTAAGGAGGTAGGTGAAAGGTTTACCAGAGAAATTGACAATGGTAAAAGAGCCGAAGGTGGTCAATGCCGCAAAACACTTCTTAAGAACATTAAGCTGTTCTTACTTGGCCTGTTTATTATTGATAATCACAATGGATGTTCTAGAAGTAATTTCCAGTCTGTCCTAGTACTCGGGCAACCCTCCTGGTGTCATCGTTAAGCTGTGACTGATAACAACAAGGTTGGCAGTTCAAATCCATTAGCCACTGTTTGGAAACTCTAGGTGACAAGTTCTACTCTGTCCTGTAGTGTTGCTGTGAGTTGTTATCGACCTGAGGGCAGCAGGGATTAGTACTTGATTTTGAGAATTTGTTTTACTGTGTTCCTCTATTTTGTGGATGATCAAGTTTAAATTTCATCTGGAATTAACACAGGGAGTATTTATCAGGTATTTTTGGGCAACCTTTTTTTGGATAATTCTGGTTGTGAAAAGAATATAACTTATGGTGACTTTTTATTTGTCTTGCATGGAATGGTAGTTGGATGTTTAAAAAATAGCAGCCTAGGATATTATCAGTGAAAGGGTTTCAGTTGTATGTCTCTGGGATCAGGTTAAATAATGAACATTTATTCTGTGCAATTAAATGTAGGAAAGCATTAAATGTTATGAGTCAAAGTATCCAAATGGAATCAGTTTCTTCACAATATTCTTTTGTTGTTGTTGTTAGGTCCTGTTGAACTGGTTCCAACTCATGCCGACCCTATGAACAACAGAACAAAACACTGCCCAGTCCCACGCCATGTCCACAGTCCTTGTTATGTTTAAGCCCGTTGTTGCAGCCACTGTATCAGTCCATCTGATCGAGGGTCTTCCTCTTTTTCTCTGACCCTCCACTCTACCAAGCATCATGTCCTTCTCCAGGGACTGATCTTTCTTGACAACATGTCCAAAATATGTAAGATACAGTCTTGCATCTTTGCTTCCAAAGCACTCGTTGTTGCCTAATACTTCAATAGAAGACGTTGTAATGATAGCTCCAACTGGTGGTGTATAATTGATATTTATTCAAAGTTCAAAGAACCAATACCACCTAATTTTATGGTTGTGAATAATATGTATTTATTCTTAAAATATTAATTAACTTAGTATTCTTATAAAGAGACTGGAGGAAGCATCTAGATATGGTTGAAATAAGGGATTTGATCTTCTGTGAAGAAAAGACGTATGTTGATCATGACTTGGAAAAAAAATGTTTGGGTTTGAGAAATTAGATTATTCTCTATAGCTTATTAAAATAAATATGTAGCTCTAACTTACTGTCGAAACATATGCAGAAAATACAGTCTTGTTGCTATTGTTATTAGGTGCTGTGGAGTCAATTCTGACTCACTGTGACTCTGTGCAAAACAGAACAGAACACTGACCAGTGTCCTAGTGTTGTGTGCCATGGCCACAATAGTTTTTATGCTTAAGCCCATCTCTGTGGCTACCATGTTGATCCATCTTGTTGAGAGTCTTCCTCTTTTTTGCCAACCCTCCACTCTACCAACCATGATGGCCTTCTGCAGGGACTGATCCTTCCTGACAACATGTCCAAAGTATGTCAGACGCAGTCTTGTCATCTTTGCTTTCAAGGATCACTCCAGTTGGACTTCTTTGAGAAGAGATCTGTTTGTTCTTTTGGTGGTCCCTGGTACATTAACGTTCTTCTGCAACATTACAATTCAAAGTGTCAGTTTTTCTTGTTTTCTTTATTCATTGTCCAGCTTTTCCATGCGTATGATGTGACTGAAAATGCCGTGGCTTGGGTCAGGCGCACTTTAGTCTTCAAGGTGACATCTTTACTTTTCAATACTTCAAAGAGATCTTTTGCAGCAGATTTTCCCAGTGCAGTGCTTCTTTTGATTTCTTGACAGCTGCTTCCATGGTTTTGGATTGTGAACTCAAGTGAAATGAAATCCTTGATGATCTCAGTCCTTTCTCCATTTATCACAATGTTGTTTACTGGTCCAGTTGTCAGGAGTTTTGTTTTCTTGATGTTCAGGTACAATCTATACTGAAGACTGTGGTCCTTGATCTTTGTCAGTAAGTGTTTCAAATCTTCTTCACTTCCAGCTAGTAAGGTGGTAGCATCTGTGTAATATGGGTCGTTAATGAGTCATCCTCTAATCCTTATGCCTCATTTTTCTTCATATAATCCAGTTTCTTGTACTATTTGCTCAGAATACGGATTGAAAGGTATGGTGAAAAGATAAAGCTATGACACACATCTTGCTTGATTTTAAACCATGCAGTGTCTACTTGTTCTTTCTGCACAGCTGCCTCTTGATCTATATGCAGATTCCTTAACAGCACAGTTAAGTGTTCTGGAATTCCCGTGCTCCACAATGTTAGCCGTAATTTATTATGACCTACACAGTCGAATGCCTTTGCGTAGTCAGTGAAACACAGGTAAACAACTTTCCGGTATTCTCTGCTTTCAGCCAAGATCCATTTCACTCCAGCAGTGATGTCCCTGGTTCCTCATCCTCTTCTGAATCAAGCTTGAATTTCTGACAGTTCCTTGTCAGTAAACTGTTGCAGTTGCTTTTGAATGACCTTAAGCAAAATTTTCCTTGCATTGTGATATTAATGACATTGTTGGGTGATTTCCACATTTGGTTGGGTCACTTTTCTTTGGAATGAGCATATATATGGATCTCTTCCAATCAGTTGGCCAGGTTGCTGTCGTCCAGATTTCCTGGCATAGATGTGTGAGCAGTGCCAGTGCTGCATCTGTTTGTTTAAGCGTCTCCATTCATAGTCCGTCAATTCCTGGAGCCTTGTTTTCTGCCAATGCCTTCAGTGCGGCTTTGACTCCTTCCATCGGTACCATCGGTTCCTGATCACACAATATGCTTTGGGCTAGATCAAATTTATTTCCAAAGTATTTTCATATATTGACTATTTGTTCTTTATCTGAATATGCAACAATGTTATAGAAGACAAGGGAATTCCTGAGAAACACTAATAAAGAAACGAGATGACAGTCAGGAGGTTGGACGTCAGTCTATTTCATCATGGTGTTTGGCCTAGGACAGTTTGGGGTACATAGTTGGTACTTAAAAACATTTCTAGAATGAGTGAATAAATATTTCTGATTTTGTTACCTTTCCAAGGATGTAAAAAAGATAACTTCTTTTATAGTTCTATGTAAAATCTAGTGGCAGAATGGTTAAGTCTGTGTATACTAAACAAAAGATCAGCAGTTTATATCTGCCGAGTGCTCCTCGGAAACTCTATAGAACAGACTACTCTGTCCTGTAGGGTTGCTATGAATCAGAATTGACTCAACAGTAGTGGGTTTGTTTATATTTCTGTAATCAAATTTGACTTCTGTGTTAAGTCTTTTATTCTACTGAGAAGGAAGAGATTTGTTTTCAGTCAGTGCCAGGTTCCTCAGGGGCAGTGTCTAAGCTTTCAGGGGCTTATATGGTAGCAGGAGAGGGACTCTTACCTTCAGAGTCATCTGTGTGTGAGGGCATCCTGCAAGATGCCTGTGGACACATCTGGCCCGCAGCTACACATCGTCCGGGCTCTGCTGAGTTGGCCCTTCCTGTGAGATACCTGTTGACATGACTTTCCCCCAGCTGCATGTCTATCCTACCCTCTGCTGAGTTGGCCTTTTAATTTCTATTTTGTGATAGACTGAGCACCTCCTGCAGCCTCTCATTCTGCTGCAAAACCCTGCAATTGCTTGAAAAGATCTTTGAAGTTAGTGAATTAATAAGAAAACTCAATAGCTGAGTTGGAGGTGTATTTAGATATTTTAACAGGCCAAGAATTATGACAAATCTGTAAAAGGAACAGCTTCTCAGGAACATTTAGTTGCATGTTGGCAGAGACCAGGGACATCTTCACTGAGCTCGTGTCCAGGAGGGAAAAAAACTTGGAGCAGGAGTGCTGAGCCTGGGGCAGGAGCAACAAGGGGCTGGTTTGTGGGAGCAGGCAGTTGCTGCACACCCCGGATCTCCCATCCCTCCTTGAGCTGGGATCCTAACTGCGGTTTGCCTCTAGTCATGAGCATCAAGTGTGGTGCACTGATTTAAGGAGCCAGGTGTGTATCCATGCAGGGTAGACGCACCCTAGATGAATATCCGCTCCCAGGCAATGAGCTCTGGAAGTGCCAGCCAGCACTAAATGTCTGTGGGTGCCCCTGAATCCTCCGTACTGAATGCCAGACAGGTCTCTCCCCTCCAAGTGGATGGCAGAGATCCAAGAGAGAATCTGCAAGAGAATTTCAACTCTCAAGTTGAGTACACATAAAGAATCAGCAAATATTTAAGGATAGCCAGTATTGTAAAGAAACACTGGTGATGTAGTCATTAAGCGTGATACCTGCTAAACAGAAGGTTAGTACTCGAAACCTGTCAGGTGCTACTTGGAAACTCTATGAGGCAGTTCTGCTCTGTCTTCTAGGGTTGCTATGAGTCAGAATCCACTTGATGACATGGGTTTTTTTCTATACTGTAAGATAGATGATAGATATGAAGACAGATGAGAGAGAGAGAGAGAGAGAGAGAGAGAGAGAGAGAGAGAGATGCTCTGTGGGGTGGAAAGGATTTGTTCTGCGATGTGAAAAACTCAAAAAATGTACTTATTTCTCCCCACAGTCTAGCATTCACCCTAGGGCTTTGATCAAGAAAGTAAGCCCAGGTCTCTTCTACCTTTTCTGGGTGTTCTGTCACCGTCTCATCTGCTGAGACTACAGTGCCCTCCATCCAGATTATCCAGGATTTTCTGAATTTATACTTATTTTCCTGATTTGATTATTGGTAGTAGCACTTTGGGCAATGAATAGTATGTTCACTCAACTCAAAGCTTATCTAAATCACAAGGTCCAGGATCCAGGGGCTTTGACGATCTCCACATCCCCTGGTTTTCCTTCAAACTGCCTACCTTCCATCAGGCTGCGGCATCATGCCCGGAGGATGGTTAGACTTGGCAGAGGTGGCCTGTGTCTTTTTCATCAGGTATTTTAGCATGTCTGTTTTCTGTTGGCTGAGTCCCCTCCTGAGGCTTTTGCCCCTGTTTTCTGCTAAAGTTTTCTTAATTGTAAGTATTAAAGCCAAAATAGTCTTGATGTTCTAAATGGGGAAGAACCAATAAATGAAAAGTGGTGGTAAGCAACACACATACACACACACACACGCACACACACACACTCACACACACTCACACACACCATTATTCTACAACACTAACAAACCTGACACTTTGGGGAAACCATTTAACAACAATTCTGAGTCTTATCATCTGTTACAGATTGAATCATAGCCTCCCAAAATATGTGTCCACTTGACTGGCCTATGATTCAGAGCATTGTGTCTTTGTCCTCCTATCTGTGAACTAATGTTCCTATGTGTTGTGAATCCTAACCTCTGTGACGTTAACGAGGCAGGATTAGAGGCAGTTATGTTAATGAGGCAGGACACAGTGGGCAGGATGATCTTGTGTCTTGAGACAATCTTCTTGAGATACATAATAGAAAAGTGAGCAGAGTGGATGAGGAACCTCGTTACCATCAAGAAAGAAGAGCCAGGAGTGGAGTGCTTCCTTTGAACCTGGGGTCCCTGTGCTGAGAACCTCTTTGACTAGGGGAAGACAGATGATGAGGACCTTCTCCGTGAGCTGCCAGTGAGAGAAAACGTTTCTCTAGAGCTGGTATCCTGAATTTGGACCTCTAGACTCCTAAACTGTGGGAGAATAAATTTCTGCTTATTAAAGCCATTCGCTTGTGATATTTCTGTTACAGCAGCACTGCATAATGAAGATGTTATTCAAGCCAGGAAATTACCAGCACTCTAAGTTTTCTTCTAATTCTCATAATAAAATCATCAAGCTTTGGTATAAGACAAACTTTGGAGATTATTTGGCCTAATCTTCTACCCACTTAGGCCTTCTTTCCAAATGACTTTGCCATATGATTGTTTCAGCCACAGCAAGAATACTTCCAGGAATAGAATAAATAAAGGGCATAAAAATCACAGTAGTTTTGAAAACTATATTTAAAAGATGTATTTGCAGAAAAGAGATGGAGAATTAAGAACACACTGAGTATCACAGAAAATGACTAAGTACCACTAAGTAGAACTTCTTTTTGTTTTTTTGCTATTGTTCAAATAGATTTTTTTTTATCATGCTTTAGGTGAACGTTTATAGCTCATGTTGGTCTGTCATACAACAGTTTGTTGAAGCACTGTCATGTGACTACAGCGGCTACCCCTGTAATGTGACTACACCTTCGTCCTTTACACCCTGGGTTTCCTGTGTCTGTGCAGCCCTACCCCTGTCTTCCTTTTCGTCTCACCACTGGGCAGGTGCTGCTCATCTAGTCTCCTGTGTCTATTTGAACAAGGAAACACATTCTTCATGAGTATCATTTCCTGTCTTACAGTCCAGTCTGTATCTGAAGAGTTGGCTTCCAAAGTGGTGTTAGTTGTGAGTCAACAGAGAACCCAGGGCCATGTCTTCTGGGGACCCTTTTGTCTCAGCCAGGTCATTAAGTTTGGTCTTTTTACTAGAATTGGAGTTCTACACCCCACTTTTAGCCCGTTCTCGCAGAGACTGTCTGTTGTGTTCCCTGTCATGCAGTCACTGGTGGTAACTGGGACCATCTAGGCATTCTTGTCTCAGGCTGATGAAGACTCTGGTTTATGTAGCCCCTTCCGTCTCTTGGTCTAATATTTTTTTTGTGACTTTGGTATTCTTCAGTTTCCTTTGCTCCAGGTAGCCTGGGAGCCATTGATGCATCTTAGATGGCCACTGGCTAGCTTTGAAGACCTCCGATGTCAAAGTAGCCACATTGATTGGATATACATCAAATGGGCATCCTGTTTTCAGAAAAGATATTTAGGGTATTTTGGCAGATCGTAAAGAAATAGATGCAGTAATACATCTTAGCATAATCCAACTTGACGGCACTTGGCTTGGCTAATACTTGGATCATAGTAAGTTCACAGTTAATGACCCTTTATCGTTTCTTTTGCCATGGTGCTTATTCCTGGGGGGTCTGGGAAGTCCTTAGAAAATTATGTAGGACTTACATCTGTAGAAGGCGGATGATTCCTCCTAGGATCCACGAGGTTGTGCCAAAGCTCTCCCTTGGATTAGCTGGTTAGGAGACAGAAAGTCGTTCCTTAGCTGATCTACATCTAATTTTAATCCTCCAGTTTCAAGCATTATCACATGTAAGGTTGGTTGCTGTCACTGTCAAATGCCATCAAGTCGGTTCCCATGGACAATAGAATACTGCCTGGTCCTGCACATGCCCACAATCGCTTTTCAGCAGAAGCATATAGAGGTGGTAGGTCTCTCTTCCTACAGTTTTTCTTCCCATGCCCTCAGTGACAGGACATGGTCCTGCTAGAGCCCCAGAGCTCTTACATTCCCAGTTACTCTCTGGCTCCAGCTGCAGATTCCTCCGTGTCCAGCTGGGCCCGTCTTAAGGAACTGTTAGGCCCTGCTACCTGAGGTCTTTGCTTCCTTCCAAGCAGTATCATGCGCTCAGAGATTTTCATGTCCTGTTGGATAGCATCGTCCAAATCAGATTCAGAAAATATTTAGGTCTTCTTGAAAATGATTGCTTACCTCTCTCCTTCCCTGTAAATGCAAAAACCCATCTCTTAAATGCAACATGTCAGTCACAACTTGGTGGTTGTCAGTTGCCTTTGGAGTGATTCTGAGTATGGTGATTCCTGAGTGCACAGTGAAACTGCTCCCTGGGCTCCCCAGGCTCTTCAAGGCTGTGGCTCTTGGAAAGAATTTTGCCAGGCGTGTCCTCTGAGATATCTCTGGGTGGGTTCAGACTGCCAAACTTTTAGCTAGTAGTAGAACACCTTACCATCTTTACCACACAGGGTCTCAAAATGACAACTTAGAGTTCATTGTCAGCAGTATTAAAATCTTCTGTAGGGCCTGTTGCTAGCTCTCACTCCACTGTTCAGAATTCTTTTCTGTTCTTGTATTGTTCACTTCTCTCTCTCTGTGTGTCTATGAAGATATTAAATAACTTATAACTGTGTGCTCTACTTTGCACACAATTAGGACACAGTAATTTTTGTACAAATAGGTACTTTAGGAAATAGTCACTAGGATTATAAAGGAATTTTTTTTTTTTGGTCCTCTCAGAGCATTCATGATAAAATAAACAATGAGTTTCCCTGGTGTATTTAAAATCTTGTTTAATTTCTTTAAATGATTGTATTGCATCTAGAAAATAATGTTTGAAATGAAAATTGGGATTTTGTCTTTTTTTTTTTTTTTTTCCTTCAGATAAGCATGTATTCTCTAGGCCATTGCCCCCTGGGAGACAGAACTTAGGGTAGGAGGTCTAACAGAGTCCTGCTAGAGACCCTCCTTGCTCCTTCCTCCACCTGCACCTGGGCCCCCAGGTCCTTATCTCTGATTGGTGAACCCACAGGCTGGGATACCTTCACCGGGATAGTCAAGTTCTCCTGCTGTGGAGCCTCTACCCCTGAGCCCATCTTCCTGGCACTCAGCTCACAGCTGCGAACAACTGCCTTTTCCCCCGTCTGTAGTCCTTAGCTTTCCTCCCTGGTATTGTACCGCCTAGTGGGTTTTGTCACTGCTCTGAGGCTGCTGACACTGCCCAGCTGACCCTCGATGAGTATAGCCTTGTGAATGCCTTCTAATTCTCTAAGTGTCTGAACTCTTCCAGTGTCTATAGACTTTCTGTCCTTCTTCATGACAGACCTGCAAAACCTCCCCTTTGACCTGCCCTTGGGAAGAGGAGCTCCTGTCATTCAGGCGAGCTGGCTGTTACGTGATGCAGTGTGAAGAGAGTCTCTCTTGTCCCCCCCGCCACCCTTCAGAATACAGAGAGAAGAACCCCTCCCTCCATCCCTCCCAACATAGCCCGGTGGCAGCTTTCATCCACGTGAGGTTCTTTCTGCACTAACTCTTCAAACTTGGGAATGCCTCCATATTTCATGCCAGGAAATAGAAGAGTTTTAGAAAAATTGAGGAAAGAAAGGAGTAGAAGAGAAAGCCATGCTAAAACATCACTACTTTGGAAATTCTGATTTTATTCTTGAACTTAACATTCTCATCGGTGGCAGCCTTCTTATCATGAAAATCCTGGTTGGGGTGGCTATTTTGTATTAGGTGCAAATGAAAGAAACAGAAAGTTTGCAGGATTCAGAGATTTGTCTTCCTTTAAGATGTCCTTCATTTCATGAATATTTGCATCGTAGGCCCAACTGATTCCTTTCTACTCAAGAGGCAGTTATTTGAATGTTAGTTTTAGTTTGGTGGTCAGTCAGTTGGAGTGCTGTGGATGTCCTTTCTCTGCCTCTGGCCTTGTTGAAAGGGGCTCAGAGGGGAGATGCCTGCTGATGATGCTCTTGCATTTCTCATTTTCCACAGGGGGAAAAAATGTATCAGACTGAAAAAAAAAAAGAAAGACAGCAGTCTACATAAAAGGAAGTCTTTTCCCTGACTCTTCCATATTGAAATTCTAAGCTCCTGGGAGGCAGGGACCTTGTCTCCTGAGCCTTTTTAATTCTCGTAGCAGCAGGAAGAACCTTAGGTGTTCTGAAGGCCAGTGATAGAGAATTTCATCATATATGTGTTACTGATTCAAAAGACCTCTCGGGAAAGTTAATATAAGTCGTTTTTTGATGTATTTCCTCTAAAAAGCGTTCTCAGTTGTGTGAAAATTTCACAGAAATATGAAGTGTTCCTTCTGCTGCCTGAGGGGACCTGGCTGTTTGGTCACTGAGTCTACCCTCACCTGCTCTGATGGCTTTTGCAGTGATGGCAGAGGTGGGACTTCTGCTACCAGCGCTCTTCCGGGACCTACTGGAAATGTGCTTGAGGAGGTTTCTTTTCTTCTTTTGTTTTCTTTTTTTGTTTTCAGGGGAGGGGAGGAGAAAGGAAGGAGGCAGGGAGGAAAGAGGGGTGGGGAGGCTGGAGGGGGGAGAGAAAGCCTCCACCAGCGCCTTTTCTCTCCTTTTCCCTCCCCTCCCTCTGCCCCCCCACCTCCCCTTTCTTTTCTTCTTTTTCTAACATATGCTAAAATGTAAGTAAAGATAATTTTTCTTTCTCTCAGTTTTCATAATCTTCTGTCAATATTTTAGCTGGTATGATTCTCTCTTGGCCAGACCGTGGAGATATTTCTTTACAAATAATCTTTCTACTTTCCTCCGGCCAACTTTTATGTTCCCGAGGGACCCTCTGGTAGTTCCCACACAGGCACAGTTGGATGGATGGCTTTGGGGCAGATACTGACAGCAAATCCAGGCTTCGCCCTGTCTAGGCTCTGACCTTCTGTGTCAGTCGCTTAACTTTTCTGTCTTTGTCTGCTTTCTGGTAATAATAATGTAGTCTTTTGGGTTTTATTTGAGTTAAATGAGAAGGGTGTATGTGAGTTAAATGAGAGACGGACAAAAGACAAGGCCTATCAGTCAACATCCGTGAGTGCTTTTAGTGAATTTTTAGTAAAATGAAACACTGCAGCCATTCAGACTAGTCAGCTTCACCCAGACATCAGAATCCTTTCTCTCAAATTTCTGGTTATTTCAGATGAAAGTGTGTCTTAGGAAGTAATTACATGCTTCTATACTCTCGTTTTCGACTTAACTTCATTAATGTAGATATGATTTGCGTGCAGAATGAGCAGGCCCAGTATGTAGAAGGAACCTGGCAATGTGAAAGAGGAAAATGAACTACTTCTAAGGAAAAAGGATTTTGTGGAGCATCTCACCCAGCTTGGCCGTGTAATCAGTTCAGTGGGTCACTGTTCCACTCGTCTTCCATCTGCCTGCTCTAGACGTTGCAGATGGTGTTGTTTATAGGTGGTACCGAGAGAACATTCTTTGTATTTCTCTCAATGGATTCTAGATTCTAAAAGATGTCTTTGAAGTGTTCAGGAGATCTTTGTCTACAAGAAATCCCATTTTAAATTTAGTATTTTTTTCTGACACATGGCATAGCCCCTTGGTTAGTATTTTGCTAAAATATTGATAAAAAAAATTTTTATCAATTGATAAAAATTTTGTCAACATCTATGATCAAGTTGGTAAACTCAAATGAGCAAAAATGTGGGAAGATGCATACTTCTGGATGAGCATGTCCTTTTTGTTCATTATGTAAAATAAATTTTCTTTGACACTTTTTAGTGTAAATGTTTACAGCTAAGAAGTTACGTGAGAAATCTCAACCTAAATTGATTTGGATTGCAGTAATCTATTTCCATACTTTTTGCAAGACTCAGATGGGGAGCATGAATGAAAGGCAGTGTCACTTTTACAACTTAAATAAATAAGGCTCACAAAATCCCGTAACATAAATAAAGCATTTAAAAAGATTTCAGTGATCCAGAATTAAAACTCTGTCATGAAATATATGGGGGAGAACTCGTGCACACAAGCAGACTTGACACACTTTAAGGTTAGATCCAAGACTAGTTAAATAATTTGAAATTGAACTTATGAGGTTTGCACTTCTGTACTTTTTGTTTACTTCTAGTATACAAAAAAAAAAAAAAAAAAAACCTAGATGAGTGTAGGTATTTTGTGCTTGTGATTTTTTTATTTAGAAAGCCTGGTGCCATAGTGGGTAAGTGCTGTGGCTGATAACCAAAAGTTCAGCAGTTGAAATCGACCAGATGCTATTTGGAAACTCTCTAGGTCAGCTCTACTCTGAACTGTTGGGTTGCTATGAGTCAAAATCCGACTCAGTGGCAGTGGGTTTGGTTTTTGGTTTTAAGTTGTCTTACGTGCCTGTGTATCTGTGCCTAAAACCAGTTGCTGTCGAGCTGTTTCTGGCAGCGTGTTTTTCAGAGAAGTCTTGTGCTCCATGAGATTTGCCATGGCTGTGACCCCTGGAAGCAGATCATCTGACCGACATCCTGAGTGGATGTGAATTGCCTTCCTTGTGGTTAGTAGCGAGGTATGTAACTGGTTGTGTCACTCAGAGACACCTGTCTGCCTGTGCCCAAGCTTTATGTTAAACACAACACAAACTTGGTACCACAGTAAGAGAAATACTACTTTTCTTACTTTCAGAAACATAAATGTTACCTTATTTACGTATAACTACCCACACAGTTTTCAGAAGACATTGTAGAAATTAGAGAAGAAATTAGTGTAAGTGGCATCTGTGAACATAGAAACATCAGATTAAGTTGAAATCTGCAGTTTCCAGCATCAGTCTGTCTGTTGTACTCCGGTGGTTTGCGTGCTGTGCTGCTGGAAGCTATATTAGTTATTTCACAGTTTAGCAGGGCCCGTGTACTGGGCGGGTTTGAGTGGGCCTTCCAGATAAAGACACACTGGGAAGAACCGGTGGGCAATCTGCTTCTGAAAATTAACCAGCAACATGCCCGTGGCTCACAACAGAATGTGGCCCAGTACAGGTCTGGAAGGTGAGCCCCCGGGTTGAAAGGCACTCAGAATTTATAGTGGCTGCAGCAGTGGCCTCTGCCATACCAGTGAGGGTGAAGATAGTGGGATTGGCAGCTTTTTGTCCTGTTGCACATAGGTCTATAGCCAACCCGCTGCTGTCGAGTGGGGTCTGACTTAGCGCCCCTAGAGGGCAGAGTGGAACTGCCCCTTAGAGTTTCCAAGGAGAGCCTGGCAGATTTGAATTGCCGACCTTTTGGCTAGCACACGTAGGGTTTCCCGTGGCACATAGGGCTGCCAGGAACTGGACTCAGCTCGACTACAGTTAACAACAACAACATACCTGATGATTTTTGGAATGACCTATTGGTTCTTTACAATTTAGTAACTCAGGATTTCATTATGTAAATACATCTTTGCAGAATAATCTGTAGACATTGAAGCCACACACCCTCTTTGGAAGTCAGATGTTGGTGGGACGCGTGGCATGACCTCCCAGGACTGGGCCCGTCACGCAAACCCAGGGAACCCTGGTATTGACGGTCCGTGGCCTCCACTTGGAGAAAGTTTCGTTTCAGAGATTAGCTCCGTTCATCTCTTTTTAAGTTCTTTGTGAAGGCCCTGCTGGATCCCTGTCCTCTGGGAGGGAGAGTTATATTGAAGGTATGATGCCAAGCGATTAGCATGATAAATTATATTAAACGTATATGGTGATACATAATCAATACACTGTCATTTTCTTTATCACATACTGGCACAGTAAAATCACTGACTAGTGCTTATAATTCATGTTCATTGTGTAATGTAATTTGTGTTATATATGTAAGAAAATAGATACTTTGAAACATATAATATATGATTAGATAAAATAATAAATATTATATATAAGGTCTGGCCATTAAGTCTGTGAACTTAATTGTTATAAGTGCTACATAGCTCATTGCTAGATATCACAAGGGTCCCCTTTGAAGTCCTCCCTTTGGGAGTCTATGCAGTGAAGCCAGCACCTAGTCTACCCTTCAGAGCCATCTGGAAACTCTTCCCATTGTGGCCATTGTGCATGGTGGCACAGTAGCAGGTTTGCGAATGTAACTGGATAGTTGTCTGCGAGAGAGTTTTTAGCCAGTAAACAAATAACTATACTGGGACACCCTACTCACCTGACCTGGTCCCTAGTAACATTTTTCTTTACCCAAAGAGAAAGGAAATATGGAAAGGAAGACATTTTGATGACATTCAGAACATGAACGGTAAGAGCATGACAGTTCTGATGGCCATTCTAAAAAAACAGTTCCAAAATTGCTTTAAAGGGTGGACTAGGTGCTGGCATCCTTGCATAGCTTACCGAGGGGAGTTCGTCAAAGGTGGCCGTAGTGATAGTCAGCAGTGACGTAGGTAGTACTTTGTCTAGAATGAGAACTTAATTGGCAGTTGTTGAATTTAGAAATAGTTATAGGACTTAAACATACAGAAACACTAACAGGATGCCTTGTGTTGCCTCAATTTCCCTAAAGCAATCAAGGTTTTCAAGCCAAAGATAAAATATTTTTTGAGATTACAGATGGAGATAAGTACTAGAATATGTACAGGATTCATTTGTTTTTGCCTTCTAGTTGATTCCTTCTCACAGCAACCCTATAAGACAGAGTAGAACTGCTCCACAGTTTCCAAGGTGCAGCTGCTGCATTAGAACTAGACCTTTTGATTAGCAGCTAGAACCTTAATCACAGCACCAGCAGGGTGCTATATGCATAGATTTCGTGTTTTAAGTGACCATGACTTCTCTAGCCATCATTCACACATGTAACAAGTTGTCTGGATTTATAGTACTAAGTAGGTTGTTGGTGCATCTTAGCCACAGCATGTATCTTGTAAGTGACCTTGGGTGTTTCACAGTGTCTTCCACACTGGAGTCCCTTGCTTTCTCTTTGCACTTCCTCCTGTTCACCTCTATCACCCCCAGTCTCATTGCAGACATTGGAACTGAAGCTGACACAACCGGAAAAGACTCCCCCCTGGTTACAGGTCCTGCAGGGGCTGGGTCAGTTTCTCTTGCAACACAAAAACAGTCATGGCAAACCACATAGGAGGTTTGGGGGTGGGGATTTAAGATTAAAATTTAAAAAGCACTCTCAGTCTTTTTGTTCCCAGACCAAACCCCCAGAGTATCCACTGCCGACAAATGGATTGTAATCCTGTAGGATAGAGTAGGACTGCCGCATTGCTTTTCCAAGGAGTGTTTGGTGGATTTGAACTGTTGACCTTTTTGGTTAGTAGCCATAGCACTAAACCACCATACCACTAGGGCTTCCTGTTGCTAGTTGCATGAATGAAATCCTTGTTTACACAGGGAAACAGAGAGTGCCCCCAGAGAAATGGAATGTGCTTCGTGGAAGGAGTGTCTGCGTCATGGTACTTTGACCTGGAGCTTGACATTGCAACCCCAAATGACCAGAGGAGAAGGACCAGTCAGAATCTAGGGTATAGGAATCCAGTGAGGCTCCAGGCTGGACAGGATGGAGTGAGGAGGAGAAGCCAAGATAATGAGCGAGGAAAAGACTACCTATAATAACACAAAGACTGTCAATTAAGTTCGTGAACTCATCCTAGAAAAAGTGCCACATACCTCATTGCTGAATGTCACTACGGTCACCTTCGAAGTGCTCCCTTTGGGAAGCTATGCACTGATGCCAGCACCTAGTCCGCCCTTCAGAGCAATTTTGAAACTATTTTTTGTAGAATGTTCTTCAGAGCTGTCGTCATATTACCCTTGATGTCCTGAGTGTCACCAAAATGTCTTTCTTTCAATATTTCCTTTATCGTCATGTAGAGAAAAAAGTCATTGGGGGCCAGATCAAGTAAATAAGGAGAGTGTTACAATACAGTTATTTGTTTACTGGCTAAAAATGCCTTCACAGACAACTATACAATTAAGTTCATGAACTTGCCACCATGCCACTATGCACAATGGTCATTCCGGAAACAGTTCCAAGATGGCTTTGAAGGGTAGACTAGGTGCTGGCATCACTGCATAGCTTCCCAAGGGGAGTACTTTAAAGGTGAATGTAGTGATATGTAGTGATGAGGTCTGGAGCACTTGGGATAATTAAGCTCACAGACTTAATTGTGAGACCTCGTAGGTCCCAACTTAGAGTTTGGAAACTGTGGTTTCGTTTTGACACATTTATGTAATTGTTCAATAAAAATAATCTAAGTAAACTATGATGATGGGGCCAACTGGCCTGTTTTTACCACATTTCAGAGATAATGCACGTAGCGTGATTACTGACACACAGTAAGTGGTCATTTCTCATCGGCTGTTATTTGTTTCTGTGTAAATTGAGACAGTTTTTTGCATGAAAGTTCCAAATCCTTTATTGAGTTATTTGAAAAATAGTAGTAGAAAAACAATAGCAGGGACACTTGGAACAGGTAACTAATTGTTTGCATAAACTGCTCAAGGGAACTTGGTCCCTGGCCAGTTGTTGAGCACCTGCCGGTTTCTGTGCCGTGAAAGGAGGCACACGTTTCCTTCACGGCAGTTGTTGAGACTGAAGATTTCTTGGTTTTTGGAAACCTTGGTCACGTCGTTGTTAAGTGTTACATCTGCTAACCGGAAGGTCGGCGTTTCAGATTCACCAGGTGCTCTTGGTAACGCAATGGCTCAGTTCTGCTCTGACCTATAGGGTCGCAATGAGTCAGAATCCACTTGATGGCAGTGTTTTTTTTTTTTTTAATTTTTTGTTTCTCAGTCTTCTGAGCTCACAGCTTTTTCTGCCCCACTTCTAGGCTGTGAGAGCCTAACCTTCCTGCCCAGTTCCTCTGGATACTGGATTCCCCACTCATGGCTTGGAGACACTGAAATTAATCTTGGAAATGGAGGGAGAGTTCATTATTTCCTAAGAGAGGGTTGGGTTTTCCCTTTTGATTGACGTTCTCAGTTGTAGGATGCTGTCACATGCCTGTTTCTTCTTGAATTCTCAACAGTTAAAGCAAGGGGTCTCCCCTGTCATTTGGGTCATTAAAGGGAAACTTCTGTTTTCAGGTACTGTCATTGCTGTCACGTCACCGGTTTGCCATATTTTCAGGTGTTTTCTTGGGAACCAGACACCACATATTCAGCTTTGCATGTGTCAAAACCACCTTTTTCTTCTTCTAGAAATAGCATATATTTATTGAACAAAATGTGTTTCTAAAAAGAGCATATAGAGAAGAAAATGCAACTCAAAATCTTACTGCCAAAATGTGGCAGTTAACTTTTGATGAAAATTTTTCCAGTATTTTCTAAGCATGCATACATTAAAAAAGAACAAAAAGTAAAACCATGTCATGCATGTTTTAATTAATTTCATGCCTCATGATGGTGTGTTGTTGGGAGACAGTATAATCTAAATCATTTCTTACTGATGTTGGTGGAAGTGCAGTGGCTCAGAGCACACTGTCTGTAGTGATATCTACTAAATAATATAAATATTCTCCTATTAATTATTTGTCTTATTTAAGTAAATATATTTATTCCTGTTAATTGATTCTTTGAATCTGTTATTTGATTCATTGTGACACCATTTCACTTGAATTTTTAAAATTATATTCGTGAAATAGATTAGTGCAAATTTTAGATTGTTGGAGTCATTAATGTATATATTAGTTTATATGTTGTTATGCAAATATGAACTGCATGTTGGGGCTCTGTGGAATTTATAATCTAGAAATAGATATGTACATGTCTCGTGGAAAAAGTGACATCTAAATTGACACTGACTTCTCTGCCAGTAGAAGCTGCCAAGGACCTTGTGTTACCCAGCTAGTGCTCCTCTAACAGAAATGCCACAAAGCAGATGGCTTTAATAAAGGCAAATTTATTCTTACACAGTCCGATAGGCTACAAGTCCAAATTTAGGATGTCCGCTCCAGGGGAAGGCTTTCCCCCTTGTCGGCTCTGGAGGAAAGTCTGGTATTGCATCAGTCTTTGTTCAGGGAGTGTCTTGGCGCAGTAACCCCAGGTCTGAAGCACACACTCTTCTCCTAGTGCTGCTTTCTTGATGCTGTGAGGTTCCTGAGTCTGCCTGCTTCTCTTTCCTGTTATCTCTTGTAGGATGAAAAGACTAAGGGTAGGGCAAATCATACTCCAGTGAAACTCTCTTTACACTGAATCTGGGAGGATAATCATAAAATATTGGGAACTGTAGCTGAGCCACATGGCTACACGTATTTTGGAGGGGGGAGACATTTCAATCGATGACAGACCTCTTTGATTTATTTAAAAGTAGAGATGTCCCCTTGAAGACGAAGGTGAGCCTGACCCAGGCCGTGATATTTTCATTCACATCATATACATGCTAAAGCTGGACAGTGAACAAAGAAGATAAAAGAAGAATTGATGCCTTTGAATTGTAGTGTTGGAGAAGAATGTTGAATCTACCATGGGCTGTCCAAAGAACAAAGAGATCTGTTCTGGAAGAAGGACAACCAGAGTTCTCCTTGGAAGCAAAGATGACAAGAGTGCATTTTACATGCTTCCGATGTGTTGTCAGGAAGGATCAGTCCCTGGAGAAGGACCTCATACTTGGCAGAGTGGAGGGTCATTGAAAAAGAGGAAGACCCTGGACGAGTTGGGTTGGCACAGTGGCTGCAACAGCGGGCTGAAGCGTGAAGATGATTGTGGACATGGTGCGGGACTGGGCAGTGTTTGGTTCTATTGTGCAGAGGGTCACTGAGTCGGAACCCACTCAACAGCACCTAACAACAACAACGACAAATTGACATTGTGTGTTAGATGAAGCTTCTGGAACACAGGGATCTGGTTGTTTATAGAATTCTCCGTGTAGCAGCCTGGAGGTCGGACTGTAGTACTAATGGAGTGATCCAAGCAACCTCACAGCTGGGAGATGGACCCAGAGAGTACAGAATAGATATCTTTGCAGAGATGACAAGGAAGGTGCACATGAGCCTTCTTCTCACATCTGGTGGCCACACTTAGATGCTAGGGAGGCTGGGAAATATGTTTTCTTCTTGGGCAACTAGATATCCAGCTAAACTCTGGGTTTTCAATCAAAGAAATGAAAAAAAGAAAAAAGGATAAAGCAGGGCAGCAGCTGTGTTCTTCTGAAACATCTAAAAAGTTGGAAACAGTCAGCCAAAGATACAGGGAAAGGAAAGAGGGTTATTAGGCAGCTTACAGTCCAGAAGAGGCTAGAGAAGGAAGCAGGCTCTTTCAGAATGCAGTGTTAGTAACTCCCTGACAGGTCCCACACAGAAGGCTGACCTCTGAAGTATCACACTGTAATGGACACCTAACCAGAGCTTGGAAGACACAATGACAGAGCCTTTGTTATGTAGGTAGAGAGCTGGAAAGTGAGAGCTGGAATGGAGTGACTAAGAAACTCAAAGAAGTCTAGACTGGCAGGCAGACCCTTTGCAGAACTAGACGTGGCAGGAGCTGAGGCTCAGAGGGGGCGCTCCAGGCAGAGGCGTATCACGAAGCGTACTTTGGTCCATGGTAAGTGTAGTGGACTTTCTTCCAAGGGCAAGAGAAAGCGGTTAATCTGTTTGGAATGATATAGGAGTGAATGATGTTTGGGATTCCATGCCCAGCCTGAATTACAGTTGTCACACAAATTTCAAGAGCCTCCGACTCAACGGCACTTGACACTTGGACAGAGAAGGTAGGAGACAGGAAAACCTCCTGCACAATCTTTGAGAATAAAGTTAGTGTAAATGTTTACAGTGCAGCTTAGTGTGACTTTCCCAAAGACTGGTTAGGTCATTAAGGGTGAAGATGGTTCAGTGATAGAATTCTCTCCTGTGTGGAAGGCTTGGGTTTCTTACGGTAAAAAAGTTTCAGCAAAGCTTCTAAACTAAGATGGACAAAGAAGAAAGGCCTAGAAATCCACTTCTGAAAAATAGCCAGTGATGACACTAGATAACAAAGGTCTAGTCTGTAAACAAGCGTGAGGATGGCAAGAACTGGGCAGAGTTTAATTCCACTGACCATAGGGTCAAAATGGCCTGGCACTAGTTCAATGATAGACAATAGACTAGTGGAGTAGAACTGGGAAACCAGAAACAAAACCATCAAACCATGGGCAACTGATTTTCAACAGGAGATCAAAGTGCATTTAATGGGAGAGAAACCTTATCCTAAACAAATTGTGTTGGCGCAATTGGATATCTACTTGCAGAAAAACTGAAATAGGACCAATACTTCATACCATACGCAGAAACAAAACTTTAAATGGATCAGAGGTCTAAATGTTCATGCTAAAGCTATGATGTTTGTAGAAGAAAATGAGGAATATAAAGTGGTGGGATCATTTTTTGAAAAGATAGATTATTAAACTATGAATGGCAGCAGATAGGATACATATGTATCTATCTATCTGTTTACCTGCTATCTTGTTTAAGTGCTATCTAGTCATCTAGCCAGTTCCAACTCATAGTGACACTTCTGTATAACAGAATGAAGCATTGCCCAGTCCTGTGCCATCCTCACATGTTTGAGATCATTGCTGTAGCCACCACATCAATCAATCAATTGTACACACACACACACACACACACACGCAGAAATAAGAATCACAGAAAGTGATACTTAGACATAACCAGTCACCTCACAGGATCCTTTTTCTTAGTTTGAAGACTTAGGGTCATAGTCCCATGAGACAACTCAGTCAACTGGCATTATATAGTTCGTACAGCTTATATTTTGCATCCTGGTTTGATCAGAAGTATCTGAAACTTTCATAGCTTACAAACGGACATCTAAGACACAACTGTTCTGTACTCATCTGGAGCAAGAAATAGAGAAGGGAACCCAAGACTCAGTCAAGACACTAGTGTATAAGACTAATGGCCTATGTACGCCAGGGCATCGTCTACCTGGAGCCCAGACCCAGATGGTGCCTGGCTACCAATGCTGATCCTTCTGGTTAGGCCCACAGTAGATGGAGTCTGACAGTAATGGAGAAAAATGTGGAAGAGAACTTGAGATTTTCAAAAAATCCAGGCTTACTGCACCCAACTGAGAGAGGAAGAATCTCTGAGATAATTGCTGTGAGATATTCTTCAAGCCTTGAACTGAAACTCTTCTCTCAAATCACCGTTAGCTAATTAGCAGGTTATCCCCTACAGCAGTGAATATCATCCTTGAGCACTCTTTTCTTTTCAAAAACCATCTATATGAGACCACGTGTTCAATAAATAAAGCACAAATGAAAATGCTGGAGACTCTGAGGCTAGGTTAATGGGATGGAACCATAGAATGGAAAAAATGAGACTGTTGATATGAATGATGTTAAAGAATGTAACCATTATCACTGAAATGTAGATGTAGAAATTGTTGAACAGGAACCTGCTTTGCTGTGTATACTTCCTGCAGAATACATTAAAGTATTATTAAAGAAAAAAAAATGGAAGAGTGGAGTAAAAACAAAAAAAGGAAGGAGAGCAGTCACATAAAAGAAATAAATAACTACACACACAGAGAGAGAACAACAACAAAAAATACAGTGGAAGACCTGCCTCTGTCTTCCCACGTGATGGTAACACACAAGCCGTCTTCCCGCTGCGAGCCTGGTGATGAAGCCGTGAGTGGTGGTAGCACGTGAAAAACTTCTTTGAAATATTTGATATTGGCCCTAAAGTGGATACAAGTGCTGTAGAATCTATTTCTACTTCTTTTCATATGAAAATTGTGTTTTTTTCCTCAGGTATTTCAGTTAAACATTGCAGTTCCAGAGAGATGCCCAGTATTATTCTTTAGGCTTTTTGCATTCTGTGGGCAATGCTCTGTGTGTTCTTGATAACATGAGTGTGGCAAGTCAAAAAACAATGACCTAGTCAATGCTTAGAATGAGAGAGGCCTGAGCCACACTGCAAACTCATACATGAGTGAAAGAGACACCTAAAATGTCATTCCCACAACTGGAAATGAGAAACGGAATTGTTATGCTGAGAAGTGTGCCTGTCAGCACAGTGAGCCTGTTAGCTCTGTAGTCAAGCTGGAACGGAAGCCAGATCTCAGTCACACATCACCGTGTTGATTCACCAAGAGGTCACTGTAACCTGGACTGAAAATAGTTGTGTCAGTGTGAGCATCACATTCTCTGCTCAGAGACGAGCTTTTGTGGGAATCAAGAGGTTGTCTGGTAAGCATGGACGAAAGCATGCTAAGTGAATAAAACATGAAGACGGCCAGATGAAGGAGTGCGATGCCCCTGGCTCACTTCAGATCCTGGTGAAGGTTTCCTGTGCCTACCTTTTGATTTGTAAACCTGGTGATGCAGGGGTTAAGTGCTATGTCTGCTAACCAACAGGTCAGCAGTTCAGATCCACCAGGTGCTTCTAGGAAACTCCATGGGACAGTTCTACTCTGTCCTATAGAGATGCTATGAGTAGGAATGGACTTGATGGCAGTGGAGTGAGAACTTTTAGTTATACTCTGAAAAAGGTCCTGTACCATCATTTCTGACTTCTTGAGTGGATATTATTCCCACAGTGGTTATAAATGTAGAAAGGAGAACTTGAGTTAACAATAAAAGTATGTAAAATATCACTATGGTATTGAGCAGTAAGAAAAAGTCATAGGAGAACTTTGGGCTCACTTTTTACACCCCCAGCTGCTTTTCCTTAGTTGCTTTCATTTTTATTTAGAGTAGCCAGAGGGCACAGACTGGCATCCACAGGGTTGGATCTAGCTCGCAACTTGTTTCGTTTATCTTACAGTACATTTTTAAGTGGGTACATCACAAAAAAAGTGTATAAATTTGAATTTCTAGCTCTCATCTTGAGAGATGTTTCCAGGTTGGGCTGGGTATATGAATGACTCTTTAAATGAAAGAAAAACAAAACAAAACAAAAACAAAAACAAAGCAAAAAAAACTACCAAATCTGGATGAAATATAAAAGTGGTTTTTGTGAATGCATTACTAACTCGGTGGAAAAAATAAGAGATCCCAAAATATTAAAAAGTGAGGTGAAATGGTAGTCTTGGAAAAGAAGTACCAAACCTTGAGTTTCACCCCTGAGGTATCTGATGTGCCCAGTTTCAGCTTTGTTGAAGGAGGCACAGCCCAAGTAAGGTATTAAGTTTAGGTTGTTGCTCAAAATGGAGAGTTAAATAGACTCCCCATGTAGTGGGTTTGCCAGGCACAACTGCACGCTATTAGGAAACTCAGTCTGCGGAGAGTGATAATGTCTTGTCTGTTTCAATTTGGGCTTGATTGGAGGGCATGCAGAATTTCCCATGAAAATTTAAGTTGAATTTCACAGCTTTGTAACTGGAATTCATGCTATGAGGTCAAACTTCAAAAGGAGATTGAAATTCATTGCAGAATGGTAGTGAGTTAAGCAATTAAAGGAAGCAAATTATCTGGAAATGTGAGGCTTCATAACACAAAGAAAACAAAACCCAAATGCACTGCTATTGAATCTCTTCCAACGCATAGAGACCCCGTAGGACAGAGTAGAACTGTCAAATAGGATTTCCGAGGAGTGGCTGATGTATTCAACCCGCCTACCTTTTGGGTAGGAGCCAAACACTTAACCACTATGCCAGCAGGAAGGATTTAAATAATTTTCACAGATACATTTCAATATATGCTTAACAGAGAGATATCAATATATACTGAAGGTGAAAGCTAGCAGAACAAATGTAAAAAGAGGACTCGTTCACGTCCATCAAAGTTACCCCCAACCCACTAATGTTGGGTTGATTCTGACTCACAGTGACCCTGGAGGGCAGAGTGGAAGCGCCTAATAGTTTCCAAAGAGTGCCTGGTGGACTTGAACTGCTGACCTTTCGATTGGCAGTTGTAGCACTTAGCTGCTGTGATATAAGATATGGGTATTAGAGTCGTCAGAGTTTAACATAAAAAAAACTTAATTCCACATAGTATGTTTTAAAAATTAAGACAGGCTTTAAAATGTTGGTAATGAAAATACATTTTATGTGTTAAATGTATTAGAAACATAATGCAGTAAAAAAAATGAATGAAATAGAACTTTTAGAAAAATATATGTATATGTGGCATGATTTCAATTAAAAATTTCATGGGAATTGATGATTCCTGCTCCTAAAAGGGTGAACTCATTTCAGATGAGCTCTTCCATTGAAGAATAACTTAAAAATTTAGATACAATGGAAGCATCGCTGAAAGGACTAGAGGAGTACTGAGTGAACAAGATTGTGAGTGGTCAGGATTCCGGAAAGGAGAGAAATGCAGAAGGTGAGCATCGGCCAGGTACACAGAAGTGACTCAGTGAGTAACTGAGAAGAGCTCTGGGCAGTTTCAGTGGTCTGTACTGAAATTCAAACATCACAGAACACATTAAAACTACGCTATAAAGTTTCCAAAGAGTGTCTGGTGGGTTCAAACTGCTGACCTTTTGATGAGCAGCTGTAGCACCTGACTACCGCGTCACCAGGATTGTCTTCAGCGGTCTAACCACCGCCACGGAGGCCAGTCCGACTTGCGGTAACCTTATAGGACAGAGTGGAACCGCCTCGTGGGTTTCCCAGGATGGAAACCCTAACGGCAGTGGACTGTCCTGTCGTTCTCCCGCAGGGTAGCTGCTTGGTTTGAACCTGTCAGTGAGCATTTAAACACTGTCCCACCGGCAATCCTCTGCAGTTACCGCTGCTGCATACGAAACAGTGCAAACTGTAGTGTTGTAAACAAGTATTTTACTATTCTGAGATTCCGTGGTCACAGCTGGGATGGCTTGTATTTGTTCCGAGATGTTTGAGACTTTCACCGGGAGCATCGAAGGCTGGAGTGATGTGACGGGGGGGGGGGTGCATGGAATCACCTCAGAGAGTTTTCACTTGGAGGTGTGGGGTGTGATTCTTGCTGTCAGCTGAGACCTCATGTGGGGCTCATCCCAAACACCCAGGTGTCCTGCTGTGTCCAGTCTCCGCATTATTGTGGCTGTTACTCAGGGCGTATATTGGCCTTTTCATTGCCTGAAATGTGTTTGTTTTTTTTTTTAAATATAACTGGAAATCACTTAAGGCCTCATCTCATCAAAAAGCTGCATATACAGACTTCTTCACACCATAATGGTGAGGATTCAGGAATGAGACTCCAAAGAGAAAAAAAGGCAGATGTGTAGCACATGTCTATGATCTAGCCTCAGAAACTGCCTTCTAAGATATAAACCGTTACGCATTAATAAGGATGACACAGATCACTGCCCAGGATGAAGAGAAAGGGAATTAGACCTTTAACTCATCTTTTGAAAATACTATATACCACAACACCACAGACCTTCTTTAGGGGCTCTGGAATTGGTGAGGTGTGGGGACCAGACCTCACAGAGACTAAAGCCCAGTTTTACATCAGTTCAGTCTCATAGTGAGGTTAAGATAATCTTCCCTTGACATAACATTCTGTCTAGAGCAAGACTAATTTCTTCCCAGAAGAACATTACCTGTAATTCCATGTCATCTCTACAGTTAGTACAGTGCTCAGCTTTCAGTAAACTACAACCCAAAATACAAAAAACAGAGTTGGGTAAAACGGAGAAAATCACATCATAAAAAAATAGTTAATAAGAGATGTAGATATATGGATTATCAGGGATATGAAAATGCAGTACATTAAAGTGACTCAGATGTTGAATGACAAGCTGGATAATTTAAGCTGAGGCAGAATGCTAAAAAACCAAGTAAAATGGAAATTCTAGAATTGAAAATTAGAATAACTGGGTTGAATGTGCTAAATGAGTTTAACCGGAGATTATGCAAAACTGAAAAGAATCGGTGAACTGGAAAATGAGTCAGAGTTAATACCCAGAATAAAATACTGAGAAAAAAATGATGGAAAATACACACACAGACACACACACACACACACAGACACACACACACACACACAAGACTATAAGTGATAGGGTATAATTAAAAACAGCTGCTATGTATGTATCTATGGTATGAAGATTACATAAGACAAAAAAACACATAATCAATATAAAGTGTCGTGAATACTCCAGAATTAAAGACATTAAACCACAGATTCTAAAAGTATGATACAGCACACAGAAACTATGTACAGTTACTTCATAGTGAAAGTTCAAAAACCAAATTCAAGGAAAATTTTAAAAGCAGTCAGAGGAAAACAAAAAGATGTTTTACCTTGCAGAGGTGAAAATAAGAAAGACAGCTATTTTTCATTAAAAACAATGAAAACCAAATCTCCTGGAGTGAAATAAACAAAGCACTGAAGGAAAGAAGCAAACAAGTTTATAATAGCAAAACAATATTCAAAAATGAACTTGAAATAAAGATGTTTTGAGATTAACGAAAACCAAGAATTTGTTTCCAGGAGAGTCACATTACCAAACAGTATTCTCCAAACAGACACTAATCACCAGTGGAAACACAGAATAAAGAAAAGTCACAGCAGAGTAAAGGGAAAATATGTGGATAAATTAAAATGAGTGTTTACTATGTAAAATATAATAATAATGCCTTGTGAAGTATAAACTACAAAGATTTAAAATATATCACAATAGTGCAAGTAAACAAAGTTGGAAATAACAGTGAATGGAAGTAGTCTTAGATCTTTTACTGTCCACAAAATAGTAAAATTAGTTCATTTGTAGTAAATTGTAATGTCACCTACTTAAGGTTTCTAGACATGAGTATCTTCTAATGCATGACCTTTAATTTAGGAGTGTAAGAAGTGAGAAAACCCGCTGCTGTTGACTTGGTTCCGACTCATAGTGACCCTGTAGGTCAACACAGAAATGCCTGGTAGGTAGGGTTTCCAGGGAGTAACTGGTAGATTCAAACTGTCAACTTTTGGTTAGCAACCAAATTCTGAACCCCTGTGTTACCAGGCCTTCTGTGTTTTCAAGATAGTGCCGTATTATTTATACATATTTTTCACATGCTTGTCTGAATAACCTAACAGAAGTGAGTTTTACTGAATGGTATTTTGCACACAGACAGTAGTATCTCATCCCCCTGTCTCTTTGTAGCTACCACAGTTGGATTTTTCTGATAGAGCTGTCAAATCTCCTAGCCCAATTTGGAGATCTTACATGTAAAGCTTTAATATTAAGGAAGATAGTGAATATAGGACAAGAAAAATATTCATGATATATATATATTTTTTTGACTAACTAAAGACCTGAAGACACAGATATTGAGAGCTTGGCTGCTAACCAAAAGGTTGGCAGTTTAAATCCACCAGCTGCATCTTGGAAATCCTATGGGGTAGTTCTACTCTCTCCTGTAGGGTCTCTCTGAGTTGGAATTGACTCAACAGAAATAGGTCATTTTGTTTAAGTAAAGCTCAGAACCTAAGGGGGAAAAACAGGCTATCAAACAAAGAGGAAAATTATAATGAAAGAAAGTATTTTGCCATATGATTTTTCTGTCATTATTTGGGAAGCTCTATAATTACAATTTATTTTTAATTGAGGTAGGGTGAAGAGGGGGCTCTCTTTTTTTTTTTTTCCTGGATCATTATTTCAGTTTGCCTGTGTGTACTCTAGGAACCCAAATATTTTTGCCTCCTTTCTGCTCCTTTATGCTTGGGAAATGGCCTCACATATGAATAGAGAATGTCAAGCCGAGTAACAAATGTTAAGCCTCCAAGCATATCTACTGATTCTGTTGGCTTCGTAATAGGCTAATTGATCGCTGGATGTCTGGAGAATTTTTGGGAACACTGTCTACTTTTGTGCTCTGTCAATATGAATACATCCTGGATCTGAATTAGATGAAGTTCCCACATAAAGAACTAAAAGGAATGTTAATCAACAGTAAAGTGGAAAACAAAGGATTTCTTCAACCTCCTTCTACCTTTAAGAGCTAGTCAGTTAACCACAGACAAGTGATGAAGGAAGGAACATTCTCACTGACTCTTGCAGTTCTGTGATTCATGGCAAACACAAGAAAGAAAACACAACCGTCTGTTGTTAGTGGCAAGTGCTCTTTGTGTATCAGTTTAGAGCAGCAGCCCTGGTGGTATAGTGGGTGAGTGCTACAGTGGCTAAAGAGAATCCTCAGCAGTTCAGATCCACCGGGCGCTCCTTGGGAACTCTGTGGGGCAGTTCTGCTGACCTGTGAGGTCACTATGAGTCAGAATCCACTCAACAGGAATGTTTGGTTTGGGAAAACAGCACGATTTTGTGTGTTCTCTGGGGCCGTATCAAACTAACCCTTACTTCTTTTCCAAGATAACTTAGGCCAAAAAAAAAAAAGCTCTATATTATGGATTGAATCGTGTTCCCCCCAAAATCTATCTAGCAGTTTTGCTAGGCCAGGATTCCTGGTATTGTGTGGTGTTCATCCTTGTTGTAAATCCTGCCTCTGTGGTGTTAAGGAGCGTGGATGGGCAGCAGTAGGGTTGGTGACACAGGATTCAATATGTAACATTGTTTTCTGCCTTGAATAGTCTCTTGAGATGTAGAAGAAAAGCTAGCAGGGAGACTAGGGGACCTCAGACCACCAAGAAGCTGTGCAGAAAGTTGAGTATGCCCTTGGGAAAGGACTCAGGTCTCTTTACCTCAGAAGCTTCTAGTCCAGGGGAAGGTTGACAGCAAGGACCTTCCTCCACATCCAGCAAAGAAAGCCTTCCTCTGGAGCTGCCACCTTGAATTAGGACTTTTAGCCTACTGGACTGTGACAAAATAAAAATTTCTCTTTTTAAAGCCATCCGTATGTGGCATTTCTGTTAAAACAGCACTAGCCAACTAAGACACTCTACATTGTATTTTTTTTCCTCTGTCTCTTCATTGCATTGAAAAAACATTAAATACATTTCAGAATTTTAACAACTGCTAAACTCAATTCTCTTAGGTTTGGATGTTCGTGAGTATTTATTTCTGGGTACTGAGGATTACGACACAGTTGTTACCTTGAACGCACTTCAGTGTACAGAACCTCTGACTTGTATAAATTAAATTAATTAGAAAAGCAAGCTTAAATCATTTGAATCACCTTTTCTAGGAATGCTTTTTTTTCTGTAGCTTAATTTTGATAAATCAATAAACTCTTTGAACTAATTTCAGCAGGTGCGATGTTTGGACAGATTTCAAGAGAGCTCAGATTTCGTATAGTAAGTAGGATAGGAACTCAACAAATGCTAATTGCTAACTCTCATAAGCCTTCTGGTATAGAAGATCAGCGATCAGAGAATTATGGAATTAGGGAGACAGAAATGATCAAATCTACACCCTTACTTTATTTCATTGTGTTTTAGATGAAGGTTTACAGAACAACTTAACTTCTAATTAAACTGTACAGGTATCATTTTATGACATTGATTAACAACTCCACGACATGTGAACACTCTCCCTTCTTGACCTTGTGAAACCTTACTTTATAAATGAGGACATTTGTGGCTGGAGCAGAGAACTGTCTTTGCCAAGTTTATACAGCCAATTAGTAAATTCTTACCTCTCTTTTCTCAGGGTAGAGGGATACATAGATAGGTGCCTCAGCAATCTAAATAGAATTTAGCAAGTTGCATTTGAATCCTCGTTAAAGCCCAGTCTCACCAACATATTCATTTAATTGGAATGTGAAACCAGTTCACCCAGAGGTCTGCAGTGCAGACCCTGAGAGACTTCATGGCACTACAATCTGAACGTCATCACTGCCACTTAAACCTTCTGTGCATCAAAAAACAGAAGCAGGTGTACATCTCTGTGTCTTGTGTGGTACTCTCCCACATTTTCTCCTGGAAACTCTGCTTACAGTTCTGGCAGCTTGTCAGCACAAACAGTCATTTCCCAGAAGTTTCCTGGATACCCAACACATGCAACTAGAAATTAAATCTTTGTGTTGCTTTTTCAGATGCACTGTGAAGACGAATGTGGGGATTGTCTTCAGGTGTGTGATTCAAATGTGATCACATTGCTGTTGTTTCCCTCTCTGACTTTAGATGTGGTCACTCATTTGTGGCATGAAGCCAAGAGTGACAGGCATCACTTGATTGTCAAATACATTCCTTGAAAGCATCTCCAGCTTTGTTGATAGGGAGCTATCCCTTTGGTTCCTAAAATAGGCCCTTTCATTCTTTCAGAGTATCTTGTTTAAACAAAATGGTACTTTGGATTATCATAATAGTGTACAAGTGACACAGCTCTTTTGCATGCTATTTGAGTTAAACCTCACTTTATAGATCTTTAGAATCAGTAGTGTGTGAAGGGCAGGGTGACTGAAGTGTTTTGAACCTCAAATGCCAGAAATTAGGGGGTATGCTGTAGAGAATTTAAAAACAATAATAAAGTCAATTGAAAATTGTCTGCTTTTTATTGGCATCGTGTGATGCCAATAAATACAAATACTTTTGAAAAGTCTTAATGCTAAAATATTCTTCTCCCTAAAATGTGGGTATTCTTTTGTTTGATTTGTTTTCCCCCTTTGTCTAGTTTTGCTTTTGGGGTTAGCTGGTTGGTTACTGGAAACCCTGCTGGCATAGTGGTTAAGTGCTACATCTGCTAACCAAGAGGTCAGCAGTTGAAATCCACTGCTGGGTGCTCCTTGGAAACTCTATGGGACAGTTCTGCTCTGTTCTGTAGGGTCGCTATGAGTTGGAATCAACTTGATGGCACTGGAAACTGGGTTGATTGCTTGATTAATGACTGGTCTGCAGGGGAAGCACTGAAGATTTGCTGTGGCTCCTGTTGAGTTGTAGTAATACATGTGTCATCTTCATAATAGGGTATTTTATAATCTTCTCCTTTGAAAAGCATTATTTTACTTGAAGACTGTCTTGGAGAATTCCCAGTTACACAGTTGGCTTGTAGGATATGTGTTTAAGAGTAAGTTTTTAACAGTTTGAAATCATTCATGTTCTCTCAGGATGCACCTTCTGTCTTCAGCATCTCTGATGCTATATATTTCTACATTTCACCAGTGAATTAGAAATGAACACAGAGGGCACAGGAATCATAAAGATGAAGAAACAGAACTTCAGCGACTTTCTTTGTCTCATTGTATATGGCCACTTGAAGCTTTGATTGTGTTTAAAAGTTCAAATAGTGACACAGAGTGTGAGCTGCAAGGGATCGAGTATTCATTTGGTAAAATCAGATTTGAAAACATACCTGCAATATATTTGTTTGGTAGACAGCGGTCTGTTCTAGGTGTCAGATTAAGTTTACTTGTCTCTGGAAGAATAATATTGATGTAATCGCCTCCCAATCTGTTACTATGAATTATTTGATAAATTCACTGAACTCATGTGTCTTGGAGAATGAGGTAGAGAACAAGAAGTACAGAATAAGGTGGAAAAAATGATGCCTGCAAATGTGTATGTGAGTTGTGTGCGTAGTATGCCTGTGGTTTTGAGATAAATAAAGCTAATTTCACAGTATGGTTCTGATAAACATTTGGGGGACAGGAAGCTAAGACCACATCAGTTAAGATCTCTCTAGCTATATTTATCCCAGCAATGCACCGTGAAAGGTGGTTTTCTGCTGGTCTGACAAGTTTGCTGTGGGCACATTTGCTGGATCTTATCAAAAGTGAGTAGAAAGCATGTGATTCTGTCTGATCCTCCTGTGTGACTGAATTATGCCATAAAACAGAAATTTCGGTGAGCTGATACATTTTCTGCACTTATTTGCAGGCTCTGATTTTTCATCAGTACTTTAAAATTTGTGCTAGACATATGCTTGTTACTGTTAGGTGCTGTTGAGTTGGTTCTGACCCAGAGTGACCCCTGTGAAATGGAATAAAACTCTCCCTGGTCCTCTGCTATCCTCATGGTTGGTGCTCTGTTTGCCCTTTGTTGCAGCCACTGTGTCAATCCATTTTGTCAAGGGGCTTCCTCTTTCCCTGGCACTCTACCTTACCAAGCATGATGTCCCTCTTCAGGGACTGGTCTCTTGTAGTAATATGTGCAAAGTGCTTGACATGAAATCTCTCCATCCTGGCTTCCGAGGCAAATACGTGGTAACTACAGTCCTAAAAATGGTGATGTTGCCAGTGTGCCTGCAACATATAGTGGCAAGGTTATTTTAATAAGCTTCTCTAAGTAATAATCAATAATGAATAAAATTATTATACCAATAAAATGAAAAAGGAGACTTGCTAGACTTGTGAGCATTAATAAGCAGCAGGAAGCCTCTGCATGTGTCTACTCTGTGGTGTTGACTCGGCGACCCAACTTCTCTGTTCCTGTTCGTCGTTTGGGAGGTGATGATTATCAAAGCATATTCCCACTGTTTTTTACTGTAAGGAGTAAATTATGCATGCAAACACACACACATACAGTGTCACATAATAATGTTCAATGAGTGCTTGCTTGTAATTTTAAGCAATATTGTAGTGAAATGTGCTTTCTAATTCAAGGCCAGAATTCTTTATACAAGGATCCCTATGCAGAACATCCTAATATTTCTGACCTTAAGGGATGAAACAGTGGGACATTTCCTTATTCATCAGACTTCCTAGAGTGTTTTTTTTCTTTTTTAATCAATAATCAGTGCATAGCCGTTTACAATGGGTAGGGTTTAATCTTGTAACTAAGAATTCCACTGTAGCTGATTATGAGTCTAATGTATGTGTACAATAGTTATTCATCTTAGTGTTTCATGTGGTAGCTAGACTTCTTAAAAATTGTCTTGAAATATTAACAATAAAAAGAACATTTTTATTTCTCTGTTGTAAGAGAGGGGTGTGGTTTAACTTCATGGTAGTTCTGATGCTGATATCACTCAATTCAGCCACAGTGCCAGCCCAAGAGGAGAAGAGAAGGGTACAGCAGAGCTGCTCTGAGAAGCAAGTGTCAGTAGTTAGTCATTGTATAGAAATGGCTACCTCTAGTCCTTCTTGCCCAGTACAGCAAGGGGAACTTTAAACCTTGGATCTATGGACAAACTTACTCTGCATCTTCCTCAAAATGGAAAATAAAGGTTGAGATTTTGAGATGCCACAAAGTGAGCAAAAGAGACTCATTAGGGACACCTTCAAAACACAGCTTCTGTGTTTATCACAGATGTTTGACTGCCACTGAGCAAGGAATGGATGGATACGAGGTGGTAGGTGGAGGTTTAGGCTCTGATATAAGGAAGACAGTCCTCTTTCTTGTATCTGTTACATAAAGCTTTCTGACTGAATCATTAGTGCCATACTCTCCATCAGCCACTTAGAATATTTTAGTCCTGTCTGAGAAATTTGGTGACTCATATATGAGGTGTGACAGTTAAGTTCTGGAACTCATCCTAGAAAAAGTGCTACATATACCTCATTGCTGAATATCACTATGGTCACCTTAGAAGTTCCCCTCTTGGGAAGCTGTCTATCGACTCCAGTGCCTAGTCCACCCTTCAAAGCAATTTTGGAACTCTTTTTTCTGGAATGGCCATCAACATTGTCATCGTATTACCCCTGATGTCCTGAATGTCATCACAATGTCTTCCTTTCAATATTTCCTTTATCGCTGAGTGAACAAAAATGTCATTACAGGCCAGATCAGTTGAGTAGGTAGGGTGTTTCCATGCAGTTTTTTGTCTTCTAGCTAAAAACCTCCTCACCGATCGTGACATGTGAGCTGGTACGTTGTCGAAATGCGAGAGCCATCGCTTGCTGGCGAAAAGTTGAGGTTGTTTTTGTCTAGCTTTCTCGTGCAGCCTTTTCAGGACTTCCAAATAGTAAACTTGTTTAATTGTTTGTCTAGTTGGTACAAATTCATAATGAACAATCCCTCTGATATCAAAAAAGTGTAGCAACATTGTTTTGACTCTTGATTTGGACTGACAGAAGTTTTTTGGTAATGGGGAATTGGCTGATTTCCGTTGTGTACTTTGATGCTTTGTTTCGGGGTCATGTTGGTATACCTGTGTTTCATCACGAGTGATAACTTAGCCCCAAACACCATCTTATCTCTCCAAAAGGTCTTGGCTAACATAGACTCTCGTTTGCTTTTGTTCATTGGTGAGCTCCTTCAGGACTATTTTTGCACACACCTTTCTAGTGCCAAGATTTTCAGTTAAGGTTTTCCTGTTTCTCTGCTATGCTTCTCACAGTCAGCTGATTTTGATTCACAATGCTGTGAATTTTTGCAATTTTTCATCAGTTCTTCTTATTACTGGCTTTCCTAACCTTTATTCATCAGTGATGATTTGTCTCCCTTCAGAAAAATGTTTAATCCATTTTCACACTGCTGTTTTCTTCATGGCATTATCCTCATAAGCTTGGACTAACGTGGCCCTGATTTCACTTCCACTCTTGCCAAGTTTAATAAGAAATTTAATTTGTGCATTGCTCTTATTTGAGCTTCTGCACTCTCACAGTGCTACACAAAAACATGCAACAATAATGAATGCCACTCAAGAAGACACTGCCACATGTCAACACGAACACAGCTGTGATACACTGATACCAAGGTTCTGAAACCATACCGAGTTGGTTGTACAGTGCTGCTAACATAAGTGCATGGTGGCAAGTTTGTGAACTTAATTGTCAGACCTCATATACCTAGAAAATTCTAGGTGTATATTTACTGACAGTATACTCTAGCTTTGAGGATAAATCTGTTTTCTAATCTTTGTCCCAGTTTACTTGGTCCTGTTGATTGTATTACACACTGATTTGGGAGGAAGTCAATAAATTTGATTTAAAACAAAATATAGGTTCCGAGATTTAGTCTTTACCCTTTGTTGTTGATTCCAACTCACAGCAACTCTACAGAACTGTCCCATGGAGTGTCCATGGAGCCCCTGGTGGATTTGAACTGCCGATATTTTGGTTAGCAGCAGTAATTCTTAACCTAATCACCAGCAGTGTTCCTTCTAGTCTTTAAAACCATGAAAATAGAGGCCTTTGTAGCTGATATCAGTAATATTAGCTAATATTTAATTGACAGCTTACTGTGTGTTAAGTACTGTTTTCCAGTGATAGTAATAGATCTAATTCTTGGAAAATAGTTCCATTTTTATCTGCACCAAAAAAATCCATTACCGTCAAGTCGATTTCAACTCATAGCAGCCCCATGGGACAGAATAGAACTACCAAGGAGTGCCTGCTGGAGATGCAAACTGTTGACCTTTTGGTTAGCAGCTATAGGACTTAACCACTGTACCACCAGGATTTGTGTTCCCAAGATGAGGAAACTGGGGCATAAAGGGTTGAACAACCCACCTCCAAAAAACTAAACCCAGTGCCATCAATTCGATGCCGACTATAGCCACCCAATAGGAGAGAGTAGAACTACCACACTGATATTTCAAGGAGCCCAGCAGGTTTGAACCACCGACCTTTTGGTTAGCAGCCATAGCACTTAAACTACTCTGCCACCAGGGTTTCCACCAACCTACTTTAGGGTATAGAATCAGTGAGTGGTGGACCCAGGGATCAGGCAAAGGTGTTGTAATGTGAGGGTTTGCTCTTCTAACTACTGTGCACTATTGCTGTATTAGAATAGCTCTGCAGATTCATCCACGCTTGTCCGTGCAGAAAGCCTGCCAGATGTCTCACAGTTAGGGTAACCTTTTCCACCTGGCTAGAACAGCTGGTCACTCTGATGTTCTTCAGGTCCTCCATTCACCTGTTTAGTCATTCAGTGTTTGCAGAGCACTGAGTTAGCACCCAGATGTAAGAGATATAATACAGATCTCTGTAGATGTAGCCTCTGCTGAGACTAGGATTAGGGGTAATGTCACTAGCTGTGTGACAGCAAAATTCAGTGTCACGAGACATAGAAAAGGTGCATTAAGCACAGACCCAATGGACTAAGGAAGACGTTCCAGAGAAGTGGATGAGTAAAAATTTATGAAAAATGAGTGTGGAAAAAGTGACCCAGTGAGGGTCACTGTTTGCACACAGCCTCAGCTGCCAGAGGAGCCTGGCATGTGT
The DNA here is from genome assembly GCA_028571685.1 of Heterohyrax brucei. Classification (NCBI taxonomy): domain Eukaryota; kingdom Metazoa; phylum Chordata; class Mammalia; order Hyracoidea; family Procaviidae; genus Heterohyrax; species Heterohyrax brucei. The sequence goes on along the minus strand of CM053162.1, from coordinate 65,875,292 downwards.
GGGGCTCTCGAAGTGTTTAATTCTGTGCAGTCAGAGAGGATGGCAGAGTGGGCTGGGAGCTGTAGAGTGCGGATTGGCAAGCAGTGGCCTGTGGGCCAAATCTGACTGCTACCTGTTTTTATACTAACTGCTTGTTTATATTTCTAAATGATTTCCTTAAAAAAATCCAAAGATGAATTCTATTTCCTGACATGTGAAAATTATATGATATTCAAATGTCAGGGTCTGTAAATAACATCTTCTTGGAACACAGTCTTACCCGTTTGTTTACATACTGTCGACGCCTCCTTTCACACTACCCCAGCAGAGCTCGGGAGTTGCAACAGAGCACATGTGATCTACAGAACCTCAAATGTTTACTGTTTGGAACTCTATAGAAAAAGTGTTGCCAGTTTCTGCTGCAGAGAATAGAGGTGAGATGAGAGAAGGGGAGAGGTTGGGAGGAAGCCACACCACTGAGTGTCTTGTAGATCGTATTACAGACATTAGTTTTTTTTTTTTTTTTTTTTTTTACACTGAAAGGAAATGAGGAGCACTTATAGAGTTCAAGTGCCTCCAGAGTCTCAGCTTGGCTCTGCATTAATTTGTTTCCTTTCATGTTTTCTTGTCTTGGTTTTCTGGGGAAGGACTGTGACCTACAATGATGTTTGTTTTCTCTTAGACAATTCCTGACGTTTTATAGGGTGATGTTCATAGCATTCATAGGCTTTCCCCTTTCATAATGTCGTTGTTGCTAGGTGCCCTGGAGTTAATTCTGACTCATAACAGCCCCATATCACAGAGTGGAAATGACTAATACAATTTTCTTTCCACAAATCTTTTATCCATGGAGCAGTTAGGTGGATTTGAACTGCTGATCTTTTGGTTAGCAGTTGAACACTTAAGTATAGCTCTGTTGGGGCTCATTTCACTATGTAGAACTTATCTGAAATGAGTGGTTTCTCATTTCAAACTGGCAATCTAGAGGAATCAGCAGTATCTATTGTAGACCCTCGTCTACCTCTCTTTTTGGCTCTAAACTGTGAGCATAGCTGAAATATTAACTGGTGAGTCCTGAAGAAATGGACAGATTTCCCCCTCCTCTTCCATATACACAAAACAGGAGTCAGTCAGGTTAATGGTGAAGAAACTGTAATTTTCATTAGAGAAAATACTCCATACACAAGAAATCATTAGTGAAATAGAAGCAAAGAGCCTGAAAATAGCTGTGTGCAAACATTTGGATTCTAGAAACTGAAGAGAAACTTGGAGGGTGTGTCATAGCTCAGTGGGAGTAATTGATCTTTTGCTAGTTTAGCAGGGAGTTTGTGTTGTGCTGCATTCAGTAGGTGAGTGAGACCTCATCTGCATGTCTATCTTGAAACGTTTCTGTCCTCAGGATTATACATCTTCTGGAAAGTGCAGACACTCAGTGGTTCAAAACCTTATAATTTGGTATCAGTGGCTTCAAAGATTGGAACTGATTATGAGTTATTTTCAAACTTGGAATAAAGTGATCACAGTTAAAGAGATAGGTCATTTAGTTTCTTCTTCTGTGTTAACATTTCTGAATTTTGTCTTTTTGCTTAACCTTTGAAAAGTGAAATCCATCCTCCTAATACGTACTCATTTGCCGTGGACTAGCCAAGCCAAGTGCCGTCGAGCCATAGACTAGAGAGACACTTAATGTGGGTGCCAGTGCTGGCATTTCCTTTGCTGTTTTACTATTAGAATTTTAAGTTTTAAAGTTTTTTTTAAGTTTTAAGTTTTACATTCAAAGTTTTGTATCTGCTGCTTACATAATAGATGTGTCTGTCAATCCTGCTGTGTAATGATCATTTAAATTCTTGTTCTTCCAGATTATTAGACATGGAGTAAGTTTGATGTGTGTATTTGCATTGAATTGAGTGTGGTCTAATTTTTAATTTAGAATCTACTCTTCAGCATTACCAAATATTTGTGTAGATTTTACAGTAAAAATCTCCCATATTATGATGATAAAGATGGCAAGAATCAATGATTAACATGTTAGTTATGAGGTATTTCTATTCCAGTGAATGAATGAATGTGTATGTATTTGTAGTAATAATTTCATTGTACATTTGAATAAATTATTTTGCTTTTAAATTCATAGGTAAATAATTTTAAATCACTTTTGTATTAGGGTTATCATTTATAATAGAACATTGGTGTAAAATTACAATGAGAAATTATATATGACATATATATGTAGGCACATGCAGATATATACATGGTGTTAGGTGTTGATGAGTTGGTTCTGACTTATAGCAACCCAGTGTACAACAGAATGAAAAGCTGCCACTTCTGCTCCATCACCACAGTTGGTTGCTGTATTTGAACACATTGTTGTAACCACTGTGTCAACCCATGTCATTAAGGGTCATCCTCTCTTTTGCTGACACTCTGTTTTGCCAAGGAAGATGTCCTTCTCCAGGAACTGATCCCTCCTGATATATCATGTCAAAAGTATGAGAGATGATGTCTTGACATTCTAGTTTCCAAGGAGCATTCTGGCTTTATTTCTTCCAAGAAAGACTTTTTCATTCTCCTGGCGGTCTATGGTATATTCAGTATTCTTGGTCAACATCCTGATTCAAAGACATCAGTTCTTCTTTGGTCTTCCTTATTCATTGTCTAGCTTTCACATGCTTATGAGGCAATTGAAAATTCATGGCTTGGATCAGGTTCACTGTAGTCCTCAAAATACCATATTTTCTTTTTAACACTTGTGCAGTCCGACACAATACATTATTTTATTTCTTTACTGTTGCTTCCATGGGCATTGATTGTGGATCCAAATAAAACAAAATCCTTTACAACCTCAATTTTTTCTCCCATTTATCATGATGTTGCTTGTTGGTCCAGTTGTGAAGACTTTTTTTTTCTTGATATTGAGGTACAATCCATACTGAAGGCTGTGATCTCTGAACTTCATCAGTAAGTGTGACAGGGCCTCGTCACTTTCAGCAAGATAGGTTGTGTCATCTATTGCAGGTTGTTCATGACCCTTCCACCAGACTGATATCACTTTTGGCTTCATATAGTTTAGATTCTTAAACTATTTGCCCCGCATACATATTGAATAGGAATGGTAAAAGGATACAACTCTGAGACTCACGTTTCCTGATTTTAATCCATGTAGTATTCCCTTTGATCTCTTTGGCTGCCCCATGGTCTGTGTGTACAGGTTCTGCATGAGACAAATTAAAGTTTATACAGATACACATATAGACATAGCTAGGTAGCTAGCTAGATTATTCATCATTTATCTTTAGTATCTAGCACTTGACTCATCCAAACTGAAAAACAAACCTATTGCTGTTACGTTAATTCCAACATTAAGTGACTATATGGGGTGGAGTAGAAATGCCCTATAGAGTTTCCAAAGAGTTGCTGGCAGATTTGAACTGCTGACCTGTTGAATCATACTCTAAACTGCTTCTCAGATTTGGCTTGTTACAGCCATTAATTCAACATTTGTTGCAGGAACTACAAGACCTTGCTGCAAGAAACTAAGAGAGACTTACATAGGAGAAACCTACCCAGCTTATGGATAGGAAGACTTAACATTGTGAAAATGGCTATTATACCCAAAGCGATCTACATATACAATACAATCCCAATACAAATTCCAATGACATTTTTTAATGAGATGGAGAAATGAATCACTAACTTTGTTTGGAAAGGAAGGAAACCCTGGATAAACAAAGCGCTACTGAAGAAGAAAAATACAATGGGAGGCCACTCACTGCCTTAAAACCTATTACACTGCCACTGTAGTCAAAGTAGCCTGGTAGTGGTACAAATAAAGACATCTAGACCAACAGAACAGAGTTGAGACCCGAGAGATGCCACCATCCACCTGTGAACAGTTAATATTCGACAAAGCCCTAAGACTGTAAACCAAGATAAAAACAGTCTCTAACAAATGGTGCTGGCAAAATTGGATATCCATCTGCAGAAAACTGAAACAAGACCCATATCTCACCCCTTACACAAAAACCAACTGAAATTGGATCAAAGACCTAAATTGTTGTTAGGTGCTGTCAAGTTGGTTCCAACTCATGACGACCCTATGAACAATAGAATGAAACACTGCCCAGTCTTGCACCATGTCTGCAATCATTTTTATGCTCAAGTCCATTGTTGCAGCCACTGTGTTGATCCATCTCGTCGAGGGTCTTCCTCGTTTTTGCTAACCCTTCACTCTAGCAAGCATGATGTCGTTCTCCAGGCGCTGATCTTTCCTGACAATATGTCCGAAGTATGTGAGAGGCAGTCTTGCCATCTTTGCTTCCAAGGAGCATTCTGGTTGTACTTCTTCTAGAACAGATCTGTTTTTTTCTTTTGGCGGTCCATGGTACATTCAGCATTCTTTTCCAACAGCGTGATTCAAAGGCATCAATTCTTCTTGTGCCATCATTTTTCATGGTCCAGCTTTTGCTTGCATATATTGATGGCACTTGGCTTGGCAATGCAATTGAAAATACTATGGCTTGAGTGAGGTGCATTTTAGTCTTCAAGGTGGTGTCCTTACTCTTGAATACTTTGAAGAAGTTCTTTGCAGCAGATTTTCCCAGTGCAATGTGTCTTTTGACTTCTTGACTGCTGCTTCCAAGGGAATTGATTGTGGACCCAAGTAAAATGAAATCCTTGACAACCTCAATCCTTTCTCCATTTATGACACTGTTACTTACTGGCCTCGTTGTGAGGATTTTAGTTTTCTTGATGTTGTGGCGCAATCCAGACTGAAGGCTGTGATCCTCAATCTTCATCAATAGGTGTCTCTAATCTGATATTACAAAGATAGAATAGCAGGCGCAGGGTTCCAGGGACCACACTGTCATAGAACATCGAGGCCAATTGGCATAACTAACCCATTGCTAGGAGAGTCTTCTGTACTCCATATTGGTGAGTGGCATCTAGGGTCTTAAGAGCTAGCAAGCTGCCATCTGAGGTACATCAAGTGGTCCTAACCCAGATGGAAGAGGTGATCACCAGGGACAACAGAGAGATCTGGGAAAAAGAGCCCAGAACACAGAATGTCCTGTGTGACTGGGTGACTGTATCAACATTTCCAGCAAGGATGGTGGTGTCATCTGCATAACATGGGTTGTTAATAAATCGTTGTCCAATCCTGATGCCCCGTTCTTCATATGTAATCCAGCTTCTCAGATTATTTGGTCAGCATACAGATTAATTAGGTTTGGTGAAAGGATACAACTGTGATGCACCCTTTCCTGACTTTAAACCATTCAGCGTCCCCTTGTTCTGTTTGCATAACTGCCCCTTGATCCATATATAGATTCCTTAAGAGCACAATTAGGTGTTCTGGAATTCCTGTTTTCCTCAATGGTAGCCATAATTTAGTGTGATCCACACAGTTGAATGCTTTTGCATAGTCAATGGAACCCAAGGAAACATCTTGCTGGTATTCTTTGCATTCAGCAAAGATCCATCTGACATCAGTGATGATATCCCTGCTTCCACATCCTCTTCTGAACCTAGGTTGAATTTCTGGTGGTTCTTTGTCAATATGTTGTTGTGGTCACTTTTGAAAGATGTTCGGCAGAATTTTACTTGTGTGTGACATCGATGATATTGTTCATTAATTTCCACATTCAGTTGGATCACCTTTCTTTGAAATGGACATAAATATGGATCTCTTTCAGTCAGTTGGCCAGGTAGCTGTCCTCCAAATTTCTTGGTATAGGCGAATGAGCACTTCCAGCACTGCGTCTGTTTGTTGAAGTATCTCAACTGATATCCATCAACTCCAGGAGCCTTGTTTTTCGCCAGTGCCTTCAATGCAGCTTCTACTTCTTTCTTCAGTATTATTGGTTCCTGATCATATGCTACCTCTTCAGATGGCTAAACATTGATCAGTTCTTTCTGGTATTATGACTCTGTGTATTCTTTCCATCTTGTTTTGATGCTGTCTGAGTCATTTAATGGTTTCCCTGTAGAATCCTTCACTATTGCAACTAAGACCTAAATATCAAACCTAAAATGATAAAGATCATGCAAGAAAAAATAGGGTCAACATTGAAGTTTTAATACATAAGTTAGACAGACTTCAAAATTTGACAAAGCATGCTGAATAGAAGAGACAATAAATAAATTGGAACTACTAAGAATCCAATACTTTTGCTCATCCAAAGACTTTATCAAAAGAATTAGAAGTCCACCTACAGAATGGAAAAAATACATTTGGCAACTACATGTCAGACTGATGTCTGATCTCCATAATCTATAAGTAGTGCAAAATATCAACAGGAAGAGGATAAATAACCCAATTAAGCATTGGTCGAAGATGAGTGACAGACATTTCACTAAAGAGGGCACCCCGGCAGCCAAAAGACACTTGAAGAAATGTTCATGGTCATTAGCTATTAAAGAAATCCAAATCATAACTACAGTGAGATACCATCTTACCCCACAAGGTTGGCCATGATCCCAAAATCACAAAACAAAAAATGCTGAGAGGCTGTGGAGAAATTGGAACTCTCCTGTACTGCTGGTGGGATTGCAAAATGGTACATCTTCTTTGGAAAGCATTCTGGGACTACCTTGAAAAGATGAAAATAGACATACCATTTAACGCAGTAATCCCACCACTTAGAAAATATCCTACAGAATTAAGGGCAGTTACATGAACAGATACATGAACATGAATGTTCATTGCTGCACTGTCCACAATAGAAAAAACATAGAATCAACCCAGATACCCAACAACAGAGGAATGGATAAGTAAACTATATATACTCAATGGAACACTATGCAATGATGCAGAACAATGATGATTTTAGGAAGCGTTTCATAACCTGGTTTCAACTGAAAGACATTATGTTGAGTGAAATCAGTCGGCAACTCAAGGACAAATACTATATGAGACCCCTACTATAAGGACTTAAAAATAGAATCATGTATAGAAGAAAAGACTCTTTGATGGCTGCAAGGGAGGGGAGGGAGGGAAAGAGAGGGCTGGTTATAGATTAGATAGTTGATAGAAATTTGGTTGGGTAAAAGTGGTGACAGCATGAGTTAGAAAGAAGTTTAACTTAACTGGACTTCAACATAAGCTAAAAACTCTTCTAATCTTAACCCAATGCTGCAAGGACAGAGTAGTGTGGAGGAGATTTGGGAACCCTGCTTTCAAGGGACATCGAGGCCAATTGGCATAGCTAGCCTGTTGCCAAGAGAGTCTTCCATACTCCATATTGGTGAGTGGCATCTGGGGTCTTAAAAGCTAGCAAGCTGCCATCTAGGGTGCCTTAAATTGTCCTAACTCAGCTCGAGGAGGTGATCACCAGGGACAACAAAGACATCTGGTAAAAAGAGCCCAGAACACAGAAGGACCTCTGTGACTGGGTGACTGTGTCAACATGTAACCAGAAGAACAAATGGTGCCAAACAACCACCAATGGTCCCTGTGATCGGGCACACAATGTTGAGTCCCAGTAGCAAAATGAGAAAAGGAAGAGTGCGCCCTAAGAACTCCACTAAAAGATTGCAATTAATGTTCTGAAGACCTGGGAGTTGCTCTGGGAACATGGCCCCTAGACCTCCTGCCGCCCCTGATCACAAATCATTACTGAGGTCAACTTTTTGGACAGGAATGGATTGGAATTGGAAACATGAAGTGACCATGTGGTGTGTGCACTTTATGGTTCTATGCATCTGTAGGATGCTGTCCTACTGGGCCCTTACTAAAGGGGAGAGGAGAGGGTGGAGAAGAGGGGAACAGGAGATTGTTAAGAGGGTATGACATATATAGAACAGAAAGGAGGAATGTGCTGTCACTGGGCTCAGAGAGCAGAAGGAGCTGCAGATAGGCGGGCATGCAAATTTCACTTGGATGTGATAGCTTTGCTTGTATCTGCCTTCAAGAGGTACATTGCCTATCAGATACTTTATGTGTAAATTAACATTTTATTGATGACAGAAACATTTCAGTGCTTTTACAGTTTACTGTGACTGTAGCCAAGAATACCGACTTGTGGACAGGATGGAAATACTGTGGCTTCACAGTCTGCCATTGTGTGTCTGATGTTAAGCTGTGAGACATGTTTTTCAGCTTGGTCTTTTGAAACCCTGTTGTTTAACGTCAGTGTCTAGGAGAAGCTGGAAAGCAGGCACCTGATCATATGTCTTAGGTACATTTACCTGTGCCTCTTCAAAAACTGAGAATCTTAGAAATTGGAGTGTTTTCCAAGGTGTTCTTTAACTCCTTCAGAACCCTGAATTTTATCTGAGTTATTTGTTTATGCAATGAGTAAAATGCCTTTTAGGAAAAAAAAAGAAGAAGATTCGTAGGCTCAGAATATACACTACTGCTCTACGCTAGTGGTTCTCATCTAAGAGAGGGGATTTATCTCCCCACAAAGTGACATTTGCCAGTGTGTACAGACAGTTTTATTTTTTTTATTTTTCCATGTGGGTGGGTGCCACTGGCAGCTAACAGGTAGAGACTAGGAGACTGTGAACAGTGCCAAAGCAGAGCACCTGTATGCCACCCCAAAACACAAAATTATGCCATCAAGTCAATTCAAACTCTCCAGAGAGTTTCTAAGGGGGCCTGATGGATTTGAACTGCCGACCTTTTGGTTGTCAGCCATGGTGTTACCCACTGTGCCACCAGGCTTTCCATGACAACTCCAGTCCAGACCAGTTCCTGATTTCACTAATCAAGATGCTTGGCCAAACAAGGTGGGAGATGCTTATCCAAGCCGTGCCTGAGCTTATTTCGTGTCTGAGTCCAAGCCTTGACTTTCCTTGGTGACGGCTTTCACTCTCTCCCCAGGATCTGTTATCAGTCAGTTGCTGTCCATTTGATTCTGACTCACGGGAATCTCCTGTGTTCTCTTGTGATTGTCAGTGTCTTGACTTTTCTGAAGTACATCACCGGGCCGTTCTTCCGCGATACCTCTGGGTAGACTCAGACCTCCAACATTTGTTTAGTAGTGGAGTGTGTTCATTGATTGCACCTCCCAGAGATTCTATCTGAGCAGCGATGTGACGTGCCAATTTGAAGAAAAACAGCAACAGAGTGTAAATATACAAGAATAGCATTTTAAAAGCACACTACAGTGCTTCATTACAACCAGTATATGTCTGGTATCCAGCATACCGTCTGTAACAGTGATTAAAAAGATAATGACCCTATTTGAAAAGAAGTACCCCAGCTGGGAAGAGTGACAGAGCTAAGTAATTATGACTCAATAAGCAGTGTACTAAAATATTTATAAAAGGCTCTGTAAATGCACATGAAGGAGAAACCCACTAAACCTGAGGGTGGGCTGGGAAGAAGCTGGATAAGCTGCTGAGAAGATGTAATAGTTAAGAAGGACTCTGAGGCAGGGACAGGAATTTCCTGGGTGAGAAATAGAAGGGCTTTCTTGGTAGAGAGAAGAGTTTGTCAGAAGTCCTGGAGTAGTCAAGGTGCTTTGATGTATTCTGGGTACTCTTCAGCATGAGTAGACGATAGTTATTTGCATACTTGGAGAAAACCTTGGTGGTGCACTGGTTAAGTGCTGTGGCTGCTAACCACATGGTCAGCGGTAGGAATCTACCAGGTGCCCCTTGGACGCGTTATAGGGCAGCGCTACTTGGGGGCAGTAGGAGGGCAGAGGAGCAGTGGAGAGAGAAAGGCGTTTCTCCAGCAAAGACTCCTACATGTGTTGTGTAGGGATTGCATTTCACCATAAGTACTTTGTTCCATTTGTAAAACTGAACAGTTTCCCTTCGTCTGCCATCGTCAGTAGAGGAAATGCTGCTCCAGATACCTAGGTCTCCAAAGGTCCTTCAGGGGAAGAAACGTGTCTGGTTGCTTTCCTTTATGAAAATAAAAAATTTCTTACATGGTAGTTAGTGTCCCAGATGGGTGAGGCTGGGAGGGAGTTGAAAGAATAGGAAAAATTGGGGTGCTGGCAGGCACCCACATCACAGCGTGTTTCCTTGCTTATTTGCCATAGGCTCTGTGTGGAAAATTTTGTGAGATTTTCTTGACCACACTCTCTGTAATCCTAGGCCTGTGTTCTCGTATTAGCTGATACTTGTTTTTGTCATTACTTGCGTGTTAGGAAACCCTAGTTGCGTAGTGGTTAAGTGCTACAGCTGCTAATCAGAAGGCTGGAGGTTCAAATCCACGAGGTGCTCTTTGGCACTCTTTGGGGAAGTTCTGCTGTGTCTATTGATCACTATGAGTCACAATTGATTCGATGGTGGTGGTTTTGGTATGGGTTTTGGCTCCCACCTTAGGTCCCTGGTCAGTACCTTTTATAGCAGAGTAAGGTACTCTGTGCCTGATCTCTGACACCGTGGCTGTGGAATCCTGGCTGCACAGAACCTGTCAGTCAAGGGTATCTTGGCTTATATACGACGCAGTTAGCGTATAGCCCTGGGGCTACGCCTTAACTGGAACCTTATCAAACACAGAAAGAGTCAGAGTGGCCGTTAGCATGTGTGGGACCTTTCCTGAACCACATAAACGGCCCTCTGGGAGAGACCGCCTTAAAGAGCTGCTCTTTCTCCTCACTCTGCAGCTGGGGCCAAGGTCACTGGCTCATGTGCAGACCTGGGGAAGGGAGGGGGATGGATTTCATGCAGTGATTGAAAGACTGATGTTTGTGTGGGTGCGAGCATGTCTGTGTGTGTCCTTTTGTCTCTGTATCTTTGTCTGCTGTTAACCTGTTTGCTACCTCACATGTTGTTATTTGGTGCCCGGGAGTCCATGGGGACACCTAGTTGCTCCAGGTCACAGAGTACAACTACCCCGGGGAGTTTTCTGGCTGCAGTGTGTTTGGAATCCGATTGTCGCTTCTTTCTTCCCTGGAATAGATGAGTGGGTTACAACTGCCAGCTTTTGGGTCAGCAGCTGAGGGGTTAACCATTGCACCACCAGGCTCTTTATCCTTGTTGTTGTAACTGTTGATTGTTTTACATATTTCATGTTTGGTAATATTGTAGTTTTAAATGTCCTTGAGCAGAATTACTAACTCACATCCTTTTGAGAAAGCTCAGAACCTGTTTTGAGAATCTATGTAGATTGAGGTAAAAAGTCTAGATGATTCTCTATGTAGGAAGCAGCACTGCCTTTGTTGGTCATGAGAGAGAGTGGGAGTGGACGTGTTTGTTGGGAGAATGTGGTTTGTCGGTAGGGGGATGCAGAGTAACAGGGGGAGGTCTTTGAGTATAAAAATTCTGTTTTTTAAAATTTCGACTTCTTTTTCAAAATGATGACTGAGAGTTTTAGCCTCCAGACAGTTAGCTTTCAAGTAGGACAGACCCACCTAAGCCAAGTATTTCTGTGTGTATCTCTGTTGGTTGTGTGTGGCATGTGCGTGTGGGTCCCTCTGGGCGCCCGCGTATTCCAGCACAGCAGTGTCTGCCTAAGGTGCTTGGCTTTTGGCTGCTCCTTGGAAGGCTGGAGGTTCGAACCCACCAGCTGCTCCACAAGTGACAGACGGCAGCTGTCTGCTCCTGTAGAGATGACAGTCTCGGAAACCCTGTGTCAGAGATGTCCTGCGTCTTGTAGTGTCGCTTTGAGTTGGGATTGACTCAGTAACAATGGATTTGGTTTTTTTTTGGAAAGTCTTTATCCTCTGTATTATGTAAAAAGGCCTAGGGAGCCTTAGAAACCTCACCTCAGTAGTTCCATTAGTTTTTGTGTTCCTTTTTGGTTTGAGTTATTGGCCACGTTCTTTATACCTGGAGGCATTTTTAGCAGAGGAATATTTTTATGCATCAGACACAGCGATGTATTATGCTTTTCACTGAGGAGGAGGAAGAGAGGTCTTGTGTGATTAGTGAATGCTGTTTCACTTTTCTCCTTTTTATTTTAAAGGTTGTACTGGATATCTATGTAATTTCTAAAACAGCGTTAAGCAATAAACTCCCTAAGTACTTAAAGCTGACTGTGGTAGACGTAAGGTGGAACAATCTGTTGAGCTCAGTTTTACCTTTGTTTTAGATGTGAAACCCTTTTGGCAGTCTCTTGGCTGATATTATTTGATTTATTCTTGATTTCTTTGTCTGGTGGGCAATGCTAATGGACTGATGATTAAGTAGTCTGAAGATGGCTGTTGGCAGTACGGTTAGCTGTGAGGCGTTGCCTCTTTCTCTTTCTGATACTCTTTGCTGGGATTTCAGAGGTGCTGCAGGAGAAAAGAGAATCAGATCCTCCTGCTATCATCTGATTCATAGCTCTTGAATCTTTGCTGACATAATCTTTCTCTCTCTGTCTCTGGCAGAAAGAAGAGGGAGTTGAAAGTAGATGAATCCAGCAGAACTAAGGATTGGTACAGGTGTTTGTAACTTGTCCTAATGTTAGCGAGTGGTGTAATTTCCTCCCTTTATTCTCTTACAGATAAAAAGGAAAATGTATATACCCCATCAGGCATAAAACCAGACTTGTGGAAAACTGAGTTGAAAACTTTCGCATGATATTTAGAGTTTGACGAGCCTTATCTGTTAAAAAAAAAGAAAGAGACAAAACCAAATTCATTGCTGTCAAGTCAGTTCTGACTCTAGGACCCTATAGGATGCCAGAGTTAGAAGGGGGCAAAAATAAAAACTTTAGTCCAATACATTGTAATAACAACTTTCTACATTTATGGAGATCTTTAAAGAATTATAAGAGTAGACCTGCTGCTAACGTTTCTAAGGAGCACCTGGTGGATTCGAACTGCTGACCTTTGGGTTAGCAGCCGCCACACTTAACCCCACTACACCACCAGGGTCTTCCCTTATCTGTGAAGAGCGGATAATAAATATTTTAGGCTTTGTGGGCCACACTTTCACCTTCATAACTAGTCACCTCCACCACTGCAGTGGATAATAACCATGGACTATATGTAAATGAATGAACATGGCTGGGTTCTGAAAACACTTGATTTATAGACAGTTAAATTGGGATTTAGTGCAATTTTTGTATGTCACTAAGCATTATATATATATGTTTAAATAAACATTTCAAAATATGAAATGCCATTCCTAGTTAACTGGACTACATCCCAGCAAGTGGGAGGCCAGTCTGGTGCATGAGCCCTTGTTGACTGACCCTTGGCCGGGAAGAACGTGATAGCTGCCATTTATTGAGTATTTGCTGTATACAAGGTGTTGTGCCAAGTGCTTTCTGTGAAGCAGTTCATTTTACCCTTAAAGCAGTTCTCTATTAGATGTTGTTAGTGGTCTTTGGACAACTCAGAAGCCCTGGTGGTGCAGTGGTTAAGTGCTCCATCTGCTAAGCAAACGTTTGGCAGTGTAAATCCACCAGGCGCTCTTTGGAAACTCTGCAGGGCAGTTGTGCTCTGTCCTGTAGGCTCACTGTAAGTCAGAATAAACCCAGGGCCACTGGTTTTGGTTTTTTAGAGAACCAGATGAGGTTCAGGAAGGAGGAGGTTTCCTGGTAAAACACCACTGGCAAGTCCCAAGGCTTGTCTTTAGCTTCTGTTAGTCCATGTAACCCTGGTGGCACAGCAGTTAAGTGCTGTGTCTGGTAACTGTGAGGTCAGCAGTTCACAGTCACCCAGTGCTCTTTGGAAACTCTGCGGAGTGAGTCTACTCTGTCCTCTAGGGTTGCTATGAGTTGGAGTCGATTTGGTGGCAGAGGATTTGGTTTGGTTTTGGTTAGTCATTGCAGCCCTGCGGAAAACCCTTTGCTTCTTCAGGTGTTCATCTCCTCACCCGTCATAATCAAGTAGATTTCTCCCCCTGTTGTCTTCATGCTGCTGTGGTGAGGCTCATATACTTCTGTAAAGATCTTTGTAAATGTAGAAAGTTGTTATAAAGATGTGTTGGACTAATTTTTATTTTATCTGCCTTCTAACTCTAGCATCCTACATGCATTGGTATTCTACATGCATTGGTATTATTTTCTAATTCCAGAAAAAAATAAATAAACAAAGAAAGCCGTAGTTGATTCTGACGCAACAGAGGTGAAAATATTTCCAAAAATCATGCAACGATTTGTAAAGCCAATATGTCTAAAAAGGAGAGATGGTATATTCATAAAAGGAGAGACAGGACAGGAAGAAAAATACCTTTATATTCATTGAAGGACTACAGGTGTTTCTCAGTGCAAGTTTCCACTGTTGACGTGCATAATTGAATCATTAATTAAGTGTAGATTTTCAGGTATTTAAAACAATTTATGAATGTAATGTCACAGAGAATGCTTAAGAAATCATGGATAAATGTTGCACAGCACAGTGACTCAACATTGTCAAAATGTTCCAAAAAGGAAATTATGTGGATTCTACAGATCAAATTGGTAAACATGATTCAAATGCCTATGATATTTGATGGCAAATTTTTTAACAGCATGTATGTGAGGCCTTCAAAAAAAAGTGTGTAAAGTGAGTTCTCTAAAAACAGAACTAAACACAAAAACTTCCTTTAGGTCAATATCATGTCTCTTTTGGAATTAGCCTTTAAAAACATGGGATTATGTAAAATGCAGTAAAACCAAGAAATCTAACCCATTGCCGTCCAGTTGAATCCAATTCATAGGGACCTTATAAGACAGAGTTGGACTGCCCACTAGGGTGTCCAAGGGGTGGCTGGTGGATTCAAACTGCTGATCTGTTGGTTAGCAGCTATTTTAGTCATCTAGTGCCAAAAACAAAACCCGTTGCCATCAAGTCCATTTCAGCTCCTAACAACCTTGTAGACAGTAGAACTGCCCCGTGGTTTCCAAGGAGTACCTGGCAGGTTCGAACTCTCAACCCTCCTGTTCGCAGACATAGCGCATAAATGCTGTGTTACAAAGGTTTTCCATCTGGCACAGCTGTAACTTAAAAACCACAAGTAGATGGCTTTAACAAAGAGAAATTTATTTTCTCACAGTCCAGTAGGCTAAAAGTCCTAATTCAGGGCATCACCTACAGTGGAAGTCCTTCTCTGTTGGCCCTGGAGGGAAGTCCTTGACATCAGTCTTTCCCTAAACCGGGAGCTTCTGATGCACTGGGACCCTGAGTCTAACAGATGTGCTCTGCTCCTACCATTGCTTCGTCCTGGTGGTCTGAGTTCCCCTGCTCTCTCCTTGTTTCTGTTTACTTTGGGTCCCCAGAGTTGCCTCGAGGTACAGTACAGTCTTGCAGATGGACTCTTTTCTCACTACCACAACCACAGCCTCGCCTCCCTCAGTAACATCGTGGCGGCAGGGCTTGCCACCGACAGGAATGTCATGCAACACCTGGAATTATTGCCTAGCCACATGTGCTACATACTTTCTTTTTTTTTGTGAGGACTCAATTCAGTGTATGACAGCAGCCAAGCTGGCATCCGTTGTGTCCGCAGGGCTCCTTATTTTGATGAACATGAGCATGAACTGGAGGATAGAACCAAAGCCAGCTGAAGGCTGCAGTGGGAATAAGTCAGCTTCCTGACTTAGATTCCAGCAGAGGTTTCCTTCCAGCTCTGGTGCTTTGTTCTCCTATGGGTCATTTGACGCTTTCAGTGTGTAGCACTTCCCCTTGGTTGTCTTTTCCAGCCAACCCTTTGCATCAGGACCCCTGCATGAGACTTCCTGGAGAGTGGGCTTCAGCTGGGTGATGAAAGCCTGGCTGCGTCAGCCAAGGGGGGAACATAAGCAGCTGCTGCCTAGAGAAGCTACTGAAGGGATTCACCAGGGAGCTGGCCGCTGGACCAGTGCACTGCTGAGATTCCGTAGTGCTGAGCCATCTCAGCCGGCATGTGTTATATTCCCTAATGCGTATTTAAAGAAATGATTGATGGCCAGGACTGAACTGATCACTACTGGTCACGCAGTGTAAGAAAATCCTTGTAACTGTAAAATGAAAGGCAGAAAGCTAGTTCAAATGTCAGAAATTTTGACAAGAAAAGCATCTAGAGACAGCAGTCCAGGAGCTGGACCCATTTCATAGGCTGTGTGACACATATCAGCAATAATGCCTGAAAGGTAAATGTTGCTCCGTGGACCTAAACTACAACCTACTCTCCATTCTAGAATAAATGGGCTTGTGGACTGAAGTCAGAAGAGGTTCATAGGACCAAAGTCCTCAGTGATGGCATGAGGCTTTGACAGATCCCTGTGGTCACTGTGACAATGAGGCCTTGGTAGATATGTGAGGTCAGTGTGACAGTGAGGCCTCAGTAGATGAATGAGGTCAGCGTGACAGTGAGGGCTCGGTAGATGCGTGAGGTCGGCGTGACAGTGTTGTGAAGTCAACGTGACAGTGTTGTGAGGTCGACGTGACTGTGAGCCTTTGGCAGAACCTTGAGGTCTTGGATGGACAGGTGTGTTCCTACTCAATGGCACTTGGCTTGTCAGGACTGAAGTCTCTTTAGGACCCTTGGGCTTTAGAATTTTGGTTGATTTTATTAGGGTTGATGTTTGGGGAATAAATTGCTTTATGTGGGGAAAAAAATAAAAGCAGACAGGTATGATTTCTTGTAGTAATATTATATCTATCACAACTAATTAAGTGCTGTTGTTTATTCTCTGATATAACATTTGTTCCTTCTCAGATGAATATACTACCTAGACAAATTTGTTGCTCTTGAGTCAATTTCAACATGTGGTGACCCCAGGGATCAAGTAGAACTGTCCCATAGGATTCCCAAGGAGCAGCTGGTGGATTTGAACTGCCAACCTTTTTGTTAAAAGTCCTAATGCTTAACTACTGTGCCACCAGGGTCACGTACATTTACTGATGTATCTCACCCAGCTTCACAATAGAAGAGCTGCCGACTTTCTGAGTAGAACCTATTAGAGATTTTATTGATCATGTCCAATATGCTGTGAGTATATGAAAGACTTACAGTATGTCTGCCTTGAAGTCCAACACTGTTAATAAATTATCAATGATATCCATCCATTAATTCTGAAAGTTTAACATTTCTCCTGAGATAGATAGCTAAAAGGGGTACAGTATCATCAGTTCCTGCTTTTTTCCCACAGTATAAATTGTTGCTCCCTTTGTCCATTGGTTTGATATGAAAAAGGATCCATGTAATTCAGGCTGTGACTTAAAGGTGCATTGCACCTAAGAACTAAACCTCATTTCTGTGGAAGATATGTGAGGTCAGCCAGTTAACTTCACGCACTCATCCCTAAAAAAGTGCTACATACCTCATTGTTGAATATCACTATGATCACCTTCCAAGTCCTCTCCTTGGGCAGCTATGCACTGATACCAGCACCCAGTCCACCCTTCAAAGCAATTTTGGAGCTCTTTTTACTGGAATGGCCATCAGAACTGTTGTTGTTATTACTCTTGATGTCCTGAATGTCATCAAAATGTCTTCTTTTCAATATTTCCTTTATCTTCAGGTTGACAAAAAGCCGTTGGGGGCCAGATTGGATGAGTAGGGAGGATGCTCCAACACATTTATTTACTAGCTAAAAACTCCCTCACAAACAACTGTGCAGTTAGGTTTGCCAGCTTGCCACTGTGCCACCGTGCACAGTGCCATTCCAGAAAAAGAGTTCCAGAATTGCTTTGAAGGGTGAAATAGATGCTGGCATCAGTACATAGCTTCCTGAGATGAGGACATTGAAGGTGAAAGCAGTGATGTTCAGCAGCGAGGTAGGTAGCACTTAGAGCGATGAAGTTTGTGGACTTAACGACCAGACCTCGTATCTGTTTGAGATGTTACCTCCCTTCCCACCTCTGTCTCTCTCCGTCTCCTTCTAGTGTGCTTGTGCTTGCACAGCCACAAGCACGCATACACACGCACTTCTAGAAAGTAGCTGTGACTGTTAAGTGCTTATTCCAGTGCATGGCAGGGATTTTTGTCTGAAATGACTGATGTTTTAGCTGGACACTTAGTAGATGGGCAACAAATGTTTACAGCAGTTTTGCCCTACTCCTTTCAGCATAGCACGGAAGCAAATATAGTAACATGCCCACTTGTGCTTTGTCATGGGGTCCTCCATAGGTAAATATGGGATTTAAGATGCGAAATAAATGGTTTAAACCATGCCCTCACTGGCCCAGAAAATTGCAGTAACTTATAGTATCTTATGCTTTTGTTTGGAGCCAAGAAATCAGTCATTAAGCTAGGTCTGATGCTTTTATTTTTTCCATTCTGTTTATGGAGATTTCTCTTTATATGTAAGCAGCAGAACATGTGCCATGCCTGCTTTGTCTCACTGCTTAACACATTGCTTAAGGAATATGTCTTAGTCATGTAGAGCTGCTGTGACAGAAATACCATAAGCAGATGGATTTAACAAATAAATGCATGCTCTCAAAATTTAGGAGGCTAGAAGTTCAGATTCAAGGTGCTAACTGCAGGGGAAGGCTTTCTCCGTTGACTTTGGAGGAAGGTCCTTGCATGTTTGCAGTATCTGTGGAAGTACCATTCTTTGGGGACTTCCATGTGTCTTGTCATCAATCTTCCCATGTCTAGGAAGTTCTTGGCACAGGGGCCCCAGGTCCAAAGGACATACTTTGCTCCCAGCTCTTCTTTCTTGGTGGTAAGAGGTCCCTTTCTCTCTGCTGTTTCCTCTCTCTTTTCGCCTCTCGTATGATAAAGGGTAATACAAGCCGTACTCCAGGGAAACTCCCCTTACATCTGGTTAAGGCTTTTCCCTGGTTAACGGTGTGGTACCGTAATCCTGCCTCACTGATTTAACAAAGATAACCAAATCCTCATTCACGTAGCCTAATCTTGCCTCATTAATGCATTAAAGCAAGAATAAACTAAAAACACAAAACATTGCCTTCTAGTTGATTCTGACTCATAGCAAGCCTATAGGGCTGAGTAGAACTGCTCCAAAGAGTTTCCAAGGAGTGTCTGGTGGCTTTGAACCGCCAGCATGGTGGTTAGCAGCTGAGCTCTTAACCACACCACCACCAGCGTTTCCTCGTGAACACATAGAGGTCAGGAGTTACAACATTTAACAAAATGAAGGTTAATTACATAAGGTGACAAAGTGAAGGATGGCCATAAGGTAATGCTAACCAGGCTAGTCAAATTGACATGTCTTTTGGGAGAACTCGTTAAAATCTGTGTCAAATGGCATGGTCAGAGCAAACCCACACATACATGCCCTTTTTCTCCAAATAATAAAAGAACATTTTTAGAACTGATGCTAAGTAATTTGACTTATAAACACTTAACTTGTTCTATTGAATGAGTTCAAATTTGATATTCAAGTTGCAAAAATTTCTCAGTATTTGAAGAAACTCTATCATGAATATGCATTCTAGTTTTCAAATTAGTATAGTTGGATGAAGATGTGAAGTAATGCCAGCTTTGCTGAGGAAGCATTATGCAATATAATGGGAAATCGTTTTCCTTTTTAACATAACACGATCAATACACTGAAGACAGACCCAGATTTAACTCAATCAGAATAAAGAAATTAGACAAAAAGAGGGATAGAATTTTTAGATAATGGAATGGCTTCACTTTTCAAATGGGCTTTCTACAGCAGTTTTTCATATTCAGGCACTCATTCTGTCAATTCACATTTCTTTTTTGGTTAATTGTGTTTTGTGTGCAAGTTTACAGTTATATTCAATTTCTCATACAAAAACTTACACACACTCTGTTATGTGACTGCAGCTTCTCTCCTCACACCGGGACAGCACCCTGTCCCCCTTCATCCCGAATTTCCCATGTTCATTCAGTTAGCTCTGGTTCTGTCTGTCTTCTCATCTCACCTTGGGACAAGGTGGCCCGTTAGTCTCCTTTACTTAAGCCAGGAAGCCCTCTCATTACCAGTATCATTTTATGTCTGACAGACCGGTCTTTTTAATAGAGTTCAAGTTCTGCACACCACATTTCTCTTGCTCCATCAGAGACTGTTTGTTGAGTTAAGGTCAGTCATTGGTGGTAGGCTGGGCACCATCTAGTTTGTCTGGTCTCGTGTTGATGTAGTCTCTGGTTTATGTGGCCCTTTCTTGGCAATTCAAATACACCAGGTGCTCCTAGAAAACCTTGCAGGGCAGTTCTGCTCTGACCTATAAGGTTGAGATGAATCAGATTTGATTCAACAGCAGTGGGTTTGGTTTTGGTTCTGTCTCTTTGGCTCATATTTTCTCTAAGTCTTTGATGTTCTTCATTGTCTTTTGCTCCAGGTGGGTTGAAAGACACCACTCCACTTACTAGAGTGGGATACAAAACATTCTTTTAGTAAACTTTGTTATGGTACTTGACCTAGATGTCCGCTGAAACCATGGTCCACAGACTCCTGTCCCTGCTTCTCTGTCTTTTGAAGTATTTGGTTGTATTGGCACTTGGCTTGGCTTAGAAAATTTTTTAACTCCTGGGTTAGTCTGGTTGCGCTGTCTTCTCTACTGTGAGCTGTCCTTCCCTTCACCTAAAAGAATTTTTGTCTAGTATTAAATTAGTAAATGCCCCTCTCTCTTCTCCCCACAGTCATAATGGTCAGTCTGTTTTCATCTGTGTTTAAACACTTTTTGAGTCCTTATAAATAGTGATCTCATACAATATTTGTTTGCAACTGACTGATTTTAGTTGGCATAATACATTCCAGATTCCTCCGTGTTGTGAGCTTTTCCCCAAATTCGTCATTGTTCTTTATCATTCTATAATACTCCATTGTGTGTCAATTCCCAAGTTTTGAACACCTCCCTGCTAGGTTCCACACCCTGTGTGAGGCCCTGAGGATTTAAGGATGAGTAAGATAGTCACAGGAGCACCACTGATACAAAGATAGCATACGTTTTGTAGGTTTAATAAACTAAAGAACAAAATGAGCCAAGGTGAGACAGACTAAACTTTACTGTCTGAAGTGTCAATCTTGTTTGCAGGTGGGAGTGTAATATAGGTGGCATAGTGCTTGTGTGTGTGTGATGATAGCATGAATGGGCCATCTGCTGAAGTGTTTGTCAGGAGTCTAGCGTGGTAATTGTCTACTTAAGACTATAGTAATTTTCCCAGATATGTTGATGAGTTATATCAGCACAAAATGGTTCACACAGATCTCATAGACTCACAGATCTTGGAGATCATCTGCTCTGTCTTCCTCCAAGTCTCTCCTGGCCTCCCTCTCTAATGCAACCCTTCTCTTTTCTGCGCTGGGTCATAGCACACAATCCATTGCCATCTCTTGCACTGGTTCAGATTTTTATCACGTGTTCACCACTGCTGTTTCATGTCTTCGTCTCCAAGGCTGGATTCCAATGATGTGAGGATGGGAACAACGTCTGTTCATTCACTGGAGTATACCTGTTGCCCAGTATTTTGATTGGCTCATAGGGTAGGTGCTCTATAAATCTTTGCTGACAATTGAGAAGGGACTTGCTAAATAGAAATACCCAGTTTGTGGTAAATCACAGTTATTTGGTTGAGAGTGTTGTTATTTTGAATTGCTTTACTGTGTTGGTTTGTTTGTATGTAAATGAATTCTAATATTCCCACAAAGGGGTAACTGCCTTTTAAATTTCTCTTTTCAAGGAGATTGTCTATTAATATAAAAGAAAAGGAGAAAAGAAAATATGAGGTAAGGAAGTTAAAGAATGAAATAAACAGATGACTAGGAAATAATAGCCTTTATAAGGATTTTCTATGTCTATACCAATATATATATATAAAACAAAGTTATCAAAGCAAAATTAAATATGTATATATACATTTAATGCATACTATTTTTAATTTTTCTTTAAGTTGCTGTGAGTTGGACCCAACTCGACAGCAGTGGGTATTCCTATAATAAATATTTTTTTTTTTGCCAAAGAATCAGCATTGGATCAGTGCCTTTGCTACTCCTTGGAGGCATGCATGGTTCTTCATCTCGCCTGCTCCCTTACAAGTCCTATTGATTTGTAGAGATTGAATGGGCTTCTTAAAGAAAATTAAGAGGAAGATTCTCTTTCATTCCTGCTGCTTTTTTGGCAACATTTTCTCTTCTGTTGTGAAGAAAAACTCTTGAGTTGCATCATTTATTGTCTTATTTGTCTAGGCCTGCTATGACAGAAATAACACAGGTGGATGCCTTTAGCAAACATAGATTTATTCACTCATTGTGTGGTAGGCTGGAAGCCCAAATTCAGGACATCAGCTCTGGGAAAAGGCTTTCTTTCTCTGTTGATTCTGGGGCAAGTTCCTTGTCATCAATCTTCCCCTGGTCTAGGTGCTTCTCAGCACAGAGAGCCGGGGTCCAGAAAACTCACTGTGCTCCTGATGCTGCTTTCTTGATGGTATGAGATCCCCTGTCTCTCTGCTCCCATCTCAATATAGATGGACTGAAGGCACCTCATTTTTTAAACTGAATTCTGCATTGTTAACATAACTGCCTCTAATAATGCCCCATTAACATGGTAGAGGTAGGCTTCACAACACATAGGAAAATCACGTTAGCTGACAAAATGGTAGACCATCGCACAAGACTTAGAGTCATGGTCCAGTCAAGTTGTGATGAATTTTATTTTATTTTTTTTAAGGTTAATTCTTTTTTTTTCTTTTAATTATTGTGATTAAGTGAAAGTTTTGCATGCCTGTGTATCTACAGCTCTTCTGTTCTCCTTGCACTGTGACAGCACACTCCTCTTTTTCATTTTATACTTGTATCCTCTTAACAAACCCCTACCTCCTCCTCTACATTGTTCTCTCTCCCATCTAGAAAGAGACCAGTAGGACAGTCGCCTATAAATGCAAAGAACGATAGAGTACACCCACTATATGGTCATATTGTGTCACCTAGTCTAGTCCCTTTTTGTCTGAAGAGTTGACCTCAGCAGTGTTTTCTAGACAGGTGCAGCAGCATATCTAGAGGCCGTGTTCCTAGGGGATCCATTGGGCTGTCGGGCCATCAGTTGTGGTCTCTGAGTAGAGTTCTTAAGCTGCACCCCTCTTTTTCTCATGTTGCCACAGGGACTCAACATTGTGTGCCCCATCACAGTTGTCTTTGGTGGTGGCTGGATGCCATCTGGTTCTTCTGGTCACATATTGATACAGTCTTCAATTTCATGGGTCTTTCTGTCTCCTGAGCTCTTTTTTCCTT